>OY728140.1:882647406-887647406 GCA_963277665.1 Viscum album
CGACCTCTGCGCCACCCCTGGCCTCCACCGCTCCCCTACCGCTCCGGCGACCCCGCCACGCCGTCCCGCCGCCTCCAGCATCCCCTCGTCCCGACCTCCCGACCTCCGGCGACCCCGCCTGCTCGCCGACTGCCTCCTCCGGCGACCTGACCTCCGGTGCCCTGCAGTCGCACCCCTGCATGACCCACCTCCGCTGTTCGGCACCGTTCCCGCGCCCCCTGCCCTTTTCCAGTGACCTCCCACCGTTTTTTGGCGAGCCCTCCGCCGGCCAGTGACCTCCGATCTCCACCCGCAACACCCGTAACCCTCTCCTCTTCTGGTCGAGGTATATTTCTCTTTATTTTTTTTTCACAATTTATCCACACCTTATTTCCTTTATTTTTAATTTGCACATTATTCTCGTCGATTAGAGTGTGCAGTTGGTTTTTCTAGGGTGTTGTTCGTCTTTCTGTGGAAGCATTGTTGTGTCCGTACTTCTTTTGAGGTATGTAGTTATGCGTTTGACCATTTTCTTATGAATTATTTTTCTACTTAAATTAATTTATTATATGTATATTAATTAGTTTGTTTGATGCGGATAAAGTTTTTAATTGAAGTTGACATGTATATATGGTATGCGCGTGTTTTCTTTGAACAACCATGATGAATTGTTTATTTACATGTCACAAACCTTTCAGTTTGTGTTTTGGTTTAGTTTCAATGTGCGAAGCGTCATAAAAGATGTTTTTGAAGAGGTTTTGGTGTGTTCGCCTTGTTGCACACCCTTGAAATTAATTTCAAATTTGTTTAATAATTTCCTTTGAGCTATTTAAATAAATTATCAAGTCATTAATGTGGTGAAGATTCGGGTGTGAAATAGTTCTTGGTGTACATTTGGTTTCAAAATGAGGATTTTATGTGTATTTTGGTGTGAATCTTTTTTGGTTTTTCTTGAAATCAGTTAATAAACAGTTTAGTGATTTATTGAATTATTTAGATGGCGCGAAAGTAGTATTTTTAAAGTGTTGAATATGCGTTTGTTTTTAAAGTAGCGTGTTTATATAAAATAAGACATGTTCATAGTGTAAACCCTTTTTGCATCACTTAGTGGTGTTTCGTAAATGGTGCAAGCAGTCCATTAAATAGTATCGACTGTGTGGGTTGTGTTTTGATAGTAGGTCAAGGTGGCTTTTTTGTGCTGTTTGTTCGTATGAATTTTTTTAAGTCAGTGTTCCTTTGTTTTATTTATCTTTTCGATTGCAGCGCGTTGGCGGGGTAACCCCGCATTACCACGATCATCGGTTTGTGTGTGCTTGTGCGCCTGTGCGAGGCGTGTCGCGTGGTCACATTGTCACGTTCGAGCTACGAATCGAGGTAGGTTCCCATTGTACTGATTTTTAAAATTTAAGTTACAATATTTCATGCTATTTGCACACACTATTTGTTTAGATTAAATATTTTATTAATTTTAATAAATGTGGGATAATATAAGAAAATTAATTTTTAAAATATTATTTGGTGTAAAAAAGAGCTGTTTATTTTATTCAGGACAATTGAAATATTTTCTTGATGAGCAGACACCTAGTAGTGAAAGAATGCCAGTTTGGCCTAAATATAATTCATGGAATTTCAATTATAGTTCTGGTTTTAATGATAAATGATTTCTTCTGAAGCATGAACAAGCGTTTTAGTTCTTGTTAAAGTGGTGATTGTGAAATGTATTTAATTCCCATTTGACAATTTATGGAAAATGATGATTTTTTTTGATAAAAACCCTCCTAGGATAACTCTCCTTCCTTGGTTGCAATTGAATGTTTGGGATGTCGTGCTTAGAGGCTCCTGAGAATTTGAATAGTTTAAAGGCAAGAGGTTGTCCCATGGAGTGACTCGGGGTGATGTCTCTTGTGATTTATATATATATCTGATTGGATGCTCGGTTGTAATCGGTTGGCTCACCCCCTTTTCAAACATTTGAGACATGGGAATCTGGAATATTCAGAGAATATTCTAAGAATGATTGCTGCACTGGTAGGTTATGGTACTGACCAGTGGCCCATAGTAGGTGGATATACTGGGTTTATTACTATGAGATTTTCCATCGACCTGCCTGATAGAGGATGGTCGAGCGTATTGTGCGTCTTGATTTCATCGTGACATGTCAACAAGGATGATTTCTCGTGTATTAGTGTCTTCTGGTTTATTCTCGATCTTCTAGGCTCACCCATGTCTGTGACTTTTCAGTTACTTGCTGTGATGAATATGATACTTGTATATATTTTCTTTTCATTGCCCTTACTGTGTAACCACTGTAGAGTTTTCATGTGTAGTTCTTTTACTAGAAAGTGATGTGTGGTTTTAAAGTGGTTTATGAAAACTATTTTCAAAGAAAGGTGTTTTATACTTTTTGTGCAAATTGAAAATGTAGACATCACTTCCCCATGCTAATGTCTCATTAAAAGAATGACTTGGGTTTTTTAGAAATGAATAGGGGAAATGACTCGTACATTGTTTTTGAGTAACATGTAGAAAAAATTTCTTTTATAAATTGTAGTTCAAACTTGAAATGGTGTTTTTTTTATTTTAAAGGTAGTGAATTGGGAATAGATATCAGGCTAGCCTACTGAGTTTTAATACTCACTCATATAGTGTTTTCTTGTTTTTAGTTCTGTTGCAGGTTATAGCTTCAGTTGTTCCCCCTGAGCGACGTTGGTTGTGGTATTGGATAGTGACCCACGGGGTCACATGGGGTTTTGGTCGTATGAGGTTAGTAGAGTTGTTGGTTGTTCTTTATTTATTTTCTTTTGTTCTATTTATTTTATGCTGCTTAGTTTATTTTCTTTTAGGCCAAATCATTCCCACCTGTTTAATTTTGATGCCCGACACTAGTTTCCAGCCCATGGGGATCGGGAACGCCCCTTGGGCCATGTCGCGGGCCAGCTCGGGTGACCGATTCCGGGTCGACCCGGGTTAGTACGTGACACTAGAAACTAGTTCCAAAGGCATAACAAATACAGGGAGGCCTTTTCTTATGTACTTGTATACAGACACACTACCATCCTGAAGAAAAAGTGAATATGGATTAAAATGAAAATAAATAGATTGCTAAGGGAACTACCATGCATGAAAACCCTCTAGATAATATAAGAGAATGGTAGTATCAACTGAAAAGTAAATGAGGATAATACAAGATCAACCAGAAATATGTCCCAACCTACCAAAATTGTAAAATGAAACTATTCAGAGAGCCCAACTCATGAATCCCAAGCTATAACCATCGTACATGGTCCAAAGTACTTGGTATCCCTAAGATCCTTTGAAGTCACCACTAACCATCCCATCATCTTCATAAGGCACAACACGTGAGGACAAATCCCATCTAGGGGTGAGTATATACATACCCAATTGGATTCCATGAAAGTTGAAGGTCGAGTAGTAAGAGATACAATAAAAATATATACTATAGATAATACACAGTATTGAATATACAAAGAAAGAGAACAGTTCAACTCAAACAAAGAGTTAAAGTAACCTTGTCTGAACACATGTGAATTAAAATGGTAAGTAGGAGAAATACACATTGAGTCTTCAAAAACTATAGAAAGATAGTATACTCAGCTAAAAAAGATAATATAGACACAGAAGGAACATGGAATTCCCTATGCGTATTTTCTTATACTTATAGAAGAGTAACCAAATACAAGGGCATGAATACATAAGGATATATATATGTAATTAGTCAAAAGAATCTCAAAAGAGAGAGTAAGGAGATATATATCTCACATATTAGCCCAAGAAGGAGTGTATCGAGTAGTTCCAAAAGTCCATTAATGATGCCCAACATATCATGTGTCTTCCTAGATGTAATTGTGCATGTTAAGCCATGCCTCGTCACTATTACACACAGTAGAGGGGGCATAAAATTGGAGCAGAGGACCCGAACCCTAGTATGTTAGAGGGCTTCCACTATTTATGTATCCATAGTGGACCACCACCCATGTTGGTGGCTGCAGGGGGGGGGGGGTTCCACAAGAGTGTCAGGAGGACCTTTGCCCAATTCTATTAGGGGGTTCCACTTTGTATGAAAGAGGAACCACATACATGATTATTGAAGGTTCCATTCAATAGTTTGAGGATCTATTCTCTAGTGTGATAGTGGGTTACACTATGGTCATGGTAGACCCACTCTTTATCTGATAGGGGGTTTCATTAGGGTGTCGGGAATCTAAAACCTGGTTCCACAAGTAGTTTGAGTCTAATAATTGAGGGCCCACACCCTGGTGCATCAGTGGGGTTTCCACTAGGAAGGTAGTTGTGGATGAACCACTCCCATGATGATGGGGGGGGGGGGTTCACTCCAATCATCAAGGAATTGTTCCCTATTCGATTGGGAGTTCCACTTAGAGGATTTCTCTGGAGATCCTTCCCAATCAATGCCATCATCAGGTGTCTCCTTCATAAGATTTATTTTTGGAAAAATTTACATCATATCTAAAAATAAAAAATTGAGGGAACCATCACTTGGTTCCTGGGAAATGTCATAGGATAGGCTACTCAATGGTCAAAAATTCAAGTCCAATTGAATGAGGTACAATACTATAAAGTTTCTTCAAAAGAGGTCAAGAGATAGATTGAATATGAGGGGACCCACACAGGGTTTGGTCCCACTCCACCACCTGTCCGTTTACCCTGATGGAACATGGATACCAACAGTGTCATAGTACATGACATGTAGGTAGACTAAACAACATATAAAAGAAACCTGGGACAAGGCTGTGTCCTTCTAGCCATGTATGTGTACCAGAACCCATGTCTATACACTGACCCCATTCCAGTGTACTCTGTACATGGTCTGTTGCCTCACACAGCGTGCCACCCATTTGACCTAGATGTGTTTGTGTACTGATGTACATGTCCATGTACCTAGCTGTGTACCTAAACATGTACTTCCACATGAAATCCTATCAATGCGATCCACCATTTAGTTTTACCATCCGAGCAATGGTTAAATGACGTGTAAGAGGTGTACATGCTCTTCAATCCTTATCTTTTTTCAAAACCCTAGCCATATAATTCAAGGGGATACACTTCATATATTCAATCCTTTATATTTAGAATTTTTCTTTAGTTTCACTCGATAATAGTGGATCTTTATTGCTTCTATTGTTTTCATGTGCCGTTCACTGGGAAAAAAGATTCTCGTGGTCATTAGGGGTTTCGTCGTTCATCCCATCTGAAACCAAATAGTCCACCTTTTATTTATTGAAGTAAAATCATTGAAAAGTTATTATAAGGAATGAAATGATCTCATATTTGGACTTATTTCATATATCCTCTCCTAATATGTGATTCTATAAATATTCTGAGGGTCTGATCAAGATCCGTACAACCCAAAAATTTCAAACCGGGACCATAGGGTCCTACAGGTGACCAAAGCGAAGATAATTTTTGAGATAAGAACTTTAAAAAAAGTTTAACCATCACTATCCTGGTATTACTTGCCAAAAATTAATAACAATTATACCAAGTCTAGATAACAAATTTAAAATCAATTTAATCGAGTACGTAGGTTCATTTTCAGGCCACAATTGGCACATATCCAAGAACATGGATCGATCTGATCAAACTATTTAATAAAAATGGAATAAAAAGAAAATTTATGATTCGTACATGAATTTCAAATCATTATTTTTTGATGAACACATCTTATAATGATTGAAAGGAGTGATTATGTTAACTGTGTTGTGATCTACTCTGATTTTACATTTCATCGTCATCCGAGATGATTCTCCAACGAAGGAGGAAAGTGGACCACTAGAATTATCCTATGGTATGTAAGGATAAACCTATATAATTTTACATGGAATTATAAATATATAATTTTTTTTGTGATCAAAATGAATGAATTGGTGAATGAATTTATAAATTATTTAACTCGCCAAATTTATCACCAATGAGAGAGGAGTCTGAATGCCCTACACCGACCCATTTTAGGTCTCACTTAGGGTATACACCATGTTTCAGACTCAATGGGGGCCGCATATTTTATATCAAAGATATATTTTAAGAGTAATCACATTATCTTTATGAAATTGTGTGCTAAAAATATAAAATATAAAATATATTTTTATAAAATTATTTCTTGGCACACCGATCTTCAAAATTGCACACAGTCTTAGCACCATGCTCTGGAAATATATATATAAATACTTCAAAGAGTTAAATGAAAAAATATGTCCCTACATCATTCCATCCTCCAAAAGTTTCTTCCCTGAAAATAAAATCTAAAAAAATCTGGATAATTATCCCATACATGGAACTCTCGCTCCCAAGAACTCTCATGCACGTTCCTATGCTTCCACACCATACTAACCCAGGGGATGGTTTGTCCATGTAGGTTCCTCAAATAAATATCCTTGATCTCCATCATGTGCTCCATAAATGAGGCTTCATCCAAGATGTCCAGATTCCCCAGTCAATGATGTGCATGGGGTCATGGGAAAATCTCCTCAGCTGCAACATGTAGAAGACATTGTGCACTTACTTTGGCTGTGGGGGTAGGGAAAGCTGGTAATCAATATCTCCAAACCTTTTCATGATCCTGAATTGATTTATGAACCACTAGGATAGATTTACTCCCTAGATGAACCTTCTCAATACTTGATGTGGGGAGATTCTTAATAAAATGTTGTATCCCTGCTCGAAATTCAAGGGCCTATGATGAAGATATGTGTAAGATTTTTGTCTACCTAGGGCCATCCTCATCTTCTCACAAATGACATAGACCTCCTCCATTGTCACCCACACTATATCTAGTACCACAAGAGATTTATTTACAATATATTTCTAGCCTAAGGGTAACCTATATGGTCTCTCGTATAGTGATTCAAAATGATCCATACTGATGATAGTGTGGTTGTTGTAGTTGTATGCAAACTCTAGCTAGTGAAAGTAATCCTCCCAAATTTGGTCAAAGTCTAATATGAATGACCAAAACATATCCACAAACACCTAGATTGTTCTATTGGTGTTCACATCGATTTAAGGGTGAAAGTTTGTATTCATCCTCAATTGGGTCTTGAATTCATCCTCTATGAATCTCAAAAATTTTGCTTTAAACCCTATGTCACGATCATATAAAATCATCTGGGGAACCCCATGAAGGTGGGAAATCTCCCTGACATACAACTACCCCAAACACTCCACTAAATTCTTGTCCATGATGGAAAGCAAGTGTGATGACTTTTTGCATTGTTAAATTATCACCCAGATGGAATCATGGATCCTCTCTATGTGTGGAATCCCTACCACTAAGTCCATGGATATTCCATCCCATTTACACTATGGTATATAAATGGGATGCAACAAACCTAGTGAGACATGGTGCTTAACCTTCACCTACTAAAAGGCGTTGCACTATGAGAGAAACTCAACTACACTTTGTCACATGCCAGACCACCAAAACTATCACTGATAGCTTATGTACATCTTATCTACACTAGGATTTACTACTAGGGTAGAAGTGTGAAACTCTCACATCAACTCATCCAGCATCATGATTGGGAACATCGTCCATCCCAATAAATGTGTGATGTGATTCCCTTCTTTAGAACATCTAGTTGGTGAGTCCCCTATAGATAAATGGTCACCCAAGACTATACATTATATGTCTTTCAGATACGAATCTATAACACAAAAAATAAGTGGATGAGTCAACATGATCAACTTATGAAAATTTGTACCTTCCTGCTCCACCAGGGTCAACTATAGGGAGGGTAACTACTCTGAAGATTCCAAAACAAAACAATAATAGGGCATCCTTCTATGGGAATCTACTTATACATTTCCCTTTTATAGATTATACACTCTCTCAAAGTCATAGTCCTATAGGAACTCCAACAAGCTTCACCATATCAAGTTCAAGTCTCTCTGTGTGAAGATGTACCAGAGACTCTGATGGTTTGAGTAAACCAAAAAGAGATCCCCGAGAAGGTAGTTCCTTCACATCCTTAGAGAGAAGACTACCATGAAAATATGTAAATTTTGAGTCATGTAGTTTTTCTTGTAGGGTCACAACTACCTCAAACCATATTCGATAACTACCACCCACTAAATCAACATGTAGCCGAGCCCATAAGTTGTGGCATCCAAATACATGACATACTCCACAACCTCCTCTAGTAGTCTCAACACAGAAGAACTCATTATCTTATGCCTCAGCTCATCAAAATCCCTATTGCACTACTCAAACCAAGAAAATAACTGCACTTTCTATGTTAGGGTGGTCAAATGGGTTGAAATTCTGAAGAAATCTACCACAAACCTTTTATAGTACCCCACCATGACAATAAAGCTTCATACCTATGACATGATATTAGGTGGATCCCAAGAAAACACTAATTAGATCATTTATATGTCCATGGAGAAACCATGTTTAGAAATTACATTCCCCAAAACATGAACCTCATGAATCCAAAACATAAACTTCAAAAGATTCCCATAATGATGGTGCTCCCAAAAAACAATCTAGGACCTTCCTGAAGTGCTCTACATGCTCCTTCTATGATGTAGAGTAGAAGAGTATGTCATCAATGAAGACAATGAAAAACTGGTCCATGTATGGCTGGAAAACCTAGTTCATAAAATTCATAAACTTGGAAGGGGAATCAGTTACACCATATGGAAACACTACGAACTCATAATGTTCAAAGTGACATAGGAATTCCAAATTTTCAATATCATCCTTGTGAACTCTCAACTGGTGGTATATAGAAATGATATCAATATTGGAGGACCATCGTGCATCACAATTGGTCAATGAGTTCATCAATCCTTAGAAATGGGTACTTTCACTTTATTGTGTCTGGGATCAGGAGTGGATAATTCACACAAATCCAAAAGTTTCCATCATCATTTTAAAAAAAAACATTGTAGCTGCTCAGGGGGACACTATGGGTCTGATGAAACCCTTATCTCTAAGGTCCTCTAACTAAAATCACAGATTGGAAAACATGGTAGGGTCTTACGATATTCCGTAGATGAAATCATAGCGGTCTTGGGATGTATATCAATGAAAAAATTTATCTCCCACCTCAGAGGTATTACAAAAACATTTTTGTGTAAGCCATCTGTATAATCCTCCAAAACCAATGGAATCCAGATTTCTGAGGAGTCTACATCACTAAGGTATACACTTACAAATCATTGAGGATGGGATGAAACCTCATACTCAATGAACCCACTCATTCTGCATTGGGATCTCTCTCTCTATAAAAGGAGAATATCATCCCATCAATGTGAAGGTACCTGAATTGTATGTGGTGATAATCAATCCGTTGTTGGACCTTGGAAAACCAATACATACCCAGTATGAATTTATAAAAATCCATTGTGATGAAAAAAAGTACACTAGGAACATCTATCCACCAAGTGATAACTCACACTTCTGGTAGAAAAAATATATAGAAGAAGTGTTCCCTATAGGATCATTAAGACATATATGTTGGGATAACACCTCAACTTGGAGCACCCACACTCAAATCGAGAGTATATAGATGAATTAATGAATGAAAGTTTTTATACTAATACATAAATGAGAGTTTAATAAAAAGATATCATACCTCTAATTATCTTGTGCACTGGTGGATCAAAAACCAATAAAGCCTGAAGCTATAAATGATGCCGATGACTAGCTTCTTAATCCTGATGTTGACCACCTGATTATGGTAGAGGAAGGATATAATAGATTTATCCACCACCCATAGATATTACTTATTCTCTTCTAGCACCAACTACATGGGGAGAAACCTCTCCTCAACTAGGAAATACTAAATCATGATGCTAACTCTATCATGGTGGTCTATCAGCTATCTTCCTACACTGATCAACATGTATGCTTGGACAGTCTCTCACTATTTGACCTCATTCATCATATGTGATGCACTAACCCTATTAGTGATTACATGTCCCTATTTTATTTTTGTGACCACGTTCCGAATTTTGATCCTGAGGAGGTCTCTAACATCAAGATCCTGGCATCTGGTGTCTGTTATCCATTGTAGTTTAATCATCCTTATGGAATCCACTGCCACCTCCATCTATCTGGAATCCCTCTGAAATAAATATCTCTATCACATTTTCCCAATTTATCACCCTAATATATTTTGGGATGCATAGGGGAACAACGCTGGTTCAAGTATCTCTATGGATTCCCTGATCAATCTTTTGTGCTCAAGAGTATCCATCCTGGGTCCTATTAAGAGAGTAATGCTTAAGGTTTGTGAACCCGACCACATACTCATCCACCATTACCCCTCAATGTTGCGGTTTTAGAAGTTCCTTGATCTGAATTGATAATAAAAAAGAGGGGTAATAATCCTCATGGAACAGATACTGCACGTCATTCCATGAGAGTTCAGATCATCATGGGTCTATGTAACATGGCTCCACTGACACTCATATGATCAATGAAGAAAGGATAAATTCTAATGGAACCACCTAATCCACTGGTGTTCGTATGATCATGAAGACACATACCACTAACTCTAGCCGATCATCTGCTTCCTATGGATCTGGCATGATGTGGAACCTTAGTGGCCTCTAGTGCTATAACACACAAAGCATTCTAATCCTATGCACATCCCCATCCCAATCTATTTGAATTATCTGATGCTCCATAGTTAGAGGTGTTTCTATCTTCCATATTAGAGGAATTGGGTCACAGTATGAACCTTGAACCGAGACCTCATCACTCATCATATTGCCTTCACAATCCAGAGCTAGTATCCTAGTCGGTTGTTATCATGGAGGCATCCTGTGATTTATCAATATATATCACAATAAGATGAGTATACATATATATACATTTTTAATGGAGAGATTAATCAATAAGGATAGTCAAAGAATCAATCCTATATGATTCATGTACCATTGTTTCCTGTAACAAATGTCTAGGTATATCGAGTCAACAAGCAGGTACTCAGGGTCCTGGAGAATGGATATGTTGTCCACCAGCACCATCACTGGACTTCCTAGTATGAGATCCAAACTCAATAAAATCACACACAATTACCCTAATCCCAAAAAAAATTACTAGTAAGGGGTATATTTTAAAAAACATCCCAAGGAATGAACCTCCCTTTGATACTAATATTTTATGTCCTGATCCAAGCTGTGACTCGAGCCACAACTACCCCAAGCTCAGCTCATTAGGCCAAGGGCTGGCAGCTAGTACCAAAGGAATAAAGAATATGGGGAGCACTTTTCAAATGTATATTTACACCAACACACATCCATTTTAATGAAAAAAGTGAAGAGGGAGTAAAATTAAAATAAATTATAATATAAGGGAACAACCATGCATGAAAAACCTATAAAAAAGTTAAAGAGTAACGCAGTGCAAACTAAATATTAAATGGAAAAAATACACACACAATTAGAAATATTTCCCTACCTGAAAAAATAGTAAAATTAAACTACTTAGAGATCCAAACTCTTGAATCACAAGATATGAACATTATAAACAGTACAAAGTAATAGGTATCCCTGTGCTCTTGTAAAGTCACCATTGGCCTATCCATCATCAGCAAAAAGACATGACGTGTGTAGGAAAATAACATGTAGGGGTGAGTATATAAATACCAAGTTGGATGCTTTAAAAGATGAATTTAGATTAGTATGAGACACAATATTAAATAAATATATTATATATTACACATTATACAATATATAGTGAAGGAGAAAATATTAACCCAAAACTAGAGTGAAATTCACCTCATCCAACCATAAGGGGATTGAAATAGTGTGTTTGTGAACTACACATCATGTCTTCACCACCTATAGTAGGATATTATACTCATACAACCATGAGAATCTAGGCATGAAAAGCACATTGAATACCCAAAGCGTCTTTGCCTATCCTGGAAGTAGTGTATCCAAATACTAAGGTACAGATACAGAAGTTTATATATAAACTCATTCAGAAGAATACCAAATGATAGGGTGTGGGTATATCCATCTCATAGCTAATTATAAGAATAATAGTATCCAATGGTTCCAAAATTCCATGAATGATGCCCAACATCCCACATGTCTTCCCAGAAGTAACCGTGCAAGACGATCCATACCTCATCACTGTTTTTTACATTTGAGAAGGAAAAAAGTTGAAGTAGATAACCCGTGCCCTAGTACATTATGGGGGTTCTACATTGTTTGTATCTATAGAGGACCCGAACTGAAGCCTGTAGGGGGTTCCACTATAGTGTCATGAGGACCTGCTCTCTATAATGATAGGGATTCTACTCGGTAAGGTAGAGGACCACATCCATACTGATGGGTGGTACTTCTCTACAGGTGAAGAATATGTTCCCTTCTGTGATAGGGGGTTCCACACTAGTCATTGAGGACCCATGCCCCATCAAGTAGGGGTTTAACATGGAATTCAATGACTCGTGCCTTGGTTCCAGATGTGGGTTCCACTCTAGTAATTGGGGACCCATGCCCTGGTGCGTCAGGGGAGATCCACTAGGAAGGTAGATATAGATGACCCATGTCAATTATAATGGGTGATTCCAATATTTTCTTTTATGACTCATTTCCTATCTTATAGGGGGTTACAATCAAAAGAATCCTCTTGTTATCCATCTGAATCACTATCATCTCCATGCATCTCTTTAATAAGCACCAAGATGGTAAAATTGGCCAGAGTATATTGAAAGCCACAACCAAGGGAAACATAATATCCGATGAAGAAAAACACTTTGGATAGTCTAATGAAATTCCAAAATCCAAGCCAAAATGAAGGAGATATGGGACCTTAAATTTTCCTTAAAATGGGTCAAGGGATTCAAGACATGTGAGAGGACCCACATGATGTGTGGTCCAACACCACCACCAAGTCATGTCCTCAGGCGACACATGGATCCTTTATATGTAAGAGTATATTTATTTTATGTGGAATACACAACATGTCTAAGCTACACCGGACTGAGTTGTGTCCTTCTGGCCATATCAATATCCTAGAACGCATGTCCGTGTATTGAACAAGTGTCCATGCACATTGTACATGATGTTTTTCTTCACATAGGGTTCTACACATGTGACTTGATCATGATTGTGTACTCAGGTACACGGTCATGTACCTAGCCATGTACTTCCACATGGAATTCTATCCGCATGATCAACCACATGTGTTACCCAACTGGGGAAGTGGTACGTGACGTGTAAGAGGCCTTCACACCATTTAATCATTATCTTCTTTCCAAAACCTTATCCACCACACTCATGGGGATACAAACTATTTGTTTATCCCCATATATGGTGTGTAGTCAGGTTTTTCATAGAACATCAACTATCATATCCACTCCATGATTCAAGCCTCACTACTTCGAATATGTCTTATGTTTTAATCATGAATAGTGGACTAGGTCAGATTTATCATTTTCATCTTATGATATCTAGAAACAATATAATTTTGTGGTCCTTGGTGGTTCGGTTGTTCATCCCATATGTCGTGGAACCCACAAACATTAATTTATTGATATAAAATAATTTAAAAGATCCTCCAAGACATGAAATGATCTGAGATTAGGCCCTATTTCAACATTACTCTTATCACATCTGATTTTTTCAGGATTCTAGAGGTGTTATATGGATCAGTACTACCCGAAAATATCAAACTAGGACTGTAAAGTCCTACTGGTGATGGATGCAAAAAAATATTGGGGAGAAATGTGCCATAAAAAAAGGTTTAACCATCATTTTCAAAGAATTATTCTCTAATGATCTAGAATGATGATTCCATGGCTATATAACAAATAAAAGACCAATTTAGTCAGTTATGGGGTCTCATGATTAGGCCAAAATAGGTGGAGATCCTATAATATGGATATATCTGGTCAAATTATTTAATAAAAAGGGTGTAAAGTGCTAATTTATTAGTCGAACCTAGAGATTAGATCATTATTCATCAAATAAAACATCTTTCAATGATTGGTATGTTTCGTTGAATTTTCTGCATCTTACTCTGCTCATATCTTACGTTTTATTTTCAACCGAGGTGATTTGCCAATATAGGAGGAAACATGAGCTCTGGAATTCAACCAGGGTTTATAAAACTAACCTTGGAGAATTTTACATGGAAATCTAGATGTATAGATTTCATTGTACCAAATATAAAGAATGAATTAATATAACAATTAATTAACAAACTAATAATAATTTTAATGATAAAGGAGTCCAAACTCCACACACCGACCGATTTTAGTTCATGACTTGGGTAAACACTTCATTCCAGACTCAACTATGGCCTCATATTTCTGATATTAGATCCCACTATAGAGTTATCCAATTTTATTTAATAAATTTTTCATGCACGATATAAAATATATATTTAGTTTTTTATTAAATTTATTCTTAGAACAATCAAACTCTAAATCACATGTAGTCTCAACACCTATATCTGGAAATATATATACAAAATTTCAATGTCCTAAAAGAAAAAAAATAGGCCTCTTCATATCTCTTCATGAGGGACATTTGAATGATGCTTAAAAGGATTAGTGTTTCATGCTATCATCTATGACCAATGAGATTTTGTTGAATCTTGGGCACAATGATACATATAACACGATGTAACACATTCATGATCTCTATTAAGAGAAATAGAGACATGTGAGGAATGGGATCTCAAATTATGTGTCTACAACTATGCATGAAGAGTTTTTACTAGTTAGGACTCATGCAACCAACTTTATTGTCTACATTGAAAGCTTATACATCTTTGAAATTAAATTCCCAGATGTGTTTCATATAGGTCTCATACATTCCTCACCACACAAGACCTTATCTAGTTTTATTTTTAATTATAACATGATAAAAAATGAGAAGAGTCTTTCAAAACATCTTACATTGATTGAACATGTGTATTAGGACATGGGGAATGAAAAACCCACAATCCTTGTAGTGAATAATGAAAGTAAGAACCAGGATATGGGGATGAAGACTCATAACAAGTCTGAATCTCCCGAGCATCATCCTTAAATGATGAAAATGATCTAAAGGATGGGAAAGGAATAGGAGGTTTTATGTTTTTCATGTTGAAAGCAATTCCCCTAGAAGAATAATTTCACCCAGAAGAAATAAGAAGCTAAAGGTGAATTTTTTATCAAGTTTAATAATTCAATATCTACATATTGGGAATTATATATAGCTTTTGGTGCTTAAATATGTATCCGAATATAGGAACCAAATAGATTTGGAATTTTTTCTAGAGGAGAGGTGGATTTGTGAGATGCCAATGAAAGGAGGCAAGATGCTCTAGCTATTGGTGACTACCATAATTCATTAAAAACACAAATGGTATTGGTTTTAAGTTATGGTTATTATGTACATACAATTACAAAGAACATAATTTCTTTGACATTCCATGATGCATATGGTTTTGGTTTCATGTTTGGGAAAAATAATTGTTTCTTTTATAAACACAACATATGTTATGGTATGGAACATTTTAATAATTGTCTATATGTGTTAAAAATTTAAAACCAAGTATTATAAGTAGATATAAATCATTTTCACATGACTCATATAACCCCCAACAATGGCATCACTATCTTAGTCATATAAATGAAAAGTGATTGAAAAAGATATATCAAGATGGTTATTTATACACTTTTGAGCTAAATACACTTGAAATATGTCATGCGTGTTTAAAAGGAAAAGTGACTAAACCACCGTTTGAGGGAAAAGGTTAAATGGACACATAACTTCTAGTATTAGTACAAACTAATGTGTGTAGACAATTTTCAATTGAATATATAGGTGGGTATTATTATGTCATAACTATTACTACCGAATTGAGTATATATGACAATGTATACATGATAAGGTATATGTCTGATTCCTTTATGAAATTCAAAGAATTCGAGAATAAATTATATACTCAAACTGGAAAGAAGATAAATAATCTTCCATTAGATTGATGTGATGACTATTTTAACCTAGTGTTAAATTTTTTTACAAGAGTTTGGAATTATATCTCAACTCAAACCACCATACAAACTTTAATGGAATGGAGTTATTGAATAGAGAAACCATACATTTTTAGAAATTATATGTTTAATGACGAGTCATTCAAATATATGATTTTGATTTTGAGGATATGGATTTCAAATAGAGGTATATTCATTAAATAGTCTATAAACTAAAAAATACAAATGAAATTCTCTTTGAGTTATAGAGTGGAATGAAACCTGTTTTGTCACATACACATTCATGGAGTTGTGAGGTATTTTTTGAGGCCATATTAGGTAACAAGCAGGATACGTGGGGCAAATAGTGTATCATTACAAGGTATCTTAAGGATACAAATGGATACTACCTGTACACCACCTCATATAAGAAAATTCCTTTCTCCATACAATCAATATTTATTGAGAGGATTCCCATCCTCAAAATGAATAGTGGGAGAAATATTGACTTCAATGAAGTTGATACTCAAGATAAAAAAGAGTTGGTACATGAATATATTCTATAGTTACCTATGGAGGAAGTAGTCTCTAAAACACAAGTACTAATTAATAGCACTAGATAGGTAAGAGAACTTGAGAGATATGGTTTTCTAGTCACTGATGATGATGACTCATTATTTGTTGACAATGATGAACCTATATGTTTCAAAAAAGTAGTAGAGAGATCAAAAGATTAAATATGTCAAGAAGCCATGAAATTTTAAATAAATTCAATGTATCATAAACATGTTTGTTTTCTTGTTGATGTGCTAGTTGTTATAATTCATATGATGTGAAAATGGGTATTTATGATAAAATTGGACATGGAATGTAAGGTAAATACCAATAGCTTAATGAATGTATCTAAAGGGTTTAAACAACATCACATAATTTAATAAGATGAAACCTTTTAACAAGTTGACTTGTTTAAATCCAACAAGAATTATAATTGATATAGATTCCTACAATGACTATGAAATTTGGAAGATGGAATTTGAAACTATTTTCTTTAATGGGATCCTTTAGAAAGATTTCTACATGACACAACCAGAATGTTTTGTGACTCTAGGTGACAAAAAATGATTTTCAAGTTGCATAGATCCATTTATGGAATGAAACAAGAATTCAAGTCATGGAACATTATATTCAATTAATTTATAAAATAATTTTATTTCATTAATAAAAAATGATATCCATGTGTTTAAAATTAGTTTAGGGGAAATGATGTCATTATACTAGTGGTATATATTTATGACATATTACTTATTGGAAATGACGTAACAATCTTACAATCTATTAAGGACTAGTTGTACAAGCATTTTTTCAAGAAGGAATTAGGTGAAGAAACTTAAATTCTATGGATCAAGATAATTCATGATATATCAAATTGACATCTTAGACTATGTCAAAGTTCATAAATTCACAAAATAATAAAGATATTTAGTACGAAAAAATCCAAGAGGGGATTAGTTACAGTTGCACATGTTATACATTATTCATAGAAAATGTCCCCTCAAACAAAACAAGAGAAAATGAGAGTGAGTATGATCCCATAATCTTCAGTGTTAAAATAAATAAAAAATTCCAAGTTATTTACTAGTCTTGATGTTTCCTATGCATTTAGAAAGGAATGAAGACATCAACAAGATACTATAGAACAAAATTGGTCTATCATTTAGGATAACCTAAAGTATTTGAGAATAACTAAATACATGTTCCTTGTGTATGGAGGAGATGAGTAGCTAATCATCATGGGTTATAATGATTCTAGTTTTCAAACATATAAGAATAATCTAAAGTCATAGTCATTATATGTTTTCTTCCCCAACATAGGTGGTGTGAGCTGGAAGAGTTCAACGAAGCATGTTTTCACAAATTATACAATTGAGTCAGATTTTTGTAACGAATTTTGATGAAATAAATGAATCAATTTGGATAAAAATATTTTTCTATGATATTGATTTGGTACCTATTAGTAAATACCTAATACAATTATATTTTGATAATACTGCAGTGGTGAATCTTTTAAAAGATCCAAGGTCACACAGATAGACAAAGCTAATATGAAAAAAGTATCACATATTGAGGGATCTTTACCAAAGGGGTGATTTTGTAGTAAAAAAATTTACCACATAAGAAAACATGTTGGACCTAATGAATAAATGAATATATCATTAGATGTGTGTGTATCATGTGAGAGATAACAAACTGAAGGTTGTGAGCCATTGGCTCTAGTGAATGTGGGAGTCTGTTGGAGTTGGTGACCTAGATCAAAATTTGGTGTAATTTATGATAATCTATATTCATATATTTGAATATTAGTAAACTCATAAGCTCAAAAATTTTTTATACCTTATATAGTTTTTGATAATTTCCAAATAATAGATGTCGCCTTGAAAGGTCATAAAATTTCATCGCTATGAAAAGAATCCTGAAGTTCCATGATTTTTTTTAAATATATGTTATATATATAGAGGATGTAATTTTAGGGACACAAATTATGCCATATATTAGGATTAGAGACTCATAGTACATTGAGGTACCTTCTCAGGGTGTACATCCATAGAAATATCTAGGGTAGGATATTATGGGAATGATACCTCCTAGTTGGAAAATCACATTTATATATGTCATTGGATGTTCATATAAAGAGAAATGTATATCTTTATATGGACTTTATTATTATTATTAATGAGTATTATAAGTCACATACACTTCTATAATAATGAAAACTGTGATGCCATATGTTTGTGATATGGAAGGATATGTTGGGTGCATCATGAGTAATGTTGAATTAATGAACAATGAGGGAAATGATTTTTCACTTATATTATTTAAAGAAATTTGATATACTAGGACTATTGATGTTAATTATATATTCAAAATAAATCTCTATCCATGTTGTTCCATAGGAAAGCATTATTTTCAAGAATTTAATGAAGGACACATAGAGAATAGAGGTTGATGTAACCCGCATATAACCTGTATGATTAGAGATATCATGATAAAGGTATTATATTACAAAATGACCATTTTTATGAGGTATTATGTTGTTGTAGAAATAAAATATCTCTCTATGGGTTCCTTCTGTCTTTTTAGAAAATATATATTCTACTTTAGGCTACTTCACCAAATTCCACCAGGAAAGAGTCCTAGAGGGTCGCACACACTAAGTGTATCCAAAATCTCAATTAAATAATATATTTTTATATATAATTTAACAATTTTAATAAATATTATTCCCACATGTGGTATAAAAATTATTCATGATTTCATTATCACATATAAACCTATACCAGTAATTCAAGTGAATATTTTGTTACTAGAATATTAATTAAATATTTATATTATAATTTGTGAATATAATATTTATTTACTTATTGGAGAATGAAATAATGATATTTAATTATTAAATAAAGAGTCATTATTCAAGGACCGATAAATTTTAAGAACCCGGGTTTTGCTTTGAAAGACTTTGGAATATTCTTGATGATATTCCAGAGTAGCGCCTTTAGACGGCGTGTGATTCCGAGCCCCGGAGTGGCCGGAATTAAATTTTCAGTGTGTTCACACTGGAAACGCCGAATAAATGAGATAACTCCTAAACGGAGTTCCAGATCATGGATTAGAGTGTACGGATGGGTCCGGAATGTGTTGTTTACCCTATGAACGACATAAAACCTGTCGGCGCGGGATGTTTGGACCCCTCACCCGCTTCTGGAACGTTAAACGGATTAATTAATTAATTAATTAATTCGTTTAATGGAGAAACACATGTATCTCTTAAATGGTGGCTCGGATTGGAAAACCGAGGGCACCGTTGAGTTCGGAGCGTGCCGTTTACACTAGGAGGGGTGTAAGTTTCGCGGGCGCGGGTCGTTTGTGAAAAATGGCCCCAGGGGCGTTTTCGTAATTTGGCGACCTCGGGCGCTAAGTTTAGTAACTTTTGAACGGGGTCTCAGAATAAAATTCCAAGACCGCCGTTGCACTCAGAATGTGGTTCTTAGCCTAGGGGAGGCTAAATCCCGACCCCGTCGGGAGTTCGGGTTCGGGGCTGTCGGGCGGGCGTTTAAGTGATTTGTACTTAAACACCCCCCTTCTTCTTCTTCCTCTTCTTCCTCAAAACCTCCTCACCCTCCTTCACCTCCGGGGATGCGAGCTTCGGCGAGGCGAGCTCTGGCAAGGCGACTCCGGCAAGGTGCGGTGGTGCCGGCGGATCGACGCGAAGCTCCGGGCGAAGCCCAGCGAGGTAGGTGGTGTTGTTTGAGTTTTAAATCCCGAGCCCTATTTGAACCCCAATTTTAGCATCGGTTCGTTATTAAATCTTTGAAAAAATCCCATGGACGCGTAGTATACAATTTTATCTTCCCGACGCTTGTTTCGGATTTAAAATCGAAGGTCGGGGGCATCCGCAATCGTTCGCCGAAGTTTGCGGGAAATTCGGGTTTTCTGGGTGTTTTCGGCGGGTTTCGGCGACAGCAGGGGCTGCGGCTGGCGGCGGCGCTCTCTGGCGGTGGCGGCTGGCGGCGGTGCCTTCAGCGGGAGCGGCGGCCGCAGCTTCGGAAGGCCGCGGCGGCATTTGGAGCGGCGGCGGCATTTGGAGCGGCGGCGGCAGGCCGGTGACGTCGGCAGGGCGCCGACGAGAGGGAGAGGGGCCCCGCGGCTCGTGGCCCCGTGCGGCAGACCGCGACCCGCGATAAGTGGGTCGCTGTTGAAAATCAGGACCGGACAGTTGGCCGGTCAGTGGAGAACCCGCGCGGCGCGTGGGTGTCAAAGGGAGGCGGGCCGTGGAGCGGCGGCCCACGGCTCGGCTGGACCGGGCCCAGCGGCAGGGCCGCGGTCCAAAGGGCCGGCCGGAGCGGGGCGGACCGTCCGGCCCGGGCCGGTCCGGCCCAAGGGGCTTTGCCCTCAGTCTTCGGATGCCCGTATGACGGGCTATGGGCATCAGTTTTGCGCACCTTCTACGGCAGCACGGAGCTTGCGTCAAGGCAGTGTTTTTGAGATGGCTTCGAGAATTTTTAATTCCCGAAACGAGGGGCCGTTGAGGCGCGACGCGTCCTTAGGTGGATGAGCGTTTTTCCGGGATTGTTGTTTTGGACGGCGCAGACGCGTCCGACGCCCGATTTAAGCGCCGTCAGTGGCGTTGGGACCCTGGCGTCGAGGCGGAGGTTTCCAGGGTAGTTCTGGGCATTGAAGCCGGAGTTGAGGCGTGGGCCCCACGGCCCGTCTTTCGAGCTGCGTGCAGCGTTTTACGCCTTTTTCCATCGGACGTCCGTTCGGGGCGTGCGAGTAGCCAATGTTGGGCGTTTTTCCGAGGGCGTCGCGTTGGCGCAGTCTGCCCGCTGTAATTCCGCACGATGGTGCGGGCCCCGCGAGGGCCGTTTGGGCGTCGATGGTGATTTTCCATCTTTATCACCGGATGACCGTTTTGGACAAGCGAGTAGTCCACCTTGTGTGCTTTTTTGAGAGGATCGCAATGGTGCGATCCGTTCTTTGAGTTTCGGGGCTGGGTTGCGGGTCCCACGTGGCACCGCTCGTGTGCGGTGCGCCGGAATGCATCTTTTTCTCCGGGTACCCGTTCTACTCGAGCGAGTAGTGATTTCGACGTGTTTTTCCGAGATCATCGTGATGGCGCAGTCCGCCCGACCTCTTTTGGAGACGTGGTGTGGGTCCCACCCGACCCGGCTACGGTGAATAGTGCACTTTTCACCGGGTGTCCGTTTTGGGCGATTGAGTACTCAATCCCGTGTGTTTTTCCGAGGGGATCGCAGTGGTGTGATCCGTTGGTTCGGTTTTGGGATCTTGGGGTGGGCCCCACCCAGGTTGGTCATGGTGAATAGTACCTTTTTCACCTGTTGACCGTTTCGGGCGAGTGAGTAGTCTAACTCGCATGGTTTTGCGCAAGGATTGCAACGATGTGATCTGTTTGGCTGTACGGAGCCTCTTGCGCAATCTTGAGAAATGTGGAAAGCACAGAAGGTACTCCAGGGGTGGTTCGCGCTACTTTGCTTATAGCGGACCTTTGGCGAGTGATCGCGTGCACTCCCATGTGAGTGATGTAAATGCATGAAGTGATGTGGTTGGCCGTGCCTGGGTCTTTGAGTTGGAGATGTTACATCACGCCTTCGCGTGGACGTTGGGTGTCGTGTGCACGATAGCCCTTGGGCTGGAGACGTGGTATACTCTGGGAGTATACGAGAGCGCTTGGAGGTACATGTGGTTCGTACCTGAGACGTTCGTGCGCTTGGTTGGGGTTGACTTGGGGCCACACGTTGTGTGGGCCCCACGTGTGTTCCGGGTTCTGCTTTGCGTACTTGGACCTCTCGCGGCATAGAGGGTCCCTCTGTGTGTTTGGTTGACCAGCAGGGTTGAGTGGTCTCCCCCTGGTTTCGTTCTCGATGGATTTGCCAGTAGCGGGGCCAGTGGCACCTAGTGATGGAACAGGTGTTGAACCCCTTTGGGTGAGTTGTGCTGGAGTTGGGTGGTCGCGTGATGCCCACTCCGTGTTCAGTTGGCCAGTGTTGTGCCCTCCAGTGGATGTGGCCAGAGTAGTTCTGAGTTTTACCCTCCAGCGGGGCTGGGCAGTGGGTTACTCATCGGATTCTAGGGTCTACCCTGCAGCAGAGACTGGGCAGTGGGTCACCAGACACTTTTAGGGTCTACCCTCCAGCAGAGACTTGGCAGTGGGTCACCCGACACTCTTAGGGTCTACCCTCCAGCAGAGACTGGGCAGTGGGTCACCCGACACTCTTAGGGTCTACCCTCCAGCAGAGACTGGGCAGTGGGTCACCCGACGACCTCTTAGGGCCTACCCTCCAGCAGGGCTGGGCAGTGGGTCGCCCGTCGCCTTGTTCCAGGTCTTCCCTCCAGCAAAGCTGTGCAGTGGGTCACCTGTCGACTTATTCCATTTCTACCCTCCAGCGGGGCTGGGCAGTGGGTCGCCTGATGATGTATTAGGGTTTACCCTCCAGCAGGGGTGGGCAGTGGGTCACCCGATATCTGAATATGGTTTACCCTCCAGCGGGGCTGGGTAGTGGGTCGCCTGATGATGTAGTAAGGTTTACCCTCCAGCAGGGTTGGGCAGTGGGTCACCCGACATTTGGTTATGAATTACCCTCCAGTGGGGCTGGGCAGTGGGACACCAGTTGGCATTCCAGACTCAGTCCTTTCTACTAGGCTAGTCTGTGGCTTTCCTCCGTGATTACCAGAGGAGGACCGTTGGTTGTACGGGTCGGTGATGGAACGACTATGGCTTTGAGGAGACCTCTCGACTACAGGGCAGTGATGAGGTGTGGTTTGAATTTCCCTAGAAATCTCAAGTTCAAGGGGCGCTTTCCCCACCGAGACGCATTCTTGTGACGCGATCTAAAACCGTGTGGGCGAGTTAGTGCTGCCCAAAGTGGATAATATCGAAGTGCGGTGATTGAGCCCCTTGTCTTGTGGTTCGGGGCAGACATGCGGAATGCTGGGCATCGATGGAGTTTCTTCTGGGACTGTTGGCGACTCACATTTCTTGGGCTGAGCTATGAGATGATGATCCCCTTACGAAGATGTTCGGGCTTCTTGATTGAGCAATGGGATATGTATATACCTTGTTCTGGTACCCACTCCTTGGGATTGGTTACTCTCCTTCCAGGAGAGGCGAAGACGCGCGGGGTATGCCACGTGCTTTCCGTGTCTAGCTTCTCATGGTTGGACGAGTCTACTCTCTAGCTATAGGCAGTGAAAGCTCGACGAGAAGTGCATCTTCTCACCGTTCCTAGCTCCTTGTGTTAGGACGAGTCTTCTACGTTTCTCTTGTTGGGTTGAGCTGGACTCTTTACTTCACTTTCAGTTGTACTCTGTTACTTTCCCTGTTCGCTCTACTGCTCACCCTTCAGTACCTCCTTTTTTTGCTCCCTCGAGCCTTCGGGGTATCCAACTGAGTATTTTTATACTCACCCCTGCTTGGGCTTTGCCTGTACTTGGTGTGCCCTTGCAGACGACGGACAGGTGGAGCGTGACTTTGGCGGAGCGTAGGAGCTTGGGAGCTTGGACCGCGTGCGGTGGTCGTGGCCGGGTTCCAGGTGGGAGACCCGTCAGCTTTCCTTTTTGTTTACCTGTTTCCGGGTTGTGACACCTTTTTGGTTGGGCGCATGTTTTTCCCCTTTTTCCTTTTCAGCTTTTTGCTTATACTTGTAGAGGTCGATGCACTTTGTGGTATATATATAACAATTGTTCTTTTTTACTCTGCTTGTCTTTTCTTTTACTCTGCACTTTTGCATTGAGTGTGCTGCGTGTGGGTGTGTACAGGTACATAAGCAAAGGCCTCCCCGAGTTTTTGTGACTTTGGCGCTGGTTGCCAGCCCCTGGCCTATAAAGGCGGGCTTGGGATAGTTGCGGCTCGAGCCCGGGTAGGGTCCGGTCGTGACAAAGTGGTATCAGAGGTGGTTCGTTCCTTGGGTCGTTGCGTGGACGTCCCTAAAAGAAGAATTGGTTGGGATTTAGGGCAACAGTGTTAACGTGTCTCGAGAACGACTCTCAGGCCAGGGAGTCCAGTGATGGTGCAGCGGCCGACGTATCCATTCACCAGGACCTTGATAACCCGCTTGTCGACTCGGCATGGTGAGACACTTGTTGCAGGGAAATTTGTTTGTGCATCACATAGGACTGAGTCTTTGACTGTCCTTCTTGAGTCAGCTCCCCATCATTGCTATTGGTATATACATATATGCTCATCTGACCGCGAAACTCCTTGATAATATTCAGGATGTCTCCACGAAGACAGCCAGCCCAAATACCAGCTTCGGATCATGACGACGACCCTATGAGCTATGAGGCCTCAGTGCAGAACCCATCATGCGAGCCCATTTCTCCGGGTGGGCCGGTAGCAGTACCCCCACCTGTTGAGCAGCAGACAGTTTCAGCGGAGCAGGCTGAGTTTGAGCGTTGGTTGAGCGCGCTTTGTGACTTCCAGTGGCAGGGACCGCTGAGGTTCAATGGTGAGCCAGACCCTCAGGCAGCAAAGGTTTGGCTCAAGGTAGTGGTTCGACATTTCAGGCTTGTTCGGACGCCGACGGATCAGAGAGTGGCTTTGGCAGCCAGCCTTTTTCGTGGAATAGCTTGGCGTTGGTAGAGTCTGGTGACTCGGTTTCTGGACGAGTCATCATTTTCGTTGGACGACTTTCAGTTGTTGCTCAGTGAGGAGTTTTTCCCCTCCTGCTTGCACTCCGTTCAGATTCAGAAGATCCTGTAGTTTCAGAAGGGAGGGATGACAATGGCCATGTACGCGGCTAGTTTTGCAGACCGTGCACACTTTTACCCGGACTTGGTCCGTGACGACAACCTCCGAGGGTAGAAGTTTGAGCAGCGTCTCCACTGAGAGATTCGTGCTATCATAGTACCCTCGGTCATTTCCACATATGCTAGAGTGCTAGAGTAGGCGCTGGTGACAGAGGGTTTCCTGTCATGTTTTGCGGTTGGTAGTGGCAGTGGGCGCTACGAAGCCAGGACGTCTGCCGTAGCTAGCAGGCGCCGGAGGACAAGACCTCGATGCAGGTGGCCTTCCCCCTGCCGGTTTCGGAGACATGGTCGTATACCACCGTGGCGAAAAGGCGCAGGGCCTCAGCCAAGGATGCCCTTCCGTGAGTGGATCCCGGGCCGTGGTCGTACACCACAGTGGCGCCGGAGGGCACCAGGGAAGCCCAGAGAGAGCCGGTGTTGTGCTTGTGATGCGTGAGGTCACTTGGCATGAGACTGCCCGACCCGAGTTGTTGGGAGCTTCGGGCAGTCAGCAGGCGCACCACCATGGAAGAGGCAGCGCCGTGATCGGAGTAGTACCCAGAGAGGTGGTGCTAGCAAAGAAGCGGGAGGAGCTGGTAGTGGGGGATGACGTTACAAGGTCTTCCCATCACCACTAGGCAGTCCATGTCAGGCTCCGGGAGCTGATGGTTGGGACCACGGGTAGCCGCGAGCTTTGGATGTCTATGATCCTGCAGAGCACGGGATGGTGAGAGGTACCCCTTGCGACTTATACTTCTTGCAGTAGAATTGTTAGGATCTGCGTGTGAAAGGCGTTTCTCCCTGATCCTTGTTTGAGGTGTTACCAGGGTGACGCAGGGCGTCTGGTGTAACCCTGTGGTGGTAAGGAGAAAGGCGCGAGACCTTTTCCTTCAATCGATGGTGTTGGCTCCTTCGCCTTTTGAGCGTGTAAGAGAGCATAGACTGTGGAATCTCTCATGACCAAATATCCTTAGGTGTTACACCATATGGATATTCTGAAGGAGGGAATCACCGAGCCTTGTTTTAGGTGCGGGCGGTGATTCCAGTCGCAGCGTGCCATGTAGAGGTTTGACCGGGGAGGTGAGCTACCCCCGAGGGCCTTCGGGCCGTGTGAGACCGTGCAAAGGGATGGCGAGGTACCCTACCACCTTGCCCTAACCCCAAAGTCTGGAGTGGGTGCACGACGTCGGCAAGGGCCAACCTCGCGTGAACAGATCAATATTTTGGTCTGTGTGCGGTGACGTAGAGCTGTGCGTGGGTTCTTCTGGGTATGGGAAAGCCAGTTGTGGGCTTAGTACCCTGTGTTCTTCCCTGGTTTTGCTTTTCGAGGACGAAAATCTTGAAGGAGGGAATGATGTAAGAACCCGGATTTTTCTGTGAAGGACTTTGTAAAATTCTTGATGATATTCCAGAGCAGCGCCTTCAGACGGCGTGTGATTCCGAGCCCCGGAGTGGCCGGAATTAAATTTTTAGTGCGTTCACACTGGAAACACTGAAAAAATGAGATAACTCTGAAACGGAGTTCCAGATCAGGGATCCGAGTGTACGGATGGGTCCGAAATGGGGTGTTTTCCCTATGAACGACATAAAACTTGTCGGCACGGGATGTTTGGACCCCTCGCCCGCTTCTGGAACGTTAAACGGATTAATTAATTAATTAATTAATTCGTTTAATGGCGAAACGCATGTATCTCTTAAATGGTGGATCATATTGGAAAACCAAGGGCACCGCTGAGTTTGGAGTGTGCCTTTTACCCTAGGAGGGGTGTAAGTTTTGCGGGCGTGGACTGTTTGTGAAAAATGGCCCCAGGGGCGTTTTCGTAATTTGGCGGCCTCGGGCGCTAAGTTTAGTAACTTTTGAACGGGGTCTTGGAATAAAATTCCGAGACCGCCGTTGTGCTCATAATGTGGTTCTTAGCCTAGGGGAGGCTAAATCCCGACCCCGTCGGGAGTTCGGGTTTGGGGCTGTCGGGCGGGCGTTTACGTGATTTGTACTTAAACACTCCCCCTTCTTCTTCTTCCTCTTCTTCCTCAAACCCTCCTCCCCCTCCTTCACCTCTAGAGAGGCGAGCTCCGGCGAGACGAGCTCTGGCAAGGCGACTCCGGCAGGGTGCGGTGGTGCCGGCGGATCGACGCGATGCTCCGGGCGAAGCCCAGCGAGGTAGGTGGTGTTGTTTGAGTTTTAAATCCCGAGCCCCCTTTGAACCCCAATTTTAGCATCGGGTCGTCATTAAATCTTCGAACAAATCCCATGGACGCGTATTATACAATTTTCTCTTCCCGGCGCTTGTTTCGGATTTGAAATCGGAGGTCGGGGGCATCCGAAATCGTTCCCCGAAGTTTACGGTAAATTCGGGTTTTCTGGTTGTTTCCGGCGGGTTCCGGCGGCGGCAGGGGCTGCAGCTGGCGGCGGCGCTCTCCGGCGGTGGCGGCTGGCGGCGGTGCCTTCAGCGGGAGTGGCGGCCGCGTCTTTGGAAGGCCACGGCGGCGTTTGGAGCGGTGGCGGCAGGTCAGTGGCGCCGGCAGGGCGCCGGTGAGAGGGAGAGGGGCCGCGCGGCTCACGGCCCCGTGCGGCAGACCACGACCCGCGATAAGCGGGTCGCTGTTGGAAATCACGACCGGCCAGTTGGCCGGTCGGTGGAGAACCCGCGTGGCGCGCGGGTGTCAAAGGGAGGCGGGCCGCGGAGCGGCGGCCCGCGGCTCGGCTAGACTGGGCCCAGCGGCTGGGCCGCGGTCCAGCGGGCCGACCAGAGCGGGGCGGACCGGCCGGCCCGGGCCGGTCCGGCCCAAGGGGCTTTGCCCTCAGTCTTCGGACGCCCGTATGACGGGCTACGGGCGTCCGTTTTGCGCACCGTCTACGGCAGCGCGGAGCTTGCGTCAAGGCGGAGTTTTTGAGATGGTTTTGGGAATTTTTAATTCACGAAACGAGGGGCCGCTGAGGCGCGACGCGTCCTTAAGTGGACGAGGGTTTTTCCGGGATTCTTGATTTGGACGGTGCAGACGCGTCCGACGTCCGATTTAAGCACCGTCAGTGGCGTTGAGACCCTGGCGTCGAGGCGGAGGTTTCCAGGGTGGTTCCGGGCATTGAAGCCGGAGTTGAGGCATGGGTCCCACGGCCCGTCTTTCGAGCTACGTGCAGCGTTTTACGCCTTTTTCCATCGGACGTCCGTTCGGGGCGTGAGAGCAGCCGATGTTGGGTGTTTTTCCGAGGGCGTCGCGTTGGCGTAGTCTGCCCGCTGTAATTCCGCACGATGGTGCGGGCCCCGCGAGGGCCGTTTGGGCGTCGACAGTGATTTTCCATCTTTATCACCGGGCAACCGTTTTGGACAAACGAGTAGTCCATCTTGTGTGCTTTTTCGAGAGGATCGCAACGGTGCGATCCGTTCTTTGAGTTTCGGGACTGGGTTGCGGGTCCCACGTGGCACCGCTCGTGTGCGGTGCGCCAGAATGCATCTTTTTCTCCGGGTACCCGTTCTACTCAAGAGAGTAGTGCTTTCGACATGTTTTTCCGAGAGCATCGCGATGGCCCAGTCCGCCCGACCTCTTTTGGAGACGTGGTGTGGGTCCCACCCGACCCGGCTACGGTGAATAGTGCACTTTTCACCAGGTGTCCGTTTTGGGCGATTGAGTACTCAATCCCGTGTGTTTTTCGGAGGGGATCGCAGTGGTGTGATCCGTTGGTTCGGTTTTGGGATCTTGGGGTGGGCCCCACCCAGGTTGGTCACGGTGAATAGTACCTTTTTCACCTGTGGACCGTTTCGGGCGAGTGAGTAGTCTAACTCGCATGGTTTTGCGCAAGGATTGCAACGGTGTGATCCGTTTGGCTGTACAGAGCCTCTTGCACGATCTTGAGAAATGTGGAAAGCACGGAAGGTACTCCAGGGGTGGTTCGCCCTACTTTTCTTGTAGCGGACCTTTGGCGAGTGATCGCGTGCACTCCCGTGTGAGTGATTTAAATGCTTGATGTGATGTGGTTGGCCGTGCCAAGGCCTTTGAGTTGGATATGTTACATCACGCCTTTGCGTTGACTTTGGGTGATGTATGCATGATAGCCCTTGGGCTGGAGACGTGGTATAATCTGGGAGTATACGAGAGCGCTTGGAGGTACATGTGGTTCGTACCTGAGACGTTCGTGCGCTTGGTTGGAGTTAACTTTGGGCCACACGTTGTGTAGGCCCCACGTGCGTGCCGGGTTCTGCTTTGCGTACTTGGACCTCTCGCGGCGTAGAGGGTCCCTCTGTGTGTTTGGTTGACCAGCAGGGTTGAGTGGTCTCCCCCTGGTTTCATTCTCGATGGATTGGCCGGTAGCGGGGCTAGTGGCACCTAGTGATGAAACAGGTGCTGAACCCCTTTGGGTGAGTTGTGCTGGAGTTGGGTGGTCGCGTGATGCCCACTCCGTGTTCAGTTGGCCAGTGTTGTACCCTCCAGTAGATGTGGTCAGAGCAGTTCTGAGTTTTACCCTCCTGCGGGGCTGGGCAGTGGGTTACTCATCAGATTCTAGGGTCTACCCTCCAGCAGAGACTGGGTAGTGGGTCACCCGACACTGTTAGGGTCTACCCTCCAGCAGAGACTGGGCAGTGGGTCACCCGACACTCTTAGGGTCTACCCTCCAGCAGAGACTGGGCAGTGGGTCACCCGACACTCTTAGGGTCTACCCTCTAGCAGAGAATGGGCAGTGGGTCACCCGACGACCTCTTAGGGCCTACCCTCCAGCAGGGCTGGGCAGTGGGTCGCCCGTCGCCTAGTTCCAGGTCTACCCTCCAGCAAGGCTGGGCAGTGGGTCACCTGTCGACTTATTCCAGGTCTAACCTCCAGCGGGGCTGGGCAGTGGGTCGCCTGATGATGTATTAGGGTTTACCATCCAGCAGGGCTGGGCAGTGGGTCACCCAATATCTGAATATGGTTTACCCTCCAGCGGGGCTGGGTAGTGGGTCGCCTGACGATGTATTAAGGTTTACCCTCTAGCAGGGCTGGGCAGTGGGTCACCCGACATTTGGTTATGAATTACCATCCAGCGGGGCTGGACAGTGGGACACCAGTTGGCATTCCAGACTCAGTCCTTTCTACTAGGCTAGTCTGTGGCTTTCCTCCGTGATTACCGTAGTAGGACCCTTGGTTGTACGGGTCGGTGATGGAACAACTATGGCATTGAGGACACCTCTCGACTGCAGGACAGTAATGAGGTGTGGTTTAACTTTCCCTAGAACTCTCAAGTTCGAGGGGCGCTTTCCCCATCGAGACGCGTTCTTGTGACGCGATCTAAAACCGTGCGGGCGAGTCAGTGCCGCCCAAAGAGGATAATATCGAAGTGCGGTGATTGAGCCCCTTGGCTTGCGGTTTGGGGCAGACATGCGGAATGCTGGGCATCGATGGAGTTTCTTTTGGGACTATTGGCGACTCACATTTCTTGGGCTGAGCTACGGGACGAAGATCCCCTTACGACGATGTTGGGGCTTCTTGATTGAGAAAAGAGATATGTATATACCTTGTTCTGGTACCCACTTTTGGGTTTGGTTACTCTCCTTCCAGGAGAGGCGAAGACACGCGTGGTATGCCACGTGCTTTCCGTGTCCAGCTTCTCATGGTTGGACGAGTCTACTCTCCTGCTATAGGCAGAGAAAGCTCAACGAGAAGTGCATCTTCTCACCGTTCCTAGCTCCTTGTGTTAGGACGAGTCTTCTACGTTTCTCTTGTTGGGTTAAGCTGGACTCTTTACTTCACTTTCAGTTGTACTCCTTCAATTTCCATGTTCGCTCTACTGCTCACCCTTCGGTACCTACTTTTGTTGCTCCCTCGAGCCTTCGGGTATCCTACTGAGTATTTTTATACTCACCCCTACTTGGACTTTTCCCACACTTGGTGTGCCCTTGCAGACGACAGACAGGTGGAGCGTGACTTTGGCGGAGCGTAGGAGCTTGGGAGCTTGGACCGCGTGCGGTGGTCGTCGCCGGGTTCTAGGTGGGAGACCCGTCAGCTTTCCTTTTTGTTTACATGTTGCCGGGTTGTGGCACCTTTTTTGTTGGGCGCGTGTTTTTCCCCTTTTTCCTTTTCAGCTTTTTGCTTGTACTTGTAGAGGTCGATGCACTTTGTGGTATATATAAAGCAGTTGTTCTTTTTACTCTGCTTGTCTTTTCTTTTACTCTGCACTTTTGCATTGAGTGTGCTGCGTGTGGGTGTGTACATGTACTTAGGCAAAGGCCTCCCCGAGTTGTTGTGCCTTCGGTGCCGGTCGTCAGCCCCTGGCCTATGGAGGCGGGCTTGGGGTAGTTGCGGCTCGAGCCCGAGTAGGGTGGGTTCGTGACATAAATATTATGGAGGAATGGCAGAACTAGATTATAATTCTCTTGATAAATACAATATTTTGATTATTATCTGATTAAATAATATTTAATTTTAATTCATCGGTTTCACAAACATGATAAAATAATAATTATATGAATATTATTATTAAAATGGGGCTTCCACGAGGTTTAAATAAATAAAAATTGGAACATTGGAAATTATTTATTTCCAATCCTTGTATTATATAAACCAAATTTTATTACATTTCAAGTGATCACATTCATTTTTATGCATAATGGAATCCAGAGAATCATTTTTAAGCCCTAGAAAACAACCTTATCAAAAGACACACCAAATAATGAAGAGTGGTATTCCTCCACCTTACACTCTCATGTTAAAAGAGATACTGAAGAATCATTTGAAAGCAATTCATGACATGATTTGAGAAGAATGATGTAATTGTTAGCATCTTCTATGCAAGCACCCGATGATTCCTATGTCGACATTTGATGATTTGCAGAAAACATGTGAATCACTACTAGAGGGAATCTTTCCTTGTTTCATACAACACAATGATGGTTAAACGAATATACTTTTTCAGATCCATCAATAACGAATTAATTTCTCACAAAGTAATTATTTATTTGATTGTATTAATTATAAATAATATGTGACAATCCAATATTTTAGTTCTAGTGTATGATCCATTTATTGTGTTATTTGATTCAATTAAAATTTTAATTATGTTTATCATCATGTGAATCTCAGATTGACCATCAATCATAACAAAAATAAATGTTGGGAATGAACCATCACATGTTTCTGCTGTGCTTAGAACATTCAATAGCATGTTACATGATGAAGAAGTATCGTTTTTACCCAAAAAATTGATCATTGAAAAGCACATGACATATTTTTGTGTATGACACATTGAATCATAATTAGGAGTCATAAAAACATTTGTTTCAATGTTATACCATACTCATTGTAATATCAATACTATTCTACTAGGTAGTATGATCTCAAATGAATCCACAACTCACAAAGGACATACCTTCTCATATTGAGAGGTGAACTTTGTAAATCATCCATACATTCTTCAGTTGGTGTGTGTCTACATGTGGGAACAAAAATTATCACAAGTAATTTAATAGGTGGAAATGGTTGATAAAAAGGAAATTAAAAATGTATATTTATCATATATTAACCCCCAGAATGTGAAATTTCATATATCCTAGAGTGATTCTATATATGGTAATTAAATCTACTAAAGAATAAAATGACATATTGAAATATGGTATGAAAAAAGTATGGTAGAAAAGATTAAATATACTCAAATATATAAGGAAAAAAATTTAAAAAATGGGTTTATAGTGGACAAAATGTTATAGGAAAAATATCACAAAAATGAAAAAGGATATCTACTCATTTAGGGGATAATAATAGAATAAGATATAAACTCATCCGAGCATAGAATATTTATCAAAATAGATGATTTAAGTGGGTACTAATGGTATTGTGGTATTTTTGATCACATGGCATTCAACTGTCACCACAATATGTCTCTACCTCTATAGATAATATAACAAGAATCAATGAGTTGATACAAACCCCATAATTAGAACTTATCCAAAGCCTTAACAACTCTGAAATAAAGTTAAAGTAAGTATTTTTTTATTTATTTTAAGAAGTGCATGGAAGGTGTGAGCAAGAAGGAAAAAAATTTAGAAGTGTGTCTTGGATATATTCCAGTACATTTAATTATTTTTATATGTTTGTAAATGATAAATATCAATGTTATATTATGAAACTCGGTAATGTACTTTATGATCCATTTAAAACATGGAAATATAAAAATCCTTGAATCATGGAAAATGGGTATTAATTTAACATGATAGGTGATTTAAAAAACATATTTAATATTGATAAGTATGACAGAAAAAGTTGTAATTTTTTTAATGATATATCTTTGATAATAAAGGGAATTTAAACAAAAAATATTGGAAACAATCAAATCTTCCTAGATAGAATTTTTTATTTTGGTGAATTAATGAATAATTTATTTAGTGCATCAATGTTTTTTTAATTATATAAATGAGTTTATATTGATGAAAAGTGGATTCGTTATCAAAATAATAAAATATGGGGCTGTTGTAATAATGTGTTTGAGAACCCTAATGAGTTTGTATCAAATTGGAGAAACAAGTGTAAACTGTTACATAGTTCAACATGAAAAATAATAACTTATTGCACAAAATACATAGTGAACTTGAAAAAAATAATATTTATAATTTGGTCAATGGATGTGGGAGGAATATATACATTTTGTGAGAGGATACTTCCATGATTTGTAAAACCTACAAAAAAGAAAAATGGTGAGTAAAACACATAAGTGAGGGGAGATTCAAAAAAAACCTCTTGAGATGTTTATGGAGCTATTCCAAATAAATCAACATGTCTATAAGGATAATTTATAACATTTGTTGATAAATTTGCATGAAGAAGATGAATCATGTTCATTTTATAGAAACCAAAGGCATTTTAGTGATTCAAAAGAATTAAAATCCCAAAATAAAATAAAATAGGCTTGTGCATGAAGAGATTGAGATCAGATAATAGAAAAAAATAGGTTTAAAATGGTTCTTAAAATATATTTATAAACATGGAAATATTCATGAAATCAGTTCACCATACAAACCATGAAAAAATGTATGGACTAAAAATAATAATATATATTTAATTTATATAGCTATAAAAATGCTATAAGTGTATGAAACCTCAATTTATTACTTGATATAGGCTATCAAAACTGCTGTAATGATCTGAAATAGTTGTTTCTTGAGGCCATATTGAAAAATGAATCCATATGAGATATAATTTTAAAAAAATAAATTTTTTAAATATTTCATCGTATTTGGTAGTCTATGTATTAGAAGGAAAAAAGATAGAATTGGGGGAACGTTTGTAGAAAATGCTAAAATTGTAATTTTATTAGTCTATACACCAAATAGAAGTACATGATGGTTTAATAATAAGAAATATGACTTGGCTGTTGAATGTTTGGATGTGGTATTTATTTAAAATAAATAAGGAATCATGAATTATATTATTTTTATAAATACGATGATATCATATATTTTAAACATATTGAATAAAATACTAAAAATACATTGATTCAAGATGAAGATATTGATTTTGGGGTTTTTCAGCTATAATTATGATGAATATAATCTTAAATGAAAAAGTTAATGGATATGTAAAAATTTTTATGAATAAAATATTATTTGGGATAAGAATCAAGTTGTACAAACTAGAATGAAGATAATGGATACTTGGTATAAAAGTATAGTATCAAAATATGAACCTCATATAGTTGGGGAAGTATTTGAAAATAATTAATAAGTATAATATATTAATTGAGAATTAGATAAGATTAAAAATAATGAAACATGTGACATTGTTCAAAGACTTATTTCGAAGAATGAAATTTAGGAAGATTTTTTTTCAAGAATAAATTGGATGAAAATGGTGATTAAGTTAGAAATAAGAACAAAATGGCCTTTAAAGGGTATTAAAAAATTGATGAGGACGAGTTGATGAAAAATTTGACTAAATTTTGAGGCTTGAATTCATTAGAATATTCTCATTCATATTCGCTCTGAGAATATTTAATATATTTTATATGGATGTTAAATAAACCTTCTCAAATGCTGACATTAATGAAGAAGTGTACATGGAAGGAATAACCTACAATCTTTATTCATGAAAATAATGCTAGAAATGTTTAGCAGTTGAAGAATGTGATTTATAAATTGAAATATGTTTCGTGATCTTGGTATTTCAAAATTCATGAATATATAGAGACCATAATGTTAACGAAAGGAAAAGTGGAGAGAAAATTTTATGTGAATAATAAAAATACCAAAAAACTTGTTTTGACCATTTTTATTGATTACATAATTTTTTTATAAACGAATAAAACTTGTGTGAATAGATCTTATGTCACATCAAAGAAATATTAGAGATTTCAATTTTTGGATACATTTAATTTTTATTCGGTTTAAATGTTACCCATGGTGTTAGATTAATATTTATTTCATTAGAAATATTTTCTAGAGATATTTAGAAGAATTTTTACATTAAACCATCTATTAGTGCACCCACACCAATTCAAGTGGGAGAAAAACTAAGTAACAATGATATAAAGTAATATTTAAATGTTAATTTTTATTTAATCTTAATTCAAAGTATTATATATTTTGAAACCAATAGACCTAATGTATAATATTATTTAACTCTTTATTTCATGTTACAATCAAATCCTATGGAATCACATCTATTAGAAGGAAATAGGATCTTGAGATATATATAAAATAAATTTAATTTTTTTAATACAGAAGAAGAAAGATAAACTAAATTTAGAAGGATTTAATTTTTTTGATTAGGAAAGAGTTTTTAATGATAAGAAGTCCACATATAGTGATGTATTTTTTCTAAGAATCTATGTTTCATGGAATATAAAAAACATAATCAGTTTCTTTCAGTAAAACCGAATATGTGTATGTGGTTCTATCATAAGTAGCTACGTAGAAAATTTGTAGTAAGATAAAAAGACCTGATTTGAAATTTGAAACCGAGTATCCCTTGGTTTTCGGTTGTGATAGTAAATGTTTAATTAATCTATCAAAAAATAATGTGAAAATTTATTAGAAAAAACAAATTTATATTAAATATAATTTCCTAAAAGATAAGGCTTACAATCTTAGCCTAAACTTGGATTTTTCTCCTTCGAAGTAATAGTTTGTTGAAATTCTTACAAACACCACATACAAATGAAAAATTTTATAAGCTGAGTCTACATTTCAGAGTGTAGTAGACCCCAAATAATTTAGGAACTAGTGTTTTGAGTACAACTCATTATTTTATATTTCTTAAAATCTTATGGAGATATTCTGCGTGGCATGATAAAATTTATTTCCTTGTTTGGGAGATATTTTAAATTGTCTTTTATGATATGTAGGAAAAAAATTTGATAATGATTTATAGCTTTTATTATGGTTTATACATGAATAAATGATATATTTGAGATTATTTATTTCTAGAAAACATTGAGGTATGTTCTAATAACTATTTTTTTTCTACACTATGGTAACTCACATAGAGTTATAAATTATTATTTCATGGAAATTTTCTCTAAGAAAGTAGGGGTTTTTCAATATCATATATTCCTATTGGTCTTATTTTAAAAAATTAAGAGAATAATTAAAAATTATGAATGTTTCCAAAAAATAAAAAGTTATATTTTGAAACATTTTTGTGATGAGGTTTCATTTTTTAGAAATAGTTGATCAGATGTAAAGATTGATGTGTGAATTTTTATGGAAAAAAGGACATGTACTGATACTAAATGTACTATCAATAAAGTTTTTTATTGAAATCATAAGCTACCAGATAGTGTTTTATAAGGCCTTATGTTGAATTGCGAGAGACTTGAAGTCACTTGAATGAACTCTAGAATATAAAAACTACTTCTCAAATTTCACAAAGGACTGATAGTGAATGAGTCATCAATCCTAACCTATGCGTCATTAAGGATCTTTGTATGTATCTTTTATAGTATTTTTATGTTTTATTTAAAACATTAATATGTGGAACTAATTCTATATTATTATTCTTTTTTCTTTTCATATGTGTGATCAAGAGAACCAATTGTTTCATTGGAGAGTTCTATATATTTCATTGAGGCCATTATATGGATATTTATTATTAGGGTAAAAGTATTAAGGATCACTATTGGTATCATCCAAGAGGTGTTTATGTGTCAAATACTCTCCATTGTGGTCATTTAATTGTAAACATTCTGAGGAAACATCATAGTTATAGGAATTTAAAATTTAGTGAAAATGTGAGTAAAATTCAGAATTATTATTTTCAATAAAAGGATATATAAATTTCATTATGCTGAACATTTTTCTTTAAAAACTAAATTTCATGATAAATAAAATGATCCTGATGCAATCCGTGTTAAAAGGAGGCCTAACGAGGTTGAATTTGGAGTTGAGATGAGTTCCACATCGAATAAATATCTATCCATTTTCTATTTGTTAATCTATACAGACAAAGATAATATTTTTCATTATTTTACAGCATAAATTTTTTTATATGATAGAAGAAAATTATATTTCATAAATAACGAGGAATATGATCCATCAGGAAGATCTAACATAATTTTAAAATTAATAGTAGTTTTGGATTCGATTCAGATGATTTTGAATAATAGTTTCACACTATTGTAAAAGAATAATGTTTTTAGTATTTTAATAGGAAATATTATTCATAGAAATATTATGTGAAAATAAAATAGAAATTGTGATAAAAATGACAATCTATATTTTAGAGATTGACTGAGAATTGAGAATAGACACAGAAGGAATTTTTGAAGAGAAGAGGAATAAGATAATCATCTGTTGGGTCCACGTGGAGGCTTGAATCTTCATTAGTATCATTATTGAAGGAGATAATTTTATTTATAATTAAAACAATTTTATAACTATTGGAATGTCTCCATTGAAATGAGTTCAAGTTTATTCCCTTTCTTGAGATACATTTGGTAATAAAAAGGGACCTATGTGAGTGGGATATTAACCATGGGACACCAGTGACATAGTAATATTAAATGGAGGAAAACACGGTGAAGATTGGGGTGCATCTACACGGGCTTAGCTAGTATTTCTGGCAATAAAAAAAATCCTCAACGACATTGCCTCTTTTATAGGTATGCCACTTAAAATTGATCAATGCACTTTGAATAGTGTTATTGGTCTCTATACAAGGGTTATGGTTAAAGTTGATATCTCCTCCAAACACTCAGAAGTCATCGCTTTTAATGAAAATGATTTCAAAACCGATATTAGAGTTGAATGTGAAAGAATGTTGCCATTTTGTGAGCTGTGCAAGATAGTCAAGCATTCCCTTCTGAAATGTCCGGTAGTGAAAATTTAGGTTGTTCAGCCAACTAATGATGGGTGGACAGAGACGAAACGCAAGATGAAAAATAAATCTATAGATCTGCCCATTCTTGTTCCTCATTAGAAGCACTCAGAAGTTTGGGTCAAGAGAGTTGGTCTTCCAGGTGATAGATCTGGTGGTACCTGTGTAGAATAGTTCAAGGAGGAGGAGAACAATGAAATTGACCTCTCAACTCGGGAAGTTATTTTAAAATGGTTTTTGGGGTCTTTGACTGTCCCCTGATCATTTCATCAAAGGATGTCTCAGTCCCTCTAGTTCCTGAGAAAAATGAACCCCCAACATTGGAGAATAATGGGACCTCCCAAGCTTTACTACAGGCAGATATGATCAAGCAACATGACCCCCAGATGTTGATATTTTAGTCATAGATCATGAAATTCTGATCAAGGTAAACGATCCGGTTGGGGCTGTTCTGGTAGAAGAACCTAGTTCTCAAACTGTTAAGGCTACCTCTCTCAGTATGCTTTCATCGAGTAACTCAGTTCCTTCATTAAATCATAATATAGCACTTTCAAAACACTCGGATTCTGTTACACACAACGAATCAACAAAATCTCCTCTGAATGTTAACTCATATGATCAAAATGATATGGAACCAACTACAAAACCTGTTAGTATAATAGACATGCAGGTCTCTCCAGTTTTTCCTACTATGCCTCAAACCCTAATCTCATCTCTTGACCTAGTTGTAGACTCAAGGTCCGATGATAGAGCACCTAAATCATCTGATTGAATAATGGAAGCTGTTAACTATGATGTTGTTAACACTTTTCATGAATCTTCTATGAGTAAGCAGGTTATGAAGACCAATTCGACCTATTAATCTTATCATAGAAGATAGAAGAGGAACAAAGGCTCCAATGTCTCTAAGAAGAAAAAAAGGAGCTCCCACTCCAAACACAGGTCTTAATTGATGTTATCTTTTGGAACTTTTAGGGTATAGCTAACTCTAACACTATTACTATATTTAAAAGAACTATTTTGTTACATAAACCAATTTTTTTTCTATTGCTGAACCCAAAGCTAATTTCTATTTAAAATTTATGCACTTTTCTGCCTATATTTACACTTTTCTGGGTGCTTTCAATAATAGTAGTGCAGTAGAAACTCTCTGGATCTTTTATCTTACTTCTCTGAAAGATGTTGAGGTTCACAATTTTTCTGATTAGATGTTCACTTGTGATTTTATTCTTAATATCCACCAAATGTATTTCACTTTTTTATGATAATAATATATACCAAGAATGTAGGACTATTTGTAAAGACCTATTTATCTTAGCTAACTCTGTCAAAGACCCTTGGTTGGTGATTAGATACATTAATGTTAACCTTTCTCCCAGTGAAAAACATAGACTGACCCTTTCTCATATTTCTTCTAGGGAATTCCATGCCTCAATAGACGGCTGTAAAATGGTTGAAATCAATCTTACTAGTTCCAAATTCACTTGGTACCGAAGGAATTATAATAGGGTGGTTTCTAGTTAACTTGATAGGGCCCTCGTGAATGTCCTAGATTTGGATGTTTGGGACACCATATCCAGCATCACCTTACACAAGCTAATCTCAAATCACCATCCTATTCTGGTCAATTTCCACTCTAATAGTACAAATCCCATTATCCCTTTCAAATTTAACAATTCTTGGTTGTAGGATTTGGATTGTGTTAATCTTATTAAAAGTTGCTGGAATTCCATGAATCATCATATGAATGTTTTTTCTTGTATAATAAATCTCAAGCATCTCAAACATTTTCTCAAGTGTTGGTTTAATGATAAATTGAAACAAATTGATAAGGATATATCCACTCTGGAAGATGACCTTAATAAAACTCAAAATAATGACACCCATTTCAACTTCTACTCTGACCCTCGAAATGAGGTCCACATTACTATGAATCTCAACTCCCTTTTGGCTTTTAAGGATACCATTCGTAAACAAGTCTTCAAAACTAAATGGCACTCTGATGGTGATCAGAACACCAAATTCTAAAATGCCCTGCAAAGGGTTAGTAATGTCTTTCATTCTCTATCCTTTCTCAAGGATAATGGAAACCTTTAGGATTCTGAGGATTCCATTGCAAATCATGTGGTCTCTTATTTTGATACAATATTTAGTGGAGTAGGTATAAACAAGGATCTCCTTCTTGGGATCATTCCGACATTGGTCCATAAAGAAGACAACCTTTTTCTCTTGAGCCCCCCCCTCGATCATGAGATAAAATCCAGAGTCTTTATCCTCAACCCTGACAGTGCTCCTGGGCTTGAGGGTTTCAACAATGGCTTCTTCCAACACCATTGGGAGGTGCTCTAGATGGATGTTTGTAACCTTGTTAAGATTTATTCTCTAATGGTGTTATTACTTATGGTCTCAATGCTCAATTCCTTACCTTAATTCCTAAGGTAGCCAATGCCTCTAAAATCCATTTGTTCAAGCCCATTGATCTTATCAAATCCCGCTACAAAATCATTAACACGTTCATGAACAACATGATTTACTCTATATATAACCATATTATCTCATGGAACCAATTTGGGTTCATCAAAGGTAGATATATTCAAGATTACATTTGACTTGCTTCTAATTCCACCATCTCTCTTAATAAATAATATAGAGGTGGAAACATTGCTATAAATATTGAAATTAGGAATTATTTTGACACAATTGACTAGAATTTCATTTTCAAAGTGCTCTGAGGTTTTGGTTTCAATGATGTTTTAATTAGTATGATCAACTCTATTTTCAATTCGGCCTCCATCTCCATTCTTATAAATGGATCTCCAAAGGGATATTTTAAATTCTCGAAGGGTGTTTGACAAGGTGATCCACTCTATGCTATACTTTTATCCATTGCAAAGGATTAACTTAATAGACTCCTCGCTTCTTTTACTTAGAAAAGTAAAATCAAGCCTATTCAGGCTACCACAACCTCAATGTTCCGACTCATCTTTTTTTATGAGGATGATATAATCCTATTCCTTAATGGAAGAAAACACAATATCATAAAACTCAAAGCTGTCTTATCTCACTATGATGAAATCTCGGGACTATCCATTAGTTGGAACAAATCATTTATTTTCTTTGGAAAAAATTTCCCCACCTCTAGAAAAAGATAAATCATTAAGAGTATTGGTGTCAAAGAAGGGTATTTTCCTTTTCTTTACTTTGGAGTTCCTATCTTTTGTGGATGGCCTAAATCTATGTACTGTAATGCTATATCTGACCAAATTATCTATAAGGCCCCAGCCTTAAACCTTAATTAATCTTGAGTTATTACAAGATTACACATTGAGGATCTTTTCAGGTTTAGAGCTTTAGAGAATTAGATCATAAAACTTGCATTACATTCCACATTTAAACAAAGTGGTTACATAAAGATAATATTCATTTTTCCCCTCAACGGAAACATATTTAAAATAAAACATGGATTATTTCTTGACACTTCCTTGACACTATCATCATATCATGTACCTTTCACTTGACCTGTGAAAAACATTTAAAAAAACATGGAATGAGCATAAAAAGATCAGTAAGGGTTATAAAAAATATGGAAAGGAAACATGAGTTCATATATACATAATAATGGAATCATACTTTACCCATAAAACATAGGTACTTTAACATAACTCATCAAATCGAGAATAAATAATAGAAATCATAAGACATAAAGGTAACTTGAGGCATTCATAACATTCTTACGTAGGGATTAACCCTCTTGGTTATGTTTGGAATACCCACCACAGTATATTCCCTAAATCTCTTCGGAGAAACCTTAACGTTTCACTCCTTCACATTACCCAATGCAATGGAGAGCTATATCAGGCTCACCCGCCCTTAGTTTATCATGGAACCACCCGTTTTCATAACAATGCCCAAGAATAATAACATAAACGTATCACATAAAACATGCATAAAAGGAAACATAACATTTCCACATTTCAATCACAATATAACATTTTAGTATATTGAAATAATGAATCCATTCAAAAAGAAACCATTTCCAAAACCATTTAAAACATTTAATAAAGATATTTTTGAATCAAAGTGTCCTATACCACCTTGAATCTTTTAAAATTTTAAACAATTAATATCCATATAAATAAATCCTTAAAACCATTTTGAAAACATGAATATTAATAAGAACAAATAATTAAAACATTTAAAGCAATATTTTGGTTAAAGGGGTTCTACCAAAATTAGAGAAACTTGATTACAATAATTAAGGAATAACATTTAGTCAGAACTTTATAATATCATGAGAATAAATGGATTCATGATATAATATTCCAAAGGACAGTATATACACCATATAAGAGTGAATTGGTTCATAACAACAATGAAGTCTCAATAGAAATGTCAAATGTGATGAATTGCCTTATAAAGAAGGTATCCTTAAATTAAGGACAATTCAATCTCAAAATTATGTGTGACAAATATAAATACACCCAATATAATTGGATATTAAGTGTAAAACAATAAAAGTCCATTCACACATATTCAAAAGATGACATATTCAATAACTACATGTTGAACCCAAAGAAATCGAAATTGGGTTAAAAAGTACCCTTGGTAAAATTCGACAGTCTGACGGCATCACTTCAAAATTCAGAAAATGATTTCATGAGAGATAAAAGGGAATCTCATCACTTGGAAATAAAATTTACATCAATAATGATATAAAATAACATATCCCAACATAATAGTATGTGAATTAAAAGACATAACAAAATAAGTCTTTTAAAAAGAGGAGGGTGAAAGGTCCCCTTACCGAGTTGGGTAACTTTCGAAACATACACCCCATGGAAGAAGGGTCATAAAATGAAGATGTGAATACCCATAAATGAAATTATACTACAAAAAGTGTATAATAATGGGAAGTACCTACACCTCTCAAAGGAAATTGTGGCAAATGTAGCATAAATCTCACGGGAATAAAAGTGAGATGAAAAATCCCTTACAAAAACTCGGCAGCCTAATGGCGCCACTTAAGACTTACAAAATGGATCGATGAGAGGAAATAGGGTCTCTCATCATATTAACATAAAGTTTACAGAAATAGGAATATAAAAGAACATCCCCCAACATAACAAATAGGAGCTTAAAATAAGTGACATAAATGAGAGTACTTAAAAAGAAAGATAGTGGTTGGATCTCTTACGAAACATTTGGCAGCCTAACGGCGCCACTCAAAACATCCAAAATGGATTTATGAGAGAGAATAGGGTCTCTAATCATATGAACATAAAAACTAAAGTAAGAGTAATATAAAATAATATCCCAATAACAAGAAAGATGAGATTTAAAAGGAATGACATAAAAGAGTGTACTTAAAAAGAGAGGTGTAGGATCCCTTACCTCAAGTCCGACTTGTCTTGTTCGTTTCTTTATATTTCTGAATAATAAACTTTGGTCAATTTATAATTGATTAAGGACCTCCTATAATTATTATTATTCAGTTCATATCACAAATTTTAATGTTATAAAAATTGGTTAATAATATGAGTTCATATCAGACGTTCTTGTCGATGTTCAGTACATGAGTAAAAATTGAACTTGTTGGAAAAGCATTTTCCATGTAGTTATAGGTACATAATCTCCAGAATAGTATTAATGTTTCAAATATCATATATATCCAGTATATATTCATTTTATACTATTCCATAGCATTTGTAGATAAAAAATTAAAAGCACCGTTCATGGAGACGGTAGGCCGTACGTACGCATGAACACTACTTTCATTTTTTTGCCATATTAATGGAATTAAAACAAAATAAGAGATATATATATTATAATTCCAGAATTATACCCATAAATTAGATGTAATATATTACATATATATCCATTATATATATTTACTTATAATAGTACATAACATTTGGAGATAAGAAATGAAATGTACCGTTCACGGAGACGGTAAGCCGTACGTACGCATGAACGCTACTTTCATTTCTTTTTTTTTTGTATTCAATTGAATTAAATAATAAAGATATAAAGGTATAATATAATTACAGTATGTTAAAATATGTAATAACATTAATTCCATCCTTTATACGTCCCACATATGGCATTAAAGAATCAAATCACTTTGAGGGGGCGGTAGTCTGCACTTCCTAAAATGAAGATATCGCGTTTACCCATAATGGAAACCATAAAGGTATTCCATAAATGAAAAATACAGAAGCTTAAGGAAAATATAAACATATTATATATCATATATAAATATAGTGACATCTTAATGGGCACCTTTGAAGGTGTTAAAAAAATGTTGAACAATCATCGTTTCGGGACGCAGAAATTCGCCATCCACGGAAACCGTATGTTATTTAACCATTAGATGTAGGTGTGTGTAAGTTTAGATATAATAATTCTTATAAAAACATCCTAGTATATTGAAGATACTTTATTTGTTACAAAATAAATGAATAAAAAGAGTTTAGGGGGTTGGAGAAGCGAAATAAAACAAAAGGACAAAAGTGAAGACATTACCTTTAAACCGGGTAACTTCCTTTGATTTGAGATCAAAGGCTTCATTGGAAAGGATTATTCCCAAGTGAGGCTTCAAGGAGTTATAGAGGGATGTGGAGAGATGAAATGGGCAGGGGTTGGACGAGCCAAAGGCTTTGGAAGTCTGGGTAAAGAGGTAGAGATAGGGGCCTTTTATAAGAGGAGAGGAGGGGCACTCTTGGATAGGTAGAAAATGTAACTTTATTGTCAAATGAGTTTCAGCTTTTATTGGTCCCATATTGATTTTTTTCGAGGATAAGGTGATAAGGGTTAGAAATCCACCCATCCAATAGATTTTGGACATGTTTAGGTCTTATATTTTACATTATCTTTCCATTTTATTTAAATCGTTAAATAATGAGGTCATCACTGCATCATCATGATGTCATTAGTAATTTAATTTATTTAATGTATAAAAATTATAAAACAAATACTGTGATGTAGGAAATAATTTTATATTTTCAATTAATATTTATAGTCCAAAAGATCACATATGTAGACAAAATTAAAAATATTTTACTTAGGTGATACATTCTTTGTTACATTTTACATTTTTTAAAAATAAAAGATAAAAAGTCACTTTCTCACAAAAGTGATTCCATGGGGCCCCCAAGTTTGGAACAAGGCATCCCATGGTCGGCCATGAGACAACCAGTAGCCTTATGACACATTTTGTGGTCATTTTTTATTATTATGATATTATCTTATTATATTTAACTACTCGATTACTCATTAATCAAGATAATTAAAGATAATTACCGTCGTTACTATTCATAATGTCCAAAAACAAAAGAGTCATAATTACATAATCTGGACATTCTGATTAAAAATATGTAATCCATTTTACCAAATTCCAAACACATAAATTTCAATAATTAATTTAAAAAAAACTTCCCGTTGTCAAAACAAATAGCGGGTTTTTTAGAAACAATATTTATGAAAAGTTTGGCACTTGTTTATGCCAAATTCCAAAGTGAAATTAATCCCAATGACCATAATTTATTTACATGGTAAAAATATATTCGAATTACACTTTAAAACAAATTAAAAAGATAATATAACCATATAATTAAATTATATGAAAAAGCAGTTTTGATGTAAAATGGAGTATTTTTCACTATTCATTAAAAAATGAACATTGTCAGAAAAATACCAAAAATTAACCCAAGGTAAATTTAAATGTCCGAATCATAAATAATATGTTTATTTTGAAAAATAGAGCTTATAAAATTGTCAAAAAGTGTATTTAAAAGGGGTTCGCCATCAAAAGGAGGTTAATCGACCTTTTAAAGACTATTAGAATGCTTACGCTTAAAAACTGGATTCATTTGCATTTTTAATCCTCTTACATTTACTGAAAAAAGTAAAAATATTTGAAAAAAATATATAATCATTTTGTAGTTAGTTCTGTTCATTCCCGCCATTACAACAGTTAGGCGTTAACTACCATTTAAAATAATATTATTTTATTATTAGAGTGCAACTTAAGATTTCAAAGAAACTTATTGTTGCATATTGGGTACGCCATCAAGCATAAAATTACCTTAAAAGTAATATTAATATTTTATTCACAAATATGGATAAATATGAAGATGTCATATTCTTTATTTACATGGGGTGTTACATCCTTCCCCCCTTTTTGGGAATTGCGTCCTCGTAATTTTAAAATTGAGCTTGGAAACATCCTTGAACATCCCACATCGAAACAAGAGTCGGTAAAACAATCACTTTAAAATAAAGAAAGATAAGTACAAAGGTCACCTGAGTTAACCCATACTAGGATTCCAAGTATGAAAATATGGACATGGAGGAAAAAACAAAGGGTCAGGTTCTGATGGAGAGTGATAGTAAACATGTCTAGGAGAAAGTTAACCATAAGAAAATCACAAAATTGTGATGGGTTAAACGGTATTCGATTCCCCAGTATGAAAAGTTAACAGAAAACATTTTTGTTTTAAGTTACTTTTCATTGAGGAATTTATTTTTGAGCTTAACTAAATCATAATGAAACATAATTACTTGTCACGTTGACTTTCAACTTTTACTAGATTTCTTACACAAACTCATACTTTCCCCAAAAGACGAGTATTTAGGAAGACTTGTTGTAGAGACCCGAAGCTTGACTTACATGGACATTACATTACTTTTTCGGAATACTTAGTACATAAAAAAACACACACACAAGGACCGTAATAGTTTAGTGTCTTTGGAAACTCGGAATATAATCTTCTAATCGTGGTGAAAGATCCTCAATATCTCCCATAAAGATCTTCCCTTCTTTTTTTTACCTAAAACAATTCTTTATATCCTGGGGAAAAGAAAACATAAAAGGGTGAGCTCAAATGCTCAGTAAGGGTAAAAAAAAGAAAATCAATCACATCATATTCATAAGAACATAACTTTTGGAAATCTTAACCTGCAAAAGAGAGCATAATTTCATAACATGGGATAAATCATAGCAGTGAAATGAAATCCCAATAAGCATAACTTAAAACATGAAGCTTTGTGGCATACACACATAATCATAGAGAATCATTTCTTGTTAGTCATGACTCATTGCCAAGACTATCTTAGTGGACAAAGTCCCTTTCTGAATCGAGTCACCCTCGTTTCAGTCCTGTTTCACTGAACCGGTATAACCTACCATTCCAGCCATGTCTATCTCATGAGATATAAAATCTTTACCCAATGCATTGGAGGGAGATATAGGTCCCACCCATCTTATAATGAATCCTTTCTTATGTGTGCCACATAATCATAAACCATACATCATAGCGTAACCCATGTAATAAAAATGGAATTCTTAAACAACATGTCATCATAAAACAATTCATATAAGATAAAGGAATTAATACAAATATTTCCATCACAACATAATCAAATCCATGTAATAATAGGGATAAAAACAGAACCCTTTATTATCTTAGATGGAAAATAATTTTGATAAAACACTTGAACTTTATCCTTGAGGAAAATATCCTTTCTACTTCAAAAATATTTTTCCTTTCTTAACATGTCATACCGTTTTAAACTAAAAGAAGTTGATTAAAAATAAACATGAAAACTTGTAAAGGAATATTTCTTGGAAATATTGTTTTAAAAATCCATTCATGCCGTATAAGTTAAAAAAAAACATTCTTCGTACTTTTGTCGGAAAAGTCAAAAAGTACCTCGTACGAAAAACGACAAAAGATTCCTTTCATACATATTACTAAAAACTCACCGAAGGGTAAAAAAGGACTTAAACAATTGTAGGTGGATGGAAATAATATTACATATTGATGAAACATGGATGTGGATGATAAAATACACCCCAGTAAATACTTACGAATAAACAATCTCGGATAAAAATGAGATTGTGATATTTCCCTTACCTTAGGTCCGATTTGCTTCGTATGTGTTCGAACCTCCTGTATAATGATTTAAATAATGTCATTTACTTATTACAGAATCGTATTCATTGTTATGATATCATATATGGTTCACTTATGACTTTATATTACCCGTTCTTTTGTAAATTCCATGTTAAAGAGCGTTTTGGGTAAAGTTGTTTCATTTGTCGTCCGTGTTTTGACTTGTAATTATTCATATGATTACTTAGATCATGATTATTTAATTCCAGAACATAAAACATGATTTATATATATATATATTCAGGATATAAACATATATATAATAAATCATTAAATGGAAAGAAATACACCGTTCATGGAGACGGTAGTCCGTATATACACATGAACGCTGTTTTCGTTTCCTTATTGAACTGAATGGAATTAAGTACATGAAATACATATAAATATATAAATAAATCCAGTATCATTATTATGTCATATATTTCATTAGTACATATTATATATACTTTATAATCATTCTTAAATGGTTAACATGGAGAATGAATCTCATCGTGTCGTGGAGACGGTAGTCCGTACGTACGCACGAGCGATGATATCATTTCCATAAATATTGAATTGAATTGGAGTGGATTATACAATATATCAGAATCAATATGATGTTTTAATAACTATGTATAGTTATTCTTTACACCATTATACCCATCCATGTAAGGTGGTGGTGGAAAATAGATTACACCACGGCGTGGAGACGGTATTCCGTACGTACGCACGCACGGTGATTTCTTTTTCCGTAGGATGGATAGATGGTGAAATAGGGTTGTTTCATACTTATAATAACATATCAGTATATGAGTGATACTGATGTTATTACTTCATAATGAAACAACCTAATAAGAAGAAGTGGAAGAAGAAATAAAGATGAAAGAATTGGTAACGGTAATTACCTCTTCTTTGAAGCGCCTCTTTGAGACCTCCTCTTAGGGCACTAAAATTGGTCTTTGAGGAAGACCAGAACCTCTAGGATGTTTCTAGGGAAGTGGAGAAGAGATTTTGGCAGGGGTTGGCCGAGCTTGAGTTCTCAAATTGGTGTGAGGAGGAGGGGGAGGAGGTGCTCTTTTATAAGGGAGGAGAGGGGCACCTTAGGAATACCTCAAAATATTATTTTATATTAATGTCAAAATCGGTTTATAATGGTTCCAAAGGGTCTTATTTCGAAGCTAAAGTGGGGATGGGTCGAAATCCTATCAACCAATAGTATTTAGACATGTTTAGGTTATTATTTTAACCTTATAAATTAGATTTAACTCAAAGTTAAATAATTTAACTTTTACCGTGTCTTTTTGTTTTCTTACACTATATGGTTAATACAATTACTATAACATGCCAAACGAACCCCAAATTGTTTATTATTAATATATATATCCTTATCTAAGTCATTTGGCCGAACCGTAGATTTTTAGGAATAAAATAACAATTAATAATATAATATTTGATTTAAAAACCATTTTGTGTCAATTTTGACACTATTTGATATATGATTTTTGTGAAAGTCATAACAGAATTATATGTTCTAAAAAAGTTTATTAAATCAACACTAATATATCATAGTAACCTAGAAAATTAGTGTAATTCATAAAAAGTCTCAAATGACATTTATTTTGGTGTTTATAACATCAATTATGTCAATATTTCATTAATAAGATAATTACCGCATCATCTTTGTGTCATAAATAAATTAAATTATTTGATGTCTAAAAATTAAAAATAAAATAAAATAATGTAGGAAATCGTTTTAGATTTCTAATGAATATTTACAATCGAATTTATCTTATGTACAACCCTATATTAAAAATGTTTTAGTAAATATACTTTGATTTTAACTCTTTTAACTCTTCTTTGAATTAAATAATAATAAATGTCCTAATCTAATCCAAGTGGGCGTAAATGATAATATTTTACACTTAAGGTTATTTTTGGTCGTGATACACTTGTCCAATAGAATTAGGACAAGTGTTAGGGTAATATTAATATCATTCTTACCCTTAATTACCCTATTTACTTTTAACCGTGGTAAATAAAAGTAAAAAGTTACTATTCACCAAAAATTATTTTCATCTCATTGAACCACATTTTACTTACTGACATCAACCGTGTCTCTCAGATTTTTGAAATTCCGTTCACAGAGGCGGTAAAATTAAGTTTTATGAAAAATTCAGTTTTTTAACTACCACTTAGTAGTTTCACTATTCATCAAAAATTGATGTTTTTCAGAACAATGCCAAAATTTCATCCTAAGCTATATTTCATATTCCGAATTCAAAAATGAAGTCTATTTTACCAAATTCATAACATAGAAGTTGCATTAATTAATTTTATAATTAAATCCCGCTGTTAAAACAAATAGCGTGTTTTTAAGAAACAATATCTATCAAAAGATTGACACTTGATTATGTCTGGTTTAAATGTGAAATTACATTCAATGAACAACATTGTATTAAATTATAAAAATACATTCTAAATATACTTTAAAACCACTCAAATTAATAATTTATCACTATTAATTATTTCGATTAAAAAAGTTGTTTTTAATTATAATTTAGTAATTTTCACTATTCATCAGAATATGAAAGTTATCTGAAAAGTACCAAAATTTCACCTTAGGCTAAATTCGATACTCCGAATCCAAAAATGAAATCCATTTTGAAAAATAAAATTTACAAAATTTCAAAAAGTGGTTATTACTATTCATAACGGCTAATTTTAATAGCATATCGTTGTTTAGTGAAACTCGTTATTGCGTACTACACACGCTATCGAGGAAGGTCGCGATTGCGTGTAATGAAAGGAAAGTCAAGGATGCGTGTTGTGCAAGCTCCTTTTGGTGTAGCATACAACACAAGACATTAGTGAAATAAAAAAGAATATTTTTCATAAAATCTCAGGTTGTTACATTCTACCCCCCTTAAAATGAATTTCGCCCTCGAAATTCGTCGAGGTTATAAATGGTTTACTATTCGAAAGTTTCTTTAATAGAAATCCACAACGTAAAAAGGAATACCAAAACTTGGATTTAAAAACTAAAGTATGAAATGTAACGATTACCCAAATAAACTAATCGGTGGGTTTCCACATAGGTAAAAATATGGATATGGAAGAGAAATCTAACCATCATGTTCTGATGGAGAGTGGTAGAGAACATGGCTATGGAAAAGACAGTAATCACAAATCCATAGATTTGTGATGATATAAGGTACCATCTGATTCATCAGATATAAGATCACTAGGACAACATTTTTGGTTTTCAAGATCGTTTCCCTAAAGTTAAAGAATTTGAATTAGAATAAATACTTACTTTATGTTGGTAAAACCTCACTGTTGTTCGTGCCTTTAACAATTTCCACTTCATCTCTTAAATAAATGAAGTTGAATTTGTTATTCGTGAAGTGTTAGCAGATCATGTGATAGAATGACGGGTCATTCCATCTGTCTCAAAAGGTTAGCAAAATTTATATACATAAGTCGATTTATAGTGAGATTAATCATATATGGTTCCTAAAATGGACTTATACTTTATATATCATACTACTTAATATAATAAAACTAGTTTCTACTAAATAGGGACTTCCTGTAGGCCAGTGGTAGGCGATAAAGGCCAGTCGCACTTTGGTTGTGGGTTCGATTCCCACTGCCTTGTCCGACGCGATGGGCTGTCGCCCGTTCTGCAGGTTGTCCTTTTTCTAAAACTATATTACTATAACATCCCATCGAAAAAAAACTTCTATCCTTAAACAATACTAACTTATGTCCAACATAATCCATTCTAATCTTTAGGCTTATCCATAATACTGCAGTCCACTCTCATAACATAGTGAAAACGATTACCAGAGATTTAACACCATCGTCGATCCCCATATATCATAAGATATGTTTTGTTGGTCACATTCCAAACATTCAAAGGCATTAATAATGTATTCTCTTGAATACCCATTGAACCATAGTGAAAACTTGAATACAGATAAAAGTTAACACTTTTCACATACCAAAATCCTCAAAATTCTATATACTCAAATCATGATATCACTTAGTCCTTATATCAATCATGAGCTCATGAATACTGTTAAACATTTAATTTTCTCCTTATCCCTTCATTATGCGCATATCATCTACATTCCAAAAATATCTGAATAACCTTTCATGGATACTGGTAACATTAATAAAACACTTTTAAAACTCAAGGAAAGACAACAATGTAACAATCATTAGATGTCTCTTTATTCCATAGTACCATGCGGTTTCTTATACAACATTACACATGATAAACATGTAATCATTTCACTACATTCTTAAACCATTAACCGAGCTTCAACAATTCTTTCATCTCACATATCATTTGTAGTATCTTCATCATCATCCACATAAATACTACCCATACGACCATACTGATTCTCTTCACGAGTCTTTCCCTTAGGAAATTGGTTTGAATAATGCCCATACATTCCACATTTAAAACACTTAACCATTTTTGATGTCGTAGCAATACCATTATCCTCATCCATGGTGTTAACTGAACCTTTTCCTTTGCACTTACTTGCTTTGTGTCGTTCTTTTCCACACCCAAATCATCTTCCAGTTCCCTTGAAACATTCTCATTGATGCCTCTTCCCACATGATTTAAATAGGGGAAATTGAACTTTCTTTCCTCTATGGTCATCATGAAACTCCATCTTTCTCTTATTAGCCGAGTCAGGAAACTTACCAAATTTTACTTTATTGATCATATTATGAGATTGCTGATTCGGCATAATAATGATGTTTGGACTTCCAAATCCCATTTCATTTGGTTGCTCATAAAGAATATCATTCCATTGTCCATCATATCTTCCATTATCGTGAATCATCTTGTTTCCAGCCATTTTCTAAAACCCAAAAAAAAGAATAGTGTGAGAGGCAAAAATCATGCTAGGGAAAACAACATAGTAAAGGGGGAGTACCCTTAATATCTAACATCTTAGGTTAAATTCTATGATCGTTAGCGTAATTCTAGTACTATAACCTATACGTATACTTAAACTTAGGGACATCCCTAGACATACCTTAGAAATATCTCTAGGGATCTCACTAATGATTTCGCGTCCTAGTTTCCAAAGGTTGACTAAACCTTTCCTCTGATACCAACTGTAGAGACCCGAAGCTTGACTTACATGGACATTACATTACTTTTGCGGAATACTTAGTACATAACAAAAATACACACACAAGGACCGTAATAGTTTAGTGTCTTTGGAAACTCGGAATATAATATTCTAATCGTGGTGAAAGATCCTCAATATCTCCAATAAAGATCTTCCCTTCTTTTTTTTTTACCTAAAACCATTCTTTATATCCTGGGGAAAAGAAAACATAAAAGGGTGAGCTCAAATGCTCAGTAAGGGTAAACAAAAGAAAATCAATCACATCATATTCATAAGAACATAACTTTTGGAAATCTTAACCTGCAAAAGAGAGCATAATTTCATAACATGGGATAAATCATAGAAGTGAAATGAAATCCCAATAAGCATAACTTAAAACATGAAACTTTGTGGCATACACACATAATCATAGAGAATCATTTCTTGTTAGCCATGACTCATTGCCAAGACTATCTTAGTGGACAAAGTCCCTTTCTGAATCGAGTCACCCTCGTTTCAGTCCTGTTTCACTGAACCGGTATAACCTACCATTCCAGCCATGTCTGTCTCATGAGATATAAAATCTTTACCCAATGCATTGGAGGGAGATATAGGTCCCACCCATCTTATAATGAATCCTTTCTTATGTGTGCCACATAATCATAAACCATACATCATAGCGTAACCCATGTAATAAAAATGGAATTCTTAAACAACATGTCATCATAAAACAATTCATATAAGATAAAGGAATTCATAAAAATATTTCCATCACAACATAATCAAATCCATGTAATAATAGGGATAAAAACCGAACCCTTTATTATCTTAGATGGAAAATAATTTTGATAAAACACTTGAACTTTATCCTTGAGGAAAATATCCTTTCTACTTCAAAAATACTTTTCCTCTCTTAACATGTCATACCGTTTTAAACTAAAAGAAGTTGATTAAAAATAAACATGAAAACTTGTAAAGTAAGATTTCTTGGAAATATTGTTTTAAAAATCCATTCATGCCGTATAAGTTAAAAAAAAACATTCTTCGTACTTTTGTCGGAAAAGTCAAAAAGTACCTCGTACGAAAAACGACAAAAGATTCCTTTCATACATATTACTAAAAACTCACCGAAGGGTAAAAAAGGATTTAACCAATTGTAGGTGGATGGAAATAATATTACATATTGATGAAACATGGATGTGGATGATAAAATACACCCCAGTAAATACTTACGAATAAACAATCTCGGATAAAAATGAGATTGTGATATTTCCCTTACCTTAGGTCCGATTTTCTTCTTATGTGTCCGAACCTCCTGTATAATGATTTAAATAATGTCATTTACTTATTACAGAATCATATTCATTGTTATGATATCATATATGGTTCACTTATGACTTTATATTACCCGTTCTTTTGTAAATTCCATGTTAAAGAGCGTTTTGTGTAAAATTGTTTCATTTGTCGTCCGTGTTTTGACTTGTAATTATTCATATGATTACTTAGATCATGATTACTTAATTACAGAACATAAAACATTATTTATATATATATATATTCAGGATATACACATATATATAATAAATCATTAAATGGAAAGAAATACACCGTTCATGGAGACGGTAGTCCGTACGTACGCATGAACACTGTTTTTGTTTCCTTATTGAATTGAATGGAATTAAGTACATGAAATACATATAAATATATAAATAAATCCAGTATCATTATTATGTCATATATTTCATTAGTACATATTATATATACTTTATAATCATTCTTAAATGGTTAACATGGAGAATGAATCTCATCGCGTCGTGGAGACGGTAGTCCGTACGTACACACGAGCGATGATATCATTTCCATAAATATTGAATTGAATTGGAGTAGATTATACAATATATCAGAATCAATATGATGTTGTAATAACTATGTATAGTTATTCTTTACACCATTATACCCATCCATGTAAGGTGGTGGTGGAAAATAGATTACACCACGGCGTGGAGACGGTATTCCGTACGTACGCACGCGCGGTGATTTCTTTTTCCGTAGGATGGATAGATGGTGAAATAGGGTTGTTTCATACTTATAATAACATATCATTATATGAGTGATACTGATGTTATTACTTCATCATTAAACAACCTAAGAAGAAGAAGTCGAAGAAGAAATAAAGATGAAAGAATTGGTAACGGTAATTACCTCTTCTTTGAAGCGCCTCTTTGAGACCTCCTCTCAGGGAACTAAAATTGGTCTTTGAGGAAGACCAGAACCTATAGGATGTTTCTAGGGAAGTGAAGAAGAGATTTTGGCAGGGGTTGGCCGAGCTTGAGTGCTCAAATTGGTGTGATGAGGAGGGGGAGGAGGTGCTCTTTTATAAGGGAGGAGAGGGGCACCTTAGGAATACCTCAAAATATTATTTTATATTAATGTCAAAATCGGTTTATAATGGTTCCAAAGGGTCTTATTTTGTAGCTAAAGTGGGGATGGGTATAAATCCTATCAACCAATAGTATTTAGACAAGTTTAGGTTATTATTTTAACCTTATCAATTAGATTTAACTCAAAGTTAAATAATTTAACTTTTACCGTGTCTTTTTGTTTTCTTACACTATATGGTTAATTCACTTACTATAACATGCCAAACGAACCCCAAATTGTTTATTATTAATATATATATCCTTATCTAAGTCATTTGGCCGAACCTTAGATTTTTAGGAATAAAATAACAATTAATAATATAATATTTGATATAAAAACTATTTTGTGTCAATTTTGACACTATTTGATATATGATTTTTGTGAAAGTCATAACAGAATTATATGTTCGAACCAAGTTTATTAAATCAACACTAATATGTCATAGTAACCTAGAAAATTAGTTTAATTCATAAAAAGTATAAAATGACATTTATTTTGGTGTTTATAACATCAATTATGTCAATATTTCATTAATAATATAATTACTGCATTATATTTGTGTCATAAATAAATTAAATTATTTGATGTCTAAAAATTTCAAATAAAATATAATAATGTAGGAAATAGTTTTAGCTTTCTAATGAATATTTACAATCGAATTTATCTTATGTACAACCCTATATTAAAAATGTTTTAGTAAATATACTTTGATTTTAACTCTTTTAACTCTTCTTTGAATTAAATAATAATAAATGTCCTAATCTAATCCAAGTGGGCCTAAATGATAATATTTTACACTTAAGGTTATTTTTTGTCGAGATACACTTGTCAAATAGAATTAGGACATGTGTTAGGGTAATATTAATATCATTCGTACCCTTAATTACCCTATTTACTTTTATCCGTGGTAAATAAAAGTAAAAAGTTACTATTCACCAAAAATTATTTTCATCTCATTGAACCACATTTTACTTACTGAAATGATCCGTGTCTCTCAGATTTTTGAAATTCCATTCACAGAGGCGGTAAAATTAAGTTTTATGAAAAATTCAGTTTTTTAACTACCACTTAGTAGTTTCACTATTCATCAAAAATCGATGTTTTTCAAAACAATGCCAAAATTTCATCCTAAGCTATATTTCATATTCCGAATTCAAAAATGAAGTCTATTTTACCAAATTCATAACATAGAAGTTGCATTAATTAATTTTATAATTAAATCCCGCTGTTAAAACAAATAGCGTGTTTTTAAGAAACAATATCTATCAAAAGATTGACACTTGATTATGTGTGGTTTAAATGTGAAATTACAATCAATGACCAACATTGTATTAAATTGTAAAAATACATTCTAAATATAATTTAAAACCACTCAAATTAATAATGTATCACTATTAATTATTTCGATTAAAAAAGTTGTTTTTAATTATAATTTAGTAATTTTCACTATTCATCAGAATATGAAAGTTATCCGAAAAGTACCAAAATTTCACCTTAGGCTAAATTCGATACTCCGAATCCAAAAATGAAATCCATTTTGAAAAATAAAATTTACAAAATTTCAAAAAGTGGTTATTACTATTCATAACGGCTAATTTTAATAGCATATCTTTGTTTAGTGAAACTCGTTATTGCGTACTACACACGCTATCGAGGAAGGTCGCGATTGCGTGTAATGAAAGGAAAGTCAAGGATGCGTGTTGTGCAAGCTCCTTTTGGTGTAGCATACAACACAAGACATTAGTGAAATAAAAAAGAATATTTTTCATAAAATCTCGGGTTGTTACACTTGTTCACATTCAGAGTACTATAATCAACTTCTAGAGAATCACCTAATCCTCAAAAGAGAACTATGTACTTACCACATCTTTAGACCTTAACCAAAACCAAAACAAAAAAGGTTAGTACAAGATCAGATAATCCAGAAAAGGATAAACCTTTATAAAAAGAAAATATATTCTTAATCTCCAAAATTTGTCCAACAAAACCCAATGTTCAACGAGGGCCATTCGATAAAAAATTTGTCCATAAAATTCTACAGAGTAAACCAAACTAAGATTGAAACCCAAATATTTGAAGGATTTAGTCACATAGTCTTCCAAGTTAAATCGTAACATTTATCTCCAAACAACATCAGTTGCCCTTAATGTCTCGTATTGAAAAGTAATTAACCTAATCACATATCCTCCATGATAGGTTAATAAATTTCCATAGATAACCCAAAATCAACTTACTCTTAATTCATAAAGTCACCTAACTAAAAAGAATAAGTCATACTAACCAGAGACTTCACGTAGTCCAGTGGTAGGCGATAAATACCAGTTTCACTTCGGTTGTGGGTTCGATTCCCGCAGCTTTGTCCGACGCAACGGGTTGTCACATGGTCTGCGTGTTGTCTTTTTTCCAAAACTATATAATTCTTAAAACATTCCCCAAAACGAGATAAAATCTTCAAAAATAATCCTAAAATATTTTAACCTCAATTTTATCTCATGCCTTTCATTTTCCATCATAACATATAATAACCCATAATTACCTCAAAAGTAAGGATCATATAAACTCTAATGGTTACCTTTATATTTATTACCTGAACTTCCACATCGATTGGTCATCATGTACATGATGCATTACAGAACATACCAAGGTTCAAGTGGTTGATCATGACTCCTTGATAGTTGGTTTAGAACAACAACGAGTTTCCTCATTGAATCCCCCATTTTATCTAGTATCTTAAACAGAGAACCACCACAGATTCCTTCAAACCTGTTGTCTCTTTGGTGCCTGCTAGATCCATCCATTCACTAAAAAAAGAAAGGTCAGTGTGAGTATATCAACAAAACCATCATGTACTAATGAGGAAGATAAACAGTAATATATACTTACTCATTCACTTTATCTAAAACTAGGGCTCTTTCTGAAATCGTAACCATTATGGTAATGTCACTTATGCTTAGAGGATACCCTAACCTCTAATGTTATCTAAACCGACCTTTGATACCAACTATAAGGCCCCAGCCTTAAACCTTACTTAATATTGAGTTATTACAAGATTACACATTGAGGATCTTTTCAGGTTTAGAGTTTTAGAGAATTAGATCATAAAACTTGCATTACATTCCACATTTAAACAAAGTGGTTACATAAAAGATAGTATTCATTTTCCCCCTCAACGGAAACATATTTAAAATAAAACATGGATTCTTTCTTGACACTTCCTTGACACTATCATCATATCATGTACCTTTCCCTTGACCAATGAAAAACATTTAAAAAAACATGGGATGAGAATAAAAATCTCGGTAAGGGTTATAAAAAATATGGAAAGGAAACACGAGTTCATATATACATAAGAATGAAATCATACTTTACCCATAAAACATAGGTACTTTAACATAACTAATCAAATCATGAATAAATCATAGAAATCATAAGACATAAAGGTAACTTGAGGCATTCATAACATTCTTACGCAGGGAGTAACCCTCTTGGTTACGTTTGGAATACCCACCATAGTATATTCCCTAAATATCTTCAGAGAAACCTTAACGTTTCACTCCTTTGCGTTACCCAATGCATTGGAGAGCTATATCGGGCTCACCCGCCCTTAGTTTATCACAGAACCACCCATTTTTATAACAATTCCCAAGAACCATAACATAAACGTATCATATAAAACATGCATAAAGGAAACATAACATTTCTAAATTTCAATCACAATATAACATTTTAGTATATTGAAGTAATGAATCCATTCAAAAAGAAACCATTTCCAAAACCATTTAAAACATTTAATAAAGAGATTTTTGAATCAAAGTGTCCCATACCACCTTGAAGCTTTTAAAACTTTAAACCATTAATATCCATATAAATAAATCCTTAAAACCATTTTGAAAACATGGATATTAATAAGAACAAATAATTAAAACATTTAAAGCGATATTTTGGTTAAAAGGACTTCTACCAAAATTAGAGACACTTGAATACAATAATTGAGGAATAAAATTTAGTCAGAACTTTATAATATCATGAGAATAAATGGATTCATGATATAATATTCCAAAGGACAGTATATACACCATATAAGAGTGAATTGGTGCATAACAACAATGAAGTCTCAATAGAAATGTCAAATGTGATGAATTCCATTATAAAAAAGGTATCCTTAAATTAAGGATAATTCAATCTCAAAATTATGTGTGACAAGTATAAATACACACAATATAAGTGGATATTAAGTATAAAACAATAAAAGGTCATTCACACATATTCAAAAGATGACATATTCAATAAATACATGTTGAACCCAAAGAAATCGAAATTGGGTTAAAAAGTTCCCTTGGTAAATTTCGATAGTCTAACGACATCACTTCAAAATTCAGAAAATGAGTTGATGAGAGATAAAAGGGCATCTCATCACTTGGACATAAAATTTACATCAATAAGGATATAAAATAACATATCCCAACATAATATTATGTGAATTAAAAGACATAACAAAAGAAGTATTTTAAAAAGAGGAGGGTGAAAGGTCCCCTTACCGAGTTGGGTAACTTTCGAAACATACACCCCATGGAAGAAGGGTCATACAATGAAGATGTGAATACAAATAAATGAAATTATACTACAAAAATTGTATAATAATGGTCAGTACATACACCACTCAAAGGAAATTGTGGCAAATTTAGCATAAATCTCACGGGAATAAAAGTGAGATGAAAAATCCCTTACGAAAACTCGGCAGCCTAACGACGCCACTTAATACTTCCAAAATGGATTGATGAGAAGAAATAGGGTCTCTAATCATATTAACATAAAGTTTACAGAAAGAGGAATATAAAATAACATCCCCCAACATAACAAATAAGAGCTTAAAAGATGTGACATAAAGGAGAGTACTTAAAAAGAAAGAGAGAGGTTGGATCTTTTACGAAAAATTCGGCAGCCTAACGGCGCCACTCAAAACGTCCAAAATGGATTGATGAGAGAGAACATGGTATCTCATCATATGAAAATAAAAATTACAGTAAGATTAATATAAAATAATATCCCAATAACAAAAAAGATGAGCTTTAAAAGGAATGACATAAAAGAGTGTACTTAAAAAGAGAGGTGTAGGATCCCTAACCTCAAGTCCAACTTGTCTTATTCGTTTCATTATATTACTGAATAATAAACTTTGGTAAATTTATAATTTCTTAAGGACCTCCTATAAGGATTATTATTCAGTTCATATCACATATTTTAATGTTATAATAATTGGTTAATAATATGAGTTCATATCAGACGTTTTTGTCGATGTTCAGTACATGAGTAAAAATTGAACTTGTTGGAAAAGAATTTTCCATGTAGTTATAGGTACATAATCTCCAGAATAGTATTTATGTTTTAAATATCATATATATCCAGTATATATTCATTTTATACTATTCCATAGCATTTGTAGATAAAAAATTAAAAGCACCGTTCATGGAGACAGTAGGCCGTACATACGCATGAACGCTACTTTCATTTTTTTGCCATATTAATGGAATTAAAACAAAAGGAGAGATATATATATTATAATTCCATAATGATACCCATAATTTAGATGTAATATATTACATATATATCCATTATATATATGTACTTATAACAATACATAACATTTGGAGATAAGAAATGAAATGTACCGTTCATGGAGACGGTAAGCCGTACGTACGTATGAATGCTACTTTCATTTCTTTTTTTTGTATTCAATTGAATGAAATAATAAAGATATAAATGTAAACGATAATTACAGTATGATAACATATGTAATACCATTAATTCCATCCTTTATACGTCCCACATATGGCACTAACGAATCAAATCACTTTGAGGGGGCGGTAGTTCGCACTTCCTAAAATGAAGATATCACGTTTACCCATAATGGAAACCAAAAAGGTATGCCATAAATTAAAAATACAGAAGATTAAGGAAAACATAAACATATTATATATCATATATAAATATATTGACATCTTAATGGGAACCTTTGAAGGTGTTAAAAAAATGTTGAACAATCATCATTTCGGGAGGCAGAAATTTGCCATCCACGGAAACAGTATGTTCTTTAACCATTAGATGTAGGTGTGTGTATGTTTAGCTCTAATAATTATTATAAAAACATCCTAGTATATTTAAGATACTGGATTTGTTACAAAATAAATGAATAAAAATAGTTTAGGGGGTTGGATAATCAAAATAAAACAAAAGGACACAAGTGAAGACATTACCTTTAAATCAGGCAACTTCCTTTGATTTGAGCTCAAAGGCTTCATTGGAAAGGATTATTCCCAAGTGAGGATTCAAGGAGTTATAGAGGGATGTGGAGAGATGAAATGGGCCGGGGTTGGCCGAGCCAAAGGCTTTGGAAGTGTGGGTAAAGAGGTAGAGGTGGGGGCCTTTTATAAGAGGAGAGGAGGGGAACTCTTGGAATGGTATAAAATGTAACTTTATTTTCAAATGAGTTTCGGATTTTATTGGTCCCACATTGATGTTTTTCGAGTATAATGTGATAAGGGTTAGAAATCCACCCATATAATAGGTTTTTGACATGTTTAGGACTTAGATGTTACATTATCTTTTCATTTTATTTAAATCGTTAAATAATGAGGTCATCGCTGTATCATTATGATGTCATAAATAATTTAATTTATTTAATGTATAAAAATTATAAAAACAAATACTATGATGTAGGAAATCGTTTTATATTTCCAATGAATATTTATAGTCCAAAAGATCATTTATGTAGACAAAATTAAAAATATTTTACTTAGGTGATACATTCTTTGTTACATTTAACATTCTTTAAAAATAAAAGATAAAAAGTCACTTTCTCACAAAAGTGATTCCATGGGCCCCCCATGTTTGGCACAAGGCATCCCACGGTCGCCCATGAGACAAAAAGTAGCCTTAGGACACATTTTTTGGTCATTTTTTTATTATTATGATATTATCTTATTATCTTTAACTACCCGATTACTCATTAATCAAGATAATTAAAGATAATTACCGTCATTACTATTCATAATGTCCAAAAACAAAATAGTCTTAATTACATAATTTGGAACTTAAGATTACAAATATTTAATCCATTTTACCAAATTCCAAACACATAAATTGCAATAATTAATTTTAAAAAAACTTCCTGTTGTCAAAACAAATAGCGGGTTTTTTAGAAACAATATTTATGAAAAGTTTGGCACTTGTTTATGCCTAATTCCAAAGTGAAATTAATCCCAATGACCATAATTGATTTACATGATAAAAATATATTCTAATTACACTTTAAAACAAATTAAAAAGATAATATAACCATATAATTAAATTATATGAAAAAGCAGTTTTGATGTAAAATGCAATATTTTTCAGTATTCATTGAAAAATGAACATTGTTAGAAAAATACCAAAAATTAACCCAAGCTAAATTTTAATGTCCCAATCATAAATTATATGTTTATTTTGAAAAATAGAGCATATAAAATTGTCAAAAAGTGGATTTAAAAGGGGTTCTCCATCAAAAGGCGGTTAATCGACCTTTTAAAGAATATTAGAATGTTTACGCTTAAAAACTGGATTCATTTGCATTTTTAATTCTCTAACATTTATTGAAAAAAAGTAAAAATATTTGACAAAATATATAATAATTTTTTAGTTAGTCCTATTCATTCCCGCCATTACAATGGCTAGGCTTTAACTACCATTTAAAATAATATTATTTTATTATTAGAGTGCAACGTAAGATTTCAAAGAAACTTGTTGTTGCATATTGGGTACGCCATCGAGCATAGAATTCCCTTTAAAGTAATATTAATATTTTATTCAAAAATATGGATAAATATGAAAATGTCATATTCTTTATTTACCTGTGGTGTTACATTATCAACTAAATTTCTTCCTAGAAATGAAAGTCTCTCTCTATGGCAGGTAGAATCTACCTTGTGAAATCATTCTAATGTTTCCAAAATGGTTTACAATTTGATGATCTATAAGTGTCCCCTCAGTCTCCTTAAGAAAATCAATTCCTACATTAAAAACATTTTTTGTACTGGTAGTATCCTTGAAAGGAAGCTTGTTACCATTCCATAGTCTACCTGATGCAAACCTCTTGAGAGACGAGGGCTTGGCATAAAAAGCCTCAAGATTTTTAATGAATCCCTACAAGATAGACTCAAATGGAACTTTATAAACAAAAAATCTGACTCAATTACCTTCCTCAAGAGTCATTTCCTATAAAAGAATAAAAAATGATGTTTGAGTTATGCCAATTCTTCCCTCTGGCCATCCATTAGGACCTCTTTTGTTAATATCATGCACAATTCCAGATTAATGGTTAGCTCTGAATCCACCTTAAAATTATGGCTTCACAACAGGACTGACACCCCCTTATTTCTATGCTTCATTCTAATGCCTATTCTGATAATATCAACTTGCTCCATGAAGGAAGTGATGCATCCTGATAACTTAGAACTCTCTGATCACATCAAGCAAGTTGTTGATGACTATCCCATCTCTAATGATGAAGACTTTCTTATTTGGGGACCATCCCATAATAGTATTCTTGATTCTAAAAATTATTATAATCATATTTTTTACTTCCTCTGAAGTTAATTTCACTTGGTTAAAACCCTTTAATAAACCTTGGATTAAACCTTCAAGATTTTACCATATTTGGCATATTGTATATAACCGTATTTGTATGAAGGTATATCTCCAAAGCTTTGGTGTTCAGCTATGCTCGAGATTCCCTATATATCATCAATAGAGGGAGGATATTAATCATTTATTTTTGTCTTGTGCTATGACCACTGCTCTTTGGAATTATATTACTGACAAATTTGTTTACAGATTGTTACTTGCTGACTCTATTTTATCTCTGATAAAATGTTGTGTGGAGCTTGTTTCTTCACAGCAAATTAGAAACCTTTTATTATCTGCTGTTGCAGAGCTACTCCGTGATATATGCTATGATAGAAATTCCATTATCCAGAAAAACTACTCATTCAATCTTAATGTTGGTCAGATGAGAATTCCTATTTCCATTAGGGATGCCGCCAAGATTTAGAAAGACCATTGCAACAACTTGGTTGGTGACTTTATGATCCTTCTCCGGCTTAGAATCAATGGAATTTAAAAAAAACCAAAGCTCTCGTTCAAAGTGTTCTTACAAGAACCGATTCCTGGATGGATCAAAATCAACATTGATGGTGCTTCTAAAGGAAATAGAGGTCCTTCTGGATGTAGGGACATCTTCAAGGATGCTCATGGTATCTGCATGGCTGCTTCTTTGGTAACTGTGGGATTGTCTCTTCTCTAGAGGCTAAGATGATGGCCCTGATTCAGGCTATCCACTTTGTTATGCTAAAAATATGGAACTACATTTAGATTGAATGTGATTCTATCACCATTGTTCAAGCTATTTAGAATGGTGTGGAGCACCTTTCTTGGACTCTTACAACTCGCTGGAAGAATTGTCTTAACTCGCTACTTGGGCTCAGATACATTGTGACACATGCCTACCATGAAACTAACATGTTGGCTGATGGTCTGACCAATAAGGGAATCAACCAGGACATTACGTGGAGTGATAATTTTCCAGTAGAGCTTCTCCATATATATGAAAAATACATTAATAAAATTCCTACTTTTAGACTCATGTAGTCCCATTTATTTTTTTAATAAATTGGTTCTCCATTGTATCTAAAAAATGTTGTTTAGAAATATATACACAAATATTCACCACCTATTATCTTATAATTTATAACCCTTTATGTGATCCAATAGTTTGAAATGTCATTTTTCTGTAAAAGAAGATTTCTATTATATATTATATTTCCATTAAAAAGTTTAATTTATAATTTTAATTAATTTAATTTTATATATAGAGTATTATTTTTAGAATCATCACATCAAAGATTTGTTTTGGTTAATTTTTGAGTTTTTATGAATAAGTTGATTTTTAGTGAATGTTAAAAAATACTGTTTTTATAAATATCATACATTTTTTTTTAAAATAATAAAGATATAAATATAAATCCAAAATTATAAAACCTTTTGAATGACTGAAAATCTATTTAAGGATTATAAAAATATCTTTAAAAATAATATTTTATAAAAAATATTTTTGAAATTTTATAACATATGTTATCTTTTATTATAGTAAAAACAATTTTTGGTCTTTTTTCCTTTAATTAATAATTCAAATAATTTTTTTATTTTTGGGTTTCATTGAATGTCAAATAACACTCCATTTTTAGATAATAAACTAAAAAATATTTTTTAATCAAAAATATTCTTCCAAATTAAGTATAAATCCGTTTTTATTCTTTAAAATTCAATTTTAAAAAATATTTTTTTATTTCCTTATTAATAATGTTTTTAAAATAATTTTTATCACCATTAAAAATTAAAATCAATAATTTTTTTCATAATTGTAAAGAGAATAATCAGATTAATGAGTAAGAACATTTACATTTTTAGTCATAAAAATAAGTCACCTATATAAATGTTATTAACCATTGTAAATTCTAAAATGAGGTAAAACTATTAAATAAAGGGATAAATTCATAAAATATCACCATAAATTATCTATAAAGGGGTTTATTATGTTATGTTATACTTAACATATCTAATCATTACTAATTTTCATTTTGGGATCTTATTTCATTGAATATTTAATTCAATTTATTTTAAGAAATTAATTTATATAATACTTCCACCACTCACTTATAGAAGGATTTATTCACCACCCTTTCCAATACACAAAAAAAATTATAATTCATCCCAATAATATACCATATTTCTCTCCAAATGTTTTTACCATGGTGGGTAGCTTCTGGTTTCAAGTGAAAACTCTAATTCCATTAAAATGAATAAGTCATCATATATGAGACATGATTTGTTATTTGTATGTAATGAATCACTATCCTTAATTTTCATTTATATTATTATATTTAATATTATTTATTAGTTTTTATAAAATTATTAAGCTCTAAAATACAAAATTATATTTATTTAATAATGATATTTTTGTAAATCCTTAAATGTTACTCAACCCTTGATGATAACATTTTCTTGGTTGGGTTAGTTTGAATACCTACTTGGAAGATGATATAAAATTTTATCGTGGATGGTTTTGAAAACATAATTAATATTACTATGTGATATTAATAAATAATAATTATTTTATAGTTCTATTGTGGAAATATTAATTTTAGTATTAATAAATTATATTGTATTCATTAAAAATTATCGAAACATAAAAGTTATGGATTTCATCTTGGATAACTATATCAGAAAATTGAAGGGAATGAGAAAATTTCTTTATAACTCATTATGAAACCTTTATTATAGTAAACTAACTATTTTAGAGAATATAAAATCATAAAAATGGAATGATGACAAAAAAATAATACAAATTAAAACAAGGGATGTTTAAATTTAATAACAATCGATAATCAATATTAAATGAAAATAAGTAATAAATATGTAATAAATGAGTTTAAAACATTATATTAAATTATTGGTATAAATGATTTTGGTTATTAAATAATTATCAATGGGTATCATATTATTATACAAGAATAAGAGTATGTTCAAGAATGCGGGAATCCATGGTATGGGTTCTTTTCCTCGACTTCCATTCCAAGATAAATTATTGACATTATGAACCAATTATTCATTATTGTGGTGCACTTACTTACCCTTGAATGTGAAAATCCACCCCTAATATTAATGAAATCACTAATAGGTAGGGTAAGTCTGAAATAATGATTAACAATTTATTTTATATTTTATCTTTTGAAAATACTTTGTTACCAATTAGAGTTAAATGAATTCACTATTAATTACACTCAGATGCACACATAGACAATGTATATTTTTTTACAAGCTTCATAACTAAATAAAATTATTTATTCATTAATATTTCCTAGTAACACCCATGATCACACAATACACTATATATAATCATATAGATTACAATAATAAGGGGATAACCCTGAACTTGAGATACACCATAGTATCTAGACGGTGTAAGTATATATTACACATGAATGATTGTCTAATGATATTTACAATAACATGAATTTATCTTCTAGTGACACACATCAAGGATGTTCTTACTATGTTTAATCATTTTTCACATAATCTCACTGGATCAAGTCTTCTTTTTTCCTTCTTCAGTCACTTACATAGTAACAAGAAAGAACAACTTCTTCTACTTCATTCCCAGTACAATTCCCTAAGAATTTAATATATGTATACCATTTAAAAAATAAAATTTCTTCAATAGATCTCTTAATGTGAAACACATAACTAAAGAGAGTTACAAAATTTTAGATGTATATTAATGAGAAATATAATATAATAATAAAACCTATAGCAAATAAAAATATATTAACCAATTTAAAATGCATATTCTTAGAGTATATATAACCAATATGATATAATATTTAAAATGAGTGTACATTCTCAAATAACTATATATATTTTTAACAAAATTCAACATTAAATGATTATTATGATAATATATATTCTATAAATATTAAAATTATTTAAATCATAAATTAGTATTAAATAATACTAACAACAAACACTATTTTTGAAGGTTACTTTTCAATAAAATAATAATTTATTTATATTTTGAATTTTCATTTGAATGATATATTTATAAATTTTGAAATTTTTATTTAGAAAAATTAAAAAGAATTTTTAATTCAAAAAATCAACATTACCCTAAATTATATGTTAGATATTTTCTTGTAAAATTTTATTCTTAGCTTTATAAGGAAGAATATAGCTTTAACTAAAATCATTGTGTTTACATCAATTTTAAGAAGCATGTATAAATTTAAAACTTCTGAAACATTTTTATGATCAAATAATTTTTAATGGTGTAAACATATACATTGCAAAATACAATTTTCAATTTAATAAACCCATTTTTAACGAAAAAAGTATTATTTTCCAATGAAAATAGTTTTTGTTATTTTAATTTAGATAAATATTATTTTGGTATACTTGTTTTTTTGATTGATGTGAAGGAATCAAAATATTATGTTATTTATAATATTTTTTTTATCATGAATATATAATTCTTTTATAATATTAGTCAAAACAAAATTTTATTATTAAAAATACACTTCTTCTAAAAACCGGGTTTTTAAATATTACAAATACTAATGATAAAATTATTTTTTTCCACACATATAAATTTTATTTAATAAAATTATTTTATTGTTTTTAATCATTTGGTTTAAATTATGTAATTAGGAAATTTTTTAGGCATAAAGGATAAATTACTTTGGAAAAAATTAGTTACCGTGGTAAAATTTAAAATTTTAAATGTAATAAAACTAGGGGTATAGGGTTTAGAACATGTAAAAAATAAGTCAATATTTGGGGTTTTAAGGTATTTTAAATCTTATACCCTCCATAAATATATTATTTCTCATATTTGGTTCCTTTAGCATTGAATAATGTAATGAAATTTTAATAAGGAAAGAGGTGTTTATAAAAATTCATTCTCAATACTTAAAAAAGTGAATTTCTACTACCACTTCATGGAAATCCAAAATTTTAGTTTCCTCATAAAAATCTACCTTTTTTCCTTCTCCTATAATTATCCTTCACTGTATTAAGAATCTGGTCACAAAGAATTATCCTAAGCCCTCTTTTTCTGTGGAATCCTTCAAGGAGAATTTAATGTTCTCAATGTGAGTACTCATTTCCCCTAAAGATTCTTCATTTTTCAAAAATAAATTTCTCATTCCAATATGGTGGACATAGTATTGTTTATATATTTATTTTTATTAAGATAATGGAATGATCAATATTATTATTTATTCCATTATCTTATGTAAAAAAATTCAACCGCATGTATGTGTGGCCTACCACCTCCATGATGGAACATGTTTCATTTTCATTATTGAATTTTATAGATTGTTTTAGGAATGGGTTTAATAAATTATAATATTTTTATTAAATGATTATGGTTTTTTTATTATATATTGGGAATCATAAAACCAATATGAACAAAAACTAGCATTACAATTTTAACCATATAAAATAAGCATACTAAGAGGAAGAAGTTCACTTCCACCTCAATATTTTTTTTATATCAACCACTTTTAAGGAAAAAGTAAAAAATAATAATTTCAAGAACAAAATTATGTTACCAATCCATTAAAATAAAAGTGCAGCTTACCAGTTTTAGTCTCCTTATATAATTTCCAAGAGATAGTGTTCACCTGAGTGTCTAGTTCCCTCTTGAGGAGATCTTCTATCTGAAAAGCCTGTTTGTCCCAAGACTACATGTACTCCTCTATACTGATTATCCCATTGTTGAATCCTCGTATAAGGATGAGATCCTGTTTATCAATCTAGTTGACCTGCTCCTCATTTCCAGGCACCCTTATAGTTCTTTCCATCATTCCTTCAGCCTCTATAGAAATAACATTAATTGTCAGAACATATTACTCCACAACCTCTTCCTAGCTGAAAAGCAGTTCCAAAGGGTGTTCAATCATAGAATCAGGTCTCCCATGCAGGAAAGCTAATATGGAGAGGTTGGGGACATTTTCTATTTTCTTGGCCTTTATCTTCTTTGCAGATCTAGTCTCCATAGCTAATGGTAAACATGAGTAATCTTTCCTTACTTTATGATTTCCTCTCCTTCTTTTGCATCTCCGCGGGCTTGGATTCCTACTTCCCTGAGTCCCATCCTCTATGTCACCTGCATAAGAGCTATAACATTGATCACTGAACCCATTCACCTCTTGCTCATCCATGGATATTTGGACCAAATACGTAGAGACATGGACCAGATCATCATAGGACAGAAGCTCAAAACGATTACCCAGCACTGGGCCTTCCACCTGACTTGTCCTGCATAAGGTCCCACCCCCGACATCTTATTCCAGGGCCTTGCAACCTGTATTGGGATTACGAGACACTTCCTAACATCTATCACTACTCTCCTTCCTTAAGCACACCACCTCATCATAAGAAGGGTCTGATGTAGTTTTATGACCTCCCTCATCCACCTTTACCTGTACCCCATCTAGATTGTGCCCACTACTCCATTGGGAGGCCTCAAGCGTAGGGTCCAATCCACTATCACTTGTCTCCAACTCTAACCCCATTTTCACCAGTGGACGTGATTCCCCAAGATCCTTTCTCAAATGACTGAAGACATATGAAACCGGTGGATTTCCTGATCCACCTTACACAAATTTGGTCGAGTTCAATACAGACTCCTTACCAACATTCCCCTGACCAGACGAGCCATTCACCATAATCTTCTCTAGATTGCCACTAACACCCATGATCACACCCTTCAATTTATCTATCTTCCTAAATCCACTCCTACAGACCTTCATCGAGTGACCTATTCTCTTACAGGAAGAACAAAATTAAAACCACGATTCATAAAAGACTTTCTGTCTACATCAGAATTCTTCACCAACTGTTAACAAAACGGAATCGGTAGGCACATTTGTAGCATCAACATCCACACAAATGCGAGGATTAACTGGATGACAGATAACTTTGGTTTGACTATCAGAACACATATATCTTCCCACTAGGTTTCCAAGCATACTGATAATTGAAGGATTTTGAAACAGAAGAGGGAGATGAGGGAAGGTTACCCAAATCACTACTGAAGGCGAGTCTCGCATCATTTGAAAGTCGTAGGTCCATATGAATAGATAGAAACAGAAGACGTTACAGTTTCGGGGAGTGTTAGACTAGGCTTTCATTAATTCTTCCATGGAGGCAAATCGAATAATAATTTTTTTGGAGTCAGGGAAACCTACCATGGCCCTCTCTTGCAAGTATAACTAATACATTTCGTAACTATCCATTATATCATGGTTTGTGGTTGTTGAGTCAGTTTAATCACTCACATGAAAGATGCTATAAAATAATTTCATAGAGGACTATGGGACATAGAAATGTGTAATAAATGTTATATATAAGGAAATAATGTTTTAATTTTGGTTATTTAATAGAAATATTAATATTAAACTCATTAATTATAATACAATGTTCATTTTTCAAAATCATTGAAACAATATTATCACCATGTTATTATTCAAGGATCATATACAAAACATTGATAGAATAAAATAATATTTATAATTATAAATAATAAATTATATTACCTTTAAAGGTACTGGAATTATAAAATCTTGGAAAATAATAATAAACTTTATTTCTATTGCGAAACCAGTTCAAAATGATAAAGATTAATCATAGATGATACTGAAAATTGATAATAAAGAATTAATATACATGTAAATAATAGTTATAAATTATGTTTATAAATAGATATAAATATGAATAAGGTAATTAAATATTATATTAGAATAGTTATATTTTTTATATAGGATTATAGAGTGTGTTTAAGTAAGCATGAATACAAGGTAAGGGGTTCCACTCTCAAATTTAACATCTTGAGACATATATCTTATAATAAAATATGTTTTTCAGAATTATTTATGAAATATCCCATTAATATTTTATAATAAGAAAATATCATTATTCATGATATTTGAGGTTTCTTTTGAAATTATTCCCACCAAAGGGTTTTTATTTAAATGCTTTAAATGTCAAAGGTGATTCATCGAATCAATTCCGAATACATTAGTTTATATTCATTCTTACAGGAATATAATTTTAAATATTTATTTATTAATAATGTTCTTATAATTTATGTGGTATTATTGTTTTAGAAGTTTAAAATAATTATCAACATTAATAACAACTTATTTATTAAATTTTTTCTGAAATAAAAGTATAACATTGTTTGGAATAACCAATATACTTACATATAGATCATTTCTTCCACATAAATACTTTACATCCCGCAAAAGTTCTCAACGCTTTTTGGGATATCTAATATATATTATATTTTATTATTCTTATTATTATATTTAATATTTTTCAAAATTTAAATTTAATATTCTTTTTAAGTCATGGGATTTTAAATAATGGTATTTCAAAATATTAATTTTTTTTCCAGCCTTTAAAAATCAAATGCTTAATCTTCTAACCTGTAATTAATTTGGGTAATATTTATGAATTTTTAAGGATATATTATTGATGTTTCTTTGTAAGAAGGTAATTTTTTATATATTATTCACTTTAATTTTTTTTAAATAATGTATAAAAGTGACCCATAACTTCACCATCTTTTTAATATGTTGAAAATTTATTCAAAAATCACTTTACAAAATTCTCTAAGTGAAAAAATATTTCCCCAATATTTTTCATTATATATGAAACATTATCTATATGTATTAATTATTTATAAAATAAATTATTTTTATCCCAGTTTAATAAAATAATTCATTTAAAACACTTTTAAAAGATCAAGGATATTTCTTATTTTCAAATATGTTTTTTTAACTCCTAAAAAGTGTTATTATTTTAATTCATCATTCTTTGATGTATAATTTTCTTTATCAATGATATTATTCTAATAACACCATCCACCTTCTTCCTTTATAAGACTTATGAAATGTTATTTTCTATCATAGAAATGATCCACCACTACCTTTTTCCCATTTACACATTGAAGGTCATAAAACTAATGTTTTTCAAATACATTTTCTTAATCAATAACTGGTTTTCCATTCCATTGATTAAATGGTGTTCATCGAGATCCCATAAATCCATTTATTAGATAAATTATTACATTAACCATATACCCTTTATATATATGTTTAAAATATCATATGTTATCTATTGAAAGAATAATATCTACCTTGAATGTTAACTGATGTTAATGGCTAACCATTTATTATTTATGGGTTTATCATGTTATAGTGGTTGATATATTTATTAATTATCCCATATGTTTATACATTTTATAAAGGATATTAAACCCATTTTTATTCTATGGGATCTTTATGAAATATTGAACCAATGGTTTTATGTGGCACTAATATATATGGATAAATGAAGGGTGGGGTCATATATTATGCTCTAATGTATTGGTTAATTTTTTATAGCTCATGAGATAATGTATCATGTGTATTATTGGATAGGGTAAAAAACTAATCGGTGGGACTTCATTGATATTCCCATAATATAATGGACTAGAGTTATTTGATATTCTCACAATATAAAGTGTTATCCTTCATAGATATGATCAAAAAAAAACTGGTGATCCTTCATGGACATTCTCAAAAAAAATCATTGGAATTATTGGATATGATCACATTATAATGATACCCTATTATTATGTTTATTTCATATTCATATGCTAATATTTATGACTATAGTATGCACTAATGTATCATGTATATTGACTAATGTTTCCAAATTCTATTGATTCATTTATTATGTTATTCCATTGTGTATGGAATAAATCAGGTTATATGATATAATATTTGTTAGGTGTGGTTTTTTATGTATAAATGTTATACATGTATGATTATGTTATTCTTACTTATGATCTATAGTTATTATCACTTATATTTAAAATTACTATGAATTCGATCTGAATACTTTATTCTATTTACAATTCAACATGTTATGAAGAAAATTTATATATATGATGTGTATCGAAGATTATATTGTGAGAATATTTTATTGTAAATTTTTTATACATATCATGGGAAAAGATATTGTTAATAAAGTAGGAGAAAAAAATACTTTGGATGAAGAATAAAAGAGTATTGAGAGTTAATGTTTTTTTCCAAATTATCTAAAACTCTAAACATAAATGGTCTTGGGAATAAAATATACTAATATGCTAGTTTTTTGTTTTGTAGTTAAGAAAGCCACATCCATTCAGGTTATTATAACCAATATTATTTTGTTATCTAATACACACAAAATATTCCCAATGTTTTGAAAAGAATGAGGAATACACATGTTTTTCCTATCCTAGAAATATATATCAATTGAAGAATATCAAATATATTATTTCCCTAATTTTCATATACTCAACATGACTGTTCGTAGTGAGAAACCATCCCCTTTAGACTTGTTTTTCATTCTTTAATTTTTTTCAAGGATTCCATTTAAATCTATTTTAAAACCAGACTTTAAATTCCCCTATAATATTTACAAACCATTGACCAAGTAATCTCCATAATGTTCGGCATGTATTGTCTCAATAATACTATTTAATTTATTAGGATTTGGTTTCTCACAAATAACATAGTTTGTTTTAATAATGATCTTACTTTATGTGTATTTTGGGGAATTAATATTCTTCATGTAATTTATAATGAAATTAATTTAAAGGATTTAATTCACAAGGAATATTTGTTAAAGTGTTCAAGATGAATTTTTATACATTCTGGAATACCTATTCAGACCCTACATGGATAAAAATAATGTATGGAATGAACCCCACGCTTTTTATAGTGTGTATGTATTATGAACCTTATGATTGTATTTAACCTTACACTGGAAAAAAGAAGTACATTTTCTGAACCCTACATTTTCGAATGTATATATGGTTAATCAAATATATGTTATTAGAAAAGTATTGTTCAAGAAAAATACAATCTAAAGGAAACTTATGTTTGTCAAGAGAAGAAAGTATGATTAAAGAAACCTATGTAAGTAAAGAACCTTCTATTTTAGAGAAGAATTTTTGGATCTAAAACCATAATTTTATGATAAACCATATATGTTCAACCATATGTTTGGGAGATGAACACTAAATATTTGAACCAGATGTTTAGTATTTGGTGGTTTTGTTAAAGAACACAAATTTTAAATTTTCCATGTCATTGATTTTATCTGCGATATGTTGCTTGATATATACAATGGTCTTGATGTTATTTTAGGCAATTTCAAAGATAATATTTGACTGATATAAATCTATTCATATTTGATTCAAATAATTGTATTCAATGGAGAAAATCACTATTATTCTTAAGGGAAGTTACGTCTCCCTAATTGTTTCTGAATTTGAATTTCTATGGTTTACCAAGAGTATTTTATGGATCTATAATTTTGAAGCAGGATATTTATTTTATATATTCTACAAGTGTATCATTTTTTTAAAAATTGGATTTTAGAAAGGAATATATTTCAATATCCAATCATATTCTATTTAAAATCCTTTGATAGTGCTACAAAAAACGAGCAACTCTAATAGATAACTACACTTTGGAGAGATATATATTCTATATCATTTTTTGCAAGATTTCTGCTAATCTATTTTCTCGATCCTTTTAAATTGAATATCTTTGTGCAATTGGGTTTTCTTTAGACTCATTCTCTCTTGAAGACTGCTATTTATGATGAAGAATATTCATCTATTGTCAATAGCTTCTTCGGTAATTGTGATGTTCAACCTATAATCAACAAATAAAACTCTTTTGATTTATTAGAGTTTCAACTGCTTGTACTCAGTTATGGTGGATTATCATCGTATCGATCTAAGATGTGGATTTTCAGTTCTCTATTAAAGAGCCAAAAGGATTTTTTTTGAATTTTTGTGATGGTGTCAACTACCTGCAATCCGTTGTGGAATTTTGATCATATGATAAGAGGACCATACTAGTGAAATTCACCAAGATTATAGAGTGAGAATTTGGTAGTGTGGAATAAAAGATCTTTATACCCCAAACCACTATAAAAATATATGTTCTTAATTTCTATTTAACCATTGATAATATTTCATACAGAATAAAACACTACATATCCACACATATTGCAGAGGGCATCAAAAGTCAGAATTATGGATGATTTTTCAAAAGAACGAATTCAGCACCTCTTATGTTACTTTGTATTATTATGAAATAATAGTTGGTATCAAAAGATATATTTTGGATAAAGCTATATCAACCTAAAAGTATAAGGTATATACAATAATTAAATGGATGATTCTAGAGAAGAAACGTCAATGGTACGAGATACATACTTTAATGGTGAAAACAATGGGTTCTGGAAATCAAGGATGATCATATATATGATGAATATTGGATTTAGAGTTTATTAAAAAAATATTACTCCTCATAAGATTCCTGAAAAACCAAAATCATGGGATGTAACGATGGAAAATGATTATGATATGAATTCAAAGGCATTGAATGCTATTGTTTACCATCTTATACCTGATGAATTTAAACAAGTATCAAAATATCCTACTGCCTATAAGATGTGGAAAACCATTATAGTTTCAAATGAAGGAACATGAAATGTTAGATATACGAGGTAATCTATTTCTAAATTTAAATTTGACACCTTTAGAATATTTGAAGCAGAAAGAAACACATAAATGAATGTAAAGATTACATAAATTTTCAATAATGTTACAGAATTATGAGAACCCATCAAACAATATGATCAATGTTTGATATAACATATATTAGTACCTTCTAAATGGAATGACATATCTACTGCGATTCACCAATCATCACCTATCAAGGATTTGACAATGAAAGAACTAATTGGGACAGTAATGATTTTTAGGAAGAAAGGAAATATGAATTTGAAAATAATAAAATTATAGTGAAAAAAGATAATATTGCTCTCAAATTGACATATTAAAAGCTCAGTAGAAAAACAAAACAAGAATAAAAAAAGGATGAAAATTCATATTCCTTAGATTCTAAAATAGAATAGGTTTAACTAGCCAAGAAAATTTGTCATGTTCTACAAAAGGAAAATAGGTTTCAGAAAATACTTCAAGAGGGATGAGAAATAACATATAGATGTTTGATGCACTAAATTTAAGTAGTTAGGTCAAATTATAAAAGATTTTCCTTGGAAGAAATATAAAAAGAAAAGGCCAGAAAAGAGACATCAAAAGAATACTAATTTTAATACTAAAGAAAAAAAGAGAAATGAAAGCTACATGGAGTGTATCTAAAGATATAAATAGCTGATCATAGTGTGATTCAGAAAAATATCAATCAAATATAAAATCCAACATGTGCTTTATGGCCATGGAAGAAGAAGAAAAAGTAAAAACATATTGCTCTTTTGATTTAGATTCAGGTAGTTTCTCAAATAACAAATTAGATGTCTACTCCTCAATGTATGAAGAAAAATATGATTCTTTTTCCAAGAATAACAATTCATTAAACAATTTTCATATTTTTTATTTATGATAAATAGATACTAATGCTGAAACAACATCAAGAGTTAGTTGAAAAGTTCAACTAATCTATAAAAAACTATATTGATCAAGAAAAAAGAATTAAAGAATTTCACAATGATGTAGAATCTTATCTGGATGATGTAATTACGCATACAAAAGGATAAAAAGTACGGAATGAGAGTCTATCAAAATAATTTCATTAAAATATAAATACTTGGAGTAGGAATTAAGGGTGAGAAATATAAATTTTATAAAAATTATTTTGTCCCCAATTCAAAACTAAAATTTATTCTTACTATGGAATAAAAGGGAATATCACTAAAAACTATTATTTGTGAATTGCTCTAATAAGTGGTATTAAATGATATTTTATTTGAAAATGATTGTCTTATGAAAGTGATATAAATTTTGGAAACATAATGGAATCCTAGATTCCAAGATCACTGCTAGATAACAGTACATGACTTAAGAAAGAGTTAGTACAAAAAAAACATTTGTTTAATTACTTGTTCAAGTAGCATTCTTGAGGGAAAAAGTTGTATATGGAATATAGATAGTTTCTATTTGAGACATATTAGTGGAGATATGTCAAACATTCATATTCTAACTCAAATGGATAGAGGTCATGTCACTTTTGGTGACAATTCATAGGAAAAAGTAGTCGGATTTGGAACTATTGTAGATCCAAAGACCATATATATCAACAATGTACTATATGTACAAGGGATAAATCACAATATGAAAAGTATATCTAAAATTTATAATGATTGTTTATATATTTATTTTTCTAAAAATACTCTCTAATATTTCAGGGATTAATTTCTAAAATTTCGTGCACCTAGAACTGAAAATGTTTATACTCTGGACATAAATTCCTTGTTTAAACGAATGGTAAATTATTAAACTGAAAATACAAATGAGTCATATATTTGGCATAGGATACTTGGTCATTATAATATATATTTTTAGATAAATATTTCGAGAAATTTTTATTTTCTAATTTTCATAGTTTTCTATTTGATAATGATATATTTTTTGATTCATGGAAAACTAAAAAACAACACAAATCTTCTATCAAGTAAATTTACAAAATTTCTACATCTAAAATGATAAAACTTATCCATATGGATTATTTTGTACCATCAAGAATATCATGTTTTTCTAGTAAATAATATTTCTATTTTTTAGTTTATGATTATTCAAGATTTACCCAGGTTTATTTTCTAAAATTATGAAGTGAAGTTTTCACTATTTTTGATTGTTTTTGACAAATTGTTCAAAATGAAAAAGGTTTTAAAATAATTTTATTCAGAAGTGATCATGGTGGAGAATTTTAGAATAATGAATTTAATTATTTTTTCTAAAATATGGGTATTAAACATACCTTCTCTATACCAAGAATAGCTCAACAAAATGAGATTTTCTAGAGGAGAAATCGAAACATTCACGAAATGGAAAGGACAATTCTAAATTAATACAATATTCCAACCTATGTTTTGGTAGAAGCTATAATAACAACCTACTATATCATTAATAGAGATTTAATTCATCCTATTTTCAAAAAGTAACCCTATGAAATATAGAATAACAGAAATCCAAAAGTAAAATACTTGAATTCTTTTGGATACAAGGTGTATATCTTGAAAACCAATGATAATTTTAGAATTTTTTATAAAAAATTTGATGAAGGAATATTTTAGGACACTATAACACTTCTAATTATTATAGTATTCTATAAAATGTCAAGGAATGTTTATGAATATATTCATTTTATGTTTGATGAAACTGATCCTATCATTAAAGAAAAATACCAAATAGATGAAGTCACTGATTATTTTGACAACATGATTATTTAAACACTTAAAGATGATTTTGAGAATGATATTAATAAAATTTAGTATAGTTTATAAGAACATGATACTAATGAATTTGAAAGTGTCCTACCATGATAGTCTATAACCCTATAGAACCATCCTTTAGAAACTATTATAGGATAACTAGACACAAGTATTATAAGTAAAACAAATGTTGGAATCCAAGATAAATTTTCCTCCTTTTTATCCTAGTTAGAACCTAAGAATATAGAGGAATCCGTAGAAGATGAGAGTTGAATGTTATCAATTCAGGAAGAGATAAATAAATTCAAGAGGAATAACTTTTGGGAAACAAAAGAGAGACCAACGAATTGTCCCATTGTAGTAACCAAGTGGGTATTTAGATATAAATAGAATGATCAAGGGATCATTACTAGAAATATAGCATGATTAGTAGCTAAAGGTTATAATTGGGGAGAAGGTATAGATTAAGATGAAATTTTTTCTAATATAGTTATATTAGAATCCATAATAATTATTTTAGCATATATATCTCATATTAATTTTAAATTATATCTAATGGATGTTAAATCTGACTTTTTTAATAAGTTACTTAATGGAGGAATTTTATGTTGAACAACCTATGGGTTTTGAAAATACCCTTAAACAAAATTCTATTTTTAAATACACTAAAGCTCTATATGGTCTTAAATAAGTATACATGCCTTGGTATGATAGATTGAGATCTTTTCTTTTGAAAAATTGATTTACTATTGTTATGGAAGACCCAACACTTTTTAAAAAAACTGTTAACTCTGATATTTTATTATTTTAAATATATATTGATAATATTATTTTTGGTTCATATAATAAAAATATTTTTAATTATTTTCCAAAATTAAAGGAAAATTAATTTATATTAGTAATATGGGAGAATATAATTTTTTTAGGATTTCAAATTTATCAAAAATATTATGGAAATTTTTTAAATCAAAGAATGTATATTATTGATATATTGAAAAAAATTTGGAGTTGAAAACAACAATACATATACAAATCCTACTTGTATCAATATAAAAATTGATTTGGATGAAGTTGAAAAGCTAAAGGACCACACACTACTACAAAAACGGGCTTTATTAGTACAGAAAATGGGCTTTAACAGCACTGATGGGGGGGGGGGGGGGGCTTTATCAGCGCTCAAAAAGCACTGATAAAGGTAGCCTTTATCAATGAAAAAAAGTTCCAATAAAGGGAGTCATTATCAGTGATAAAAACATGCTGATAAAGGGAGACTTTATCAACGCTAAAAAGGAACCGATAAAGGGATTATTTATTAGCGCTTATTTAGGGATGATAAAGGCTCACTTTATCAGTGTTAAAAAAGCACTGGTAAATGCCCTACCTAATGTAACATAAAATTATGCAGCATCACACCCAATCAAGTCCTGCAAAAAAACAGCATATGAACAAGTATACCGATATAAAAGTAACACAAAATTAATAAGGTAATTACAACATGAATACACATACAACAAGTATACCCATACAACAATAATACCCATACACCATTAACACATAATTCATAAGTTAAATAAATGTATAAAGAATTCAATTCAGAATTCAGGGGTTTGTGGGGGGGGGGGGTGTTCAGGTGTTTGGGGTGGCTGTCCAAGGGGGGTAGGGGGTGTCCAAAGGGGTGGGGGTGTCCGGGGGGATGAAGGTGTTTAGTGGGGTGGGGTGGGGGGGCTATACATGGTGGTTTACATGGGGGTGGTGTGGGGTGTATGGGGTTGGGAGGCATTCCATGTGGTGGGGGTGTCCTGGGTGGTGGGGTGTGTGGGGGGCTAGGGGGTGGGGTGGTGTCTAGGGGGGTGGAGGGTCTAGGGGGTTGGGGGCTGTCCAAGGGGGTGGGGTGGCTGTCCATGTGGGTGGGGGTGTCTAGGGGGGTCTGGGGGGGTTGTCCATGGTGCGGTGGGGTGGTGTCCAGGGGGTGGGGGGATTTAATGGTTTTAATGGAATGGATTTCATGGATTTTAATATCATTGGTAATTTTAAAATGGTTTTGGAATATTTTTTATTTCAATATTAGGTATTTATTTCAAAAAAATGAATTCTTTTGGTGTGTATGGTAGGAAGGGGGATTTCCGTACGTCAGTTGTTGTTTTCACTTAAAATTCTGTCCATTAAAAAAATAGAGACAATTTGTAACGCCCCGACCCCAGCTACCCAGAGCCGGTGCATTACTTCGTAACATTGGCATGATCACAAAATATCAAGTCTCGAAAGACCGATTAGTTTAGTAGCCTTGGAAACACTAGATACATTCATAAGTCTTTCATTACATCAAAAAGTAAACAAACTACAATAACATGGTCTTCATAGTCCACAATCATATCCCTTTCTGACTACCCCTGCAGGTCACTCATAAATTACTTCTTCACATCCTGGAAAAATATTAAAACATTGAAAGGGGTGAGCTCGGATGCTCAGTAAGGTTAACAATATAGCGGAAACTTTCATAAATAAGAATAAACATTTAAGGCAATGTATAACTAAAACAAAAGCCTTTTAAACTTGAATATCAACATAATATGGAAAAAGTAAAATGAAATAACGCCATTTACTCATTCACATGGATATTCTACTAATCGAATAATCACATGAAAAATCACTAACTACTTTCATAATGTTGGAATGCATAATGCCAGACTATCATAACCACATAGCCAAGGCCTCGTGCCAAGACTACAAATAAGATTTTGTCAAGGCCTTGTGCCAAGACACTATTTTGTTTCATGAGACCTACCGATGCATTGAGGAGCTATAGCGGGCTCCACCCGTCACATATTAAGTCCAATGCATTCCCATATGAAAAGGTTTAAACATGACATAAACATTCGTATTAAAACTAGCATACGAAATGTAAATAATTTCACCATAAACTATGAATGGTATAAAATAGCACATCCACAGTCAAACATATCACAAAACCTTCAATACAATATAGAAGTTTTGTATTATAATAAATCAACTTCAAATAAGCGTAAAATCCATCAAAGGATGTTGACATAGATGAAATCAAAACACTTTTTAGAGAAATATCTCTTTATATTTTGGAAATCATTTAAGAGCCATATAAAACAAAACATTTTCTTGAAAATATTCTTATAATCTTGTAAGGAAAGCTTTGAAGATTTTATAACGGCGGAAAATAACCACACCCACCGTATAAGTTAAAAAAACATTCTTACCTCAATTCTGTCGAAAAGGTTAAAAAGGACCTTGTTTTGAAAACGACGGAAAGATTCCTCTTATAAAAAGTCAAAAAGGGTATAAATGAATTTAACCCATATTCTTGTAAATAATAAAAATGTTTTGAAATACATTTTGAAGAAACATGGATGTGGATGATAACGAGGTCCCAGTAGATAATTATGTATAAACAACCTTGGATAATGAAGAGGTTGTGAAGTAAACATTTACCTTGTACTTTTCCTTGGTTGGGGTAGGTTAACCTCCTGTATAATGGTGAAATAATTGTTATTAAATTATACGAGAATCATATACATTCATATGATATAATATATGATCTTTTAACATTTCTTTGTTATCAATATCTTAGATTTATCGTTGTTTCGGGTGTTAACTTACTCGTTTTCTTATATGTTTTTTTACGTAAGTCATGTTTTTCATGGATAGGTTGTATCTTATTCATATCCAGAATGATATCATGTCCTTAAACATTATTTTGAAATTATCAAATGATAATTATACTTGAATGGATACGACGGAGAATGTATCTCATCGCGTTCGTGGAGACGGTAGTCCGTACGTACGCACGAGCGACAATATCATTATTTTGATATTAAAATAATATATAATTGGATAGTATATCATATATACAGAATCATTATCATGTTATATTTATTATTTACATGAATTAAATATCATTATTATACCCATCTAAATAATAATATATTGAATAACAATTACACCACGACGTGGAGACGGTAAGCCGTACGTACGCACGTATGGTGACATGTCATTCAAATGATGGGTAGAATACTGAATATGGTTGTTCCATATTTATAATAACATCAAAGTATATAGAAGATACTGGAGTTATAATTTTAGAATTGAAATAATAAACTAAGAGGGAGTGGAAGAAGAAAGAAACATGAAAGAGGGTGATGGAAATGTTACCTCTTCTTCGGGTTCTTCCTTTTGATTTGATCAAAAGGACTCCTTAGGATGGCTTTCTGACTAAAGTAAAGCTTCTAGGATGAAGGGAGAGAAGTTGGGAGAGTATTTGGGCAGAGGTTGGCCGAACCAAAAGGCTTGAAAGTGTGAATAAGGTGATAGAGGTGGGGGCCTTTTATAAGAGGAGAGGAGGGGCTCTTTTGGAAAGATTGAAATGTTACATTATTATACCATGATTTTCGGATTCTAAAGGTCCCACACTTATATAATTCGTGGCTAAGGTGATAATGGTTCGAAATATCTTCATCCAATAGGCTTTGGACAAGTGTAAGCCTTGTATTTTGCATTATCTTCTCATTTTATTTAAATCGTTAAATAATGAGGTCATCGCTGCATCATCATGATGTCATAAATAATTTAATTTATTTAATGTCTAAAAATTCTAAAAAAAATACTATTATGTAGGAAATCGTTTTAGCTTTCTAATGAATATTTATAATCCAAATTTGGACTTTTTTAACACCACTTAAAAACTGTTTTAGTAAAACAACTCATGTTTGTGTCAATTTAATTTTGACATTAAATAAATATATATTAATGTCTTTTTCCAACTAAAGTGGCTCCATGGGGTCCCCAAGTTGAACCATGGGTTGTCTTGGTCGGCCATGACTCATCAAATAGGAGTAGGACAAGTTTCATGCTCATCTCATATTATTAAAACATTATTTGTACCTCAAACTACACTAATTACCTCTAATCGCGATTAAGAACTTAAAAGTTACTAATCACCAAAAAATTATTTTAATCTCATTGAACCACGTTTTACTTCTTAATGACAACCATTTATGTCGTATTTTTGGAAATAAAATCACAGAAGTGGTAATATTTCATTTAAACGAAAAATCAGTTATTTAACTACCACTTAGTGGTTTCACTATTCATCAAAAATTGAAGTTTTTCAGAACAAGGCCAAAATTTCACCCTAAGATATAATTGATATTCCGAATTCAAAAATGATGTCTATTTTACAAAATTACAAACATATAAGTTTCATTAATTAATTTTATAATTAATTCACGCTGTTACGACAAATAGCGTGTTTTTAAGAAACAATTTATATCAAAAGATTGGCAATTGTTTATGTCCAATTTCAATGTTAAATTAATTCTAATGACCACCATTGGATAAAATGGTAAAAATATATTCTAATTATACCTTAAAACCACTAAATATTATAATTTATCACAATAAATTATTTTTATTAAAAAAGTTGTTTTAAAGTATTTTTCACTATTCATAAAAAATTAGAAGTTCTCAGAAAAGTACCAAAAATTCAACATAGGCTAATTTCGATATTCCGAATCCAAAAAGGAAGTCCATTTTGAAATATTAAATTTCTATAATTTTAAAAAGTGGTTATTACTATTCATAACAGCTACTTTGATTAGTAGCGGTGTTTTAGAACTCGAAGTTGCGTACAATGCAATCTATTGCATTATTGAATGAGAAGCGTATCGTGGAAGCTCGGGGTGTTACACAATTTGAGTGATATCAGCCACAATGTGCCTCAGATTGAGGCAGGGTTGACTCATACACGTCACACATGACCAATGGATTGTTCTAATAAAGTATCAACACAATATGAATGCATTTGGTTGGATTTCCACACGTCGGTTGTTTTTTTTCACATAAAATTATGTCTATTTTAAACAAAAGAGAGACACTATGAGTGATAATGAACACACAATGCATTTTATTTAGGTGAGGTTCACTCATACATGTCACACATTACCCATGGATCATTATCCTAAAGTATCCACACAATCAGAATGCGTTTGGTCAGTTTTCCATACGTCAGATTTTGTTTTCACTTAAAATTATGTCTATTTTAAACAAAAGAGAGACACTTTGAGTGATACCAGCCACACTATGCCTCGGATTGAAAAAGGGTTGAATTTTAAACGTTACACATGAACCATGGATCATTTTCATAAAGTATAAACACTATCCAAATGCGTTTCACCAGTTTTTTGTACGCCAGTTGTTGTTTTCACTTAAAATTCTTTCCATTTTAAACAAAAGAGAGACACTTTAAGTGATACCGGCCACACCATGACTCAGATTGAGGCGGAGCTGACAATTAAACATCACACATGAATAATATATCTTTCTCCTAAAGTATCAACACAATCCTAATGTGTTTGGTCGGTTTTCCTTACGGTAGTTGATGTTTTCACTTAAAATTCTGTCCATTTTAAACAAAAGAGAAACACTTTGAGTGATACCGGCCATTCCATGCCTCTGATTGAGGTGGGGTTGACACGTACACATCACAAATGAACCATGTATCATTATAATAATGTATAAACATAATATGAATGTGTTTGTTTAGTTTTTTGTATGTTAGTTGTTATTTTCACTTAAAATTCTGTCCATTTTAAACAAACGAGAGACACTTTGAGTAATACTGGACACACCGTGCCTCAGATTGAGGCGGGGTTGAATTTTACACATCACAAATTACCCATGAATTTTTCTCCTAAAGTGTCAACTCAAAAATATTTCCTTTGGTCAGTTTTTCATAAGTTAGTTTTTGTTTTCACTTAAAATTCTGTCCCTTTTAAACAAAAGAGATGCACTATGAGGGATACCAGACACACCATAACTCAGATTGAGATGAAGTTGACTCGTAAATGTCACACATGATCCACGTATCATTATCTTAAAGTTTCAACACAATCAAATTGGGTTTGGTTAGTTTTCTGTACGTCAGTTGTTGTTTTCACTTAAAATTCTTTCCATTTTATACAAAGGAGATACATTTTCAGTGATACCGGACACACCGTGCCTCGGATTGATACTGTGTTGACTCATAAACATCACACAATACCCATGGATAATTATCGTAAAGTATCAAAACAATACTAATGTGGTTGGTTGTTTTTTTGTACATCAGTTGTTGTTTTCACATAAAATTATGTCCATTTTAAACAAGAGAGACACTTTGTGTGATACCAGCCACACCGTTCCTCAAATTGAGGTGGGGTTGAATCGTACATGTCACACATAACCCATTTATTGGTATCCTAAATTATTAACACAATACGAATGTGTTTGGTTGGATATGAAGGTATTGTTGAGATTTTACTATTTTTTCGTATTCAAAGACCAAAGAAAAGTAGTTCATCATTCTTGCATGTTGGTCGTGCATTTAATTGAAGATCTTTGTGCAATTGGGTTTGCTTAATCTCATTCTCTCATGAAGACTATTATTTCTGAAGAAGAATATTCATCTTTGGTCAATTTATTATTCTATAATTGTAATGTTCAACCTATAATCAACAAATCAAACTCTTCTGATTTATTAGAGTTTCAAGTTCTTGTACTTAGTTATGGTGGATTATCATCTTATTGATCTAAGATGTGGATTTTCGATTCTCTATTATAGAACCAAAAGGATTTTTTTTTGTTTTGAATTGTTGTAATGGTGTCAATTACTTTCAATCAGTTGTGTAATTTTGATCATATGTTAAGAGGACCATACTAGTGAAATTCACCAAGATCACAGAGTGAGAATTTGGTAGAGTGGAATAGAAGATATTTATACCCCTAACCACTATAAAAATATATGTTCTTTATTTTTATTTATCCACTGATAATATTTCATACAGAAGAAAACACTACATATCCACACATATTGCAGAGGGCATCAAAAGTCATAATTATGGAAGATTTTTGAAAAGAACGAATTCACCCCCTTTTATGTTACTTTTTATTATTCTGAACTAACAGTTGGTATAAAAAGATATATTTTGGATAAAGCTATAGCAACCTCAAAGTATAAGGTATATACAATAATAGAAATGGATGATTCTTGAGAAGAAACATCAATGGTACGAGATACATACTTTAATAGTGAAAAAAATCGGTTCTGGAAACCAAGGATGATCATATATATGATGAATATTTGATTTATAGTTTATTAAAAAAATATTACTCCTCATAAGATTCCCAAAAAACTAGAAACATGGGATGCAATAATGGAAATTGAATATGATATGAATTCAAAGGCATTGAATGCTATTTTTTACCATCTTATACCTGATGAATTTAATCAAGTAGCACAATATCCTATTGCCTATGAGATGTGGAAAAACATTATAGTTTCAAATGAAGGAACATAAAATGTTATATATATGAAGTATGCTATTACTAAATTTAAATTTGACACCTTTAGAATATTTGGAACATAAAGAAACACATAAATGAATGGAAATAATACATAAATTTTCAACAATGTTATAGAATTATGAGAACCCATCAAACAATATGATTAAGGTTTGATATAACATATATTACTACCTTATAAATGGAATGAAATATCTGCTGCTACTCACCAATCATCACCCGTCAGTGATTTGACCAAGAAAGAGCTAATTGGGACAGTAATTATTTTTAAGAAGAAATGAAATATGAATTTGAAAATAATAGAATTATAGTTAAAAAAGAAAATACTGCTCTCAAAGTGACATATTAGAAGCACAGTAGAAAAACAAAACAAGAAGAAAAAAAGGATGAAAATTCATATTTCTCAAATTCAAAAATAGAATAGGTTTAACTAGCAAGAAAATTTATCAAGTTCTACAAAACAAAAATAGGTTTCAGAAAATACTTCAAGAGGGATGAGAAATAATGAATATATGTTTGGTGCAATAAATTTAAGTAGTTAGGTCAAATTATACAAGATTTTCCTTAGAAGAAATATGAGTAGAAAAGGCCAGAAAAGAGACATCAAAAGAATACTAATTTGAATAATAAAGAAAGAAAGTGAAATGAAAGCTACATGGAGTGTATCTAAAGACATAAATAGCTCATCATAGTGTGATTCAAAAAAATATAAATCAAATATAAAATCCAACATGTGGTTTACGGCCAAGGAAGAAGAAGAAAAAGTAAAAACATATTGCTCTTTTGATTCGGATTCAGGTAGTTTCTCAAATAACAAATTAGATGTCTACTCCTCAATGCATGAAGAAAAATATGATTATTTTTCCAAGAATAACAAGTCATTAAAAAATATTCAGAATTTTTATTTATGATAAATAGATACCAATGCTGAAACAACATCAAGAGTTAGTTGAAAAATTCAACTCATCTACAAAAAACTATATTGATCAAGAAAAAAGAATTAATGAATTGCACGATGATGTATAATCTTATCTGTATGATGTAATTACATTTAAAAAAGGATAAAAAGTACTGAATGAGAGTCTATCAAAATAATTTCATTAAAATAGAAATATTTTGAATAGGAATTAAGGTTGAGAAATCTAAATTGTATAAAAATTATTTTGTCCCCAAATCAAAACTATAATTTATTATTACTATGGAATAAAAGGGAATATCACTAAAAACTATTATTTGAGAATTACTGTAATAAGTGGTATTAATGGATATTTTATTTGAAAATTATTGTCTGATGAAAGTGATATAATTTGTGGAAACATAATGGAATCCTGGATTCCAAGATCACTGCTAGCTAACAGTACATGACTTAAGAAAGTGTTAGTACAAAAAACATTTGTTTAATTACTTGTTCCAGTAACATTCTTGAGGAAAAAAGTTGTATATGGAATATAGATAGTTTCTATTTGAGACATATGAGTGGAGATATGTCAAACATTCATATTCCAAATCAAATGGATGGAGGTCGTGTCACTTTTGGTGACAATTCAGAAGAAAAAGTAGTCGGATATGGAACTGTTGTAGATCCAAAGACCATCTATATCAACAATATACTATATGTAAAAGGGATAAAGAACAATATGAAAAGTATATCTAAACATTCTAATGATTATTTATATATTTATTTTTCCAAAAATACTTGCTAATATTTCAAGGATTAATTTCTAAAATTTCATGCACCTAGAACTGAAAATGTTTATACTCTGTCCTTAAATACCTTTTTTAAACGAATTGTAAATTATTAAACTGAAAATACAAATGAGTCATGGATTTTTCATAGGATACTTGGTCATTGTAATATATATTTTTAGATAAATATTTTTAGAAATGTTTATTTTCTAATTCTCGTAGTTTTAGGTTTGATAATGACAGATTTTTTGATTCATTCCAAATTGGAAAACAACACAAATCTTCTATCAAGTAGATTTAAAAAATTTCCACGTCTAAAACGATAAAACATATCCATATGTATTAGTTTTTACCATCAAGAGTATCATGTTTTTCTAGTAAATAATATTTCTATTTTTTTAGTTTAGGATTATTCAAGATTTACCCAAGTTTATTTTTTAAATTTATGAAGTTAAGTTTTCACTATTTTTTTTATTGTTTTTGACAAATTGTTCAAAATGAAAAAGGTTTTAAAATAATTTTATTCGGAAGTGATCATGGTGGAGAATTTTAGAATAATGAATTTTATTATTTTTTTCTCAAATATGGGTATTAAATATACCTTCTCTATACCAAGAATAGCTCAACAAAATAAGATTGTTGAGAGGAGAAATCGAACCAATCAAGAAATGGAAAGGAATATACTAAATGAATACAATATTCCAACCTATTTTTTGGTAGAAGATATAAGAACAACCTACTATATCATGAATATAGATTTAATTCATCCTATTTTCAAAAAGGAACCCTATGAACTATATAATAATAGAAATCCAAAAGTAAAATACTTGAATTATTTTGGTTATAAGGTGTATATCCTGAAAACCAATGATAATTTGAGAATGTTTTATAAAAAATTTGATGAAGGAATATTTTAGGACATTGTACCACTTCTAATTACTATAGTATTTAATAAAAATTCAAGGATTGTTGAGGAATATATTCATGTGATGTTTGATGAAACTTATCGTATCATTGAAGAAAAATACCAAATAGATGAAGTCACTGATTATTTTGACAAAATGATAATTTAAACACTTAAAGATGATTTTGAGAATAATATTAATAAAATTCAGTCTAGTCCAGAAGATCATGATACTGATGAACTTGAAAGTGTCCTACCAAGATAGTGTATAACCCTATAGAACCATCCTTTAGAAACAATTATAGGATACCTATACACAAGTATTATAATTAAAACAAATGTTGGAATCCAAGATAATTTTTCCTCCTTTTTATCCTAGTTAAAACCTATGAATATAGAGGAATCCCTAGAATATGAGAGTTTAATGTTAGAAATTCATGAAGAGATAAATAAATTCAAGAGGAATATCGTTTGGGAAACAATAGAGAGACCAATCAATTATCCCATTGTAGTAACCAAATGGGTCTTTAGATATAAATAGGATGATCAAGGGATCATTACTAGAAATAGAGCTATATTAGTAGCTAAAGGTTATAATTGGGGTGATGGTATAGATTAAGATGAGATATTTTCTATTATAGTTATATTAGAATCCATAAAACTTATTTTAGCCTATGTATCTCATATTAATTTTAAATTATATCCAATGGATGTTAAATCTGACTTTTTTAAGTAGTTATTTAATGGAGGAATTTTATGTTGAACAACCTATGAGTTTTGAAAATCCCCTTAAACCAAATTCTATTTTTAGACATAATAAAGGTCTATATGGTCTTAAACAAGTACACATGCCTTGGTATGATAGATTGAGTTCTTTTCTTTTGAAAAATTGATTTACTATTGTTCTCGAAGACCCAACACTTTTTAAAAAAACTTTTAACTCTGATAGTTTATTAGTTTAAATTTATATTGATAATATTATTTTTGGTTCATCTAATAAAAATATTTTTAATTATTTTCCAAAATTAATGGAAAATTAATTTGAAATGAGTAATATGGTAGAATATAATTTTTTTAGGATTTCGAATTTATCAAAAATATTATGGAAATTTTTCAAATAAATGAAAGTATATTATTGATATATTGAAAAAAATTTGGAGTTGAAAACAACAAGACATATAAAAATCCTACTTGTACCAATATAAAACTTCATTTGGATGAAGTTGGAAAGCTACAGGACCACACACTGCTGCAAAAAATGGGCTTTATTAGTACAAAAAAATGGGCTTTAACAGCGCTGATAAGGTGGGGGGGGGGTGGCTTTATCAGCACTCAAAAAGCACTGATAAAGCTAGCCTTTATCAGTGCAAAAAAAGTGCCAATAAAGGGAGTCATTATCAGTGATAAAAACACGCTGATAAAGGGAGCCTTTATCAGCGCTAAAAAGGCACCGATAAAGGGATTATTTATTAGCACTTATTTAGGGATGATAAAGGCTCACTTTATCAGCGCTAAAAAAGCACTGGTAAATGCCCTGCCTAATGTAACATAAAATTATGCAGCATCACACCAAATCAAGTCCTGCAAAAGAATCATATCAACAAGTATACTGATATAAAATTAACACAAAATCAATAAGGTAATTATAGCATGAATACACATACAACAAGTATACCCATACAACATGTATACCCAAACACCATTAACACATAATTCATAAGTTAAATAAATTTATAAAGAATTCCATTTTGAATTCAGGGGTTTTGGGGGGGGGGGTGTTCTGGTGTTGGGGGTGGCTGTCCAAGGGGGTGGGGGTGTCCAAGGGGGTGGGGGTGTCCGGCGGGATGGGGGTGTTCAGTGGGGGGGGGGGGGGGTATCCATGGTGGTTTCCAGGGGGTGGTGTGGGGTATAAGGGGTTGGGAGGCATTCTATGATGTGGGGGTGTCCAGGGTGGTGGGTGAGGGGGGGGGGGGGCTAGGGGGTGGGGTGATGTCTAGGGGGGGTGGAGGGTCCAGGGGGTTGGGGGGATGTCGAAGGGGGTGGGGTGGTGTCCAGGAGGTGGGGGTGGCTGTCCATGGGGGTGAGGGTGTCTAGGGGGGTCGGGGGGGGGGGGGGGGTGTCCAGGTAGTAGGGGTGGTTCCTAGGAGGGGGGGGGGGGGTTGTCCATGGGGGTTTCCATGGTGCGGTGGGGTGGTGTCCAGGGGTGGGGGGATTTAATGGTTTTAATGGAATGAATTTCATGGATTTTAAGATCATTGGTATTTTTAAAATGGTTTTGGAATATTTTTTATTTCAATATTTGGTATTTATTTTGGAAAAATGAATGCTTTTGATGTGTATGGTAGGAAGGGAGATTTCCGTAAGGCAGTTGTTGTTTTCACATAAAATCTTGTCCATTTAAAAAATAGAGACAATTTGAGTGATATCAGCCATAATGTGACTCATATTGAGGCGGGGTTGACTCGTACACATCACAAATGACCAATAGATTGTTCTAATAAAGTATCAACACAATATGAATGCATTTGGTTGGATTTCCATACGTCAGTTAATTTTTTCACTTAAAATTATGTCTATTTTAAACAAAAGAGAGACACTTTGAGTGATAATGGCCACACCATGTCTCGGATTGAGGCGGGGTTGACTCATACATGTCACACATGACCCATAGATCATTATCCTAAAGTATCCTCACAATCAAAATGCATTTGGTCAGTTTTCCATACATTAGTTTTTGTTTTCACTTAAAATTATGTCCATTTAAAACAAAAGAGAGACACTTTGAATGATACTAGCCACACTGTGCCTCATATTGAAAAAGGGTTGAATTGTAAACGTCACACATGAACCATGGATCATTTTCTTAAAGTATAAACACAATCCGAATGCGTTTCACTAGTTTTTTGTACACCAGTTGTTGTTTGCACTTAAAATTCTTTCCATTTTAAACAAAAGAGAGACACTTTAAGTGATACCGGACACACCGTGCCTTAGATTGAGGCAACATTGACTATTACACGCCACACATGAATCATAGATCGTTCTCCTAAAGTATCAACACAATACTATTGCGTTTGGTCGGGTTTCCTTACGTCAGTTGTTGTTTTCACTTAAAATTCTGTCCATTTTAAACAAACTAGAAACACTTTGAGTGATACCGGCCATTCCATGCCTCCGATTGAGGTGGGGTTTACAAGTACACATCAAAAATGACCCATGGATCATTCTAATAATGTATCAACATAATATGTATGTGTTTGTTTAGTTTTTTGTATGTTAGTTGTTGTTTTCACTTAAAATTCTTGTCCATTTTAAACAAAAGAGAGACAACTTGAGTAATAATGGACACACCATGCATTATATTGAGGTGGGGTTGAATCGAACACATCAAACATTACCCATTAATTTTTCTCCTAAAATATCAACTCAAACAGAATGCGTTTGGTCAATTTTCCATACGTTAGTTGTTGTTTTCACTTAAAATTCTGTCCATTTTAAACAAAAGAGTGACACTTTGAGGGATACCAAACACACCATAACTTGGATTTAGACTAGGTTGACTCGAAAATGCCACACATGACCCATGTATCATTATCCTACAGTTTCAACACAATCCTATTGCTTTTGGTTAGTTTTCTATACGTCAGTTGTTGTTTTCACTTAAAATTCTTTCTATTTTATAGAAAAGTGAGACACTTTGAGTGATACTAGACACACCGTGCCTCAAATTGATACTGGGCTGACTCGTACACATCACACAAGACCCATGGATAATTCTTGTAAAGTATTAACACAATCCTAATGTTTTTGGTTGGTTTTTTGTACATCAGTTGTTGTTTTCACATAAAATTCTGTCCATTTTAAACAAAAAATAGAAACTTTGTGTGATACCGGCCACAACGTTCCTCATATTGAGGTGGGGTTGACTAGTACATGTCACAAATGACCCATTTATCATTATCCTAATGTATTAACACAATACGAATGCATTTTTTTGGATAAGAAGGTATTTTTGAGATTTTACTATATTTTCATATCTAAAGACCCAAGAAAAGTAGTTCATCATTCTTGCATGTTGGTAGTGAATTTAATCAGTTAAAATAGACAAATGAATCATTGGATAGAGGATGTTTTATTTTATAATAATTAAATTTTTTTATAAACATGTACATTGAACAATGTTTCATCTTCTGATCCCCTTAACCCCTCTCAAAAATGGCTGCCAATTGTACACGTCCCCAAGTTAGATCTTCATTATATTTGTGTACAATCTTCCATAAGGTATGCAACCCACTCGTTTCTAAACAAATTTATATCATCTTGTGAATATTAGGATTTTTGATAGTCATAGTAATAATGAGAAATATATAAATTAATAATTAATAAATAATTTTAAATAAATAGTAGTTGTTTTTGAAAATACCTATTTAGGGATGCTAGTTTGTTGATAGAAAATGATCTCTCTTATAAATTTACAAGCATAATAACTACAATCATTATCGTTTTTTTGTTTTGGACATATAAAAATCTTTGATCATTGGATGAATAATTAGTTTGTTTTGATGTGTGTTTTGATGGTGAAATTTTATTATATATAACCTGATACTGGTCTAGACGTAGTATCTGCTCACCTCTTTATGCTTATCCCCTGTCCTCATTACTTTTTTAGATAATATTGATAAACCACCATATCATAACAGAATATTCCGTAAATGATAATATAAATTATATATCTATATGGGTAGTCCTAAAATGTAGGATTTAGTGTCTTACAGATTCACAAATTCCATCATGTGTGGTCGATTTGTTGGATATCCTTGCATTGAATCCTGAAAACAAATATTTGGAGTATCCAAGTTCAAAGAAATTAGCATCCAATATTACCTTAAATCCCAAAAAGTAATAAGTAATAAATTATGTGAAAATATAATTTATATTCTTTAATCCTAGAGTTTTACCACTGCATGGTTGGTATTAGGATGAGTCTGTTATCTGTAATCTTTAATTCAAATGTTTTCAGCAAGCCCTTAACTATTTCATCCTTTTTTGATGGATCTAATTTCGTTAGTTGTGTTTATGTGGTATTAGGAAAAATGAGTCTGAATTTTCGCTCATTAGGAAATCCCTTCAACTTTTTTTCATATATACGACTGCCATTAATATAAAATTCATTTAGTCATAATTGTCACATTATATCAGCTTTTAGAAAATCAATTCATGAAAACATACATCATATATAAATGTACAACTCTGACGCCTAGCTGACCATATTCAAGGATCTCATTTACATTTCCAGCAACAATGAAATCTTTAATTTCCTCTCTGTATATATTCTTTTCAAAAAGAATTATATGAGTACTACTTTTTTTTATCTTCGTATCCACACGAGTCTTCAATGCTTGTAAATGTGGATAGAGAAAATGTGGTGTTATTGTTCATTCAGTATCTCTTTGGGATCTATTGGTTGATACTTTAGATGCTTTTGAGCCCACATTTCTTGTCACCCCATTCCATTTATTTGTTTATAATAACATTCATTGGTTCAAACCATATATTTATTAATTGTTTAAGGATTAGCTTGAAAAAAATGGAAATAAATATCTCTTTGTCCACATGTACTCTTAGAAGTTGTAACAGACATGCAATGAATGTCCCAATATCCTTTTCGATCATACCAATATCATTTTCATGAAGTGGTACAGGTATAATTTCATTTGGGTCATTCGTTATAGTAATCATCACTTTAAGATGATCTTTTAGAAGTGGTCTATTATATAGCTTGTCTACTGGGAGGTTGAACTCCATATCCCTTGCTACAAGGTGATAGGTGGGTGTTGAAAGTAAATCATAGTCATTATCACCCTATATAAGATCAGTATAGGAAATGTATTAGTGTTTTCATAATTCAAATTTAATGGGAACAATTATTAGAATATTGATTACCACAGTTAAGATGACCCTTTGAGGGGAATGGCTCGCCTCAAAGGTGGTGGGGGTGGGGTGGGATCTTCATGCGCTGGTTGTTCCTCAGTTGTATCTTCTCCTTGATTCCCAACCAGAAAAGTTTCTAGAAACTCTCCCGGCCATTGAAATCATTCTCCAGGAGTTACTAGTCTTTCACTCATTCATTTCATTTCTTCATCTCTATCATACATTTGTTTTTTGTGCCCAAAATATACTCAGGGTTTCACCCCAAACCCCGCACCTCTGACATGACCGTAATGTTCTGGATGCTTCAAATCTGTCGATAATAGGTCTGCATCCACTATAAGAGTAGCTGATTCCTGTGACTGTTAGATATAGAAAAATATGTAATTATTATTATGTAATATTAATTAAAAAAAAACTTTTTAACGTGTCATAATTACACATATTTCCCACACTCTTTGTATGGTTTCATCTACTAGATTCTCTTCGTTATTCACACATGCCCCCTTCCATAGCACATGATGTGGGATGGAAGTATCTTTGGATTTAGACTCATCAATATACATACAAATATAGAAATATAATATTTATGTTGCTTCTTGGCACCAAACAAATTACTATAAATTTAAAATACGTACCATTTTATTTTCTAGTGAAGCATACCCCATCCTTTCTTTATGATAAGGGTATGTTGGTTTTGATGCACGTACATTATTTTCAGTTCTGAGTTGCTGTTTTATAAATGAAATATTAAAAATCAAAGTGATGAGTAGAAAAATCTTCAAAAAACATATTATCAGCCACAATGTAAAAAAAACATCATATCCCCATGACTGCCAATAAATGCATACCATGCTTCTTGGGATATCAGGTGAGCATTTACAAGGGGTGGGTATGGGATTATTTTACCTTTATAATCTTTCAGGTGACATTTTGTTAAAATAGTGAGAAAAAAATGATGAATCCTTCCTACAAGCCTTAGTGCATAATTATTCTCTGAATCATCTACTATAAATGTACTCTGTAAGAGATTGATAAGAGTAAGACACTATTTCATTATTTTATCTGCATGTAAATTAAAGAACTAATATCATGATGTTACCGTAATATCTTCCCAGATCACAGCCTTTAGCCCAGACATAACATGGGGCCATGAATCTATGTCAATCGGCATGCATTACCGAGTGAAAATTCCTATGTAACTACTAAACATATCATTGTTGGGATTCACATTTATGCCTCGTGCATTCCATCCGACATCAAATTTAATGGATTTTATTTTCACCATAAGAATTTTAGCTATCATCATCAAACTACGACACAACTATGTTTTCTGGGATGTTGGTTGTAATGACCCACCAATTCTCATTGGCTTGAGTGTACAACGAGTCATTACTAGGCCTTAAGCGAGATCCCCAAGACTCCAAAGGCAAGCAATAAATGCTGAAGGGTTTCAACAATAAGTTGGGGGAAAATTTACCCTATAAGAAATACACCCACAAACCAAACATAACCAATCATTCACTATATGATACATGAACAAATGAAATAACCAACACATGTATTACCAAAAGAGAACTACACTGTTCCACAAATCACTACATAACCAACACAAAATTAGAGTACCAAGTGGAGGACTAAACAAAAGTCCCAAAACAATTGAAGTCATTCTCCACGACACCACACCGAGCTCCATGCACCATGAACCACCACATCTCCCAAGCATCACCATGAGCACTAGCAAGAAGATGCTTTACCTTTACCTATGTCCCAAAAAATGACATCTATAAAAGCACCAACGTGCCAAAGCAGGGGTGAGTATAAAACTCAGTAGGTTTCCCCCAATGACTTCCCTACTCACACCACTAGGATAGAAGAGTTAGCAAGAATTATATAAAAACAATTTATATAAAACATTTTCTCAACAGTAGTTTATAACTAAATATAAACAAGTTTCCAAAACCCTTCGTAACCAAAAGAATCCAACAGAAATTGAAACCAGTTTTCCAACAATTCATTTTTAATGAAAAATAACCAATCAAGATTTAGAACCATTTCACAAATTAAATTTTTGGCATACCCACCCATTTCATGACCCGTGAAATCAACCATGCATGCTTCGTTATGACAGTTCAATACTCATGAGCGGTTTCTCATCGATCTACCAATTAGTCACAAGGTAATTGTTTCCCATGTTCCATTACACCTTTGGCACCGAGCACATGGTCATATTTCAACCAAACCTCGTACTTAAAAGTCCCATGTACCATTAAACGTTTGGCACTGAGCACAAGGTCCTATTTCAACCAAGCCTCGTATATGGAACATGAACACACACCACACATTCACAAAAACCATGCCAAAAAAATCCTTTCAATAAAACACCCTTGATTGAAAACCGTTTCCATCAAAACCATGTGTGTTAAATCAATTCAAACCATTTCAATAAAAACTGTAATTTTATTGAAAACGAAAGAATGAACCAATTTCATCAATGCATTTCAATACCAACCCATTTCAATAAAACACCACTTTTTATTGAAAACCCAATTTTTATTAAACCATTTACCATTCCAGCAACTCCATAATTTAATATCAACATTTTAAACTCAAGAAGCCAAATCACTTTTCACAACAAATCACTAGGATTTCACAATTTCATCAAAACCATAAATCATCACTAAAGAAGATTTATTCCATGCTTTGCACAATCAAATCCATTAAAATATACCAATTTGAAACCAAGACAATCAATTCTAACAAGAGGAGTCGAGAGTGAAGCCACCCACGTCAAAGGTTGTGACAAAAACCACAATGGTCGAAGAACGCTCAAGAAAACCGGGCCGATTCACCAAGGATCCTCCTTAGATCTCTTCTCCTAACACAACCACGACCAAATCTCATTATATTTGGAATCCACACTCATAGATCTACTGATAACAGGTGTATATATAAGAAACCGAGAGAAAAGGATAAGTAGATCTATGTAGATCTAAGAAACCAAACAAGAACGATCACATACCTCAAGAATCCAACTTTGATTCGTCAAGAGAAGCCTCCAGATCACCTCCAGAATAATGGGTGTAGAGACCCGTATCTTGACGTACATGGACATTACATTACTTTTGCGGAATACTTAGTACATAACAAAAACACACACACAAGGATCGTAATAGTTTAGTGTCTTTGGAAACTCGGAACGTAATCTTCTAATCGTGGTGAAAGATCTTCAGCATCTCCCATAAAGATCTTCCCTTTTTTTTACCTAAAACCTTTCTTTATATCCTGGGGAAAAGAAAATATAAAAGGGTGAGCTCAAATGCTCAGTAAGGGTAAACAAAAGAAAAATCAATCACATCATATTCAAAAGAACATAACTTTTGGAAATCTTAACCTGCAAAAGAGAGCATAATTTCATATCATGGGATAAATCATAGTAGTGAAATGAAATCCCAATAAGCATAACTTAAAACGTGAAACTTTGTGGCATACACACATAATCATAGAAAATCATTTCTTGTTAGTCAAGACTCATTTCCAAGACTATCTTAGTGGACAAAGTCCCTTTCTGAATCGAGTAACCCTCGTTTCAGTCCTGTTTCACTGAACCGGTATAACCTACCGTTCCAGCCCTGTCTATCTCATGAGATATAAAATCTTTACCCAATGCATTGGAGGGAGATATAGGTCCCACCCATCTCTTAATGATACCATTCTTATGTGTGCCACAAAATCATAAACCATACATCATAGCATAACCCATGTAATAAAAATGGGATTCTTAAACAACATGACATCATAAAACAATTCATATAAGATAAAGGAATTAATAAACATATTTCCATCACAACATAATAAAATCCATGTAATAATAGGGATAAAAACAGAACCCTTTAATATCTTAGACGGAAAATAACTTTGATAAAACACTTGAACTCCATTCTTGAGGAAAATATCCTTTCTTCTTTAAAAACACTTTTCTTTTCATAACATGTCATACAACATTAAAATAAAAGAAGTTGATTAAAAATAAACTTGAAAACTTTTAAAGGAAGCTTCTTTGAAATAATGTTTTAAAAATCCATTCATGCCGTATAAGTTAAAAAAAACATTCTTTCGTACTTTTGTCGGAAAAGTCATAAAGTACCTCGTACGAAAAACGACAAAAAATTCCTTTCATATCTTTTACTAAAAACTCACCGAAGGGTAAAATAGGATTTAAACCATTGTAATTGGATGGAAACAATATTACATATTGAGGGAACATGGATGTGGATGATAAGATACACCCCAGTAAATGCTAAAGTATAAACAATCTCGGATAAAAATGAGATTGTGATATTTCCCTTACCTTAGGTCCGATTTGCTTCGTATGTGTCCGAACCTCCTGTATAATGATTTAAATAATGTCATTGACTTATTACAGAATCATATTCATTGTTATGATATCATATATGGTTCACTTATGACATTATATTACCCGTTCTTTTGTAAATTCCATGTTAAAGAAGCGTTTTGGGTAAAATCGTTTCATTTATCGTAGGTGTTTTGACTTGTTGTTCTTGACATCATTATTACTTATATCATGATTTACTTACTTCCAGAATATAAAATATGATTTATATATCATATATATTCAGTATATATATATATATAATAGATAGATAAATAAAATGAAAAACACCGTTCATGGAGACGGTAGTCCGTACGTACGCATGAACGCTGTTTTTCTTTCCTTATTGTCTTGAAATGGAAGTAAGTAGATGACATACATATGTATATATATAAATAAATCCAGTAGCTTTATAATGTCATGTATTTCATTATTATTTCTTATATATACATTATAATCATTCTTAAATGGTTAACATGGAGAATGAATCTCATCGCGTTGTGGAGACGGTATTCCGTACGTACGCACGAGCGATGATATCATTTCTATAAATATTGAATTGAATTGGAGTGGATTATAAAATATATCAGAATCATTATGATGTTGTAATAACTATGTATAGTTATTCTTTACACCATTATACCCATCCATGTAAGGTGGTGGTGGAAAATAGATTACACCACGGCGTGGAGACGGTATTCTGTACGTACGCACGCGTGGTGATTTCTTTTTCCGTAGGATGGATAGATGGTGAAATAGGGTTGTTTCATACTTATAATAACATATCAGTATATTAGTGATACTGATGTTATTACTTCATAATGAAACAACCTAAGAAGAAGAAGTGGAAGAAGAAATAAAGATGAAAGAATTGGTAACGGTAATTACCTCTTCTTTGAAGTGCCTCTTTGAGACCTCCTCTTAGGGCACTAGAATTGGTCTTTGAGGAAGACCAGAACCTCTAGGATGTTTCTAGGGAAGTGGAGAAGAGATTTTGGCAGGGGTTGGCCGAGCTTGAGTGCTCAAATTGGTGTGAGGAGGAGGGGAAGGAGGTGTCCTTTTATAGGGGAGGAGAGGGGCACCTTAGGAATTTTTAAAAATAATAATTTATAATAAATCTAACCCCACTTAAAAACCTCCAAAAATGACTCATATTCGAAGATTAGATGAGATAGGGTTGTAATCTCATCAACCAATCAAATTTAGACATGTTTGGATATTATTTTAAACCTTATCAATTAGATTTAACTCTAAGTTAAATAATTTAACTTTTACCGTGTCTTTTTGTTTTCTTTCACTATATGGTTAATAAACTTACTATAACATGCCAAACGAACCCCAAATTGTTTATTATTAATATATATATCCTTATATAAGTCATTTGGCCGAACCTTAGATTTTTAGGAATAACATAACAATTAATAATATAATATTTGATTTAAAAACTATTTTGTGTCAATTTTGACACTATTTGATATATGATTTTTATGAAAGTCATAACAGAATTAAATGTTCGAACCAAGTTGATTAAATCAACATTAATATATCATAGTAACCTAGAAAATTAGTGGAATTCATAAAAAGTCTTAAATTACATTTATTTTGGTATTTATATTATCAATTATGTCAATATTTCATTAATAAGATAATTACTGCATCATCTTTGTGTCATAAATAAATTATATTATATGCTGTCTAAAAATTACAAATAAAATACCATCATGTAGGAAATCGTTTTAGCTTTCTAATGAATATTTATAGTCGAATTTAGCTTATGTATAACCCCATATTAAAAATGATTTACTTATTAAACTTTGATTTTAACTATTTTAACCCTTCTTTAAATAAATTAATAATAAATGTCCTAATCTAATCCAAGTGGGCCTAAATGGTCATATTTTATTCCTAAGTTTGTTTTTGGTCGAATTACACTTGTCCAATAGAATTAGGACATGTGTTAGGGTAATATTAATATCATATTTACCCTTAGTTACCCTATTTACTATTAACCGTGGTAAAAAAAGTAAAAAGTTACTCTTCACCAAAAAATTATTTTCATCTCATTGAACCACATTTTAGTCCTTGATATTAACCGTGTCTCTCGGATTTTCGAAATTCCATTCACAGAAGCGGTAAAATTAAGTTTTATGCAAAATTCCGTTTTTTAACCTACCACTTAGTGGTTTCACTATTCATCAAAAATTGAAAGTTTTCAGAAAAATGCCAAAATTTCATCCTAAGCTATATTTCATATTCCGAATTCAAAAATGAAGTCTATTTTACCAAATTCATAACATAGAAGTTGCATTAATTAATTTTATAATTAAATCCCGCTGTTAAAACAAATAGCGTGTTTTTTAAGAAACAAAATCTATCAAAAGATTGACACTTGATTATGTCTGGTTTAAATGTGAAATTACAAACAATGACCAACATTGTATTAAATTGTAAAAATATATTCTAAATATACTTTAAAACCACTCAAATTAATGATTTATCACTATTAATTATTTCGATTAAAAAAAAGTTGTTTTTAATTATAATTTGGTAATTTTCACTATTCATCAGAATATGAAAGTTATCCGAAAAGTACCAAAATTTCACCTTAGGCTAAATTCGATACTCCGAATCCAAAAATGAAGTTCATTTTGAAAAATAAAATTTACAAAATTTCAAAAAGCGGTTATTACTATTCATAACGGCTAGTTTTAATAATATCTTAATAGCATATCGTTGTTTAGCGAAACTTGGTGTTGCGTACGACACACGCTATCGTGGAAGGTCGCGATTGTGTGTAATGCAAGGTAAGTCAAGGATGCGTGTTGTGCAAGCTCCTTTTGGTGTAGCATATAACACAAGACATTAGTAAAATAAAAAGAATATTTTTTCATAAAATCTGGGGCTGTTACATTCTACCCCCCTTAAAATGAATTTCGCCCTCGAAATTCGTCGGGGTTATAAATGGTTTACTATTTGAAAGTTTCTTTAATAGAAACCCACATCGTAAAAGGGAATACCAAAACTTGGCTTTTTGAAATGTAACGATTACCCAAATAAACTAATCACTGGGTTTCCACATAGGTGAAAATATGGATATGGAAGAGAAATCTAACCATCATGTTCTGATGGAGAGTGGTAGAGAACATGGCTATGGAAAAGCCAGTAATCACAAATCCATAAATTTGTGACGATCTAAGGTACCATCTGATTCATTAGGTATAAGAGAACTAGGACAACATTTTTGGTTTTCAAGATCATTTCCCTAAAGTTAAAGAATTTGAATTAGAATAAATACTTACTTTATTTTGATACAATATCACTGTTGTTCGTGCCTTGAACAATTTCCACTTCATCTCTTAAATAAATGAAGTTGAATTTGTTATTCGTGAAGTGTTAGCAGATCATGTGATAGAATGACGGGTCATTCCATATGTCTCAAAAGATTAGCAAAATTTATATACATAAGTCGATCTATAGTGGGATTAATCATATATGGTTCCTAAAATGGGCTTATACTTCATATATCATACTGCTTAATATAATAACACTAGTTTCTACTAAACAGGGACTTCCTGTAGGTCAGTGGTAGGCGATAAAGGCCAGTCGCACTTCGGTTGTGGGTTCGATTCCTACAGCCTTGTCCGAAGCGATGGGCTGTCGCCCGTCCTGCAGGTTGTCCTTTTTCTAAAACTACGTTAATATAACATCCCATCAATAATATCGAAAATCTTCTATCCTTAAACAATACTGACTTATGTCCAACATAATCCAGTCTAATCTTTAGGCTTATACATAATACTGCAGTCCACTCTCATAATATAGTGACAACGATTACCAGAGATTTAATACTGTCGTTGATCCCCACATATCATAAGATATGTCTTGTTGGTCACATTCCAAATATTCAAAGTCCTTAATCGTGTATTCTCTTGAATACCTTAGTGAAAACATGAGTGCAGTTAAAAGTTAACACTTTCCACATACCAAAATCCTCAAAATTCTATATACTCAAACCATGATATCACTTAGTCCTTATATCAATCATGAGCTCATGAATACTATCAAACATTTAATTTTCTCCTTATCCCTTCATTATGCGCATATCATCTACATTTCAAAAATATCTGAATAACCTTTCATGGATACTGGTAACATTAATCATATACTTTCAAAACACAAGGAAAGACAACAGTGTAACAATCCATAGATGTCTCTTTATTCCAAAATTACACATGATAAACATGTAATCATTCCACTACATTCTCAAACCATTGACCGAGCTTCAAAAATTCTTTCATCTCACATATCATTTGTAGTCTCTTCATCATCATCCACATAAATACTACCCATATGACCATACTGATTCTCTTCATGAGTCTTTCCCTTAGGGCATTTGTTTGCATAATGCCCATACATTCCACATTTAAAACACTTAACCATTTTTGATGTCGTAGCAATACCATTATCCCCATCCATGGTGTTAACCGACCCTTTTCCTTTGCACTTACTTGCTTTGTGTCCTTCTTTTCCACACCCAAAGCATCTTCCAGTTCCCTTGAAACATTCTCCTTGATGCCTCTTCCCACATGATTTACATAGGGGAAATTGAACTTTCTTTCCTCTATGATCATCATGGAACTCCATCTTTCTCTTATTAGTCGAGTCAGGAAACTTACCAAATTTTACTTTATTGATCATGTTGTGAGATTGCTGATTCGGCATAATAATGATGTTTGGACATCCAAATCCCATTTCATTTGGTTGCTCATGAAGAATATCATTCCATTGTCCATAATATCCTCCATTATTGTGAATCATCTTGTTTCCAGCCATTTTCTAAAACCCAAACAGAATAGTGTTAGATGCAAAAATCGTAATAAAGGTGGAGTAACTTAAATATCTATCATCTTTGGTTTAATCTAATATCGTTACCATAGTTCTAGAACTATATCCTATACGTATACTTATCCTTAGGGGCATCCCTAGACATACCTTAGAAATATCTCTAGGGATCTCACTAACGTTTTCGCATCCTAGTTTCCAAAGGTTGACTAAACCTTTCCTCTGATACCAACTGTAGAGACCCGTATCTTGACGTACATGGACATTACATTACTTTTGCGGAATACTTAGTACATAACAAAAACACACACACAAGGATCGTAATAGTTTAGTGTCTTTGGAAACTCGGAACGTAATCTTCTAATCGTGGTGAAAGATCTTCAGCATCTCCCATAAAGATCTTCCCTTTTTTTTACCTAAAACCTTTCTTTATATCCTGGGGAAAAGAAAATATAAAAGGGTGAGCTCAAATGCTCAGTAAGGGTAAACAAAAGAAAAATCAATCACATCATATTCAAAAGAACATAACTTTTGGAAATCTTAACCTGCAAAAGAGAGCATAATTTCATATCATGGGATAAATCATAGTAGTGAAATGAAATCCCAATAAGCATAACTTAAAACGTGAAACTTTGTGGCATACACACATAATCATAGAAAATCATTTCTTGTTAGTCAAGACTCATTGCCAAGACTATCTTAGTGGACAAAGTCCCTTTCTGAATCGAGTAACCCTCGTTTCAGTCCTGTTTCACTGAACCGGTATAACCTACCGTTCCAGCCCTGTCTATCTCATGAGATATAAAATCTTTACCCAATGCATTGGAGGGAGATATAGGTCCCACCCATCTCTTAATGATACCATTCTTATGTGTGCCACAAAATCATAAACCATACATCATAGCATAACCCATGTAATAAAAATGGGATTCTTAAACAACATGACATCATAAAACAATTCATATAAGATAAAGGAATTAATAAACATATTTCCATCACAACATAATAAAATCCATGTAATAATAGGGATAAAAACAGAACCCTTTAATATCTTAGACGGAAAATAACTTTGATAAAACACTTGAACTCCATTCTTGAGGAAAATATCCTTTCTTCTTTAAAAACACTTTTCTTTTCATAACATGTCATACAACATTAAAATAAAAGAAGTTGATTAAAAATAAACTTGAAAACTTTTAAAGGAATCTTCTTTGAAATAATGTTTTAAAAATCCATTCATGCCGTATAAGTTAAAAAAACATTCTTTCGTACTTTTGTCGGAAAAGTCATAAAGTACCTCGTACGAAAAACGACAAAAAATTCCTTTCATATCTTTTACTAAAAACTCACCGAAGGGTAAAATAGGATTTAAACCATTGTAATTGGATGGAAACAATATTACATATTGAGGTAACATGGATGTGGATGATAAGATACACCCCAGTAAATGCTAAAGTATAAACAATCTCGGATAAAAATGAGATTGTGATATTTCCCTTACCTTAGGTCCGATTTGCTTCGTATGTGTCCGAACCTCCTGTATAATGATTTAAATAATGTCATTGACTTATTACAGAATCATATTCATTGTTATGATATCATATATGGTTCACTTATGACATTATATTACCCGTTCTTTTGTAAATTCCATGTTAAAGAAGCGTTTTGGGTAAAATCGTTTCATTTATCGTAGGTGTTTTGACTTGTTGTTCTTGACATCATTATTACTTATATCATGATTTACTTACTTCCAGAATATAAAATATGATTTATATATCATATATATTCAGTATATATATATATATAATAGATAGATAAATAAAATGAAAAACACCGTTCATGGAGACGGTAGTCCGTACGTACGCATGAACGCTGTTTTTCTTTCCTTATTGTCTTGAAATGGAAGTAAGTAGATGACATACATATGTATATATATACATAAATCCAGTAGCTTTATAATGTCATGTATTTCATTATTATTTCTTATATATACATTATAATCATTCTTAAATGGTTAACATGGAGAATGAATCTCATCGCGTTGTGGAGACGGTATTCCGTACGTACGCAGGAGCGATGATATCATTTCTATAAATATTGAATTGAATTGGAGTGGATTATAAAATATATCAGAATCATTATGATGTTGTAAAAACTATGTATAGTTATTCTTTACACCATTATACCCATCCATGTAAGGTGGTGGTGGAAAATAGATTACACCACGGCGTGGAGACGGTATTCTGTACGTACGCACGCGTGGTGATTTCTTTTTCCGTAGGATGGATAGATGGTGAAATAGGGTTGTTTCATACTTATAATAACATATCAGTATATGAGTGATACTGATGTTATTACTTCATAATGAAACAACCTAAGAAGAAGAAGTGGAAGAAGAAATAAAGATGAAAGAATTGGTAACGGTAATTACCTCTTCTTTGAAGTGCCTCTTTGAGACCTCCTCTTAGGGCACTAGAATTGGTCTTTGAGGAAGACCAGAACCTCTAGGATGTTTCTAGGGAAGTGGAGAAGAGATTTTGGCAGGGGTTGGCCGAGCTTGAGTGCTCAAATTGGTGTGAGGAGGAGGGGAAGGAGGTGTCCTTTTATAGGGGAGGAGAGGGGCACCTTAGAAATTTTTAAAAATATTAATTTATAATAAATCTAACCCCACTTAAAAACCTCCAAAAATGACTCATATTCGAAGATTAGATGAGATAGGGTTGTAATCTCATCAACCAATCAAATTTAGACATGTTTGGATATCATTTTAAACCTTATCAATTAGATTTAACTCTAAGTTAAATAATTTAACTTTTACCGTGTCTTTTTGTTTTCTTTCACTATATGGTTAATACACTTACTATAACATGCCAAACGAACCCCAAATTGTTTATTATTAATATATATATCCTTATATAAGTCATTTGGCCGAACCTTAGATTTTTAGGAATAACATAACAATTAATAATATAATATTTGATTTAAAAACTATTTTGTGTCAATTTTGACACTATTTGATATATGATTTTTATGAAAGTCATAACAGAATTAAATGTTCGAAACAAGTTGATTAAATCAACATTAATATATCATAGTAACCTAGAAAATTAGTGGAATTCTTAAAAAGTCTTAAATTACATTTAGTTTGGTATTTATATTATCAATTATGTCAATATTTCATTAATAAGATAATTACTGCATCATCTTTGTGTCATAAATAAATTATATTATATGCTGTCTAAAAATTACAAATAAAATACCATCATGTAGGAAATCTTTTTAGCTTTCTAATGAATATTTATAGTCGAATTTATCTTATGTATAACCCCATATTAAAAATGATTTACTTATTAAACTTTGATTTTAACTATTTTAACCCTTCTTTAAATAAATTAATAATAAATGTCCTAATCTAATCCAAGTGGGCCTAAATGGTCATATTTTATTCCTAAGTTTGTTTTTGGTCGAATTAAACTTGTCCAATAGAATTAGGACATGTGTTAGGGTAATATTAATATCATATTTACCCTTAGTTACCCTATTTACTATTAACCGTGGTAAAAAAAGTAAAAAGTTACTATTCACCAAAAAATTATTTTCATCTCATTGAACCACATTTTAGTCCTTGATATTAACCGTGTGTCTCGGATTTTCGAAATTCCATTCACAGAAGCGGTAAAATTAAGTTTTATGCAAAATTCCGTTTTTTAACCTACCACTTAGTGGTTTCACTATTCATCAAAAATTGAAAGTTTTCAGAAAAATGCCAAAATTTCATCCTAAGCTATATTTCATATTCCCAATTCAAAAATGAAGTCTATTTTACCAAATTCATAACATAGAAGTTGCATTAATTAATTTTATAATTAAATCCCGCTGTTAAAACAAATAGCGTGTTTTTTAAGAAACAAAATCTATCAAAAGATTGACACTTGATTATGCCTGGTTTAAATGTGAAATTACAAACAATGACCAACATTGTATTAAATTGTAAAAATATATTCTAAATATACTTTAAAACCACTCAAATTAATGATTTATCACTATTAATTATTTCGATTAAAAAAAGTTGTTTTTAATTATAATTTGGTAATTTTCACTATTCATCAGAATATGAAAGTTATCCGAAAAGTACCAAAATTTCACCTTAGGCTAAATTCGATACTCCGAATCCAAAAATGAAGTTCATTTTGAAAAATAAAATTTACAAAATTTCAAAAAGTGGTTATTACTATTCATAACGGCTAGTTTTAATAATATCTTAATAGCATATCGTTGTTTAGCGAAACTTGGTGTTGCGTACGACACACGCTATCGTGGAAGGTCGCGATTGTGTGTAATGCAAGGTAAGTCAAGGATGCGTGTTGTGCAAGCTCCTTTTGGTGTAGCATATAACACAAGACATTAGTAAAATAAAAAGAATATTTTTTCATAAAATCTGGGGCTGTTACAATGGGAGAACCATCATTGACCTTAGGAGAATCAAAATCCCGAGTTAGGGCCACTTAGGAGCTTAACTGAGGCATTTAGAGGGAAAAACACGTGAGATCCACAATTTAAGGATCTCATTTATGTGGCCACACGGTTAGTTCGCACGGTTTGACAAACCGTGCACTAACCATGTGTTAGCTAATGCCTCGATCACCATTCTCGCACAGTTTGGCTGAAAAATTAGACAAACCATGTGCTGCCCATGTTGAAGCCACTACCTCCAAGACCAACTACGCATGGTTTGGCCGCACAGTTTAGACAAACCCTGCACCGCCCGTGTGACTTCCCCTTTCCCCTCAAAACTCATTCCAAGTTCTCCCAACTCTCCCATTCATCACCCTTAACTTTAAAACCATTAAAACCATCAAGAAATGGTTACATACTAGAAACTGAGGGTACTACATTTTCCCCACCATTTGTCTTTCCATCCTCATAAAGTAGAAAACCTTTATCCAACTGAAAGAGTTCAGGCCACTGCTTTTTCATTTCCTTTTCACGTTCCCAAGTCTCTTCCTGAATCTGACCATGCTGCCATAAAACCCGCACTAGACCGATACTTTTTCCACACAAGACTTTCTCTTGCCTATCCAAAATCTGTATCGTGATAGGTATCAATGAAGAATCCGGCTCTAGGTCAACCTGATCCCATCAGATCACATTGTCAGGATCAGGCTGATACTTTTTCAATTGAGATACATGGAACACATTATGCACTGAACTGAACCGTGGTGGTAATGCCAACCGATATTCCACCTCTCCAACCCATTCTAGTATCTCAAAAGGGCCAATGTATCTAGGAGATAACTTTCCCTCCTTCCCGAAACGACGATGTCCAAACCTTGGAGAGATCCTCAAGAAGACATGATCACCCACAACGAACGACAACGGTCTTTGACGGTGATCTGGATAAGATTTATGAGGAATCTGAGCCATCTCTGTCCTCTTTCTAATCAACTAGATCTTATCCATTATTTCTTGGACAAGGCTTGACTCAACTAGTGATGTTTCACCAGTTTCCACCCAGCATAGTGGAGAACGACAAGGAAACCCATACAATGCTTCAAACGGAGCCAGGTGTATCGAAGCTTGGTAGCTGTTATTCTATGAGAACTACACTAAGGGTATATTCTACTCCCATGAGCCACCAAAATCCATTACACAAGCCCGCAAAATATCTTCCAAAGATTGTATCGTCTTCTCGGATTGCCCATCCGTCTGAGGATGATACGCCGTGCTCATAGTCAACTGGGTCCCAAGGGCTTGTTGTAATGATTTCTAGAAATGAGATGTGAACCTCAGATCTATCTCTAAGACTATAGACACTGGTACAACATGCCTCTTTACCACTTCTCGGAAATATATTTTTGAAAGATCTTCCACCGTATGAGTTTCACAAATTGGGATAAAATGGGTCGACTTGGTTAGACGATCCACTATCACACAAATGGAATCATGTTTCCAGAACATTATTGGATGACATGTAATAAAATCCATTACTATCTGATCCCATTTCCACTCTAATATAGGTAAAGATTGTAACATACCTGCTGGTCTCTGATGCTCTTCTTTAACCTTCTGCCAAGTTAAGCACCATGAGACAAACTCAACCACCTTCCTTTTCATGCCTCTCCACCAAAACTGCACCTTCAACACCTTATATATCTTATGTGTACCTATGTGTATAGCCCATCTTGAATGCTGATAAGCATAAATGAGTTGTTCTTGAAAAACAATAGGTACAACCATCCGATCTCTGAAACACAAAACTGAACCCCCATCAAGTTTCCATCCATCAATGGTCTCTCCACCATTGTGTTTTACACATACAACTAGACATTCTGCATCAGATGATTGTGCTTCTTTGATCATCTTTACCAAACCAGGAACAAGTGTAGATAAAAAAAAAACATCAACATCAGCTCGGTCTTCACATTCCACATGCATTTCGGCTAAGACCGACATCAACTGCCATTCATCTAATGCTTTTTTAGATAACTGAGCATATGAATTTCTACTAAATGCATCTGTCACCGAATTTTCTTTGCCGAGTGTGTACATCAAGTCAAAGTCAAACATTTGGAGATAATCCATCCACCTATTTTTCCTCAGATTCAATTCTTTCTATGAGAAAATGTGTTTCAAACATTTGTGATCTGTAAGCATTGTAAATTTCTCACCAAAGAGATAATTTCTCCAAGTTTTCAATGTATGGACGAATGCAGCTAACTCCAAATCATGTGTTTGGTAATTTTTCTCATGCACCCTCAACTTCCTTGAGCCATAAGCAACCACATGATCTCTTTGCATGAAAAAAACCCAACCCTGATCCCGAAGCATCGCAATACACCACATACCCCTGTCCTGATTCAGGCAAGATGATGATGGGCACCGATGTAATACGAACATTACGTTCCTAAAAGGATTTGTGACATTCGTCCATCTATAGTAATGGACAATTATTCTTTATCTGAGCTATCATCGGTGAACCACGTCATGATAAATCATGTAATAAGCATTGGTAGTAACCAGCTAGTCCAAGAAAACTTCGTACCTAGAACACATTCTTCGGTGGTTTCCATGAGATAACGACTTCTATCTTCTCAGGATCAACTGAAGTGCCTTTCTCAGAAAAGACATGGACAAGGAAATATACTAACTATATCAAAAAATTATTCTTTGATAATTTGGCATACAAATGATGATATCTCAAGATTTGTGACACTATTTCTAGGTGCTCCTCATGATCAGCCCTTGTCTTTGAATACAACAAGATATCATCCACAAACACTCAAACAAAAGAATCTAGATATCACTGAAATATCCAATTCATCAAATCCATGAAGATCATATGGGAATTCATTAGACCAAAAGGCATGACTACATATTCGTAGTGGACATATCTACTTATAAAAGATGTCTTTGGAATATCCTCCTTCCGAACATGCAATTGGTGATATCCTGATTGCAAGGTAATCTTAGAGAACCACTGAGCTCCCCATAATAGATAGAACATATCATCAATGCATGGAGGTGGATATCTATTCTTTATCGTAACTTGGTTATGCTTGCGATAATCAACACACAGCTGAAGTGTTCCATCTGCCATCTTCACAAACAACACTGGTGCTGCCCAGGGAGAAGTACTTTTTCGAATGAAACCCCTACTTTCCAGCTCCTCTAACTGCACTTTCAATTCCCGTAACTCTGTTGGTGCCATCCTATAAGACGGAAGGGAAATAGGACTGGTCTTTGGAAGGAGATCAATCATAAACTCCACTCCCCTTAGAGGTGGTAACCCTGATAATTTATTGGGAAAGACATCTAGAAATTGATCCACAACAGCTGGAAAACTGCTTTCCTCAATCAATTCCATTGATGCAAAAGTCAACGCTGCTTGTTGGTAAGAGATCGTTCCCACAATTGGTGCCAACAAACTCCTTGCACTTTTCTTTTCCATCCTCTCTTCTCTAAAGAGATGGTTGATACCATCCTTAGTCATGAAACTAACTACTCTTCTATAATAGTCGATGTGAGCCATAAACAATTCCAACCAATCCATACCCATGATTACATCATAGGCATCCTTATATAACATGGAGAAATCCCATTTCAACTCAGATCCATCAACCGTTATAGCACATGCTCTACACACAAAGGCTTGATGTTCTCTTTCAACCAGAGAAGTTTTCACTTTCAAAACACAAGGCATCATTTCCAGTTTTAAACATTGGAAGTCAACAACTTGAGAAGAAATGAAGGAATGTGATCCACCAGTATCGAAGAGAACTTACACAAGGGTTGAATTCAAAAGAATCATACCTCTCACCGTATATGGTCTATCCTAATCATTGACCAACATCTACTCAGATCCATACAATTTCTTCATCGCTGCACTACTTTCCTTGTTGCCTTGATGAGATTTCTATGGTTGAGGATTCATGGAATTTTGAGAATCACCATGGTTAGCTCTATTATGCTGACGATATTGACTCTATTTTCCTCTTTCTATCAAATTTTATGATGCTTGTGACACCTGAGAAGTGTCATGAGCACCCGACCTAGGAGAACTACAACAATAGAACTGAAGATGTCCCATCTTGTTGCAATTATGACATCCTCTAGGTTGTGCTGTACACTCTCACTTTATGTGGTCATTCAAACCACATTGAAAACAACCTGCTTTGCTCTGGGGTCGTCGAGGAAGGTTTAGTGATCCCACTATTTGATTCTGATTTCCACTTGCACCATGGAAATATGTGTCTCCATTTTCCTCTTGTTCCCAATGGTTGAGTTCCCACCGTTTCCTATAGGTATCAACATGCCTCCTCTAATCGATCTCGAGATATCACGTTTATCAACAATTGCTCTATTCACCATTTCTGTATAATCCGTAATACAAAGCACCACAATCTTCGATCGAATCTCCCGCCTTAGCCCCGATTCGAAGATGCATTCCTTCAATGATGCACTTTCCATAACCTCTGGTCCAAAATTGACTAAAATAATGAACTTATCCATGTACTTTGTGACAGAGAGGATCTCCTACTTAAATCTAAAGAAGTCCGTTGTTTTCTGGATCATGAATGTGTGAGGATAGAACTGTTTGTTGAAAAATTCTTCAAAATCCTCCCATGTAAGGCATTCATCCAATTTTGCATGCATCACTAAATCCCACCACTAATGTGAAAGATCGTTGAACATATATATCACCAACATTACTTTGAGCTCTGATGGTGTGCCGATGAAATCAAAGATATGATTCATCCTACTTAGCAACACTGCTGCCTTTTCGGGTTCAGCGTCACCCTAAATGTTCGGTGGATTCTGCTTCATGAACTGGATGGTATGATCCAAATGCCTTGGTTTATTCTTCTAGTTCCTTGTATCTACAACTTGAAAAGCTTGGAAAATACTCTAAACCAGTTCTTGGTTCACCCGTGGTTCAGGTGAAACCACATTCTCCATAACTTCTTCGAGTTGGTTCCGACGATGCCTACCGAGTTCCTTTTTCTAAACCAACAACAAACTCTGTCAATATAACTCTCTAGAAACTGATGGATTAGTACTAAAATTCTATCACATCATCTATCACAACATTGTTTTTCCAAAACAACATTTTTTCCCCTGTTTAAACATTTTTGAAAACATTCCTCATGCCTTTTAAAAATAAACCCATTTTCAAAATACACCAAATACCATGTTTTCAAAATCTTTTTCTGGAAAAAAATTTCGGCATTTTTCAAAAATTTTCACCTTGCACGAAATCATAAATCATTATTCACAATGAGATATGCAATCCTAGTAAGAATTCATTCCTCTATAATGCATTTCATGCTCATCTCATTGGCTAAACCCTTTACAATGAGATTTCTAACATTCTAGAAGTGTATCCAAAACACTTATGTACCGAACACCCTTGTAACTTGAAGTTCAGCATAAATGGGTTTGCTATGTCCTTTTATGCTATACATTTCATGTTCGGAAAATCCTACTCTGGTCTAAAATTTCGATCCAAGGAATTGAAAAGAAATAATTTCAACTCCAAAATTCTCATTGTATTGAGAGTACAATGAGTCATTTCAAGATCTTAAGTGACATACCCAAGATGCCAAAGGCTAGAAATAAATTCCTAAGGGTTTCAACAATAAGTTTGGGGATGATTTACCCTTTGAGAAATAGACCCATAAACCAACTATAACAAAAAACTCACTATCTGATGCATGACCAAATGAAAAAACCAACTCATGCATTACCAAAAGAGAACTACACTGTTCCAAAAATCAATACATAACCAACAAAAAATCAGAGTACCAAGTGGGAGACTAAACAAAAGACCCAAAACAAGCCGAGACATGCTCCACAGCTCCACTCCGAGATCCAAGCACCAAGCACCACCAGATCTCCCAAGCATCACCCTGAGCACTATCAAAAATATTCTTTACCTGTACCTGTGTATCGGAAAATGACATCTGTAAAAGCACCAACATGGAAAAGCATGAGTGAGAATAAAACTTAGTAGGTTTCCCCCAATGACTTCCCTACTCATGATAATAGGATAGAAGAGATAACAAGAATTATATAATAATAATATATATAAAACATTTTCTCAAAATAAGTTTATAACTAAATATTAAAAAGTTTCCAAAATAATTCATAACCAAAAGTATACAAGAGAAATTGAAACCAGTTTTCCAACAATCCATTTTTCCAGAAAAATAACAAATAAAGCTTTAGAACCATTTCAAAAAAAAAAAAATCCCTTTTTGGCATACCCACCAATTTCACAACCCATTAAATCATCCATGCATGCTTCGTTATGATAGTTCCATACTCATGAGCAGTTTCTCATCGATCTTCCAAGCCTTCAAAAGGTAATTGTTTCCCATGTGCGATTATACCTTTGGATCCAAGCATAATTTCATATTTCAACCAATCCTCATACTTAAAATTCCCATGTTCCATTAAACGTCTGGAACCAAGAACAAGGTCCTATTCCAACCATGCCTCATATATGCAACATGAACACACACCACACATTCACAACAATAATGACAAAACAATCCTTTAAATAAAAAACCCTTTATTGAAATCCATTTCCATCAAAACCAAGTGCGTTCAACCATTTCAAACCATTTCAGTAAAACCGTACTTTTATTGATAACCAAAGAATGAACCAATATCATCAATCCATTTCAATACCAACCCATTTCAATAAAACACCCCTTTTTATTGAAAACCCATCATTCATCAAACCATTTACTATTCCAAAAAATCCATAATTTAAAATCAACATTTTGAATTCAAGAAGCAAAATCACTTTGCACAACAATTCACCAATATTTCCCAATTTCATCAAAACCATAAATCATCACTAAAGAAGATTTATTCCATGCTTTTCACAATCAAATCCATTCAAATATTACAATTTGAAACCAAGCCAATCAATTATAATAGGATGAGTCTACAGTGAAGCCTCCTACCTCAAAGGTTTTAACGAAAACCAAAATGGTCGTCGAACACTCAAGAGAACCAGGCCGATTCACCAAGGATCCTCCTTAGATCTCTTCTTCTAACACAACCAAACCAAATATCGTCATCTTTGGTATCCAAACACTTATATATATCCATAAAGAGTGTAAATATAAGAAACTGAGATAATAGGAGAAGTATATCTAAGTATCTCTAAGAAACCAAACAAGAACGATCACATACCTCAAGAATCCAGCTTTGATTCATCAAGAGAAGCCTTCGGATCACCTCTGGAATGATGGGATAAAACTCCTTGACCTTAGGAGAATAAAAATAACGAGTTATGGCTGATTAGGAGCTTAAACGAGGAATTTAGAGGCAAAAACATGTGAGATCCACAATTTAAGGATCTCATTTAAGTGGTCGCACGGTTAGTTTTAATGGTTTGACAAACCGTGCGCTAACCATGCATTAGCTACTGCCTCGGTCACCCTTCTCACATGGTTTCTCCATATGGTTAGACAAACCGTGCACCACCCATGCAAAATCCACTGCCTCCATAACCAACTACGCACGGTTTGGCTGCACGATTTAGAAAAACCGTGCGTAGCCCGTGAGACTTCCCCTTTTTCCTCAAAACTCATTCCAAGTTCTCCCAACTCTCCCATTCATCACCCTTAACAGTAACACCATTAAAATCATCAAGAAAGGGTTATATAACAGAAACTGAGGGTACTACATTGGACCTTCATACCTAACTATTTCATCGATATCAACATCATCTATATGTTCATCTGAAATGATAGCAATGAAATGTGTTGATTGTTGTTGGACCTCAAAACTAGGAGCCGAAACAGGTTCAGAAACATGTTATTTCTCTGCACTGTGAGCAGAAATAGTAGTAGCAACAACTTGAGAGACTTGTTTTACCTCGAGTTTAGGAGCACCAGAACGTGCAGAAGTCATTATCTACAAAAGTGGTTGAACAGTTAATTTAGATTACATAAATTCAGTAATGATAAGATAATATCACGAGATAACAAGATCTATATTACAAAAAAATATAACCTATTTATTGAAATCTATTTTTTTCAAAGGATGAAGGGATTTGAAACCTCTATAGATTACCCAAATCCCTTCATTGTGGTCTCCTCTAACAAAAAAAACGTCTTCTACCTTGGGACCGCTACAAAATGATTGAGACGTACCACTAAAAAGATCGTCTTCAACTGAATTTTCATCAGACCCTTTAGTAGTTTTGGATGATAAATGAACAATCGACCACTTTCAGTTTGCAGGATTTGGAAAATAAAATACTTGTACCAATTGCGATGCCATTATAAATTGTTCATCTTTTTACCCTTCTTTACTAAAATAAACATTCACAAATCCCAATTCATCTATTTTAACACCACTATTGTTATCAAACCATTTTCATTGAAAAATCAGCATTTGGAATGTCGTATAATCTAACTCCCATTTTTTTTGATAATGCTAATGTATGACATATTCACATAAATTGGATTTCTATCCTTACTACTAGAAACATGAATCGCTTCAGCCACAAGTGTAACTCCACTATTTTTCATGGTACTATCTTCATCATGTTCATGTGTATAGAAATTATATCCATTAATTATATAACCACTGTACAATAATATATACACACTTGGTCTATCGACTAGCCATCAAAGTGGTTCTGAAAATGAATTTGGATTTTCAGCTAACTCTTTAAAAATATAGACCTGAAACCATCCTATACACTTGTGATTATATGTATTTGATATACATTTTCATCCCTTGATGGATTAAACTCCCTAAGAATTTAATTGTGGGTTTCAATATAGGAAGGAACCTCCCAACTCTTATATAAAACATAAAGGTGTGCCTTCTCCTGATTTGTAATATTGATTGTCACAACATCTCTTACAGAAATTTCCTCAGGCCTAATGCGTCCACTGTGATGAGATTTATAGAGACCAATTCCTTCCACATCAGATAAGTATTAGGTATAGAATTCAATGGATTCCTCAACAATATATCACTCCATAATATAACCCTCTCTCCGACTTCAATTTTTGTCATACACTTTCAAAATATTCATATACTATTTAATGGGTTACATCCATCTATAGTCCACAAGAACACAAATTCAAATATCTCTCACCAACTGAACCATCAAATGAACCATCATATCAAAGATTGTTGGCTGGAAGAACATTTCTAATTCACATAATATGATGATAATTTCTCTTTCCATAGTTGGAAATTTTTTTGGGTATAATACATTTCTACATATATATTTGAAAAAGAAACAAGTTTTGTTAACGTATAATGAACATTTTTTGGAAAAATGCAACGTAAAGCTATATAAATTAAAATTTTCATCAAAACATGACAGTCATGTGATATAAAACCTTTAAACTTCAATTTATTCATTGACACAATGTTCTTGATATTTGAGAAATACCTCTCTGTAACCTTTACATCATTGAAGATGTTGAAAAAAATGATATCTCTCCTCCCTGTAAAGAGTGTATGCAGCTGGAGGAAGAAACATTCAATTTTCACCCTTCACAAGAGCCAACTCTTCTCATATTCCAATGTCAAACATGTCCAACCATGCCTTAATTCTGTCCTTTGTTTTTACAGGGGCATTTATCAACATTCCAATAACACTATCACATACACTTTTTCCACATGCATCACATCAATAAAATGTTGAAGGTACATGCAATCACAGTATGTTAATTCAAAAAACATTGATCTCGTTTTCCAACCAATTTTCATAAGGTTTTTCAAAAATGGTTTACCAAAAACAGTGTTCACATATTTTACTTTCTCAAATATCTAATCACTTGTTGGTAGATTCAGTGTTGAGCATTGTTCTGAATAGCCATTGAATGATGTCGGCCAAGATTGGTACTTATGCCGATGAGGTAGAAATCTACGATGTCCTAGAAACACATATTTCAATGATTGTTTCTACCTAATTAATTCCTTATCTTTTTTGTACACGAGAAACCCTTGAGTTCATTTAATGCTATATCCTGAAAAATTTCCAAAACAGGAAAATCATTTGTCATCCCATATAACATCTCTCTCAATGTGAAGTATTAACTTTATAAGCATCATACAATATAAAAAATGATTCCCACAATAACTTCAAATCTTTGATCAAAGGAGAAAAACAAACATCAATATCATTACCTAGTTGTTTTGGTCCAGATATAAGCGTAGATAATATGATTAATTTCTGTTTCAGGCATAACCAGTGTGGCAAGTTATAATTTACCAACATTACAGGTTATGTACTGTGAGTGCTGGTTTGGAAAACAAAAATATCCACTCCATCTATAAACAACACAAGATAATGGTTTCTCGGCTCATTTCCAAATTTAATATACCCTTGATCAATGGTCTCCCATTGAGGAGAGTTGGCAGGGTGAAATAATTTCCCATCTTTATTTCGTTTCTCTGCATGCCACGATAGTTGTCTTGTAGTATCTTCACTTCCATATAGACACCTAAACCATGGAATGATTGGAAAGTACAATAAAACATTCATAGGACTGGATTCATCTTTATTATATCGAGAATCACAGCACTTTGGTGATTTTGTATGTGATTTGTTCTCCTTGAGAAATAATATAAAGTATTTTTGGTAGGCATGAATTCTTTTAGAAATCATAACCATCAAGCGTGGCATTATTTTAGATTCATATGTCCAGTTTGGAAGGTCATTATCATCTGGGAGCATGTCATTTAAGAGAGAAAGTAGTTTTGTAAAACTGACATCACCCCATCCATTCCTTGCATTCAATTTATACAACTTCAGTACAACTAACAATGCTGTATATTTAGTAAAACCACCATAAAATGATGTCTTTGCACAACTCTTTAACCTCTCAAACAATTTTGGGAAATCACGGATTTCATCTTCAATTGTAATTTTCATTTAATCAATATGATCTTTATCATCATTGACATCTATAATCACAACCTCTATATGATCTTCTTCATTATCCATATTTGTAATCATTGATGATATATAAAACATAGTTTTATCCCATCCAGTAGCTACATTCTCTTTTTCTCTGTGATTATTCCAACATTTATAACTGTAATCTATTCTGTGACATATCAAATGTTCTTCCAACTCCTCTGGAGTTATTTTTTTAGAATAACCACAACATAAACACGAGAAAATGATTTGAGAAGGATCCTTTGCATGATCCTTTACAAACTTGAAGAACTCTTTCACTCTGTCCTCATAATATATTGTCAAAGGATTAACATCCATACAATATACATTCATCTCTACCAACACCAACCATATACCTATAATATAATTGAAAAAATTAGGAAAAATAGTTTCTTGAACTTATTTATAATAGTACTACAAGAAAAGTATAACGAATATAGATCGTAACTGCAAACACTCCTAGAGCCTCTGGGTAGAAAGACTCTAGTGACTAAAACTATCCATAATTCTAACCACAAACTTCCCAATATAGGAGTGGTCTACTTAGGGGTAGTATTAGTAGAATCAAACCAATGTTCCATTCACTTCATGCTGCTCCTCGATCTCCTCCATTACATTAGTGCTGTACAGACCTCCTTTCTCTAGTTCCTTGTTATACCTAGGAAATTCGTCGACTACCTCTCAGATTGTAGCATGAATGTTAAGAAAATTCTATGTGATATGTCTACACCAATCACAATCATATTAAATTCCTTGGAGTAATGGGCTATCCTTGTGGGACCTATGAATGACAACGCCTCTTGAGATGAGACTTGCATCACAGCCCTACTGTGGGAGGGTGTTATTAACCCAACATCCTAGAAGATCACTACATTAAAAGATTATGATATAAAATCAAACCATATTCATAATCATAGTACAATAATATAACCATCCAAAGCATAATATTACATGTTTAATTACACCAAACCACTAGAGGTCAGTCTATGAATTGAACAACATGAATTAATGGATTAAATAAAAAGAGCTGAAATACAATCCAACAAATAAATGGAAAATAATGTTTGACCTACATAGAGTGGGGGGAAAATGTTAATTCACCATTGGTATACAACTCAGTTAGTGTATCCCAAACTAATCTCTACCTTATCCTTGTCCACCAAGGACTTTGTGAAATTTTCCATTATCTTTATAAGAAATTACATGTATTGGAAGACCACTTATAGGGATGAATATTACAATACCCAATAGGACACCCCAAAAACACTATACATAAAGCATCAAGATTATTCATGTCACTAAGCACAGGTCTTCCAAACAAGATATGAGACATAATGACAACCAAGGATATCCCAAATATTCTCATATAAGACTCCGAGTCAAAGAAATGTCTCACCAATTCTAGTTGTAGATTCACTCAGGATTTCAAGGTAACACTCCTCTGAGAGGAAATGCTACCCAAGCTATAATTCCAATGAAGACACTCATCCTAGAGTCCACACACATCTGATATTGCAAGGAAGAATCACATATGAAACTGAGAGTGTTCACTTGATATATACACTCCATCAGAATAATACCCCATCAGAAAATATTAGCTCACGATATAAATATTGGGGGTCAATGACCAAGGATTTATGGGGGGATATTAGAGTCTACTACAATAATCCTCAATGATAGGGGATAGATACTTTTTCAAGTGTTTTTCAAACCAATTGAACAAACCCAACATAGGAAAAACACATTGGAAATAAGTTTTTCTTTATCCCTCTCAGAGGGATACATGCTCCAGGTCACTATGTGACCTGTGGTCCATTGCTCAGGATCATATTCCCTAAAAATCCCCAAAAAAGTGAACTGAGACCACTCACTATAGATTATTATATTGAAAAGTTAGAGAGTTTATCTGAGATACACGCTCCATCATACTGATACACTCTCTGAGTGATTAGATCTTTATACAAAGAGAGGGGGGTTAATTCCTATAGCTTTCTGGGGTAAAATAGACCCTGCATGAAACATCTTCTAATATAGGGGATTAATGCCCATGTAAGTGTTGGTGATTACAATTATACAAACCCAATATAGGTACAACATGAACGAAATTATGATTACTCTGGGTCCCTTGAATTAATACATGTTCCAAGTGGATGTGGGGTATGAGTTGAAATGTATGAGATAGACTTGCATAATAACCCTCATAAAAGTGGAGTAAGACAACTCAATTATGAATAATGGAACTCACCAACATTACCCAGATCATTAAGAAGATATAGAGGGGCCAAGATCCTTGGATGAGGTCATGAAGCTGCATCATTCCTTTATAAGAATGGACCAAGGGAACAAAATCCACCAATACTAGTCCATGGAAGCTCAAAAATCACACAAAAAACTGAAATAAAAGGAAATAGAGCTCTAAACTATCCTTAAAGGAGGACATGATGTGTCCCTAGGGGTATACGATTTTTCTAAAAAAGACTAGCACTGCCCATGTCTCATTTTCACATGGAGTGATCTGTGATTCCAACTATGGAATGTGCAATGACCATTCACCAATTATTCATTGAATCATTGGACAAATGAAAATTAAAAGAATGAACACATGTAGAGAAGGGATAGAAATTACCAAAAATAAACCTAAAAGGGGATGTGGAAGACTTATCTAGAGTAGATCAAATCTGCGATGGAGGGAGATAAGAAGTGTCGAGTGGTCAGGGAGCCTTCTATGCTATGTCGGGAGGGGAAGGCGCGACCGCCAGAGGGGGAGGTGCACAAGATGAGCCACCAACTATCTAAAAATGGAGGAGTGGGGTTCTCAAGGAGTAGGTTCCAGTGTGGAGGTGGAGAAGTAGGGTTCATGAGGAGAAGGATCCGTGAAAGGGGTTGGAGGGGGAGGATAAGGAGTAGGGCTAGCGGCGGAGTAGGGCTACCGATGGAGGTCCGACAAATAGAATATTGAGGGGTGGGTGAGTTGTCGTAGGGCTACAGTACCACTAGAGATTAAGGGCATGATCACAACCCTTTATCAGTATGAAAATTTAAGCGATGATAAAGGGATTATTTATTAGTGCTGAAAAAGTGATGATAAAGGGATCCTTTTTAACCGCTAAAATTTTAGCGCTGATAAAGGAGCCCTTTATCAGCTCTTTTCTAGCACTGATATATATGCCCTTTATTAGCACTGATAAAAAATCCCTTTATCAGTGCTAAAAAAGCGCTGATAAAAAATCCCTATATCAGCGCTAAAATTTTTGGACTTATAATGGGTTCCTTTATCCCCACTTATTTAGTGCTCATAAAGAGATTCTTTATCAGTTATAGAAAAGAAGTAATAAAGGAAACCTTTATTAGCGCTTTTAACTAGCCCAGATAAAGATTTACCTTTATTAGTTCTTTTTTCTTTGAGATTATAAAAGGTGGCGCTTCCCTTACCCATTTTTGATGTAGTGACAATTATATAGAGGTATGATTCGTAGTTTTCTTTATCTTACTACTAGAAGGTTAGACATTATTTTGTGTGTGTGATTATGTGCTGGATTTCAATTAAATCCCAAATAATCCCATCATAATACTATTAAAAGAAATTTTATATATTTAAATGGAATCGTTTTTCAATCCTTTCATCAACCAAAAACTTCAAATTTTAATTTAACCTTATATCCAAATAATGATTTTGGAAGTTTTAGGTTATATAAAATAATACAACAAGAACCTATCAATTTTTAGGAAAATATTTAGTATCATGGTCGAGTAAGAAACAACACTCATTTTTCCTATCAACAAATAAGGCATAATAAGTATCTGATAGTAGTTTCTATGCATAAGTATTGTGGATGAAAAACACTCCACTGGACTTTGGATTAAATTTTAATAGTATACATATTATATGTGATAATACTAGTTCTATAAATATTTAAAAAAATCCAACAAGTTATTCTTGGACTAATCACTCTGATATAAGGAATCAATTTTTAAGATATCATGTTATTAAAAAGGATATGTATTTAGAATTTTTAATACCATATAACTATTAGCTGATATTTTCACTAAACCACTTCCCACTAGATGTTTTGTTTTTATTAAGGGGAAGTTAGGTTTATTTAATTTTAATTAATTTCTTTTTCAGTTTATCCCAATTTAATGGTTCTTTTTGATCATTTTTTAACTGTATATTTCATTATTTCTGATGAAATAAGTATTTTTCTTGTTCTCGTAAATCAATATTTTCTCATTTTTGGAATCATGTGTTTAAATCAAAAAATGATTAACCTACTTCACTACCATGGGAAACCATGATGCATCATTATCTTTTATAAACCCTTCGAATTAATTTAAAATTTTCAAACTATTTCACCTACCAAAACCATTTTTCCCCCTTAAACCCTAGAATCCTAAAACCTTTTAACAACATATTCTAAAGAATTTCAAAGACCAACCGAACCTATGATGGAGAACCTAGTGTTCCAAAACATAAAAAAGTTCCATAAAGAAATATTCTTCACGGAAAGGTCATAGATTTCAAGTTGATGTATGAGACAAACCTTTTTGTAATGAAAGATCTAGAGTTTTGAGGTTTGAGATTTTTATTCATTGAGGTATATACCAATTTATTTTACGAGGTAGAAGTAAAACATTAATATAGTGGTGTCCAGTTTAGTTTTGGTGAATATAAGATATTGTATCGGTGAGAATAGAAGACAAGGAGTTTTCAATTTATTTAGTCTAAATAACATAGATTCTAAAATGTCATCATGAAGGTGTATTACAATTTGATCTCAAATCAATCAAAAATAAATATCACAAGTATAGAGATATAATGTTTTTCCATTTGGATCAACATATATAAAAAAATGTTTATTAAGGATCTTTAAGTAGATCAAATTGTATTTTTTATGTTTATTCAAACAACCATTTCAGCTAGAGTAACAAAAATGAAGAATATTTTCTATCTAGATATGTAAATCATGTTTTTTTTAATTAGTGATATCATGTTAAATTTTAACAGATACATACGGAGATATCTAAATTATTGTTTCAAAGATTATTCTTGAATTTATTTTTTTCATTATGGACAAATGCTTTCTCTGAATCTGTTTAGAAAGAACTTGATTAATCTTTTTCATTCAATAGTGAAATGTCATCATAGTAATGTCCTGAATGCTTGTGCTCTAAGGAAGTTTGGTTTTTTTAGAGTAATATGAATTGAATGAATATGGAACTTGGTATAGATAACTAATAGAAGTCCATATATTTTTATTAGGCATATACATGTACTACAAGAAATAATGAAATTAGAGAATCTTGGATTGAAGGTATCTCTAAGTCTAAAAATAGAAAATTTAGATTTGAGGGAAAAAAAATAAAGAAGAAGAAGAAGTTGTAGAGTAAATTGTTATGAAACCATGAAATAGAGAAGAAACACCATATGAAGAGTCGACGTTAGGATCAGGAGAATCTATCCATTTGGTTCATTTGGATGAACAAGTACACAAAGAGGATAAAAAATTAAAAGTCAGGTTCGAGAGCATCATGATGTTCCTCAATCAGTTGATCAGGTTTGAGAAGAAGCTTTTCAAGAAGAGGATTGCCAAGAAGAAAAAAAATTCAATGATTAGGAACTGAGGCTATAGATTTTATTGAGAATTAGGATATATCAACCATTTATTAGTATTTGGAGAGACCTTGCTCTATCTCTGGAGAAAATATAGATGTTCTTGAAAATATTTCCTATTTTGTTGAAAATTTATTTGAGAGGTATTATAATATTCCCTCATCCATTATGGCTATCAATCATTCCAAGAGTCTAGATGAAGGTACCTCTGATTCTTTGACTAATTGGATTGAGGATATTTATATTAAGTTTAATATTGTTTAGGAGGATAATTTTATTCTTAGATAGGAGATGGAGGCCTTAAGAAAATTGTTTTATGATTTTTAGAATTCATCATCCCCTAGGATAGATTTTTACTCCGTTCACACTCACCTAAAAAAAATACCAAACATTCTATGTAAAAGAAAGAGTTTTATGCTTTTAAAAGGGAAATTATTGATGATATTGAAAAGATTAAGTTTGAATGTATTTCTAAAATAGATTTTTCAAACATAAAATGGTATTTGGGAAGCCAGTATGATTCCATCATGGAAAGTGTTAGTCATGCCAATGCTTTTACCTCTACCTTGTCAACCTCACTAGACCAGATTAGAATATTTCAAGAAATTACATCAGTCATAGAAGATATGAACGTCATTCTTCCCAACCATCAATGAAACAATTCTCCTTTTTCAATATTGTTGGAAAACCAATGATTACATGTGGATCAACTAACATCAAGTAAAACCTATATTTGGTTTCTTCTCAATATGTTACGTGATCATTTAGTTCATTTTATAAAGAAAGAGGAGAGTATGTATGACTTTTTTGAAGTCAATTTAGTTGAAAATGTGAATTTAAGTTAGGATTATAGAATTTTTAATTGGAAGTTGGGAGATAATCTTGCAGAAAGGTTACATGTATAGATGGTATAACTAAAAGTTGGCTTTCAAGATGTTCAATCCCCTATAGAACCAGTACAAGAAAAATACCCTAACAAAACCCATTTACCTTCCACCATACAAGATGTATAAACTATTTCCATAGCTGAACTGTCTATAGTATTTGTACATTTTTTATAAATGAAATTTTATTATTCTTATTTTAGGTACTTTATTTTATATTCTTTTATGTTTGTCTCTTTTCTCGGAATCCCTATCTTGTTTATCCAAAAAAGAACATTATAACATTCATTTACCAGTCTGTGAAAAATAAAAACTGTTTTAATCTTTTTTATAAACATTATTTTTGATATCCCAAAAAGGGGGAGAAAATATGATGAACTAAATATTTCATTTTATCAAAATAATACTATGAAATTGAAAATTTAAATACTTTCTCTATGTATGATTAGAAAATTGTATACTGTGTTCATAATTTTTTTTGTTTTGTGATCATTTAAAAGTTGAGATTATTGGGTATGTATTTTCTCAAAAATAATCTATAATTTATTATGATTTTTTTGCTCACAAATACCCTTTTTTGTTTTATTAATGTTTTTAGTTTAAGGATATTTCATCAAATTAATTTTTTTTATATTATTTATATTGAAATTATTTTAAAGCTTTTAATATTCAAAGAATATTTGTTATAGTCTATTGGACATGTTTATATACATTTTGGAATCACTGTTCATACCCTACGTGGATAATAATAATGTACATATTAAACCCTACAAATTGTATAGTGCGTATAGATCATAAACCTTATGTTTTTATTCAACCTTATGCTGAAAAAATAGTCCATGGTTTCTTAACCTTACATTTATATTAGTATGTATGGTTAATCAAATGTACATTATCAGAAATGTATGGTTCAAGAACCTTATGTTTGAATGAATACTTACATTTTTCAAGAAAAGAATGTATGGTTAATGAACTCTACCTATGTAAGGAACCATATGTTTTAGGTATAAATTTAAAGATCATCAACATTAATTTAATGATCAACCTTATATGTTCAAGATTACATTTTAGAGATGAAAACGACATAGTTTAACCATAAGTTTTGTTTTTTTGATTTGTGAATGAACCCTATGTTTAAATTCTCAACATCAGATATTTAATCAATGATATTTTTCAAGATTTCTGAAATGGCCTTGATGGTATTTCAGGATATTTCCAATCTCATTTTTCATTGATTCAAATCTCATCATATATGATTCAAAGAACTGAATTTAATAGAGAAAATCAGTCTCATTCTTAGGGGAAGTTTCAACTCACCTGTTTTTTTGAATTTGAATTTATACAATTTATCAAGTGTCTTTTGTGAATTTGGAAATCTAATGTAGGGTATTTTATTTATAAATTCTACTGGTGTATCATTTTTAATTAATGTAATTTTTTCAAGGAACATATCTTCATATCCAATCTAACTCCAGTGAAAATAATTTACAATACAATAGTTAATGAACAACTCTGATAGAGGAATAATATTTGGAGATATACATATTCTATATCATTCTTATATTATCTTGTTGTTTCTCTATTTTGTTGCTTCTTTTAAATTTGTGATCTTTGTACAATCAGGTTCGCTTTATACTCATTCTATCTTGATGACTATTATTTCTGAAGAAAAAGATTCAACTATTGTAAATTTCTACTACTGCAATTGTGAAGTACAACATGCCATCATCAATACAAACTCTATATATATTTGAGTTTCAACTTCTTGTACTCAGTTATAGTGGAGTATCAGCTACTCAGTCTAAGATGTGGGTTTTTAGTTCTCTATTAAATAATCAGATTGGTTGGTTTTGTTTAGCATTGTTGTAAAGGTTTAGACTACCTATACTAAATTTTGGAATTTAGATCTTCTAATAAGAGGAACATACTAGTGAAATTCACCAAGCTCATAGAGAGAGCATTTGGTGGAGTGGACTCGGAGATCATTATGCCCCGAACCATTATAAAAATCTGTATTCTTTATTTTTGCTTGTCCCCTGCTTATATTTTATATAGAAGAAAACACTACATTTCCACAAAAATTGATGAGGGACTAAAAAGTTAGAGTTATGGAATATTTTTTAAAAGACACAATTCCACCCTCTTGGGTTACATTATTTTATTGCGACATTACACCTAAAATTTTCAAATTTAGTTGTTTAAAAATATATTCACACGCATAGAAACATGTATATTTTCCTGGTGGACACCTTTCTTCTGGGTTGGAACTCATCCCTCTTAACATCATCAACTTGGATTTATGTTCAATCCTCTTCTTGAAACATAATCTCCTTGTGATGTATAATAAATAAATATTGTCACATGATCATAAAATGATTTTAATATCCTTATAATTTTTGAATTAAGAAAACTCACATTTCCACACTACATTTTCATTGAAATGTCTCAAATTCTGTTACTTAATATGGTATAGACAGGTTTATATTGAATACATATCTCAGTATGGAATTACTGTATGTATTGATAAACTATGCGGATAGACCACGTGACCAACCTTGTATCAACCATGTGAATAATCAATAAATAGCATAACTAATCATCAATTTTCTGTGTGGATAAATGGTCAGTGGATCGACCATGAGTTAACATTATACATTTTTTAAGTGCAAGATAAACTAGATGAAATAAGTATCAACCATTTAACGTAATATTGTCTTATAGGTCTAATCATATGCATAAGAAACTATACTCCATCACTGGAAAACATGGCCAGCTGATCATCAACATGAAAAAAATTTCAATCAACACTGTGAAAGCATTTTAAGTGGATCTACTATATATAAAACCTTCGTAGAGACCATACATAAAACAGTATGTAAATTCCATAATTTCTTTTGTTTGAATTATGACCTTATCAAATCATCTAATTCCTTTTTTAATCTACTCGAAACCACTTCCAATATTTTTTAGATAGTGCCTATATTTCATAAAACACATAAATTATATTTATTCGAGGTCCCTAACTTAAAAATCACATTTACCTTTTCCTATGATTTTGGATTTCATAATAATATAAAATAAAATAAATCATATACACTTTAGCATTATTTAAATAAAAATATTTTCTAACTTGGTTTCCGGAAAATTTATTTTTCTTAAATACTTTTTTTTATAAAATCTAATTAAATGCATACTTTTTTATATCTTTCCATTTCAAACCTGATTTTTTTAGTAATGGTTTATTCTCTGATTCAGAGGAAGTTCTAGTCTCTTTCTTTGGTTCTAGATGTTATGGGTTTTGTGTTTAGATGTGTATCCTTTTCTATGCCCTTCCCAATTGTGGCTCTTTGTCTTGTTTGGGAGTATTTGGAGAAATCTAAGATGTTTCACCTTGCCAGACCTTGGTTCTTGGTTACCACATTGTTAGTTCTAACTATGTGGCGAATGAAAAAAGATTGTGGTAGGTTACAGAACCTTCAAAACATCTACCACATAACCACGAAGTCAGTTCTAGGTACCCATGTGGATATCCATCCCCAAATAGTGGGTTTCCCACATTTACAGCATTCATTGACAAGACATGTTGTCTAACCACGTGACTTTCCCATATTTTTATTTTTGGTGTTTTCCAATTATACCAATTTTGGAATTTAAAAAAAGCACCCTCATCCCATATCCTAGTTCGTGAAAACCTAAGGGGCCCTCCCCTTGATTCCCAAGCCTTCTACTCTATCCTATGGTGTGTATCTAAGGATTTCTTCAAGTGTTTGGACAATTTCATCAAGGTAATCACCACATCTCATCTCCCTCTCCCTCTTTATCCCATTTTTCTCTTGAGTTCCTTCTCCCCCATGGTCATATCGACCTAGTATTTGGTTTTAACTTTGTTTGTATTGGGGGTTTTGTGCTTTTAGAGTTCATCTTGGTAGATATTGGGTTGTGGAACCATTGTGAAGCATTTCTAGTTGTGTGTTGTCGTTGAGCCAAGGATTTGAGTTATCTTTTCTCAAGAACATACCTTTTTATTTTAAGAATCAATATTTTTATGATTTTCACACCTGTCATGAATTATAAATGTTGATATATAATGTTTGTTCAAAAATTTTAGTGTAAAAATTGTCTTTTAACCCTTGTTTTTTATAATTAGAATTGTTTTGAAAAATAGCGCACACCAAGTGATTGATTAAATGCCCGGTTGGATTCTGTGGGTAATTTGTGATATGAAATGCATGATTTAGATTTGGAAATTTATTTGTAATTTTTAAAATGATTTCTTGGGTTACTTTATATGTTTTATAAGTGATTTTCAGTTTTATAGTGAAATGAGTATTTGTTTTTAGCATGTTTTGGCCTGTATTAGTAGTGAAAAGATTATTTGGCATTTTTATAAAAATGGACATAAACTAATAGTGTGATGGAAACGTTTTAATTTTTTTTGTAAATTACATTTTATAGGAAATGGGGTTCTTTTCACCCCTTTTTGAAAGATGGATTGCATGTTTAAAAAATATTGGTTTTTGTGAAATTATTAAAGGCTTGTTTGGAAACATTGGAAAATATATGAAATGTTTGTATTATAAAAACCTCTATTAGATGTTTCTCATGCCTCGTCTATATGTAATGGATGTTATTTCCTCACTATTAAATCCTCAGGATCCATTATCATGGTTTTTTAGTTGGAACCCTTTGTGATCTATTTATTTTAAGGCATGGGATTAGTACGTAGGGAGACTATGGGTGAGGCTTGTTATGAATTAGTATTATATATATATATATATTGTGATATGTTGCCTATATAGAATCAGTTTACTCACCCCCATTATATACATGAGACATAGGAACCTGGAATATTGGGATAATTTTACAAGAATGATTGCTTCACTTGTAGGTCATGTAATGACCAGTGGCCCATAATAGGTGGATATACTAGGTTCATTGCTATGAGATTTTCCATCAATATATCCTAATAAAAGGTGGACGAGGGTATTGATCATTTTTATTCCATAATATGTGGCGTTATTTTCAAATAACCCTTTTTTACTTGGGGATGTCAAGGTAGAAGAAGTAGGATTGTCAGGACTCGAGAGGTAGGTGAGAGAAGAGTGTCATGAACTCTTGATTGTTTTGATCATTGGGAATCCTTGGTAATTATAGTTTTATTAGTTTATTTTGTTTGAGGTATTTTTTGGTGATTGGGATATGATAAGGGTATTTGGGAAAATGGCATCCAAGAGCCCATAGGGACAAAAACGTCATGTGGAGCTAGGGGCATAGTCCTAGAAGACTCTCTATGCTTCTTGTGTGTTTTTCATATAACCACCAACCATATGTTCAAGTAACCCACCAAAACTATTTCCTTCTTGCGGGTCTCCTTGAATATTATCAAATTCTATAAATTTCATTTAAAATCATTATGTGAGAATTGTGGAAACCAGGTTTCAATGGAATGGTTGGATTTTGAACAATGGAAAATGGATTTTCATAATTTTCATTAAGAAGAGTTTTAGAAGGTTGGGTATTTGGTAAATCAAATCTTTTTGTATAAAAGACTATAAAAAGAGTCTTTAGTGAACTATTGAAAATAGAATATGTTTTTTTAAAATGGTATGTTTGATTTGAAATTTGTTTTCAATGTAAAGGGAATGGGATTTTATCCAATGGTATTGAGGAAATGAGATTTATTGAATTTTTAGAAAATATTTTGAATGCAACAAAGATGACATTGAAGGAAATATGGGGGTGGTGGGTATATTTTTATGGATGGTAAGGTGGTTTGTTGTGTTAAATTCTGAAAATGATTTTTACTTGTTGGATAGTGAGCCCATGGAAGGTTGTTGATTTGAAAATGGGTCAAAAGGTTTGTTTGGGAAAATGATAGTTGTTTTGATTTAGCCATTGGTGTTTTCATGGGTCCTCACATTCATGAATTATGTGGCCCTAAAAATACATGTTTTTCCACATCATTTTAATTAATTTTAATTGATTAATTTAATTATTATTACACTTTTTTCTAAATAAGTGCACATTGTCATTTTTAGAATTAAATCTTTTATTTAATTATTTTTTAATTAACATTGTTTTTAGCCATTTAATAATTAATTAATTAATTACTTTAATTTTATAGTCTAATAAATTTTTATAGTTTTTTGTTTTTGTTTTCATATTTAATAAATTAACATTTAGTTGTTAATTAATTATTATTACTTTCTACACATAAATAATTTTTCTGTTAATTAAACTTTTCATGTATCAAAACATAGTTAATTTAAAACTACATAATCTAATTGTTAGTTTTATTTTAAATAAATTCAGAAGTTATAAATTTAAGATTATAAATTTATTTCATTTATTAAATCTCTCTGACTTAATTTCATTAATTAATATAATTGTTTAATAACAAAATAATAATCTATTTACATTAAGTAATTTAATTTGATACAATAACTGTTATAAATAATTTAACATTGTTTAAAAAATGTTTAAATTTTATATTATCTTTTAATAATTTAGTTTAATTTTAATTTTAGTCGTAGTTTAGTACCAATTTAAGTTTTATTAATTAAAGTCAGTAATAATTTATCTTTTGATTAAATGTTTGTATAAGTATATTAAAGTTTATGAGTACCTAAATTTTTAATTTTTTTTTTTAATTTTTTTTATTTTTAAATTAATTATTTTATTTAATATTAATTTTAGTTTTAATCTATTTTTAATTTTCCTTTGTTTTGTAGTATATTGGTGGCATAGCTAACTCTTTACATCGTCTTGTTCACGGTGCCACCGTCAAACCCTTTCTTCTGTCTCACCAGTTCCTTCATTCAGGGTGGCACCGTAACCTCTTGAAACCCTTCCCCACAGTCTCATCGTTTCTCTTTTCCATTGACACTATCACTTTACATTGGTCCCATATCAAAATGGTGGCCCATTTCACCCTTAACACCTTTTTCTTCTTCTTTATTTGTGCCACTATTTCCGCTACCTAACCAGTGGCACCGTTTCTAGTTATGGCACCGGTCCATCCACTTCCCAGCCTCCGTAACTAGTTACACACTGCGTCACCCCAAGAATACAGACTCGAACATAACTCTACTCAAACTATATCAAGATCTTCAGATTCATCAATTTAAACTTCTACAAATCCATTACAGATTTCAAATTCCACTAATATATTAAACATCAAGTCATGCTATCCATCATCACTTATTGAAGCTTTCCGCTGCCAGGATCTGTTGTCACTACACCAAATTTGAGGAGGGAATCTAATGTGAACTAGTTTGAAGATCCTCCTTCACCACTCTTCTGAAGAACCTGAGGCTTCACCGCTGCTTCCATGAAGGAGGGGCAAGATTGAGGTTTTTTTGCTATTGATTCAGAACAAGGAAGCTATGTTTAGGATGCGAGAGTTATTGAGGATATTGATTTCATCCACCATAATTACAAAGCTGCTTTGAAGTCACCTGAAATCGGTGTTGGGTTGAGGGCGAGTAGCCAGTTCTTCAGGAGGAGCCGAATGCCAGAGACCTTTATTCCTAGAGATGGAACCAAAGACCCCACTCTATGTGCCTAATTGGGAGGGGGTGGGGGAGAAGTAAAAGAATAAAATAATAAATAAAATAATAATAATTAATAATAACATGAATTAAAATAAAAAAAATATAATATAATTTATAATAATTATATAAACCAATTATATTATAAATAAGTAAATAAGTTATAAAATAAAATATTAGTTAAATTAATAACTTTTATTAAAACTAAAACATTAACAATAATGATTTATAAATAAAATTAATTATTAACTAAAATAAATATATTTCAATTAACACTTTAATTAGAATGTAACATCTTAAATAGAATAATTATAATAATTAATGTAATAAAGTTAATATAAATTAAGAATATAATTATGTTATTTCAACTCAATGTTAACAATACTAACATTAATTATAAAACTTAATTAATGATTATAAATTAAAAACGTAATGATGTTATTTAATTAAATATTTAATAATAAATTTATAATCACAATAATAATATTTTATAATAATTATCAATTATGATTTTTATTAATTATCTTTAGTTAAATTTTTTATAAGTATTATAACATTAGACATTAAAAAATAACTATTATTTAAATTTCTCCTTGTTTTAACTATTTTATTTTGTTTTAGCTTTGCAGGCTAACAATGGAGTCAGAAACATGTGCGTGTTTCCACCAAATCCTAAAAAGTGTCCAGGTTCACTTAACTAACTTACATGAAGTTAGTTAAAAGAGAAAATCTAGTGTGACGTACCAGTCATGAAAAAAAAAAACACTTTTACGGCGCATAAGTGAAGGAATCTTGAAGTTGGTGGAAAACCAGGGGTGATGTGCATAAAATGACTATGAATATTAAAGGCGTAACAAGCAACAAAAAATGTAGAATTTCATTCTAATTCTATGCCACACAATTCAATAGTGGAAATCCTGAGAGACACCAAGAGCAGTACCAGTGACTTAGAGATGCAGGAGAAAGGAAACTATTAATGATTTTCATTCATAGAGGGAGGATTCTTTTTCCTCTATTCTATTAATTTTACATTTAATTTACTTCTTCTGATTGAATTTGATATTACTTTAGTTTCACTTTCAGTGAATTTGAATGACTATGGGTTCATACTTTCTTCTCTTCACTATGAATCGTTTTAAAAAGAATTAAATTCTTTTGGAAATACTGATTCTGATTCCCAACATAAATTGAATCTGCACCTGAATGAATCATATTTCAACATCAATGTTCTTTCAGTGTGTTTGGTCATTTATTTTTTTCTTTTAGAAAATTGTAATTCACATTACAGAAACTATAAGTGAGAAAGCTTCCTGTTGAAATCTTAAAATCAAATTATTGTATGTTGTTTTTGAATTTGGATTCATGAAATATAATACAGAGTGTTAATTCTTCTATTTAAGAGGGATTAAAAACTCATTTTTGAGTGGTAAAGTTAATCATATAAAGAGTAATTCATTTAACCATTATATTTCAAATCTTCCGAGCTCATTCTATAATCAATTATCAGCACTCTTGTTTATATTTATTACTATCTTTAGACTATACTATTACTTTTAGCTATTTAAAATTTCCAATTAAGTAAATATGAGATTTATAAAATTAGTGACATTTTTTTTCATTTCATTATAAATAAAATATTAAAAAAGTAAAAAGTTAAAAAGTAATAAATATTTCCCCACTACTGAAAAACGTGGGGGATTAAAAAAACCTTAGAGTACTCACCTGCATTCACTATGGGTTGACCCTGCACCACTATGCTAGTGTAGGAGTAATTAATGTAACTTTGAGGGGTGTGACAACTTACAACCACCTCAAAATTTGGCATCATTGTCAGAGAGGGCATGTACTAATTGTCTAGGGAAGAAAATGAGTTCATTAAGGTGAGGGGAATGATGAACTCTAGAGGAAGAGGGGTTTAGTTGGTTTATATGGGATTCATTTAGGATGTATCAATAAGGTGATTCAAAAAAACAATTTATTTTTGCAACTTAGTTGAAATATACTAGTATAATGTTTTATTGGTTATGTTTTTAATTCCACTTATAATTTATATCTTGTCACCCTCAGAAATTGGACTCAAGTCTGGATTGAAAATAGTCATTACGTAGTGTCACATATGATGTATGACATCATCTTTGATAGATGATATTTGCTATCTTGATTACCCTTTGAGTATTGGTTCTAGGCAGGACTAAATTTGAATAATTCATTTTCTAAATCCTATTGACTTGTTTTTTTCCTTTGTTTGAAACTAATCAACATGTTACATTTTGATCTGAATAATAAACATACTTCACTTTTCAAGGATAATAAAACATGGTATTGTATGAAGAAAAACAATTATTAAGTGTTGGGGAACATGATGTGGCCTTAAAAACACATGTTCTGCCACATATTTTTAATTAATTTTTATTGATTTATTTAATTATTATTACACTTTTTGCTTAATAAGTGCACATTTTCATTTTTATAAATAAATCATTTATTTAATCCTTTTTTTAAATTAAAATTATGATTTTAGCCTTTTAATAATAAATTTATTTATTACATTATTTTTATAGTCTAATAAGTTTTTATTTAGTTTTGTCTTTTGGTTTGAATATTTAATAAATTAACATATAATAGTTAATTAATTAATCTTGGATTATGTACATAAATAATGGAGTTGTAAATTTAACTTTTCATGTATCAAAACATAGTTAATTTAATACAACATAATCTAATTATTAGTTTTCTTTTAACAAATTCATAATTTATAAAATTAATACCATAAACTTATTTCATTTATTAAATCTCTTCGATTTAATTTCATTAATTAACATAATTGTTTAATAAAAAAAAATTATCTATTTACTTTAATTAATTTAATTTGATATAGTAACTATTATAATTTTTTTTACTTTTTTTATAAATGTTTAAATTTTATATTAACTTTTAAAAATTTAGTTGCTTTTTAATTTTAGTCTTAGTATAATACCAATTTATGTTTTATAAATTGATATTAGTAATAATTTAACTTATATTTAAATAAATGTATATGTTTATTAATGTTTATGAGTACCTGAATTTTCAATTGTTATAATTAATTAATAGTTTTAAATTAAATATTTTGGTTAGTATTAATTTTAGTGTTAATCTATTTTTAGTTTTCCTTTATTTTTCAGTGTACTGGTGGCACAACTAACTCCTCAAACCATCTCATTCACGGTGCCACATTCAAACCCTTTCTGTTATCCCAGTAATTCATTCATTCACAGTGGCACCATAACCACTTATACACTTCCACATGGTCTCACCATTTCTCCTTTCCCATGACACCATTACTTTCCACTTGTCCCATATAAAAATGGTGGCACTGTTTTACCCTTACCAATTTTTTCTTCTTCGTTATTTGTGCCGCTGTTTCTGCTGCCTAACCGATGGAATCATTTTTACTTATCACACTGGATCATCCTCATCCTAGCCACCATTACTGGCTACGCACTTATTCACCCCAGGAATATAGACTCAAACCCATCATACTCGAACTAAATCCAGATCTTCAGATTCATCAATTTCATCTTCTATAAATCCTTTACAGATCTCAAGTTCCAAAGATCTATTAAACAACAAGTCATGCCATCCATCACCACTAATTGAAGCTTATCTCCTTAAGGATCCACTGTCACTATACCGAATTTGTGGAAGGAATCCCCTGTGAACCAGTTTAAAGATCCCCTGTCACTACTGTTCTGGAGTACCTAAGGCTGCGCTGCTCCTGCTATGAAGGAGGTGCATGGACGGGGTTTGTTCACTGCAGTTTCAGAACCAGGAAGCCGAGTTTCGGATGCCAGAGATGTTGATGCTATTTATTTGAACCACCATCATCGCATCGCCACATTGGAGTCACCTGAAATCGCTGCTGGGTTGAGGGCAAGTAGCCAGTTCTTCAGGAGGAGCCGACCGCCGCGAACCCGTCTTCTTGGAGAAGGAACCGAAGAACCCCCCCTCTGTGTGCCGAATTTGGGGGGTGGGAAGTATATGAATAAAGAAAATAATGAAAAAAATAAAGAGAAAGATATTAAATATTGAGAAGAATTAAAACAAAGAAACATAATATAATTTATAATAATAATAATATATAACAATTATATTAATAATAAATAAATAAGTTATAAAATAAAATATAAGATAAATTAATAATATTTATTAAAACTAAAACATTAAAAATAATTATTTATAAATAAAATTAATTATTAACTTAAATAAATATATTTAAATTAACACATTAATTAGAATGTAAATTCTTAAATAGAATAACTGTAATAAATATGTTAATAAAGTTAATCTAATTTAAAAATATGATTATGTTATTTCAACTCAATGTTAATAATACTAACACTAATTAAATAACAAAATTAATAATAAATTAAAAACTTAATAATTTTATTTAATTAATTTTTTAATAATAATTTAATAATAATAATAATAATAATATTTTAAAAAAATGTCAAATTATGGTTTTTATTAATTAACTTTAGTTAGTTTTTTATATGTATTATAACATTAGACTTTAAAAAATAACTATGATTTAAATTTCTCCACCCTTTAATTGTTTTATTTTGTTTTAGCCGTGAAGGGGCATAGTGGATTTGAAAACATGTGCAGGTTCACACCAAATCCAAAAAAACATCCAGGTTCACTTAACTAACTTGCGGGTAGATAGTTAGAAGGGAAAATCTAGCACGACGTTCCAATCATGAAAAAACGAAAGTGTGTGGTGGATAAGTGAATGAACCTTGAAGTTGGTTTAAAATAGAGGGTGACATAAAGAAAATGAAAATGGATATTAAAGGCAGAGAAAGCAGCAAAATGAAGTTAGACTCTTATTCTGATTCCACACCACACAATTCGAGATCAGAACTTCTAGGAGACACGAAGAGTGGTACCGTTGACTTGGAGATATAGGAGTAGAGAAACTATTCATGATTTTCATTCATAGAGGGAGTATTGTACTTCATTTGTTATATTATTTTTACATTGTATTTGCTGCTTTTGATTGAATATGATCTGATTTTAATTTCTTTTTTGGAAAATTTGAGTGACTATGGTTTGATACTTTCTTCTCTTCACTATAACTCTTTTTAATAAGAATCAGAATCTTTTGGAGTGATTGATTCTGGTTCTCAACATAAATTGAATTTTCACATGAATGCATCTTATTTCAACATCAATGTTATTTCAGTGAGTTTTATCATTGACATTTTTCTTTTGAAAACTGGAAAATCAAATTAATGAAGCTGTTGGTGAGATAGCTTCCTATTGACATCTTAAAATCAAATTTTTGTATGCGGTTTTTGAAGTGGAAAACTTCAAGAACTATAATTCAGAGTGTCAATTATTCTGAATATAAGGGATTAACAACTCATTTTTGAGGTGTGAATTTAATCATATGAATAGTAATTCATTTAACCATTAGATTTAAAATGTTATGAGCTCATTCTATGATCAATTATTATCATTCCTGTTTATATTTCATGTTATATATAGTCTATACTGTTAATTTTAGCTGTATCATTTTCTAGTTATGTAAATATTAGATTTATAGAATTAGTGACATTAGTTTTCATTTCATCATAAACAAAAAAAAGTAAAAAGTTAAAATGTAAAAAATGTTTCCCCATTGCTGAAAATAGTGGGGGTTTAAAAAAAACCATAGAGAACTCACCTTCCTTATTTATGGATTGACCATACACCACTGTAGTAGTTATGGGTGCTTAGGGTGGCTTAGATATGTTCAGGTGAGTGAGACTCAATGAAACACCACTGGTGAGCATGAAAATCCATGATGTTTGTTTTTGTAACTGATATGTCTTCAAAAAGGGGATGTTTGTTGTTGATAATGGATTGTTTTCCTATATATAATGTTTTTCACTTTTTCTATGTTTGGTTTTGAGGGTTTTTTTGTTAAGTTGGACTTGATATGGTTACTGTATTTTCATTGTTCAGTGACTGTCCCCATGGAGCATCAATGGGTGATAATAGTGCAGTTATGGGTAATTCTCCATTAGTAGAACTTCAGGTTGATGAACCCAAGGATTTGGTGTTTGAGTTATGGAAAATATATCCACCTATCCATTGTTGTGAAGTAGATCCTATCAAATTGGAAGCATGGATGAGAAATATCAAATGCAACTTCAGCCTTATCAAGTTTCCCATGTTATTGAATGTTATGTTTGCAAATTTCATGCTTGAAGGTTCACCATGGAAGTGGAGGAAGTTTATATCTCTAAACAAGACTTTTGGAAATATTACCTGGATATTCTTCAAGGATTCATTCCTTTATCATTATTTCTCTGAGAAAGAATGATTGAATAAGGAGATAGAGATGGGATGCATGCAATAGGGTGATTGATCTATTTCAAATTATTTCCATCAAGATTATGGACTTAGTTCTATACCTTAGAATGTATGTTGAGAATTAATCTATAAGGTATCTATGGTTCAAGATTGGGCTTCCGTACAATTTGAAGTTGGAGGGTCAGTGTTCAACCTAAGTAAATTTTCCAATTTAGTGATGTAGGACTTACTTTTTGAAGATGCGATGGAGGGAGTGCTCGAGCCAATCCTTCCTCCTATAATCCCTCAGAATTGTAGGGATGATTCTGGTAAGAAGACAACAATGTGGTTAGAAGTTGATAGAGAAGGCCATGGAATCAAAAATCCTCATGATGTTTCATCAACATATTTTGGGAATAAAGTGTTTATATGCTATTAGTGATTCAAGATGGGTCACAAGAGGCTATAATGTGTAATTGTTCCAAAGCCCTTCCATTCCTGTGGATGCCTATGTCACTTGTAGTTGTTCTATTAAGGCATTGTTAGAAAGAACAGGTGAGGCAATCCTTAGAATTGATTTTCTATTGGGAGGCTCATTTCATATTCTTTTCATAAGTTTCCTTACAGTGTATGGGTTCATTTTTGTGCTGGTTGTGCTAGACGTGTATAGGTTTTTAAAATTTAAGGGATGTTGTGGGTGTTTTAGTGAACTCCTATTTTAAATGAATGTTTGGTTTCCATTATTGGAATCATTATTTTTTTCAAATTTATAAATAAGTCATGCATGCTTCTTGTTGGGATCATCAAAATTGAATATGATTTTTGAAGATGATTTAACCATCCGAGCTCTTGATATAGGATTGAGATTTATGTAGTCACGTAGTCAAGAGTCGTAACAATATAGGATGTTTTGATAAGATCATACCTATGCTATGTGGTGAGGTGGTTTCTATGTTTTTTTTGCAGTATCACTGGTCCAATCATTGGGAACCCTTCCATTCCCACCCCATGTGGTGGGGGGGTTTTTGGTTCATGTTGGGAAAGTTGGCCCTATTCTTGTCTTCTCCATTTGAGAGTGAGAAGTTTAAATACCCTTGTAGTTTTCTTCATGGATTTGGCTTGTAGGATGTTGTGGTAGAGTCTCGGTTAGACTATATGGGAAAGTTCCTATTTTGGATCATGTTGAATTCTTTTTTGGTCATTCCTAGTTAGTTATTAATGTTGGATAGACCCACAGTGGGTCTTGTTGAATTTCTTATTATGGTATTATCATATTCTAGTTTAATTTTTAGGGTGGGGGAGTCTGTTGGGGCCTCCCCTCCACTCGTAATCTATTTTTGGTTTGGTTTTTGTTTAATCTGGTTGTAGTAGATTTACTTATATTTTTTTGGTTACTTAGATACCTATTTAGGTGGGTGAGTATTGAGTTCCTTTTTAGATGCAGTGGTTTGAACTTTTCTATTTTTTTAGAGAATTGATTGAGGTTTTTTGTTTCGTTTCTGGTATGAGGCTTGAGTTCTTCCTGTAGTGGGTTTTTTTCGTTTCACTATTGGAGGTAGAAATGTTTTTGATTTAAAGTGGCTAGATCATGTTCATATTGAACACTTTGGTGTTGATCAATCACATGGAATGTGTTTCAGATTTTTGGGTGTAGAAAGCATTAATGGTGTGGAGAATTTTCACCCCCAATTTTTCAAGTTATGGATTTTTCTTGTGTTCGGAGGAAGTCTTGGTCTTTTTCCTAGGTTTTGGGTAGGAAAGGTCTTTTGTTTTGAAGATTTTTTTTCTAAGATCTTCCCAATTGTTGAACCTCGTCTTGGTTTGGAGTCTTTATATAAATCTATGAATTTTGATCTTGGCAGATCCTGGCACACGCTTACCACACGATTAGTGATAACGGTGCGACCAGTCGAGAAAGTGTTTAGTAGGTTACAAAACCTACCACACAACTACCAAATGCTCATCTAATCAGTTTCAAGTACCCATGCCGCTATGCGTCTATGTATAGACTAAGTTTCATGGTTACCACATGGTTTGACAAACTGTGCAGTCTAACTGTGTGAGTTCCCCAAATTTTAATTTTTGGGCTTTTATAATTGTACCCTTTTTGAATTTTAACATATAGAACATATTCATCCCCTCTCCTAGTTTTTTGACCCTAAGGGGCTCTACCCTTGCTTTCAAAGCCTTCTCCTCCTTCATAGGGTTAATATTTTAGAATTTGATCATGGTTTTGGATGATTTTTTTAAGATATTGTCCTCCTATCATCTCCCCCTACCTCTTTCCCTCATTTTCCTCATGAGTTCCTTATCCCCCATGCTCATGTCAAACTAGGGATTTGTTTGACCCTTGTTTATGTAGTGGTTTTTTTCCTTTATGTGTTATCTTGTTATATCTAGGATTGTGGAACCCTTGCGGAGTGTTTTTGTGGATGCGTTTTCATTTCTCCATTGATATGATGTAGGTTTTCCCAAGCACTAGCCTCTTAAATTTAAGAATCAATAGTTTCTTGCTTGTATCACTTTCAATGATTTATGAATTTTATGTATGATCTTTGGTCCGATTTTTTAGTGTATAAATGGTGTTTTGATCCATGTTTTTTATAACTAGATTTTTTTGGTAAATATCACACACTATGAGTTTGATTAAATTCCAGTTGAGATTTTATGATTGATTTGGGATATAAAATGAGTGATTTATTTTTGGAAATGTATTTTTAATATGTTAAATGATGTATTGGGTTCAATTTATGCGTTTTCCAAGTGATTTTGGGTTTTATAAATAAATGAGTATTGGGTTTTAGCATTTTTGGCCTGTATTATCTATGAAAATCCCATTTGGTATTTTTATTAAAATGGCCTTATTTGAAAGTGTGAAGGAATTTTTTTAAGGAATTTATTTGTGAACGACTTTTTCATGGAAAATGTGGGGTTTTTTAACTCTTTCAAAAAGATGCATTTTATGAGTGAAAAATGATGGTTATTTTTGTGAAATGCTTAAAGGCCCATTTGGATACTTTATGAAAATAATGAAAAGTGTTTTTTATAAAACCTCAGTTGGATGTTTCTCATGAATTTTATATATGTAATGGATTTTTTTCCTCATTATTGAATCCTCAGGATCCATTATCAGGTTTCCTTGATTGGACCCTTTATGATCTATTTATTTTAAGGCATGAGATTAGACCTTTGAGAGACTCGTGGTGAGGCCTATTCTGAATTATATATATATATATATATGTTCTGATTGGATTCTTGGATAACATTAGTTAGTTTAACCCCATTATATAATTAAGACATAGGAACCTAGAATATTGAGATAATATTTTGAGAATAATTACTGCATTGGTAGGTCATGTACTGACCAGTGGTCCATAATAGGTTGATATACTGGGTTTATTGTTATGAGATTTTCACTTGTTTTATCCTGAGATAGGGTAGCCGAGCGTATAGAGAATTTTTATTTCATTGTGTGTGGAATACTATTAGGGATGGGGTCTCATGTATGGTGTCTTCTAAATTATTATTGATCTATGGGTTTCACCTATGTTTTTTAGATCTCAAGTTCTTATAATAATGATTGGGATACTTGTATAATTATTTCCATTGCCCTTGTAGTATAAATATAGTAGTTCCATCCTCATTAGTTTCTTATTTTAAAGTGATGTTTTGGTCTCAAAAAGGGTTACGAAAATTGTTTTAAAAGAAAATTGATTTCTATCCACCTTTTCACAAGATGAAAACCTAAGCATCACTTTCCCCCTTGAAAAGGTTTGGGAATCATTGATGGATCGAGCCTAGTTTTTCAATTCATTAATGAAAATGAGTTGTACTTTTTAAGTGAATAATATAGAAAATAATACTTTGATATATTTATGTTCAAACGAGAAAATTTATTTTTATTTTATTTTAATGAAATTACATTGGTAAACAGATTATTGGGATAACGTATTGAGTTTCAATACTCACACCTATAGCGTTTTTCTATTTTTCCCTTGTACAGGTTCATCTTTAGTTCAATCACCTTGGGTGATGAGTAATAATTATATCAGAGAGTAACACATGGGGATACAAAGATATCTTGAAGTTTTTTGTTTCAGTTTTTATTATTGAGTAGTTTTCTAGTAATTTTATATTTTGTATAAATAATCGTCATTTCAGTTTTATTTGCACTGAACATTTTTAGTTGTCTTTCAGCTATTTAGTATATTTATTATTTATTGGAATTTTTTCCATCATTGTACTTTATTGATGCCTGAAACTAGTTTCCAGATCATGGGGACTTGGAACGCCCTTCGGGCCTTGCCACAGATCATATCGGGTGACTAATTTTGGGTTGACCCAGACTAGTTCTTGAAATAATGGTATTTGATATTGTTGTCCCCTTGAGGACCTTAATTTTTAGAGTTCCCTTTATTAATTGTGGATGTCAAGGTATAATGTTTAGAATTTTTTGGACTCGATATGTAGGTATGGGAATAACATCATGAACTCTTCCTCATTATGATCCTTAGGTTTCAATGGGATGTCCAGTTTTATTAATTTATTTGGTATTTAGAGATTTTTTGGTGATTGGGATACGATAAGGGGTGTTGGTTCAATGGTCTCTATGAGCTCATAGGTCCTGGAAAGCCATGTGGAGTAGGGGGCATGGCCCCATGAGGCTCTCCGTGCTAGTGGTGTGCTTAGCATATGGCCTCCAACCATATGGTCAATTCACCCCCGACACTAGTTCTCTTCTTATGCATCTCCTTGAATATTCTTGAATTATGAAAAATTGTTTGAAATCCTTATATAAGAACTGTGAAAATGGGGTTTTAATGGAATGGTTGTATTTTGAAAAGTGGAAAATAGATTTTGATAATTTAATTCAAGAACGGTTTTAGAATGTTTGGCTTTTGTAAATAATATATTTTGGTAAAGAGAAATATGAAAAGAGTCTTTGGTGAATTTTTGAAAATGGAAGATGGATGATTGAAAGGGTATGTTTGATTTGAATTTTTTTTGAACATAAAAGGAATGGGAATTGATCAAATGGTATTGATGAAATAGTATTTATTGAAATTTTAGAAAATGTTTTGAATTAAATAAATATGATTTTAATGAAATCTAGGGGGTTTTATTTCTAACCATGGTAAGGTTGATTGTTGTGAAATTTTTTTAAAATGTTTTCAACATTTTGGTTAGCGATCCCTTGGAATATTCTTGATTTGAAAATGGGTAAAACAGATTATTTTGGAAAAAAAATGTTGTTTTATTTTAGGCTTTGGTGTTTTCATGGGTTCTCATGTGCACAATTGTATATGGGAATGTTGGGGGATGACCAATATATCATGGTGGATGGGTGATGGGGGTGGTGAGGTCATGTGTACATGCATGAGAATCTATGAAACACTATTGGTGAGTGTGAAAATCAATTAAGTTGTTACCTGAATCTAAATTATTTTTTAAAAGGGGATATTTGATGTGGATAATGCCTTGTTTTTTATGTTTAAAGTTGGTCCCTTTTGCAGTGTTCAATCTTGAGGGTTTTCTATTTAGTTGGCCTTGATATGGTTCTTGGATTTTCTTTGTTCAGTATCTGTCCATATAGAGCTTTGATGGGTGAACCGAGTGAGGATACTGGTAATTCCCCATTAGTGGAACTTCCTATTTATCAACCTAAGGATTTTGTGTTCGAGTTTTAGAAACTATATCCACCTATCTTTTATGGTCAAGGAGATCTTCTTGAAGAGGAAGAGTTATTTAGTTTCCTGAGTTGTGGAATGTTAAGTTTTCTACCTTCATGCTTTCAGTTTCACCATGGATGTGGTGGAATTCAATATCTCGGAACAAGCCCTGTGAAGATCTTACTTGGGAATGCTTCAAGGATTCATTCATTCCACATTATTTCTCAACGTAAGAGTGAAGAAGGGAATAGATACGTGACTCTAGATATAGGGTGATGGATTGGTTTCAGAGTATATACTTCTGTTTATAGACGCAGTTCCGTACCTTCCAGAGTATGTTGAGAATGATTCTATGAAGGCTCGGTGTTTCATGATTGGGAATTGTTATAATACGAAGCTAAAGGTTTTAGAGTTAAACCTAACATCATTTTTTGACATACTGAGTAAGGAATTTCATGTTGAAGTTGTGATGGAGGGAGTTCTTGATGTAGTCCTCCCTCATTCATTCCCTTCGTGTAGTGGGGAAGATTATGGTAAGAAGAAGATAAAGAGGTTGGAAGTTTTTAGAGTGGCCTATGGAATCAAAAGCCCTTGGGATATTATATCAACATATTTTGGGAATGATGTAATTATATAAAACCAGTGTAGAAAGCTAGGTCACAACAGGCCACTATGTCCATGTGTTCCTAAGCACTACCGTGCTGGTAGATGCTTGAGTGACATGCTTTGATTCTGTTAGGTAATTGCTAGAAAGTACCAGGGAGGCAATCCTTAGAAGTGATGTGTTATTGGGAGGAACATTTAATGTTTTATTCATAAGATTCCTTCTTGTTTATGGGTTCTTTGTTGTGGTAGTTTATACAGTGGTCTCCTTGTTTTTAAAATATATGGGATGTTGTGGGTCGTTTGGTGAACTCCTATTTAAAATGAAAGTGTGATTTCCATTATAGGAATCTAGTTTTCTCCTTTAAAAGCATGTTATGCATGCTTCTTGTTGGGATTATCAATGACTGACTGTGATATTGGAAGATGCTTCAACCATCATTACTCCAGCTATAGGTCGATGCTGTCATGTAGTCAGGAGTCCAACAGTATGGGAAGTTTGGCTGAGAACGTACATCTATCATGTGATGAGGTGGTTTCCATGTTTCATTTGTAGTCTCAATGGTTTAATGATTTGGACCTCACCCATTCCCTCTGTATGTGGTGTGAGAGTTTTGTTCATGTATGGAAATTTTACCATGTTTTTTTCCTCTCCATTCAGGAGTGGTAATTTCTAATGGCACTATGGTGTTCTTCGTAAGTTTGGTTAGTAGGTTGTTGTGGCAGAGTTTCAGTTGGCCCCTCTTGGAGTGACCTGATTTTGGTTTGTGTCAAATTATCTTTTAGGAATTATTAGTTTGTTATTAATTGTAGAGAGACCCACTACATGCTTTATTTAATTTTCACTTAAGTTATTATCAGATTCTAGTCGAATTTTAATGGTGGGGAGTCCATCCGTGCCTCCCAACTATGGGTGACCTGTTTTTGGTTTGGTTTTGGTTTAATATTGTTTTAATATCATTATTTAAAGGTGTTCAATTTCTTAGTTTCATCATTCGTTGGGTGATTTTTGAGTTCCTTTGTATATTTGGTGGTTTGAACTTTCCCGTTGTTTTCTAAAATTGTTTGAGGTTTGTTGTTTCATTTCAGGAATAAGGATTGAGTTCTACTTGTGGAGGGTTGTTTCATTCCACTATTTGTAGGAGAAGTGTTATTGAATTAAATAGGTGGATCATTTTAATATGTAATCCTTTTTTGTTGATCAATCAAATGGAATGTGTCATGGATTACTGGGGGTGGAAAGCGTTAATGGAGGGGGGAATTCTCACACCCAATTTTTCTAGTTATGGGTTATGCTTTAGTTTAAAGGAAGTTCCGGTCCTTTTCATGGGTTCTAGGTATGAAGGGTGTTGAGTTTTGAAGAGTCTCATTGTATTTGTTCTTCCCCATGGTTGATCCTTGGATTGGGTGAGAGGCTATAGAAAAAGCTATGAAATTTATCCTTCGCAGACCCTGGAACAGAATTACTGAACGGTTAGTGCAAACTATGTGGCTAGTTTGGAAATCATGCAACATGTTATAGATTCTAGTGCATGGCTACTACACGACCATGTGGATACTTCAATGTACCTATGTGGTTTTATATCAATGGATATCGGCTGTTTTATGTTTATCGCACGATTTATAAATCCATTCAATTTGCACAGATTCTAATTTTTGGGTGTTTTCAATTATACCCCTTTTGGGATTTTAACACAAAACACACCCTACTCCCATATCTAAGTTTGTATGACCGTAAGGTGATCTTATTTTGCTTCCCAGGACTTCCCCTCATTCATAAGGTGTGGATCTAAGAATTTATTCAAGGGTTTGGATGATTTATTCAAGGTAATTACCTCCTCTCATCTCTCTCCCCCTCTGTCTCTCATTTTTCTCTTGAGTTCCTTCCCCCCATGATCATATCCACTAAGGTTTTGGTTTTTTCCTTTTTTAAATTGGGGTTTTTGTTCCCTTTAATTTTTTAATGGAGTTTCTATGGTTGTGGAACCCCTGTGTTCCATTTTCGGTGGTGCGTTTTCATTGCGCTACGGATCTGAGGTAGGTTTTCCAAAACACATTCCCTTCTAATTTAAGAATCACTTGTTTCATGATGTTTACACCATATATTATTTATAATTTTTGATATATTATATTTGGTCCAAATTTATGGGGAGAAAATGACATTTTATGCCATGTTTTTTATAACTAGAATTGGTTTGGTAAAAAGCACACACCATGTGTTTGATTAAATGCCAGATTAGATTTTAAGGGTGATATGTGACTTGAAAAGTATGGTTTAGAGTTGGAAAGGTTTTTCTAATATATTATATGATGTCTTGGGTGCCTTGTATGGGTTTCCCAATGATTTTTGGTTTTATAAATAAATGAGTAATGGACTTTGTCATGTTTTGGATTTTATTACCGATGAAAATCCTTTTCGGTATTTTTATGAAAATGGGCTTGATTTGAAAGTGTGATGAAAGAGTTTTAAGGAAACATTACAAATAACTTTCTTATGGAAAATGGGGTGTTTTATTGATTCTTTTTAAATAGCGGATTTTATATTTGACTATTTTTTGTTTTTGTGAAATGTTAAAAGGTCAATTTGAAAACGTTGTGAAATTGATGAAAATTGTTTATTATAAAAACTTCCATTAGATTTTTCTCTTGCCTTGTCTACATGTAATGGATGAGATGTGCTCACTATGGAATCCATACGATCCATTATCAAGGATCCTTGATTGAAACCCTTTGTGATCTATTTATTTTGAGGAATGGGATTACTCAATGGGAAAACTCGGGGGGAGGTGTGCTGTCAATTATTACTATATATATATATATATTGTGATTGGATGCTTAGACGACATTGATTTTCTCACCTCAATTATATACATGATACATAACAATATAGAATATTGAGAAAATTTTTTGAGAATGATTTCCGCAATGGTAGGTCATATACTAACCAATGGCCCATAGTAGATGCATATACTAGGTTTATTGTTATATGATCTTCCCTTGTTCCTCCCTAAGAAAGGGTGGCTGAATGTATTATGCATTTTGATATCATTGTGTGTGGCATGATACCATGGATGGGGTCTCATGTATGGTGTCTTCTAGATTATTCTAGATCTCATGCGTTCACATATGTCTATTAGATTTAAACTGCTTCCATTGATGATTGGGATACTTGTATGATTAGTTACATTTACCTTGTTATGTGATTATAGTAGTGCATTATTTTGTAGTGTTGGAATGTGATGTGTTAGTTTCGAAATGGTTTAATAATTTTTTTCAAAAAATAAAATTGTGTTTTATACTCCTTTTTCAAAGATGAAAATATAATCATCACTTTCCCCCTTGAAATGGTTTTGGTATCACTAATGGATCAAGGCTGATTTTTCCAATGAATTAGGGAAATGAGATGTAATTTGTTTTTATGTAAAACATGTAGTACTTTGATATATTGTAGTTAAAACATTAGAATTGATGTTTCTATTATTTTTAAGTAATTCCATTGGGAAATATATTATTAGCGTAACCCACGTAGATTTAATACTCATGGCTATAATACTTTTATGTTTGTATACCTTGTAATGGTTCATCTTGAGTTTCATCACCTAAGGAAACGAGTAATAATTATTTTAGAGAGTGAAAATTGGAGTCATATGAAGATTTTGTGGTCATCTGGTACTATTGGTTTTGTTGAGAAGTTTCATTTTAATTTTGGATTTTGTATAAATGATATTAATTTCAGTTTTATTTTCATTTAACGGTTTAATTCATATTTCCAATGTTTAGTTTCATTGTTATTTATTGGGTGAAATAGTTACGTAGTTCTAATATTTTTATGCCCATCACTTGTTAACAACCTGTGGGGATCAGGAATTCCCTTTAGGCCATACCACTTATCAGATCGTGTGACCAGTTTTGGTTTTACCCAGGCTGCTTCATTACATTCCATGTTCATGATTAATATAGTACACTGTTGTTATGTTTTTTACTAACTCAATTTGTTTTCATTTAGTTATAATGATTCTTCATGGACTCCATTATTCTTAGTTGGGTGCATTCTACCATATGGTTGTATTATTTTTTATTCCACCTTTTATATGAGAATATAAATTTCCTTGAAATAAAATTCTTTTCAAATTTTTTGTACATCATAATTTATAATTTTATATAATTGTTTTACATTTCAATTTTCATTTCATTGAGATTAGTTATATAGTCACCACTTCATTTATTATATGGTGTATATATTTACTCTTTAATTTATTTTACCATATTTTTCAAGAAATTCAAGGGATTGATAAGGCCATATTTTGATTCAACATTTACCAAAACTGTATGGGATTATTTTTGAATCACATGTCGAAATAAAATAACCTTTTTTAAAATCACACTGGTGAAATTATAATTATCTCTCAAAACCCAATATATTTTCTTCACTTATGGTTATTCTTGGGTTTTACATGTTTCACCTATCTTTGAATTATAATTTATGTTTGTCAACATCCATTAAGGTTTCTAATGATACATTGGGGGTATGTTCTACTTACACTATCCATATTATTTATTTGGTTGAATCATGAACATATTTTACATAATTCCCACAAAAATTAGTCCTTACACATTAATTATCATGTCATTAAATTGTGAATATTTATATTACCACACATATATATTGTTTTTAATTATGTATTCTGAGATAAAAAGGGATAGAGGAGTAAACCAAATCCACCACTGGACTAGGTATTCTATTTTATTATGGTATTGGAAGTGATCCATACCAAATGAAATGATTTTATTTTCATATTTTTTTATATGTTCTTAGAACTATATTATTATTTCATAGACCATGATTTTTAAATCATGTTTCCTCACTCTTATGAATCATGTTTATGATATTCTCAAAACATTATGTCATGATTTTTGATTTATGATCCATGTTTTTTTGGGTATGATTTTCTCATGTTATGTTTATGCATCCTAATTATGTTATCCTTCCCACCTTTTCATATTATGATCACTTATGATCTTAAATTAGTATCACATATTTTTAATCTTATTAAGTATTTTTGATCACTATTTATTATTATTCCATTTCCAAGGTGAATGATAAATATTATTATATATGACTTATTAAGAAGGGTATCATGTGTTAAAATTTTTATACAATTTGTTCATGTATTATTATTATATATCATTAAAGAGTTTTGGATTAGTTGAAAAATAATATCTTTTATTGGTAAAATTTTGGGTTTTACAATGATAATTTTCACAAATCATCTCAAATTCTAAACCAAAATGGTAATAGGAATATAATTGATGAAATATATGCTAGAAGTCATGTTGTTATGTGTGGTTGAATTTGACCCATTATATCTCTAGCAACGGATCATAAGAATTAAAAGAACATAATGAATATAAAGTTCACAACATTTCATAGGGAAACAATTATACCTATCAATAAATCAACAACTAACATAAATCATGAAAAAACTAGTTTTCAATGATAATGACAAGGAAACTAGAAATTTTCTAGTAAAAAACGTCATGGTTTAATATTGTAACAAATAATTCATTACTAATCAATATTAATCATTTTTTATAATCCCAATGTCAATTCTGGATTAATATTTACAAAAGTAATCTAATGATAATGTTCTTTTATTCCATATTATATTTCTAATTTCCAAACCCATTCCCTTTTAATTTCTTCCCTAAATGAATTATTTCAACAAGTTAAACCTATTTACATTCCACTACATTCACCATTTATTATCTCTATGTAATCAATCATATACCATTTATTTTTTATCATTAAATGATTAGAAACTATCCTTCCATTGATTAATTCATCAAATATTTTCCATTTCATAATTTTTTTATTAAAACATAACTATACATACTTCAAAGAATGATATAATTAATATAGAATAAGTAAAAAATGACAAGTAATATGCATAAAATAATTAAACCATAATAATAGAGAAAATGAAAAAGGATCCTAGCATGAACCAACCAGCCCAACATCATCCCTAACAATATTCCACAAAATCCCACCATCAGCCACATCAAATCACTACCACAACAATATCACAACAGATCCTCCCTCACCTTATCAACCAACCTTACCATGTTCTATTTAAATCAAAATAAAGAACCTAGAATTATAAAATATATACATGAAAAAATATTTCTATAAATAATAATCTTAAACAAATATCACCAATAGATCTACTAAAGGAAAATAAGTGTAAATGATGAAATATCAGGCTTACATAGACATAAATGATATCTCAATGAATCATCATATTCCTATAACATCTTGATTATATCAACTCATTATGATCATTTTTTATTATTCAATTAAATCTAATGTAGTAGCAATAAGAGAAACCACAATCATCCAAATATTTTTCTCCAAGTAATATTTTATCATTTCAAAAATTTCTAAGTAATAATGACAACATCAATGAATATATACTTCATAATATTTCTTTTGTTTAAATCATTATGTTTTAAACCAGTTTATTGATTCAAAATTGGAAAATAAGAATAAATAATCATAGAACTACATAGTTACACTATTTAGTAAATATCAAAAGGAGATAACATAAATAATCATGTGAAAATATACAAAATCCTATTTCAATTCTTTATCTACTCATTATTGTCTTCTTCAGGTAATTTTCATCAATTTATGAATTTGAAACTAAATAATGATTATCAAACTTTACTCTTAATTTTACAGGATATGTCTTATATCCCCTATCTCAATTCATTGATTCAATGATTAATTAACTAGAATGAGATGACTGGTTAATAAATCTAACAAGAAAACTAATGATGAACCCAAAAACCCTAAATATATCATCAAATTACAAAACCCCGATTAGTTTTTCATAATAAATTCTCAAATATCATGAATATAGGAATATCCAGAATTAGAAACAATGAATGGGGAATAATGAAGTGATGGAAAAGATAAACAGAGATACATTAGAATAATGTTGTCATTTCATAATGAAAATACCCAAGGAACTATAAAAAATTCCATGGTTTATCCATCGTTCTCCCACAATTCCCTTGTGTATACCATGAAAATGAGTAAACATAATGAAATAATGGTAACCTCTTATCTAAATTCAATGAAAATAATAATAATTCACATCATGATAGGAATTCATCATACTAAATATGTTCTATATCCAAATATCATGACAAGATATCACCTCTATCTTGTGGTTAATAACCATTTCATGAGTGATAAGAAGAAGGTTTATGAAATAGATATAGGTACCATGTGTTATTTAATAACCCTTGAGAGATCGTGATGTGTCTCCTAGACACCCTTACTCCACCTTATCCAAATCATATTAATATCATAATACTTCTTAATCACCATAGTGAAATGAAACCTAAATTGCTATGAAAGTAGAACTATACTTCTATGGATTCATTTATTGATAGGAATAATTCATATTTTTACCAAAATATAGAAAATGAAATATTTAAGTATGATAAATCAGTACAACTATTTTATATTATGATAGATGAGTTTGAAAAATCTTGATGTCACTTGAGTGTAGTCCATGAAATATATAACAGTGTTAAAATATCATAATGAACTACCATTGTATGAGTCATTTTACCAACATATGGGTGATTAAGGATATGCATATGTTTTATTAGAAGTATGTTTATGTGTAATTGAACACAAGTGTATGTGTCATTCAATTCATTGTACGAGTGTTTGTTGAATAATCTTGTTAGAAAATTAACATCTTATGTGTCAACTATGAACTTTTATGTCTCATTGAGGTCAATGAGTTTTTATAATTTTCATAATTTTGATAAAGATTAATTTCTGTGTCATACAAGTGCTATGACTATGTCACAAAATCTACATGGATGTTATTTACTTTTCAAAATTATGTGAAAAAATAGACTGAAGGGAATTCTAAATGTCGTGAAAATGTGAGGATAATTTGTAATTATTATTATTGAATAAAATAAGATATAATTAAGATGAAATTTATTGTATATTCACAATTAATTAAATAACATTATCAATCACATTATCATGACCCAATTCATGTTTAGGTGAGAACCAACCGAGGATGATGTTTGAGCTGAGATGAGCCCTTTACTTATGAAGAGTTTCCATGTTCTTGTGCATGATGACATGAAAACATGGAATTTTTTTAATTATTTAATTGGTATGAATTTGATATAAGAAATAAGAATAATATATTTTCTAAATTTTTTTGAATCATACTATCTAAAAAGACCAAAAATTAAAGAAGAATTAAGGGGATATATAGACTTGTTTCAAATGAGTTTGAATGAGAGTTTTCACTGATATAAAAAATGTTTCTTTTTAATATTTAAAATGGAAATAATTTTCATATAAATATTTTTAAATATAAAAACCAAAAAAATTAAAATCATGATTTTGGATATTGACGGAGATCCAAGAATAAACTCTAAAGACCAATATGAAGAGAAGGGGAAGAAGAACATCATTTGAGGAGTCCATATGGTGACTTGAATATTCAATGGGATAATTATTCAAGTAGTTTCTTTCTTTTTATATTCATATGATATTATAAGTAGTTGATTCTAGAGAATTTTATGAGTTCATCATCATATACTTTATTGAGTTCATTTTTGATAATAAGAAGTGATCTGTGTGTGTGGGATACAAACTATGACATACCAGGGATGTAGGCCTCTAAAAACGAGTGTAACCTTATTAAAAAAAATCTTATCTATCCATTTAAATTTGGTTTTAGGGATTATAAGAAAGGTGATGAATAATCATAATATTAAATAAGGTTTTTAAAAATATAAACACACCAATTCACCCACCACCCCTTAGTGTGTGTCACACATATTATAAGGCCCCAGCCTTAAACCATACTTAATCTTGAGTTATAACAAGACTACACATTGAGGATCTTTTCAGGTTTAGAGTTTTAGAGAATTAGATCATAAAACATTCATTACATTCCACATTTAAAGAAAGTGGTTACATAAAATATTGTATTCATTTTTCCCATCAACGGAAACATATTTAAAATAAAACATGGATTCTTTCTTGACACTTCCTTGACACTATCATCATATCATGTACCCTTCCCTTGACCTGTGAAAAACATTTCAAAAATATGGGATGAGAATAAAAAGCTCAGTAAGGGATATAAAAATATGGAAAGGAAACATGAGTACATGTATACACAAGAATCAGTGAAATCATACTCTACCCATAAAACATAAGCACTTTACCATACCTCATCAAATCATGAATAAGTCATAGAAATCATAAGATAGTAAGGTAACTTGAGTCATTAATAACATTCTTACATAGGGAGTAACCCTCTTGGTTACGTTTGGAAAACCCATCATAGTATATTACCTAAATCTCTTTGAAGAAACCTTAACGTTTAACTCCTTCGCATTACCCAATGCATTGGAGAGCTATATCGGTCTCACCCTCCCTTAGTTTATCACGGAACCACCCGTCTTCATAACAATGCCCAAGAAACATAACATAATCGTATCACATAAAACATAAATATATGAAACATAAGATTTCCACATTTCAATCACAAGATATCAATACAACACATTGAAATAATAAAAACATTATGAAAACCATTTTCAATACCAAAATAAAAGAAAAGTAAAACATGGTATTTATTTTTCATTTAAAATAAAGAATGGCTTGTAGAGGAAGCCGAAACATAAATAATGGTCATGGAGGTGGAGAAGTCGTTGTCGCTACATACGTATGACAAAAATATTCCCTTTTGTCGTTTAGTAAAACGCTTCGTATAAAAAATATTACTTTTGGATAAACGTAAAAGCCAAAGAGGTTTATACACCGTATAAAAGAAGGTTGTGTATAAAACAAAATATGCCTCAATGAAAGGAGATTGAGATGAAGTCCCATACAAAGATCATTTTTTAAATAAAATAGATATATTATGTGTATTCACTATAAGTACACATAAATAAGGTACAAATACAATATAGGACATAATAATATCATGACATAATTTGAAATTAAGAGATTAACCCAAAGAACAGAAATCGGGTTAAGACGTTCCCTTACCTCATGTCCGACTTGACTCGATTGTTCTTTAATCTCATAAATAATAAACTTGAGTTAATTTATAATTTATTAACAAACTTTTTCAAGTTCATTATTCCTTTTATATCATTTATTACCATGTCATGAACACTATGTTATTATTTAAGTTAATAACGGTCATTGGTACTTGAGTCAAAAATAAACTCTTTATAATTACAAGTTTTTCATGGGGTAAAATATACATTATGTAAAGAATTATATTCATGATTTAGATATCATATATACCATATATATCCAGTATATTCATGAATTTATAATATTACATAACATTTAGAGGTAAGAAATGAAATTCACCGTTCATGGAGACGGTAAGCCGTACGTACGCATGAACGCTACTTCCATTTATATTTCATATTTAAAGGAATTAAAACATAATGATAAATAATAATGTTTTAATTCCATTATGGTATCATATATAATATCATTAAATCTATCCTTTATACGTACCACATATGGTATTAACGAATCAAATCACTTTGAGGGGGCGGTAGTCCGCACTTCCTAAAATGAAGATATCACATATACCCATAATGGAAGCCATAAAGTTATCCCATAAATGATAAATACAGAAGCTTAAGGAAAACATAAACATATTATATATCATATATAAATATAGTGACATCTTAATGGCCACCTTTGAAGGTGTTATAAGAATATTGAACAATCATCATTTCGTGAGGCAGAAATTCGCCATCCACAGAAACAGTATTTTCTTTAACCATTAGATGTAGGTGTGTGTAAGTGTAGCTCGAATGATTCTTATAAAAACATCCTAGTATATTGAAGATACTGGAGTTTTTATAAAATAAATTAATAAAAAGAGTTAAGGGGTTGGAGAAGCAAAATAATACATAAGAGCACAAGAGAAGACACTACCTTTAAATCGGGTAACTCTTTTTGATTTGAGCTCAAAGGCTTCCTTGGGAAGACTTCTGCCCAAAGTGAGGCTTCTAGGAGTAAGAGAGGGATGTGGAGAGACATAATGGGTAGAGCATGGCCGAAACAGAGGTTTGAGAGGTGTGGGTAAGGTGGTAGAGGTGGGGGCCTTTTATAAGAGGAGAGGAGGGGCACTCTTGGAAAGTTATAAAAGTTTACTTTATTATAAAATGATTTTCAGATTTTAAAGGTCCCACATTGATATAAATAGAGGATAAGGTGATAAGGGTTAGAAATATACTCATACAATAGTTCTTTGACAAGTGTAAGTCTTAGATGTTACATTATCTTTTCATTTTATTTAAATCGTTAAATAATGTGGTAATCGCTGCATCATCATGGTGTCATAAATAATTTAATGTATACAAATTATAAATAAATACTATGATGTAGGAACTCTTTTTAGATTTACAACAACTATTTATAGTCAGAAATATGACTTGTATAACCCCATTTAAAAATTGTTTTAGTAAAACAACTCATGTTTGTGTCATTTTTACTTTGACATTAAATAAAAAGATATTAATGTCATTTTCCTTCCAAAGTGGATCCATGGGGTCTCCAAGATGACCCATGGATTGTCCTGGTCGGCAATGACACATCCAATAAGGGTAGGACATGTGTCAAGTTCCTTTCATATTATTAAAACATTATTCTTACCTTAAATTACACTAATTACCTCTAATTGCGATTAAAAACATTAAAGTTACTATTCACAAAAAATTTATTTTAATCCCATTAAACCACATTTTACTTCTTAATGAAAACCATTTATATCATATTTTTGAAATTCAAAACACAGAGGTGGTAAAATTTCATTTAAAAGAAAAATTAGTTTTTAAAGTACCACTTAGTGGTTTCACAATTCATCAAAAATTGAAGCTTTTTAGAAAAATACCAAAACTTCACCCTAAGCTATATTTGATATTCCGAATTAAAAATTGATGTCTATTTTAAAAAATTCAAAAAATATAAGTTACATTAATTAATTTAATAATTAATTCCCACTGTCAGAGAAAATAGTGTGTTTTTATGAAACAATAAGTATAAAACGATTGACACTAGTTTAAGTACAATTTCAAAGTGAAATTAATTCCAATGACCAACATTGGATTAAATGGTAAAAATATATGCTAATTTCACTTTAAAACCAATTAAAAAGATAATATAATCATATAAAAAAATTAGATTAAAAAGAGGTTTTGAATTAAAATACAACATTTTTCACTATTCATTAAAAAAAGAACATTATCAGAAAATACCAGAAATTTATCCAAAGTAAATTTCAATGTCCCAATCATAAAGAATAAGTTTATTTTGACAAATATAGCTTATAAAATTTTTAAAATATAGATTTAAAAATGGTTTTCCATCAAAAGGTTGTAAAACAATCTTTTAAAAATATTAATGTATTCCTTGGTTAAGATTGGATTTATTCTCATTTTAAGCCTCTAAAACACTATCTAATTCATTAACAGACATAGATAAAAATATCTATTATTCATTATTTACTTGGGATGTTACATCCTTACCCCCTTTTGAAAATTACTTCCTCGCAATTTATTTACTTATCGAATAAGTGGGGGTATTTAGCCCTCATTGCATTTTCAGATTCCCATGTTGCCTCTTCAACCATGGTTTTTCCACATAACCTTTACCTGGTGAATTACCCTATTTCGCAACACTTTCTCTCTTCGGTCAAGAATATGGACTGGTTGTTCTTCATAATAGAGATTCTCTTCCAACTGAACTACCTCTGGGCTCAAAACATTAGATGGATATGGCATATACTTTCTCAACATCGAAACATGAAAAATATTGTGTACCTGAGATAAACTCAGAGGTAAAGCCACATGGTAAGCAACTTATCCAAATTTCTCCAGAATTTCATATGGTCCAATGAACCTTGGAATCATCTTTCCTTTCTTAACAAATCACATCACACTTTTCCACAATGAAACTTTGAGAAAAACATAATCACCTACCTCAAAAGATAGATCCTTCCTCCGATTATCCGCATAACTTTTCAGTCTTCTCTGAGCTGTTATCATGTGTTTCTGAATCAAATAAACTTTTCTGCCATCTCTTCTACCAATTCTGGTCCTATCAGCTTCCTTTCACCCACTTCATCCTAAAAAGATGGAGTTCGACACTACTTCCCATATAATTCCTCAAATGGTGCTATCTGTATACTGGAATGAAAACTGTTATTATAAGAAAACTCAACCAAAGAAATATGTTGGTCCCAACTTCCCTGATAATCCATCGAACAAGCACGTAGCATATCTTCCAAAGTCTGAATTTTTCGTTCTGACTGCCCATCTGATTGAGGATGAAAAGCTATACTAAAATTTAATTCAGTACCCAACGACTTCTGAAGGCCTTTCCAAAAGTTAGAAGTAAACCTGGGATCACGGTCAGATACAATGGAGAGAAGAACTTCATGTAACCTGACTATCTATTTAAGATACAAATGGGAAAGTTGATCTAGGGAAAAAGTATCTTGTATAGCAAGGAAATGAGAATATTTAGTCAAGCGATCAACAATAACCCAGATTTCATTATTACCTCGAGGTGTCTTCGGCAATCTCACAACAAAGTCCATGGATATATTTTCCCATTTCCACTCTGGTACTGGTAAAGGATGAAGCATCCCATTTGATAACTACCACTCTGCTTTAACCTGTTGACAAGTCAAACACTTTACAGTAAAATCAGAAATATCTCTTTTCATTCTGTCCCACCAGTAATACTCCCGAAGATCTCGATACATCTTAGTACTGCCTGGATAAACTGAAAACGGAGAACTATGAGCTTCAAATAACAAATCTCTCTTCAACTGTGAATCACCAGACACACATAATCTCTCCCCAAATCTCAAAACACAATAATTATAAATTTTGAATTCAGGCAACTTACCCTTCTGAACTAGCTCTACCTTTTTCTGCAACTCAATGTCTTGCTTCTATGCTTGCTTGATTCTGTCTGATAGAGAAGATTTAACTGATAACTGAAACAAAACAGAAGAACATCCTGCACCAACAACTTCTATGCCAAATTTCATCAAATCCTTAACCAAAAGATCACGTTCCAAACACAACATTGTTAATAAAGCATTACTATTTCGACTCAAAGCATCAGCCACTTTATTTTCTTTTCCCGGATGGTAATGAATCATACAATCATAATCCTTGATTAATTCTATCTATCTCTTCTGTCTCATGTTCAATTATTTCTGAGTGAATATATACTTTAAACTTTTGTGATCAGAATATATTTCACACTTCACTCCATAAAAATGATGCCTCCAAATTTTTAAAGCGAAAACAACAGCAGATAATTCCAAATCATGTGTAGGATAATTTACCTCATGAGTTTTCAACTGTTGTGAAGCATAAGCAATTACCTGATCATTCTACATTAGGACGCAACCAAGTCCTTTCAGTGAAGCATCACTGTAGATAACAAACTCACCATTTCTGGAAGGTAGTGTGAAAACTAGAGCATTCACCAATCTTCTTTTCAACTCCTGAAAACAATCATCACATTCTTTTGTCCAGATCAACTTAACACCCTTCCGAGTTAGCTTAGTCATTGGACTAGATAATAGTGAAAACTTTTCAACAATCCTTCTGTAGTAACCTTCGAAACCAAGATAACTACGGATCTCGGTTACATTTTTGGGTCTTGGCCATTCTTCAAAAACTCTTGTTTTTGCAGGATCCATAGTTATTCTATCTTTAGAAACAATGTGACCAAGGAAAGAAATTTGTTGCAACAAAACTCACACTTGATGAATTTCCCATACAATTTCTTTTCTTTTAAGGTTTACAAAATAACCCTTAAATGTCTTTCATGCTCGTCTTTAATTTTAGAAATCACCTAAATACCATCAATAAAAACAACCAACATTTTTCACCTTAGTCAACCGAGCCATCACTCTAACAAACTATTTAGTTCTGATTCTGACCATCTCAGGATACTGATTTGAAAGGTCATTTCCCTCTGTATACCTTCCCCAAAAATCTGTTCTATTCCCTCTATGAAAAATCATTCTTAACACAGAAATATATTAGGAGAAGCAACATGGTAATATTCAAATACTATATCATTTCAATTGACCATAAAAAAATATTTTTGGATAATCATTTAATAAAATTCTAACTCCTAAAGTTGTCTAAACCGACCACTGATACCAACTATAAGGCCCCAGCCTTAAACCTTACTTAATCTTGAGTTATTACAAGACTACACATTGAGGATCTTCTCAGGTTTAGAGTTTTAGAGAATTAGATCATAAAACTTGCATTACATTCCACATTTAATGAGAGTGGTTACATAAAAGACAGTATTCATTTTTCCCATCAACGAAAACATATTTAAAATAAAACATGGATTCTTTCTTGACACTTCCTTGGCACTATCATTATATCATGTACCCTTCCCTTGACCTGTGAAAAACATTTCAAAAACACGGGATGAGCATAAAAATCTTAGTAAGGGATATAAAAATATGGAAAGGAAACATGATTACATGTATACACAAGAATCAGTGAAATCATACTCTACTCATAAAACATAATAACTTTGACATACCTCATCAAATCATGAATAAATCATATAAATCATAAGACAGTAAGGTAACTTGAGGTATTAATAACATTCTTACGTTGGGAGTAACCCTCTTGGTTACATTTGGAAAACCCATCACAGTACATTCCCTAAATCTTTTCGGAGAAACCTTAACGTTTAACTCCTTCGCATTACCCAATGCATTGGAGAGCTATATCGAGCTCACCCGCCCTTAGTTTATCACGAAACCACCTGTCTTCATAACAATTCCCAAGAAACATAACATAATCGTATCACATAAAATGTACATAAAGAAAACATAAAATTTCCACATTTCAATCAAAAGATATCAATACAAAACATTGATATAATAAAAACATTATGAAAACCATTTTCAATACCTAAATAAAAGAAAAGTAAAACATGGTATTTATTTTTCATTTAAAATAAAGTATGGCTTGTAGAGGAAGCCGAAACAAAAATAAATGTCACAACGGTGGAGAAGTCTTTGTCACTGCCTACGTATGACAAAAACATTCACTTTTGTCGTCTAGTAAAACGCTTCATATAAAAAAAGATTACTTTTGGATAAACGTAAAATCCAAAGGGGTTTATACACCATATAAAAGAAGGTTGTGTATAAAACAAAATATGCCTCAATGAAAGGAGATTGAGATGAAGTCCCATACAAAGATCATTTTTTAAATAAAATTGATCTATTATGTGTATTCATGATAAGTACACATAAATAAGGTACAAATACAATATAGGACATAATAATATCATGACATAATTTGAAAGTAGGAGATTAACCCAATGAACGGAAATCGGGTTAAGACGTTCCCTTACCTCGTGTCCGACTTGACTCAATCGTTCTTTAATCTCCTGAATAATAAACTTGAGTTAATTTATACTTTATTAACAACCTTTTTCAAGTTCATTATTCCTTTTATATCATTTATTACCATGTCATGAACACTATGTTATTATTTAAGTTAATAACGGTCGTTTTAACGATCATTGGTACTTGTGTCAAAAATAAACTCTTTATAATTACAAGTTGTTCATGTGGTAAAATATGCATTATATCAAGAATTATATTCAATATGTAGATATCATATATATCATATATATCCATTATATTCATGAATTTATAATATTACATAACATTTAGAGGTAAGAAATGAAATGCACCGTTCATGGAGACGGTAAGCCGTACGTACGCATGAACGCTACTTCCATTTCTATTTCATATTTAATGGAATTAAAACATAATGATAAATAATAGTATTTTAATTCTATTATGATATCATATATAATATCATTAAATCTATCCTTTATACGTACCACATATGGTATTAACGAATCAAATCTCTTTGAGGGGGCGGTAGTCCGCACTTCCTAAAATGAAGATATCGCGTATACCCATAATGGAAGCCATAAAGTTATGCCATAAATGAAAAATAAAGAAGATTAAGGAAAAAATAAACATATTATATATCATATATAAATATAGTGACATCTTAATGTCCACCTTTGAAGGTGTTAGAAGAATATTGAACAGTCATCATTTCGTGAGGCAGAAATTCACCATCCACAGAAATAGTATTTTATTTAACCATTAGATGTAGGTGTGTGTAAGTGTAGCTAGAATAATTATTATAAAAAAATCCTAGTATATTGAATATACTGGAGTTGTTACAAAATAAATGAATAAAAATATTTTAGGGGGTTGAAGATGTAAAATAAAACATAAGAACACAAGAGAAGACACTACCTTTAAATCGGGTAACTCTTTTTGATTTGAGCTCAAAGGCTTCCTTGGGAAGACTTATGCCCAATGTGAGGATTATAGGAGTAAGAGTGGGATGTGGAGAGAAAAAATGGGCAGATATTGGACAAACCAATGGTTTGAGAGGTGTGGGTAAGGTGGTAGAGGTGGGGGCCTTTTATAAGAGGAGAGGAGGGGAACTCTTGGAAAGTTATAGAAGTTTACTTTATTATAAAATGATTTTCGGATTTTAAATGTTAAAAATTGATATAATTCAAGGATAAGGTGATAAGAGTACTAAATATACTCATCCAATAGGTCTTTGACAAGTGTAAGGCTTATATGATACATTTTCTTTTCATTTTATTTAAATCGTTAAATAATGTGGTAATCGCTGCATCATCATGGTGTCATATATAATTTAATTTATTTAATGTCTAAAAATTATAAAAAAAATACTATGATGTAGGAAATCATTTTATATTTCCAATGACTATTTATAGTAAAACATTTGAAATGTATAACCCCATTTAATAATTGTTTTAGTAAAACAACTCATGTTTGTGTCATTTTTACTTTAACATTAAATAAAAAGATATTAATGTCATTTTCCTTCCAAAGTGGCTCCATGGTGTCCCCAAGTTGACCCATGGATTTTCTTGGTCGGCCATGACACATACAATAAGGTTAGGACATGTGTCAAGTTCATTTCATATTATTAAAACATTATTCTTACCTTAAATTACACTAATTACCTCTAATCATGATTAAAAAAATTAAAAGTTACTATTCACCAAAAATTTATTTTAATCCCATTGAACCAAATTTTACTTCTTAATGAAAACCATGTATGTAGGATTTTTTAAATTCAAAACACAGAGGTGATAAAAGTTTATTTAAATGAAAAATCAGTTTTTTTAAGTACCACTTAGTGGATTCACTGTTCATAAAAAATTGAAGCTTTTCAGAAAAATACCAAAACATCACCCTAAGATATATTTGATATTCCGAATTCAAAATTGATGTCTATTTTACAAAATTAGAAACATATAAGTTACATTAATTTAATAATTAATTCCCGCTGTCAGAGAAAATAGCGTGTGTTTGTGAAACAATAAGTATCAAAAGATTGACACTAGTTTAAGTCCAATTTCAAAGTGAAATTAATTCCAATGACCACCATTGGATTAAATGGTAAAAATATATTCGAATTTCACTTTAAAAACAATTAAAAAGATAATATAATCATATAAAAAAATTATATTAAAAAGAGGTTTTGAATTAAAATACAACATTTTCACTATTCATTAAAAAAAGAACATTATAAGAAAAATACCAGAAATTTATCCAAAGTAAATTTCAATGTCCCAATCATAAAGAATAATTTTATTTTGACAAATATAGCTTATAAAATTGTCAAAATATAGATTTAAAAATGGATTTCCATCAAAAGGAAGTAAAATAATCTTTTAAAAAAATTAGTGTATTCCATGCTTAAGATTGGATTTATTCTCATTTTAAGCCTCTAAAACACTATCTAATTAATTAATAGACATAGATAAAAATATCTATTATTAATTACTTACTTGGGATGTTACACATATTGTGATCCCAAAATTGGTATTTGATACAATTCCCACCCACTAATATTTCTATTGAGGTCTTGATAAGGTTAAATGTAAAACTATGAAATACTACTTAATCAATACATTTAATGTAAAGGGTTTTCATTATTGGAAATAGAGAATGGTAACATAAATTTTTTCTCTAGGATATAATGTTTTCAGCTATGTTAAATATGGATCCACTAGTCCCAAATAATCCTCAACATGATCTCTAAAAGAAATGAACATTGAAAATGTTTGAAAGACCTTGAATTATTTATTTTCATATTTATCAAAAAAATACATGAAAAATTTTATAGTATGAAGAAATACATATTGTATTTAAGAAAATTTTCATCACATATTTGGGGGAAATAAAAATGTTGAAGAACAGAATATTCAAAATAGTCAACAATAGTCTGAAGAAATTGTAATTCTTTAATAAGAAACTATTAAAAAGTTCCTTACTAGGTTATATCTATTTTTAGTACAATTATTGAGATTTTAGAGAATATTGAAGACTCTATTTTATAATTAATAATATCAAAAACCATCTAGATAAATTTAATACACTGATCTTATCTATAGATGATATAGATCTTTATGAATTTACTGATGGTAAAATTCATAGTACTCTAATGAAATATGAACTGAGAAGAGGGCCTTAACTTAAAAGAAATGGAAAATATGAAAAGGATATTTAATTGAAATCCATTTCAATTTGTAAATTTGTAAGAGATGATTGAAATCTCAGATAAAGTTGAAAAAAGAATATTATGAGAAAAATATTTATCTCATGTTAATAAATTTCACATGATGATAAAGTGGTATGTATAGAGGAAAGAAATTAAAATATTTTAATTCTATAAAGGTTGGTCATTTTTATACATACCATACCATGAAATTTGGAGGATACAATGATGATGAATAAGTTACCAAGGGGACCACCAATATGAGAGATCTCCTAAATGATTAATGAAAAGGGACAAAATAATATTTTTCCTAGTTAATTTAGAAGGATCTTCATGTAAATTTAAGAAGGAATTTTGACTACTAGAGAAACAAGTGATGATGATTATAAAGCTCCTAGAGGTTTATCTCAAATAGTCCTCTTGTTGTAAGAGGAAGAAGAAGTGAACCCTTTAAAGATTAGTCAATGTAGATCTATTTGTATATTATAGAGGAATGATAGATTTATAAAGAATATACTTTGAGAATGGAAATTAAAATATGTTCAAAATAAATAATATGGGTAATAGAAGTAAAAAATATCCACATAGGAGGTTCAAACAAAAAATAAAAACTATAGATTGAATATGAATGCTAGTCAAGATATTTATATTATTAAAATTAAAAAAATCATTGAAGAAAAAACATATACCATTTTTTGGGGATAAAGAATTTGATAAACTAAGAAATTAGAATATTTAAATTATGAAGATGGATGAACCAATTAAAAAAATAGAAATAAGGGTTTAAGATAAATTGGTGAATACTCCAATTAAACTAAAATAAGCATCTATTCTAAGTACGAGGCATGATATGAAAAGGGTGAGTATAAAAAATTTATAATGAAGATTGTGTTCAGCCTATGATTGAAAAATTATGAAATTGAAGATGGTGTGGATATTCATGGTACGTTTTTTTGGAAAATATATAAATCATATTTAAAACTGATCATTTCATGGTGATTATTTTTTTTATTATTAATGGTGAGATAATATTTAGTTAATCGAAAACATTTGTTGATGGTTGAAGAAAAAGTGCATACATCATTTTTCATGATAATTTATTGAACAGGTGATTGAGTGGTGATAATGATTTTGGTTAAGAGTAATTTGATGTGTTTAGAAGGCCTTTATCTTTTCCAAAGAATGAAAGGAGAAATTTGTGTGATGTATATAATTTTCATACTAAGACAGGATAGTAACATCATATGGTCGATAAGTTATACATGTGGTTAATCCATTAATATGGTCGATTTTCATCTTTACATAGCTGATCAGCATGTTAAATAGATTATACATGAATTCGATCCGCATAGTCAGTCTATTTTACATATTATCAATATATTGAGTTTACATTTTTATTAATATTAGAAATGAACTTTTAGTTAGTCAATATATTGACCTTTTATATCTGGTTGATCATCATGGATAATCTATTGAGTTGAGAAATGTAATGTTGATTCCAAAAAATTGTATATGTAACACTTTGACATCAAGGTTAAAGTGGTAGTATTTAGAAGTGTTAAGTTAATTCAAATTTCATACCTCAATGTAAATGGGATTCTAGATATATTTAAGGATCATTAATTTCTGACAATTGAAAATGATAAGGCTATGTCATGTTTTATACATTTTGGATACTTTTAGAAGAATAGTTGATTGTGTAGCTGTTTAAATCATGAAAATGGGATCACCATATCAGGGGGTATATATGTATATAGTTTTAAAAATAAATCAATGTTTTATTCTATCATAGGGAGTAAAATTCCATAGTAAATTCTATGTGGGTGTTTTGGTTGAGGTGTTGATCATAAGCCTTCATATTAGAAACACATAGACACTATATAAATTTAGATTATTTTAGTTGTGTAAGAATTTTGATTCTAATACTTTACAATACCAATAGAAGGATTTTTAGGATAATAATTTTGTCTTCATAATTTAATCATTGTATAAAGCATAATTCATTTAGACTTATCATTTTCTTGAATTATTTTTTTTAAAAACTCAAATGATTGTAGAGGTATTTTATTACAAAAAATAACATGTTCTGAATATTTTAGTTATGAAATCGTTTAATTTTAAAAATCAATTGATTATTATTATTATTATTATTGATTTATCATTTATAGTGTAATAATCAAATGATTTTGTTGGGAGATTAATACTAAAAAACTGGAACCCAAGACCATATATGCCATATGAAATAAAATTTATTTTTGATGATATTAAATGAATGAATGTTATTATGGGAAGAAGAGGAAGAATGTTAATATTATGTGATAGTTATTACATGTGGGTATTGCATTGATTCTAAATAGAATAAATGATAGTTTTAAAGATATAAATTTGAGTGTTCAGAAAAATTCATATTTTTATTTGTGTAATATCATGATTATAGGTTGGAGAATCAAAAATAAGTAAGATCTTATAGAATAATACATATGTGATTTATCATGAATAAATATATTCAAAAAATTATAATATATAAAAAGGATATAAAACTATGAAAAATATAATTGTTGATTTTTACTTAATGTTCATGATAGAGATATGGGAAGAATAATTCAATGTTTCCATATACATTTTTTGAAGATCTTTTTTAATGGTAAAGATGTATACATTTTTAGTTTCATGAAGGGTTGTGTAAGTGACATGAATTGGTGTGTTGATAATATGATATAACCAAATACTAAGAACAAAAAGTACATAGAACAATTGGAAACATTATAATAATGTATTGGAGGAAGACATATCAATTTTTATGTGTGTAGGAGACACCGAAGAATAGATGGGATACATGAAATCATGAGTTTCAAGGTTATTCCCTGACCACTATAGTAACATGATTATTATAATGCGTAGTATGATATTGAATTAACTGTGACGACACAAAGGATTATCCTTCTCAAATTGTGAGGGAAACCTTGTAAATCGATTTCATTCCCTTTTATTGGAGTGAATTTTTATGTGAGAATTATTTTTATAAAGAGTACTCTACATTGTGGTGAGGTTAGTTTCAAAAAAAATTTAAAATGTATAATAATAACTAATTCAAAACCATCTAAGAGATATTATATAGATCTTATAGTAGATGTATAAGTGGTATCAGTGTAAGATTAACTTAATTTTTATTATATTTTTCAAGATTGTTATATGAAGTCACTCTTAGAAAGATGAAGTTTTTGTTAATTTATTTTATATATAATGGATAATTGAAATTAATTAAATATAATTCGAAAACAAATATTTGATGGGAAATGATATCACATATGAAAGAAAATAATGTTTTTATTTATGTAATGTATCAGCATAATTCTTAGGAAGCTATAACAGATGGATTTTCACTAAATAGTGAAGGTGCTTCTTTGAAAGTTGATGAAAATAGAAATATAGAAAATGATGGTTATGCAATAAATACTATTTATTCATCTCTTTTAAAGGGTAAAATTTTGAATGTTAATGAAATAAAAGTAGAAAAATGCATTTATGATAAATTGGAAAATATATCTTAAGTTATGAAAAAATTGAAGATAGAAAATTTATAATTATTATTACTTACATATGAATATTTCTAAATGCATGATGATTAGACTATCAATATATTATTCATAAGGGATAATGATGTTTTAATAATGATGAGAGGATCCTATGAGATACTGGAAGATTCAAATATTCTTGAAAGTATTTTAACTTACCAGAAAACATTTATGCTAAATTATTTTCTTTATAATAGAATAATCCTGGTGATATTCCTCTAGATTACATTCATGTAATTTTAATATCATATAAATGAGAAAAGGAAACATTTTCAAGAAAAAGGTAAAGCATAAAAATGAAATATTCTTTCAATAAAAAATGAATAGAATTGGATGAATATGATTTTTATTGAAGAATAATATTTTATTTATACATTTTTGAGGATATACAGGATAAGTTTGATAATGTCATTTACTTTATCTCAAGAAAAAATAGAAGATGTAAATGAAACTTCAAGGGAATTTTTTCCATAAAACATTTATATGGAGATATATTTTGAATTTTTGTACAAATTATACTAAATCCAAAACTGAAGATTATAGTGAAAGAGAATAGGATATTCATAAAATTTTCTCAAAAAAAAATCCTTCAATAAAAAATGGTTATTTAAAAGGGAAATTTAAGAATATATATTTATTTAATTGAATAAACTTTCTATGAAATGAATGTGGTGGTAGTGAAAATTAATACCAGACATACCGATGGTTAAGATACTGAAAATAACTCATTGCAAAAGTAAATGATGAAATTTTTACCAATTATTAATGAAATTGGAAAAATGAATAAAAAGATTCTGTGATGTAGTTCAGTTTGAATGATTATTTATCAAATATCACTAAATATGATAAATGATGTCATAATCTGAATAATGAAAATGAGTCATCGAATAGAAGCTAATTATTTTATAGAATAAAATGATAAATATCTTTATCTCATATCAATTAGTTTCTTCAGAGGATAAATAAGTAAGAATATAGAAAAATAGCCTTTCAAATATTTTAATTTTGTATATGTAGTTCATTTCTTTAATAACCATACCATATAATTTTTAAATTAAAATGAAAATGTATAATTTACCAGGAGGTCCACAAATAGGATATATCAACCAAAAGTTATTTCTAAGAGGAAAAAAGAATATTTCACATAGTTCCTTTATTATGGTATTTATACTAATTTAGGACAGAATTTATGATAGTGATCAAAGTTGGGATGATGATGAGAATTATCATCGAGGAGTATCTCAATGAGTTCTCATAGAATAAGAGGAAAAATAAGTGAACCCCCTAAAATAAAATTCATAGTGTATCGGTTTTTACTTTGTAGAGGAAGGATAATGTCATGAAGAATATACTATGAGAAATGATATAAAAATATATTTAAAAGAAAAAGGAAGGCTAATAGATGAAAAAAATTTACTTGAAATTTTTTTGAACTAATAATGGTTAATACATGTTAAAAAAGAGAGTTTGTTTAATGAAATCAAAATTCTAGAGATTGATATTGAAAAAAGGGAAAACCCATTGAAGATGTTACTTCTACCATTATCCTTGGGGAATATAAAATTGAAAATTTTAGTAAGAAAAAGCTTGATATTTTGTAGGAGGATGAAATTTTTTTTAAAAAAGAACATAGTTTTTAAAGAAAAAGGCGAATACTCTAAGTAACCTAAAAAGTAACTATTCCAAATAAGATTAATGATATGAAATGGGAGAGTGTAAAAAAGTTTTATTGAAGAATATAATGAGCTCGAGATTAAAAATTAGACGAATAGAAGATGAAATTTATATGTTTTTATGTTGTCTATTATTTAAAACATATGAATATTATTCAAAATCAGGTATTTAAAGGTGATTAATTTGGGATAATTGTTGGTAATCTGGTCATCAATGAATGAAAGACTAGTTTTGATATGTATAGAAATAATTTTTATATATTGTTTCATAAAATTTAATAAAATAGTTGTTTGGGAGATACTTAAGAGTTTTTAATGTGCATTTTTTAGTTTTTATTAGGACTTTTGGTTTTCCCAAGAAGATAAAGATATATGATTTGTGTTTAGAATTTCTAGATGGAGATAAGATCGACTCTTTATATAGTGGATAAATTTTAAATGTACTCAATTAGTTGATTTGGTTTATTTTTTTCTTTTCATGATCAATTTGGATGGTCTATAAAATTTAAATGTGGTAAATACTCAATATCATTTTATTATTTAAGTAGTTCATATATTAAGATTTCACATGAAGGTGTTCTTCACGGTCAATCCATTGAGCTGAGCTATGTATAAGTGATAGAAAAAAACATATGATATACTCAGATTCATGTACAAATTTAAAGGTAGCATTGTAAGTACTGATATGTGTGAAGTAAATTTAAGGTTCATTAACTATGTATAAAGGTGATTCTAGATCTTTGTATATTTTATGAGGATTTGAAAAAAATAATTGAAAAATAATATGGTATGGTGTTTCCAAGATAGAAATTTTGATAAGAATAGTCAACTTGGATGTTTTTTGAATATTGAAACTTGGATCAACATGGAAGTGTGTATCCATGTTGATCATTTTTTAAATTATTTCAAGGTGAAATCTAATAAGTATAGAAATATTCCATAGTAAATTTTATGTATGAGTTTTCATTGAGTCTTTGATAAAAAAATTTAATCATAAATCTTTAGACATTGTATGAATTTGGTTTATTTTTACTGTAAGGATTCTAAGTGTAATCCTTTGGAATAGTAGTGTGTGGATTTTGAACATAAGGATTTTATTTTTACTACATAATCCTTCTAACCTGTATAAATATTTTTAGATTATAATTTTTTATATTTATATAATGTTTGAAAATTCCGTGTTTCTAAAAATGTTTTATTATTAAGAATATCAAATTTAGAAGATTCCAAGTGTGATATCCTTTAATGAAAAATTAACATGAGAATTATTATTAGGATCCAGAAATGATTTATGAAGTAAGAATAAATAAGTTTCCTTGAGTGATTTAAACCAAAAATGTGGAATCCATGACCATAGGGGTTATATAAATTAATATATTTTTCTGTTCAGATTATATTAGTTCAGATTATTGAGGAGATTATAGGAAGAATTATAATATTATTTGATAGTTATTACATTTGGTTATTACATTGATTGTGAGTAGAAACAATGCTATTTTTTGAAAATATATATTTTAGTCTTCATAAAAATTCAAATGTAGATTTCTGTAACTGTATTATTATGGGTGGGAAACATTAAAATAATTAGCATTTTCTAGAATATTGTTCACATGATATGCCATAAATATATAAAGTCATTAATGAAGAATAAATAAAATGGGATGAATACTAAAAAAAGTTACTTGGTGAGTCGGCTTTGGAGTTTGTAGTAGAAAGAGAGGAAGAAGAAGATATTGATTCAACATAAATTTTATAATGATATATTTTCATGATGATGATGAATTAATTTTTACTTTAATAAAGAACTAAGATAGTGATTTAAAGAGGAATATTTTTACTATTTAAGAAAAAAAGAAGAAAACATACATAGAACACCTGACAACATGATAACAATATATGATAGGAAGACATATTAGTTTTCACCCAAACTATTTATCATTGAAAATTTAATGAAACTATTGTGTTTACGACACATTGATACATAGTAACATGACATGAAAGTGTGATTTTCAATGTTATTTCCTTGAAATTGTACCCACATGATTATTATAGTTGGTAGTGTGATCTGAAATAGACATAAATCACACCAAGTACGGGACTTTTCACATTGAAAGGTAAAAACATTAAATATACTATATTCCCATTTTTGGTGTGTTTTTTGGTATGAGTAAAGTTATTATCACATGCACACTAATAAGTGGGGAGGTTTATATCAAAATAAATTTTAAAAGTACATTAATCTCCAATTTACACCCCACTCAGTGATGCATTATAAATTATGTAGTTTTTCTAAAATTCTAATCATTTCTAGGTTTCCATATTTACTTATTTGTTTTTTGAATATTTTTATTTAAATTATCTCTTGGAAGGAAGTATATTTTAACTAATTTATTTTATCTATAATGGATAATTTAAAATTAGTGAACATAAATGGGATACCTACATTTTATAAGAAAGGTTATTCTATATAAAAGGAAAAGTAGTTTCCATTCCCATTATCTATTGTTTAGGATGTTTTATAAGATGAAACTAATTAATTTTTTCCATATTGTGAATGTTCTTACATAAATTGGATGAAAACTAAAATATGGAAAATAATGTTTCTACTAGAAATGCTATTTTTTTCATCACATTCAGAGTGTTAATTTTTGGAATTTAAAAGAATCAAAAGGTATATTGGTATTTGGAATAAAAAATAGAATATATATGAAGGTGAAATAAAAATAAATCGGGAATAATTGAAATTTTTGTGACTTAAATATGAATTATATATTTTTGATGATTAGACTACTGATATTTTCTTCACGAGAGTTATTCTAGTAGTGATAAAAATCAAAGGCTATGGTGAGAAACATGACGATTAAGATCTTATTGACATTTTTTATATTTCTTAAAAGATAATTTTGATTGAAAGTATTTCTTTTATAATAAAAGGATCAAGTTGAGATTCCCCTTGATGAAATTCTTAATATTTTAATATTTTATGAAATTAAAGTGGTAAATGTTTTCATGAATAATGTTACATTTAAAATGGATATATATTTTAATGCCACAAAGAAATAGAAAAAAATTAATAATGATTTTATTGAATAATAGTCTTACTATTTATATTTTTATGAACATATATAGAAGATGTTTGATGAATTAAATTTATTTATCTCATGAAAATTGAAAGGAATGTCCAATGGAAAATTTACCTTTAGTTATTTCATATGTAGAGCTATTGAAAAGTATTCTAAAAATTATCCTAATTAAAAAATTGAATAAGGTAGTGATGTGGAAAAGGATTATCATTGAATGTTCTCAAAAAATAAATCCAAAAATTTAAATGATTATTTTGAAGATAAGGTTAATAATTTATCCATATTTATAAGGAGAAACTTTCTATCAACGAAAAGAGATAGTAGTAAAAAATAATTATGAATCATCCTATGATGTGGATTTAGAAAAAATTAACATTAAAATATTAAATAATGAAAAGGTTACTAATGATGAATATAATTATAAAAGTAAAGAATAAGTGTCTATGATAGGGATATTGATAAATAAATAAATATATTATTATCAATCAAATATCTCTAAATTGTAAATATAATAATGTTTAAGAATGATAATTCATCACCTAATAGAAAGTAATTAATTTATAGAACAAAATGTATAAATTTCAGTATACTCTTAAAAACAATTTGGAATAAATAATATCAAAAAAAAGGAGGGTTTTACAATATTAAACATATATTGGTTCAATAGAAGAGGATTTGAAAAAAATCTAGATCCAGTATTCAAAACTTCTTTTCAAAAGGTAGAGATTGTTGTAAGAAGAATGATATTTTTGAAGCTCAAAAAAATAACATATTATAATGGTGAAATATTTTTTAAAATGTTGTAGAATAATAAAAAATAATGGACATTAATGATTTCCAAGTTTGTAGAAAAATATAGTGATAATTAAAAGTCAATAAATTTATAGAACACAAGCCACAGTTGAAAACTACTACAGATGGTGACTATAGAAAAGATGATAAGAGGATAATTATGTAGAAAAATATATCAAGAAATCATAATATTAATTTTTTAAAAATGGATTCAATATTGGTGACTCCAGGAATGATTTTATAAAAATAGCCTATTCTAGATTTCATGTTTTATACAAAGTAAAATATGAATTTTAAGGTTACGACCTATATTATTGGTGATTTTACATGGATATCAATAGATATGATTTAACATCATACATTATAAAATGTTTAAGTGTTTTGAGAGTAATACATTGAAGGGTATTTAGACCATTCAAAAAAAGATCCCAAAACAAATTGTAAACTCTTAAAAAAAATCTCAAAACAGGTTCGATATTATTGAGTAAGTCTATGAAATGTTAAATCAATTTGTTAAATATGAGAATTAATTTATTTTCATTAAATGTTTGAAAAATTATCAAATTTATTGTCCCAAATACATATAATATGAAAAAAATTACATGTGAAATATTTAGTTATTGAAGTTTCACTCAAAACATCCAACGGGTAAAACACATAGATTTTATAAAATGGATATTCCTTTCATATAATAGGAGATTGAAAACGTTTTCTTGATTTTGAATGGGAAATATAGGTTTAATAATCATTTTAAATTATGTGTCCCTAATACTTATGAGATATGGATCATCTTTTAAAGAATAAATATGAAATATAAAAACAATCAGTATATTGATTGATTGGCACATAATTTTATAACAGTTTCTAGGATTTATAATTCAGGAAATGAAGTGATAATTAGGATGAATGGTTTCATGTTCGGAAACCTACAATATTTATTAAAGGATACCAGAGTAAATTTGAGTAGAGGTAAAAATTTTAAGTGGTTGATGATATAAATTATTCTTATCTCAGTATGAAATAAGAGAATCAATTATAGAATCAATGGACTTGTCATCTTGAAATAAATAAGATTAAAATTTTTACTATAATTAAAAATGTTCATTATTATTATTTTATAAAAATATAATGATATTTGATGTTCTCAACATTCAAAAAAGGGGATGATTACTACCACTTGACCCAAAAGGTGGACATTCGATCTACTAACCCTTTGTTTCTCATTTATTAATATGTGTCTCTTCCCATGGGCAAGAAATTAATAAATATATATAATTACCATATTAATTTTATTTATGACTTCACACATGTTACATGTGTCATGTTTTTTAATGACAAGTTTTAGTCCATAATAATGTTTAAATGTTTCAAAAAAGTTTGGAAACATAGTGTGTATTTTCTCTCAAGAAGATACTGAAAAACAACAGAAATTTGTTTATAAATTATAAATTTAAAGCTTATATAAAGAATAATGGCATCTAAAATAAAGTCTATACATCAAACACACCATTAAAGTGATGTGTATGAATAAAAGAATATATAGAAGGTGGAGATGGCTCATCAAATCATGACCTAGTATGATAATTCTTTACATTTTTGGAGAAAATCTATTTCTATAGAAGTTCACATGAAAAATTATTGTTTATATATCCTACATTATTATATGTCCCATTTTGATATATATAATAAAAATAAACCATGTTTGAAGTATCTTCATAGGTTTAGAAACACTTGTGTTGTCAAGGTAAATCGTGAAAATATTAGGAGTTTAAAAATTTGAAGAGTTCATGGGATTTTACAATAGTATCCTCAAAATATAATATCATAATACTTATAGAAAATATATTGTTGATGAATTGTTTACACCACTGATGTGAATATCTTTTAATATTTTAAAAAATAAGTCTTATATTATGATTCAATTTTTAATAGTGATGATTGTGCTATTTTTGTTAGTAGAAATTTCAGAGAGAGACAATATCATTGTAGATAAAAAGTTGGATATAAAGATTCCACAATTTAGAGTATTGGATAACAATATCATTAATCTCATCCAAATATGAGAAAGAAAGTTCAGGTCAAAAACATTATTGGAAATCTTGGAAAACATGTACATAAAAGATCTATGAGGCCAACTTATCATAATTCCCTATTATATGAAGTTAAAGTAAATTATGTTGCAGAATAATTAGAGAATCAAGAATGGGATTATTATAGGAATGGTAAATTGATACAAATTTTCAATATTGAGACTTGAGAGTTAGTTCCCAACCTTAAGACAATAATGTGATATAAAAAATGTTGTTGGTTTGAATCAAATAAAATGTAAAGGGAGAGGTGGTGTGAAATAAAAAAATATTGGTGTGAAAAGGATTTGAACATATTGAAGGTTTAGAATTGGGTAATCCCATTATATCCATTTCATGGATTGAATCCAATACAATTTTTATTTCTATTTATGTACAAAAAATACAAAATATTCCAAATTTAGGACAGGTCTTTCTTCTTCAATGGTGTGTAAGAAGAGGAGGTATAAATTGGTAAACCAAGTGGGTTCATTGTTAAATAATATTATAGATATGTTTACAATTTTGAGAAGGAATTATATTTTCTGAAACTATCAGTAATAGTTGGGAATTCTAATTAGTATAATATCTTAGAGATGTTGAATGTTAGAAGCAGAATAGGGAAAAAATGTATTAATATCGAATATGAGAAAGGGAAATATATTCTTATATATTTTTATATATAAGAAATCATATTTTATAGAAATTATGAATACATTTTTGAGAATATTTCTTAGGATATGAATACATTATTTGAAATTTCCATGCATAGAGAGACGATGTATATTATTATATTATAAATTTCTTAATAGAAATATTAAATCTCCCTTTTTCAAGGGAAGTATTCTAGGGATATATTGAAGTGGTTTATAATGGGGAATTAAAATTTGATTTCCAACTTAAATTTTTGTGTGATTCATGATAGTTGAAAATGATAATGTAATTTTTGTTTATCTTAAAAACTTCAAGACATTAATTGGAAATGTTTTACCTCCAAGATTTAAAGATATAATTAATTTGTGTTTTCAAAAGTTGTTCTTAGAATTAATATGAAACTAAGGGTTCCATTTTTATAAAATGAAAAAATTATTATTAGATAAATAAAGGGTACAAAATATTTTGGGTTTAAATATGAAATAGGGATGTTAGATCTGTTTGGTTGTGAAGACACAGATTGGGGTGGATATTTTGGTGATAGAAGATCCCCATCTGGTATATATTTCTTACTTGGTGATATGTGGGTATGTTGGAACATTAATAATTAGAGTTCTATGACTCTATGTATTTATAAGGAAGAATATGTCTTTTTAAATTATTACAAATATTAGTTAATGTGGGTGAATTCATGGTCATAAAATATAAAAGTTTAAGTAAAGATTCCACTTCTTCTTGGTTTTGATAATCCATATATGATAAATTTGTCTAGGAATCTCATTAAGAATTCATGAAGAAAAAAAATTGATATTAAATATCACTTTATCAGGGATAAAATTATAGAAATGAATTGATATTATATTATGTTCATATAAATGTGTAAATAGGAACATTATTCAACAATCCATTCTCTAAATAAACTTTTTAGAATATGAAGTTGATGATAAGTGTCTAGCCACACCCATCTCAATGATGTGGTATTTTTTTAATTCCCCATATTATGTTTATTAGATATCATTATCAAAAGTATAGAATAGAAATTATTACATAAATCATTCACTCTCTATTTATAACTTATTTTTTCTTAAAGTGGGATAATATTTATAGTATAGTACCACTGATATATATTTCTCTTAAGATGGAGAATATATTTTAAGAGACATTTTAAAAGGGGGAGATTTGATTTTAGTATTTTTGGCATGTGGCAACTACATTAATATATTTTTATGTGCATTAAAAAATTTGTGCATTAAAAATTTTATGGGTAGTTTAAGTAGGCTAAAGGTAGAAGAAATTTTGATTAAAAATAACTGTTTTCTAAAAGAAAACTTGAGTTTATTATTTTCTGTTCTCATTACATACAATGAGTTCAATCATTTATTATTATAATTATGGAATGAGTATTCATTTTTATGTGTGATAGTTATGAATTTGATTTATATTATATAGGTATCAAAAAAATCAATGGGGAACTTTTTTATTCCCAATCTTGATGAATAAGTGAAGAGAATATGGAAGAGATATTCATGGAATGGTTTATTTTCATGAAATAATATAAGTCATATTCAAACTTAGGTGTTTTATATTTATTAATTTGTTATGATTGTTAGAAAGATGATATTATATGAATCAAAGAAATGTTTTTTTGAGTGTAGAAACATGGTTTAAATAATTTTTCTTGGAGTATTTATGAACATTTGATTGGGTGAAGATTATGATTTTTAGAGTTACTTGAGTTATTTTCAATGCCTTAAGGTATTAACAAGAATCTTTTGATTTATTTTAGTGATGTCTATAATTTCTACTATGAGATAGGTTGGTTTCTACACAAAACCAATATTCACAGTTAATAGTTTTTATATGTAGCTGATCCATTAATATGGTTACTTCTTAAATTCACATGGTCGATCTAAATGGTTGAAATATTTATCATTTTGTTTATTGTCACTATATATTGATTGGGCATATGGTTTACCTTCATGGTCCACCCATTTATTTGATCTTAATAATGGTTATACGTATGATATGTATTGGTAACTGTAATTTTATGAAATATATCAATGTAAAACAAAAATTATTGGGAATAAATATGGAAATTAGGATTTCATGCCTTATTTATAAAGGAAAGTCGAGATAAACGTAATGTTCATGATGTTATGGAAAATTGAAATAGTGAAGAATAAATTGTGTTATATCCATGGTGTTTAGTTTTAGAAGATGATTTGAAATGGTAGTTTCTAGATACTTAAAATCTGGATCACCATGTCAAAGTTTATCCTTGGTGACTAGTTTGAAATGATGTATCTGGTGCATTCTTTCATTGGGAGAAGCACACCACTGTAAAATTTCATTAAGAATTTTTATGAGGTTTTTATAGTAATCTTTGAAATTTAAATTATTCAAAAACCATATGAATTTGTTCTCATTTTGTATAATAAGGCCTCAAAATGTAAACAAATTAATTACTAGGGTCTTCATTTCAAGAATAATTCATTTATTTTAACAACATTATATATATATATGATCTACATAACTCTTTTTGACAATGAAATTGTTTGAAGGATATTCTATTTGAAAAATAAGTTATTATAGAATTGTTTTATTATGATTAATTCTAAATATATATAATAGTTGGTGTTCTTTACTCCAGTAACAAAAAATAATGACAATTATGATTGATATTCAGGAAGTATTATTGGTGGAATAAAAACAATATACATGGAGGATATTTTTCCCAAAAATGAGGAAGTGGGGACCATAGATTTAATATTCATGTATATTTATTTACATAAAGATTAAATTATAAAGAATATTTTGGAGTGAATAGAAATAATTGAATTATTATGTGATAGTTATTACCTAAAATTATTACATTAGTTATGAATAGAAATAACAAGAGTTTTAATGATATTAATACAAGTATTTGGATAAATCCCAAGATAAATTTATGAAAATGTATTACTAAATGTGGGAGACTAGAAAATAAGAAGGATTTTATGGAATATTATTCATATAATATATTTTTATTATATATATTTCTCTGGAGAAGAATAAAGAATAAATGATGAATACTACATATATGGTGAGTTGGTCATGAAGTTCATTGTAGAGAGAGAGAGATATAGAAGAAGTAGATACTTCCATATAAATTTTATAAATATATATTTTCAGGATGAATATGTAGATAATTTTAGCCTCAAACAATGTTGTACATGTTATTTGAAGTGGTGTACTACTGTTGTTTAGGTGAAAAAGAAGAACAAGTACTCAGCACACACACATAAATGATAATTGTTTGAGTTTGTTCCCTAGAACCAACTTCTATGAACTATATGATAACCATTATTTATTTGTCTAAATATTATTAAAATCATTATCCCATCACGATTGTTCTTCCACATGACATTGTATATGATAATGAATTAAGAGTAGATGTATCACTAAAAGGGCATAACAGTTTTCCGCTATGATGAAAACCAAGGAGTACTACAGAATATTCTTAAATATATGTTCTATAGCCAAATGATAACAGTTTTGGGAATCAACTGATACATGATATAATGGGTGGAGACTCATTACACTTTGAATAAGCTTAATATGGTGTAACCATATGTGATACATGGTGTATGATATTATAACAACAAGATCCGACTATAAGAAATCCTAATGTATATGTGTCACTGGATACTCATATCATGGATGTGTATATAGATTATTTTACTTTAATAATCTTATTAATTATTAGTATATGTATCTCTATTTTATTTAATGTTGAAAAATTTTATGACTAATTTCCACGGCGATGTAGGGTATATTGGGTGTGTCGTGAGAAATATTTCATTAATGAGCTATGCGAGAAAGGATTTCACACATATGTTATTTAATATAAGTTTATATATTAATCCATTTTAGGGAAATGATATAGCCTAAAGAAATCCATGTACATGATGTTCTATAGAAAATATCTATTATTAGAAATTCAAAGAAAGAGATTTCAAGCACAATGGTTGATGGAAACAAATATGCAACCTACTTGATTAGATAAATTTTGATAAAGGGATAAAATTAACCGTTAAGAACTTGTATGAGGTTTTATGTCATTGCATTATTAAATTATATCTATATGTATTCCTGGTCTTATTGCTAGATTCTAGACTCAGTGTCTAGGCTGCTTCACCTAATTCCATAGAGAAAGAGGCCTTGAGGGACATACACTAGGTGTATCTAGAATCTCAGTAAAATAAAATAATATTTTATTTTATTTAACAAGCTAAATAAATAATTTTCACATAAATGGTTTAATAATTATTATTGATTTATTGATGACATATATTCCGTCACTAGTTATTTGATAGAATATTTTGCAATCAGAATATTAAATAAAAATTTATTTCCTATTTAGTGAATATAATATTTAATTATTTTTTAGAAAATAATGAAAGAAATATTATTTTATTAAACAAATAGTCATTATTAAAGGAATGATTTATATTTTGGAGATTTGGAGGTCAATTTTATAGGTCGAATGAGAAATAATATATATTGAATATTATTTGATAAATAATATTTATTTTTAATTAGTGTTTTTAGCAGTTGTTAATAAATAATAATAATAATAATAATAATAATAATAATATTGACATGGGGTACCAAACGGATTAATTAAACATCAAGGGGAACTTTTAAAATTATTTATATCTAATCCTATGAGTTTATAAATCAAATTATATTATCTTTCATGTTAGTCCATTAATTTTTTTGTGCACAATGAAATATAGAGAATCCTCTCGAACTCATATAGAGCTCCCTTCTCTAAGAAATATAACATAAATTGAGAGAGATATTCCACCACCATCCACTATCGATTTAATAGAGATCCAAAAGGATTATTTAGATGAAATTATTGAGGCTGTCAAAGATGAATGATTCCAACATCATTATATGCCATGCTAGAACACAGAAATTCTTTTGACATCAGTAATGGACTTTTGGAACATGTATAGTTCAATGCTAAATGGATAGTTGCATTGATTACTACAACACAACAATGATACAAGGAAGATATTTTTTAGATCTATCAATGATGAATTAATTTCTCACAAATTAATTTTTTATCTGACTAAATTAATTATAAATAATATGTTATGATTTTGTTTTTTTGGTTTAATGTTTTATCTATTGTTTGTATTATTTTATTCTATTCCACTGATCCTCAATTTTATCATCATTAATATAATTGATTGATCATAAATCATGGAAAAAATGAAATGTTGGGTTTGACCAATAGTATGGTTCCATTACACCTAGAACCATCAATTGGCATCAAAATGGGTCAAGAAATTATTTATAATTATTTAAAGATAATATATTTATTTATGCATAAATAATTGCTTCTCAATTTCAGTTTTATCATTCATTAATCTGAATTGTGAAATCTACTTCTTAATATTGGTTTCTCATAAATGTAATGGAATCAATTACATTTTTGAATGAAATAAAATCTCTTGTCCCATATATAGGTGACAAGGAATATGGGCAGATAACATAATAGTACACAATGTATACCCCATAGGTAAACAAAATTTACTAGTGTTCAACACAACAAGAAATAATTCGGAATAAGTTTATGGCGTGTGAATCTATTATGTGTAGTGCCTTTAATTATACACCACATGTTGATTGGGATTTTCTAGAACATGCTCAACCAGGGTACATGTCATGTAACTTTTATACACGTAATGTATTCTTTTGTTCACATACATGCAATGTATAATAATGCATGGCCTACATGATGAGTAACCATGTAACTCAGAGGCCACATGACATGTAACCCATGTACACATCATGCACTAGAATTTCACTATGGAATGATTTCATGCCAATTCCCTAGTCAAATTTTTCTTATAAATATTTCGAAAACAAACACAACATGTTTCTATAATATACACACTCTGTACATTTAAAAATTACACAAAATTAAAATTAATTTATTATACTATAAAATTATTATCAACATGTACTTTAGTGTGGTAATAATGTTGATAGGACACACCATGTAATAGGTTTTAATTAATGTTAATGTTTAACTAATTTATGTGTAATATTCACATATGCATTTCTTGTATTTGACATATAATATATATTAATCTACATGCATTGAATCATATCACATGACAAAAAATTCATTGAATATGTGTAATCATTAATTTGATTGTACACAACATGAAAGAATGTGATAAGTTGTGTATGATACATGTCACAAGATTAAACTATATACTATTATAGTAAATAGTGGTTAGTTAAGATGGGTAATCATCATATTGCATCTAAGGTACATTTTTTGAGGATAGTTATTATTAAATAAATTTATTTAATTTTTATAATATTATTCTATATTACAATATTTAGGAAATTCAAATGACAATTAAGATAAATTATTTTATTAACTAAAGAAGATAACTTATCAATTCAATAATGATTTATCATAAATAATAATGATTATAATTGACATCTAATTTTATTAAATGCATAGTTTGATGCATGTTTGTGGATGATCATGATCTTAGACTAGATCTTTGTACTAGATTTGTTTAATTTAATATAATATTAAATTTAATTTTAGGCATGCGTTCCGGTGATATTATTATTATGTAAGGACATGTGTTCCCATGGTTAATATTTGTATACCTCTTCCTCTAAAATTTATTTTAGTTAATAAATATGTACATCATGGAGGTCTCAAGCTAGTGTAGGTGGTTCAATTTTTCAACCAAGGTGAATCCGATCAAAGAGAGAGACATAGGTGGATATGTGGAAATCATTAACATGAACCATAATTGGTTCAAGGTGTTCTACCCTAAGTTGAGAGTCATTTTATCATCCTTCATATATACTAATTATTATAAAATTTCATGATCATACCACTTTATTATTTTATTTATTTCATGTTTCATGGTTATTATTTTTTTTGGATTTTCTTTTCACGATCACATAAATTAATAAACCTAACAAGCATGCAAGATAATACTAAAATAAATTGTCTTATAAGTAAATATTATCAATAACGTGGTTAATCACTTAAGTAAATCCAAAAAAATTAACAATAAAGTAACAAATTTAATAATGTTTAATTTATATATAAAATATAAAATCCATATATTCTAAATTTTTTCAGTATAGCCTTCAACTATTTTAGTTAAAATTAAAGTATAGTATAATGTTACTAACTAGCCAAAGTTGGGGTACAATAAATTATTAGGGAATTATATCATGATGTTTTGGGTTGACATAACATAGTTCACATAAAAAGTTTACTAATATAGTATAACTTAGTGTAACTGAGAGGAATGTGTAGATTAAATACAATTTTAGGGTTTCAGGATTTGAGAGTCTGCTCAATATATCAAGGAACTATTAGTTAATGATATTGGCTATTGGAATTCGTAATGAAGTCCCTTAAAATTTCTTGACAAACCAATGTTAGGGTAATGAAAAGGGAAATATGGATCTTTGCCACTAGAATTTCCATGAAAAAGGATACTCATAAGCCAATGGTGAGGGCAATTGGGTTTTGAAAAAATAGTGGGAGAATAATAAATATAAAATTTATTTATTTGTATAAATTTTATTAGATAAATTACAAAATATCTACTCATATTATTTAAAAAATTAATATAAAATCAACTGAATCAATGTGATCCATACTTGAGAAGGATAACACTCTCACAAATATAAATTTAAAAGAGTGAAAAAAGATATTTCATATTGTCCTATTCCAAGAAAGGATATTATCTTTTCTGGAATATCATATTCCTGATTTTCTATGCAATGATCATAGTGAAGAAGTTTTATCTTTTCACAACCCAACCCATGCAAGGGCTTAAGCGACAACTAACCCAAGACCTCTTCTATATTCTAGGAGTTGGTGACTAGTTTTGAAGGCATAACAAACATGGAAGGCATTTTTCGAAGTACCTATATGCACACATGTAGCCATCTATATGAAAATTTCTAGATGGAGTAAAAGTAAAATAAATTGAATTTATGTAAAAAAACATGCATATAAAACCTCTAGACAATACAAGAGTATGATAGTGTAAAATGAAAAGTAAAAGGGAAATGTATATTCCCAAATTGAAATATGTCCCAACCTAAAAAAACCAGAAAAGTAAAATGTTAAGGGATACTATCTCTGGAATCCGACGATACCACCATCTTACATGGTAAAAAGTATTAGGTATCCCTAATATCCTCTAAAGTCACCACCAACCTGTCAGTTGTTTTCATAAGACATGACACATGTAGGAAAATCCCATGAATGGGTGAGTATATACATTCCTAAAAGGATTCTCCAAAAGCTGAAGGGTTACAAATAAGAGAAACAATAGGAAATAAAAAAATAGTTGACAGTACATAGGATTTCAGATTATGTAAAAGAGAAAAACTCAACCCAAACCAAGAGTGAATGTCACCTAATCTAAACACAAGGGCCTCAACATATTGTGCATGTCAACTAACTATTGAGTCATCACCACCTATAGTAGAAGAGTAGAATCATCCAACCATGAGCATATAGACATAGAAATTATGTGGCATACTACATGCATCTTCTTCTATCCTAGATGGAGAGTAACCGATTCCAAGTGTATCGATGAAAAAGAATATATATATATAATCAATCAAAATAATCCAACATAAGAGTGAAAGAGGATCTCCATCCCATGGCATAGAATGAAAATATAGATAACCAATAGTTTTAAAAGTCCATCAAAGATATACAACATATCACAAATCTACATACATCTAATTGTGTAAGTCAAGCCACACCCCTTCACTGTGCCACATAGTTGTGGTGGAAAAAATTTAAGTAGAGGACCCACACAATTGTACATCAAGTGTTTCCACTCTATTAGTATCCTCAGTGGACCCATATCAATATTGATGTAGGATGACACTCGAGTGACCTGAGTACTCATGGTTTATGTGGATAAGGGGTCCACTCGGTAAGGTAGAGGACTTTCACCAATGCTAATTGTGGTTTCCACACAATAGGTTATGGTTCTATGCCTGGATGTGATAAGGGGTTCCACTCTAGTAATTGAGGAAATGCGTAGTATCTAATAGGGGGTTCTACTCAGATGTTGAGGACCCATGACTTGGTTATACATGGGGGTTCCACACTAGTCTTTGAGGACACACACCCAGGTGCATCAGGGGGATTTAACATGAAAGGTAGTTGTATTGAATCCATACCAATGATGATGGGGGGTTCCACTCAGTATAAACCGATTGTGGTCTGACCTGGACATTATCATAATCGGTCTTTTCTTTAATAGGTTTCATTCCTAGAAAAATTAACATCATATCTTGAAAGTGAAAAATTAGGGAACCATCACATTCAATGTGAAAAAACAATAAGGATATGATATTAATAGTCCAAAATCCAAGCCCAATCAAAGGAGAAATAGAACCATGATGTTTCCTCAAAAGCGGTCAAGGGATACATGACGCATGAGGAGAACAACACAATGTATAGACCCATTACATCATCTGGCAGTGTCCCCGACTCACCAATAGCTTCTGATTGTGTAAGAGTACACACCAAGAAGGTGGACTACACATTGTGTTCATGTTACCATGGACCAGGTTATATACTTCAAGGAATGTACGTGTACGAGACCCTATTTCCATGTACTTCCCCCTTGTCCATGCACTCTGTACACAATGAGTTGGATAACAAAGTGTGCCGGATTTGTGATCTGTCAATTTTTGTATACTAAGGTACATGACCATGTACCATTCCAGGTACATAACACAAAATATCATCAGTGTTATCCACCACATGGTCTTCCCATTTGGGGAAGGGGTACACGGTGTGTAAGAGGTGTACACATCATGCCATCCTTATCATTCTTTATTCATCCCATATTCCACTAAAACCTCTATAATTGATTTCATGATCACAAATAATTGAAACGATCCTCTAATACTAACAATGATCTCATATATGGCATTATTTCCTTGATATAGTCCTCGCATGTGATTCTATTGTGATTTTGGGGCTATGATCGGGATTGGTACCACATGAAAATGTCTAACTAGAACAATGGGGTCCTACCAGTGATGAATGAAATGAATATTTGGGAAAATGAACCATTAAATTTTTTTAACCATCATTAGAAATGTGTTCATTGAAAACGAGCATGAATGGTGATACCAAAGATAGATTAAAAATAAATAACCAATTTAATCTGGTACGTAGGTTTATTATTAAGCCGTAGTTAGAACAGATCCATGAAAAAGGGATAATCATATTCAAACTATTTAATCAAATTGAAAGAAACCAATTGAAAAGTCCTACCTATAGAATATATTGTTCTTCATCAACGGAAACATCTGCTATTTATTTAGAGGATTCATTGTGTTTTGGATACCTGATCTACTCTTATCCAATTGTTTGTCATATTCTAAGATGATTCTCCCATAGATTAAGAAGGAGGAGCACTAGAATTCTCCTACGTTTTATAAGGTTAATCCTAGATATTTTTTAATTAGTTTCTTGATATATACATTTAATTGTGTAAAAATTAATTAATTAATTTTTTAATTAATTAACTCACTTATTGTACCGCAAATAAGTGAGGACTTTGAAAGCCATACAACGAACCATTTTATATTGCACATATGGCAAAAAATATGGAATAGACTCAAATGCGGCCTCATATTTTAGATTCGAGATTTTGTTTAATAGTAATCCCATTATCATTATGAAACAATATGTGCGTAATATAAAATATAATTAATATTTTTATAAATTTTATTTTGGGGACATTGGGCATCAGAACTGCATGTTGTCTTATAACCTAACTCTATAAATATATATAGAAATATGTTAAAGTATTATAAGGAAAAAATATTTCTCAACATCATTCCATAATTCAATATATTAAATGCCAAAAATTTAAACTAAATAAAAAACATGGGATAATGACAACTCACATGGCTCTCTCACTCCGAGGAACTCTACTTCATGTTCTAATACTACCACAACATGCTAACCAATGGGATAGACTGTCTATGAAGGGTTATCTACTATAAATCCTCAACCACCATAGGGTTCTCAATTAAAGAGATTCCATTCTCAATTTCCATCTCTCCCCATTTTATGATGTGTTTTGTGTAATTTACATATCTCCTCAACTGTGACACAAGGAAGAAAATTTTCACCCGCTCTAGTTATGGGGGTACGACGAGGTGGTATAAAACATCATCAACACTATGAATGGTATTTAATATAATAATGAACCTAAGGGGTATATTACCTTTGTGGATGAACCCACATAATCCTTATCATGAGGATAATCAAAGGAAAACACGGTCTCCGTACTGAAACACTACGAGCCAACGATGTCGATATTCAAAATATTTTTGTTTGACCTGGGCCATCATCACCCAAACACATATGACCTATACACTCTTCTTAATCACTTACAATATCACTAGGTCCACAATATTTACCATTCCAATCTATATCTAGAACCCATGTAAAATTCATGGTCTCTGTTCCATGGCCTTAAAAGGATCTAGACTGATGGAAGTGTCGTAAATATTATTGAACCTAAACTCTACCAATGGAAAATGACCCTCCCAACTATCTCTTATGTTTGACATGTATTCCATTAGAGTATCCTTCAAAACCTAGATAGTGTGATCAATGTACCCATCGAAATGGGAGTGAAAGGCTATACTCATCCCCATGTATTCCATGAATTCCTCATACATGCCACTCTATAATTGAGACATAAACAACATGTCACATTCAAAAACAATCTTTGTGGGTAACCCATGAAGGTTAGAAATATCCCACATTTAAAACTACCAAAAAAAATCGACCAAACTATGCTCCTTGATGGAATGTAAGTGTGCATACTTCATGAGTTGGTAAAATATCTCTGATATTTCTTCATGGCTCTTTGATGTGTGCAAAAGTCTTCTCACAACGTATATAGATATTCCATCCTATTTCCACTCTATTATCTTAAGGGGATGTAAAAAACATTCCAAAACATGGTGGTCAGCCATCCACTACAGATAGGTGAATCACTGAGAGATGAACTCTACTGGACATCAACTTATACTGGTCCACCGAAACTACAGCTGAAGGTCTCGAAAATCTTTCCCATATTAGGATATACAGTTAGGGTAGAAATGTGGTTCTCTCATAGCACCTCCCCCAAAATCATTACTGGGACCAACGTCCATCCTTGGAAAGGGATTACATGATTCACCCCTTCAGAATATCCATCTGGTGAGTCCCATATGGATATCTATTCATGAAATACCACAAAGTCAATGTCTCCCATATATGAATATCCCAAATGCTCTAGAAGCGAATTATTCAATGATATATACTGATATGGTGGTCTAAGAACCCGAGACAAATCTTTTGGAACCAAATTGTGCCACACAATTGGTCAAAGAGGTTGTCAATCATCGAAAATGCATACTTGTTCATTGTCATGGCATAGTTCAGGTGACGATAATGTACATAAATCTACAAGATCCAATCTACATTTTTCATAAAAAACACTAATTCCTAATAGGGGGTCACATTGGGTATGATAAAACCCTTATCTCAAGGTCATCTACTACAAATTCAACTATTGGAGCATGGTAGGGGACATTTGATATGATATAGAAGATATCAGAGTAGTCTAAGGATAAAAGTTGATGCAAACCGCCTTCTCCCACCTAGGAGGTTGTCCCATAACATCATTAGGGAAAATGTACATATAATACTATACAATTGAATGTATCCTAATTCTTGAAGATCCTTTGGCACCAGTGGATACAATTTCCAAATGATGTTTGATGGGATAAAACATCATGATCACATACCCACTCATCCCTCCATGAGATATATATATCTCCAAAAAGGATAATATCATCCCATCAATGTGTATGCATAAAATATGTTTCCGGTGACAATAAATCTACTCACAGTCCATATAAAACCAATTTATTCCTAGTATGGCTTCATAGACCTCCATCGTAATGACCATACAATCCCATGTGAACCTCTCTTCACCAAGTGATAGCTCACATTGTTGGAAGATAAAAGTTATAGATGATGCATTCCTAATAAGATCCTGAAAAAAAAAGATTCCAGGATTTCTCCTTAACAAGGAGCTCCATCTCTCACACTATGAGTATACAAATGATGGATTCTCTAGAAATTATGTATACTAATATTAAATCAAATGTAGAATAAACATAGATCTTACCTGTAATCATCTCATGCGTTGTAGGATCATAAAACTTTAAATCCTCCAACTGTCTGTAGCCCCAACCATCATCTCCATGAGCTAGATGTGGGTAAATTGATGGTGGTACTAGATGGATCTAAAAGCTTCATACACCACACATATATTATCCCACTCCTTTTTTAGCTCCACATAATATGGGACCACCCATCACTCTCTTGGGAGATCCCTAGGCGCAATGTTGCCTCTATTGTGGTGGTCTATCACATATATTCATGCTCTATTCAGAATGTATGGTTAGGAAGTCTCGTTTAATGTGACCTCTTCTATTATATGTGAATTACCACCCCTCTCCAGGTTGACTCATCCCACTATGTTTCCCATTACCACACTCATGTGTCTGATCATAGGGAGGTCTCCTATGCCGAGATCCTAGTTCTTGATGTCTTCTAGATTCTACAAATGACTCAAACCTATGATTCCCACTACTTGCTCCATTTGTGTGTAATACTTATAATATAAATCATTTTTTCACTAGTGAACACTCTATCCCCCTACATAAGTGGGGATGAACCGGGGCACAAATATATTGTTCTAGTCTCTTCCCGAACATCCATGCTCCAAAGTTTCCATATTGGATCATGTCAAGATAGTACTATGTAAAGTCTATTAACCTTAATATGTAATCATATACCATAATCCCTCTCTTATGTAGCTCATAAGCTCCCGTATCTGAATTATGTACTAACAAGAGGGGTATTACTACTCATAGAACATATAGTAGATGCCATTCCTCAAGAGTGTAGACTCATTGTGCATCTTCTTAATAAGTCTCTACCACCACCAAATGCTTCATGGAAAAGGCTACCTTCTTGTGAAACCACATTACCCATACATGTCTAGATAATAATTAAAACATAGAGAACTTACTCTATATAATACTATGTTGCCTAAGTATCTGGCATGCTGAATAACATTAGAGACCTATGATACTAGAACTCACGAAGCATGCTAATACAAAGCCCATCCTCAACCTGATAAGATAGAACTATCTACTGGTTGATAGATGGATGTGTTTAAAACTTCTCACCTAGAGGAATGGGTTAATATTATTGACATTGAATTGAGCCTTTATTGCTCATCACATCATTATCATGATCCAGATCTGTTATCGCAGATGGATATTGTCATGGAGGCATCCAATGATTTTAAAAGAAGTAAAATGCTCATATGATAATATATATATATATATATTTATATATATAATATAGAGCTTACATAAGAGGTAATTTCAAAGAATCGATCCTATATAATTCATGTATCATTGATCCCTACAACAAATGTCTAGAATAGAGTGTCGAAGATAGGTAGTCAGGGTCCTGGTGAATGGATACGTCATCCGACCGCACCATCACTTGACTCCAAAGAATGAGATCCACACTCAAGACACTCTGACTCTATCTCCCTAAGCCAAACCAAATTCCTCATATGAGGACTCTTCCAAACCACATCCCAAGGATGAAACCTCCCTTTGACACTAATCTTTCACGAACCGACCCAAGTCATGGCCTAAGCTGCAACTACCCCAAGCTCTCCTCTTTAGGCTAGTGGATGATGATGAGTGTTAAAGTTATTACTAACAAGGGTAGGTATTTTCCTAAGTATATTTACGCACACATTCATCTATATTGATAAAAAAGTTAAGAGGGAGTAAAATTAAATGAAACAAAAATATAAGGAAAAACCATGCATTAAAAAAATCTATTAGTAAAAGAATACATTAATGAAAACATAAATGTAAAGAGAAAAAAAATAAAATCTTGATGAGAAATATTTTCAAACCTGAAAAAACATGAAAAGTAAACTGCCCCTAGAACCAGCTCCAAAATCCCATGCTATGACCACCATATGTGGTGCAATGTTCCACGTATCCCTAAGCTTCTGTAAATTCACATATAACCTATAAAACATCTAAATAAGACACGACACATTCTGGAAAATTCTATTCAAGGGTGAGTATATAAATACCCAGTAGGAGTCCCCAAATGATAAACAATAGATAATACACATGATGCAATATAATGTGATATAGAAAAAATCAACCCAAACCAAGAGACAAAGTATCCTTATTTGAACACAATGGGATGAAAATGGAGTGTATGTGAACTACACATTGAGTATTAACCATATATACATGGAGAGTAGACTCATCCATCCATGATAATCATGATTCAGACAACATGTGGAAAACCCAATTTGTCTTCACCTCTCCTAGAAGGAGAATTTCCAAATCCAAGTGTATGGATAAAGAATAATATATATATATACATATATATATATAATTAGTGAAAATTATCCTATGTGAGGGATTAAATGGATCTCCATATCACAACACATCTCAAGAAGAATATTAGAAAATAGTTCCAAAATTTAATCAATGATGTCCAAAATATCACATGTCTACCAAGAAGTAACCATGCAAGCTAAGCCATGACTCGTAATTGTGCCGCACAATCGAGGGGGAAAATTGAAATTAGAGGACACACTCCCAAGTACATCAGGGGGGGGGGGGTGTCCACATTGATGTACTTTCATAGGACCCATTCCCATGCCAATGGGGGGTTTCAGTCTAATGTAATGGTAACCCACACCTATACTGATTGGTGGGTTCCACTCGGTTAGGTAGAGGAAATACACCCATGTAGATGGGGGTATTTAACTCTATAGGTTGAGTAAAAATTTCCTAGTGTTTTAGGGGGTACAATATAAACATCATGATCCCACACCCTATCTAGTAGGGGGCTCCATATTGAATTTGAGGACCCATGCCTTGGTGGCACATGGGGTACAAATCTATCCATCGAGGACTGATGACTCAATGCATTAGGGGGGATCCACATGGAATGTAGATATAGAGGAATCATGCCTCTGATTATGGGGGATTCCACTCTTGTTTTCTAGGACCCAAGAGCTATAATATACTATGATTCCACTTATAATAATCATATCATGTTCCATCCTGATCACTTCCATCATTGAGAGTCACTATAATAAGAACCCTACTCGGAACATTACAAATCATATTTCTAAAGCCAAAAAATGGAAACGTCATGTTCTACATGGAAAAAATAGGACACACTACTAATTGGAAAAATACAAGTCTAAATAAAAGAGATACAGAATGAATGGAAATCATTTTTTCCCATTTTTAAAAGATGGTTTAAAGGGAACCAGTACCCCAACTTACAACCACAACTACAAACAAGGGATACATAACTTGTTAAGGGACACCCATGGCATGTGGTCCCACACCACCTCCTAGATTTTTCCCTGTCTGGTACACATATCCCAACTTTTTTGGAGAACATGCTATGTTGGTAGACTTCATGGCATGTCCCAGTAGCCCAGGACCTGGTCTTGTCCTTCTGCCTATGTCAGTGTACGGGAACCCATGTCAGTTTACTAAAACCTTGTCTATGTACTCTGTACAAGATGTGTTACCTCACTTGGGGTTCCACACATGTTTCTTGAATGTGACCTTGTACTTGGGTACATGGCCATGTACCTAGATATGTACATCAACTTGGAATCCCTTCTATGTGATCAATTACACAGGTTTCCCATCTAGGGAATGGGTACATGACATGTAATAGGTTTACACACCATTTCATCCTTATATTTTTCTAAATACCGATCCATCGTATTCATGGGGATACACATTTTGTATTCTTCCATATACACAATGTGTAGTTGGGGGTTCATAGAATTGATGATCTGACCTTCATGACCTGATTCAAGCCCCACCACTTAAAATTTGGCTTCAGGTCACTCGTGAATAGTGGCTATGGACCAAAACTATAGTTTTCAGCCACCTATTGATGGAAAATTGGATTTCGATGGTCCTCAGGGGTTTCTCTATTCATCTAGTATGCCTCCAAACCCTCCACCTTTGATTTATGGATCCAAAAGAATTGAAAAAATTCATCGATCCTAAAAAAATATCATATCTAGCCTTATTTCATCGATCCTCTCATCACACACGATTCCTTCATGATTCTAATGGTCAAATCAGGCTTATTACCACCCAAAAATATTAAACTAGTACTACATGGCCCTACCAGTAATTAACATGAAGAAGAGTTGAGAGAAATACACCATAACGAAGGTCTAACCATCGTTGGCTAATATATCTAGGCTATAAATTAATAGAGTTGATTCCTAGGTCAGATAATAAATCAAAAATTAGATTAATATATTACATATGATAATTCCAAATATATAATTGATATAGTTCCAATAACATGGATTGATCTATTAAAAATATTTAATCAAAAGGGAATTAAACACTAATTGATGTGTCCTACCTGGAGATTGGATAATTCTTCATTGAAGACCATGTCTACCAATGATTGATAGAAGTCATTATGTTTTTTGTGACCTGATCTACCCTGATATAGTGTTTCATTATCGTTCGAGGTGATTCTCCAATAGAGGATGAATGAGGAGCTCTGGAATTATTATAGGGTTTTTTACGGCCGAGCATGGAGAATTTTCCATGGTAGTATAAATATAAAAATTTAATTGAATAAAAATAAATAAATAAATAAATTTAATAATTAATTAACTCACTAAAAGTACCACCAATGTGTGAGGAGTCCAAAATCCCTTTTCTGACCCATTTTAAGTTACATTTGGGGAAAACAATTCATTCTGAACTCAACCATGGCTTTATATTTTTGATCTGATATCCCATTTAAGACTTACCAATTTTCTTTAATAAACCATGCAAAAAATTTAAAATATTTTTTATATTTGTATAAAATTAATTCCTGACACATCAATCCTCAAATTCACATGATGTATCAGTTCCTAAATCTGGAAATATATATAGAGATATTTTAATGTTTTACAAGGAAAAAATAAGGTCTATACACACTCTCAATGAGAAACATTTGAAAGATCCTATATATGTTTAGTGTTCATTTTATCATCTAGGACTAATGGGTTTTGAATAAATAATAGAACATGGATGAATATAATATGATGACTCACCATCAGGATCTCTATCTTGCGAAGGAGATACAAGTGAGATACAAGATATCCAATGCTTTGTTTACAACTATTCTTAGAGTGTTTGTACCAGCTAATCCTCAAGTAATCAAGATTATTGGATACATTGGATGCATATATATCTTAGGGAATAAGTTAGAAAATGAGTTCCAAAAAGATATAATACATTCCTCACTACGGAATACCTTCTCCAAATTTATTTTTTATTATAACATGAGATATAATGGTAAGAGTCATTCACAACGTTTTACTTTGATTCACAATGTGGATTAACACATGTGGAATGAAAAATCTGCGGTCATTATAGTGAATATGAAAAAGGAAGAACAAGGAGAAGGGGATAAAGACTCATAAAATTTCTAAATCTACTAAGAACCATCATTCCATGAAGAGGAATATCGAAAGGCTGGGAAAGGAAAAAGAGGAAATATGTTAATCATGTGTTATGTAAGGTCACTATAAGTTTAATTGGTCCCAAAAGCAAGGGGAACATAAATGTGAATTTTTTATCAATATTAATCATTAAATATCAAATAATTGGTTAGTAGATACATTTTTTTGTGCTAAAATCTATATCTAAATGAATGAAACATGTAGATTCACAAATATTTCTAGAGGAGAGGTGGACTTGGGAGATTCCAATGGTATAATGTTGGTCATTATAACTGTTGGTGGAAACCACCTTTCATTATCAACATGAATGATATTGGTTTTAAGGGATTTTAATTATGTATATATAATTACCATGAACATAATTTAGGTTTCATTCCTGGATGGATATGGTTTTATTTTCATTTTTTAGAATTACTATTTTATATTTTATAATGACTACACATGTTATGATATAAAAAATTTAAATAATGGAATTTATGTATTAAATTATGAAAAAAGTATTAGAAATAGATAATATATCACATTCATATGACTCGAATAACACCCAACTTTGACATCTTCATCCTGGTCATATAAATGAGAAGTGTTGGACATAGTTCTCTCAAGATGGTAATTTAGTCTCCTTTGAGAAAAATAAATTTGAAATATGTCATGATTTTTAATAAGAAAAAATGGATAAACCACAATTTTTTGGATAGGGTGAAAAGGACACATAGATTTTAGTATTATTAAATACTAATATGTGTGAACCATTTATAATGGAATCTATAGGTGGGTATTCCGACTTTATAACTTCTACTAATGACTTGAGTAGATTTTAAAATGTCTACTTGGTGAGGTATAAGATCAAGTCCTTCAATAAATTTAAAGAATTCAAGAATGAATTAGGGAATCAAATAGAAAAAAGATAAATAATCTTTAATATGATTGATGTGGTGAATCTCTTAATAGAGAGTTTGTCAACTTTTTATGGGATTTTGGAATTATATCTCAACACACTCTACCTTTCGAACGAGAGTGGAGTGGTGTTAGTAAATGGAGGAACAATGTACTTTTAGACATGGTAAAGTTAATTATGAGTCATATAGATAATCCATTATCGTTTTGATGATAAAAATTACAAACTATAGTTCATACATTAAATAGAGAACTATGTGAAAATGATAAATTAAATTCTATTCGATTAATGGTGTGAAAGGAAACCTATTTCATTGCATTCACATGTATGTGGTTACGAGGAATTTGTTAAGGCATTTTTAAGATGAAAACTTGAACCCCATGGAAACAAATTTACCATTATTGGGTATCTTAAGGAAATAAAGGGGTGATACCTATATGATACCTCAAACAAGAAAGTGACTATCACAGGATAATCCATCTTTTTGGAGAGGGTGTACATAATCAAAAAGGATACAAGGAGAAAGATTTAATTTGAGGAAGTTTATACTCTGGATACAGAAGTGTTTGTACATGAATAGATTCCATAGATCACCATGACAGATGTAGTCCCTAAAAACATAGTTTTACATAAGAGAACTATAAAGGTACGAGAAAGAGAGGGATATGGTTTTCTAGTCACCATTGATGGTGAATCATTATTGGATGACAATGATGAACCTATCACCAATAAAAAGGTAATAGAGAGATAAACAACTTAAATATGGAAAGAATCCATGAATGTAGAAATAAAATTCATGTATCAGAACCATGTTTTTATTCTAGTTGATGTGCAAGTTGATGTAAATCCAATAGGGTGAAAATGTGCATTCTAGAGAAAAATGGACATGATAGGTAAGGTAACTACCAATAAATCAATGATTGAGGCTAAACAGTTTAATAAATATCTCAACAATGACTATGATGAAAAATTTCTAACATTTACATGTTTAAATACATTAGAATTATACTTGATATAGCTGCATACCATGACTCTTAATTTTGGATGATGGACATACAAACTATTTTTCTTAATGGGATCCTTCAATAAGTTGTCTATATAACACAACCAGAAGGTTTTGTGACTCCATGTGATGACAAAATGATTTTCAATTTGAATATATACATTTACGGATTAAAATAAGAATCCATGTAATTGAACATTAGATTCAATGAATCTATAAAATAATTCAGTTTTAATAAGAACAAATGAGAACCATGTGTTTACAAGTGGTTTAAGGGAAATGAAATCATTATCTTAGTAGTATATGTTGCTGAAATATTACTTTTTAGATATGACATAACATTCGTACAATCTATTAAGGACATTTGGAACAAGCAATTCTCTATGAAGGATATATGTGAGGGAACCAATATTAAAGGGATCAAGACTATTTTTGATAGAACCAAGAGTATTCTTAGAATAAGAAAAAGTACATACATTAGCAAGATACTTATGAGATTTTTTATAGATCAATCTAAGAGGGGATTAATTCTAGTGGAACATGGTATAAATCATTCATAAAAAATGAGACCTCATGAACAATAATAGAAAGAGAGAATGATTTTGATCCCATATGATTTAGAGATAGGATCAATCATCCATGCAATGTTACATACTAGAATAGAAATTTCCATTGAATTGAGATTGTTACGAAGATATCAAGAAGATATAGGAGAAAAACATCGGGTTGTTGATAAGGATATCATAATTTATCTAATAAGAACTAAGGATATGTTTTGGGTGTGTTTGGAGGATATGAGGAGCTTGTCATCCAGGATTATACATATGCTAGTATTCAACCATATTATAATTATGTAAAGACATAGTCAAGATATGTTCTATGTCCCAACAGAGGTGATGTGAGATGGAATAGTTCAAAGAATCCTGTTGACACTAATTTTAAAATAGTCTGAGTATATAATAGCATTTGATGTAGAAAATGAATCCACATTGACACAATTTTTTTCCCTGGATCTTGATGTGTCACCTAATAGTAAATACCCAATCTCATTATATTACGGTAATAATGCAATGGCAGATATTGAAAAATATCGAAGGTCACACCAACATACAAAGAATATACATTAGAAGAATCACCTATTGAAGGATTTTTATCAAAGGGGTGATGATTTAGTAAGAATGATTCCCATTAATGAAAAATTGGTGGACCTGAAGACTAAAGAAAAATCCTATCAGAAGTATGGGTATCATTTGAGATATAGGGAACTGAATGTTGATATTTGGTGGCTTTAGTGAAAGTGGGAATCTGTTTGAGTAGGTTCTCTAGAACCAAAATCTATATTTATCATTATAACATATTTTAATAGTTTTGAATATTAATAAAATATTAATCCCATCATGATTTTTCTTCAGCATGTCATTGTATGTGATAGTGTTCAAAGAGAAAATTTCGCACTGAAAGTCCACAAAATTTCCCTACTATTATGAGATTAGAGAACTTCCACAACAATAGTCTTAAATATATGATCAATAATAGGATGATATAAGTTTAGGGACATAAATAATACATTTATCAATATTTTACACTCATAGAAATTTGTGGCACCTTATCATGGTTTACACCATTGGTAATATCTAGAGTAGGATATTTTGAGAATGATACCTGCTAGTATGAAATACACAGTTATACAAGTCATTGGATAATCCAATTTGCAGGCATGTGTATTTATCCTTAAACCCTAAGATTATTCTTAATGAGTATTATAAGTTGGATACTCTTATGTATTTATAAAAACCATGATGTCTTATGTTCCCACCACTGTATGATATGATGGGTGTGTCATGAATAATATTAAATTAATGTATAATGTGAGAAATTATATCTCCTTTCTATTCCTTAATGAATGTTTATATCATAAGAATTTTGATGAAAATGATATATACAAAATAATTTAATGTACACAATTTTCTATTATCAAGGTTTTTTTTTCTGAAAATTTAAATAAAGTGACATTGAGTACATAGGTTGATGACACCAACATACAACCTGTATGATTAGAGATATCATGATAATAGTATTATATTAAATAGTAAGCATCTTTATGATGTATCATATTTTTTCACAATTATTATCTTTCTCTATGGGTGACTCGACGTGTTGTTAGATGATAACATTTGACATTAGTATTCTTCACCTAATTCCACTGAGAATGATGCATAGAGGTTCACACACTACGTGTATCCAAAATCTCAGATAAATAATATATTTTTATATATTATTTAACATGTTGAATAAATATTATCTTCCAATGTGGTTTAATAATTATTAGTGGTTTCTAATCATATATAAACCATTATTGGAAATTAGAGAAAATATTTTGTGAACAAAACATTTAGTGAAAATTTATTTTCTATTTAGTGAATATAATATTTACTTATTTATTGGAAAATAATGCAATGATATTTATTTATTAAATTAGTAGTCATTATTCAAGGCCGGATAAATTTTTTTAGGAATTGTGGAATGAGTGTAGAAGTTTGGTGATAAATAATATATATTTATTTTTATTTGAAAAAATAATATTTACATTTAATTCTCGAGTTTAGCACATATTGGGAATTAATATTATTATTATTACCAAGGGGGTTACACATGGATTAAATAAATAAAAAGAAACAATGTTTCAATTATTTATTTCAATCCATAGAAATAGATAAAAATAATTATATTATTTCTCATATGATCCAATTCAATTTTTACACATTGGAATACAAAAAATCACCTGGAAGCTATAAAGATCTCCCTTCTCCATGAATGCTCCCAATAATGTTGAGATATTTTCCTCTAACATTCACTCCCAAGTAAAAATATATCATAAAGAATCACTTGGAAGTGATTCTTATATTTTTGATTGATTTGAATGAAAAATAATGTTAATGTTTTATAATAAATCATTTTTTATAATTAAAATCTAATTCATTTATTATTTTATTGAACAAATAAATTTTAAGATTGAAAATACACTTTATCCAAAAACATGGGTTTTAAACATTTAAATAAATAATGTTAAAATTATTTTATCTTTTATATATAAATTATATTTCATAAAATTAATTTCATATTTTTAATAATAAGGTTTATATTATGTAATTAGGGACATTGTTTAGGAATAATGGATAAATTACTTAGGAAAAAACTAATTACCATAGTAAAATTTATAATGGTAAAAATAATAAATTTATATGTAAAGGGATTAGAACATTTTATAAATATGATAACAATTGATGTTTGGAGGTATTTTAATTCTTATTCCTTCCCTCATTCTATTATTTATCATATTTAGGGCCTTTATCCTTAAAAAATGTTATAAAATTATTGTAAGAAGAAAGTTTTTTAAAATATCAATTATCAACACATATAAAAGAAGAATTCCACCACCTCTTCAAGGAAATCAACAATTTTGGTTTGCTACTAAAACCTAGATGTTTTTTTTCTTATCCTAGAATCCTCCTTCACTTCAATAATATTATGGTTAGAACTAATTATCCTAGGCTCTATTTTTTGTGGAATCGTTCAAGAAAAATTCAATGTTCTCAATGTGAGTACTCATTCCCCCATAAAATTTCTTTATTTTTCATTTATTAATTTTCCGTTACAAAATAGTTATATTAGTATTGTTTATATAGTGTATTTTATAAATCTAATGGAATGATTAATGTGCTTATCTATTCTTTTACCTTATGTAAAAATGAAAATGTCAATCGTGTGTATGTGCAGACTACCCCCTCTATGATGGAATATTTTTCATATTAATCCAAAACTTTTACAGGTTATTTTAGGATTGGTTAAAAAGGTCTATTTAATTTTTATGAAATTTTTATGTTTTGTAGGATATATTTGGAATCCTATTAATAATATGAACAACAAAAAATAATTATAATTTTAACCATCTAAAACCTATATACTAAGTGTAAAAATATTTATTCATCTTATGTAATATATTTATATAAATCATATTGTTATATTAATTCGTTATAAATATGTTATATTAAATTAATAATCATAAAATTATAATATTTTTCTTCATTTATACTGATATTAGAACTAAAAAATTTCAGAACCATCCATTATATTATGGTGTGTTTTTATTGAGTTAGTTTGACCACCCACATGAACAATGCTATAAAATTATGTCATGGACGACTATTTGAAAATAAACCCTGGTCATATAGGACACAAATAAAGAAATTATATTTTTTATGGAATTATAACATTAAAAATATACTCATTAATTAGGAATCCAATTTTTTTTGTTAAAATTATTAAAACAAACTAATCACCATTTTCACATTGATGTATCATATCTAATATATAAATATATATATTTAAAAATAAAAAATTATTGTTCCTTTAATTGTCTTTTAGTTTCATAATGTTGGAGAATAACAGTGAAGAATATTTTTATTACCAAACAAGTTGAAAATGATAAAGACTACTCACATATGACATTGAAAATTAGTAATTACTAATTAATATAATTGTAGAGAATAATTATAAATGAATTCTAAAAATGTCTTTAAATATCAATATGTTAATAAAATATGATATTACGACAATAATTCTTTTTATAATGGATTTTTGAGCATGTTCAAGTAAGTAGGAATACAATGCAAGGGTTCCCAATGTCAAATTTAATTTTACGAGATATATTTCTTATTGTAAAACAAATTTTTAGAATATTTTATGAAATATACCATTAATATTTTGTAATAGGATACCCTCAATATTCATGTTATTTACGATTTCTTTTGATATGATTCCATTCAAGGAGTTTTTTATTTAATGTTTCTAATGTCTTGGGATTTTCATCAAATCAATTCCAAATAAATTAGTTCATATTATTTATTAATTAAATATAATTTTAATGATTTATTTAATCCTATTATTCTTATAATTTATGCCATATTTAATTTTTTCAGTTGGTAAATTACATCTCATCATTAATGACAACTTTTTTTGTAAATTTTTCTCTGAAATAAAAGATATAACATTGGTAAGAACAACTCCTATTCTATCCTATGAATCAATTATTCAAAGCTAATAATTTTATATAACACAAAATTTATCAATTTTTTTTGGAAAATATAATATATATTATTTTATGTTATTATTATAATTCTATTTAATTGTTTTCTAAACTAAAATATAATACTCTTTTTAATATGTGGGATTTCACATAAAGTAATTCCAAAATATTTAATTTTTTTCCATCCATTAAAAATAAAATCTTGTATCTTATACCCCATATTTGTTTGGATAATATTTTTGTATTTTCAAGGATATGTTATTTATTTTTGTTTTCCAAAAGTATTTTTTCAGATTATTGACCTTAGTTTTTTGAAAATAACATTTGAAATTGACTTGTAACTTCGCCATATTTTGAATATGTTGAAATTGTATTCTAAAATATATTTTTAATTCTCTCCTTGCAAATACATATTTTAATATCAATTTTTATTATATATGAAACATTATCTATATGATTTCATGTTTTATAAATGAAATTAATTTCCTCTTAGTTTACAAAAAAAATTCATTGAAAATACTTTCAAATGAATAATAATATTTCCAATATTCCATGATGTTTTTATGAAACTCAATTTTTTTTATAATTCATCATCATTTGATGTATATTATCATTAATAAAGGATATTATTCAACTTATACCATAAACATTATCCATTTAAAATACATGTGAAATGCCATTTTATATCATATAAATGATGCATCCCTACCTTTGTCTTGATCACTCAATGAAGGTTAAAAACATAATTTTTCCCAATACCAGTCCTCCATGAATACCTTGTTTTAGATTTCTCTTATTAGATGGTATTCACTATGAATCAAAAAATAAATTTATTAGATAAATAATTGACTTAACAAAATTATCTTTATCTTTATAATGTAAATACCATATAATTTATCTTGATTGAATTGTATCTACATTGAATGGGAACTAATGAAAATGGATACCGCATTATTTTTATCGGGGTTTCATGTAATAGTTATTGATAAATTTTTGAATATCCCCTTATATGTATTCATTTTGGAAATGATATTAAAGGCCATTTTATTCCATAGGTTATTTATGATATTTTGAATAATTTATTTAGAGTGGCAATCATATGTATGGATAAATGAAGGGAGGGGTCATATATTAACCTATAACGCAATGTCTATTTTATTATATATCATAATATAATGTATCATGGTACTTCCTTTATATGGGAAAAAACTAACTAGTGGTCCTTCTTGGTAAGCTCAGAAAATGAAGGACGATGATTCTTTGATATGCTCAAAGTATAAAGGGTGACCATTCTTATATATGATCACAAAAAGGGGTTTCATTCTGGATATTCTCATAATAAAAATCAGTGTCCTTCATGGATATGATCACATTATAATGATACTATATATTTAAGTATATTCCATAGTCTGATGCTTATAGTTATGACTATATTATGAAGTTATGTATCATGTCTGTTGAATCATGTTTCCAAACGCTCTTGATTTATTTTTTATGTTATTCATGGAGTTTTCTATAAATCATAATATATGATATAATATTTTTCAGGTATAATTTTATTAGGTATATTTGTTATACCCATATTATTATCTTATGATTACATATGACCCATGGTTATTATCACTTATATTTCTCCGTACAGAGAATCCAATCTCACTCTTTAATTCTATTTCCATTTCTACATGTTTTGATGAAAAGTAATATGTCTGATTTCTATAGAAAAATATCTTGTATGGATATTCTATGGGAAATATTGAAGACTTATTATGGGTTAATAAATTGTTTATAAGGTAGGTCCTTTGGTTGAAGAATACGTAAGTATTGAAAGTTAATGTTTTATCTTAATTCTGTTAAACACTAAACCTTTAAGTATTTTGAATATAATATTAGGAAATATTTGTTTCATGTTATGTAGTTGAGACAAATACATCTTTTAAGGGTGTTATACACACAATTATTTCATCTATATTACACATCAAATATTCTATAGGCTTTCAATAGTAATTTGAATAAAACTATTCTCATTCAATTCAAAATAAATATCCATTTAATAATAAAAAAAATATTATTTCTCTAATTTTTTATAAACTCAACATGACTATTGTTAGTGAGAAATACCCCCTTTTATACTTGTTTAAACTTATTTAAAATTAGTCAAGGATTCCATTAAAATGTATTTTACACAATTAATTCTAATTACCATGTAATATTTATAAACCTATGACTAGATAATATAAATAAAATGTGTAGATTTAGTTTTCTAAAATTATCTTCTCATGAATGGAAACATGCATATTTTTCATGTGGAATTATTTATTGTTTCTTAGAACTCATCCCTCTTTATAGAATCAAATTTGGTTTTATTTTAGGAATTCTTATTGAAGCATAATCAAATTGTGATTTATAATATATAAAGAGCATCATAATATCATAACCTGATTTTAATTTCATTAGAATATGTAAATCAAGGAAACTCATATCTTCACCCTACATATTAATTAAAATTTATCTAAATATGTAACTAATAATGAAGTAGATAAGTTGTGATTGACCACATGTATCAGTATGGATCATGTTTATATCTAGATCAACTCTGTGGATGGACCATATGACCGAACTTCTATTGACAATGTGAATAATCAAACAACCACATCACTAAAAATAAATTTTCATTGTGAAGAAATATTTAGTGGATCGACCATGAGTATCTGTTATACATTTTTTTCTATGTGTCAGGTCTAAAATATGTAATAATTACCTACTATATTAAGTGATCGTGAATTATATTCCTAATATAAGGATCACAAAACTACAATCGACTACTTCAAAACATGGTTAGCTGATAATAAACATGAAAAAATTAAATCAAAATTTTGAAATCATTTTTAGTGTATCAACTGCAGTTAAGACCTTCAGAATGAACGGACCTAACTCATTTTGGAAATTACATACTTTATTTTGCACGAATCATGACCTCTCCAAGTCATATACTTCAATATTTAATCAAATCAAAACCTATTAAATGTTTTTAAAGATAGTGTCTATATCTCCAAAAACACTTGACTAATGTTTGTTTTAGGACCCTCACCTTAAAAATCACAACAAATATTTTCTATTATTTAGGAATTGGAGAAAAAATAAAATAATATAGTTCATATCCACTTTATTTTTCTTTAATGAAAATTATTTTCAAAACCCAAATCAATATAATTCATTTATCCTAAATATTTTATTTATTAATTTTATTTAAAAGGTTAATTTTTTATATCTTTCATTGTTCATCATTCATACAATACCAATGTTGTAAAGGTTTTTCTTTTCTTAATTTTTATTCATTGAGTTCTAGTGTTTCTTTGTAAACTCCATTATTCTTAGTTGGGTGCATTCTACCCTAGGGATGTATTATGTAGTATTTAATATTTTATATGAGTATTTATATCTCATTCAAATAAAATCTATTTTTTTTTCTCTTAATACATGTATTATTATTTCCATAATGGATTTACATTTTAGTTTTTCATTCATTTTTATTTATTCCAAATTCACCACCTTTTTTCGTTATATAATGTATATATTGTCTAATTAATTTCTTCTACCATATTTTCCTTGAAATTTATGGGATTGATAAATCCATATAATTTTATTTCTTCTAATGTATTTTTTTTACAAAGGTTACAAAAAATGGTTTTATTTTCCAATCTAATAACGAATCTAGATCAACTATGTTAAATTTGTATTGGGGAAAATTGATATATTTTATATACAAAACCACATCTATTTTCTTATATTATTGTTATTCTTGGGGTTTACTTGTTTCACCTCCCTTTGGATATTAATTTATACATATCAATGAATATTAATGTTCTTTATACTGTATTATGGATATGAACTATTGATATAATCCATAATTTTTATTTGGATGGAGTACAACCGTATTTAACAAAAAGTTTCAATAAAATAATTTTTTCTCATTGGTTAATTATATTGTTATTAAATTGTGAAAAATTTCACTTACCACAGATATGTACGGTTTTCATTATATCTTATGATATGAAAATGGATTGATTTGTAAATCCAATCCACTGTTGGAATCTCTCTACTATGTGATGACGGTCTTGTGAGTGATCCTTTACATATTAAAAGGTTTTATAAACTAATTTGTATACCAAATTCCTAACAAAATTTTATTATTTCATAGATCATAATTTTTGACTCTTGTATCCCCACTCTTTGGACACATTTTTTATGATACTCTAAAGCATTATGTAATGATTCTATATTTATCATCCATGTGTTACAAGGTATTATTTTCTCATGTTATGTTTATTAACCTTTATTACGTTATCTTTACCAGTTTTTCCTATTATTTTCAGTTATGATCTTAAAATCCTAACACTTATATTTTCCCTTATTAGGAATTTTAACTGACTAATTATTATGTTTCCATTATCTAGGTGAATTAGAGAGTATTATATTTATGAGGTTTTTATAATGGTATAATATGTGGAGAATTTTATAGGAGATGTTCAAGTATTAATATATATCATTAATGTGTTTTTTCATGGTGGAAAAATAATATATTTTAATAAGAAAACTTTGGGTTTTAAAATGAAATGATTTACCCAATACTCTGAAATTATAAACCAAAATGGTCTTGGGAATATATGTGGTTAAATATTTCAAAATAATCATGTTGTTTTGTGTGGATGAATTTGACCTATTATATCTTAGGATATTGGTCGTAATAATTAAAAGATCATAATAAATATACAGTGAACAATAATTCTAAGGGAAAATATTCTAGCTTTGAAAAAATATATAGCTGGCATAATGCATGAAAATATATTTTAATGATAATTTCATGGAAACCAACACTTTTCTAATAAAAAATATTAAGGCTTATTACTACCACCAACCATTCATTGTTAATAAATACTAATCATTTTATATAATCCCATATTCAATTAAGGATTAATATTTATATATTTAATATAAATAAATGGTTATCTTATTAACCTGTTTATTTCTTATTTCTAGATCCATTCTATATTAATGTATTTCCCAAATACATGGTTTCCACTTATTAAACATTTTCACATTCCACTACATTCACCATTAATCATATTTATGTGTTTAATAATATACCATTTATTTTTAATCATTAAATAATTAAGGACCATCCTTCCATTTATTAATTCATCAATTAGTTACCATTTCATATTTATTATTAATTAAAACATAAATATAAATACAACAAAGAATGATATACTCAAAATATGAGAAGAAAAAAGATGTAATACACAAAAAATAATCAATAATTAAGAATAGAGAAAATAAAACAGGATCCAATCCTGATCCAACATTCCCAACATCACCCCAAACACCTTTAAATGCCATCCCACCATAAAACACATCAATCAACTACCAGAAAAACATCACAAAGACTCCTCACTTACCATATCATCCAATCATACCAGGTTCCATTTAAATCACATCAGGGCCCAATAATTCTAAAATATATATAGGAAAAATAATAATTCAATATGTAATGAAATTAATCAAATATCACCCTTATATTCCATCATGGAGAATACGAATAGAGGAAGAAATACCAGGCTTATATATCCCTAAAAAATAATTCAATCCATTATCATGTTCCTATAACATATTGTTATATCAATTAATTATAATAACTTTCTAGTGAGTAATGAATCCTAATATAATATTAATAATAGAAATAATATTCATCCAGAAATTTTTATCTAAGTAATGATTAAAAATATTTATAATTTCATAGGAAGAATTAAAACCTTGATGAATATCTTGTTTATTATTTCGATTTTCATAAATTCTTTATGTTTTTAAACCACTTTATTCATACAAAATATACAAAGAACCATACATAATCATAGCACTACACCTTTAGATTATTTAAGAAATATCATAAGGATATAACATAAATAATTTCTTGCAAAGGTACAATATCCTATTTCAATTCTTTAGTTACAAATTATTAACTTCATTAATTCAATAAATCTACTTACCCATATGAAACCAAAGAATTATAATCAAACATTTATATAAAATTTAAATAGATAAGTTTTAAATCCTCTACCCCAATAAAATGATTCAAGGATTAATGAACTAGAAGGGGATGATGGATTAATAACTCCAATAAGAAAACCCTTGATGAAACCACAAAACATAATGATATCACCCCATTAAAAAAACTCAATCCTTAATCCATAATAAAACCTTAAAATCATGAGTATATTTCTACCAAAAATTAGAAATAGAAAATGAAAAATATTAATGTGATGTAAAAAATAAATAGAGATAACTTTGATCAAAGGTTATCATTTCCTTAATAAACCACACAAGGAAAAGTTATAGAGTCATAGGTTCATCTAAAAATATCTTACAAATCCCTAGGGTAGAATAAGAAAAAAGGGAAATAGAATGAATTTTGTGGCACCTATTATTTATTTAAAATTCTACAGAACACTACATCACATCATGCTAGGATTTTATCATATTAAATTAGACCTATATTCAAATATCATGGATTGATATCCCTACAAAGACCCCTATATCATGTTATTAATTACCAACTCTTCAATAATATTAATAAGGTTTATGACATGGATATAAGTGTCATGTGGTAGTTACGAATCGAAAATAGATCAAGATGTGTCTCCCAATATTCCTTCCTCAACCTTACCATCCTCAAAGAATGATCAGAATACTACTTAAGAACCCTAATTAAGTTAATCCTAAATTGGTAAGAGCATGGAATTAGACCTCTGAGTCTTAATAAAATAACATATATACTTCACATCATTGATGAAATATGAAAAATTCAAAATTTAATAGTAATAAATCAGCATAACAGGTTTTTCCTATGATACATTAGGGTCTTTACTTTTATAAAATTTCTTTAAATTCCTTCAGGTCATTACCAAATCTATTCTTCAATGAAAAATATTCCAAACCAACCACCCATAATGAAGTACATACCATCATACCAAAATGAAACTCCAATGACATAATATAACCTTTATAACAATATTATACATGAATCTAGCCAAAATCAATTCCTGGTCTACATGACTATAACTAAAGATCCCAAGACTCCCTCAATACTCGAGAAGAAAATGGGGAAGTGTTTATGAAAATATAAACTCTTATATTTGATACATCTCAAATTATTCACTTCTAGAAGAATCCAAACCAATCATAAGATGTAATCATAAATAGGGTAATAACACTAGGACCCCAAGTGATACCTCTCAAACACAGATATCTATATAATAAGAACAAAACCAACTCATTATATGGGAATGGTAAAAAATACCATGAAATAATTATAATCGTATTAGTAAATTTAATGTAATACATATCATATAAAACATCAATAATTAAATAGATTAGGATATTGATAATGCATCAAGGAATATAATTCCTAATGCACTATTCTACACCACTATGTCACCACAATACCCAAACCAAGGAAATGACACACCCACCAAACATTATCTCTGAATGGCAATGAATATCAATGTTCCACACAACAAGAACCACATCATCTTCAACGTAAAACTCATCCCAATCAATGAAATGATATCAAGCATGATGGTACTGAGGAATTATTGAATTTTTTAAAACATCATGCGTATTATTAATGAATGAAGGGACCACTAAACGACACACAACTTCATGAACATACTACTACAATAGGAAATGTTTTAAAAATATGAGATAAAAATTACTCCCATTAATGAAACATCTTTGCCCATATTTAATATATACCTTTGAGAATACATAATACAATGTTTAAGAATCTATATTCCTACTCCATGATCAACATAGATCTTATAAAAATCAAAGGAATCTTTCATTCACTCATTAATGTCATTAAACTTCTTTTTCATGCTCTACACCAATTCATAGATGATAATAGTTGATTCTCCAACCTCAACTCTACAAAACCAATATATGAAATGTCAACCACAAAACACATAGAATAGAGTTGTATCAACGATGGAGTCGTATCTATTCTTCCAGGTAAACATAAAAAATGTTAGGTTATTACCTAAGAACCCAAAAAATCCATATGTATATTAAAAACATGTGATCTATGGTATGTATAGTATACAAATACTAACCATATATATATGAATGAAACTAATTTTTGAGGCATAACTGAGATGAAAATTTATAATGGGGACATCCCTATACATACAGTATTATTAACTCCTTAATTTCCCAATAATTGAGTATACTTAATTAAATGATCTATAATATCAAAAATATCATCATATTAATACTAAGATCAGTGTATTATAGTAAAGAAATCTGTAAGAATTTCCTCCCTTTTTCACTAAGGTATAACAAGAGGCTAAAGAAACAAATAGGGAACATGATATTTAATCATACCGTTTAGAAGAACTAACAATGTGATATGAAATTTAAAATTTATGTCTTCACCATTGACAATAGAACTAGCCCATCAAATAATGACAAATCATAGCCACACTAAGATAAAATTTATTGGGTGAGATTTGAAACTTGTTGAAAACCACATCTTGTAACACAACTATAATTTAGATTACGCCTATAAAAATATTATATTTTTATCCTTCTAAGACTTCACTTTAGGGAATCACTAAAAATAACACTGTCTCTCTATACATTATCCTTTGGATCCCCCAAAAAATATTCTTCAACCTATCAAATCAAGGATGGATATATGGTTATGTAGTAGAGACACCCACATCATCTCAAGATGAATCACTTTAATATTACCAATCACTCTTTTTGAATCAACAAAAACAGGAATACAACCACTATAATAACTGTTGTATATCTTGTAATTAATAGAATTCCTGTTTACCCATGTAATGGAAATATTTCAGTCAAAATACATTAAAATTTTTACCAACCTGCCTTTTCACATTTTTAAATTACACTAATTGAAGAAATGTATCAAACTCTTGTGGTCTATAAATACCAGTAAGTGATTATTGGTGAGATAATGTTTCCACAACAGTAAGGGAAACAAGATTGTGGAATTATATAAATCATGGGTAACAAAGTCACATTATTGGGGTTCTATATACTGAGTTATATAGGACATGATTGTTCTCTATTGAATAATAATATAACCTAATAACAAGTATAAATAATTCCATTAAACCTTAATCATGAAACCTTCCCCAAGAAAAAGGAGAATAGAGTAACTAAACAATTTCACCATTAAAATAATTAAAACTACACTGACACTAGTCATTCCACAAAAAATATAATGATTCATAGTCAAGGTTATCATAGGAGTCACAATTCAAAAGAAAGAAGGTAAAAACATCTTATAATAGACTATGAGAGCAAGGAAATTCTAAAACATGGCAATAGTCTTGCGGATAACTAGGAAACCAACACCAAGATATTCAAATAAAATAAAACTAATCCCTATTGTGACACAAAATAAAAAAATAAATTTACGACAAAGAGCCATAAATTAAAGATAGAATCCTTCCTAAATAGTTTATTATGTTTTAGAATCTAAAAAATGTCTCATAGATACTATATATTATCTTACTCAAACTCAATATCATGAAGATATCATCATTAAACACAGCCACAAACAATTTGAGAAACTCAGAGAACAATACATTCACTAATACCATTAACATGGATGGTGTGTTCATGAAATTTTTGTGAATTAACATAAACTCATAGTGACCATAAGAAAACAAGAAGTCACTATTAAAAAAATGTTATTGTTTCACCAACATATGATGATTAACTAATCAAAAATCAATATTTGAGAACTTGATAGCCCATTTTACTCAAAATCTAGAATCCTATATTTTTACTTAAAAACAATAGAGACACACGATAATTATTATATCCCAAACTGAGTTCTAAATCAGGTGGTAGTGATACTACCCATTATATAAAAATATAAGGTTACACTTCTATAACCCTAGAAAGAGAACTGACTAAACCTCCCCTGAACTCAACATTAGATCAGTTATTATAAAAGCTAAAGACTCATAATTTCAATAAATACTCAAATGGTCCCACTCAAAAATGAGTATGTAATTATAGGAATATATATACTTTATTCCAAGGATGAAATCATATGACTTTATATGAAAACATAGGAAATCTCCCAAAGACTAATGTTTCCCTAGTATGATACCCCTATGTCACTATTGTATTAAATATTATGTAATTATGGGATATTTTTCATTTATTTTTGGATTTGTAGAATTTTTAAATTTGATTTTTATGAAATTTTTTTGGTTCATTATTTTTACATGATTACCACATAGTTTGGGGTAACCGTATGTACAATTTGGTAAACCATGACTCCAAACCAAGAAGGTTTCCTAAGAGTTTAAGATTAAAATTTTCACTTAATAACCTAATCAAATTTATATCATATGAAACTCCTATACATCCTGTAATATTATTGAAATCAAAAGTGGAGATCAATAGATATTCATTTCAATTTATCCCTTGCATCCTATCCCTTTTTCCTTGGATTAATGCAGTTTTGGCTGGAAAATATCTATGTTTTTCCTTTATTATTCTTATAATATTATCCCTTCTTCCACTCCCCCTTGGTTTCCACTTATACAAAAAACTGTAATAGGAAGGGATGTTAAATTAATGGTTTTGGATGGTCTAATCATCGGTATTTCTTTATCTAGATCGTTTAGAGGCCATTTCCTCATGATGTCATGCTCCAACAATCGAGGGAGATTTATTTCCACTTGATTAAGGTGGTTGTTTAAGTGAAATTATTTTAATTTTCATATCATTAATTTATTGAATATTGTTAAATTCATTTTCCCTATAAATATTTCTAGATGAAACACCCATGTTGTATTGTAAATCATTCTATATATTACATAAAATTCCATATAACTGTACAGTCAGATCCAATTCTCATTAATACATTCTTTACAAACAAGATTTAAAATGATGTAGAGGGACCCATTTTTAACAATCATTAATTACAGTCTCACTAAAATATTTTGAGTCACATACATTAAAAGTAATATTTTGTTTTAAATGTTTAGAGAGTTAGGAAAAATAATTATATTACAAAGAACGTGTATATTTCATAAAATGGAGATTATTTATACTATATAGAAAACTACATAATATATAACAAGTCTTCTAAATCTCCAATATATTCTCTAAAAAAGTTATTTTGTTAGAAATATCATGTTTAATACATTTATTAATAACCTAGTGAAATTTAATCATAAGAAAAGGTTTGTTATAACGCTCAGTAAGGGTAAATACAAGTGATGATAAAAAGAGATTATAAGTGAGTATAAAATGAGTATAAATAATATAAGTAGAAAAGATAATAAAAATTATTCCATAAAAGAATTAAACTAAGAGAATAATATTTCAATATATAATAATGTAAATAAATTGATCACATGGATAACATTAACTAGTTTATTATTGTTTAAATGCATAATTTTGAATAGATAATTTCCTACCCTAATCCAAGGAAACATGATATTAGACATTATAATATTATTATTATCACATTGAATCCGGGAATTATTTTGTTTTGGGAAAGAATACATAAAAATAACCATGATAGTTATTCTCATGAGGCCTTTTAATGCAACCTATGAACCTTGTTAAGTCTAATTAATCCATCACATGATAGAATAGATAAATAATTTTATTGATTTAAATGCTTTACTTTATACACTTTCAAATCCTTGTCATGAAAATAAAATTTCACTTTCTTAAATATAGTTTTCTATTAAATTTATACTTTTTAATATTAAGAATGTTTTTATAGAATAAATCTTTTTTTATCAGATATAGAAAATATTACAATAAAATGAATATGCACATTATATTTGGATGATAATATGATTTTAATTCCATTGAAAGAACATAGTTCAATATATTAGAATAACATAGTTCATACCATTTGAATAACATAGTTTAGACTATTCTAAGAGTGAACATTAGTCCTTATGACAAATGAATTCATTAAATTTGACAAATCATTCTCTAAATTGAGAAACTGATGTTCAAACCTTCATAAAAATAAAGTATAATTCATTAGATGATTTAAGTTTATAGTTGAAAAAACAATTTTATTATTTCAGATAGAATATTGTAATAAAATTGTGATGGTGATGTCAAATTGAATATTAGATGACATTTGAAAAGATCATACTGATCTATCAGGATATATCTCATCCATGTCAATTGAAACCAACTACACGAACAATGGAATATGACCATCAGAGGTTTCTTGATAAATAGAGTTTCATTCAAGTTGCTACGAGTTAATGATTTTTCAACTCAACCCATTTTAAGTTTACTCAGTTATAGCCTCTTGTTACTTTTTCTTTGTAAATATTTAGAGAGTTATTATACTACGGAATCTAGGTGAGTACTGTAAATTATATAGAACAATTTTATTTTTTAATTTCTAATTTTGATTTGGTTTGATCGAGGGATTATGATGATAATAAGAATGACTAATCTAATCTTTTTGATCAATAGCTTCCCAGTTTAAGGATTTATAACTTATTCAAATCATTATGATTGAGGTATTTACTCATGAATAAAGACATACCATATTGTTTTGTTAAAAATCATGATACCTTAGGTCAAGATTTTTTAATTCCTTTAAACTGAATGTTACTGTGTTATAATTTATTTTATAATTTCTTTATTGGTTTTACTTTATATCTTTGTATATTTTTATTGTTATCATTTTAAAAGTCAGTATTTCCATTATGAATTTTATATGGAATGATTAGTTTTTCTATTTAATTTTCATATAAATAAAAATTAAATAAAATTTATCGGTGTAGGGTGAATATGATTTAATATTGGACATCATCAGGCATAATTATCACCATATAAATCAAAATATGTAAATATTTTTTTAATTCTAATTTTTAAAAATTACAATTCATCCCCCCCATTTAAGACATTTATATACTTTGAAATCCTATATTAAGTAATAGTACTGTTTCTACTGCTAAAATTTTCTACTTTTTAATTTTTTATATTAATTAAGTTCCCAATTTTTTACAACTATTTTTATAAACTATTGTTTGCAGACTTTTTATAAGATATTTTACACTAACATGTATTTAAAGAAAGTTTTTTTGTTTACAAGGATGAAATGTTTTAATATTGGAAATATTGAGAATATTAATCCCAATAGTCCACCACTTTTTGATGGCGATGATTATGAATATCATAGAGATCATAATAAAAATTATTTTTTAAAAATTAGATCTGATAACTTTTTCATTCATAATAGGAATTATAAAATTCTTGAGAAAAAGTATCTACTTTTACTAGTCTATATAAGTTTGAATATTAATTGAATTTTCATGTATGGAATAATTTTTTGTCTTCTATGAAAATGAATATAAATATTAAAATTTCTTCTTATGAATAGGTTACAAATATAGAGAATAATTTTGAAATTATATATTTTGGTACTTATAATTTTATATAAACCATAATTCCATTTGTTATAGATTATTATCAAGTATTTTATTTCTTACCTAGAGAAAATGTTTCTAATATAAATCATAAATTCATGAAACATTTCATGATATTATATTATATTTATGATAATGATCTTACATATCATAATATGGTTGAAAAGATCATAGAGAAAATTCCAAGAGAGTGGGTATTAAATAGAACAAATCTTGATGATAAAAAACATATTACTAAGTTGTTATTAGATTATTTGATTAGAAATATCATGATATATGACGACTGATTAAATAGTGTTTTTGAAAAAGAAAAACAAAAAGAAAAAACGTGTAGCTTCTAATTTTACCTTAGTTGTATCTTAGAAAGTGAGATATTTAGGGAATGTTTGTTTTTCTTTAAATAAAAAGATAGTTAATGTTAAGGAAGAGAGAAACACTTCTGAAAAATCAAAAAAATATTTACTCAATCCTTCTTTGAGAATGAAAAATATTGTTTGGAATGAAGATACTAGATATAGGTATAAGGATTATTTGATGGGAAAAGGTAAAAATAATGATTCTTATGGAATGATATGTTTTGATTTTAAGAAAACTAGAAATATAAGAACATATTTTCACAAGTCAAAGATAAATTATAAGAATGATAAATTTTTTGAGAGGAATTATATGATGTTTTACAGACATAAGAGCTTGAAAAGTTTGAAAGAATAAAAAACATAGAGTTAATGTGGACGTGATATTTATTCAAAAAATTCCTTAGATAATGAAACTTAATATTAGAATAATATTGGTTAATTTTCATAAATTACAATGAATAACAATTTCCTCATGGATAATGTATCTAATGAAACCCTTGACAAACACGATGTGAATACAAATTATATTGATTTTGATATTCATTATAATTCTATATATTCAGTTAAAGAATATCATACATCAAAAGGAAAGAATACATTACATATATTTATAAAAGATTCATTTTTTTAAAAAAAATTAGGAAAGAAATCTAAATGGTTATACATAATACAATGTTGATATGGTAAAATATGCTAATAAAAATTCAATAATTTCTAAAAATTCTATTGAAATTTCCAAACTGTCAAAATATTTATTGAAATATAATGTTTAAGAATCTATGTTTACAAGATATAGATGAAAATAATTTCAATACAACTTATTTTTTGGATAAAAATTCTATTGGGAGACTAAATACTGAAATTTCAGTTCTGAAAATGATAATAACAGAATATACTATAGGTAAATAAAATTTTGATAAAATATATTGACTAATTTAACATTACAAGGACGTATCATAAATGAGGTTTAATATAAAAAATATTTATTAAAAAAAACTATTTTTTCCAAAGAGTTATGTATTTATAACTAAATATCAAGGTGGATAAAATTATAGAAACATATATTAATTAAATTATGTGAATTTATTAAGATATAAAGAAATATATTTTTGAAAAGAATTGAAAATTTCTTAGTATAATAAATTTGTGAGGATGTGGATTCTGAATTTTTTTATAATAATGATGCACGCAAGATGGTATGGGTTACCGAATAATAATCTTATTTGTTTTTGGAAAATATGATGTGCACCAACAATAACCACATTTGTCATATTGAATGTTGTTTTACATGTCACATGACTTGAATTATTTTTATGGAAAATAAAAAATATGAAACTTGGAAAGGTTACATTTGGAGATGATGATCAAGGATAAGTTTATGGTATATTTAATATTGATCATCTTGGAAAATAATTAATATGAAATGTTTTAAAACAATATATCATTTTACAATTTAACAGAACAAAAGAAAAATATGCTTCTATATTTACAAAACCCATAAGTGTCAATAGATTTAATATATTAAATATATGATAGGAATGGTTTTTAAAAAATGATCATTTATATATAATTAATGTTTAACAATATATTTATAGTAATAGAATACATCTAAAAGGGGGATTACTTCTAATAAAATTAGTTTTCTTAAAAATTTGTTTATTTTCTAAAAACATTTCTTAAAAAAATGGAAATATTTCTCTAAATAACATTATTACAAAAAAAATTCATTTAAATGTTTATAGAACATGTTTTTCTGAATATGGTTATTGTGAAAAAAATATTTAGATTAACAAGAAGAACTACTAGTAGTTAATATTTTCATATAATTTTAGTTTTTTCTCTAAAAGGTTTTTTTATAAATATATACTATTTATTATACTTTATTATTTTTAATATATTATATTTTAAATATCTAAATGTTTTAAATCTTTATTATTTATTTTAAAAATTCTAATATTTTTCTGTTCGAACAGATACTTCAACTAGAATTTATTTTATTAAAACTTCCTTTAATATTTCAGGGAATTCCTTTAATATATCAAATAATATTTTCATCATTTAGAATGAAATGAATTTAAATATCGACAGTAAGATCTATTTATTTTCTAGGGACTCCCCAATGAGCTTATAAATACATGTGTGGGTCATCACTTCTCAAATTGCACTTTCAATTTGATCTGGAATCTTGTCTCTTGAAATTATTTTCACTTCATTATTTTAGATCATTTTGATTAGTAATATCAGTATGCTAAGAATTTTTATCCTATTGAAGAAATGGAATCCTTAGAATAGTTTTTCAAGAGGGAAGTAGTAAAGGAATGATTAATTGAAATGTTATGGTTTAATAAAACAACTTTTCCAAAGAGGTAATTATATTTCATTGATGGGATATGGTCTGCGTAGAATAAGAAGATTTTAATTTTTACTATCTTGTGGTGGTTAAATAATTCTATCATTATATGATATATAGTAATGATGATTATTTTAATGGTATTTAATTTAATATTTTTTAAAAGTACAATAATCTCAACATTCAATATGTAGTAGACTTGGGTGAAGTTCATCTTTACGGATAAGTTATTTTAGTTATTCATAGACATAAAAAAAATATAATGTTTATAAAAAATTAAATTTTGATACATATTTGTTTTCATAGTATGAGTGTGTAAGATTGTTTTCACATATCTATGGATGTAGGGGTTATTTCCATATGGGTGAAATGTTATTTTAACCTTTTTAAAGGGGATAAATATACCTTAAAATCATAGATAACTATGTTTTGGACCTCTTATGTAATATGTGAGTGTCTAACATAGTAATGTATATTTCTCTCTGAGACAAATTTGTTAAGAAAAAATATATAAAACTGATGATCTTTTATTTATTTGTTTCATTAACAAGTTGTTAGTGAATTTTATGAAGGTGATGATAATAAAGAACAATGTTATTTAAAATAGGGAAAAATTTTGATTCATTAATTATGAAACCATTAATAAAATTTGGTTTCTATATATTCATCAATTGATTTTTTTTGAGAAATAATAAAAGGATATATCTAATGCAAATGTGTTTCAGTTGAAACTAAAATAAAAGAGAATGACTGGTGTTTATCCACCAAGATCAGAAAATAAAGTTAATACCATGTATGATGAAGCATTAATGGAGTTTTTGCAAAAAAATACATAAACCAAAATTTGGGATCTATGTTTTTTTCTAGAGAAGGTAGAGGATAAGACATTAAAACATAAAACATGTGAAAATTATAATATTGAAGAAACGTAAAAGTGTAAGAATTTTTTTTTGGAATTGCTGAATTTTATGAAAACCTTATCAAAGGTTTGATGTGAGCTCATAGAGACATTCATGTTTCTAAATTGGAATGATATCTTTCATTTTTTTCATTCCCAGTTATTCAATTGATACTTTATTTATTAGTCCCTCCAAATCCAATTTCTACTTATATTGTTCCATTATAAGAAGGAAAAGTTCAAACCACTAATGTAACATTATTTTTTAAAAAATTAAAAATAAATTCTTTGGAAGAATAAAAATAATATCAAATCATGTTGATATTAAAGTTAAATTGGCTTTGGATAAGTCATAAAAAATGATTTAATAAGTCATGAACAATAATAAAGTGTTTTAAAAAATGTTTTCGAAGAAGAATGAGAAGAAGAAAAATCATAATAATATTCTTTTAAGACATCTTCTTTCTAATCCCAAAATGAGGAGTATCAAAATTTAGAAGTTTTATAGGAAGAATAAATTTCTAAAATATAGGAATATTCAAAAAATTCACATACTAAAATATTTTATAATGTTTAATATGGCAAGAATGTGGAAGCTGTTGATGTATTTAGAGGAGTAGATAAATAAAGGAATGGAATTGGAGATCCTTCAAAAATCTATGTCTCAGATGTGTCATTGGAATAAAATCATCATCTAGAATGGGGATCTATTAAAATACTATAAAAATAATTACACATTTTAATGAAGTGTTAATGTGGTTCGAAGATGTTATTCCATATTTCCTTATCATTGAATATCATTTTATGTACATTAAAAGTAGTTTCTAATCCAAAGAGAAATTATATTTTTTGAATAAAAAACTGAGACCATTGTGAAAATGAAGTATATTTCAAATATTTTAGATATGATTCTAAAGTTCAAAGAATATATTAATTTTTTTTTAGATGGATAAAAAAATGGAGTGATTTAGAATCTCATTATGAGAAAGTTGATGGTTTTAAGAAGTAATAATTTGTTATAAGAAGAAAATTCATAGAATTATCTTCTATTTTTTTGGAAATAATAAATTATTTATATGATCTCAAATTTCTTGGAATGTCTTTAGAAAAAAAATTTACCAGACAAAAAAATTGGTAATTTTCCATTGGAATAGATGAGTTGAAGACAAAATTAGAAAGTAACAAAGTAATGTTTTTAAAGAAGAAATTATTCAGTAGAAGAAATAGAATAGGAAGATTGATGTACTGGAGGGAAAGATAGAAAGAATGGAATATTCATTTGTATATTCGAAGATGTTTCATGAGAACTTGAAGAAAATAAAAACCATTATGAGGATGTTATAGAAACAATGATTTCTCTCTATCTATAAACTCTTACTGATTTTGTAACAATTTTAAAAAATATTAAATGATGACAAATGTTTAGGTTTCTTCATAAAATTTTGATTGAATGATATCTAATAAATCATTGATAAATATTCATTCAATTTATTTGATGAGTATTCATTTTTACTAATTTTTTATGAAAATATTTTTGTACAACTTCTCATATATACTTCTATACCATTTTCGTATTCACAATCTCAAAGGGGGATAATTTATTAATGATAAGGGTCAAGTGCATGATTAGTACATATCTTAAAATTTTATTAATAAATGATATACGAATTTTTTCTAAATAAAATCGTAGATACAAAGATATATGGAGAGAATAAATGAGTTAAATTGTATAAGAAATTGGGATTTTATGTTTTTAATAGTTATTTGTTTTTCTATTGAAGTTTTGTGTATTGTGCTTTTAAAAATGGCCATATTGTTGAGTTAAATGTTTTAATTTCTATAATTTATAATACTTTTATTCAAAATTAAATTAAACTTTATTAAATGTTATGTTTTAAAAACATCATAAATCTAAATATTTATAATGTTTTTGAAGAAAAAAATTATCAAATGTAGTAAACATTATAATAGGACACATATGAACGTTATATATGGATGAAGAAACAATTTTTAGTCCATCATAAAATCCTTAGGGATACCATTGAACACATAAACATTGGTACACTAGAAGAATGGATTATATGACATTAGGAGAATGATTTTAATTATTTTAGATGAATGAAGTTCAGTCTATCGGAAAACAAATATCAGTAGATCAAAATAATGATGCTTATGCTATCAGATAAATGAAGTTTAGTTCATTGAATGATTTATCTCTATAATCAAATGAGAAAAATTTATTTCTACGAGTATAAATATATTAATATCACTATGATGATTCTATAAAAACAACCATCATATGAAGTTTGTATAGATCATCCTGAGCTTTCATGTTGGATCTCAACCAAAGCCATTGCAACCAACTCCATAAATCCGTGAATATAACCATTGTATATGTGGCTATAAATAGATGTGAATTTTAAAATATGGGTGCTAATTCATTTGAAACTCAACCAATCTATTGTTTGAATAGTTGTAAAATATATTTAATTGAACTTTTAAAATATTTAAATAGTATTTGGTGAAATGATTCAGAGTGAGGATTATAAATTCCATAGAATAGTTATATTTTGTAACTACTTATTTAAATCCGGTTTAATCGAGGGATTATATGGATATAAAAACTACTGAATCCTGTCTTTTATATTGAGGTATTTTTGGGCTAGGGAGATCGAATCTTATTCTAATATTTTTGATCGATGTATTCCTTCTTGATGAATGAAAAAATTATACTTTGGATAAAGTTATGGATAACTTATGTCAATGTTATTGAATTTTTTACAATAAAGGTTAATTATTTTATTACTGTTATAATGTTTATATATGTTTCACATTATAACATTGTAAAGTTTCATTATTATTATTTTTTCAATTCATTATTTTTTATATTCATTTTTATAAGGATTTTTGTTGTTTTTTAATTTACATGACATATAAAACATGATTATATAAATTGTTTCGGTTTGTAGATAATTTGATTACAACATTGATATCATTGTACACAAGATCTATCTTATAGGTCCAAAGTGGTAAATATTTTTGTTAGTTGAAATTTCTAGAAATTGAAAATCACTCTCTCCTCCACTTGTATCAATATTTATAATCTTCAATCAACTAAATATAGAATCAATTTTTCCAATAATCTTATATATTTGAAGACAAAATATACATGAAGTCAATATAGATTATAAATTTCTTACAAGGAAATAGTCATCAATATAGAGATATAAAAAATATAGAATTTTAAAAATTTCCCTCACATATAAATTAAATCACATGACATTAATATTTTTAGAGGAAGAAGGTGGATGGTATAAAAAGATAATATCCTCAATAATTTTATTGTTTGATACCATGTGTTAAATACAAAAAAATTAAATATAATAATATAAAATATATTTTAAATCAGGAAACCTAAGTACAATTATTCCAAATTCCTTTAAATATGAAAAAATGTAAGTGAAAATGTAACAGAGCTTTTATGATACATATTCAAAATTATCATAAAAATGATGTTCTGTGGATCATTAAAAATAAATTTCTAAAGATATAAAGTGAAGATTTTAAAAATTTATTTTTTAAGATACACTCCAATAATAGACACTATAAAATGAAATAATTGAATCCATGGAAATGTGGTTAAAAAGAAAAAACATTTTAGTCATGAAAGGTTTTTTTTAATATTTTTTTCATAAATTTGTTTTATACCCAAATTGTAAAGATATAAAAAAACACATCTTAAAAAGGATAAGTGTAATATAATGTTAATTTGAGATTTGAAACAATTTGTTTTAGAATTATAAGGGATAACATTACTAGGAAAGGAAAAATAGAAAGTATAAGGAAATTGTTATTAAAGTGGTAAAGAATTATTCTAAAAAATGAAATAATTATCAAGGAAGAGATTCATAAATGTAAAAATCACAAGATTAAAATATTAATCTCCTTCAATAAGGAGGTAAATTATTATAAAGTAATTTAATAGGGAGGGATAAATAATTTAAGGAAAAGATAAGATCAAGATAAAACCTCATAACTCAATGAAACTATATTTAAATTATGGGTATCCATTATGAAAAGCATACTCCATGATACATGAAATATTTTAAAAAGTGAATCATTTGGTAAAAATTGAAAAATTACACAATAACATATACTGGAACAAAATTTAGAGTGTATCAAAATTATTTGAAATAATTTCAAGATAACAATCGTAATTTTATGAACAAAAACTGATTTACAAAAAAATATTACGTTTGGGGTAACCCATGATTTAAAATCAATTTGATGAAAATACCATGATTTGGATTAGTAAATAAAATTTATAAAATGTTAAAATGAATATTAAATTCATGAGAAAATAAATAATTAGAATACCTAACAAAGGAAAAAGTTGAATAACATGTAACTTGTGTCCAAGATTCAGAATTGAGGCATAGAAAACCCTAACCTATTTTGTATCATAGTCAAATACACTCAAAGATCATATATAAAAAACATAAATATATTAATCACATATTTAATAACTATATATATATACATAACCATTGATAAAAATCAGTTATAGTTACTCTATATTTTAATGTTAGTTTGTTATCACTTCTTTTCCTTATCGAGAGTGTGTATTCTTGATAGTTTCGAACTTGTTTTATAATAAATGTATTTTTTTTCAATGTCATAAAAAAACTTTAATTCAAAATAATAAAAAATACTATATTTTAAAATTAAAAATTATTAATAATATTAAAATTTAATTCTATGGGAATTTTGGTCACCATCTTTAGTGTATAATTCAATGATTACCATGTTATGATGATCTTCAACGAGCAGAGATTCGTATCTTAATTGATGAGATTAATATTATTTTTAACATTTGAGAACCTAAATAAAATCATTATTTGCACATTTATATTATTTATTATCATCAATTAACTTCTCATCAATGATATTATTTTATAGAAAGGTTCAAATATGTTGTTATATTGACCGAAAATTATGGTGAATTACCCATTTAATAATTACATTCATATAATATATTTCACATTTACTCCAAAATTAATTTTTTTTAATTATATATGAAATGAGTAGCTGAAGAACACAAGTATTTAGTGTGTGAAGCCGGTTGTTCGAAAAATGAAAAATGAAAAATCTACTTTTCTTAACAAAACATTGGAAAGGTAGTTAAAAATTATTACCTTACTATGATTAAGTTAAGTATAAAAAATAATTATTTCATTATATTAGAATAATAATGTTATATTTTTATGTTATTATTGAAATTATATTTTTAAGGGAAAAATTACAATCATTGAAAACATCAACTTTTCCAGGGATGAATCCTTGGAAATAGAGGTCTTAAGAAAATATATTTTGACCCAAGGATAAAGAATAAGTAATAGGGTTATAAACGAATAGAAGTGGTTAGAGTTTTAAGAGGAAACTAAATATTGGGAGTATTTTTAATGTGGTGGTGAAAGGACGCTTTTATAAGTAAGAAGAATGGATTTTATGTAGATATTTCTACTTCATATAAAGATTGAACATGTTTCATGAGACATGTGGAACCAAAAATGGGAAATAATTGAGTGGAGTATGATATGTGTTGTATAATCTCTTAAATAATCAGTTAAAAACATTTTGTTGACATCTTGGGATCCCTTTACGCCATTATTTATTACTTTTACTATTTTATATTTAACCATGGTAACTTTCTTTATCAGTAATTTACAACTAATTCATAAAAATAAGTTCACCATTATTTCATAATTTGGGAATAATAATTCCAATTATTATATCAAATTTATTTTAGAAAATTTCTATTTTTATGATAAATTAATTTTAATATTATATCATGTAATATGAAAAACCAATTTTTAGAAAATGAGTATTTTTATGTAGAACGTTTATTATAGGAGTAAAATATCAGGGTATATTATTTTCATGATATGTATTAGTTTTTTATAAAAAAAAATCTATTTTACTTTTGTTTTAAATCAATCTAAAAATGAATTTTTAAAAAATAATTTTTAATTAAAATAAACTCCAAAACATTTTTTGGGAAATATTACATAATTTGTTAAACATAGGGTTTTTAAATTCAAAATAGTATTTTGAAAATTTATATCTTTACTCTATAGATAAATATTTTATCAATAAAAAGAATTATAATATTTATAAGTCTTTTTTATAAAATAATAATATTACTATTTGGGTAAAGATTTAGTTTTACATTAATAACCTAAAAAATCATTTATTTCATAAAATACCAATATCAAACATGATGAAACATGGTGGTGTTTGGTTTAACAACTTTTTTTATTTTCGAAAACTAACTATTTTTTGTTGAGGAATGATTTTCATATACAGAAAGACGAAGTTTTTGGATGCTACATGTTTTTCTTTGTCGTAATTAGATAAATACAGAGGTTGATGAGTTTGAAATATTTTACTGAGTTTGAAAGATATTGCTTAAAGAAGAAGTAATGTTTTTTAAAAGGGTTTGAAAGAGGATGTTGTTAAAGAGTGAATAGTCAGAAGATATAAAGTTTCTCAATATTTATAAAGAAATCATAATATGTTTTTCTAATAAATATGTTCTCACAAATCATTAAAAATTTAATTATAAATGATTTTGAAGAATGGGTGGAGATGTTTGAATAAATATGAATCCCTAATATGAATTCTTCACAAATTAGAACTTGAATTATGCACAAATTGGAACCTAAATTTTGAAAAAATTAGAACATAGATTCTACACAAATTGGAACTTTAAATTTTCACAAATACGGAAATGAATTATTTATAAACTAGAACCAAAATTATGCACAAATAATAACCAGAATTCTATTCAAATTAGAACCTAAATTCTTCACAAATAAGAACTTGGATTCTACAGAGATCGAAACCCAAATTATGTACAAATCAGAACCTGAATTATGTAAAAATCAGAACCAATATTCTACACAAATCAGAACCTGAATTCTCCATAAATTAGAACCAAAATTCTGAAGAAATCAGAACCCCAATGTGATGTAAATCCAAACCATAATTTTTTACATATCAGAACATGAATTTTGTATAAATTAGACCACATTTCTGAGCATATTTTTTTGGAAATCAGAGCCATATTTTTTTTAATTTTTCGGAGAAAATATGAACAACACTCCTTATCTTGTTTCTGAGAAAATATGAACAAAATTTCAGAGCATGTTTCTTAGAAAACCAGAACCGTGAAACAATATTATCAGACTGAGAATGATATGAAGAGTTCAAGAAGAAAACACTAAATTTCAATTTTGCATAATTATTGGATAGATTTAAGGACATTTGGGAAGAAAAATTTTGAACATTAAATGGGAGATATTTTCAACCATTTTGATATTTAACGAAGGTGTAAAGATTTAATGTTTCCCGCTTTTGATTTTTGAGTTGCATGTAAATTTTTCTTAGATCATTTGTTTATGTGAAACTTTGAGACATGCATAAATGGAGGAGATATGGAAAATTCAATATGAAATGTTCCAACTATATTAAAGAAGGTTTATTTGAATATTTTAGCTGGGAAAAATTGGAATCATCCTCACCATAGTGAGAAGATCAATGTTAACAAAATTGAACTGAGGATTCAGACTGAGAATTTGTGGTGAATATTTAACAATGTTTTTATTATTTTGATTGGATCAATTGTTCTATAGGAAAACATTTTAAACTAATAGGATTCAGTATTATATTTCCTATTGGGATATAGAAGGCCTCTAATGGGAGTTGGCATATGTTTTATTCCCTTCTTCATTACAATGGATTTCCATAGACCCACATGAGTGGCTATGTAAAGGATGTAGGTTCCCACATTGACAACAAACCTTTTAAATTTTGAGTGCCTTAATTTATTTACTATTCATTCATGAATAATTATTTTATAATGGTTTATAAGGAAATAAATCTTATAAAGGTATAGCGGTTATATTTCTTAATTTTTTGAAAATTATAAAAAATTGAAAAACGGATTCAACCCTACTCTGAGTTTTTATTCGATCCTTATAACTTCAATGGGTATTAGGGTGAGCCTCACTTATTGAACTCTTATCATGTAAAAAATCAATTATATCAATAGTACCGGAATTCCTATATTCGATGGAAATTTTTTTATAGATGAAAAAAATTATGATTCCTTATCTCTTATCTGTTGCCCTAGATGTTATAGTTGCTTCTACTATTGCTTTTCCATCTACTAATAAAGATGATCATATGACGTTTGCTAATAAGAGAAATATAGACATTGATGTAAAGGCTATAAATTCTATCCATATGTCCATATCAGATTTTTTTTCTTCAGAATTTGATGTATCTTAATATTTCAAAAAGTATTCTGGACAAGCTGGAAAGAGTTTTCAAAGAAAATACTAAATTCAATGAAGAAAAGCATTAAATATGATGTAGTTAGTATGAAGACATCATAATTAGGGAAGAATAAACCATTGATTAAAACTTCACTATAGTAAATTAAATTTTTTGCAACATAAGAGGATTCATAGATATCTTGGAAGATTCTACAACTGTGAGGAAACATATGAGAAATTTTCTAGACATGTTTATTTCAAAAATTTCTTCCATATAATATAAGGATGATTTATCTCTTGATTAATTTCATAAGTTTCTTATTTATTATGAAATGAGGGAATCCAAAATTTTTAAAGATATGATAAAATATGAAATGGGTTTTGAACCTATGAGAAATATGAAAATCCAAGATATTGAAGAAGGAGATCACTATGAGTCTGAAGAAAAAGAGGGTGATAAGATGTATGAAAAATAATGTCTCTCATATCCATGAACTATTAAATTGGAAGAGGAAATTATAAAGAAAAAACTTCTCTTAAATATTTTGAGTGTGATGGAATCAGGCACTTTGCGATGAATTTCCCCAATAAGATAGTAGGAGAATATCGATATGATTCTAACGAAATACCTTGATGGAAGAAGTGGAACAAAAATAATAAATAAGAGAAGTCTTCCAACAAATTCAATAAAATTTCTTCTTGAAATAAAATAATTATGATGAGTAAAGAGGTTAAATCATACTCAATTGACAGTGATTCTTCTAAAATTGAATGTTCAAAAAAACAATCAGAGTCTTCATTGAAAATGTTCAGAAAAAAAAAAGACTCGTTAGAGGGTAAAAAAGGTGGTGAATAATTTTATAGAGAGTATTAGCATATAACCGAACATATTTCTTGAATTGAGGAAAAATAATTTATCAAGAAATAAATTAGTTTAATGAAGAATGATCATGAAGAAGTTTCTGCTGGAAGTAAAGATGTCATCAAGAATGATGAATAAATTCATGAAATTTTTAGTTACAAACTTCGAATCACTGAACAGGGAAAGATGATTGAAGATATCAGGAAGAAGCTCTAAGCTAAGGAAGAAGCGGTAAAAAAGTTTCAATCAAAACATATTGAGTCCAAAAATACCTTGAAGAAGATAAATTAAAACCTCAACCGAGCTATAGAAATAAAATTTAGGGATTATAAAATTGTTGAGAAGGCTCATTATAAGAATTAGGAGAAATATTCTCTTGCCAGAAATAATGTTTCATCAGTTTCTTCTAAGATTTCAGGTTTTATACTCTTTATTGGTAATTTTTTGTTAGAGAAAAGATGTGATAAAGCTATAAAATTTACAAATTTTTAAAACTCACTCAAAAGAAAAGATGTTCTAAATCTTGAGTATGTTAGAGATGAACGAAGTTATCAAAATCAAAAATGTTTTTATAGAGAACGATCTTTCATAAATAAGAAATCATGATTTTAATGGTATTACTAGTGCTATGTAATCTATAGGAACATGTTTTATAATTCAAGTCTTAATTTATCTCTATCTGAAATAGGTTTTGAGAAAAGTTTAAGAAATAGTGAATGATGAATGAGTAACTTTCCAGACTCACAAAATGTTTAAAAATGAAATTCTCATGATGTCAAAAAAATTCCAACAAAGACTAAATTTGATTTCCTGGAAGTTGTTTGTTGAATATGTGATTAATTTGGTCATCATGGCATAATATGTATGATTCTCCTTCTAAAATAAGTTTCTTATAATTGTAATGAAAAGAAAAATGAAAATCAAATGGTTGAGGAAAGATATTTTCTTATTAATATATGTTTTCAAGAAATAAAAGTGAATAAACAATGGATACTTCATAGTGGTTGTTATTCACATATGATCAACAGAATTTATTTTGAAGCATGTTGTAAGTTATGATTGGGGAGTGGTTATTTTTGGAAATGTTGTTTCCATAAAAATCATAGGAATGGAAATGGAATATATTAAAGATAAAAAATAAAATACATGGAATTTATACTTGTTGATGGATTAAAAAAACATACCTAGTGTAAGTTAACTCCGCGATGATAGAAAATAATTAATCTTTAGAAAAGTTTCTTGTATCAACAATTGTGTGAATGTTGTAAAACTTATTTCCAAAGGAGAAAAAACTAGTGGGAATTGATTCAAAATTGGAGAACTCAATAACTCATGCTACTTGAGTATAGAAGATGAAAAGAAATTGTGGCACCGAAGACATGAGTACCTTGGTAAGAAAATTAAAAACAAAATATCCAATGTTTTTCCCATTTGTAACTTTACAGAGCTAAAAAGAAGAGAAGGAGGTGTTTGCATTACAATTCAGAAAGAAAATATGACTAAAAAATTCACAAAAGAGTTAAGATTCAATCTAGAAGACCACTTTAGCTTATTTATTATCATCTGTGTGGGCAATGAGACATCAACAAACAGAAGGGGATTTTTTTTTTACTTTATCAATTTTTTTGATGATTTTACTTGGAAGAAAAACATCATGTTCATAAATAATATGTCAGAGGCTATTGAAAATTTCACATTATTTAGAAAAGATGTTGATAAATAATTGGGAGTTTCTATAATGAAGATGAGAACATATAATGGCACCAAATTTACAAACTATTCTTTTGAGACATGTCTTAGAAAAAATGGTATCAGACATCAGTATATTACTCCCTATACTACACAAAAAAAGGAGTATTAGAAAGGAAGAATAGAAGATTGGTAGAAATGGAAAGAGGTATGTTAGAAGAATAAAAACTTTCAAAATTATATTGGAGAGAAGCTGTTATAATTGTTGTACATGTTCAAAATAGATACTTGATAAGTTTGGAAACCAACACAACTCCTTATGAAATATGTTATAACAAAAACTATCATTGAAATACTTCAATGTTTTTGGACATCCATGTTTCTTCAAAATCAAATATTAAGATATGGGAATGTTTGATGAGAAAGTAGAAGAAGGAACTTTCATGGGTTATTCATAAAATGGAAGAAGTTTCCAATATTAGAACAAACATTAACAAAAGTTAGTGGACTCATATGATGTATAGGTAATTAAAATCCTATGTTCTTCCACAAAAGTTGATAAGAATATGAAGGAGGGTAAATCAGAGAATTCCAAAAAATTGAATGTAACTTAGATGAGTTACATGGTGAAGAATTGGATGCAAGGAATGAATCTGTGAGATTTTCTACCTTACCAAATAATGTTGAATATAATTACATTATAGGGAATCAGAAGGATCTAGTTCAGTCATGAAGGAAGTTGAGAATAGAAAATTAGACATAATTTATCTAAAAAGTTGTACCAAAATGTGTTTCATAGGATATTAATCATAATGAATGGGTGGATTTAATGAATGAAGAGATGGATTATATTGAAAATAATGAAACATGGGATCTTTTTCCAAGGCTAGAAAATAAATATGTTTTCAGAACCATATGGATTTATATAAATAAATTGAATAACCGTGGATAATTTTTATGAAACAAATAATGAATTGTTTATAATGGATATGCATAGGTGGAATGTGTGAATTTTGGTGAAACATTTTCCCCTTTTATAAAGATAGAAACTATTTTAATTTTCTTCTAGTGGGTTATCATCATAATTATGATGTTTATCATATGGATATAATGTTATCATTCTGAAATGGTGAGATTGAGGAAGAATTTTACATTGAAAAACCATGTGGGTTTTTACATGATGAGGATGAAAACAATGTTTTTAAATTAAAGAAAGTTTTGTATTGGATAAGACAAGCTCCATAATCTTGGTATTACAATTTCAAAAATTGTTTGAGAATGTTGAAATATTTTAAATGTAATGTTGAAAAAAACATGTATGTGAATTACATTTACTTTGGAACATTAACTGTAATTGTTTATATGGATGATAATTTGTTTTTTAGGATTATGAAAATGATTTTAAAGAGTTTTCTGAGGAGATTAAGAAGAGAATTTAAATTTTTATGTTGGGAGAATTTCCATTCTTCCTTACGTTACAAGTTCAAAAAAAGAAAAAATATATATTCTTATCTGAAGAAATGTTTTCCTGGTAATCGTTAAAGAAATTGGGGATGGATGAATCTAAATAAGTTTTGAATCCTATTTGAGTGAGCACAATGGTGAGTGACGATGAATCTGGAATAAGCGTGAACAAGAAAGAATTTTAGAAGTTGATAAAAAGCCTTATATACCATACAACATCAAGGACTGATATTGTTTATTCTGGGAATTTATGTGACAAGTATCAATGTAATATTAAAAAATCACACATGTTTGCTACAAAGAGTATTTTTAGATAATTCAAAGGAACAACTCCACATAGTTTATTCTATAAAATAAATAGTGAGAGAAATATTCTCGGTTATAATGATGCTAATCATGATGGAGATTGAAATGATAAAAAGTCAACCTCAAGGGGAACATTTTTTCTGGGTGAATGATGTGTGAGTCGACACTATAAGAAACAAATTTCAGAAACATTAAACACATTTGTATCTGAATATGTCACATCCACTCAAAAATATACATCAATTTTGTGGATGAAAGGATTGTTGGACGATTGGAAAGTAAAAGTTTCTAAACCATTGAAGAAACAATCTGACAATTAGAGTGAAATCGATCTTTATATGAATCCACTCCACCATTCAAGATCAAAACACATTGATATAAAGTTTCAATTTATAAAAGAGAAGGTATGTTCTGGGGATTTTTTCTCTACAATACATTTAAAAAATGTATCATATTGTTGATATATTTACAAAATAAATGTGAAAGGAATGGTTTTTTGAATTGATGTTGCAGCTTCCGGTATAGGCTCCACCCATGTCTTCCTAAACCTTATAAAGAAAAACCCCCACCATGATTTGGATTATGTTGATAAAAGGGGAGAGTAAGAAACAACTTTTTTAATTTGTAAGAAGTTATTTTCTTACTTTTTTTATGAATATGAAGTTGTGGTTATCACATAATGGGGGGTAGAATATTAAAAATGAGAGAGAAAAAGAAATGTGAGAAAGATAATGAAAAAAGTAATTGGGAAGTATGAGTATAGTGGAGATTATCTTTATATGTCCAAAAACTTTTATTGCCACAGAGGGATAGAAATCCTTCCAAAACATTAGTTTAACAAGTAATTTGGTGTCAAGACAATCACTTTTGAGAAAGGATATGTTTTTGATAAAATATTGAAGTTGAGTTGTGAAAATATTCTGAGAGGTGTAAAAGTTGTTAATAAGGGTTGTCAAAAAATCAAAAGGGGGAGATTGAAAAACCATTGTGGTGTTTTTTTATCAATGTTTTTTTATTTGATGAAATCAATCCTTTTTTTGTTGAAGATTTTGTTTAATATAGACGAATATAGAGTTGTTAGTTGCTGGAAGTTTGTATTTTTCATAATCAGCGAAGGAAAGAAGTTGATGAGTTTAAAAGAATTTGCTGAGTTGGAAATAAGTTTGTTGAGTTTGAAAGATGTTGTTAATTGAGGAAGAGAGGTTGTTACTAAGGATTTGTGAAAGAGAATGTTGTTTAAGAGTGAAATTTTAGATGTTATATAATTTCAAAATATTTATAATCAAAATTAGATAATTATTTTTTGATCAAGAATTTATCACAAATCGGGAAAACATTCATGATAAAAAAATTTAAAGAAAGGGCACAATGGTTTGAAGAAAAAATAATTAATAAGAAAAATTATATATAAATCAGATCCAGAATTATACAAAAATCACAACATGAATTATGGAAAAATCATAACCTGGATTCCACAGAAATCAGAATATGAATTCTTCACAAATTAGAACCTGAATTCTGCACAAACTGGAAACTGAATTCTATAAAAATTAGAACATGAATTCTGCAGAAATCGAACTTCAATTTAGCACAATTTTGAACATGGATTCTGCAAAATCTGGAACATGAATTCTACACAAATCAAAAACTAAATTCTACAAAAATTGGCACATGAATTATTTATAAATCAGAACCTTTATTCTTTACAAATCGAAACATGAGTTCTACACAAATCAGAATCTGAATTCTTATAAAATCAAAACCAAAATTATACCCAAATCTGAACATGAATTCTACAGAAATTAGAACCACATTTCTGAGCTGGTTTCTATGGAAATCAGAACTACATTTATAGCATGTTTCTGAGAAAATCGTGACCACATTTCTAAGCATGTTTTAGATAAAATATGAACAACATTTAAAATCATGTTTCTGAGAAAATAAAAACCATGATCCATCATTATCATACTGACAAGGTTATAAGGTGTTCAAGAAGTAATGTCGAAATTTAAAATTTTCATAAATCTCAAAAATATTTAAGGTGGCTTGAAGAAGCCAATGATTGAACATTAAATGTGAGATATTTTTTATGTTTTTGAGATTTACGGAAGTGGGAATGATATCATGTTTCCCACTTTTGATTTCCATGTTTCCAATAAATATTTTCTCATATCATTTTTTTATTAGTAACTTTAACACATGAAAAAATGCAATGCTGAAGAGAATTAAATGTGAAAATTTCCCACAAGATTGAAGAAGGCTACTTTGACTGTTTGAGCAAGGAAAATTCAGAATCATTCTTACCATACTGAGAGGATCAAAAATTTTAAAATCAAAATGATGATTCGAAATGTGCATTTGTGGAGAAGATTCAATAATTTTTTTATCCTTTTGTTTGGATCAATTATTCTACATGAAAAAATTGTAAATTGATTGGATTCTATAAAATATTTCTTATTGGGAGATAAAAGGCATCTAACATGAGTTGGCATAAGTTGTATTCACTTTTCCATTATAGTGTATTTTTATAGACACACGGGAGTGGCTATGGAAAAGACATAGATTATCAAATTAAGGCCAAACATTGTAAATTGTGTGTGCATTACTTACATTACTATTCCTGTATGCATAAATATTTTCTAATGGCTGAGAAGAAAATAAGTGTTAATAGGCTTCAGGGGTTACATTTTTTAATGTTTTGAAACTTATAAAAAAAGTGAGCACCTGATTCAACCCCCACTTCTTAGTTATTATGCGATCCTTGTAACTTTAATACCTAAGGTAATTTATAAATTATAAATTTAAAAATGAAGTTGTTTTTACAAAATTAAAATATCAAAATTTAGATTATTAAATATAAATATAAATTATAAATAAATTTTTATTTGAAAAACAACTTTTTACACATCACATGTATTTAATATTCTTTCATATAAATTTATAAATAATGAAATGTTGACATTTTAATTTAAAATATAAATAGTACATTGTATAATAATTTTTTAACGAAGAGAAATTTATTTCATTAAGGTAAATTATAAGATATAATTTAAATAACAATTAGAAAGAATTCATTTTCAATTATCAAAAATAATAATAATATTTATATATTTTAATTAATTATTCACTATATTATTTATTAATTATTTTATTAATGATTTAATTTTAATATGTTAAGTTTTTTATTTTTTAGGGGTTTCATTATCTCGATGTTTTGTGTAACATTAGTAGTCAAATGTAATGTTAATTCAATGGATCCAAGATCACTATTAATTACATTGCACCCCATTAAATAAATAATATTCTTCCATTTTTAATGATTAATAAGGGAATAAACATTACAAGGGATTTATTACCTTAGTTATCATTTGTGAAAAAATATATAACTTACCCTCTTAGTTTATTTGTCTTTCCTGAAACAACATTAATATTTTAGAAAATCATATACTCAAGTTAGTATATTTTTTAATACTACATTCATCAAAATTAAATTTCCCCAAACCATATTAATCTACAAGGTAATAATATATATAAAAAATGTATATTTTTTCCTAATGTAACAATATAGTCAATCCTCAACAAATATTAATTTTTTTTTATAAATCACACAATAGGAAATATAACCGTAATCTTGTAAATGCGATGAACTTCCCTAAAAATATCATAAATCAAATATCTATTATAAGATTACTAATTCTATATAACATAAATTTTTAAAATTGATTTACCCTTCAGTATTTCAACATTGAAAGTATGTTAAACACAAATGTTATGTATCCATAAATCATGTGTTGTTCAATAGTTATCCAAAAAATATAAGACATTCATAGTTGTTTTTTAAGGCTATTGATACAATTTAATATATGTTTCCAAATATTCAAAGAGAACCCACTAAAGAATAGTGCGATGATGTTTCACATAATCCTCATAAATATATGAAATTACAAAAATTTCATCGATAAATATCACTCACTATGAGGATATATAAGATTATTATGATTTAATTTCCCTTATGATTTCAACCTCACTACCTTTGGTAAGAGTTATAATATCACATTTTAAATTATAATATTTATATAATATTATTATAAAAGATTGAAATATTCTCCCTTATTAGATTATATGACATATTTTTTTCTAGATATATTACTTTATCAGGTTCATATTCATGCTCTTGTTTCAACCAAATACTAAAACCACAATGGTTATGATAATATCCAAAATTTGGATATAAAATCGTCAATACCAATGCATCTCCCCATACGAAACCATCATTTATAAAATTTGAAACATCTAATTTAACCTATGAATATATTTATTAAATCGACACAAATCCTTGGTAATTTTTGTATAATGCCCTCTTATGTAATTAGTTAACATTATGCTTAAATTGTTTATTATTTTTCATAATGGGAATTTGATTATCGAAAGCATATCATCCGACTGTGTCAAGGAGAGTGTGTAATTAGGACTATTTGTCATATACCATGTGATGATTTATTTAATAACCGATCCACCCATTTCATGGATAATATACTTAGGTACATTAGTTATAGTGTCTATATCCATTTATAATATTTATATAGGGACATAATTTCTAAGAGAATCACACAATAACCATGTTACCAAAATATTGGGATGATATCATATACATAAACTTATCCATTAGTTTTATCCTATTATTTTCACTAAGGGTCTCTTATAATAATCCCAAAATTATTCAATATTACCTCAAATAACCTGAATGTTTATACCTTTTATGTTATGATCAATTTTAACTCATTACACATTAAAATATACTTACCTAAAACCATAACCTCAAAATTTATCTAATTCCCCATTTGATGCCAATTTTAACACCCTAGACCTACATTCCTAGAATTTAGTATGAATATATACTATTTTACAAACTATATTTAAAATGAATTGGAGAGATATAATTTTAATAATAAATATATACAATCCAATTAACTGTTATCGAGTGACAAAATAAGTTAAAGGTATATTTAGGATTGTAGTTTTAGTGAGTTAGGAAAATCATTTAACCAAAAAATACCATGTATATCTCATCAAATGAACATTATTTATATTATATAAGTAACTTTGTAATCAATAAAAACTCTTCAACAACTCCAAAAAATCTTTAAAGTAAGGTATTATATTAGAGACATAATATGTAATACATTTCTTGATAAGATGGGGGAATAAAAACATAAGAAGAGGTGAGATGAAATTATGAAAAAGTTTAAACCTATTTGATGATATTCCAAGATTATAAGTGAGTAAAATTGGACAATAAATAATTTATTATAAAAATTCAACTAGAATAATTCCATAATAGAATAAAACTAAATGAATAATATATACAGGTATAACAATAAATGGTTCATTAGTGATGAAATTTATAATGACGTTTAACAAATTATATTCCCCAATCTAAGACATCATGATGTTTGAATATAAGATCATAGAATTAATTTCCAATGTATGGGAACTTTTATTTAGGTAGGAATATACCAAAATACCAAATATCATTTGACTCATTAGACTTATTGATTCATCAAGGGTCTATCTATAATTGGGACCCACAACCAAAAATTAATCAAAATGCGTTCATAATAATATAAAATGAATAAAAAATAAATAATCAATCATTCCAATAATCATCTGTATTAGAATAAAAAATATATTTGATTTCAATACATAATGCATCCATTTTTGTAGTTAACAATTATTCGTATAGAGAAAAAAACATATGAGTTGTAGAAAATTTCCCAAGTAGATATATGGAATTAAATGATACTAATCCATTGAAAGAAATACTTTTTATAGTTTAAAAATATCATATCCATAATGTAAAAATATAAATATAGAAGGTTTTTGGCATATATTGAAAACACCCCCAAGAGAAGATTGATTTAGAAGGTACTATTTGTAATTGGTTATTAACTACTTTCCATACCATTTTGTTTTAATGAATTAAAATTGAAAATATTTAATTCAATTCAATTTTGATTAAAAAATATTATTATTTATTATTAACATGTAATCATTTTTTATGATATCTAATTTTACTCACATTATATTTTGATGTTGTTAATTAAAAGTTATGTTAATTAGAAAACCACTTCAAGAAAGACCTCAAAAAAATTTTGGGACATGAAGATCTACCCTGGGGGTGGTCCATCCATTGAGACTCACACCAAGACTGGTGGGGCATAGTGAACCATATATGCATGTGGACCCCAATATAATGACCAACACGTCACTTAAATAGTTTATGATTTGGTTGACTTCCAAGTATGTGCTTGTTTTTTGTTCCAGCATATGTCTAGTGTAATCTGATCTATATACGACTGATCCCCATGATTTTAATTCAATATGGGATAAATATTTTATCCTAAAATTGAATTTTCTCCACTGATCACCTCTCTGTTTTTCACAGTTGTTGATCTCTCATCTAATTCATGTACACATCCTTTTTTAAACCCACAAACTACATTTCCTCTATTGTGAAACCTTTTCCTTCTATAATAATTTACTAAAAGATTTGAACAACTTGAATAATTATCCTCTTGAAAAACCATACCATGTTTCCTCCAATATTTTTTTTATTTTTTCTTCATTTTAGTTTGTCTTTCAATTTGTTGGGTGTAATAGTGCATTAATTTACTCGATTTCATCATATAATTTAGGCACCATCAAAAATGAAGGACTACTATAGAATTTTAATATCTTATAACAATCCTTTAAATAATATGTTATTATTATTCATTCTTATGCACTTCCTATTTCATTGTCTCCTCAGTGTGGCTTTGAAAACAAATTTATAAATTCTCCAATAGTGAGAAACTTTCCACCATTTTTTTACCATTGGTGTTATATTTTTTCACAGTTTTTATTAACCAAAGGAAATTATTTTTCAACATTGGTACTGACCAATAGTGTGATGTTGATATATTTTTTATTAAAAAATGGTAAGGCTTTTTGAAATAGTTTGTTTTTACCAATTTTGAGACTTGTCACCGTTGTGATTTTTCTCTAATGGTGAGTAATTTACTCATTAATAGAACCCAACGATGTGTCATTGAATCACTATCCATAGTATTTGTGTGGATATATTCCTTAGTAGTTCCTTTTTAACCCTCTTTCAAAATTAATCTCCTCTTCTTTTGTGATGTACCTTGTTCATTTTTCTTTTTAATCTATTAATATTTTATTTTCATAATTTTATCAGATGTTGTTAATTATGTTGACCTATTTTAGTTTTGATGTATTTTCACATTGTTCATAGAAGTATCATTTATCTTGTTATTGTAGGAGCTTCTATTTTATCACATGGTCCACTACTATGGGTTCTTATTATTATCATATGATTTTAATTATGTTCTTGAACATATTTTCAGTGTAATTTTCTTTCATTGATGTATGATAGTATTTTTTATTTCATGTCATTTTATTTGAAATTATATTCTTCTTTTATTAACGTATCTTAAATTATTGTCTGGTCAATTTTTCAACAAGTCACTATTGGAACCCAATGGAGATACATGAGTCACTGCTGGATCCCAAGGGTTATTGATTAGTCACCATTAGACACCCAACATTTTGTAATTGTTTTATTATTCTTATGGAACCATTGGGTTTCAAGATTTAGGGAATTTCCTTAGTTTTTTTAAATCATTATATTTTTCATAAAAATGAAATAGTATTTAGAAGTTTGTTCTTTCACCATCAATCATTTCCCATAGTGATAAATGTCTGAACTTTCTTTATCTTCAAAATTTAGTAATGTATCACTTTTAGTTATAAATTTATTTCCAAAATTTTTATTTTCATATTTTTAGTTAATTTTATTTAAATTTATTACAATGTCTAATAATAAATATTTTATGTTTAAATATAATAGTAACACAATTTAAAATATTTGTAGCATTTTTTTGTGATATATTCTCATGCATATTAATTTAAAATTTATTGTATTTCACAGTTTTATTCTACATGTACAATCAATGAAATTATATTATGATTTGAAATTTTTTCAACTGTGTTTTACTTAAGAATTTTTAAAAATAATATATAAAATATTCCTGTTAAAATTACATGATTACATATTTCTCTGAGTGTTTTTTATTTTAAATAGGGATTTAAATAAATATGATCACATTCACAATATTTTATTATTAACAACTTATAAGTGTCATGCTTAAATTAGACATGGACATGCTCCTATAGATATTTGATTTAATGTATCAGGATACTGATTCATGGATGAAATGTATTATCCAACACAAATGAATTATTTAACTAGGACGTGAGAATGAATTTCTTATTGCGATGAAAATTGATCAAGAAACATATTCTACATCTATTATCCTATTGTGATAATTTGATATCTTCATAATCTGAATTTTACCCTTCTAATGCGATCAAAGAACATGAGTTGTAACAATTTACAATAACATCTTCTAAATCTGATAATTTATTTTTTTATGTTATTCCTCCACACTAAATATTCAAATAACCATTTTGCCTAATATATTCATATTTCAAGATTTTACTATCCAAAATATCTCATTGGGTAATTCATTATATCCAAAAGGAAGGTCGAGTTATTCCCCCATACAAAAGGAAGATTGGTTTTGTGTCCACAAAATGTTAGGTTTTATACCACCAGGTGTGAGAGAGGAACATATATATTTTTATGTAAGTTGGTTGTGATTCAAAATCTAATGTGAGGATATAATATATATCGGTATCATAAAAGAGTAAATAATATTGAAGATCTGACTAGGTTCATAGTGATTCAATCCACTATAAAAAGTTCCTATTTTATTTATTTTATTTCTGCTATAACTTTTAGATATCTTATAACAAATCTGATAAATTAGAATTAATAAATCAAAAAGTACTATTTACCCCACATTAGTCACCACTATCATTCCATGGGACCAAAAAATTGGTATTAGATAATGGTTCATTTTTAGAATTTGGTTTGTAATTGTTTCATTATATTTTTTTGAATTAACCTTTGTCTTAGAATAAAAAAATCCTAGGAAAAGATCCACTAATTTGTTATGGATAATCAATATTTAAAATTTTAAATCCTAGAAGTCCTATTCACTTCAATGAAAGTGATTGTTTAAACTAGAAAGATATAATTGAGTTATTTCTTAAAAATACAGGTCTTGATTATTGCACTATAATGTCAAAACCATATAAATCTACTGAATTTTTTTAGAAACTCTTACTGTTAATGATGCTTCAAAATATGCTTTAAATTAAATATTGACTAATTTATTATACTTATCTTTATATATAAATATATATAGTCATATTTCATCCTAGAAAACTATTTGTGAAATTTGGAGGACATTAAAAGTATCTTATCAAGGAACTGACACATTGTAGAGAACCAATATAGGTATACACTGAGCTGAGATTCAATAGCTCATGATGGATAATAAATAATTCATAAATTGGATGTATAATAGAGTGACAAAAATATTTAATAGCATGGTATCTCTTGGATATGAAATGAATATTAAAGCACTCATATAAATACTACTTCAATCCCTATCTAAGAGAATGTATTTCATGAATGTTTCTATTGAATAATGTTATGATTTTAGGGAATATTATATGGATGAGTTAATTCGATCAATACTTCAATACGATCTAGAAATAAAGAATGAAAATACTAATGACTATGATAAAAGTAAATACATAGCAATAAAATCAAATATATATGTTATTTCAAATTATTATGATTTTAATTTACACTAAAGTGAGAAGATAAAATTGAAAATTTCACCAAAGGAGTTTACAAGTACCTGAAGGGTAAGAGTTTATTTAAGAATCTTCCAAGAATAGATTCTCAAAAAGATTATATAAATGTTTGTAAATGTGTTAAGAAAAGTAAACATGGTTCTTTATAGTTAATATGTTATGAGTTCCAGAAAAGGGGTACATAAAATCATATTGTCCAAAACATAAACAATATAGAATTGAAAAGAAATATAAGATGTAACAAATAAATCTTTATGCAGATGGATGGATTCGTATATAAGAGTCAAACAAAAGTGATGCTATTTTGGTAAGTGAAAAAGAATTTTCAAATCTTTGTTTGATCGATAATACTATAAATGTGGTACATTCTGTCTATAATTGATGTTCTTAATATGAAACTAATTTAGAAATTGATGTTATAGAGTTAACTACTCAAATTGAAACATTTTAATGTGGAAAATTGAGAATGAATGAACTATATAAGAAAATGAAAAGGGAAATTAAGAATATTACAGTGGAAAATAAAAAATTAATAATTGTATTTTAAGTAATATTCAAAAGAAAAAGGTTATAGATACTAAATTATTAAAAGATGATGGTGATAAAATCAGAATAAAATATATTGTGTATAATATTAATTAATTTCAAGAACATAAGATTTAGAATAGTGTGTGATGATTTAGATAAATAAGAAAAGGAATGAAGACATATTAAACATGAAACTACGAAATTTAAAAAAATCCTAGATTATGTTTTAATGCAAATTATTATGATGATTTGAAAGCTTTTCAGAAAGATAATTAAAACCACAAAAGTAAATTAATGGTTTAAAGGAAACCTTATATTTTATTGTTCAGGGTAAAGAGAAATTTGATAAAATATTGGCTATGGACAGAACAAAATATGTTAAAAATGGTAATGGTTATAATACTCAGCTTCTAAATCTGTATAGAATTGTTTTTGTTAAATGAATAATTAGAAATATTTTAAATTTTAACTATATTATTTATAACTACAATGGGAATTATGAAATAATGTTTTCTTTAAAGTATACAAAATATTTAGGCCATGCTAAGGCTTTAATTTAATTTATTTTTCCTTTATATTACTACATAATAAATTTGTGAGAACTATTGGGAACCTAAATATTTTTCAACTAATCCAATTAGACCTAAACTATTCTGGGTACCAAAACAACCATCTCTTTATTTTATGGTATATAAAACTTTCCCAATGCTTTCCAAATTAAAATGGTACATGGATAGTGGGTGATCAATGAACATTAATGGTTTAAATTATAACCTATTATCTTTTAACTCTTTTAGTGGAGGTACTGTCACTTTTGGGGACTACTCTAAAGTTATGGTTAAAGGTTTGGGAGAAGTTGGAATATTAACTTATGTTATAATTTCTAATTTATTTTTTGTATATGGGTTAAAACATAACATAATCCGTATAATACAACTCTATGATAATGGGATGTATGTAAATTTTTAATATAGTAAATGTATTATTTATAAAGATAAAAAAATTAATTTATCCTAATAGAAAAGAAAATGTATATTCTATTGATTTTGAAAAATGTATGAATAATAATATAAAATTAATTATAGGTTGTAGATATAAATCATATTCTTATGGAATAGGAGGTTAGGAAATGTTCCTATTGGAATGTTTAACAATATATCCAATCATGGATAGATTTCTGAACATACAAAGTTCAGTACATGTAGGTATTATTTGTTTGATTCTAATCTAAAAGGAAAATAGCACAAAGAATATTTTAAATCATTAAATATGTTCAATAATTCCATATTCTTTGAAATAAAACATCATTATATTTTCAAACTGATGATAACTACTAGTTTTTGTTCTACAAGATATGTTTCTATAATAGTTCATGATTATAAGATATTTACTTGGGCTATTTTTTTAACTCATAAATGTGAAACTATAATCAAATTTTGTACATTCTTTAAAAAAATTCAAGATCAGAATGGTCACATAGTTTCTTCTATCAAGAATGATAAAATAGGTGAGTATCTAAACTATGGATGTGAAATATTCTATAAAATTAATTAAAATTATCATAATTTTTCTTACCCTAAAACACAACATTAGAATGGTATAGTAGAGAGAAAAAAATATTCATGAAATGGTATGAACAATGCTTAATAAATTCAACTTTACAAACTTATGTTGGGTATAATTTATAAACACTTCATGTTATATCTTAAATAGAGTTTATCTCTGAAATTTATTAATGAAAACTCTCTCCTAATATTTTTAGAATAAAAAACCCAAAATTGGTTATTTTAAAGTTTTAGGTTATACTATCTATATTTTAGATTATAAGTGTACTATAGAAAAGTTTGATAAAAAAAGTTATAAAGGTATATTTTTTGGATACTATAACAATAGTAAGGCTTATAGGGTATACTGTAAATGAAAAATGAAAAATGTAAGATTTCTTTCTTATTTAATTCATTAAAAGTAACGATTAAAAATAAATGATCCTATTGATAATGTTGAATATATTATAAAATTAAACATTGATTAATATAAAAATGAAAATAATGAAGCATCAGTTGGGGGTGGGGGTTTCTCTTATCTTAGTCTGATCTATTAGTTTGGAAAAAACACATAGACCACTCTATGTAAAATGTTAGAGGAAATGTTGAATACTTAATAAGAACTATAAATTAATTTTTAATTTTATGTGAAAATTATGACATTGTAACTAATTGTGTTCCAGTTAATATTATTGAGGTATTGAAAAATTCTAATTGGGTTAATTATATGCTTTATGAAATAAACAATTTGATTAAAATAAATATTGGAATCTAGTTGAGTTACCTAAATATACAATGTATATAAGAACGAAATTGATTTTTCAAAAATAAATTGTATAAATATAGAAATGTAGATATAAATATGTTAAGAATAATTTCACAATGTTATCTTTAAGAAGAAGGTATTGATTTTGAGGATTCATTTAAACTAGTTTCGAAACTAAAATCCATTTAGATTTTATTATCATTTTCATATTTAAAATTTTTAAAATTTTTCAAATGTATATAAAATTTTTATTTTTAAATGGAGTTATTTTAGATGAGGTGTGTTTTAAACAACCACCTAGTTTAAAAAGTAATGAATTTACAAATCATGTCTTCAAAATATTTAAATCTCTTTATGGTATTATGAAATCTCCTCAATCCTTGTATGAAATACTATCTAAATTTGTAATTAAAAATGATTTTCTTCATGGTAATGTTTATCCAACCATATTCATCAAAAGAGTCTCAAGATATTTACTGTTACTACATATTAATGATGATTAAAACATATTTGGTAAAAAAATGATAAAATAAATAACGAGCTTAAAAATTTTGGATAGAATAATTTGATATGAGTTTAATGGAGGAAGAAATTTTTTCCTGGTTTTCAAATTAGTCAAAGAAATGATTTTTTTTTCTTCAATCATGATATATATTCCAAAGATCTTGTTAACATGTTTTGAATTGAATCTTGTAAAACTATTAGAACCCCTATATGTAGAAACTCTAAATTGGATGTAGATGAATATGGAATGACATTATCTGATAAGTTTGAGAGAGGAATGAGGCGATATCTTTTGTATTTTACAGCTTCTAGGAAATATATTATGTTTTTGTCTTTATTTTTATAAGATATTTGTCATAAAAAAATAAATTCATATCAAAGATGATAAATTGGAATTAGTTATATTATCTGAACTATAAGTACATGATGGTTTTATTCCAATGAAAACTGATTTGATTTACAGTATTCCAGTAATTCTGACTTTAGAGGATAAAGAATTGATTGAAAAATTACGTAATTTATGGGTAATATCTTAGGTAAATAATTAATTTCAAGGACGTATAAGAAATTACTATCAATAAAATTATCATAAACTAAAACGAATTATATCTTAGATGCTATTTCTTGTCCACCAATTATTTTTATAAACAATCATAGAATGTTTTAAATACTAATTTTAATAAAATTACAATTTACTGTGATAACACTAGTGATATTGCAATTTTTTAAAATTCTATTCAATACTAAAGAACTAAATACATTGATGATAGATTAAATTTTTTTAGTATCATATAAATAAAGGTTATATATGTCTAGAATTTTTACCAACTAACAAAAAATTAGGTGATATTTTTTGTAAACCCATGGATTCTTTTAAATTTTAGAAATTGAAGACTGAATTAGGTGTACTAGAATCTTAAATTATATATAATATACTTTTTTTGATAATTCTATTAATTTTTATATGTTTATCTTCTATAATTGAACATTTATTATTATCTTCTGATTACTTTTTTTAAGTAACATTGTTTACTTGATCTTTGTAATTATATTTAATCTTCAATAAATGAATGATATTTTCTAATATTTTTAATGATAATTACATCACAATGATTGAAAATTATATTTATTAATAAATTAAAATATATTATCTTTTAGGAATGTAGTTTTAACATTTTACTTTATTTCTTTTAATATTTTTATAAATAACTTTTAGAGAAATTTTAAAAAAGAGGATAATTTTTTTTAGTTATAATAATTTTCTACTACATTTTTTGAAAATATAAAAAATAGTTATTTTTTAAATTACAAAAAGAAGAATATTTTTTTTAATTTGGCATTAAATATTTTACATCTATTTCATTTTGATGAATTAAAATTTCATAACATTTACTTAAATTCAATTTTGTTTTTACAAAATTATTATTTCTTTTTTACATGTATTCATATTTGTTTATGATATCTAATTATATTTACTTTATATATTTATTTTTTAATGAGAAATTGATTATTTGTGAAATAATTTTCAAGCCAATCCTCAACCACACATTTAAGAGGACCTGGAGATCTACCACATGTGAGGTCCAACTATAGAGGCTTACACAGAGCATGTTGAAGCATAGTTCAAGGTACACGCATGCAGGCCCATGTATAAGGACCAACAAGTCTCTGACATTGTTTTGGTATTGGTCTCTTTCTTAGTATGTGTGTTGTTTTTTTTTTCATATTTACAATATTCTAGGGTATATATAATGGTGATCCCACAAAATTTAAATTATATTCTGGAGGAAAATTTTAACCTGAAATTCAATATGGGTTGTTGATCACCTCTGTCTTTCTCCTAGCCATCAATCGATCATCTCATTCACTCAATAATTATTTTTTAACTACAAAACAAAATTTTTTATCCCTCATGAGAACTTACTCCTCGGATTGTCTCCTTCCCTAGTAGACCTACTAACATCATTACCTTTAATGGAGACCCTACCACCTATCCTCTAGAATTCTATTTTAATTTTATTTTTCTTCTTGTTTGTCTTGAATTTTGATCGAGGTAACAGTGTCATGATATTCTTAATTTCATCACATCCTTCAGGATCCCTCAAAGAATTTATGAGTTATCTTGAATTTTATTTTCCCCCACTAATCCTTACAATCCCATGTTATTATTCTTCATTCTTGTGAATTACCTATTTCATTATATCCTTTGTGTAATCTTTTATAACACCGTTTGACATTATTCAAAGTTGAGAGACTTGTCACCATTGGTTTTACCATTCGTGAGACATCTTTTCACCATTTTTTTAAAACGTCGATACATTGTCACTTTTGGTATTAACCAATGATGATACTTTGACAATGTTGCTATTAACCAATGGTGAGTCTTTCGACACATTGGTTTTCACCAATGGTGAGAATTTTCAACGCTAATACTTTTCTCCAATTATGAGTAATTTTTTCACTACTTGAAGAAAATGGAGATTCTTTGACTCACCATTAGGAGTTCTTTTATTACTATATGCCTTGGCAGTTCCATATTCAACCGATATAATAACTCATATCCTCCCCCTTCAAAAAATATCTTATTCTCTCTATTTTATAATTTATCTAACTATATTATTATATATTTATCAAATGTTATTAGTTATGTTTATATAATTTTTTTCTATGTTTTCACTTTGTGTTTTGATGTAGTCTTTACCATGTTATATCATAATATTCTATTTCTTTTCATGTTCTACTTGTATTGGATTCTATATTGAATCAGTGTTGATTTCACATTCTTATCATATGATTTTAATTATGTTCTTTTATAGTTTTTATTTGTATTATATTTCATTGATGTATGCCAATATTTTTTATTTCAATTCCTTCTAGTCGAATTTTTATTCTTCTTTTCTTAACATAACTTAAATTATTCTCTTTTAGGTTTATTATGATTGTTTGGTCAATTTTTCAACACGTAACCATTGGAACCCAATAGTGAGACCTGAGTAACCATTAGAACACAATGGAGAGTCATGATTCACCATTGGAAACCCAATGGTTAGTAATTTAATATTATCATCATTGAAAAATTTGGTGATAGTATTCATTTCATTGATTTTAGTTTTGCTTAATTTATTAATTTTTTAATAAAAATGCTGTTGTAGGTAATACTTTATTCTTCAACTGTTGAACATTTTCAACAATTAAAAATGTCTCTATATAGACCTAGCCTTTTCTTACATTACTTTTACACCATTTTAAATTTAAACAACATAAAACATTACAATAATAGGATCCAAAGGATTAGTGTCTTGGGAAAATTAGGACCATTCATAACTTTTACAACATAAATCATCAACAATCATTTAATTCCTTATTCACTATATTCATATTTGATATTGAACTCTACTTAATATATTTAGTCACCTAAGAATATACATAAAAAAGGGGTGAGCTAAAATCCCAATAAGAGGATAGATAAGAACAACATAGCATGGGGTTAGCATAATCATAACATGGGAAAAAGATCATGAACATGAGGGGAAGCATAAATAAAAGCATTGAAGTGTGGAAATGCATAATAATGAAACATCATGTATTATTGGTTAACTACCACACTTAATTGTGAACAAATTTATCATCTTGTTCACACATCATTTCATAGTAACTCATGAGATTCATCACATTACCCAATGCATTCGAGAGCTGTATAATTCCTGGCGCACCCGCCACATCACAACATTATCATTAATCATGCATGCCACAATGAATATATGTCAAAAAATTAACATAAATAAACCATGAAAAAAGGGGTTTATCTCATAATAACATATTTATAAACATTTTGTTCCCAAATTTAATAGGGAATAATATTCATGTTACAAGAAATGTCAACGTAGAATTAGTAGTAAAAGGTGTGTTCTTAAAAGAAGAGTTCTTTTGGAATACATTTTTATTGAAAAAAAACACGAGTGATAGAAATTAATATCCTAAAAAAGTAAATACAATGATGTACAAATTATTTTTAAGGAGTAACCATATCAAAAATGTAGTGAAAGAGAGTGAACCCAAAAGATGAAATTGGGTTGGAGAATTTCCCCTTATCTAGTATCTGAACGCTTGATTACTTTTAATATCAGGTATAATGACATTATATTAATTAATTAGAAATTATAGAACCTTTTATACATTAATAGGGTTAATTTTGGTTTCATTATGTCATTTATGGGCATTTTTACGAGTAATAGGGTTTAAAAACATTGTTTAGGAATGTTCGTTTTTGTAGTTTTCTTGAGTGGTTCACTTGTATTATTAAAAGAATAATTGTGTAGAACATGAATAAACATACCAAAATAAAATTTCATGTTATTAATGATAATATAGAAGTTTAAATCATCTTATAATGAATTATTTCATATTTTAATAGGATTAATAATTAGTTAAAAAAATTAAATGATGATAGTTTTGGTTAATTTGGGTGGTTTTTCGATCACAATGAACATGTTTTATTTTATCACTTAGTAATATGTACATAAGTTAGTTCGAGAATGTTAAATAGGATATTATACAAATAGTTTATTCTGGTTCAATGATAAAAATGATATCATGACCAGATCTGAAGGTAGAAATTGAAGAAGAAAACATGTCGTTCTTGACTGTGATAAATTAACACCTCACGAACAACAATCTCTTTAATAGTATAAAAGTATGTGGGAATGAGGTTGTATGGTATAATATCCCATTAGTATCATAAAATTATATTATATGTCTGGTACAGGAGTTACCATACCATGTGGATAAGGTAGGTGGGGATAGATTAAGAAAATAACTTGAAATTCAAAGGAAATTAAAGGAAAGAGGAAGGGAAATTACCTCTTGAATCCTCCTCTTGAGATCCTCCTTAATGAAGCTAGGATTATTTTTTGATGAGACCAAAAGCTATTAGAAATGGAATAGGGGATAGTGAAGATTATTGGATAGAGTTTATACAAGGTTTTAAGCTTTGGAGGGGTGAGAAAATGAGGGTGTGAAGGGTGGTTTTTATAGTAGAGGGGAGAGGGGTTTTCTCAATATAAAAATCATTAGTTTATTATTTCCCCACAAGACAAGGTATAATGAGTCTTCCATGACCAAGAAATCTAAATAAGTAATGTATGTTCGGGGTTTTAATTCTTATATAACTTGTTCTGTTAGGAATAATGGGTTTATATTATAATGTATTTCTATAGTAAATTAATGTATTTTACAATTCGCAAAAAATTCATGTATTTCTAAAAAATCCCAAAAAATCACCCTAACCATTTTTTGATGTGTAGAATCCAAAAATGATGTAAATTTTTTAAAAATAAATTTCTAATTATTATTAATTTAATATTTAATTAAAATCATAATTTATATTAAAAATAGTTTTTAAAATTAAAACGTATTTTATAATTCTCTCAAAAATTGTATTGGGTCTTATAAAATTATCTAAAATATAGAAGATAGAGATTTTTTAATTTATGAACTCATTTTACTAAAATAAATTTTCATATAAATTAATTAATTAATTATAATTAATTATTTATGACTTACAAAAATACGAATACTTTTACTATGGTTAAATTGTCACTTATAAGATGCGTAAATTTTGATTAATTATTCATGTGTAGGGATACTATTATTTTGGAAAATTTACTATTCATAAGGGTCATATTACTATTCCCCAAAAACAAATTTAGACTCCAAAAATCATCTTGACCACAACCGTGTATGTCAGATTTTCAAAATTCAAAACACATAAGTTACAAACATATGTTTAAAGGTCACATAGAACTCAGTAGTTCATTATTTTGTCTTTTCATGTGATTTTATGACATATTTATATAAAATTAATTTCCATTGAAAAACTTTGGGTCGTTACATTCTTTCCCCCTTATGAAATTTTTCCCTCGAAATATTAATTTACACAAATAGGTGAGGGTAATTCCCTGTCATCACCTCTTCCGATTCCCAAGTAGTTTCTTCAAACTCGTGGTTCATCCAAAACACATTGACTATGTGGGTTGTTTTGTTTTGTAGAACCTTATCTCTCTGATCTAGAATCTTTACTGGCTGCTCCCCATAAGAGAGATTATCTTCCAACTGTACCACCACTGAGTTTAGTACATGTGAGGGGTCTGGTATGTACTTCCTCAGGAGTGATACGTGAAGAAAATCATGAACTTTAGTATATTCGGTGGAAGGGTAAGACAATAGGTCACATCTCTTATGTGGTCTAGGATCTCAAAGGGGCCAATGTAAGTTAGGATAAGCTTCAATTTCTTTCAAAATTGCCTGACTCTCTTCCACGGTTATATTCGTAGGAAGAATTTATCCCCAACTTTGAAATTGAGGTCCCTTCTGCTATTGTACGCATAGCTCTTTTGCTGACTTTAAGGAGCCTTGATGTGATTTGGGATGACATGAACCTTCTCTGTCATCTCTTGCATAATATTTCGGTCAAGTATCTTTCTTTCACCAACTTCATCCCAACAAGTTGAAGTTCTACTTCTCTTTCCATATAGAGATTCATATGGATCCATCTGAATACTCGATTGGAAGTTGTAGTTGTATGAGAACTCAACCAATTAGAGATGTTGATCCCATCCACTGTTGAATTCTAGAGAGTAGGTCCTTAGCATATCGTCAAGCGTCTGAATAGTCATTTCATAAGCGCTATTAGTTTGGGGGTTATAGGCCGTGTTGAAATTTAATTCATTACTCAAAGCATGATGAAGGCTTCTCCAGAATATAGATGTGAACCTTGGATCATAATCAGAGATAATCGAGAGTGGAACGCCATGAAATCTCACCACTTCCTTCACATATATCATTGCATGTTTTTCACACGAGAGGTATTTTCAGAATAGTGATAAAATAGGCAGTCCTGGTGAGTTGGTCAACCACAACCCATATCAAATTATTTCCCTTATATTTCATCGGGAGACCCGTGAAAAAATCCATAGTAACATTCTCCCATTCCCACATGGGCATAGAAAATGGATGCATCATCCCATTAGAATTTTTTCGCTCTGCTTAAAATTTATGACATACCAAGCACCTTGATATGAATTCTGCAATCTCATTCTTTATGTTATCCCACCAAAAGTGTTATTGGAGATCATGGTACATCTTAGTGCTACCAGGATGGATAGAGAATGTTTAGCTATGTGCATTGTTCAAAAGATCTTTCTTTATCTGGGTGATGAAGGCACACAAATCCGCGTTACAAAAAGAATAACACCATCATCATCAATATATAACTCATGAAACTTCCATTCCTTTACTTCATTCACATCCTTTTGTATCTCCACATCATTCCTTTGTGCTTCTTAAATGTTCTTTTTGAAGGATGGTTTCATAATATTTGGGAAAGGTAGGATGTATCCCTTGAACTTATGATTTATAAATACATCCTTTTCATATCTAAGAAAATATGGTATTTCTTGATCCATAACATGGATAGAGTATCAGATTATTTTTTTCATAGAGCATCAGCTACCTTATTCGCCTTTCCAGGATTATAGTGAATAGAGAAATCGTAATACTTGATTATCTCTAACAATATCATTTGACACATGTTGAGCTCCTTTTGTATGAATATATACTTTAGGCTTTTGTGGTTAGTTTATATGTCACACTTCTAAACATAAAGTTAGTGCCGCCAGATTTTCAAGGAAAAAATCACAGCTACCATCTCTAGATTATGCGTCGGGTAGTTATGCTCATGGATCTTCAACTGTCGTGGGGCATAGGCTATCACCTTGTCATTTTTCATGAGTATGCATCCAAAGCCTTTATTTGATGCATCACTGTATATCACAAAACATTTTCAACTTTTTGGTAGTGTGAGTATAGGTGCAGTGATAAGCCTTCTCTTTAGCTCCTTGAAGCTTCCAACACATTATTCCATCGAGACATACATTACCCCTTTCCTTGTAAACTTAATTAGTGGTCTTGACACTCATGAGAAGTTTTTCACCAAAGGTTGGTAGTACCCATCTAATCTAGGAAAATTATGGAATTCTGTGACACTAAATGGTCTGGGCCTTTCCTAAGCCGCCTTTGGTTTTGCAGGGGTCTATATAAATTCCCTCACTTGTGATCACATGTCCCAATAAAGTGAATCACTTCTTCCAAAAGACACACTTGCTAGACATGGCATACAACATCTACTTTCTCAATGTCTCCATCACAATTCTTAGATGTTCTTTATGTTCCTCCTTTCTCTTTGAGTAGATGAGAATATCATTAATAAACACTACCACAAATTTGTCGAGGTAATGACTAAATTCTCTATTCATCAAATCCATAAAGATTATAGGTGCATTAGTAAGTCTGAAGGGAATAAAAAAATACTCATAGTGCCCATACCTTGTACGAAAGGCAGAATAACAAATATCTTACTTCTTCACCTTTATATGATGATACCCAAAATGAAGATCCAATTTTGAGATGTATTGAGATCCGCTTAACTGTTTGAACAAGTAATCAATCCTTGGAAGAGGATACTTGTTCTTTTTTGTGATCTTGTTGAGTTACAGATAATCGATACATAGCCACATTTTTTCATCCTTATTCTTTACAAAGAGCACTGGCGCACCACAAGGTCATACACTAGTGCGTAAGAAAACTTTGTCCAGATTCTCTTGAAGATACTTCTTTAAATCCTTGAGTTCGACATGATCCATCATATAGGGACACTTTGAAATAGGAGTAGATCTAGGTATTAATTCAATTGAGAACTCTACCTCACAATCCGGGGGAAGTCAGAGTAACTCTTTTGGAAATACATCACTGTGTTCCCTCATGATGGGAATTTCCACAAGGCTGGAACATTCCTTCAACTCGACCATTTGGGCGAGGTATGCTTCTTCATTGGGAATCAACACCCACAAAGATGGTTGATTTTTTGATGGAGATTCATGATCTTCCAACCATTTTTAGAGGAGCATGGGATGGTTCAGAATATAAAATGATATTTCCTTTTACTGATATTTGATATGTGCTCTATATAACGAGGTCCATTCTATTCCCATTACAACATCAAATTCCACTCGGGGATGTATTACGATATTTTCTGGAAGAATCTTCCCATATAAACCAACTAGAGAAGAGTAAAACACTTGGGATTCAATGAATGCACCACATGGTATTTTTACATATATCTCTACTTCATGGTTTTGGGGCTTTGATTCTATAGTTCTTGAAAACTTGCAAGATATAATGGAATATTTTGAACCAGAAACAAATAAGACTTTTTCCATTCTTGAGTGAGTATCAAGTGTACCTTTGAAGAATCTATTATCTTTCTCCACTTCTGCTGTAGTGATGGCATAATCATTCCCTTGTTCCTCTGGATTTTGTGGCTGCTAATGCTGATTACCCTTGAGAACTCTAGGTTTAGTACAATGGCTTGCATAGTGCCCAAGCTCCCTACAGTTGTAGCATTGAACAATGGGTGGTTCTATTATTTCATTAGAAACATTGTCCTTCCTTTTTATGTCATTTGGTTACTCTTTAGCTCGGTGTCCTTTCCCACACTTGAAGCACTTTCCCAACCCTTTGAGGCAGTTCCCATGGTGAAAATTCCCACATTTTGGTCATGTGGGTCATTGATTTTTCTTCCCACCATTTCATTAGATCCTCCATCTTGAAACTCCATCTTTTTTTTCTTATCACCATAGCCATGGGAACATTCCCCAAACTCCATCTCCACTTTGAGATCCCACCGATAAACTTCTTCAAAATTCCCAATGTCTCGAATTGCAAGATCCTTTTGAAGGTGTGGTTTTAATCCACTAAATAATCTATCAATTTCTCTATCATTGGTGATAACAAAACCTAAAGTATACCTTTCATGCCTTGTGAAATTTACTTCGTAGGTTGTGACCGATTGTTCTATTTTTCTTGAGCTCTATGAATTCTCTCTCGATCTTTGTGTGAAATGTTCTTAGGAAATACTTGTTAAGAAACATTATCTTAAAGTCTTCCAATTCAATCTCTTTAATTTCCTCCCTTGGTTTAGTGTTCTTAATTAAATCCCACCATTAATCGGATTCTCCTTCTAGAAGATAAATAGATAGTGTCACCTTCTCCATCTTAGAATAGTGAAGCATGAAAAAGATCTTACCCAGGGAGTTGACCAACTATTCCGAAACTAGGGGATCGAAAGATCCACTAAACGTTGGTTGTCATTGCCTCATAAAACATTTGATAGCAAGTTTCTCCCTCTTTGGTGAAAGGTGAAGTACCCCATTATTATGGTTACTATTCATAAAATGAGATAGTTGGTTAAGAATTACCATGAAGTTCTGAACTCCATCTCTAAAAAAATTGGGGATGTCATTCGGGAAATCGTTGTATTGGACTTCACACGAGTTGTTGGCTAGGTTTTACAGGGTTCTCACAATTTTCTAAAATAGAAAATGTCAGAACAAAACACAAGTCAACAATTCATGAAGAAATTATTCATTTAAAAAATTTATACTAATATCATAACATATGGGATCCCTATGTAACGATTCTTGTGTGCATATTTGTACTTAGTCTCATGCTAGAAGTTTACTCTAGGGTTCAATAATCCTAATTCCCAAATTAACCAAACCTTCCATCGGATACCAACTATTGAGATCCAATATTTTCTTACATTACTTTCACACAATTTTAAAGATATAAAACATAAAACATTACAACAAGAGGATCCAAAGGTTTAGTGTCTTGGGAAAACTAGGACCATTCATAACTTTTACTACATAAATAATAAACAATCATTTAATTCCTTATTCACTAGCTTCTTATTGTCACTGTACATATCCTTTGTACATGTAGTCACCTGAGGATATTCATCAAAAATGGGTGAGCTAAATGACTAGTAAGGGGATAGATACAAACAATATTTCTTGGAGTGAGCATAATCAGAACATGGGAAAAAGATCATGAACATGAGAGGAAGCATAAATAAAAGACTTGATGTGTGGAAATGCATAAAAATGAAACATCATGTCTTAGTGGTTAAAAACCACACATAATTTTGAACAAAGCTAGAATCTTTTTCACCCATAACTTCACATTAACTCATGATGTTCTTCACTTTAAATTATGCATTGGGGTGCTGTATAATTCCGGTCACACCCGTCACATCATAACATTTTCATTTATCATGCATGTCACAATGAACATATTTCAAAAAATTAACATAAATAAACCATGAAAAGGAATGGGTTTCACCTCATAAGAACAAATTTATAAACATTTTGTTCCCCAATGAAAGAGCGAATAACATACATGTTACAAGAAACGTTAACATTGAATGAAATGTAAAAGGTGTGTTCTTAAAAGAAGAGTTCTTTTGGGAAACATTTTGTTTAACAAAAACACTAGTGAAAAAATGTATATCCAAGAAAAGTAAATCTAATGATTAAAAAATTATTTTTAAGGAGTAACTATATAAATAATGGAGTGAAATAGAGAGAACCTGAAGAATGAAATTGGGTTCTAGAATTTCCCATTACCTTGTATCCAAACACTTACTTCTCTTTAATTTCTTAAATAATGACATTATATTAATTAATTAGAAATTACAGAACCTTTTATACATAAATATGGTTCACTTTGATATCATTATTTCATTTTATGGGCCTTTTGAGGAGTTATAGTGTTTAAAAACATTGTTCTGGAATGTTCATTTTAATGGTTTTCTTGAGTGGTTAACTCGTATTCTTAAATGAATGTTTGTGTAGACAATGGATAAAAATCCCGAAATGAAATTTCATGTTATTAAGGATATTAAAATTTTTTAAAGGATATTATAATGAATTATTCTATATTCCAATAGGATGAATCATTAGATAAAAAATTAAATGATGATTTTTTTGGTTAATTTGGATGGTTTATCGATCAAAATTAACTTGTTTTATTTTATCACTTTGTAATATGTACATAAGTTAGTTCCAGAACATTAAATAGGACATTATACATATAAAATATTCTGGTTCAATGATATAAATGATTTCTTGACCAGATATGATGGTAGAAATGGCAGAAGAAAACATGTCATTCTTGAAGGTGATAAATTAAGACCTCAAGAACAACATTCTCTTTAATAAAATAAAAGGAAGTAGGAATGGGGTTGGGTGGTATAATATCACATCAGTATCATAAAATTACATTATATTTAAATTACTAGATTTACTATTCAATTTGGATAAAGATAGGTGGGGAGAGAATAAAAAATGAACAAGAAATTGAAAGGAAATTAAAAGAAAGAGGAAGGGAAATTACCTCTTGAATCCTCCTCTTGAGATCCTCTTTATGGAAGGTATGCTTGGTATTTTGAATGGACCAGAACTATTGGACCTGGGTGATGGTCTAGGGAAGATTCTTCTGTAGTGTTTAGAAATGGCTTGAAACTTGGGGGTGTGAGGAAATGAGAGTGTGAAGTGTGGTATTTATAGTGGTGGGGAGAGGGGTTTTCTGAATATAAAATTCAATAATTTATTATTTCCCCATAAGACATGGAATAATGAGTCTTCCAGGACTAATAATTTTAAATAAGGTATTTGAGTTCGGGATTAGGGAGTTCACATCACATGTGATGTCAGGAATAGTGGGTTTAAATTATAATGTATTTATACGGTAAATTAATGTACTATACTATTCAAAAAAAATTCAAGTATTTACGAAAAATCACAAAAATTAACCCCAACCACTTTTCGATGTTCCGAATCAAAAAATGAAGTCCAATTTTTAGAAATAAATTTATAAATATGATTAATTTAATAATTAATTAAAATAATAATCTACATGAAAAAACTGTTTTTAAAATTAAAATGTATTTTATAATGCTCTCAAAAATTAAGTAGGGTCTTATAAAATTATTAAAAATCTATAAGACATATATTTTTTAATTTATAAACATATTTGAAGAAAATATATATTCTATTAAATTAATTAATTAATTATAATTAATTATTTATGACTTACAAAAATACAAATACTTTTACTATGATCAAATTTTCACTAATAAGATGACTAAATTTTATTTAATTATTCATGGGTAAGGTTACTATAATTTTGAGAAATTTAATATTCATAATGGTCATATTAAAATTCCCCAAAAATTATTTTTGTTTTATTAGACTCTAAAAATAATCTAGAACACAATCGTGTATATCATATTTTCGAAATTCAAAACACATAAGTGACAAACTTATGTTTAAACGTCCCTTAGAACTCAATAGTTTATTATGTTGTGTTTTCATGTGATTTTATTTTATATTTATAAGAATTGAATTTACATTGAAAATAATTGGGTCGTTATAGTCTCACTGATCTGTATTTTCAATGATGAGTAGTGTCTAACTGTTTGTTAAAATTATATTTCCAAAATTTTTATTTTATTCGATTTAGTTAATTTAGCAAAAATTTATTACATTCTTATATTATTAATATTTTATGTTAAAATATAATTGAATCTCTGTTTAAAATATCTATAGTATTTTTTGTGACATCTTATCATTCATATTATTTTTTATGATTCTCTATTTTTCATATATTTCTTCATCTTGTATAATCAATAGAATTATATTATTACATGAATTGTGTTTTATTTAGGAAATATTATTATAAATATATCTAATATTATATGGGGATTCAAAAAAAATCCAATAATAATATTATTTTAATGTTAAAAACTATCAAGTTTCGTCCAGAGATTAGAAATAGACATGCTCCTGTAGCTCTAGGATTTTCCGTATTGGTATATTACTTCATGGATAACATCATATGACCCAAACCATATTAATTACTCAATAGGGTAATGATAATTAATTTCCTAATACTCTAAAAATTAATCAAGAAACTTCTTTGACATTTTTTGTTCTTCAGTGATCACTAGGTGTCATTGTCATCTTCAATTTACTCCAAAGATGTGATCGAGGAACATGAGTTAAAATGAATTTATACATGATCTTATAAATAACTTATTTTATTTGTTTTTTTATTCATCCACTATAATTATTCAAATCTATTTTTTCCCTCTTGAGTCATGGTTTAATATTTTTCCATGCAAAATATATCATTGAGTTATTCCTTCCAACCTAAAGGGAGGTCAATTTGTTGCACCTAGAATCAAGGAAGGTTGGCTGTGACTCCATAAAAAGACAGGGGTTTTACCACTAGGTTTGAAAATTTACATCTACATTTTTATTTAATTAGGTTTCCATTCCATTTTAAATGATAGGATAAATTTCATAACAGTGTCCTCAAGGAGTATAGGATATTGAAGAGATGACGAGGATATTTGGGATCTAAAACTCTATAAAAATCATATGTATAATCTATTTTATTTTCACAAGTACATTTAACACTTCTATTATAATTCTTCTAAAATTGAATTGGTAATAACAAATCAAAAAGGAATATTCAACGTACTCTATTCACTACTTTCATACAACGGGACCTAACATGTTCCACACAACATGGGACCATGAATTGGATTTTTATAACATTTTTTCAATCCTCCATAAAAATAAATATAATAATATAAAATAGATGAAATATCATGAATCATAAGAAATATTATATTGAATATTTATTAATATGAAAAGGAAAATGGAAGAGTGAACTTAATTGAATTTCTAATTTTTTTATAATTATCTTAAAGAAGACATTTAGGTACACATTAAAAACCAAATTTTCAAAAAGCATAATTGATAATTTTGACAAAAATTAATTTTTAAAAGAATCTATAATAATGTATCATTTAGAATGATATAATGGTATCCAAGGAAGTATGATCATGATGGAAAAATAGTGTTATCATGAATGGATTGTCTTTTAATATTTCCAAAGTATATTTATTAAAAAATAACAATATTAAGAGAGAAACAAACCATTACTTTAAAAATAGGAAAATGTATATATAGAGGTAACATGAGATAATTGAAAACATGGTTTTTAATTATAGAGGTTACCATTATCTAGAAATTAAAATATGGACATGGAGAAGAAATCATCATTAAAGAGGATGTGGTTTATTTTAGATAATGTTATTCTTATGAGGGATGGTCTTCATCCAGATAAAATCTATGGGTTTCAAGGAAATTATCCCTAGATGGGGGAAAAGTAATATAATATAAAAACACAGGGTGTGATGACCCATGAATTTAAATGAAATGATCATAATGAAACCTTATAATGTAATTAACTGATACTAGAGTTATCAATATCCCTTATGGGAAACATACTTTGTGAAGCAAAAAATATTTGAAAACCAGATTTTTTGGTAAACAAGTATATAAGTATAGAATAAAACATAATACAACCAAAGAGTATATTGAACCAATATTATATGAAATAATTTCAAGAGAATGATCATATCTCAATGAATAAAAATTAAGTTACCAAAAATTCTTATGAATGAGGAAACCCTTTTATCAAATATTTATTTGATGAAAAGAAATTTATTTTTACTAGTATATTTGAGGAGTTACAAGTTAATAATGTATAAAACAATCATGGTACCATAAATTAATACAATACCATTGAAAAAAATAGAGACAAACATGTAACATATTTCAAATCATCATATTTGAGACCAAGAAATCCCTTACCATGTTTCATATCTTACACCAATCCATTCTTAGAACCTAGATCAAAAAACATAAATGTATTAATATCCTTTTTAATAAAATTATTAATATAGATAAAATTTCATTAAAATATTTTGTAATTATTCTCTATATGATGATGAATTATTTATCATCTAGTGGAAATATCATGTGTGAGTAATCTTGAAAATTTTGAAATAGTTTCATAATAGTTGTGTTGTTATTCATTATTCCACATAGGTTAATCATTATAAGAGAATAAAATATATTGAAATTTATTCTATATAATTTTTTTATAATTTAGAATATCATTATATATGAGTTTTGGTATGATCCATAAACATGAATTCATGAATTAATAGTTTTTATTGATTTTTAATGAACATACATTTTTATCATAATTAATGAGATAAATATTAATATTACCATTATTTAAAAGAAATATTTAATAATTTATATCTTATATTATTATTAATTGCGTTCTCACAGTCATCAATGATATGTTTTACAGAAAGACTCATATAGGTTGCTAGATTTACCAAAATAAGAACATAAAATATTTAATGGAAGATTATGATTTTTATGATTTTTGTTTTGTCATTATATAATTATTTTTTAAAAATAATGATATTATATAGACCATTTTATGGGTTTCAATTAGATTTTAGGTTATTTTATCAAAAAATAATGATAGAAGATGAAAAATGAGAAACATTACTTCACAAAAGTTGTAGTCCCTACAACACATGGTTAAAAGTTTCATTTGTAAATTCATGTGGGGGAATGATAGTGTATTATAATTGTAATCATAAAAAATATATATTTTATTTCAAATTTTATTTTTTAATATTCACTAAAAAATTCAATTATTTTAGCAAAATATCAAAAAGTAATACTATAATAACATTGAAAATATTAATTAAAAAAATGATGTTTTTATTACCAAAATAAAATCATAAAATTTTAAAATTTATTTATTTAAATAGAAATATAAAATATAAAGAAGAACTATTTTTATTGAAAAATTACATATTTATCATTATGTGTCTCTAATATTATTTCATATAAATTTATAAATATTTTTATTTTTAGGTATTAGTCTATAAATTTAGATATTTACTATTAGAGAATACATTTAACTAAGATCAATTTAATTTATTATGGTAAGATACAATAACATTGGTTTTTAAAATGTTCTTCTAAATGGATCATTTTTAAAATGTTTTGGAAAAATAATAATATGCAACTATTTTAATTAATTATTTTCTTTTTATTTATTAATGATTATATTCTTAATATAATTTTAATATGTCGTGGTTCATTTTATTTGGGTATTACATTAGTTATCTGATTCATGTGACATAAATTATCAAAGATAATATTAATTTTAAATATCCCAAACATCAAATCGTTACATTCTATACATCGAATTAATGGATTGTATTGGATTTACCATTCTTGTCCTAGAAAATATTATTTTCTATTCTATGTGTCATTTTAATTGACTAAGAGAGTATTTAAAACAATTAGGATGGTAAATTAAGTGTTTTGGAATTATTTTAGTTTTCAAAGGATGTAACCCACATTTATAGGGTTTTTTTTCACTCAGATGGATGTTATATTTTCAATTAATTCCAATGATATGAATTACTTGGTTTTAAAGTGTTTAAACCAATTTATATTCTAATGGGAATTTATAGTATGGTATTCTAAGATGTACATGAAGGTATTCATGGGACATTATAAAATGAGTTTTCTTGAGGATTGCATCACTCTTACTGTGACCCCTTATGTGTTATATTATAAAAATATTTACTTATGTTGTTTGAGTTGTACTACCAATTGATACATTTAAAAATTGTAAAAGTGTTTGTTTATTGAGATGATGTTTCATGTGATATGTGGTTTCAAACATAACTATTATTATTAATTTATGTGATAATAAAATTGATTGTTGTTGCTAACCACCTCTTGGAATACATGTTGGGAATTCTCAATATCTATGTAGAATATACAGATGAGTACTACAGTAGTTTAGATTATTCTTTGACTGATGACTAGTTTAGATTACACTCTGGCTTAGGGATATCACCTATTGAGACTAATTGTATATTTCATGGATTACTCTATAAGTTTTATGTAAGAACTATGTGTTCCAAGAGTGATTTTTAAGATTATATAATGTTAAGTAAATTGATTTTACATGATTCATATTCATTTGATTATGATTTTTTCTTAGGAATTCCGATTCCATACATTATTTGTGTCCACTTGGGATCATTTATGTTTCATGGAATCTAAATCATTATTATTTATTTTTATTATATATATCTTATAGGTGATAGTTTCATTTTATTATATATCGTCCTCCTTTTATGATTTAGTTTACTTTTCAATTAGTTTTTAAAAAGAGTTTCTATATAATTTTATGAAAGATATAAAATAGGAATGGGTATTTCATTATATTGGATGTCCACTAGATTGAAGTTTTAACATATTTTCATTTTTAAGTGCTCGTTCCACCCCATGGTTAATAAAAAGGGAATTTAAAAATAAGGTTTTCATGGTAAATGTTAAATTATTTCCGAAATTTAAAACCATGTTTTTCAAGCCCTATAAATATTTTTAATGAAAAAGGTTTTACTTTATAGACTTGGAAATAGGTGAATATATGATAATTCATCTCGTTGTAATTTCTCATTTGATAAAAAATACAATCAAAATGACTTTCAGAATAGAATTTATGAAATATTTTATCAAATTAATTTCATATATGGTTTGGGGAAAATCTATTGGGGAACTTTAGCATACAAAATATATAAACACCAAAGTTTCTATATAGATATCCTATTTTTTATAGGTCCCATAGTTTTTATCTTTAATTGGATTTTATTTTTTAATAAATTTTATGGATTTTATGGAAGTGGTGAGAGACCATGGGACAGTTGGAGAAATTTTATGTTATATAGTGTTTGAGGATTATTTTTGGAAGACATATATATTACAATATTTAGTCAGCTATGTGTTTATGTTTTTCATTTCATTTATTTCTGATCTTGTTCTTTATTTTGAATAGTTTTATTCGTATGTTTTAAATGTGTGATTGGGAGGTTTATTTTGATTTTTCCTTTCTTGGTTAGATTTAATTTTTCTGGTACTTTTTATTTTATATAAAAGGATGTCCAAATTATGGAAACACCATGAAATATATAAAATTATTTTTTCCTTCTTATTTATTTTAATTATAGGGAAATATTATTCCCAAAAGTTATCATTATTATTTACAATTTATTATAATTATCCCCAGGTAATCAGGAATATTCTTTTATCATTGTATTACACTAAGATGGTAGACATGATAGGTTAGTCCGTGCTAGTATAATATAGTTAAGATCATATCATTATCTCTATATAAAACATATAAGATTGATAGACCACTAATTAGAATAATCAATACTAGGGAACTACATGATTCTCAACCTTAAATCCTAAATCCTGGACTAGGGTTTGTGAAATTAAGGAGTGTGTGGATTTTGAATCATAAAAATATCCACCATAGTAAAAAATAAAAGTACGGTACCTCGTATGACCTTTGGCCCATCCGAAGTTAGCATCTCTAAGTCATGCATCTTCATTTTTACTGCTTCACAACCTCTATAGACCAGATTTCATCCACATCTCTATCCACACTCTCCCCTAAATCCCTCATGAATATGTGTATTAGGGGGATGTCCTCTTACAAATCTATATCATATATTCCTCCAAAAAGTGGATCACCCTACTGCTACTGTTGTGGTATAATAAGAGGATATAACTAAAAAAACTGAATGTGATGTAGGAGTAAAGATCTATGTTTACTATCAAAGATGGTAAGACAAGAAATATTCCAATATATATTAACTATAATTGAAAAATAAACTATGATTGATATATCACTACATGTTTAATAACTTCTAAATATGGTGAAATGAGATGGAATTACCTAAAGCTGAATACCTGTTATCTGAATCGTTAAATGAACATGAAACTGAGAACCTTTTATTATAAATTTACTCATTAGGGAGTCCAAATTTTTTTTCTCTTATGATGAACTAGTTCAAACCATAATCCCCTAAATAACATCTTCCACCGCCAACACCAAAAGGAAAATCAAGAACATGAATTTGTTGACCTAACATGAGAAATAAAAAATAAATTCATCCTTAAAATTCCTCTCTATAGGCTCATCATCTGGTTAGAGGGATGGATAATATCATATGAGGCTCTTGATAAAAATAAAAAATAGTATACATTAAAATCCCCTAGGTTATGATAAACCATAGCCTACTGATATTTCTTTTTTATAGTCCATGAAATAGAATTTTCCGGGAATTGATCAAAAAACATATCTATATAACTTAAATCTCCACACGATGAAAAAAGAAGAGTACACAAAAATATTTAGTGGACCCTCCCAACATATTGATGTACATGGAATCAAATTAAATTTCCTAATATGGATCAAAATTAAATAAATCTAAACTTCCTCAAACAATGATTTATTCCCCTTATAAGAAAAAAATCCATAAAACTTCTACAAGCTTAGATAGTGGATCTCAAAAAGTATCTTCCCCTAAGTATCATCTATGTCTGCCTCATCTCTCCAATAATTTGTTTTCACATTATAATGCACTTAACCAAACATATACAATTATTATTGTTGATCATGATAAATACATACAAAATAAAAAAAATTAGGGTCATCATAAATAAAAAATGTACAAACCTTAAGATTAATTAATTAATATTAATCTGAATTTCCATTATCTACCAATTCAATAACTGGAAAAAACCATCTTGATGAAAAAACCGTACATAGGTCTCTACCATGTAAGAAATATCACATTTCCAATAAGGATAAATAAAAATATTATCCTTACATTAGATCATAGGGGGCCTAATATCCAGTTTCACAAATTGCCTCTAATTATTAAATCATATAAATTTTTTTACTAATATTACTTCCCTTTTTACTCATGCAGTCCTCATTGGTGCCTTTAACCGAGATCCATCATATCACTCAACCAAACTACCTGATACCATAATATCATGAATTTCCCCACTAGTGTACCTACAATGTCGATAGTTAAAATTGAGTGACAACCAATTAATGCCTATAATAATATATCAGTTAGATACAATCATAGAGGGTATAAGATATCCAAATATTGGATTAATTACTAAAATAATTCTCGGGAAAATATATAAAATCCAATAGTAAACTCATTGATTATAAAAAAATCAATCTAAATACATATAATTTCCAATAATTTGATACCCAAAAATATACCATGATAGAACCATATTATAGTGACCATGAAGACATATAATCCATGAAACAACCCCCACAATCTAGAAATTCCCTATCTTGATCACCAAATACCGCCCATGACCTTGAAAATAAATTTATATATTTAGTTGTGAACATGTATGTATACTTCTTAGGGTTTAACTTGATTCATATAGAGAAAATTTAGAATAATCGTACTTAATACAAAGTAAATAAGTTGTGATATATAATCATTACCTTTTAGGTAAAAGATATTTACATCACCACAAAGAAACACTCTTGCTGTATTTCCCATACATATGTAAAAAAATAACAAAATCATATACAAAATAATGACACCCTACTTCCACTACCCATCTAAACCTGCAGCCTTAAACCCCATTGTATTATCACCCAATGCTCTCATCCCCTACATTTTTCATATCATGCGTCCATGAAAACAAAAAAATATCCACAACCACATTATCATAGACATATCACTATCACATCCCAATAGTATCATAGTAATAGTGAGTGAAATTACAACCAAAGTAACATAATATAATAAATATATAGATCAAAACCATTCTAGGAGAATATATCCTACATTTTACTTGATCAATAGTTAATGTGCAACCTAAAACTGAACTTCCAGCACTATGGACATGGAAGAAAACACATTTCTATGAACATAAGAATGAAGTTTCAATACTATCACTAATTAGTCATTATGAATAAATACCAAATATTTTATATAATCTCATCATAAATTATGTATTTATATTTGCATTATTCAACTAAATCTACGGTGCCCATAATCCACTTTATATTTCTATATTTCAAATTCACCCCCTTTTAGTAATTTAACAAAAAATCCATGAATTCCACGTATTATCCATGTCAAAATTACACTATAATCCTCATTAATGATCTTCAAGTGTATAATAATATTTCATTTTTATATCATCATTATATAATTAACAATCAACCCTTAAGTAATTCATTAACAACATATCATTCTATAATTTTGATTACTAAGGAAAAACTATTCCTACATTAAGGGATGACATACCCAAATAAAATAATAAAAATAAATAAATTAAATTGGATTAAAATTAAAAAAATAAGGAAATATCAAATGATGAGGGATCCCAACTTTAGATAACTATCTTGGTAAAATCCCCAACACCTTTACACGCTATCCCACCATCATCCATAGAAAACTTCCACCATGATAATACGATAACACATGTACCCTCTATATATCAACCATCCTTATAAAGATCCATTTAAATAACATAATGGTTTATAACATTATAAATTTGATACAAGGTATCAAATAATAAATAGTGATAAAAAAGTTCCAAAAATAGCACACATGGATTCAACCTTGAAAAACAAGCATAGAGAAATCAAGACATACCTTAAACATCCCCATCATTAATTACTTTAATCAATATATTACTATACTATCATTATTATATGGATTATTTATGAGTTCGTTTAATCAAGAAATAGAACATATTATAAAAACATTATATCAAAAATATTCATGAAAATATTATCCTCAAAAAAATTCTTAATAATTTGATGAATTTATATGGAGAGATGAATACCTCAATGAATATTCAGTTCATAATCCCCAATGTATAACCATATTTATCTTTTTTAACATGTTTTATTCAAAAAAATATCAAATAATGCATTGATGATAATAGAAATACATATTCACACTATCTATTAAAATTTTTATTATAATAATAAGAATAATATCATTAAAGGATTTAATCACCCAATGTTTTTAGAAGAACAGTAGGTTTGACATTGTATACAACACGCAACACCAAACCTAAATAGACCCCACAATATTATTATTAGAATATTCATGTAATATCCTAGAATTTAAATTGGTGAATATAAATAGTATTAACTGAATAATATATATCTATATATATCCTAATTAGTGAAAAAATATTGATTAATTGTTAGGAAATAAGGATTAAATTTTTTCTAAATATTTTTATGTTTTATAAATACATTTTATTCAAAAATGATATTTTTAACTATTCTGAGAAAAATATATAATTATTTTAAATAACAAATAATGGTTTAATTTAATAAAAATAATAACAGTTTTCAAATCAACATATCAAAATTATCGTAGCATGGATTTATTTGAAATTTATATAAAATGATTGATTTTCTTGTGAATAGTTAAAAATAATATTAATTTATTAAAAATAATTTTTTTATAGAAATAATTTTAAAAAATTACATTAATTTAAAATTTTTAAATGTATAATTTGTTCTATTTTATTATTAAAAGTCAAATCAAATTCACTGGATTCAATTTTATTACTGAATCTGGAATACAAACATTTTAAACTTAAAATAAAATTTATATTATATTTTATGAGTTTATATTAAAATATGGTTTTATAAATTATAGGAATTTATTGTAATGAAATTATTTTTTTAGATTCATGATGTAAAATTTATCATTGAATGTTTTTTTGGAAATTCATATGAAGAAGTAAATTTTCTTCGTGAAAAGTAAAATAATATAGTATTTTTGAAATATAGTATCATTTATGGTATTTCCATGACATAAACATTTAGTAATGTTTATTAAAAAAATCTATTAACCAAGTATTATAGAATTATGAAAATATTATACAAAAATAATTCAAAACAGATAAATTAGAATTTATTCCAAAAAAAAATAAAAATCATTTCCAATGCCGACACAAATGTTGTGTAACACTAGAAAAGTCAAATTTGGAAATGCTAAAGATTATATTGGATATTCGATATGTACATGATAAACTAGGTTATTAAATATATAGTACTAATAAATATTTTCATGTTCATAAATTACTTTTATAGTAATAAAAAATGTAGATTATCCAAATTCATATGCAATTCTTGTTAAGGCTAAAAAAGTAAAAAAATAACAGATTAAATATTTTTTCAAGAAATAGATATGATTTAATATACATATTTAATGACTATAAATTTGGTTTAAGAGAATAAAAACCTTATATTGGTTACTATAATATATTAATTATATTTATGTATTTAAAAAATGATAAATTCTTGCACAGTGATGACATAACATTTATTAAATAAATATAAAAATAAAAAAATTATTTGAAAAATAATATAACTAACAAAACATTAAAAAATTAATCTATTCCAAAAATGTTATAGATCCATGTGATATTTTCTGAATTTTTAAAAATATTAAATTTTAATTCCTTATAATATTTAAATATTTAATTTAATTTGAATTAATAGTGTCAAAATTGATGTTCATTATAATTTTAAAAATAATGTTTTATTAAATTATTTAAAATTCATAAAAATATAATAATCATAAATTTAAATAAAATATGGTTTAACAACTATTCATTTTTATTTTTATGAGTCCATTTTCCAATTTTACTAAAATCATTAACCCTTTATGATTAAAATAGTGGTTACAATAGTTATGGTATACAATCATTAACTAAGGGGTTAATAAAAAAATTAGGATTAAAATGGTATGAAAAATAATCTAAATTTAATTGGATGATTTTATTTAAACCATTGAATATATTTATGGGAATTAATAACCATTTTTATGAATTCGGATCAAGAATTGTCATATTATATTTTAATATTGTTTATGATACTCCAAAAGTGACCCTCAACTCAATTATAAAAGAGAAACTCCCCCTACATTACTTTTTAGTAGAATCATCTTTCGATGTTGAAAAAAACCTAATGAAACAATTTCAAGAAATCCATAGGCACATTGAAGAGGTTATTTTCTTCCAAAAATACAAACCCTGGGACCCTTACAAGGAGATATAAAGGGGTTCTTTCAAAGGAGAGATAATCACTTTTACCATTCACTTTATTTTTTTATCATATATTACGTCCTATATATATATGTTATTTATCATAAAATGGCAACATAAGTATCCGAAATAAACTGAAATATTATCATGCCTATGAACCACCATTATCCACAATCTTTCTCGTCCACTGGAAAGAATGTTTTTTTTTCAGGGTGTACGTATGACTTAACATTTCCATGTAGAGATATAATTTATTTTTCATTACCTTATTTTATGGATGGGATTTATAGTGGGTTTAAATATTAAACATGATAATTATTAAATAATTACACAACTTTAACGATAATACCATATTTACATTATTACCTTCCAAACCGTTGGGAAACAGTAAAACAATTCATTCTTAAGTGTAGACCACCACCTCTACAAAGAGATATGATTTGTGATTCATTTATATTTTATATGGATTGTAATAAGGATGAATTTTAGTAATATATTTGATGTAATAATTATTATTTATAGATGAATTATTATTTAACATTCTTTTCTTCCATCATTCAAAATGTCAAAACAACGTTCATGCATATGTGTGGCTTACTATCTCAATGAATGGTGTGATTTTTTTTACATATAAAATATTTATTCATGACCATTAAAATTTATATAATGAATATATATCATATTTATATCATTAATAAAATTATGGATATTATGAAAACCTGATAAATATATAAAAACCGAATCCATTAATCTAAAACATACATGGAAGACAAAGTAGCTATTATCTTGAAGAAATATTTTTAAAAAGAATTGTTAATAAATGGGTGATAAATGATTCTAAATAAATCATAAATGGTGTGATTTATAAATTTAAGGTTATGTTATATATTCATAGTAAATATATATTTATTATAAATGAGTTTTATACATGTAAAAAGTAGATCAAACCCATGGTAAGGGTTTATTTCACAATATTTTTTATTCGTAGAGATTGTTTATGTTTTAGTCCACAGTAGGGAATATTTTTCTTCCATATCCGTATTTCACATAAAATGTTATAACTAAAAATTATATTAATCTACAATTATTTTTAATGATATATTTACATATGTTATCGATTTTAGAAAATGCATTAAACTAAATATTCATATCATTTTATAAATGAGGTTCTTTTTAACACAATTATATTAGTGTGGAATGAGTGATTTTTATCTTATATAGAACGATGAAATTTTCCCACCATCATGACTAAGATTTGACTTTAATATTCGATTAAATTTTTATATGATTCTTCTCAAAGAATGTTTTTTCTTCATATTTTCAATGCTTTAGATATAAGTGATTTCAAATGTAAAATAATATATTCCTCAATAAATTTTCAATGATATTTTTATATTATGTTAACATATGTCACTATATATGGATGAATATTATTCTATAATAAATTTATTTTTTCATTATAACATCTTCCATATTTTATTGTATGGCTTGTGATCAGTTTTATTGGGTGTGTACTATTTTGAGACCATTATCCATATTAATCCAGAGAGATTATAATTATGTTTATTTATTAGGGAAGTTAATAAGATTTCATATGATTGGTTTGATAAAAATGTTCATATTGATTAGGTTTCACCCCTTTCATATTAGAAATGTGTTGGAGTTAGTAAGTGATTGATGAGGCCCCTTAGAGCTCCTATATGCATTAGTAGTTATCATGAAACAAACTGTATTGTGTTTTGGATTATGCCATACCCATTTATGTAAGATTTTCATGCATGCGTATTTGATGTCAGAGTTATAATGCTCAAAATTATTAATTAACTCATTATGAAATTAGTTTTTGATGTATATATGACTATAGTATTTGTTATTATATCCATGGATATGTTTGTAGCTTATATATTTATTTATAAGGATTTCTTTGAATATAATTTATTTATAAGTCTTATTATTACCTTCTTTATCTTCACATGTACTCATATCCTTACTAAGAATATAACTTCACATGTTTGTTAGATTCTTTTCCATTGGATTCCATGAATTTATTAATATTGATATAATGGGATATAATAGAGGGAATAATTAATTTCTCAAAGAAGATACTATATTATGTTTGTTTTCAAATGTGTTGTAAAATTCATCTATGTATCTAGTTTAAAATTACTACTAAACTACTTAGTCTATTAGGAAGACATATATTACGTCAAGTTATAATTAAATAATTTATAAAAAATAAATGGGGTTCTAGGGTTGGGGTTTTTACATTTGGTATCAATGAAATATTAGTAAAAACCTTGGGTACCGGATTTAGGAAAACATTGAATGGAGAGAGTTACACTATTACTAACCATGAAACATTTCCCAACAAAATAAAGTTATGATTTTAAGATTAGTTATGTATGAAATTTTCAATTTATGATAACATTTTTTCTAGTTCATAAATTATTCATTAAAATTCATGATTTTGTGAGTTAGTATAGTAGATTCCATTATTTGGAAATGGAGCCTAGCAACAGGAATGATGTATTTATCAATGCACATAATCCATGTAGGTATTTCAATTCTAGGAAAGATAATGAAGTTATATCTTGAGTTGTATCTATAACTAAAAAAATTATTACTATATTGTGGCAGCTAATAGAAGTTATGAGCATTAATGATGACTTTATAGGGCATCCTACTAATTAACAATGTGGAATAACAATGGTAGAATACTTCATGCATCAACAACATCCATAATTAAACGGGACTAAAAATATATTTGTTTCTAATCAATAAAATTTCCTTATAGAAGTAACTTATTTATATAGGATTTAATGAAACTAACAAGGATGTCATTTCAGTTAATAATCTTTTAGTTGATTCATACCAATAGTGGTAATTGAGGAAAAAAACTAAGAATATCATAGAAATAAAAATAATAAAATCATAATATTTTAAGTATCTTTTCATGGAAAAATATTTTCCTTATCAACAATTAGTGCATATGGAGAGAAAATTATAAAATACGAGATACTTGGAAGATGAAGTGTTGAAAAATTATGAAGTTAAAGTTATTTTTATCATGTAAATCCATGGTATATGTATATAATACAAAAAAATATCGAATGACTCATTGATGGGATTAGTAATATCATTCAGAGGTATGTAGTTATCCAAAAATTCTAATCATATGAGGATATAGTGTAATGTTCTCTAAATATATATAAATAATTCCCAAAGAATTATTCCTTTTATTGGATGGAAAAGAAGAAAAACAAGGTGGAGAAAAAAATAGATAAGGGGAAGTAGGGAATAATGTATATTCCCACATTTGATAATTGCGGAAAGAAACAATCTCATGATTTATTGAAATGATTGGGATTTTACTTCATGGTTATAAAGAAAGGTCTCTTGGATCATGATTACATGGGAAATAATGATGTTTACAATATTCAATTCTATAATTATAAAAAGATGTAGAACTATGAAAATGAGTACTCCAAGAGTCAAGGGAATATAAATCATAATAATTAAAAGGACTAATATCAATTTTATGATATTAATATAACCCTAATAGAATGATTAATGTACCTCTGTATTTTTATTAAATAACTATGCTATATAAATAACTTATTTATTATATTATGATTATTTGAATCATTGAATGTAAAAGGATTATACTATAATAGTTTTTCATTAATGATTTGAAATCATATTATGAATGTTATCGATGACCAAGAAATATGATTAGCAGTAAGGTGATATTTTGGTTGAGTTCATGAACATGGGAAAAATAAAACATAACATATTCCAATAATGATTTAGTAATATTTAGTTCAGAAAAAAAAATAATGAAATTGAGAATCATAATTTTAAGTGAAATGATGGAAATATAATTTATGATGGAGTTTATTAAATTTTTGGTTGTGTGAGATATATAGAATAATGGTAAGGTTCATGGTGATTCTGGTTATTAATATATGTGATCGAGGTATTCACATGTTTGGAATGTGACATGAAAAATATATTTATGTTTTATAGGGATAAAATTTTTATCATGTTTTTGGGTTTTTAAAATGGGTGGAAATATTTTATAGGATTCTTAAGGTTAAATACTTATGGAATGCATTAAATTTATCTTTTGATAATATTGTTTGTTTTTAAATTATTATCTAACATATTCAATAATCTATTCTAAAAAATTTGGTTTTGTAATATATTTATAGGGAAAAGTAATTACAACACCCTAATATTCTAAATTAATAGAATTTTATTTGAATGAGTGTGTGACATGCAACACCGAGTTTAAATAACCCACCAAATATATTCCGTTAAATTTAATCACTTTGAAAGATTTGAGAACATGAATCCACAATTCCAAAAGGTATTTAATATTGTATAAAATTATAACCTAAAAGTTAAATTGGTTGGTAATAGTAGCACTTACTAAATTAGAAAATTTTTGGTTATTTATTGAATCGAAACAATAATAGTGTAATGTAAAGGTATTTTGTTTTTGAAAAACTCTATTTTATCTAAAATACATTTTATCTATTTATAGGAGAATATAATTTAAATTAAATTATTAAAATTTCTATAAATTTATATAAAAAAATAAAATTTTTTTAAATCATAATAAAAAAATTATTTTAGGTTGAATTTTTTGGATTTATTAATATATTTCATTTTCTGATAACAGTGAGAAATTCCTAATTTTAATTAAAGATAGCCATTTAATTTAAATTATTTATAATATAAAATTGTAATTTGAATTAGTTTTAAATTAAAATTATTTTAATTATATATAAATTAATATATTTTAGGAAATTGGAATCATTTTTATATCCAATTTTGTTATAAAAACTCTGTAAACTTTTGAATATTTTCTCTTTGAAAACCAGTTTTCTCATCACATCTGCTGGATTAATTTTAAAATAAAATATAGCACTTCTATGAATTAACAATGTAAAAAAGTAAATCATTAATTTTTATTATAATAATTTTTATTTTTCAATAAATTCATATTATTTATTTTATAGAAATCAGAAGTGAATGTAGTTAAAATTAATTACCGCGGTTATATTAAAAATGGATTAATAGGGTGGTTAAACTAAAAATATAAGGTTTAACATGACCAAAAACATGACCAATATATATTTATGGAAATATTGCGTCCTTATACCTTATATTATCAATAATGGTCCATTATTGGTTCCTTTTTAAAGAGAAAAACATTTATAGAATTCATTCTTTTCAAAAAATTACAAGTATGCCACACATAGAACATATAATGGTCAACGACTCGACCATGTTCTTTGTACCATCAAAACATTTTTTTTCAAGAAAAAAACGTCCAAATAAATTCCCAAAAACTTTTTTCTCATTATATATTCTCTATTTTTGGAATAAAGACAATCTATAAAGTATTTGTTGAAAACATAATGAAGATACCTTATATAGAGGTAACATTATTCAATGAGCATTTGTATTTTATTTTCTTCCTCCACCTATTAAATTTTTTATTAAAAAATGAAGATATAATAAATTCAATATATATTAATATACTGATAGTTTATTAAAAAAAATCATGACCTAAAACTATCCTCACCCCTTCAAATGATTTATGAAATACTAATTCATGTGTATGGATGAATACCGCCTTGCAAACCGATGTCATTTGTTTTCCAATTATTAACACTCACTGGTGGGTATAATGATGGATATCAAGTATATATATATATATATTATAATTATAATATCTTTTTATCCCTATATGAATTATTTAATATATTCATTTTTATTTTCCCTTACGTAGGAGAAACAGTAACGTTTCTCAAGTGCATGATGAACTATCACCTCACAAAACAATGTCATTCATATTTCACTAACTCGATAAATGGAATATAATAAGAAAAGAGTAAATTATTATATGTGATATAAATGAAATAATTTTGATATTAAGTAAATATGTATCATTTTAAAAATTTAATATATCAGTTCATTTTCACTCACTTAAATATGAAAAGATCAATTGTGTATATGTGGACTATAACCTTAACGAAGTGACGTGACACTACTTTGATCACCAAATAAAATCAAGGATATATATAAGTATATTTATGGATATTATATGTTAAATATTATATTGTTATCATTTTTTAATTAATAAAAATTATTTACCTTATTTCCATAATGTCATTGGAAAATGGAAGTGTTACACATGCGTACATATGACCTACCGTCTCAATGACCGTAATGCACTACATTTCTCAAAAAAATGAGTAATGAATGGTATTAAATGTATAATTTTGATAATAAATATATTAATTATCTCAATATTATTATTCGATAAATGATGAAATAATATAATATAGAAAATAACAAGATCTTTGATGAAAATGAAAAAAATGAGAAAATAAGACAATTAACACATGAAACAATGAAAATAATGAATGTTTATTAATTAAAGAGTGATAATATGTAATAAAATAACAATATATGATATTATAAATATTAATATGGTTCATTATTAAGTTAATTAACTATTTAAAAACACTATCTAGGAGGTTAAATAACATCCGACCAATAGGAAGCGTTGGGTAAGTGATGTCATCCCAATTTCCCTTCATTGAGGCATATTGTAAGGTTATGAACCTAATTTGTTTTATATAGTGTATATAGTGAACTTTTAAGGACAATATCATGATTCATTCATAATTTATTTTATATTTTGATAAAATTTTAATTATTTTTTTATATGGGAATTTGTATTGAAAATTACCACGTGGTAAAAGTTATTGTGAAATCTCACTTTCTTTTGTGATTGTTAAATTTCGCTTAAAAAAATAATTTTCATGTAATCATATTTCATTGGAAATTATATGTTTCTTAAATTTACACATTCTTGTATATTAATATGATTTTAGGATAAAATATATTCTATTTTTTCATATGATTTTTACTCTGAATGTTATTTCATTAACTAGGGAAAAGTTTATAAATCCACATCGTTTACTCAAAACAGATACACGATGATAAGAAAAATCATTTATGAATGAATTATAATATTAATTAGATGAGTAATGATTTTTATATGAAATAAATGGGTGTTGATAAGTAATATATAGACCCTCAATTCATTGTTAGTCTCAAGAGACAATTTAGTTTTCCCAATCTGGTGGGTTTTTCCCATTAGTTTTAAACTATCATGTGGATATATCATGATGTTAAAGTTATCATGTTCAATAGAAACATTATGCAAAATACATATGTATTTAATTCATTAAGAATATATTTATTATTGTTATCCCTGAAATATCCTCTATTTTATTATTTATGGTTTCATTTCATTATCAGTTTATTAATTAAATGAAATGTGTGTTTTAGTTATTTACCTTTCTATATTTATTATGAATTTACATATAATGATTGTAATGTTATTATAGTAGAATATGTGTTTAGTTATTTGACTATCCATGTTTATTATTATAATTGATTTAGGGTATCTTTAATTGTATGTAACCCTTACTGATCATTTGATCTCACTTTAATTTAGTTTCATTTCCCACAGATATGAAGTAGAAGTCATTGAATGAGTATTCAAGGATGTAGTTCAATTTATTTGGTTATTTTGTATGATTGTTTTTTCATATTTTTAATGTAAAATGGGTATCATCTCTATATATGGTTCTCCAAAAATACTAAACTAATCTATCCTTTTTGTTTTTATTCCATGTATTTATTACAAAGTAATATTATAAGAACCCAGCTCTTGGCTACTAGAGTGGGGTTATTAAAGGTGGTATTAGAGAATGATTTTTAAACCATGGGAACTAGATTTCAGAAAATACAAATTCAGGATCATAAAACAATAATATTGTTTTTGGATATATATTCAAGAACATAATAATGTTTTGTAAAGGTAGATATTATATTGTTTTCCATGAAATACATCCCTATTTAGATACTAACAATAAATGTGGTTCCGGTACATAGGTAGAGAGGGTTTATTAATATTAAAAGGGAATATTTGATTAACCCGATCATCACATGGTGCATTAAAATGGGCCTTAATGTGAACATATTTTGAACTCCTATGATATATTCAGAAGTTAATACACATTTCCATTATAATATATTATTATAGATTTGAAAATAATGATATCCCCAGTGAAACCATGTCTATAATAATGATATTTGATATGAATAATTTTTCTATTTATGCTAAGTATTTCAATAGTTTTGGGATTTTGAATTATCTTTTTTATAAGGGTACGATCTAATATATTGTATTCCATTATTTATAAATGAATCATAGATGATGGAATAAGAAATTAATTAATACACGTAATCCAATGAGTATGTATAATCATTTCTTTGGTAGGATTAAACCAATAATTTGATGGGAAGAAGTCTCCCAAACAGTATCATCATATATGTACATAGTATAATGTGATTAAAATTATTATAAGGAATTATATACATATTATATATTTGAAGGGAGGTAATAAAAGAAGGGTAATACAGAGAAACAGATAGACTAAAGGAAGAAGGATAGGATTGATTTTCTAAAATATTATAATTGTATAAGGAAAAAACTTTGTACATTTTTAAAATGAAAAGGATTTTTCTTTAGGTCACGGGGAAATGGACACCATGCTCATGATTTCATGGGAAATATGAATGTTTCCAACGTCCAATGATTAAATTATAAGGATATGGGGAAGTACACAAATAAATACTCTATGTATCAATGGAATATACACCAAAAGTATCTAATAGATCATGGTCATGACTATACTATTATAATAGATGAAGTTGAATGATTAATGTGATTATTTTTTGGATTCAATAATTATTTATTTTGAGTATTTCTCAATTATGTATGGTGTATAAGAAATATGAAATGTTTAATTTCTATAATGTAGTACTTTTTAATTAATTATTTGGATGTGTCTATTGAATGGTACTAATGACCTATAAAAATGATGTTGTGGAAAATTAATCTTCTTGAAAAGCACATGAATGATGGAATGATAAACCTAAATATGTTCCTAATATAACGATTATGGTTTTGGGATGAAGAGATGATTGATATAGATAAATAAAAATTGATAGTACTGATTACCTTGGAATTTATTAATGATTTGTTGGAAAATTGGATTACACTATCATCGAAAGAGTTATCAATTATTTTAGAATTAATGAATATATAAAATAATAATTGTTCTATTTCTTTTATAATGATTCTTGCATGTATTCAATATGGGTTTATGATAATTTAGGTTTTTACCATGATTGAAGAGAAAACTTGCTGAAGGTATTCACATGTTTGGTATATAATGATTATGTTCTACTTCATGTTTTTAGAGAGAATAATGATTTGTTCATTTTGGTTATTTAGTATATTTAATTATTATTATTCGATTCATAATCACATGGAAGGATAAATTTTTTATCCATTTATGAAATGTAGTATATTTAATATTGGATGATTTTTCAAAAATTAATGTATGACTTCACCATATAAATATTAATTCATATTGGATAACATATACTAACCATTTTCTAACTATAATATCTAGAGATAAAAGGACTGAATTATCATTTTATAATGGTTCTTACAGTCCATTAAAAATGAATTTTAGTTATTTGGGAATAAAACATTATTTTTTGATATTGATTTATTATAGTAAGGGATGAATTAGAAATTCATCGAAGTACAAAAAAAAATTAAATTGAGGTTATAAAATAGAAACATATAATGTTTGTATATATCTTAATATTCATATAATGAATAAGAATTCCTCAACATTACCAACAAGTCAAGCCTAAAGAAATATCTTTTAAACATTTATTAAAAAGAAAATAAAATGTAAACAAATATATAGGATGGGTTAAACAATAGGACATTCCCTCATCAAGAAAATAATAGATTTAAAGATCAGCATAATATAGGTCTTCTTCATAGTCATGATCATCACTAGCATCCCACTAAAACTAAGAATTACCTTGATTGAATATCCTAAGGACCTATTCATTTTACATTTTTTACACATTAAAAGAAGGTATAATAGAAATGGTCCTTGTATGGTTTAAATAATCCTTCCATGGCCTTCTCTTTGATAGATCAAGAGTGAAACCATCACCATTAATAACCTTTTTCTTTCCATTTTTAATTTTCATCCTTAAATAAAGAATAATAAGAAATTATGGACACCTTTATGGGGGTACTATCATTTACCCAAGAATCATAATAAGATATGTTTACTAACTTATCAGATATTCATCAATAAATAAATTTTTTTGGATATGTTAATGAAAATAAAAATTCTTTTGAGCATCATTTTGGTTGATATCACTATCTTCTAGTCCTTGTACTGAATGATCAGAATCCACCAGCTGTATGAAACCTTACCCCCAAATATAAGGATATATATAGTTTTCCTCTTATACTCACTAATGAAAAGTATAATAATTAGGTTGATCCCATATATATCCTTAGGAAGATCTTCTTGAACATCCATAGGATTAACACCCCAAAACAAAAAATACAAAATCAATGTCTGGACAACAACTATAGATGAAATCCCCTTCTACAAAACAGCACTACAAATTTCAGTAGAATAAAGATCACCCTGCATGTTCCCATACCCGACAAGATAATTATTTTCCTGTTGAACCCTCCATACTTGATGGATTCCATCATTAGATTAATGTTTCAAGATAGGATTCATATTTATTAAACCAATATTAAACTTATGAGAATACCTAATCACCGAGGAAAAGGCCTTTCCCTTCAAAGAAACATCCATGAAATTAGAAGAAGGATTCTTCCCAGATGATTTATCATTCATTTGGTTTTACATAGGCATTTCTGTCATATATGTAGAGGCATCAATACTGCTGATAAGGTAGATCAAGAAATTTAGAGACTTTCTACATGAAGTCTTAGCATGTCCAATTTCATTACAAATAGAGAATAAGATAGGTACACTTAATATTAAACATGAATATTATGATCATCATTCTGATTAGAGAGACCCACCTTCATAGTTTATATTAATCTCAAGTCATCCTTGAATAGAACTAATGAAAATAAACCAAAAGTAGAATGTTCAGTTCTTTTATAAATTTGGTTGAAACCCTAATTCAAGAATATAAGTAAACCAGATTCTTTTGGGGCCAATATATCAAATTAAAATCCAAAATCCTAACCCAAAATTAAAAAAATATTTCCATTACTGGTAGGGGTTGAAGCTACGAATCCCTTCCTAGATTCAAAGGTATAGTGGTTTCAGATAAACCGAACTAAATCCCTAAACATTAATTTTTAAATTTGAATATGGAAATAGTATGTAATAGAATCCATGGTCTATTAGAATACATTCTTATTTTGAAGAGCCACACAAAAAATATAATTTCCTTACCAGATCTACCATTTTCCATGAAATTTCTCCATCATAATAACAAGACGTCCAAAAATAGAATGGTGACTCAAATCAATCCCCTATGAGATAACATCTTGCCTCACAATCACCTGAGGAGTATCCCATTTTTTACATATTCAACCACAATCAACATATTGGGAGTGTGAGAAAGTTCCTTGGGGTGATGAGAACTTATTTTTTTATCATCCAACAAAACCTATAATTTTTAATAAGACCCCCCAAGAATATTCTGAGTTGGGTCACGATTCTTCTTGTAGGTGGGCTTCTTGACGTCTCTCCTCGAAGTGATACAAATACCATGTGGATCACTATTCATAGATCCTACGAAAGACTCCTTAGTTTCAGTAACAGGGAAGACATCACATCATAAATAAATTATAACCCTATAATGTGTGGAAGGCCCATGGAGAATGGGAGATCAAGGAACCATCTTCTTCGGTGCAGATAAGATCTTGGGACGACACTATAGAATCCATCTTTGAATCAAAGTCTTTTTTATTCCAAAATATTAAGAAAAAGATCTAGAAAATATTATTTCCATTTAAATATATATCTAATTAATCAAATGGAAATTTAAATTATAAAAAATTCATGGTTTCTTACCCTTAACTTTATATTTATCATTAATTTTCTTATGATCAATGACCTCAAACACTCCGTATAATTATTTACACATTTCATACATGTATATATCAGAATATAGTATTAATTTTTTCCAACTTGTAATCCTAGTTATGTGTTCTTCTATTTGACATATTTTACATCCGTTTCTCTCTTATCAAGAATATATTTTAACAAGCCTTTTATGATGTGTTTTTTTTTCAACAGTATAATTTCAAAATATAAAACCCTTGATTACTGAGATAAAGGTTACATTGAGATGATGTATTTTATTTATGGATAGGAGAATATAACACCCCAAAATATTATAATATTAACTTTTTATTTTATATCTTATGTGACACACAACATCGAACTTATGTAACACACAAAATAAATTACTTTAAATTTAATCTTTTTGAAAGGTTGTGATACACAAAACCATGAGTTTAAATGTACTATAATATAGTATAAAATTATAACATACACATTAAATTGGAATCTATTAATAAGAGTAACAATATTAATAAGGTACCTATCTATTATAAATAAAATAATATTCATTTTAACATCAAAATGTTACATTTGAAAAGATTTTTTATTTTGAAAAAAATCTCAGTGGGTTGAATACTTGGCATTGGAATTACTTAGAGTCTCACTCACATGCATGTTTCTGTGCCACCCAAAGCACCCATCCATCATTCCAAATAGGGAGACCTTCCACATTTACATATACATCTATTTATCTAATCACCCTGAAAACACTATAGCTAAAACAAAACATCCTCATTTTCCAAGACAAATCATTCCTCAAAATTAAAAAATCATGAACCTTCCAACGACTCACTATCCACCAAGAAAAAATCTAGATTCCACCCATGAAACCATTGTACCATGATTGAAAATTAAATCACCTTAATTTCCGAAAAAAGGACTATCATTTCACTCAATACATTTTCCATCAATTCCCCAAATCCCATTCCACCATAACCAATTTATTAAAAACCCAATAAATTTAATTTAAAACAAGTTCCAAAACAAACATCTATTATTCATAGAATATAGGTATGGATTATAAAATCCCAATTTCATTATACCATTTCAATTTTAACCCAAAGAGGTTATTTTATAAAAAATTAGTTTTCAAAATTATTCCCCAAGTTTAATTCAAAAAAGCATATTTTCCTATATTCCCAAATCCCAACCATTACCATTGAAAATCAGTTTTTACATTTCTAAGTCACGAGTTTTTCAAGAACAATTTTCAGAATTCCGTAATGACTCTCCAGCCCCACCAAGCTCATGGAGAATATTATGCCAACCCCCTTTCAATTCCTCAACCAGTAAAAAATACGTAAATAGCAAGGAAAGTAACAAAACATGACTTCCCATAGAAACCTGATTTTTTGAATGAGTAAGAATTACTGAGTCTCTTCCCTCAGCTACCTCTCCAATCCTAATAATCATAATCCATCTACCATAAAATCCCCATGTAAAAATTGGAACTCCCATAAGTAAGGCCCTCTAGAGAGAAAAAAATACTCTCATAATATTTTATCTTGAACCCACCCAAGTCGACCCCGAACAGGTCACCAGAGCCAAACCGTTGCATGTCATGAAAGATGTTTCCAATCACCATGGGATATAAATTAGGGCTAGGGATCAATAGAGTATACAATGGGAATGACTTTTCCGAGGAATACAAAAAATAATGTGATCAGTGGAAATAAACCAAATCGGAGAATTTGTCAATAATACCAAATAAAACATCATTTATACGAGGATGAAAGGTTAACACACAATAAAATAAAACCAGTTGAACAAGATTAATACACAATCTCCATGTGACACCACATGAAATTCTCCAACACAAATATCATCCATCTCTTATAGTGATTAAACTCAAGATGAATCCTGCACCACGACTAAAAACAAAAGAAAACTATAGGTGTGAGTTTTAAAATGTATTGTACTAACATGATATTCAATTCCTAATGAACATATTTGTAACAAAATAAACCTAAAATTTGAGTTTGAGATGTAATATATAAAAGAAATATTTTTTTAAAATTTTACTTAAAAAACAACAGTTCATTTCCCTATGTTATTTCAAATCCAGGTTCATTAACAGAAGTTAGACATTAACATTTCTAGGGAAAAGTGATGATTTCATTTTCAAATGTCACAAGTGAGCATAAATAACTATTACATTATTTTTTTAAAAACCATTAAAATAAAAAAAATTACATTCCATGAAAGGAACCACATATGATAGAACGCCAACATTCATACAATGAGGAAAATGGAAATAAAAATATAACTAGCCATGTATATAAATCATCACTACAGGCAGCTAACTGCTAATAGAATTAAGAAAATCTAAGAATTCATGAATAATACAAAACATAATAACACATGAGAACCATTCCTGAAAGTATGGATCACATGATTAAATCCAAAGCACCCTAGATACTCTCATCCACCCTGACTTTGGATAAAATGTGGGACCAATTCTATAATAATAAACCCAATATATCAACCTACTACCGACCACCCGCTAGTGCATAAGATATCCTGTGAATTAATCATTATCATAAAATTATATCACTATTATAGGTTCCCATGTTTCATATATAAATTTGGTTTTCCAACTGATGACAAACAGACATCCAATCAAAATAATATATATTAATAATTCAATAACGTGCCTCACCCTGAGTCACCCAGAGGATCGATTCACATTACATATGAAAAAATAACTCAAGGAGTTCGTAACAAGGACATAAAATTATCATAATGGATCAGAAGGATACCATAGTGAGGAAATCTACTCCATTAAACATAACAAAGGCATCATAATTACCGGATACAGGTTTTCATAACCAAAACATACACCATTTTCATAATTTTTCCAAACAAGAAAAAATTCTTTTTCCACGAAACTATACATTTAAAGGAACCGAGTATACATTTCAGAAAGGGTGTAACCACACCATTTTATACATAAAAAACATTTATAAATCTATTTTAAAATATTCAAATTAGACTTCTATTCTAATACCAATTTTATAAAAATTACAAGTGGGCCATTTTTCGTCATCACATCCTAATCCACAATGAAATCCAAATAAACATTTATTTTAAAACCAAAACAACCTTTAAAAACCATTAAAGGAACAGAAATCTTAATTTACCCTATAAAAAGTACATATTCATGGCCTAATCATTCCTTAAATGTCATAAAACACATGCCAAATCCATCTAGGTATTTAACAAACACTTTGTGTGAAACATTTAATAAACAAATTATATTTAATACTCAATAAGGGATAAATATCCACTTTTCACAATAAATAAAAGTTAAAGGATCACTTATTAATAATTAATAATTAAATAAGGTGGAAAATTAACACAACGAAAGAATGTTAAATTAAATAGGGCAATTGCATGGGAAACCAACCTTGAATCCAGGGCGTATCAATGACCCATTCCTGATATCACTCCATAAGGATTCCAAGACGGTAGATTTATGAAGAGGGAACCTAAAAGAACAAAAACCCCAAAATAAAATAAGAATAAAATGAAACCCTAATCTAGGTTGGCCAAGGTATTAGATAATCTCAAGAATAAATTGATGGAGGAGGAAAAGGGAGATAATGGGAATAGGTTACCTTGAGAGATTTTCCCAAAATCTGGATGAAATCTTTATATCCACTCGTATAGAGTGTGAATGAATCTTATTAAAACAAGGAGAAACCTCACTAGGGATGTAAAAATCTGGTGGATGAAAAAATGGGCAGAATTGGAGTTACAAATCAATAAGGGTTTAATTATAATTTTACACTATTTACAATTTGGATAGCTCTCACGGTTAGGCCACACTATTTACAAAATCGTGCACCATCCATGCAGCTGACACATACCATAAGAAGACTGAACACAAAACCAACCCACATGGTTTCACATACCTTGAACATACCATGCAGTATGATCTTTCTAAAAAAACAACCTATAGTACAATTACCTGGGTTCTGTCACATGGTTTTCCAAACTAAGTATAGGTCATTACGAAGAAAAAATTTCCAAATTTTCTCTAAAAACTGCCAAATGAGCAGAAGGTCGACAAAAGTGTAAGAAGAAAGGGAAAAAAACACTTAAAAATTTAACACCCTTCACAACCAAATGATGGGAGAATGACTAGGGTTCCCAACAAACTGAAACATAAGATAAGAGAAGAAAAACCATGTGCGACACAACCAATTAAAATATAAAAACAACAGTCTTGTTTATGTACAACCTATCATCTCATTGAATAATGTATTTAAATTTTATGTCTATAACTTCTACATATTGAACATAATATTTTTATAAATAATATATATAACTTTAATTCCATTTATAAAATTCTAGAGATGATGTAAAATTGATCAAATTACGTTGACCAAACCATCATACTCCAATATAAATGATAAACAAAGCAATTAAAAAAACTACTTATTTTAAACAATGATTTATTAATATATGGGTGATACAATGTTATAAATAAATAATAAACTATATTATATATATTATTATTGTTTTAAAATATATTTATACTAAATATATATTTATTATACAGATGGTTTGAACATGTCTAAATGAAATCAGACCTAATGTAAGGGTTTATTTCACAATATCATCAATATATTTTTATTGTTTATATTAATGTCCCAACTTGGGGAATATTTTCTTAAATATATATTTTCCATAAATTATTTTTAAATATTATTTCTAAAACTGTAGATGGATTCATTAATAAATGTTTTACAATTTTTTACTTTTTATAAAATTGTTTTAGTGGTATCTTTTTATTATATTCAAAACAATTTACTTTTTAACATTTTCATAAGAGTGTATATGTTTTTATTAAAATATGCAACATAATAATATTTTAACTCTTTCTTTACAAATATTTTCTTTAATTATTAATTAACAATTATAATTATTTTTTAAAGAAATTTTTTCCCTCCATATTTGTAATTTTTTAAAAATATATTATTTCAATGTGAAAAGGGTATTTTACTCAATAAATTTCCATTGTTATTATTAATGTAATTTCATAAATGTAAACATAATTTGATGAATATTATTATTTAATAATGTTACTCTTTTATGATATTATAAAAAATATTTTATATAAATATTTTATGATTAGTTTGACTAGGGATATACTATTTTAAAACCATTCCCCACAATACTATAAATCGTTTATGATTATCTCTATTAATTTGGATTATTATTAACATTTAATATACCACATTAAATATAATTATTTTATATTTATTGTGATTCAGCCCTTTATTATAATTAATTAATTATATTTATAAATTTATCAAAACATCCTCCATTAGCGTTTTGATGCATTTGTATATATCATGAGACAAACATGATTGTGTTTTGGTAGAGGCCTTACCAAATTATATAAGATGTATTTGATTGAGGCCTTGATGGTATGGTTATAATGTCTCACATTATTAAGTCCCCCATTATGTGATTAGTTATTAGTATCCATGGGATTATTTTATTAGTTATGAATACGTGTATAATTCGTTTTCTCATGTGATTATTTATGAGGATTTATATGATTATCATTTATTTCCTATCATTTTTTAGGTATATTCCATTATAATAACAACCTTAATAAACATCTAAGATCACATATTTATTATGATTATTTTCATAAGGATTAGATGATATTTATTATGATTCATATACATAAATATGCACAAGGGAGAAATAAAGTTCTCAATGGAAATACTATGTTGTGTTATATTTTCAAATGTGTTGTGAAATTATAGTATATATCTTTTTAACAAAGAATAAAATATATTTGGTACACAGGGATATGATTATAAGTATTTAGTTCCAATTTATCCATCACGTATGGGCTTCTAGAGTTAGGGTTTTTAACAAGGATATAACATCACATTTTATTTCTTTTATTATATATCATTATCTTCATTATGGTAATATTATGAAATCAACCCTTTGAAACAAAATAATTGTAATAAAATATTTTTAGAAACTAAAATAGAATAAGTCATGAATCTATAACCATGATACAGATATTCAATTATCACTTAACTATAATGGGATGGTTGGTGAAGAAAACCAAAAATATTTGTCACGATGAACCCATAGAAAATAAAGACATCACCCCATCATGAAAGCCACATTAAGCATGAATAAGTAGACTATAAAATCCATAGAAAAGGACTACTATATTTTTTTGTAAAATAATGTACAAATAAAAAAGATAAGTAATGGAGGAAAATAGATAACTTGTATCAAAGGTCTTCTTCCCAAGAAGATAATGTCTATGGATAGATCATATAAGTAAATGTTTTTATAAAATAGTATCATAAACATTAAGGGTTTTAATAAAGAAGGAGGTAAATTAATTATTTCCATAGAAACCTAAAATACATAAAAAATGATTGAAAACCAAGTTTCACATTATGATATATATTAATCACACCATATCATGCGTATATTTGGAAACAATAAGGATATATTACAACATGACACCCCAAATCTCTCACGATTAGTAAATCATTCTTCAATGAAGAAAATGAGGTTTATGAAATAACTAAGGGTTTCATGAAAAAATAATCAAATATGAAATGATTGTTTAATTTCTCTTAGACTTACATTCTCTATCTGATGAACTCCGGAATACAATCATAATGTTTCTCCATCATCAAAGTAAAATGAGTCTTTGGTTGACATGTATAGTGAACATGAGCTCCAGGTCTTCCTGGTGTGATTGATATACATTAAAAAATGACAAGAAAAGTGTAAAAGGAAATATGTATGTGTAATATATCCAAAAATTATTTAATTCCATTAATATTATAGGGTCATCACTTTGCTAAATTTTCCTTTTATGTCAATTAAACCATTACCAAATGTAGTCATACTTTGACTGAACATATAATGTTTACACTAAGGAAACACACATACCACTATGATAAAATGAAACCCCATTCCCACAATATAGAATTCATGAAATGGTCACCCATTAAAATACCCAAATTCCATAAGTGAATGACAAGACTACCACAAAATGCTCATGGAATCTATCACAACTAGAGAAATGATAAAGGAATGGTTTGGTAAAATCCATCCCATTATAGTGATGATGTTTGATGTTTGATTGGTACATAATTATTTAATGAAGAATAATGATTGCTGAAATTTGAGACAATAGTGTCTCAAGTTGTTTTTTGTAGGCCATAGTTAGTTTATCCTGTAATGATAAACCAATTCATAATATAAATATCAGTTTTATTTCAAATTTATTTAACCATAAATGACACAAAATAATTAAGACTTTTATGATGCAGTATAAATATATATAACATGTTACTTAGTATTCAATTTAGTTAATCATATGCGCATCAATATATTTTATTAGAAAATGAATTAGTAACAATCAATTTCAGAACTATATTTTACCTCCGAATTTTTTTTCTAATCATTATAAATGTTTTGAATTGTTGGATGTTTACATTTTTATTTTTTATCATTTAAAAATTACGTCCATAAATTAATAATATCAATAACAATTCCACATATTCAACATGAAAACCACCAGTTAATTTTTTATATCCTCTTATAAATTATGAGGATTTGGTAGAGGAATCACCTTTATTCAATAAATAGTGTATTCATTGTTTAATTGAATTATATATGGGAAATTCTATTATTGGGGAGTTGAAACATAATTCTATAAAGCATTATTATGGGAGATCTATTGATATTGGTCCTTAATAATAATATAATTGGATTCCTTAAAATATTATGTTGGAAATATAGACTAAAATCCAAATATTGTGAGGTGTGTAATATCAAGGGTATCACTTTATTAAAATTGTGAAAAGAATAATGGGAGAAAATGTAAAATAAATCCATATCAATACCTTATATTTAATAATTTATACTTTCCCTAATATGGATGTATCTACTGACGTGATAGGAGACGAGGTAGGTGATTGTTCAACCAATGTATTTACTTATTATTCAATGTTGTGTCAATATGTGTTTGCCGAGTTGTGATAAAGTAATAGGGCTTATTGAATTGTTATGGATTTATATAATGGAATTAGATTTAAATATTGAGAAATCGTCCTTCATATTCTGATGATTAATTAACTCATCTTCATTGATTCATGAACATGTGATATATGTGATTTAAATTTTATACAACATTACGAATGTATAATATCATGAAATATTTTATTTTCAGGAGGAAATGTTTTCAAAAAACAATTCCAAGAAAAATTAAGACCATGAAAATATATAGTATTTATTCGGATAAAATAATGATTAATAAATTTGAGGTCAATATTTTTTATAATTCTAATACAGTATTATTTTTATCTATGTGTTACAAAAAAATTTCCAACCACCTTTCTAACCAAATTTTCTCTATATAACTGCTTTTTTGTTGGTAAACATGGTCAACTTCCATCTAGATGCGGTGGCTGCTTGTAATAGTGATGTATAAGACAACATGAAGGCATATTGGGAATACATAGTTCCACAATGACAGTACATGGGAAGCATATGGTGTATAAAGAACACATGGATGTTCACAAGTGGACTATGTAGGTGTGGAACAATATGGTCAGGGGTGTGGGTGAAAGGTGAATTTTGGTGTGAAACCAGTTGCTGAGACAAATATCATAGTGAAAGTAAATTCTCAAATGGAATAAATAAGATGTATCAATATTCTCTATGCTATTATCACTATAATAAATAGTTAATCCATCATGAATATATGGGGACAAAATTTCTACAATATGATCAGTTTTATTTGAGCTGTTAGGTCAAGAGAACAAGTCATAGTTATCTTAGAGCAGTTTATTGAAATAATATGTACGCAAGAGAAGTTTTTTTCTTCAAAATACCATGGAGAAAATATTTATTATTGTATATAAGGTGTCTATATCTTTTATAAGATTGATATTTTGATGCAAAAATTCCACAAACAAGTATGAATGTATTCAATGATTTTCATGAAATTAAGATTTTATTCAGAACATTATACTAGTAAATGAGAAAAACTTTTAGGAGGCTATTCATGCATCAGATATGCATGGAAGAGTTTATTATTTAAATATTGGAAATGTAGTAATAATAATGAACATGAGTATTGGAATCAAGGTTCATCAAGGATTCACCATTTTAATTTTGATATAATACTAATTATGAAATATTAATGATTTAGGTGATATAAATTCCATAGTATACCATATTTTCTCTGATACATTAATTAATATAAATTGAGAATGAAAGTCATTGAATGATTTATATAAATACATATATGTCAATCCAGATGAAGGATACCACAACTAGAGAACATTGTATTGTTTTCCATAAAAATAGATCATATGTCAGATGTTTATTTTTGGAAGAGGAGAGCCATATGATTTATTCAATTGAGCGATAAGGGTTCCATGAAATGGTTCTTGAGTAATATTCTCCAAAACTGTTATGAAAATAAAACTATGACTATTATCCATGAGTCTATATTGGTTTGCATGATAAAGAAGGTCCAAGATCTATTTAGGTGAAGAAAAATGCAGTCATGCTTATACAAGCTTACATAAACCCTGAGACATTCTACGATCGACCTCTATTTTCATGAAGGATTATTTTGTGAAGCCTAACTAATTTTCATAATCAATATGTCTAAATGAGAAGAGTGAATTATTTAGGGATAATAGTTAATTCATGTATGCATGAATGTTTGGGAACATAATAAAAAACCGAAGTGGAAAAATTCTTTGAGATGTTCATAAAATAATAACATGGATCATGTTATATATTATATTTGTTGAGTGTCTCATTGAACCAATTTACCTTATGATAAATAAATTATTTTATTATTTTACTTCCATCAAATTTATTAATAAACATAATTTTTATTGAATATTTTTTTCTTTTTGGTTATATCAGAATATTTTCTTTACTTGAAAAATATGAAGATATCATGTTTTGAATGGTCATAACATTTTATATAATTTTTTATTTTGTGTTACTATTTAAAATAATTACTTTTTGAACTTATAATGTTATTTATAAATGTCTTTAGTATTCTATAATTGAAAAAATATTATACCCAACATATCCAAATAGATAGAAATGTACCTGATTTGTGAACCATGTAGCTGTTATGAAATCCACATAGCCAATTTTCCATAATCGACTACCCTCTTAATTTGGATGATATCTTGATATTAATAAATAAATTTTTTGTGGTGATATTTTTAAAAGATAAAAACATTTTATACATTTAAATATATATGAATCATCATTTAATTCAATATATAAATTTTTAAAATAAGGCAATACTTTTCTAAAAGTTTAAAGGCTATTTTTTTTATTTTTTCCGATTTTTTTAGTAGAAAAAGTTTAATCCTAAAATATAATTTATAAATATGATTATGTTTATTATTTATTCTATTGAAATGTAATTAATATTTATAAATATAATTGAAAAAGACAAAAATATGATTCTTCCATGTTGATTGGTTGTTTTAGGTATGGAGTTTTCAAATTATATCATTTTATAGTATCAATGAATTTTGATAGATGAATAACAAACATATATTTTTCTAAATGGTTAATTTACTTATATTAAGAAAATATCCTATGTGAAACACATATACGTGAATTTTCTTATGTAGTTCAATAAAATTCTAATGGTTTTTCTAAAATCTACAGAAACAATGTGTTTTTTGTTATGATTTATATATCTATTTGACTCATGTTCATTTCATATATATAAATTATTTAAATGAATTTGTAAATCCATATTATTTATTTAGAACTTTAGTGATGTGATTTTAATTATTGTAAAAATTATTTTATGAAGATCAATGCATTTTTTATTTTTACCCCTGAAACAAATAGCATGGGAGTCAAAAATTGTATTATTATTTTATGATGATTTATTTAATTTTATTATTTATGAATTAATATTAGTTAATTTTAGTATCATTCAATTTTTTTTAATAACACTGATACATTTTTATTATATTTTGAAAATGTTAAAATGTTGACTACTTGTTTTAAATAAAATGTTTTTGAATTTCTTATTTCAAATTCAATATTTCTATTTTCATTGGATCTTTCATTGACCTATTATAATAGATTTTATTTTTAAAATGTTATTTCAGTTGTATCTAAAATGTTTTTAATCATTTTTTAAAATTTCAGTCGTGACTTGAGAGTTTTTTTGGAACAATAATTTCTCTAATTTCTCTCTCTATTCAATACTTCAGTTTTATCAATTTTAGGAAAATTTAATTCTTTAAAATATCTTTTCTAGGTTAATTTTATTTATTTTTAGAAGGATTTAAATCTTTTAGGAAATAAAATATAAAAATATATAGGTTATGATGACATGACCATTTGAGAATAAAACCATTACTCAAAACATTGATGTGATTTACATTCATGAGGAAGTTTATAACTACTATGCAATCTGCAAATCAGTGTATAAAAACTTTTTTGAATTATTTTATATTGATGAGATAATCACGTCAATAAAAAACTTATGAAACATTTACTATGTCATTTTTCTTCTATTATCTATTTTTTCAAATTGTATTAGTATCTAATTATTCATTCCATATTCTCTAGACTCTTAATTTTCTATTTATAATTTAAAGTATAAAATAATCCTTATCAGTTATCTTAAGGTTTTAAATCCCAAATTCTAATTTCAAGACCATTATCATGGTGACAACCATATGATGAAATCAGTATTTTATTTGGGCTGTGACTCCCCATTAAAAGGGAAATGTGTTAATGTAGTAATACCTCCACTACATAAAAAATATTTCTAAAAACATGTTATGATTCCCCTTAAAAAATATGATTAATGAACACCATAACTCTCATATAGTAGAGTGGTATAAGAATAGATGATGTCCACTATGAACGAAAATACTATAAAAATATCATTATGTTCTTTCATTTCATTTACTTTTCTACTTATAATATATTAATTAATTAAATATCATAATTATATTAATTTATCAACCATTCAATTTCAAATTTTTAACTGGGTCTATTCACCCCCTCTAGACCATCTTAAATTAAATTATCTGAACATAAAATTATTATTAAAGAATGTATATTTCTTAAGGATAATTTACCCCTATCATTATTTTTTCTCATAATAAACAATTAGAATCAATGCTAGTTGGTTTTGGAATTTATCCAATCCTTATATAGAGTGTGTTGTTTATATTTTATTATGATAAGCTATTTATAGACCTCACAATCTAAAGGAATGATATTTATTATTGAAGGAATAAATGTAGGAGTAACTGTAGCAACATTGTAGCAGGCACTGTCTGATAGGTGCATCCAAGAGACCCAAGATCAAATCCAGGTGGAGTATTTCCAGGTACTATAGCTATAGTGCAGCACTCACTATAGAATGCACTGTTTGGTACAGTAGTAGTCAGCACAATTCCTTCATCTAGGCCTATGGGCCACCAGTTTGGTCCTCGGGTCCTGTATGGATTTTGGGCCACTCAAGGCCTTCAGTCTAGTTGATTATCAAGGCCCTCAGGACACCTTAAGGCCGTAGGGCCACCCCAAGGCCTTTGGGCCACATGAAATATAGATTTACCAGTCAGAAATCAAGGGAAAATTATTCAGTGGAGGATTTAGGGCAGGCACATTCACTAGAGTAGAGCTAACCAAAATTGGAAGAATGAGAGGGTATGGCTTTGCCATCGGTACCAGGCTTTTTCAGCTTTGCAAAAGATAGCTAGCCGACAAGCCCTGCGAAGGTGGAGTGCTGATATGAGGACATATGCATGGGAGGAGCCGTTCTAGGTTGTCTTCTCGAGTTGATTATCTCTACAACATATGGTTCACGTAATTGTCTCTAAGACTTCAGGCCTTGTAAGGGTTCCACATCACCCCTAGAAAGGTGGATTATCAAAATAATAAAAAAATGAGGGCCTTCAGGTTATTCCGACGGAAGGAATAAATATAAATGGTGTTTGGATTCTTCAAAATCCACCTCACTTTGATGGAATTGATTATGGATATTGGTGACCTAGAATAGAGGCATACCTCAATCAATTAATCAAGGAATACTATTAGATCATGGAAATTTTATATATTCTAGTATAGAATTTACTCAAATACTCTTACAGGAAGTTATTATTCTAGATGGGTGTTAAATTAAAAAAATATGATTATTATAATTAGTGATATTAACAAATGTGAGTTTCGTCATATCTTTTCTAGTAAGAAAGATCATGATATTGGGAAGATTCTAAAAGTTACTCAGTTGATCTCAAAAAAAAATGATTACAATTAAACCTGAAATGAATCATGTTGAGTACCATGAAATCAAGATGTGTGAAGAAAAAACTATGAAATAAATATTACAATGATTCAAAAAAATGATTAATATAATTAATTCCACTATAAATTCATTAAATAACCCTATACATATTGAAATATTCATATACTCACTACTCACTAAATGATATACGGAGAAAGTTCCCATTGATAAAAGTAATAACTTCAAAGAGAAAACTTTTGATGATTTAATCAGACCACTTATTCATTATTAACTAGTATTAAGTAACATCATTTAATATGAGTCAAAAAATGTTACAACCATTATATATATAATTTTTTCCCCTAAATATTCTGATTATAAAATATAGGGGAGTGAAAAAGAACATATGGATCAAATTGTGATTGGAGTCTACAAACAAAGCACAATATATTCAATAAAAATTATATATAAAAACCTCAAATGTAAAATAATAGGGGGAGAAAAATCAGGAAGTATGAGTTATTTTACTTTAATTTTTACTTTTATTGAGTGAATAAAGAAAGGGAATAACAAGAATGGCTATCTGAAACTTAATAATAATTAAAAATTCAAAAATAAGGAAAATAGTATTGAAAATATAAAGTTATATTGAAGAATCCAATTGTGTTTATGAATTTGGAAATGAGAAAGAATCTAAAAAATTTTACATCAGGGATTCACTAATTATTCTTAGTGATTTAGGTTATTATTTTTGATGTTTTAGTTCTGATAATAAATATGAAAAATAAACTGATTTTGCATTAAATGATGAAATAGAAAGGATGAGAAAAAATGATTTCAAATATGATAATTTATATAATCAGATTCTATAAAATAATGATAATTTAATTTAATAATATATAATAATTTCTCTAGTGAATTAAAAGGTAATGGATATTTCTTCAAATTCTTATTATATAGTATATTATATTTCGAGAAATATTCAATATTTTCAATGAAATTTTTTAAAAGGAAGTTGAATGTGTAATGATTTTTTTTATATTTATAAAATGTAATCCAAAATATCATGAAATAATATGTTTTAATAAATCAAATTAGGGTAGTTCATAAAAAAGAGAATACATCAAATTTTTCAAAATTATTTTTTGAAAATTATTTTTTTTACTAATAGTTTTACTTTTTTTATATGGTATAAAACGTTTCTTTGTAAATGATTATTCACATAGATTCAAATAGTAGTTGTAATTTCAATGTCTCATATTTCTAAATTAATATTATGTATAGTATAATATATTACTAGTTTAAATTCTGTGTGAGTATGTAAGATATCGTTTTTTAATAGGATTGGTCCCAATGTAGGTTGAATAAAAAAATTTCAAGTTAATCTGTTTTTATAGGAAAAAATAATTGGTTGTCACAAGAAAAATATATGGTAAATGGAAAGTGGATGTTGTATACATGTTATTGATGATCTATAAAATTTTATTACATAAAAAAATGTGATGGAGGCATTATTATTTTAGAGATAATTCCAATGATAATGTAAAATGTTTTCATTATGTTAGTATTTCTAATTCTACTTTTATTTCTAATGTTTTATAATTTTAATGTTTAAAACATATTTTAATTAGTATATTTAAACCATATGATAATGGAATAGATATTAATTTTTAAATTTATATGATCATAGTCTTTAGGTATAATTATTTTGTATTCAGTGCAAATATAATGGAATCTTTTTAAACTATTGATTTTTCTCAAATAACTATTCATCATGTTATGTGTTTGAATGATTTGAAGAATGATATAATTATTTTTCATTGTTTAAAAGGTACATTTAATTTTTAAATGTCACTTAAGATGTCTAATCATGATATTTTGTTATAGTTACCAATATTAATGAAAGAAAAAAATTTATTTGTGTGACGCATTCATGAAAGGAAAAGAACATAATGTTTCATTAAAAATTATCTATCAGGTAAGTACTAATATAAATTTACAGTCAATAAATCTTTATCAATTTTGTTTTTCTCAAATTTCAAGACATAAAAGATAAATATGTACATTAGTTATTATTGATGATTATAACAGATTTATATTCATTTATTTTCTCCACATTAATATGATTCGTTTAATATATTTATTTATTTCTATAATTTAGTTTAAAATTGGAAATATTATATGTTTTTTTTCTATTTTAAAAGACAAAGGTGGTGAATTTCATAATTTAGAATTTTTTTTGAAATTAATTGTAATTTTTATATACTTTCTTTCCCTTGAAAACAAAAAAAAATGTTGTTTTAGAATGAAAAAAATAATATGTACAGAACTATGTTATGTGAATATAATTTTCATAGATATTTTTTGGATGAAGCCATTTTTTAAACTTCATATATTTAAAATTGGATTATTTTCAGGATTTTTTTCAAGTAAAAATCATATGAATTTTTTAAATGAAAAAAAATAATAAATTAGGTTATTTATATTATTTTACTGTATAGTGTTTAATTTTAATTCAAAATATTACATAGACAAATTTTATGTTAAAATACATAAAAGTAATTTTTTTCATTCTAATAATAGTTAATATTATAGATTTTATAGTAAAAGAATAATGATTATTGAATAATCTATTCTTATTATGTTTGATAAAGCTAATGGGAAAAAAATTACGATTCTAATGTTTTTGATGATGAGTTTGGATATTTTAACTTTAGTGATGAAAAAAAACCATATTAGTATAAATCAATTGAGAGGGTGAATACTCCTTATATACCAGAAATAAGATCATAGAATATTCATATATATTATCTTATTGAAAACGTGATTGGTAATGTCAGTTTTGGTATGAATAATACATTATCTACCATAAAATTATTTTACTAATCCTACAATAGTTTCAAATCATGTTTCTAATAATGTTGTTGATGATTTAAATGACCCAAATTTAATTATTTCTAAATAATATGGGCGTAATTGCTTTTTCAGAATTAATTTTTTTGCATTAATTCGAATTCACTTAGGATAAGATTATCATAATAAAAAAATAATATTTGGAAAAAATCTGAATGAATCTTGATAAATTATCAAAAATAAATCTAGAATTGTTATACAATGATACATTCAAAACGAATTTATATACATTTAATATTAATTTTAACCCATTTCTTGGATAGAGGCAATTAAAATCTGATTAGTTTTTGTTGTTTTAAAATTATTAAATTAAATCAAACATATGTTTATTGGGAATTACTCAATGGTTTTACAAATGAAGATGTTTATGTTTCTCAACCCTTGGTATTGAAAATTGAAAACAAATTAATCATGTTTTTAAGTTATCTAATGGTTTTTGTTTTCACAAAATATAAAGTCATTCTTAGTACAAAAGTAGTTATTTGTTTATTTTCAATAATTATTTCGTGAAATGTAATTTTTACCCTTATATTTTTATTAAAATAATTAATTGATATTTAATTTTTGGATATTTATAATTATGAAAGAGTTATTTTTCATGTAGGGAATTACATTGTAATGATTTGTCTGCATTGATGTCATATGAATTTGACTTGATCTTAATTAGAGAATTAACATTCTTTATTTGACATCAAATTTATCAAAGGAAATATGGGATATTTCTTAATCAAACAGTTTTTTCTAATGTTTTTGTTTCTTTGTTTGGTTTTGATTCTCGTAAATATTTGAAAACTTCAATGAGTACTGGTTTCAATTCAGATATGGGTAGATCTGATAAATCTGCATAAATAAAAGTTTTTTATGGAATGATATATAGCCTTTTTTATTTGAATACATGGAGAACATATATCATGTTTATCGTATATATATTTATATATAAAATATTTCAGATGAACTTAAAGAGTGTCATATTAACGATGTGAAGTGAATGATTAGATATTTTGAAGGAATTGTTTACTATAGTTTCTTTTATTCTGTGTATATTTTTTGGATTTAATATCATATTTTGACATTGATTTTGGATGACGTAGAAATAAATTAAAAAATACTACTAGAACGTATCTATTTCTTTGGATGATTAATTTCATGGCCATAAAAGTGAAAGTAATTTTTACTCTATCTACTATAGAAGAGGAGTATATATATTCTAGTAGTTTTTTTAAAAATTTCTATAGTTTAATAATGATTTTAGAGATTTATTTATCTTTATAAAATTTATATTTACTGAGATTAGACATCTATAATTTCTATAGATAACAACCCATTATAAAATTTTCAAAAATACCATATTCATGATAGATTTAATTTTATTAAAGATCATTTAAATAAGGAAGATATTATTTTAGAGTATATCCCCATTAAAAATTATCAGGCAGATATCAGTACTAAAACTTAGTAGTTAAATAAAATTAAAATATTAAATATGATCTTGGTATGTTGTAATCATAATATTTTTATGTTTACATGTGTTTAGGGTGAGTACTGATGTATTTATATGCTGAAATATTTATATTTACATAAAATTGATAAAATATGGAATCATATTATCCTATTAATTTTAATAATTTTTTAGGCATATTTTTGAATTATATAACAATTTTAAAATATCTCATAAATATTATATGATTTTATCATATTAAAAAAAGATTTAGTTTTCCTAAAATCATATTCCTTAATAATATTCCATGTTATTTTTTTATAAAACAAATATTTAAAGAAAATATACTAAATTAATTTAAATCTATATTTTAATAGTGGATGACTTTATAGTGGAAATTGGACATATGTTTTGTAATATGAATTTTAATAAACACTCCATACACTAATTAAATTCTTTTTTAAAAATTATTTTTTCATTTTATTCAATATCTTTTTGATAATTTGAAAATTGGGAGATGTTATATAAATGATTCTTTGTTTTGTAATTATAATAAATTTGATGAATTTTGAGTGTCTCCTTAAAACATATTTTTTTAATTATTGTGAATTATTTGTTTTATTTTAATAAATGTAATTAATCATTTAAATTTTTTTGATTAATGTTTGTTTATCTCTTTGTATATCATAAAATTTCATTACATAAAAAATCATTAGATTTCATGTTTTGAATTGTTGTATGATTTTCTATAAGTTTATTTGGAGTTAATACTCTAAATATGTCACTTAGGACCTTAAAATATCAATTTGACATGTTTTTTTTACTACTACTATTGAAAAATATAATATTCCCCATGTAGCGAAATTATTAACCATTTAGAAATTTTGTGAACCATGTAGCAAAATTTAGAGAATCTATTATGATATGTATTTCAAAAATAATGTGAGCTACAAATATCCAAAATTGACTGAATATTTTTTTATAAACATGAGAATGTTTTATACATCTCTCTAAAATAAATCAACATCTGATTCAATCTCAATCATTCTTGACATCAGGCTTTAATTTATCGAAGGTTTAATTATTTTTTATACAATATTTCAGATGTATTTCACGACTATTTTCTAATCATAAAGTGAGTTTTAGGAATCCAATTTATAAACATCTTGAATCTTTGTGATGGTACTTTAAATTGTATAAATATAAATCAGAAGGATAGAATGTTGTTTTTACTATATATAAGGTCTATTTTAGTTCCATCTTTTTCAATTTCAATTCATTTATTTTTTTTAAGAATTTTTATATGTAAATACATTATGTAGGCATTCTTAAATGGTCAATAAGCTTACATAGAGAAAAACACAAGTGAAAAACACCTATTTTAACTTTTCATTATAGTTCAAAAAAATTGTACATGTCTATCTAAAATCATTAAAAATGATCTCCTATATGTTTTGATTCATATATCTATTTTCTTCTTGTTCATTCTATATATTTAAATTGTTCATCCAAATTTTATCATAAATATTAATTATATAGAACCAGTTTGAAGTTGTTTTCATTATTTTAAGCATATATTTATAAATGTGCATGTACGTTTTATCATTATGCATGAAATATAAATCGTAATACTAAGAAAATAATTTTTTTTATTTTATAATTTTTTTACATTGATTATATTGTTTATAAATTAATATTAATTGATATTAAGACCATTCAATCATGTTTCAATATACATAATTATTTTTTATTAAATATTGATATTATATGAATGTTTACTACATATTTAAAATGAAATATTTTTTATTTCATATTTAAAAATAAAAAGCATATTTTAAGGGGTTCCTTCATTAATATATTATTATTGAATTATTTTTAATGTATCCAATCAGGTGATTCTTAATTTTATTGAATCAATAATTTTTAATTTAATTTTCAGTTTTTATTGGAGTTATTTATGTGGACTGATAATTTTTCTTTTTTTTATCTCTTTTTTTATAATTTAGTTTGAACAATTTTTTGAATATTAAATTCTATAACACCTCTTAGTGGTGTTTAGTATATTTTTTAATGGATTTTGATACATTATTCTATAATAAAGATAAATATATACATGTTTCAAAAACATGAAATTGTGAGAGCAAACCATTTATTCGGAACATTTTATAGATGTAACTATGTGATGAAGTTTCTTTCTAGAGGATGATATCTCAAGGTATAGATGCAAACATCAATGAATTCTATAACCTTGATGAGACAATCATGATTATCAAAAAAAATCAAGGACTAGTACATGTGTTTTATTATTCTCTTATACTTTTTTGGATTTTAGGAATATATCAAATAATTATTGTTTTATTTCAGTAATAAGGATGGAAGCATGTTGTCAATATCATGTTATGGTAATTCCGGTTATTTCCATGATTGAAGTGAAAACATGGTAAAGCTATTGACCTGTTTGGTATGTAGATATTATGTTCAACTGCATGGTTTTGGAGAGATTAATGTTATGGTAATTTTTCAGATTTAGTAACCTTATTTATAATGCTTTTTATCTTAATCATTTAGAAGGCTCAATAGTTAAACTATTTATGAAATGTTTTATGTTTAACATTCGATGAGTTTTTAGAGATTAATGTATTAATTCACTATATAATTTTTTCTTCATATTGGATAAAATATATGAACAATCTTATAATAATCAAAGCTATAGATCAAAGGAATGAATTATCATTTTATAATCATTCTTACAATCCATTCAAAAGCGATTTTAGTGATTCATAAAAAAATCATTTTTCTATATTCTAATCTTGTATTAAGGGTTGAATTATAAATTCATATAAGTACAACTAAATAAAGAAATCATGGTAAAAAAAATCAAGTTATTATATATCTAAATATTCATAGACAGTATATGAATTCCAGAACATTAAGAAACAAGTCAAGATAGAAGAAATGAATCCAAAAATATATTAAAAATAGAATAAAAATTAAGCAATAGCATGGGATGGGTAAAACAAAGGGAATTTAACTCATCCAAAATACAATATATTTAAAGATCTAAATAAGATAGGTCTTTTTTATTGTGATAATCATCACAAATATCCCACTCAAACAAATAATATCCTTGATTGAATATCCTAAGGATCTTTGCATTGGACGTTTTTTACTGATTACAAGATGATATAATAGAAATGGTCCTTGGAAGCTAGGAATAATCATTCCACATACTTCTCTTCAAAAGAGTAAGATTGAAAGCAATACTATTAACCAACATTTTCTTTCTATTTATGATTTTCATATTTAAATGAAGAATAACGAAAAATGATTAATGTCGTTGATTAACACCATCATAATCAAAGATGTTTAACAAATTATTAGTGATTATTTATGAATTAAAATTATTTTGGATATCTTGAGGATAATTATCATTTTTGTTGATATCATCATCCTATGGGCCTTGTACCAAAAGATCAAAATCCTTCGGCTGTATGCAAATTTTATCTAAAATATGAGGCTTTGTAGGGTTTTCCACTAATACTAACTATTGACCCGTATATCAATCAGATAGAGATCCTACATATATTTAGGAGTATCTTATTGAACAGGCTAATGTTGAACAATGAAAATATGGGAAGAAAAAAAAAGTCTGGGAACCATTTATATATTCCACCCCCTTCGGCATAACACCACCACCATGGTTAGTAGTAGAAGAACTCCCCTACATGTTCCTAACCTAGATAAAAAATTAATTTCCATTTGAACCGTCCTATCTTGATGTTGTCTATCTTCATAACAACATTTCATACAAGGATTATGATTCCTATGATAATAGTAAACTCAAGACAATACCTCACCCATAAGGAAGAGGCCTTCCCCATTAGTGAAACATCTAGGACATCAGATGAAGTATTATTTCTCGATGATTTATCATTCCATTGGTCTTATGTAGTAATTTTTATCATAAAATTAGAGGTATCATTCTCACTAATAAGGTAGACTTAGAAATTTAAAGACTTCCTACATGAAGTCTAAACATATATAATTTCATTAAAAATAGAACAGAAGATAGGTAAGCTTAATATTCATCATGGATATTCCGATCATCATTTAGAGTGTAGAGAATAACCTACAAAGTTATGATTAATCTCAAGTCAACTTAAACTAGAACACATGAAGATAAACCAAAACAAGCATGTTTAGTTCTATTCCATTTTTATTAGAACTTATATTCTAGAAGAAATGTCAACCAGAATTTTTGAGGGCCAATATATTAAAATAAAATAGAAATTCCTATCAAAAAATTGAAAAATGTATTTCCTTAACTGAATGGGGTTGAATATGGGAGTCCATTACAGGATTTAATGGTCTACTAGTTTCAGATAAACTGAACCAAATCCCCTTGCATTATTTTTTAAATCAGAATCTTGGAAGAGTATGTGATAGACACCAGGGACTATTAGAATATATTTCCACTTAGAAGATCCCTATACTGAAGACAACTTAATTATTGGATCCACCAGTTCCACGTATTTTCCCCTTCGGATGCACGACACATCCAATAATATAATTATTACACAAATCAAGACCCTTTGAGATCACATTTTGCCTCAAAATTACCTTAGGAGTGTCCTATTTTTTACAGATACGACCAGCATAGTAATATTGGGAGTATATGAATGTTCTTCATGATGCAGAAGAGTTACATTTTCCTCATTCATAAATAATTCCTATCTAGAATAAGATGAAAAAAGAAAATTCTAAGCTAGGTCATGATTGTTCAAGTAGGTTGGCTTCTTGACATCTTTAATCGAAATAGTCATAATACCATACTTATTACTAAAGTTAGATGCTAATAATGTTTTCTTATATTGATTCATTAGTGAAGACCTCCCATCATAAATCAATTTGAACCATAATAAGTGTGGAAGATCTCCATCGAATTGTGATTCTTCTTTATCTAATTAATTAAATCTCATCAATAGCTTGCGGAACATGCAACCCAGATTCCAAATGTACTATAGTATTGTATACCATTATATAATATATACTAAATTTGTAGGTATGAATATTAGTTACTAAATTATTAAGGTCACCTATTGATTATAAATAAAATATGATTCATTTAAAATAAAATTAAATGTTTTATGAGAACTGTATTTTTTTTTAAAAAAGATGATTTAGCCATGTTTTGCAAAAAAAAAAATAGAATTAATTTTTAATTTGTTTTGAAATTTATTTAAAAAAAAAAAAATTTTCATGAAACTCATAATATAAAATTTATCTTATGTTAATTTTTTGGTATGCTTCAAACATATTTGATTTTTTGAAGAGTAGTGAAAAATACTGAATTATAATTAAAAACTACATTTCCATTTAAATTATTTATAATGATAAAGTATATTTTGAACTGGTTTTAAATTAAAACTTTTTCAATTATTTATCTATTTATCCAATTTATGTCAATGGAATCGTTTTTATATTGAATTATGATTTGAAAACATTGAAAATGTTTGAACATTTTCTATTTGAAAATTCACTTTCATATCACGTGTAGAAGATTCATTTAAAAAAAATGATTATCCTTTTGTAAATGGAATTTGTAAAAAATAATTTCATATTTAGAATCATAATAATATATATTTTATAATATAGAAAAATTAATTTTATATCCATATGAATAGAGAGAATGGAGAAAATGGATTTTCATGGGGTTAAAATAAAAATATAAGAATTAAAATGTCCTCAAAACTTATCCAAAATCTATTTTATGTAAATATTTATAAATTATAAATTATATTATTAAGAAGTATCCATAATTTTATCCTTTTGAAATTAAAAAACGTGGGTATAAATCATTCTTGCGAAAAATTTAAGTGTTCTACTCACCTCATCATCAAAATCAACCCAGTCTTCTATATTCTTCACAACATCACAACATTTGGATCAGAAAATACCTTCAACAATTACCTAAAAACAACCCTAATATTATCCTAGAATCATTATTTTGGTAATAAATCTAATATAGGATGGTGTCTATGAAATATTTATGAAAATACTAGAAGAAGGGGAAATGTTCTTCCACAATCATTTTTATTTTATTTCTTCCTCCAGCACATTAAGTTATTATTAAAGAATTATATTATAATATAATAACTATTTTCAGTATAATTAAATTTATTTATAAAATGTGAATGAAAAAACTATCCAAACATCCATCAAATTGGTTACAAAATCTTCATCATTGTGTTCGGCGTTCGATCACATTGTGAACTAATGTCATTAATTTTTCTATTACCATTTCACTTAGTTGGGCAAGGTTATGGATATGAAATATATATATGATATTAATAACATAATTATACCTTGGTATTCATAATATCATAAATAAATTCTTAAACATTCATTTCCGTAGAGGATATAATAACATCACTCATGTGTACGGTAGACAACCACCCCACAAAAATTATGATTCATATTTCACTAACAAGTTAAAAAAAATGAAATAAGGATAATGATAAAGATTTTATGTCATATAAATGAAATAATTATGATATTCATGAAATATTTTTAATTATGAAAATATAATATATCATTTCCATTTCACTCACTTAATGATGATTACATTATTCATGTACGTGTAGACTACTGAATTCTCGAAGCGACGAGATTATTTATTTATCAACATACCACATGGTGGATATATATAAAAATATTTAAATAATGAAATTGTATAAATGAAATTATTATAATTTTGGAAGGAAAAAACATTACTTACCTTCTTTCCATAATGATCAATTGAAAATTGAAATGTTACTAATGTGAATATATGATATACTATCTCTAGGATCAGAATATACTTTATTTGTAAAAACCATCATTCAAGATTAGTATTAAAACTTTAATTGATGTATAAATATTATAATTGTATCTTTTTTATTATTATATATATTTTGAAACTGTTTAAAATTTAGAGGAATTGGAAGATTCATGAAAAAAGTTAATGAAAAAGAAAGGAAATTGACACTAAAGGAAATGAAAATAATGAAATATTTGTAACAAATGGGGGAAATAATGATAAAAAAGGATCATATATGATATTATAAATGTTAATATGGTTTTAAAATAGTATAATGACATACTTAAAACAACTATACTTTGAGGTTAAATCATGTTCAACCAAAAGTAAGCTTGATGTAAGGGTTTTTGTTTCAATTTCCCTTCACTAAGGCATATTGTAATGTTAGGAATTAAATTTATTTTCTATAGTGTATATTCTAAACCTTGATTTGTAATACGTTGATTTATTCAAAATTCATGGTATTTTTTGTTTCATTATTAATTATTTAATCCAAGGGTATTTGTCTTGAAAATTATAAAGTGGAAAATGTTATTGTGCTATATGACTTTATATTGTGATTTTTATCATTCTCTTGAAATAAATTACTTTTTTGTAAATTTTTTTTAAAAAAACATTTATATTAAAAAAAATATAATTTTTTAATTGGTATGATTATTTCCTAAATAAAATAAAATATTTATTTGTGGTTTTTAATTTTAATTTTATTTGATTGACTTGGGAAATAGTGTTAAATATATATCCTTTACCAAGTATATATACATGATGATAAGGAACATTGTTTATGAATTATATACATTATTTTATAAATGAGGAATGATTTGGAATATGAATAAACTGGTGGAACCTAGTTATATATTGCCAGTTGATGCTTCGACACTCTCATTAGATGAATCTGTTGGCCAAATTAGATGGGTTTTTACCCAGAAGTGTTAAACTATCATGAGGATAGATCATGATGGTGATTGTATCATGTTCTTGAGAAACATGAAATCCAATACTTATACATTGAAATAATTTAGAATTTATTTTTAATTATTATCCATGCTATTTTCTCGATGATATTATCTTTTGGAAAACTTTATTGTCAGTTTTCTTATTAAATGAAATGTTTTTAGTAATTTACCATTCCCTATTGATTTTGTCTTATATTATAAAGATTTTAAATTTAGTTAAATATAATATGTGTTCATTTTTTAATCTTCCCATGTTTATTACTCTTATTGATTCATAATAGAATCCAATGTACGTATAATGAGTATTTTTTTCACCCTTATTTGGACTCCTTTATCCATGAAATGAAGAATAAATAATTTAAAAAGTATTCAAGGATGTAGTTCATTTTAATTTTTTATTTATTATTATTTTATTTTAGTAATGTAAATAGGTATCATGTACGTATCTATTTTTCCAAAATTGTGAAATTGATCTGTCATTCCATATTTGATTCCTTATATCTATGAAAATATTATAAAATAAGACAATGGATTCAGTCTACTAAATTTGGGACACTATAGGAATGAGTTATGGATCTAATTAATTTTTAAAATTTCTTTAGGAATAAAAAATTCATCTTGAATATCTAGTATGTGTTGAATCAGAAATAGACAGAAGAACAACTAAAAGATGAGATTATACTTATGATGTGAAGAGAAATCACGTATGTTTATTTTATTGAGTACATTTTCTGGAAAGAAAAATTATTCATAGAAATTAGTGAAATGGACTTGAAATAGAAAAATTATCCATTTATTTTTAATAATGAGAAATTAGTGATCCTTTAACACATAAATGATTTTTTGGTTTTTTTTAAAGTAAGATTCTCCCTGACCAGGTTCTGTATCACTCTCTAAAAATTATTAGGAGTTAGTTTTCTCTTCAATATCCATATTTTTACTTCCCATTAATGATATCCAATTTATATATCCAGTTTTTGAATAACTTTTATATTTCCATTTTCTTCTTTTTAGTGGATAATTTCTTAACCCTATTTAGGATGTGGGTTTTCCAAATATGGTATTTTAAAATGTCAAACCGATTATTACTAATAAAAATTAAAAATTATGAGGGAAAAATTTATTTAGTGGGGTGGGAGAATGTATCACCCCATTATTTTAGAATAAAACTCTATCTGATAGAATATTTGACATGAAACAATGAGCCCAATGAAACCCAAAAATATTATTATTTAAATATAGACATTATAACCCAGCCATTAAAATGGAAGTTGTGAAGATTATTTCATGAATTAAAACATATATATGAAGAATATAATAAAAAAATGAATTATTTAATTAATGGGAAATATGTACTCAATTTTATGAGATATTATATTATGTTTTAAAATTCATTTCCTTTAAAAATTATTTGTATTATTTTTTTGATATTTTTTATTAACATTCAAAACATCTAGAAATATAATTTTTTAAAAATAAAATCACTTTTAAAATTATTATTTCAAAATTATTTTATTATTAATTTTTGGGATTTTTATGAAAATATTGATTTTCCAGTGAATAGTGAAAAATACTAAATTTTATTAAAAGATTTATTTCAGCTTCAAAATTTTAAAAAGTAACACATTATTTTAAAATAATTTGAAAGAAAAATTAATTATATTATATTATTAATAATATATTTAAATTCATTAACTCAATTTCATTTTTTAATTTGGTATTAAAACATTATTTACTTAAAATTCAATTTTTCTAAAATATGTTTTTCATTTCATTTTATGATGTAAGAACCTAGTATTTCAGTTAGATATGGATCCTTTAATATTTCAGTCTAAATATTTCTTTGGACCTAAAATTGACGAATAATGATATAGTAAAGGTTACAAGGGTTTATGGGGCTTGTTCAGAGCCCAGAACACATGTTATTGGAGAAAACAAACATTGCACATGATTTAGAGTAAACCAGGAAGATTGTGTTTTTTCAGACAGAACCACCTCGCATGGTTGGAAAATAGTCATCTGGCCTAACTGTTTGAGCACCCCATTTTCCAAGGTGGCTATGCATGGATTGCATATGGTGTAATCCAACCATCTAGAGGAGGTGTTTTTTTGGGTAGAACCTTCTCGCCCTGTTTGTGCATGGTTTGGAAAATTGTGCAGACAAATTGTGTGCATGATAAAAATCCTCGTAAACTGTCTAAAACTACCTTAATGATATATCAAGCCAATAGTTCCTCCCAAGTTAAATTTTTTGTAGGATTTACCTTGTTCTCTCTCACTTTTGAGCTTTATGAAGATCTAATACTAGAATCATGATATCTACTTCATCCGACATCCGATTGTGCTTTTGTTCATCACATTGGATACACATTGGTATGTACTCAAGTCCTCTTTATCCGTTCTTCTTCTCTTTCACTCTCGACCTATATATTTCCATGTGAACATTTTTCACCTTTTCTTAGGTCTACTCTGATATGAGAAAAATAATTTTTTGATACAAGAGGAGAAGTATCATACATCCCTAAGGTTGGTGTTCTATAAATCATTCATAAAGTTCATTGTTTTTAGAATGTTTGTGTGGGGCCCACCAATTTTTTGGGAAACCATTTCATAAATTAACATGAAATGATTATAATTGTTGGAATAATTTGGTTATAATATTTCCAAATATGTTACTAGTTATAGTGGTTAAACCCAAAACTCAATCCACCTCATGTCAAAGGTTGTTCCATAATTGGGTTTTTAGAGTTTCAACATATTTTAGCCACCGTTCGAGTGTGATTTTGCATTACCTTTCTAATGGTGAGTCTTATAATCATAAATAAATTGTTATTACTGAGAATTTCATAATGGAATATACCATGTATGCTCATCATTTGAACCACCTATGGTAAGTGTGTCGATATGGTTATTAAAAGAGAAAAATGAAAAGTGAAATGGAAAGTATACTAAGTATATAACTTGGACTTATTAAAAGATATTGAGTAAAGGTTACATGTCTATAGAAACCCTTTTCATGTTGATATATGGTAGCAGAGTGAACCTCAATAATTTAATACACTTAAATGGATAACTAAGACATGATTAAATCATTACAATACTACTTGGTCTATCCAAACCAATAAGAGACTTGGAAAAATAAATAAATGGATTCAACTCTACTTGACCTATCCAAACTAATTGAAGGAAAGAATTTAACAAAATGAATTATTACCGGTTTAAAATATCAAATAGGAATGGACTGACTCAATATCACCTTGGATTCCAAGAGGATAATACCTTGGGTCTCGGGAACCCCATTCCCATTCAAGGATAAAGTTTTATTAGGTTTATATCCACCTAGAATTCGATTCTTGTCTATACCTTGGAATCCTAGTATACTACAGTATGTTCCCTTTCTTCATATTGGAATCCTAAAAAACAATCCTTTAATCCATAATTGACTAATAGGTTAAATAGGGATAGAACATAGGGCCATGTCTTTATGTAGCACCAATTTACCTTTGTCAATCACCTGGGACCTGGTAGGCACCTTATTGTATAATTCCTATGAGTATGCACCTTTTATTACACTCTTACCCCTTATATAGACTCACATTATACTGAGTTAGCATTCCGTGAGATTTATGTTACCATGGTTAATACACTGGAACTCCCTCATTAGATATCATTGTCAAGTTTCCTTGTTACATCTTTATACCTTCAATAATTATACTATCACGAGGTGATGTTAGTGCTGGCTATGCCACATGTGACCTATTAAAATTAAATGATAATTGAGCAATTAAAGAACTAGTTACAAGTTTGGACACCAGCCGAGGGATGAAGTAGGTACCTAGTTATTTAGTTATATTGTACTGCTTGTTTTACTTACACATGCATGCCCCGAAGACAGTTATATTCCATTACATGGGTCAAATGTTTTAGATACCATTAGTGGTGGCCCAATAGAATTTATATAAAACCCTCTTCAGGCTCCTTTTTGTACCTGGAATAGATTATTTGGTTGCAGGTATTGATAAATGGTAGAATATATCTTCTAATACTTGATTGCATGCTGATAGGATGGAGAATGATAGCTGATGAATGAGTTGGATACCAGGATAACTGGAGTAGTATTTTTTATGTTACATTATGGAACATGTTATGAATGCTATCTTGTATTCATGTTTTCTATTTTATAGTAACATGACATTACATCATCATCACTCTAGTTCAAATAGTTATTATTGTTATCATTTATCTGTTGCAATAGTTTACTTCTACTGTTTATTTGTATCACTTATATTACTTCTGCTATTTACTATTCTTTTATATTCTATTCATTATGCTATACTCTACCAATGAGGGAATAGTGTTCCCACAGAAAAACCATAGGCCATCACTACTAATAGGTAGCCCCTAGTGTCGTGAAGATGATCTTGAGGCCATGTGACCCATCAGGCTCGAGGAACCCGTTAAGCGGCATCCGAGTCCGGGTTGTCACAAAGTGGTATCATAGGTAGTTTTGATTATTTCTTTACAATCAGATACAATATATTGGATAATTGGAACATAAGTAATATGGTCATAAGCTGTTCATGGGCATTGCGAACCCATGTATGGGGTAAAAGAAATGATACCCAAAGTTCAATGGTTATTCATCTTTTTTCAATTACAGACAATATTATTTAATTGTTTGGTGACACACATGCTGTGTGGTGTAGTTGATTTTTACACTGGTTGAAAATTTCATTAATACTTAGCTTGATGATATGATGGAAAGTATCATTGTATCATGCATCATTATAGGATCCTAGAATTCACATTTCATGCATACTTCCATGCCATATAGGTGGATTTCACAACATTTATTTTCCTGATATGCCTATAATTGTTTATTGATGCTGTGATAGTTTCTTGTACATTTATTAATTTGGCTTTTATTGAGCGATTTTCTATCTCAATTCATGCAGTGTAAAGGTCCTCATGGGTTGGGATATGTAATTAACCATGTCAATCCATTATTCAATAAATAAATGGGTTTCATTTCAGCTGATAGGTATATGGGAATTGATTCATTGGAAATGATTATCCATTATAATGTGAATCTTGAAATATAAAAGGAATTAGTTGTACATATTTATCCTTCCATGTGATGTTTATGATAGGTAATGGAGTGAACTTGGGATTTAACTACAAAATTATATGAAAATTATAAGCGAGTAATTACTGATACCTAGCTATCTATGCAGGTACATTGGGTAGTACGCCTTGGGTAGAGAGTTTTCATACATTCATCTCAAATTAGTGATGCTATATCCTTGCTTCTAAGCTCATTTAATGTGTTTGCTTCGCATTTGTAGACCAATTCCACCACGACATCGTCATGTTGTTCTCCAGGAAGGTTTTCACGACCATGCTCTAGACATGGTGGGCCCAAAGACACCAGTCATACTTCTAGGATTGCCACATAAAAACTCACCTATTGTATCTGATTCGAGTAATCATCCCTATGTCTATGATAGTCTCCCACATCTGATTTAGTCCATGAAAGGTGCTCCATGGGTTGCACCTATGATGGCTGATCTGATCCATGAGTTCCAGCAACAGCATCATCCAAATTTTTCAGGGGATAGAAGATCTCATGATGCTATGTCTTAGACAGAGGCCATTCTATCTATCTTTTAGCATATGGAAACACCTCTATACTGGAGATTCAATCTTTCTATATACATGCTTTGGGATTTTCCCATGAGTTGGTGGGATGTCGTTACACAGGTCGTACGTCATCCAAACATGTTTTTCTTTTACTTATAGACTACCTTCTATGATTTGTTAATTCCTCAACCACTAAGAGATGACAGAGCTAGAGAGTTCACGCATCTTTAGTAGGGTTCTATGTCAGTTATGGAATATTCATCATGTTTCAATAATTTAATGTTCTTTGAACCGCTTCTAACCACTGATGAGATTTCATGTTGTAGATGTTTTGAGGATGGGATCCAATACACCTTACAAAGTTAGGTGAATGTCTTTTTCCATTGTAACTTCTCTATAATAGTTGATCAGGCCCTTATCATAGAGAGTGTACTGATGGATGGTTCAAGTATGAGGTTTAAAGGATCTGTGTCACATTAGGCTAGTAGTTCATCCGATGGGAAGAAACATTCCATTGGGGTTTTTTGTCTGGGAAGTGGTAGCCAGTGTGTCTAGTTTGAAAGAATTGTAGTGTGTCATCAGTGTTGAGGACCATGGAATAAGAAGGCCCAGTGTGACAAATACCCTATGGCGTGTCAGGCTTGTGGCCTTATGGTTCATATTCGTCGCTTTTGTAGGAAATTTACACCATCTTCGAGTGGAAAAGGATTAATATCTGCTCCACATATAGAAGCATGTTATTTTGTGTTGTGTTTGGTGGGGAGTTAGAGTAGCATTGGTAGGTCTAGCCAAGGAGGAGGTCGTGCCTGTGGTAGTCTGATCCCTGATAACCAGTAGTGCCAGCAGATCGTTCATGATAATGGTATTCCATCTGTTGCACATGGTCATGGATCTAGTTAGTTACATTTCTTATAGTCAATACCTGAGGAATAAGCCGTATGACCATCTACAATATGAGGTTCCACTCTAGTTGCATAATTTATTTCCTCTACTTTGTTTGATATTGGTTCTTCAAACTATTTTATTTCTGTATCTATTATGGAATGTCTCTAACTAGATATATAATATAACTATGTTGTAATGATGATCGATACACCATTGGGAATATGTATGGAGGGAATATTTATGTGCATGGACTGTCCCCTTGAGGATTAAAGTTACCCTTCAATGTGTAATCTCTCTGTTCTCGAGATTATGGGCTAACATGACATTCTCAGTATGGACTGGTTAGTTCACTATCACTCCTTTGTAGATTTCTATCACCACAAGGATTATTTTTCATCACTATAATGCATCAGTTTTCTTTTCAAAGGTGAGTGGTATGTACATGCTGGGAGAGATGGACCAAATCATCAAGGTCTAGGTGGAGTGAGTGCCCAAATTGAAAATATTTTCTTGGAGGATCAGGGTTTCCTTTAAACTAATCTCCCACATGTAGTTGATCATTTAATGGAAGCTATTCCTAATAACTTTTATGGATAACCTCTTAAGGGAGAGTTATAGTTTACAATTGATCTTGTTCCTGTAGTAGGTCCAATATCCATTCCACCACACATGATGTGACTTACAGAGCTTCAAGAGCTCAAGTGGAAGATAGAGGACCAAGAGGCCAAAGGATTTATGAGGCCATGTACATCCTCTTGGGGTTCACCAGATCTTTTCACTAAGAGGGCTGATGAAACTATTAGTTTATGAGTGGATTGAAGAAGGTTGAACCTATTTATGATCACGAATTAGTATCCATGTCCTTGAATATTTATCTTTTTGAATAGCTTCTAAGAGGATAAGTGTTCTCTAAGATCGACAATAGATCGGGTTATCTTTAGGTTCAATTCATACCATCAAACATACCTCATACAACATTCTGTATAAAGTATGGTCTATATGAGTGGCTTGTTATTCCATTCAGTCTAATGAACGTGCATTTCATTTTCATGGCTTTGATGAATAGAGTTTTGAATCCCAATTTGGACTCTTTTTCATTGTCTTTGGGGATGAAATCTTGGTGTATTATCACACTCATAACGACCATGGAAAACATCTTGATATCATTCTAAGTACACTGAGAGAGCATAAAATTTATGCGAAGCATTCTAAATGGGATTTCTAGATCGACATGGTCCACTAATTGGGCCATATTTTTTCAGAATTTGGAGTATCTGTTGACAATAAGAAGGTTAGTGCTTTGGTTTCCTAGGGGTTTACAACAAATGTATTTGATATCAGGAGTTTCTTTGGGATTTTTGGATATTACATGAATTTAATACAAGAATTTTCTCACTTTTCTTCACCTCTATATAGTCTTAAAAATAACGGCGTGAAGTTGAAATGGTAATAAGTACGTGATAAATCCTTCCAGAAGCTCAAGGGAGGCTTGTATCAATACCTATTTTGGTTCTTCCAAAACCTATAAAACGTTATATCATCTTCTATGATACATCAATAATTGAACTAGAAGTAATGTTAATGTTGGATTATAAATTCATTTAATACAGATCTCATCAGTTGAGGCCTCATGAGAGAAATTATCCGAAGAAGGACCTCAAGCAAGCTGCAGGTTTCCATTCCTTACACTACTGGGGACATTATCTCAAGGGTGAACACTTTATGATGTATATAGATCACAATATCCCCATGATTATCTTTTCTCTACATGAATCAAACCTATAATAGAAATTATGGGTTGAATATTTACCATCCTTTTATTTAGAGCGTTCCAATTTTAATTGAAAAGGCAACGTGGTTGCAGATGCAATGAATTTTGTAGTCGGATTACCTAGGTCACTAAGGGGTAATAATGCTATCTGGGTAGTCGTTGACCAATTAACAAAATAATTCCACTTCATTCCAATATGGGAGAATTTTCCAATTGATGATCTGGGAAGACTATAGGTCTGTGAACTCATACAACGACATACGATTCCATGTACTATTGTTTTAGTTAGGGATATTCATTTTACATCATGGTTTTGGAAGGGTTTGGAGAAATATATGTAAAAACTCAGGTGCTTCTAAGTACATCTTTTCATCATTATACCAATGGAAAATTATAACGGACAATACATGTTTTAGAGGATATGATCTGAGCATGCATCCTTGATTTCAGTGTTTCTTATGAGAAGCATATCCCTCTAATCGAGTTCTCCGATAATAAAATTTTTTAGGTGATGATTCAGATGAATCCTTTTTAGGTCTTATATATAGGCCATTCCATTCACCCTTGTTTTGGCTTGATGCAGGTGAGGTATCCCTACTAGGTCCTTATCTCATTCGAGAAACACCAGAATATGTCTAGGTAATTAGGTAGTGTATGACTACTGCTTAATCCAAATAGAAATTTTAAGCAGATCGCCATCAACAACCTCTTATGTTTGATTTTAGGGATCAATTTTTTATTTAGCTATTTCCTAGGATAGGGAATAAATAATTAATAAAGCATGGAAATTTGTTGCCTCATTACATCGAGCCATTTGAGATTCAAGAAAGAGTTGGGCCGGTAGCCTATCGGTTTCTATTACCTGAGAGGTTTCATGCCACACACAACGTCTTTCATGTCTCACAACATCGCCAATAGCATGCTTAAAAAAATCATACCTTAGATCCTGAGTAAGTTGAGTTAGCAGTTGATGCTACCTTTGATGAGTATCTAGTATGCATCATTGACTGAAGCACGAAGGCTCTCTGAGAAAAGACTTTCCCTCTCATATGGGTACTATGGCAGCATGGTGTAGTATAGGATAAATCTTTTTTAGGGGAATACAATGTACATGACCAATGGCTAGGGATATTCTCAAATAGTGTATCCTTTCCCTTGTAAGGGAAACTTAAGGGAGTGTTCTTTTAAGGGGGGAAGACCATAAGAACCCAATTTTTCACTCTGGTATGGAACCTTTAATTTTTCAGTCTAAATATATAATTTGGACCTAATATTGATGCCTAATGAGTTAGAAAGGGTTATGAGTGTTTTTGTGTCATGTTAGGGGCCCATAACCCATCTTTTTTGAAGAAATAACTATGTACATGGTTTAGTGTAAGCTGTGGTGAATTTTTGCATAGTTTTCTAAACCCTGCGGATGGTGTTTTTCTAGACAGATCCACCTCAGATAGTTGGAGCATGACAGTGTGGACTAACCATGTGAGCACCACTTTTTCCTTGGTGTCATTCATGGATTTCACATAGTTTGGTCAAACTATGTAGAGGATATCTTTTTTAGGCAGAACTGTCTCGTATAGTTTTCACACAATTTGACAAACCATGTGGAAAAAATGTACGTAAGCTAAAATCCTATGTAAAATGTCCCAAAATCCATTAATGATCTATTAATCAAAAACCATACTCCATAATCTAAATTTATGTGTATTTGACCTAATTCTCTCTCACTTTGAATCTTTTTAAAGATCTAAACTTGGAATCAAGAGATCTCCTTCGTCTGACATCCGATGAAGATTCTATTCATCACGTTGGATGCCCAATGGTATGTACTCAAATTCACTTTATTAATTATTCTTCTATTTCAATCTTGACCTATATTTCACCATGTTAGCTTTTCCCCTTTTCTTAGATCTACCCTTATACAAGGAAAATCAAGGGTTGATACTGGAGGAGAAGTATCGTACAACCCTAAGTGGGTGGTCTATAACTCACCCCTAAAGTTCGTTGTAGTTGAAAAGTTTTTTTGGGGACCATTGGTTTTTTTAGAAACCATTTCATAAATTAACATGCCATGATTATACTCATTAGAATCATATGGTTATTATCTTTCCAAAAATGTGATTAGTTGTAGTGGATACACCCACAACTCAATCCACCTCATGTAAAAGGTTATGACACAATTGGGTTTTTAGTGTTTCGGCATATTTGTGCCACCATTCAAGTGTGAGTTTTCATGCCCTTTCCAAAGTTGAGACTTTTCAAAATAAAAGGCTTATTATTACTGAGAATTTAATAATGGCATATACCATGTATGATCACCACTTGACCCTCCAAGGGTATGTGTTTCTAAATGGTTATTAAATGTGAATTGTGAAATGTGAAATGAAAAGTATACCAAGTATATAAATTGTCTTTATAGAAATAGATTGAATAAAAGTTACATGTCTGTAGCCCCGATTCCTTGTTGATGGAAGTTAGAAGAGTGAACCTCAATAATTTAATATTCTTTAATGTCTTTCTAAGAATTGATTAAATGTTTGCAACAATACATGTCCTATCCATAGTAATGGAAGACAAGTCTTGGACTAATAAATAAATGGTTTCAACTCTACTTTACCTATCCAAAAAAATGGAAGGAAAGAATTGAACCAAATTATTTATTAACTATTTACAATATCAAATTGGAACATACTGACTCGGGGTCACTTTGGATTCAGAGAGGTTAACTGATTTTGTCCTGGGAACCCCATTCCGATTCAGGGAAACAATTTTTTTATGTTGATACCCACCTAGACTCTATGTCTTTTCTATTCCTTGGATGCCCGGTATAATAACATAGGGTCCTTTTATTCTTATAGGATATATCATATACACTCCTTGGATCTATCATTGGCTTATAGGTTCCATGGTTAAAGCCCATATGGCCCTGTCTTTGCATTTCCCCGTTTTACCTTGTTCGATCACCTTTGACTCGATAGGTTCTTTATTGTGGAATTCCTTGGATTACACTCCTTGGATTAAACTCTTACCCCTTAGCTAGACGTAGATACAACTGCATTAGTGTTTTATTAGATTTACATTACCATGTTTATTACCCTGGAGCTCCCTCACTAGACATCATTGTCACGTTTCTTTGTTACATATTGGGACCTTCACTACATATACTATTACAAGGTGATGTCAGTTCTAGCTATGAATCACATGACCTATTAAAATTAAATCGTAATTGATAAATTAATGAACTAGTTATATGATCATATACCATATGACGGTCTGAAGGGGGTATATGGTTATTTTGGTATATTGGACTGCTTATTTTACATACATATTCATGCATGTACACTTTTATATTCCATTACATGTGCTGAATGTTATAGACACCAAGGGTGGTGGCCCACTAGGATTTATATCACATCCTCTATGGGAACCCTTTTGTACTTGGAGTAGATTACATGGTTGCAAGTATTGAAAAAGGGAAGAATACATCTTCTAATACTTTATTGCGAGTTGATAGGATAGATCTTCCTAGTATATTACCGAAATGGATATCAGAATTCATAGATTAGTACTTGTTTTCCATTACTGTGTGGAAAATGTTATGCAGGTTGTCTTGTATACATGTTTTCAAGTTTTCTATTTACGTAACATTATATCATCATTTTTACAGTTTATAAATTTATTATTATTCATGTTTATCAATTAAATCAGTTATCTTTTACCATTTATTTTTACAACTTATATTGCTTTCACTATTTACTATTCCCTTATATTCCTTTCGCTATTCTATACACTACCAATGAGGGAATAGTCTTCCCATGGACACACCTTAGGACCTCACTACTTGTCGGAAGCCTCTTGTGTTTAGAAAGATGCCCTTGAGGCCTTGTGGCCCACTAGTCTCAGGCCACCTATTAAGTGGCATCCCAGTTTGGGATGTCACATATGAATTTATATTAAAACTAATTTACATATCCAATAAGATTTTAATTTTTTGAAATTGTGTTTATTTATTTGTTTCTGAATGTAAAATTCAACATAGGATTATATTTTTACAATTTTTCTAAAATAGTGAAGTTATTAATGAATAATAATTAAAAAATAGTTTTATGAAATACAATATCATTTATTACATCTCCAAGAAATAAAAAAAGTACCAAATTTTATGAATATTATGGAATGAATCAAATACGAAAAATTAAAAGAAAATAATACTCAAATAATTCAAATCATATAAATGATAATTTATTACATAATAATCATATAAATCATTTTCAGCGTTGACTAAAATCTTGCATAATATAAAAAATGTCAAATTTGGTATGATAAAGATAATATTTGAGATGGGATAAGTACTTAATCAATTTATTTCTTAAATATTAGTTATTATTGATGAATTTTAAAGTCATTAATAATTTTTTGAGTTATATGGAAGGTAATTTAACTAAATTCTAGTGCAATTCTTGGAAAATGTTGAAAAAGTCATAATAACATGTTAAATAAGTTCTAAAGACTTATATGTGTGTTAAAATACATATATAATGTATAAAAATGATTACTTTGATCATAATAAACAAATTTTTATGTGTCTAAACTTTTTGTAAATTTTAGATGTTAAATAATTAACATTAATTCTTTTACAGTGCTGACACATGATTTATTTAAAAATGTAAAAGTAAAATAAATGAGATTTAAAATACTATAAAAAATATAATTTTAAATAACTAATTTTTCACATGAATTTTATAAATCTCTATGAAATTTTATTTAATTTTTAAAGTTTTAAATTCTAATTCCCATTTGTGTTGATATATTTAATGTCAAATGAAATGAACTATGTCAGAATTTACATTAATAATATTTTATCAAAATAATATATTACTAAGATATTTACAATTCACAAATATATTATAACCAGCCATGTGAATGGAATATTTTTTTAATACATCATCCACGGTCCATTTAGACTCACTATTCCATTTATTATAACATCATTACCCCTTTTGATTAAAATAGTTATTTCTACATTAGTGATCAAAAATAAATAACCACGAGGTTAATAAAAAATATATAACGATTAATGTGATATCAAAACATGTATAAATTTCATGTTATGATTTTATTTCAACCCTATAAAATTTTTATTCTCATTTATGACTATTTTTAATCATTTAGTTCTAGAATAGTCTTGTTATATTGTAATTTTTTTATGAAACACCAAAGGTACCCCCACTTAAATTATAAGTGAGAACCACCTCCCTCAATTATTTACACCTTATATATTAACAAAACCCTTAACAATTCCAACTTATACATCCTTAAATACAATATATAGGTTATAATCATCCTAAGAGACCAACCCTATGACCCTTAAGAGGATATTTAAAGGAGTTATTTTAGAGGTGATGCAATCGCCTTATCCGATCACTTTTTTAAACTCTTTTATTAACTCCAATAAATATGAAGTATTTTTCATAAATTGGTAAAATATTTAAAACAACATACCTAAATTTTATCATGATTACATAACTACCTTAACCCATTATATTTCCCATCAAATGGGAAGTGAACGTTTTTCTCATGCATATGTATGAATTCCCATATCTATACCGGGATACATTTTATATTTCCTAATGATATTTTATGGATGAGTATTATGATGTTTTTAATATTTATATAATGTAAATATGACATAGTTATACCTCTATAATGACAATACCATATCTACCATCTTACCATCCAAGACATTGGAAGATGATAACTTCACTAATGCGTGCATGGGGACTGCTTTCTCTTTGAACCGATATGATTCTGTTTTGGTTTCTTTTTTTACTTTTATATTAATAAGTAATAATTTTTAGAATATATAAAAATTAATATTGATTACTTATTTGTTAATTAATATTTAAATTCCTTTCATTAAAACTTCCACAAACCAACCTGGGTCGACCCTGAACCAGTCACCTAAGCCGATCTGCAGCATGACTCGAAGGGTGTTCCCAATCTCCATGGGCTGACAACTATTATTGGGCATCAACAGTGTACAAAAAGTGAATTATTTATCCCAATAATAAATAATTAATATAAATATTAAAAAGAAACCAAAAAACCCAATAAATAAATAATACCAAATGTATAAAACTTTCATGATGCTGAAAGGTAAACAACTATACAAAAAAACCAACTAAACAAGACAACTACATGATCTCCATGCGACCCCGTAGGTCACCATCCAATAGAATGATCAAACTTTACCCATCATAATTGATCTAAAGTAAAATACTGCACCAAGGCTAAGAATAAAAGGAATCTATATGAATTAGTATTAATACTCAGTAGGCTACCATGATATTATATTCCCATTGCTCTTCCTTTAAAATAAAAAAAACATCAACTTTATGTATGTGATACAATATATAAAAATATGATTATCTATAAATTTTTAAAAAAAACTATGGCCCATTGACCTAATTCATTTCAAAAGTTGGTTCATTATCCAAGGTGACACATTAAAATTTCATGGGGAAAGTGATACTTTCATATTCAAATTTCATAAGAGAGCATAAAACACATTTACTTTAAAAATATTTTTTAAACACTACATGAAGAAACACAACATTATAAGAAAAAACCATATATGATATCACTAAAACAATCAAACAACGAGGGAAATGGAAATAAACCCATATGTGGAGAAGTATTTCAATTAGCACTGCAAGAAGCTAAGTGCTAATAGTTAAGGTTGAACCTAGGAGCTCATGAATCATATATAACATTATAATACATGAGGCCCATCCTCAGAAGCATCCCTCACACGATGAAATCCAAATCACACTAAAAACTATCGAACACCCTAACTCATCACAGATTGATGGAAAATCCCATAGCAATAAAACCAATATATCCACCTATTATGCTCCCCCAGCTAATGTGTAAACTATCTAGTGCAGCCATCATTATCATAATATTCTCCCTATTTTAAGTTACCATGTTTCATTTATAAAGGGGAGGACCAATAATCCAATCACATTCCTATATATTAATAATTAAATATCATGCCTCACCCAGAGTCACCCCAAGGATCGATTCACATACTATAAGAGAAAATAACTCATGGAGTCCATACAGAGGAACTGGAATTATCATAATTGATCACAATGATTCCACAATGAAGAAATATCATCCATTAAACATAATCAAGGTATTAGAATCACCTAATAGAGGTTTTTATAATAAAAACATTAACTATTTTCACTATATTACCAAATATGCATTTAAAAGTTTTCCACAAAATGATCACTTTTAAGGAACCAAATCCACCTTTCAGAAAAATTGTATGAACACAATTTTCCACTTCAAAAACAAACATAAAACTATTTTAAACTATTTAAATCACACTAACAATCCATGTCTATTTTTATAAAAATGAATCTGAGGCCATTGTTCATAACCACATCCCAAACCACAATGAATGCCAAATTCAGATTTATTTTAAAACCAAAAATACATTTATACAAACTTAAAGGAATAGATATCATAATTTACCATATAGAAAATATATTCTCATTGACTAAAAAGGCATTATATGTCAAAAAAATATGAAAAATCCAACTGCGAATTTAACTAAACACTTAGTGTGAAATATTTAACAAAACAATTATATTTTAAACCAAACAATGGATAAATATCCACATTTAACAACAAATAAATGTTTAAAGGATCACATATAACTAATTAATAATTATATAATGTATGAACTACAAGAAACTAATGAATCATAAATTCAAAATGTCATTTACATTTGGAATTTACCGTGAATCCATGGCGCATCAACAACACACACTCGCGATCACTCTATGAGGGTTCCAAAATTCTATATCTACAACGAGGGACCATAATATAACAAATAACAAACATAAAGCAAGGGTAAAACCTAATACTCGGTTTACATAACAATGGGAGAAGATAAAACCAATAATAAATGGAAAGAGAAGGATAAGGGGGATGAAGAGAAGACTTTACATTGAGATATTTTACCAAAATCAAGAAGAAACCCTTAGATCCACACTCAAGGAGGAATAAGGAATATTGAGGAAACAAGGAGAGGCCTACCTAGGGATATAACAACTAGAGGAGGACGAAATGGGTGTATTGGGGGTTAAAATACCATTAATTTATAATTGGAATGTTACATTTTTTAAAATCCGGGTAGCCTGCACGGTTAGGCCGCACAATTTACCAAATAGAGCACGAACCGTACGATAGAAAATCCATTAGAGAAGATCAGAAACATGAATAACCCACATGGTTTCTAATATAGTTCATAATAAATGTGGTTGGTTCTATCCAAACCCACCACCAGCCGAACAGTTACCTAGGTTCAGCCACACAATTTTCCAAATCATGCACTAATTGTGCACATGTCACTACCACACCAAAATTTCTTGATGTTCTTCAAAAAAATACAAATACACTAAAGGTCAAACAATGCATTAAAACTAGGTGAAGAAACACTTCACAATTTAATTCCCATCATAATTAGAACATGATAGAATGACTAAGATTCCCAACAAACCCGAACACAAGATAAGATAAGAATAATCGGGTTTTTCAATTCTTCCCAACATTATTGATTTTCCCTAAAAAATACATAACAATATCTAGTTGATTGATCAATGAATAAGGAATTTATAAATAGAAAATAAAACCTCTAAATCCAAAGACATCAAATCCCTATCCAAATAGAAATTATGCCTGTTTCCCGAAACAATACAACAACAGAAAATCATTTACCAAGAATCAACGTAAGGATCCAGCCACCACATCCACAACCATATCAAGAACAATAAAATTGGGCCTTCTACCAATAATCCCAATGCTCACTCTAACTAAAGAGAATAGAAAAGCAAAGGATTTTAAGGAAGGCCGAATCAGAATCCCCACAATTAAAAATCAACTACCACCCAACAAAATTTTAGGAGGATACTCAACGAGACTCACGGTGGATCATCCCATCAATAATAACTCACCATTTCCGACCAAATGGCAACTAAACATGCTCCTTCCCTAAGCCTTTCCCACATAGGTCAACTAAAACCTTTACACATCATCTTAGCAACCAAAACTATAATGGACACAATAAGAGAAATTAAAACATCCAATCCTAATAGAGAGGAAAAAATTGAGAAAACACTCCCATAACTCCCTATAGTCTCCTTACTAATTGAAAATATTTATTCCATGAACTATGAATAGAGATCTAATTTTAGAATCATATTCTAAAATGTAAACAATAGCTAGTAACCCCAACTAGGAACATGCATCAACCCATTATATTAAATGAAGAATCATAATTCCAGAAATTAAAACCACACATCCATTGAAAAAATGAGTAAATTAAAAGACACAAAACATTTCATTACATTTAAAAAACCAAAATAGCACAGACACATCCTACAAGATAGATGAACCCTTACATTAATAGAATATAAAAAAATATCTTTAAATTTTTTCCCAACAACATGCCACTTTGAAGAGTTTCCACCATGAGAGTAACATGTAACTCCACAAAAAAACTGTTTCTAATGACCCGATAATCAGTAATAATGGAAGGGTTTTATTGTATGAGGTCACATATGATTCTTGTGTCCTAGCATTCCACACTGTTAACACACTAGGTTCTGATTCCTAGAAGAGTTTGATAAATGATTCTGAGGCCCTTTGATTCTATGACCTGCTCTATCCACTTTCAACCACTTTCTTAAATCATGTTTGGAATTCTCCCCACTACGTCTAGGGATTGAAGGTGGGATGACTACCCTAAGAACTACGACCATCAAAGTTCAAACATAAAAATATTTCATCATAATATCGGTAAAAGAAGTTAGGTTGAACTCTGACACCATAAATTGTAGAATGGGATGAATCCAAAACTCAAATTTTTGATCCTCCAATGAACCATCTAGGACATAATCTAGAATGTAATGAAGTATCTCTACAAAAGGATGGAAATAATTCAACACTGATCCATCTATTTTCAATAAGAAACACATCTCCATCACCATTCTATCCCATTCTATCTTTGAAAAATTCAAATATATGAATAATCCCTTGAATAACTCCCATGTTATATCTTCACAAGGCTTATTTCGAGAAACTGAGTTCAACCACTTCCATAGTGATCCTTCCAGTATGAAGGTCACAAATTTTAACAAAACAACTCAAGACACTAAATGAGGATAAAGTTCTTTTCAATCTTTTACATCCACTCTTCTGATTCGAGAGGATCCATTTTTTATAAATGTGGGTTGGATTTAGCTTTTAAAACTCCAAAATAAAATCCATAGGTTGATCAATTGGGAATCCCACTAATGGGTAATTAATTGTAGCCACACTATGATCACCAATCAATGTTCCAATGGGAGAATATATCGACAATAGAAATCTATGAACTATATCATGGCCACCTCAGGCACTAATCCATCATTCTATACCATGAATCATTAAAAAGTTTTATATACTGATATGCATGTGAGAACCCATGATAACCCCATGGCTAAAACAAAACTTCCTCATTTTCCAAAACACATCATCCAACCTGATTCAAAAATCACGAACCTTTTTAAGACTCAATAACAACCAAGAAAAAAACAATTTTTCAGATTTGACACATGAAACCATTTTACCATGCATGAAAATGAAACCACCTAAATTTAAATCAAAAATTCATTTCATACCACTCAAAAAAATTTCTAGAAATTCCTATAATCCCCTTCCACCAAATACATTATATTAAAATCCCAATCCTATTCATTTAGAACATGTTCGAAAAGAATAATGAATTTTCCATAATATATATGTATTTATTATAAAATCCTGATTTCATTGAATCATTTCAATTTTACACCCAATAGGTAATTTTATAATACCTCATTTTTAAAAACACTTCCACAAGATTAATTATGAAAATTTAATTTTCTTAAATTCCAAAATCAGAACCATTACCATTAAAACCTTATTTTTAGAATTTCAACACAACGATTTTTCAAGAAACATTATAATTCAATGATAACTTAATAAGACTCATATGTGGTAACTAGTGTTAGTGGGTGACATGAGCATATAGTTGGTGGGCATATACCAAACCCACCACCAACACTGACTGCCTTATCGGAGAAGGCCCCTTGGAATCACATGGATTTCCAGGCCCTATGATCTCATGATGACCATTATATCAACCTCCCTTTCCAAACCCCAATCACAAAACAATTTGTAAATATTAATGAAATTAATGAATTCATTCTTCCCATGGATCCTAAAGGATTATAATGAGAAAGAGTTCACAATGCTATTCCCAAACCTACCTCTTGAGTCCCAATAATTGTTCTCTATCTACATAAACATCACTATGTAATAAAGGGATCTCTGAAAAACAAGTCCCTCTAAAGAGACAACCACCACAGATACAATTTTTTCATGAACTAACCTAGGTCGACTCTAAACCGGCCACCCGAGACAAACAGTGGCATGGCCCAAAGGGCATTCCAAATCCCCTCGAGTTTGAAACTTGTGCCACGAATTAATATGTTACAAAAGGGAATGATTTATCTAAATAATAAATAAATAAACTGATTAGTATAAAGAAACCAAATAGACCAATAAAAAAATACCGAATGTAACATAATTTACATGAGGATAGAAGGTACACCAACTATATAATAAAGCTAACTAAACAATATGACTATATGATCTCCAAGTAACCCTATGAGGTCAATCTCTAACAAAAAGATCAACCATCTCTAATAATGATTAAACTCAAGTTGAAACCTGTAGCAATGATAAAAAATGAAAATATACGCGTGATTATTAAAACTCAGTTGGCTAGACCGATATTCTATTCCCAATGAAGTTCTTTTAAAATATAAGAAACATCAACTTCATGATTGAGTTTCAATTTATAATAGTAATATTTTCAAAAAAGTTTACATAAAAAACTATGGTACATTTCCATACATCGATTCAAAACCAGGTTTATTACCAAAAGTGAGATATTAACATATCAATGGGAAATTAATGCTTTCATTTTCCAATGTCACAAGATAACATAAAAAAATATTTCTTTTAAATTTTATTAAACCATTAGAAGGTAATGGATTATTTTCCAAGAAAGAATCGACATATGACAACACGATTAAAATTATTAAATGAGGGAAATGGAAACAAACACATAAGTTGACAAGTATCTACATAATCACAATATAGAGCTAAGTGATAATAGACATGGTTGAACCTAGAATCTCAGGAATAATCCTAGATATACTAATACATGATAACAATCCTCGAAAGCATACCTCAAAAGATGAAATCAAAAGTTCCCTAAATACTCAAAACCACCCTAACATAGGATAGACCACGTGGCTAATCCCATAAACATAAACCCAATATATCGTCATATTATTTCCACCATCTAGTGTGTAATCTAGACAGTTAATCAATAATTCTCAGAAATTTCCTTTATTATTCCATGTTCCCATGTTTCATGTATAAATGGGGAGATACAACTGATTCCAACAAAGCATCCAATCACAAGAATATATAGTAATAATTCAATAACATGCCTCAACTAGAGTCATCTAAAGGATTGATTCAGTTGTTGTAAGATAAAATAACTCAAGGATTAAATAATGAGGAACTCCAATTATAATATTGGATCACAAGGACTCTATTGTGAGTAAATACCATCCATTTAACATAATAAAGGCATGATAATCACCCAATTGAGTTTTTCATAACAAACACATTAACATTTTAACAATGTTTCCAAACGAACCATTAAAAGTTTTCCACAAATCCATCCATATAAAGGAACCAAGTCCATATTTTAGAGAGGGTGTAACCACACCATTTTCAACTTCAAAATTTTTAATAAAACACTTCTAAACATTTCAAATCAAAAATTGATGCCAAGACCATTTTTATAAAAATGTTAAGTGGTCCATTGTTTGTCATCACATACTAAAGCACAATGAAATCTAAAGATACATTTCTTTTAAAACCATAACTACCTCCCAACATCATTCAAGGAATCCAAATTATCATTTCTTAATTCAAAAATATAGTCACATGGCCCAATCATGATTTAGATGTCCCAAAACACATGAAAAGTCCATTCGGGCATTTAACTGAACACATTGTGTGAAACATTTAACAAAATAATTCTATTTGATAATAAATAAGTGATAAATATCCACTTTTCAAATAAAATAAATGTTTCGAGGAATACATATTTCTAATAAATAATCAAATAAGGTTAAAAAATAATGAAACAAATGAATCAATAATTAAATTTTGAAAGTGAATTGGAAACCTACCTTGAATCCATGGCACACCAACAATGCCTTTATGAGATCACTCCATTAGGGTCAAAAACCCCTAGATCTATGATGGGGACCCTAAAAATACAGAAAACCCAATACAAAACTTTGAGAAAACCAAAATTTGGGTCGACATGAACATGGGAGAAGAGAAACTTAAGAATAAATGAATGGATAATGAAGATGGAGATAAAGAGAAGAGGTTACCATTATAGATTTTCAAAAATATTGAAGATATCTTTAGATCCACACCCATGGAGGAAGAAGGAATCTTGAAAAAATAAGGAGAGACCACACTAGGATTGTACGAACCCGGTGGAAGAAAAAATGGGCATATTTTTGGTCAAAATCCCATTAGGTTATAATTTGAATTTTACACGTTTTTAGATTTGAACACATCACATGGTTAGTCCACTTAGTTTACCAGACCATGCACCCACTATGCATTAGTCACTACCCAGGAAAAAATCAGCCACATAGAGACCCACACTTTTTCACATACCATGCATAAATAATGTGGTAGGTTATGCATCAAGACTCCACTTTCCACACAATTACTTGGGTTCAGATACATTGTTTTTCTAAATATGATCCGACCATTCATTGGTCACCACTGGGAAAATATTTCTTGATTTTTTCCAAAAACTGCAAAATGAACCATTGTTCAACCATGGAGTAAAAACTATAAGAAAATACAATTAAAAATTCAACCTCCTTTACACATTAGAGTCATGATAAATGATGAGATTCCCAATAAAACATGACATCAATAATAGAAGAAAAAATGGGAGTGACCCAACACATTGAAATGTGAAAAAAACATTCATATATATGTACAACATACCATCTTCATGAAAAATGTAATTAATCTTTGTGCCTATAAATTTGATATATTAAATTTAATATTATTATGATTAATATATTAAATATTTATATAGTTTTTGAAAATCTATAGATGATGTAAACTTGGTAAAAGTATAATGACCAAAACATCACAGTAAAACATAAATTAAAAACATTGTAGTTATTACATGAATGTATTATTATTAACAATTATTTCATAAAAAAATAATGATAACAAATTATATATAAATTATAAATTATAAGATGTATATGAGTATTGTTTTATAATATATTTATAATAAATATATATTTATTATATAGGATGATTGAACACATATAATGGAAATCAGACCTAATGTAAGGGTATATTTCACAATCTCATCAATATTCAGTAATGTTTAAGTTAAAATCCCCACTAAGAGAATATTTTCCATAGTATATATATTTTACAGAAATTTTTAAAAAAAAATATCTATTACTCTAGAATGATTTATTAATGAATTTTCTACCATTTTTTACCTTTTATAAAATGGTCGGATGGGAATATTTTTATCATTTCCCAAATAAGGTAGTTTTTATCCCTTTTATAAGAGAGTGCATTTTTTTCTTAACCTATACATTATGAAAATGTTTCAACACCAACATGACTAAAATTTTCAATGAAGTTTCATTTACAATTATAAAATTTTCTTTTTAAATAATTATTCCCCTCAATATTTACGATTTTTAAAAAGTATGGTATTTTAATGAGAAAAGGCATTTTCCTCATGAATTTTCCAATTTTATTATTAATGCAATTTCTTCAATGTAAAAATACATTGATGAATATTATTTTATACCAAGGATATTCCTTTATTATACCATATACTATATTTTATTGGATTTTTGATGATTAGATTTATTGGGGATTTATATTATGACACCATTCACCACATTGCCCTAAATATTTTTTGATTATGTCTATTAATTTGGACAATTTTTGAAATTTAATATTATTGTTTAAATAATTTATTTTATATTAATTGATCTTTACCCCTTTAATATATGTAATTAATTTTATTTATTAATTTAGTGGATGAGCTTCCTTTTTCACCTTGATGCATTTGTAGGTCTCATGAGACAAATTAGATTGGGTTTTGGAAGAGTCCTAACCCATTTAAATAAGATTTCATGGCATGAAGCCATGATGATATGGTGATAATATCACACATTATAAATTCCATCATTATGGTTTTAGTTATTAATATCCATGTGATTAATTTAAATCTTATTATATACATGGATAATTTTTTAGATTATGTGATTGTTTATATGTATTTATATGATTATCATTTTTTCATATCATTTTATTCATTCTATATTTAGATTCCATTATAAAAAAAACCTTAATGAGAATATAAAGTCAAAAATTTATTATTTTTATTTTCCATAGTATTCCAATAAAGTTATTATGATTCTTATGAATGGATATTCTATAGGTAGTAATGATGTTCTCAATGAAAATACTATGTCATGTTATGTTTTCAAATGTATCGAAAAATTTCAGTACATAACTATTTTACCAGGACTACAATACTATATGGTGCATTGGGATTTGATTACATATATCTAGTTCCAATTAAATAATGTAACCACCATATATGGGCTACAAGAGTTATGGGTTTTTATAACGATATAACATCCCCTTTTAATTATTTTATTATAGATTATTGTTTTCATTATATTAATATTAAAAAAACATCCATTAGAAAAATAATAATTAAAATTCAAATTTTAAACCAAATTAAATTGAATAATTATTTAATCTATTCCCCTAATATAAGTCTTTCACTATCCCCACACTATAATTGGATTATGGAGAAATAAATAAATAAATAATTGTATGAATGAACCCATGATATTAGAAACATGATCCAATCGTGAAACACATAGTAATCATGGATAAATAAATCCCAAAATCCCGAGGACATGACTACCATTAGTTGGTATGAAATAATTGATAAATACTGAAGATATGTAAAGAATGAAAAGTGATTCCTTGTATCAATGGTAGTCATTTCAAAAAGTAATGTTTAATAGATTGATCATAGAAGCCATGGTTTTTCGAAAATAATCTCTTAAATATATAGGATTTTAATGGAGAATGAGTTAATATAATTAATTCAATGGAAAAATAAAATTCATACATAATTATTGAAGACAAAATATCACATTATGATAGTTATTCATCACCTCACAACATGCCTAGATTTTGAAACGATGAGTATATATTACCACACGAAACCCCCACCCTCTCACAGTCAGTGAATTATTCATCAATGGGAAAATGTAGGGTTTTTAAATAAACAGGGGTGTCTCTAAATAATGATCAAGTCTCTAATGATTATGTAATTTCTCTTAGCCTTATAACATTTTTCTGATAAACTCTAGAATAAGATCACAGTGTTTCTCAGTCACCAAAGTATAATGAATCAAAAGTTGAGAAGACTAGTGAACATGAACTCCAGGTATTCACGATGTGATAGATATATTTTAAAATATGATATGAAAATTTTAAAAGAAAATATGTATGAGTTATATATCCATAAATAATGGAATTCATTTGATATTTTTGGGTAATCACTTTTCTAATTTTTCAATTTAAGGCCTCTAAACATTGACGAAATTCAGTCATACTATAACTGAACTTATTAGTTATCCTCCCATGATACACCCATACCACTCTCAGAATATGAATCCCCTATACCACAATATAAAATTCCTGAAATTAACACCCAATAAGATATAGAAATTCTACTAGTTAAGGATAATACAACCTCCAAATATTAATTAACTCCCTCAAAACATGAGAAATGATAAAGAAATAGTTTAGTAAAATCCATGACATTATTGTGATGATGTTCTACATTGGATTTGTACACAATTATTTAATGGAGAACAATGGTTACTGAAATATGATACAATAGTTTCTTAATGTGTTTTTCCATATTCCTTTGTTAGTTTATCGTACAATTATAAACTAATTCATATTAAAAATATTAGTATTAATTCATATTTAGTTTACTTAGACTAAAATAAAATAATTAGTCCTTTAGTGATATTGTATAAATATATATATCATAATAATTAATATTCTTGTTAGGTAATCTTATCTACAACAATATGTTTCAATAGAAATGTAATTTATAAAAATTAATGTCTTAACTATATTTTACCACAGAGAATTGCATATCATTTAATACTGAGTTCTGATTAATTAAAAGCATCAATCAAATTTCAATATCATTAACATGTCAACCACCTATTAATTTTTTATATTCTTTACTCGAGGATGAGGATTTGGTACAAGAATAACATTTACTCAATAAATAGTGTATAAATGGTTTAATGGAATTATATAGGTGAAATTATATTATTCATGAGTTGAAATGAAATTTTATAATGCCTTGTTATGATGGATCTGTTGATGTTAGTGGATCATAATAATATTACAGAATTACTTATACAAAGATGTCAGTAATAGAGACTTCAACTCCAAATATTGTGAGGTGTGTAATATCAAGTGCATCACATTATAATCACAGTGAAATAATATTGGTTTGAAATGTGTAAGAAATACTTATCGAGACCCTATATTTAAAAAATTATACTTTCCCTATCGTGGGAGTATCTCATTGTGTGATAGGAGATGAGGCATGTGATTGTTCTGCCCTTGTAGTTAATCTTTATTCAATGATGTGTCAATATGTGTTTGATGAGTAGAGATTAGGTGGCAAGGCTTAGATAATTCTTATCAATTTATATAATGGAATTAGTTGTCATGATTGAGTAATTAGGCCTCAGATTTTGATGACTATTCAAATGGTTTTCATTGATCAATAACACGTGATAATGTGTTTCATAATGGTTACAACATTAAGAATACAAAAGATCGTGAAAATATTTATTTTCATAAGAAATGTTTTCACAGAATAATTAAAAAAAATAAACGCCCAAAAAATATATATTATTTTTCATTATTAAATATTGACTAAGAAATTTGAGGTATGTATTTTTTATATTTCTAATACGGTTTCACTTTTATCTATGTGTTAGAAAATTTTTCCAACAACCTGGCTTACCAATGTTTCACCATATAACCACTTATTTATTAGGAAACATGGTCAAACTCCAACCAGTGAAGGTGGTGGTAGAGAATGGTGATGTGTAATCCAACATGAAGGCATAATGGGACTAGATAGTGCCGTTATGGGAAAACATTGGATATGGATGGTGTACAGGGAACCCATGGATGTTCATAGGTGGACTATAAATGTGTGGAACAATATGGTGATGGGTGTGGGTGCAAGTTGTATCTGGGTGTCAAAGATGATGCTCAGTCAAATATCATAATGAATTAAATTGTTTAAATGGATGAAATAATCTATGTAGATATTCTATATGCGAAGATCACTATAGGAAACAATTAATGTCTCTCAAAATAATATGGTAAGAAAATTGACAATATGATCAGTTTTATTCAAGCTATTTGATCTAGAGAATAAGTTATATTCATCCTCAAGCCTTTGATTAGAATAATTTTCATGCAATAGAGTTTTTTTATAATATCATTAAAAAAACGTTTATTACCAAACATGAGGATTCCATATCTATTATAAGGTTTATATTTTGATGTAGTAATACCATATCCAATTATGAGTGAATTCTATAATTTCCATGTAAATAGGAGTTCCTTTCGAACATGATATTTCTAAATGAGAAAGAGATTTAAGAGGGTATTTTTTCATATGATATTCATGGTTGATTTCATGATTTATATTTTATTAATTCAATAATAATAATACACATGTGTATGGGAATAAGGGTATATCCAAGGGAAGCCACTTTCTTTTTCAGATATAAGAGTAATTATGAAACACAAAATGACTGAGGTGATATAAAATCCATGGGACAATATAATTTTTGTAGTACATTAATCAATATGAAATTAGAATCTTAGTCATTGAATCAGGTCTATAAGTACTTGTATGTTTATTCATACGAAGGATGTACCTACTTAAGAACATTATATCATTTTATATAAAAATAGATCATACGTTAAATGATTTTTTCATGAAGAGGAGAGCGTTTTGCATCATTCACGTGAATGAGAAGGGTTACATGAAATGGTTCACGAGTAATATTCTACAACTCTATTATATAAATAAAACCATGAATTTTTTATGAGTCCATAATAGTTTTCATGAGGATAAAGTTATATATTATATTTATGAAAAGATGAATGTTTTCATGCTTGTACATGCTCGCATGACCCCTGAGACATTCTTCGATGAACCTATATATTCATGAAGGATTGTTTTATGAATCCTTCCTAATTTTTCTTATCAACATGTACAAATTAGATGATTGAATTATATAGGGATAAGTGTTCATGCGTGTATGCATGAAATTATTGAAATATAATAAAAAAACCTAACAAGAAATATTCTATGATAAGTCCATAAAATAATAAGACGGACCATGTTGTATATTTTAGTTTTCGAGTGGCTCCCTAAACCAATTTACTTTTTGATAAAGAAAATGATTTATTTTTTTAATTCCATTAAATTCACTAATAAATTGATTTTTATATTGATTATTTTTTGTCCATATATTAGTATATCATGATGTTTTTTCAGCTTAAAAAATATTTATATTTCATGTTTCTAATGGTCATATAATTTTCAATCGTTTTTTATTTTATGTTCCTATAAAAAATATGCCATTTGAGACCATAAAATAATATTTAAATTTTTTTAGTATTCCCTTATAGAATATATATTGTTCCCCACATATCCAAATTCATATTAATGTAGTCGATTTGTGAACCATTTCACTGTTATGAAATCAATGTATCAAATTTTCCATAATCAATTACCCTCTTTATTTTTAAAATATCTCGATATAAATCAATAATTATTTTCTGGTGATATTTTTGTACTGATAAGAAATTTTTCAATATTTAAATATATATGAAATTAACTTATAATTTAATCATTATAATTTCTTATTTTTGGAAATAATTTAAAGAATTTTTTTAGTATGTTTTATGAAATTTTCAGAACTGTTTTTAAAAAATAATAAATCATAAAAAGTTATTTATAAATATGATTATGTTTATTATTTATTCTATTGAATAAAAAATAGAATTTTAAAACAAAATTCAAATTGAAACAAATTTTATTCCTCTATATAGATGGTTTTTTTAGTTCAGAAATTTAATTTTTTTTCTTCTTTATTGTCTCAATGATTTATGACATATAAATATCATACCATGATATTTTTAAATGGATAATTTACATAAATTGAGAAATTAACCCATGTAAAACACCCATATGTTATTTCTTCAATGTATTTGAAAAAATTTCTAATGTTTTTTCAATATTTATGGAAACAATATTTTTTTAATTCATAAATCTATTTGACTCATCTTTAATTAAATATTTTATTTATTCAAATGATTTTATAAATTCATATAAATTATTTATAACTTCTATGATGTGTATTTAATTATTTAAAAAATTATTTTTTAAAGATCAATGCGTTTTTTATCTTTATGCATGAAATGTAAAGCTTGGGACTCAAAAATCGATTTATTATTTAATGTTGATTTATTTAATTTTATTATTTCCAGATTAATACAAGTTAATGTGAATCTCAATAATATGTGTTTTAATATCATTAGTGTAGTGTTGTTATTTTTTGAAAATGATAACATGTTTACTACTTATTTTAATCAAAATATTTTGGAATTTCATATTACAAATTCAAAGGTTCTAGTTTCATCGTATCCTTTATTGACCTATTATTACAGATGTTTTTTTTAAATTTTCAATCAATTGTTTGTAAAATGTTTTTAATACTTTTTTTTTTAAAATTTGAGTTGGGACTTGACAGATTTTTTTTGGAAAAATAATTTATATATTTTTTTCCTATTTCTAATAATTCCGTTTATCAATTTTTGGAATGTTTAATTCTCTACCTTATATCATATTGGTTTAGTTTATTTGTTTCTATAAGGACATGAATCCTTTATTCTATAATATAGAAACATACAATGGTTATGAGAACATGAAATGTTTGGAATAAAATCATTACTCTAAACATTGAATTGATTTACCTTGACGATGAAGTTTCTATCTACTAATAGATCTCTCAATGGATGGATGATATCTTCAATGAATTCTATTATCTTGACGAGATAATCATTCTAATAAAAAAACTCATGAAAATCTATACTATTATATTTATTTGAGTCGTTATGAATTATATCCATATTTCATATCCACTAATTTTTCTGTTTATGATTTTAAATATTAAGTAATTCTTCTTCATTATACATAAGTTCTAAATACAAAATTATATTGTCAGGATGATTTAGGATGTGACTACCATAGTCAATAGTCAGCGTTGTATTTGGTTTTGGGCTCTCCATTTAATGGTCAATGTATCAATATGGTTATAGATTCACTTTATAGAAAATTATTTTATAATTGGGTTATTATTACCCTTAAAAAATAAAATTAGTTAAAAATGTATCTCTCATTGAGTATTGTGGTATAATAGTAGACCATGTCCACTTTGGACCCAACTATTGTAAAAAAATTCATCATGTTCATTTATTTCATTTCCTTTTTCCACATATAATCAAATCTATTGATTAACTAACATAATTATATAAAATAATTAATCCTTCACTTTCATATTTTTAACTGGGTCTATTCAACCCCTCTAGACCATATTAAATTATATTATCCGACCATACAATTGGAACGAAATGATGGATGTTTATTAAGGATAATATTTCTATATCATTTCTTCTCATGATACCTTACAATTGTAATCAAATGTAGTTCCTTATGGAATTTACCCAATAATTCTATATGGTGTTTGGTTATATTTTATTAATCTTACCATTTTATAAACGTCGCAGTCTAAAGACATGATATTTATTATAGAATGAATAAATATAAATTCTTTCCGAATTCATTATAATCAACCTCACAATGATGAAATGGATTATAAATACTAGATATCTAGAATAAAGGAGTACCTTAAACAATTAGTCATAAAAACTATTTGTTAATGGAAATGTCATACACACTACCAAAAAATTCACTCAAATACTCTTATAAGAAATTATTTTTCTAGATAGGGTCTAAATAAAAAATTTGTGAGTATTTTATATAGTTATATTAAAAAAATTCTGTTTAGTCATTTATTTTCATGTAATAATATCATGATATTTAGAAGATTCTACAAGTTACTCACATTGCCTTAGAAAAATTGATTAGAACTACATAAGAAATGCATCGATTTGAGTACCAAGACATCTAGATGTGTGAAGAAAAATCTAAGATCTAAATGTTAAAAGGATTCAAATGAATAGTCAATTGAATAAATTCCCTTATAATTCTATTAAATAACTCTATAAATATAAATATATTTCAACAATATCAACAAATCAAATAAAATGAAATTAAGGTTTCCATTGATTAAGGTAATAACATCAAATAGTAAACATTTGATGATTTTATTGTATCCATTTTTCATTATGAACTAGAATTAAGGAAAATCGCTAAAGAAGTGATAAAATCAGGTATAACTACACAATATATAAACATTGTTTCTACAAAATCATATTATTCTAAAATATTGGTTAGTGAGAAAGATGATATGGATCAAATTTCTATTGGAGTCTAAAAAAGGACAACAAATTCAATAACCAACACATATGAAACAATAAATAGTAAAATTAGAGGGGAGAAAAAAAGAAAGTATGAATTATAAAACTTTTATTTTAACTTGTTTCCAGTACAGAATGAAATGAAATATCAATAATGACTATCTAAAACTAAATTATAATGAATAATTAAAAAGTAAGCTAAATTAATTTAAATTTGGAGTTATATAAAAAAATCTAATTCTAGTGATGGATTTAAAAACGAAAAATAGTCTACTAAATTTTAATTTATTGATTCACTAAATAAGGGCAATGATTTAGGTTTTTTATTTTTGGATGTTCTAGTTCTGATAATGAATATTAAAATCCAAATTATTTTGCATCAAATGAATAAATAGAAAGGATGAAAAAATATGTTTTCAAAGATGATAATTTACAAAATAAGATTTAGTAATGCAATGAATTTTTTTTTTAGAAAAATAAATATATTTTAAAAAGTGAATAAAAAACTAATGAATAAGGATTTGACTTATCATTAAATAGTTATTATAATTTAAGATCTACTCTATTTTTTGAATAAATTTTTTTAAAGGAAGTCGAATGTCTTAAAAATTGATTTTATATATTGATTCAATGTATTAAAAAATATCATAAAATAACATTTTTGATTAAAAAAATAGATATTCTTCTATATATAAAATAAGATTACCTCAAATGTATGAGAATCATTTTTCGAAATGTAAAAACTGTTTTACTTATATCGTTACTTTTTTATCAAGGGGACATGCATATTTTTTATGTAAATGACTATTCAAATATATTCAAAGTTTAATTTGGAATTTTGTATCTCATATTTTTAAATCAATTTTTTATAGAGTGTAATACAATACATGATTAAATTCTATATGGGTACCTAATACAATTTTTTTAAATCTGATTAGAACCATCATAGTTTAGGTAACAAAAGTTTAATGTTAATTTTTAATGTAAGAAAATAATATTAAGATGTCTCAATAACAATATATGGTACATGTAATGTTGATTCTGTGGAAATATTACTGAGGTTCAGTCAAATTTTATTACATAAAACAATTGTTATGGTGGAATTGTTACTTTTTGAGATAATTACAAAGTAAATTTAAAAGGATTTGGTAATGTTAGTAATTATATTTCTACTTTTATTTTGAATGTTTTATAATGTTATGGTTTAAAACATATTTTAATTAGTATATATCATCCATGTGATGATGTAATAGATGTTAAATTTCAAAAGGACAAGATCATTTTCTTTTGGGATGATTCATTATTATTTGATGCAAATATAATAAAAAATATTTGGACTATTGATTTTGTTAAACTAACTATTCAACATGTTATGTGTTCAATGTATTTGTAGGATAATATAATTATTTTTAATTTATGAAAAGTTAATGTAAATTTTTGAATGTTATATATGCTTTCTAATAATGATATTGTAATATAGTTACCAACCTTAAGTAAAAGAAAACTTTTGTTTTGTGACACTTTCATGAAAGGAAAATAACATAGTATTTCTTTCTAATTTATCTATTAGATAAGTAAATACAAATTTAAAATTAGTAAATCTTGGTATATTTGTGTTTTCTCAACATTCACGATATAGAAGATAGAAATTTACTATAGTTATTATTGATGATTATAGTAGATTAACTTGTGTTTACTTTTTCACATTAACATTATTATTTTTAATATTTATTTACATCTATAATTTAGTTCAAAATAAGAAATGTTATATGATTGTTTTTATTTTTAGTGATAAAGGTGGTGAATTTCATAATTTTGTTTTTTTGGAAATTAATATCAATTTTCGTAATCATTATTCTACAAGAAAACTATAAAAAATGGTGTTTTATAATGAAAATAATAATATGTATAGAAAAATATTAAGTGAATATAATTTTCATATATAAATTTTTTGTTGAAGCCCTTTTTTCACATTTAATATTTAAATTTGGATTACTTATAGTAATTTTTTGAAGAAAATATTTTATGATGTTTTGAAGGAAAAAGAAAAAAAATTATTTAGAGTTTTTAATTGTAATGTATTTATTTTTAATTTATAGGATAATTTAGATAAATATAATACAAAAGGAAATGATGGTTATTTTATTTTTTAATTCTAATAATAGTAAATATTATATAATTTATAATAAAAGAATAATGTTTATTGAATAATAAAATAATATTGTGTTTGATATCAATAATGTGAAACAAAATTATGATTCTGATGTTTTTTATGACGAGTTTTGATATTTTTACAATAGTGAATTAAAAACACCAGATTATTATGAATCAATTAAGGGGGTGCATAATCTTTATCAACATAATCCATGATCATGAAAAATTAAAATTGATCATCTTATTGAAAATGTAATTGGTAATGTCAGTTCTGGGATGAAAACTAGAATCTCTACATCAAAATTTCTTTTCTAACCATACTTTAGTTTGTGATCATGTTTCTAGTAATGTTACTGGTGCTTTAAATGATATAATTTTGATTATTACTGAAAAATATGATATTGATTATTTTTTTGAAATAATTTTTTTTTGTGTTAAGTTGAATTAAAAGTAGATAATACGCTCATAAAAAATAAATTTATCATTGAAAAAAATGAATTAATTTTAATATATTGTTAAAAATAAATCTAGAATTTTTGACCAATGATACATTCAATAAGAATTTATAGACATTGGATACTAATTTTAATCTATTTCTAGGATAGATGGTATTAGAATATTGTTAGTTTTATTATTTTAATTTTAATAAATTATATCAAATGGATGATAATTGGGATTTATTAAATGGTATTATAAATCTAGATGTTTATGTTTCATAACCACTGATTTTGAAAATAGAATTTATTTCTAATCATTTTTTTAGTTACTTAATTCTTTGTGTGGTCTCAAAAAAGTAAATCATTCTTAGTAAAAAATGATTTCCTTGTTTAGATTTATTACTTATTTCATGAAATGTAATGTTTTTCATGATATTTCTATTAAAATAATTTCAATTGGTATTTAAATTGTGTAAATTTATACTAATTATTGAGGTTTTTTTAAATTTCATTATAATTATTCTCTTAATTTTATGTCATCTATATTTGAATTGCCCTTAATGAGAGAATTAATGTTCATTATTGGACATAAAATTCATCAATGAAAACATGGGATATTTCTTATTAAAAAAACTTATTATAAATATTTGGATGATTGGATTGGTCTTGATTCTTATAAATCTATAAAATATTCTATGATAACTAGTTGTAAGACAGATATGGATTTATTGGGTAAATTTGAAGAAATAAAATTTTATAAAGGAATGATATTTAGCCTTATTTATTTAACTATATGTAGAATATATATCATTTTCAGTTTATATATATATATATAATATCACGATGGTTGTAAGGTGTTTCATATTAAAGATGTCAAAAGTGAATTAAGATATGTTAAAGGAACAATTAACTCTAGTTTGTTTTATTCTATGTAATTTTTTTAATATAATATATTATATTGAATCGGATTTTGGAAGATGTAGAATTGAATAAAAAATAACTACAATAATTTGTTAAATACTTGAGAAAAGTTGAATTTTTTGGCCTTCAAATAGTTAATAGTTTTTACTCTATCTACTGTAGAAGAAGAGTATACATATTCACGTAGTTTTTGAAAATATACATAGATTAATAAAAATTTAGGGAATTTTGTATCTTTATTAATTCACAATTTATTATGAATAAATATCTATAATTTATGTATCTAAGAACCCTTTACAACATTCTAGAACATATCATTTTGATGTTAGATTTAATTTTAGAAGTGATCATTTAAATATAAGAGATATTAATTTAGTGTTTATCCCTATTGAAAATAAACAGTCAAATATCATTACTAAAACAAAAAACATAAATCAGTATAAAATATAAAATATGACCTTTTTAGGTTGGAATCATAATATTTTTATGTTTTCATGTGTTTAGGGTGAAATTTAATGGATTTATATTCTGAATTTTTTTTATTTACATAAACATGATAAAATATGGAATCTTATTATAAGATTATATTTGATAAATTTTTATACAACTTTTTTTATTAGAAATTGTATTCAATCAATTTTTTAGTTTTATGTGATGTTATTTTGCTGAAAAAACCTTATGTTTTCATAAAATATTATTTTTTACAACATATCTTATTGTTTTATTCTAAAACAGAAATTAAATTAAAATATGGTAAAATAATTTAATTATACATTTTAATAGTGGATGAATTTATATTATAAATTTGACATATATGTTGACACATGATATTTAATAAAAAAATATACTATTTAAATTATTTTTTAAGAAATATGATTTCTATTTTAGGCTTATATTTTTTATAATTTCAAAAAGGTGAGATGTTTTTGAAATTATTCTTTGTTTTTTTATTTATGAATCCAACTAAGGTGATTGTTGATTCGGTGGGGGATTATTTAATATAATAATTATAAATTTGAAGGAAATGATGTTTATTCATCCATATAGATGATTTATTTTTGGTTTAACAATTTAAAAGTCAATTCACTTATAGTTTTTCAGAAGTCGGATATGTAAATCGCTTATGTGGACATTCATAAATGGTTAATTACCTTAAATTGAGAAAAAAGTGAAATTCACCTATTTGATCTTTTATTTTTAGTTCATAAAAACTGTATATTAGTTTCTAAAATCCTTAAAAATTATCATTTTAATTTTTTGTTTCATATATCTATTTTCATTATGTTCATTTTATATATAGAAATTTATCAACCTACATTAGAAATAAATATTAATTATTCATAACCTATGTGCTGTTTTTTTTCATTTTTTAAACATTTTTTCATTAATATGAATCTATGTTTTATCATCGTGCATGAAATATAATTCTTGAAATAGAAAAAAATATTTTTTTATTTTATGATTCGGTCTTCAATTATATTGTTTTTAAATTAATATGAGTTTATATTAAGATCATTCAATTATGTTCAGTATACCTAGTTTCTTGTTATTATTTATTTATATTCTATGAATATTTACTACTTATTTAAAATGAAATTTATTTTAATTTCATATTTATAAATAAAACAATTAATTTTAATGGGATCTTTCATTGACATATTATTTCCGAATTATTTTTAAATTATCCAATCAACTGATTTCAAATTTTCTTGAACCAATATTTATTACTAATATATAAATTTTGGGATGAGTTATTTTTGTGGAATGATAATTTTATCTTTTATCTCTCATTCATATAATTTATTTTTATCATTTTTTTAATATTAAATTCTCTAACATCTCTTAGCTGTGTTTATTATATTTCCTTTAAAGCAGTTTGAGAGTTGATTCTGTAATAGATATACATATATGTGTTACAAAAACTTGAAATTGTGAGAATACAATATTTATTCAGAACATTTAATAGATGTAACTATGTGATCGTGTTTCTATCTAGAGGATGATATCTCAATGAATGGATGAAAACATCAACATCTTGTACAACTTGATAAGAAAATAATGTTGATCAAATAATCAAGAACTAGTAAATGTGTTTTATTACTCTCTTATCCATCTCATTCTGGATTCTTTGTTCTATAACACTTCTTTTTGTATTTAATATAAACTCATTTAGAAACATTTTTTTCTTTCATAGAAAATAATTAGTTTTCAAAATATCCTATCATTGACTCATATGATATAATTTTATAATAATTTTTATTTTTTATCCCATAGTCTAAAGTCAATGTTTTGTTTTGATTGTGGCTCCTCATTCTAATATTATTTTTCTACTGTGTTTATCCCTCCACCTTTTTTATAAAGGATTATATATTTGGGTTTTGATTTTCAATCAAAAATCATATTTTTTTCACAATGTATGCCCTGTAATGTAGATAGGTATTTGAGTAGACTGTGTCTACTTTGGTGAAAACTTCAATAAAAAACATCCATGTATTCATTTCCTTCTTTTATTTTTCCACTATAAAATAAATCTATTTTTGTAAGTATCATAATTATATTAAAAAACATAGTCATTCTATTTAAATTTTTTAATCCGTTATATTCACGCCCCTCTATACCACCTACCATTAATCTATCAAATAAAACATTAGGGTTATAACTTTTAGAATCCCATTAAATTCATACATGAATTATAATTCTGATATTTAAAGAAAATTATGATATTTTATAATTAAGGTTTTTTTGAACCACTCACACACATTAGTTGAGGACAAGAATTTATCTAAATAAATTATAATTACAGACCATTCTTATACTCCAATGATAAAACTTCTTATACAGAGGGGATAAACACTAATTGTGAAATACTGTCATGTTTAAAAGGTTTTTGTAGTGAAAAAACATTATGATGTATTATACTCAAAGAGGATGATCAAGAGATCATTCTATAATTAATCAACCCTAAAAAATGAAATAAGTCATTATGTTGGATTTGTAAGTAGGAGCAGACTTTTAGTTTTTGGTAGTAGCAAGATAGGACTCTAATGGGGCTCTGGAGTAGGAGAACATGGATGGGGAGTATAAAAAATCGAGGTAGAATAGTTTGATTACTATGGGGTATAACCAAGATCAACTAGAGGAAAAACTACCAGGCTGTATAAATAGTTACAACCTATAACATTGTAATTAATAATGACATTGCATTGGAGAATCTATTTTTTTCTGTATAACTGACATCGTAAGAAGTAGGTATTTGTACAAAACACTATAAATTCTATTTTTTGTGATCTCTCTTGACATTTCTTTATACGATTTGAAACAATGAGATATCATTTAGTGGATTAAAGGAGTTAACATGTCCAAGAATTATAACTTAGAATAAATGAATTTTTATAATTAAGGAACTGATTCACCCCCCATCTGAGTGGTCATTATGGAATGGGGATCTAGATGTCTTTTATATAATTTTTCCCTATTATGACAATATTTATTTCTTATGATATTTTGACTTCAAAAAATGAGTAAGATACCTCAAAAAGGCAAATGAGTAGTCAATAATGAGGATAGAAAACATAATATTTATTCCAATTCTCAGAAGAATAGAAAAAAATATATCCAATGAATATGAAGAAAAATATAACAAAAAAGGGAGATAAAAAACTAACTGAAGTTAATCACGTGGTATAAAAAATAATAACTGTCATGATTATGATTCTTTTGATAATTGTTTGTCAATATTTGATGATAAAGTATCAATTAATGATATTTATTTTAAATTGAAACAAATATAAATAATGATTCAAAAAAGTGGTAAATAGTATTATTGGATCATTAAAGAAATTTATTTTGGACAAAAAAAACTGAATGATGTAGTTAAATATTTGAATGGTACACAATTTAAGATGATTATAAAGTGCATCCCTCTCTTAGACCTTGTAAAATTAAGGTAGAAATCCATTCGTGGTACCAAAGAATAATTTCAATGTAATTCCAATGATAAAGAAATTTAAAGGATTTTTTTCAATATTTCCATGAACATGAAAAATTTTATATGGTTTCATTGATTTCAATGATACTCAAATAGAGTATAAGGAAATCATGTTCAACGATCTTGAAAATTAATTAAATGAAATAAGAAAAATGCTTTAGAAAAATGAATAAGTTGGGGGGGGGGGGGTTAGTAATGGTAGAGAATTGTTGTTGATGAGAGGAACCCCCTCATCATGATTTTTTATAGCATGAGCTAATATTGGTGATTCAGTAATCACTACAAGATAAAACATCCCATATATTGTGAAAAAGAGTTGTTTCCACAAACTTATGTATTGAGGATCACTAATCCAAAAATATAAGGACACCATATTCTCACAAAATAGAAGTATCCTTTTAGAATAATGTATCTTATAACCTATATGGAATATTCAATATAAATATTTTTTTTCAATTTGTGATACATTCTTTAAAAAAATATCAGAAATCATGGATTGTGAAAAATAATCAAAAACCCACAACACAAATGGTGGATGAGAAAATATATATAAAGAGTTTTTCTCCAAGAGGTTTCCAAAAGAGTGATTGTTCCACACAAATGTGGAATGGTATATGACTAGTAAAATCCTGGTAATGTAAAAAAAAGAAGATGACTCATAGGATCTTAATGATGCATTTATATGTTTGAACACATGTTTCTATATTTTTATAATAATATAAAAATTAATGAGACTAATAAAAGGATTTCTGAAAGGGGGATAAAAGTAAAATAATAATTTAATAAATAAAATTTCATCAATTTGACACAGGTTATCTATTAATGTAAAATGCCTAGTGGAATAATGAGTCTCAATAGGTAAAAAATACATATAACTAATGTATCAAAAAGAAGAACTATTATTTCTACTAATTTAGGTGATAAAAATGCATCTAAAAATTGTTGTAACATGAATAATTGAGATATATTCACCCCAAAATCAATGTAAAAAAGAATGTTTTCAAGAATATAAATCTCCCATTAAAAAATAATGCTTTTATTTTGACGAATTTCATGAATAACGATTTTCTAGAAGAAATAAAAATCAAGATAGAAGATATAAAATTACTGATTTTTATTAGTGTTGTGAATGTTATGTGAACCTGGTCTACTCTGCATGGTATAACATATCATTTATAGGAAACATTCAAGAATGTAGGTAAAGTCATGCTAAATATATGAGAACATGTTGTCATTGAAAAAGGTTGGGACCAGAAATTCATCCAAACTAAATATTCTAAATATATATGAATTCCTAGAAGAATATTGTATAGGATGTAATCATAAGGGCCACATAACATAAAAATGAATGATAATAATTACATTAGATATAAAATATATTTAAAAAGGTATGAGGATTAAACAAAAAATTCGGTATGTCATGTGAAGATTCCGAGAAGAAATAGAATATTAGGAAATAGTTTGTTGTTGTTTATCCAAAACAACTAAAATCTTCTATGAAATTGGAGGTAGTTGAAAATCATGGTAAATATAATGAAAATAATTTTTATATAAAAATTATTTTTAAAAAATGTATTTTATAAAAAATGATCAGAAGTTGACTAATATTGGGAGAAAATAATGTCTCAGATTGATATGTACTTCTTAGCATGAAATGTACTCCTGAATAACAAGAATGTCCCTATTTTTACTTTTTTATATAAATTTTTATTAGTTGATTGATAGGGATTTTAAGGATATTGATTCATTATTTTATAAGGAGAATTGATTTGTTAAAGATATTAAAACATTACTATAGAGTAAATGTGGAACTCCATATGACGTTTGTAAAATTTGATGTTGAGGTATTCTAATCAAAATTTCACCACTCATTAATAATTGAATTGATAATATAAATTATGGGGGAGTACATATTTGATGATATAATGAGGATATATGATATATTTGATTCCTTTTATCTAACATTTCATATGTTTTTTTCAATGTGTGTAAGAACATGAACTTCTTGTCTTAACAACCACTATTTTTAGAAAAAATATAACATGAGTATGATATCGAATTCTTTGTAGTTTATTGAAAACATTGAAAACATGGTTGTATCATAATTTTTTCAATAATGGTTTATACGATGAATAAATATAGTTATCTTACAAAACTCCTTTTTCTAGGATAACTACCTGCTATCTTCTTTCTCATAGAAAAAAGGCGGAACAAATGAGAGTGCCTTGAAAAGTTGAAGAATAGTTGTGAAAAATACACACTTATAATTTGTATAATATTTTAAATATGAAGTATAATGTTTGATAACCGATTTAGAAATTACAAATGTGAAGATATATTGATAACAAAACACAAATGGGGGATTTATGAGCCCAAGTGTTCATTTTATTTCAATGATATGTCAATATGTTTATCATTGGTGAAGATAATGTAGCGATTATTAAAGAATTATTATGGATTCTTTGAATGGAATTGTATTTCACAAGTGATTAACTTTCAAAATATTTTTTATGATTGATGAATTTATATTCATTAATTGAATAAGTTGTCATAATGTTTTGAAATTTTTTAACTATATTTAGAATTTGAATCATCTTGGAAATATTTTTTCCATGAAGAAATATTGCTGATGAATAATGAAATAAAGAATGAAGGACATAAAAATTTATAATTTTTTCCCTAAACATTCATTATGATATAATTTTTAGGGATTTTTATTTTAGAATTTGAATATGGTGGCATTCAGATCACTCTGTTAAAAGTTTTTCCAGTCACCTAGCCACCAAAAGGGACCCCATAGAGTAGTTACATGGATGCGAAATAGGGTCAACCTCCATGTAATGAAGGTATAATCCAAGTATAGTAAAGGATAATACTAGATAAAGGGACATTAGCTTTTCATAGATCCCATAGGGGAAAAATAATTCATAGGGAAAATGAGGAGAATGTAAAGAGGTGATCGAGAGGACCATGACGGTTTGGCATAACCTAGTGATCAGTGAGGGTTCATGGTGTATTTGGGTAATTACCCTAGTCTTGGCACAAATAGTTGAAGGAACAATATGGGTTATATATAGGGGCTCAAAAATATGTATATTATATTTGGGATGAGTGGGAATGTGCATTGTTCATCCATCGAAGAAATATTTGGATTGAATTATAACATGTATATCTATTTTATTTTAGTCATTAGATTGATCAATTGAGTTATAATCAACATAAATAATTTGATTTAATGGACTTGCATACCTAGAAATTACATTTTCTAAAGACCATATACAAACCACCCATGATTGAACTCAAAAACTCCATGGTTGATCCAAGGATGATATTGTGATGTGATAAGGCCGTGAACATTCACTATTGACTGATATGATTCACATTAAATTATGAGTCAATTTAGAAATGTTGCTAATGAAATCCAAATGTAGATACATAATATTGTTCTTATATCTGATATGTTTGGATGATATGAATATTTAATGTCGGATCATGTGATAAAAAGAATTCTATAGAGTCTAAGAAGGTGGAATTATTGATAAGACACCATGTTTATAATGTAATATTGTTTTTTTTTTGAAATTTTGATAAATTGGGAGATAAGATAATAGTTACATGTAGTATTTTGTTGGATTATTTACAGAAAATTATATATAGATCATATGTGGTGTATTAACTCAGTAAATACAATGACATTAAGCCAAAAAATTATATTGCTTCTTGAGAAAGAGATCTTATTTTATAGCAATACAAATCATATACAAAACATTTGTTTCATGAATAGAAGAACCATGAGCTTCATTCACGTGAATGAGTTCCATGAATACATGATAGTTTTCATGATGAAGGACTAGTATGAATTATTTACATGAATAAGAATTCAGACATTCATATACATTCTTACATGAACCATGATATATTTTGTAATACACTACTGCTTTCACAAAGTAATATATCATAAAGACATCTTAGTTTTCATAAATAAATTGATTAAAGGAGGAGGGTGCATGGGGCTGGGATAAGAGTTGATACATTTATATGTGAATATTTATGAACATAATAAAATAACTAAAATCGATAATTTTGTGTTGAAGAACATAACATAATTAAGATTAAGTAATTTATACTACAGTTTATTATCTTAAGACACCCATGAAATTCATTCTTGAAGTGTCATTGATATTTTCAAATATTATTATTTTATAAAATACTGAAGTATTCGTGTTTACCACAATATCAGATTAATTGATTTTGTTATTTCATTTTAATAATGAAGAATTAAATTCAAAGAATTTTATTTCACCAAGAAAACTAATAATACATAAGTGATTAGAACTATTTTAGAAGAGAAACATGTTTCAAGGGAACTTGATGTGTATACATGAAATATAGATATGATAATATTTTGGAAGAATATCATGTTTTCATGATATAGTGGATCAACCATAAAGAAGGGAAAATATTTTTAGTTAGTTTTTGGATGTTTGAGTAGACTTCCAGTTAGAGATAGAAGTAGGAGAATACTCTATTGTGATTCTAGAGTGGGATAATACAATGGGGGGGGGGTATATAAACTAAGGATGATGTTTTAGGTTACTTGGGTGAATAAACAAGATTAAATAAAAATATCGACTACTAGGGTGTATATCCTATTTCATCCATAACAGGGGATACATGTTTTTCAAAACATCAAAATATATATTGATAATAGTTTACCAGACACATAATTATTTTTTGTTAAAAGATTTTACCAAGAAGGGATCTGTGTTGTGTAAAAAGAGTGATATAATTCATTCTTAAGAAATAGAGGTCATGGGTTAATGGAATTTTTAGAACACAAATACTATAATTATGGTTATTTTTAGGTCCTAAATTACTCTTTTGTACGAGTCACTACACCTTGTTCACCAATTAAGTTATCATAGGAATCCTATTTTCTTCCATTATATATTCTATGAATTTTGGTTGAGTGGTACATCGTTCCTTATGTGCTTGTTGGTGATTATTATCAATTCACCTTGGATACTGACAAGAACACTGTAGTCCCTTATATTAACAATTTTAACCCCATGGGAAAGAAAACTTCTACTCATATTTTAAGCAATATGGACTATGATCATGATTGGGGAGTGGGACTCTTATGAAAATATTCCACACAAAATGTCCCAATCATTAACAATGTCCCAAATTTTTAATAATGATATCTTCATCACATCGATATTGAATGTTTTTATGTATTTCAACACTTCTGTGTTATTGTTTTATTTTAAAATTTGTTTTTTATCTTTTATATGAATACTAGAGTATACATCATTTTTCAAATTATGGAATATAATTTTTTTAATAAAATGTATTACATTAATCATAAGTTTAAGCGATTATACAATATATAGGAATGTATATAATTAATTTTCATACCTTCTCATATTTTCATTTTAACTGTATTATCATAGTGGGTCGTCATATTCCAACATTGAGTCTAAATAGGTCACACCACTTCCATATAATTACACCAACTGTTGTGATCTTCCCACATATGTGATATTTAGAGTTTTTTGTTGTAGTAATGTGAGACTTTATATTTGTCAATCACCATAACATCACATCACACATGGTGAGGTAAAGGCCCAAAAAAATATATTCCATCTATCGAAGGGATATATGACCATTAATATTAAATAACTATCCTTTTTATTATGCCACCATATCAAGGGTGGGGTAGTAATGGGAAGATTTTTTGCATATTAGTTTGACTTGTAAATGAGACTACGGGGCATGGATTTTCATGATAATGCTAGGTCTATCATCAGTAGTCAACTATGAAGAATATTGATAGATTAGAAATTCATCCATCCAAATAATGAAATTTATGAGATCACTATATTAAGATTTTAACACATATACATTCTATGTAATAATGACGACATCATCATTGATGGCCATTCCTTGATATTGAAACATATAATATATTTTCCATTAAATGAGGACCTCAACCTATAATAGAGACACAAGTAGGGGTCAACCTCTCATGAATATACATATAGAGAAATATAGTATGAATACCTCATTTATAAGACAAAAATTACAGAATACATTATTTTTATTCAGATTCGGTCTTGAGTGCACATCACATTCATTTCCATAAATGGTAATGTTCCATTTTTGATAGATATTATGCAGGAATTCCCATATGAATGATGATATGTTTATTTATCCATATTTTGTTAATTTAATATATATATATATATATATTATGAAAAAATAATTGAAATAATGTCATATTTATATGGATCAATATAGATATACGTTCAAATAACTAAAAAATGATCTCAACATATATAGTCTAATGTTGGATAGTATTCAACTAAATGATGTACAAGTTTTTTAGTTATATATTTAAATTAATATTTTCCTTTTTAAAATATTATTTTTATTGATTATATGATATTTTTATTAATAATTAATGTTTCATGGATTTCATATTTTGAGTTAGTTATTTAGAGTCTCATTCTTTACTATATGATGAAGCTTACTACCACCATATTCATGGAATATCCTATCCATTTTCACATGGTTTAATGGAACCACTTTGATTTAGTTTTGAGGTAGTTCATGTTCCTTAAGATAATTTTCGCACCACAATGTATGTTTTCTTCCCATCATTCATTAATGATGAAAGTTAAGATTTAATTCAAATTGAGGTGATATATAGCATGATATAATCAGATGTGGAACATACATCAGAATTCTTGAATATAGGGTTTTTCACAATGGTCATGCATATATCACATCAGCTAGATTATGTTTCTTCATATCATATGATCTAATTTTTATATCTTATATGAAATGTTCATGTCCATAAAGACATATTACTAACCATTTCACCATTTGAATATCTGTTCATTTGACTATAAAAATCTAAAATTTTATTGGGCGCCCATATAAAACAACTCATTCCCACCATTGATCTCACAAAATAAATAATATTTTACATTGTTTATTTTTATAAATTAGTGGTAGAGTGGAATTATCCCTTCTATGTGAATTATCATTGGATTTTATTCGATTTTCCACATGAAACTAATCCCTAGTTTGATGTTCTAGAGGGATTAAAGCCACATGATAATGTCAATAACGAGGAAGATATCCTACATGAAATTATATAATATCCTCCAATATATCTAGTAGAAGAGTCATGAACATATAATAGTTTTCCTTTGATAAATTTTTATAAAAAAGTCTACTTTCATAAAATATGAATCATTTTGAACTTACAGAGGTTCATGAATCCCATTACAGTGAACCAACTATTCACTCCCTTAATTTATCATATAATAATGTAGTGATATGTGGGGACTAGAGAGGACCCGAATCTTCATTTTTTCCCAAGATTGAGACTGTAACACCCCGAGAGTTTATGAAAAATATTCTTTTATTAATTTCTTGTGTTGTATGCTACAACAAGATTACCTTGCGCTATACGTGACACCGTATTAGCTTGCAGTATACGCAACACTATTCTTGGATCGTGTTACACACAATTATGATAATAGTTATTATACGCAACATTGAGTATATGTATATATATATTCAATGTATAAATGAAATATGGTTGGATTATGTTATACGAAACAACGAAGTATTCTTGCACAGCACACAACCCTGACTTGGCTTGCAATACACGCAATCACGACCGTCCTCGATAGCGTGTGTTGTACGCAATACCGGGTTTTACTAAACAACGATATATTATTATAATATTGTTATGAACTAGCCGTTATGAGTAGTGTTAACTAAATTTTGAATTTTATAACATTATTATTCATCTTACAAATTTCTAGAACATGGTATGGGAACAAAATAAATTTTTCGGGTAAAATAAGTATTTTTAAAAAAATGCAGTTTTTCCGCCTTTTGATGGAGCACCCACTTTAAATCTAGTTTTTGATATGTTTATAAGTTCAATTTGACAAAATATAATTCTTATTTTGAATCAGGATATAAAAATTTACATTAGATAATGTTTTGATATTTTTCCGATAAATTTTATATTTTAATGAATTGTAAAAACACGCTATATTTTAATTAAAAACAACATTTTTCATCATAATATCTTATGTGGTTAAATTATAATATTGAATGGTTTTAAAGTATAAATATAATATATTTTTACCATTTAATATAATTTATGTCATTAGCATTGATTTTACCTTGAATTCGTAGGTTAAATCAATTCAATCTTTAACAATGTTTTAAAGAAAAACCCGTTTTCTTTCGATAACGGGATTAATTTTAATTTAATTTCTTCATCTTTTGTGTTTGAATTTGGAAAAATGGATTCCATATTTGGAATCAGAAGTTCCAAATTATTTTAATAAGCTACTTTTTATTTTTGGGCATTGTGAATAGTAAATACGGTAAATTTTATTTACTATAGTTAAAGGTAAATAAGGTAATTAAGGGTAAATATAAGATTATAAAATTACCCTAACACTTGGAAAACTTATATTGGATGGCTAAAAGTAGACCCATATAACATAAGGGTTGGATTAGATTCATTTTATGGACTTTTTTCAATGAACATAATTTAATTAATATTAAAACCAATGAATGTGACAACATGTCACTTTCTTAAATTTTATAAGTATAATAATTTTAATTTAGTGATAAACTTCATGAAACATCAAAAATGAATAGTCTCCAGAAAGATAAAACAATTATCTACATCATAGGAATTTATTTATAATTTCTAGGGATTAAATAATTATCATTTATTATGACACAAAGATGATGCAGTAATTGTCTTATTAATGGAATATTGACATAATTGATGTTATAAATGCCAAAATAAATGTAATTTGAGACTTTTTATGACATACATTAATTTTCTAGGTTAATATGATATGTTATTGTTGATATAAGTAACTTGGTTAGAACGTATCATTCTATTATGAATTTCATAAAAATCATGTACTAAATAGTGTCAAAATGGACATAAATTAGTTGTTTTTTAAAAATATTTTATAATTAATTGTTATTTAATTCTTAAAAATCTCAGGTTCTGAAAAATGACTTAGATAAGAATAGATATATTAATAATAAACAACTTGGGGTTCTTTTGGCTTGTTATGGTATGTTTATTAACCATATAGTGTAATAAAACAAAAAGACACGGTAAAGGTTAAATTATTTAACTTAGAGTTAAATCTAATTGATAAGTTTAAAATAATAACCTAAACTTGTATAAATCCTATTGGATGAGCGTATTGCGACTTATACCCACTTTAGATTCTATATAATACCCTTTGGAACCATTATAAACAGAATTTGACCTTACTATAAAATAATATTTTGAGATTTTCCAAAGGTGCCCCTCTCCTACCTTATAAAAGGGCACCTCCTCCCTCTCTTCCTCACACCACTTTGAGCATTAAAGCTCGGCCAAACCCTGACAAATTCCCTTCTCCTCTTCCCTATAAATATCCTAGAGGTTCTGTTATTCCTCAAAGACCAATTTTAGTTCCCTTAAAGGAGATCTCAAAGAGGCGCTTCAAAGAAGAGGTAATGTCCGTTACCGATTCTTTCATCTTTATTTCTTCTTCCACTTCTTCTTCTTAGGTTTTTTCAATATGAAGTAATAACATCAGTATCACTTATATACTGATATGTTATTATAATTATGAAACAACCTTATTTCACCATCTATCCATCCTACGGAAAACGAAATCACCGCGCATGCGTACGTACAGAATACCGTCTCCACGCCGTGGTGTAATCTATTTTCCACCACAACCTTACTTGGATGGGTATAATGGTGTAAATAATAACTATATATGATTATTTTAAAGTGATATTGATTTTGAAATAGTATATATACACTCCAATACAATTCCACGATCATGAGAATGATATCATCGCTTGTGCATACGTGTGGACTACCATCTCCAAGACGCGATGAGATTCATTCTACACATTAACCATTCATGAATGATTATAAAGTATATATAATAAGTAATAATGAAATATATGACATAATAATGATTCTGGATTTATGTGTATATATATGTATGTCATCTACTTAATTCCATTCAACTCATTAAGGAAAAGAAAACAACGTTCATGCGTACGTACGGTCTACCGTCTCCATGAACGGTGTATTTCTTTCCATTTACTGATCTATTATATATATATATATATTATGAATATATATTATATATAAATCATGTTTTATATTCTGGAATTAATTAATCATGATCTATGTAATCATATGAATAATTACAAGTCAAAACACGGACGACAAATGAAACGATTTTACCCAAAATGCTCTTTAACATGGAATTTACAAAAGAACTGGTAATATAAAGCCATAAGTGAACTATATATGATATCATAACAATGATTATGATTATGGAATAAGACAATGACATTATTTAAATCATTATACAGGAGGTTCGGACACATACGAAGAAAATCGGACCTAAGGTAAGGGAAATATCACAATCTCATTTTTATTCGAGATTGTTTATACTTTGGTATTTACTGGGGTGTATTTTATCATCCACATCCATGTTTCCTCAATAGGTAATATTTTTTCCATCCACCTACAATTTTTTAAAACCTATTTTACCCTTTTGTGAGTTTTTAGTAAAATATATGAAAGGAATCTTTTGTCGTTTTTCGTACGAGGTACTTTTTGACTTTTTCGACAAAAGTACGAGAAGAATGTTTTTTTAACTTATACCACATGAATGGATTTTGAAAACATTATTTCCAAGAATCTTCCTTTACAAGTTTTCGTGTTTATTTTTAATCAAATTCTTTTAGTTTAAAGTTGTATGACATGTTAAGAAAGGAAAAATGTTTTTGAAGAAGAAAGGATATTTTCCTCAAGAATGGAGTTCAAGTGTTTTATCAAAATTATTTTCCATCTAAGATAATAAAGGGTTCTATTTTTATCCCTATTATTACATTGATTTGATTATGTTGTGATGGAATTATTTTTATGAATTCCTTTATCTTATATGAATTGTTTTATGATGTCATGATGTTTATGATTCCCATTTGTATTACATGGGTTATGCAATGATGTATGATTTATGATTTTGTGGCACATATAAGAATGGTATAATTATGAGACGGGTGGGACCTATATCTCCCTCCAATGCATTGGGTAAAGATTTTATATCTCATGAGATAGACATGGCTGAAATGGTAGGTTATACCGGTTCAGTGAAACAGGACTGAAACGAGGGTGACTCGGTTCAGAAATGGACTTTGTCCACTAAGATAGTCTTGGAAATGATTCTTGACTAATAAGAAATGATTCTCTATTATTATGTGTGTATTACACAAAGTTTCATGTTTTATGTTATGATTATTGGGATTACATTTCACTTCTATGATTTATCCCATGTTATGATATTATGATGTCTTTTGCAGGTTAAGATTTCCAAAAGTTACGTTCTTATGTATATGATGTGATTGATATTTCTTTTGTTTACCCTTGCTGAGCATTTGAGCCCACCCTTTTGTATGTTTTATTTTCCCCAGGATATAAAGAAAGGTTTTAGGTAAGAAAAAAAGGGGAAGATCTTTATGGGAGACGTTGAAGATCTTTCACCATGATTAGAATATTACGTTCCGAGTTTCCAAAGACACTAAACTATTACGGTCCTTGTGTGTGTGTTTTTTTATGTAATAAGTATTCCAGAAAAGCAATTTAATTTCCTTGTACGTTAAGCTTAGGGTCCCTAGAGATGGTATCAAAGGAAAGGTTTAGTCAACCTTTGGAAACTAGGATGCGAAAACGTTAGTGAGATCCCTAGAGATATTACTAAGGTATGTCTAGGGATGTCCCTAAGGATAAGTAAACGTATAGGATATAGTCCTAGAACTACGGTAACGATATTAGAATTTAACCTAATATGTAAGATATTATGGGTACTCCCCCTTTACTATATTGTTTTCCCAAGAATTATTTTTGCCTCTCACACTATTCTTTTTAGGTTTTAGACGATGGCTGGAACCCGAAAGAACCGTGTTGATCAATGCAATGGACAATGTAATGATTGTCCTCATGAAAAGACAAATGTTATGGGAGATGGAGTGCAAAATCTTATTGCTATACTTACACAAGCTATGAATCATTCTGGAATTCCAAATGAGCAGAGAAGGGAACAATATTTTATTGAGTCCTTCATGAGGCAACGTGCACCTTCTTTCAGTGGGTCTTCCGATCCACTTGTTGCTGAACAATGGATCAGTACCACTGAAAAGATATTTTCAGTTCTTCAATGTTCTGAACATGATAAAGTCATCCTAGCAGTATATCGTTTGGAAGGTGAAGCTGATCAATGGTGAAATCTTATCAAGAATACGAGGACAAGAGATGAAATTGAGTCCATGGAATGGGACGAGTTCAAGAACTTTTTTTTCAGTAATTACTTCCCTCGTATTCTTCGAACAATGATGGAAAAGGAGTTTCTTGAGCTGAAGTAGAAGGATGATGAATCTGTTGGTATATACGAAGCAAATTTTACAAGACTTGCAAGGTATGCATCTGGCATTATCATCCAACCTGAAAGTAAAGTTGATCGATTTTTCAGTGGCTTAAAACCAAGTCTTCCAAGGGCATTAACTATAAGAGACTTCAGTAGCTATGAAGAAATTGTGCGTTGTTCTATCAAGGTAGAAATGGAAGTTGGTGTTACATATCCATCTCATGGTTTTGACAAGAAACAAAAGATGGAGTTCAAGGAGAAATCTCAGAATAATGGTGAAAAGAAGATGAATGTTTCCTTATGCACAAAGTGTGGAAAGAAGCATGGTGGAGATTGCCTTAAAGGGACTAGGAAATGTTTTAAGTGTGGAAAAGAAGGTCATAGAGCAACTGAGTGTCGAAGTAATGAAAAAAGGGTTTCTAATGATGTGAATAATGCAAACACTGCAGATAACGCACCACCAACACTTCAATGCTTCAAGTGCAAGGAAATGGGGCATTATGTTAATAAATGCCCTAACCCAAGGGTTAGTGATGATCGACATGAGAAACCGCTTAAGGCAAAGGACAAAGGGAAGTCACATGCGATCACTATTGGCGATGTTGAATATGACAACGATGTGGTGGAATGATTATGTGTTTATGTAATGGGATTCCAACATAATGTTGTATCATGGAGTATTGAAATATTTATGTATTGGTCTAATGTGCTATTCAACGTGATTGAGATATTTTTGGAAATAAGATGATATGCGCATAATGAAGGGAAAATGAGAAAATGAAAATTTTAACAGTATTCATGATCTCATGATTGATATAAGGACTAAGTGATATCATGGTTTGAGTATATAGAATTTTGAGGATTTTTGTATGTGGAAAGTGTTAGCTTTTAACTGCATTCATGTTTTCACAAAGGTTAAATGGGTTTTCATTCTTCAAGAGAATACATGATTATGGTATTCACATGTTTGTAATTTGACCAACAAGATATATCTTATGATATATAGGGGATAAATGATGGCATTCACGTGATCATTTTCTTTATACTATGAGCTTAGACTGAAGTATTTTAGATAAGACTAAAGATTGGAATGAATTATGTTAGACATAAGTTAGTATTGTTTAAGTATAAATTTTTTTTTGATATTATTGATGGGATGTTATAGTAATGTAGTTTTAGAAAAAGGACAACCTGCAGGTCGAGCGATAGCCCATCGCGTCAGACAAGGCTATGGGAATCGAACCCACAACCGAAGTGCGACTGGCCTTTTTCGTCTACCACTGGCCTACATGAAGTCCCTGTTTAGTAGAAACTAGTTTTATTATATTAAGCAGTATAAGTCCATTTTAGGAACTATATAAGATTAATCTCACTAGAGATGGAATTATGTATTTTTTTTGATAACATTTATAAACTTTTGTTTGAGACAGTTGGAATGACCCATCATTCTATCACATGATCTGCTAACACATCACGACTGACAAATTCAACTTCATTTCTTTAAGAGATGAAGTGGAAATTGTCCAATGAATGACAAATGGTGAGACTATACCAAAATCACGAAAGTATTTCATCTAATTCCAATTTCATCAACTTTAGGGAAATGATATTGAAAAACCAAAAAATGTTGTCCTACTAGCCTTATATCCGATGAATCAGATGGTACCTTAGATCACCACAAATCAATAGCTTTGTGATTGCTGGCTTTTCCATTGCCATGTTCTCTACCACTCTCCATCAGAACATGATGGTTAGATTTCTCTTCCATATCCATATTTTCACCTACGTGGAAACCCGATGATTAGTTTATTTGGGTAACCGTTATGTTTCATACTTTTGTTTTTAAAGATTGGTTTTGGTATTCCTTTTTACGATGTGGGTTTCTATTAAAGAAACTTTCGAATAGTAAACCATTTATAACCCCGACAAATTTAGAGGGCGAAATTCATTTTAAGGGGGGTAGAATATAACACCCCAAGATTTTAGGAAAAATATTCTTTTATTAATGTCTTATGTTGTATGCTACACCATGATTACCTTGCGCTATACGCAACACCGTATTAGCTTGCAGTATATGCAACACTATTCCTGGATCGTGTTACACACAATTATGATAATAGTTATTCTATGGAACATTGAGTATATATATATATATATTCAAAGTATAAATGAAATATGGTTGGATTATGTTATACGAAACAACGAAATTTTATTCCACAGTACGCAACCCTAACATGGCTTGCATTACACATAATCGTGACCTTCCTCGATAGCGTGTGTTGTACGCAATACCGGGTTTTACTAAACAACAATATATTATTATAATATTGTTATGAACTAGCCGTTATTAATAGTGTTAACTAAATTTTTAATTTTTTAACATTATTATTCATCTTACACATTTCTAGAACATTGTATAAGAACAAAATAAAATTTTCGGGGTAAAATAAGTATTTTTAAAAAAATGCTGTTTTGCCGCCTTTTGATGGCGCACCCACTTTAAATATAGTTTTGACATGTTTATATGTTCAATTTGACAAAATAAAATTCTTCTTTTGAATCAGGATATAAAAATTTACATTAGATAACGTTTTGATATTATTCCGATAACTTTTATATTTTAATGAATAGTAAAAACACGCTATATTTTAATTAAAAACAAAAGTTTTTCATCATAATATCTTATGCGGTTAAATTATAATATTGAATGGTTTTAAAGTATAAATAGAATATATTTTTACCATTTAATATAATGTATGTCATTAGCATTGATTTTACCTTGAATTCGTAGGTTAAATCAATTCAATCTTTTGCAATGTTTTAAAGAAAAACCCGTTTTCTTTCGATAACAGGATTAATTTTAATTTAATTTATGCATCTTTTGTGTATTGAATTTGGAAAAATGGATTCCATATTTGGAATCAGTGGGTCCAAATTATGTTAATAAGCTACTTTTTATTTTTGGGCATTGTGAATAGTAACTATGATAAATTTTATTTACTATAGTTAAAGGTAAATCGGGTAATTAAGGGAAAATATAAGATTATAAAATTACCCAAACACTTAGAAACATCCTATTGGATGGATACAAGTAGACCCATATAACCTAAGGGTCGTATTAGACTCATTTTATGGACTTTTGTCCATGAAAATAATTTAATTATTATTAAAACCAAAGAATGTGACAACATGTCACTTTCTTAAATCTTATAAGAATAATAATTTTAATTTAGTGATAAACATCATGAATCTTCGAACATGAATAGTTTCCAGAAATATAATACAATTATCTAAATCATAGGAATTTATTTAGAATTTTTAGGGATTAAATAATTATCATTTATTATGACACAAAGATGATGCAGTAATTGTCTTATTAATGAAATATTGTCATAATTGATGTTATAAATGCCCAAATAAATGTAATTTGAGACTTTTTATGACTTAAATTAATTTTAAAGGTTAATATGATATTTTATTGTTGATATAAGTAACTTGGTTAGAACTTATCATTCTGTTATGAATTTCATAAAAATCATGTACCAAATAGTGTCAAAATTGACATAAATTTGTTTTTAAAACAAATATTATATTATTAATTGTTATTTAATTCCTAAAAATCTAAGGTTCGGCCAAATGACTTAGATAAGAATAGATATATTAATAATAAACAACTTGGGGATCTTTTGGCTTTTTATGGTATGTTTATTAACCATATAGTGTAAGAAAACAAAAAGACACGGTAAAAGTTAAATTATTTAACTTAGCGTTAAATCTAACTGATAAGGTTAAAATAATAATCTAAACTTGTCTAAATACTATTGGATGAGATTATTTCGACCCATACCCACTTTATCTTTGAAATAAGACCCTTTGGAACCATTATAAACCGAATTTGACCTTAATATAAAATAATATTTTGAGATTTTCCAAAGGTGCCCCTCTCCTCCCTTATAAAAAGGCACCTCCTCCCTCTCTTCCTCACACCACTTTGAGCCTTCAAGCTCAACCAACCCCTGACAATTCCATTATCCACTTCCATATCATCATCCTAGAGGTTCTGGTCTTTCTCAAAGAGCAATTTTAGTGCCCTAAAATGAGATCTCAAAGAGGCTCTTCAAAGAAGAGGTAATGTCCGTTACCGATTCCTTCATCTTTATTTCTTCTTCCACTTCTTCTTCTTAGGTTGTTTTAATATGAAGTAATGACATCAGTATCACTTATATTCTGATATGTTATTATAATTATGAAACAGCCTTATTTCACCATCTATCCATCCCACGGAAAACGAAATCACCGCGCGTGCGTACGTACGGAATACCGTCTCCACGCCGTGGTGTAATCTATTTTCCACCACCACCTTACTTGGATGGGTATAATGGTGTAAATAATAACTATATATGATTATTGTAAAGTGATATTGATTCTGAAATAGTATACATACACTCCAATACAATTCCACGATCATGAGAATGACATCATCGCTCGTGCGTATGTATGGACTACCGTCTCCAAGATGCGATGAGATTCATTCTACCCGTTAACCATTCATGAATGATTATAAAGTATATATAATAATTAATAATGAAATATATGAAATAATAATGATTCTGGATCTATGTGTATATATATGTATGTCATCTACTTAATTCCATTCAACTGAACAAGGAAAAGATAACAGCATTCATGCGTACGTACGGTCTACCGTCTCCATGAACGGTGTATTTATTTCCATTTACTGATCTACTATATATATATATATATATTCTGAATATATATTATATATAAATCATGTTTTATATTCTGGAATTAATTAATAATGATCTACGTAATCATATGAATAATTACAAGTCAGAACACGGATGACAAATGAAACGATTTTACCCTAACGCTCTCTAACATGGAATTTACAAAAGAACGGGTAATATAAAGCCATAAGTGAACCATATATGATATCATAACAATGAGTATGATTCTGGAATAAGTCAATGACATTATTTAAATCATTATACAGGAGGTTCGGACACATACGAAGCAAATCAGACCTAAGGTAAGGGAAATATCACAATCTCATTTTTATCCGAGATTGTTTATACTTTGGTATTTTCTGGGGTGTATTTTATCATCCACATCCATGTTTCCTCAATATGTAATATTATATCCATCCACCTACTATTTTTTAAAACCTATTTTACCCTTTGGTGAGTTTTTAGTAAAATATATGAAAGGAATCTTTTTTCGTTTATCATACGAGGTACATTTTGACTTTTTTGACAAAAGTACGAGAAGAATGTTTTTTTAACTTATACGACATGAATGGATTTTTAAAACATTATTTCCAAGAATATTCTTTTACAAGTTTTCAAGTTTATTTTTAATCAACTACTTTTAGTTTAAATTTTTATGACATGTTAAGAAAGGAAAAATGTTTTTGAAGAAGAAAGGATATTTTCCTCAAGAATGGAGTTCAAGTGTTTTATCAAAATTATTTTCCATCTAAGATAATAAAGGGTTCTGTTTTTATCCCTATTATTACATTGATTTGATTATGTTGTGATGGAATTACTTTTATGAATTCCTTTATCTTATATGAATTGTTTTATGATGTCATGATGTTTAAGATTCCCATTTGTATTGCATGGGTTATGCAATGAAGTATGATTTATGATTTTGTGGCACACATAAGAATGGTATCATTAAGAGATGGGTGTGACCTATATCTCCCTCAAATGCATTGGGTAAAGATTTTATATCTCATGAGATAGACATGGATGAAATGGTAAGTTATACCGGTTTAGTGAAACAGGACTGAAACGAGGGTGACTCGGTTCAGAAATGGACTTTGTCCACTAAGATAGTCTTGGAAATGAGTCTTGACTAACAAGAAATGATTCTCTATGATTATGTGTGTATGCCACAATGTTTCATGTTTTAATTTATGATTATTGGATTTACATTTCACTTCTATGATTTATCCCATGTTATGATATTATGATCTCTTTTGCAGGTTAAGATTTCGAAAAGTTATGTTCTTATGTATATGATTTGATTGATATTTCTTTTGTTTACCCTTACTGAGAATTTGAGCTCAACCTTTTGTATGTTTTATTTTCCCCAGGATATAAAGAATGGTTTTAGGTAAGAAAAAAAGGGGAAGATCTTTATGAGATATGTTGAAGATCTTTCACCATGATTAGAAGATTACGTTCCGAGTTTCCAAAGACACTAAACTATTACAGTCCTTGTGTGTCTGTTTTTGTTATGTAATAAGTATTCCGCAAAAGTAATGTAATTTCCTTGTACGTTAAGCTTTGAGTCTCTAAATAGACTCTCATTACAACATAGTAATATTCTTCCCACATGGGATATGGTTTCATAAAACATCCTATTTTATCCTAGGTGGGAGAGAGTTCTATCTAGTTGTCATGTTCCTTCCAATTAGGTTAGGTTATAAATGAGGGAAGTTTAGATCCTTGGCCTATAACACATAAGGATATAGATGTTTATTCTATAAATGTTACACATGAGAAACACACACCACATTATAAACACAATAAAACAAGACATGGGTACACTATCTATACATTAGGATGTGGAATAAAAGAGCATTTGAGATAGTGATGAGGATAATCGTGATATTTTCCCACTAATAATTTTTTGAACTAAATCCTTTATTATATATTTGATTATTTTTTTACTTTTAGGTTATTTAATTTTATTATACATGATTAATATAAAAATTAACTAAAAATAAAATGAAAAAATTATATTAATTAAGAAATTAATAATTAATTATATATTATATATATAATTTGATAATTAAATAAGATAATTAATAAGTGATAATATATTATATTTAATAAATATTAACAATGAAATTGATATAAATGATTAATATTAAGAATAATTAATTACTAAAAAATATAATTTTTAATATCCTTATTATTTAATAAATATATATTATTATTTAATTTATAATGAAATTATTGATCATCACTACTTACTCCACCTCCCAATGAAATAAGACCTCATTATACTAGCACCGCCCACTTCACCGCTTATGACATCACATGTTGATGATGTAACGTCCATTTTTTTGGGTTGTTATCAAGATAATTTATTTTATAGGTTCCATAATTTGTTATTCATCTCACTTTATATCATTGGACTTCCCCTAGGGAAATATATTTGGTTTTGACAACCCACATTAATCAAATTTCCACTCCCTTTGAGGAGCTATGCCAAGTTCCGTGATTTTTCTGCCTTGACAAAATGCATTTCTTCATCCAAGGATCCCCTTAACCATTAGTCAAATTTTTCTTCCTTAAATATAAATGGATCATTTATAACTATGTGTTAATAAAGTTTCATATATAACAATTGTTGGACCCTTCATGATAATGTATTTTTTTATAATTGTAAATTATGTCATTATACATATTCATATCATTCATGCCAAATTTAATATTTCTATTTGAATCAATTTTGTCATATATAAAAATATACTTTGATAAGTAAATTGCTTATAAATCATAAATAAATATGTTTAAAAGTGTATTTTTACGTATACATTGATTAAAAATTCATCTTGTAATGGTATATGCAAGACAGACACTTTATAATATTTCTTGGTTTCCCTGACAAACTGAATTCGACACAATGAAACTAAAGGATGACACACCAAAATCGAAGTATGAAACACCAAAGTATGACAGACAGAAGAATGACAGACCGAAGTCTGAATCACCGAAGTATGAAACACCAAAGTATGACAGGAAGAAGTCGTCAAACTGAAAATGACACACTGAAGCCGAAGTACGACAGACCAATATATGATAGGCTGAAGTCGACAAACCCAAGATGACACACAGAAATGACAGACTGATGTTATCAAACCAGAGACAAAAGACCGATGATTACTCATCTATTTATATAAATAAAATTTTTCATTTTATTAATTCAAATTTATTTCTAATGGTCATCTGTAGACAAATTAATGTTTCTGACATTATTTAATGATTCATGTAGGACAATCTATATACAATTACGAGGTACATGCATGTTCGAATATCCTTATGCGTAGATAATCATGGAGTATAAATGGACCTCTAATTTTACGTTAAAAATATGATGATAATAGTAGTACACACTGATACACTGACTGTGCAAATATGAGAAGAGAAGAACTAAGAACTTGAGATTACAAAAAGACTACGAAAAACTATCTTCACAAAAAAGGCTCAATATACATCGAGACATCAATGAGACGAACCTTTTCACTCCTTGAAGTTGGATTACAGAAACTGCGATACTCTGTTCTGAAGACATATTCTAGAAGAAGACTCAAATACCAGTTTCTCAACATTCATTCCTTCTAGAGCATCACATCACAACACACAATGAATTCATAACTCTATTCTCATCCTTAACTATGTTGCGTTTTATATTTTCTATTTGAGAATTGTCAATATTTTTTGTATAACACCCAGTCTCTTGAGCATAAATGGATGATATCAAACTAATCTCATACTCAATCACTTATTACATGTTGTTTCCCACGAATAATTGTGGTAGATGTCATGTGTGACCTGGATGGACGAGTGTGATGTTGTAAACCCCAATCTACGGTGTGGATAAAGAGTTCATTTATATAAATAGCTTAGAGGCAGGTGATCACCAAGTGGAGAGGATTAAGTCTCTACTTGAGATTGAACCACTTGTTTACATTGTTGTGCTGATCTTCCATCACCCTGTTTTGGTTTATCCACTGATTATATTTGCTAAAACATAAAACAATTTTTGCTTACACTTTGATAGTTAGTTTTGGTTAGTGATTGAATTTGTTTAATTTAGTAGTCTTGATTCAAAAGTTGAATCGGTGTTCTACACGGATTCATCTGAGGATTAATCACCATTTTAGAATCTTGTTGACTACTTGTACATTTACATTTCTACTAACTTTATTTACTGGGCTGTTTTTAAAATTGGGGGCTTTCTCAATCAAAATTTTTTGAATAGAAATTTTTAATTGGAACTAAATTCACCCCTCTTGAGTATCCACTCCGACTAACAATTGGTATTAGAGGGTTATTTATTTTCAAGTATTTCAAATTAATCTCAAATGTGATTTTAGTTGTATCTTAAAGATCCTAAAAGTTCTGTCATATCTAAATTTTTAGTTCATTAAATTCTAAGTACCTATGGAAACAGGATTTTAGGGTGATGCTACTAACATGCCACCTTTCATTAATGGTAGTAACTGTGGTCATTGGAAATTAAAAATGAAAATGTATCTAGAGTTTATGAGACCTAAAATCTGGGACACAATTGAATAACAACATACATTACCTGCTACTGCTAGGGATACATGGTCGCAGTTGACTAAAACTACATATAATAATAACTGTAAAGTAATGAATTCCTTGTACTATTCTCAGGGTGATGATGAATTCAATAGAATATCTTCTTGTAAAAATGCATATGAAATTTGGGATACTTTAGCTATTTCTCATGAGGGTTAAACTATTGTTAAAGAAATGAGACTAAATACAAACAATATTAAACATGATAATTTTAAGATGAATCCTGATGAACCAATCTCTAAAATGTATCTCGGGTTCAACGAAATGGTAAAAAATATGAGTCTGCACGGAAAACTTGTGGATAGAAAGGACCAGATTATGAGACTTCTTGGATACCGACCTTACAGATATAGGGGAACTTCTGTTTCCATCTGATAATCTTGTAAATTAAGAAGGATACCACAAAAAAATTTAAATGAAAAACTTATGATTTACGGGGAAGAACTTAAGGCAAATCAAGAAGTAGATGAGAATCCAAGAAAGAATTCGGTAGCATTCAAGACTACTAGCTCAAACAGAAAAAACAATTAAAAAGTTCAAGCTCATGTAGATATCTCAACTAGTGAAGAGTCAGATTCAGACAGTGATGAAGAGATAACTCATCTTGATAAAAGGTTCAAAAAGTTTTAATGAAAAAAGAAATTCTTTAGAATGTCAAACTACAAGGGAATGTATGATAGTAATTGAAAATGGAGGAAAGATAGAAAATAGAATCACAACTCAAATGAAATAATCTGCTATGAGTGCAAATGAAAAGGTAATGTGAAGTCAGACTGTCCCAATCTGAAATTCAAGAAGAAATATGATGACAAGGTAATAGGATATAAAAAGGATATGTAGGCTACCTAGAGTGCTTCAGAAGACAGCTCTGATGGATCCGATGCCTCTGATAGTGAATAGAAAAATCATGCCAACTTATGTTTCATGAGAGAGACATCTAAGGTAACACATAACTCTCCTCTACATAATTCCTATTATTGTCAGAATAAGAGTGAGTTTCATAATGATGAATATGTGACTGAGGATAAACTATTTGAATGTTGTGAAATGCTTGAGGAAACCGCTAATGAGCTCAAAGACAAGTATAAATCAATAAAGAGACAGAATTTTTTAAATACAAATTATAAGTCATGTCTGGATATTGAAAATGGAAACCACTCCCAACTTTTAAAAGAAAACACTGAACTTAAGTTATCTCATGGGAAATTAAAAAGAGGCCTTGAGATGTTTACTGCAGGTATAGATACCTCGACTCAGTTTCATGGAAAAAAGATTTCCCCAAAATATACAACTGGTATAGGATATCAGCCTGGACATAGAGGGATCATTAAAACTAAATTTATTCCAAAATCTGGACAATTCACTGCTAGTTTACATACTAGACCATTTCTTGAAAGACAATTCTCTAAAAGAAGAAACAAAGAGTTTATGTCTCAAAATATATATACATATTATAGGATATGTTTTTTAGAGACTTACCAAAACTAGAATTCCCACCCAACAAAGTGTGCAATACCTATCAAAAGGGAAAGTAACACATTATTTCAATCAAACAAAATAAAGACGTTTCTACTTCTCAACGACTTGAGTTGGTTCACATGGATTTTTTTGGACAATCAAGAGTTTCAAGTTTAAATGGGAAGCACTATGTTTATGTTCTTGTAAATTATTTTTCTAGGTACACTTGGAAATACTTTCTAGCTCACAAAATTGAAGCTTGATATTATTTTATCAAATTCTCTAAGCCTATAGAAAATCATAGTGGACTTAGAATTAAGAAATTGAGAAGTGATCATGGCAATGAGTTTCAAAATTAGGAGTTTGAATCCTATTGATCACACAATGTATATACTCGCAATTTCTCTTCTCTTAAAACACCTCAATAAAATGGAGTCCTGGAAAGAAGAAATATGACCCTTTAAAAAATATCTTGGACTATACTTAGTGAATATAATTTACCTATTTATTTTTGGGCTAAAGCTATAAATACAGCTTGTTTTACCATTAATAGAGTCTTGATTAGACATGTTCTTAAGAATAACCCTTATGAACTTTAGATCAATAGGAAGGCTAAGTTTAACTACTTTAGAGTTTTTTGTTGCAAAGTATTTATCCTAAACACTAAAGATAATCATGAAAAATTTTCCTCCAAGGGTGATGACGGAATTTTCCTAGGTTACTCTACAACTAGTAAAGACTAAAGAATATTCAATAAGAAGACCAAATGTGTGGAAGAGTGAGTTAATGGCAAATTTTATGAGACTGATCCACATGAACCCAAAACCTCTCTTGAATATCTTGGGGAGGATATGTCAATTATGAACCTTAATGATAATGATAGTGAATCCCCTGTAAAATTGACATGTTCTCGGAATCTTCCAGAATCTGCACCTATTGAGTCTGAACAATGAGACAATCATGAAAAGTTTAGTTTATATCTTTATAGATGTATTCAAATGCTCAATAATCATCCTTTAGATGATTTAGTAGGTGATTTAAAATGAGGGACACAAACTAGAGCTTCGCTAAGATACCAGGTTCAAATTCAAGCTATTCTATCACTGCTTAAACTAAAAAATATTAATGATGATATCAATGATGAATTTTGGGTGATGGATATGAAATAAGAATTAAATCAATTTGAAAGAAACAATGTCTAGGAACTAGTTGAAAGACCAAAAGACACCTTGACCATAGGCACTAAATGGTTTTTAGAAACAATGTTAATGAGTATGGAAATATAGTTATAAACAATACTAGGTTAGTTGCACAAGGATATATTCAAGAGGAAGGAATAGACAATGAGGATACCTTTTTACATGTAGCTAGGTTAGCGGCCATTAGGATACTACTTGCTATGTAGCTCATCTTAATTTCAAACTTTATCAAATGGATGTCGAAATTTCTTTTCTAAATGGGTATATAGTTGAGGATGTATTATTTGAACAACCCCGTGTATTTACAAATCCCCATTTTTCATATCATGTTTGTAAACTTTCTAAAGCTTTATATGGTCAAAAGAAAGCTCTAAGAGCTTGGTACGATAAACATAGATTCTTTCTTATTTCAAATCATTTTACTAAAGGAATATCATATCCTACTTTTTTATTAAAAGGATCTGTAAATATGTTTTTATAGTACAAATTTATGTAGATGATATAATTTTTGGATGTTCTAAAAATTCTCTATATACTAATTTTTCGAAAAAAATGAAAAATGAATGTGGAATGAGTCTAATGGGAGAATATAAATTTTTCCTTGGATTTCAAAATTTTCAAAATAAATATGGTATTATTTTAAAACAAATTAAATATAATAAATACCTTTTAAAACGTTTTGGTTTGGATGGTAGTAAAGTTATTTATACACCTATGAGTACCACTTATAAGTTGGATGCTGATGAAGCTGGAGAATCAGTGGATCAAACCAACTATAGAGGCGTGATAGGGAGTCTGCTCTACCTTAGTGCCAGCAGACCTGGTATTACGTTTAGGGTATGCATGTGTGCTTGCTTTCAAGATAATCCCAATGAATCTCATTTAAATTTTTTTAAAAGGATTTTTCAAATTTCTCAAATATACTCAAATCTTAGGACTATTTTATCTAAGAGGACACTCATTTGATTTAATAAGCTATTTAGATGATGACATTTCTGGTTGTAATCTAGATAGACAAAGCACCTTTGGGACATGTCACATGTTAGGAAAGTCACTAGTATCACTGATCAATAAAAAACATAATTATGTTGCATTATCTACCATCGAAGCAGAATACATTTCTGCTGGTAGTTGTTGTGAAAAAATTTTGTGGATGAAACACCCATTACTAGACTATGGATATCAATTCAAACATGTCTCCATTTACTATGACAACACAAGTTCTATTAAAATTTCTAAAAATCCAATATCTCATTCTAGATCAAAGCATATTGATGTAAGAAATCACCTTTTGAGAGATCATTATCAAAAACTTGATTTAACTCCTGTGTTTATTGGAACTGAACATCAACTTGCTAATATATTCACTAAACCCTTAAATTCTGAGAGATTGAATTACATCATAAATGAACTAGGAAAGATAAATCAGTAACAAATTTTTATAAAACCGATCTTTGTAAAATTGATCTTTGTAAAATTGATCTTTGTAAAACCAGTCTTTGTAAACCCGATCTATGTAAAACCAATCTTTATAAAACTGATATTTGTAAAACTGATCATTGTAAAACCGATCTTTGTAAAAATGATATTTGTAAAACCGAACTTTGTAAAATAGATCATTGTAAAAATGATCTTTGTAAAACCCATCATTTTAAAGCAGATCTTTGTAAAACACATCTTTGTAAAACCGATCTTTGTAAAACTGAACAATGTAAAACCGATCTTTGTAAAATTGATCTTTGTAAAACAGATCATTGTAAAACCGATATTTGTAATACAAATATTTATAAAACTGATCTTTGTAATACCAATCTTTGTAAAACTGATCTATGTAAAACCGATCATTGTAAAACCAATATTTGTAAAACTAATCTCTGTAAAACCGATCTCTGTAAAACCGATCTTTGTAAAACTGATCTGTTTGAAACCGATTGTTGTGAAACCGATCTTCTTGGAACCGATTCTTTGGCACCGATACATATAAGGGCTATTTTGTAAATTCAATCTGATTTAAGTGAAACGATGCTGTTTCATTTCTTTTGAATTACCGTGTTTAAATTTTATGTTTTCCGATTTATGTCCAATCCCTCTCGACCATTAACCTTCTCAGTAGCCGTAATGCCTCTTACAAATAGTCAATATATCTCTCGACTCTCAACCTCTCGACACAGTTCTAATCCAAAGCTTTTCCATGTCAAGGAATAAGCGACAATAGAAGAGCCTTGAAAATCTCCTCCTTCTAAGCGTTAGAAGGGTGAAACTAGTGGGACAGGGAAACCAAGCTTATAAATTCGGGTTGTTACAGCTGAAAAGAAATTGTTTTCTGAGTGGATTTTATCTAGTAAATCTTTTCTGCTAATGGTACTTGAATCTCAAGGGGGGCTCAATTGGTTTATCAATAATTAAAGACGCCATTATCCCCCGCTTATGCATGAATTATATCACCATTTAAGTATATCACTGGATGAAGCCGAGGCAAAAAAGATTAGTTCTACAACTAAGGGATTGGAAGTGGTTTTCTCTTTGATGGAATGGGCTAAATGCCTAGAGGTACCTCTTGAAGGTGTCTATGCTGACTATCCTGTAATATTCCACCTTATTCAATTTTTTTTCATATGAATATGCTCTAAAGGAGCTTACTATAAATGAAGAATCTATGGGAACTGTTGAAAAATAATTTGAAGGAGAAGTGAGATTGCTTTTTTATGATCATTCAATATTAAATTTTCCCTAGAAAGGGCGATTTATCTACAGTGAAATATCAGGATGTGTTCTTGATTTTTTTTGAAACATGGAATGATGGTGAATCTGTGTTGATATATTATGGTACATATTTCTGAGTTTATTAAACCATCTAAGAAGTAAACCTGCTTATACTATCCGAGAATGATTTCTGCCATGCTGAAGAAATTAGACTGTGTAGAAGAGTGAGATGAAATGATAACTTCCTGTAATGGATTTTGTCTTCAAAAAGACATTTGTAAAAGGACGAACATCTTCTAGTACCTATGGAAGAGATGCTGGGTAAGAGATGAAGAAAGGTTGTGTGAGGAATTAAATACGGTTGACCATTATTATAGATCAAAGGACCATGTTGTTCCTAGTCTCAAACTTGGAAAAGTACCTATCTATTATGATGAGGATGGTGAGGCTGAAGTACCTAGGATGAAGGATCTCTTTTTGATGATAGGAGTGATCCTGATATAGATGAATGTCCCAAGAATATGACATATGGATCTGCTAGTCCTCCTATGGAATTTCTTTCAAGAGAAACTATTCTAGGTGATGAAGAAGTGGAAGATACTGAAGTTACTAGAGTTGAATGTTATGTTATAAAATCAGATGAGGAATCTATTGATGATAATAATAATGATGATTATGAGGGTGATAATGGTTATGATAGAGGAAGTGTTGAGTATGTGAGTGACTCTCTAAAAGCGGGACAACAAGTGGTTGACTGATCCAATGAAGAATCTATTCATGGAGCTGGTGATGGAATAGAGCCTACTGATCAACATGATGATGATCATAGAGATTCTGGAAATGAGGACAGAACACTCCATCCCATTGCTGAAAATCAAGAGATCATTCAGGAATTGAATGATATTATGGTTTCTGGCTTAGAAGAAGAAAATGTAGTTCCACTGCCTCAAATTGAGGAAGTACCTGGTGAAGTTGAAGAAGCCGGTGCTCAGGTAGAACCTAAAGTTTGGATGGTTCCTGTCCCTAGAAAAAGTATTCTCTCTGAAGATCAGGATGAAGAAAGGGGTGATATTGATGTTATTCCTGAGCCTTAGGGAATAAGGGTATGAATTGATAGCATCAAGCCATGATATTGGACTTGTGATAGAGAGTAGGATAGTAATCCAAGATATATTATTTTTGGTTTAGAATATAACTCAGATATGGAAATGGTACCTCCTCCTCCTATTCCTCAAGTCCATGCTGACCCAGAGCCTGCTGCTCCTACATCTCCTACAGTAGACCAAGTTGCTCAGTCAGTGCCTAGTAACTATGTCACTAACGCTGATTTGGAAATGTATAAGAATGAGATATGTGAGTGGGTGCTGCTTCAGTGGGATCCAGAAATGAACCGTCCACCTCAATAAGTGTCTTAGATGCTGATGTAGCAAAAAATGAAAGATTTGCGATTTAGGTGATTCAACCGAATCTTATTACTACAAAAGAAACTATTATTAGACACAAGTATTTGCTTAGAGAAGAAGTAAGAAAGACGAGAAATGAGTTAAATTCCTTAATCTATGACTTCACGACCTCCTTTAGTGGTGTTCTGGAAGTTCTCATGAACTTGGTAACCCATCTAATCAGTGTAGATTTGAAAAAGATGAAGGAAGAACATGTAAAAATGTTGACTGGCCCATCTAGTTCCTGGAGCGGAAGAAGTATTGTTGCTGATTTAGAGTATCTCAAGATAGTGATGAGAGAGGAGTTTTTGAATCTACAGATTGTTTCAGATAAGGAAAAAATTGAAAAGGTACATTGGAATATAGATCATGTATACAATATGGTCAGAGAATGCACAAATGAAGCCTCTGCAGCTCAGAAGGAAATTTGGGAAAAAGTGGATAAGTATTTCACTAAGATATATATCAAGCATTACCTCATCAACCGTTTCATGTTTCAGGAAGAAAATCTTCAAATTTCCCCAGTCACTGAAGCTTTTAAAAATAATGTTCTCCAATTGAAAGAGTTTAAACTTTTACTGAATAGATTTATGTAGAATAAGGATGAATTTTATAAGGCAATGCAATACGGAGGAGAAATCATCAATGACATCATCAAACTTCCCAAACCTTATCTACATGTTCAGGTTGAGGATATTGTGATCCCTCCAGCTACTTCACATGGTACTGCCGCTTGGCCTCTTTCTCCAATGACTGTCTCTCAAGCTCTTACACAGATTTGATCGATCATTACTGAGCAGTCTCCCAGTCGTGTGTTGTCAGAGAGAAGACCTACTCTTACAGCTACTGTTCCTACAGGTCTTTCTCTGCCTGGTGTTATAATCCGATAACATCCATCCTCTACCACTACCAAACCCTCTCCTTCTCCACTGGATCATTCATACAAAGGAAAAGCTCCTCTTCATCCAAAAACATTGTAGTGATGAATTTTTTATTTCTGAAAGGGATTTTTTATTTTTTGTTTGTCTTGTACTCTTATCATTTGAATGAAAACTCTTATGGTATCTTTCTTTTATCTTTTTTTCCTTTCTTTTTTTCTCTTTTTGTTAATCCCAAAAGGGTGAGAAAGTCAGGAATGCATATGAGAAATGGATAGAAAGTATGGTTGATGATAAAACAAGGCTAGCATATACTCTCCTTAATCCATCTAGTGAGGGGGAGATTTGTTTTAAATAATTTATAGGAATGTAATACTTTAGTTATATTAGACAATTATATTATGCCATATTTATTCTATATATTTTCATATATGAAATAATTTGTTATTATAAAAAATGGGGAGATTTTTGGACCCTTCATGATAATGTATTTTTTCATAAGGACAAATAATGTCAATATACAGATTCATATCTTTCATGCCAATTTTAATATTTCTATGTGAATCAATTTTTTCTTACAGCAACATAAACTTTAGTAATTCAATTGCTTATAAGTCATGAATCAATTTGTTTACAAGTGTATTTTTACATATAATTTGATTAGGATTTCATATTGTAATGGTATATGCAAGACATACTCTTCACATTATTTCTTGGTTTCCCAGACTCACCGAAGTCAACACATTGAAACCGAAGGATGACACACCGAAACAAAAATATGAAACACCGATGTGCGACAAACCGAATAATGGAAGATCGAAGTCTGAATCACCGAATTATGAAACAACGAAGTATGATAGACCGAAGTTGACAAACTGAAGATGAAAAACGGAAACCGAAGTTTGACAGACCGAAGTATGACAGGACAAAGTCAAAAAACCAAAGATGACGCACCGAAGATGACATACCGATGTTATCAAACCAATGAAAAAAGACCATAGATTACTCACGGATTTATATAAATAACGATTTTCATTCTATTAATTAAACTTTATTTCTAACGGTCATATGTAGAAAAATTAATGTTTCTGACATTATTTAATGTTGTTTGTAGGAAAATCTATAGTCAAGTACGAGTCACATGCATGTGTGAAGATCCTTATGCATAGAGAATCATGGAGTATAAAAGGACCTCATCTTTTACATTAAAAATATTATATCAGTACACGATGATACACAGACTGTGACAATACGAGAAGAGAAAAACTAGGCCCTTGAGATGCAAGAAGACTATGAAAAACTATCTTCACCACAAAGGCTCAATATACATCAAGACATCAATGAGCTAAACGCTTTCACTCCCTGGAGCTGGATTACAGAAACTGTGATACTTTGTTCTGAATACATCTTCTAGAAGAAGACTCAAATACCATTTTCTCAACATTCATTCAGTCTAGAGCCTCAGCTCCCAACACAGAGAGAATTCTTAACTCTATTCTCATCCTTAACTCTATTGAGTTTTATATTTTCTATTTGAGCAGTGTGAATATTTTTTATATAACACACTGTCTCTTGAGGATAACTGGATGATATCAAATTATCCTCATACTCAATCACTTATTACATTTTGTTTCCCATAAATAACTATTGTAGAGGTCATGTGTGACCAGGACAGCCAAGTGTTCTGTCGTAAACCCCGATCCAGGGTGTGGATCAAAACTTTATTTATATAAACAACTTGGTGGTAGGTGATCACCATGTGGAGAGTATTAAGTCTCTACTTGAGACTGATCCACTTGTTTACATTGTTGAGATCTTCTTCAATCACTCTATTTTGGTTTATCCGCTGCTTATATATGCTAAAACAGAAAACTGTTTTTTCATACACTTTGATAGTTAGTTTTGGTTAGCGAGTGAATTTGTTTAATTCTGTAGACTTGTTTCAAAAGTTGAATTGGTGTTCTACATTGATTCATCTGAGGATTAATCACCCCTTGAGAAACCTGTTGACTAGTTGAACATTTACATTTCTACTACCTTAATTAACTAGACTGTGTTTAAAATTGGGGGCTTTCTCAATCATAATGTTTTTAACAGAAATTTTAATTGGAACTCAATTCACCCCCTATTGAGTATCCACTCTGACCAAAAACAATATTAATTTAATTGATTCTTATTATCCAATATCCTGAGGGAATTTACTTTTTGTTTATTACATACTAGAACCCCATTTTAATGGATAAAGGGGGAAACCCAAAAATAATTCAAGACAAAACAGAATAGATGACAAAAAGGTCTAGAGAGAGAAAACTGACTGACATCACATAACTACCCCTCCCCTGCATGTGAACATCATAAAGCTACCCACTGATGCCCGGATGAATGGAAAACAAGTGTCTTGTGTCAAGCACATGCTCGATTAGATGGCTAATGCCATACCCTCTCAACATCCAAATCCATACAGCTCTGCAATGAAAGACAGTAGCACTGAAACCTCCTCTTGAGGATGTTCCTTGTGGTTGGGCCTAAAATCACCACCATTACAAAAAGCCACACCACAACCAAATGACCAAACCAACCAAAAATCACCAAATCACCAAATCAACTAACTCAATCAACAATACAAAACCTTTATATCAATCATTCACAACATCTCGATAATCCAACATCTGCACCACTGGACCTGACGCTACCCTTATACCTACACACAGAGTCCCTAGAAAGCCCTCCAAGGAATCGTGGCTGAAAAAAATGATTCATACGAAACTCAACCCCTTCACCATAATGATTTTAAAACAACCCCAATGTAGATCACCTCATCACTATGGAAGAAGAGAATGATGTTGGTCATGACCCCACACTGTGGATGAAGAAGAGGAAGAGAACATTACCCACACCATGGAAGGAGAGAAGTTCACTACCTCGACATCGCACCAGAATCAACCCCACGCCACCTTGATCATAACCCAAAGCTGCACCGGAGTATTCCCCCAACACCGTGGAAACCTTCTAATATAGAATTATGTGATGATGGAATATTTGGTTCTTCAGGTCCACATCCCTCTATAATAATTTCATCCTCATTTTTTTCTTCTTCTATATTTATTTTCCATAAATTAAATCATTATCTTTATTCCATTTCCAATAGTCAATTTTATAAAAGGAAATTTCTATTCTGAATATATAATTCATTTTAAATAGAAAATGCAAGTGATATATCATTTCACATTCCCTATATTCCAAGAGGGAAAATTTTTATCCTTTTTCATTGAGTTTTCTTATATCCCCCATCATCTTAATACAGATATTAGAACAAAAAACATTTAGATAAAATACATATTTTTTATGAGTACTCAATTTTTCATTTTATTCTTTGCATCAATATTTTTAAGCATTTATTTAGTAGATGAACCACTGAAAAATCCTCTTCATCCATGTATATATTGAGGACTCATTTTCTTATCAGAATTTTTTTTCAATGTTCAAAATGGTTAAATTTTTTCATTAGAGTACTAAATTGAGTTGAGGTGTATAAGATGATGGACAATGGTGTTGAATTATATTTTCATTTATTTAATCTCTAATATAATTGATTTTATATTATCATACTCGATTAGATAACACTTTTTACATGATAGATTATTTGATGTCCCATAAGTGTCTTGAATTCATTCAATACATCATATAAGTCTGAATTCTTCTTAAGAATGTATATCCATGTTTTCCTAATGTAATCATTAATAAATGTTAGAATTTACCATATTTTTACATTATATTTTTGATTAAATAAATCACACTCATAAATGTGGATTAAATCATGTCTCACAACTATTTTACAATTTTTATTTCTTTGAAAGTATGTTTCAACATTCCAGGATTAAAACTGACCATTATTTTTTTTCATATACACTATTAGGATGACCGTTCACTATCATACTAATTCTTAAAAATATTAATCATTTAATTAATAAATGCATAAACCTATTATTCTATATCAATTAATTATCATCATGTTTTTTCATAAAACAGCATGGTTTATAATAGTTAACTGTAAGTGGAAGCATTTGTTTCTTCATCCTCGTCACTTTTTTGAAAACCCTTCCTTTATCATCATGGACCAACATCTTTTAATTATATAGTTTTTTTTGAGAAATACATTCTTGAAAAATTTCCTGAGACTGAAAATTTTTGTCTCCCTACTGGGTACATAACATACATTGGAGAAAAATTCATGAATTTAATCTTTTTTACTTATCATAATATCCCATCTTCCATGGGAAAATTATAATTACGAGGTCACTGAAATAAATATCACATAGATTCCTCTCATATATGTCTCTAAAAAATTATTGTGTATTTTCCTATGATTGTTATTTCCAATGTAATGATAACACATACTTTGATACAGTATTAAATATTATTCCATAAGCACATGGGACTCTCTAGTAAAATACCTTATTCAATTAACATTTTCATCCTTTGTGACATTCTCAATGAGTTTCTTACTAAAATATTTATATTTATAATTTAAAAAATTATTATAATTATAGAATTGATTTTTTTATTTGATATTGTTTTTGAATCCTCCCATTCCTCCTTTTCCTCATCATCAGGGATCATAATATTGATATGCAAACAATCCTCAATTTGGGATTCTTTTACATCATCCTAAACTTCAAATATAAAATTATTTTTCATATAGACATCTTTATCAACTTATTTGAAATGTTTCTAATTTCTGCTTTTATAGATTTCATGGGTAAATTTTAACTTGAGTGCATGATCCACTAATTTTGTATCATAAAAATTATTCAACCTAAAATTGTGGGATTTAATTGATCCCAAAATTTATCCAAAAAAATGTGTGTAGGTCTTTAGTTTCTTCCAAGTCAATGAATTAATAATCAAATTTTGGATCCAAGGATTTTAAAAAATTCTGACAAGCCCAAATTTAATTAATATATTCTACATTTAATCATAATTGGTTCCCATTCCCATTAATAGATTATGATAATAAAAATGGTTCCAAATATTTCATAAAAATGTGATTTGAACTCACCTCATAGAGATTGATGTAGTATCCTCTTTACATTTTCATCACATTTGAATTTATTTTATGGAATTTTTTATATTTCATTTGATTTTTATTTTCTAAGTGATTTTCGAAAACATGGGTTTATTAAGGATTTGTTTGATTATAAATTTAAATTTTTGATCCCTCTTTTTATTTTATGAAGATTATCCTTGTGTAAATATTGAGCTAATCCTCAACATAATTAGGTTGTTTTGTATCAGTGATCCATGACATCATTAACATATTGGGTGACACCTAGATTTTAAATTTTACTACATCCACTATCATAGTTGGACTTTATAATTTTTGGAATCATTACATAGGAACTCACATTTTTAATGGTGGTTGTATAATTTGTTTTGGAAAAAAATTAAATAAAAAAGGTGGTGAATGAATATGGGATCATAGAAAATAAATAAAATGATTTGTTATGGGTAATGTAAATGTTCCGTGAAGTTAGTGTTATATAATTGGAAGGAAAAAATAATTGGTGTGGGGATTCTGTTTTTGATTGTTTTATTGGTAAGAATAGAGGTTAAGAAATCACCCAGTGGAAATTTATTATTATAGGATGGTAAAATCACGATTGAAAAATTGATAATATAGAAAATTAAAGAGACACATAATTACTAATATTAAATTAAAAATGGAGTCATTAGAATACAAAGAAATTTTTTCTTTTCATTACAATTAAAAAAATCCATCAAAAAACTAATTTAACAATTCTTCTTCATCTTTTTAGTTCATATGACCATTGGTATCGATATGATGTAGTTTTAATGAAACCCTCATACAACATGAAGAAACAATTGAAAATCTCTGAAACTAATAAATGTGGATTTTCAACAAAAAATTATATCACATATGCTAATCACTATTGATGGTTATAGAAAAAATAATTGTGATAACATGGATCCAAGTATTGTTTTTACAATTATGGATGAATTGAAATGAATTACAGAACACTGTATTTATTGTGAAAGAACACATTAAATTAATATAACTAAAAATAGATAGAAATAGATTTTATAAAATATGATAGAGTAGGATTTTTAAAATCCTATTGTGAGAAAAATATTACCATGACAACTTTGATGTCATCTAAACTAAATTGCTGCACTATGAGTTGGAGATATCAAAAAATGATTATTTTATTAATATTTATATTCTCATATTCAAATTTTTTTTTGTATATTATCATTAGATAATGGTAATAATAATATCTTAGAAATAGAAAAATTAGATCTTAAGGAATTTAAAACTGTGACAAAAGATATTCCCCTCTATGAAGTCATTGTATTGATACCAGAGGTTCAATTATAGACTGAAATTGAATGGATGTTCTAATTCAGATAACATGTGGGTACTGAAAATCCACCCAGTGCGGCCAAAGATTTGTGTACGATCGAAGGTAGTGGAGAAAATGTGTCTCTTATATCACATCCTTGTTTGGAAATTCTATACCTTAAAACTTCTCAGATAATACTCATCAAATGTAGAAGTAGCATTATGTTCGTCACATTACTAATATTTTCATGGATGTCATGGCTAAATGTTCACCAAGATTTAAATTTCTGGTGGAATCTCAATTACAGATCTTTAAATAATTATCTTGCACTCCAATGATTTTGTATTTTTATATAAAAAATGTTCTTATTGGATTTAATCATTCACACCCAGGATATAATGTTACCCCATTCCTAAAAACTGGAATACATGTCCCCACTCAGCTCCCTATACTATTGGATCCTAGATATGGCTACTATAGATGTGGGGATGTGCATTAAATTTTTTTTATATTGGGGAATGTGGGATCATGGTTTCTTTTGGTCAAATCTAACATCTAATCCCTTATTCATGTTTATTTGGAGTAATTTTTTTTCTTTCAGGGTTGTGTTGCATAGAAAATTAATTTCAAATTCTATAAAAAGGGAATAATTATATTCTATGATCTCGCCTTCATGTGTGTTTTTTACTACTATATATCATTCAACTGTTCTACAACAATTGTAACTCCTTTGTGTGTTGTGTAGTAGAAAACATGTTGTATACATATATTATAATCGAAGAAGCATAATTTTTGTCTATTATGTTTCCATTTCGAATAGTATAATTGTCTTAAATCTATTTTTATATATTATATGGTATCATATTCATCCCATATTCTCCTATGACGTTAAATTGATCACTATATTAAATGATATCCACTCCCACACTAACAATCTCTAATAATGGTTATAGTAGAAGAAAAAAATGTAGTAATGATAAGGTGCAGTGAATTATGGAGGATATGAGGGGCATGATGTGGGAACTCTATAATTTTATATATTCATGGAATGTCTATTATTTAATGTAATTTTATGTCATTTTCTATATCACACCATTTGAGATGTTGGAAACACTCAATACCGAGTAAAAGAATGATTTTGTAGGGGAAGCTATTAATTCCATGTGATACAAACACAACACTAATCCTAATTGACAAGGGGATCTCACACATTATGGAGAGGGGAAACATCAAGATCCGTTTAAATAACATTAAAAACTCTATTCTGATTCTGAAGATTACCATCATAGTGACATGTTAAACAAAATGATGTATTTTATTACTGATGAACACACTAACATTGAACACACACATATAAAAGGATTAACATGATAATATTCATATTCAATTATTAGGGGTGGTTATAATATTTATTCATTAGCACCCAGGATCCCACATTATTCGACATCTATAAATAGCTACCCAAGTCCCCACCTACTAGCAACCACCATCACTTTTTAATCTATTTTTTGAGAAGATTTATTCTTATATAATTATGATTACCTAATAATTTGGTATACATTTACCATTAACTAAATAATATAGGGAATAACTTTTTTCGAACACAACACTATAATAAAAAAACTATTATATATTTATAAGCTAAAATTATTAGACATGACCATCACAACATAGTCATTGAATGGATGATTATTAAAAAAAGTAAACGAATAAATAAACTTATATGGAAATGAGAATCATTAGAAAAACTAGTACATGTATTCCATATAAATCTCATTTATACAAGGTCAGGAAGGATTTAGTATCACTTTTATTTTCCCTAGACCAAGCCCAATCTAAACATCAACAATTACACCTTTAAAAAATCATATGTGTTAGAAGTTCACCCAAATGAAAATCACTACAAGATCAAAGCTAACAGAACGACCTCCTAAGACTACCACCACAACATATAATACCCATAAAATCTATGTTGTGTTCTTTAAATATTTTATATTGATATTAGGATGATATAAACATTTAGTTATCAACATATTAAATTTTATATAGTTGTACAAACATGGATTTTTATAAATTAATTAATTATTACATTTAAATATTGATTTTAATAAAATATATTAATAAACCGTTATTAATTCGTATTATAATTTATTAATAATACAAATTGAATTTTTAATTATTGATAAGTAATACTAATATAATAATACTTCATTAAGAAAAAATATTTTGTTTAAGAGAAGTTTTTATTATAAATTATTTTTCAAATATAAATTTATTATCTTTATTGTATTAAATTTACTATAAACTATTTTTTTATAAATTTATACATTTTAATAAACATGAATACAATGATTATATATTGGTTATAAATTTTTATAAAATAACATGATCATAAAAAAAATATTTTTTAAAAAATATTTTTATATGTGTAATATATTATCATTTAAATAATTTAAATTTATCACAATCAAAATATTATTATGATAAATTTTAAATGTAAGAAAAAATTTATTATCATTTATTTTAATTATTTAATCATTTGAAATAAAATTACAGGAAATCATAGCCGAAAAGAAGATTTTTCTATAAAAGATGAATTTTATTATATTTGGTATTTTATTTTAAAAGAATCAAATATGGATTTTAGAATTTGAATTTGATAAAAGAAACCATTTTTTAATACAATATATAGAACAAATATTAGGATAATTTTTTTCATTATTCTTCCATATTGGTTTATTTTTAAGTGAATAGTGAAAATAAAAGTTTACAATTACTGTCAGTTTTATAGAATCATCATCATAAAATAATGAAAATTTTTTTATAAAAAGTTTACATGAAGAATATTTATTCAAAGTAGTTTAATATTTTACTTATAAATAATATTTTTAATTTAAAATATTATGAGTATAACATTGGAGAATAATGGAAATTTTAATTTAATAAGAAAATTATTTTGATAATTTTCATAAATTATATAATTACAAGGGTACAATAGATTTTAGATTTGTTTAATTGTAAAATAACAATCCTATATTTATTCATAATTCAATAATTGAATCAATGATTAATTCTATAATCTTTTTCTGTGTAAAATAATTTCAATTCTTAGACGGTCATTTTTGTAAAAATAATTTTCATTATTTATTTCTTACATACTTTATAATTAAATTTTACTACATCTAGAAATTGGAACATGAAACATGGATATAATATTATAAATTATAGTAAGAAATATTAGGTAAAAATAAAAACATATGTTTTTGTGAATACAAATAAGTTACCATGAAAAAAGGTGGTCATAGAGGTATGGGTAAAAATGGTTATGGGAGGGGGGGTGGGGGTGGGGTGGGAGGGTTAAACAAGATATTAATTCATAAATATCAGAAAACAAGGCATAAATTTTATTGGTTTAGTGGATTTCGACCCTCAATAACCATATATTTTAAATTAGTCTCATTTGGTGTCATTTTACCTTGAAAATGACTTTGTTTAATTTTAATGTCATAAGTATTTATAAGAATAACAATCCCCTCACTTATAAAGGGATCTATCCACTACTTCTTCAAAGCCACTCTAAAATTGAATTTATCCTTTTTTATTTACAGTAATTTCATACAAAATAATATTATATTATATTTTTATGTTTTTATATCGACCTCAAATATGTGGAATTAGATATTATGATTTCTTTTTATTTCCCCTTTTGTTTTTAGGACAATTTGATGAATGAGAGAAGTGACTTATGGTAGTCTAACTAGATTCTTAATTATGAAGATAGTTTGTTATCATGGAGGATATAAATATATTGTGGTTGGAGAACTATATTTTTTTATATAGTTTTAGTGGTTAAGGATATTTTCTCATAGTTATGATGTAGATAAAAAGCTACTCTATAGTGGATGGGAATTGGAGTCTGGGATTTTCAGCCAATAGCAGGGTCACTACGTCATATAGAGGTGTGTCCAATATAGTATCATTATTATGGAAAGGATGATATATGGTACTGATTCCTATTACAACATATTCCTTTCCACTAGTTTAAATTATTTCATTGTTGACCATACTATAGAACATTGATATAATTTTTACTGGGCACCACATTAGAGTGGAACACTATTTTACCTTGTAGTCCTATCTGTTTTGGGACACATTATGGTATAACACTATATACTTTATCATGACACCTATTATTCTATAATTATTATAAATATATTTTTCTATCTATATTAATATAGTTTTTACTGACCTAGAGCCCCCTCAGTGATGATATTTGACTCTCTCTATATTTACATTGGTGGAATGTCCTATCGATTGATAGACTGGGTTTATACTAATCATAACTCTGTGAATTAGTCAATTTATATTATGTTTAATCTATTCTTATCCTGTAATTTTATTCCAATTGAGACACTATTGATGGATTTATCAAAGACATGGTGATTATACATAGTATCCCATAGATTTAGGTTCTCTAGGATATGAACTCTTCCTCCCTCATCACTGGTCTTGAAGGTGATATTTTTTTTATTTGATCTTTGGGTAGGTGTATATATTTTATGGTCTATCCCTTACAATACATTGTATTCTATTTATTTTCTTGTGGTTTTATTTTATGTAATTGATTATTTTAAATGCATGATAGGCGAATATTATTTTTTACCAATTTAATTTATTTTACATGCTATTTTTTTTTGAAAGATAGTTTTTAATGTTAAAACATATATTGACCCAAAGGTAGTATTGATTTTTGTCGTTATGAAATGGGATAATTGGTGAATCACAATAGATATTTTTTAGAAAAATGTGGTATGGAATTGTAATGTATTTAACCATGGTAAATGATTTGATGAATTATTTTGTTTCTATTGAACAAAATGGGGATGTAATTGACCTTTGGGTGTCCTTGGGGTATGGGAATAATTAAACATAAATGATCCCTAGTTTATTTATCCATCCTTATGGGAGGTCCCCATAATTCCATGGTGGTAGTTGGTTATCCCTACTAGATTAATGTGGTTCCAAATTTTTATTATTAACTTAACTCAACTAGTATCTTAGGTTTGTCTTTGGTTTTAACACTCACATGTCATGTATTTATTTTGGTGATTTCTGGACACATTATGTTAATGGATAATTGATATGTTTATATCCCCATTCGTTCTTAATATAGATATTTTTTTACTAAAATCTATTTATTTTATTTTTTTATAACACTAGATTACATGTTATTATATATGGAATTTCTTATTTGAATATTACATAATTTGAAATGAAAATGAAAGGATCATTTACATATTAGAAATTATTTCATTAAGAATTTGTTTATAAACTTTATTTTATATAAGAAATAACAAAATCATGTGTAAATAAATTGTATAGATTCTCTATAGTAACATACTGGGATTCAGTGATCGAACCCTAATTTTTTAGGATGGAGTTTCTAGCCTTGGTTATCATGGATTCTTGTAATGAAAATAAAGTATTTTAGAGGAAAACTCCCATAGATAATTTTGCATTACTTATAGGATGGTATGGTGGTCGAATTTGGTCATGAGGAAATAGAAACATGGGTTTCTTCAAGTTCCATGATTTTGTATGTACATATTTTTTATAGACCTTGTAATCATATTATTGGGTTTTATCCATTTAGTTTAATTTGTTGATATATGTTGTATTTTTATATCTCTAATGATAATTTAATTGTTTTTATTTTATCATAGGTCAATTATAGGTTGAAATCATTCCAAAATTTCATTTTATGATACTACACTATTTGTAGCTAGCCCATGGATACCTATAAAAATAATAAACCCTTATGGTGGTTGAATTTGGGTGATATTATGGGTTTACCCAGGTTGACTAGTCAATTATTTTTATTAGATCATCCTGTTACATTAAATCATTCACTCATTCTTGTGTCTCACAGACATGGGATGGGGTTTTTGTGGATAAACATGATATATGAATTCCATTAATTGAGATGTTGTGTGTTTGTGTACAGGGCCTTCTCAATTACATGAAAAACATTGAGTATACATGGAATGTAAAAGGTTTTCACTATCCCTTGTTTATATTTTTTCTATTTTGTATCTAGCTATTTAAATTTAATAAATGATTAAGGAATTTTAATTTATCCTTTATGGTTTCTATATATTATCATAAATCATGGATCCTCCATGAAGAAAAATCATGAATACTAGAGAGGAAAATATAGAGAAATTAAAATATGATAAGTCTATGGTTGAAAATATTTTGGTGGAAACTAGAGTCCAAACGATCATATCTATGATCCAAGTTTTTTATTCCGAATTATAATAGAAGGTGGACCATGCTTCAGCATTCAATACATAACATGTATTGATCTTTCTTGGTGAAAATTTCCCAATAGAAGTATAATAATGGATTGAGTGGACCTTCTAATTATAATGAATCATTGGAAGATGTTAGGTCCAAAATGGTCCTAGATACCCTGAGAGGTGGGGGTGAATTAGTGTATAGATATTTTTTTCAAACTTCTTCCTTCCCCACTGTATCTTGTCCTATTTTTTACAAGTGTCACATCTAATACTACTTAATTTAAATGTTGATCGTGTCCTTTTCAATTTTATATTTTGATAATTAATTTAAAGTATTGTTATAAAGAAATCATAAGGGCACATAGATTTTTACACGGTTTACCCTCATTGGGATACATACAAGGAGCATACCACAACAATGTGTTGTTTGTACTAGATTCACTAATACTCACTGTCAATAATGTTGTTCAGGCTACATCACATATATTCCTATGCTCACTGCCTTTATAAATATTTGGATCTTTTCACTGAATTCCCAAGGGTCACTCCCGATATCTCTTAATCTAGATTAATAGCAGTGGAATGGATCACCTTCTTTGTCTTCCTTTTATTATTGATCTTGGAAGGGACCCACACAAAGTTTATAGACTTATAGGTACCTTTATTATCGCTACTTAATGAATCCCATACTGCATGTAGATTCTCTATTGGAGTACTAATTTCTTCTATGAGTGAATAAATATTAACCGTAAATGTAATTGGAAACTACAAAAATTCTCAAAAAACTTTGGTGTCTTGCATGGAAGTCTAATTCCTTGTGTGAATCCTTTTTCCTTTTTCGTGGAAAAACAACATGAGCCCCACTTTCTATTGCATGCAACTCTTACATGCAAGGAATTACTTATTTTCAACTACCATCATATGTGCAACTCCATAATCATGTGGAAACACACTACATATAAGACACTCACTACTTGAACATTCTAGAGATCTAATTATTTCTAGTTATTGAGCTTCTACTGAATGATGTGTGGAGTAGCTTATATATAATAATTTTGGTTACCCAGATCATGAGGAGCTTTGATTTCACCCAAACGTGAAAGCCTTGACTACCCTAGCCTCTTTAGCATAACTCACCATGCACACAAGACCATAACATTCACATCCTCTAGAACATCCATTAAATTTTCATGGATCCTTTATAAACATATTATGTCAACCATATATTTATAAATCCATAACTTACTATAGAAAATCATTTTTTAAACAAACATAATCAATCCAAAAAATGAATCTATGTAAACCTGATGGATTTCTTCCCAAAAGAAGACTCCAATTTAATTTCCAGCAATTATATTACTAAAGGGTAATGAATGAAGTTGTATAATCCAATTTTGAAGAAACAATTTCACAATGATAACACTTAGACTATATTCTAGAAATCCTCTAATCAGTAATTTTTTCTATATACAAAGGAAGTGGTGAATTCATAATAGTTCGTTACTTTAGAGTAAATAGATCGTCCTATAATGGAGTATGCTACTGAGATTATAGAGTTAGTTCAAATATCTCCAAATCAGGTTTCAAATGACTATTACATGGAAAAAACATTATATATGGGGTTTAGGGTTCAAATTCAGTTTATGATTTTTCTTATGTTCATAACAAAATTAATGGAGGTTAGAGAGAAGGAATTTATAGATGAGGTGAACATAGATGGGTAGGAATGACTCTTCAGAGCATCAGTGATACTCAGAGGTAACCATATTTTTTTTCTATTCTAAAAAGTATGTGTAATGACCCACCCCGATGTAGTGTCAGGAGTTCACAAAAGACAATAGGGAAAAGTATGATGGTCTATTTCTTCTGGGTGAAAAATAGATACCCCAAAGCTAATTGTAAGAAAACACACAATGTGTTTCAACCATGTTTTCAATATGTTAATCTCAAATATTTCAATGGGAGGTCATCCAAGGGTAGTATAGTTTTATCCACCTTCACTAAGGGAACACAGTTTTGACATGACAAAGAAAACTAGGTGGTATCTCAAATTTAACATCCATAGATTTTGTAAAGTGTATTAATAATAGTTAATTTCGTTTTTTAATATATTATGTTACTTGAAATACATAGTTTATCTTATATCACATATTACACAAAGGTTTTGTTTTATCACATTAACCATTGAGTCCCTTTTTTGACTTATGTTACACACATGGCTCAGTTTTACCATAGAAAAATATGTTAATAAAATAATTTTCTTAAAATAATAGTTATAACCTAGATATAGGAATGATTAGAGTGAATATTATTATATATACTATGTAATCATTGTCTAAACAAGGAAATAAAATGAATTTGTTGATTATCAATTAATTAGAAATGAAAATAATGTTGAATTGAATATGAAGGATGTGTTTTTAAGAAAACTATTTTTTATAACCTAGAAGAAATATTTTCTTAATAAATAAAATTATTCAATATTTTTGTAATTTATAAATTAAATTTATATGTTTCATATTTAACCTTTTTTTAAAATTCATTTAATATGTTTGATTGGGTTTAGATAATAATAAATTTAGATTTATGTTAAAAATATGCATATGTCTAAAATGAAATTTCACAAACAATTAATGAAGAAAAAAATTTAAATATAAATTTTGACACATTTAAAATTCTTATTTGAAGAATATATATTTTTATAAAATAAAAAAAATTTACTTTTGGTGATTTTTTTTTGTATTTTTATGAAAATTTTTATATTTTTATGAATAGTTAATGTCACCGAATTTTTATTGAAAAAATATTTTTCATATAAATAATTTATAATTTAAAATTTATTTTATAATTTATTTTATAATATAAATACATAAATTTTATATTATTTAATACAATTTAGCTAATTAGAATCCTTTTTATAATTAATTTAGATATAAAATGAAGAAAACATTTGAACATTTTCATTTTAATGCCATGATTTGTCGTCTCGTTTGTAATAGTTTTTAGAATTTAATTATGATAATTCTAGGATTGGAATTTTGAAAAACATATCCCATATCTGGATAGAATTTATAATAATGGAAGCTTAGTTTTTAACAAAAATATTAGTGAAAACAATGGAGCTTAATAACAGTAATTAAGGTAAAAATTTGTTTACATAGTGGGTAAAAATTAATATCAAGGGTATAAATTACATGAAAAATTGTTAAAAAACCATTGAATAGATATTAAGAGACCATATGACCTCTTTTATTAAATTTTTATCATTAATGGATACAAAATATGTAAGGTATTCCTCGCAATAGTGTTTAAATTTTTATATTTATTAGAATGTCACTCCCCCTTCGCTATTAAAAGTGACACACCCCACCCATTTTATCCAATCCTATAAATCCATTTAGGTGTTCTAAACCCTAACAAATAAGCTCTAGAAATCAATACAATAATCTTAGAAGCCCCACTCTTTTCATGAAGCTACACAATGAATCTCTTTCTTGCAAACCAAAAGAAGGTACTTGAAAAAGAGGTAAAATTCTACAACGTCCATTTATTGTTTATCTCCTTCTCCTCCCATGAATTTCAACTTATTAAATTATTATATAATAAAATAATTATACTAAATATACTTAGAAGTAATTATGTTAATTTTTCATTCTACACCTACACACACTTCCATCAAATGTGATATGATATTACTGTTCTTGTGAACATTGTTCTACGACATTAAGGAATGACGTCGTTCTTTTTTCATTTACCATCTCTCATGGATAGACTTATGACAGACACACTATTTATATATGTTATATATGTTTCATTAATACTTATTTTATTTTTAAATAACATATTCTTTCATGGATTCACTTTTTTTAATTACGATAATGAAGTTTGTGGACCTGTGGACTACCGTCTCCTCGAAGCAATGTGATACACTGACACATTACATTGAATGTATTATTGATTTTTTTAAAAACATCTATTATATAGATTAAATATAAATGATATTAATGAAGTAATTTCATTTCATTATGTATAATATATTATTCTATTTTTTACCCTTTTCAGACACTAAAACAACTATTAAATTTTTTTGGACATGTTGACTACTGCCTCCTCGAGGTGGGTTGATTGCTTTTAAATCATAAAAAGTTTATATATCAGTATTTATTATGAAATAAAAAGGTATATATATAATAATTTTCATTTTTTAATGGTAAATTTTTTTAACATCCTTTCTATAGTAATCATTAAAAAATGAGAACTTAACTCATGCATACGTACATCCTGTTGTCTCCACAATTGTTAATTTTTTCCATTTTTCATAACAATAATTCACAATTAGTTTTAAATGTATAAATTATTTATAAATATTATACTTATGTCATTATTATTTTTCAAGATGTCTTTTAATAATGAACCCTTTGACCAATGTTGACCTACAAATGTCACTTTTTATATATAAATCAGATATGGTCAAAACATAGGACATAAACATTGTTGATTTAGTAATTTAATATAACAAGTTATAAGTGGAAAAAACTAATAATAAAATTGTATTTGTTTTTATGTATGTAGATAGTTAATATAAGATTATAATTCATGATGACATTGGAAATTCATGAAAAATGATACTCATGGTATGGTCTTTCATCTCAATTTATATTCCATTGAGTGTTATTTGTTATTAAGAATGCAATTAAATTTTTATGTTGTATATATAGCCAATTGACATGACATATAATTAATTTAAATTATTTATTGATATTAAAAGTTTCAATTGATGTTATTCATTCACATATGTCATGACTCAAAAGGAATTCAAGTAGTAATGGAATTCAATACTCAATTTTCATTCATTAAGTCAAACATCAATGTCATTGGTTATGTTATACCAAGAATATGTACGAAATGATCTATGATTTTGTTATTATGTATTTTTAATTTTATTATGTGGAATTAATTTTTTCATAGATAATTATATCATTTATTTTTTATTACTCCAATGATAAAATATTTTTAAGGGTTTTCTCATATAAATATTATTTCTGTGAGATATATTGAATATTAAAAACTTGATTTGGTTTGGTGTTTTATATACATCAAAAGAATGTATTTGATGATTCTTATTCTTAAATTTGTGGTTCTTTACATGTTCTTTTTATGATTTTCCTTTCATTGGGAATATTATTTCAAAATTTTCAAATAGGTTTTATTTTTTTGTCGCAATTTTATTTCCTTGTGACAGTTGTTATGATATACACCTATTTTATTTTATGAGGTGTATATACAGACGCTTTAAAAGGTTATATCATTAGTGTAGGTACTCTAATAATTTTCAAATTTTCATTTAATGTTATTCTAATCATGTGTATTGGGATTAAAATGTTTCAATATATTTAAAGACACTTTGGAATGCTTAAATATTATTTTCCTCAAGAATGCATTCAATGATTTTGAGGTCATTTCCATTCAGAAACATCAACAACCACTGCTGTTACTTATCCTCCAATAGGGATATTTATTATTTATACCATTAAAATTACTTCTTTTGATGGATTATTATTTTCAAATAGATTGTTTTGTATCTTGTTTCATTTCTACATGTTGATTATGTCCTAAAGAGGCTGGTATGAAGCATATTTCAACTCTGTTGGTTGATTATTCCATAATTATATTTTCAATAAACCAATTACTTTTACATGGGATAAATATTCACTGAATATATTTTAATGGAACTCACTTTTTTCTATAGTTCAAGCAAATTTAAAAAAAAAATCATTTGTAACCAATTCATTTTCCTTGGGATTACCATGGTTCAAAGAGATTGTTTGTAAAATCATTTCTTTTTCAGGGTTTAGTGATATTTTAAATAGGTTTTTATGGAACTCATTTTTTTTACAAAGGTTAATCATTTTTCAATTATATTTTTTTGTAACCCATTACTTTTACAATGGTTAATCCTATTTTCAAACAATTGTAGTTGATTTTTTTTCTTGGGATAATCATGTTTTGTAAAGAATAAAGGTTCTTTCAATGAATTTTGATGAATACTCTATGTATATGGTTCTTGGAAATTATAAATTATTTTTGCACCCATATATCATTTCATGATCCCATTATATATTATAAAATTATTGCGACATGATAGTACTCTGATGTATAGGTTAATGGTCAATTTCTCCATATAAATATATTGGAATATGGTGATATGATTATTCAAATTTGTAAGGGATCTATAAGGGTTATTTAGGGGTTCAATGTGATGATTTTCCCAGATATCGATATTTTTTCATTTTTGATTTATATGGGTATATAATGATTCTAATGATCAAGATTTATATGTCATAGATCAGTATTATTGACTCTGATGAATGTTTCATTTTCCATGTTTTATTATTTGATGAACCTTGTTTTGAAGGATTTGAGTTGCATTATGATTCAATTTTATTTTTTTATTTTTTCATCACACCCTTTTCACCTTTATTCTCTTTTATTATATTTAATTTTTATTTTCTATGCTTTCCAAAACTAATTATCTGAGAAGACCCTTCTCATGTTTCCATTTTCATAGGTTTTAAACAATGATGTTGAACAATTTTTTTGTATAATGTAATTCACATTGATTTTGTTGATGACCTAATGTGAGATAAGAAGTGACGGGTATAACATGAGATAGTGTTCTTCTTTATGAATTTTTTTTATGATTCAATATTTATGTGATTTTTTATGTTAGAGTTTTTCCTAATTCTTTAAAACTATTAACCTTATTGGTTCACCAAAATGTTAGTGATTCATAATTACTTATTAATTTTTTAAGGTTTCTAGGGAAAATTGGGTCACAATTATCATCATCATAGAAATAAATTAAAATTTAAGGATTTCAGCAATGGATTTGGTAGTGTGTGTCATGAGGTATTATAGATAGTATTAAAATTCGTTACATATAACTTTGATGATTATGATATTTTCATATGCAGTTATCTTAATAGTTTGGGATACTGTTATAGTACTATATTCATAATGTTTATCAGAAGTTCAATAATTTAGAAAACTAAGAATTTTAATTGTAATAAATGTTGATGTTATTAATGAAATTTTTGAATACATATTTTTGGGATGACGTATTTGTAACCCCTAGGTTAAAAATTAATTATATTTGGGGTAGAATTAATTTCTTTGTATTAAATAAAAAGGGGGGGACTATCCATATTCTCAGTGATAACAGGTTCCATTTAGATAGGTATTGGGGATGAAACCCATGAAGGAAGCAGGATAAGTGTTTCACAATCTACCATTGGCTCACACGATATCCTGGTTTTCATGAAATTTTTATGTTAAAGAATATTTTTACTAAAAATTTTAATGGGATTTTATTTGAGGAAAAATTGTTGATTTATATTTTAAGAATATAGTGTAAAATCCATTTAATATTTGGGTCTCAAATTTTGTAAGAAAATGTTTGAATAATATTATGGATAGTTATTTATGGAATAAATTAGATTGTACTTTTGGTAGTATAATTTAATTTTAATGGTTAATATATCATTTGATGGTTTACTAATTTTTTGAATTATCATACCATGTTATATTGATTTTGTTTTTGGAAAATTATTAATGGCTAGTGGAATAACATGAATATCTATTTTAGGAATATTTTGTATTTAAAATTTGAATTTTGTGCTTCAGGTTTGAAAACATTCCACTTAAATCTCTACTAGTCCTTGGAAAATAGTTTTTCCTTCCAAATCAATCTTTTAATTCTCCACAAATGATCTCCCTATATTGAATAATAAATATAAGTAACATCTAGTGACCTTTATAATTAACATATTCCATTTTTAGAGGATTTTTTATTTATACTTTTTAAGATATGGGTTTCAATAATGGAATTCTATAAATTTTAATCATTAGATGAAAAATAAAAATTTTGGTGGAAAATATAATTTTAAATGTGGTAGGATGTAACATCTATGTATTTTATGAAATATATTATGCCAATTAATTATTATTCATTAATATATTGTCATAAACATGAGACATAGTTTATATTTAATCATATACAAGAACATGTTAATCATATGTTGCATGAAACATTGAGTCTCTTTGATGGCTTCTGATATATGCAAGGCCGAGTCTTAAAAGATAATAATATAATATTAATATTATTTATTTAAAATAATAGTTTTTACCTATAAATTGGAATAAAAATAATGAATATCATAAAAATATTATGAAATAATATTTTACACATGGTCATAAAATGAACTCATTTCTTACCAATTCATTATAAATGTAAATAAGGTTTAATTAAACACAAAGAATGTTTTTTTATGAAAACAATATATATGACCAGAATGATGTTTTATCTTAATAAATTAAATTAAGCACTATTAGTGAAAGTTATTACATGAATTTATATATTATATATTTAATAAAAAAATTTAATTATTCAAATTATTTTTATTTGGTTATGATAATAGTATAACAAATTTTATGTATCAAAAGCTGTATTTTTTTAAATGGCAGTTTTAGCTACTTTTAATGACACACCATTTTTAAAAATTATTTTCCAAAAATTTGAAAGACTTATTTTAAAAAATAAATTTATTTTTTGAAATTGGATTATGTAAATTTACTATTGATAAATATTGGTTATTTTTCTGATAACATTCATTTTTTTGATGAATAGTTATTGACATTGAATTTAAATTGAAAATTTCATTTTCATCTAAATTATCTATAATGTTAAATTATTTTTTCAATTTAATTAAAATTATAATTAAATCAATTTTTTAACAATTAATACAATTTATTTATTTTAAATCATTTTCATAGGGAATTTAAAAAAATAAAAATAGAGCAAACTTTTGAACATTTTCAATTTAAAATCTCGCATTGTCATCCCGCATGCATGATACATTTTAAAATAATTTGTACCCATTATTGGATTGGGAATTTTTAAATTTGATTATATATTATAATAATTATAATTTTTTATTTAAAAAAATGAAATATTTGTTTTTTACCAAAAATACTTGTGGAAGTAATTAATATTAATTATAATGATTAAGCTGAAAACATGTTTACTTTGTTGTTAAACATTAATATTAAGAGTCCAAATGACCTATAAAATTTTCAAAAAACAAATTTATTTAAATTATCCACCCATATAATCTATTTTATTGAATTTAGATCTTTATTGTAGGAACAAAATGTATGTGAGATCATTCATTAGTTTTTACCTATTTATATTTAAAATAATGCTACTCCCCCAACACTATAAAAAGGCACTTAACCTCCCCCAATTATCCACACCTCTAAAGTAATTTGGATCATCAAAAACAAGAAACTATAATATCCCAAAATCACTATCATCATCCTAGAAGTCTCAAATTGGGATGAAATCCACCCAAGGAATCCATTTCATGAAAACAAAAAAGAGGCACCCAAAAAGTGGTTACATTTTTCAACGTGCATTTATATTTTATTTCAATATCTTAACATACAATTCATATTATTCCATTCTTATATAATAACATAATTATCCAAAATATTATTATAAGTCTTATTTTATGGGTCATACCAACACCTAAACACACTTCAATCAAATGGGTAATGAAATTACCATTCGTGTGTATGGCGTAATATGAACTTACCAAATGATGTCATTTTTTCCATTTACCACCTCCAATGGCTATGAATTATAATTTACGAACTATTATAATATTATATATATGAAATATTGTTTTAATAATTATGGAATTTTTGTATAACACATACCCTCATGCTTCCCATTTTTTGTAAATATGATAATATCATTTGTGGATGTGTGGACTACTAGGTCCTCAAAGCGATGTTATACATTCACATGATAAATAGAATTTAGTATGGATGTGTTTAAAATAAATATATTGTTTAAATGAAATATTTATTATATCAATTAATAAATTACATTTTTCATAGTATAATATATCATTTTTGTTACCTTATTCTCACACTAAAACTGTGATAATGTTGTTCATAGACATGTAGATTACCACCTCCTCAACACAATGTGATTCTTTTCACATAACAATATATATATATATATATATATAATTTTATTATTATGTAAATTGGTATGTAGGATATAATAATAAATCTAGATTTAGAATCTTTACACACCTTCTTTCTATAATGATCATTCAAAAACATGAATGTTACTTATGTGTACGTACAGTCTACTGATTCCATGATTGTAACATTCGATCAATTATCACTAATATAATTCATTATTGGTTTTAAAATTATTATTATTATTATCATAAATTTGATAATTATTTCATGATTATTATAATCGATATGTTTTAATAATAACCCCTTTAAGCATTATTGACCTACCAAATATGTTTTTGACATATAAACATACTATGGTTGAAACATATGACGTAATAATTATTTATAATATAACTATATATAACATTTATATAAGTGAAATAAAATTAGTAATAATATTTTCAAATGTTATAATCAAATTAAATAATTAATGTAATTTAATTATCTAGGAATATATAGGGAAACTGCGACAAATCAGACTCAGGGTAAGGGGTTCCGTCCCAATTTATATTCTATTTAGACTTATTTGTTATTATGAAAATAATTAATTTCTTATGGCATATATAAATCCCATTGAAATGTTATATAAAAATTTTTATTTATTTAATTATATTAATTCTTAAAATTTTTTTGATTCTTTCACAGATATTACTACCTAAAATCTACTCAAGTAGTAGTGGAATTCAAAACTATATTTCAGTTTCTTGGGTTAAACATATATGTCATTGGTTTTTCTAAACAAATAAAATGTTTGAAATAACATATTATTTTTGATTATGTATGTATAATTTTATCTAGTTGATATACATTTGTCACACATAATTATATCATTTTTTATTCTCACTCCAATGATACGATCTTTGCAAGGGTTTTCTCATTACACTATTATTTCTACAAGATATATTAAATATTAAAAACATATATTTTTTATGTGTTGTATATAATTCTCATGAATATATTTTATTACTGTTATCATTAAATTTATGGATTTTATAGTGATTTTTATGATATTACTTTCATGGTATTTAATGTTTCAATGTTATAATAGCGGTAATAGATTTTTGTCACAATTTCCCTTGTGATGTTTGTTATTTTAGACACCTATTTTAATTTATGATATTTATATACTACACCTTAAAAATGTTATATTAGTACTCAGTATATTCATATAATATTATATGTTCATTTAATGTTATTAAACTCTTGGTGCTTATGATTCCAATGATTCAATGTGATATGGGACACATTGGAATTTTTATTGATTATTTACCTCATGAGTGTTTTTAATGATATTTTAAAGTTAATTCCATAAATCATCATCATATAACCATTATTTCACTTATACTACATTGACGATATTTTTCATTGATATGATTCTTTTTCATTGTTTGGATGGAATATTTTAGTTTTAATGAAAATGTTATGAAACCTGTTAATTATCCACGTGTTTATTATTTCCGAAAGATATTCTTATGAAACCTATTTCATTTACACGGGTTATTTATGATCTATAGTGATTGTTATGAAACCTGTTTCTTTTCTACATGTTTATTGGGTTCTGAATAGTTTTTTTCTTGAACCCAATTATTTCCATGGGATTGTCTTTTTTCAAAGAGTTTATTTTTGAACATAGTTATATTTACTGGTTTAAATATGTTTCAATGTTATTGTTTTGAAACCTATTTATATTTAATTGAGTAATCATGTTTTGAATATATTTTTTTTAATTCAATTCCAATCCACCGATTTACCATGTTTCAAATATATTGTTTTACAACCCAGTTCATTTCCAGGATTTAATCATATTTCCAAGAGATTATAGTGGATCCTATTTTCATCTCATTAGTTAATCATATTCGACAATGAATTAAGGTTGTTTAAACGTGATTTAGTAAATTATCTATTTATTTAGTTACTATACCTTATAAAAGATATTTTAAGACAAATATCATTGTGTGAGTATGTTATAGCTTATATGATAGGTGCGTCCAGAAAGAATTATGATTCATTGTGTAAAGATTATTTTCTCTTGAGAATTATATTGAAAGGCATCCACATTGTAATTAAAATTTTTAAGGGTTCTATAAGGTTTAGGTAATGGTTCAGTGAGATTATGATCCAAGATACAAATATGGTTTCCTTATGCTTTCAATGATTCTATAATGTTCCTAATAAAGAATATTGACATCATGTGGCTCATGATTTTTGAATATGATGAAAATTTCCATTGCTATGTTTTTATATTTGATGATTGAGGTTTTGATGGGTATGGGTTCTTTTATGATTCCCTCATATAGATTGATTATGTCATCACTCCGTTATGAACTCTTATAATCATTGGAGATATTTTCTTTTTAATTTTTATGTTTACTTTTCCTGACCATACGATCAAACACTTTATATTCTTTATTTCCCCCAAAATCTAATGAATTGTGTTAAATGATTTATATCTATAAAGGATTTCACAATGATGATATTTATGAATTGATGTTAAATTAGAAATGTTGGGTATAATGGGAGAAGATTTTTATCTTTATTAACAGATTATTTATGAGTCTATGTTGATGTGAAATGTCACTATGGTTGTTTTTTCTAATTAATGAAAAATTTAAACCTCAATGGTCCTCCAGAATGTTAGCGATACATGAATTCATTTTTATTTTTCAAGGGTTTTATGGAAATAAAATGGGCCATAATTATCTGTATTATATATAGAAATGCAAACATATGGATTTATAGTATAGGATTCCGAAGGGTGGGTCCTAGGCTATTTTAGTTTCAATAAAAGGTCTTCTTTGATAAATACGGAGTCTATTATATTTTCATATGATATTCTCATATGATTTTTGAATAATTTTATATGATTACAAATTTACGGTTGATTAGAAGTACAATGTCCTAAATAATCCATTTATGTGTTTTAATTAGTAAAAATATTGAGGTTATAAATGAAATTCTTGGAGATATTTTTTTGGGATAAAGTATTTACAACCCATTGGATCAAAATTAAGTATTCTTATGGTGGAATTATTTTTCCGGATTAAAGTAAAAAAATTGGGGGAAACACATATACTAGTGAAAACATGTCACATGTTTCTAGGCGGAGGGGCTTGTACCCATGAATGATGGATGATAATGTTTTAACACACTACAACTAGAATCCACAATCTCCTATTTAGCATGAATTATTAAGGTAAAGGATATGTTTACTAAAGAAGCCTGTGGTGTTTTTTTGTGGAATAGTGTTTGATTTACCTTGGGAGAATATACTTTCAAATCCATCTAATACTTTAGTTTCAAACACTATTAAGAAATTTTTTAATAATTTTAAGCATCGTTTTTAAAGAATAATTTATTAGAACAATGGATATTATTGTTGAATTTTAAGGCTATTGTATCATTTGGTGGTTTATTCATTTTGGGAATTATGTTACCATATTCTACAAATTTTGGTTTCGTTCATGTCTATATATAAATGAAATCATTGGACTAACCATTCTATCATTATAGCGTCTCAAAAATTTAAATTTAGTGATTTATATGTGAAAAAATTCTTTTTAAAAACTCATCTTTTGAAGAAAAATATGAGATTTTGATAAAGTATGATATTCACTATACATGTAAGTATATTTCCATATAATCTCAGTATAGATGGTGAAATAATACATTATATTTATAGAAAGGATAATGAAATAAATTTTTATATTATTACCATTATTTCTAATGATAGCGATGGACTTTTACAGACCTATTTGGTTTGTGGTTTTGTAATCATTTAATTTATATCGATCATTTTTTATATCTCTATATATTATTATATTGAAATTAGTTTTACCATCGAAATAAATCACTTGATTTTCCACCAATGATCTACTAATGCTGAATACTAGTTATATGTAACATATGGTGAACATTACAATTTATACAATATTTTTTTAATATAATGATTTACTTATCCTTTATACAATTCCGGTTTCAATAATACAATGGATTAAATGATAATCATTTGACAACCATGTTTAATTTTGAGGGAGAAGTTCATTTTAAGGTGTGTTTGATGTAACATCTTATGATTCCATAAAATATAATCTTTAAAATAAATTTAAATTTATAAATATATTTTGTACATGCACTACATATTTTTCTTGAATAACTTGTTACACCAAGTCTATATTTTGTTGGATGCAACATGTGGCCCCTTTGAGGAGTTCTGTTACATGCAAGGTGGAGTCTTACTAGAAAATAATATAATACTTGTTTTATTTGTTTCCAATAGAATTTATAAACAAGTTGTTAGAATAAAAATAATGAATATAATTACCTTGATTATGAAACAATAGTCTATAAATTTTTATAATAAAAATTAATTGGTTACTAGTTAATGATAAATATAAATAAATACCAATGAATATAAAGAATGTTTTTTTAAAAACTATATTTTTGGCCCAATGATATTTAGTATTAATAAATTAACATAATTATCATTAGAGAAATTTATTAATTATATTTATATGATATATATTTAGTCAATTTTTTTAAAATTCAACCAATATTTTTTATAGGGTTAATATAATAATAAACCCATTTATATGTATAAAAAGCACTATATTTTAAAAATGCAGTTTTTCCACCTTTTAAAAGAGCACCAATTTTAAATATTTTTTCACCATTTTACTAATATGTTTGAAACAATAAAATCATTTTCTGAAATCATACTATTAAAATTTACTTTGGGTGATTTTTTTATTTTTATGATAATGTTCGTATTGTGATGAATAATGAATGACATTGAATTTTGTTTGAAAGGTTGTTTTTCATCTAAATAATTTACATTTTTTTAAATATACCTTCAATTTTTTTTATTTTTCTTATTATATAAATTTTATATTATTTAATCCAATTTATATTTTTTAATAATTTTAAATGTAGTTTTAGATATAAAAACATACAAAACTTTTGAATATTTTCACGTTAAACACCTTCTTTGTCATCTTATTTATGGAATTAATTTGAAATTAATTTTTTCCATTTATGATAATAAAATTTGGGAAAATGGATTACATATTTTTAATTTGAATAACATATAATGTTAAATACGGTCAACATAGTATTTTCTAGAAAAATACTTGTTAGTGAAAATAAATTTAATTATAGCTATTAAGATAAAAACGACATTAATTAGTGGTTAATAATTAATCCCAATAGTTTTAATGACCAAAAAACTTGTCCAAAAACAATTTTATGGAATTTATTAGACCATATAACTTCCTAGGTAGAACTAGGATATTTTTTGAGGCACATAATATAATTGAGACATCTCAATGGTGTTTACCATCTAATATTTATAAGCATTCCACTTCCCCTCAACAGTTAAAATCCCTCCCCCCCATTTCTCTACACCTCTCAAGAAGTTTATCTCTTCCGAAACATTCCAATATAATTTCAAAATATCAACAATATAAACATAGAAGAATCACTTTGGAAATAAATCCATCCAAGTAGGACCATTGCTGAAAACAAAAATGAGAAACTAGAAAAAGAAGTATCATTATTCAATGTGCATTAATATTTTATTTTTTCTGTACCAATTAAATTATTCATAATACATGATTATATAAATTAATAAGTTTATGAAATATATTGACATTTTTTATCTTATGTTTTATACCTACACCTACACACATTTCCATCAAATGGGTAACAAAATTATCATCCATGGGTATGGCTGACCATCACCTCATGAAATGATCTCATTTATTTCATTTACCACCACTCACGGTTGAGAATTATCATGTAAAACATATTTCCAAATTATATATATATATATATATATATTATTAATTTTTTCTTAATACTTATAGAGTTTTTATAAAACCCATACCTTCTTCAATTCTATTTTTTTTTTCGAAATACCGTAACATCATTTAGGGACATGAGGACTACCACCTCCTAAAAGTGATGTGATAGGTTCACCAACAATAAGGAATTTATTAAGGATTTTTTTAGTAAAAATAAATAATATCAGTTATATATATATATATGATATTAATTAAATAAATAATTTTTTGATGTATTTTATAAAATTTTCATTATTTCCCTCTTTAAACACTAAAAAGTGATAACAACGTATATGGACATGTGGATAATAGCCTACATAACATGATGTCATTAATTTTACATAAAAATAATTTTATATATAATTATATATGATTTAATAACATAGTATTGATGATATAATGATCATTAGGGAAAGATAAATGTTACTTATCATTATTTAATAGTTACAATTGAAACATTATGACATTACTCATGTGTACGTATGACCTATCATCTCTTTGATTGTAACATAGGTTCATTTTTTCAAACAATAATTAATGATTAGGTTAAAAATTATATTTTACCTATAAATATTATACTTATTTAATTATTATTTTTTGATATAATTTATTAATGACCCATGGAACATAGTTGACCTACCAAAGTCATTTTTGACACATAAACCTAATCTCCTCAAAACATATGTCTTAAAAATTATTAATTATGAAATATTATTTACCATGATTATAAGTGAAGTAATAGTAGTAATATAATTGTAAAATTTTATAACGTATGGAAATAATTAACATATGTTTATTATTTAGGACGACCGAAGAAAACCATGATAAATCAGACTTAGGATAATGGGTTTCATATAAATTTACATTCATTTGAGACAAAATTGATATTATACACATAATTAATTTTATATGGAGTATATACTACCTTTTGAAATTTTATATCATGAATTTAATTCATTTAATGATACAAACAGTATTAATTTATGTTATTATTTCACCAATTTCATGATTCAAATGATACTGAAGTAGTCAGGGAAATTTAAATCAATTTCAATTCATTAGGTTAGACATATATGTCATCAGTTATGTTATTCCAAAAAGATATTGGAAATTTCTTTTTATTTTAAAATCATGTATTTTCACATTTAATGCATATATTTTCATTTTGAAAAAAAATTATATCCTTTATTTATTCTCAATCTGATGATATAAACTTTTTAGGGATTTTTTCATCTCACTTTTATTTCTGTGAGATATATTCTATTTTCACCTATTTTATTTTTCTGTATAGAAAAAAATTCCAAATAATGGTTATTTCTATTATTTTCCTTAAATATAAGGAGTTTTACATGTACTTTTTTTGTTATCAATTTCACGGGTTTTACAGTTTCAATGTTATAAAACAAGTATTATATGTTTTTTTCTAAATTTTTCATTATTGTGATGTTTCTTATATTATATATATATTTCCTTATATAAGGTATATATACAACTCATTTGAAATGTTATATCATGAATATAATTACAATCACAATATTATACGTTTTATTTAATATTATAACAATCAAGGGGATTGTGATTCAAATATTTCAATGTGGTATGTGAAACATTGGGATGATTAATGATTATTTTCTTGAAGAATATTCTTAATTAACATTTAAGGTCATTTATGTTCATCAACATTGAGGACCATTGCTGTTACTTAGCCTCCACTGGGGATATTTTTTATGGATACCATCCTCATTCATTCTTTGAATGGACTATGTTTTCTTGAAATAGACTGTTATAAATACGATTTATTATACATGAGTTGATTATGTCCTAATGTTATTATTAGGAAACCCACTTAATTTCAATATATTTATTATTTCCTAATGATATTGTTATGAATCATATTTCATTTATTCCTTTTTATTATTTCATAACAATATAGTTATGGTTCTAAATTGTTTTACATCGGTCAATCTTATTTCCAAGATATTATTTTCATACTCATTACTATTATATAGGTAAACATGTTTCAAAGAGACTATTTTGAAACACATTTATTATCAAAGCATTAATCATGTTTCTAAGAGATTGTTTCAAAACCCATTTCTTTTCGAAATGATTAATCATGTTTCAAATATATTGTTTTACAACCCATTTATTTTCCATGGGTTTATATAGTTTCCAAGAGGTTATAGTGGAAACGGATTTATTTTCCTTAGTTAATCATTTTATGGAATGAATAAATTTTATTTCAATGAGTTTCGATGAATAATCATTGTATTCGGTTCTTAGACATTATAAATGATAGGTATTCCTAGATAGCATTGGGTGATCTCATTATAGCTTATACAATCGGTGTTCCCAGATAGCATTCTGATGCATTGGGTAATGATTATTTTCTCCATAGAATTATTTTTGACGTTTTCCCTATAGTTATTAAAATTTTTATAGATTCTATGAGGGTTCTATAATGGGTTCAATAGTATGCAGTTCCAAGATAAAAATAAAATTTCATTATGCTTAGTATATGTTTATAGTATTTCTTTTGACCAACATTGATATCAAATTACTCATTATTATTGACTATGTTGACCGTTTCCCTTTATTTGTTATCATATTTTGTAATATAATGTTTTTATGGGAATGAGTTCCTTTATAATTCACTCATTAACTTTTATTGTTTCATTACACACTTATTAACTCTTATTCTTAATGATGTCATTTCTATATTAATTCTTAAGTTTAAACATACTAAGCATCTGATATCTCATTTCTTATGTTTTGGTTTCCATATGTGTTAAATAATTATGTTGAATAATTTATGTCTATAATATATTTCACAATGATGATGTCGATGTCCTAATGTGAAATAAGAAAATTTGGGTATAAGAGGAGATGGTGCTCATCTTTATGAACCCGTTATTTATGATTCCAATTTGATGTGAATTGTTTATGTAGTAGATTGAAATATTTATTTAAAAATATAAAACCAAATGGGTCTCCAAAATTTAATTAATCCACCCTTTTATTTTGATGTTGAATGGTTTTATGGGAAAAAATAGGTCACAATTATCGACATCATTGCTGATAATGTAATGTTATCTCTATTATTAAAGGATTCAGGAGTGTGGGTCCTACGATTTTAGATCAAAATCATTCTAATGCTGATGCTTAGGTGGTGAACAATGTTAATAATGATTATTTATGTGCATATAAAGAATATTGTTTCCTAAAAGAATTAGAGGAATAAAAAATAGACCTGATATTTACAATAATTATTGTTTCTTCTATGGTTATTGATTTTAGTGATCATGGTGAAACTCATTGATTTATCTTACCCAATATGATTGAAATATTTGGCATGTGTTTAGTAACTATTCTTTTCTTGATGAAATATTCCACACCTTCTATGATGAATATAAAGAAATGATTTAAAGCTCATGGGTGTTGGGTATTGATCTATGAAATAATCATATTATGGGAATTTTAGTTCATGATATTCTAGAGGACTAGATTGGGATACCCCTAACACTGAGTGGGGGTGAATCAATGTTGATGAATTTTTAATCCTATTTAAACACACTATCCCTATAACTCTTTGGCCATCTAGGATATTGATTCAATTAATCTCATTTTCTTATCTTATGAAGGTATATGAAAGCAGTAAAGATAAGAGATGATATTTTTATAAGTTTCACTAATAAAAAAATGTAGATATATCCGTGGAATGGAAAAAAAATATTGGCCACAAAACCACTAGAAAAACAGCTTTTGTGTTGTTATAAAGAGTAGAATATTCCCTAATACTCATGAAGAACTTGGAAAATTATCCAATAGTGCGCGTTTAATAGATATTGGATTGAAATTTATACTTCCCTCGAAGAAAGTGGTCTCTTAATTGATGATGTTTTGTAACACCAATAATGTCCTCCACCAGTTGAGTCATATCCGATGTCACAGTTCTGCTTTGTTTTTTAATAGTCTTCTTCTTCACTTTGTTACGTTTACTATAGCATGCAAGAAACTCCTATTATCTCTTCCCAAAAATAATCTTTATTATTTCAAAATTTTATTCTGTAATTAGTCACAATAATTGGAATGTGTGGTCGATTTATGAAAAATATATTCTCTATATCACAAATTAAAATCTACGATATAAATTTGGTCACCAGATCTTCTTAGGTTCTTTTCAATTTATTCTTCAGTGAAAAACCAAGTACATTGAGATCTATTCTTTTTCTTTTTACTGTAATCACAAACATCCTTTTTGATTATTAAATCAATGAAGACTAGATCAAAAAATCATCATTACAATGGATATTTCTGCAATAAAGGAATATATATCGCATACTCTCTTTCTTCTTCTTTGACACATAATAATATAGAATATTGTAACAATTTCATGATCTATCTTTCAATTTTCTAACAAAAAGCTTGTAAGAATATCTTGGTGTAGACAACTTCTGCATCACTCACTAATTTTTCACTTCCATACTTGCACACTTCCCTGAATGCAAACCAATCTGCTTGCACACGACTCTCTACTTTCACACCACTCTTGTGCGCAACTCACCAATTTTGTTCCAATTCTAACGTACACACAACACACTATCTTCTTGCAACTCCAGACATATATTCAAATCAAAACATGTGTGCCACATATTCTTGTGTTCCACTCTCTAATACATACATAATTAATAGCTAATATTTTCTTTTAACTATTGAGCATACCCAATTAAAAGGGTACCATCCAATTTATTGGCATTTAACCCTATACTTAACTTCCAACTTGCATGTCACTTATTACTTGCGTGAAAAATACATACATTTAAAGACCTCACTTCATGAATGATCCAGATCTCATATTTTCTCTATGTATTGAACATACTGAATGAGGAGGGTAGCTGCCTATTTATAGGTATTTCACCCAACATGATACTTATTTCTTGCACGAAAGTTATGACATGACCAAAAAATTCATACCTACACTGACCTCACTACTTAAATGATCCAGAGAATAGATTTTCTCAAAGTGATTATCATTAAAAATTAGAGGGGTAGCTACCTGTTTGTAGGTATTTCACCCTACAAAAAAACATCTTAATTTTTATCCACTTACTAATTGTAAAACAAATCTCTACCTACACGGCCCTCACTTAACTTGTGTGCACTTCATTACATTGTCATATATTAACGCGATGACCTCGAAATATGAATTTCATAAAAATTTACAAACATCCATAATAGTTTTATTCATCCTCATTTTCTAAAAACACTTCCATCCATTCTCTATTTTTGGACCCAAAAATTTGAAAAACACAGGAAAATTACGCCACCTTTACTCCCTCAATCCATCAAAAGGATTTTATCAAATGTTCTCTAAAAACCATATGATATTTGTAAAATAAAAATCAACAGAGAATTGTCATATTCATCTTGAAATATTATTCTACCATGACATCAAATTTAATCAAATGAATCTATAACAATTCACTAAGGATCATCATAAATCTCATTTTCCTCAGACAATTCACATATTTTCTAGGAATATCAAGGATTGAGGACTTTAATAAATCTCCATTAACTGTGGAACCAATTCATCATACTAACAGAAATGATATCTTCATTTCTCATTGAACACTATTAACAATAAATGATTTTTTTTTGAAAACAAATTCAATCAATAAAAAATGCGGGAACAACAGTCTCACCCTTGGTATTTTTTGGAAATACCACTAATGTTCTTTCCAAATTATTATTTCTATGTGTGAAACTATTGTCGTCTCTCTCCCAATTACTTTTCAAACATTAATTTCACTTTCACTTCCCCTGATTGAAGAGAAATACAACGTTCATAGTAAAAGGGTATTTTTATATAATTATGTAATGATCCATCCATCATTTCACTCTATTTCTACTTGAAATATGCTCTATATAGAAAACAAGAGGATTTTATTTAAACAAGAAATTTTGTCCATTACCAACTAATCATGATACATTATAGAATGGGAACTTATATAATTATCCTCAAGTATTTTTAACTATCATTCTAGGATGAATTTATATAAATTGAGATGAAATTTTTAGGAAAATATACCTTAATCTCCAACACTCACTTCAACAAATATACCAAACATATTCATGTGAAATAGGAAGGATTAGGGAACTTGGGGAACTTCCATTCTTCGTATGTCACAAAAATTTATTTTCTCCCAATTTTTAGATGTTTTTTTATTTTCTGATAATCAAGGATGAAATATGTAACACCCCAAGCTTCCACGGTATGATTCTCTTTGAACAATACAGTAGTGTGTGTTGTACGCAAGTTCAAGATTCAATCACACTACGACCAATCAAAGTAGTCGTTATGAATAGTAATAATTTTTTTTGAAATTTTATAAATTTTATCTCTCAAAATGGATGTCATTTTTGGATTTGAAATAACAAAATTAGCCTAGGGTTCAAATTTTGGTACTTTTTAGATAACTTTTATATTTTGATGAATAGTGAAAATTACTAAATTTTAATAAAAAACAACTTTTTTAATTGATATAATTAGAAGTGATATATTATGAATTTGAGTTGTTTTAAAGTATATTTAAAATATATTTTTACCATTTAATACAATTTTGGTAATTGGACATAATTTCAAAATTAAACCGGACATAAACAAGTGTCAATATTTTGATAATTATTATTTCTTGAAAACACAGGTTTTGTTTTAACAACGAGAATTAAGTTTAAATTAATTTCTAACACTTCTGTGTTTTGAATTTGGAAAAATGGATTCCATATTTGGAATCAGGATTTCTATTTTGTGCAAAAAGGTATCTTTTATTTTTAGACATTTTGAATAATTACTTCGGTAAATATTTTATTTACCATGGTTAAACGGTAAATCCTGTAAATAAGGGTAACAAAATAATATTATAATAATAAGTAATTACCATAAAACGTGTCCTAACCTAATTGGTTTATACGTGTCCGACCATGGTCATATTTGGGTCAATTTTGGGACCCCATACATCCACTTGTAAGTGATAAGGACACTTTATATTAATAAAGTTAAAATAAATACAAAAATTACATAAGCATATATCTTTTAGACTTTTTTACATAGGGTTATATATGTTGGATTTTTGACTCTAAATATTCATTATAAAGATAAAAGGATTTCCTATATAATGGTATTTTATTTATAATTTTTATACATTTAATAATTTATATTATATATGGCACAATAATGATGCAGTATTTTCCTTATCAATGAAAGAATCAAATAATTGGTATTATAAATGTTAAAATAAATATAAAATGAAAGTTTTGATGACATACATGAATTTAATTGGTTAATATGACATTATATTATTTCTTAAATTAATTTTTTTTTAATTAATAAATTTGTTAAGACTCTAAAAAAAATCAATTATTTAATAGTGTCAAAATTGACATAAATGAGTTTTTAAAACAAATATTATATTATTAATTGATATTCCATTCCTAAAAATCTACGGTTCATCCAAATGACTTATATAATGATATTTGTATCATTAATGGACAAATGTAGTGTCTATTTGATGTATATTGTATGTTTATTAACTATATAATATAAAATTTCAAAGTGACATGGTAAATGTCAAACTAATTAACTAAGAGTTAAAAGAAAAATATAAGGTTAATATAATGACCCAAACCTGTCTTAATTATTTTTAATGAAATTATTTCGACCCATATCTACCTTATAATATTAATAATCCACTTTGGATCCATTATAAACCGAATATGAGTTTATTATAAAATAATATTTCTAGCTTTTCCAAAGGTGCCCCTCACCCCTCTAATAAAAGGGCACTCACCCTTCTCACGAAATCACACATTCAAAGCATTTTTGATCGGCCAAACCTGACCCAAATACTCTCTCAAATTCCCTCACTTAAACCTAGAGGCCTTAGTTTGATCATAAATCCAGCCTAAGAGCCCTTTTGATCAAATCAAAATGAAGAACCCAAAGAAGAGGTAATGTTTTCACCACCATTTTTCAACTTCCTTTCTTCTTCCACTTCTTCTTTCTTTGTTATTCCTATTATAAAATAATAAATATAGTATCATATATATACTTTTATGTTATTATAAACATGGTACAACCATATTCAGTATTCTATCAATCCTTTTAATGACATGTCACCATACGTGCGTACGTACGGCTTACTGTCTCCACGTCGTGGTGTAATTGTTATTCAAAAAATTATTATTTGGATTGAAATAATAATTATTTTTAATTCATATGAATAATAAATATAACATGATAATTATTCTCTATATATGATATAATATCCAATTATATAATATTTTAATTTCAAAAGAGTGATATTGTCGCGTGTGCGTACGTACGGACTACCGTCTCCATGAACGTGATGAGATTAATTCACCATCATATCCATTCAAGTGTAATTATCATTTTATGATTAAAAATAATGTTTAAGGACTTGATATCATTCTGGATATGAATAATATACAACCTATCTATAACAAACATGACTTTTTTAACAAAACATATAAAAGAAAACGAGTAAGTTAACACCCGAAACGACGATAATACTAAAATATTATTAACAAATCATTATTAGAATATAATATATGATATCATAATTATGAATATGGTTCATTTATAATTTAATAAAAATGTTTTAACTATTATACATGAGGTTAAAATACCATATACTAAGGAAAAGTACAAGGAAAGGGGTTTCCATCTCACTCTTTATTCCCGTGAGATTCATGCAATATTGCCACTATTGCCATTTGTGTGGTGTATGTAATACCAATTATTGTATTCTTTGCATAATACACTTTAATTTATGTGTATTTACATATTAATTTTATGATACCTCTTTCATGGGGTGTATGTTTCGTATGTTATCAAATAGGTAAGGGTTAATTCCTCAATCTCATTGTTATCTGAGATTGTTTATGTGTAAGTATTTACTGGGACATTTTTATCATCCATGTCCATTTTTCATAAAAATGATTTCAAAATGATTATTTTAAGGATTTGTAAAAGGTACTCTTTATCAAGAACTTAATTTTAAATGTTTTAATGATTTATCTTTCTAAATATTTTTAATTAATGTTGAGTTTTTCAAAATGGTTTTTATGGATTTATTTATATGGACATCAATGTTTTTAAAATGTTAATTCATTTCAAAAGTTTCAATGTGGTATGGGACACTTTGATTCAAAAATGTCTTTAAATTACTTCTTTTCCAAATTTTGTCACTTTTAAACGTTTTCATGAAAAATAAAGATTTCTCTCAAAATATGAAAATCAAGTGCAAATGTATATGTATTTAACGCAAGCTTAATTTTTTTTTCAAAAAACCCGATTCTCAAGTGGGGTAGACAAGAAGGTATTTGGAGTGGACCCATCATGGCCTGTAATTAGTCGAGCAATCTCATGAATTATTTATTTTGTTTTCAAAATATTGTATAATGTTTTCATAAAAATACTGGAGTATGTTTGAGAAATTTTAAACGTATGTATCTTAATTTTTTTTGCATCGGTAGGTCTCATGACACAAAATAGTGTCTTGGCACAAGACCTTTACAAAATCTTATTTGCAGTCTTGGCACAAGGCCTTGACTATGTGGTTATAATAGTATGACATTTTGAATTCCATCATTATGAAATTGGTTATTGATATTTCATGTGATTATTAGACTAGTAGAATATCCATGTGAATAAGTAAATGACATTATTTCATTTTATATTGCCATATTATGCTGAAGTTCAAGTTTAAAAGGATTTTGTTTTAGTTACACACTGCCTTAAATGTTTTTGTGTATTTATAAAAATTTCTACTATATTGTTATCCTTACTGATCATATAAGCTCACCCCTTTCAATGTATTATTTTTCCCAGGATGTGAAGAAGTATTTTATGAATGACTTGCAGGGATAGTATAAGGGGATATGACTGTGGAGACAAGATGTTGTTGCAGTTTTAACTTTATGATGTAATGTAAACTTTATGAATGTTTCTAGTGATTCCAAGGCTACTAAACTAAAAGGTATTTTGAGACTTGATCTTTTGTGATCATGCCAATGTTATATAATAACGCACCAACTCTGGGTAACTGGGGTCGTGGTGTTATAGTTGGTATCAGAGGAAGTTTAGTACAAACCATGGAACCTAGATTTAGATAAACTCTAATTAGAGCACATAGACCTATGATGGACTTTGAGGATTGGTATAGAATAACATCCTAGAAATTTTGTATTTTAAATATTTTCTGAGTTTTCCGAGCAATACATCCATGTCTAGATATGAGCAGGTAGAGGTGACTCTGGAACAGATGTACTTAAAGGTAAATCCCGAAAACACCGATTTGAGCTATAGTCGAACGGGAACTGGTGCACGACAACATGCCTTGTTGCACTCTTGGTTACGACACTCCTGGGGTATATGCTTAGGATAATTCTCATTTACTTTACAAACCATTATGAAGGGCTTATGAGTATATACGTACGGAAAGAAAACATTTTTATGATTATGGATTATATTTGTAAACTGTTAAATTTAGGTTAGGTATTTTACAAGTTTGAATTATTCATTACAATTCTTAAACTGACCTAGTTTATGATATTGTATAGAAATGGTGCCCAGTAGAAGGAATGTGAACTCCAGCAATATGTATGATCGAAAGAGTAAAAAGGATCATATCTTTCACAGTATTAAGCCAACATTTAGAAGGGAAATAGTCTCCCATGTATTCTCAACATACGAAGAAATATTATCATGTGTTTATAAGATAAGTAAAGAATTCTCCGGGTCTTATGGATTTAACGGGAAGAAAGAGATGAAAACGGTGGAAGAGAGAAGTATGGATAAAGGGAAGATGGAAAAGAATAATTTTCCCATATTTGATAACTTTTGGAAGAAACACTGTGGAACTTGCCTGAATGGAATGAGAGTTTGTTATAAGGGTGGAGAAAAACGACACCATGTACGTGACTAAAAGGGTAAGAAAAAGGTTTCAAATGTACAATGCTTCATCTTTAAAGAGTTAGGACACTAGAAGAACCAATGTCTAATTCATCAGAGTATGCCTCAAATGATGCTATTGGATAATAATCATGTTATGATACTACCATAGATTGGGATGAATAATTAGGGTTATTATGTTGTTATTAGAGATTTATGTCATTTGAGTGTTGTATCAACAATGTACTGGTTATAATAATTATGGAGTATATAAGGATTGTACTGTAGTACTATTTCATTAAGGACATGAGCTTGTGTGGAACAAAGAAAAGTGACTCAATAGAAGGTTGAATTTATGGAAAATATATGGTTGAGAGAAAGATAAAACATAATACGGTTCTGATATCGAGGTAGTGATTTTGGAATAATACATGAATGATTTGGATAAATTATATTGGGTATTCTTGACTACCTTGAAACTGATTAATGATTTTTATATTCCATCATTGTTGGAGTTTACATCATTTTTGGATAGAAGGATTATATGCATTATTCTATTAGTAATAAGGGATCATGAATGTAATCAATAAGGTTTTATGGTATTTCAGGATGTTGTATTATTTTAAAGGAATACATGATGAAGGTGTTCACATGCTATTACATGGAAAAAGGGATCTTAATTGTGTTTACCTACCTTATAAATTTTGGACTGTGAGTTTGGACAGAATTATTTTGGATAAGTCTACTTTGATATTATTTTTGGATTTTCATAAAAAGGACAACCCGGAGGTCGGGAGGCAACCCGTCACGTCCGATAAGGCCACAAGACATAAACCCACAACTGAAGGGTGACAAGGGTGTATCATATAGCCCTGACCCACATGATGTCCTGGATTGAATAATGTAGTTCATTAAAGGTTCTACTACATGAATTATAAATTCATTTTTAACCCCATACGAATAGGATAAATAGAATATTATTTTTAAGTTCTATTATCATTTAGAATGAAAGATGAGTTTGTGGTAGAACTTATTTAAAGGATGAGACTCTACTTGTCAAGTATATATTTTTATTCTTATCTTATTCAATGAAGAAATTAATTCGTTTAATTTAGTGAAGAGATCTTAAAACAAAAAAATGTGTTATCCTAATACCATATGTTTTGTTGAACCGATCGTATTTTAAATAATCATAGATTGATTAATTTAAGGCCCTCAGGTTTACACTTTTTTGTGATTTATGACCTCAATCAGTAACTATAAATATTTATGTTTTTCCTCAAATAATAAGTCTCTAATTTCCACCAATGTTCTCCTAATCGAGATCATAATTTTATGGAGACCCTTTCAATTCCCTTATCCTCTTATTAAGACTAAATTTTATTAACCCAATTTCTGATGTGGGTTTTCCCAAGAAGATATTTTCTTTTTTCAACCTTTTATTTTCGAAGAAAAATTTCAAATTGCGAGGACAAAATTTATTGAAGTAGGGGATAATGTAACACCCCAAGCTTCCACAGTACGATTCTCTTTGAATAATATAGTTGCATGTGTTGTACGAAACTTCAAGATTCTAACACACTATGACCAATAAAAGTAGCCATTATGAATAGTAATACCCACATTTTCAAATTTTATAAATTTTATCTCTCAAAATGGACTTCATTTTTGGATTCAGAATATTGAAATTAGCGTAGGGTGAAATTTGGGATCTTTTTGGATAACTTGTATATTTTGATGAATAGTGAAAATTACTAAATTATAATTAAAAAATATTTTTAATCGAAATAATTACTAGTTATAAATAATTAATTTGAGTGGTTTTAAAGTATATTTATAATATATTTTTACCAGTTAATACAATTTTGGTCATTGGACATAATTTCACAATTAAACCAGACATAAACAAGTGTCAATCTTTTGATAGTTATTATTTCTTAAAAACACGCATTTTTTTAACAACGAGAATTAATTTTAAATTAATTTCTTCCACTTCTCTGTTTTGAATTTTGAAAAATATATTCCATATTTGGAATCAAGATGACCAATTTGTGAAAATATGTAACTTTTATTTTTAGACATTTTGAATAATTACTTCGGTAAATATTTTATTTACCATGGTTAAAGGGTAAATCCGATAAATAAGGGTAAACAAATAATATTATAATAAAAATAAATTACCCTAAAATGTGTCCTAAACTAATTTTTTGATACATTTCTGAAAATGGGCATCTTTGGGTCGATTTTGGGAACAAATGGATCCACTTGTAAGTGATAAGGACACTTTATATTTATTAAGTTAAAATAAATACAAAAATGACATAAGCATATATCTTCTAGAAAAACAATTTTTACATGGTGTTATATATGTTGGATTTTAATCTATAAGTATTCATTAGAAAGATAAAAGGATTTCCTATATAATGGTATTTTATTTAAAATTTTTATACATTTATTAATTAATAATATTTATGAAACAATAATGATTCAGAATTTATTTATTAATGAAAGAATCAAATAATTGGTATTATAAATGTTAAAATAAATATAATTTAAAGTTTTTATGACATACATGAATTTTATTGGTTAATATGAAATTATATTATTGCTTAAATGAATTTGGTTCGAATTAATAAAGTTGTTAAGACTTTAAAAAAATCAATTATTGAATAGTGTCAAAATTGACATAAATGTGTTTTTAAAACAAATATTATATTATTAATTGATATTGTATTCCTAAAAATATAAGGATCAGAAAAAGGACTTATATAATGATAGGTGTATTATTAATGGTCCACTTTGGGGTCTCTTTGATGTATATAGAATGTTTATTAACTATATAATATAAAAATATAAAGTGACACGGTAAATGTAAAACTAATTAACAAAGAGTTAAAACTAAATGATAAGTTTAATATAATGACCCAAACTTGTCAAAATTATATTGGTTGAACTTATTTCGACCCATAACCACATTACAATTTTAATAATCAACTTTGGAACCATTAGAAACCGAATATGAATCTATTATAAAATAATATTTCTAGCTTTTCTAAAGGTGCCCCACACCCCTCTTATAAAAGGGAACTCCCCCTTCTCACTAATTCACAGATTCAAAGCCTTTTGTCTCGGGAAAAAACATCCAAAATACTCTCTCAAATTCCCTCAAATCAACTTATAGGCCGTATTTTGATCATAAAGCCAACCTATGGAGCCCTTTTGATCATATCAAAAGGAACAACCCGAAGAAGAGGTAATGTTTTCACCACCCTCTTTCAATTTCCTTTCTTCTTACACTTCTTCATTCTTTGTTATTCCCATTATAAATTAATAACTGAATTATCACATATATACTATGATGTTATTATAAACATGGTACATTTATATTCAGTATTCTATCCATCCTTTGAATGACATGTCACCATACGTGCGTACGTACGGCTTACCGTCTCCACATCGAGGTGTAATTGTTATTCAAAACATTATTATTTGGATAGGTATAATAATGATGTGTAATTCATGTAAATAATAAATATAAAATTATAAAGATTCTGTATATATTATATACTATCAAATTATATATTGTTTTAACATCAAAAGAGATATATTGTCGCTCATGCGTGCGTACGAACTACCGTCTCCACGAACGCGATAGGATTCATTCCCCATCGTATACATTCAAGTGTAATTATAATTTTATGATTAAAAATAATATCTAAGGACTTGATATCATTTTTTATATGAATAGGTTACAACCTATCCATTACAATCTTGGCTTATGTAACAAAACATATATAAGAAAATGAGTAAGATAACACCCGAAACGACGATAATACTAAAATATTATTAAAAAAACATTATTAGAAGATAATATATGATATCATAATTATGTATATGGTTCTTGAATAATTTAATAAATTTTTTTTAACTATTATACAGGAGGTTAACATAACATCGAGTAAGGAAAAGTACAAGGTAAGGGGTTTTCATCTCACTCCTTATTCCCGTGAGGTTCATGCCATATTGCCAATATTACATTTTGTGTGGTGTATGTACTACCAATAAATGTATACTTTGTGTAATACACTTTAATTTATATGTATTTACATATTCATTTTATGATACCTCTTTCATGGGGTGTTTTTTTCGTAAGTAACCAAATTGGTAAGGGTTAATTCCTCAATCTCATTATAATCTGAGATTGATTATGTGTAAGTATTTAATGGGACATTTTTACCATTCATGTCCATTTTTCATAAAAATGTTTTCAAAATGAATATTTTATGGATTTTTGAAAGTTACTCATTATCAAGAACATAATTTTAAATGGTTTAATGATTTATCTTTCTATATATTTTTAATTAATGTTGATGTTTTCAAAATGGGGTTTAAGGATTTATTTATATGGACACAAATGTTTTTAAAATGTTAATTCATTTCAAAAGTTTCATTGTTTTATGGGACACTATGATTAAAAAATTTCTTTAAATGACTTCTTTTCAAAATTGTGTGACCATTACATGTTTTCATGAAAAAGAGATATTTCTCTAAATAAATATGAAAATACAGTGCAAATGTATATGTATTTAACGCAAGCTTAATTTTTTTTTTCAGAAAACCCGACTCTCGAGTGTGGTAGACAGGAAGGGATTTCGCGTGGACCCATCATAGCTTGTAATTAGTCGAGCAGTCTCAGAATTAGTTATTTTGTTTTCAGAATCTTGGAAATTTTTTTCAGAAAAACACTAGAATATATTTGAGAAATTTTAAACGTAAGTATCTTAAAAAAAACTACATCGGTCGGTCTCATGAGACAAACTAGTGTCTTGGAACGAGGCCTTGAAAAATCTTATTTGTAGTCTTTACACAAGGCCTTGACTATGCAGTTATGATAGTATAGCATAATGTATTCCATCATTATGGAAGTGGTTATTGATATTGCATGTGATTATTTGACTAGTAGAATATCCATGTGAATAAGTAAATGGCATTATTTCATTTTATCTTGCCATATTATGCTAAAGGTCAAGTTTAAAAGCTTTTTGTTTTAGTTACACATTGTCGTAAATGTTTATGATTATTTATGAAAGTTTCTGTTATATTTTTATCCTTACTGAGCATCTGAGATCACCCCTTTCAATGTTTTTTTCCCAAGATGTGAAGAAGTATTTTATAAATCACCTGTAGGGATTGTATAAGGGGATATGACTGTGGAGACAAGATGTTGTTGCAGTTTTTAGTTTATGATGTAATGTAAACTTTATGAATGTATCTAGTGATTCCAAGGCTACTAAACTAATTAGTCTTTCGATGCTTAATCATTTGTGATCTTTCGATTGTTATTTAATAACGCACCGACTGTGGGTAACTGGGGCCGGGGTGTTAAAGTTGGTATCAGAGGAAGTTTAGAACAAACCTTGGAAGCTATATTTAGATAAACTCTGATTAGAGCACATAGAGCTATGATGGACATTGAGGATTAATATAGAAGAACTTCCTAGAAATTTGGTATTGTAAATAATTTTTGAGTTTTCCGAGAAATACATCCCTTTCTGGATATGAGAAAGTAGAGGCGGCTCTGGAACAGATGTACCTAGTGGTAAAACCCAAAAAACACCGCATTGAGCTAGAATCGAACGGGAACTGATGCATGAAAATGGGCCTTACTGCACTCTTGGTTATGACACTCATAGTATATATGCTTAGGATAATTCTCATTTTCTTTACATACCATTATGAAGGGCTTATGAGTATATACTTACTCAAAGAAAACATTTTTATGATTATGGATTATATCTATAAACTGTTAAATTTAAGTTAGTTATTTTACAAGTTTGGAATTATTAATTGAAATTCATAAACTGACCTAGTTTATTTTATTGTATAGAAATGGTGCTTAGTTGAAGGAATGTGAACTCCATCAATACGTATGATCTGAAGAGTAATAAGGATCATATCTTTCACGGTATTGAGCCATAATTTAGAATGGAAATAGTCTCCCATGTATTCTCAACATATGAAGAAATAGTATCATGTATTAATAGGATAAGTAAAGAATTTTCCGAGCCCTATGGCTTTGAAGGGAATCAAGATAAGAAAAGGATAGAAGAGGGAATGATGGATAAAGGGAAGAGGGAAAAGAAGAATTTTCCCATATGTGATAACTGTGGGAAGAAACACCCTGGGACTTGCCTCAAAGGAATGGGAGTTTGTTATAAGTGTGGAGAAAAAGGACACCATGTACGTGACTGCAAGGTTATGAAAAGTTTTTCAATTGTACAATGCTTCATCTGTAAGGAGTTGGTACACTACGCGAACCAATGTCCAAATCATCAAAGTATGCCCCAAATGATGAAATTAGATAATAATCATGTTATGGTACTACTACAGATGAGGATGAATGATTAGGGTTCTTATGTTGTTATTTGAGAATTATGTCATTTGAGTGTTGTATCAACAATGTACTATTTATAATAAATATGGAGTATATAAGGATTGTATTGCAGTACTATTTCATTAAGGACTTGATATTGTGTGGAACAATGAAAAGTGACTCAATAGGAGGTTAAATTTTTGGAAAATATATGGTTTAGAGAATGATAAACCATAATATGGTTCTGATATCAAGGTTGCGATTTTGGAATAATACATGATTGATTTGGATAAATTATATTGTATATTCTTGACTACCTTGAAACAAATTAATGATTTTTATATTCCATCATTGTTCGAGTTTACAACATTTTTTGATAGAAGGAGTATATCCAATATTATATAAGTAATAAGGGATCATGAATGTAATAAATAATGTTTTATTGTATTTTATGATGTTGTAGTGTTTTAATGGAATACATGATGATGGTGTTCACATGCTATTAAATGGAAAAAAGGATTATCATTGTGTTTACCTAACATATAAATATTGGACTGTGAGTTTGGACAGAAGTATTTTGGATAATTCTACATTGATATTATTTTAGGATTTCCATAAAACAGATACCCTGGAGGTCAGGCAGTAACCCGTCGCATTCGGCAAGGCCGCGAGACTTGAACCCACAACCGAAGGGCGACAAGGGTGTATTATCTACCACTGACCCACGTGTTGTCCTGGATTGAATAATGTAGTTTTTAATAGTTCTACTACATGATTTATAAATTCATTTTTAACCCTATACGAATATTATAAATAGAATATTATTTTCTGTTCTATTATCTTTTAGAGTGAAAGATGAGTTTGTGGTAGAACTTACTTAAAGGATGGGACTCTACTTGTCAAGTATATATTTTTCTTCTTCTCTTATTCAATGAGGAAATTAATTCTTATACTTTAGTGAAGGGTTTTTAAAACAATAAAATGTGTTATCCAAATACCATATGTTTTGTTGAAGTGATCATATTTTAAATAATCATAGATTGATGAATTTAAGGCCCCCCGGTTTTACACTTGTTTGTGATTGATGACCTCAATCACTACCTATAAATATTTATGTTTTTTATCCAATTATATTTATCTAATTTCCACCAATTTTTTCCTAATCGAGATCATAATTTTGTGGTGACCCTTTCATTTCCCATTTCCTCTTATTAAGAGTAAATTTTATTAACCCAATTTTCTTTGTGGTTTTTCCAACAATGTTTTTTTCTATTTTCAACCTTTTCTTTTCAAAGAACAATTTCAAATTGTGAGGATGCAATTTATTGAAGGATGGGATAATGTAACACACCATGCTTCCATGGTATGATTATCTTTGAATAATAGAGTAGCGTGTGTTGTACGGAACTGCGAGATTCTAACACACATCGACCAATCAATGTAGCCGTTATGAATAGTAATACCCACTTTTTGAAATTTTATAAATTTTATCTATGAAAATGGACTTCATTTTGGGATTCAGAATATCGAAATTAGCCTAGGTTGAAATTTTGGTACTTTTCAGATAACTTTTATATTTTGGTGAATAGAGAAAGGTACTAAATTTTAATTAAAAACAACATTTTTAATCGAAATAATTAATAGTGATAAATTATGAATTTTAGTGGTTTAAACGTATATTTAGAATATATTTTTACCATTTAATAAAATTTTGGTCATTGGACATAATTTCACAATTAAAACGGACATGAACAATTTTCAATCTTTAGATATTTATTATCTCTTAAAAACACGCTTTTTGTTTTAACAACGGAATTAATTTTAAATTAATTTCTGAAACTTATGTGTTGTGAATTTGGAAAAATGGATTCCATATATGTAATAAGGATGTCCACATTTTTAAAATAGGTTAATTATATTTTTAGACATTTTGAATAATTACTACGGTAAATATTTTATTTACCATGGTTAAATGGTAAATCCAGTAAATAAGGGTAAACAAATAATATTATTTTAATAATAAATTACCCTAAAACATGTCCTAAACTTATTTTTTGATACATGTCCGGCTATGGGAATATTTGGGTCGATTTTGGGACCCCATGGACACACTTGTAAGTGTTAGGGACACTTTATATTAATTAAGTTAAAATAAATACAAAAATTATATAAGCATATATCTTTTAGAAATTTTTTTTTTACATATGGTTATATATGTTGGAGTTTCAGATATAAATATTCATTATAAAGCTAAAAGTATTTAAAACATAATGGTATTTTATTTATAATTTTTAGACATTTAAAAATTAATATTCTTTATGACACAATAATGATGCAATATTTTCCTTATTAATGAAAGAATCAAATAATTGGTATTATAAGTTTTAAAATAAATATAATTTGAAATTTTTGAATACATCCATGAATTTTATTGGTTAACATGACATTACATGATTTCTTAAATGAATTTGGTTCGAATTAATAAAGTTGTTAAGACTTTAACAAAAATCAATTATTGAATAGTGTCAAAATTGACATAAATGAGTTTTTAAAACAAATATTATATTATTAATTGATATTCTATTTCAAAAAATCTAAGGTTTGACAAAAGGACTTAAATAATGATAGGTGTATAATTAGTGGACCACTTTGGGGTCTCTTGTATGTATATAGTTAGTTTATTAACTATATAATATAAAAATACAAAGCGGCATGCTAATTGTCAAACTAATTAACTAAGAGTTAAAACTAAAAATAGGGTTAATATAATGACCCAAACCTGTATAAATTCTATTGGTTGAAATTATTTCGATCCATAACCACCTTATAATTTTAATAATCGACTATGGATCCGTTAGAAACCAAATATGAATTTATTATAAAATAATATTTCTTTCTTTTACAAAGGTACCCCTCACCCCTCTTATAAAAGGGTACTCACCCTTCTCACTAATTCATACATTAAAATCCTTTTGTATCAGCCAAAACCTACCCAAATAATCTCTAAACTTCCATCAATTAAACCTTGAGACTATAGTTTGATCAAAAAGAAAACCTAAGGAGCACTTTTGATCAAATCAAAAGGAAGAACCCGAAGAAAGGGTAATGTTTTCACCACCCTCTTTCGTGTTCCTTTCTTCTTCCACTTCTTCATTCTTTGTTATTCCCATTCTAAAATAATAAATCCTATGTCTTATATATACTGTGATGTTATTATTTACATGGTACAACCATATTCAGTATTCTATCCTTCCTTTGAATGCCATGTCACCATACGTGCGTATGTACGACTTACCATCTCCACGTCGTGGTGTAATTGTTATTCAAAACATTATTATTTGGATGGGTATAATAATGATGTTTAATTTATGTAAATAATAAATATAAAATGATAATGATTCTGTATATATGATATACTATCCAGATATATATTATTTTAATATCAAAAGAGTTATATTGTCGCTCGTACGTACGTACGGACTACCGTCTCCACGAACGCGATGAGATTCATTCCCCATCGTATCTATTCAAGTGTAATTTTCAGTTAATGATTAAAAATAATGTTTAAGAACTTTATATCATTCTGGATATGAATAATATACAACCTACCCATAACAAACATGGCTTATGTAACAAAACATATAAAAGAAAACAAGTAAGTTAAAACCCGAAACGACGATAATACTAAAATATTGTTACCAAAGCATTATTAGAAGATAATATATGATATCATAATAATGTATATGGTTCTTGTATAATTTAATAACAATTTTTTAACTATTATAGAGGAGGTTAACATACCATCGACTAAGGAAAAGTACAAGGTAAGGGGGTTTCAGCTAACTCCTTATTCCCGTGAGATTCATGCCATATTGCCACTATTGCCTTTTGTGTGGTGTATGTACTACCCATAATGGTATTATTTGTGTAATAAATTTTAATTTATGTGTATTTACATATTCATTTTATGATACCTCTTTCATGGGGTGTATGTTTCATAAGTTACCAAATTTTTAAGGGTTAATTCCTCAATCTCATTAGTATCTGAGATTGTTTATGTGTAAGTATTTACTAGGACATTTTTATCATCCATGTCCATTTTTCATAAAAACGATTTCAAAATGAATATTTTAAGGATTGGTGAAAGGTAATCTTTGTCAAGAACATAATTTTAAATGTTTTAATGATTTATCTTTTTAAATATTTTTAATTAATGTCGATGTTGTCAAAATGGGTTTTAAGGATTTATTTATATGGACAAGAATGTTTTTAAATTGTTAATTCCATTCAAAAGATTCAAAAAGGTATGGGAGACTTTGATTTAAAAAATGTCTTTAAATGACATCTTTTCAAAATTGTGTGACTTTTAAATGTTTTTATGAAAAAGAGATATTTATCTCAAAAATATGAAAATCCAGTGGAAATGTATATGTATTTAACACAAGCTTAAAAATGTTTTTAGAAAACCCGACTCTCGAGTGTGGTTGACAGGAAGGGATTGGGCGTGGACCCATCATGGCCTGTAATTATTCGAGCAGTCTCAGAATTAGTTATTTTGTTTTCAAATTCTTGAATAATGTTTTCAGAAAAACATAGGAGAATATTTGTGAAATTTTAAACGTAAGTATCTTCAAAAAAATTTGCATCCGTAGATCTCACGAGACAAAATAGTGTCTTGGAAGAAGGCCTTGAGAAAATCTTATTTGTAGTATTGGAACAAGTCCTTGAATATGTGGTTATGATAGTATGTAATTATGCATTCCATCATTATGAAAGTGGTTTTTGATATTGTATGTGATTATTAGACTAGTATAATATACATGTGAATAAGTAAATGAAATTATTTCATTTTATCTTTCCATAATATGCTGAAGTTCATGTTTTTAAATTGATTTTGTTTTAGTTACACATTGCCTCAAATGTTTATGCTTATTTATGAAAGTTTCCTCTATATTTTTATCCTTACTGAGCATCTAAGCTCACCTATTTCAATGTTTTATTTTGCCTCGGAGATGAAAAAGTATTTTATGAATGACCCGCATGGATAGTGTAATGGGATATGACTGTGGAGACAAGATGTTGTTGCAGTTTTCACTTTATGATATAATATAAACTTTATGAATGTATCTAGTGATTCCGAGGCTACTAAACTAATCGGTCATTCAAGACATGATCTTTTTTTTATGTTTCCAATGTTATGTAATAATGCACTGACTCTGGCTTACTGGGTTCGAGGTGTTACAATTGGTATCAGAGGAAGTTTAGTAAAAAAATTTGAAGCTAGATTAAGATAAACTCTGATTAGATCACATAGACCTATGATGGACATTGAGGATTAGTATAGAAGAACTTCCTAAAAATTTGGTATTGTAAAGATTTTGTGAGTTTTCTGAGCAATACATCCCCGTTTGGATACGAGCAGGTAGAGGAGTCTCTGGCCTAGATGTACCTAGGGGTAAAACCCGAAAACACCTCTTAGATCTAGACGTGAATGGGAACTGGTGCACGATAATGGACCTTGCTGCACTCTTGGTTATGACACTCCTGGGGGATATGCTTAGGATATTTCTCATTTTCATTACAAAACATTATGAAGGGCTTATGAGTATATACTTACTCAAAGAAAACATTTTTATGAATATGGATTATATCCATAAACTGTTAAATTTACGTTAGGTATTTTACATGTTTGGAATTATTCTTTGCAATTCATAAACTAACATATTTTATGATATTGAATGGAAATGGTGCCCAGTAGAAGGAATGTGAACTCTAGAAATACGTATGATCCAAAGAGAAAGAAGGATCATATCATTCACGGTATTAAGCCAACATTTTGAACGGAAATAGTCTCCCATATATTCTAAACATATGAAGAAATATTTTCATGTGTTAATAAGATAAGTAAAGAATTCACCGAGTCTTATGGATTTGAAGGGAATCAAGAGAAGAAAAGGATGTAAGAGAGGATGATGGATAAAGGTAATATGGAAAAGAATAATTTTCCCATATGTGATAACTGTGGGAAGAAACACCCTGGAACATGCCTGAAGGGAATGGGAGTTTGTTATAAGTGTGGAGAAAAATGACACCATGTACATGACTTAAAGGGTAAGAAAATGGTTTCAAATGTACAATGATTCATCTGCAAGGAGTTGGGACACTACGTGAACCAACGTCCTAATCCTCATAGTACGCCCCAAATGATGTCATTGGATAATAATCAAGTTATGATACTACCACATATGAGAAGGAATGATTAGGGTTCTTATGTTTTTTTAGAGAATTATGTAATTTGAGTGTTTTATCACCAATGTACTAGTTATAATAATTATGAAGTATATAAGGATTGTACTATAGTACTATTTCATTAAGGACTTGAGATTGTGTTGAAAAAAGAAAAGTTACTCAATAGAAGGTTGAATTTTTGGAAAATATATGGTTGTGAGAAAGATAAACCATAATATGGTTCTGATACAAAGGTAGTGATTTTGGAATAATACATTATTGATTTGGATAAATTATATTGGATAATCTTAAATACCTTGAAACTGATTAATGATTTGTATATTCCATTATTGTTGGAGTTTACAACATTTTTGGATAGAAAGAGTATATCCATTATTCTATAAGTAATAACGGATCATGAATGTAATCAATAAAGTTTTATGGTATTTCAGGGTGTTGTAGTGTTTTAAAGGAATAAATGATGAAGTTTTTCACATGATATTACATTGAAAAAAGGATCTTCATTGTGTTTATCAAACTTATAAATCTTGTACTGTGAGTTTGGATAGAAGTATTTTGGACAAGTCTACTTTGAGATTATTTTTGGATTTCCATGAAAAGGACAACCCGGAGGTTGGGTGGCAACCTGTCGCGTCCGGAAAGGCCGCGAGACTTGAACCTACAACTGAAGGGAATCAAAGGTGTATCATCTACCACTGACCCATGTGATGTCCTGGATTGAATAATATAGGTTTTTTAATGGTTCGGCTATATGAATTATAAATTCATTTTTTAACCCTATACGAATAGGAAAAATAGAATATTATTTTTAAGTTCGATTGTCTTTTAGAGCGAAATATGAGTTTGTGGTAGAACATAGTTAAAGGATAGGACTCTAATTGTCAAGTATATATATTTTTCTTCTTCTCTTATTAATTGAAGAAATTAATTCTTATACTTTAGTTAAGGGATCTTAAAACAAAAAAATATATTATCCTAATACCATATGTTTTGTTGTACCGATGGTTGATAGAGTTAATATTTTCATTTTTATTTATATGTTTTTAAATGATTTAATCCCTCTCAATTATTCAATGTTAGGGTATTTCCATCATTTATGTGTTTTTGGTGTATTTTGGGCTTAAATGTGAAAATGGGGTAATTCTGTAAAATTGGCAGTTTTATATAGCTTCTAATTTTCAGGCATAACTTTTATAATATTCATCCAATTGAAGTGAATCCTTTTTTCAGGATTCCTATGCTTGTGGGATTCAAATGTTACTTATGGACCAATACCCAATTCGAAACCCAATGGTACAGAAAATTAAATCAATTGGAGAAATCAGTTTGGCAGGCAGAATAGACCCCACTGCATTAAATATGGCATATCTCTTTCATCCGACCATAGAATGAAGAGCTTCCAGCTGGTGTCGACAGCAGAATTCAATAGAACGGTTCACTTTAAATTTCATAAATTATGGAGCTCATTAATGCATCCTTTTGGAATGTCCATGTGGAGTTGGTGAAAAATTGTTTTGCGGCCAGAAAAGTAATTGTCAGTGATAAAACCATAACTTTCTTAACACCTGTCCAATGACTCTCAAATTATGAGGGTCGATATCCAACTTCATTTTCAACATTCTATTAAAAATGTACCTCTGGGAGTTTCGTCCAGCTGGTGGGAAGAATAGAGGCAATCTTCTGGAGGATAGATTCTGGAGGATCAAATTTCTATTCTTTCTTTTCTTTGTTTTACACTTATTAGTCTTGTAATGTGTTATTTTTTCCCCTTAGTCACAATTATCCTTACCATGCTGGGGTAAACTTCTATGTGATTGGGCAGGGGGAGGTCTTCCATTTTGTAACACTTGAGTTCATGCACTATATGTTTAAAAATCCTTTCTCTCTTCTAGGAAATCGATTTCAATTTCTTATAACGGTTTTTATTATCATGTACGATTGTATTTTGATTTTAGATTCTATTATTTCTATTGCTTTGGTAAATGATCAATTTCTCCCTCCACTAGGTTCTGGTCTATACACGATGGAATAGATTAGGGCTTAGTGGTGAATTGCTTGGTGATCATCGGTACGTGTGAGAGGGGTAGTTCATATTCTTGATTGTTTGGGATAAACAAAGCCCGATTGGGAATTGACTAAGCTAATTTGGGGTATTAGCTACAAATCTATCACATATTGGAAGGAGAGTAGACCAAGATAAGATTTTGATGATGTTTATTCTTACTATTTCTATTTCACCAAAGGAGTGAGATTAATTGATTGAGGATTCTCACTTTTATCGATTTAGCAGAAGAGAATTGGATAAATCAAAACTATGATAGAATTAAAAATGGAGACCCGACTCGGACATAATCACCCTTATTTTATAATAATTTCAATCACTTGATTTTTTAGGTTTTTCTCAATTTTTTCTTAAATTTCTTACCTTTTTTTAGTTTCTTTCTTTCCTTTTCAAAAATAAATCAAATTCAGAAAACAACCACACTTCTTGATCTTATTTTAATGTGACAACATAATTGTTGTGCACTCCTCTCTGGAGAAAAACTAGGATAAACACTATACTGAATTTTAACTTCGGTAATATTTTTTTTTCACACCCCACGATAGGCACCTGTCAAAACATGGCGCCGTTGCCGGAAAGGTAGTGCCAAAATTTCTTTTCTTTTCTTTTCTCTCTTCTCATCTTTTCTCTTCAAAATTGCATGACTCGAACCTCAAAAAATGAACCTGTACCCATAGATCCTAAAATTGAAAGAACCTTGTTGAATAAACATAGAAACATTAATTTGGAATCTGAATTTTTTGAAGTTCCCCTTGCAGACTCAAGTGAAACTTCAAGTGTTCACTCTGAGCCTGTCATCATGTCTGAAAATCAAAACCAAACACTTAGAGACCTCTGTGCACCACAATTCATTAATCAAAACAATCAAATTGCCATTCCATTGTTACAAAATTATTTTAAAATGAAACTTAACATGATTCAATTGCTTCCAATGTTTCATGGTTTGGTAGGTGAACATCCAAACAAACACATTAAAGAGTTCACACATGTTTGCTCAACTTTTAGACCCCGGGGAATTATCGAGGAGCAGGTAAAGTGAAAGGCATTTCCATTTTCATTGGATGGAGCTGCAAAAGAATGGTTTTATAGCCTAAATCCAGAAGACGTTCATGAATAGAATGACTTGGTAAGATGTTTTATGCAATAATTCTTCCCCACCTCTAGAAGCACAACCATTCGGAAAGAAATCTATGCCATACGACAATCATCTGAAGAAACCCTTTAGGAGTAATAGGAGATATTTAAGAAGCTATGTGCCATCTGTCCACATCAAAACATTGAGGAATACCACTTTCTTATCTACTTCTATCAAGGACTACTGGACAATGAACGAATCATTCTTGATGCATCATCTGGAGGTGCACTAATTGACAATTCACCAGAAGAAGCCAAGGGCTTGATTGAGAAGATTTTCCAAAACTCGCAGCAATTTGGAACAAGAGGTATTGGAACAAGAGGTATTCATGAGGTACACACTTCTAATACGTCACCCTTATTAGAAACTAAGATTTAAGACCTTACCAGTTTGGTGAGACAGATGGCCTTGAAATAAGTTAGTGACCAATAAGCGCCAGCTATGGTATGTGGTTTATGTTCATCACCAGATCATTGTTCTGACCATTTTTCTGAAATACAGGGAAAGGTAACATGTGAAGTAGCCTTTTGGCCAAGGAAATTCCAAAAAAAACAATGATGGATAGATCCTATCCAAGTCCAATATGGGTTTGTAAATCAGTAGAATCAAGGTAGACCCCATACCAAAACCAGTTTTAAAACCAACCACCATTTCAAAATCAATTTTAGAATCCACCACCATTTTAAGAAAAACCATCTTATAACCATCCTTCTAACCAAAAACCAACCAATATCCAAAGACCCTATGAGAAAATATCCACCAGTGCCCAACCTCCAATTAACCACCAACAAAAATCTGAGTTTGAAGCACTAAAAGACACTGTTAAAGATTTGTCCATCAAGTTTGAAAGTATCATGGACTTTCTGAACAAAAATCCAGGTAAACTCCCTTCTCAAACAATCAAAAACCCACAAGATAATGTTAGTGTAATAACTACAAGAAGTGTAAAATAACTCAAACCACCATCCACCATTGAACCTGAAACAAGAAAAACTGATCTGGGTGAGAATGGAGTTAGAAATGATGAGAATTCTATGAAAATGCATTGGGAAGAAGATAATAAAGAGGAGGATGAAAATGATAGGTCAAGAAGGAAGAAACAAGAAACACCATTTAAAAGGAAACAAAGGGAGAAGAAAGATATACCACCACCATTTCGATCAAGTATGATTGAATCAAAGAGGTTACAAGAAGAAGCACTATTAAAAGAAATTTTGGACACCTTCTAGAAAGTGGAAATCAACATACCTCTCCTTGAAGAACTAAAAAAATTCCAAAGTATGCTACGTTTTTATGGATATTTGCACTAAGAAAAGGATACTTCAAGGGAATGAGAGGATTAATTTGGGAAGAAGCGTCTCAACCCTTATCACACCACAATTACAAACCAAATGTCAAGATCCAGGGACATTTTATATTCCATGCACCATTGGTTCATTAAATTTTTCTAATGCTTTGTGCGATTTATGTTCATAAATTAATGTGTTACCTCACTCATTATATACTTCTTTGTAGAAGGGAGACTTGAATCCTACAGGAGTGATGGTCTAGCATGCAAACAGATCAACAGTGTTCCCAACAGGAGTTCTAGAGGATGTCCTAGTAAAAGTCAAAGATCGTTTATTCCCTACTGACTTTTATGTGTTGAATATGGAAGATCCTAGAATCCCATCACACTCACCCATAATTTTGCGGAGACCATTCTTAAAGATGGAAAAAACCATCATCAATGTCTATGAAGGGACAGTTACAATGGAGTTTGGAGACAGCACTGTCCACTTCGATATTTTTGAATCCATGAGGCACCCATTAGATGAAAATTCACTCTTCACACTCTCCTATGAAGATGGCATAGAACCAATTGAAGAATCAAGTATGTTTCATGAATTTTTATCATTTGGAGAGAATTTTTCCATTAAAGATATCACTGAACATATGGATTCCCAAACTCTTGGAGATTTTGATTTTATGTTTGAAGAAGAGGTAAAATCTGATTTCATTGAAAATTTGTTAAATGATGATAAAGATGATATGATTTCTTGTGTGCATGATGTCAAACCATTGGAAGTGGAGAAGCTCAATTTAGTTTCACCCCTTTAGCATCCTTCTGATCTAGAATTAAAACCACTCCCCAGTGATTTAAAATATGTTTACCTTATAGAGGGGGAGAAATTAACAGTAATAATTTCTAATAATCAATCTGAAACTCAAGGAAAATCATTGATTGAGATTTTTAGGGATAATTTCCAAGCAATAGGGTGGAGCTTAAGTGATATCCCAGGAATAAACCCAAAAAGTTGCTCACATAGAATTTTTTTGAGGGAGATTCGAAACCTATCAGACAATCCCAAAGGAGGCTGAACCCTACCCTGATGGAGGTTGTGAAAAAGAGATTGATAAGTTATTAGAATCTAGGATCATCTATCCCATATCAGATTCACAATAGGTTAACCCCATCCATGTAGTCCCAACGAAAACTGGCCTAACCATTGTGAGGAATGAAAAGAATGAATTAATCTCTATAAGAATTCAGAATAGCTGGAGAGTGTTCACAGATTTTAGGAAGTTGAATCAGGTCACTCGAAAAGATCATTTCCCTATCCCTTTCGTTGACCAGATGCTAGAGAGACTGGCGGGGGGAACTCATTATTTCTTTTTGGATGGATTTTCAGGTTATTTTCAGGTACCCATTGCTCCCAAGGATCAAGAGAAGACTACCTTTACATATCCTTTCAGTACTTTTGCATACAAAAGGATTCTATTTGGAATGTGTAATTCCCCCGGTACATTTCAGAGGTGTATGGTAAGTATATTTTCTGATCACATTGAATATTGTATGGAGGTTTTATTGGATGACTTCACAGTTTTTTGAAATTCTTTTGAATATTGTTTGAAAAATATGGAAAATGTTTTGAAAAACTGCATTGAAATAAACCTTGTTTTGAAATTTGAAAAGTTTTATTTTATGGTTGAGAGAGGAATTGTCCTTGGGCATGTCATTTCTCAGAAAGGCATTGAAGTTGATAAATCAAAAATTGAAGTGATAAATTATTTGCCTTACCCAACTTGTGTTAAACATGTTAGATAATTTCTTGGACATACAGGATTCTATAGGAGGTTTATCAAATATTTCAGTAAGATTTCTCCCCCTCTCTCCAGATAACTTTTTAAAGACGCTGATTTCAATTTAAACAGTTCATGTAGGGAATCCATTGATGATTTGAAAAGGAGAGTGATTACAACACAAGTAATGTAGCCACCCAATTGGGAAGAACCATTCGAGCTACATTGTGATGCTTAAAACCAACCAGTTGGAGTAGTAATTTCTTAGAGAATTGAGGGTAGGACACAAGTCATTTCATATTCCTCAAAAAATTTAAATGCGGCCCAATTCAACTACACAACAATAGAAAAAGTGTTTTTAGCAGTTTTTTTTTCATTAGAAAGATTTCGATCGTATCTTCTTGGAACTAAAGTCACTGTGTTTTCTGATCATGCAACTCTTAGTTAATTGATGAAGAAGGTAGAAGCTAAACCGAGGGTATTGAGATGGATGTTACTACTAAAAGAGTTCAACAATTAAATCAAAGAAAAGAATGGATCTGAGAACCAAGTGGATGATCACTTAAGTAGACTACCCAACACCGCTGTAGCTGAAATTCCAGATAGAGAACCGTCGAATGATCACCTTCAAGGAGAGAAATTGTACTTTATTGAAGGAGAAGTTCCTTGGTATGCGGACATGGACAATTATCTGGTAACATATCAGGTCCCGTCTCATTTAAATTCTCACCAAATTCACAAATTGAAAGCTGAATCTAGATATTACATCTGTGATGATCCTTTTCTATGGAAGATTTGTAATGAACAAATGATAAGAAGACGTTTTCCTAAAAATGAAATTGAACCAGTCTTTAAGTTTTTTCACACATTAGCTTGTGGAGGCCACATTGGACCTCAAAGGACAGTAAGGAAAGTTTTTGAATCTTGACGTTATTTTCCACCACATTTCAAAGATTCTCATGAATTTTTCAAAAGGTGTGAAAAATGTAAATTTGCAGGAAATATTTAAAAGAGACAAGAAATTCCCAAAATCCACTTAATGTTTGTGAAATATTTGGTGTTTGGGGGATAGATTTTATGGGCCCTTTCCCAGTGTCATTTAGAAATTCTTATATTCTTCTTAATGTTGATTATGTTTCCAAATGGGTGGAAGCAAAAGCCACCAGAACTGAAGATGCTAAAGTTGTTTTTGATTTTGTCAGGGATAACATATTTTGTAGGTTTCGAGTTCCCAGAGCCATCATTAGTGATCAACAGACTCACTTTTGTAATTGGATAATGGCAGCTTTGTTGAAAATGTATGAGGTGCATCATAAAACATCGACTCTCAATCATCCACAGACTAATGGGAAATATTAAGTGTCCAATAGGGAAATTAATGGAATTTTGGAAAATACTATTAATACAAATAGAAAGGATTGGAGCCAAAGGTTAGAAGACACATTATGGGATTACAGGACAGCCTATAAAGCTCATATTGGAATGAGTCCATATAGGCTGATTTATGGGAAAAGTTTTCACCTACCTGTGGAATTGGAACACAAGGCATACAGGGATGTGAGGAAGATGAATCTGGATCTTGAATTTTCTTGGAAAGAGAGAATATTGCAGTTACAGGAGTTGGATGAAATTAGAAGGGAATCATTTGAAAATTCCAGAATTTACAAAGAGAGAACAAGAGTGTCTCATGAAAAACTGATCCAACCAAAAGACATTCATCATGGGGACAAGGTGTTGTTATTAAATTCAAGAGTCAAGCTAATGCCATGTAAACTTCGTTCCAGGTGGGAAGGTCCATTTATAGTTACTCATGTATATCCTCTTGGTGTTGTGCAGATTGTGAAGGATAGAGCGAAGGATCCATTCAATTTTAATGGGCACAGATTGAAGAAATTCCTTGGGACCAAGCCATTAGAGCCAATAGAGGAGATCACACTCCTCCGACCTGTTTATCAATAAACTCCATCAGGTAGTACCTATCCATTATATTTTCATGATTTCTATGATTCAATTTCCAATATTCTTACGTGTTAAAAACATTTTAATGCATTGTGGACACTGCATCATTTAAGTGTGGGGGAGGGAACCTTTGTAGTTTAGGATTTTTATGTGTTGTTTGGTTTCCAATTTGTTTTAAAAATCATGTGTGTGTTTAGAATATTGTCTGTTTATTTTTCAATTTTTGTGTGTTTTTGAAAATTTTGAGTTGAAATGATTACCATTGATATTTTTAAAACCCATGTCCCTGGGAGAAATAATTTATTCAATGAAACTGAGTTTAAAGGAATGCTGAAAATGAAATTGTTTCAAGTTCAATTCTTTGGTAATTTCATGAACTATACACTATTTTTTGAATCCCATGCCACATATCATTGTATTTATATATTAAATCACATTCACATGAGGCTTCTGAACATATTATTTTCATATTCGTTACTTTCACCTCACTTCTTGAGAGAACCAAATCATGCTTGTTTTAAGTAGAATTTGATTTATTCCTTTTAAAACTTGAGGGTTTGGGGTACATGTGTTTTAAATGATTGAGGCATTTCACTGATTTGAAAGCCTCCTTTCAAGATAATCTCTTTCTTAATGTCCTACCTTTGACATTTAATCCTTGTAGCCCATAGAATCCATGAACATCCTGTTAGGTTAGCCACATTACAAGCTAATATTCCCTATCCAACCTTCTCTTGAAGTGAAATTGCATGATCTATTTGAACATAAGTGTGGGGGGAAGTTGTATTGTATTGTACTACCTTATGTGAGGATAATTTGGGTGAAAAAATGTTGAAGAGTTGTTATTGCTGCTAAAAATATCATTCTGCTGAAAGCTGTGCCTTTTCAGGATCTTTGATGATGAGAGAAGTTGTGTCTTTCTGGAGCTTCTAATGTAAAAAGAAAGCTGTGCCTTTTCTGGAGTTTTCAAGAAATAATATATTTGAGAAGATTGAAATTTTTGCTGATGAAATTATGAACTGTGTGAATGTTCCTTGATATTCAATGAAGAAGGAGCTTATTTTCTTCTAAGGGGAGTAAAGAGGAGACCATTCTTTTGTGAAATTTAGAGTAATTCAATTTTTCTTCAAAAAGAGCCAAGCCCTCTTCATTCAGCCTCAAAATTTTCACATATAAATCCTACCAACCAAAAGACACAGAACAACCTTGACATGTCCTCATGATAAACATATGTCTTTGACTCACATCGGGTGGAGATGTAGGAATTTATCAAGCCTATGGTGACCCTTGTATGAGTTCGGATTAGAAAGACATTGCTAAAAAATTGAAATTTGTGTAATGAAAGATAATGAAAGTTAAGTAAGTGTTTTCTGTGCATGAGAGGAGAAATGAAGAGTAAATTTATTGAATGATCCTATATTAAGATCATTAAATAATAGAGTTTGATGAGTCATGATATTTTTTTTTCTTATTTTCAAATTGGTGGATCTCCTAGATATGTGTTTTGAATTTACTTTGATTTTATTTTGATTCTGACTTGTCCAGGAGTCCAACTGATAAGTGTGGGGGAATTGATAGAGTAAATAATTCCATTATTATATATATATTTTCAATGATTTAATCACTCTCAATTATTCAATGTGAGTTTATTTTCATCATTTATGTGTTTTTTGTGTATTTTGGGCTCAAATGTGAAAATTGGGTAATTATGTAAAATTGGCTGTTTTATATAGATTCTGTTTTTCAGGCATTACTTTTATAATATTGGTCCACACGAAGTGAATACTTTTTTTATTATTCCTATGCTTGTGGGATTCAAATGATCCTTCTGTACCTAGCCCCAATTCGAAACCCAATGGTACAGAAAATTCAATCAAGTGGAGAAATTAGTTTGGCAGGCAGAATGGACCCCACTACATTAAATATGGAATATCTCCTTTATCCGGCCTTAGAATTAGGTTATTCCAGCTGGTGTCGATAGAGGACTTCAAAGGAACAGTTCAAATTAAATTTCATGAATTATGGAGCTCATTAATGCATCCTTTTGGCACATCCAAGTGGAGTGGGTGAAACAGTGATTGACGACCAGAAAAGTAATTTTCATTGATTCGGAAATATCGTTCTTTACACCTTTCCAATGACTATGAAATTTTTCTAGTTGATAGAAAAATGCATTTGAAACTTTCTATAAGAAGGGACATCTAGGATTTTTGGCCAACTGCTGGGCAGAACAGAGCAAACATCTGGAGGACAGATTCAGGAGGATCAAATTTCTGTTCTTTCCTTTCCTTGTTTTACACATCTTAGTCTTGTAATGTGTTCTTATTTCCCATTAGTCAAAATTACCATTACCATGGTGGGGTGAAATTATATGTGATTGGGTAAGGGGAGTTTTTCCATTTTGTAACCCTTGAGTTCATGCACTATATGTTTTAAAATCCTTTCTCTCTTCTGCGAAATCGATTTCAATTTTTTATAACGGTTTTTATAATCATGTACGATTGTATTTTGATTTTAGATTCTGTTATTGCTATTTCTTTGGTCAATGATAAATTTCTCCCTCCACTAGGTTCTGGCCTATAAACAATAGAATAGATCAGTGCTTAGTGGTGAAGTTCTTGGCGATCGTCGGTACGTGTGAGAGGAGTAGTTCATATTCCTGATTGTTTGGGATAAACAAAGCCCGATTGGGAATTTCCTAAGCTAATTGGGGGTATTAGATACAACTATATAACATATTGGAAGGATATTAGACCAAGATAAAATTTTGTTGAGGATTATTCGTACTATTTTTATTTCACCAATGGAGTGAGATGAATTGATTGAGGAATATCACTTTATCGAATTAGGAGAAGAGAATTGGATAAATCGAAACTATGATAGAATTACAAATGGAGAACCGAACCTGACCCAAGCACCCTTCTTATATAATAGTTTCCATCACTTTATTTGTTAAGTTGTTCTCAATATTTTCTTAAATTTCTTTCCTTTGTTTAGCTAATTTCTTTCCTTTTCAAAAATCAATCAAATTCATAAAAACAACCACACTTCATGATATTATTTTAAGGTGACAACTTAATTTTTATACACTCCTCCATGGAGAAAACCTAGGATAACCACTCTACTGCATTTTAACTCAGGTAATATTTTTTTTGTCACACCGCATGACTGGCACATGTCATTGGTATTTTAAATAATCATATATTGATGAATTTAAGGCCCTCAGTTTTACACTTGTTTGTGATTGATGACCTCAATAACTACCTATAAATACTTTCATTTTCCTCTGATTATATGTCTCTAATTTCCACCAATGTTCTCCTAATTGATATCATAATTTTTTAGTGACCCTTTCATTTCCCTTTCCCTCTTATTAAGACTAAATTTTATTAACACAATTTCCGATGTGGGTTTTCCCACAAAGATATTTTCTATTTTCAACCTTTTATTTTTGAAGAACAAGTTCAAATTGTGAGGGTGAAATTTATTAAAGGAGGGTAGAATTTAACATCTAATGCTTCCACAGTGCAATTCTCTTTGAATAATACAGTAGCGTGTGTTGTACGCAACTTCGAGATTCTAACACACTGCGAGCAATCAAAGTAGCCGTTCTGAATAGTAATACCCACTTTTTTAAATTTTATAAATTTTACCTCTCAAAATGGACTTCATTTTTTGATTCGGAATATCAAAATTATCCTAGGGTGAAAGTTTGGTAATTTTCAGATAACTTTTATATTTTGATGAATAGTGAAAATTACTAAATTTTAATTAAAAACAACTTTTTTAATCAAAATAATTAATAGTGATAAATTATGAATTTGATTGGTTTAAAAGTATATTTATAATATATTTTTACCATTTAATACAATTTTTGTCATTGTACATAATTCTACAATTAAACCGGACATAAACAATTGTCAATCTTTTGATGGTTATTATCTCTTAAAAACATGTTTTTTGTTTTAACAATGGGAATTAATATTAAATTGATTCCTGTCACTTCTGTGATTTGAATTTGGAAAAATGGATTCCATATTTGGAATCAGGATTTAGAAATTGTGAAAATAGGTAACTTTTATTTTTAGACATTTTGAATAATTACTTCGGTAAATATTTTATTTACCATGGTTAAAGGGCAAATCTGGAAAATAAGGGTAAAAAATAATTTTATAATAATAATAAATTACACTAAAACGTGTCCTAACATTATTGGTTGATACATTTCAGATCAGTTTCATCTTTGGGTCGATTTTGGGATCCCATGGATCCACTTGTATGTGATAAGGACACTTTATATTAGTTAAGTTAAAATAAATACAAAAATGACATTAGCATATATCTTTTGGAAAGACAATTTTTACATAGGGTTATATATGTTATATTTTGAACTATAAATATTAATTATAAATATAAAATGATTTCCTACATAATGGTATTTTATTTATAATTTTTAGACATTTAATAGTTAATATTATTTATGACACAATAATGATGCAGTATTTTCCTTATTAATGAAAGAACTAAATAATTGGTATTATAAATGTTAAAATAAATATAATTTGAAAGTTTTGATGACATAAATGAATTTTATTGGTTAATATTACATTATAGTATTGTTTAAATGAATTTTTGTTGAATTAATAAAGTTGTTAAGACTTTAACAAAAATCAATTATTGAATAGTGTCAAAATTGACATAAATGTGTTTTTTTAAAAAATTATATTATTAATTGACATTCTATTCCTAAAAATCTAAGGATCGTCCAAAAGACTTATATCATGATAGTTTTATTATTAATGGACCACTTGTGGGTCTATTTGATGTATATAATATGTTTATTAACTATATAATATAAAAATACAAAGTGACATGGTAAATGTCAAACAAATTAACTAAGAGTTTAAACTAAAAGATAAGGTTAATATAACGAACCAAACCTGTCCAAGTTACATTGGTTGAAATTATTTCAACCCAAAACCACCTTATAATTTTAATAATTCACTTTGGATCCACTAGAAACTGAATATGATTTTTTATAAAGTAATATTTCTAGCTTTTCCAAAGGTGCCCCTCACCCCTCTTATAAAAGGGAACTCACCCTTCTCACTAATTCACGCATTCAAAGCCTTTTGGATCGGCCAAAACCTGCCCAAATACTCTCTCAACTTTCTTAAATTAAACCTATAGGCCTTAGTTTGATCAGAAATCCAACCTATGTAGCCCTTTTGATCAAATCCAAAGGAAGAACCCGAAGAAGAGGTAATGTTTTCACCACCCTCTTTCAAGTTCCTTTCTTCATCCACTTCTTCTTTCTTTGTTATTACTTTTATAAAATAATAAATCCAGTATCTTATATATACTGTGATGTTATTATAAACATGGTACAGAAATATTCAGTATTCTATCCATCATTTTAATGACATGTCACCATATGTGCGTACGTACGACATACCGTCTCCACGTCATGGTGTAATTGTTATTCAAAACATTATTATTTGGATGGGTATAATAATGATGTGTAATTCATGTAAATAATAAATATAACATGATAATTATTCTGTACATATGATATACACTCCAATTATATATTATTTTAATATTAAAAGAGTGATATTGTTGCTCTTGCGTACGTACGGACTACCGTCTCCACGAACGCGATGAGATTTATTCCCCATCATATCCATTCAAGTATAATTATCATTTTATGATGAAAAACAATGTTTTTGGACTTGATATCATTCTAGATATGAATAAGATACAAACTATCCATAAAAAACACGGCATATGTAACAAAACATATAAAATAAAACAAGTATGTTAACACCCAAAACGACGATAATACTAAAATATTATTAACAGAGCATTATTAAAAGATCCTATATGATATAATAATTATTTATATGGTTCTTTTATAATTTAATAACAATGTTTTAACTATTATAAAATAGGTTAACATTCCATCGACTAAGGAAAAGTACAAGGTAAGGGGTTTTCATCTAACTCCTTATTCCCGTGAGATTCATGCCATAATATCACTATTACTTTTTGTGTGGTGTATGTACAACCCATAATTTTATACTTTGGTTAATACCCTTTAATTTATGTGTATTTACATATCCATTTTATGATACCTCTTTCGTGGGGTGTATGTTTCGTAAGTTACCAAATTGGTAAGGGTTAATTCCTCAATCTCATTATTATCTGAGATTGTTTATGTGTAAGTATTTACTGGGACATTTTTATCATACATGTCCATTTTTCAAAAAAATGATTTCAAAATGAATATTTTAAGGATTTTTGAAAGGTAATCTTTATCAAAAACATAATTTTAAATGTTTTAAAGATTTATCTTTCTAAATATTTTTAATTAATGTCGATGTTTTCAAAATGGTTTTTAAGGATTTGTTTATATGGACCTGAATGTTTTAAAAATGTTAATTCCGTTCAAGAGTTTCAAAGTGGTATGGGACACATTTATTCAAATATGTCTTTAAATGACATCTTTTACAAAATGTGTGACTTTTAAATGTCTTCTTGAATAAGAGATATTTCTCTCAAATATATTAAAATCCGGTGAAAATGTATACGTATTTAATGCAAGCTTAAAAATGTTTTTAGAAAACACGACTCTCGAGTGTGGTAGATAGGATGGGATTAGGGATGGAACCATCATGGCCAATAATTAGTCGAGAAGTCTCAGAATTAGTTATTTTGTTTTCAGAATATTTCATAATGTTTTCAGAAAAACAATGGAGTATATTTGAGCAATTTTAAATGTAAGTATATTCAAAAAATTGCATCGGTAGGTCTCATGAGACAAAATAGTGTCTTGGCACAAGATCTTCATAAAATCATATTTGTAGTCTTGGCACAAGGCCTTGGCTATGTGGTTATGATAGTCTTGCATTATGCATTCCATCATTATGAAATTGGTTATTTATATTGCATGTGATTATTCAACTAGTAGAATATCCATGTGAATAAGTAAATGGCATTATTTCATTTTATCTTACCATATTATGCTTATGTTCAAGTTTAAAAGGATTTTTTAGTTACACATTACCTTAAATGTTTAGGATTATTTATGAAAGTTTCTTCTATATTGTTATCCTTACTGAGCATCTGAGCTCACTTCTTTCAATGTTTTATTTTTCCCAGGATGTGAAGAAGTATTTTATGAATGACCTGTAGGAATAGTATAAGGGGATATGACTGTGTATTCAAGATGTTGATATAGTTTTCACATTATGATGTAATGTCAACATTATGAATGTATCTAGTGATTCCAAGGATACTAAATTAATCGGTCTTTCAAGACTTGATCTTTTGTTATCATGCCAATGTTATGTAATAATGCACTGACTCTGGGTAATTGGGGTCATGGCGTTACAAAATATTTGAGAGAGGAATACATTTTCCAATGACATTTTCTTCTTGAAATTTTCAGAATAATAAAATTTGATACAAATTGAAATAATTTTTCTAGAAGTTTCTTCATCTTTCTCCCCACAGCTAAAACACTTCTCATCGTCTTAATATTATTATATCTCCTTAGGATGAGAGTTGAAGTTATTTAAGAAAGGGGAATTAAACAGAATGGATCTTAATCTTATGATATTCAATATTGGAAAACACTGAAAACATCACCATGGATGATTGTTTGGAACATTTTATGTTCAGAATACTAATAAATAAGATCAAAAAAAGATTGAATCTTATTTATCCTGGTTTTCTAGTATTAAACATCACATTAATCGTGTTCATAATATACGATCCTTCATGAATATAATATTTTAATATCAATTAATGAGTCATTCAAAGATCGAAACTTCTTCAGATTTTCTATCATGAATTAACAACACTCAATACTTATCAGGTTCTCCCCCAGAAAACATTATTCACTATAAATCCCTTGTATTATAAGTACAAATACATTACAAAATTAATTAAGGAAATATGGTGGATCCATCTTGCATAATTAATATGAACCAAAAGGTTGAGATATTTATATCTACCAAGTTGCTTCATTTGATCCAGTCTTCATTCTTATACAAGTGAACATATTTTATAATTTATGTTGAGGTTACATGGATCTCTTCACATCCACATCCAATTTTTTTGGATAATTTTTCTTCTTAGCCACCATCATGGGTGATACATTTTTCCTCCTCATAGAAGATTTCTTCTTTCTCTGGTAGTATGGTTAGAAAAACTTTTGCAATGTGACCATATTTTTGGAATCTCTCTCACAGATATAATTTCATACAATGGTTTCTTTCTTCTTGAAACCTCTCATTTATTATTTTGGAATCATGTGTATTCTTTTAATTTTCAATTTAACTATCCTGAGCATGTGTATCATGAATTTTCCACATTCATTCCATGTATTCTGGCACCATAATTAATATTTCATTAGGAGACATGGAAACTAGTTTGGATATTTCACATGAATTCTTCTAAATTTAATCCCTCATTGTATTTATTTTGGTCGCACAACCCTTTAATTTCTTGGATTTAGACTCCAAGTTATTATACTTATTATTATATAAAATCTTCTTGGGAGAATATGTGTTTACAAAAGTCTTCATATTTTTTTTTCCAAATATAGATTCTTCATTTTTGTCTATATTTTTTATAATATTTTCTAATTAGATTTGGATACATGTGCATATGAGAATGAACTAACCATATAAAGACTACCATTTCATATATCACAGATGTTATCAATAATTCAAAATCTATTTGCAGTGTATAGATGATTCTATTACTATAGATATTGGTTATTATTCTCTATCATTCTCCCCTTGAGATAAGATTGCACTGTACTTCTACATTTCGATGATTGTACAAACTATGTAATGCACAACACCCAAATATTTCATAGCACCAACACTAACACAGAAATCATTATATCTTTTTATCTTATATATAAGGTTTTTGGGACTTCTTTATGATGTGTCATGATTTCTTTTGGTAATTATCTTCCACACTCATTCTCCTACCTACCCATGTCATGGTGGGAGGTTTCTTATAATCTTTCTTCATCCATACTTGTTTAAATTGTGTTTTACTACCTCAACTATTTGTATAAATAGATTTAGAAACATTACTACAAGATAGTATGTATGATACCTTTTCATTTCCGGCTATATGTGATAGATCATTGAAAGAATTAAAAATCTTCTTATCACATGTTTGAGGTATTTCATCCATATAATCCTCATATGAACATTGAGTACCAGCAGAAATAGTTTCATTCTATTGTGAAGTGTCAAGATGTGTCTTCTATAGAATGGCCAATTGATCTTCCAATTGTAGACATTTCATATTTTGGATTATTTTTCGATCTTCAACCTTAATCATTATATATTCACAACACTTATTCATTATTTCAACATCATCTTCAAGAATATTAACTTTTTTTTGTAACAAAGTGTAAATTTCCATGTCCTTCTTGGATGTTTCTTCAAAATATAAACCCTTGACATCATTTCCCTTCTTCAGATTATCTTTATGTTCATAGATCATTTCTTCTAGATTATTATTTACTCCCTCAATCTATTCAAATTATTTGAGCCATTTTTCAGAGAATATTATATATTCCTTATTTGATGCTTCAATATATCCAACATATCTGGAGATCTTTAAACATTTAAATTTTTTTTCTTGTTATCCTATCTCCAAAACTATATTTTATTCTTATATATAAGTGATATCTACCTACATAAATCGAAACATTCCACAAATAAGGGATGTAATTTCTTTAGGAATACCATGGAGAATAACTCTTAATCTATCAACTAATAAATCCTGAATAGTTAAAGATAGATCATCATCACTACTTGTGCTAGAATGTTCATCTTCAGGAATGATTCTAAATTTTATAACACATAACATATTATTAGTAGATTTAGGAAGGTTATCCATATTGTTGGTGTAAACAAGAGACACCGACTCATTACATTCCAAACCTCATATGTCATCATAGTCCAAATAACATGGAGAAATAGATACATCCTCTCTATTGGATAAATGGTACATATTATTCAAATTTATATTCTCTTTATTATTCATGTCCATCATGGTCTTAGTTGATATATAATTTTTAGAGATAACTGAATCTTTACAAAAACCGAATTTCATAGTTGGGTTAGGAATGAAACTCATGTCTTAAAAAGAGAATAGCTTCCCTCTATAGAATCTAACAATGGTGAACAATCACCTATAATACCAATATAAATGAATCATTTAGGATACACATAACACTAAGAGTGGGGTGTATCGGTTTTGAGGAATTTTTAATCCAATTTCATCATTTTACAGTTCTACCTCTTAGACCAGTTAGGATCATAATTCTATTATTATATTTCCCATGATACATGAAATTATATGAATCAAGTAAATAGATAACATGATATTTTTACAAGGCTCACTTCTCAATAAGATAATCTATATCCTTGGCTCGGTCATAAATAATCCTAACCAAACAAACATGTGATAATAAAAATTTTGTGTGGTTATAAAGAGTAGGATATTCCCTTACACTCCGGAATAACTTTTAAAACAATCCAAAAGGGCCTTTTTAACATATAAAGGATTTATATTTATATTGACACCTAAGAAATCATTCTCCTTGTTATTGAGGGTTTGTAACACCACAAAACATCAACACCAATTGAGTACTATTCGATGTCACCATTCTTATTTTTTCTTAAACAAAATTCAACTTCACTTTATTACTTACACAACAACTTACAAGAAACTTCTTTTATCTCTTCCCAACTGAAAACTCAATAACTACACAATCATCTTGTTCTTTTATTCACAATTATATGAATGTGTTTTGGAATGATGAACAATGGATTTTCTCTAACCCAAATTATAATTATATATTTTGTTGTTCACAAGATCTTGTTTTATTATTTTCTCTTTCTTCATCTGTGAAAAACCAACTACAATGAGACATACGTATCTTCTTCTTCATATTACTAAAATCAAAATCTTCAATTATGATTATTAAATCATTGAAGATAAGCTCAATATATCACCATAAAAATTTACATGGCCTGAATAAATATATATAGATACTTCGCTCTAATTTTTCTTCTTTGACACAGAATAACATGGAATGGTGCAAGAATGTCTTTATATCAATTTCTATTTCTTTTCGAGAAGATGGTAAGAATATCTTGTTTAAAAAACTACTATTACACACTCTACTTTCACAACTCCCCACATTTGTGCCTCCCTTATTGTTTTTCTCTCTTATTACTAACCAATAACTACTTTGGAGCCACTGTTGTGAACAAATCATATCTTGAATTCCACTTGTGACTTACACAAAACACACTACTTGAACACATATTAATACTAGTGTGAAACTCAAAACAGGTGCACCACATATTTTTTCATGCAACCCCCTATTACTTTCAGGATCCATATCTCATATTTTCTGTTAATTATTGAGCTACCAAATGAGGATGGTAGCCACCAATTTATATTCATTTCACCATGGGTGAAACTTCTAATTTTCATTCCACTTACTCCATGTGTGGAAACTCCATACCTGAGTGAAGCTAAATACAGAGTTGATCAAGAGTTCATATTTTATCTAAGTGGTAATCATATCAAATGTGAAGGGAATCCTCAAATTTATTGGAATTTTACACTACAACATATTTCTTGAACGTCACTTATTACTTGCATGAAAACTCCCTACCTTCAAGAAGCCCACCACTTATGAGATCAAGATCTTATATTATCTCTATGTGTTGAGAATTAAAAATTATGACATGATGCACATATTTTTTGGAATTTAAACCTATAAATAACATCCTTATTGTGTGACACTTACTACATGAGTGACAACGCTATACATGCACTTACCTCCCTTAATATAAAAGGAGTAATTTATTTTGTCAAATTTTTATGTTTGATCTTGAAATATAACTTATTTACAACATTATACTCATTATTAATACTTCATCACAACATCCATTTATAAAAACACTTCATTCCATTACAAATTTTTTTCACCCAAAATGTTTGTGAACACTAGAAAACAGTTCACATTTAGCCCCCAATTTGTTCATAAGGATTGCAAAATTAGTTCTCCAAACAAATTATGATATTTGGGAAATGAAAATAAAAAAATAAAAGTCATATTAATCAAGGAAAATTATTCAACCATGAAATCCAATGTAATAAAATGAATTAGTAAAAATTCTCTATACATTCACACGAAACTCAATGCCTTCAAAGAATTCAGTTGTTTTATTGAAATATCAAGACTTAGGGAATTCCTTCAATCTCCATTAACATTGGGAAAACATCATCATATTGACAGTAATGTGATATTTGTATCTCATGGAACACTACTGACAGGTAATGATGCTCAGTTTCCAAAAAATACAATCCATAAAGAAAGTGGGCATAAAAATCGTGAAGTCATTGATTTTATCATTGGTGATTAATTGATGATTAGTTATAAATTTTATATTTATGTTTATTATTGTTAGTTTCCTTGTATTCCTATTGATGTAGCCACCCATGTATTCTAGGGTTAGTGTGATCCTAGGTCAGAGAGATCAAGTCTCATTGCTTCTAGTGTTGATATGACCTCATTTTATTTGTTATAGTTTTTTAATAATGATGTTCTGACACATCTTAGTTTGAATAATCTAACTATGGAACATGATTATATGAATGTTTTTACATAATATTTCACTGAGTTATGACTTCCTAGGGGCATCATGTTCACTATATAATTTTATTTGGGGATGAGACACATTGTTTTACCTTTGAACCATATTATACCCAATGAATTGATATATTTAAAGGTTTTCATTGAGGATCTCGACAATAAGGGATTTATTCATCCTATAGATTCACCATGTGATTAACTAGTGACTATTTATAGAATAAAAGTATTATTTTTGTTATATGTATTGATTACGAAAAAAATCACCTTGGTCAAAGTGAATAAAAAATATCCCTTTCCTATAATTGGTGACCATTTGTAACGACTCAAAAATTCATTAATGGAAATCCTACCTGGTATATTTAAATGTCTTATTAGGGTTATGTAAAATGTATTAACTTATTTGGTTTTATTATTTGGATTTAAAATAATGGTAATAAATGTAACCATTGCTAATACGGTTGTTGAACATTGATCACATGATTAGCATAAATAAAGGTCTTTGACAAATCCATTTTTCTCAGACAAAGGAAGAGATGGACACATCCAGTAGACTTACCCCATATAAATCCCTTTTGTCAGAGCTCATAAAGGAGGTGGAATCATTGGGATTCTATCTTGATCAAGCCCAAGCCAAGCTTGATCGTGTTAATCTTGATAAGAACCAACTACAAGAGAAGGGGATGTTAATAGAGATTACAACCCGAGTGATGTTATCTGAGACACCCCAAGAGTCTCTCACCATTGCACACCATACCCTTCAGACATACACAGGTGTTATAAGGTCTTATGTTATAATAACCTATTATTATTATTATGTACATTATTTTTTATATAACAAACAATATACATTCATTTTATGGTTGTTTTTTTGTAAATAGTTTTTAAAGCGCAAATAATATTTTTAGTTAATATTAAAATAATAAATATATTTTGATTAATTGTTGTATTTTTGAATTTAATAATATTGTAGTGAAATATTATTATTTTTATTAAATTACATTTTATTAAATTTAAAAGATCATATTATTTTATGAATGAAATTGTAATTTTTATTAAGGTTTGAAAGCTGTTTTTGTCAAAACACATGAATTTTCAATAAATGTTAGTTTATATTATAAATGTAAAAATTAAAATAGTTCGAAAATTATTTAGATAAAATTAATATTACTTCTTGAATCAGGATGTTGAAATTATCCAATGGTGAAATTTTCATAAATTTTTGTGACAATGGATTTTTTGGGAAACAATTAAATACCATTTAAATAAATATTTTCTTTAATGACATCATAATAATCCAATATTAATATAATAAAATAATATAAACATTATTTTTTGAAAATATATGTTTTACCATTAAAATAATGTTATTTTGGGTTTGTTTGGTTTTTTTACAATTATTTAGTTGATCCTTCATGGCTTATAAAAGATTTTGCCTCTTTATTTTTTTTCCATGATAGTGTGACTCACCTCCACAAAAGTACCCATATTATTTTATGATTTTCAGAAATTGGAGTTATGAAATATTGTTTTCCACTCCCATTTTTCAATAACCATGGGAAAAAACCATGGGATGGATTGAGGTTTCGGTAAGTTTAATGTTTGGTGCCCAAAACCTAAATAATAAAGAATTACCTCACATTTCCTATATAAACCCACCCATGATCCCAGTTCCTCTTCACTCAAATGATATGGAGTTAGTACAAAACCTTCAATATTCCTTAAATAATCCTCCCATGCTGCCGATGCTCCAAAAAGTCCCTCTTAATCCTCTCCCAAGCCTTTGGGATCACATTTCCATGTAAGGGATTCCTTCATTTCTATTTTTATCCAAGTTTATTAATACTATTATGACATTTTATTTTCCATTATAAATTTTGTGGCAGGATTTCACACCTCCCCTGTACTGACCTATTTTTGTTCTAATGATGAGATACCCCTTTCACTCTCATTGGTTCCTCACATGTACACGTGTTACCATGCTGATATTCCTTAAGGAATTTCCCTCTCCTCATTTATCTTCAAGCAATTGTTTTTTATTATGAATCTAAGCTCCATTAATTATGTTGGGAAACATATCCTTATGAACCCTTACTTTCCATTTTTAATATATATTGTTAGAAAACCCATTATCTCTCATCAACCATTTTAATGAATTCTTATGTCACGCCTTTATGCTGCCAAAATTGGATCGCAATTTTCCAAGCCAATGTCATTGTCTGGTGAATACCCTGCCCATTTCTATATCAAGGGTACTCACCATTATTATCATTTACTTATTGATTATAATGTTTCATTTATTTATTCTATATCTCATTATCATGGAATAAATGATGATGAATGGTTCCATATTTTATGGTCCATGTGGCACACTTATGCATGAAATGAAATGATTAATAAGGGTGTGTCCTGATAGCGCTCCAATGCATTCTGTAAAATATAGTATCATGACACATCATGTGCAATGATTATTGACTCATGATGATTCAAGTGAAATGAGTGTTTACTATTTCTTCATGTGCAATGTGGGTTTACTCATGTTCTTTGTACAATGAACCTTATCTCATGCTAATTCCATGCTAAGTGTTGTTGCCACATTTCCATGTTACGATTGTCATGATTTATCATGAATTTATGTTCATGTTTCTATTGATCTCCCTTGATATGCCTATTTACAATCATATACTGTAATCCTCATGTTATTCCATGTTTATTCTCTTACCGGGATTTATAGGTCACCCGTTTCTTATGCGTGCCTCAGGTTATTCCATGCAATGCTAAGTATGATGGAATGTAGTGGTCATGTAAAGGATGTTTTAAATAAAGATGTTTTGTGTTTTATGTTTTATTTTTTAATGTAAAATTCCTAGTCCCCAAAGACACTATAAATCTTGATCTTATATGTTGAATCCAATGAAGTTTATGAAATAAAAAAATGTTTAAGTGTGTAATAAATAACATGGTTGTTATAGTTGGTATTAGAGGATAAGTTTAGTTATTTATCAAATTAAGATTATAAAACTCTTGATAATGACATAGGGATAATACTATGTATTATAAATAAATCCCTATGTTTTGGTGTGTATTGATTAATTGGTTTATCAAGAAAATTCATCCCTGTCTGGAAACGAGCAGGTAGAGTAAACTCTAGCACATATTTACCTAGGAGTGAAAACTCTGAAAAAAAGTTTCAGGAGTGACCTGAGGTATCCTGGTACATGACAACAATCCTTGCTGCACTCTTGTTTATGACACTCCCAGGGTATATGCATTGGTAAATTCACTACATTAGTATGAACTGTTATTTAGGGAATTAAAAAAAATTCCCTAAGAATATATGTTAGAAACTAGATTATAGATAACATAGATTAATGCATTTATATTCATAATATAAAGAAATAATATTTATATATAAGTCATTCATTTTTCTTTAGATTACCTCTTTATGGGTTATCCCTAACATCCCTCCAATTCTATCCAATGGATGGTAATATGATGACGCGGGCTAACAATCGATGTGAATATCAATGCGATGACTGTTCTAATGAGATTCCCAATCTGATGGGAGGAGGAATCCTGAATTTTGTCATGATAGTCTCTCACATAACTCAATATTTGAATAGAACAATGGTCAAGTTGAACATTTACCCCCCCAAGAAATAACAAGTCTCTATTGAGATCTCCATGAGTCAAAGGCTTCCTACTTTTAATGGATCATCTAATCCCTCAATCTTTGAACAATGGATCAACTCCATTGAATAGATATTCTCCATCCATCAATGTACGAACAAGAGAGGGTTATCATGGATTCTTATCACATGGAGGGTGATGTTGATCAATGGTGGACTTTGATATAAAATACGAAGCCTAAGGAAGAGATCGAGGCATTGGAATAGAAGGATTTCCAGAAGATGTTTTTTGTTAAATATTTTATGCGCACGCTCCGACTTAAGAGGGAAATGGACTTCTTTTACCTCATGAAAAAAGAAGAAGAATCTATCGGAGAGTAAGAAAAAACATCATGAGGAATTCATGATATGCCTCTAGCTTTGTAGTTACCAGTGAATGCAAGGTTGACTGCTTCTTTGGTGGGTTGAAACCTTGCCTGCAGAAATCCCTGGAAATCTGTGACTTCGACATCTATGAGGAAATTTTCCAATGTTCTCTCAAAATAAGAATAGAGATTTTTGAATATCAGGGGTATAATGGGGATAGTATGTGTTAGGTGTACGTCAAATCTGGTGGTCCGATTGATAAATTCAACGGTGAGAAGAAAAAACAACACCCCATTTGTCAGAGGTGCGGAAATGAGCTCCTTGGAAATATCTTAAGGGGGATGATTAAATAATTTAGGTGTGGAATAGAAGGACACCTAGCTATTAACTATCTGTAAGAAAAACCTGTAGCAACAACATAGTAGAAGAACACTCTTTTTGACTCTCAACATGTTGTTCACTACATCAACTAAAAAGAACCAGGGCATCAAGCAAGTCAGTTCCCTATTACGATGGTTTTCAAAGGAAACCAACAACCTCTGAGGCCACAAGGGAAATATTTTTCCAACACTACCTCCGATGTGAACCCTGACAAAGAAGTGGTGACATGTAGGGTAGTTTTTCATTCAAGAATATAGAACATAATTTTTTATACTCATTCTAATAATTCTTTCATATCTATAAAGTTTAGAAGAAAAATCCCAGCACTACCAAAAATATTTTAAGTGAAGATATTTGTAAGTGTGGAAAATGGGGAAATCATTTTATCCCATGAGTATAACTCCTCATATATCATAATCATTGGATTGAACTTCCCAGAGAACCTCATCATACTCCCTCTGGTAGAATTTAAAGCAATTTTGAGCATGGATTTTTATTCTTTATATAGAGCGAACATAAAATTCTTTGAGAGGGAAATCACTCTCTATATGGAGAATTGACCCTAGATTCTATACATGTGAAAGGAGGAGGATGAATCTTCCTTAGCCCCATCATCTGAAACATGGACATTACTTCCATATGAGAACATGTATCTGGATTAGTTGATTAATTATAAGGAGGATCCATTATTGAAGACATCCCTATTGTAAGGTAATTCACTGATGTGTATCATGAGGAATTCCTTGGTCTTCCTCCTAGAAGAGGTGTTGAATTCTCAATTGACCTTATTCTTGGGGCATTTCCAATATCCAAGAATCTGTATAGAATGAATGTTGTGGAGCTTGAGGAGCTGAAGATACAATTGTTGGAGAATCTCGATAAAGGGGTTATATAACTAAGTGCTTCACCATGGTGTGAACCAGTCCTCTACATAAAGAAGAAGGATGGGTCAATGCGCATTTGCATTGATTATCGTGAGTTCAAAAAAATCATGATAAAGAACAAGTATCCTCCTCCACAAATTGACTACTTGTTTGATCAAATGTGTGGAGTAAAAACTTCTCTAAGGTAGACTTGATGTTGGGATATTATCATGAAAGGGTGAAGAAGGAAGATATCCACAAGACTACTTTTCGTACAAGATATAGACACAATGAATTCATAGTAATGGATTTCAGACTCACTACTGCTCCAGCAATCATCATGGACTTGATGAATCTAGTCATTAGAGATTACCTTGAGAAATTTGTGGTATTCTTTAATGATGATATTCTAATATACTCCTTAACTAAAGAGGACCATGAGAAGCATCTAAGAATTGTAAGGGAGACCTTATGAAAGGATAATCTCTATGAAAAGTACAAAAAGTGTGAGTTCTGGTCAAGGATGTCTCATTCCTCGTCCATATCATCACAAGAGGTGGAAAATATATGGATCCCTCCAAGACAGCTACAATAGAGGGATGGTTGAGGCCAACATCGGTAACAGATATCTGTAGTTTTTTTGTGTTAGCTGGATATTATCGACAATTTGTGAGAAAATACCCATGATTGTCCAACCCTCTTTCGAAGCTAACTCGGATGGAAGTAAAGCTTGTTTGGAGTGATGAATGCGAAGAAAGATTCAAGGAGTTGAAAAGGAGTCTTATCACCTCACATGTTCTCACTTTACCCACAAGTGGAGAACTTTTTTTTTATTATTTAGTGATTCTTAGAAGAAGGGAATGGGATGTGTGTTGATGGAAAATGACAAAGTCATTGCCTATACATTAAGGCAATTGAAAGTTCATGAGAATAATTATCCAACACATGATCTGGAGTTTGTTGCGGTGATCTTTGAATTAATAATTTGGCATCAGTATTTTGTTTGGTAGAAGTGTTAAATATAAAAGACAATAAATGCCAGAATTATATGTTCACACAGAAAGAGTTGATCATACCCCATTGAAGATGGTTAGAGCTGATCAAAGACTATGAGTGCTCATCCATTACCACTGTGGGAATGTGAACAATGTGGGAGAATCATTTAGTAGAAAGGGACCATCAATTATATAATTGATGAGAATTTAGAGGCATCCAATCTTCATATATTTCATGAAGATGGACATGAAAATGATAAATAAGGGAACATCATCAATCCATTCCCAAATGATTATTCAACCATATCATTTGGAAAGGATAATGGATGCTCAAAAGGATGATGTGGGAATTCAGAATAAAGTGGAAGCTATTAGAAAAAGGAAATCCCTGAAGTTCAATGTTAATGAAGACAAAATTGTGATATTTGGGAAAAGACTATGTGTTCTATCATGTCCAGAGCTGAAGAAAGAGCCTTTGGATGATGCACATAGTTATAATTTAACTATTCCCCCAAAAAACAGAATGATGTATCGATATATATGAGAGCATTATTGGTGGAATAATATGAATAAAAATATCACTGAATATACATCAAATTTCCTGGTGTGTCAGCAAGTGAAATCTGAGAGACAAAAGTCTAAGGGGATGATAAAACCATTACCCATACCACCATGTATATGGGATAACATCACCATGGACTTTGTCACAGGACTTCTAAAAACATCCAAAGGAAACAATGAAATCTGGGTTGTTGTGGATCATCTTACAAATTATACACACTTAATTTCAATTTTGCAGGATTGATCATTGGATCAACTAGAACCGATATATATCAAGGAAGTGGTAAGGCTGCATGGAGTACCACTATCTATTGTATCTAATCAAGATCTAAGATTACCCTCTATGTTTAAGTAGAGTCTTCAACATGCTCTAGATACTGAACTGAACATCAGTACGACCTATCATACTCAAACTGATGTACAATCTGAGTGAACTATTTAGACACTATAAGATATTTTACGATCACATTCAATGGTATTTAATGGAGGATGGGATAAAAATCATTCTCTAGCCAAATTCAATTATAAAAACTATTCCCACTCGATCATCCTAATGGGTCCTTATGAAGCCCTATATGGGAAGAGGTACAAAACAACGACATGTTGGGATGAATTCGGAGCACATAAACTGCTAGGACCCGAAATGGTTAAAGAAATGAGGGATAAGGAGAAAACAATTCAGCATCATATCAAGGCAACCCAGAGTTGAAAAAAGGTTTATGTAGATAACCATACAAGACACCTTTAATTCATAGTTGGATACGTCGAATTTATATGCATATCTCCATGGAAGAAGGTTATGAGGTTTGGAAAGAAGTGGATGTTAATTCCAAGGTACATCGACCTCTTAGAGATTCTTGATCGTGTCAGGGATGTGGCCTACCAACTAGTAGTTCAAACTACAATGGCCAAAGTACATGATGTCTTTCATGTATCCCTATTACAAAATTACATACCAGACCCTTTGCCTGTCCTCTCTTGATAGGTAGTACAACTATAGGATGATCTTTCATACGAGGAGAAACCAGTGAAGATCATATATCCTCGAGAAAAAGTTTGACGAAATAAGACAATTCCACTAGTCAAGGTGTTGTGAAAAAACCACATGTTTAAGGAAGCGACATGGGAATCAGAGGAAGTAATTATGTACAGTTATCTTCATATATTTTTTTAGGGTAAAAGGAAATTTCGAGGGTGAAAATTTTTAAGGGGAAATATTGCAACGACCCAAAAATTCATTATTGAAAATTCGTCTTGGTATATTTAAATGTATTATTAGTTAAGTTAAATGTATGCACTTAATTGATTTTATGTTTTGGATTTTAAAATACTGTTAATAATTTTGACTGTTGCTAATAGAGCTATTGAATAGTGAAAATATGATTAGTATAAATATAGGGCTTTAACAAATCCAATTTACTCAGACAAAGGAAGCGATGGCCTTATCCAGTAGACTTTCCCCATACGAAGTCCATTTTTCAGAGCTCAAAAAGGAGGTGGTGTCATTAGGCTTTTCTATTTACCAAGTCCATGCTGAGCTTCAATATTTTAGGCTCGAGCAGAACTAACTATAATGAGAAGTGGAAGTTAATAGATATTACCACCCGAGCAATCTTATCTGAGCCACCTAAAGAGTCTATCACCATCACACACCTTACCCTTTGGTAATTCGTAGGAGTTATAAAGTGGTTTGTAACATGAACATAGTACTATTATTATGTAAATTATTATTGTATATAGTAAACAATATACATTAATTTTATGATTGTTACTTTTTAAATTGTTTTTAAAGTGAAAATAGTATTTTTAGTTAATATTTGACTAAGAAATATATTTTAATGAATTAAAGGCTTTTATAATTAATTAATTTTTTATTAAAAAAATTATTATTATTACATTCATTTTTGTTATATATAAATGTTCATATAATTTTAAGAATGCAATTGTAATTTTTATTATGGTTTGAATGTTGTTTTTATGAAAACCAATGAATTTTTTATAAGTGTCATGTTTTTTTAAAATTAAAAATTATGATATTTAGAATTTTTTTTAGATTAAATAAATATTATTATTGTAATCAGAACATTGTAATTATCCCCAGTTAGTGTTTCAAAATTTCTTGAGACAGTCGGATTTTTGGGTAAAAATTAAATTCCGTTTAAATATATATTGTGTTTTATGACGTGATAATGACCCAATAGTGATGTAATAAAATACTATAAACATTATTTTTGGACAATATATGTTTTAAAATTAATATAATGTGATTATGGGTTTGTTTGATTTATTTTACAATTCATTAGTGGAACGTTCAAGGATAATAAAATATTTTCCCTTTTTAAAATTTTTCCTTGAGAGTCTGACTCACATCCACAAAAAAAACCACTATTATTTTAAGATGTTCATGCATTGTCCGTATAAAATATTTTTATCCACTCCCCATTGTCAAAAACCATGGGCAAAAATGATGGGATGGTTTGTGGTTGGGATTATTTTAATATGTGGTGTCCCAAACATAAATAATAATGAATTCCCTTTCCATTCCTATATAAACCCGCCCAAGATCCCACTTCCTCTTCACTAAATTCCTTTGGAGTTCGTTCATGCTCTTCACTTACCTCTATATAATCCTCTAAATGCGCCCCTTGATCCAAATTATCCTCTCTCAAGCCTCTCCCAAGACTTTGGGAACACATTTCCATGTAAGGGATTCCTTCCTTCCTATTTTTACCAGTTTTTTTATATTGTTACACCATTTTATTTTTAATGATAAATGTTGTGGGTATGATTTTCACCTCCCCTATACATCAAATTTTACATTTAAATGATGATATACCCCTTTCACTCTTATTGGTGCCTCCCATGTACACCTGTTACCTTGCCGATATTCCATACAGAATTTTTTTTGTCTTCATTTACATTGAAGCAATTCATTTTTATTATGAATGTAAGTTCTATTACCTATGTTAGGAAATGTATATATATGAGAACATACTTTCCATATCACATACAAATGATGATACACCACTCTATCTCTCACGTCATTCTGCAGTTGAAATTGCACCCCAATTTTCAAAGGCAATGTCATGGTTTAGTGAATACTATTCCCATTTATCTATCAAGGGTATTGACCTTTATGAACATTTACTTATGATTATAAAGATTCATATATTTATTAAACATTCATTTATCATGTAATAAATGATGATGAATGTTTCCATGTTGTATTGTCCATGTGGAACACTTATGCATGAAATGAAATGATTAAGAATGGTGCTCCCTGATAGAGCTCCAATGCATTGGGTAAAGCATAGTATCATGATATGTCAGGTGGAATGATTTTTGGATCATGATAAATCAAGTGAAATGAGTGTTTACTTGTGATTCATGTGAATTGAGGTTTTACTCGTTCTCTATGTGCAATAAGCCTTGGATCATTCTAATTTAATGTTAAGTGTTGTTTCCACATTTACATGTTCTGAATATCAAGATTTATCAGGCCTTATGTTCATGTATATCTTATACTCCATTGATATGCCTATTGTCTAAAATGTACTATATTCCTCATGTTATTCCCTCTTTATTTCCATATCAGGCTTTATAGATCACCTTTTTCTTATGCATTTCCTCAGGTTATCCCATGAAATTCTAAGTATGAGGGAATGTAGTGGTCATGTAGAGGAAGTTTTCAATAAAGATGTTGTGTGTTTTATGTTTTAAGTTGTTATGTAATGATCCTAACCCCGAAAGATAATAGACCTCTCATTCTTCTATGTTTTATCAAGTGAATTCTATGTAATAAATCATGTTTAATTGTGTAATAAAGAACATGTTTGTTATAAATTTTTTGACAAAAAAATGGAATCCTAGTGGTTTTGGAAAATTGATATGAGATTTGTGTATGATCAGATAAGGTTTATGAAGAAGATATTCCAAATATTCAATTTAATAGAATTTATGATTATTATGTGTAGCTTGTAATATTCCTTGTAATTACTAACACAGTTTTATGTGTTTAAAATTATAATTATTGAAATCATCCATTAGTTTTTAGATTAATTGATGGTCATTTTGTGTGGATTATATCTATGTTCATTGTAGATTAAAACATGATAAAGATTATTATTTGATTATCCTTCCATTGAATAGATAAAATCATCATCTGTTTGGGAAGGTATATAAATGTTAGTTTTGGATTCATGATGTGAAATTAACATTCCATGTAATTTTTTGAAAAGAATGTCTTCGTGGATCCTCAATGGATTCAAACTATTTGTATTGGGAGTATCCTTGAAATATATTTTAGATTCGGTGTTTCTTAGCCTTTTTTTATTATTGTAATCCCTTTTTTGTGCTTTTACTAGATTACATCCCCTATTATTGAGTTTACCCATAAGGATATAATTTTTGTTTGGATAAATTAGTTATAGAGAAATTTTTATGAGTTGAATGTGAAATTCACTTTATCTCTAGTATTTAATCTTCACGAGCCAAGTGTTGGCCGTGATGTTTTCTACTATGCCTCATGTATGGGGTTGGGTTATGGCATGATTTGGTGGAGACATGTAGTAGCTTATGGTTCATATAATTTTTTACCTCATCATAATAATTATTCCATTTTTGATATTGAGTCTGAAGAAGTGATTCATGTTCGTAAGAAATGGCATCACAGCCTATTCTAGGTGTATTTTATTGTGTATTCACACAAAAAGTGTCTAAAGTATATATTGAATCAATGTGATCTAAAAAGGAGAGAAACAAATTAGTAATAGTACCATCATACCATTTTTTTACAACCATATAAAAATGATGATAATTGTAGAAACATTATGAATAAAATTAATGACACAGATAGTGAAATAATTAGTGAGAGAATGTTTCTTAATTAGGTTGTTTTCTAAGATACACATGGTTGAAGTGAGAGTTAATTGAAATGTATTCTTAGATTTAGATCATGATTGATAATATATGGATGAACACTTTCTCCTTGGGTATGTTAATGATGTAGAATTTTCGGGATATATAAAGAATAATTATTTTTGTGAGACATCGAGTGAGTTTTCTCAGTCTCCAAATAGGGTTGTTCACTTATGACGAATGATGGTTGTTATAATATAATTAAGGTAGGACATGTTAGATAATGGAAAATGATCATGTTATTTTAGAAAATATGGTGTTACAAGTACGTAATCTAACTTTATATATCATTTGTTGTGGATGGAATTTAGATGATATATTAAACATTTTATGCCACAATGCCTCACATGTCCAAGAATTAAGGTGGAACATTAGAAGACAAATGGATTTTTGAATCCATTACCAATTCTTGTATTAAAATTTAATGATAAATCCATTGAATTATTGATTAGGATACCTCATAATCCCTATGGTAAGGATATAATATTTGTATTTATTGATCGACTCATGAAATCAATGCATTTCCGACCTATAATGGATTCAATTGTGGTAATGGACCTTGGGAACTTTTATATGTGTGAGATTGTAAGAATTCATTGTTTTTTATTGATTATAATATCATATAGGGTCCCATTATTCACATTCCATTATTGGAGAAGATTCAGTTAGTGGTGGGTTCCAATTTGAATTTGATTAAGACTTTTCAGTTATAGATAGATGACTAGATTAAGATAAACATCCAGATTCATAAGTTCTTGCACCAAGCATGTGTTCTTTTTCTTGGTGGATCATCGTAGTGACCACTACCCTCAGTATAATATTTATATAAAAATAGTTATCATGCTTTTATTTGGATGGCTCTATTTTAGGCGTGATATTTATGGCCTTATAGATCACCTCAGTATTGGGATGTGGTTAGAGAATGGTTCATAGTTGGATTGAATATTATTCATGAGATGGAATATATCATGAATTGATTGGAAAGAGGTTCGTGGTAACTCAGAGTATCCCAAAATCCTATTCCAATTGTCATAATTAACCATCACTCATTGAGGTTGGTGAACATGTATTTTTCATAGCTTCACCTTGGTTGGGACATGGATGTTTTGGGTGGTATAATAAGTTATCAGTTCATTATATAGACCCATTTTAAATTTGGGAGATACTTATAAAGGTGGATTAAAAATAATACATACATTCTCATTTAACCTATATTGATAATTTTTTTTCATGTTTCTTAACAAGATAACTATTAGCTAGATCTTTCCCAAATGTTTGATGGTGAGGATTTTGAGATTGATCTCGAGTCCTATGTGGTTGAAATTACTATTTAGATACTAGGATTATTATAAGGCCCCAGCCTCAACCCTTACTTAATCTTGAGTTATTACAAGAATACATCGTGAGGATCTTTTCAGGTTTATATTTTTAGAGAATTAGATCATAAAACATGCATTATATCCCACATTTAAACAAAGTGGTTACAAAAAAATATAGTATTCATTTTTCCCATAAATGGAAACATATTTAAAATAAACATGGATTATTTCTTGACACTTCCTTGACACTATCATCATATCATGTACCCTTTCCTTAACCTGTGAAAAACATTTCAAAAACTTGGGATGAGTATAAAAGGATCAGTAAGGGATATAAAAATATGGAAAGGAAACATGAGTACATGTATACATAAGAATAAATGAAATCATACTTTACTCATAAAGCATAAGAACTTTAACATACATTATCAAATCATGAATAAATCATAGATGTCATAATACATAAAGGTAACTTGAGGCATTCATAGCATTCTTACATTGGGAGTAATCCTCTTGGTTACGTTTGGAATACCCATCACAGTATATTCCCTAAATATCTGCGGAGAAACCATAACGTTTTACTCCTTCACGTTACCCAATGCATTGGAGAGCTATATCGGGCTCACCCGCTCTTAGTTTATCACGGAACCATCCATCTTCATAACAATGTCCAAGAACCATAACATAATCGTATCACACAAAACATGCATAAAGGAAACATAACATTTACACTTTTCAATCACAAGATATCAATAAAACACATTGATACAAAAACATTATGAAAACCATTTCCCATACCAAAATAAAAGAAAATTAAAACATGGTATTTATTTTTCTTTTAAAAAAAATATATGGCTTGTAGAGGAAGCCGAAACTCAAATAATGGTCACGGTGGTGGAGAAGTCGTTGTCGCCGCATACGTATGACAAAACATTCCCTTTTGTCATTTAGTAAAATGCTTCGTATAAAAAAAATTCCTTTTAGATAAACATAAAAGTAAAAGGGGTTTATACACCGTATAAAAGCAGGTTGTGTATAAAACAAAATATGCCTCAATGAAAGGATATTGAGATGAAGTCCCATACCTTGGGTCCGACTTGCTTAGATATTTCTTTAACCTCATGAATAATTAACTTGAGTTAATTTATACTTTCTTAAGATACTTGTTCATGTTAATTATTCTTTTTATATCACTTAATACCATGTCATGAACACTATTCAATTATTTAAGTTAATAATGGTCATTTTAACGATCATTGGTACATGAGTAAAAAATATGCTCTTTATAATTACAAGATGTTCATGTATCCATTATATCCAGAGTTATAATCATGATTTATATATCATATATATCATATATATCTAGTATATACATGCATTTATAATATTAAAAAACGTTTAGTGGTAAGAAATGAAATGCACCGTTCATGGAGACGGTAAGCCGTACGTAGGAATGAACGCTAATTTCATTTATATTTCATATTTTGTGGAATGTAATCATAATGATATAAGGGTATATTATAATTTCAGTATAATATCACACATAATATCATTAATTAAATCCTTTATATGTCCCACATATGGAATTAACGAATCAAATCACTTTGAGGGGGCGGTAGTCCGCACTTCCTAAAATGAAGATATCGCGTTTATCCATAATGGTAACCATAAAGTTATGCTATAAACGAAAAATAAAGATGCATAAGTAAAACATAAACATATTATATATAATATATAAATATAGTGACATCTTAATTCCCCCCTTTAAAGGTGTTATATGAGTGTTGATCAATCATCGTTTCGTGAGGCAGAAATTCGCCATCCACAGAAATAGTATGTTCTTTAACCATTAGATGTAGGTGTGTGTAAGTGTATCTAGAATCCTTATTATAACAACTTACTAGTATATTGAAAATATTTTTTTTAAAATAAAGGAATAAAAAGAGTTTAGAGGGTTGGAGAAGAAAAATAAAACATAAGAACACAAGAGAAAACACTACCTATAAAACGTGTAACTATTTTTTATTTGAGCTAAAAGGCTTCCTTGGGAAGACTTATGCCCAAATTGAGGTGTCAAATAGTTAGAGATGGATGTGGAGAGACAAAATGGTCAGGGGTTGGCCGATCCAAAGGCTTTGGATGTGTGGGTAAGGTGGTAGAGGTGGGGGCCTTTTATAAGAGGAGTGGAGGGGAACTCTTGGAAAGTTATAAAAGATTAATTTATTATAAAATTAATTTCATATTTAAAAGGTCCCAAAATTATATATTTAGAGGATAAGGTGATAAGAGTCCTAAATCCACCCATATAATAGGTTTTTGACAAGTGTAGGTCTTAGATTTTACATTATCTTTTCATTTTATTTAAATCGTTAAATAATGAGGTAATCGCCGCATCATAATGGTGTCATAAATAATTTAATTTATTTAGTGTCTAAAAATTATTAAAAAACTATCATGATATAGGAAATCTTTTTAGATTTTCAATGACTATTTATAGTAAAAAATCAGACTTGTATAACCTAATGTAAAAATTGTTTTAGTAAAAAAACTCATGTTTGTGACATTTTTTACTTTTACTTTAAATAAAAGGCAATAATGTCTTTATCTTACCCAAGTGGCTCCATCGGGTCCCAAAAATCGACCCATGGGTTATCTGGGTCGGACATGACACATCAAATAAGGGCAGGACATGTGTTTAGGTCATTTCATATTATTAAGACATTATTTTTACCTTAAATTAAACTAATTACCTCTAATCGCGATTAAAAACTTAAAAGTTACTATTCACCAAAAAAAATTAATCCCATTGAACCACATTTTACTTCTTAGTGACAACCATGTATATCGGATTTTTGAAATTCAAAACATAGAGGTGGTAAATTTTCATTTAAACGAAAAATCAGTTTTTTAAGTACCACTTAGTGGTTTCACTATTCATCAAAAATTGATGTTTTTCAGAAAAATACCAAAACTTCACCCTAAGATATATTTGATATTCCAAATTCAAAAATGATTTCTATATTAAAAAACTAAAAACATATAAGTTACATTAATTAATTTAATAATTAATTTCCGCTGTCAGAGCAAATAGGGTGTTTTTATGAAACAATAAGTATCAAAAGATTGACACTAGTTTAAGTCCAATTTCAAAGTGAAATTAATTCCAACGACCACTACTGGATTAAATGGTAAAAATATATTCTATTTACACTTTAAAACCAATTAAAAAGATAATATAACCATATAATTAAATTAGATGAAAAAGTAGTTTTGATATATAATGCATAATTTTTCACTATTCATTAAAAAATGAACTTTATCGGAAAAATTCAAAAAAATTATCCAAAGTAAATTTCAATGTCCCAATAAAAGAGAATATGTTAATTTTGACAAATAGGGCTTATAAAATTGTCAAAAGTTTTATTTAAATATGGTTTTCCATCAAATGGTAGTAAAACAATCTTTTAAAAATATTAGTGTATTCCGTGCTTAAGATTGGATTTATTCTCATTTTAAGCCTCTAAAACACTATCTAATTCATAAATATATATAGATAAAAATATCTATTATTCATTACTTACTTGGGATATTACATCCTTCCCCCTTTACAAAATTGTGTCCTCGCAATTTATTTACTTATCGAATAAGTGGGGGTATTTAGCCCTCATTGCATTTTCAGATTCCCATGTTGCCTCTTCAATCATGTGGGTTTTCCAAAAAACCTTTACGAGATGAATCACCTTATTCCGCAACACTTTCTCCTTGTGGTCAAGAATCTGGACCGACTGTTCCTCATAAGATAGGTTCTCTTCCAACTGAACTACCTCTGGACACAAATCATGAGATGGATCTGGCATATACTTTCTCAACGTCGAAACATGAAAAACATTTTGTACCTGAGCTAAACTCGGAGGTAAAGCCACACGGTATGCAACTGATCCAACTCTCTCCAAAATTTCATATGTTCCAATGAACCTTGGACTCAACTTCCCTTTCTTACCAAATCCATCACACTTTTCCATGGCGATTCTTTGAGAAAAACATGATCACCTTTCTCAAAAGATAGATCCTTCCTCCAGTTATCTGCATTACTCTTCTGCTTGCTCTGAGCTGTTCTCATGTGTTTCTAAATCAGATGAACTTTTTCTGCCAAGTCTTCTACAACTTCCGGTCCCATCAACTTCCTTTCACCCACTTCATCCCAGAATGTTGGAGTTCAACACTGCTTGCCATATAATGCCTCAAATGGTTCCATCTGTATACTGGAATGAAAACTGTTATTATATAAAAATTCAACCAAAGAAAGATGTTGTTCCCAACTTCCCTGATAATCCATCGAACGAGAACATAACATATCCTCCAAATTCTGAATCGTCCATTCTGACTGCCCATCGTATTTTGGATGAAAAAGCTGTACTAAAATTAAATTTAGTACCCAATGACTTCTTAAGGCCTTTCCAAAAGTTATAAGTGAACTTGGGATCACGGTCAGATACAATGGAGAGAGGAACTCCATGTAAAATGACTATCTGTTTAAGATACAAAATGGAAAGTTGATCTAGATAAAAAGTATATTGTATAGAAAGTAAATGAGCAGATTTAGTCAAGCGATCAACAATAACCCAAATTACATTATTACCTCGAGGTGTCTTCGAAAATCCCACAACGAAGTCCATGGATATATTCTCCCATTTCCACTCTAGTACTGGTAAAGGCTGAAACATCCCTTTCAGTAACTGCCGCTCCGCTTTAACCTGTTGACAAGTCAAACAGTTCACACTAAAATCAACAATATCTCTTTTCATTCAATCCCACCAGTAGTACTCCCACAGATCTATGTACATCTTAGTACTGCCTGGTTGAATTGAAAACGGGGAACTATGAGCCTCACATAACAACTCATTCTTCAACTATGAATCACCAGTCACACATATTCTCTTTCCAAACCTCGAAACACAATCATTATCAATATTTAATTCAGGCAACTTACCCTTCTGAACTAGCTCTACCTTTTTCTGAAACTCGATGTCTTGCTTCTGTGCTTGCTTGATTCTGTCAGATAGAGAAGATTTCACTGATACCTGAAACAAAACTGAAGAACATCCTACACAAAAAACATCTATTCCAATGTTCATAAAATCCTAAACCAAAGGATCACATTCCAAATGCAACATCATTAATTAAGCATTACTTTTTCAACTCAAAGCATCAGCCACTTTATTTGATTTTCTCGGATAGTAATGAATTGTACAATCATAATCCTTGATTAATTCTAGCCATCTCCTCTGTCTCATGTTAAATTCTTTCTGAGTGAATATATACTTTACACTTTTTTGATCAGTATATATTTCACACTTTACTCCATACAAATGATGCCACCAAATTTTTAGAGAAAAAACAACATCATCTAATTCAAAGTCATGTGTAGGGTAATTTACCTCATGAGTTTTCAACTGACGGGAAGCATATGAAATTACCAAATCATTTTTCATTAGGACACAACAAAGTCCTTTTAATGAAGCATAACTCTAGATAACAAAATCACCATTCCTAGAAGGAAGTGCCAAAACTGGGGAATTCACCAATCTTCTTTTCTACTATTGAAAACAATCATCACATTCTTTTTTCCAGATAAACTCGACACCCTTCTGAGTTAGCTTAGTCATTGGACTAGATAACCATTAAACATTTCTAACAAATCTTAGGTAATATCCTGCCAAACCATGAAAGCTACGAATCTAAGTTACATTTGTGGGTCTTGGCCATTCTTCAACAACCTTTCTTTTTATAGGATCAACAGTTATCCCATCTTTAGAAACAATATGACCAAGGAATGAAATTTGTTGCAATGAAAACTCACACTTTCTGAATTTCCCATACAATTAACTTTCTTTTAAGGTTTAGAAAATAACCCTTAAATGTCATTCATGATCCTATTTACTTTTAGAAAACACCAAAATATCATCAATGACACAACCACCATTTATCACCTGATTCAACTGAGCCATCACTGCAGTAAACTGCTGAATTATCATTCTGACCATCTCAGTATGCTGATTTGAAAGGTCATTTCCCTCTGTATGCCTTCCCAAAAAAAGCTGTTTTGTTTCCTCTATGAAAAACCATTCTTAACAAACATGTCGTAGATGAAGCAACATGGTAATCTTAAAATTCTATATCATTTCAATTTGACCATAAAAAAAATATTTGTGGATAACCATTTAATAAAATTATAACTCCTAAAGTTATCTATATCGACCTCTGATACAAACTATAAGACCCCACCCTTAAACCTTACTTAATCTTGAGTTATTACAAGAATACACCTTGAGGATCTTTTCTGGTTTAGTGTATTAGAGAATTAGATCATAAAACATGCATTACATCCCACATTTAAAAAAAGTGGTTACAATAAAAGATAATATTCATTTTTTGCCATTAACGGAAACATATTTAAAATAAAACATGGATTCTTTCTTGACACTTCCTTGACACTATCATCATATCATGTACCCTTCCATTGACCTGTGAAAAACATTTCAAAAACCTGGGATGAGCATAAAAAGCTCAGTAAGGGATATAAAAATATGAAAAGGAATCATCAGTACATGCATACATAAGAATCAATGAAATCATAATTTACTCATAAAACATAATCACTTTGACATACCTCATAAAATCATGAATAAATCATAGAAATCATAATACATAAAGGTAAATGGAGGCATTCATTGCATTCTTACATAGGGAGTAACCCTCTTGGTTACGTTTGGAATACCTATAACAGTATATTCCCTAAATCTCTTCGGAGAAACCTTAACGTTTAACTCCTTCGCATAACCCAATGCAATGGATAGCTATGTCGCGCTCACCCACCCTTATTTTATCATGAAACCTCCCGTCTTCATAAGAATTCCCAAGAACCATAACATAATCGTATCACATAAAACATGCATAAAGGAAACATAACATTTCCACTTTTCAATAACAAGATATCAATACAACACATTGATTTAAAAATATTATGAAAACCATTTCCAATACCAAAATAAAATAAATGTAAAACATGTTATTTATTTTTCTTTTAAAAAAATCTATGGCTTGTAGAGGAATCCGAAACTCAAATAATGGTCACAGCGGAAGAGAATTCGTTATCACCGCATACGTACGAAAAAACATTCCCTTTTTTCGTTTAGTAAAACGCTTCGTATAAGAAATATTCCTTTTGGATAAACGTAAAATTAAAAGGGGTTTATACACCATATAAAATAAGGTTGTGTATAAAACAAAATATGCCTCAATGAATGGAGATTGAGACGAAGTCCCATACCTTGGGTCTGACTTGACTCGATCGTTCTTTAACCTCCTGAATAATAAACTTGCGTTAATTTCTACTTGCTTAAGAACTTTTTTCAGTTTCATTATTCCTTTTATATCACTTATTACCATTTCATGAACACTATGCAATTATTGAAGTTAATAATGGTCGTTTTAATGATCATTGGTACTTGAGTCAAAAATATGCTCTTTACAATTACAAGTTCTTCATGTATCCATTATATCCATAGTTATAATAATGATGTATATATCATATATAGCATATATATCTAGTATATACATGTATTTATAATATTACATAACGTTTAGAGGTACGAAATGAAATGCACCGTTCATGGAGACGGTATGTCGTACGTACGCATGAATTGTACTTTTATTTCTATTTCGAATTTTATGGAATGGAATCATAATGATATAAAGGTATATTTTAATTACAGTATAATATCATACATAATATCATTAATTAAGTCCTTTATACATTCCACATATGGAATTAACGAATCAAATCACTTTGAGGGGGCGGTAGCCCACACTTCCTAACATGAAGATACTATGTTTACCCATAATGGTAACCATAAATGTATTCCAGAAATGAAAAATACAGAAGCTTAAGTAAAAAATAAACCTATTATATATAATATATAAATATAGTGACATATTAATGGCCACCTTTGAAGGTGTTATATGACTATTGAACAATCATCGTTTCGTGAGGAAGAAATTCGCCATCCACAGAAACAGTATGTTCTTTAACAATTAGCTATAGGTGTGTGTAAGTGTTTCTCAAATACTTTTTATAACAACATCTTAGTATATTGAATATACTGGTGTTGTTAAAAAATAATGTAATAAAATGTTTTTAGAGGGTTGGAGAAGAAAAATAAAACATAAGAACACAAGAGAAAACACTACCATTAAAAAGGGTAACTCTTTTTTATTTGAGCTCAAAGGCTTCCTTGGGAAGACTTATGCCCAAAGTGAGGCTTATAATAGTTATAGAGGGATGTGGAGAGAAAAAATGGGCAGGGGTTGGCCGATCCAAAGGCTTTGGAAGTGTGGGTAAGGTGGTAGAGGTGGGGGCCTTTTATAAGAGGAGGGGAGGGGCACTCTTGGAAAGTTATAAAAGGTTAATTTATTATAAAATTATTTTAGGATTTAAAAGGTCCCAAAAGTATATATTTCTAGGATAATGTGATAAGAGTTCTAAATCCATCCATCCAATAGGTTTTTGACATGTTTAGGTCTTAGATTTTACAATATCTTTTCATTTTATTTAAATCGTTAAATAATGAGTTAATTGCTGCATCATCATTTTGTCATAAATAATTTAATTTATAATTGTCTAAAAATTATAAAAAAATATCATCATGTAGGAAATCTTGTAAGATTTCCAATTAATATTTATAGTAAAAAATCTGACTTCTATATCACCATGTAAAAATTGTTGTAGTAAAACAACTCATGTTTGTGACATTTTTTACTTTTACTTTAAATAAAAGGCATTAATGTCTTTATCTTACCCAAGTGGATCCATGGGGTCCCAAAAATCTACCCATGGGTTGTAATGGTCGGAAATGACACATCCAATAAGGGTAGGACATGTTTATATGTCATTTAATATTATTACAACATTATTTTTACCTTAAATTGCACTAGTTACCTCTAATCGCGATTAAAAACTTAAAAGTTACTAATCACCAAAAAAATATATTAATCCCATTGAACAACATTTTACTTCTTAATGACAAACATGTATGTCGGATTTTTGAAATTCGAAACACAGAGGTGGTAAAATTTCATTTAAACGAAAAATCAGTTTTTAAGTACTACTTAGTGGATTCACTATTCATCAAAAATTGATGTTTTTCAGAAAAATACCAAAACATCACCCTAAGTTATATTTGATATTCCGAATTCAAAAATGATATCTATCTTAAAAAAATTCAAAACATATAAGTTACATTAATTAATTTAATAATTAATTCATGTTGTCCGAGCAAATAGAGTGTTTTTATGAAACAATAAGTATTAAAAGATTGACACTAGTTTAAGTTCAATTTCCAAGTGAAATTAATTACAACGACCACTATTAGATTAAATGGTAAAAAAAATATTCTATTTACACTTTAAAACCATTTAAAAAGATAATATAACCATATAATTAAATTAGAAGAAAAAGCAGTTTTGATGTAAAATGTAGTGTTTTTCACTATTCATTAAAAAATGAACTTTATCGGAAAAATACCAAAAATTTATCCAAAGTAAATTTCAATATTCAAAACATAAATAATATGTTTATTTTGACAAATAGGGATTATAAAATTGTCAAAATTTTGATTTAAAAATGTTTTTCCATCAAAAGGTAGTAAATCAATCTTTTAAAAGTATTAGTGTATTCCATGCTTAAGATTGGATTTATTCTCATTTTAAGCCTCTAAAACACTATCTAATTCATAAATAGATATAGATAAAAATATATATTATTCATTACTTACTTGGGATGTTACAATTATAGGTTAATATGCTATAGGGAATGATGATCTCATTAGTTTGAGTTATATTTTAGCATTTTAGAGACTACCATGAAACATTGGAGTATAAAGAACTGATGATGAAATAATTTCCTTATCTCTTGTATCATTTGTGTTCCTAAGCCATTATATGGATAATTAAATTTTATATCGTGGATTATTATCACACATCGACATATATAATCTTCTATATAACATCTTTTATTTTTTCCCTATTATTTTATAGGACATTCATATTTTGTGAGAATTGAATTCAAGTAGTGGAACTAGATTATGTTGTATTGTTTCTGTTTTTATCCTTGGAGACTATGGATATGGTGTGGTTGGGGCAATACGGCTTATTGGATAACTTCAGTTTTTCTATAAATTTTGGAATATTTATGGCATTAAGAGTTGACTGTAGCATGGAGGATAGAACATAGACCATGGGTGGTTCAACAAATATAAATTAATGTAATCCATTGAGAGTTTGATATGTTGTGGTTCTATATTAGGCCTTCAAGTTAATGGGGAAGTGATAGTTACAGTATAATGGCCCTATTAAATAGTTTAAACTTTTTAATAATTTACCATGATGTAGATTCCATATTCCCTTTTGGCCAAGCACCACTAGGTGGTATCAAATTCCCTTGAAACATAGTCCCTACAATTTTGGGATGTATTCCTAGCATGCCCTATGTGTAGAATTGTGACACTAGTTTTCGAAAGTTCCAGCATATATCCGACCATCTTGATCCTATTATGATTTTCATTATTATTGAGAATCCTTTGGTGGTGTTTTTTAGATCTCTGTGACTTCTCTTTGGAAGATCATTATATTAATGGAATTATTGTTTATTTATTTATCATATCCTGATGAGTTAGGAATATTCTATTCTTCTTCTTCTCTCCCTCTCTAGTAATTTGAATCATATTTATTCTAGATCAATAGATCTATCCTGTACATTGGTAATTGTATTTTGTCCTTCGAGCAAGTTTGTTTGTGATTTGATCCCTTCCTCTCCCATCAACATTCCAAAAGGAGACCCATTTTATTAAATATTATTGTATGTGTCTCAATCATAGGTCTATCTCTTTTCATTCCTTTTATAATTTTTATTTACCTTATATATTGGTTTATGAATTCAATGATTTAAAATCTTTAAGAGGTGAAATTACTCTTTTTAGACTATGTTGTTATTTTGAAAAGGAATTTTCATTGATTTTTTTTTCAATGCTAAAGTATATAATTTTTACAAGATGGGTATAAAGTATTTCTCAAGAAATTGGTGTGGTGTGGAATCAGTATAGAAAATGTTTATGAAAATATTTCCATGGGATTCGAAATGGAATCTTGTTAGAGAATTTTTTGTTAAACATGATTTAGTTTTTATTGTATTTAAGGAGGATTTTATATAACTTTTTTATACCTTGGATTATTGGAGAAAATAGACATATATGAGCCACAATGGAGTTAACTTTCACTAGGGGATGTTACAACGATTCAATGGTCACTAGTGGGTAGCCTTTCTAGGGAACTTAGTTTCCCAAACATTAGGATTCTTATGTTATTGTGATTGTATTAGTTTTTTCATATGTTTGTACAACCTCATGTCATATATTTCAATTTGGTACATTGTGTATACGTTAACTGAATGGTTATTTGATATAATTGTCTTACCACGTGATCTTTATATTGATAAATATTATTGGAAACTGTTTAATTCATCCTTTTATGAATTTGAGAGGTATGTTATGACATTTGAATTTGTATATTTGTATATATAATTTTTTAAAAAGAAAATTAAAGGATCATTTGAAGTTATAAAATTATTTCTATTGGGACCATTTTGGAAACATATTTATAACAGAATTTATATGTGCATGTAGATAAAAATTGTATCGATTATTGATGACATCATATAAAGATTCTGTGATCACTAAATACCATTTAATTTAGAAAATTTTGTTCTTATATTTTAGGGATATAGTTAATTGGATGATGGTTATGTAGTAGATGATTCTCCCAGGATGTTTTTATTTCCTTATGGGTTTGGATGGTGGTTCAATTTGGTGACAAAAATATAGACCCATGTGTTTCGTCAGATTTCGTGTTATTGGTCTTTAATTTGTTCATTTAGGCATTGATATTCCGTTCATTAGTTTAACCATTTGGATTTGATTATTTGAAATATGATGTATTTTGGATATATTTTTTGATATTGTTATTGTTTTTATCTTATCATATGACTATTGGATGGAGAAGTCATTCCCACTTTTCTGTATTGATAAAATAGTTGTTGTTGCAAACCTATAGCGATTGGGAACACACATCTGGCTGTGTAGTGGGCTGATTCATGTTACATTATGTGTTGACCTCGATTATTATATTACATTTTAGTCCATAGGGGTTTTTGAAATCCCTTTTTAATTAATAATTATTATAAGAGAATATTAAATACAATTATGATATTAGAATGCATTCAACCAAGTATTAGTCCATTGAAACATGTATTCATTACTCAACTTCTTATCTTGAGACATTATTATTCATCTTTGACTATGGTTTTAAAAGATAAGTTTATTCTAGGATATGATGATATTATAGCTAATTAATTACTTATATTCTAGGGAATTATATTTTCCAAATCAAATACATATTCTTTGATGAATTTATTTCAACATAAAATTTTTTAATATTAAGAATATGTTCACCCACTTCTAATGATAAAATTTTCTTCTATATGAATATTATTTCATCCCACTAATGTTCACATTTATTACATTGAAATCAAAATTTTAATTATTTTTAGTATTTTACAAATGTATTTATACATCTTTTAAAATGGTATATTTATCACCCTTTTATTTATGTTGGTTTTTATTATGATATTTATAATATTGAAAAGTTTTCTACCTTCACCATCATATATTTTATGTCCCACTCCAAATTCAACTCGTAAAAACATTATTCCTTTTTCAAAGATCCCATGTTGTCATTTATTTTAATCTATTAATTTATAAATTTTTTCATATATCATTCTAAAAAATAAATATTCTCAAAATGATTCAATCCGATACCTTTTTTCAACAAGGAAAAAAATGACTTCAAAAATATGTTTTCATGATTGCACATCAATTTTCATCTTTATCTAAAAAATATCTAACTACGGAGAATTTTTAATAACATGATAAATTTATTCCTGAAATATGCCATTATGATAATTAAGATTTTTGTTATGATCAATTTGCTTTTGATGTCTATTTTTCAGATACAATACTAAATTATCATGAAATCTATTTTTTAAAAAACGGTCAGGAAATCTTGATGAATGATTGATATATTATTGGACACATATTCGTAGATTATTATAGGTGGGGTTATATATCTCACTCAAATTAATATTTTATACTTTACATCTCATTTTATAATAAAGCGGGGAGATGCTTGGATTGGTCCACAAAATAATGTGTACTCATACATGGATTTTTCCACAACATATAGGGAATCATACATGGATTTTCTTACATCATAATATATGTGCATTGTATCACTTTCTCACAATGTGATGTTTCCCTATGATTATATTTCTTCTATAATTCCTTATTATTCATTATTTAAATGACATTCTATATTTCAATTTCATATATCAATGATTATGATCCATTATCAATGTTTATTATCTCATGATTTTTGGCCATGGTATATATTTATTCATTTGAGATTACATGTTCTTCTATAATGACTAATTGAAAAATATTATTGGTTCACAACCTTTTAATAAGTTATTTCTCCAATAGTCATTTTTCTCATATTCTTACAATCAGTCCTTAGAATTTTTTTTAATGTTTTCCCTTACTAAGGGTTTTATCTCATCCCATTATTATGTTTCCATTATCCTTATTATCAAGATGATCATAACCTATATGTACTCTTAACGTGGGTTTACTATTGATGTATTATATATAAAAACCAACATCTGTTGAAAGATATGTTATTTAAAAAGACAATACAAAGAGATACTAAACCAAAAGGTTCACAGTATTGTGGGAGATTCTTAAGAGATGTAACATTAATTTGAATTTCCTTAATGATTTACATGATTCATCACACATTGTATCTACTATTGATGGTAAGTTATGTCTTTTAAGCATCAGACTAGGGATTACAGGTCTTGGGTTACTTAGTTGGTGCCAAAGAAGAGTTTATTTATTAGTGGGGAATATTTTTTATATCTTTCGGATTAAGATGAGATAAATTTAGTAATAAATGTAGTGATAAATCAATTTATAGGATAATATCGTAAATTTTCAGAAATTTAGATATTGAGTTGTTTTCTAGAAATTAATTTTCTCTAAAGATACCAAAAGGTGGATATAATCTCTAGTATAGAAGCAGCAATTGCTAATAATCAAAAAATACTAGTAAGGTGTTAAATAAATCTCTCTTTGGTCCATGGAAAGAGGCCTAATGAAACTATTAGTTTGAATCTCTCAGGGGATATGCACAGGTAAATTCACATTATTGGTATATATCCTTATGTGAGAGTTATAAATGTTTAAGTTAATAATAATAAGAAAAACGGGAAAAATATGAATCATATTGAATCCTAAAAATTGATAAGTTATGATATACACATTATTAAGGGGTTATTTAATCTAATTTCGTAGTTTTTATTTAATATATATTATTATCACTAATATTTTTATTATTTTAATAAATATATTTAACTAGGAATAACTAATTTATTATTATTTATGAAGGAAAATGAATTGATTGTTCCAATGAGTAACCAAAAGGGCTAGGTCCATGAGTGTTAAATATTGAGACTATGTCTAACCACATATATTTAATTATTATTAAAAATTTAAGATAATTGAATTTCTGAATAAGAGAAAAAAGAGTCTCAAGAATGTTCAAGTGATAAATACCATGTTATAAAAGAAATTAAATTTTTTACACATCATGGATATGTGAAGATGCATCTAGAGAAATATATCAAGGGAACAAGAATATGATTTATTCATGGATTATTAGGGAATAAGGAAACTAATTTATAAGTAAATAAAGAGAGTGTAATTAACATAATAGGGAAAATAATGCACATATTAAGGTACCTGTAATAGATTAATGTGATAGATGATGGGAACAATGGAATTATCCTTATATATTATATAATCTATGGGATAATAATAATTATTATAATTAGTACCCTCTAAGACCATTGGAATAAGGAAATGACTAACACCTTAAAAATCAATGCGGTGTATCATGATAATTATGGACCACATATCCTGCACTCAATATTTGTGGATTTGTTATAATATTGTTGATTTATTTATTACATTATATATAATAATTTTTCCAAATTAATAAAATCCCCTCCCCAATAATTTTATATTTAATGATTTCAGAAAACATCTTGTCTAATTATTATTGAATCCCATTTTGATGTTTGTGGGAGTGTGCTTTAGTAAAATAATATTATTATTTCTCTCGTTGAATTCAATTTGATTATGGAAATGAATTGGTTATATATATTTAGATGAAAAACTAATTTTGAGAATAATTAAGTCATATTTCACATCAACATATGAACATGTATATGTTCAAAGTTAACAACATAATATTTATCAAGATTACATCCATCATATCTATGTTAATAACTAGTCATGATGGGTGTTTCCCTAAATTGTTGTGGAAAATTGTGTTTTTTAATATCACCCAAGAGAGTAATGTAGATACCTCATTATTAACCAAAAATTTAGTATCTAATATATTAAAATATTTTTATAGATACTCATTAATGAGAGTAGTTAACTTTTTAAGGATGTAATTCATTTAATGGGGTTATAAATTATCACCTTTAAATTTTAATATATAATTTCTTTAAAAAAATACTACATTGAATAAAAAATTTGAAATCAACACTGAACTGAAACGAGCTATGATATATTAAGAAGATGGAATTTTTAAATACGGGTGTTATAATATAGTAATTGAATAAACATGTAAAAATAGAAGCCACTAAATTATTAAATTTATGTATAAATCAGAAAAATATGGGATAGAGCAGTAACAATTTTCATCAGGATGCTCATTACATGGACATTTAAAGAAAGTATCATCTCTGGGGGCATCCCTAGTCTAAGACCATGTTTAACTTCAACAAAATTGAGATTAGTGAAATCAACTACACGGGATGTTCATTCTCATAGAAATAACTATGAGAGTCATGATTTCTAAAACACCTCCAAAAACTTACATAATGGCTTATCTTACCCCTATATACTATATAAAATTAATGAGGGGTTTTTTAATGAAAAATTTGATGATATAAACATGTAATTAGTAACATATTAAATTTTATATAAATTTACACATTTAGCTATTTTTTTAAAATATGAATTTCAATTACATATATAGTGATATCAGTAAAATGTGTTAATAAAATTGTATTAATTAATATTAATAGTGATTAAAAATTTCCATATAATTATACGTTAATTATTACATTATAAAAGTAAAAATTATTCTCTAAAAAGGGATATTGTTTTACAAATAATGTTTTGTAATATGTTTATTTTAAATATAAATTAATCATATTTATAATATATTATTTTTAGAATTTTATTTTATATATTTTACTAAATTTAAGAGAAATTTATATTTTGATTATAAATATGATATAATTGAAGATAAAATCATTTGATGTTGTTAGAGAGATGTTTTTTCATAAAATTGTTCCCTATAGGTGAAATTAATTTTTGTCTTAATAAAAATACCTTATCATATATATAAAATAATTATGATAATATTTGAATGATTGAGCTAATATATTAACTTTTATTTAATTAATAATTGATATAAATAAATATTAAGAACACTCAAATATAAAATGAAATTTCTCTTAAAAGTATTTCATATTTATATTTTTGTATTTTCATTTGAAAGAAAAATTAGTGAATTGGTGAAATTTAATTTGATGGTAATAAATTAATTCTAAAATTCAATATTTAAAAATATCTTATAATGAATTTTATTTTTTTTATTAAAAAACTTGATTGTTTGTGTATAGCTAAAAATATAGTTTTACATATACCCTTAATTTTAAGGTATCATCATCATAAAAGAAGGAATTAAAATATTTTGAAACATTTTGTCTTGAAAATATATAAATCTAATGGGTGTAAGGATGTATTTGAATGTATTATTTTTAATTTGTATGAAATTATAATTTATTCTATCAAAAGAACTCTTTATTACTTTTCTTTTGTAAATTAAGTTATCACAACTTCACATTCAGTTTGGGGTTGGTTTTAAAGGTAGAAAAAATAACCCTTTTTATTTATAAACCAATATGTTATATGAGAATAAATTCAATATATGATTTGGTGGTAAAATCATTTTATACATAAAAAGGAATTATCTAAAATACTATTTTTTGTTTTTTTTCATAATTATGTCAAAATTAATTTTTCCCACATATAAAACTAAATGTAGTAAAATGGATTACATATTTGTAATTAAAATAATAATTTTTTGGTAATAATATTGTTTAATAATTGGGATAGAGAAATTAGTTACCATGGTAAATGTTTTTCCAAATTGTACGGGATCAATGGGTTTAATAGATTGTTAACCTAACGATAGGGAAACAGTTATAGCTAATACATTGAAAAATTAGATTGGATGTTTTATTTATTTTCTACCATTCATTCTATTCATAATTTTTATTATTTGGTTCCACTTTACCTTGAAAATTACATTATATTATTTTAGTGTTATAAGTATTTATAAGTGTGCAACACCCCTCACTAATAAAATTATCCTTCCACCACCCCTCAAAGGGACTCAAAATATTTTAATTACACACATTACACTAGTTCATTTCCATTATAAATAATTTAACAATAATTCTTGGAGCCTGTAGTCCATAAATATGCCCCAAATCCCTTCAAAAGTAGTGTATGAACCAAAATTTTCAATGAAGTATTGAACCATTTAATTTCCAGTTATTTCTCCATTTTTATCATTATGGGAATGCCTAGTGGTGTCACGGGGGAAAAATAGGTATCCATGGATTGACGGATCCTAGTGACAATGTTTATTGGGATATTATATGTGTTACTTGGTTAGTGGAAATATTGTATCATAGTCCTCACAATTAGAGTAATCCCTCTGGGGTGTTTCAAGTCATAGAAGAGGGAAAACTATTTTCCGTAACCATGATACCCATGATGCAAGCTTGTGTGTGTGTTGTAGGATTTTCAAGAGAGTTAAAATACATGGCTAGTTCATAGATTCTCTAATCATTCATTATGAACTTCCAAGGGTTTTCTGGAGGATGTGTTGGGAGCAGGGTTGGCACAAGGTTTAGCCCAACATAATTCCTAACCATGTGACATAGTATTAAAGGGGTGAAGAGATCGTTATTGCCAATTTTTTTGAAAACATAACACTCTTATTTATTACTTAATTATACCAGTGGCCATCCCATATCAATCTCGTTGAATCTACCATCAAAGAATAAACTTTTCTTTGTTATAGTTCTATCGTTTGATGTCTGCACAAGGAGTCGTTTGTCTCATTGGATTGAAACTAGTGAGTTATTTTTCCTTATGATAATTTAATTTTTTCTATTCTATTGATGATGCTATTTTAGTGTAATATAATATTCTCTATTTTGTGTTTTTTAGGTTCATTCATTTTCTTTTTATATGGACCGATTCAGATGCTATGACTAGATGATCTCTCTTTTACGTTCTTATTGATTGAAGTCTATACCACTCCCCTTAATGTTTGGGGGTTTATTCCTAGTTTCCATTGTTCCTCATGACACACATTCCTATTGATACTTAAAAAATATATAAACCCTTCAGATAAATTATAAATTAATATTTCGGACATGTTGTGACAACATTATATATGGTTTGAGGTGGTTGAACTAAACCTGATCAACCCATGCGGTGAGGTCTATATTTTGATCTTAATTATGCCACCAGGGGGTTTTTGGGCTTGATTTTCATAATTGGGAATTGAATACTGAATTTAAGAGAATGTTTAAAGAATTTAATCACATTATTGAATAATTTCATTTTTATATGAATTTAATGAATATTGTAATCCATTGGAAGGTATATTATTATAAAGGCATTTATGAAATGATTAATATAATGAATTTTGAATTGTGATTTAATTGTGTGAAATGATAATGGAGGGTTCGCGGTATGGAACCAACAACCCAAATGTATGCCATAGACATTTCCGCTTCATAGATATTACATACATGACATATTAAGATGCCTTAAAAAAATATACTCATTTGATATGATGAAAAATTCTTATTCCTTGGCCATTTCTACTCCTTTAATCTTGTTTAATTATCTTACATGGATTCCATGGAAATTTGTTCTCCAAAGATCCGATGTAATTGAATTAGTTTAGTTAATAATATTACATGTAAACCCATATTCCTTGGACATAATGACCTAATAGGAAGCCTTGTACATTTATTCACCATGGATTTGGAGAATTATATTGGATTCCATAGGAATTTCTTCTCCATGGATCCAGTCGGTAGGACCCACTAGGATACCAATGAAATATCTACTCTTGGTTATGACTCACTATAATACATTGAAAATTTATACTCCACATATCTTGTTTTCTTGATTTTCAGAGCTCACATTGAAACAAAGGACATGTCTACACCTTGAATCTTCTTTTACTCTCCTTAATTAGCATACTATAATGGAATAGAAATTTATACTCCTTAGATCCTATTTAGTTGTTTTACATACCCACCTTGGAATCTTTGGTAATTTCTACTCCATGGATCCTAGACAATGCTGTCCTAATACATGATAGAACTAGGTAAGCCATTGATGACGGTTACTATGTTTTATATATATCCATTATGATTATGTTTTTTGATCACAGTGAGTCTTGATATACTATAAATTATAACTTCTATTATTATAACATGTCGTAATTATATATATACACACTGCATTTCCTAATTTTAACATATTGGAATTGTTGTATAAATCATTTTGGGTGGACTAGTGAGGGTTATCTAACAACTTGTTTGGTCCACCATTTGAAACCATGAAAGACATCAAGGATACAAGTAGGGATTGGGGAAAGAACCCACTGGGTGATCCAAGACTTCTTTTTTTCATAGGAATATGAGATGAAATTACTATGATATGGCTTGTGATGCTATTTGGAGATACTATTTTTTGACTTTTATTTACATTTGATACTTTTATTCTAAAGGATGCATATTTCCATGTATGTTATATATATTTTTATAGAATTCCATGATCATAATTTATATATGAAACTATTGGATAAGTTTACATCATTATATATATAATGGATTTTTATAAATTAGTTGTTCCTTTTTCTCATTTTCTTATGTTGTTGATTGATATGATTATTCCATTTTTCAACACATAGATCAGATCTTGTGGGTATAGTCTCCGCACTATTTTCCCACAGAACCACACTATTGGTCGAAATCCTCATATGTATGGGGAGGTGCTCTTAACTCAATGAAACTCATTACATCAAGACACCAATTAGTGGATTCTAGGTTCTGATATCATGAAGTGGTATTAGAGGTTTTATTTTATTTTATAATATTTTTTAGGATGGTAGAAATTATAAATATGATGTGTCGGTATATTATTATGAGCCTATTTCTAGGAGTATCTAAACAACATTTAGTAAAAATCCAAATAACATGGGATGGGATATGTTGTTATACATTGGGCCTATTATAGTCTCCTTCATTTTACTACTGGGTGATTCACTTTATGTTTGATATTCCTTATGATGAAATTTTTTTACCATTGGATTCATATGACATGGATGTATTGCCTCATGCATCATCACAGACACATCATTATATAAATTTTATTAATTATTCCACGTCATGTTTATATTATTACATGTATTTCATTGAACATGTATTGGTTCCATTGATAATATGTTAATGAAAATGTTCTAATATTTCAAGTAGGGACTAATAGATCAGTGGTTGTCATTAAATAGATTCCAAAAATCAATTTATAAGTTTCATTAGACCTTATAATTTTAACATGTCGGTTCATATAGTGAAATAATTTCTGCAGAATTTACATAAAATTTCTAAATAGAAAAAAATAAATTGTATTCCAAAAACAAATCACCGTTTAATATGGATCCCAGTTTTAAATTAAAGGGTATTTTACAGTATAATTATGAATTGGAAATCTATATACCATTAAAATTAACTTATAGAAGCTAACATGACCCTAACTTGACCTTAGTAGAGGGCAGTAGGCAGTGTATCCAACTTTTGTTATATGTACATTACTCTATCCTGACATATGGAGAATGAATAAGGGTCTAGATGATATATAAGAATTATTATACCAATCTTATTCATATATCTATTATCCCAATAATATCAAATATTTTATGAGTTATGTAGTTGAAATTTATAGATATATGCAACCATGAAGTCCTCCAGCCATGTGCTAGGAGGGTGGAAATGACCAGACTCTGGAGGTGGTGGACCTTATGCCCCTAGAAGAACCTATAGTAGTGGCACATGCGTATTCACTTGTTATAACCAATTGTGGTTTATGAATCATAGTTTTGATAGGATTTATTACACTTTATGCAGACTCTTTAGGGAGACTCAAAACGTATATCAACTATGGAAAAGTTGACATGTGAGTTTCAACAGTAGTATCCACCCATATTTCTAGGGATTGTAGAGCAAGGGATGTAGATTAATAGACACAGTTCATGCTATCAATATTGGAGAATCATGAGAATCCTCCTCAGTGGAGAGGTATGCTAACTAAATATTTTATTGGGGATTGTTCCAAGAGATAGTGGGAGGTGAATACACATAAGAATCATCATCGAGATAAGGTATATATGTATTATAAGATAGACTTATATAATTTTTTATATCGTTGAATGTTGAGGGATGATATAACCATATAGATTATGCACTTGGAGGTGAGTTCATTATCCTTCATGAAATATTAGAACCATTTTTTGGAGCTCTAGTGATTCACCCCTATGATGTTAGGTTTTGAGATACCTAACATTTGGAAATATGAGGATAGGATTAGCTATAACATCTGATCATATGTTAATTTATTTATACAAAATATACATCTACAAAGTATATAATTAACATACTACTAAATATAAGTTGATAGAATATGGGGCATATGGTAGAGTATACCTTCTTTTAAACAAAAAGGCTCAATGTCAAGTTGAAGGATGTGATGCTTTAAGGTATCTCCTTAGTGGAATACAAGGCTAACCAAGATTAATGGCTATTATATTTTCTCTCATCAGTGTGGGAGGTTAGGATAAATGATTAGCCAATGTGAGAGAATCCCATTATAGTGCTGAACCTATGTCATGATTTTCTATATATACTAGGTTTGATGAACATTCCTCTATAATTAATATAGAGGGAGTCATCACCAAGTCCTCGTGTAAGAGAAGGGTCATAATCTTCTTGTTATGTAGGGAGATGGAGTCTGGAAGGACAATCTAGCTGAGTTGGTTGTCATGGATGGGTTATCTAGACACATGATTTATAGAACCCGAAGGGAGGGCCCTCTATGGTTATACATTGAATATATTAGTGTTTTGGATCATGATAGATGTCTGTATTGAAAGTGAATTCTATAGATAATAGTGTAAAACCATATATTGAGAGGTATTATATTGATATCATCTATAGTAGTATCTTATCTTTTTGAGATAATTTAATATTCTTTAATATCTATTCCTATTGTGTAGAGATTTTTTCTGGATGTTCAGACTTCCAGTCACATAATGACACCCAATACTCATATGGGGATTCAATCAGAGATTGTACGACTATTTAGGGAGTTCCCCCTTGTTATTGGTTGTAATTGCTTTGTATGTGACCTATATATCCTTGTGATTACATTGTGTGAAATCAATCTTCGGATGGTATGGTTTATTCCTTATCATATGTACATTGAATTATATCACCAAAGTGGGACCATCACATCACTAAATGGAGGGGTTTTTATTTAGAACAGCGAATGAGATGAACAAGAATGTCATGATAGACCCAGAAATTGTGTTATTGGTGGGATGAAAGGCTCGTATTATAGATTATATATGGAAGATGGGGGACTAATCCAAGAATTTTTTCCTCTCATGGGTGTTCATTTTAGAGAGTATTTCCCATTTTAATTTTTAGGAATACTATTTCCAACGCATTCCATCGGGGCACGCGTGCACATTCGTCACGCAGGGGACGACGTACGGCTAGTTTCCCCGCATTCCCGCTTTCTAAAGGCGGGTGAAATTCACTCCTTATTCAAGGATGTCTACTCCTGGATCGAAACCGGGATGATGTGTTGTCGGTTTTTCCTTCCATGGATTTCTCCACGGAGCTCGTCACATAGTCTGGGTCTCCCTCATAGATTTCAGATGTATTCGTGAATATCGTTCCCAGTGCCATATCTTCTTGGACACCAGTTAATTATGTTTCTTCCATCGAGACGCTCCAAGGGGTCTGGTTGGGGCAACCAACTTCGGTGAGGAGAATGGTCATGCTATGGTGTTGTTGGCATGTCTTGACGCTGGGGTATTAACATGTCTGTCTTCTGTCTCTTATTATAGGGCTTCTCGAGGGCGTGGATGCCCGAGGCATCCCACATCGAACGTGGGGAATTGGAATGCCATAGGCACATATCTGAGGTTTTCCTCAGCTTCCCATGTATAACACGGGGTGTGTTGCGAGTTTAACATCTTTTAGGGACTGATCAGACTAATCATAACACTAAGAGTGGATCAGATTGAAGAACCCCCGGGGGGGGGGGGGCACCGATGTCGGGGCCATCATGTTGGCGGATCCCCAGATACTATGTAGTGGAATGAAGTGGCCTGAACCCACCGGGATGTGGAGGCCCAGGTAGGAATCAGGATGGGTGATGGAGTGAAGGGCTTGACCCTGATTGAGGCTACCTACGTACCATGCTTCAACATGGATCAAAGTCCACGTAGTTCAGGCATACAGTTTAACGTCATGCGTGATGGGGGAATATGGTGCTTATGCTCGGAGGCGGCCCACAATGGATGGATATGGGGATTACGCTCTAAGGAAGACCAAAATGGTTGTTGGGGGGCTTACACTCTGAGGCGGCCCACAATGGTGGTTGGTGAACCAAAACAAAGGGGTCGGAAAAATCGAGTGATGGCCTTGGACCTCGTAGAGGCTACCTACGTAACATGATTTAGAACAGATCAATTCCCACGTAGTTCAGGCATGCAGTTTAACATCATGCGGGATGATATACAATTTAACTTCATGGGGGAGAGTATACAGTTTAACGTCATGCGGGACGGTATACTGTTTAACGTCATGCGGGATGGGGTAAATAGTTTAACGTCATGCTGGATAGTCATACAGTTTAACGTCATGCTGGTTGAGAAATTTGGGGATTACGCAATGAGGCTGCCCAAAGTGTTGGCGAACCAACGTGAAGACGTCGGAACGACCTGGTGGTGGGCTTGAACCTCATAGAGGCTACCTACATACCATGATTTAGCACCGATGAAAGTCTTCATAGTTCATCGGGATGGGGCTTACGCTCTGAGGAGGCCCAAAGTTTTGGAGAACCGACGTGAAGTGGTCGGAACGACCGGGTGGTGGGCCTGAACCTCGTGGAGGCTACCCACGTACCATGCTTTAGCACATATCAAAGTCCTCTTAGTTCACCGGTATGGGGCTCACGCTTTGAGGCTTCCCAAAATAGGGATTCATTGTCCATGCTCACTCTAAGCCCACGTGAGTCATGCTCAGTGTGACAAAAAAGAGGCAGCAGAGACCAGACAATCACGTCGCGAAGGGTGTGTCCGTGAGAAGCGGAGAGGGGCTTATGCGTTGAGCAGCCCTTAGTGACGAGGCTTACTCCAGGATGGAGGCCTGAGATGCGACAAAGCGCAGAGGGTGAGGGATTTGGGACCGAACAAAGGAGATGCCTCGTTCCCTATCACACCCTCCCCTGACTTTGGTTGTGGGGAAGTACAATGGTGCATGGGTTCTAGTTCCCGCAAGAGAGGCTAGGGGATTACGCTCTGAAGTGGCCCTTCCCCCATGGACAAATGCCACTCTAGGAGGGAGGATCTCATTCCATTAGAGGAAGATTCCATTCCCATGGAGACGAGCGGCGTAAAGAATTTCCAAGCCGGGGGGACCCTGTGTGCAAGGCAAGTGGTCGAATCATAGTTTAAAATCATTTGTTGAGGACGAAGTGCTTGGAAGTTTAACATCCTGCAGCTCAGATGAGGGGGGTTCACTCCACACCCCTAGGGAATACATTCCCAAAACCCTCTACCCCTTTTGGGAGGGAAGGAATTGGAAATACCGTGGTAAAATGGGGCCACAGAGCGAACCATTGAGGGGTCTACGTTAGCGTGGCTATGCAAAGAAGCAATAGCAGTTAGCGTGCTTATGCGAAGAAGCATAACGCAAAGAAAGACAACGGGAAACACCACCAAAAGGACCTTGATATTACATCGTACGAGCCTGGAAGGCCGTACGGGAAACCAACACATGGGGTGCATGCCTGGTATAGGGGACATCAGGCGCTTATGCAGGGAGGCACCCTGGGGGCGTCAAGGTGAGGGGTCCTGGGGTTTGCGCGCAAAGAGAAGGATTAGGCTCAAAACACATAGATGACTTGCAATTGGGGTAGAGGGATTTCACGTGGCTAGGGGGATTGCTTGAAACGGGCTTACATTGTGCGCAGGGGTAACATGCGATCCCTAGGGTAGGGAAAAACATAACGATGAGATTTGCGTGGAATTGGGTTTCACGCGCAACGAAGGGAGTGCGCTCAATGAAAGTGATTGCGCGCAAAGGAGGAACCCTGACGAGTTGTCAATTTGATTTAAACCGGTGGGATTGTGCGCAAAGGCGAACACAGGGTCAAGGTTGCGCGAAAAGGGTCAATACCTGAAAGTCATATTGTGCACGTGGGAGTCCAATTTTGTGCACAGGAGCTGGTCCGAATTATGAAACCCCGAAACGGAAGGGGTCGCCTTCTATTTATAGGCCCCAGGCATCACAGAATCCAGACGACGTGTAAAATCTTCCACACCAGGACTGTTCGACGCAAAAGTCCATACTGCACGGAACTGGGAGTGCAAAATTGCGCACCCCACCGGTACTTTTTGGTGAATCCCTGACCTCCTTCGTGTGGGCAAATTTTTTTCGCACAAGTCCTCCTTAATTTCTCACACCACTTCCAGCCCCTCCAGACTGTGCCTCTGGGTCCGAATATGACTTAGCTTCATCATTTCAAAACATCCTTTAGGAATTACGGACATTTTCAATGTCTAAAAATGCCCCCCCCCCCTCAGAATTGGATCGGCAAGAGGTCACAACGATCAGATTCTGAGGGAAACACCGAAACACTGAAGTGGTGGATTTCATGGGCAGTTTGCCCACAAAAACCAAACGGGGCACGCAAAACTCCAGGTTGGCATGGAATTCGCTTTCTGTGTGGTGCGGAACCCCAACCTCATCTATAAAAAGGGCCACTGGGTCCCTTGTTATGTCCTCAAAATTTTCTACGTGATAGGCTCTGAGCTCTCGTGTGCGAAATTTCATTTGCGATGGCGTGAAAAACACGCGCTGTTTGCCCGTAATTCCTTCCGAATACCGGCCAAATTTACTCTCAAACTAGGGATATTATACGCCCAGTGCTCCGATTTCAGACATAACTCCTGGATTACGCACCGAAGACCCAAGTTTCGCGCCACTCTCTCCTATTCTGCACATCTCATCCAGATTTCGCGCAACTCTCAAAACATTTGAGATGGTTGCAAACCCAGTTGATAAGGGGGAAGCCGGCGCTCGTAGAGTTGAAATGGATGTGAACGAGGAGGTTTACGGCACTAAGGTGGTTGTTTCTAACAACCTTACCTTGTTAAACCAGCTAAAACCTACCCAGAAATAGTATCCTCTATCCAACAACATCCCGCTCTGGAACATTGTCATCCTAGAGGAGGTCCCACTGCTGGGCTTCGAGGTGGACACAACACAGTCGTGGGTGACCCGAGAGGACAACCTTCCTCGTTAGAACATCACCAAAAATGGACATCCTTCCAGAGAGACCAGACACATGGCTGTGTATGTCCTGAACCCGAGGACCAGGACCATTGATGGAGGTGATCCTGTTGCGGAGAGGTCCCCAGCCATTTATGCAAGAACATTCCATTAGAGTATCATGGACGTCACTAAGGGATGGAATCAAGATTGGGACATTCAGTTTGGGGGCAACTTCACCAGTGAGTGGGTATGGGCATACTAGGTACACCATACGTGCGACCAATTCGGGGCCGAATTGTGACACATTGGTCTGTTTGAGGCGGTGTGGACGTAGTAATTCCACTTCTACCGTCAACCCGAACACGGGTCGGAGCTATTTACCCAATGGTCCCCTTACACCAACACATTATATCTTCACCATGGGGAAGTTGGTATAAACCTCTGGGATATTCACTGTGTCAGAGGTATCCCACTGGAGGGCTACCAATACGACGAGTTCATCCCTCCCATGAACACCTGGGAAGACAGGTCACAAACCCCCATGCTAACGTGGCACCTATTGGAGCTGGCCAAAGAGAGGCTGGGGGTCAAGGACTTCATGAAGGACATTGCCTACAAGGACTAGATCAGCCAGTTCCTGGAAAAGGACCTGGCTGTCAAGATACTGGGGAGGGGAAAACGGTGCCCAAGCACGGATCAGAGGATCAAGAATGGATAGTATTGGAGGACCCTAGAGGGGGGAAATACCAATCGTGGGGCTACTACGTCATTGAGGCCCGGGACCCAAACTTACGATATGTCGGGTTCCATGCCACTTTCCTGAGCGGGTGGCCCTGCTAGTGTAGGACATAAGAATGGGCGTCTGTCCAGTAACACTGGTGATGGTAGGAACCATGGATGCCAACAAAAGGTTCAATATGGGGGTCCTCATGCTGGCTAGGTTGTATTCCATTCTGGGATGCATCTCCAGAGGGGGGTCACCTCGGAGGTTGTGTGGCCCCTTCCAGATCTTTCACGGCTGGGTGGCAGCTCATCTTGGCGGATACACCTTCCCGAACAGAGTTCAACCTCCGGGCAATGGCCTACTGCCATCTATCCTGAATATTGTCGGGGTTTCACCGATGACGCTCAATGAGGAGGGTGTAAGGATCTGAATCAGTAACGACGAAAATTTCAACTTTCATCACGTTCCACACTCCGGTCCGCCAAATGGTGGATAATGGGCAAGGCTTGCTGGAGCAGCAAGAATATTTCCAGAGCATCTGAGGCAGGATTCATGTAGCTCAGATTGATGGGAAGATCATCTATGAGCCTTACGTGCCCTCCCGGTTCGCTAGAATGTTCAGGTGCCTTCAGCGAATGCCGAAGAAGGTATTCACGGACATCCGGGAGGAGAAGAATCCCATCTTCCTTCACCTGATGTGGTTGTTTTTCACCACTTATGGATCTGGTGACATCATTACCCTTCCTCCCACTAGGGTTTATGTTGGCTTATCAACTGAGTATGCGGAACACTGTACCATCGTGTACCCTAAGGGGATTTTACTCAAGAGATTCCGGAAACTCGAGACTACCCACGTGGAAACTGGGCGACAGGGGAGCAGGCAAGGTACTACTAGTAGGGTGGAACCAGGGGCGTGTCAAGCAGCGAGGCCTATGCAGGCTAGGTCCTCAGCAGCGGGGACATCACATGGTGTCACTGCGACCTCATTGCCCAGAGGGGTCACACGAGGCAGCCAAAGAGCTACCTGAGAAGCAGATAAAAAACCTACTCGAAGCTTCCCAATATAAAATTTTCCTGGAATTGTGGTTGTCCTGGATGACCCTACGAAAATAAATGAGCGTTGAAGCCATCTGGATGAAGATAATGCAGGACGTGGTCTAGCTGCTAGAGGTCTGGCTCATTCGAGTTACTGACCGGGTAAACATCCATCAGCGGCATGAATATGTAACGACCATGGACACATACACGCACCAAAGGGGTCAGCGCGCGGAGCCACCTTTCTTGGTGAATGTGGTGCTCGGCCAAGAGCATGATCCGGAAGTGATGCCGCTGGGTGAAGGTGACAATGATGAGGACTCCGAGGGAGAAGAGGAAACAGGAGAAGTCGAAGGTGAATGAGAAGATGAAGGACAAGGATAACCCGATAGAGGAAGGTGGAGAAGTGCCGGTGGGACAGGATGGGGCTCCGACACCCATTATCGAACTGACAAGTGCATAGGGGTATCCTGCCATGATGGCAACTGTAGTGGCCAACACACTAGAGGCCGAATCTCTGGGTTCCTGTAAGTCCCATGCTTCGCTATTGGTGATTACTGTTAGAAAACCCAACTAATTGGGATGCTCCTCATATAGTGATCTCGGCATTGGAGGCTCATCAGGCTGCTGAGCCCAGGCCATCCGTGAGTGGACTAGTTGTAGACATACCACCCCCTTTAGAACATACCTCACAAACTAGGTCGGCCCTAACAATTGGTGAGTAGGGAGCGGCGGGCATCAGTGGAGCTGTCATTGGAGCAAGGCCTGAAGCTAACGGAGGCACTACCTTAGTTGGGGCGAGAGAGGAAGGTCGCCCTGACATCGAGGATCCTATTCCTTGTAGAGGAATCCCTGAGCCAGACCCTGCTGTTGACCTACTAGCTTCCTTTCTTGTGTACCAAACCACTGATCCCGAGGAGATAGATGGTTAAGACTCAAAAGCGGCCGAGGAGAGATGGATGACACATCGCAAAGGGTGGAAGTGTATTCAAAACTTTCTCAGGTATCCTCAGGAGGATTGGCTGAGGAAGATGGGATCACTTCAGACATGGCTGTGATTTATATGTCCCAGAGGGGCTGACGCTCAACACCTTCATCTGACGGTCTGTGATTACATGGCCGAGAAGATACGTGAGAGTAGCTAGCGCACCAAAACTGCCCAGTGTCGGGAAAGATCAGTGAGGACCCGAGCATTCCTAAGGGTGGAGTAGGAAGTCCGGTGCCTCAAAGGTTAGGTGACAGAGAAGAGGTCTTCATGGCAACATGCTCTGAGCTAGTGGAGAAACTGACGGCCCATCTGGCAGACGCCCATGAACAACTGATGGAGGTGAGTCACCAGATGACCGTACTTCAAACGGAACGGAGGCAGGCACAAGCTATGGTTGGCGAACTGTGCACTGTGACTACTGATGAAGAGAGAGACTTCAGGGAATGGGAAGCAGTCCTGGAGCTACCAGCCAAAGGGTAGCAGCGTTAGAAAGATCAATCCTGCACGCTGATCCTTAAGGGCTTTATTTTGGCCATCCCATGAACTTTTTTTCTTTCACTACTCATCATTTTGATCAAATGTGTGGACCAATCCATTTATTTGTACCTTTGGTTTAATTTGATCAACCACAATCCTAAATTGAATAAAAACTCACCCCTAAGATCATGTGGGTTTCACACAATGCGAGAAACAAAGGACGAACATATTACCATTTCGTCCGACTGTGGGGCGTCAACGATGCTTTAGGCATCCGAAATCGGGCCTGGACTTCTGAGGAGGGGACCTCAAACTGATTGATATATCATCTTCTCAATGTGTTCTTACACACGACTGGGGAAATGCTGGGGGCATTGAAATCCATCTGAACAATGGGATATGAAAAAGGTGAATCACATTACCCAAATTTGGAATACTATGGGGGGCGCGACGACGGAGGATAACTATTAACCGTGGATGAAACACAGCATCCATATCGCGTTGGCCTAAAATGGGGACAAAAAATGAGGGTTGACCGCTGACCATGTTTGCAACATGGGACCTAACTCAAATATTGTCAGGCAGTCTTCCAGAACGTTGGCCCAGGACAGCAGGCGAACCGTAGGTCAATCATATATATTGTTATAATAGGCGGACCAAAGGTCTATCATCTATATTGTTACAGTAGGTGGACCATAGGTCTAGGATCCATACTTTTAGGAGGACCCATGAAAGATGACCAGTATTCTGGAATGTTGGCCCATGACAGCATCTGTACCGTAGGTCAATCATCCATATTGTTAGAATAGGAGGACCAAAGGTCTATCATCCATATTGTTACAGCAGGCGGACCACAAGTCTAGAATCATTACTGTTAGGGGGTCCCATAAAACATGAAAGAGGATGAAGATCCAAATAAAGGGGGAACACAAAGCATGGAAATTGGAATGGTGGTTATTTCGAACAGAATCCAACACTCCCAAAATTACACCACTCTAGTCAAGGCGCATTAAGTAGACGTATTAATCTGGTCACGGATCATCCGAATTTTCAGATAGGACCTCTCTGGCGAGAGAACTGGTGCTTTCCAACATAACTATGGGTAATCCCAAACTTATTCGGGGTAAATGACACAATTACACCACTCTACAAGAAGCCAGGCCAAGGGGCCAATAGTGATGAGGGATGGGATTTGGTTATCCCTGGGGCTAGACCCAAAAAGAAATGTTCATGCATTCCTACATATCTCAGAAGGATGAGAATCAAGCCACACATAGTTCTAGAAAAGTATCTTAGTTTAAGTTCTTAAATCTAGGACCAAAAGAGTATGGGAAGTGGGGGGAACATGGTAAAGTGGTTCTAAAACCCGACGTGAATGGTGGCAAGGTCCTGCTTACCATGTGCTCCTTGGAGACGTGTTTAGGTCAAGGGACCGAACACGAAAGAAATGTTGGGCCTGTGGGAAGTGCCCAGGTGCTCCTAAATATCTCATAAGGATGAGAATCAAGCCATACATAGTTCTTGGGGGTGACTTTTAATGTTATGAAGGACAAGAAATAGGAGGGATAATTCTCATAACCGGGCACACGTGGTGTGGATATTGAAAACCTGACGTGAATGAGGATGTAGTCCTACTCACCACGCCACGCAAACCCATGGTCAAGTTACCAAAGGTGGGACATACACGATGATTCAAAAGAACCCAAGATGGACCCTTAGATGAGAGGTCTAGGTGTTCCTACATATCTCATAAGAATGAGAATCAAGCCATATATAGTTATTGAGGGGTGGAACAGAACGACACGATATCTTTGCAAAGGATAAAAGAGCTGTGCGGGTCTAACCCTCACACCAAAAGAAGCGGCATTTGATATGTCTTGTTTGTTCTCGAAGGTGAATGGTTTTTATTTCGTGGAACGACCGGCCTAGGGTAGAAACTTCTGGTATTGCCACAATAAACATGTCGTGTATAGCCATTGAAAAATTGTATGGTAATGGAATGATACCCAACGTGATGTCCCCTATTGGGAGGTCACCACAATGCAGTGCTGTTTTTAGTCGTGCAGCATGGACGATATCATCAAAGTTTATGGTCATGTGGAAGGACCAATCATCACAGTTTAAGGTTGTATGGCTTGGACCTGGGAGAACATTCATGATGCGATAAGGCTCACACGATGTAGATGAGGGCATATCCTCCTACTGTCACCAAGTGTGATTCCGGGAGAGGAGCCTCAGGCCTAGGAGCCGACGAGGGTCCAACAATAAGGGGGCATGAGACACTAGCTTCTAGGTGGGATGGGCCCGAAACTCAATGTCTGGGAAACTCCTCATTTCCCATGGGGATGAGGGTCATGCTATGATTAATCCTTAGAGAAAACCCATGAATATAACCTTTGGGCTCGGATTGCGGGATCCCCGAGAGATGCCGTCACACAACTTTTTCTGCCTGAAGTGTGGAGGTGCACTGAGGGTTAGTGCAAGGAGTTTCAATATTCCACCTTGAAACGATGGGGGGGGGGAACATAATGTGAACAATGAAACCAACATTCAGGGACTAAAGGAGCTGGCGTGATGACTAAAGACTATTTCTGACCATGTTTGCAACATAGAATCCTGTCGCGTTAGCCTAAAACGGGGACACACAAATGAGCATCGACCGCTGACCATGTTCGCAACCCAGGATTTGTATCAATTTGTTGTCTAAAACCCTCGGGGGCATTGGATCATGATGGTAGGAGAGCCCTTAAGTGTTGTATACAAGCTGTTCTTGGGGGTCCCTCCAGGTGTGAACGATAATGGGGGCCTGAATGAAAGGAAGCATGAAGCTTGAAAAATGGAAAAACACGTGCCTAAGTCAAATATGACACTACAGGTCGTAGACCAGAGTACTCCGAGCACATTAGAAGACCACTGGAAAGGGTCGAAGGGCTCAGTTTGAGAGAGGCCAAAATATGGAGGATTCCTAGGAAAAGGGGGCATGGTTCCAATAACCCTGTACCACACCTATATATCCCCCCCATAGGGAGGGACATGCCAAGATACCGAGGTGACCAAGAGATCGTGTGATCTCCTAAGATATTGGGCTGGACCTGAAATCTAAACATTCAGGCAGTCCTACATATCCTATAAGGATGGGAATCAAGCCGCACATAGTTCTAGAAGCACAGTTTAACGTCATGTAGGGCGATGAGATGCATTTCATCCAGGAATGTATATGGTGTAGCGGATAACCCATGGTGAATGAGGACATAGTCCCACACCACAATGCAAACTCTGGGTAAGGACTGGTGCTAAGGGTCTCGAGAATGCCAAGGGGCCAGAGGCTGGGCCTCGGTTAGGAAGTCCTAACCAGCTTACAGTTTAATGTCTCACAGTGTGGAAGAGCTTGCAGTTTAAGGTCATTATATTCCACTAGGATCCTAGTTTAAGGTCTTAGAAATCGGACCAATGGGTCCCATATGTAGGGCCAAGTGCAGTTTAAGGTCGTACTGGACCAAATGCAGTTCAGGGTCATGTGGGACCGGGTGCAGTTTAGGGTCATGTGGGACCATTATCTAGTTTAAGGTCATGGGGGACCGTTGTCCAGTTTAAGGTCATGGGAGACCCCATAGGGTCAGGAAAAATACTGCTTGAGGAACTTGGTGTTGGTGGGAGGAGTGACACGCTCACCATCCATAGTCACTAGGGAGTATGCACCATTGGAATAAACCTTATGGACGATGAAAGGCCCCTCCCATTTTGGCTCTAACTTGGGTGGTTTCCTGGCGGGAATCATTGGCGCCGTGAGGGCCAGTACAAGATCACCTTGTAGGAAAGAGAGAAGGCGAACCTTCTTTTTGAATGCTCGAGCCATCCTTCTCTTATGCCTTTCCAGGTTGTGCAAAGCGTGAAGCCTATTATTGTCCAGCATTTCAAATTCGACTAGATGGATTTCGACAACTCTATCTGGCACATTCTGGTTGTAGACCACCATGTGGAATGAGGGAAACTGAATCTCAATGGGAAGGACTGCCTCAGATCCATACACCAGGGAATACGTGGTCACCTTGGTGGAATTAAGAGTCGTTTTCTGATAAGCCCAGCGAGCATTGAGGATCTTGTCCAAGAAAGTTTTCTTGTTCTGACCAACCATTTTTTTCAGAATGTTAGAGAGGGTTTTGATAAAATCCTCAATCATTCCATCCACCTGTGCGTGATAGTGGTAGGATGGTTGGAGAAAAATTTGTACTTGGCGTACAATTTCATCTTCTCGGCTGCTCGAAAGTTGGTTCCGTTATCCGTGAGGATAGTGTGAGGCACTCTAAATCGATAGATGATGTTGGAACTCACGAAGTTAGCGATAGAATGGGCTTTGAATTCCTTGAGAGGGATTTCCTTTACCCACTTGGAAAATAAATCCATAGAGGTTAGAATGAACCGGCATTGGCGAGCCATCGCCAGTGGGTAAGGTCCTGTGACATCCAACCCCTAGACTGCAAAGGGCCAAGAATACTTGGTAGTGTGGAGGTGCTCCAGTGGCCGATGCATAAATTTAGCATGTACTTGGCTCGCATGACACCTCATGGAAAACTAGATGCAATCATAGATCATGGAGGGCCAGAAGTACCCCTGCCTCTGAATCTAGTGAGACAACTTCAACCCGGCCTGATGGGCGCCATAGGTACCGACATGAACCTCTTGCAAGACCTGAGAGATCTAGACTCCTTGAAGGCAATGGAAGATAACACCATCAAATCCACGTCTTTAAAAGATATTCTCAAGGATGGGACCACTCTGAATGGTCAACTAGAGCGCGCGACGTTGGATTCGCTCGTGCTCGGCCCGATCTAATGGAAGATTACCACATTGGAGGTATTTAACCAAGGGAGTCCTCCAGTCGAGAACTATTTCATTCACCATGTCTCAAGTACCTAGGGATCCTGACGTAGGGGCACCAATGGTAAGATGGTTCACCCGCAGGCCACGATCATCCTCCGGGGTAACATGAGCAATGACTCTACGGTGCACTATGTAGATAATCAGGTCGTCATCTTCGGGCTCCACAAGCGACGCGATCGGACTGGCCAAAGCATCTGCTCAACTATTTTGTGACTTGGGAATATGAACGAACTCTAGACGATAATAGAGCTGAGCCATTATAAGGAGGGTGCACTCCAGGAATGGCATGAGTTCCAGCATTCTGACAAAATAGTCACCATTGACCTGCCTGATGACCAGCTCGTAGTCCCCTCTCACATGCATATGGGGCATGTCAATCTTGATGGCAAGTTTGAGGCCAGTGACGAGGGCATGATATTCGACCTCATTGTTGGAACATCCCTCGGACAACTGGAATGAATATGGTAGGACAGCTTGCTCTGAGGTGACGAAGATGATACCCAGGCCCACTCTGTTGAGCCTGGGATCATTGAGTCTCCTACCGTTGGGACTCCAGGAGGCACTGTCAAAGTGCATATTCCATCATGGGACGACATGATCGACTAAGAGGATTACTTCATCAGGAAAACCTAGGTCCGGTGGCTGATCTGCAGAGGTTGGGTGAGCAGCTAAAAAGTCTACCAATGTCTGTCCTTTTATAGCCTTCTAAGGTACAAACCTGATGTCGAACTGGTGGAGGATCACCGCCCATCTTGCTAGTCGGAAAATCAACATAGGTCGGTTAAGGATGTAATTCAACATGTCTACCTGAGAGGAAAACTATACCTCATGGTGCTGCCCGTAGTTCTGCAGTTTCGGTACGGAGAATACAAGCACCAGACAGATCTTCTCGATGAGAGAATACCTAATTTCCATATCGAGGATCATGCAGATGAGGTAGTTGAGGCTGTTCACTAATCCCTCGAAGTTCTTCTATGCGAGAGGTGCGTCGAGGGACCATTCCAGGGCCATCAAATAAAGGACCAATGGCTTTCCAGAAACGGGTGGCATTATGACCGGAAGTTGGAGTAGATAATGCTTGATTTCCTCAAAGGCGGTATGACACTCTTCATCCCATTCATAGGTGTAACCTTTCTTCAGGGGAAGGTAAAAAGGCTTACAATTTCCTTCTAGATTAGCAATGAATCGGAGTATGTAGGCTAAGTGGCCTTAAAGACCATGAAGCTCCTGAATATTGCTCTAGGGAGGTATCTGGTGGATGGCCCTTATCTTTTCTAGGTCAATCTCGATTCCTCGGTATTTGACAACAAGGCCAAGAAATTTTCTAGAGGTGACCCAGAAAGAACACTTCAATGGGTTCCTCTTTAGGTGGCGGGAACAGCTGAAGATGAACACTTTCTCAAGGTCCTTGATATGGTCCTTGCGCTGGCGAGATTTGACCACCAGATCAGCCACGTAGCATTCCACCAACGTCTAGATAATTGGATTGAATATGCGATGCATGGCCCGCTGATAGGTGGGGCCATCATTCTTTTGGCCGAAAGACATATCCTGGTTACAAAAAGTGCCTTGGGGGCCTTGAAGGTAGTGAACTCTGTGTTCTTGAGGGCCATATAGATCTGGTTGTACCCGAAATTCCCATCCATGAAAGAGAGGTCTTGGAACCCGGCTGTGAAACCAATCAACAACTCTGTAACTAGAAGGGGAAAATCATCCTTCGAACAGTGGAAGTTGAGATCGCATATGTCGATACAGACCCTGATCTGTCCATTTTTCTTCCTGGCTGACACAATGTATTCTAGCCACCCGGGGTACTGAACTTCCTTGACAAAGTTGGATTTTATAATCTTGTCAACTTCGACCTCAACCATGGCACCGTAAGTAGGGTGCATCTTTCTGTGAGGCTGCTTGAACCCACGATGGCTAATCGGGAGACCAAGGTGGTGGACGGCTACCTGAGGATCTAGTCCTCGAATCTTGTCATAACTCCAGTCAAACACATCCCGGTGCTATTTAAGAAAGTCCATGTACTTTCGCTGCTCCTCGAGGGACATGGCCGCACTGATCAATGTCGGTCTTAGATCTGCCTCACTACCAAGGTTCACTTGTACCAATTCATTGACCGTGGTAGAGACGCCTTCTTCAAAAGCTGGGGGAGCATCCTCCATGACCTCCTCTCCACTTGTGGAGGGATCTTCCATTGGGGGAGCTGCTTCAGGGCTACCACACACTGATGGGATGTTGGTGTCGGCATGGGTGGAAGTGGTCATCATATCGGGAGACTCACGCGCCACTGAGACCATAGCGACAAAGACATTCAATCCAATCCCATATGGTCTTCGGCCCAAGGGGCCACACTTGATGACATCAAATAAGTTGTGGTGTTTCGGCTTGAGCCAGTTAATTCCAGCCTGGCGGAAGTGACAGGTATAACGTACTGTCATTGCCGTGAGCCTGACCTTCTTATACCGTACAAGGGTAGGGGGTTCCGGAATTACCTGAGCTTGGTTGGTGTAAGAGTATGAGGTGATTTTCCGCCATCTCTTGGACCTAGGAATATAACCTACTCCTGTACCAAAACCACAAAACATTTCCCCATGGCAGGGGTTGTGTCCTCCAACCGATGGATTGGGAAGACGTAAGTGTCATCCAGACCTGCCCAGGGATCACTTGTGACAGCGGCGGGCTCAATCTCACTTGAAAAAACCTGCTTATCCTTGCTCTTGTAATAGTCGGCGTCCAGATAACGGTCTTCGCAAGAGGAAAAAGGATACGCATATCCTTTGAGCATGACTACTTGACCATTAAGGTAGTATTTGAGTCACTGGTGATATGATGAGGGGACTGCCACGTGAAGGTGGTGCCATGACCTTTCCATCAATGCATTGTAGGCGGTGTCCAGGGAGACAACCATGAATTCAGTGCGGTAAATTAGGCCACAGAACTGGGTCTTTAAGAGAATATTTCCAAGTTGAGTCTGCTCAGTCATGTCATATCCTTGAATCCTAAGGTCGGAGGGAGTTAAATAATCCTTAGACATTCCCAGCTTCCGCAGTGCCCGAGTTGGGATTAGGTTAATCCTAGAACCCGTGTCAACCAGACAATGGAATACTTCCACTCCATTGATCAGGATAGTGATATACAGTGGGTGAATGTGCCTATGTATGAGAGGGTCTTCATCTTTACTAGATAATGAGATAACCGCCAGGCATTCAGCATTCTCAATTTCCTCAGCGTGGAAGGCTTCTGCAGCTACTACCGCCATCTCATACTGGAGGTGGATCCTTAGGGCCACGACGAGCACCTCACACATTTCAAACGACAGGTGAAGATCATCAAGGATAGAAAGCCTTGATGGAATTTCGGCTAGGTGCTTCAGAACATCATACATCTGGGCCAAACGTGAGCCTCTACATACAAGAGGCCGCTCTGCGATTGGAGGCATGACGGGCCCTGCCGGCTAGACATGTTTCCGGCTGGTACTAGGCACGTCTCACTGTTCACTAGTAAATGCTCGGAGAGTGGCTGCCAGATTAGAACTGGAAGGCTAGGGTCGGCTGGTAGAAGGGAGGAGCTGGTCGTGGTATGGTCAAGGTGGTTTTTCCTGATTCACAAGACAAGTGGTGGAGGAGGCAATCCAGTCGACACCGGACGAAGGGCCATGTGTGCTGAGATTTGTACTGGGCCAGCTACCTGGTCTCAGTGGCATGATTGTCTGGCTGGAGGTGCCCACTGCCATGCCTCGGTGATTCATGTAGCCACGGCTCCGCCGATGTTGGCGATGATTGGTGACATTGGGAAGGTCCGCTTAGCATCCCTCATCGTCGGGATTCAAAAATGGATTTACCAACTCTACGGTGTTAACCGAAGCGTACCCATGACTGTCACTCAAGGAGTCATACATTACTGGGAAGAGTCTCGAAGTGATCCCCATTTCTGGGGGCGTAAAGTCACCAAGAGTGAGGGATAACGACAACATTGTAAGGGAACGTTCTTTTGTCTTGCGCCGCCACCTCTTACTCTTCTCAGAAGAGGCAGGATGGGATGATAATGTCGAGGTAGCAACCGCAGCTTCTGAGGGATCTGTCTGATTCAGGTGTGCACGGATGATGCCATGGGCGTAGGAGACCATCTTGCGGGCCATCCAGTCACTGTTTTTCTAGGACCCACAGTTAAAAATCTTCTTCTATTCATCCTCTTCGCTGCTACCGCCCTCTGATCTCACAAAGACACCTGCTACTTGTACTGGGGATGGGCCCAAACTGACGATATTGTTTTCATTCTGGTCTTGGAGCCATTCCATGAACATGTAGCATCATTGGATGGTGTTCCCCCAGGTCCGGTGATATGGGCAGTAGCTGGTGTGATCAGTGAGATGCGCCACTTCCGGCTTCTAGCACTCAGGTAGCCGCACATTTCTCTACTCCAAATCACTACAAAAGTAACCAGGGACTTGAGCCTCATAAAATGAGTAGGTCAGATTTATTCTATCTGGAAAGTGTGCTCTTGAAGGATGGCCCTGACGAGGGGTTGGAGGAGCATGCCGAGGAGGCAGAACCTGATTATCTATCCTAGGCGGTGGCAGTGCGTTATGCAGAGGCGTTTGCCAATTTTGAGGCAGTCGCTGCAGGACCAGAGGTTGTGCCCGTGGGGGTGGATCCCTATGGGGCTGTGGAGCTGACCTCATTGGTAGTAACTCTAGCTTCCTGGGGGCCTCAATCTGGGCCACAAAAGCAAACTCGACTTTGGAATCTGTCCATGCAGGGATTACAGGAGGTAGCCGGCTTGCCTGATTGGCCTGTTACTAGTCCTCTTCGAGGTGCTGAGCCTTGTTTGAGAAGTCCCAGAACCCTCTGGGGTAATTCTGAGGGATCAGAGAAGGAATGAGATCGGCCTTGACGTTCCATATGCACATTTCCAGAACCTGCTTCCCAGTTAGTGGCATTTCAAGGGAGTATGTGAGCTCCTTCTATTGGGCAATGAAGTCCGCGACTCGCTCATCGGGCCATTGGTTGCACATGAAGAGGTCTGCAAATTATGACTTATAGGTTGTGGAACTGAACTGGTAGAGGAATTTCCTGCGAATGTCCTCCCAGCTAGTCATAGATTTGATAGGGATTTGGATGTACAAGACGAATTCTGGCCTTTCTAGTGGCTGAATAAATTAACGGAGCATGGAGGCCTCTAGCAGTGCTGGGGTCCCTAACATAGGCCCACACCCCGAGTTGAAGTGGGCCAGGTGCTGTGGCGGGTCTCCTGTCCAGTTAAAGGGGGCGAATGTAGGGTTCCCAAATCCCAGAGGTGTTGCCATATCATCCACCCATGCTGGGTATGGCTTTTTGTCCGGTGGGATTGCCACCTGCTGAGTTTCGAATGCCTCTAAGCGGGCGATGAGTGATGCCATCAGAACGTATGGATGTGGGTTCCTGTCCTGATGGGGATCCCTAACCACAAGCACATTATTGGGCAATTCAATCTGGCAGTCAAGCTCAGCAGCTCATGGGGCGGCTGTTGGAGCGACTCTTGGGGCAGCAGGAGGAACCCGAGCGGGGTCTCTTGGGTGATCACGCTGCTCGGGAGGGCTTGGTGAAACATACTGCTCCCTCTTCCCATGAGCTCTGGCCTCTCCTCTTTCGGCAAACACGGCAAGATCGTAGTTTCCTGGGAGAATCTTGTCGAGGGGTAGTTGATCCTGCCCCTACTTTCCCGACCTAGGATCACTGTAGTTGGGCCGCCGCTCTGTAATGCATTCGGCCAGAAGCTAATCAACCACCCTCTTTTGCTCACCAAGTTGTTGGCATAGCATGGCCTTCTCAGGATCTTCCTCTGCCTTCTGCACTTATGAAAATTGGTTTGCGAGCTTGATAGCCCCGATGTGTTCCTTACCCTTGCTGATGTTCTAGCTCAATGATAATGCCTTAGTGGGTGCGGGGAGACCTAGGAGGTTTCTCTGTTGGCGAGTAATTCTCTCGGATTGGTCCAGTAGTGGCTTGTCCTCAGGGGGTGAGTCCCCATCGAGAAGTTCCAAACTATTCCCCTCTCCTGCTAGGTCGGCCATATTGACCTCCAATTCCCTTGGGGCATATACTTAGAGTTGCCCAGTGAGTCGGCCAGTTAGTGAATCACACTGAAAATAAGGGTAGCATACTGCACCCATCCACGGACGTGTGCGTGGGGGTGGCTTCCTCGATAACTTTACCGAGTACTTGAAAAATATGGACATATTTTTGTTGGAGGGGCTTGTGGTGGCAAGTGACATGGGGTGCAGAACCACAGTGAGCGTGGCTAGGTCGACCTGACGACATTGCTCTCCAATATCCTCGAGGTGTGCTTGGCTCCCGGGGTAGGACAATTGGTGATGGAGAAGATATGAGTGAGTCCCCCTGAGAGTCTGGCGGAAATATTCAAAGTCTCTCAGGGTGAGCGATTCTGGTATAAAAAAATATGTTCCTGTGATCGACCAAAACTTCTTGGGGAAGTGGCCTGCTGCGAGGATAGTCCAGAAGCTCCACAACTCAGGTTCAGGATCTAAAACATGCTGGCCCCGATCATCTATCGAGAATTATTGGGGAACTGGCAGCGGTGCTGAGGCAGGCTGCTGGGCCGGTGGGCTGGCAGGCAGAGAATACGGCAAGCAGGCCAATTGGCTGCCGAAACCTAAATCTCCTTCCAAGGGCTGTAGTGTCCTTGTTGTCACGTCACGATTGGATGGGCCGGTGAAGGGACCTCCTGTCACATTTTCGGTGCTTTTAGAAGGCATCCAATATCGAGAGTCTTCCGTCAGTCCCCAAAAAAGTTCTCCACCCACTCTGACTGAGGTGGACGGTTCTTTCGGAAAGGCCAATCGTAACTGCAAGTTTGATACCTAGGGGTATGTCAAGTCCTCCTCTTCCTGGATATACCTTCGGAGGGTGTCAGGGATCATACAGATCTCACATTCAGGGAGTATGAGGCTGACGCGTCATGTCCCTATCCCTGCCCTTGACTCATAGGACCGGGGGGAGGCCTCCATCACCGAGTCTTTCTCTGCTTTAGAGTCCGAGAAATGGACTGGTCTAATTTATGTCTGGCCTTCCCCGGAATTTCCCTTTCGGCGACAACGTCCCACCTTCCTACCCCTGGGTGACTCCTCAGGGAAAGGCTTATTCCCATCATGGTGTTCTCTAGCCACAATGGTACTGGGGCCGAGGGGACTGAAGGCCGGGGTGTGAGGAGCACCGAGGCAGATGTTGAAAGAGACATTGGGAGGACCTCCATGTGGGCGAGTGACAAGATATGCAATGGCTCCATACTCGCGGCTAGAGGTAGGGGGAGTGGCCCCGTACCCAGCACAGTGTGCACTGGAAGGAGGCCCACCCGGAGCATAGCTATGACGGGGAAGCCTTCTGCTTTCCAGAGCGGTGGGACAGAGTAGGCCTTCACACTGGATAACACTACCGTGAATTGGACCATGGTGGCCATTGACTATGCCAGCGACTGGGAGAGTCGTCCCAACCTACCTTTGGGGCGGTCAGGGCCTTGATCCGGGTCGGGCATGTAACTACCCCTTCTCAACATGTGCGTGGGTTTGATAAAAGGAGTCAACAATGGCTCAGGCCACAGTGGGTGATGACGCTGATCCCCCCGGGCGTGAATCCTTTTCCGCTCATTCCCGACATTGGCGTCGGGTCACATGGGATGAATCCAGTGGTGCAGGCATATGGATTTCCCACTCTTCGGCCCGGGGAGTCAGGCGGTGGCTTCGTCGCAACAGGAGGGGTCCCTTGCTATGAACCCCTAGATCGGGTCCTCGATGGGGCGAACTCGGACATCCCCCACCTCATCGGCATAGGGAAGGGAGGTGTCGAGGCATTCCGGGGATAGGATCCCGAAACGGTTGAACGTCAGTGTGGGGTATGGTGGCTCCCTACGAAGCCCTCGGGGGCGGCGATGGTAGTGAGGCGCAACTGCCTCGAGATCCAAATGGGCCATGTCCCTGGTCAGGATGACCACTTCCTCCTCGTACCTATGCACAAGGTCATTGATCACCATCCGTTGAATAATATCTGATGGAGAGAGGGGGCGTGAGCACCCGATAGTTGCGGCGGTCGGAGTAGCGGTTGAAAAGGAGGGACCGCGTAGAGTGGTCTTGTCAGTACTGCCCCTACCCTTGCGCTAGTGGGCAGGTGGAGATCGAGATCCAGATGCAGCGATCTGATTCCTGAAATCGGGGAGATGAACCCATTAACACTAGAATGATAAATGAACTGACTACCAATATTCCAACATCATTCCGCCTTCCATGGTCAATAAGAGGGATCCATGATAGCGAAGTCGCAGAACAGATTGCTCAATGTCCTGACTGCCCAAACCCCTGGCAGGTTTCATGTCCTGGTGCTGGGTGCCCAGACCTGGTGACATGCTAATATTCAGACACCCCAAATGCAAGCGGTCTTCGTATTTAAGAGAATAGATTCATGGCAGGTTCAACATTTTCTGTTTCCAACACTTTCCGCCGAGACGTGCGCACACATCCGTCATGCAGGGGAGGACATGCAACTAGTTTCCCTACATTCCCGCTATTCAATGGTGGGAAGCATTCACTCCTTATTCAGGGATGTCTGCTCCATGATCGAAACCGGGATGATGGGATGTCGGTTCTTCCTTCTGTGGATTTCTCCTCAGAGCTCTCCACCTAGTCTGGGTCTCCCTCTTAGATTTAAGACATATTCGTGAATCTCGTTCCAGGTTCCATATCTTCTTGGACACCAGTAAATTTGGATGCTTCAATCGAGATGCTCCAAGGGGTCTGGTCCGGGTAGCAAACTTCGGTGAGGAGAATGGTCACGCTGGGGTGTCATTGGAATGTCTTGATGCTGGGGGATTGGCATGTCTCTATTCTGTCCCTTATTATAAGGATTCTCTAGGGATCGGAAGCCCAATGCATCCCACATCGAATGCGGGGAATTGGCATTGCATAGGCACGTATGTGAGGCTTTCCCCATATTCCCATGTTTAACACGGGGTATGCCACGAGTTTAACATCTTGAGGAGATGGATCAGACTGATCAGAACACTGAGAGTGGATCAGATTGAGGAACCCCCTGGGGGGAACACCGATGTCGGGGCCAGCACATAGGCGACTCCCTGGATAATATGGAGTGGAAGGAGGTGGCATGATCCCACCAGGATGTGGCGGCCTGGGTTGGAATCAGGATGGGTGATGGAGTGAAGGGATTGAACCTCGTGGTGGCTACCTATATACCATGCTTTAGCAAGGATCAAAGTCCACGTAGTTCAGGCATACTGTTTAACGTCTTGCGGGATGGGGGCATATGGGGCTTACACTATGAGGTGACCCATAATGGATGGATATTGAGATTACGCTCTAAGGTGGCCCATAATGGTGGATGTGGGGCTTATACTCTAAGGCGGCCCACAATGGTGGTTGGTGAACCGAATCCAAGTGGTCGGAACAACCGAGTGATGGGATTGAACCTCGTGGAGGCTACCTACGTACAATGCTTTAGTACGGGTAAAATTCCAAATAGTTTGGGCATGTAGTTTAACATCATGCGGGAAGATATACAGTTTAACGTCATACATGAAGGTATACAGTTTCACACCATGAGGTATGGGGTAGACAGTTTAACCTCATGCTGGACGGGCATGAAATTTAACATCATGTTGGACAGGCAATTTGGGGTTACGCTCTGAGGCGGACCAAAGTGTTGGAAAACTGACGTGAAGAGGTCGGATGACCGGGTGGTGGGCTTGAACCTTATGTAGGCTACCTACGTACCATGCTTTATCATGGATCTATGTCCTTGTAGTTCATCAAGATGGGGCTTATGCTCTGAGGTTTCCCAAAGTGTTGGCGAACCAATGTGAAGAGGTCGGAACGACCGGGTGGTGGGCTTGATCCTCGTGGAGGCTACCTATGTACCATGATTTAGCACGGATCAAAGTCCTCTTAGGTCACCAGGATGGAAATTACGCTCTTAGGCGGCCCAAAGGAGGGTGTCATGGTCCATGCTCACTCTAAACCCATGTGAGTCATGCCCAGTGTGAGAAACAAGAGGCAACAGGGACCAGGCAATCACGTCGCGAAGGGTGAATCCCTGAGAAGTGGAGAGGGGATTACACGTTGAGCGTCCCTTAGTGTTGGGCCTTACTCCAGGATGGAGGCTCGAGATGCAACAAAGCGCATAGGGAGAGTTATTTGGGACCATACAAAGGGGATGAATCGTTCCCTATCACACCCTCTCCTGGCTTTGGCGAAGGGGATGTATGGAGGTGCATGGGTGCCACCATCGGCAAGAGAGGCTAGGGGCTTACACTCTGAGGCAGCCCTTCCCCTGTCGACAAATGCCACTCTGAGAGGGAGTATCTCATTCCATGTGAGGAAGTTTCCTTTCCCGTGGTAATGAGCAGTGTAAAGAATTTCCGAGCAGGGGGGGACCATGCGTGCGAGGCCCCAGGTCAGATCAAAGTTTAACGTCATGTGTTGAGGACGAAGTGCTTGGAAGTTTAACATCCTGTAGCTCGGACGAGGTGGGATCACTCCAAACCCCTAGGGATTACATACCCAACACCCTCTAACCCTTGTGGGAGGGAAGGCATTGGCAAGTCTGTGGTGAAATGGGGCCATAGGGCGAACCATCAAGGGGTCCACATTAGTGTGGCTATACGAAGAAGCAATAGCCGTTAGCGTTCCTATACGAAGAAGCATAATGCAAAGCAATGCAATAGAAAAAAATACCCAAGGGACCTTGACGTTACTTTGTACGAGCTTGGAATTCCATACAGAAAAACAACGCATGGCGTGCATTCCCGGTACAGGGGACATCGGGCGCTTATGCAGGGAGGCACCCCAGAGTGCGTCAAGGTGAGGGGTCCTGTGGTTTGCGCACAAAGAGAAAGATTTCACCCAAAACATCGGGATGGAGTGAAATTGAGGCAGAGGGATTGCATGTGACTAGGGGGATTGCGTGCAATGGGCTTGGATTGCACGTGGGGGTAATGACAGATCCCTAGGGTAGGGAAAAACATAACGACGAGATTTGCGCGGAATTGGGTTATGCGTGCAAAGGAGGGAGTGCGTGCAATAGAAGTGATTGCACGCAAAAGAGGAACCCTGAAGAATTTTCAATTTTATTTAAAGAGGTCGGATTGCGTGCAAAGGAGAACCCTGGGGAAAGGTTGCGTGGAATGATTTAATACCTGAAAGTCATATTGCGCACGCTGGAGTCCAATTTTGCGCACAGTAGCTGGTCCGAATTCTGCAACACTGAAATAGAAGGGGAATACTTCTATTTATAGGCCTCGAGCATTGTAGAATCCAGAAAACGCGCGAAATCTTCCGCACCAAGACCGTTCGGTGTGAAAGGTCATACCGAGCGGAACCGGGTGCACAAAATTGCGCGCCCCACCCGTGATTTTTCGCGAATCATGGACTTTTTTCGCGTGGGAAACATTTTTTCACGCAAGTCCTCTTTAATTTTGTGCACCACTTCCAGGCCCTTCAGAGCAAGCCTCTAGTTCATAATATGAATTTTCTACATCATTTCGAAACTTCCTTTCAGAATTGCAAATTTTTCGGCGTCTACAACTTCTTCTCAATAGATAAATAGAGTTTTCCACTGAGATAGTTCTAGGAGATACAATGGTGTCCATTCTCCCATGTGGGGTGGATGTTACTATGTTCTAGGAGATCAATAGTTTGCTAGATAAATTGGAAGAGTGGGGGATTATATGAATAAGTACATCTCTTTGGGGTTCTCCATCCTATCTTCCAAGAATGTAGATGGGACACTTAATTTATGGGAGGATTATCACAAATTGAATCTATTGAATGTAAATAATTGGTATCCTTTTCATTGTATGGATGGTCTCTTTGACTAGCTCGAAGGATCAAGTGAATTCTCTAATATTGATCAATGATTAGGTTATTATCTTGTTTGTGTTAGACTAGAAGATATACCACGAAAATAATTCCATAGTACATATTGATTGATTGGGTAATTGGTCATGTTCTTTTGTCTCACGAACATGCCAACAATTTTCATGGAACCGAGGAATGAGGTTTTCCATCCTTATATAGATTTTCTTGCAGGGGAATTTATAGATGATATCTTGGTGTATTCCTACACATGATATAAAAATTCGACAAATCATGATATCATATTGAATAAATGGGGGGATCATCAATTATATTATAATATCACATTGTCAATTTTGAATATATAATATTTAATTCCTAGTTCATGTTATCTTACATATATGAGTGTCAATTGTCCTTGAAAAGCAAGAATATATTGTTTCATGGGGGAATCTCAAAAACATATTTGTCATATGTTGATTATTGGGGATACCTAGTAATTAAAGTTAACTTATACAAGACAGAACATTCCAAGAAGTATTGAATAAGAATAGTGTGGCATTAAAAGAATTATTTATTGGGAGAACGTTTTGTGGTGTATAAAGGCAAAAAAGTCCACAATTATATCTTCATAAAACATGAATTGTTATTTAGAAAAATAACTGAGGTTGAATTACATTAGTATATTTACTCTAAGATTTCTTATACACCGAGAAATGGAAATGTGGTTATAGATGCACTTATTAGTTGTACTCATTCATAGGATGTTATATAGGCTAGTAAATAGTGATAAAATATGGTATTATTTTCATATATATACTTATATTCTTAGGAATATCATGGACATTAATTTATTTAAAAATTATTACTAAATTTTTTAACTCTAGTTATAGTGTATATATGGATGCTATTATATTCATAGGGTTTGTTCCTATGGGAGAGTATTGTAGGAGATAACTTGCCTCCTGGTTAGGTAATTGATGAGAATGGGAATTATAAATTCAGAAATTCATTTGGTATCCTATAGACATATGAGTTGATTTTAAGAGGGATTATTATGCCTCTATATAGGATGTGCATCCCATAAATACCAAGATATACCATTACATATGCCATAAATATTAGTGGATAGGGATTTAGCGAGATATAAAAGGGTTTATTACTCAGTGTTCAATAAGTTATTAGGTGATGGAAGAGCACCAGGGACCCGTGGGGATTTTATAGTAATTTTTTATTCATTATGGGAAATGGGAAAACATCACCATGTATTTCGATATTGGATTTCCCAGATTACCAAGGGGTGGAGATGTTTTATGGGTGATAGTAGATAGGTTGAAATGGTCTCCCATTTCTTACATGTTTGAGAGACATTATCGATAGACATGTTCAAGAGGATAAAGATTTGATATATTATAATCAACCAGAAGGTTCTAAATTAAATCATATCAGATATAGATTAGCGATTCAAATCATGATTATGGTAGTGGTTGGAGAGGGAATTGGGATAAAATATACTACTGAGTACAACCTATCCCCCATAGACTAAATCTGGGTCTGAATATACAATATATATTTTATAGGATATCCATTAAGAATACATCTTTGATTTTGGGGGTTTTTTAAGAGAATAAAATACCACTCATCATGTTATTTTGTAATTACAGTTTCTCAGAGACAGGTCTGATGGATCCATCTGAGGCCCTATACGGTAGGTCGTTTCATTCATCCCAATAATGACTCAAGGTTGAAAAGTAGTGCTACTGTGCCCTCATATCATTCAAGACACTTTAGATATGGTAACTATTATTAGGAAGTATATGTCGATAACTTATTCTAGATATAATTCATACACAAATTGTGGTTTTAAACCATTAGAGTTCATGTTTTGGATTGTAGTTTTCCTGTGATATTATACCAGATTGGTGAATAGATGGATTTATAAATAAGGGAAGCTATCACCTCATTACCTTGGGACATTAATGATTCTAGATAGATTTGGTATGATAGCCTATCATTTGAGGTAACATCAAATGTACCTATCCATGCACAACATCATCCATGTATCTCATCTTCTATGCTATCATTCAGATCCATTACATATTCCTCATTCAGACGAGGTTGCGAATAAGGTAGATGAATCATTTAGAAACATCTTATCTGTATTGTCGATTGCGGCATGATGTTTCTTTGTGGTCAGTTAGTTCCTTTAGTATGGCTAATATGAAAGCACAATTGGTCCACGATTTGTCTAACAGTTTTCCCAGAACATGCAAGGTGGTCTTGAGGAATTACTTGGCACATGATTGGTGCACTTTTTTCCAAATGTGTGGCCTAACCATGATACCATATTTTAAATGGGTTTCAACAGTATCATTATATTTGTTATTTAAAAATTTAACCCTCCTATTTATAAATAATTTCTTCTTATGGATAGACCCTCTCCCTCTTGTTGATTATCTCATCCTAGTCTAAACATGGATTTGAGATAGTTCACTTTTATGATTACTAAATGAATATATGTCTATATCATTAGATAGACATAGGTGAGTTCTTTTATCCTTAGGCTTATTTCATAGTTTGACATTATTTTGAAAAAAATATTTTGGTTAAGATCATATGCACTGTTGTAGTGATTTCATATAATCTTACATATTCTTCTAAGCTGGAATGAATCAATGGATGATGATAGAATAAAGTTATTCTACAAGATTAATTTAAGAGGTCTAAATATTTTAAATAAATGTCAAGTTGTTACACAATACCTTTGATTTCCCACAGATAAAAAATTACAAGAGTCTCTTGCTAAATGGATAATCCCATGAGTTAAATTTAAAGTCGTTTTTAAGACATGTCATGAAAACCCTATATGTGGCTGGAGGTGGTTCAACACAACCTAAATTACCACTTTGAAGAGTTCTTCCATTTGACCATTGTAATGCCAGCCATGGGGTATGTTGGGCTCTATTTACAGAAAATTGAAATGAATATGTAAAGCAAGATGATTGTTAATGGATATAAGAACATTAAGGAACATTATAATTTTTATATGAAAGGTATAAAATTATTAATACCTTAGTGTGAATATGATTGTGAAGGGATTAATTAAATTATTAATGTAATGGTTTATGAAGGGTGAACGGATCAGTTATATTAATAATATAGGGTTCATTGTATGGAATCGACAAGCCACTTGGATGACTTGGACATTTCTTCTCAATGTATATAACTTACATGACCTATTAGAATGCCCTTAAAATTTCTACTTCTTGGATCCAACAACCTGGTAGGATTCCTTTGGCACTTATAGTCCTTGGATCATGTTTTTTTAGATCACATGGATTCCATGGATATTTATAATCCTTGGAACCAAATTACATTATTTACATGACTTATAACTAATCTATAGATGTTTATAATCCTTGATAATAGACATATAATTTGATTACATGTTCATTTATACTCCTGAGATCAGATGACATTTTAGATGCCTATATATTTGTACTCCTTAGACCATGTTGACTTTACCACTAGGTTTTCTTGGACATTTCAACTCTTGGGATCTGCCCCACTAGGATGGGTTTTAAATTTCTACTCCTTTGATTAAATTTACATTATTTACAAATATCACTTGTATTATTCTAAAAAGTATACTAATTGGACCATAATTACATGATTTACTTAGTTAAGATGGATTCTATGGTCATTTCAACACATTGGACCCTATTAACTTGATTTACATTTCTCACTTGGATGCACTCTAAATTTCCATTGGTTGGATCCTGTACTATGTAGACCAAATACATGGATAGACAACAGATGAAATTGTTGATAAATTCCTTTCCATATAGAAAAACTTAATTATTTAGTTTCATTATAGCAGTGAGAGCTGATAGACAAGAGTGTATCACTTCTATTTGTATCACTTTTCTCTTAATATATTTTCACACAGCTAGTTTGTATACATAGACTTTAATATTTAAAGGCACCATTTGTGGTGTCCTACTAAGTGTTATCTCAAAAATTGTTTAGGATAATGTTTGAAGCCTAGAGAGACTTCATTAATGTAGTAGGGACATGGAAAAGCACATTCTTGATGACAGTTGATTGATTTTTTCATAGGAGAAGGGGAGAACCTATCAGAGTTATAGATCATGATGCTATATAGAGATAATTTCATTTATTAATTTTGTACATTTGATTCATATATTATGTTGGATTACTAGTTACATGTATTTATTTTCTTTTTTTATAGAATGTTTGGATCATTATTTGTATAAAACACTATTGGATGAGATTACATGGTAATCCCTATGATGTATGTTTATTTATCATCTATAAATTAATCTCAAATTATTCAACTATAAATATAAATATAAATATATATTATTATAAATCTATGAGAAAATATAATAATGAGGTTATAGCCTCCCTAGTACACCACTAAGGACCCTCTTTTCTATTAAGTATCATTTGGAATGCAAGGAGGCATTATAGGTACCACATAACACATTATATCACGACACCATGTAGTGGATTCTATGTCTTCACATCTAAATTTCAAATATTTTCAAGAGAAGAATATATTCTTATATGATGTCCGAAGTCCGTTGATCAAAAATTATTTCATGTTACGGGGTTTACATAACACAACTTCTTTACATGAGTTATAATTAAACCCTATATGACTATAGTTTTATAATATTTTTTCTTCTATCCTATTATGATATTATATTTACATTACTTTTTTTGGATTTATATTTTCGTAATAAAATACTTATTCATTGATGAATTAATTTTTTTTATAAAATTTTGAGATCTAATGAAAAATTTTCACCCTCCCTAAATGGGAAACTTTTTCCTGAATATCAGTATTGATTTTTCATATAAATGTTCTATATTATTTTCATACAATCTAATTGTGTGTTATATCTAGTTTTCTCCATATTTATCTTCACCAATTTTCATATTGAATAATTATCACTCTTTTAAAAATGTGAATTTTGATAATGGTAATATAATTATTGAAAATACCTTTCCATTCATGGTCATATATTTTATTTTTTACAACACATTTCCCTTGAAAAAAAACTGTGTACTTGATTAGGTTATATAAATTGTATTTATCTTAATTTGTGATTTTGAATAGGATTTATAGTTATTTTCATGAAAATAAATTATTGAATTCAACTCAATAATTCATTTTGATACCATTTTTAAAAATGTGTTATGAAATATTCATTCATGATAATGATTATATTTACAAAATTACCTCTAAAATACAACAATATTGAGTTGTGTTTTGTGAACCTCTTTATTAAGTAATTTTGGAAACACTCATATTGGGTAACAAAATTAATCACATCAACCAATTTTATTACTATTTATAAATGATATTAAATGAAATTTCTTTCCATGTATTCTCATTACATGATGAAATATTTATATCTTATTAAATACATATGCATATATAATGATAGGTTATGCCTTATTTAACCCTCAAATTTATTAGTTAATATTTTATATATCATGAGATAATGATGTGAGGGCATCAGAGGGTTTTTTCACCACTGAAATGGTGGAAATATTTTTAATTTTGACAACATAAGAGGTTGATATGAATGTATTTTTTCACACCATAAACGGTGGGAATGATTTATTATTCTCATAATGTGATGTTTACCATATTCTTTTGTGTTCTCCATTATTCATTATTATGATTTGTTTCAATGAAAATCCATATTTTTATGTTATATTTGAAAGGAACCCAAGGTCATTATTTAATTTTTGAAAATTTAAATAACTATAATCCATTTTAATAACAAATATATCATTGAATAGTGGTCATTTTTATGGAATGACTTCTAGAAAAATATAGTGCGTGTGTGTATGACCAGTAAACATGATAAGAAATAAATAAAAAGTGAAAATAAATAGAAGCTATGAAGGAGATATGATAAATATAAACCACTAATTTAGTCAATATAACATGAATGAGATTAAAATTGACAAACATGAATTATGTAATCTAGATACTACGTAAGGGAATTTGATTAGATGGTATTCAATTTGTTTATTTTTAATATAATGAGTATTTTACCATTATTCATGCCAAAATTTCACTAGTTACGTTGAAAACATGATTGTTGGTTCTTTTAAACAGCCAACCTATGGGTGAATGTACCTTAAATTCTCTCAAGTACAACATCCACTAATCTATTATTAAGGAAAAAAAATTTATATCAGAAATAAAATCTCAATTTATACTAATATAATTCCATTAGATGAACTATCTTATTATTAGATGGACTTCTTGATGTTACATTGTAAGTAAAAAGAAAATGTAAACATTTTAATATGGTTACTAATAAACAAAGGATCTATAATACTTGAATATTGTGCAAATGGGTAGTCTCCATGAAAAATTTATGGTTGAATAATGTTAACGTACCTACCAGAAAAATATTTCTCCCATATATCTATTTATATAGTAATAATTCTACTGAAACTAATATGATTTAAATAAATATATAATAGTATTTTAAAAAATGAACTGAATAATGAGTGGAATGAAGAAATTCATTAAGATAAAATCAAAAATTCCATTGATCATCAATAGTGATGATTCCTAAAATTATCCCCTTGGTATGATTCCTCTAATTTACCTCATTTTCTTCACTCCATCCAACATATTTTTAAATACAAACTCATATATTTAATATTTACTCCATGAATGAAATGAGATCTACTCTGTACAACTCTATATGACAGATTCACAGCTAAAATTAAAAGCACACATCCTTTTCATTTATCTAATCCACATGTATAAATTGAAAACCTAGATTATTTTGGGTTGGAATGCATTATATTGTTCTCGGAAAATAATTTTCCTCACACAATCAGGATTCTTTCCTATGTGGAGAAATTTTTCTATACTCTTTATTAATCACATAATGATTTTCACATTCAATGATAGTTGACTCAAATTATTTCACAAGATTGGTCCTTATTGGTTAGGCCTAATTATTTAGGACATTTATCCTCCCAATGATTTTGTTCTTTCATATTTTAGATGCACTACATTATCAAAAGGGTAGCCTGAGTAATGAACTTTCATTATATTGGGCTCCACATTATCATGATTGACACACGCCTATCACGAGGCGTGACAAAATAAAAGATATATTCCTAATACTTCATAGTGGCTGACCATGGTCGTCTCACTTGAGGAGCATTGAAGTTCGTTCAATAACGTATTATAGTTAACCTAATATAATTATTTTTGGGTTTTTTCATAATTATTGAAATCAATGTTCAGATGGGTTTTGGAAATATATAATTAAAATAATGCAATTCATAATTGATAACAAAATGTTGATGCTGATGCAGACAGAAGGAAATTATGGAAGAAAGTTCTTGGTCCTAGGGTTGGATATCACGGGGTCGTTCATATTTTATTTATTTCTTAAATTCAATTTGATAATTCATTTTATGAAACAACATTAATTAATTATTATTTTTGATCTATTAGGTGTGTGATTTTCACATTCATCCATCACAACAAACCACACCTCCTCCAGTAATCAAGTAGGGTATCACCTCAACCGAGAATGTTATTCCTATAAGACTCAGCTCCACCATAATCCATTTCACCCCTTATAGAATCCCCAACTCCACCGTATGAAGGGTGTTACTAATGGAATGGAGGGAAAATTGATGAATAAATGAAAATGAATGGATTTGGAAACAATGCTATGGTGGATGACTGCCACACCTGTGTAATATTCCCACGACCACCACATATAAAATAAAAATATTTTAAATTGATGTACAATAATAAAGAACAACATGAATACTCCCCCATTCCTATCCTCTAGTTAGTCACTTTCCATAGTAAAGTGCATAATGTTCCTGATTGAAATATGATAGGTAAATAATGAGATTGAAATTTGAAGATTAGAGGGGTAGAATAAGGGAAGGGAACCACTTTATTATAATAAATTATGAATGCATTATATTCAAAATGAAAATGAAAATTAAACTAAAATAAAGAAATAAATTTCCTAAATAGAACATTTCCTCTTTTCCGTTGTTCCCCAGATGATGTAGGGAAGGAATGGAATGCTTTGAGAGGAAGGAGCTCCTCTCCTTTTATAGACAGAATTTTTCCCCTAAATTTTGAAGTATTGTAGCCTCATAAAATGCCATCCTCACAAGTTTAAACATTATTTAATGTTTTTTATTATTATCTTGGGTGTTTTCCCTAAAAATATGTTCGAGGTTGGGAATGTATTCTGAGAGTTATTCTCGTTTTATTCTTACCAGTTATTTAGTCCAGCAAGACTCATCAAATCACAAACTTCCAAATTAGGATTCCTTAATGACCCCATAAATGGCCAATTCACACATCCTCATATTCCTTACGGTTGTTCGAAAACGTCTTGTGCATCCACCCACTGAATTTCAAAACATGCGGGACCACCATAAATGAGTTATGGACCCCACATCCAAACTAGGCAGAGCTGTAAACAGTTTTCTTCTTTCACTTTGTGAGCTTCTTTTGAGATTCCATATGGTTGATTCAGCTTTTGGTATAAACAAATGAAATGAAGTTCTGAATGTGGGAAATCTGTAACAAAAATAATTTTTCAATTTGGATTAATGTAAAAAATGTTATGTCCAAAATACAAAAATACGTTAGGACAGTTAAAAATCAGAATTGGGCCATTTTTAATGTTCATCTAAATATAACACCAGTATCCAAAAATGCAGCAATTATTCTTAAAGTAACAATTTTTTGGGTTTAAAATAATTAAATTAAATGTAAATTTAATTGAAACTATTTCTCAATCAATTCCCCCACACTTAACCTATGTTTATCCTCAAGAATAAAATCTCAACATGGAATTTAAAGGACACCAATGATTCAAATATTAAAATTCCAAAGTAATAAAATTTAACAAATTTAATTTTCAAATCAAAACATTCAAAAATCCATGTAAAATATTAAATTAATTTCCTAATTTCAAAGAAACAATTAAATCATGTATATTATATTCCTATTTTAAAAAAATGGAACTTCTTCTTTCTTTCATCCAAGCTTCACAATTATTTAATATTAATCAGGCCACTTCATGATTTACCTCACCTTCGAATTTTTCCTCTCATATCTCATGATAAATTTCACGAAGTTTTATTCTTATAATACAAAAACATGCATCTTACCCATAATCTTGTAAACAAACAACATTATCTACTTTGTAAGGAAAAATGCCGATAAAATAATGAGGACTTTTAATAATGATTCAAATGACTATGAGGCTTATGGTTGGTTGTATTTGATACTTTAAAAATTAAGGCTCAAGGAGGAGGCTAATTTATTAATTACATTGCGTGATTAATCAGGTGAAAACACAAGATATGCCTAATTCAAATCCCCTTGAGAATTTGAAACACATCAGCACCACCTTTTTATGACATGGTCCAGGAGTTAATAAATGATTAAATAGAATTATATCATCCATGTTCTCCCCATATTTTATAAAAATATCTAGAAAAAAAAACATTTTTATTATTTTATTATTTTTTATTTTTTTAAATATACAGAAAGGAAAATCTTTATTTTCTCTCTTTTTTTAAGGAGAACTGGATGAAGTGAAATAAGAATAATGAAATGATGACTCATGAATTTTTTTTTAATAATACACTAACCAAAATGATGAAACACATATCACACAACCCAAAATTGATACACATGCCAATGACTGAACATGAAACGCCCTACCCCCACACTCAAACATCAAATATCCTTTAAAAAATAATGAAAGAATGTGTAGTTAAATAAAAATCATCTAGTAATGTGGATTAAACTTATAAATAAATTTATAGAATCTATGGGATAATGAAGGATAAATATAAGGGTGGGTCTTATGTAAATATGTGGCTAGCCCAAGTAGTGACTCATTAATTTTAAATATATTTTGGAACAAACATATATTTTTCATGTTTCAATACATGATCTAAAAGGTGGCATGTCCTACAATTACTCCAAAAATATTCTCAAGAAAAAAATAGGAATTATATGGTTTAGAAATATTATCAGGAATGAAAAATATAATATTCCATAGTCACTAATGGAATGACTACTAATAACAAATCAATTAACATGAACATTACACATTCAAAGCATGAAATATGGTTGGGAAATTTCTTTTACATGAATCAATTAAGTCTTTGAAATCATGAGTCATTATTTTAATATCATGGAATAATTTTAAAAATTAAAATTAGAATTTTAATCATTCAATATCATTAACATTGAAATACAAAATATGGAATCACAGGGTTCCTAAGAAACTCATGTCTCCTAGATAAGTCAGGTAAAACAATAATTCAGTAATGCACATGCAATTTCACTTTAACTCTCAAAACATGTTGGTGGAAAAATATTAATGAAGTTTAAAAGTTTAAAAACAAAAAGAGAACTCCCTTTTGAAATGAAGTTAATTCCTTATCTTCCATAGTAGGAGGATTTCTTCTTCTGTTATGGTTCTATAAAATAAAACAAATCAATTTAGTAGAAGGATCATGTCATGAAATCCCAAAACGATTAGACAAAGATGGATGCATTATTTACTAATTCCTTAGACTTAATTTGAAATATAAATTCCTAGAAAGCATGTAATGATAAATCTTTATATGATCCCCCAAGTAGGACCTGAATTTTTACTACCACTAATGGGAAGTACCAACTGTTATCTATAATCTGATGATGGTTAGAGCTTAATTGACATGTACCACCACATGTGGATTTTCCCAGAATCCACATCTGTGTTCTTGTTGAGTAGGACTCCATGTAAAGAGTACACCAGATCCACACCCTTCTCAATGTGGTACAGTTTTCATAGAGGGGGTAGGATGAAGAATGGAGTCTTCTCCTCCTCCATTTCTACTTGTGCAACATTTTCATTCTCTTCTTGTACTCCCTCTAATGAAGGATCAATGTGTTTAAGGAGCTTCAATTTTTTGTCAACTGGTGAAATTTCCCCCACTTCATATTCCTCCATGGTGATATAAGTATTGGAATAATCTAGAAATTAAAAATCATAAGGGGTGATCCTCAAATTTGATTGAATGAAATCAGAAAAGTAAGTGTTCATGAAATGATCATTTCCCTCAGATGTTCTTGTTCAATCACTTATTTAGTGATTAGTGCCCCTTGGAGTCGATCTTCACTTGATGCAGGTAGGTAGTAAGGACCCACTAGCCTTTCTTTGAATTCGTACACTTGGGTGGTATCTCCATCTTCCAAGGTAGGAGAGAGGTATAAAGGTGGTTTCCATTTTACATCGTATGGAATTAGAAGATCAGGTTGCATTTAATTTTCTACCCATCCACTCCCAAATTTCTCTAAATTAACTTAATATCCCTCTTCTAAATTGGTATAAAATGATATTTTATCTATATACACTAGAAATGGTTGAGAGAGGTGGAATTGATCTCCAGGGACATCCTCTTCTACCCCCTTGCATTCTTGAATATCCAAAACTAGTGGGGAAATTTCATCCATAGCTTGTTCAGGTTCATGCTCGGGTTTTGGCTCAGGTTTATCACTTTCTGATCGAACATATTCAAAATATATTTGAATTTTTCTCCCCAATTCATCCATAATATTGCTAATCATATCCACCCATGCATTTAGATGTATATAATCTACATCGAGTTCAAGATATTTCACCTGTGAGTAATCATCCCATGCATAATAATTTTAATTTGAATACTTCATGAACAATTATTATTATTATTTTTAAATCAAACAAAGAAATATATTTATAAAAAAACTGAACATTGAAAAAATGATTGAAATAAAAACATAACTCCCTAGAAACAGTGCTAGTTTCGGCGCATTCTTGTCATGGGGCGTGGAAAAAGGTAACTTATATTCCTAATACAACACAGTGGCTGAATAGGGTCATCTCAATTGAAGAGCATTGAAGTCAGTTCAATAAATTAATCTTGTTAACCTAATCTAATTCTTTTGGGTTTTCTTGCTTAATTATTGAAAACAATGTTTTTAGGGTTTTTGGAAACATGTACTTTAAATGTTGACATATAGAATTGAAATCTAAATTCAGATGCTGATGAAATCAGAATGAAATTAGGGAAGAAAGTTCATGGTGATAGGGTTGGATAAAATGGGATAGTTCATTATTTATTTATTATTTAAATTAAAATTTATAAATCATTTTATGAAATATCATTAATGAATTACATTCCTTTGATTTATTAAGTGTGTTTGATTTTAGCAAGCATCTGGCACACAAAACCACACCACCTTTACTAATTATGTAGGGTAACACCTCAACCAATAATGTTATTCCTAGAAGACCTAACTCCACCATATGCCATTTCATCCCTTATAGAAACTGAAACTGTACCATTTGAAGGGGTTTCCTAAGAGAATAAAGGGAAAATGGATGAATCACTAGAAACGAATGGATTTGGAAATATTGTCGTGGTGGACGACCACCACACCCATGCAATATTCCTGTCTCCCCCACAAATTGAATAAAATTTTTTTGAATTGAATAAAAATAATAAATAACACCATGAATCCTCCATAGTGTCCACTCATCGAGTAAGTCACTTTCCATGGTGAAGTTCAAAGAGTTTATGATGGAAATAATGAAGAGAGATCATGAGATTGACAATGGAAGATAAAATGGGTGAAATAAAGAAATGAAAACACTTTAATATTAAAAAATATGAATTCATTACCTAAGAAAATAAAAATAAAATAAAACTAAAATAAAGATTGAAAATTCTAAAATGGATCTTAGCCTCCTCTCCTTGGTTCCCTAGATGATGTTGGGATGAAATAAAATTCTTTGTGAGGGAGGAGCTCCTATCCTTTTATAGCCATAATTTTTCCACCGAATGTTGATTCTTCCTAGCCCCATTAAATGATATCTTCACATGTTTCAACCTTCATGAATGTTTTTCATAATTATTTTGGCGTTTCCTCTCAAAACTAGGTAAATCTGGACAAGTATTCCAATAGTTATGACCATTTTACTCTGACCATTTATTCTGTCTAGTCAGACTCTCCAAATCGCAATCCTCGGGATTAGGATGCTTTAATGACCCCCAAAATAGACAATTCACACATCTTCTCCTTCATTAATGTTGTTTAAATATGTCTTGTGTTTCCACCCACCGAATATTAGATCATGTGGTCCAGCTATAAATGACATATAGACCCCACACCAAAACTATATAGATCTCTAAAGTGTTTTCTAGGTCCAAATAGTGATCTTTTTTTGAGCATCCATATTGTCGATTCCTATTTTGGTCCAAAAAGATGAAAAGCAGTTATGGATGTGTAGAATCTTGAATAGAATGAATTTTTCAATTTGGATTAGTGTAGAAATTTTTTTGGCCAAAACAAATAAATAATTTAATTTAGTTTAGAATCCAAAATGGGCCTTTTTTTGCTGTTCATCTCAAAATAACACCAATATTATAAAAATGAATCAATTCATCATAAAGTAACTCTTTTGTGGGTTTAAAAATATTAAATTCAATGTAAATTTAATTCAAAATATTTCCTATATCAATGATTCACATTGGTTAATTTATTTATCTATAGATGTGATTCTGTAGTATCATGCTCATTGTCTCTTCATCTGGGTTTAAAATATTTTACTCAAGGAACGAAATAATAGTTTGACTCCATTAATCTTTTACAGAAATGATGTGATGATATATTCACTATTGGAGCTTCAATATTTGATCATCATCATCAGGATCACATGGGGTATTTGTTTTTTTTTCATTCTAATTAAAAATTCTCTTGATACTTGTTTATGGTGGTTCCTCTAGTGAATTATATGTGGCTCAACATGTAAAGAGTAATCATGGTGGTATGATCTGTTTGATTTTTCAGATTTTGATCATCTTCCACAGTTGTGTGGTGGTGATCCAAATGGATTTTTCCATTGTGGTAGTGTTCTATTAGTATGGTTATATCATGAATTGATCTCCTTCATGGTGTTATTGTTATACATAATGGTATTTGATCATGGTAGGGGGTGATTTCTACTATCATTGGGAGAATCATGTTTTAATGGTTTTTCAATGATGGCCACTTCGATAGAGGTGCATTAACATTTTCATTATTATGGTGACACACGCTAATACACTATGGATCATATGGTTCAAAAATATTTTTGGAATTAATATGTTCTGCCATCTAGTAGGATGATTAACGGTGTTCTATGATATGGTTAGTTACCCTCTATGTAGAGTAGGTTCTTTTTCTAATTTTGGGGACCTTGATGGTCAATTCTTTCAATGTTTGTATGTTCTATATCCTTATCAATTTTTGATAGTAATAAAAATTATTTTTTTTGCTATAGTCGATGGAAAAATCATTTAGTCACTCAAGTAAAAAAATTATTTAGAAGTTTTTAGGTGAGGTTGATTGAAGTACAATGTACAGTCGATCAAGAGGTTGAAATTTATTATTGTCTGTAGTATGGATGATTGAAATGTTATTATAATAGATTAATTTTGAGCATTATCTATTCATATTTAGTATGATCTAAAAATAGCCGACATTAACTTTTTTTCATGGGAATGGATGATATGGTTGCACTTTCGGTCTTTCTATCCCATTTAAATTATATAAACTACAAAAGATAAAATTAAAATAGAAACATAAAATTAGTGATTTTTTTAAAAAAAAATTAAAAAAGTATAAAAATTATAAAATATTGAAATAAATTTGTTCTCATAAAATAAATCATAAATTAATAAATCATTTAAATAAAAAACTACTAAAATAAAAAATTCCTAAAATTTAAAAAAATACAATTCAAAAATAAAAAAATACATTTAAAAAAACTGAATGCCAACCCATTGAACTTTTTCACTCAAAAAATCCCTATCAAAATTAAAAACATAATGTGTAAAATCTATTCACAATTAATTATTTTTTTAAAAAATTGACTAATTAAAGAATAAATTGGAATTAAAATCCCATTACTACAACGAATAAGATGAGGCAATGTGAATCAAATACATTACACATTAATATTCTTGCTATTATACGCCATGTTCTATGTGAATCATTTCACACTATTATACTATTATACATTTTTTTATTTGATATTACAAGTTATTCTATCATTTCATGTGGAAAAATTATATTAATTCATTTCACTAAGAATATATTTATTTTTTATTCTTGATTTATGATTTTATGGTGATCCACCCTTGATGAAGTATTGAAATCCCTTACTGAGTGTTTGAGCCGACCAATTTCCAATGAATCAATTTACTAGGTTCTAAAGACGAGTATACACTATGGGAAATCAAGAAGGCGGTTTGGTGTTGTTATATTTTGTGTAAATATTCACACATATAGTTAAATAACTTTTTTATATTGCTACTACTCATAGAATCAGAACCCCATGGTTAATAGGTTTGTGTGAGATTCTAGAGGGACATAATATTAATTTTAAAATTTTCTAATTTTTACATATAGAATCTCCCTTGGTATCAAATACATTTTGTAATGTATGTTCATTGACCACAATATCTAGTATTAAAGGTATAGATTGCCTCATATTGTATCACATATGTTATTATTTAATTTTGAGGAGTATTTTTGTTAACTTTGATATTACGATTTTATTACTATAGTTAGAACCAAGTTGATAAGTGTGAGTATAGGATAACGTAATTAAATGTGTATAATGATTATATTGTGTGGATTTATAATTATTATATACAGGTCTAGAAACGAATAATTAAATGAAGGGTCTTGCATAGATGCTCCTTGGGATAATAACCCAGAAATAGAAACATTGGTATTAACACTATATCAACCGACTACAAGATAAAGAGGTCATGCTTTAAACCTAGTATGACACACATGGATGATATTATTTAATTATTTCAATTCTCTTTATGAACCATTATATGGGATTTGAATATATTTTGGTCTGAAATTCTAATTTTAAATTACAATGGATGAGTTATATTGAAATATAGATGTTTATAATTTAGGTTACACACGTAATTGGGGATTAATTTCTATTAAGTTCATAGGTAACTTTTATGAGTATTCTTATACCTAAATTTTAATTATTTAAGAAAATCACTGGAGCTTATAGGATGTTTTCTTATAGTTGATGAAATGGAAAATATTTTGATTATCCAAATGAATAACCAAATAGTATAGTAGTTAGAGTGAGAATTATTTTGTTATTCATAATCATAAATATTGAGTTCTTTTTAAAAGCTTAAAATAAAGTGAACTTCAATGAATAAGAGAAATGATGTTTTAGAAATGATTAAGAGATAAATACCATGGAGAAAGAATATTCAATTTTTAATATGTCAACAATGTGGGAGGAATATCCAATAGAAATTTATCAATTAGAATGGCAGAGGATTTATCAGTGTAAAAGGAGGGCTTGGAGAAAAGTTTTTCTGAAGAAAAATAAAGAGACTAGTTATCATGGTGGATTTTAATAAATTTCATCATAAGAAACCACTTATTGGTTAATTTTATTAATTTGGGAAACATGGAAATTTTCCAATTCAATGACCTAGTCCAAGGGATAATAAAGGTGTTATGAATTAGTATCCTCTCTGTCTAATGAAATTAGGAAGGTACAAAACTGTGAAAATCTATACTATGGATCATAACAATTATGATATATTTATCCTTCAAATAAAATTTATGGATGTTTTTATCAATTATAGTTATATTCAGTTCATTATATATAGGAATGTTTTGCAAATAACTAAATATACCCCACAATATTTTGATGTTTAAGGACTATATAAAACTTTTCATAATATGATAATTCTATCAAAATGTTAATTTTGTGGGAGTTTTCTTCCTTAAAATAATATTATTCTCTATTTAGTTGAATATTAATTTATAGAAATGTCTTGGTTCTATATAATTAGAAGGAAAAATAATTTATAAATAAGGAGTCACATTTCATATCAACAAATTATCATCGATTAGTGGAAGTCTCACTAGACACTCCATATTGAATATAATTAAAATAATTTGGTCTTAATAATCATTAATGAGGTTTTTTTTCAGAAAATGATAGACACAGACAAGTTTCTATTCTAAACAAGGATGTTAATGTATAAAAATTATTATAAATTACACATCAAGTAATGAATATATTAAAAATTCATTTATATACACTCATCAATAAGAGTAATTTAAATTATTATGATTTAATTAATTTAACATTGGTGGAATGTAATGAATTATTATTTTAGAATATATTTTCCACTAATTAAATACTATATTTATTTACTTTTTTATCTAGAAATAGCAAAATATAATAGGCCTATATATATTATAGATGTATAATTGTTAGATATAACTGTTATAATATAACATTGGAATAAATGATTATAAATAAAACTAATTGAATTATTAATTTTTTAATAGAGAAGCTATCAAACCATTTACTAAGTCTCATGCTTATGAATATTACATATCTACAATTTTAAATGAGGTAGAATCATTTTGTTTTCCCTAAACAAGACCGAAACTAATCTTCAAAAAGATTGACTTTAGAGAAATAATACATGGGAGAAGTTCAATATGATGGAAATGAACACAAGATCCATGATATCTTTACCACCACCCATAACGACCAACCCTATGTATCATTCCATAAGATCTTAAGTGGAGATCTGGTTGGGTTTTTTAAAATCAAATTTTTATTACATAAACACTTAATTATAAAAATATTAAATTTTATATTGTTTTCTACAATAAATAATTTTAATAAAATCTGTTTATTTATTACTATTAATGTCTGATTTCAATAAAATATATAAATCCAATTCCAGAAGTTATTATAAAATTAGTTTAAAATCTTCCATTAAAGATTTAACTATTCATATGGAATACTACAATAAATGTTATTCATCGAACAAAAATATATTTTTTATAATATTTTATCATTATATAAATTTTTAATATTTATATTTCTATTATTTATGTTATTATATTTGTTGAAATTATTTGTTTATTATTCTATAAAAATAAATAAATTATCCTAAATTGAATATTAATTTGTTATAAATTAATATATAATAATTTCAATGTAAAAAGAGAATTTCTTTATAAAAATTTGCATATGAGAAATTTTCAATTTTTGTAACAAATTATATTGATCAATTTTCAATGATTATAATGATAATTTACAAATATAAAAAATTATATATTGACATTAATTTTATTAATAAATTATTTTAAATAATATTCTGAACACCAAATTCTTTAGGGTAATATTTATTTGGAAAAAAAATTTCATTAAAATTTTTATATTCATTTAAAAGATTTATTTATAAAATTTGAAATTTTTATTTATTTAAAATAAATTAATTTTTAAATTTATCATTCTATGAATATCTTGGTGTTATTTTGGGGTTTCATCTAAAAAGGTTAGTTTTTTGGTGAATTCTAAAATATATAGTCTGTAAAGGACAACCACTTTTAATGTATCATCATTGTATAATTATGAAAATAATTTTGTGAATCATTTTTCATGAAAATATCTTTATTCAAAGTAGTGTAATAAAGCATTTAAAAATATTATTTTTTATTAAAAAATCTATTTAATAAACATTGGAACCTAATTGTAATTTTATTCTAACAATAGTTCTATTTTTGAGAAGTTTGGATGGTATCATAGTTATTAAGACAATGCATAATCCTTCCTGAATCCCAAGATCAAATATTGAATTATGAATACTTCTAGAATATTTTTGAGGTCTTGTTATATAGACTATGTGAAGATATATAATTTGAAACTATTGATTTGATTTAGGCCTTCTGGACCTTGGTTTGAGCCTATGGGCTATAGGGCCTTCATACCGCTATTGGACTTCGGGTCACATGTCTTCTAGGACATTATAGGCATCCAAATTTTATATTGGGCCCAATAAAGATAAAGAATTATAGATATAATAGATTAAAAATAATTTATTAGATGATTCTACTCTACTAGTAGCCACCAAAGTATATATAACTTCATGGGAAGAATGATAGTGTATGACAATAATCTATGATTCCAAGCACCACTATGAATTCCACATTTATATTATAGTAAATCAACTAATTGAGTTGTGGATCTACACACCTTTAATTAAGTATGATGCATGGGAGCAGTAGTTATAGTGTAGCTTGGTCTATGGGATTCAAGAACATATATTAGGACTTTCACCTCCGGGCCATCAAGTCATTTAATGGACAATTTTTCTTTGGGGCCTATAAATCATCTAAGGGTTCCCTCTCAACATAGTTAAAAAATATATATTATCCAAAAATAAATTAAAATCTAAAAGTCAATTAGACTATGTTGACCTATTCTATAAAAAGAAATATTTTTGATAATTTTATTAAATTATTTAATTACAAGGTTACATTCAGTTTTCAATGGTTTTAAAGGCATAAAAATGTCCTTTTATTAATAATCTAAAAGGTTTCATAACAACTAATTATATACATATCTTTTGGCTCAAGGCATGTTTATGCTTAATTTTATTTAAAAAAATCGTTTTTCATTTCATATAGTTTTGTCATATTATAATTATTTTTAACACATCTAGAATTTGAATATTTAAAAATTAATTAAATATTTAAAATTATAATAATAAATATTAGGTAATAAGTTCAAATTTAATTTTGGACATAGAAATAGTTTATCATGCTAGTTTTTTTTACCATAGTAACGAATAATATGTTAAAAAATGGGGTAACCCTATGATATGTATCCAAAATTATCTCTAACACCTGACCCAATGTTATTAGTTATGTGGATTTCTACCTATAACATCCCACGATCTGTACTACTGAATCTCATGATTAAATCAGTAAAATTATTTTTCTGTGTATGATGCTGTTAATTTTTAAAAAATATTTTCCACAAAAATCATAAATTTATAAAAATAAAATCATGTATCACATACATTTTGGAGGAACTTTCAGTTTTATATTTTTATAGAATTAGAAAAAACAATTAATTAAAAAAAATATAATGTCAACTTGGTCCCATAAGTTTTCGAAATAAAAATTCTTCCATTTAAACCATATTTCCTTATTTCATAACAGATCATTAATATCACCCATGTGAAATAATTTAGATACATAATCCATTTAACAACATTCATTAAAAAATGGGTAATTTGAGAATGAAGAATGATGATCTCAAAAACTCATTAAGAGTGAACACAAGAATTAACAATTAATTTTCAATAATAATCCAAAGAGTGCACATGGGAATGATGATTTAATCAATTTTTATGATAAAATCATAAGGTAAATCATACCCATAAAAACATTGATCATCAAATATGAAACCATAGAAATTTAAAGAGTCAACAGAATCTATAATCTTGAGATATGTGTTATCAATCTCAATAGTTACAAATATTATAATCCCATAATAAGAAGAGAAAAAAAAATTAGTATTTGAGAACATCATCTCATTTAAACTTTACAAAACCATTACCAAAACCTAACCATGAGAATAACCAATATGTATCACTTACATCTCTGGAATACCCAATGAATTAGAGTGTTATATAGGTACAACAATCATATAATGTAAATCAGACTCAACCAATTCTATCTAGGTGTTCCCATTATCTATATTGTTCAATAACTGAAAACATATTTAATTCATAAAAACTCAATTAAATAACCATTACTCCATTCATAACATGAATAACCCATGAAAAGGAAACAAGTTCCACTACAATTTCATGGAAATAAGATTAATCAGGGAGATGAAATGGGTTACAAAACGATCTATTAGAAACATGATTAACATGTTCAAATGAAATAGGGTTCAAAAAAATATCTCTTAAACATGATTAAAACATGGAAAATAAATTTGATTCAAAACAACCTTTTTGAATAATGATGAACCCATGGAAATAAAATTACATCCAAAAAATCTCTGGAAAACATGATTATAACATAGAAAATATATTATTAAAAAATATATATATAAGAAAAATGACTAACCCATGGAAAATAAATGTGTTAAATAATATTATCTTTGAAACATGCGTAACCAAATGGATATTAAATGGGCTTAGTAACAATCTCATTATGAAATAATATACTAATATAAAGAAACAGTTTTCAAAATAATCTATATGAAACAATGATAATACTTCCAATTAATGAATGGGGATTATATAAATACAAAATATTCAAAGTAGAGGATAATAAAAACAATGGTTTTTCACAATCATTATTGAAAATAACCTTCAAATATCATCAAAATATTCAGGAGGAAAATAATTTTTTAACATTTCAAAGAATCCTATACCACTTTGAAATATTTTAGTCATTAATCCCATGAATGGAATAACAACAAAATAAACCTATAATATCCCCAAGAATAAGGATAATAATTATATAACATGCCAATGGGGTATTATATACACCTTATATAATAATATAGGTGTATAAAATAACAAATTTCACAAAGTAGAAGAAATGCGAAAAAAGATCCAACACCCCTTTGAAAAAATTGAAAATATAAACCCCATGAAATAATGATCAAGAAAATAAAATTTAAAACCCAATAAATTTAGGGCTATGAATCATAAAATATAATAATTTAAATTATAGACATCAAAAAAATAAAATAAGTGTTGAATATTGAATATATATCACTGTAATAAAAGTTAGACGAGAAAACCCCATAAAATAATCATATAATTGGAGTGATAATAAAAAAATTATATAATTATTTCCAAAAAATGAAAATATTTAAAATCATTGAATATATACCTAATAATAAAATTTGATTTCATTTCAAAAATATTCTATCCATATCATAACCAATTACATAGAAGTTTAAACTAATGAACAAAAATTGAGTTAAGAAAAACCATACCACATGAGAAAAACAAGAATTATAAAAATCAATAAATAATAACATTAAATATATATTAAAAATCATAGTAATATATAAAATCATGATAGACCATGTTAAAATGGATATAAATACACATTAGAGAAGACTAAAAGTGCATTACATATTGATATGCCTCAATGAATAGAGATTGAAACAAAATCCCTTATTATATGAGTAACATTGGAATCATGAGATCCATGATGGAATAACATATATTGTAACATTTAATATCATTAAATTAATTAAAATAATTATATAAGATGTCCTAGGTAAGTAGATACACAATATAAAAGTAACTAGGTACATAATAACAATTAACTCTTTATGGAATGTAAATTGAGATGAAAACCCTCACTATAAGTCTGATGTGTCATTCTTGTCCACTATATTTATGAATAATAAAATTATGTTATTTATTTACTTTATTAAGAACCTTTTTAGTGTTTATAATTAATTTAATTTATCTTATAAACAAATTATATAAAATTATATAATCAATAATGTTATTCAGATGTTTTAACCATATTCAGCTAATGTCTCAAAGTTGAATCTGATGGGTCGATTATGGCCAATGAAGTCATTATTTAAACATATAATGAAAAATAATAAATAAATAATTATCATATTTACACATTTATAAATCTTTTAATACCAATCACGAATAAATGTTAAAAAATTAACCAATATTACAATCATAGTGATAGTAGGATGTATGTAAGAATGAGTAAAATTATAATTTTTCATTGTTCATTATGGAAAGAGTGTAAAATTTAACATTAATGAATTACCATTATATCATAAATAAAGCATTATTTAATCATATACACTAACATATAAATTTCTTGTGATCTAAATGTAATCACATTGTGTCAAAGAGGTGGCAGTCTACACTTCTAGAGACGATGATATCAATTTTTTTAGTGTGGAAAGTGATAATAAATAAAATGATATATTATTTTTATATATATGTAATTTTTTCATTAATAACATATTTATTTCAGATATATAAACTATTTTTATTAAAATAATCTTTAATAAAATCAATTTAATGGGTGAACATATCATATATCTTTAAGGAGGCGGTAGCCCACTCGTCCCAAAATGATGTTATCATATTTACACATAATAGAAAAAGAAAAAGTATATGTTATATAAAATTTATAGAAGTATTAAAAAATTATATATTTAATATAGATAATATAAATAAATTATGTCCATCATAATTTCCATCCCTGATTTTTTGTAATGTAAAAACGAATAACATCATTCCGTGAGGTGGAAACTCGTCGTACTCACAAACAGTATGCTCGTTACCAGTTAGATCGATGTGTGTGTATACATAGGTATAAAAATAAACATAAAAAATCATTGTATATTTTGGATATATATTATATTTTATAATAATGGAATTATAGTAATTTAATGGTTATAGAAAAAAATAAAATAAAAATTCAAGTTGCAGAATGTTAACTCTTTTTTGAGTAACTCCTTTTTCTTTGTAATAATGGGCTTCCTTGGATCGATTTATTCCCAATGTTATGAATAAAATATGTGGTAGGGATATAGAGATAATATTATTAAGGGTTTTTATGAGCCAATTTGGCTTTATAGTTGTGAATAAGCGACAAGGGTGAATACTTTTTGTAATGGGGGAGTGACATTCTTGTAAATATAAAAAGGGTTTTAGTATAGTAAGATATCCCTTACATCATATGACCAATAATGATCCCAATTATATAAATCAAGGTTCATGGTAGATTAGTTTATATAAAATGTGGTTTGGGAAATTTTTTTGGTCATTTAGATATTTTAAATAAAATTTTATCAACTATTTAAATGTATTTTTACCATAACCACTATAATGAATTTTAATTTCATTGACTAGTAATTGTTTTCCAAAATCTAAGTTGAAAATATTTGGAATTATAAATTATTATTTTTAAAAACATGAGATCAATTTTTCCCAATTATAATAACATAAGTGGTTGAAATTAATTTAAAATTATTCCTATAGACAGGATGACAAAGGGGGTTTTAAAGTGAGAATGTTCAAATTTTTGTTATGTTTTTATATCTAAAACTAATATAAATGAATCCAAATACATATATTTTAATAAATTATATAAATTTGATCTAATTATAGTTTATAAAAATAATAAAATATAATTTTATAGTATAAATTATTTACACAATAAATTAATTTCAATGAAAATTCATTGTCACTCATTATTCATCAAAATATGAATGTTCTCAGAAAAATAAAAAATTCACCAAAATGATATTAAGATATTTTTCTATAAAAAACGTTCACTTGTTCAAATAAAAATTATAAAATTCTAATAATTTACATTTAAAATATGTTCATCAAAATAATATAGTAAAAGTACCTTGTAAAATTATACATCTTTTTATTCTTACTATTTGATTTATTATAATATTATCCCTTTCAATGTTATTGGATAGATATATAACAAATTTATTAAATATATATGATATTATTTTCAATAATATTCTTCCATATTAGTGTTTAACATAATTTATTAAAATAAAATTTCATTATGGTCATAAAAATAGTTTTCATAAAAACACATCCTTTATATACAATTAATCATTACTTCGAATTAAATATTAGCTAATGAATTAATTTTATAATAATGTGTAAAATATGATTTCATAATTTTCTTAATAATATTTATTCTAAACATTCCAATGACTGGGTGATAAATTTTTATAAAATTAAATAATATTAATATTGTATTATTTTCTGATAACATCCCCATTGCATGAAAAATAATTCATCAAAGGGAATTGATGTATCACCAATGTAAGATAAACATGGTGTTTTGTGTGATAAAAGATAAACTATCTATTTAATCTAAAAAAATATATTAATGAATTTAAGTTATTTTTAATGAATATATTTTATAAAATTTCAGGATGTTACACTACCTTACCTCACCATATATCTGAAATTTGACTTATATGGTTCTATGTTACCATGAAAATGAAATTACATTTTTTTTACTTATAATAATTTTCAAGAGTTCCAATCCACAAAATTACAAAATAGTTTTCTAGAACCCCTTGTTATCCAGAAAAATAATTTGAGTTCTAACCTATACTCTCCTATATTTTATTAAAAAATATCCATATACTAAAATTTTTAACTTTTTTCCGCAAATATTTCCCAAATATCATAAAAATTAATATGTGTTGTAATAATATATTTATTTTACCTTATAATTTTGAACACAAGAAACTATGGAGGAATCACTGGTATGTGGTTTTCTTGAATCATCTAATTTTATTATGTTATAATTATTCATATTTGACTATAGTTCAGATGCCTTTTTCTTTTATAATATGATGATATTATATTTTATTACCTCAATTCTTGGTGAATTAGATTTATTAAATCAAATAAGTATTCTGGATTATTTTATTTATTCAAAAAATACGATGATGTTATGGAAAATTTCCACCCTTTAAAAATGATATGTATTTCATCTATATCCATATTTAATAATTCTACTAATTTTCCCAGTTCAAATATTAAAATCAATAATGGTTTTATTAACAATATTCATTAAACAACTCTTTAATTTTTTCAATGGAATATTTATCACTTATTTAACAATATGATTATAGATAAAGGTAAATTTTTAATTAAAAATATTTTTATATTTCAAATTCCAATATTTTATCTTCCATTAAAAATATCATTTAAAGAACATTATTTATTTTGAAATGAAAAAATTTCATTATTTATTTTGAAGTAGTATGTCAAAAATGTGTTCAATTAATTTACAAAAAACAAAATTTTATATTGTGACCGGTAACATCATATTTTTATAACAAGTTTAAAAAATGTTACGTGAAATATCATTCCCTAATTTTTCTTATATTTTCCTATTTATCTCCAATATATCATACCATGTAATAATGTTGTATGAAGCAACCTCTGAATTCATTTTTGAAATTTTGATTTTGGTTAATTGATTTATTTGTATTAGATGATATACTATAGATATCATATTATGAGATACCATTTGGAAATAATACGAAACCCCATTATTTATAAAGGTTATTAAGGAATGATGGATTATTTATATCTTATAAAACACATATATATGGATATTGTTGGGTGTTATCCAAAAAATACATCAAATTATTTTCATATGGTTCTATATGTAATGATATAATGAATAGTAAGAATTATTACGTTTTTTCAGAACATAATGTATGGACATACATGGATTTTCTTACAACATAAATGGTGGAAATAATTGGATTTATTTATAGCATAATGAGTGTTCATGATAGGGTTTTATAAAAATTTGAAGTTTATAACAATCATACACATTATTTCATATATAATAATGATCTATTACGTAAAATTGCGCTTAATAAAACATATAATATCGAGGGGTCTAGTTTCATTTGGGCTCAAGAACATTACACCGCAAGTTAAAACATGAAATACACATCATGATTGAAAATTTCTTTTACATGACCATAACATTCCTTGACACTTATAATTACAGAGGATAACTAGATGAAATATCAAAGGAAAGGGTGAGCTATAAAGCCCCATAAGGTAATAAACATGGAATAACATGAGGAAGAGAATACATGTTAGTCAATAGGAAAATCAATGGATCAAAAAAGAAACATTAACCTAATGGCATGATATAACAAGATATTAATAACATGGGAATGTGGAAAAAATTTTAAACAACACATCATTAACATAAAGGAATTAGGTAAACCCCTATCTCAATATGGTGAAAAAACTAAAATATAGGAATCAAGTAATCCTATATCCCAACATGATGTAGCATCATACTAAACATTACCCAATTCATTGGAGCACCATCAGGGAACACCCATCGTAATCAATCTCATGCTTAAGTGTTCCATTGAGATCTTAAAATATGGATTAATTCAACATTATAAATTATTCCAAGATCAAGGAATGTGTAATTAAGACAAGTAACTAACCAATATATTATTATGTGTTCGTAATGCGAATACCCTTGATAGATAAAAGGTTTTGGTATTCAGTACATGATGATTTTGGCATGGAAAATTGGGTGCAATTTTGGCTACATAACGACATCTTATGGAAATTAAAAAATTGGGTTGATGAGTGTGAAAGGGATATATAATTATTTATACACTGTATGGATAGTAAAGGGATCATGGATCCTAATATCCTATCATATGAAATGGAATTTAGATGCATAATATAAATTAGATTCTTGATTGGAAATAAGGAGGGAGAAATCCAGAATGGATTTTGTTATAGTTATGGGTGGACATAATGAAAAATATGGGAGATTAAGGGGAGTGAAAGGAAAATCAAATAATTTATACATCAAATTAAATGTTTGGAGTTATGGAATAACATATCCCTAATCATGAAAATGGAAATTAAAAGGCAGGACATTAAAGAGGTGCTTGATGAAAAAGGAGTGAGGGAGATCCCTTACTTGGATCTGTGATCCCAAAAGCATAGGGGAGGCATCTTTTGAGCTTGGGGGAATATTGTGAGGTCTCTATGGACAAAAATAATATTATGGTCAGGCTTCAAAGAGACTGAGTGAAGAGAAATGGGTTCTTGGGTGAGTCTATATAGAAAAGGTGGAGGAATTATTTATTATTTTGGGATTGGATAGTAAAACAAAAAATATTCAAACGAAAAAACATAGCATGAAGTTTTCCTATGGTTTTTAGAAAATTGGAGATGTTTAAATTATTTTATATGTATATGGTTTGATGATATTACAATATTATTCATTTCTTATGTGAATGTGAGTCACAATTTCAAGGAAATGATTTTAAAATCACAAAATATATTATATGGCATAGAGGAGTCACTATGTCTTCAAAAAATAAATCAAATAAACATGATATTAAATTATTTGTAAAGAAAAACATATATTTTTATGAATATAACTTTTATATTATTTTATTACCAAACTAATGGTGTTTTTATGATGTCAAAAAGTAAATTATATATTTATATGGTATTTAATTATTCCCCAAAAATGTTACTATATCATAACAATATGAAAAATTACAAATTGGATAATTTTTGTTTCTTAATACAAAAGTTAAGATTCATTTTATATAAATAATTTTCTAAATATGTTATTTTTATAATATTAAAAAAAATTAATATTTATTGAAAATTGAAGAGTTTTGAAATAAACTATTTTCAAACATAATTAAAATTAAATTTGACTTCATAAGAATTATAAAATCATTTATATTTAGTAAAATTAATTTAATAATGTCCTTTTTTTAAAATATTATTTCATTTAAAGAAAATTAATTTATCAAAAAATATTTCTTAATTGAATTCAAATATTAACATAATATAATATTTGTGCTTTAAAAAAATTACAAAGTTTCAATAATAGAATGAATGTATATTAATTATTTGATAAAAAATTAATTCTCATAATCATAATGATATGATATTGTTATATATCTATTTCTTACATCAGAATACAACCTTAGAGTAAGGTGCGTCATGGTGGGGTTTCATGAGGTCATTCGGTGAATATGGTCTGAGATGTGATCTCAATAAACATTAACATCTCTATTAAATGCTTTGCTTATGCATAAGTTGTTGGATATCAGCTTGGACATGGAGTTGGGAAAATCTCAAAAATTCTATCTCCCTGAGAATCTCCAATAAATGTGTTTTATTGTGTATGATCCCTCTTTTTGTGGCCATCAATTTATTTGTATGTGTTGTAAGGATTTTTTAATTCCCTATATTTATTCTTGCCATGTGATAACTATTTCATGGATATATTATTAATGTTAAGGATACTTAATAGTTATTTAATCCAATTAGATATAATAAAGTAAAAGTAGTGCATGTCTTTTCTATATACGAAATAAATTTAATTGAATGAAAGTTAATTTTAATCATTAATGTAAAGGTTGTTACTACCTTCCCCTATTAGGTAAATTTTCCCTTCAAATTTCTTTTTCCCAAACTAAAAAATATGATGGTCACTTTGCCTCATCATTTCTTCCAGCTCCCATATCGCTTCTTCAAACATTATTTTTCTCCAAAACACTTAGATGAGGGGAATTAACTTATTTCATAGAACTTTTTATCATTGATATACGATATTCACCAGCATATCTTAATAGGTTAGATCATTCTATAATGGATGAACATCTGGATTGAGTACATGTAATGGGTCTGGTATGTACTTCCTTAATAGTGATACATGGAATAAATCATATACTTAAGATAGGTTTGGCGGGAGTGCTAGTTTAAACGCCACTACATCGATTCAATCAAGGATCTCAAGAGGGAAGATATAACTTTGACTAAGATTTCCCTTCATCCAAAATCTTATTACTCTCTTCCATGATTATTTTTTGAGGAATACCATGTCTCCAATATCAAACTCTACATCTTGTAGATGATTTTTATAATAGATATTTTTTCAACTTTGGGTATCTTTGATGTGCTGCTAGATGGACTTAACCTTCTCCACCATTTCATTGACCATTTCCAGACCTATAAGTGTTAATTCCCCACAATCATCCCAACATGTCTATGTTCTAGACCTCTTCCCATAAAAGGAATTATAAGGATCTATTTGGATCCTTGAGTGGAATATTTTCTTGTAAGATAAATCCACCAAAGGATGATGTTGGTAAATCCTCCATTAATGTCCATTGAGAAAGATATCAATAAACCCTCATGTTTCTAGATAGTCTCCTCAATTGGGACATCTGTTTGAAGGTGATATGTCATACTAAATTTCAAAGCTGCATTCATAGCGTATTGGAGACTCTTTCAGAACATAGAGGTGAATCATGGATCTCGATCAGGGAAAATTTATTGTGGTACTCCATGTATTATTGCCACATCTATAATGTATGTCTGTGCAAGTTGATCTAATGAGGAATCCCATCAAATTGAAATTCAGTGTGGAGTATTTGTAAGATGATCTACAATATCCCAGATTTCATTGTTTCCTTTGGATTTCTTTGGATGTTCGGTGGAAATGGCTATGTTTATGTTTTCCCATTTCCATGTTAGTATGAGTAATGGTTTCTTCATCCTATTAGACTTGTACCTCTCAACCTTTAATTACTGATAGGCCATGAACTATGATGTATATTTATTGATCTCTTTCTTCATGTTATCCCAGGAATAGTTCTCTAGGATATATCAAAATATCATTGTGTTTCTTGGGTGATTGGAGAAATTAAAACTATTTGCATCATCCAAAAGATATTAATTTAACTCGAAATTTAATGAAAAACATAGTCCTGAACCAAATGTTAAAATTCCTTCATCATTAACATGTAACTCCAAGGATTTACAATTTATGATAGTTTTGACTTTCTTCTAAACTCCCACATAATATTTTAGTGAATCCTATAACCATTAAAAAAGATATGTTTGACCAATCATTTGAAAAAGGACTGATGATGTTCACTTTATTATGATTCACATTTCAATCTTGAATAAATCTAAGAAGATTGGATCATTTTCAATTCATATAAATGAATGAATAGATGTGTACTTTCTTCTTAGAAAATCTTTTACATTATTTTCTTTCCCAGAGTGGTAATGGATTGAGTAGCCATAATCCTTGATGAGCTCTATCAATTTACGTTGAAACATATTCATATATTTTAGTTTTAATATATATTTGAGACTTTTTTGATGTATATATATATATATATATATTTCACACATCTCACTAAGGTGATAATTCTGCCAAATTTTAAATTAAAATGTCATAGTTTCCAATGAATTGCAGAAGATTAAGAAAAGATCTCCACTTGTGGATTGTGTAAGAACATAGGTAAAGAAAAAAATCTTCTTCAACTCCATAATTATATAATTGAATTTGTCATTAAAATAAAACCTGAATCCCATCCAAGTAATCATTATAAGAGGGTTTGAAAATCATGTGAAATTTCTCGCAAATTAGTGGTAATATCCAGCTAACCATAGGAAGCTACAAATATTTGTCACAAATTTTGGACATGTCGATAACTGAATTGATTTTGTTTTAGGAGGATCCATATATATCCCATTTATTATTACGATATGACCCATTATTAATAATTCCTTAATCTATAGCTCATACTTGATATACTTTCCATATAGCTTCTCCTTTCACAAGGTCCCTAGCACATTGCTCAGATTCTCCCCAAGAACATCCTTGGTTTTGAAGTATAGTAGAATGTAATATATGAATGCTTCAAAAAATTAATTGATGTAATGTATAAAGGGTTTACTCATAAAATCCATGAATATTACTAGATAATTAGTGAGTCTAAAAGGAATTACTATGAATTCATAGTGTTTGAACCCTGTATGAAAAGCAGTCTTGGTGATATCCTCCTTCTACACCTTTACATGGTAGTATCCTAAATGTCGACCCACCTTGGATATGTATTGTGACCCATGTACCTAATTAAAATAATTCATCAAATCATGGAAAATTATAATTTTTATATTTCATGATTTTATAGATCTTGTGATAATCAACGAAAAGATGCATTGACCCATCCTTCTTCTCGATATAGAGGACTGGTGCACCCCATTGTGAAGCACTTGGGTGTATAAACCCTTTATCCATATTCTCTTGTAGTTGTTTCATTAGCTCCATACACTGTATAAAATACAATCTATTTGGTGTCTTAGATATTGGAAATTCCCCAGGTATAAGATCAATCCTTAATTAAATATATCTTTTAGGAGGAAGACCGGACAATTACTCATGAAACACAGTAGTGAATTGCTCACAATATGCAAGACTTCGAGGATGGTTCCTTACTTAGACTCTATCATCTTAGAAATATACCCATTTTTATAAAGAATTAGTATTCATGCTTGAGATGATTGTGGTAAATAAGATTCATCCTCTTCCTAGAACATCTATTGAATCAGGGGTCAAGTCACTATATGGAGAGTGATTTCCCTCTCATGTAAATTAATGTTGGATATATATTTGGAAGTCTAATTCCTAATTGGAATTTCATAAAATACCACAAAGGGGAGTATGATGATATTCTCTTGGAAGATCAAATAACAATTTGTGAAATGGGAGGAGTCTTATGCATGAGATTCTATAATTTTTCCATTTTTATTTTCACCAACATCTATAATTCCAAGGATCGTAGTCATGTTTAGATTTTTCTAGTAAACGTTCATGATATAAAACAATGTCTAGAAATGGAATCAAAATATATTTTCATGATTCTTGATTGAATAACTAGAGTACCTATCACCACATCATTGTTGGGAATCAGTTTCGCAGCGGTGATGGAAAAAGCTCACCCATTCTAACTTGGAGGTTGTTGGTTTCCTCTGAAACACTTGTCTTTGGGAATTGGTTCACAAAGTTCCCTGGTTCATTCTATTTTTAGAAATGAAAAATATATTGAGGACCAGATGGAGCAATCCTTTCATCTATAACAGTAGGGGAGTTTTCTTGCCGACAATTGCTGGCTAGGTTCCCTACCAACCTGCTCTTAAAAATTTACTCATACACTTTAGGAAATTTATATGGTGCTTCATTCCACACATATTACAAGTTTGGTTTTGGAATTTTTTTAGCACCATTGGATTTATCCATCAGAAAACTAGAATTAAATTCCATTTTCATTTGCTAATTTCCATGATATATCTTAGATTCTCTAATCCCCATCTAAAATTTGAGGCCACATCGGATAATATCCTCCTAGCCGTAAAAGTCATTGTTCACTTGGGATTTCCGTATTCCAGGTTTTAGCACACCAAAGTGGTGGTAATACTTGAATTTGGTTGTAATGAAAAAACTAGAGGTACATCATGAAATTATGGTGTTGTTTTCCTCATATACTCCAATTCATTCATCAACCTTTTTATTGTGTGCATGGAAATCTATTTTAATATAAATACAGAGGGTGCATGGAAAATATTTATCAAAAAACATAATCTGTTAATCCTTCCATCCCATCAACTCAATCAATTCCTAAGGCTTCATATTTTTTTTAGCAATTTCCACAATTTATCAGCTTCCCCCCTCTATACATTAAGTAGTAAGAATGTCCCTATATTTTCCAGAACATCAAAGTATGATAGAGATCTTCTCAATGGAGTTGATCCATTGTTCAATGATTAAACGATCTGATGATCCATTGAATGTTGGAAGCTTTGTCTCATGAAGCTCTCTATTGTGAAATAGTTATTCTAGGGGGGTTGGATGTTCCTCTAGATCCAGATTAATATTCAAAACCTTAGTTATCTATGAAATTATCCTAAAAATGCTTGGGATTACCACACCCATTAGATGAGGGATCTCATTATAGAATTCATCGCATTGATATTCACATAGGTTATTAGCACAATTTCTCATATTATTTGTTTTTTTTCAAGAATAAAATGAAAATTAAGACTAAATATTTTAATAATTTAAATAGATAAAGGGGAGTATAATGATAATAAAGGGGTAACATATAAATTACATTTATCTTTTTAACTTATGAATTTCTTGGATTTGGACAATGTTATCCATGATATAAATCCTAAAAAATATTCTTATGATTTTTTTGTATCCATATTAATAGTTAATAATATGGTTATGAATTTACAAAACAATATCCCTCAGTAGTATCGAACCAATAGTGGAGCATGAAAATTTTCATGTAGCAGTTCTCCTTCGAGTCCTGATCAAAGCAATGTTTTCGAGTATTAATGGTAGATTTAAATTTTCTAGATCCACCTTAACTAGTTTGTATCAAGATAGGAATGTATTCTCTTGATAAACCACATACCCTATAATCACCAAAATTTATGGATTATTCTCTTATACATAGTCTTATCCCTAAGGCTTTAACTTGAGTTTTCTAATATTAATCCAACAAATCACTACACCTATCCTCAAATACCAACTATAAAAACCCTACTATTTATTTCATATTTAAACATTATTTATTAAATAATAATTCACTCAATACAACTTATAAGATCATGATTTATAGTGTCTTTGGGGTTTATGAACATTTCATAACATCTTAAAACATGAAATACACATCTTTATTAAAAACATCTTTTACATGACCACAATATTCTTTCATAAATAGCATTTCATGGGATACCCAAAGTACATATAAAGAAAATGGTGATCTATAAAGGATAGTAAGAGAATAAACATGGAATAAAACAAGGAAGGAAATACATGTTATTCAATAGGCATATCAATGGAGTGAAAAAGAAACACGAACATAAAGGCATGATATAACATGATATTCATAACATGGAAATGTGGTAACAACATAAAACACTACATTGTTTATAGAAAATAATCATCTAAACCCCTATCTATACATGATGTACCATGATACTAAACATTACCCAGTGTATTGGATTGCTATAAGGGAAAAAACTTCATTATCATTTCAATATCATGATTAAGTGTTCCACCTAAATTATAAAACAAGGACTCAGTCAACATTATAATTTATTACATGATCAAGGAATGAAAAATTCATACCTGTAAGTAACCATTAGATATGTATGTGTTTATAAATGTGAATACCATTGATTGAGGAATGGGTATGGTATTCACTCTACTATGATTTTGGCATAGAAAATAACTGCTCAATTTTGGCAGCATAATGACCTCATATAGAATTTCCTAATTTAGGAAGATGAGAGAGAAAAGTGTCTTATATCATTTATAAATGGGATTTATAAAAGGGTATCCTGGAACAGAATATTCCCACTTCTTAATTGAAATTTAGATGCATAATATAAAATAAATCATTACATGGTAATGAGAACAGAGAAATCCCATACGGAATTTAGACATAGTAACAGGTGGATTTAAAAGATCATAGGGGGGATTAATGTGACTGGAAAAAAATACCATCATGAATATATAATATTTAAATAAATGAGGTATGTAAGAACATATCCCAAATCATGAAAATTTAAATTAAAAGGCATCACATAAATGATGTGCTTGAATAAAAGGGAGAGTATAAGATATTTTACATAGATGTGTGATACAAATGGATTAGGGGAGGCTTCGTTGGAGAATGGGGGAGCTATGGGAGGAATATACAGAGTAATTGGAAATTTTTGGTCAAGATACAAAGTGTTTGAGTGAAGATAAATGGGTTCTCGGGTGGGATTATATAGGAACCATTGTGGAATTCTATATGATTTATTGTTTTGGACACTACACACTAAAATATTCAAAACCTCAAACCATCCAATGGTTTTTCCCACTATTTCAAAAAAAGGTGAGTGGTATAAATTATTTTATAAGTCTAATGGATGAATATATTTATATAATTCCCTTGATTATGTGGAGGTGAGTCACACTTTCAAAAAAAATATTTTGAAATCCTAAAATATTTTATATTTCATAGAGGATTAACTGGGGATTTATAAAATAAATAAAAAAACTAAAATTATTTTAGTTTATACAGAAAACAAATATTTTTCAGAATATAAATTTTATTGAAATTATTAAATCACTACTGGGTCATTATGATGTCATAAATCATAATATATATTTATAATGTGTTAATATTTTATACAAAAATTGTACTGTCTCCGAAAATTATGAGAAAATCATCATTGGATAATTTCGACAATCTAACTCGAAAAAAGACTAATTTTTTATAAATAATTATGCAAATATGTGAATTTTTACTTTTAATATAAAAACATATATTTATTGAAAAATTACGGGTATTGAAACAAATAATTTTTTAACCATAATTAAAATTACTTTTGACTTATTAAAAATTATATGATCATTAATATTTAACTAAAATAATTTAATAATAATATATTATAAAAATATAATTTAATTAAATAATGAATTAATTCGTCAAAATATATTTCATAAATGAATAAAAATATTATCCAAAAATATTATTTCTGCATTAAAATCATTTACAATGTAAAAAATAGAATTAATGTATATTCATTATTCTATAAAAAAACAGTTCTCATAGTCATAATGCCTTGGTCTTGTTAAATATAAACTTATTTCCCCAAAATACACCTCAGTATTAAAGTGTGTGATGGTGGGGCTTTCATGGGGCTGTTTGGTGAGCATGGTTTGATCTGTGATCTCTGTTGAGTTTGGACTTCTCCCACAAATAGTTTTTCTCATGCTTAAGTTATTGGATCTAAACATGGGAATGTTATAGGGAAATCCTAAAAAATATATCTTCCCATGAAGTGTCAAAAATTGGGATTCATAGGGTATATTCCTAGAAGTTGAGGCCATATCTTCATTTGTGTGTGTCAAAAGTATTTATTAAAACCCTATATTCAAACTATTGATGTGATCACTATTAAATGGATCTATTATCAATAGTTATAATACAAAAAAGTATTTGAAATCCAATTAGATATAATAAAACAAAAGGGGTGCATGTGTTTTCTATATTCAGAAGAAATTTAACTAAAAATGGTAATTTAATTCATAATTGTTTGGGTCGTTAGAATGTTTTCGTTGTGCTTAATTTATTCCTTAATTTTATATTGTTCTATCACTCAATTTTATTTTAAAATTATATTTAATATGGATTTTATTATACCTTATGGATATTGTCTTTTATCTTAGAATTTTATGAACTGGTACGTCTTCGTTAATTTCAGATTAAATGTTATTTTATGATGATTTAACAAAAAATTTTATTTTTCAATGATTTTTAAATAATAAATTTCTACCATGATCATGTTTTATCATATTCTTATGATTGACCCTTGATGAATCCATAATTTTTTTTATTACTACCTAATTAAGATAACTCCTTTCTTTTTTCTCTACTCCATATCTAATAATTATAATTATAACCTATGAGGATTCTATAAGGGGTAATGTGTCGTTCAATTATGGGTAAATATTCACAACTACTGTGGAATAATTTTTCTATATATCTAATCCTCAAAGACAATAAAACTAAAGGTTATTGGTTTTTTTTTGATATTTTGGTAATATATAATATTAATGTAATTTATATTAATATTTTGGTTTGGATATATCATTTCTTATCAATTACAGGTTTCAATATACGTGTTTTTAACACTGTAGTAGGGAGGGTAGCTCTAGTGAACCCCATTAACTATACATATTGGGTATATAATTTCGTTGTGAGCATATGTTTAATTTTCTATCCCCAAATAGATGTTTTTTGGTGTTTTATATACCATCCTAATGATTTCATGCATTCCACCATGTTTCATACACTTTTTTGGGTTGGGTAGAATCAAACATGATACTATTATGGTGTGCAATTGATGCCCTAATGTTTTTATCCCGTGTGTTCCAATATTGTTGAGTTTTTATTTTTATTCGACATTTAACATCAAAAATTTCCAATAGATCATGATTGACGGTAATATCTGGGGATAATAAGTTAGAATTTAAGGATAAATAGTTTATTTCAAAAATTATTATAATTTTTAAATGATTTAGTCTAATAGATTCAATATATGAATATAAGGAAATATAAATCTTTAAATGAATATGTATAAATACGATGTTATAAAAACTATTATAAAAAATAATTTTTTATTATAGAAATAATTTCATATATAATATGGAATTATCATGATGTAATTTTAGTTTTTTTTGAAAAAAACGTAGCTAATTAGTTACTTTTCTAATAAAACAATTTAATTTTAATTAATTTATAATTAACATGAATAATTTATCAAAATATATATAAATATGAACAATTTTTCAATGTTTTTTTTATTTTTCATATTAGTTATTTTTTAAAAAAATAAAATAAAATATACTATTTTTTTAAAAATGTGCCCGACACACACACACCAGTTGTAGGAAAAAAATAAAACATAAAACCTAAAAATATCCCAAATTCTACATATAATTGTGTAAATTTTAAAATAAGGTTTATCTTAAGATAAAATATAGATTAAAATAACTTTTTCTGAATGTACAAGTCCATATATAGTTCCTCTCGACTCTTCAAATAACCATATCATATTGTTAAATAACATTATATAATACTCAATGTTGTGGAATATTTTTTTAAAAATCCCCAATTCTTGATCAGAATATGAAAAACAGTTCTTGAAGAATAATGTTATTCAATTTACCTCATGAGTTAATTTCTCAAGATCAATGAGTTAATGGATAAAACAAAAAAATAAACATATTTGAATATGAATTTATATAATTAATATTTATTAAATATATGAACAACATATATCTATCATATTCAAGAGAAATATTAAATTTCACACATATGATACAAATAATGATATTACTAGAATAATAATAATTATTAATAAGTGAAATGTAAATTTTACAATTTTTTTTGTAAAATCATAATACACATTATTCTGAGTTTGGTTTTAATTAATGCTAGTTGTTTGGGTTTCATTGTTTGTAGATTGTAACTTTTAATTATGTATGTCTCAATGATCTGATGTGATACAGTTACATTTTCATTCTACATGATGGTTGAATTGATTTTATTATTATTATAATAACGTATTAAATTACATATAATATAAGTAGTTGATATGATTCCAATTTCATTTCCATAAAAACTTGTGTTCAAGGAATATGTCTATTAAATATTGTTGGAATAATTCAAAGAAATTTTGAAAAAGTCAATGAGGATTGATAGATGGAGATGATAATTTGAAAAATTTATTCTCTTAGGATCTATCAATAAAATATTTTTCCATCTTGATTTATCATGATTTAATTTTGTAGAGTATATTAGGAATATACATTTTTGAGGATTTTCAATGTATGTTTTGATTTTTTTAATAATTCAACCAATAATGCGTGATAAATTATTTTATAATGGTAGAAAACTATATCATCAAAACACTAATTTCCATATGATTTTATGGATATTAATACTCTTTTTAACTTGTCAATTGAAGATGATATCGAGGATATTTATTCCTACTACTGTCATTTATCAAATAAGTTCCTAGGAAGAACATGATACTTTATAATGGGTTAAATAATCTATTTTCTTATTTGAAACAATGTTAAATTTGATGGTTTTATTAAATCACAAACCAATTTGATATAAATTGGATGAATTCAATTTATTTTAGTAATTTAGAAATAAATATCCTTTTAGGGTTTTCTGGATTTCTATATGGAACCCCAAACATTTTTTTCATTTTTTTTCATAATTTATGAGTTTTTGTATCATTTTTTTATATGGTTATGTTTTTCTAACTTCCAATGGTTTTATTTCTCTCTTTAGATTTACTTTTTATTTAATTTATTTTTTGGAAATTTTAATTTTTAATGAATTTTTTTGAGTGGGGTGAAACATTGAATTGGTATTTTAACTTCAAGTCTCCCCCTATTTAAGTGACCATATGACAACCTATAATGAAAACACACAACTTACCTTGTATTAGTGTTAGTATTTTAATTTTTTATACCTCTCTATTTTATATTTCTTTTTATCTTTTTGAAATTATATAATTTTACCTACACTAACTATTTTGTGGAGGGAATATATTTCATTATGGAATGAAGGATATTATATGGGAAATTTGAAAATCCAAATCCAATATATTCACCTATATTTGATAGAGAAGATTATGAGTTCTAGTTATATTGCCTAAAAACATATATCATTAACATTATAGTGGAAAACATTATTATTCTTATTAGTATACAAAATATTTGGTAAAATAAATTATTTCATTTACTACTAAGGGTGGAATTTAATTTGGGATTAATTAATACGTATGGAATACATTGTTATACATGAATCAAATAAATAAATATATTCATCTCTCATCATTCAAAACCACCTGTAATGTTTTCATGAAAATTAAGGTGGAAAATTTCGGAACATTAATGGTCTTTTATATGAAATGAGTGGTACACAATTAATATTATTGATAAATTTAATTTTAACTAGGGAATACAGGGATAAAATAAACTAGTATTTTTTGAATATTGTTAAAAATATATAATTTATTTGAGAAAGTGACATAATGGATAATTTTCTAGTTGAGAAGATTATTGATATTTTAGGGATTGATTAGGAGTCACCATGAACATTGATTTAGGTTAAAAACTATAACATGAAGTTTATCTTGAATTTCATAATTGGAAATCAAGTTTAGAATAAAAAAATTAAAGGAAGATATCATTATTTAAAAGTAAAACAGTATAGTTTCAATTGAATATACTTATAGAGTTGTAAATTATGTGGATAAAAATCAATGAAAATTATGTTTAGAATAAATTATATGTGAAATTATGAGATTTAGGATATGTATCAATCCTTGGAGAGTTTAATACATTTCTATAATAATTTTTAGGAGAGATAAATTCCATAAATTATAACATAATGAATGAAAAGGTAGACATGATACGATGGATTGTATATAATATTTCTATTATGAATGAAAAAATCCAAATACATTATATGTGATTTCCCATAATAAAATAATAAATAAAAATAATAGAAGATATCATCATATATAAAAGGAATAAAATCATTTAGAGCTAAAATAGATACTTAAAACTATAGTGAGGATCTATTTACCAATGAAAAAATAGTATCTGAAAGTGGTGATAGGCGAAAAATAAATAAATAATATGATATTTCTTCCTATAATATAATACCTTCATTAGGTATTGTATCTTTATATTTTCATAATAAAATATCTTTGTCTTCTTATTTTACATTTTGATCACATGATGAAGATGATGATAATATATATAAGGATCCACATTCATATAAAGAAATTAATGTATGTATTGATGTGGATTAATATTTATATAAAAATATACACAATATATATTTATATGTTAATGATACTGTTTATAAGAAGGATATGAATAGTTTCAAGGAATGAGGTGAATTATGTAAATAAAAAAATTATTGTTATTATACCTGAAAATGATATTTCCATATAAAAATTATTAGCATAACATAATTTCTTCTTTTTTTATGACAACTAAATTTAGAGTGATGTGACTACATTAAAGTCATAGGACAAAATCATAGAAAATATACATAAACAATTTACCATTGGAAGGAATAGAAAGGAAATACAATATAAAACATATATAATATAAAATAAGAGCTTCTATACTAGGATGTAAATCCACCACATGTTTATATTTCAATAAAAAATATTTTATACCTTTTAATGCACCTTTTTGTTCAAATTTCCAAAGTGGCGGGACATTGAAGAACAATTGTTCACTAAAGAAATCCAATTCATTATAAAACACCAAGCTCATATCATAATAGAAGCAATATCAATTTATCAATGAAATATTTGAGGAAGTTGGTACCAATGGTGTTATTTACATATATATATATATATAGACATAAGAATGTCTAAATTTCATGATCATAATTTCCAATCAAATAAAGTATTTAAATTGAGTATCGATAGTTGAACATTGATATCCAACACTCAAGTGTTTTTTTATTTAATGTTTATTGTACGAAAATTTATTTTTTAAAAAAAATTATCTTGAATTTTTATAATTTATCATACTTGACACTTTTAAGCATCAATTTGTTTTTCACATTTTAATTCATATATTTTACTTTCACATGATGTTTTTATTATATTTACATATTTTTTTAAACATTTAATGATTTTATTTATATATTACATCATATCTCAAGGGGTAATTTATTTTTATTTGGGTAAATTAAATGTATAAAATTTTCATCGATGATTATATTCCATCAGATTAATCAACATGATCTGTGAACCATTTCTGAAACCATATTGGAAAGAATATGATGTAACATATGTATTAGAAGATGTATTATGGGAGGATAATTTTTTTTCTTATCATAAAAAACATATGTTATATTTGGTAATTATTTTGTTTATTAAAACATTAAAAAATTATTTTATATTTCATGTTATGTTAGAAATTTATTTTTAAATATATTATAGACTTAGTTTACATGAAAGTTGAATTTATTAAATTATTTTATTTTTTATAATTAATTGTAGAATTCAGTAATACATGATATCAAATTATAGCCACATAAATGGATGTGAGTATTTCTAATCTACAGGAATGTGAACAAGAGTTATTTTGTTGTTTTTTTGTGTGAATATATTCTCATTTCAGATAATAATGTTCAAATATATATGTCTATTATCTATAAAAATAATAGAAATTTAGAAAAAAATATATTCAATAAGGATCTCTAGTAAAATGCCAATATAGATTGGATGGTAAAACTAATATTAGCCATTACATAAATTAGTCATCATAATTTATGGAATGAGAGTCAAAATTCATTCCAACTATGGAATATAAACTTTTCTATTATGTCATCTATTACAAAGCCTAATTGAAGAATTGTTTCCCATGGGGAGAAAACAATAGTTACAAGGAGAAAATTTTGTGGTATATTATATTCATTTAATTTATCATTGAATATTAATGATTATTTGAATTTATATAATTAATTATATTATCATTTGATTTTTTAACTTACAATTGTTATTAAATTAGTTAATATTTAATTATTCACACATTTTTTTCTCTTTGAAAATCATAGAAGGAGAAAAATACGTGATGATTATATTTTAATTTTAGTAAAGTTAAATTAGATGATTCACATACACATTTGATGTCTTCAACTATGAAGAATACTTGGGGGAGATTGTCATGACCCGTCCTCAAGACCCATGCCATGACTACCCAAAGACTACCTACCACAGGCCAGGGGATGGCGACTAGCACCAAAGGTGTAAATACCTAAGCTGGGAAGGCATTGAATTTATAAAAGTAAACAAACACAATAGAGTACGAAATAGGAAGTAATCACTAAGTGATACTGTATATAAATGTACGTGCTGAAATGAAAGGGGATGGAAATACAAGCCCAACAGAAAGTAAAGTACAACTGAAATGATAGTATAACTGTTGTAAAGTAATACAGTTACCCCTGAGTTGTCCTCTGAGAATCCGACCGGAAGGGTGGGTACAGATGGCTTTCTCAGCACCTCTGGTCCGTCTGACTGCTCCGTGTACGTCTCACCAAGTGGTCCATCTCCAGGTATCGTCTAGCTCTACAAGTCTCTACCTCGATTAGTGCTGTTTGCCATCTACATCCAACACAACGTAGTGCGGGCATAGCTCGTGCATGGGTGAGTATACGATACACAGTAGGGACTCTAAGACAACCAACGGTCTCCCACTATCCACGAAGGATAAACCACAGAAGAGATATGCAATCACGAAGTATCAACCAATCCTACTTTGGTATATGCCCATACATATACCTAAGTTATCTACCACTGTTCAGCTCCAACTCTTGAGCCCAAGCACAACCTGGTCCACACAAGAAATAATGTTCAACATAATCTAAGATAATGATTGAAAGTCAAGACTCAACCCACACATGAATACAAATTTCGTCTAACTATAGAGATGATCAGTTTTAGTCACTGATTCATCTTAGTTGTCAGACCCACATAGGATACTAGAAAAGCTAAGTTGTCTGACCCACTCATGATACAAGACCAGCTACTCTGTCAGACCCATGAAGGATTCTAGTATGGTAGACATCGTCATCGAAACCATGGAGGATCCTAGTATGGAAGTCTTCATTGTCGAACCCACATAGAATCCTATTACAGAAGTCGTCGTCATCGAACCCACGGAGGATCCTAGTACGGAAGTCATCACCGTCGAACCCATGAAAGATTCTAGTATGGTAGACGTCGTCGTCGAACCCATGTACGATCCATGTATGGAAGTCATCACTATCGAACCCACAAAGGATTCATGTATGGTAGACGTCGTCGTCGAACCCATAGAGGATCCCAGTACGGTAGTCGTCGCAGGCACAGCCAGCTCTAGGGTTCCTGCACACAACACATTTAAATCCAAGAGGGTACACTCCTTGAGAAAAGGGTCCGATACATCAACTATCACAATTTCCTGAGTAGATGTGTCCCAATGTTTCATCTCATCATAATGAACCCAATGCAACATACGACACGTCAATCAGACGCCCGATCTGAGAGTTGTTAGCCTTTCCTTTATAGGGGGCCAGTTGGATTTTCGGGAACAATCCAACCCATTAAAACTCCAATCTCATCTGAATCCCATGTGTAGTATTCCAAAAGTACCTTCTTGTCAAAAGTAAACCAATGTAGTTTACGACACGTCAATCGGACGTCTGGTCCTTATGTTACAAGCATTTCCACTCCGAGGGCCTAGTTGGTTTCGAGTTCGAACCAATCCAGGCATAAGAAAACTTCCCGAAAACCGTGTGTGTAATATACTGAAATGACCGTCTCAATACAAGGAATCCAACACAACCGATGGTGTGTCGATCAGAGGTCCGTAGATAATGTTATGGGTGAAATACTAAAATGGGTCCGAAGAGAGGGGTTTGGGTCCGGTCTGACCCGACCCAACCCGCACTGGTTCAGCCCGAACTGGGTCGACCCGACCCGGGTTCGGGTCCAGCCCAGTTGGGCGTGGCCTGTCCTAGTGGGGTGCATCCCGACCCAGTAAAATGCGGACCGACCCGCGGTTGGACAGTGCTCGCCCTCTTTGCCGAGCGGTCCGGGGGGCACGACCCCTGGTTTTTCAAAACTGCGGTGCCGAGCGGCGCATCCCCTCATGTCCGGCCGGCTGAATCCGACTGGTCATCTCAGCGTGAGCTTTCCACAGTTTCGGGCCACTGTCTTCCACACATGGCACCAGTTGGTGATGTGGCCTTCAACCTGGCCGGTAGGCGGCTAGCCTGTTCTCCTCAGAAGCGGCCTGCAGAGCGCGGGCCACGGTTCTCCGCAGCACGGCGCCCCTTGTGGCGCCGTGGTCTCCCTATCTGACCTACTATGACAGGACAGATTTTCATTAGCCATGCGGCTAGCGGATGGCGGGCTGCAGTTCATCCGCAGTGATGTGCCCTTGTGGTGCCGCAGTTCCTTCGACTCGACCGACTAATGTTGGCCGGTTCTTCATTGGATGAGTGGCTCGCGGTTGCTGGCCTTAGTCTCCCATCCACGTAGCAACCAGTGTCATGGTGCTCTTCGGGCCGACACGTGGCCACCATAGCCGCCGCCGCCTTCGTTCATCACCTCCCTCGATCATCGCCCACTCCGGTCGCTGCCACCTCTTCCAACACCATCTCCAGCGTGAATAAATACAAGTAACAACAGAGGTTCACGAGGCCGTGTTTGTTTGGCCCGCACCCTCCACGTTAGGTGGTAACAAGTGGCCATAGATGATAACTTGCATTCAACAAGAATGAATGTATAATTTAATCAATTTAAAATATACAAACCCCTTACCTCATAATTGATGTCGCACATCGACAACCCGCGGAAGACAGACGTTGTGGTAGTTGGGCGTCGCGGAAGATGGCATCGCAGAGAATGGTGCCATCCTGTAAACATTGGATAAAGAGTCGTTGTCATGACGTGGAATGAGAATCCGAAGACGATGTATATTCTTTAACGTCCGGGTGCATCTGAGGTAGAAGTTTCATTTGAAGACGTTCTATGCATTCTTCTTCGGAGATGTTCTACATTGAAGAACGGTATTTTTTGTCAAGACAGGAACACCTTTTTCTGACTCTCCAGAGGTTTCTCCACCAAAATATTTGGGAACCCTATATTATAAAAGCTACCCAACATTAATAGAATTTCAATGCAATTTAAATTGATTCAAAAGAGGTACCAAATAATTATTGAAGTTAGTAATTAGATGGGTTGTCATAATTAATGGGTGGGAGGTGGAGAGACTCCACCATAATAAATGAGAGGTGATGTCAAATTGAATAAGGGGGAGTTAATGGGGAGTTTAAGGGAGTTCAGGGGAGATGAAAGGGTTTTGGTTCGTCTGGACCCCACCAAATTAAATCCTCTCATGAAAGGTTATGTGGGTTGTGGTCACCATCCCTAACTTATTCTTTGATGAAATAGCCTCATCTTAAAATAAAATTGTGTATCACCACAATTTTATTTAATTTATGATAAATCCCGAAATTATAACATTCAACCCACATAAAATGAAACTGTGGTAAAGGACCCCTTAAGTGAATACCGGCGCTGCAAGTCCATCGGTGCCGTCAGATTTCAATTCCGAGAACCTGTTCAAATGATATAAAAACCCACAAGTACGTTTACTGAATGTACACGAACAAAACTTCATAAATTGATTTCGGGACCATCACGCATCAGAATTAGGTGCCAACAGAATCTGCAGACTCATAAAATTCCAAAGAATTATGAAAATAAAATTTCCTTTAAATTTAGATGACTTTACATTACCCACACCTCAGGGCTTTATGTCCTCGTAAAACTACAACACACACTATGGAAACAAAAGGGGGATACTGGGCATGCATCTGAGCCTCCCGCTCCCATGTGCTCTCCTGGAGGTTACCGTGCTGCCAGCGAATGCGTACTAGAGGAATCGACCATCGACAAAGGACCTGCTCTTATAGATCCTCAATATCCACTAGAACCTCCATGAAAGTCACCCCGTCATCGATGTCTAGCACCCTGTGATTGATGATGTGAGATGGGTCGTGCACATTTCTCCTCTACTGAGATATTTGGAAGACGTTTTGCACCCGATGCAACTGAGGTGGAAGTGCTAGTCGGTAATCCACCTCGCCTACTCTACTGAGGACCTGGAAAAGTCTAATAAAGAACAAAGATAACTTTCTGCCTTGGAAAAAACTTCGTAGACCTCATCGAGGTGAGACCCGTAAGAAGACGTGGTCGCAATCCCCAAACTCCAGTGGTCATTTTCTCCTACCAGCATAAGACTTCTGTCTACTCTGTACCGTCTTCAACCTTGCATGGATGATCTACACCTTCTCCGTCATAGCCTTCACCATCTCCGACTCGCTGAAGTAGTGGAGGAGTGAATGTGAGGGATTGCAGAAAGGATGCTCCCTCCCTATCCACAAAGTATATCTGCAATGTGGCTAGCTGCTCTGTCACCTCTCCTAGTAGTAGATTGCCTAATCTCCTTTTGAGGGCCTCTTCTACAACGTTATACTTCCCATGAGTATATACTATTTCAAAGTCATATTCCCGGAGGAACTCAAGCCAACATCACCATCTCAGGTCCAGGTCCTTCTACGAGAAGACACACCAGAGACTTTTGAGATTAGAGTAACCCATAAACCTTTTTCTCAACGAACAATGGGTGTGACTAGCCATTTGTATGGAACTCAACTACACTCATTTTTTGCTTACATCCTATAATAGCTGCTAAGATTTCTCCTTTTCCAAAAACAGAAATCAGGTCTCATTCCCTAGATGAACCATGTTCATTGCCTAATACAGTCAATCCTAACATGAATGGTACTAATTCATGCCATGGATGACGTCATAAGGCCTCGACATTACTATCAAGAGATCTAACCGTTACTATCTCCTCCAAGGGTTGAGAAACACTATGGTATCAATGTGTGGCCACTAGGTCTCCTCTAGTAGAAATATCTAAATTGAGGGTGAAGTCGTCAGTTTTAACTGGAACCTCTTAGTATTAACCACACAAAAAGGCATGAATGAAAACATCACAATGACATGTGTCTTTAATTACTACAGATCAAAGTAAAAAAGACACATTGAAACCAAAAACATTGACATCAATGAAGCTAGAAGCATCATTAACAAAGGCCTCTAGGCCTTGAACTAGTCCTGCTCTTGTATACCTACTTCCGGAGCTCCATGGTCGTAGGCCTCAGCTGCCTGAAGCTACAATCTCCCCTATTGACCCATTCCCTATGGTCGGGGTGGACCTATTCATGGTGGTGGTGGTGGTAGGGCCACAAATGTCATCCACCACCTACTGCTCGACCATCTCCTCTTCCACGTCAGCCTGCTCCCGGCGGACCACCATGTTCAAACCTCTACCTTTGCCTGGGAGGTCCCTCTACTGCCTACTACTCATCTGCAGGGTGGGGTGGGCAGTCTCGAGCCATGTGACCCTGCCCGCCACATGCATAGCACTACCTTCTTCTCGTATGGCTGGCCCTTTTTTGTGTTCCCCACACAACCAAACCAGTATCATGATGTCACCCACCTGATGGCCTGGTCTGCTTGGACCTCTATGTCAACTGTCTAATGCCGAATGTAAAAGACTCCGCTACGTGTCGTCCTGCAGAGGGTCTCACCACTGATGACTTCTCAGCATGAAAAATATCCACTATAAGGGCTCTCTCTATCACCCCTCCTATATCAGGATGTTGAGGGATATCATCGTAGCCCCGATCTCATTCTTATGTCCCTGCACGATGGTCAAGGCCCTAAAGAAAGGGTCTCGTACAATATCCGTGGAGTAGCGGGAGAGGTCAGTGAACCTTGCTGAGTACTGAGCTACTGTCATGCTTCCCTACTGCAAATGAAGTAACTCCTGAATCTGTACTGCATGATGGGTGGCTGAAAAAGACTCTTGAATCTGGACCACATGAAGGGTGGTTGGGACAATCTCCGAGCGGAAGGGTCTCTTGAAGTCTTTCCCTAGTAAAGATGCCTCGTCATGCAAGAAGAGCATCAAGCTCCACCATCTGTTTGCCACTGCATGCATGAGACTTTCCACAAGGATCACCATGAGGTTGGCTGGTGTCCCTACCAATATGAAAACTCTGATGATAGCCTCCAGCCAATCCTCAGTTGCCTGGGTGTTTGTCTCTCCCTGGAACCTGGGCGGCCTCTGTTGCTGTAACTCATGCAACGTACTTAGGTGGAGTGCACTCTATGCTGCTAGAGCTGATAGTATCTGTTGCCCAGAGGGTAGTGGTACCACTGGTGCCTCCACTTTGATGGGGCCCTACATTGAGGCCTCATCGCTTGTTGGACTATCATCTCGTACTTAATTCGGAACCCTAGCTGGTTGCATCCATGGGGCCATCCTGAAAAGGAATAGGTGCGCCACAATTTAAACAGTATACCTGGTGAGCTGTCACAAAGTAATCACCAAGAAAACATTACAAAATAAACACACACACAAATGGTGTTTTCATGCACTATGTTGGAAATTAGTAATCAGGGCTCTGGTGTATGGATATGTCGGCCGCCACACCAACACTAGATTCCCTGGACTAAAAAACACACTCAACACTCTTAACACTATTTTTTCATAGTAAGACAGATCAGAGTCCTATGTTATATATCAGAACTGACTCCTCTGATACCAATTTTCCACGACCCATCCTCGGGACCCATGCCATGACTACCCCAAGCCTGCCTTCCATAGGCCATGGGATGGAGACTAGCACCAAAGGTGTAATTCCCTATACTGGGAAGGCATTGCCTTTATAAATGTAAACAAACACAATAGAGTACACAAATAGAATTAATCACTATGTGATACTGTATACAAAAGTTAGTGCTGAAAGGAAAGGGATAGGAAAGACAAGCTCAACTGTAAGTACATTACAACTGAAAAACTAGTAGAATTACAGTAAATTAAAACAGCAACCATTGAGTCGTCCTCCGAGAATCCCACATGACTGTTCGATACAGAGGGCCTTCTCAGAACATCACGTCCATATAACTACTCCGTGTATGTGTCTCCAAGTGGTCCACCTCAGGGTACTATCCAGCTCTACAAGTCTCTACCTCGATCCATTCTATCCGTCATCTACATCCAACACAACATAGTGTGGGAATAGCCCGTACAGGGGTGAGTATAAGATGCTCAGCAGGGACCCCGAGACCCCTGAAGGTCTCCTAAAATCCACGAAGGATAAACCACAGAAGAGAGGTACAATCACGAAGTATTAACCAAAAAAACTTAGGTATATGCCCAAACATATACCTATGTTATCAACCACAGTTCGACTAAAACTCTCGAGCCCAAGCACAACCCAGTCCACACAAGAATGTAAGGTCAACCACATCAAAGATAATGATTGAATGTCAAGACTCATATCACACATGTATACATCATTCATATAACAATAGAGATGATCAATTATAGTCACTGAATCATCTAATCTGTCAGACCCACAAAGGATACTAGACTAGCTAAGCTGTTGGACCCACTCAGGATACAAGACCAACTACTCTGTCAGACCCACAGAGGATTCTAGTATGGTAGACGTTATCGTCGAACCCACGGAGGATCCTAGTATAGTGGTCATCATTGTCGAACACATGGAGGATCCTAGTACGAAAGTCGTAATCATCAAACCCACAGAGGATACTAGTAAAGAAGTCATCACCGTCAAACCCACAGAGGAATCCAGTACGGTAGATGTTGTCGTCGAACCCACAAAGGATCCTATTACCAAAGTCATCACTATTTAACCCACTGTGGATTCCAGTATGGTAGACGCGTCATATAACCCACATAAGATCCCAGTACTGGTGTCGTCACAGTCGCAACCAGCTCTAGGGTTCCCGCACACAGTATGCTCGAATCTGGGAGGGTCCGCTCCTCGACAAAGGGTTCGAAGCATCAACTATCACAAAGTCCTACGTTCAGGTATCCTGATGTTCCGTCTCATCATAAGGAACCCAACGCGACACACGACGCATCAGTCAATCGCCCGATCTGAGAGTTATTAACATTTCTGTTCCAGGGGCACAGTTGGATTTTTTGTTACAATCCAACGTGGCCATACTCCAATCTCATAAGAACCCCATGTGGATTATTCCAAAAGGACTATCTCGTCAAAAGTGAACCAATTTAGTTGACGACACATCAATCGGGCGACCGATCCTTATGTTATAACTCTTTCCACTCTGAGGGCCTCGTTGGTTTCGAGTTCGAACCAATCCATGTGTTCCTGAATGTCGCCAAAACCTTGAGTGTAATATTCCAAAACATCCACCTCAATCCATGGAATCCTACGCAACTGATGGTGTGCCGATCAGAGGTTCATATGCCATGTTATGGGAGAAATACTAAAATGGGTCAGAAGAGCGGGGTTTGGGTCCGATCTGACCCGGGCCAACCTGCCCTAGGTCGGGCCGAATCGGGTCAACCCGACCCGAGTCTGGGTGCGGCCTAGTAGGGCATGGCCTGGACTGGAGGCAGCGGTCCATCCCAGTGGGGTGTGGCCTGACCTGGTGGCAGGCGGCCCAGATCGGCGGGGCGCGGCCCGACATGCAGCTGGATGCGGCTCGGCCAGTTGGTTGAGAGGTCAGGGGAGTGCGGCCCCCAGTTTTCCGAAACTGCGGTGTCGATTGGCACAACCCCTCCTGTCTGGCTGGCCGAAGCTAGGAGGTCCTCCCGGAACGAGCTTCCCGCCGTTGCGGGCCGCTGTCCTCCGCACGCGGCGTTGCAGCCTTCAAACCGGCCGGTAGGTGGCCGACCGATTTACTGCCAAAGCGGCCAGTGGTGCGTGGGCCGTGGTCCTCCGCAGCGTAGTGCCCCTTGTGGTGACACAGTCTCCCAGTCCGACCAGCAATAGCCGGTTGGTTCTTCTTTTGCTGAGCATCCCGCGGATTGCGGGTCGCGGTTCTTCCGCAGCGCGGTGCCCTTGTGGCACCACTGTTCTTCCACAACATGGCACCCTTGTGGCATCGCAGTTACTTCGGCCTGGCTGTCTACAGCCAGACAATTCTTTCTTGGGCGAGAGGCCCACGGTTGTGGGTCGCGGTCTACCTTCCACGCGGAACCCAGTGCTGTGGTCCTCTTCGGGTCAGTGCACGACCACCGTTGTCCCCACCACCTTTGATCGTTGCCACCCCCGATCATCACCAACTCCGGTCGCCGCCACCTCTTCCAACACCATCTCCATCGCGAATAAAAACAAGTAACAATGGAGGGTTGTCGGGCCGTGTTCATTCGGCCCGTGTCCTCCCCGTTAGGCGGTAACAAATGGCCATAGACGATCACTTGTATTCAACAAAAAAGGTATAATTTATTCAATTTAAATTATACAAACCCCCTACCTCGTAATTGACGTCGCACATCGATGAGCCACAGATGACGGGAGTTGTGGTAGTCGGGCGTCGCAGAATATGGCGTCGTAGAGAAAGGTGTCGTCCCATCAACGTTGGAGGTAGAGTTGTTCTCGTGACGCGGAAAGAGAATCCGATAATGATGTAGATTCCTTGACATTGGGGTGCATCCGAGGAGGAAGCGTCGTTTGAATAAGTTCTTAGTGATCCTCATCGGATATGTTTTCCATTGAAGAACAGTGTTATTCATCCAGAGAAGAACACCTTTCTCCTAATTCTCTTGAGCTTTCTCCACCAAAATATTTCCCAAGACAATATTATAAAATCTACCTTACATTAATAGAATTTACATGAAATTAAAATTGATTCAAAAGAGGTTCCAAATAATTAATGATGTTATTAATTATATGGGTTGGCATAATCAATGGGTGGGAGGTGGAGAGACTAAACTATAATAAATGATAGGTGTTGTCAAATTAAATAATGGGGAGTTAATGGGGTGTTTAAGTCAATTAAGGTTAGATGAAAGGGTTTGGGTTTGTGTAGGCCCCACCATACTAAATCCTCTCATGGAAGGTTATGTGGGGTGTGGGCCCCACCCCTAACTTCCTCTTGGAAGAAATACCCACCTCTTAAAATAATATTGTGCATCACCACAATTTTATTTTATTTATGATAAATCCCTAAATTATAACTTTCAACCCAAATAAAATGCAACTATGGTAAATGTCCCCTTAAGTGAATACCGGCACTGCGATTCCATCAGTGCCCTCACATTTAAATTCCGAGCACCGGTCCAAAAGATAGAAAAACCTGCAAGTACATTTATTGAACGTACCTGAACAAAAATTCACAAATTTATTCCGGGCACACCGGGCCTCGGAGTCAGGCACTATCAGAAACTGCAGACTCGTAAAATTCTAAATAATTATGAAAAAATTTCCTTGAAATTTCAGGGTCTTTACATAGATTTACTAGAGAAACAACCAATGATATACATCGGTTAGATTTTATTATTTTAATCATGATGGAAGAGACTGAACACTGTAAATGTTATGGATGCTAAAATCATGGGGATTTTAATATGAAGTTATAGGGAGATGTATTTTTTCATTCAATAAAAATTAAATTCCCTCATTTTTCGTTTTAAGGTATAAGTTGGTATTATTGTGTCAAATGACTCCTTTGGATCCATTGTTTTGAAAATAATATAATTTACACAGTTTGATTTAACTCATGTTTTCCTATTTGATTAATTTTGTGCACATAATTTAGGCTTATATTATGTTTGTTTTAGTGAATTGATGTGATGTTATATTATTTTTGAACTATGTGACTACACACTGAATGTTTGAGGTTCATTATGGTGTGAAACATTACATTCATTTCAAGAAGGTATACATATTTTGAAGTAATTACAACAAAACCCGAAGATATTAAAATATAGCTGTTGATGCTTATCAAGATTATTCATTGAAATTAGACAATATAATTTAAGAAATATATAAAAAAAGTTAATAAGAGACAAAATAACAAAGATTTGATCAATCAATCAAATCACTTACTGGATTTTTTTCACCTGCATTGGTTTCAAATGTTATGTTTGGAGATACCAATTTGAAGCCTTCTATGATAAATAAATATGTTCATCATATTCATATATGTTTTCTCGTCCTAAATTATTGATTCTTTTTTGAGTATTGAAAAATTTATCATCAAAAAAATGTGTTTGAAAACATTGTCATGTTAAAATTTTTTTTTGATCACAGTAACAACCAAGGATTTTGGAATAAAATGTTTCTATAAATTAATATTTCTCATTAATTGCTTATTTAAAATGCATAAGCCTACAAAAAGAATCCCTAGAATTTTATTCATATATTATTAGGAAAATTATAAGAATAAAAAAAACATCTATTAATAAAAATTAGAATCATCAATCATAGATTATAATTTTTTGAGGAGAAAGAATAAAAGGGATTTAATATGAAAATTAATTGTTATTTCTCCAATAAATGAGTTTAATATTTTATCTAAATAATTAAATCGAACAATATTTAATCATAATATATAATATGGGAGCATATTAACTATTATACTATTATTACTTATGTTATTAACTGATATTAAACAATGTAAATAACAATTTAAAAAAACATTTTTTAAGAAATAATTATATATATATATATATATATATATTATTTTACATTAATTTTAAAACTAAATTAATAAATTATATAAATGGACTTGATTAAAAAGATAAAATATTTGGATTTACAATTTCAAAATTATTTTGAGTTTGTTTTTATGGTTTCATATTTTGGTTGAGGATATGTTGTCTGTTGGGGATCATTTCACCGATTATTTTTTGTTGTTCATGATATTTGTGAGCTTTTACTATGTACGTTGTGATTTGCAGTGATCCGAGGTGACCCAAGGTGGTTCTTATCAAGGACCGAGGTTGCTATTTTGGATCTCTATCTAGAGATGGTTTCTATTCTTTGGGTGTTCTATAATTTCAAATGGGATCAACATATTTGGTTATGGGTTTTCTGCTGATGATGGATTCTAGCATTGTTTGAGTTGATTTTGAATTTATTTGAAGTTCCCAAAGCCAGTGAGGATGATGTTGTGAATCCGTGGTGGTTCTCAGTGGTTGGTTTTTCATGGTAACAGGTTTCTCGTTGCTGTGTTTTTCTTTGGCCTCGATCATCTTTGGTCCAGGGGTTCCAACAATCAGATCGTCTAGCTACGGATGCTCTAGATGAGGCATAGGGAAAAAGTTTCCATTGTACCATCACTTTACTGAAATGGATGTTTGAGAGGGTATGGATATGGCCGTCGTTACCAGGCCCATGAATTTTTACATGAGATAGAGAGCCGATCTGTGGTGGAAGGTGGAAGTTGGATTTTTTGTATTTGGATGATTGGAGGGGCTTTTCACATGTAACATGGGTCATTTGGCCTTGAATTTTTGGATCACTGGGCATTTTTTTATTTTTTATGAACATCATGTATTTACAGTTTCCCCCTATACCCTTAAAACGGGGATTATCTTAATAAAAATAATAATTTTCAGTTATTCATAACCCATGTAAAATTTTTGTGAAAATGTATATTAATACATTATACATTTATTTACAATCATTTAAAATTTTAATATGAAAAAATTTGGGGTAAATTAATAATTAGTTGGTAATAATTATTTAATAATCAAATATATATTTTAATTCATAAATATTACGTTACCATAGGTAAAAACTAGTCATATTGGTAAAAGAATAATTATTAAATTTAATAATTAATGTTTTAAATGGATTAAAAATGTTAAAAACAAAACATTATTTATATTTTTGAGATAATGTAGATATAATCTCGCATGCCACTCAATTATTTTCAATTTATTATTTTAATTGACTTCTTTAATATGTTATCCCATTAAATAATGTATAATATTTACCAAAAATTCCATTATCACAAATTATTAATGGGTTCTCTCACTTCCCCTTCATTTCAAATATAATATTTTAACTCATGATAATATTCCATCATCCATTCCGAATTATTAATGGGCTCTCGCACTTCCCCTTCATTTCAAATATATAGTATTTTATGTTTTTATATTATTGTAATAATCACTAACCACCTCTGTCATTTACTATTCAGAAAAGTGAATATGTCAATTGTGCATATACATGGACTACCACCCTTTGACATAAAATATTTGGTTTACCAAAACTACCGTAAATAGAATGTAAAAATAAGAAATTTTAAATATAATTATGATATTTATAACAAATTTTATGTTCTGAAAATATTAAACTATATTCCTCTTTTGTCTTGTACCAAGTGAAATGAACTCTCCATCCATGTTTACATGCAGACTACCACCTCCATGGATCGGTATATTCCATTTCCCAATATAACAATAATATATATCCTAAAATGAAATTTATGAGTATATTTTTTTATATAAATGTATTTAATTTAATTAATATTAATCTTAACTGAATAAAATCAATGAAAATTATGAGTTAATCCATTAATAATGATAAATATCCCGAAATAAATTCATCAGTAATTTAATCATCTCAAAGAACAAAAAGTATATTATATAATGGTATTATAAAAAATCCATTTTCAATAATAAATTAAATTTTCTTTTATTATTTAGGGATGAAACTATTTGTATTAATAAATGGGTACTGAAATCATCATAAAAAATAATGCATGAAACAATTAATGTTACCGACACCTGATGATAAAAATTAACAATAAGTAATTTATATATTCATAACAAATGATAATACAAAAAGTAAATAAATTAGAAATTAGTATGGATTATGTTTTAAAATATACTATTATTATATTTATTATATTATTACTTGATTTTAGATCACATTAAACAATGAAATAATAATCTTAATTCATTTTTATAACTAAAACATTTTTTATATTTTTTAATCACTTCACATTAATTATAATAAATCAAGATTAAATTATTATATTCTATGTTGATGTTATAGTGGAGTTACATATTATTTAATTTTTAAATCATTCTTCATATAATAATATTCTTCTTGATGAATCTACTCTTTGATAAAAAATTTAATTTCTTTGAACAATATTTGTTATCTCTTTTAACATACATTAATTGAATATGGATGATTGTAATTATTTCCAATGTTATACTCTCTTGATTATAAAAAAAATTAGTTTTTTCTACTCTGATCCTTATATTCCACTTTATTCATTTTAAAATATGTTGTTTTTCAATCCTTTTAATGAACCAGGTATCCAATAATGTAATTTTTAAATTCTTTAAAATAACATCCTTATAATGGTCTTATGTTCTTTTTTACATAACATTTTGACATAGTTTATATTTTTTTTAATTAAGGTATATTTATTTTAATTTTTTTGATTAATTTTTTATGTTTTTTTTCTATTTATATTTAATTTTTTTAAGAAACTATCCATAATATCATGTCTTTTATAGTGGTTTTAAGAAATTATATAAAGAAAAATTCCTTAGGATATTTCTATTCAAATTTGATTGATTCTTATAAAATGGATTTATATTTCTTAAATGAACTAATTTTAATTCTTCTTAAATATTAAATATGGTTGATTATGTTTTTGGTATCTAATGATAATTTGTTTATATGATACTACAAGGGAAATTTTTTAAAATGATTTTTCTTTAATGTGAAATGTAAGCTTAGTTGAATAATTTGTTTTTATGTGGAATTGATATTTTTGGATAATGATGGGTGGGGTCATATATCACCCTTCAATTAATTGTTTATGGTTTTATATATCATGACATATAAATATAAATAATCTATGGAATTTTTGATCCAATATGTCCATCTAATGAGGAATTTTTTTCTACTTTGGGAATTTGTAGAGATGCATACTTCATTACATTATGGGAAAAAGTGGTAATTTATGTTCAATATGATATGATTACCTATGATCACATTTTACCATTATGTTTCCAATGATATTATTTATGTTTCAATATATTATAAATGAGTATGATAATACATGTTTTAAATATACCCCACATTCTTGTATTATTATTTCATGTTTTGTTTGAGTTTCATTATATGCCTGTAAGAGATGTAATTTATGACCGTTTGTGGGTCTTAAATTTTTATTCAATGAATAAAAATATTAAATCATGTTTTATTATTATAAAAAATAATATCTTGATTTTGTTTTATGATATTTCACCTCACTCATGTTTTTATTCTTGTTTATAAAATACCATTTATAAAAAGTTGATAAGTTTCTCTTATTGGGAATTCAAGGTCACCATATTCTTATACATCCATTACCCATGTTATTATATTTATTTTATCATATTATATTAATAGAATCTAATTTGGGTGAGAATAATTATATAGAAATTATAGTATGTGTTGTAAAATAATTGTTTATATAGGTAGTCTCCACATTAGTAAACCTTTTGGTGCATTAGATCTGTGGCTATTTATAACATGTTTTAATTTATAAATTGATTCAAGGTCATATTTATGTTTGTTTATCATGGGTCTCCATAGTTTTTTTTCGCATCATGTTATAGTTATTTATGGGGTTATTTTATATAAATTTAGTTATATACCTATAAATAAGTCCATATAAAATCTATCATACAATTTTTTATTAAATATGAGATTATATGGTTATAAAATAAATAACATCCCATTATAGACACTATTACCAGATTCATGATTTAAAACACATGTACATAGTGGTACTATTGCCAAAAGAGTGGACTGGGTATTAACTAAATCGTCACCTCATACAATATAATGTGGCCTAATTGAACAACTTATTTTATTCTCCGGGTAGATATTCTATGGTTAGTAACATTATCTTTCTATTCCATAATAATGGACTAGAGTATGATGTTCTATAATTATGTTATAGCTCAATATAAAATATATTTCCATATATATACAAAATTGAATCCTCATGGATCATATGCTATGGTATAAGAATAATTTATGTGTAATTTATTCTATGCTCTGATTTCTTATTCTATAATTTTACTAATATATACACCTAAAAATTATTTAAGTAATGTGATGAACAAGTAGGAATCTAAATAATAAATGGAATGATTGAAAATTTGAGAAATGTTTACATGTACTACTAAATGGGATGTAATATCGTATACAAAATCTCACAAGAATTGTCATTCATTAGTCAATTTCATTGATCTCCCACAAACAACAAGGAATGAGAAACTCACTATAGGGCCTTTATTACATCTACGTCTACCCTCCTTTAGTGGATCTTCTAATCCACTTATTTATTGGAAATTGATACATGTGATGGAAAATATTTTTTAGATTCTATAATGGTTAGAAGAAAACTAAGTTTTTATGGATATTTATCTTGTAGAAGGGGAGGATGATGATTGATAGACTCTAGTTAGTAATAAAATAGAAAAAGATAATATATAATGTTAAGATTAGGAGTAGTTCAAGAGGGTATTATTGATCAATATAGTTCATGGATATCTTTAGATGAATATGGATCAAAAATTCTGGGAGATGATACAATGGGAGGATTGTTACATTTTCACATTTGAAGCTAAATTTACAAGGCTTATAAGGTACAAATTTTGATATATATCTAACCCCAAAAGGATGAATGATATTGTATTTAGTGGATAAAATTGTCAATTTGAAGGGAATTAATAATGACATTTTTTGTATGATATGAAGAAAATGTATTATATTAACAAAAGGTGGATATCTAAATTGGTAACTACCATTATTTCACATATAATAAATGAAATGAGGAGTTTCTTGGAAGATCTAATAATGGGCTACATTGGGGAAATATAGACAACTACATACATGTAAATTCTTTAGGTGAATCATCCACATAATTTTCATATACGGAAAACTGTTTTTTATGTGTGGTTTGACAAAATATATTGAATAAAACTATTAGTGCATTGTATAACGTCCTGATAAAAAAACAATGGATATGAATTCACCAACCCATTTTCCACCCATACTTCAATACTTCAACTGTATAATGTTTTATCAATATCCAAATAAAATCCTTAACTATTGATAAATTAAATAATATAGGCCTCAATAACCTCCCAAACCATGTGAGCAAGGTTTTTCATAGGATATCACTATTTAAAAGGTGGACCACATTAATAAAGATGTGTATAGAACATTTATTATCCACCTCAAATATAAATAAACAAAATTTTATTTAATTTATTCGAGTTATTTTGTATTGTAAATGTTTTAAAAAAATGATCATTCTTGACCTTAACCATTATATAATTAAGAATATATTATAACCCCTTGAGGGTTAATGGTATAATACAAGATATAAATATATTCTATAATAATGATTTAAATAAAATTATTCCTAAAAAAATCATTCTTCCACTGTTTTTTTAAATTTATGTAACTTTGGGTATGGGTGTGTTGCCCCTACATAGAGAACATTTCAATTTTTGGGATAAGAATATCTTATTTTGAATACCCAACCATCCAATGAAACAATTTCTATGAAATGATGACTATGAATCCACTAAATAAGAAAACTCTGTAATATGTGATATGATACCAATAAATGAGTATTTATATGCTCAAATTATTGGGGATGGTGTTAAAATTGATGACATTCCAATTGTATGGGAGTATACTAATGTATGTTTGGATGAACTACTTGGTTTCTCCCCAAGTGTGAGGTTGTGCTTCATATCAGTATTAAATGTAGGACCATGGAAATCTTAAATTGTACTTATATAATTATTCCCACTAAGATATAATAATTAAATAAGTAAATTGAATAGAATTTATATAGGGGATTTATAAACCTGAGTGGGATTCCATGGGTTATGTAATGGCTCGGGTCGTCGTGGGTTGTAGGAATCCACGATAAATATTAACTTCTTATTAATTTTTTTTCATTGAAACAATTATAATTTTAACAGTGATCTGATTTTGGATAAATATAATGACCACTTAATTAGTCCTAAAATAGTGTTTTTATCACAGGACAAGAGTTTAGTAAAAATCCAAGCCATTCAAATTTCAAGTAATATTTATTAATTAATTTATTAATTAATAATTTTTTTTTCTGATATCTTTTAAAAATATTTGACTATTGAGATTATATCTCCATAGATGAGTCTGAAATTGGATGTTTTTCTTAGGAGATGGGTAATCCTATCATGGGATCTGAGGATGAGTCCATTTTATATTATTATTCTTTTTCATTACTTCTGATATTTTTCTTTTATTTATTTTCCATTCTTCCCTTTAGATATATTTTTTTAACATCATGGGATTTTATGTCACATTTATAAGAGGGGGGATTTAATAAGGAGATTTAGGAGAAGGTTCTACCCCAGGAGCTCATCCATTAGTATATCAGGATTCTACAGATTCATGGCACATATCTGGTTCAAGGTTGCGATGGTTTTTGTTTAGAGGAATGCCTATTTTAACATTTTTTCCAAATAAATACCTATAGAATATTATAGTTTAAATTTTAAATACATTTATTAGTTTTTGGGAACCATTGGGGTTCAATTTTTGGTTCTTTTTAAAAATCAAGGGTTTTATTGTGATCACAAGGGATTTCTTTTTGAGGAACCCATTTATGGAAAACATATTTTAGAGAAAACAAGACATGTGTTACTCATTTCACGTTTTGTGAGGAATAATGGATTTCAAAGAGTGTGTGTTGGGAACAAAATTTATAGGGGATACTTGTGGTTTGCCTTTGGGTACAGTTAGACACCCCATTTTGGGGAGCACGGCTATGTAGGGCACATGATCAGAGCCCTTGTGAGGTACACAACCAAATAACATGCACTATAGTTAGCTAAACCCCATGTGGGAGGTGGACTATGTGGAATGGTAAATGGATGGAAACCTCTTGTATGGTATACACCATGTAATCTGTGGAATAACCATGTACTTATGTGATGTAAATTACAAGAGGGATATCAAACATAGTCTTGGACAACCATTAGTGGTACATGCCATATACCCGAAGTATAGACCATACACTATTCCTTTGATGGTGTTTTTTTATAGATTTTCATTCTAGAGTAATAATTGTACATATGATTAGTAAATTAGGATATTATTTTTGGATATATAATGTATGTACTATCAATTCATGTTTCAAAGTCCGTTTTCTTGGGGGGTTTGGTTTATGATTGTTTTTTCATGAGGATTTATTTGAGGTTTATATTTAGAATCATTCAGAGGGTATGGTTGTGTTGTGATAGACATGACTTTGGGTTTTGAATCCATTTTATATCTATTCATTTAGGTTTTATGTTAATATTTTCATGTTTATTTTAAACAGATATTGGGAGGGGGGATTTTTTTGTATATATAAAGAGAACACGATTTTCCTAGCATATAGAGTCCAGTTGATCAAGGTTAGATGTTTTCATGTTTAGATCACATTTTTGTCTATCATAACTATATAATCCTTTATTCTGGGTTGACACCATTGTATATTGGTTACAATTTGTTTTATTTGGGTTGTTGAAATGGATCTACGGGACCAGTTTAGAAACCCTAATGGGAGAGATAATGCCCGAGGATGGTTGAATTTTTCATGAAATTTTATTTTCCCTAATGTTTATTTGTTGATGATCCCTTTCTGGGATCCCTTCTATTTATGTTTTTGTGAATACTATTGATAATACCCTATTAGTATTTCACATAATTTTGTATTCTATTATAATAATTTTTTGATTGATGATTAGTTGGAGGCCGTTGAGGGAAATTTATGGATATTTTCATTGTCAACCTTACAACATGGAATTGAATTAGAATGGATTATCACACTTTTTGTTTACTTTTTTTTATTTAAGGAATCATTAATGAGAATATTCTAAGCACTGATGTGTAATATGGTAGTATATTTTAGCATTTGACTTGATGTGGTGAACCTGGGGATTGATGGGCCCCCTATTTTATGAGCCAAGAGTTGTTCGATGATACAATGTTTGATTTCCCAATGATGGGTTTTAGAGTTGGATTGAACCATTTCATTAATGTAATTTAACTAATTTAAGATTTAATGTAAAATTTAATATTATATATTTTGTGTTCATAGTGTGGATCAACTCATGTTCTGGTTGATTTTTTACATTTTGATTGAATCATTTTTTTCTCAAGAATTGATTTTTAATGTAGACACATGGGATTTCATAGAATGAGAATTATCCCAAGGTTTGGATTTATTTCTGTCCTATATTTTCATGTTATTTGTATATTATTTTAGGGAGTTAATTGGTTCATTGTATGATCTCATACTTCTAGTTGGGAGTTATACACTTGCTAGAGGTAAACCTATGTTTATACTAAGCACTCCTTGATTCTTGTGTGGGACCCATGGGATAATATAACTATCATTCCCATGGATGGATGGGATCCATAGGACAATGTATATTTTGGGCCCATAGATTTTGGGATCCCAAGGGTAATATATCCTTTTAGGCCTCAGTTTGGAATTGAGATTCTTCTATAGGAATTCTAAGACATTATAAGTTCTATGTGGTTAAATATAGATTCTTTTCAGATGATGGGATCATTCCATTAGATTCCTTGATCTTATTAGTTTTTTGTTGTCATGTGGATGCATATGATTACACAGTAAAATATAGTATTGATTCCATTTGGATTATATGTCATGGATATACTTTGTAGTTAATGAAGAAGTCCATGATTTCATGTTGAGGGGTGACCGATATATAATAAATCCTATGGGTGGGAAAGTGTGGGGTATTTTTCCTCAGGTATTAGGATTTAACATGAAGTTCAGTGTTTTAATTTTTTATCTCCCATTGTTTTTATATGGGTTTTAATTTTCAGATAGGTATTTATAATTTTCAACAAAATTGGTCACATCACCTGTTCATGCACATGTATATGAAAATATATTATGGGATCACTATTTGGTTTGGGATACTAATATTTTTTATCTAACCTAATACATAAAACCTCAACATATGTGCAGACAATATATTTTAATTAAAATATATCTAATAATGAACAATTTATAGGTTATAGGCCATGCATTTATTTATTAATTGGGGAAACTAATTTGGAGTCTCGAGATGTGGGTGATGTAGCTCAAGAGTCATGGTTACTAGGTTCGAAGTCCAGATTACATTAGGTAGTAATGAATGATGTATTTCTTTTTTTTTTGATTAATTTTTCAATGTGGTTGCCCTACTCAAAGTCTTTCTATTATTTTCCCTCTATTGTTTGATTCTATCTTTATGTAAGCCTCATTTCACTTATTATATCATTTTACATTTTCTATCTATATATTATTAAAAACCTAATGTTTATCCTTTGGGTTTTTTTATTTTTTTGAATTATTTTACTCTTACTATAGGTTATAATCTCATAAATGTATCTATTTTACCCATCATGCAATTCGACATCCACTGGTGTACGTTGAGGTGTGGATGAGGTATTTAGAGTGGTAGATCAGGTGACATGTTAGGTAGGCCGGGGTAGGTTTTCGAAAAAATGGTATTAGAGCCAAGTTGGTTTTAATATTTTTGGAGTTATTCAAAATGATATATAGGAATGTGTTAGAAAAATGGATATATATTGTAATGGTGTGTTGTGAATACCTTTTCTGATAGGATGTCTTAGTTTCCAGTGCTTTAGATTGCTTGTTTTGGATTGTTTTATTAATAATAGTGTAATTTTTCCTATCATTAATCATTTCATTTTTTGGTTTTACAGTTTATTATAACATTTCCTCTATGAGAATTTTAAATAGTGTAGTGTTTATGCATCATTCAATGCATGTAGGATTTCTATGAAATACTCTGGTCTATGGTGTTTTCATTGAAGTTGAAGGTTCAATTATGTAAGTTGTCTGTAATGATCTATATGATCTGTCACATATATCTCATTGGTGGAATTTTTCTCAAATTATCCACATTTATATATTTTATTTTGGTGAAAGATCTTGTGAATCATATGGTTTTTTGTTCTCTACTAAGAGAGATGTTATATTTTTATAAAGGGAAGTATGGAGACCCATGTGGGTCTGTGTGGGTTCCATGTGACCTATTGGAGGCTCAATGAGGCAATGTATTGTTGAGATATTTTTGGTTCATGTTCAAGATTCCCCAATGTTGTGGTTCCCTAGAAGTACCATGTTTGAGTTTCATGCGAGTGATTTTTCTTACCATATGTTATGTAATATGAATTTTATTTGCATACTCACTTTTTTTATCACCCATTTCTTGGGTGGGCATGGGTAATCATTCATTGGGGGTGGGGAATTTTGGTAATACATCTCAAGGTTGTGGTATGAAAAGAGGATTCATGTTGGTTATGATTTGGAGAATTGAGATTCATCATGTTCATGTGGATGGATTGGGAGGGATGTTTTGGTTGAACACCTATCCCAACTGATTTTGGTTCTTCATTTCCTAGATCAATTTGGTTGATACTTTCTTGAGGTAGATTCCTCAATTTTGAAGTGGATTTTCAAGGATTACCGGGTTTGATAGAACTGAACTATGTGAGGATCATGGTCAGTAGTTGTTGGCATGTTATCCTTGATTTTCTATGACTTGGAACTTCCGATCCTGATTCATCCTACACATTTTTAGCAATTTAATGATTGAATTATTGTGGAGAGTGAACCATTAGCTATTGGAGATAACGATACTCATTTTATGTGGATGTTTAAGCGTTATGGTTATTGTTACTAGTTATTAAGGAATAAAAATTGGTTGTTTCTCTTTTAATTCCATCCCTAAGGTGTGTATAGTTTAGACATTTCATGTGATGGTGTTTAGTGATGGATATATAATGATCCATGGGTTTTAATTATTGGGATATGTGATGATTATAAGGATACTCAGGTGGTGGTGTGTATTTGATCAGTGACTGATAAATGTATCTCATATTTTTAGTGAGTAATCAATATTAATACCAGCAACATTAGTCAAAAGCTATGCTTCTGACAATTTATTAAAATAAAAGAAAAAGTACAAAAGAGATGATCGGGGTCAAACATAGGAACTTTACCTCAGCCATCAAGTAAAAAATTATAGATCATAACAAGACATGTCATTCCCATAGTCAGAATCATCACATGTTTGCCATTCAGACTGAGACTGACCCTGGTATATGATCTTAAGAGTATCAAAATTGAACTTGCCTGACAAATTCAAAGAAGCTCGGGTAGACACAGTTCAGGGTGTGTTAGAATAGTCTTTCCTCAGCTTTCTCTTCAAGGGAGCATGAGTGACATATGTCCTCCCTTTTTAAGATAAAAGTGTATCTTTAAAAGAGACAGGACCAACGCTACATGTTTTCACCCCTTCCGCATCAGAGATGTCACCCCACTTCTCAGCAATCCTAGAGGACTTCAACAAATTCTGAATTTCTTGGTGACAATCAACATGTTGAGGAATCCCAATGTGGTCATCCAATCTAGGATCAGTCACACCAATCCCATCACAGGTCAGAGTAACACCAGGAAGCGTGGTAGGTTTTAAAGTGTCAGTGCAAGTAGGATGCCGAACAATAGTGGGCCAATAATTCTCTCCAGTCTCAACTCGACCATCATTGGATGAATTCTCATTAAAAAATCCAACCCGAGTAGTAGAGGGGCCACTCATTGGAGACTTATCCACCACATGTGATTTTCCTTTCTAAATAGGCACATGAGAGACAGATTTATCAGCAAACATCATATCAACCTTTGTAGAAAATTATTTTTTGATAACATATCCACCATGATCAAGAGACTTTGAGAGTGAAACATGCTTTTTCTCTGGTTTCCTTTTTTAGAGGTCAGCTGGATGACCCTTCAACCCACATTTCATGCATGAAATCTTCCTCCGACACAACTCCAAAGAATGCCCAACAACCATGCATTCAATGTAGAAGAGGGGGATTATTTCATATTCAACATCAATATGAATATTATTAGAGGAAGTAGAGAGAGTTACCTTATCAATCAAGGTGGAGCTCAGATCAATCTCCACCAACATTCTGGCAATGTGTCCAAATCGCACAACCTCAGTTTCCCTATCGAGTCGTATAGGAGTCCTAATTGCTATGCCAATGTCATGCAATATTTTTGGGTGCCAAAGTACATAATTAAGACCATGAAAACGAACCCAAACCTAAGAAAAGGCATTCCTTGCACCCAAGGCATTGAAGTCCAGGTGCCATTCATGCAGGTGAAGCCATCACAGTTTTAGAGATAAGGATCCGATGCTCCATGCATTTCATTTGAAATCATTCGAAGGGAAAATACAATGAACGAATCCATGACCAAAAGAGACACATCTCCAGTCGGAATAAGCCCACATAAATGAGATCTATCTCACCGGATCCTCAATCCTCCATGACATCTCTCCCTTCGGTAAAACAAGACACCCAATTAGAGAACTCTTCCCAATTGCAATCCTTTCAGCAAACACATCCGGATTAGCCTCAACATGGGATGATGACCCTTTTCAAAGAATACTTCTGGAGCCAGCGTCAAAGAAAGAGGAATATAGAGGTGCGGCTGGTCCTTCCACTGCTCCAGTGGGAGATTTAAAATAAGAATTTCCATTTGCGGCCTTCATACCCCCCTTCGATTTCATCAACAGCGGATCAGAAATCGTATGAATAGAGTTCGTAACAACCGGAAAATCATCTGCCCGCCTATCACCATTATCGTGAAGATCACCGATTATCTAATGGTCTGACATAGATCTAAAAGAAACATCCTTTGATGAAATAAACCGAGCCAGTAGAGATGGACTGCCTTCCCTAACATCGCGCTGTGCAGCACGATCCAAAACCGTTGATTTTTTCCCCGCGACATCACGGAAGATAATGTCGCCTCCTTGCAAATCTTGATTCCATGCCGATCCAATCTCACCAACAACAAGCACCGATCCCACAAAGCGGGTAAGCGGTATCCCTTAACCCTAAAGCAGATCCGAAACTCCATCGCGGTAGAACAACAATCCCTCCCCGAAGTGAGACCCTCCTCGAAGCGTCATCAAGAAATGTATTGTATGGGTAACGAGGTATTGGGACGGCCTGCCCACCTGTGCACCGCACACCCCCATCTAGGCCCAAGGTGGCCAACCCTTGGGATTGGGCCAGTTTCTGAAGAGTCTAGGGGATGAGAGGATCACTGGCATATGGTCCACATTTCCTTTGTGAGGACTCGAACCCGGAACCTCGACGACGGGACACCACCACCTTGAACCAACTCACCCAGCCCCCGCGGGCGTAATCAATATTATATGACTAGTAATTAGATAGTAAAAATAACATCCACTACACCCATTAATAGTGTGAGGGCATAAATACATTTTGATGACGAAATATTCTATATGATTAGAAGTGTTCTTGGTATAGAGATTATGATGACTCAAATTTTCACAAGTATTATTAATTTGGGAGAAATTTGAATGTTCTGGTAACTAAAGTTTTTTAAATAAAAAATTATCAATTATATTGTGAGATATCCAATAAAATATTTCTAAATACTTTTTTGGTCATGGTATATGGGGTTAAAATAAGGACATGAGTTGGTTTTCTATAATATTTAAAATTTAATTTATTAAAAATTATTTTTAGGAATGATTTTTCAATGATATCTATCGAATGAATAATTCGATAGATATTATGTATCTACAGTTGTGTTTGAAACGAGTAGTATTTTATATTTTAGGAATAATCTCATTTCATGCACTAAGATTGGGATATAACACTTTTCTTGTTTTCTTTGTTCATTATACTTTTTTTCCTTTTCTATTCATCTTGTTACCCTTGGTTTCTCATAAAAAGTCACCACATGCTTCTGTGCCTCATGGAAAAGAGTGGGAGAGGTATATAAGAAATATTTGGAGGAGTAGAAAATACAATGGGAGTTCATATATATGTAGATAAGGAATTTTCCATTACGTGGCTAGGATCCTGTGTGAATATAGAACAAATTCCATATGAGGGTAGGGATATTTTTATGTTTTTTTAAAAATTCCATCTTTAATTGGATTTTTGATGTCTTAAATATATTTATGGGTTGTTGTGGATCTCTTTGCGTAGAATTTATTGTATGTTATTGAAAATATAGGTTATTAGGAATATCATAAGGGTTATAAGTTTGAGAAAACCTTTTAACTATCATGTTTTTTAAAGATAATGGAAATTGTTTTTTTAAGGTGAGGTACTGAAGAAGAGATGACAATGTGTGTGTGTTTCTAAGACATGTTGTGAAGGGTTGAACCAAGGTGTGGCTAGGGGAACATCCCAAAACCAATTTTTAGAGATCCTGAATGTGTATAGAATAATTCCTAAACCAATGTTATGTGAACAGTTAGATATCATGTAATGTTATGGGATGGACCCCATGAGTGCTGGGGGGGGGGGGTACACGACCACATTTATAGATAAAAACCAATTGTGGTGTGAAAACAATGTACTATAATGATATGTCATTTAATTATGTGAAGTAAATATTGAGTGGGCTATGGATCATGAAATAGGAGTTCCTTTGGGGTACATACCATATAGTTTTCTATCTTGGGTTTTTCTTATTCTACACTATAGAGTCAAAATTTCACATCTGAGAAGTATTTTTTCTGAATTTTTAGAAAATATAAAGATGGTGGTATTATATTTGTGGTTATAATATTTATAGATATTTATTTTATTTACATGAGAATTCATTGGGGGATTTCATATATATTTGGATATACAATCCTCTAGTGTACTATGCTATTAAATATGAGACCATGTGAGGGTCTTCAGCTTGTTATCTGGATTGTATTTTGGATTATAGGCTTGTTTTTCATGTATCCCTTGGATGGATTCCAAAAGGTGGGATTGATTTCTATCTCAGAGGAGATGTTTGATTATCCCTAAATATTAGGACCAATTTTTAGAGGTTAGAGTAGTTGAGGTTCATATATTGTGCTCAAGGATTATAGTTGTTTGAAGGACTCAACATGGTATAAAGTCCTTGGATTGTTGTGATATATATGTATTTTTTAATGTTTATATGAGTCTATGGGATCTATTTAAATTCCCTTAAAAATGTGAAAACAGTGGATGATTTTTTCCTAGGAGGCCATGTAGGGTTTTTCTGCAATGGTCTTCGTTCTTAGCATTTGATTTTTTTCTGAAGAGAACATGTGGGGTTTATTAATTTTTTGGTGGTCAGAAGGACTGTAGAAAAAGAATTTATTTTCATTTTTAGGATAATGATTCCCATTTAGGTGTTTATTTGATTGATGTTCAGGTGCAGGTCAATGAAGAATGATTCAGGATGTTTCTCTTACCTAGAATTGATATGGGGTTTTAATGGGGAAAATAATCCCCTTGTTGGGTGACCTAATATTTTTATGTGAATTTAGTTATTTTAGGATTGATTAATAGGAATATACTAAGACAATGGGAGTAGTATGTGAGTTATTTATAGGAAACTAATTTTTTGATGTCACTCCATAGACCATGGAAATTTCATAATTTGTAGGACAATAATTGACTAGTTCTGATTGTTCAGGTTTTTTGATGATGGGATGAAGATATTGATTGAACTATATCCTTGATTCCATATACCAAAGAGTTGATCATTTCTATCAATTTATCTTATAGATGATGGGTTCAAGATTTGGGTTGACCCATGTTCTATAGTCCCTTGGATGAGATGATTGCAGTAGTTATTACTTAGGACCTGGATTGAGGAAGACACATTTGAGAAATCATTTAACTCACATTAGACTGGAATTTTTATCCAGATCTCAAATCTCTTTTATAGGTGTGAATAGATGTTATTATGGTGATAATGGTTAATCTAAATTTTTAAACCACTATAGTTGAGAGTTACACATGAGATAGAGGTTACCTTTCATGGATGATGACCACACTCAACAAATTCAATGGGGCTGCTGGAATAAAATATCAACTGAGACCATGGTCAGAATAGACCATTGGGGAAATGAATTCTTATGCCTATGAAGAGAAGGAGAAATATGGAAGTTTATAATTTCCGACCCTCATTTGTATTCCAATTTGATCGGTTTTATTTTTTTGGAGAAGAGAGGTTCTCTAAGGTCCATCAAAGAGTCATGTTACATGTTTTCCTCATTCCATTTGAGTTTTATTTATTCAAATAGATGTCTCTTGTCCTATAGATACCTATTCTCATGCCCTAGGGTTATATATTCGTTTCCTTCCATATATAAATCTTAGTGAAACTAAATATATCACGCAATCATGCAGATGTCATGTTGCGGTGTAAGAAACATGTTACAAATCCTTTGGTATAAGCCAAAGAGGGGGTAGTTATACCTTTGTTGTCTTGTTAAGACCAGTTGTTTTCTATTTTATTTATATTTTCTTATCCTACTGTATTATCATGATTATTTTTATTTAGTGACATATTTTATTATTATTCATCTCATATGAGAATATATAATTTTACTAACCTTATATATAAAAAAGGATTATATGTTCACTATTGGGGGACTCTAATTGTGAAATATTTGTCACTTCCTATATGTGTACCTTGGTGTGTGTGAGAAAGTAATATCATATTTCAAATACATCATTCGATGTGAACTGGATCAAGAGAAGATCCAATGTTTCTTGATTGAATGTGGAAACTCATGTGGAGTCTCACGATCGCGCTGGTGTAGCTCAATAGTTATGGAGACTAGGTATGTGGTTTTGATCAGAGTGTGAAGTAAATTGGGATTTATTTTTTAGTTAGATTAAATTATTTATGTGGTTGATCCAATGGGTTATCATATGATGTTTTTTATAATTCATTTAATTTTTATGAGTGTAAACCACATTTCATTTATTATGGTTTGTTTTTGTTTTAGTATATTAATTATGGGAACTCTGATATTTATCATTTTTCATGTTTTGGTTAGATCTAATTTTATTTTACTATGAAAAGATGTTGTAGTATCCCAAATATATTATTTTAACCACTCATAACTATTTGTTAACCTCTTTCATATGAGGAGGTTCATTTAAGGTGTTGTCGAACGTCACATTGGGATTCATGATAGGACATCATGAGTTACATTACTACAAGGTAGGACACTAATTAGAACTGATGGATCAATATGCCTCTGTATTGACTATTGCGAACCTAATATGATCACAATCACGAAAAAATATATTCTACCCCATATTTGTGACATGTTCAATCAAATATGAGGAGCTCAGTATTTATCCATTAGTTACATTAATTCTAGATATCATCAATAGATGGTATAGATAGAAGATACAACCCAAATAGCTTTCCACAATTAGGATAAAAACAATGAATTTATAGTGACTCTATTTGGAATCACAAATGACCCTTCTAAATTTACGGAATTGATGAATAATATTTAAAAATTAAGATAAATTTAGTTGTAATTACTTAATGATTACATTATTATATATTCTATGAGAATTGAATAACATTATTAGAATTTGATATTTGTGCTAAAGACTTTATAGAAGGCTAAATTATATCTGAATTTCAGGAAGTGATGATTTTCTCTACAAAAAGTATCCTACTTTGGTCATGTTATCACTTGTGAGGGTATATATATGTAAACATCAATGAATGATATAGTTAAGTAATTTCATAGACCAACCTCTATAATAGATATTTTTATATTTCGAGGATTAATAATATATAAATGATTGTTATGAGAATATTCTAATTATTAAAGAATCCAATAACAAAGATAACATAGAATGGAGTGAAGTTCCTCTTTATAGTTAAATGTGTGGAAATATTCAAGGAGATTATGAATATATGGGTAGCTAAAAATATATTTACACAACCATATAATGAATAGGGGTTTGTGATATATGGTTACGACTACTTGAAAGGTTTTTTAATAGTAATTATGTCAAATTAGAAGGCAATTTCATATTCCTTAAATCAATTAATGACTAATGAGAAGAATTACAAAACACATGGTCTGGGTAGGGTGGATGTTTCAATTTCATGGAAACATTGGTGGTGTCATATCTCTAGTGAATATAATGTCATTTATACTGAATATAAGTTATTAATGTATCTATTATAACAAAAATAGATTAATATAAACTTAAATGTATGGTTAGGGATGATAAAATTTTGGATGACTCAATGAATTATCACCCCTGGAATGAGAAACAACGCAGTTGATGCAATATTTAAGATAGACCATCAGATATTATCCCTGATGATGGTTGAAAATAGTCATTAATCAGGAAGTTGAAATGGATGAATATTGAAATCATAATGTATGGAGAGAAATACTCTCTTTCCCAAATGATTTATCAAATATATATTCTCTTGAAGATCGATGAATCCATGAAATATTATGAAAATATACATAAAAAGATAGTTAGTATTATAGAATTAAGTCATGATTAATAATAAGATATAAAATATAGAAAAACACATGCCTGCCATAAAAAATATGCAATGAATGAAATTTTGTGTTATGCCCAGATCTCATACTTATATATTTATCCTAGAAGCATAAATATATATAGATATATGTAGAATTGCATTTGGTTGGATAATATAAAGAAGGTAATCATGAAATACACATATTTATACATGGTGTTCTAGATATTATATTATGATGTAATAAATTATATTAGTATATTATAACTATTTACCCATACTAGTATGGAAATTAGAAATGATTTTTATGGATTTTATTATCAGAATACCCTTTACATATAAATGCAATAATTAAATATGGGTTGTAGTCAACCACCTTACCATGTAAATACATTTTCTTAAAATAAATAAGATTTACCTATTAGAAAACTCCTCTTAATATACATACGAGACATAGTACTACTTCTTGGAATGTCACTCTCCTTTGTATCTAATCAAGATTTCAAGTTTAATTCATGTTTCTAGAGATGCTTCCATGGATAATTGGAGATGGGTTTGAGTTTTAGTACTTTTTATTACCCTTAGATAGATGTTAATTCTTTTAATACCATCTAAAATCTAGAGGATATGTTGAGAGCTTGTTAAATAGAATTCCAAGTACTTTACTATCAACACCAACACATTATAGAGTTATCATGTATATTTTTTCATTATATCATTTAGATGGAACCATATGAGTATTTTTTTTATAATATGGGTAGTGTTCTAATTTGCTGGGATGATGTTAGAGAGAGGGATTTGATAGATCATTATGTTGTCAATGGAATGATGGAGAAGGTTGAAACCATTCAACAACATATGCATGTAAACCAATGTCGACAGAAGAGAAATATATATAATAATCAATTAGATCTAGAGTATAAATTTTATGACAAGGTATTACTCAAGGTAAATTTATATATATGAGTTATGAGATTTTGTAAAAAATGAATGTTGAGCCTATGGAATATCGATCCCTTCGATATCGTTTGTCACAGATATGCATTTACATATCACATAATACAGCCTATCTACCACTACAATGTACATGATGTGTTACATATATCACCTTCTAGGAAGTATATTCCAAACACATCACATATAATAAATTTCTATGTTGTTCAAAAGGAAATGAACATTCATAAGAGGAAAAATAGTTAAAATTCTACATAAAATAGATATGGTACTGGAGAATGAAAAAATACATTAGGTAAATGATCTACGGTGGAATCATATGTTTAAAGAATCTATGGGGGACCACAAGAATTTAATTAGGGAAAACTAAACTCAATTGTTTCATTACTATTATTACATATATTTTGGATAAAATTATTCTTATCTGTGGCAGATTATAATGACCCCTGCTTGGGGAATATATACATTTTATCTCTAAATATATTTCATCTATGATATATTCTTTCATGTGAAACATCATTCCTGAAGGATCTATGACATATTTGATGAATGCTTTTTAAGAAAACAATAATAACAAATAAAACATTTAGTAATTTTAATTATTTTAATGAAACCAAATTTATTATATATAGTGGTTAAAAATAAATAAAATTTAATATGAAAATAAGTTTTTATTTATCAAAAAACTATTTTATGTATTTTATATTTAATCCAAATAATTAAATTAAAAATATTAAATGATAATATTTCATATTTCAGTATATCAACTGTGAAATTTTAATTATACCAATTATAATTTGATATGGACTAATATATAAATCACTTATTATTAAAATATGTCATTTTATAATAGATGAATTTTTAATTTATATTAATTATTTTAATTTTAAAATTTTATCTATAAATTTTAGAATATAAATTAGATAATAGTCTGTTTATTTTTTTAAATTTTAAAATTATATAATCTTGAATTTTTATTTTCTTTAAAGATAATTATTTTTATGTCAATATTGAGATATGTCATTTTCACATATACAATGACATTTATGAAATTATTTGTATATATGTATGACTTGAATATTTCTGAAACCTATATATTTAATATTTATCCATTTTATAATAAATATATTTTATTTAAAATATTTTTTATTGTTTTATAAACGATATTTTATATTTTCAATGTGAAGTTATTTTTTTTCTAAAAAATTATTGTAATTAATTTTACATTTTATGATAATGAATTTTTTGAAACAATTATGACATTAAATCTGAAAAAATTAATTTAATACAAATAATTAGAAGGAATAAATTATCAAATAATTAACAAATTATATTTAGGCAAAAATAAATATTCACCTTAGGTAAAAAATAGTTACCTATATAAAAACATAAATTAAAAAGTAATAATTCAATGGTTAATGTGATTAAAAATGTTAGAAAATGGTTTTATGTGAGTTTTTGAGAACTTTTAAATTGTATAACACCACCCAATCAGTTAGTTTAAATTTTTTGTGAAACATTAAATGCATAACATGAAATCGATTTATATTAAGTTGAAATGTTTTCAAAAATTCCATTGTCCAAATGATTAAAATGTGGATCTCACCACATCATCAATATTATTGTAAAAAATAGGGTCAAAAAATATATATCCTTTTAAGTTACCTTATAATAATATTTTAAGTTCATTATATTTTTGTTATAATGGATTATCATAATCACATCTTTTTTCAGAAATCCTCTAAGAGAACCTGAAGGATCTCAACATAAGTTCAAAACTATAATGAAAGTTATTTCTTTTTATCATTCCATATAAAATTTATTGTAAAAAATATTTTATGATAAGTTCATAATTTATAGTATAATTAATGTTTTTATATTTTATAATTATAAAAAACAACTTACCACATTTTCTTTAATAAACTTGAAAATGATAATCGTGGGTATGTGTCGACTACTGCCTCCAAGACTTTACATGTTTTATTTTTTTCTTCACCCGATTAAAATAAAAATAATAATAAGTGATTAAATACATAATTATTATAGTTATTATATTTTTCATAATGTGAAAACAGTAAACCACATTACTCATTTCTCCCATGCAATGTGAAATTAAATAACCATCCATGCATAGTTGCAAACTCATGCCTCTATGGAACGATGTAGACTGTTTTTCACTACTGAATTCATGAATTATTATAAAATATAATACTTCAGAATATATGATATATTTTATACATAAATATAATAAATATTATTTTTTATGAATGACATAAAAATTAATGATCATTGTTAGCAAATTCTTTAATGATGATAAATAACCTGAAACTAATTCATCACTGATTTGACAATCACGAAATACAACTACGCACTCTTATAAATGTTTGGAAAAATTATATATGATTAAAAAAAATGAAAATTAAACATTTCATATTAGATGGTAATTTTTAATATGGTATCAAATAGTGCGTACCAAAATCGACATTATGACGCCTCTGTGAATCAATTTTTGTTAATTACACTCGAATGTAAAAGTAAGAGATAACTAACTAATATATTCACAAGAAATGATCATAAATGAAGTATAAAAAGGGTAATTTTTTTATTAAGTCTATTAAATTTATAATTATTATAGTTCTGATTTATTATAGGAATTTATACCTCATTCAACTAGGCGGTAATGATGTTATGGGGTTTTGTTATCTCAGTTGTTTTATTGAGTCATAATCACTCTACATCAATTATAAAATTTCATGATATATTAAATCTACCCTATGAAAACATTTTTAGTAATATATATATATATATTAATTATTTTATACTGAAATCATGTTTCATGAAATATTATATCTCATTGATGACTATATTCTTTCATAAGAAATATAACTATTCTAAAAATAATTCTTATATGTTTAATAGATTTTTTTCCATATCAACCTTTTTACATCCCAATAGTATTATTATATCCAAAGTTGTAAAACAATATATTTTATCTTATATGATATTTTTACTTGACATTATTCATATGAAAAAATATATTTTTTGATATTTATTTATTGATTTGGTTTCTAACTGACTTAATTTTAAAATATTTAATATAATTTTACATAAAATTTTCACATATCCTTCCCTTGAACATCATTTTTATTGACACAACTTATTTTTTATCATGGATTATATATTTGAAATTTCATTGAAGTAATATGATATGAATTTTTCTTTCCAACTTTTAAAAAATGAATTTTGGTAAGTAACTAGAAAATCATGTATATTATGGTTGTAATAAGAAGAACTTTTGGAGAAAATATTTTATAGGATTTATAATCCATTATCAAGGTATTATTATCCAATTTAGTAGTTGATAATAATTCAACTTACTTGTTTTCTTCTTAAAAACCCTTTTGTATATACTTTTTTAGTTTCAAAGGATCATTTTTAAGTTATACCCTTTCGAAATATAATAATCCCAAATTTTATCTCATGGTTATTTTAGATTAAATGAATGATTTAGTTTAAAAAAATACTCATATGTATTGATGATAATGGAAAAGGGTCTTATTTCTCTATCTAATAAATTGGTTACGGTTTTTATATATCATGAGAAAACTAAGGGAACCAATTAAGAAATGATCAACCCATTATGATAATAAAGTAATGAATTCTTTATCCACTATGGGAATAACGTAGTGATTCATGGTTCACTATAGTATTAGATGTAGGTGTTGAATCCTAATCCACTATGATATTCTTTCCAATGATTATTTTTAATCCACTTATTTTTTCTAATTTATACATTTTTTCTAATATTTTACAAATGATTTTGTAATTCCATAATCTAATTATATTATAATTTAATATATTATTATTTCATTTTTTCTTTGATTTTTGAAATATGATTTTAAAAAATGTTTTGTATAATCTTTCAATTGTATTATAATCATAATTCATGACCATAATTGTTTTATAATGTTTTATGATTTTTCAGTTCTGATCCCCAATTTGTTTATCTAATATATCACCCTCATTAATGTTTAACTTTTTATTTGTAGCCTAGTAGTTATGACCAGTTAATATGTTGAAGTTATTGAAATTTAATGCATAAAACTTCTTATATTTCCACACTCTATGTTATAATGTTAATTTTATCATATGATATATATATAAATAATATTGTCAGGAAGGGAAAAGTTATGAAGCAATGTCCACAAAATATATTAAAATAATATATATATGTAGTTGTCCTCTTAGAGACTAAGCCTTTAGATCCTCAGGTTGAGAGAATATTAATGAGAATAATTAATTTTACTATATAATAAATGTATTATTTGTACATATTTTTCATAGGCCGCAATATTAACAGTGATTGATGTGGAGCTTGGGGGTATAGCTACATAATACCAATATTAATTGAATAAGATCCAGAATAAGTTCTTAACAACATATAATGGGTTAGGTTTAGGAAGTATCCTATTGAAAAATGGATAAATTGATTTAGATTATCAAATATCACACCACTTTTGAAAAAAAACAATTCCACTGATTTGAATTATTTTGATGTAAATATAATTATAAGGGTTTTTGGATAGTTATCTGGAATATCATTCCATATTTTGACATCCATATGTTAATTTTGGATTGCGTTTATTAATATTTTTTCTATAGTGATGTTTTTTAACTACCATTTTTTATTTCACACAGTATATTTTCTTCGTTTTTACATTTATATATCAAAAATTGTATCTCCCAATCAGTTTACGATTTTGAGTGGGTAAATTATTTTTTGTCCAGTCAATTTCAAGTGAACCTAACCAATTTAAAAATCCATACGTGTACCAATGTGTGAACAATAATTACATATAAAAAAAATCATTTTTATTCCCTATTCACCCCCTCAAAAAACATTATGAACATAATTATCATTATAGGAAATGTTTAACTCATTTAGAATCATATCCATCATATTTAGAGTACATGATAATGTTTTGATAATTCAATTAATGTATTTTTATGGGGAAAAAAACTAAGGATCTATTGGATATGAAATGACATGTTGGATTATTATTTGAATATTTAATGTAGTTCTATTTACTTATATGATTAATATTATTCCTAATGGTTTTAAATAGAGTTTTTTCGAAAAATAATATTATATAAGTGGTTACATTTTTTTATTTCCTTCAAGTATTGTATGATCCACAGAATAATTATCACATATATATTTTAAAATTCATTATCACAAGTTTATAATCTATACAATTTGGAAACTAAGAGTGGTAGAAAAAAAATTAATTTTATTTTTTTCACCGAGTTGGCAGGAGCTACTATAGAAATGAAAATTAAAAGCGGTGGATTTTATTAACAATTTAACGAAGCATGGAAACCATTTTAATTTTTTAGTTCTAAAAAAGTGCACTAATAAAGGATGAAATTTATCAATTCTAAATTTATTACAAATAAAATATTACTGTTAATTGCACTTTTTTAAACAAATTAATTATTTATCTTAAAAAATTGTTAATTTAGAATTATATAGTTGTTAAATTTATAAAACATAAATTAGTGTCAAATTTTTTTAGTGATAAAAGTGTGCACTAATAATGGATTAAATTTTTAAATATTATTTAATTAATAAAAAAATTTATATTTAATAGTAATTTTTGGAAATAATTAAATATTTATCTAATAAAATTGGAAATGTTGAATTATATGGTTGTTAAATTTATATGTATCATTTTAGTTGTGCATGTTCCATTCACTTGGGCACTCAATCATTTTCAATTTTTATCCAAAATGGTTTTAAACTTTCCCATATTCTTTTATCCATTAATTTTCCATATTAGGCTTCATCTGCATGCTTTACCTTTACTCATTTCCTCTTAAATCTCCCAATATCCTCCATGAAATCTCAATAAACCAAACCACAAACAATTGATTCCCTTATAGCTCATCATCACCTCTATATGTTCTGATAAATGCACACTTATATTGATTTCACATCCACACTCCTCTCATGTATCCTTCATAAATCATCCTCACACCATAAATCCATGATTTTCCTTACTCAAAATCACATCCCCAAATATCAAGGCTAGTATCCCATTTAAATACCAACTCTCCCAATGTAATTGGGCCTAATTTTCTATTCAAATTTGGACACCTAAATTACATTATAGACTTTTTATCATCTATAGAAACTCAATAATCCTCTTATATGATGGGATGTCTTTAAATAATCATTAAACTACTACATTTATGTTCTTACTCTTATACCAGAGCATTACAATCCTTATTAATATTTTTATATCCATTTTCGATTTTCATCAATTAAGCACAATTTTTTGTGACTTATAGTTTCGCATCTATCAATTTTTTATTATTAAAATTATAATATTTTTAAACCCTATTGTTTTGAATATGCATTCTGTTTGTTTTGGATATATCTAATGTTCATTTTACTTTTAATATTCCTTTTATATACCATGTTATCATTATATATGAATATATATATATATATATATATTATATGAAATATACATATGCTATTAAAATGAAAATTTATTTCATATAATATGTATTCTATTTTTAATGAATAATATACATAAATGCAATTTAAATTATATGTTAACATGTAATATGAACTACAATGTAGTTTCTTTTGAAGATGTAGATTGAAATCCTACCAATTCTTATGATTTAATTTCATATATTTTATCTTTGTAAACCAGAATCTTATATAATTCATATTTTTTAGTGAAATGAAATGTATATGTCAAAGTTTTGTTTGGGAAATTTCCAAAGAATTACTATTGCGTAATCTAATAGTGGCCTAAAAAACATATTCTCAATTAATTAAATTTTCATCATACATTATATACATTCTTCATTACATATTCTATTTTGATGTGATATGTAAACTATAATCCTATAGTATGAACTATCATATTTAATTTTCATAATTAATTTTATTTCACTAACACAATTAATCAATGAATTATAATATCCATTTCATCTTATATGAATATGATCCTATATATTTTTTTCTCAATGGGTTTTATACATGAGTTATATTTTTCTATTGTAAAAAGTATTTATTACTTCAGATGATCCAAGTTTAAAATTTAATTAAATGCTTTTACTTCTTGTTTCTTAGGTGAAATTTTCAATAATTTAGATATTGTTAGTTATCATTTATCATGGTATTAATTGATAAACTATGTTAAATAGGCATGATAAAAATAGAAATCATTGGCTTGAATATGTTAATCATTTTCATTGCTAACTTCTAATCATAATTTTTAATGTTTTCCTTCCATTTTAATTGATATTATACTTGATGTTTCAATGAAGAAAAGATTTGAATCATCAAAAATTTCATTTTTTGGGATATGTGAATATAATGAAAGGGTTAATAGGTGCTAATTAGTTATATAATTCCAATTTCATGAATTAATGGTAGTATAATTGGGTTTCTAATTAGTGATGATCAGTCATTTTGATATATGAAACATTAAAATAAGTTTTACTTGTCTAATATAGTTTTCTCGAAACAATATATGATGCATATTTTTAAATATTTAGTTTATGTTTAATGATCCATTAGTGAATAATCTCGAATTTTATGTTCTATCATCAATTAAATTGATTAATACAAAATCATGTTATTAAATTTTATTAATAGGTTTCCTTTAAAGTTTCCTTTTGTTTTCGAATCCTCATTTTTTATTCCTCATTATGATAGATATCTTTATTTGTATACTTAAATAATTTACTCTATATATAATAATAGAAAATCATAAATACTAATTATAAATTTATCTACAATTTGTGATGGTAATTTTATGGGAAGTACACATATTTTGTAGGATTATCATATTAGAGAGGTGTATGATTCGATGGATTTTAATAGAAATGATTATGATTCAAATATAACATATACCCTAATAGTTGTTGATTAGTATGTATATCCCCAATATCACTATTATTTGTTTTAATATTACATTACATTTTAGTAAATGATTTTCAGAGATCATTATACTCTTTTATTTTATTTTTCATTTAAATTTTCATGAAAAAAGAATGATAAAATAGTTATAATTTATAAAAATTATTTAAAATCTACCATAAATTTTGAAAATATATTTTATTATATTACTGAATTTATTTTATTTCATATAAGGTTTTTTATTTAATGTAAAAAACATGGATAATGTTAGTTATTTTTGGTGTATATATAACATTTTTTTGATGTAATGTGGTATTTAACTTATTTCACGTGAAATTGGTTTCTTTACCCCATACTGATAAATTTTCTACAAATATTAGTTGATACAATAATTAGTAAATATTCAACCAATTATAACATTTTCACTAATTAAATTATGAATATATATGATTTTTTTTGAGGTGATGTACAAATTAGGGGAATACAAAATACAATTTAGATTTTCAACATTTATATATTATTTTTATAACATTATTATTTTATTATTATTCATTAAATATTTCAATAACATATTAATATTGTTTTATATAGTTCTATTATAAGAATAAGAGTTCTTAAATTTTCAATTAATAATAAACAGATTAGAATCAAAACCTTTAAATGAATGGTGATGATTGATTATTTAACGGTGAAAGAAATAATTCATAATAATATTGTCTTGTATATACTAACAATATATATGTGATGATTTTATAATACACTTTTTATGATATGTTTCTATATAGAAATGATAATAGTGGAATAATTCAGTATATTATATATATTTATCATTTTTTGTATTATATTCTTATATTGTGGGAGCGTGGAACAGAAGCCTATAATAAAAAAATTATAATTATTATTGGTAATTGACTAGTATTTCAAAATATTTATATTTCAAAAAAACCATCACAATTATTTACAGATAATTTATACTTATGTGAATTTTTTAATATAAAAATTTCATTATATTTTACAGCCTTTTGGTTACGTGGCATCACCTTCACAATATTAGTGAGCATGACTTAAATGGTTTTATTAATTATTTTTATACATTCATTCAGTAATATTTTTTTCATGTTTCATGGTTTTATAGTTATAATGATAATTTATTTTCAATATTCTTACTTGATGTATAGAATTTTAACACTTATTCCAATTTAGGAATTTTCAAGAAATATATGAATTATGATTTTTCTAACATTGTCGTATTATTCCAAAAAATACATGACATATTCTTTATCAAATATTTTATTTTGTTTTTTTTTCAGTTCCAAAAATATTCATAAATATATATTGTTCAATATTTAAGTGATATATTTTTTCTTAAAATAAAATAATTTTATAATAGGTACTGTTGATATATATTTTTTATTTATATTAAATTCTTAATTATATTTATACCTATAATCAATTATGGGTTATATAATCTATGTTTATTCATTATTAATATAAAATATTTTTATATGAAAATTCTATATCATGAATTCTGTAAAATTATATTTTCTTCTCATTGGGGTTTCCTGGATTTCTGATTCCTAATTTCCTTATGTCGCATTAATCAATTTTACTCATCAATTGGAATATTATATAATCAGGAAACCCTGGCATGATATCCTTCTACGTAAATTTAAAATATATAGTCTTATATGTATATAACCCTTTTTTGTAGATATATTATAATGATTATCTGTATTTATGATTTTTATATTTCCACATATAAATATATTTAAATTCTGATATATATTTATAATTTGAATTTATTATATATATTTATTTACTAATAATTTGTATTGTTACAACTGTTTTTATTATCTATACATATAAAACATAAGTATTCCAATTTCTTCAATCATGATCATTTAATATGATATAGACATGTACTAATGTCTGAATCCTTTGTTTGATAAAATTTATTATATCATTTATTAGTCATAAAATGTGATTCTAGAAATTATTATGATATTTCATGTTGAGAAAGTGTTTTATTCCATTTAGTGTATGTTTTCTTAAAAAATGCAACTGTAATAAATTTCGTATAAAATTATTATACTAAAATATATTTTCTATATTTAGATTTCAATTTGATTTCTAATGAAACATATAATAAATGTTATATTTATCAATTGGGTTTTTTGATTCTCGTTTTACACAATTTGGTATACATGTTCATATTATCTATTTTTGAAGATATTGATTATCAATAAACTATATTAATTATAATTATTAATTCTTTTAAGGATGAATCCAAACTGAAAACCCATCAAAGAAAATAATAATTAAGTGTTATCATCCATTATACTGCTCCAAAAAATTTATATATGGATCTGTTTAGGATAAACAATTTTTTATTTTGATAATGATATAGTTTGAAAGATATTTTTTTCATTGGATATTTTGTATAGTTAGGAGTGGATGTCTATATGTACCTCTAATACTTGTTTATATTTTTAGTTCATAATAAAATTATTAGATATTTTATGTTAATAATAATTACAGGGACTTTTTATTCTCATAATTATTGTTGGTAGTCAAAAAAAATTCCAAGGATCCTTGATTCTATATTTAAGAAATCACTAATACATGAAAGTACCTAATTACACAATTTCACAAAAAATCCATTTTCTGTATAATTAAATATTATTTACCTACCCTTGTATACATTAAAATCCAAAATAAAATATTTAGGTAACATGGATACTATAAGAAGCATTTTGACAAATAATACTTTAAAGAACGATGATTATAAAACCGTGGGGTGTTTAAATATTTGTTTCCTATATACATAACTGTTATTTATCTCTTTTGAAATTTTTATTACGGTTATTGAATCATTTTCTTGGACTAATTTATGAATACTCATCACTACTTTACAGTATGAGCATTGAAAACACTCATCTCTCACGATAAAAACGTTGATCACCCACATCTTGTTATTATGTGGAATAATTATTCATTATCAGAGTTAATTTGTTCTACAATAAAATTGAAACGTAGACATGGGAAATCCTATAAAGGTTCCTTCTTATATATGATAGAAAATAAATAAGAAAAAAACTACATATTTGTTAAATGTTTTATATTATATCGTCTTATTTTTGTTAGAGTAGGTTGTTTATGTTACCAATTGAATCCAGATCTATTTTTATGTTTCGTATTGTGGCATGAAAGTCTTATTAAATTTTAATGGAATGACAATTTTCTATATATATTTGTACGAATTTATATGATGAATATATATTAATATATATATATATATATATTAAAAAGTGTATGTTTTTCGTTATAATGATTATATCAATCTCTATTCATTGGGCTTATTTCATTGAATATATGGTCTCTCATGATTTTAATCTTGTTGAATTTATGTAATGTAGAGCATAAATATAAACATTATCAATATTATACGATTCCAAATAAGTTTAAACTAAAACATTGATCTTTGACCTTACAATAATAAATGATTCTCATTGCTTTTGCTCAGAAGGTAAACAAGACGAATATAATGATATGAATAATATGATTAGACAAGATATGTTTATATAATTAAAAGGAAACAAAAATTTAATAAAACATATTAAATTTGAAATAAAAATATTTTTATTGAATATATAAATCTATTCTTTTTCTCTGATAATGTTAATTAATATTAATTATTATTTATGTTTGGATTTTTATGTAGTGAAACATTGGAAATATTTCCTAACTGATTGATTTAATGGAAATTTTGTTTAGTATTATATCAGTAACTAGGGATTTGGATATTAAAATACAACTCTTCATTGATAGAAGATAAATAAATATATATATGTTTTAAAGAAAAGTTATATTTGATTATATTCATTGAAAAATTAATAGTAAACATTAAAAAAAACCTACTAGAACAGAATTGAAAACACTATTCAAATGTATTTATATGCATGAAGGAATAACATTTTTTAAAATATACATCTTCATTCCTCTCAGTATATGATGTTAACAAAATATTTATAAATTATTTCCATTATTTAGAATCATTTATTTGTAATTTAGTTTTTTCAATATCCATATGAACTATGAACTTTCATGTTTTTAATTAGACATTGATGTATAGTATGATGCAATCATATAGGAAAAGTACTAGCATCTTATTTTTTGTTGATGTTACCATCAAACATTTAACATCATAACTTAAATGTGGTATACACTGTTTTAATAAATATTTATTTTTAGTTATATTTTTAAATGAATCTGTATGGGTGTGATTTATGTAATGTTTCCTAAGATATAGATATAAATAAATGCTTCAGTAATTTTGATTTTGATTTTCATAAAAAACCATCATGGAGTTGTTTTAGTTTAATTATATATAATTTTTTTGGTGTTTATTAGTTATTTTATATAGAGTACTATATTTCAAATGTAATTAAATTTCAAAATTTTATATAAATATTTTATTTCTGAACATGTTTATAATGAGAGGTATATTCAATATGTGGTTTTTTGGTAAATGTTTTAGGAACACAATATAAAACATCATATATTAAATTCATATTTATAGTGAATGATCATAATAGGTTGTTTCACCTATGGTCAAAAATATTATTTCAATGTTAATAATAAAATAACATACGTTATAAATTAGGGAACCTACAAATGAACAGTTATATTATTTAAATTTTAATGCATTTACATGAAATTTTTATTTCTTCATGATATGTGACAAATGATGACCTTGCTAATATTTTGGAAGATGATATAAGTTTTTATTATAAATGTGTGTCTAGTTTTGATGACCATTCCATTTTTGATAAACTATTTTTCCACATTGTTATTATCAATCAAGTTTCCTTTTTTACCAACATTTATATAATGAATACATAATATGTTTCTTATTAGTGTTATATAATATACTGAAGAATTAGTTTTTAAATATCTTATAAGTATTTCATCTTTTATAAAAATAAATTATTTTTTTGTCCCAATATCAATCCAAAATTAGATTTATACAATTGTATTTTATTTTATTCATAAAAAATGATAGTTTTTATAGAGAAATGGGTTTCATATGATTTTTTAAAGATTGTTATGTTCATATAATTTGAACAAAAATTATTGTATTATATATTTATTCTTAAAAATCTTTTTTCGGAAGACATCATTAGTAAAAAATTGTTTCAATATCACACACATATATATTATATTTATTTTCGTTATATATATAGTATAATCTAATTTTCTAATATACTTTTTGGTAATGTCTAGAGTGTTCCCATTTTTCATGTTCTAACAAGGTGAGTTTTATTTACTTCATATTAGATCAGATTCATTAATGATATTCTATTCATGATGTGTATTCTAGGGGACAAGTGCAGCGGGTGTTCATTATCTTTTCTTTGCTAGAAATTTTGTTGTAGTTCTATTTATAGTGGTTATTATTCAAATAATGCTTATTTAATATAACGACCCACACTTTACATACATTGTTAATACTTCAAAATTGAAGCACATTTATTACAACATATGACAAAACCACAAAGGACCGTATAGGTATAGTGTCTTTAGAAACTGGGAAACATAAACAACTGGTTCATAAATCTTCTACAGTGTCTCCCATTTATTTCATCATATCTAGGGTCCCTTTTAGAATATTCTACTTAATATCCATCTTCCTGACCTGGGGAAAAGAAAACATAAAAGGGTGAGCTCAAATGCTCAGCAAGGGCAAATAAAGGAAATAAAAATCATATCATATCTTTCTGAAAATCAAAACCTGCAAAAGAGATCATAATATCTTAACATGGAATAAATCATAGAAGTGAAAATGAGATCCCCAAAATCATAACATAAAACTTGAAACTTTGTGGCATGCACACATAATCATGGAGATCATTTCTTGTTAGTCATGACTCATTGCCAAGACTATCTTAGTGGACAAAGTCCCTTTCTGAACCGAGTTCACTCCTCGTTTCAGTCCTGTATCACTGAACCGAAATAACCTTCCGTTCCAGCCATGTCTATCTCATGAGATATAAAATCTTTACCCAATGCATTGGAGGGAGATATAGGTCCCACCCATCTCTTAATGATACCATTCTTATGTGTGCCACAAAATCATAAACCATACATCATAGCATAACCCATGTAATAAAAATGGGATTCTTAAACAACATGACATCATAAAACAATTCATATAAGATAAAGGAATTAATAAACATATTTCCATCACAACATAATAAAATCCATGTAATAATAGGGATAAAAACAGAACCCTTTAATATCTTAGACGGAAAATAACTTTGATAAAACACTTGAACTCCATTCTTGAGGAAAATATCCTTTCTTCTTTAAAAACACTTTTCTTTTCATAACATGTCATACAACATTAAAATAAAAGAAGTTGATTAAAAATAAACTTGAAAACTTTTAAAGGAAGCTTCTTTGAAATAATGTTTTAAAAATCCAGTCATGCCGTATAAGTTAAAAAAAACATTCTTTCGTACTTTTGTCGGAAAAGTCATAAAGTACCTCGTACGAAAAACGACAAAAAATTCCTTTCATATCTTTTACTAAAAACTCACCGAAGGGTAAAATAGGATTTAAACCATTGTAATTGGATGGAAACAATATTACATATTGAGGGAACATGGATGTGGATGATAAGATACACCCCAGTAAATGCTAAAGTATAAACAATCTCGGATAAAAATGAGATTGTGATATTTCCCTTACCTTAGGTCCGATTTGCTTTGTTCGTGTCCGAATCTCCTGTATAATGGTTTAAATAATGTTATTGACTTATTCCAGAATCATACATATTGATATGAGATCATATATGGTCATATTATTAGCTTCTTGTTAGTAATATTTCATTGTTACTTGTTACTCGGGTCTTTATAACTTTTTGTTCTTATGCGTGTTTTGTCGAATAAATTCTTATTCTTATATTTAGGTTATAGATAATTCATTTCCATAATGGTATTAGTGTAGTATACACCATATTCATTCATTCAATTCATTTATATAATCATTATGAAATGAAGATCATGTAGAACGAGTCGCATCACATCGTGGAGACGGTATTCCGTACGTACGCACGAGTGATGATATCGTTCCTATGATCGTGGAATTGTATTGGAGTATATATATATATTATTTCAGTATCAATATTACTTAATAATAATCATATATAGTTACTGATTACACCATTATACCCATCCTTGTAAGGTGATGGTGGAAAATAGATTACACCACGGCGTGGAGACGGTATTCCGTACGTACGCACGCGCGGTGATTTCATTTTTCCGTAGGATGGATAGAAGGTGAATTAGGGTTGTTTCATATTTATAATAACATATCAGTATGTAAGTAATACTGATGTTATTACTTCATCATGAAACAACTAAAGAAGAATAAGTTGAAGAAGAAAGAAATTGAAAAGATCGGTAATGGATATTACCTCTTCTTTGGAACGCCTCTTTGAATCCTCCACTTAAGGAACTAAGAGTGGTCTTTGGAGAAGACCAGGACCTCTAGGACTATTCTAGGGAAGTGGAGGGGAGAAAAGGGCAGGGGTTGGCCGAGCTTGAGTGCTCAAATTGGTGTGAGGAGGAGGGGGAGGAGGTGTCATTTTATAAGGGAGGAGAGGGGCACCTTAGGAATTCTTAAAAATATTAATTTATAATAAATATAACCCCACTTAAAAACCTCCAACAATGACTCATATTCGAAGCTTAGATGAGATAGGGTTGTAATCGCATCAACCAATAAAATTTATACATGTTTGGATCTTATTTTAAACCTTATCAATTAGATTTAACTCTAAGTTAAATAATTTAACTTTTACCGTGTCTTTTTGTTTTCTTTCACTATATGGTTAATACACTTACTATAACATGCCAAACGAACCCCAAATTGTATATTATTAATACATATATCCTTATCTAAGTCATTTGGCCGAACCTTAGATTTTTAGGAATAAAATAACAATTAATAATATAATATTTGATTTAAAAACTATTTTGTGTCAATTTTGACACTATTTGATATATGATTTTTTTGAAAGTCATAACAGAATTATATATTCGAACCAAGTTGATTAAATCAACACTAATATATCATAGTAACCTAGAAAATTAGTGGAATTCATAAAAAGTCTTAAATTACATTTATTTTGGTATTTATATTATCAATTATGTCAATATTTCATTAATAAGATAATTACTGCATCATCTTTGTGTCATAAATAAATTATATTATATGCTGTCTAAAAATTACAAATAAAATACCATCATGTATGAAATCTTTTTAGCTTTCTAATGAATATTTATAGTCGAATTTATCTTATGTATATCCCCATATTAAAAATGATTTACTTATTAAACTTTGATTTTAACTATTTTAACCCTTCTTTAAATAAATTAATAATAAATGTCCTAATCTAATCCAAGTGGGCCTAAATGGTCATATTTTATTCCTAAGTTTGTTTTTGGTCGAATTACACTTGTCCAATAGAATTAGGACATGTGTTAGGGTAATATTAATATCATATTTACCCTTAGTTACCCTATTTACTATTAACCGTGGTAAAAAAAGTAAAAAGTTACTATTCACCAAAAAATTATTTTCATCTCATTGAACCACATTTTAGTCCTTGATATTAACCGTGTCTCTCGGATTTTCGAAATTCCATTCACAGAAGCGGTAAAATTATGTTTTATGCAAAATTCCGTTTTTTAACCTACCACTTAGTGGTTTCACTATTCATCAAAAATTGAAAGTTTTCAGAAAAATGCCAAAATTTCATCATAAGCTATATTTCATATTCCGAATTCAAAAATGAAGTCTATTTTACCAAATTCATAACATAGAAGTTGCATTAATTAATTTTATAATTAAATCCCGCTGTTAAAACAAATAGCGTGTTTTTTAAGAAACAAAATCTATCAAAAGATTGACACTTGATTATGTCTGGTTTAAATGTGAAATTACAAACAATGACCAACATTGTATTAAATTGTAAAAATATATTCTAAATATACTTTAAAACCACTCAAATTAATAATTTATCACTATTAATTATTTCGATTAAAAAAGTTTTTTTTAATTATAATTTAGTAATTTTCACTATTCATTAGAATATGAAAGTTATCCGAAAAGTACCAAAATTTCACCTTAGGCTAAATTCGATACTCCGAATCCAAAAATGAATTCCATTTTGAAAAATAAAATTTACAAAATTTCCAAAAAGTGGTTATTACTATTCATAACGGCTAGTTTTAATAATATTTTAATAGCATATCGTTGTTTCGTGAAACTCAGTATTGCGTACTACACACGCTATCGAGGAAGGTCGCGATTGCGTGTAACGGAAGGAAAGTCAAGGATGCGTATTGTGAAAGCTTCTTTTGTTGTAGCGTACAACACAAGACATTAATGAAATTTAAAAAGAATATTTTTCATAAAATCTTGGGGCGTTACATTCTACCCCCCTTAAAATGAATTTCGCCCTCGAAATTCGTCGGGGTTATAAATGGTTTACTATTCAAAATTTTCTTTGATAGAAACCCACATCGTAAAAAGGAATACCAAAACATGGCTTTAAAAAACTAAAGTATGAAATGTAACGATTACCCAAATATACTAATCACTGGGTTTCCACATAGGTGAAAATATGGATATGGAAGAAAAATATAACCATCATGTTCTGATGGAGAGTGGTAGAGAACATGGCTATGGAAAAGCCAGTAATCACAAATCCATAGATTTGTGATGATATAAGGTACCATCTGATTCATCAGGTATAAGATCACTAGGAAAACATTTTTGGTTTTCAAGATCATTCCCCTAAAGTTGAAAATTTGCTTAGAATAAATACTTACTTTATTTTGGTAAAATATCACTTTTGTTCGTGCCTTGAACAATTTCTACTTCATCTCTTAAATAAATGAAGTTGAATTTGTTATTCGTGATGTGTTAGCAGATCATGTGATAGAATGACAGGTCATTCCATCTGTCTCAAACAAAAGGTTAGCAAAACTTATATACATAAGTCGATCTATAGTGAGATTAATCATATATGGTTCCTAAAATGGACTTATACTTCATATATCATACTGCTTAATATAATAAAACTAGTTTCTACTAAATAGGGACTTCCTGTAGGTCAGTGGTAGGCGATAAAGGCCAGTCGCACTTCGGTTGTGGGTTCGATTCCCACAGCCTTGTCCGAAGCGATGGGCTGTCGCCCGTCCTGCAGGTTGTCCTTTTTCCAAAACTACTATAACATCCCATCAATAATATCGTCCAACACAATCCATTCCAATCTTTAGGCTTATCCATAATACTGCAGTCCACTCTCATAACATAGTGGAAACAATTACCAGAGATTTAATATCATCGTTGATCCCCATATATCATAAGATATGTTTTTTTTTGTCACATTCCAAACATTCAAAGTCCTTAATCATGTATACTCTTGAATACCCATTGAACCTTAGTGAAAACTTGAATGCTGTCAAAAGTTAACTCTTTCCACATACCAAAATCCAAAAATTCTATATACTCAAACCATGATATAACCTTCTCCTTATATCAGTCATGAGCTCATGAATACTATCAAACATTTTATTTTCTCCTTATCCCTTCATTATTCGCATATCATCTACATTCCAAAAATATATGAATAACCTTTCATGGATACTGGTAACATTAATCAGACAACAATGTAACAATCCTTACATGTCTCTTTATTCCATAGTGCCATGAGATTACTTATATAACATTACACATGATAAACATGTAATCATTCCACTACATTCTTAAACCATTGACCGAGCTTCAACAATTCTTTCATCTCACACATCATTTGTAGTCTCTTCATCATCATCCACATAAATACTACCCATATGACCATACTGATTCTCTTCATGAGTCTTTCCCTTAGGGCATTTGTTTGCATAATGCCCATACATTCCACATTTAAAATACTTAACCATTTTTGATGTCGTAGCAATACCATTATCCTCATCTATGTTGTTAACTGAACCTTTTCCTTTGCATTTACTTTCTTTGTGTCCTTCTTTTCCACACCCAAAGCATCTTCCAGTTCCTTTGAAACATTCTCCTTGATGCCTCTTCCCACATGATTTACATAGGGGAAATTGAACTTTCTTTCCTCTATGATCATCATGAAACTCCATCTTTCTCTTATTAGCCGAGTCAGGAAACTTACCAAATTTTAATTATTGATCATATTATGAGATTGTTGATTCGGCATAATAATGATGTTTGGACATCCAAATACCATTTCTTTTGGTTGCTCATGAAGAATATCATTCCATTGTCCATCATATCCTCCATTATTGTGAATCATCTTGTTTCCAGCCATTTTCTAAAACCCAAAAAGAATAGTGTGAGAGGCAAAAATCATGCTAGGGAAAAAAACATAATAAAGGGAAAGTACCTTCAATATCTAACATCTTAGGTTAAATTCTAAGATCATTATCGTAGTTCTAGGACTATATCCTATACGTATACTTATCCTTAGGGGAATCCCTAGACATACCTTAGAAATATCTCTAGGGATCTCACTAACGTTTTCACATCCTAGTTTCCAAAGGTTAACTAAACCTTTCCTCTGATACCAACTGTAACGACCCACACTTTACATACATTGTTAATACTTCAAAATTGAAGCACATTTATTACAACATATGACAAAACCACAAAGGACCGTATAGGTATAGTGTCTTTAGAAACTGGGAAACATAAACAACTGGTTCATAAATCTTCTACAATGTCGCCCATTTATTTCATCATATCTAGGGTCCCTTTTAGCATATTCTACTTAATATCCATCTTCCTGACCTGGGGAAAAGAAAACATAAAAGGGTGAGCTCAAATGCTCAGCAAGGGCAAATAAAGGAAATAAAAATCATATCATATCTTTATGAAAATCAAAACCTGCAAAAGAGATCATAATATCTTAACATGGAATAAATCATAGAAGTGAAAATGAGATCCCCAAAATCATAACATAAAACTTGAAACTTTGTGGCATTCACACATAATCATGGAGATCATTTCTTGTTAGTCATGACTCATTGCCAAGACTATCTTAGTGGACAAAGTCCCTTTCTGAACCGAGTTCACTCCTCGTTTCAGTCCTGTATCACTGAACCGAAATAACCTTCCGTTCCAGCCATGTCTATCTCATGAGATATAAAATCTTTACCCAATGCATTGGAGGGAGATATAGGTCCCACCCATCTCTTAATGATACCATTCTTATGTGTGCCACAAAATCATAAACCATACATCATAGCATAACCCATGTAATAAAAATGGGATTCTTAAACAACATGACATCATAAAACAATTCATATAAGATAAAGGAATTAATAAACATATTTCCATCACAACATAATAAAATCCATGTAATAATAGGGATAAAAACAGAACCCTTTAATATCTTAGACGGAAAATAACTTTGATAAAACACTTGAACTCCATTCTTGAGGAAAATATCCTTTCTTCTTTAAAAACACTTTTCTTTTCATAACATGTCATACAACATTAAAATAAAAGAAGTTGATTAAAAATAAACTTGAAAACTTTTAAAGGAAGCTTCTTTGAAATAATGTTTTAAAAATCCATTCATGCCGTATAAGTTAAAAAAAACATTCTTTCGTACTTTTGTCGGAAAAGTCATAAAGTACCTCGTACGAAAAACGACAAAAAATTCCTTTCATATCTTTTACTAAAAACTCACCGAAGGGTAAAATAGGATTTAAACCATTGTAATTGGATGGAAACAATATTACATATTGAGGGAACATGGATGTGGATGATAAGATACACCCCAGTAAATGCTAAAGTATAAACAATCTCGGATAAAAATGAGATTGTGATATTTCCCTTACCTTAGGTCCGATTTGCTTTGTTCGTGTCCGAATCTCCTGTATAATGGTTTAAATAATGTTATTGACTTATTCCAGAATCATACATATTGATATGAGATCATATATGGTCATATTATTAGCTTCTTGTTAGTAATATTTCATTGTTACTTGTTACTCGGGTCTTTATAACTTTTTGTTCTTATGCGTGTTTTGTCGAATAAATTCTTATTCTTATCTTTAGGTTATAGATAATTCATTTCCAGAATGGTATTAGTGTAGTATATACCATATTCATTCATTCAATTCATTTATATAATCATTATGAAATGAAGATCATGTAGAACGAGTCGCATCACATCGTGGAGACGGTATTCCGTACGTACGCACGAGTGATGATATCGTTCCTATGATCGTGGAATTGTATTGGAGTATATATATATATATTATTTCAGTATAAATATTACTTAATAATAATCATATATAGTTACTGATTACACCATTATACCCATCCTTGTAAGGTGATGGTGGAAAATAGATTACACCACGGCGTGGAGACGGTATTCCGTACGTACGCACGCGCGGTGATTTCATTTTTCCGTAGGATGGATAGAAGGTGAATTAGGGTTGTTTCATATTTATAATAACATATCAGTATGTAAGTAATACTGATGTTATTACTTCATCATGAAACAACTAAAGAAGAAGAAGTTGAAGAAGAAAGAAATTGAAAAGATCGGTAATGGATATTACCTCTTCTTTGAAACGCCTCTTTGAATCCTCCACTTAAGGAACTAAGAGTGGTCTTTGGAGAAGACCAGGACCTCTAGGAATATTCTAGGGAAGTGGAGGGGAGAAAAGGGCAGGGGTTGGCCGAGCTTGAGTGCTCAAATTGGTGTGAGGAGGAGGGGGAGGAGGTGTCCTTTTATAAGGGAGGAGAGGGGCACCTTAGGAATTCTTAAAAATATTAATTTATAATAAATATAACCCCACTTAAAAACCTCCAACAATGACTCATATTCGAAGCTTAGATGAGATAGGGTTGTAATCTCATCAACCAATCAAATTTATACATGTTTGGATCTTATTTTAAACCTTATCAATTAGATTTAACTATAAGTTAAATAATTTAACTTTTACCGTGTCTTTTTGTTTTCTTTCACTATATGGTTAATACACTTACTATAACATGCCAAACGAACCCCAAATTGTATATTATTAATACATATATCCTTATCTAAGTCATTTGACCGAACCTTAGATTTTTAGGAATAAAATAACAATTAATAATATAATATTTGATTTAAAAACTATTTTGTGTCAATTTTGACACTATTTGATATATGATTTTTGTGAAAGTCATAACAGAATTATATATTCGAACCAAGTTGATTAAATCAACACTAATATATCATAGTAACCTAGAAAATTAGTGGAATTCATAAAAAGTCTTAAATTACATTTATTTTGGTATTTATATTATCAATTATGTCAATATTTCATTAATAAGATAATTACTGCATCATCTTTGTGTCATAAATAAATTATATTATATGCTGTCTAAAAATTACAAATAAAATACCATCATGTAGGAAATCTTTTTAGCTTTCTAATGAATATTTATAGTCGAATTTAGCTTATGTATAACCCCATATTAAAAATGATTTACTTATTAAACTTTGATTTTAACTATTTTAACCCTTCTTTAAATAAATTAATAATAAATGTCCTAATCTAATCCAAGTGGGCCTAAATGGTCATATTTTATTCCTAAGTTTGTTTTTGGTCGAATTACACTTGTCCAATAGAATTAGGACATGTGTTAGGGTAATATTAATATCATATTTACCCTTAGTTACCCTATTTACTATTAACCGTGGTAAAAAAAGTAAAAAGTTACTATTCACCAAAAAATTATTTTCATCTAATTGAACCACATTTTAGTCCTTGATATTAACCGTGTCTCTCGGATTTTCGAAATTCCATTCACAGAAGCGGTAAAATTAAGTTTTATGCAAAATTCCGTTTTTTAACCTACCACTTAGTGGTTTCACTATTCATCAAAAATTGAAAGTTTTCAGAAAAATGCCAAAATTTCATCCTAAGCTATATTTCATATTCCGAATTTAAAAATGAAGTCTATTTTACCAAATTCATAACATAGAAGTTGCATTAATTAATTTTATAATTAAATCCCGCTGTTAAAACAAATAGCGTGTTTTTTAAGAAACAAAATCTATCAAAAGATTGACACTTGATTATGTCTGGTTTAAATGTGAAATTACAAACAATGACCAACATTGTATTAAATTGTAAAAATATATTCTAAATATACTTTAAAACCACTCAAATTAATAATTTATCACTATTAATTATTTCGATTAAAAAAGTTGTTTTTAATTATAATTTAGTAATTTTCACTATTCATTAGAATATGAAAGTTATCCGAAAAGTACCAAAATTTCACCTTAGGCTAAATTCGATACTCCGAATCCAAAAATGAATTCCATTTTGAAAAATAAAATTTACAAAATTTCCAAAAAGTGGTTATTACTATTCATAACGGCTAGTTTTAATAATATTTTAATAGCATATCGTTGTTTCGTGAAACTCAGTATTGCGTACTACACACGCTATCGAGGAAGGTCGCGATTGCGTGTAACGGAAGGAAAGTCAAGGATGCGTATTGTGAAAGCTTCTTTTGTTGTAGCGTACAACACAAGACATTAATGAAATTTAAAAAGAATATTTTTCATAAAATCTTGGGGCGTTACATTTAATGTAATTAAATGAAATTTTTCTGGAAAACATGATTTTATATTTTTATATACATTCATGACATTATTTTTTTAAAACATTCCTAAATTAGTTACTTTTTGGTTTGTTGCTTCTAGTTTGATTACTTGTTTTTTTGTTTGTTCTTTCAATGATTGTTGGTGTTCATTCATTATATTAGTTCATTATAATGAGAATGAAATATCATGAAAATTTTATATTCACATGGGTGGAATAATATATATATATATATATATATTTACACATTGGAGTATGCACACACACACACACAATTATATATGAGCTTTTGGTTTTCATATTCCACACATCTCATTATATGTGTGTGTGTGGGTTTAAACAGACAGACATATTTGGTCAAGATAATATATATGCAAAAATAAATTATATGTTATTGAAAATTAAATTTTAATTTCATTAAAGGATTTAATAAATTGAACTTATGAAATTTATATAGATATTTGATGAATATTATTAATAATCCCTATTTACAATATTTATAATCAAATTTTTTCCAATATAATTCAAAAATTCAATATAATCCTCAAATTGAAGATTTTTATATAATAAATTTTAAATATATATTTAATTTATATTATTTAATAAATTGTTACAGTTTCAATATAAAATTTGAGATATAATATTTTCTAATTACAATTGTCTATAATTTTAAAATTAAAATATTTCATTAGTAAACTATGTTAAAAATATTTTTATATATGAAGACTATTTTTTTACGTATATCTATACATTTTTTATTATAAATAAAATTTCATAATATGTTAATATTAATAACAAATCAGAAAAATATTTTTGAAAATATATCTAATATTAATATAATACATTAGAAAATTCAATTTATTTATTATGTATTATATTTTTAGAAATTAGTATTATATTTATGTAAAATATTATTAATTATACCCACATCACACATATTGGTCTCGATAATAATATATATACAAATATTTTATATGATAAATAATTATAATATCATTTATAATATATATTAATTATATAGGTAATTAATAAATTTTTAAATTATTATAATTTAAATATAAAAATTAATGAGTAATATTTTGAAATATATATGATATAAAATTTAATTTTAATACCTTTTTAGTAAAAAATATTAAATGTAAATTTCATTTAAATAATTAATATTCTTACGTAAATGTATATATTATTAATTAGTGAAAATAATTATTTTTAAATTTTAATTACAGCAAATAATTCATAGAAATATTTTTGAAAATATAACTTACATTATTTAAAAATGATAAATTTTTTATATTTTAATTATTAATAATAGTAGTAATTATTATTATTTTTATATATATTATTATCAATCTTATTTTGTATATAAATATAGTAGTAGAAAATGTTAATCTTAAGTGCGCTCTCACAAACACACACATATATACGTATGTATATATATATAGTTTTAATAATATATTTTCATTATAAGAATTTTATAATGGAATATATATATATTTATGAAATGAAATTATAATATTTTTAATAATATGTTTTAGTTTAATAACTAATTTATAATTTTTTTCAAATAATTATAACTAAAATATAAAACATAATGAAAATTATTTTTTAATACCAATGGTAGTAAATTTAATATTTATATTTTATTATTAAAGTATATTGACAATAAATTTAATTTATAATATAACTAATAATTTTTAAATACAATTAATATATAATAATATTTTGTATATTTCATATTAAACATATTATATACATATTATATAATTTAGAAATATTAGTATTTTAAAATATAATATTATAAATCTTATAGAACATTAAATAATTATTAATATAGATTTATAAAAAAATTATCAACGAATATTTTATCATGGATAAATGAAGATATATTAACACAAAATTTTACAGTCATAAATATCAATCAATATCAGTGATAAAATTTACCCCAAAGAAATAAAAATATCATCACTTTCAATTTTTTACTAACGGTGTTTTATTATATGTATTTTTTTAGTAAGTTTAGATAAATCCCTTGATTTTATTTTAAATGAACCTTAAGAAAAACAAAACACATCAATCTATTAAAACTCTTTTTGAAGTTTAATATCACCGCCTTTTTAGTGGATCATTTTTTATAGATCAACTTGAAAAAAATATAAGAAAGTCAAAAATTATTTAAATGTATTTATCCAAAAAGCATGTATATGATTTTGGTCATTCTATATTTTTATTTGTTAGAGATTTTATATCAATTGTTTCCAAAAAACATATTACAAATTTTTTCTGTGGTATCCCTATTACTATATTTCATATGGATTCATCTTTTTAATCAATCATATTGAATCATTGTTTTTTAACATAAACCAATAACCACATCATTACCATCCAGTAGTGAGTTCATTAAATCATTAATATATTATTCAATGTAGAATATATTTTTTAATAAAATTTTTCCTAATAGATCAAACTGTTGAAACATTATTCAAGATATTAGGATTCTTAATGTAATTTAGAAAATCAAATAAGGTGGAACACATTGATCATTTGGATTATTGAGTCTTTGTCATACATCTACATTTATTTTATAATAATATCTAATAAATATTTCTATATTAAATACCTCACTTATTTTGTTGTAAGAGATTTATAAAAAAATTATTATTATAAAATTCATTTAATATGATGTATTTAATTTTACCATTAGTTATATTTAAATCATTTTTCCATATACATCACCATGTAAAAAACTAATCATATATCACGTTTTCTTCCTATATGATTATTAGGTAAACTCAAATATTCTAGAATCCATTAATTAGTCATAAATCATTATTATTTTACAATTTTAAATTATAATTTCATTTTATTCTATAAAAATTGTGATATTATAGATGATTTTTTTAATAAACATTGTCCAACAAATAATTACATAAATAGTTTTCTTCTTATACTATGTGAATAAAGTTTTTATCCTTAATTTTATGTTAATAATGAATTCATAGAGTTAATGTTCCATATATTAATAAACATCATTTTTAATATATGATTATACACAAAACCATTTTTAATGATATATTAAATCTAGAGTCAAATAATTCAATCAAACTCATTATGTTCTAATTATGTCCAATAATAAAAAGTGATTTAATTTTTTATATCTTTTTCGGCTATCATATTCATTCATATTAACATTATTTTCATTTAATATATATTACATTTATAAAACAAATTATTTATATCAATTAATTTATATAATGTAATTTAAATCCTTTTGATTATTTTTATTTTATATTCAAATTTTAATTTTATTAAACCAAATATGTTAATGTGAATTAAAAATGGATGGATTCAAATCTTTTGGAAACATCTTATTTTGATGGGATTAAATATATTGTCTTGTTTTTAGTTGAACATATAAATAACCTATCTCCAAAAAATTCATTATATTTATATATGGGTTTATTATGATTGAAAAAAACATGTTCTAAGAAGTGAATGTTATTAGAAACTGAAAACAAAATCAATATGCAAAGAAAGAAATAACAATATATTAAAAAAATTTACAAACATGATACATTCACCAAATATGTTCAAGGACCATTTTTAAATCATTTTTATTACGATCATTGAGGACTAACTAATGAACACACCCATATATATTTTACCTACCGGTCAACTGAATCACCCAATGCATCAGTGGGGTTTTTAAAAAATAAATTTGAATACATGTACCTCATTCTTCAAAAGGTAGAAGGAGTATGAGTTCTTAGAGAGGTTTGGTCGGAGGATTCAACAATCATTAATACCCCAACATGAAGGTCACTACCTTCTTATATACCCATAGGTGATACTCCCATATTTCCAATGAATTGGATCATATTTATAACTATATACAAGTAAATGGATTTAGTTACAACTTTTTAAACCCTCTTCTAAATTAATTCGCTCCTTTTTTTACCATAGGAATTTTTAGTATTAGTGAAACTCATTATATAATAGATCTAGACATTAAATATGGATATTCATATATCATTTCAAAATTATAACACCCCACCAATCCATGACCCGTTAAGGGAATTTTCTTCAGGTGTTTTATATGTTATTAGTCACACATCCATATATGATAGAGGGTATTGAATAACAATAAAGGTATAATGTAACACATTTGGGATAATATACACCCATTCCGAAGTAATTAACACATAAAAATATGACAACCTAAACTGAAATAATAATCTGAGTATTCAAAAACAATAAATTAAATTTGTACTATAAGAAATGAAATTATGAATCATAAATTGATAAATCAAGACTAATATCCCACAAGGCTGATCACATATACATATAAACAAAATAAAAAAAACTATGATGTATTACACCATTCCAAGGACAAATCATATCCCCATATCTACATTGTATCTGAGTTATACCTATTGACCACACAACAACTAGCCTCTTCCAAATTCTAAGCTATGAATATACGTTCCTCATGGGTATTGATGTTTTATTGGCACTCGATATTGGTGTGAGTAAAATACAAAAGGAACATGCCTAAGGTATCCCGAACATTATCGGTAAATACATGATATACAAATATGATACACTCAGTTGAATATGTAAAACATAAATGAAAAATAATATAAATCATTTTTATCTTTGGGTTCTAAGGTGACACATAGGATCTACCATACATGCTTTGTCAAGTACTGTAACATATACAGGAACATTGAATATTCATGCTAAGGGAATGATAATGTTACACCATTAATATAATCATAAGCATATATAATCACTAAAGTGGTATAGAATCCCACCCAAATTAAATAACATATACATATCATTAGTGGGGGGCGGGTAGTATAATCATCCCAACGATATTATTTATTACATTCATTTTTTATTTAGGTATTATGTGTCCATTTCATCCATATCATATATATAATAGTGGGGGATGATTTTTCTACTAAACATCAAATTTATTATATTCAAATTTTTCCAAGGGTGGGGGAGGAAGTGCTACCCAACCACCAATATAATAATAAAATAAAGGGATGTGAAACACTTCCAACAATGTCATTTGAATACGTTTATTTATATTCTGGTTTAATCACCATATATTAATGAAAATACTAGTAATATCTTATTTTATAATTTATAATCAAAAGTACCTAGTAAACATCATACTCATATCATATATTTTCAGGTATAATCACATGATCCTAATTAATATATGTGGCATTCAATATATGATTCAGTCTAATCACCAAATCTGGGAAAATATCTTTTTCCTATCATATAGTGTCATAAACAATTATAGGATCCTTGGATATATCCTAGGAATACCATATAGTTTCATTTGTAATCATTGAATCCTATTAACTGTATGAGGAATCTCATATAACATAATAATGGTGGGAAAATTTCAACCCTATGAAATTCCATTCTATCAACCACACAAAGGTAATCTGTAGAACCAAACCATCACACATATCGTAGGTAGACATAGGGTATGTAAAACTTATATTCATCAAAACATATATAAATTGATATCAATTTTGATCTTTGGGTTTTAATGTGACACTTGAAATAAACACAACCTACATCTCAGCCATACCCATCTCCAGGGTCAATGTAAATCTTAGCAACCCACTAGTATAATGTCCCAACCATAAACCACAAATATTGTAGGTAATTTAAAATATAATTAACATTCTTTAAATTCCGAGTTATCTTGTATGTTTATAGTTTTTGAGAGTGAATTGACAACTATTATATTTAAAATCAATTTATATATAATGTGTACACTTCTAATTAGTATACATTTCCCAATAATATTAAACATTTAAAATGTGACACATTTTCCGTTAATGAAAAATCCTTATGTATTTAAATTTAACTTCTTACATTACCTTACCCATCCATAATACATGTGAAAGAAATTTGAGAAAAATTAATTGGTATAAAATGAAAAGAAAGTGACATAAAATATAAGAAACTATTAGTCCATGAATAGTTATAAAAATTTGAATTTTTCAAAATAAATGTAGTGATAAAAATAAGATTTTTATTACCTATGAAAAAACTTTATCTGTACAAATAATTTCATAAAAAATTCATAAAAAATAAAAATGAAAAAATTTAACTCATATGGTTTATTAAAAATCATGAAAAACTGATAATATATTTTTTTTAAAAAATTAATATTTTCAACCTTATGAAGTATCATATACCTTCCATTTCAATGTGATACTTATTACATTTCATTAAAAACCACTAAAAAGAATAGAAAAATAATTTGTGTTAATTGGGGTATCAATTTAAAATAAATATTATATGTCATGTAACCATCATTCATACACATGGAATTACCATCATAGTTATACTTAGAGTGACCATTTCTATTACACATGAAATAAAAGTCATAATTATATGTGTAAAAAGAATCATAGTATATTCCCATAATTTCTTTAAGACTAAAAAAGTTAGTAAAAAACTTATATTTTCCAAATTAATTAGAGATATATAAAAATATCACTGACCTTTAGTTTATAATTATCCACCCATCATTATAATAAATTCCTAAGAAGCAAAATATAATACATAAAATCTTACATCATAAAACATTATTTTCACCCATGATATTTTTTGGAATATTGATATATCCCCTTCAATCAAAATAAATTTTACATAAATAAAAATCTCAAAACAAAGTTAAAAGTCATTTTCAATGAATAAATGATGAAATAATATAAAATAATCCTAAAAAATAGTATTCATGGTTGTAGGAAGATTCATTTCCACTATAAACATTACTATGAAAAATGTCTTTGAATTTTTTAATCATTATGTAAAAAAATTCATTTTCAATTTTTTTAAATATATTCAAAATAAAAATAAAAGGTTATCTATAAAACAATTAAGTCATTATAAATAAATCTATAAAATTATTTTAAAAAATATTTACATGGATGAAAAATATATTTTTTAAGGGAAACCATAGAAGATGTTTTTTAGAAAGAAAGTACCGTACCCCAAGTTTGACATACAAACTCTGTTATTTTTCTAATTGAATTGTAAAAATAAGTTAATTATAAACAATTTATTCACTTTTTTCAAACTTATTATAATTTTTAAATCATTAATTTTTATGTTATATATAATTTTGTAACCATTTAATGTCACATCAGATAATTTGATGATATTTGATACATAAGTCAAAAAATGAATTTGGTATGCTAAAAATTTTAAAATTTATCATTGTTCCATCATATCTAAAATAATAATAAATAAATAATTTATATTTTAATAAATAAATTAATTTTTTTTATCCAACTCGTAAATATGTTTATGAAAAAAGGATTATGATACAATTATAGATAGGGTATGTCGTATATACACATGAGTAACAATTTCAATTTTTCATCAATTATAAAAAAATGGAATGTATAATTTTAAATATAATAAATGATCATAATATCTTAGATATCATATTAATAACATAAATATACTTAAAATATAATCAATGTGACTGGGTGATGAAAAAATAATCCCATCGCTTCATAGTGGTAGTAGTCTCCACATGCACATGAACAACTGTAGGATTTTTTACTAAATGGAATTATGAGAAAATAAATAAACATTACCTTTAAATAATGATAAATATTTCATTAATATAATATTTGAAAATTAATTCCGTTACAATGAAATTTTTTGAGGGACGGTGATGGAAGAAAAATACCACAGTTCAGGCGGTGGGAGTCTTCTTTACACAGTAATGTCTGTTTCATTTCCCATTCGATGAAAAATGATATAATTATATTCCCTAAATGTAATATATTAAAATATATGTATATTTTTCATTATTTTTTAATTATTTTATATTGGCTTAATAATATTTTATTTAAATGGTAGATGAAAATAATAAAACAGTTTAAAAATTATTTTTATTATTTTGAAAGTCTCCTTTGATTATCATATTAAGCCCTCTAAGGTTTGTATTATACCTAAAAAACTCTTAAAATAATGGTAGGGATTATATAGAGGTATTTAATAAGGTATATATTGATTTAAATGGATTATCATGTGTGAATAAATGGGAATATATTGTTCCCTATAATAAGGTAGGGGTTGTGAAATTTTGGAACAATAAAAATACTTTATTGATATAAATTTATTTTATATGAAATTTATTTCAATTTATAATATTTGAATATAAGATCATGATGTGTAGAAATCATCACATCTAATAATATTTGGGCATGTTTGGATCAAATTCCTACCCTTATATATTTTTTTAACACTTCGTTAACTGTTTCAATTACAATAATATTAACATTTTATACACTTTGACTGTTTAAATATTTTTTATAAAATAAAAAATAACCATAAATATAAAATGGATGAATTAAAAAACTATATACCATTAAAGTTTCCTAATATATGTTTTATAATGAATTTTATGAAATTTAATAAAATATTATTTTCATAAAATATAATAGGGTAAATTTTAGAACTATTTATCTAAATTGATCAGTATAATGTATGTACATAAAAGGAATAATAATATAATAAATTTACATATGATTTTTTTTCTATTAATATAAATAATTAATAAATTATTTTAATTAGTTCAATTTAAATTACATCAATTTTATATCATTTTCGATATTTCTAAATTAATTGAATAATTATTGTGTAAGCCTTGTGTAAGAATTTATGGTAATTATATATTCACTAATAATTAAAAATAGATAACCATGATTAATTTTCATCCTTTATATTTATAATAATGATATATAACTAAAAATATCCCACTATTATACCAATTAAGAAAACATTAAAAAAAATAAGAATATGACATTTTAGAGTTTAATTTTAATAAAATATCTTAAGGATTATAATCACATCCAAATAGAAAGAATTAAATATAACCAAATATTGGATTATTGAAGAGGAAATTAATAATAACGTAAAACAATCTTAGGGTTTGAGGTTGTTTTATTTTCCTTCTCATTTTAATTTTTTCTTTAATTACCGAATTTACCCTTTGACATGGCAATGAAATTACAAGGGTTACTCTTAATATTGAAAAAAAGGTTCCAATTCACTAAATTTATTCCTCATAATTCAGATCATGGTATCCATTATTACTAATTAATAATATATAAGTGGAAGAATTTATTTGAAATGTAAACTATCAAAATGCAAGAAAAGTAATTTTTTAGGAAAATGACTTTTTTTGAATAAAATGTTTTCATACTAAATTAAAATATAAAATTCATTTCAAAAAACATAATTGGATTATTTTTAATCTAAATATTGAAATTCAATTTTAAAAATAAATAAAAAATATATATTTAGTTTAAAATACTTTAAAATAACAAATTGTTTTCAATAAAAATATTTATTTTCACTATTAATTGAAAGAAGAAATTTTAAGAAAACTGTCAAAAATAAAAATAAAAATTACATTATAGAATAAATTCATAAATTAAATTAATTTTATAAAATTAATGTTCTATAATTGTAAAATAAATAATTTAAATAATACCATATAATGTGTTAAACCAAATTTGGTTAGATTTTGTTTTACTTTTGACCAAAAATATTTAATATTTTTATAGTGATTATAAATATATAAAATATATATAATAAATATATGGAAATGATATATATAATAATTACATTAGAATTTTCATTTTTATCCCCTTTTTGAATGTTTTTCATAAAATTTTATTAACATATTTGACAGGTGGGGAATCATTTCCCTCATAACATTTTAAAAATCCCAAATTTCTTATTCACACATATGATTTTTCCATAAAAACCTTATCTTGGTGAATTAACTTGATCTACAATATCTATTCTATATTTTCAGGAATATGAACATTTTTTCACATTAGAAATATTTTATTCAATCTTAACAACCTCATAAAACAAAACATGAGATAAATTTGGATCATACAATCAAAACACAGAATCATGATTAACATTATCTACCTTCGAGAAACATAAAATAAAGTCTAATTAGTAAGATATTGATCAAAAGATTAGGGGAATCTATATGATATAATGAAAAATGGAAATTGATTCCCCTTTTACAAAAAGAAACAAGACATTTCCATGGAGATACATTAAAAAAGATCACATAGCTTGAAAAAAAGATATTTTCTCTGGTTATATAAATGAGTATTCAACATTCCCTATTTTTCTCATATGTTATTGAATTACTATAAAAATATCATTATTTTCCCATACTAATTCTAGTACAACCAACTTATGTTCGACTATATCATCCAAAATATATGCGATATGACATTTATATCTATATAATGACTAAAACTTTTCCATCTATATACTAGAACAATGGTTTTTTCTATAGGAAAACTCATTTAAATAATTATATTGACCCCAAATTCCATGGTAATCGATTGAAAAATCAAAAACTAACATCTTCCATGGTCTTAATTATTCATTCATACAATCCATAACATTTATAATGAAAAGTTTTACTAAAATATAATTCAATACCTAATAAATACTGATGTCATTTCTAAACATTTTATTGAAATTTTTATCCCAATCAAATAAACTGATGAGAGTAACTCCATCTAAGCTTATTATAATCTTAATATAATGTATAAAAAGTTGATCTAATGAAAGAGTACCAAGAATAGGAATGATATGTCTAGATTTAGTCAATCGATGAAAAAAATAAAATAAAATTATCACCTAAATATGTATTTAGAAATACAACTAAAAAATTAGATAATATATTTTCCCACTTCCACTATGGAATAGAAGAAGGATGAAGGATCCCTTTATGAATTTTTTTTCTTTATTAACTTGTTGATGTGTTAAACATTTCTTGGTAAATTGAACAATATCTATATTCATTACAATCTAATATTAAAACTCCTTATGGTCTTTCTATATCATAGTAATTAAAAAATAAAAAAATTTGGAACTATAACTTTCACTCAATATTTATACCTTTAACTAGAAATCCTAATTCGTATACCATCTATTGAAAACTATTAAAAGATATCATTTATTATAGATAAATTCTATAAACATTCCCTTCATATTAAATTTCTAATTTTCCAATAACTCAATGTCTTCATTATAATATAAGATAATATTTTATGAAAATGAAGATAATATTGATACCTGAAAGAAATTAGAGGATATTCATACATTTACAAAATATAGGTCAAAATTATTCAAATGATTAACCAAACGGTCATGTTCTAAACATAAAATGATTACTGAAGAATTGTTTTTCAACTAAAATAATAAGTTACATTATTTATTTTCTAGTTGATAATGAATCATGTAGTTATAGTACATTATTAGCTCCATCCATTTATTATGTATCATGTTCATATCCTTTCAAGTAAATATATTATTCAAATAATTATGAATATTATATATTTCACACATTGACCCATTTAAGTAATTTATCAATATTTTTGAATCCAAAACCACTTTAGATAACTCCAAATATTTTATATAATATTTTAAATCAAGAGGTTTTAGTTGATGTAAAGAATACAAAATTAGCTAATCAGTCTACATCTGAAAAATACCATGAAATTTAATTGAACAATCACTATATATGAAAAATTCACCATTTCTATATGGAATTGCCAAAAATAAAGTTATTAACATTATATTATTTTTTGATAAAAATCATAAGATTATTTCAGTCAGATGAGTTTAACTACATTTTGATTTAAATTAGTCAGTTGGACTGATAATTATTCTTTTTTTTAAAAAATACCAGTAATATATTGATAACTTAAGAGAATACACATGTTAATAAAATTTTACGAAGTTTACATCATTCTAAAACATTAGTTATTGAACGATAATAAATTATGCCATATTAATTTAATATGGGTCAATAAATGCATTTTTTATAACCAAAAATCACAATTCCAAAATTCTGCATATAAATTATTTTATTTATGGGTCTATAGAACAATAATTTTTAATAATTGTGATGAAATTATGAATAAATCAATATATAAATCATGAAAATGACCATAAACTTAAACAAATTTTTATGGAAGACTATATTCATGACATACTTAAACATAGTTCGAGTGTATGATATCCTAGAAGGAATTACCATAAATTCAAAATGCCCATATATACACAAAAAATGCTATTTTGAAAATGTTATCCTCCTTCACCGTTAGATGATAGTACCTAGTCTTGTGGACAACATTTTAAAAACAAAAGGCCCCTAGAGATGTTCACATAAATTATAAATTTTATGAAAATGAATCTGGTTCTAAATAGTATAAATATAAAAATATATATTATCAGTTAAAATACATTTAGAACTGTATTAAATTTTTAAAAACAAAATATGATAACCACATACTATTGTTATATGATGAATGAGATTTATAGAATTAATCTCAAAAAAATTATTTTTATATTCCATAAATACAACTCAATCCATTCAATAATGGAACGTTGATATTTTTTTAGCATCTGGAAGTAATTAAATAATAAATTTAACATTCTAATTAGGAATAGAATGGGTAAACACATTAGGAAATACATCTAGGAATTATTTTACTAAAAACATAATGCTAAACTGAGATTCTCTATTATTCTCTGAAAAATGTGATAGATAAAATTCATTTCAATATTTTAATACATTATCATCTGCTTGACATTTTATCAATGTTGTTGTTTAATTATAGTAAAGAAACTAAAACACATTTGAAAAAACAACTAAATTATCTCCATAATCTATCATATCATGTTAAATGGAGCGCTAATACATACCCAAAATAACATAAAAATTTGTAAGGGGAGAGACACCAATATTTTTAGGTATTTACATTCCACAAAAAATGGCAATAAGATTCATGTAATTTATTATATCCTTCATACTACACAGATGGATTTTTACCAAATGTTTTAGATTTATTTCGTGGTATGAATTTTCTAATTTTACAAAAAATATTTAACAAATGAATAAATGTTTAGATATTAAAACAACCTTGATATTAATAGAATCTGAAAATAAAATCTATGTACATGATAACACTTATTCTGAGGGAACATCATCTTATAATGTAGTTTAAAATAATTTCACCACTACATTATTGTTAGATTATGTATTCCTCCCATAATTTAGGTTTATTTTCTAACACTCATATACATAATGACCCATCTTTTTATATTTGAACCTTTTTCTACCTATTTATCAGAATTGGTCATATAGATACCATGTTATTTTCCATTGCAATTATGACCCATTCTGTAAATATTACAACATTAGAAGAACTTAACAGAATTTATATGGTATTACCTAGATTTTTACAATAATTATCACAAAAGAAAAATGTAATTTTCATATAATTATATTTCTTTGATTCATTCTTCAATTTTTAGTAACACCTCGAACTCTTTTTATACTGGTTATTGAAGTACACATGATTATCCGATGACCCAATTTACACTATCTACACACTGTGAATGGTTTCCCCATAACTATTGTATTCTTTGAAAGATAGTGTCCTTTTGATATTTTTCTTCAATCCAAAGTTATACTAAAATTGTGTACTATCAATATCCCATAAAAAATCAGGTGCCTTCCATTCTATTCAGATGATGTTTCCTTTTCACATGGCCATAGAATATTCTTCATTTGGTTTTAAATATATGAATTTATTTTCAATCATTTTTTGAACGTCCATATAAATATATTTCAAATGTAAATTATTCTTAAATCATCCCCATCAGAGGGTTTCAATTTCATCTCTTTCCCCGATACTCGTGACTTTTTTACCAAAACTAGTAATTTCACATTAAAAATGATAAATAGTAGGACATAATTATTAATGATTGGAATATCCAATAAATTTTAATATATATTTATAGGGATATAATCTACTAATTGGATATCACTAGTATAGAATACCCAGTAAGTTTTTGAGGGTTTTCCCACATAAACTATACCACTATTGATATTGATCTTTATGGTATATCAGTTTCTTTTCATGCATGGATACCACCACCATTTGTATAATTATAAAATTATCTGTCATAGTGAAAAACTACTCTAATATAATGGTAACCATTTTTTCATTCTGATTCAAAAGGATATCATACACTTGGCTGCTTCCAACATTACCTTCCCCATTTCTTCTATGGAAAACCAATCTATATATATATATTTTAGATGAAGAATTACGGTAATCTAAAAATTATATATCATTTCAACTAAATGATATTGTAAAATCCTTTAATTAGATTATAGATACATTATCATTACCGCTAATGTTGACTATACCTTCCTCTAATACCAACTATAAGGATACAGCCTTAAAAATCACTTATTTTTGTGTCATTAAACTACAATTTATTTTATTACATTCCTAATGCCCTTTTAGGATAAAAGTTATTGAAAGATAGTTTATAAATATTAAATAAAAAAACCATTTATATGTAGTTTTTACACTTCTAATCATTATTCATTTTCCCATAATCTATAAATATTAAAATGAAACACCTATTTTTTATAAAAAATATTCTTGATTTTAAAAATTATGTCATCCTTTTCCTAAAAAAACGTTAATCCCAGTGAATTTTTTTTATAAATATAATGAGCAAAAAATTGTTAATAAGTGACCTAAAAAGAACTAAAGAAACTGTTAGTAAAGTTAAAATCCTAAAAATTTTACTTTTAAAAATATCATTTCATTAAAAATTAACATTTTATTACCTAAGAAATCATATTCTCTACAAAAATATTTTCATAAAAACATTTCATCAGAAATATTTAATGTAAAATTAAACTCACAATGTCTCTTAAAAATCATAAAAAATTTATAATAACATTGTTTGATAAACTTATACTTTTCAACCTTATGAATTTGAAACTTAGTTTCATTACACTATAAAATTATATGATTTACATAAAACCCATTATAGATAATACATAAATCATATAGGTAAATATGGGATGAGTTTTCATTTCAATATAACATGTGGAATAAATCTCATTATTAAACATGTAATAACCAGTAAGTTTATACATTTATTAACCATCATAATAACATTTTAAATATCTATCATTTTAATACTTGGAATAAAAATCATAGTTAGTTCCCAAAATAACATAAGAGAAACCTAATAAGTTTACTCAATCCCTTTACTCGATACATTGTAGAAATATAATGGGATTATCCACCCATTGTTTATAGTAAAACCGCTTTTCCTCAGAATCAATTCCAATGTAATATAATATAATATGTAAGTGGTATCATCATAAAACATTCTTGTCACCAATAGGAATTTTTTTCTAGATATTGACATATCCTTCTCTTTTAAAACAAATTTTAATAATATACATTTATAGAAAAAATGAGAAAGATGATTTTTTATTTAAATAAAACAAGAAATATTATAAAGGAATGATAATATAAAATAAAGGTTGAAGGAAATGATATTTCATCGTGACTTTATATGTTAAAATATAACATTTCATCTATATTTTGTTAAGAAAGTCAAAATACATAAAAATCAATATTTTAAGAACCATTCAATGAATATAAAAAGTGAATTATAATTTCCTTTATAATTCATTGATGTACATATAATTAAATCCTTAATACATTTTGAACAAAATGGACATGGAATAAAAAGATTATTATTAATGGAAGCATTAAAATGGGATTTTCTGAAAGTACCTTACATTTGGTATGACTCTTCACATGTGGTTGTTATCATAAAAATTTATAAATGTGCGGTAATTTTTCACATAATTAATTTTTTTTGAAGTTTTATTATATTTTAATATCATATATTACATATTTATATTTAATTTCATAATTATCTACTTACTTTTAATTAACTTTTATGATATCTGATATATAATTCTAAGATGGATTCAATCTGTCTAATATGGTAAATGTTTTCATTATTCCATAATCTAAAGATCAATAATAATGAAATAATTATCATTTTTATGATAGTTATAATTTTGAACCAATGCATAAATATGGGTATGAAAAATTATCAACTTTACAAACATTAAGAATGTATTTAATGTTTACAAAGAGAATGAATCATATCATGTCAAAGATATGGTATGTCTTATGTATGCACGAGAAATGATATCATTCTAAGAATATGTAAAATGATAAATATGTGGGGTAATATATTAATTTTCCAAAATCAATATCAGATATGAATTACCATATATATATATATTATTTTCATCATTGTAACCATCCATGTAAAGTGTTTATGAGAAATTCATTCCACCTCTATGTGGAGAAGGAAAATCGGTTTTCGTTGAATGTTATAACTAATCATGATCTTGACCAAAAAATGAATGTGTTTGATTTGATTAATGAATTATATTTTTTATTTTATGAATTTATGTTGTAATTTATTTGTAAATTTAATATCTTGATCTATGTATCCTACATAAGGGATTTTTTATATATGAGATAACACATCCATGATTTGTCGTATTTTATCAATAATTTAGGTTCCCCTCACTTTTATGTGATTCAAAATTAGTAATAGAATGAGAGAGCAGATAGAGGATATTGTTTATCAAATTTTCAATGGTGAATCCAATAAAGAGGGCACATAAAATATAGGTAAATGCTAAAACTCAGGCCGGGCATATTCATAAGTTGTTATTTACTCTTAGGTTATGGTTTTTTACCATTGATTTATTATCCAACTATTTGATAACAGAACATGACCATATCACATTTTTAATTATTATTTTTCTATTAATGTTTAATTATTTATTTATATGATGCATGTTTTTTTTCATTTTTCGTAATAAAATTATATCATATAATGAAAAAATTAAAAGGAAAGAAAATTAAAAATAATGTAAAATAATTATTCAATTTTTTTTATTTATTTAATAAATTATTGAAATAACATTAAAAATAATTAAATTTTGATAAATAAAATAATAAATATATTACAAAAAATTAAAATAAAATCCTCTAAATAAAATATTAATTTAGGAAATTATTTTCATATTATGAGTTGGGATTACACAATCGATAAAATGTATCCCAATATATATTCTAGGGAAATTTTAATGATGAAGGAGTCTTAATAAATATATTGAGTTAAACTAATTTTTTTTATAAATATAAGGACTATGAAATCATATTATAATTTATAGAAATAATGGATGAAATCCAAGTAATAGATTAAAATATTTGAGAAATAACCCAACAAATCAAATAATGAAGGGTTAATTTATTAATCATGTAAAGAATACCTAAATTACATCATGTAATTTTTATGACATTATATTTGGTTATGAGAAGGTAAATATTGAACATTTATATTATAATGTTATAGATACAATATATTCTAAACTAAATGGTTCTGATTGTTTGGATTTGATAAAATAGAGAGAGAATATTGAATTTTATTATTAAATTCTGGAATTTATTACCATGACAATGAATGTAAAATCCATATTTATTTGTTGTAGAAAAATTTAAATCAATTAGATCAAGTCACTATACCAATGATCCATCTTGGAGAAAGTATATTTTTAGAATAGTTCAATATTTCAATACCTTTATACATTCTTACATATTTTACTATGTGATGTTCATAAGTTTGATATATTAGAATCACTTATTCTATTTAAAAAACCAATCAATAAGCTAATGGGGAAGATAAAATATATTTTAGAAACACATAGATGATTAATTTGATATCAGAGGCCTCATATAATAATCATTGACTACTATACTCCTAGACAATCATCAAGAAGTGGATTCATAACCCATGTTGTCTCATATCTATGACCTCAACAATAGAAAATAAGAAAAGGGAGGTATCAAATCTTTATGTATCTATTTATATGTAATATTTGAGAATTATTTCTATATGTACCATGTTTATTAATCTTTATTGGATATATTGAGAATTTTGAAATTCTAGAATTGACAGTATTGATGGATTTATAAACATAACTCATTATCTACTCACTTTATTGAAGGATCTCATGTTTTTTATGATTTTAGAATGAAATATCTATAGGTTTTTTCCCATAGATCATCCAATATTGGTTCATATTGGGAAATAAGTCTTGATTCATGAAAAAATATCTATCATTACGGTGAAACAAATTGCGGGAAAGGATGAAATATATATTTATAATTATAAGTATAATCCACCATCATGAAACCCTATGATTTTTTCAGTGAAAGTAAAATGATATGGATGTAGTATGATTTCATTAATCTATGAATGACCCAAAGAGAAATAAATATTCATCATTAATGAATAAAGTGGAATCATTAATTATATTCATTATTGGGTGTAATTTTTATTTTCCCTTTAAATTAAGTATTTATGTATTTTTATTATTTCCCACAATTGTATTCAATTATAGTAACTAGGTAGATGTAAAATATTTATAGAGTTAAGATAGATATTTTGACCTATCAATGGTGTGAGACTACTTGTGTTATATTTTAGAGTTGACCATTTCACATATTTGAATGGAACTATATTATTTTAAAATAACTAAAATTATCTTCTTAGTTTTTCTAGAACGATTATTTATTAGTCTACATCAGACATGGCTGGTTTTATTTTCAGGTCTAGAAATAAAAAATTTGATTTTTTAATGATATTTTAGGATATTGTATATAAAAGAAAAAAATTCTCTTCATATAAAAGTATATAAACATAATATATTTCTAACTGATAATGAATTAATATCAGATGACTCATACAATATCCTATAGATATGTCAAGATGATGATATATAATTCTAATTCATAAGATAAATTTTAGGAATACAAGATTGAATTAGTGAATGATCTTGGTATGATGAAAATGAAATTTTCACACACCGAGTTGAGGAATAAAGTAACAAATTGTTCATTAATTATCATAAATGTTTGTCATATTATCCCAATTCACATATCCTTATACAAAAAAGTGGGATTATTTTATTAAAAGGAGGAACCTTTCCATATTATTCATGAAGAGATAATTGATTATTCATAAATGTATTACATTATCCCTTTGGGACTATTCATTAAAATTGATATTTTATATACAAAATAAGTTTTAACTAAAGTGGAATATGAAATACCATACAAGTTATGGTATGAAAATAAATATTATTTTCCCATATTCATTTATAGGGATGGGAGATATCTATTAATTCTTATTATTGTAGCAAAATAACATCATCAGTCCTGAAATGTATCTTGCAAGGGAATATAATGGAAACAAAAAGAAATTCTCAATGAAATCCATTGGATAAAAGGTAAATTTCATTAACTATACCACTATTAGTAAAAGGGAATAAATTTGTAATATATAATGATAAGTCATAGTGTAATGGGTGATGTTAGAGTTATGAATGTATATGTATTGGCATATTAGAAAATTCCAAAAGGCACAACGGGAGAAGTTTAATCAGAAACACATATATCATATAGGAGCAATATAGAGGATAGAGAAAAATAGTGATTTATTTCCAGTTACCAATGAAGGTAAAAATTCATTATTTTTTAAAATAATAAACTTTGTTCTCATGAAGATTTGTTAAATAGGTCAAGAGATACAATTTTTACAGAATCAATTAGTTGTGCAATTGATTCAATATATTAAAAATATTATTGGATTTTGGTAGATCTTCTTGTTTATGTAAAACATGATGTGTGAAAATAGGGACTCAAGATGAAACTAGACATTGATATTAGAATTATAACATATAAAGAACTATTAGTTTTTAAAGGGTTTAACTAGGGTAAGGATATAAAATATAATAAATCTTTTTTCCCCAGTTGCCAATCAAAAAGAAATTTTATTTATTTTGTCTAACATATTATACCATGATTATGATATTTGAAAAATAGATATTTTGAATTAATTTTTTATTGGAATAATTTTTAGATATATCTATATTCCATACCAAGAAGTGGTCACGGTGCTAAAAGATCGAAAGAAGTTTTGGCTATCACAAATATCCACTTCTAGGCTGATCCAATAATCATGATCGTGGAATATTGTTTTGATTCTTAAAGATTATTTAGCTTCATAAATAATGATTCTAATACATGTATATATAATAGGTTTTGTTGCAGTGTTGATGTTTTATATTATTATATGTTTATGATATATTACTGATGAAAAATGATATAATATTTATATATTTAATCAATTAAACATTGAAGAAATGCTACTTCATAAAAGAATAATGTCGAATAGCTTACATCCAAGTCCCTAATATCCACTGAGATATATATTGCTGTCTTATTGAGTATGTTTAAGTATTTATATTTACATGTAATTTAAGAGATCAATTTTTAATGGTCTATGATATGAATTTTCCATATGTCATATCCAATACATATCTTTATGAAATGTTCTTATATAAATAATTAGTGACATAAAAAATGAGAAAGATCCAAATAAAATTACTATGTGGACCTATCTTGTATATTATTCTATATACTACCATGATGTTTATTATTCATTGATTATAGAAGGGATATATAAATGATACTGAAGTGATTTATATTGTTAAGCTAAAATAACTTTAATAAAGTACTCGAGGCAAACAATTTATATTATCCCCATTTATGGAAAAGATGAGGTGCTAGTTGTGGGGTGAGAAACTGATACTATTTTTCAATTTAGGGAAACAATATAAATCATAGATCATATATTTGATCTATAATAATGGATGAAATATTATATGTAATAATTCTACGAAACCTTTTATCAATGGTTATAAAGAAAAGGGAATGTACATTTTGGATTTTGGTGTATCTAATGATATAGTATCGATAAATGACTTTATTTATGTTAATGGTGTTGTACCAAGAAGTATTGGTCATATCACTATGTAATATATAAACAATATTTATGAAGTATAATCCAAAAGTCCTAACTTAACTTAGATAATAATGAATATACATCATATGTATCACATCATATGAGATTTTTATTAAATATGTTCTATCACAGTTAGTAGCATATCCATGGTGGATAATGTGGTAGACATAATGACTAAATTCATATATCATAGAATAATATAAACTATATGATTTATAGAAAAATAGAAATTATTATCAATTGGATCTTGTGAAGGTGATAATATACTGGACTTCATTACCTAAAATAAGTTTAATTTTCACTTATAATTAGTAGAATATTAATAAATATATCATCACATAATGAGTGTTTTTATGGTAATATAATTTTTATAATGTAAAAAACATAGTTTTCACATAAAAATTTTATAATAAATTTTCACCATAATGGGAACCTATTGATTTCAGATTATATTCAAAATTATTTTCTATTTTCGAGATAGTGTTGGTCTAATGAGACACAAATGATGATTGATTATAATTTTTTGGATGTTAATAAGGAATTGAGACTTACTCTAAATAAGTTCACATTTAGAGACCTCTATGTAGTGAGTTCATGTTGATACACCTACAAATAAGGATTCGCTAAATTTTATGTGTCATTAAATATTTTTATATGGGGATTTATGTATTGGTCTATGAACCATAATCTATTCTAAGGGAATATCAAGAACCATGTACATTTATTTATGGATGAAAAATATGAAATCATATTCTTTTATAATGGTCACATATTGTGGGTAATAAATCATTAATATAACATTAATGTAATAAAATATTAAATGATCTATCCATTCTATTTTTATTTTTAAATATTTATAAAGAAAATATATTTATATGGAGGCATTTTATAAAACCTTATCCATGGTTTTTCATTAATATGTTCTTTTAAAAATTCAAAAATAAATAAATAATGATTATATGATAGTGACACTTTTATCTATCCTAGTTTATAAGATATCCAGAAAAACCTTTTATATTATACAGTAGCATTAGAAAAATCATATTTTATAACACTAAATTCAATCTCTATTATTTCATTGATTTGTTTTTGGGAGAAGATCTTGGACATTAGGTAAGTCCACACAAATCCACTATGTATGATAGTTATAGGTTCACATAAAATGATTGTAGATATCATTTTAAATTATATTTAATTTAATATTACGATTAAATACTAGTATTTGATCCTAGAATAATAATTTTTTAAGAATATTTGATATAACACATTCAATCATGGGATACTCAACTGTATAATATGTGGGTTTAATATTATCCCTTATTTAAATTTTCACAAGGTAATTAACAATTATTAATTCATTCAATAGTTTAGTTAATAGAATAATATAAATATTTAATAAGTTATATAGATATTAAAATAAACATTTGTTCATAAGTTTAGTACATTTAATGTTTATTTATTTATTAAAAGGATACTATTTATTTGAACACTCATTTTACTTTTCTATGATGAAAAAATAGATGAAGGTTTTCATGGCTGAGTTAATAGAAATAAGGATGTTATATATAATATCTAATAGAATTTCAATAAATAATAGATAAATTATTTAAGAAATGATATTAATATTTCATCAAATATTGTAGTTCTACAAAGAGACAACATTTGAAACTTAATATGAAAAACAAAGATACTATATGTTAGGAAAATAATTATCACCACTAATATGTATATCCAAAATTATAAATCCATGAAATATGAACACAAATATTCTGAAACTCAATCGATAATGAAAATGGACATCCAAATGGGAAAAAATAAATAGAATTAATGAACGCAATTAAGTAACAAAATAATTTCACTAGGTATGAAATAAGTCGTAATCTATAAGAAACATAAATGCCACTATAAGATTAAATATTGAATATAATAGAATAACTAACTCATAATAACAAGCTATAGTAATCTGAAAATTAGTGTAAAAATAATATCCAATTTTAGTTTCACTACACCAATTTATAGGACACCATAATAAATAAAATCTAATAATTCTACTTACAGTAAAATTCAAACAACATTAAAAATAAACCATATGTTCTCAGAAATTTAATAAATGCCAACACCTCAACCAATCTCTATGGTGAAAATTATTGTATTATGAACTATTATGCCATTATTCACACATCAATTCAAAATTTTGGAATACAACCAACTTCTTCCCCATTTTAACTTACATCTAAACTCATCCAACTTGACATATTAATCCTACATAGCCTCCTAGATACATAGGTTGTTATAATTTATCCTCCACTGACATCATCAAGATTCATTATTTTTATAGTTGTTTAATGATTTCTTATTTAGATACATCTATGCCTTATATACTGATATGATATTTGAAAATTAATTCTTTTTTTGGAATGTTCAGTTATAAATTAGGAAATGAATTCATATTCTAATCCTAACAAATATCCTCTTGAGATTTATTTCTTCAATTCTTCAGCAATTCCATCAGGTTGGAATCCATTTAAATATATATTTGTCATTATCATGGTAAACAATTTTCTAGGAATGAATGGGAACCCCAATAGAGGATAAATAGAAATTAAGATATTAATGTTTATGGAAGCCATTGAACAATTCAAAAAATATTTTTTATATTTTGGAGCCATTCATACTTTGTAAAAACTAATAAATAAAAAATTATCTCCTCCCAATCATAGTTAATAAGATACTATAAGATGTAATCATGTTATACTAGTTCTTGATATAATTCCCCCAAAATATAACCCCATAATCATATATATAGATCAATATGTGATCATGAATATTGATCTATTCCATTTATTTAAAATCATTTTTAAAAGGAATATTCATTTTGTAAAACGTGGAGATGTTATAGGATGAGGAACAAATGTTATTCACCACTTTCATTATCTCCCATTTAGAGTGAAAAATAGGTCCATTCATTATGTGAGTTGTCTTTATCTTCATTCTCTCTTGCTTCACAAATGAATCTTCATGATGATTCTTATCACCTATTGTTTCAAAAACTTCCAAAAGTCCCTACAATAAAGTGGATTATTTTATATAACCATCATACTCTGGTGATCATATTTATCGACTATCAATAGAATAAATATTAATATCTTTTTTTTAATTCACATACCAACCAATTATTTCATCATTTCCATGCCAATGCAGACCTATTTAATCCTAGATTAGTGTTTTTCATTTACTTGGGGAATTGATTTACATCCTGTATCTAATGGATTTACCTACCATTATAGTATTCATAATTTTAGGTAATTTGGGAGAATATTAATATTATTATTTATTATTTTATTTTTTTATAAAAATTCACCTAAATCAAATTTCACCATGTTATCATTATTCTAACATGAAATGATGAAATCAATAACATTTTGTTTTGGTTCATAGTGAGAGGGGAATATGGTCTCAGCTTCCCCTTACATTCTAAGGGTGTATATAATAGTTCCCACTCTTTTAAAATTATCGACATGAAAAAACTATCCTTTACATTAATTAATTTATTTTCATATTCAACATTAAAATTATGATTTTTTTTCTATTGGGATCATTATTGCTGATAACATCTTCTCCTAAAATATAAAAATATATATCAGCATAACATTTTAAGGTAGCCTCAAACATAATACTCCATACATGTGAGGATAGCGATATATCTTAAACTAGATTCCTAAAAAATGATGAATATATGATCTAATCGACATTAACATTGTATATCTCTGCAAAAATCATCATGGAAATCACTTGATTATACAATTTTTGATTAATCAAACCATATTATAAATCAATTCACAAAACAAGAAATTAATTACATTGACTCAAACCAAGGGGGTATTTTCTTAATAACTAAACATATGTATATATCATCATATATCCTAAAAAACAAAAAAGTAGTCTCTATGGCGGTGGGGTTATTTCACCCATCATAGCCCCCGCCATTAATGTTTAAGCCTCTCTATAGAAGGAATTAGCTCTCAGAGTAAGATTTTTGGTGTCCAAATAATTTTTTATTTCTTCATAGATAACTTTATGAAAATTATAGGTTTCAAATTCTATCACATGAAACATACTAATAGAAGCATGAATATAATACAAGTGCAGGAATTGAAAATAGTATAATTAAGAAATAAAAAAACTAATGTTCAAAATTTAACAACCAAATTACATTAGATATTTTCTTTAAAATCTATATTGATATTTTTACATGAAATCTAAAAAACCTTAACTCTGAGGTAAATATAATTGTTGGTAGGGTGACATAGTGACTTATTCCTACAATAAAAAATATAAATAAAACAATTATATTTCCATGAAATGATAGTGTAGCCATATTTTCGAAGCGATGGAGAATACATGGGGATCCAACCTTGATATCCACAAATAAGTAATGTGAAAGTCATAGAACTAACTAATGTGGGATAAAGGAGTGACATTGATGAGTCACTAATATATATACATGGTGAATGAAAAATATTATTCAGATAATTAAATAATTTGAAGTCATAGTTATACTAGAAATCCTACTACTAAATGATTAACAAAACAATAGAAATCATAAACTATTCTGTCAAAGGGTATTTACTAGTGAACACATTTGACCTAAAATGAACATTGAAAATGATAAATGATATCCAAATAATATATAATCATCCAAGGCAATATTGGTTGAATTGAGACCTAATCAATAAGTTTTGGGACTTTTGGAAAATAGATACATGGGGGAATTTTAAAAGAGATATAGGAATATTTAAAGGGGTCAAATAATTACTGTGAGTTAAGAGTTATATAGTTAATAGTAACTCCCATCTTATGAATGGTAAGAATGTAGGAGGTGGGAATAATCAGAAGGTCCCAAATAATGGGTTAAAAGAGAATTACACATTGTTTATTTAGTAATATATTTAAAAAATGTGACAACTCCTCCATATAAAATCTAAAAATTTTCATACCTCACATTTCAACATTGTTATATATTCTATCATAGATTTAATGATATTATGACTTCGAAGATATCCAAGACCACTGGTGTGTAATACACTTTAAGAAATCTAGATTAATAATAGTATGAACCATATCTATTGGATTTTTATTTGGTTATTCCATTTATTATTATAGAATACCATATTATATATTCTTACAGATTAAGTTGTATTATAGTTGGATTTGTTCCTTTTGGGAGGGAAATGTGGAATTATTTTCTTATAGAATCTCACTTCGGATATCATAGTATAAAATAATGACATAAAACGTTCATAAAATGTCCAATAATATAATATTATTCTAATATAAATCATTTTCTGCTTCCATAATTATAAACATTCATCTTTTCAGGGTGATTTTGCAACAAATATGATTTATCTAATTAATAAATCTCATGGTAGTGCCTTATAATATAAACAGATAATAATTGGGAATCATCCATAAATTTTTATCAACCCCAATGTTAGTATTTAGAAAAACTTCTATATGATTTTACTGTACTAAAACAGGGTTCTAGACCCACTACAACTTTGAGATTATAGAAGGTACATATATTGAAATCTGAGTTTTAATTTTATTGATTATCTAAAAATATGCAAATAATACATGCCACAATTGTGATCTTTTTAATTGTAAAAAAAAAGTAACTAGAAATGATAAAATTGATTCATATGGATCAACTAACATTAACCTAGACTCTATCCATTTTCATTATATCTTCATTAAAAATTTTAATGACTATATATATAAGACTACTAATAGTATTTGGATCACTCATTTTGAATAATTATAATAATTTTTAAAAGTAATCTAAATTTAAAATGAACAATATAACATATGACATGTACTTTCTGCAACCCATCACCAAAATCAAATTTATTGAACCAATATCCTTTAATTGGAAAATTTTTTAGAAATCAAACATCATCTCTTCTAGAAATTCATATATAGGTCCAACTAATTGTAATTTATCATGATATATATAAATAATTTTGAAACACCATTCACTATACACCTTATAGTAATAACAATTTCATAATATATATGAATTTATATTCCACTATAATGTTTTTAAAATTATGATTCCATTACCTTTGTGCTTGATTAATATAGTACAAATTTCTCTTGAGGTTTCTCATAATACCCTTATTCTATTCTAGTACAATACCATTTTATTTCCCCATGTAATATTCTTCTTCTTAATATGAATTATGTAATGATTTAATTACATCATGTTATTCATGATGGATACATGACATGGAAACCAGGTTAATCAATAGATGAACCATCTATCTTCTATATTTTTTTATCTATAATTTATTACCAACATGCAAGGAATCAAACTTTTCTTTCATTTCATACTCCCTTTGTAACGAGTCACCCAATATTCTCACATCAAAATGGTTTTGACGCACACTTTATTTAGGGAGAGGTGAAAAAATTATCTATTTTAGTTAGTGTTACACAATGGATGAAATGAAATCTTACTTTCATATTATTTTTAGCCAATTAAAATATATTCCTAATTAAATATTTATATTTTCTAATGTTTAATTTTATTAATGAAAAAAGATGAGTGTTTTATTATTGAATACAAAAAATAAAATAAATAAGTAAAGGTAATGAACATAAAATAAATATTGTTATTAATAAATATCATTTTTAGGGGTTTCTACTCAGGTTTAATCCTAATTCATTTTTATTGTTAAGGTTATTTTTAATATTTTATCCCGTGTACATTAAATAACACTCTAAAGATTGACTATGATATAAAAATAACATTTTTATATCATTGTTATTGAAAATATAACCTCCTCCACTAGTTAAAATGAGGAACAAACAATGATATATTTTCTAAAACCTTTCATGACTTGACTGCATCATATGTCACTTATTCCACCAGAAAATGTTAACTCCATCATATGAAGAGATTATTGAGATATATGATGAAATTCAAGATGGGTTTGGAATAAAATAAAGCAATGGATAATATCTTAGAATAATGGACAATTGTCACATTTCCACTCAATAATCCCACGACACTCTTAAAAATATAATATAAACATTATTACATAATAAAAAAGAATAAAATATTAGATATAAAACCTACTAAATTGATGAAAATATTGTCAGTTACTCACCATCATGAGTATAAGAGAGATTTAATTCATTTAAACAATTAAATAATTATAGAGTAATTATAATAATATATTTAAATTGTTAATAGTACTATAGAATAAAATCACCATGAAAGCTATAGAAAAATGATAAATAAAATGGATTATTAAAATGGTTATTTAAAATGGACAACTCCTTGAGAGGGTGAAAGTACAAGTTTATGGGGATGATGGTGAAATATTTTAGCCCTAAATATGTCAGATAAGTTCAATCTCATGGAATTCCAAAAAAATGACCAAATAGTGTAATTTTTCATTCTTGAAAGTTTTTCCCTCTATCTTTCAAAAGAATCTTCAAACAATCAGTTCATTTGGAAAAGTTATGAAAAAATATGGACTAAATTATTCTGGAATATATGTCTACCATGGTGACTATTTGATTTATAGTGAACTAATATCCCATGAATTTATCACCACATATGAGTAAAAATAACACACATCTGTAGTTAATAAATATATTATAGACCCCTAATATTTCATCCCAAAAATGATTAACTCATTAATTTTATTTATTTATGTGTCTTGGTCCGATATTTAAATGCTTTATGAAATTTAAACAAAATACATGGAAGATATTTAATGATCCTTTTGTTCCCAGAATTTTTGGATTGTGAACATGGTATGGTGAAATGACGTGTATCCCATCAAGCTTTATGTCTTGAAAAATGGAATTTGAAAGTTTGGATTAGTGAAAAAAATATAATGATGTAATAATTTTTTTTATTTTATTTAAAAATCATCAACAAAGTTATTTTGACAACTATATTTAAATTATTATCAAAACATAAAAATGTAACGAATTTACATGATATAAAAAAATGTTATGGGAAAAAAAATAAATTTATTCGATTAAATTTTTTGAAAAATATTATCTCACTCAATTCACCCTCATAAAATATTACAATACTAGAAAATTAATTGAATTCATCCTAATGAAATGAAAGACCATACCATGGTTCTAATACACATTCATTAGCTAAATAAATCAAAAAATCATTAATTTATTTATATTTCGTGGATTCAATGTGAATTACACACATTGAATAACATTAATCCATGTTTTTATTCAACATAAAGGAGTCAAAAAGATTGATCATAGTGTAATTTAATATATTAGAAGGTGAAATATTACATTATCTGGCATCCTAATGTTCCTTTTACCCAAGTTCCATTTTACAAATCCTCGACACAACAAAAATGGAATTATTAAATTTTTTAACCACCCTTATTCATCTGCTATTCAAAATTTACCTCTCCTAAATAAATTAATTATTTACAATTAACGACTCATTGAATTTATTTACCAATAATGTAATATTAAAACAAAATATTGGATTATATAATGGAATTTATTTACAAACATACCTAACAGCTAATATCCTAGAGATTCTTTGTAGGATACCAATTTCATATTTAAATCCATCTTCAATAGACATATATGATGAAGACAAGTAATGTTGTTTAGAAGAATAAATTATGTATTCTTTATTGGGAAACATGTTACCTTAACTAGGCCACCACACCTAAACAACGTCTGTTTTTAACTGATCACAATTCTTAATCACATGTAATCTTTTTATTGATTTTTATATTCTACAAATTAAAAGAAAAATATAGAGGGTTTTTATTATGGAATGGTAAATACAAATAAAAAATTTATTTTTAATGTAGATAGAATGGATCTAATAATAATGAATGATCTTGGATCCAATGTTGGCTACATGTGATCAATCAATATTCATAATTAGTTTCTAAATTTTTAATGATAATCCAACCCATTATACAAGGACCACTACTTCATTCCATGATGGTGAAGTATAAAATACCATGGAGATCACTTTAAAACACCTAATATCACCTCCACAAAAAGTATTAAATGTTGAATGCATATCAATAGAGAGTGTAACATATTCTATGACCCTGATGAATTGAATGTCATTTTATCAATCAGACACACACATATCCATCAAATGAAAAATAAAAAATCCAAAGGAGGGAATTGAATTTTTGAAGGAAATATAATAAAATTGTTGAAAATATATTGTAATAATAGACAATATATTCATCATACCCTAATAACCACACTAAATAATTATAAATACAAAATAAACCCTATCATGGATTATGGTTCCCCAACATTTGTGGGATGTAGAAATTATTTTTTAAGTCAATCCATTTCAATAGAATTCTAAACGTGGTAAATATCATCAAAATTCAATGTTCAATATCTTCAACACACCAATCTTATTAAACTCTATCTTGAGGTTTTTCTAACCTTGATAATTCATTTATGTTGAACCATGGTACTTCTGATACAAGATCATTAAATTCCAATACATAATATAATTATACCAATCACAATATATTTACTATGACTATGAATAAAATGACATAACCCAGTCTCTTTTAAGAACAAAATTTGATATAAATATAGAGATTTTTTCAAAATTGTTTCTTTTTTTAACATTTAATATGGTATATTTATTAAATATAATGTTTTAGACTCTAATATCCAATCATGAATTGTTATCATTGAGTCTAAACCCAAAAGTATTATCATAATTGTCTATAATGAAACGTTTTGTGGAAATAAATTCCAAATTTAACCAATCGTTGATATCAATACATGAATGTGGATACATCAAAAAACATTTTGGTGTGCTAAAGTCCACCATTCGTCCAAACCATAGTTCCTCAGGATTGTATTTTTTTCCAATGTTTGGTTGGTAATTGATTCATTATATAAATTGCATTTCTAAATAATTTAGTATAATATTTAATGTTAAAAAGTAGGATTAACAATATTTTTTTAATCCAACATTTATTTTCTACATAATCCATTCAATAATACCATTATTATCAAGGATTATAGGCAGAATACTCTCTATCTGAAATCTATTCATCTAATTAAACATCATGAATTGAATACTACCATACTCACTAATAAAGATAACGTTTTTCGTAATTTTATTTATGAATTAAATTCATTTAAACCCTACATATTTATCAATTTGAGGGTACATGGGCCAATTTTATATTTATGGTGTGGTTTGATCAAAAATAAAAATATTGGTAAAATCTGGAATTTTTTTCGAATTTTATCATTGGGGTATTCTTCGAATAAATTTTATTAAATTATTCCAATTTTTGTGTTTATTTTTTTTGGATTCCTATATTAATTTAATTATACTTTTTATGCATGGGAAGTATCAAATTCAACCATCTTGAACACTAAAAAAATCATATAAGTAGTCACATTGTTTGGGAAGACATCATTAACCCCACCTCTATAACTGAAGCACATATTTGGATAGACATCATCAATTGAGGTGGATCCAATTGTAATGGAATGATGACACATAGAAATGTTCCATTAAATAATATCATGGAGTTCGGAAACCGTTATTGAGGAATTCTGATGTTATAATTTTAATGATGATTTCTGGAAATATTATATAGAAAAAGTAATAGTCATTAAAAATTCACAACTCCTACTTATCATAGAAAATTGAACTAAAATTGGGACGGTTAAAAAAATTAAAATGATGGAATTTTTTTATAAAGGATATAATGAGTCAACCAACCATTTATTGAGTAAAAAATGAGTAAAATTTTGGAATACAGATTATGGATTATAAAAGGAGGAGAAATCCTCCTTTAGAAATCATTCCATTGCACTGCATTCCATTACATCCGAGGCACCAAGGTGGGTATATCATCAAATGGAGGCTTTCCACAAATCATCCCCTTTTCATCTTCATTTATTTCATTTAATTATTTTTGTGTTAGTTTTTATTGTTAATTTAAATTTCTAAAAAATTAATTCATTTTTTTTTATTTTTATGTAATCTTCTACCCCTCCTCCCACCTTCAACATCCATATGTTCTCCTCTTATTTTTATTTTCTTCATCTCATCCTATCTACCATGACCTCCTCCCCTAAAAAATTAGGGTCTTACTTGAGGGTTATCCCAAGGGGGTATGTGTAAATTCCATTTATTCAATACTAAAATTATTATGTTTTGTTATGTTTGCGATGAGAAAGGGTGATTTGAATGGGTGTGGTGATCGTCCAACGCAACAGTGAACTTAAACTAAGTTAAAATCATTTGTGAAATCTTTTTCATCCTTCTTCTGTATAAAAGATCTTCATATGATGGATTTTAGTTATTCAGTAGATGGAATGTCTTATTATTGATCAAGATCATAGAAGATGTCATAATCTCTAACGACGCGTGCCATCAACCATGATTATGGGTGGAGGTGAAGTTAAGTTTGATAAATGAATTCATTTTTTCAAACCATTAAATAAAATAATAGTAAATCCTAAATTAAATATCAAAAATTAAATGTCTACGATAATTGAAACACTAATTAGAATAATGATGGAACCTAAAAATCAACCCATAATGGCCATGTTATTTTTTCAGTAATTTCATTTTTTATTTTTTATGTTCCTTATTTTTAATTAAATCACAAGACCTTCCTATATTAAATAAAAAACAAAAAAGAAGTATTTTAGGTTAAATAGATTATGTGAGTAAAAAAATGAGAAATCTATTCATGCGGGATGACCCTGGTCATCCACTGTACTGTATTGTAAACACATAGAAATTTACTATAGTCACACCTTATGATAGGATTATATTAATACTAAAAACTGTTGTTGTGTAACTAATTAGTAGTTTATTTACTTTAATTTTTTTTTATAATAATATATATTTTCTTTACTTAAAAAACAATATGAAATTTTCTTTTCCCAGAGGTTTTCAAATGAATATTTATTAATTGATTTATCAATTTACCACAAATCAAAGAACCAATTTTTTTCTGACCCTTGACTATGGTGGATGTTGTTACATTTGTTATTAGATTGGTGAGTAATTTTAGGAATCAAATAATTGGGATCATACATTTAAAAATTTCATTACTAGCCTAAGGGAGTAAATGCACCAACATTTTTGGAAGCAATGGCATATGAGCTAATTGGGTTCTCCCATTACATTCCATAATATTATCAAGTGGTGAGGTCTAGGAGAAGTACCCCTTATTCTTCTAGGATTTTTCGAAGGATATCCCAAAAAATGAGATTCCTAACTTCCTACTTCCATATGTTATTTCACATCTCGAGGAAGTGATTTACACTAAAAAACATATTCATGATGATCCAACATAAGGACATGATTCATTATTAAACTCCAACTAATTTAATTTTATTGAATATAATTTCAGTATCATTCCTATGAAATTTGAATTTCTAGATTATTCCAACTTGTATGATGCCCAGGGAGAAGACTATGAAAACGAAAATACACCTATGGAGGAATATTTTGTGATCCCATATCATAATTGACTCTTACTTGAGGGAATACAGAAGAGACCATAATAGATCTTCCTAAAAAAATCAATAAGCTACAAGAATTATGTCAAATCTAGAGAAGCCACTGTAAATAGAAGAAGATGTTACAAATTTAGTAGCAAAAGAGGATGATACAAATTTCATCATACCCCAGTCAAGAAAGATCTACCTAATTGTTAAGGGGTATGATTGGACATACTCTATCAATGAATTATTTCTCTCAAAAAATAATGATTATAATTCTATAAAGAACAATATGTGGTAGTTCAAATACAAGAATCCCCACCTACAATCTAATTATGGATAATATCTTGTTTGACATTCTGGAGGCAGTAAAAATTAGGGCCCACTTGGCAGATCACACCATGATTTATATTTTACATTCTTTGTTGTAATTTAATTTCAAATCAATTGAATATAGATTTGGAATCATGTCTTAGGAATTATTATATAATTCACCCACTCACTCACATATTATTGAGCATAAATAATACTATCATTATGCATAATGGATTTTTATTCTTTTATATGTTCATGATCGTAGATTGAAGCCCTAGATATTGGAATAGGACAAAGAATTATAATATAGAGAGTTTATTATTATTTTTTATACTTTAAACTCCTTAAATTTTCTTCCAAATCATGTTTTGAGATTTAATGATAATAATTTCACCCCAAAATTAGATTAATTATTTACTTGAATTACCTTAGACACATGAGTTTATTAGGAATATAGTAATTCAATGTTTTATATATCATTATTAATGAAATTGAATTAGTAAAGTGGTGAATCAAATGTTTGGATTGAGTCATGGATTTTGAAATGAGGACTCGTGATTTGAGGAAATTTATTGATTTAGGTAAATTAAATTCCCTTTCAATTTTTGATGATTTTAATTTCTAAAAATCATATGATTTTATGGTTATTATTAATCAAGCATTCTGTGATTTTCATTATCATATATCTCATTCTTGACAGAATTTTTTGACCAAATATTTCTTATTTCACCTTGAGTATATTTCTTCAGTGATCTAGAGACATGTCACCAACCAGAACATGTATTTGAAAATTTTCAATGATATTATTGAGCAAAACACATTAAAAACTATTAAGGACACTTTTAATAAACATATTACCCATAAAATACCACCTTTTCATCATTCCCTTTTATCCCAAAGATATCATGTATGGCCATTTTAGGTATGATCCATGTTTCAATACATTTTTAAAATTCATACCCTACTCTTAGTATATACAATTTATTTCAAAGTCGACATATCTGGGAAAAGGGAATCATGGTGGAAGTGATGTAATAAATTTTAAGAAAAAAGTGTGGAGGTGTTATTGTGGGAAATTTAAAATTTTGTGTAATCATTCAAGTAATCTATTATTTTCCCCTATTGAATAAGAAAAATTAACATGTCAAAAGGAACCAAAAAATAATAAATATGGATTGTGATTTGGAGACACCAAATATTACCGTTACTATAACAATTATTTTTATCATATGTATTTATGTGAAATATGTGTGGTTTATTCTAATCATAACATTAACAAAAATGTAAAAAAATGGAATAGATTATTGGATAATAAAAAGAAAATTATTAAAGAAAAAAATATTCAATTGGGTACACAATTCATTTATTATAAAAAATTTGATCATGACCATACATTGAGTCTAAGGGAAATGAGAGTTGCTACATTGAAAGTGATAATTTCATTATACTTTTTGATATCATGCATTTTTTGTAAGAGATAATCCTCCTCCTTAATCCAAAATGTTTAAAAGCATCAAATATTTCATTGCATAAGCCATAGAGTCATCTGAATCATTATTGTATTCCCTAATGATTTAATGTTCCTTTGGTATTTACAAAGTGGATAATGTAGTTCATTTAAAAGCCTATGAATAAGTATCACGTTCTCAAGATATCATCATAACTCTACTTGATTTTTTTCATGAGATATGAGAGGAAACATTCATTGGTGATTCAAATCAAGATGTGGCATGTCTAATTATAGTTAATTTAGGTGCTTATATTAGTCAAAGAAGAAGCTTCATTTCTTAAATGGGGAAAGGTAAAATACATGAATTTATCATTTCTTTCAAAAATATGATATTAAATTGTTATTTTATGTGGATTTTTGAAAGACTGATTTAACATTATATTTATTTGATTATATTTCTTTGAAATATCAATTTCAGTAACATTGCTGTCCTCTAAATTCCATGTTTAGATTTTATCATTTGGTATAAACATGATTTAATTGTGGGGGAATTTATAGTGCTTGTATTATTGAAATTTTATAAATGAATTTTATTTAAATAATGCTTTATATATTTCAGTTTGAGCATATATGGATCAATTTTTTATTTATGTTAATATGTAAAAATTGATTAAATATGGATATTAGACATAATTTTATAATAAGGGTATTTTGGGAATAAATTTTATAGTATTATTAAAATTTTAGAGAATTTTATTTCTGATTATTTGATAAATTTAATTCAAATTTTAATTTGAGATAATGATCTAATTGAACCCCCTTGAGCCCCAAAAAAATATTTCTAGTTGAATCATTGATTGGATGGACAATGTGGACACCAACTCTATAACAAAAGAATATGTTTTGAAACAAAATACTAACTGAGGTTATTACTCCTTGAATGGAATGGTGACACATAGGTGAATTACATTAATATATTTCTTGGATTTTTGAAACAATTAATGTGGTAGGTGGATGTTATACAATCATGGAAGCTTTCATAAAATCTCATAAAAATTAGTAAAAGTCAATAAAAAATTCATAACCGTTTCTTACCGTGTCCACTTAATCTAAAATATAGATGTAAAATGAAAGAGAAATTGATCACCAAATTTTATAAAGGATTGAATGCATCAAACATCAATTTATTATGTCAATAAAAGTAAACATTAAGGAGATATATTATAACCTATAAAAGGAGGAGATCACATACATCCCAAATCATTCCATTACACTCCATTCCATTCCATATGTGCCACCTAGGAAGATATATCTAGTGAGAGAGGCTGACCAAAATTATTACCTTTTTCTTGTTTATTTATTTATTTATTTTATAGATTTATTTTATAATTTAAATTTCAAATAAATTCATTCATTGATTTTATTTTTTTGTTTCCTTCCAATCAACCACCCTACTTTAATCTCGAAATTCATTCATTCTTTTCCTATTTCCTTCTTCTCAACCCATCAACAGTGACCTATTTTCGTAAAAAATAAGGGTCTAACTCCAGACTTATCCCTGGAGAGGTATTCTAAAATTTCATTTATTTTGTACTAAAATTTGTCAGTTTTATTATGTTTGTGATGAGAAAGAGTCACATGCATGGGTGTGGAGATCGTTTACCACAACACTAAACTCAAAATCATTTTTTTATTTTTTGTAAATCTTTTCCCTCCCTTCGACTAAACACAATATATTCATATAATTGAGTTGTTCCATTCAGTAGATGAAATGGTGTGAGATGGATTATAGTATTGGAAGATGTCAAACACTCAATCGAGGTGTTACATAAATCTTGATTATAGGAGGAGATAATGTTAATATTTCTAAATATATTCAAGATTTCTAACCATTAAATAAAATAACAATATTTCATGAATGAGATCTCAAAATTTAATTATCAAAAATAATTTAAACACCATTAAGATGAATGATGGAACCCACAAACAAACTCATAAATCCAATTTTAATTCTTTAATAAATACATTTTTTCATTTCATGTCAATTTTTTTTTCAATTAAATTACATTAACTTACTATATTAAATAAAATTATGCAAAAATAATTATCTTAGGTGAATTTGATTATGTTAGAAAAAACATGACAAATATCTTTAGGTGAGATATCCCTGATCAGCCACTGTGAACCACTAGGAAAACCTGGAAACTTTCTTTTGCAATGCAATATTTAAAGAACGTGTCACTAACACCATTTCAAAATAAAAGAATATTTATCTTTATTCTTGTGTTAAAATCCACCATGGATCTCTATCTAGTGAAACCAGTGAGATCACAAAAATTGTTTTTGATGAAAACATCATCACATTCCATGGAGCATCATCAATTATAGAAACATAGTATTGATAAAACATATGATATGAAACCATTATTGGTCCCCATACATCCATAATAAAAAGATATAAATTTATTTTATTTTTTATATTTATATCATTTTGAAATAAACCATATATTCCATTACCTATTTGAAAACAATATGTGTCTAATATTCAATTCGATCAATACACAATAATTATTTATCATCTACAGTCCATAAAAATAAATCACTAATGTGTCCAAGGAAGTTATACCACAACTCCATTATCGAAATTGATATTTCCTTAAAAATCATGATACTATATGGAACCCTATTCATTTATAATGTTCCTTAAATCACACTGTGTACCACCACCATAGAACCTTTTATAATTTAACAATAGTAGTAAATATGAGAAATATAGAATCCTACATAATCAATTAGACAAATTTAAATTAGGTTTATTCTTACAGGTACAATGTGCCAGACTACTTAGTAATGAAACATAAATCTATTATTTATTTGAATTATTATATATCCATTTTTAAGAATATGAAATTTCTCTCTGTCTACAAGGTAAAATTTCTATGACTGCTAAAAAAAATTATAATTCCATCCACTTTTGAATGTTTAATGATATAATGTTACCAAATAATTAATTCATTAATCTATAAAAATTTAACACTTCGAATCAAATTTTAATTCTAAAATTTAATTGTTGTTTTTTTATTTAATCAATTCAAGATGATTAAACAAAAAAAAATCCTTAAAAATTACTTTATATGTTTCCCTTCATTTCACAGTGCCACCATGAAAATTATTTATAACCATACATCATTACATGATTATTATCACTTTTTTCCCACAATTATCTTCTATCTTTTTCAGGAAGAGTATCACCACTAATCCTTTCTAAATAAACATATAGTATAACCTAAAGCAACATTATTCCTGATCACTTCATTGAAAATTATATCAGGGATCTTCTAAAATAACACGTTATTATTTCCTCTAGAATTTCCAATAATAGTCATCAACACATTCAATGATTTCAAAAAGAAATAGCAAAAGAATGAAGTCTCACACACCATTAAAAATAATTGAAATAATATAATATAAAATGATTTATATCATGTTGAACTCATTTAGACAAACACCCATCGTCCATCCTTCTAACAAATTTATTCTGAAAATTCAATTAAATATGAAAAATTTTCCATTATCGAAGGCTCATCATTAATATTATTTAAATAATTGATCAATTATAGAAATTTATTCACATCAATGCCATTTGAATCCATGTTCTTGGGAACATCACCTAAAAATTATGTTACACTATCATATAAATATTTTCCCACTTTTTCATGTCCATTGTTTTCAATTTCTTTCTGACCAATATTATATTGCCATAATTTTGAAATAGACACTCCCTTAACCTAATCATCTAGAAACTAACGATTAATCCCCCAAAAATCTCTAGAATCAACATTCTATATTCTATATCCATCTTTCTTAACATAAATATTCCACTAAAACAAACATATTAATGGAATTGCAACTCACATTTTCTAAAATTCATTATCATACAAGCATTTCTATTCTAGAAATAATCCAATGATACCACATGTTTCCAAATATGTATTTTTTTCTAAAATAATCTATCTACTATGGAATATAACATGATGTAATGATTTTAATAGTTCTATAAAAACATTAAATCTTGTATTTACTTATCATGAATCTAGAATTTATGCATATCAATGATGAACAATATAAAATTACACTTACACTCAAAATAGACATTTCGATTGGTCTAAGAAATGAATGGATGTAAATTAAACATGATTATATATGGGTTGTAAAATGTTCCAATCTATTATAATCAAAATATTATCAAGAAGAAAAAAATAGATATTATAATAAAACAAAATACTCTAAAAAACAATCTAACAAAAACATATGTCGTACCCAAAAGCTATATCAATGACAAAAAAACATACCAAAAATTTATAATAAATGATAGAATACAACGTTCGATAATTCCCATTTCTCTAAAAATAATACTTAGTGACCCTAAGATCTCAACTAGTATATGAATTCCAACACAATAACAATACAATTAATTAAATAGTTACAACTATCAAACATGTCCACCAACTTTGCCCCTTCACATCTAGCTTCCGAAACATATCCAAAAGCATATAAAATCTTATCAGACTAAATATTCATCCAAATTGATACATTATTCCTATATTTACCTTATAGAAATAAACAATCAATGATATCCTCCACTCTCATCATTCAGATTCATCACCATTACTACTAGTTTATAAATTTGAGTTTTACTACCTCCTTGAATCCTATACCATAATGATTTATTTTAACTAATTTTGGATTCTTATGTACTTATATTGAAAACATATTATCAATTCATACCTATAAAATAACCCATGTAATATGATACAATAAAAATGATATTATTATTATTATACATGGTATATTATATATATTAAATAAAAAAATAATGTCCTATTCATAAATATTTTTTTTACGAAATTGGCATTTAAAGAAAATTGTATCACTTAAGAATAAAATATTTTATTATCATAATATAAATATATTATAAATTATGTCATTTCATAGAGATAATTTAATATATTCTTCCATTAAAGAATAAATATAGAATAACTAAAGTCCATATCTTAAGCAATCGTGAGTGAAACAAATCCCGTTGTCCTATTATAATTTTACATAGTTATCTAGGAACATAATTTAAAGATTCGTGGATCATTTGAGGATACATTTAGCAGAATCATCATTTGAATTATCCACCATAATTACAAATCCTTAATGTTAGATATAAAATTGATTAAAATAATTATCACATTAAATGTAAATATTAATCAAAAATAAATCTAAACTCATTATAAAAATTAACCCTATATTTTATATATGGTTATAGTTCATCAGGTTCAGTGAATACATCCATTAGTCTTGATGAAAAAAATTAAGCACCCACCCAATTATTCATAGTTTCCAAAAACCATCAAATTTACTCAACAAGAACCACCACAAAAACAAAACATGAGGTATTTATTATATGACTATACCTATTTGACATGTTAAATATCATTGTTTATAAAAATCATTATCAAAATGAGATATGATCATGCATTAATAGATTCATGTATCTAGGTATGGTGGTAAGTGTTGAAAGAAAAACAATAAGTTAGGTATTGAAAATATCATATCAACATGGTTGGTTAGAATTCCCTTTTGTAAATTTTTATACTATTATTATTAAAATAATAATTTTTTCAAATTATATTAGTATTTTATGTCTTAAAAATATAATGATTTTTTATTATTTTATATATTCATATTATAAATGAGTATCCATTACAGAAATTGGTATTATTCATTATCTATTAACACCCCTTACGCTATTATTTCAAATATAGTTATAACAATTTTTTGGGATAGTTCCTTTTATTTTAAAGGCAGATGTATAATTTATAATTTTAATTTTAATTTATATTGTTCATAACATTGTTAAAAATACAAAAATAACATCAAATATGTTTTATACATTAGTTAATTAGGATTTAATTCATTTACAACATGTATTAATAAAAATAAATCAATATTATTCTTGATGTGGATAAAATGATTCAATGATCATGTTTTCAAATTTTAAGTGTCATTTTAATTTAAAAAATATTCCACATAGTCAAATGAAGAAATTTTCATAAAATTATCCATATAATTATATCAATGATCCACAATTTGTGTTTTTCATATAATAGTAAACCATAATTCAATCCATCATATTGTGTTTTCAATATGACAAAAAGTGTGTGTATTCAATTTATATCTAATTTTTTTTATCAAAAGTGGATTCACATGGTATAAATTTGACAATGAATAAAATATTTTCAGGTTACTTTCTGTAAATTATTTATCACTAATTAATTATATGAATAAATTTATAACATGTTAGTCCAACACACAATGTTGATAGTATGAATGGAAGAGTATTATTTAAATTTAAAAGTGAAATTTTAGATCATTGAATGTTTTTTATAGTAAATAATCATATAATATCTTATTATTACGATAGATTTATAAAATAATAAATGAATCATTTATAAAAAAATAAAAAAGAATTTAATGTCATAATAATATAGGCTGTCATTCATATGGCTAAAAGATCATGTTTTCAATATTAAAATTATACATATATTTTAGTTTATATTTTTTTCAAATAGTAAATACTGCTAAATGATATCATATTTTATTGATATATTATGTAAGTTCTTAATTATTCAATTGTGAGATATAATAATTGAATTGACATAAAACTGAAATATGACATGTATTCTATGAATCTATGAATGTGCCATATATTTTATAATACTGAATTTTGTTTGAAATATGAATCGTAATTTCAAAACCATTCAAACTATATACGGTTTAGAAAATAAATTAAGAAATAAATATGAATCTCATTTAAGGAATTTAAGATTTAACAAAATATGAACTTGATACACAGTGTTACTGATATGACCTAAATCCTATTTTAATTTAAATGTGACACATTAGTAAAAAATATGCATCACTTACTCAAGATGGGGGAATCATTATTCGATTTGAATGGTAATTTAGGCTATTTATTGTTAAATCATTTTTTATATGTATTAATTAACCATATATTATTCTGGCATATTGTGTGTCCAATATAACAAACAATCCATTTTTTCTACTTCAAAACTACGTTTTGTACAAAATATGTGTAAAATAATCCTATCCAATCGAATAAGAGCATTTTTTTAAAACATGATTTAAATTAACGGATTTTAATGTTTTTAAAAATAAAAATTAATCATATATTTATACCACAGTTGGAGTAGTTAGTTTATATGAAGGTTTCTATTTTGAAATTAAAAGTAATATTCTGATAAAAACTTGTGGCTCAAATTCCAAACCAATAAAAAAACAATTATTATCAAGATATGTAGGTAAAATGATAAACAATTCTATTTTGAGTCAATTTTACAAACCATATGTTAATCTAAAATGCAACTTGAATGATGTAACTAAAAATGACAATTTTAATTTTAAAGTGTTTCCTTAGTTCAAAATGATCACCAAAAAGTAAAGAATTATAATAAAAAAATTATATTATATAAATTTTTTCCTTTAGAAAATATTTGATTCATTCATAACATGTAATAGATAAACTCATGTTTAGCTAACACATGGTGTATCTGATATCACTGAAAGTTCATATTTTAATTATAATTTGATTTTATTTCATTATGAAGTATTTCTATATTAAAAACTTATTTTATTATAGACAAATTATTGTATTTTTATATGGATGTGTTGATAATTTGAGAAGGTCTCATATGTGTAAAATTAAAATTGACATGTTGTTTTTTTAATTGGTAAGTGACTTGTATTTCAATCTAACCATGTTCCATTGAACTAATATGATGTAATTTTTTTTTCCTTTGACACTACTTTATTAGTGATAAATTTATTATTTACGATATTTGTATTATTATAATTTCTAAAACAAGTGAAAATAATAGTTATATTTATAAATGTTATTATAGAATAGATAGAGATGTTTAGCCATTATTAAGACCTATATTTCTAGTTCATTAAAATCAATAATATGGTTCATTATTAGTGATGATTGTATGATTAAATTATATTAATCACTTGTTTGGGGATAATTCCAATGAAAAATATCATAACATTTAATTGGTCTATGGGGGTATATTTTGTTATAAAACATAGCGTTTCATGGAGATTGAGTTGATAAAATATATCTTTCAGTACTACATGGGTGGTATGAGACTAAAATAAATGTACATTTACCAATAAGGGGTTTTAAAAAAATGTTTAAATTAGTTAAATAAAATTATAGAAATGTGATGTAAAATTATGATATCATTACACTCTTTTTCAATGTTGGATAATAGAATGAAATTATTTCACCCTTTTAGAATGAATCAATGAAAAGTGAAAATGTGTAACTTTTTTATGCATTTACATTATTTATTGAATGAAAAGTGTAAAATTGTTTAATGTTTTTCATTCAAAAATTACAATAAAGAGGGAAACGACTTCATATTTTATACCAAAATTATTATATGAGTTCATCCACATAAATCATTCTCTTCCACCTCATCACCCATAATTGCAGTTTTATGAATATCAACAATTGTCATATTATTTTTTTGGTCATCAAAATAAGAATTTTTTTGTAGTTTTATCGTATATATATTATTTATGAATTTTTCTAAAAGAAATTAATTTTTAAAAATTATAATTTTATAGTTTATAATTCAATATAAAAATAAATGATAAAATAGTACATATAATATTAAAATATATAGATATATTTAAATATTTAGTTCAAATTAATTAGGAAATAATTTTTTGTTGGTCAAAATAAAATTACTCATTCTTACATATATTTTATTTAATTTTTTACTAATATAAAAATAATAGAATAGAAATGTTATAAATTTTTTTAATAATTTAATTAAATTATTAGTTTGATTATATTTCTTTAGTTTATATTTTAGGAAACTTTGGAATCACATTATGCCCCTTTAATATATATTTTAGGGCTGTATGATAACTAATGTTGGTGGGTTATCATATACTACATTTGACTCAGTATTTATTACTCGATGTACCTCTAGTATACAGTTATATTTACATCCTTGATGTAAATTTTTTTTAGATTTAATATTTTTAGTCAACAACTAACCTTATATAACATCAGTAATAGTTTCATTCAAAATCACATGATTATGCACACACTAATTCATAATTTTCATAACATTATTCATTTATTTAACTGTATAAATCTAAATTATGAAAGATGAATTTTTTTAATGTGACATGAGATAATACATAGGGAAATTAATTTTTTTATTATCATTACTTTTTACTAATATTGAATAGTTACTTTCATTGTACATGGATCTCATATTATAAAGCTATCGGGGAAACAATTCAACCAAATATCATTTTTCTGAGTAGCAATCATGATTGAATGGTGCTACTCAATCACTTACATATCAATAACTGAAATCATATAGATATGTTAATGTTTCATATTGGATACATTCATCAAATTTATTTAAATCCATATAAAATTACAATCTGTCAGGCTATTAAGATCACAGAGGTAGGTGGTCGATTGAACACATCATCAAAGTCATTATATAGAGTTATATGACCAAAATAAAATATACATTATTTTCTAGTATGGACATCACATGACTCAAATACACTAGACTTGTGATGATGATGACATGTATTATTAATGATGAAAAATATATTATATAATTCTCACACCATGGGATTTGGCTTTACAACTTGATTGGATTACTATAGTTGGTAATATATATTATTTTATATTTGGTATGAAAGAATATCTTCCAAAATTAATATTATGATGTGATATTCCGTATTTTTGAAAAATATAATCCCCAAAATGATGATATTTTTAGAAGGGAGGTGTTTTGTTGATCTTTTTGGGACCTCAAATAAAATCTCCTTTCATTAATAAACAATAAATATAATAAGAAATTTTAGACATTATATAATAGAATATATCATGTATCTCCCTCTAGTATACCCACTAAGGAGGATAGATTACCACCAGCACGACCATTATAGGGTTCCCAAATCCATAGAGATATTATTTATCCATCAATGTTTCAACATATAACATATATAATGATTCATATTAGATAGTTAATGGTGTATTTATAAATATATCATCTAAAATTAATCACAATATTCCTAGGCCTTTAAAGGATTGTGTTCTATATTTTCTAATATAGTTCCCTTAGTTTTTAACTTTGGATCTGGCTGATGAAACATTTGGTGTTTATATTCCCTTTTCAACCTCAACTATATTGGATCTTTCATAGAACACATTCAATGTAACATATAATTCAACATAATTTTTGGGAAATAAATCTATTATTTATTTTCGGGGGTCTGTGGTAGAACAACCTAATGTACCATCGATAATAAAACATTACATAATAATAATCCACCTATAGTAGTTTTGATTCCATGCCACTATGATCAATAACATAGATATAGTCATAACATACATAAACATGTAAACAGAGAAAATATTCACCAAAATTGAATATAATGGTGTCTTTTATTTTATCTTATTTTGTTTTTATAGAACAATAATTTATTGAAATTTAAAATGTTTCAATATATTATACTTTTTTAGTTCAAAATTATTTTTAGAAAAGTAAAACATAAATTATAAAACACTAATATTATTTTCATAATGAATTTTTAAATTCTCATTAATATAATTTTAATAATTATTTAACAATAACTTCGTTAACATTATGATAATACAAAAATAAATAATAATGTATCCTTAATTTTGATGTTATATAATGAAAATAATTTAAAAATGTATTATATATTGATTTATTATCTTGTACAATTCCTGTTATTAATTTCCCATTTCAGATGAAAGATATCTACATAATACAATTTAATTCAATACATTTGAGATCATATCATGTAGGTTTTTTTGAATTTTCTTACATCAGATTCAATATCAATCATTTATGGAAACATCAGTCTTGCCCATTGGATTTTTTTAAACTCATAAATAACATGAATCGCCATCAATAAAATAACATATAATAAAAAATAAATTTTATCACATTAATAGATAATTAAAAAAATAAAACAATATGATGATCATCAAAAGAACATTTCTCTTTATTAAATTTACTATATACCTTTTTCAGTTGGGTAATTTCTCACACTATAGTCTTGGATGGAGATTTCTCTCCTAATTTGAAATCACAATCAATTGAAAAAACATTCATTAATTTGATTAGTTTTTAATCAAATAATCACATTCACTAACCCCTTTTTGATTTAATATATTTATACCCATCCTAAATATATCCCATACTCTAATTTCATGGTTTTCTATTTCATTTAGAAAAATGTGATATTATCTATATAAAAATTTCAAGGATTTCAATTAATATGAAATAAAACATTAATTAATAAAAAATAGAAAAAATGATTAATCTATTTATAGAAAATAACAATAATTAATTAACATTTAAATTTACTCTATTTAATCATTTTACAAATCATTTATGAACTAGAACAAATATACTAATGTTATTTTACTCAAAATAAGATAATTAATTAACATGAATTATCAATATGACCATATGTATATGAGTTTCTTATCCTGGATCTTTTTAAATAAACATTTAAGAATCACCCATTTTCTGTATAATTTTATGTATGAATTTTATAAAAAATATTGTTTCTTAATAAGGAAATAAATGATAAATATTTAAATACCCATTCATTTAAATATAATCTAACGATATATAGGGGTAATATGAACCTTGATCTCATTCCCCCTATCATTAAATATAATAGTTTAATATTCATAAAAAATTCCTTCAATAAAATTTCAACATAATATTTTTTCCAATTTTTATTACTAATTGTTCATATTATTTTTACAAGCCCCAAAATCTGATTTAATGTGAATAAAATTATAGATATAGAAATCTATAACATTTAACAACTCTATATTCTTTCAAATCCAATTATTAATATATTTTCTAGAATATTAGGATGAAATCTCATTTTATAGAATGTTTATTTTTCAATAATTTATTTAATATGTAGTAGAATATCATCATAATGAAGATTTAAATTTTTTAATTATGGGTGGTTGAGACTTATGAATTATTAGAAACCAGAACATTATATAATAAATGATTGATTTTTAACTTTTCTTGTTATAATCCCAATTATGTATTTCTAATAGTAATAATTTTTAAAAACATTGTAGTTATTTATATATGTAACATTAAATATCCATCCATCATGAGTGGGAATCCCCATAGTGTCTTGAATTTATTCTTATTAACTCCCCCATGAGATTTAGTGCTCATTTCACTTCATAAATTTTTTAAGTGGTAAAATCCAATATCATTGGTTCCATATGTATAAAAAACCCAATAGAATAATTGGAAATTCATCTTCTTCAAGAAATTTAGTGATTATTTTTTTCAATGAAGATTCCCTATGATTGTTCTTATTTTTTCCTTTTTAGAAATACACAGACCTTTACTTGGACGGATTTTTATGAATTTTCCTGATCCACTAAATAATTTAATAAGCGGAATTATCTCATTTTCCATATTGAAAATATATGATTCAATATCTCTCACAAATATATTTTTATTTTCATTCAAAAATGGATTCATGGTTATTCAATCAATCCATTTCTCATCATTTCCACTTATTAATGTCTCTATAATCTATGAAAAAACTCTAATTGCTTTGAAGATTTCATGTTAACATCCTTATGTTTGGAAGACATTAATACATTCATCAATAGAGTATGAATAAAATTATATTCATAGTTCTTTAATATTTTATTGAAACCTTTAATCATGGCTCCTGAGTTTTGGATAAATTATTAATGTTTCAAACATTTACTAATATGATATTCAATCAATCATTATTCCATCATTGTAGTTAATTAATCATTTTCAGGAATCAATAGGAAATTATGTATAAGTGTACAAGTATATATATATATCTCTTTGCATGTATACTGGATAAATATATACAAACAAACATTCATATATGTATGCATACATAAATGTATATATATATATATATATAAATTATTACCCAAATAAAAACATATATATATATATATATGTTCATATATTATCATTATATTAATATGAAATTATAAATATATCAGTTATTATTTTCTCAAAGGTAATAGGTCCAGTAAGAACACATAACTTTTATAACACTATTTCATGTAGGGTGATATTTGTTTAAATTAATTTTTTCCTTTTTATTAATTAAATAACTTAGGATGAGAAATGTTTTCATCTGATTAGTATGTTTTTATTTTATAAAAAAAATTTAATTCTCATCAAATGTGGTAATCTATTTTTCATAAAGATACATCCCCAAAAATAATATCTTATCACATTTTGGAGTGTAGTTTTTTAAATAATATAAAGAATGAAAACAATATCCCTCCATACATAAATATATGAAATCTAGATATACTATAATGAAAATAATCTTCTGTATGTGGGGATTTCTGGTGAATGTCATTTGGTGATCACATTACTAATTATAAAATAACCAGAATCCCCATAACCAATCCCCCTATATGAAGACCCCTTCTCACCAATGCATGAAATCTAGAATATAACTACATGATTCAACCAATTATGATCAAATGATTCCCTATGATTCCAGATACCCTAGCTACATAATTACCCTATATATTCGTTCATCCCTCATCGTTACCCCTAATATAAAACCCATACTCACTAATTCATGAATTTCCAATACCTCCATGTGATTCCACATGATTTAATGAAATTTCATTTTCAGTCATGAAATTCTATTGACACTCATTGTATAAATTTTCATTGATATATAATTTTCTGTTACTATAAATGATTATTTAAATTTATTTTCATTTATTTTACATTTATTTGGATCCATGGAAGTGTGACATATGTAATTAAAAATCCTGAAATATATTTTTGATATAAATGAAGTTTTATTTTACATTCAAAAATAATTTTTTATGTTTGATTAATATTATCAATTTTAAATGATTTTTCTTGCTAATCTAAAATATTCTAAAGGATTATAGTTTGTTATCAATTTATTAGTGCTTCAATATAGATTAAACTAATGTATGTAAATTGATCTATATAGTTAGACCATATTTATATCTATGTAGCCCTTTGGGATTAGATGATAAATATGTTCTGTTTAGATTAGTTATAATACTAGTATTTATAAGTATGTAGAATACACAACACGTAAATGGGTTTCATGTCCTGTACTCAAATTTCACATGTTGTTAATGTTAGTTCATATTGTGTAACATGAATTCTAATTAATAGGTATTAAAATATTCAAGGTGAAACATTTTTTCATGAGATATAAATCTTAATATTTACATGATGTTTAAATGGTTTCAGACTATGAAAATTCCACATAAAACACATTTAAAAATTAAAATGGATTTGGATTTCTCAATTCTTACCCTACCCAATTTACATGGTTCTAGGTGATCCAAAAATAAACTAAATTTTATTTTTGAATTCATTTGATGATGATAGATCCTTCGATTCACATATTTAATCAATTTTAATTTGTGGTAGCTTATACCTCTTTTATCATGGATTTTCAATCACATTCGTATTGTTTATCAATTGAATGAGATAAGGAATCATATCAACCCTTAAAGTGTATTTTTTTGTTGGTTTTTGTGTTGAAAATATTTCATGGAATATTTTTATGGTGCATCATCATGTATTGCAGTTTATTATGATTCAATATTTTGAATCTATTTCTGTAGGGGATTCATTTGTTATGTTATTTTATTTAAGAGAAATTATATTTTTGTAATGCATTATCACTTTATAATTAAATTTATTTTATGTAATAATATAATATATTTTATTAAATAAAAAATTGGTTATAAATCTTCTGTTTATGTTCTTTATACTCTGATGATGGATTTGCATTTTAACTGCTAGATAGAGTGCTATCTATTTATCCTCATTTAGATTATTCTTATCCTTGGAGTAGGATGTTTAAAATGGTAATTAAAATTATTATTAAATTAATTGATGATTAATTGCATTAAGAGTAATTGAATAATGGAAATGATTTTAATATAGTGGTTAATATATTTTGATGATAATCAAATTGTTAAATTCCCATTTTAAATTAAATGTGACATTCCATGCTCAACGGAATTGAAAAATTGTTTTAATATTGATTATACATATTGATAACAAAAGAAAACATATTATAAAAATGATTTTTAATTTTATCAGTTTATTGAATTTGGGTTAAAATTCTACGTAATATGTTTACCATTAGATAAGTTGTTATAGATTTATGCCTATGGTTTCCATTTTTGGAACCATTTTTACTAAATTTGTTAAAAAATATGAAATGAGAGTATATTTTGTGGTAATTAAAATTACTAGAAAATAGGTTTCTTATATTAATGAGAAGGACTACTACCATATGTTATGTGATAGGTTTTTTATCTTTGAAGTTTAAATGTGATATTTGAGGTTCTAGTTATCTTGTTGATTATTCATACTATTACTTATAGTTTTCTGATGCAAAGTTGATTTAGGATTTACTATGTGATTTAGGGGGAATGTTGTCCTTGATGTTATGCGAGCCTAGAATGGATGATCCTAGGATTACCAATGTGATGTTGGTGAGGAGGCCCAGAAGATTTAATATTAGTTGAAGCGTATGATATTGAGATGCATAAAGATAGTAATGTGTATGTCAGGGATGAAACTAGTGGTGATGGGATGGTTTTATGTTGGGATTAGAAATTAATGTGATACTGTGAGTTATGATGATCCCTTATGCATATGTATAATTTTTGATCGTTGGGACTAATTTTTTTACATTCATTCATTTCTCCACTACATGAGGTTGATAGTTGTTATTGGTTTCATGTTTCATCACTATGGTTGTATAGGATGGATCTACTAGAACACCTAGATAATGGAATGATTATTATATTTAATTTATAATTCAAAACCAATAGTTTTGGTAATGATGGAATGAAAAAATATAAAAAGGAGATAATATGGATAAACCATGGACTTGGATTGGATTATGCTAAGAGAGAATAGAAATTACAATGACTATTAATGTAATATAATGTGGAATATTGTGGTTGGTTAATTATTCGATAAATAATTAATTAATTTAATGAGAATTATTGAAATGAATGAAGTAATTAATGTATCCTTTTGAAATCTTATGTTCTGGGATATATTGTATTATTAGTGGTTGTAGGGAGTCTGTGTGATGTTAGCTGAATTAGAGTAAAAAATTATGTTATTCAGCCAGTTGACTATAAGAGGATGGATTCCCCAACATCTCAAGAGGATGATGGATGGATTACTACCCCTCCAACAATAATCCCTTATATTGGTAGTTAATTGTGCTTGAATGCATAGTGGTTAGGTTTCCCATATATTCTTATGAGGGTTGTAATGGCTTGTGGTTATTACATAAAAATTTATTTCCAGATATAATATCGAATGGATTATTATAGGTATTCTTTGTATAATATATGATCGATTGAGGAATATACTCAATGTATGTATTATAATGGATTCTTGTATAATATATAATTTTTAATAAGAATTATAAAAAAAATGGTGGATCCGAAAACTACCCGGTTAATACATATGGATATGTGGATAGAATTATGTCATTTTGTGGTGTATCTAGATAATGTTGTGACACCTTCCCTAGGATTCATTAGGAACACATATTTTGGAAAGTGATGAATCATGATGTTTGATGTTGTAGTAGTGCATCAAACCAGTGGTGGAAACAATATTTACCTACCTTTGGATATTTATTTATAATTATATATAGAATTTCATGAGATAATTGATAGAGTTAGACCTTGTGAGGATGGAAACATAGTATACCTATTTATGTGATAATTTAGATACACTATTGTTCACTGTGTTTTAGTATTCCTTCATTATCTTTTACACGAGGATTTGGGGAGGATACTTCAAAGTATACTGATATATTCAATCTATGTATATATATAATACTTTTAGGTTATCTAGAGTAGGTTTGAGATCCACATAAAATTTACTAGATCTAGGTTTTATATGAGGTGTCTCAGATTCATGACCATAGTTATAATTATCATTTTGTTAAATTTAGTTTCTGTTTTTTGATTTTATAGTATGAAATTGAATATCATATTTTTACTGATGATATATATATAGAGGATTAGGTTATTATTGGATTACCATTTTTATCTCTACCATCCTTATGTTATCCTTCAGGTTAATTCCTTCCTTATGTATGTTAGTTATTCCCTCGATGTTAGTCAGCAACCTCGATCATACCGGAGGTGGGGCTCATATTGTCACCATATCGCTTCCCACATTGTTGGCCAAAGAAGCATACACTAGGTGAGGGGGTCAGGAAACATATCTGACCGATCTATTTGTTTTTATATCTTTTTTTATAAATTCTACATTCTTATTATTAATTAATAACTATTCACATTGGGTTCATTGATAAGATTCTATAAACAGACTTTTCTTGTGAATGTAGACATAGTTTTATCAATATATATATTATAAAATGATATGGAATATAAAAAAAATCCATTAGAAACATAATTATGCTTTTTGGTTTGATTCACATTACATTCATCCTATTCTTGAATGTTATTTAATTCAATTCAATTATGTAAATATTGTTTTCTATGAAAAAACTCTTTTTATTTTCATTATTCTTGTGATTTGAATTTATTTTTCAATTCATGGTGTTATTTATTTCTTATTAAGTTTTACGATTTCTATAATTTTGATTATGTAATTTAATTTTTTAATAACTTTTATAATTTATTTAATTAACTATTTCACGACATTTTATTACACAATTTAATTTATGTTTTAATTTATGATTTAATTTTGATTCAATTAATTTCAACATCAATGATAACCTACTCATGTATTATATGAAAAAGTTTTTATTTAATCTATATATTTTCTTAGATTAAATTTTTTATTTTTGAAAAAATAGTCATTATTATATAATTAATCTTTTATAAAATAAAAATCCCAAAATAATTTCATGTGAAAAAATGATGTCGTTGATTTAAATATAAATCTTCTTAGAGCATTGATTTTTTTCATTCTAAAATGTAATTTTTTAAACTATATATTTTCTTATTATAACCATATTTCAATTATACATTATAGAAAAATGTAGACAAAAATAATGAAATTAATGTTTGGTTGATAAAAAATTGTGCAGGGTGGTTGAATGAGTGAAGAAATGTTTTTGGGAACAATTATACATGATTAATTATTTATACTATTTAATAAGTTTTTTATTTATATAATTTAAATTACCATTTTAATTTCACATAATTAAATTTTTTATTTTTACAATTAACATTGGTTTAGGAACATGCTAAAAAATAGTGTTCTAATAGCTGGGTATGTTATCAAGGTAATAAAGGGCAATAAAACTCATTAAATTGTTATGTTATTATATGTTCGTAATGAATTTTGGTTAATTATATATTTCTATAATAGTAATCATCACTTATTTTAATGATAAAATAATTTATTTTTCATTAATGTTTTTAGTGAGAATATGTTCAAATTTATATTATAAAAATATTTAATATTATGTTTTTTTATTTTTTCTATGATTCACTCATATCCACCAATAGTCTATCATCTGTCTTTTCATAATGTATTATTATATCTTTAAAATATTATTTTAAATAATTTATTTTTTATTTCAATAATGTTGAGTATATTTTTATTTCATTTTATTAATGTTATTAACATTTCCCAATCAATGATAATATTTTTAAATTTCTATTTTCTTATCATTCTCTGTTGAATTTTGTTTTCTATGTTATAACATCTTAAAATTAAAATCATCAATTTGAAAATATTTTAGGTTGGTTATAATCAGTATTAATTTTCTTTTTAATGCATCATTAATTTTTTCCCTTCTATATAATTTGTATATGAGGAGTTATTAGTACTTAGAGTGTATATTTTTCCCATATTTTTATAAAAAAATATTCTGAATATTTACTATATATTTTTTATTTTACATGAAGTTGATGTTCAATTATATCATTCCACACTTCATTCATTCATTTATAAGGTTTATGAAGGTTTTGTAATCCTTGTTATTATAAGAGTTGTGACAGCTTAAAATCCCTAATAATTATAGGAAATTCATGAACTAGTAGGGTTTTTTGTTTTTCCATGGATAATTTAATTTAATGGATATTGGAAATTTCTTTCCTATTAATAAATTTAAATGTTTATGACACACAATAGAGTCAAGAAATTTTTCTATAAAAATCCTAATGATTTGTGTCTTCCTTTTCACATCATATCAAATTTAAAAGAGTCATTTGTGTGAGTGATATATTTATTCTAGAAAAATTTCATGTTTATATATTTTTTCAAATTCCTCTTATAATAATGACTTGTTTTTTAATCTCATGATAGATTAACATGGGATTTGATATTTATGTGGAACTAAATAGTTGGTATATTCAAGGATATATATGAGTATTCATATGAATATAGATTAATTTGGTTTAATTTCATCATCATAATATACCTTCAAAACATTATAGTGATCTTTGTTATGGGGAATAATTTATATTTAAATTATTAAATTTTTTTATTATGTGTTTATATAATGGGAATATATATTTATTTTTTAAAATGTTTGTATTCAATGTGTGATGGATTTTTCCCTATCATTAATAATAAAAAATTAAATTTAATACCTGAAATTTGAATATATGTTATATATTACATCTTTAAAGTATGTATGCAATATGATTTATTCATTTATCTTATATGTATTTTGGAAATATGAATTCTATTTTTAGTTTTAATAAGTATTTTTTTTTCTATGAACACATTATGACTTATATTATTAAAAATTTATTATGTACTCATTGTGTATTTTTTTAGAGATCACAATATTTTCAATATTTTTATGTATGCATTATATTATGAATATTAAATTTTAATTTTTTTTAATTATCATTATTGGATTATCCAAAATACCAAATTTTTCAACTATTATTACTATCTTTTCTGGAAATTATTCTAACAATAGAGACCCAGACCTCTCATATAAAATTATTACATATTTTTAGAAAAATATTCATTACAAAACATAATTATCCAAACCAAAATTAATTTGGTATACTGCCTTTGGAAAAACTGACACATGAACAACTTGTCCCAAAGTGATCCATGACATATCCCACAAGGTTATCCATAACTACTAGAATCATAGACATATTAGACATAATACATTTATTCAAATATTTGGTAATGATGACATAATATAGGGTTTGATTAAAAGATTAGTAAGGGTTAAAAGGGATTTCATTGATCAAAAAATAATTAGATGTGTATAATGGTATTATAATGTGTGATTAAAAGTATAAATCAATTAATTTCATATCATAGTTCATAAACTTATGTCATTATAAAAATATTTTTAGTTCATAAGATAAAAATCACAGTTGAATCAGTTAACATGAGTAATGAGAACATGTAATTGAGAAAAAAATAGATTTTTTGGCATACAAAATAGAGTTAAAATTAATTTCTATTGTAATATGAGAAATTATTAATGGAGATAATGTACTCAGTAGTGTATATGATACAAAACACTAATATTAAGAAACACATGAAATATATTTATGTAAATTTAATGTTTTTTTCAACATGAAAAACATGCAACCCTATGCATAAAAGAACTATAATATATTTTACCACCAAAACCAATTTTTTAAATTGGTAGGTATTAATAGTAATTAAAACATTATTTATATTATTGTAATAAATATATTAGATATAAACTAAGAACCATTTTAAAATAGGAAATGGTTGTTGGAAAATATTTTTTTTAATAGATGGTTTATTAGCGCTATGTTCACATTATTTAAAAATAATTTTTATCAATTTCATATAATTTATTTTATAAAATTAAATCAATATTTTAAATTTTCATAAAAAAAATTATAATACTAAGATTTATTGTGATTTTTCTGAAAATATTAATTGATTGATTAGTTGTGAAAAATGCTAAATTTAAACCATAAAATCCTATTTCGATTAAATTATTTATAATGATAAATGAAATTTTTAATTATATTTAATATGAAATTAGTTAAATAATATATATAATAATATTATGTAGGTAATAGTAATAATTTTCATAGGGAATTTTGTTATTAAATTCTTATGAACATCGGATGCGTTTCATTATGAAAAAACATCATTTTCAAAACATTTCCTGGATTAATTTTAAATTAGCATTTGAAAATGATGGAAATTGATTTTTTATAAATTTTTTCTATAATTATAATAATCATAATTTGAAAATTTTTCTTTTTTGAATATAATGATTGACCAAAATGGATAGTGAAAACTATAAAAATAATATTTACCATGGTTATGGTAAAAACTGATTTATCAAGCATTAAACTAAAATTATAATCTATTGAATGACCTAAAAATTATCTAAAAAATATTTAATTTATTTATATAGAACCTATTGTGTTTATTTATTTATAATACTATTTTTTCATCCATTTTGGAATGTAAAAAATGTTGGTAAACCATTCTGTTTTAAAAATTTCATGTGTACCACTCACCCTATTTATATATGGCCACCCACACTCCACTATTATTAAAATCATAATACCCATCTAGATCAGATAATAACTTCCAAAAAAACTTCATAAATCTACCCAATATACACGAATTCCTAAAATTCTAATAAATCAATCCTTGAAATTTTTATTTATCGAATCCTATGAAGGTTACCCATAGAAGAGGAAATGTTCTTCTCTGAGAGTTTTTATTATATTTATTCAACCACATTTATAAATTTTTATTAAGCCACGAATATATAATAAACTCATTATATATCATATAATAATAAGTTTTTATGGTATTTATATGACCTAGAATCATCCCCCCAAAGATCAAATTGGTTTGGAAATCATCTTTCGTGTGTACAATACACTACAGCCTTAAGAATAGATGTTATACATTTTCTATTACCACCTATATTTTTTTAGTATTATGATTTAAATATAGTATATATATAATATTTATAAACATATTATACCTATTTATTTATTATATCCTATAAATGTTTCCACTTTAAATTCTATAGGGTTATGATAACATCGATCATGGGTACGGTGGACTATCGCCTCACTAAGAGATGTGATTCATCTTTTACAAACTATTTTTTATGAAAGGTTACAAGGAATAATTTAATTATTATATGTGATATAAATAAAATAATTAATTTATTATTTAAATATATTACATTTTTATAATATGATATTTTTTATAACTAAAAATGATATCATCATTTGTGTACATGATGACTACCTCATGCATGAAGCAATTTAATTACCATATCATAACCACACCACACCACATCGATTATATAAATTGGTATATATAAATAATTAAAATATAATTTTTTTAATTATGATCACTCTAAAAAGAAGAAATATTTTGTAAATTATTTCCATAATGATCAATGGAAACTAGAAATTTTACATATGCACATGTATAACTAATCCTCTCCATTTTTGAAATATATAACATTTTTCATAAGCACCATTATTTACTAGTTATAAAATTATAATGGATTTCAAAATCATATTATTTATTAATTATTTTTATTTTTATTTTATAGAACTATATAACACACACATCAATCTTAACTTTCATGATAAACGACAGATGAGAATACAAGGTAATTTACAACATAAACATTGAAAGTAATTATTGAATAGTATTGAGATGGTGATATGATGTTATTAAGGTTCATATATGATATTATAAATATTAATATTTCTCTTTTATAATTTATTAACTTGTTTAAATATAGTATACACCTAGTTAAATCATGTTGATACAAAAAGAAGCATGAGATATGGGGTTTCTTAATTCAATTTGCATTCAGTGTCTAATTCATCTATATTGTTGATTATGTCCATCTAAAAGTATATGTGTAATAAAATCCAATTATATTATTTTATTTATCCAACTGTATTATTTGGATTTAGAATTTATAATAATAATAAATTCATTTATTAATCCCCATATTAATGATATTATTTTTAAGGGACATCATCTGAATTTCCCTTCATTGGGGAATATTATATTGAAATTCTAAAATTTAACTTATGTGGAATACATACTACCCATATTATATGAAATATCAATATTAATGAGAAATTATTAGTTTTTTTTCATAACTTTGAATTATTTCGTCATAGGAAACTTGAATTAAAAGGCATCAAGTGGTGAATAAATTCATAACCTGATTTAATATCCCTGGGATATATTACTTCATTAGTTTTTTGATATTATATGGTTCACTGTTTATTTACCTCTGAAAAAATACTATTTTATATACTTTTGTTTATAGAGTATTTAAATTAGATACACATTATTAATTAATTTGTTAATTCTCACTTCTATGTTATGATCTATTTAGGGGTATACTATAGAATCATATATTAATTGGGATTATTTATAAACTAATTACCTTTATATTATATTATTTGTTAATTATTTAAGAAACAATTTCATTTTATTCTTATATGGTTATTCATGAACTTTTTCAAGAAATATTACAAATTTTAAAATATTTTGTACCTAAAATTATTGACAAATTATTTTTATGCATATATGACTCTATTTATCACTTCCGTCGAAAGATTATTTTTACTAAAATTATGTTTTCTAAATAAAAATTTCCAATATTTTTAAACATATTCCATGAGATTTATTAATTTTATATTTAACCATTTTAATTTCTATATTTTTTTTTGATATGATTCTTCATGTCATTTTTAATATTTTCTTATTTGGATATTTCTAGAAATGGGAAAGAATCGATGTGTTAATATAATATGTGTGACTGAAATATCAATCCAACATGAAAAATCAATGATTTTAAAACCCATTTATAAGATTCAAAGGATAAATTACAATATTTATTTGCAAATGTTTTTGTGAACATTGTGTTTTAAATTGTTGTTTTTAAAACTAAAAGGTTAACTTCATCACAAATTTTTTAAATGATCTGTTATTGTATATCTAATCATTAATAAAAAACCCTATATTTTATATATAATCCATTTCATATATGTTGTATTTAACTAACCTATATTATTTATTTTAATGATTTATTATTTTTATGAATTTTTATAGTATTGGAAATCAATTCCTAGATTTATTTTTTCAATCATTAACATTCATTTGAATTATACACCTTCCTGGGCTCATTAGAAAATAATGTTACCCTAAATATCCAAATTATTTATCATGGATATGTTTATTTCGTAATCTATACCTCATTTATATACATGATATTTTATATTAAAATTTATTTGATTAACTAATCAAATATTCGTAATTTCTATTCCGTATAGAAAACTGATATTTGATGATCGTGCACGTTGTTAGTGAATTAAATTGACTATTAAATATATGAGGAATGATTTAACATGATGTGATAGGTGTGCATCATTATTTTAAACCCCCTTGATGAATTAGTAGGTATCATGGGGAAAATTATTAATATTTTACTAGATGGATTATTAATAATATTTTTTCCATTTTTTGAAATTTATTGACAATAGATGTATCATGATTCAAAATATCATGATATACCATTATTATGAAATCATTTAAAAATATTTATTATAATTTCATAGAGATATTATATATAGATGAATTAAATTTTCATTTTTTCAATTAAATGGCACTTGAATTCATTTATTTACCATGATATATTATTTTTGACATATCTATTTATCAATGAGATTACCATAATGATATTATATTTGGATGAATTTAATTATAAGAGCATTGATTAAATAGCATGTGTTTTTAGTTATTTACATTATCAGATTGATTATTCATAATCCAATTATGATATCCAAATAAATTTTTAGAATTAATGTGTATTCAGTTATTAAAATTCAAAATTGATTATTCTTCACTGATTCATGAATACGTCAATTGTAGATATCCATGAATGTAAAATTATGATCAAAATTATATTTTTCATTCCAAGGAATCAATAATGGGTACTATGAGTCATATAAATGGGTATTATAGAGGAAATAATTTTACTCTCAAAAAAATTATGTTGTATTTATTTCATATGTAATGAAATAAAAATTAGTGTATCTATTTTATCAAGGCTACTAAACAATTTGGTCTTTCAGGATGTGATTCCTATTATCTTATTCCAATGTAATAAGGTATAAAGTGGATCAATTCTACTATGTTTTGGGGAAATAAATATATTCTAGTCATGTATTATTTCAATAACAATATTAGTGGTGTGGTTTCACTCCCCACATATTTGTAGTAGTCAAGGTTCACTTCCATAACTATCATTATAGAAAATGTCCCTTACTAAACTGTGTTCACTCCCAATTCTAGTCCGATTTCTATCATGAGATATTATTCTTTACAAATTTTTTTGGAGGGATATTTCAGTCCCACCCCCAACATAATTAATATCATACATATGTGTTCCACAATACCCTAAATAATGCATCATATTAGAACCCTTGAAAATAAAAGGGAATCATAAACATTTCAACATAATAAATACTATAGAAATGAAATAGGTTACACAATAATTTCATCATTTTATCAAAGCATAAACCAAGAAAACATTTTGGGTTTAAATATTTTTTTTTCATAGAATAACGCTGGGATGATAAAGGGTTTCCTAAAAATCATGTTATCATAAAAAACATACTTTTAACAAAGAATAGGAATTATATCAATCCATTATATCCCTAGAAATGAATAAATAACAAAAATGGTTATCATATTGGATAAATATAGATTTTGAAAGATCACAGTAGACATTTATCTTGGGAAAAAGTGTTCATAGACTAAAAATAATTTTTAAGACATAAATATTATTCAAAATCCTTATCTTTTAAAATAATATTCGATAACTGTAAACTCGTATTTAAAAATCATTTAAAAAAGAACAGGATGAAAATAAAATAACCATTGAAAATAATGTTTTAAAACTAAAAATTTATTAACAATTTAAAATAATTTACATAGAAAATAAACGTTGAATGATATAATAGAATATTTAAACAAAATTAGTTTCTCACGATTGAAAATAATGTAGTTCAGGACTTAAACATAAAAATGAATATTTATTTAACATTTTTGGTAAAATAAAAACATTCCTTGTTTGGAAAATGACATGAAGAGTCATTTCAATTTTTTAAAATATTAAAACATTTATTAAAATTATATTAACAAATTTTATGTAAAATTTGGAAAAAATGTTTCTTTTATATTAATGAATGAATTAAGAAAAAGAAATATTTTATACGAAAGATTGAAATAAAGCCGATTTTTCAAGACAATATTGATTTTAAATATTGAATGTATGAAGATAGGAAGGTGTGGAAGAAATAATTATTTTTGTGAAATAAATATAAGAGCAAAAAATTCATTGTATTATTGAGATATAGATCATCTTATTTAATCATTGAAAATATAAATATAATCAATCCTAAAAAACAATGACATTGTAACATAAAAACGTTACCATATTTATTTCTTTTCAGTTATACCCCCCATAAAATAATAAAATAAACTAAGATATTTAATATAAATAAAAAATTGGTTCATGAAATAGAAAATTAAACGTTAAATTATATTCCCAACATAAAAGAATGAATTGATCATTATTGAATATATATCCTTTAATTTATGAGTGTCTAGATATCCATTACCTTAGGTCTCAAATCCCTTCATACTAAATCGAACCACCTATATATTAGATAAATGTTTATTATTAATATTAAAATAGTACAATTATTTTTCGTATAATGTGTATTATTAAATTATGAAATATTAAGAACTAATTATCAATAATGTTTTATTAAAATCACAATTCGTGCAATAAATCATTTGGTTTTATTATAAGTTTTGATTGAATATGTTAGATCATATTACTTTTATAATGATTAAATCATCTATTGTTTTTAAAAAATCATATTAGTATAATATATATATATATATATATTATATATATTTAGATAAATCAATAAAATTTAGATACGGAAAATGAAATTCCCCGTTCATAATTACAGTAAGTTGTATGTACACATGAATGTTGTTTCTATTTTTTAACACATGAAATGATGTTAGGGTAAATAATACCGTACCATTTAGAAATAATTATCATGTAATATTAATCACATGTGTTCATTTAATAACCATAATTTTAATTTTCTCAAAGGCTTAGTGAAAATGATTCATATCACTTCGTGAGGTAGGAAAACTCCATACACACAAATTATCCAATCGTAATTTTTATGGAATGCATATTATGATTTTATAAATTATATTTTATTTTTAAGTGATTAATTTTATGATAATTAAAATATACGATGTTTATATATTTCATTGTTTCTAGCAATGAGAAACTGTTATATAAAAAGAACAACATCGGTATGCGAGGAAGTATTCCTCCATAGACACAATCAACTATTTATTTTATTATTTGTGGGAGGAAGAAACATTTGTATTTAATGAAGGTAATATAAAAAATCTTAGTATTTGAGAGATAATGAGGAAGATGATAATCATTTTTTGAAAAAAAATTATGGTTGTTAATGAAGAAATAAAATAAATCAACCTTTTAGGGACGTAGCCTCCTCTTCATACAAATACATTTGGATTGTATGAAAGTTCTTATAGGATGATTTATGACAAAACTAAAACATTTAGGACTATGTTGGCGAGTAAATGAATGGATTTGTCCATGGATTTGATGAAACAAATGGATTTGGAAATATGTATAGAATATTATTTGGGGTGACATTTATAATTTAATTGATTGTAACACAATCATTTTTTTGAGAAGAAAAGGGTCCCACAATGTTCTTCCTATACCAAAAGGACAATTTTTTTTTACATAATTGAATTTTATAGGATATAATTCCAAACATTGTATATAAATTTGTTCGAGGACATTTTTATAGGTTATTTGTCCAATTATCATTTTAGATTAACCATTAGTCATCACATTTTAACCATAAACAAAATAATAATTATTTTTTATTTTTACTATTCTATATTGAAAAATTATAATTAAAAAATATTGTATATTATAAATAATTATTATTTGAAATATTTAAGAATTTTTTCAAAATTAAAAAAATAGAAGATTCAAAATTTAATTTGATATTATTCCATAATCCATGACAATAAAACTTTTTTCCAAAGAGAAATGTTTCAAATGTTTTAAAAGTTTTTATATCAAAAATCAATACGAAATATATTCCATTATACAAAATTTCAATATATATATAATTAATGTAATTTTAATTTTCATTCCATTTTATAATAATTATTATTTTTGAGAATTCATTTAAAATAAATTATAACTATTAATAAAAACCAATATTTTTTATTATTTATAAAAAACTATGATTTACTGGAATTATAAAAAAATCACTCCAGTGTAAATTTTAAAAGTTGATTTATAAATTTAATTATAAAATTTTCAAGAAATATTATATTTTTTAATAAAATAAATTTTAAAATAAAATTTAAAAACGTGGAAACACAGTTTTTAGAAAAATATAGTTTTAGAATAATATTGGATATAAATATGTTCATGGACTTGAAAAAAATCGATGTATGTTCCAAATTTAATTAGAAATATAATATATAAAATTGATTTAAATAATTAAGTATATGTTATATATTCAATTTATCAAGGAAGCACATGTTTGTGTGGAAAAAATAGTTTTCTAGAAAAGATTTGTTTTACTTGCAAATAGTATTTATTTTCATACCCAATTAATTGGTCCTAAATTATATCGTTTTTTATGGAAGAGTCAACCATATAATTTAGTAATATAGTAAATCATATTTAAAGTGACTATTTCACCAGATATGAGATAAGTATTATATTAAATAATTATATTTTAATAGCATTCCCTTTTTTATTTTAAGGTTGTGTTTTGTGAAACACAAGATGAAATCTGTGTTTCATATAATGCATGATAAAATCAATGTTTTATATAACAGAAGTTAAGAACTGTGTTATTTGGAATGACAAATATAAAAAATAATAACTTTACAAGATAAAATATATCCCATATTACCACCTTTAAAATTAATTTCACCAAAGAAGTATCATATTTGTACCAGGAAATGAGGATACATATCTCTTATTATATCCAATTTCTACCAATTAACTTCTTTAAGCTAGTAGTTTATCCACTTGACAATAACCAGGTAATCTATTATGATAATTATAACATTCTTTGTATGATATATAATATAGACTTGTTCTTACTCATAATAAGGTTCTTTCCTAAAAGATATGACCTCTATGTTCATTTCATATGACTAATCAGGTATGTAATTCCATTGGAGGGATACAAGGAACACATAATCTATCTGAGAGAGGTTTCATAGATTCCCCAATATATATCATATGTTCCCAAAATGATCAATAATTTAAAAAGGAATAATATACCTATGTCTTTATCTACCCTTCATTCTTACACCTAGAAATTCAATGAAAAAACTTTTCACCAACTTAAAATTCTAGAAATCATTGATGATAATTAAAATAACAATAATTTCAATTTTGTTTCACACTAATATGTTACTGAATATCTCATACCTTATCTTCTATTTCATCTGATAACTTATATACCGATAAATTTCATTCTAAATCTTCATTCTTGTATGTTGGAGTTATAAATTGGTTTTCTACAAGTAAATTCATAAATATCTATTTGACATCTAGAATAAGATATATTTTTATAAGAAAAATGAACTAGGGGAATTTGATGATCCTTCCCTCCTCTGAAATCCATATAATACTGTGTTAGAATATTTTCTAAGGTTATAAATTTTCACTCAAATTAACAATATCTATGAGGATAATAAAAAATTCTGAAACTGAATTCTATAACAAGATAATACTGAAGAAATAACTAGAATTATGGGGAAACTTATTTTTCTAATAAGATATAATTAAGTATTGTTCTCTATGAAACCTTACTACTTTCTTAATTTATTTTCTTTATATTCGATCAAGAGGAAAATATTATCTGATAGTGAAAAACTGTGATGACTTTTTAGGAGATCAACTATGACCCACAATTAACTCTACATAAAAGAAAAAATAACCCATAATAGTTTATAATACCTATAACCTTATGTCCAATATTTTAAAATAATTTATACCTAAATGAAAATTTTACTTAAATCAATCGAAATAACTATGTTACTGTGAATCATTACTAAAATATCAAAAATACATGTGTATTAGTATCACATAAAACAAAAAAAATTGTATTTCAAAGATGCTGAACTTATTATCAAATATAAACTCACAAAACCTTGGTGGTATCTATAAATATTATGTTAATATTATATATAGGCATATATGCTTCCAAAATTTGAATGAAAATTTATTGTTTTAAATAATGTGTTAGATTATATACAAAAAATAAATTGTAATCATGTGTTCATTCATGAACTAATATAACATGAAATTTGATTCCATTACTCCATAATCATTGTAGATAGAGAAAAACAATGGCAATAATAACATCATTTTCCATTAAGGGAAGAACAATAATATTTCTATAGGGCACATATACACTAAAACGAACACCAAATTCCAAACTAAGGAGTGGAGGATAAGTGTTCCGTCATTATCATGATTTAATTCCTACATTCTTAAAACATAATATTTCCCTTTATACCTTTTCATGAGAGGTTGTTGTATATCATCATACTCACATGCCAATGTATTGGGGAGTTGATTCACCAAATTTAAAAAATCCAAACCATTGAAGCACTAGAGTGTTTTTTTAAATTTTGTAGAGATTTAACTTCATTTTAATAATTATATCTCTTCCTCATATCAATTCAGAAATAAATTTTCTGATGACATTCATTCATACAGTTATGAAATTTATTATTCCACATAAGAAAATTTCTACAACGATTTCATCCACACTTTGAATATTAAGGAAATTTCTTCTTATTTTTTTAATGTTTTTATAGTTGATTATGTATTTCATCTTTCTATTGTTATAAATACCATGTTATTGATGAGTCACTCAAATATCCATTTCCAAATTGGTTTTATAAAAAATTATTTCATCATAAATACTAATTTCTCCATAGAAATAACTCACTTGAGAGAATTTTTTTTTAGAAACTATCGAATCTGTCAAACTAAATTTAAGATAGATTGATCAATAATGAATTAATTTATATAATTTCATAAACCAATTTTTTAATTTAATTTTTTTACTACTATTCTTACTGTACATTCCAATTTACAGGTGATGACTATCATATTATAATATAATATTTTAATAGTATTTCACATTTCATTTAAACTCAGTGTTTCTTGTAAGAAAAGAAAAATATATTTTATTGTGTAATGGATGATAAATTAAATGTCGTATGTGAAAAAATATTTGTTTTTTGGTTGTGTGTAAAAAAATATAAAAAATTTGAAATTTATTTGATGAAAAATAATTCACAAAAACTCAGGGTCTTACTCTCATGACAAACCAGGATCTTCATTGAATCAATTAGATATATTATGGTTTATACACGATTTTGGATATTTACCCATGTTATTTAATTAAATTAGTGATCATATATTTCTCTTAAAGTTGAATTAATAATTTTATGTTATAAATTTACATAATGATTATTTTGGCACCAAATAAATATTGAAATTTAGTTTCATTATGTAATTTGTGTGTTTGGTTTCATATTTTATTGGATATTAATAAATTTATTTCCATAAAAAATAGATTAAAAAATTATGAACAATGGTGAAAGAGTGTATTTTAAAAAATAAAAACCCCAATCATTGGGTATGATAGTTTTTAGAAAACATGTTATTTTTTGTAAAGAAAAAATACTTAACCTTTTATATTCTCACATCATACATTCTTTCATTTCAATAAATTTATGTTATTATTTTCATTAAATTGGATTCATGAAAATTATATTTAAAACATATAAGGTAACCCGGAATTTATGTAAAATAATTGAATCATTATATCATTTCTGTTATTTTCTAGTAGAAGTCATTTCAATCTGATATGTGATGTGCATCGAATGAGTGGGAAGGCTATGTTAATGATATAAAAGTTTTCCCAATTGCATGTACATAGGTGATAACCAAGAAAATTACATTAAATTTACATGATAATATAATATAAAAACTGAGTATTTATTAATGAAATTTCGGGAATTATTTCACATCATTCCATCTTTTGGATTACCCAGGATGAACAAAAAATAAACATTTCGTGTTTTGAAACTCTAAAATGTAAGTGTAATGGTTAAAACCTTCATAATGAAAATATAATGATGAGTTGTAAATTTAAAAATTAATTTAAAATATATTTTACTAGTTCGACGAGATGACACATCAATCAGACATGTGTTTTGTTCAAATTGACTAAATATGAAATTTTTAATGAAATCAATGTCAATAAAATTTCATGTAAGAGGATAAAAAGAATGAAAATGGATCTTTATTTCCAAGAATTATTATTTAAATAACTCATGAATGGTTTCTTAAATATTTTAATGACTCAACATAAATCCATGTTATATTTTTTATTGATGACTGAATAAAACACATTTAGGGTTTTAAAACAATAAAAAATTGATGTAATAGTAGATAACATAAAAAAATTATCAATGATTGTTTTGAAATCATAGTAAAATCATATTTTAATTGTTTTTGAATCTTCTATGAGGTGATAATATCATTCTAACATGTGGTGTGATTAAAATGAGTAAAAATATTATCATTTAATTCATTATAAATGATAATTAGGGGGTCACAAAAATGAAAATAGAGCTATATTTTTATAAAATCATATGAAAAATGATGAGTATATATTAATGAAATATATTCAATAAATCATCATTAATCCAATTTTTTTATTCTTTGGAGGATTCTTTATGTTTTAAGACTATATCACAAGCACGGAATAGAAAGAAATACTAAAAATTACCTTGAATTGTTTTTAAATCATAATTAAAATATTATTTCAACCATATTAATGAGTTTAGTGGAAAAATAAAACACAAATGTGTAATTTGTACTAAATGAAAAAAAAATTAAATTTAATGATACTAAATACTTAAAAAACACACTTCATGGGATCAAAACAAATAAACTAACCATAAATTATCAATAATTTGTATGAAATAATGATTATAGAATTTTGATATTTATAAAAAATTCCAAAATTAATACAATTTTTTATCTTCTCAAGATAAAGAAAAACAATATTAGTTTTTTATAACATGAAAACATCTGTGTATTGGTCAAAACCTTGAAAATAAAAACAAATTGGGGTGAAATCATATGAATGCATTCCAATTTTTTTATGATATTTAAGTTTATAATAACGAAAATACAATTATTTGTGTGATATGAATCAATGAAAATATAGATTGAAATCCTTCACAATCTTCTGAAACATATATCGTGGGGTTCAAAACAATTAAAAAATATAAGAATTCTATGTAATTACATTAAATAACAAATGATTTAATTTTGAATGATAAAATTTACACCGCATCAATCCATGTTATAGTATTCTATTGGAAGGTAAAAATTTACATTTAGTGTTTTAACTCTATAAAATCTTCATGTCATTGTAAAACTGATGTAAAAACCCCCATTTTGATGTGAAATTTGGGGATAATTAAATATGATTTTCATATAACATTATGAGTATTCAAAAAGATAATATATAATATTATATATTCATAATGATGGATAATGAAGTTTTAATGAAATTAATTTACTAAAAAAATATAAGATGAAACAAATCATAGGAACGTTACATATGAATAATTTATAAAATATTCTAACTATCCCAAAATCAATATGACTTTTTTTTATTTTTCATGATTGACAAAAAATTCACTTTATTGTTTTAAACCTATCATATAGTCATTTAATAAACAAAAAATATAAAATGTCCATCGATTGATTTTATGTGAGAGTAAAACAATCATTCAATTATTGTATATCTCTGAGTAAATAGAATATATTATGACATGTTATGTTGTTGAAATGAAAAAATAAATAGTTTTTAAATATTTCATTTCCTTTATAAACACAAACGGAGGGGAGGATTGTTGGAACCATGGCTATTCTCTACCTGAATTGGAGTATAGGTTGTGTTTGTTTTCAATCCTCAATGGATGTTCAAAATATGTGCTAGTAAAGTGATCATATAGTTTAAGAAGACAATAGTATTGAAGGTGGTGATGTTTCCCAGTGTTAGCCAAATTTTTGGCCATCAAAATTGGAAAATGAAGACATGGATTATTGGTATAAGGAGGCGCGCGCAAAGAGGATGTGGAGCGTGAAAAAGGAGGGCCTTGCACAAAATATTTAGGTTCGGCATGAAAAATAGTGTGGTGCACGAAATATCAGATCGATGTTTTTCACGAAAATAAGGTTTCAGATTCATAATGTCGAAAAATGGTATAGGCATTGTCTGCGTGAAAAATCAAGATATGTACCCAAAAAACAGTACCTGCGTGAAATATTACATAGCAAATGTACAGTTTTTCGCACCACAAGGTAGTTTATCGTGTGGGGGCCTGAGATGCCTATAAATAAGAGGTGACCCCCCTCACTCCGTACAGTTGAAGACATAGAGACAATCCGAGATTTTATGAATGTAAAAGGTTCATGTAAAGGGAGTTGAGTGAAAAAGTGAGGCTTGCGTGAAAGATTCTGGCTCACGCGGAAAATTTCCAAGTTGCGCGAAATATTCTTGCTTGCGCTAAAAATTTCATGTTGCACGAAAAATTCCATGTTGCATGAAATATTCCCGCTTGTGTGAAAAAATTTTAGTTGCACAAAAAATTCCGGCTTGCGCGAAAAAGGTGATGTTCCATGAAAAATGTGATGTTTCACGTAAATCATGGTGTTGCCAAAAATTGTTTGGAAAACCTGTTAGCGCATTTCTGATTATATGGTTCAGTGGTTCGGTGCATTCATGTGCATTAGTATTGTTATTTGATGCAAGCATAGTCTCGAACTAAGAAGAGACATTGACAACAATGGAAATCTATTGATGAGACCCTCACGTCAATAAACTAACTGGGACTTCACCAAAGTCAGTATACTAGGGGGAGCAACGGGAGTGACCCAAGGGACGCATTGAGCTATCTCTGAAATTTTGTAAAGGTAGTGTGCCTGGGACATAGTGATTATTCCTGAACATTGTAATCCACAACTATTGATGTTTTTTTGAATTAGGTACGACTGAAAACATGTCGGCGTACGCTCCTTGGATGTAGCCCTCTATGGTGAACCAAGTAAATGTGTTGTGTCAACATCCTACTTTCTTTTGTTTGACAAGTTTAAAAGGTTTTACCAACTTGGAAACAAGATCCAAAACATTAAAAACAAAAATTTAACACCCTGATTCTCCCCTCCCCTCTTGGGGTGTTCTAGGGTCCATCAAGGTTATCACCGTTAAATACACATCATATGGTAGTGAAATCATTGTAAAATGACCAATTTTTAATTTATAAATTGTAGAAAAAGACATGAAATCAATCCAAATAATGGTTTTATTATTAATTCTATGAAATTTTGTTAATGAGTTTTGATGCACTAAAACATAAATATAATTTTCAAAACCTATAAAACAATCATTGATTTTCTTCAAATCAGAATAAACTGGTTTTTTATCATCCTAAAACAGGTCAATTTAATGAATATTCTTCATAGAATGAGACTGAATTACAAATGACATTAATAATGCATGATGGGGGATCAATAATGAGAAAGGAAACTTCAAATTACTATGAAAATAATGAAATTTGTCCGATGAATGGTTTTTGAAATATTGTAATTGATGACGTGTCAATCCAGGTATCAATTCAGCTAAGTTGGATAAAAGTTGAACATTATGTGTTTTAAAATTATAAAATATGCATGAAATATTCCAAGCATTAAAATGTTGAAAAAATTGATTAAAAAACATTGGGAAATAGTTTTTAAAATCTTTTAGACATTTATATATAGATGTAATATCAATTCAATATGATATGTTGTCAGAATGAGTAAAATAATAACTTTAACATTATCAACTTATACAATAAAAAACAATAGGGTGTCAAAACCATGAAAACAACATTATATTACTGTGAATTCGTTGGACAATGAAAGAAAATTTGGTTTTTGAAATGATAGAATTTAATCTATGGAAATATGCAATGCTGTTAATTAAAGATGGTCTAAAAATTCACTTCTTTTTTAAACCATAATAGATGCATGTCTATATAAAAATAATCAAAAAAATTTCAGAATGATGTGAAATCATATGAAACATGTTTTTGAATTATTTTTTATGTAAGAGTATACAGAACAACAATAAAAAGGAATCATTCATGGAATTATTGAATAATAATATAAAAACAAATTACTGAATTTCAAAACACAGGTTAGGTAATAAAAACATAAAAAATTTACGTTTATTAGAATAAAATCATAAAAAAATAAAAAAAAGATTGATTTCTGATATAATGTAACTTATTCAACAACAATCTGAGTTGTAGATGGATTTGGATGATGAAGATCACTTTTTTAGTGTTTTAAACTCATAAACATGTGTGCAATAGTCAAAATCAATCTAAAATATGAATATTTTTATAATATAAATCGAAAAAATCATTTAATTATTATTTATGTGTAAAAGTAAAAATCACATTAACAAAATTTTCGGTGTGCTATAATCAAATGAAAATGTATTTTTAAAAGATATCAATGTCTCAAATTTTTTTATCAAGGTTTCAAATTATAAAAAATCATCATATTTCTATGAATCATTAGGAAAAAAACATTAGAATGGAATTTTAAATGTTGGAATAGACACCACATCAATTTGAGTTTGGATATTGGTTTGGAAAATCTGTATTTATTTTTTTATTAATTTAAAACTCAAAAACCTAAATATAGCTATATTAACCATAATAAATGACCTTGGAATGGTGATAAATCATTACAAAAAAATTGAATTATTTTTTATGTTTAACAGTAGACAAAACATAAATTGGACATATGATGTTCTCATAATGAATCAATAAGTAGTATCTATGGATATAGATGTCTTTAAAAATGTAAATACGTGGCTCAAAACAAATTACCTGATATAATATTTGAATTAAATCATAAAAAAATTACTATATATTTCTGTCTGAAATATAATAAACAAATATAACATCTCTCCAAGTTTCAATTTTTTGTATGTTGAAAAATAACGTGTTTCTTACAATTTTAAAACTATAAAACATGTTCATAACAATATAAACCATAAAAATACACCCCAATCATGATATGAAATGGTCTTACTACATTAGATGAATTGAATTCTATGTGAATGAGTATATAATTATTTAATCTTATGTCTATTATCCTCATAATGAATGAATAATGAACATTGAAGATATAAAAGAGTTTAAAAACATGAATCATTTTGAGAAAACCATGATAAATCATTTAAATTCCAGGAATTATTTGTAATGAAATTATACAATTGTATTCAATGTATAATAATTGATTCCTTTATTTTCATAGTTTTTATTTTATAATGATTAATTAAAACATATTTTTAGTGTTTTAAAACTCAGTTTTGTCTGTGTAAATATAATAACAATATATAAAACTAAATTTACCTTCTATTAAAATTATCCATGGGTATAAAATCCATGAAACCTAATCTAGATCCAAAAAATGCATTTATCTCACCTCAATTATCTCTCATGACTTCTAAGTGTTGTGCAAGGTCTGAATAAAAGGTCCAAGACATAAACATGTCATAATCTTGAATTAAAAAAATAATTCACATTGGGGATATTTTAGGGGTTAGAGTTTTAGAGTATTATGAAATAAATATTACATTACATATCAAATATTAAAAATTAGAAACATCTACTAAGTATCCATTTTATTTCCTAAAATAATAACTCTTGATAAAACAATTAACTTCTAGTTGCAATTTTTAGACCTCATGACATTTCCATAATTCCATATTTGACCCTATTATTCTTTAAGTCCTCTGAAAATTATTTCAAAAAATAGTTTATGTGAATAAAAATCATAATAAAGATTATAAAATAACAAAAGAAAACATTAGATAATCAATAAATATGAAGAATATGCTCTCTACCATACCTCATGATATCGTAAGATTAATGAATAACACATAGAAACCATAAATCATAACGGTAACGTTTTGCATCGGTAACATACTTACGTCGTAGCTTTCACAGAAATGTAGGGAGTTACATTTGGAATACTCATCAAAGTATATTACCCAAATATATTTTGATAAAAATTAATATTTACCTCTATCACATTACCCAATACATTTGAGAGCTATATCAGGGTCACCCACCCTGACTTCATAACTGATCCACCTGTATACATAGACAATTCCCAAGAACCATAACACATAAAACAAACCATAGAAGAAAGATAAAATTTTCACACTATAATCAAAATATATCATATCAAGATATTGAAATAATCAATGTTTTTTCAAATTCAATATCAATACCAATATATAAAAAACTAGAATATGGTATTTATTTTCATTTTAAAAAGATTGCGGTTTGTTAAGGAATCTAAAATCAAATAAAAATTATAGTGACAGAAGAGGTCATTGTAACCGTGTACATTAAATTGAATCATTCCATTTTAGATTATTAAAATTATTATAATAAAAAGAATCCCTTAAAATGAAATGAAAAATTAATGGATTTTATACATTATATAAAAGAAATTCTTGTATAAATCAAAATATGCCTCAATGAAAGGAGATTGTGACGTAGTCCCTTACTTTGTGTCCGAATATACTTGGTCATTCATTAATCTATTGAAAATTAAAATAAATATAATTTCTTCTTGATTCATATCATTTTTTAATTTTATTATTCCTTTTAAATCACTTATTACAATGTTATAATCATTACATAATCATTTGAGTTAATAACTATCATTTTTTCTAAATCTGGTACATGAGCCAAAAATAAACTTTTTATAATTACAAGATATCCCTTTGGTCAAAATTCAAATATAGCTATAATTACATTGACGATTTCTGTATCATATATATCAGATATATTTAATATATATATATATATATATATATAGCAGTATATAACTTTTGGATATAAGAAATGAAATGCACCGTTCATGGAGACGACACGTCGTATGTACGGATGAACGTAACATTAATTTTATATTTTATATTTTTATGGAATGAAAAAAAATTATACATAGGAATATTATAATTCAGTTATAATATCATATATAATTTTAGTAACTCTACCCTTTATACCCTCCACATATGTTATTAACGAGTCATATCACTTTGAGGGGGCGGTCGTCCACACTTCCTCAAATGAAATTATCACATTTACCCATTATGGAAACCTCAAAGGTATGATATAAATGAAAAATAAATAATTACAGGGAAAAAATTAACATAATATATATCATATATAAATATAGTTTCATCATAATGGCCACCATGATATTTGGTAGGAAATAATTGAACAGTCATCATTTCATGAGGAAGTAGTTCACTGTCTACAGAAACAGTATGTTCGCATCCATTAGATGGAGGTGTGTGTAAGTGTAGTTAGAATACATCTTATAAAAACAACCTATAATATGGAGGATACAAGTGTTTTTATAAAACAAAGTAATAAAAAGAGATTATGTGGTTGGAAAGGTAAAATAAATGAAAATAACATAAGAAAAGGTGTTACCTCTAAATGGGGTAACTCCATTTGGATTGAATCAAAAGGATTTCATGAAGTGACTTCTAGCTAAGTTATGTATTCTATGAGGAATAGAGGGATATTGGGAAATTATTATAGAATATTTTTGAAGATCCATGAGGCATGAGAGGTGTAAGGAATGGGTTGGAGGTGGTGGCCTTTTATAATTGGGAGGACCGAATCTTTATGATTGTTTGAATGCATTATTTTATTATAAAATGATTCAAGGTTTCAAATGGTCCAAAATCCATAAATTATAAGATAATATTAATATTGTTCGAATTAAAATCGTCCAATAAGAATTATACAGATTTGGATTTTTTTAATTTAATAATCTCATTTAGTTAACTCATTCATAAATAAGGTAATCACTGCATCATCATGTGTCATTAATAATTTTATTTATTTAATGTCTAAAAATTATAAATAAAATACCAAAATGTAGGAAACATTTTTATATATAAATTTAATAATTATATACTAATAGAGAACATATATAACCCCATGTAAATACTTATTTACTAATAGATATATGTCTATGTAATTTTGTCTTTAATTTAAATTAATTAATATAATGTGTCATTATAAGTTCCAAGTGGCTCTATGGCATCCCAAAATCAATTCAAGGATGCCATTGGTTGTAAATATCTCATCCAAAAGGGATAGTACAAGTTAATGGTTAATTTACAATTATTATAATTTTATTTTCTTACCCATATTTAGCAGATTTACCCTTTAACCTTGTTAAAAAACAAATTTACTAAACTAAATATTCCTTATATCGAAAAATAACAGATACCTATTAAAAAAATAAATAACTAATGATTCCAAATATGGAATACATTTTTCTAAATTCAAAATATATAAGTGGCATATATTAATTTAAAATTAATTTCCGTTGTAAAAAAATGAATGCTTTTATGAAATAAATACTATTAAAAGGATGACACTTGTTTATATCCAATTTCAAAGTGAAATTACTTCTAATGACCAAAATTGAATGAAATGGTAAAAATAAAATCAAATTAAACTTTAAACCCAATTAAAAATAGAATCTAACCATATAAATAATTTATATTAAATGGCAGTTTTGAATTAAAATACAATATTTTTCACTATTAATTAAAAAATGAAATTATCAAAAAAGAACCATAATTTCTTCTGAAATAAATTTTGATATCCTAATTATAATGAAGAATATTATTTTTTTGAAATATAACATATAAATGAAAAAAAGTAGACTAAAAAATGGTTCTCCATTAAAAGGCGGTAAATCGACACTTTTAAAAATATTATAGTATTTATTCTTAAAATTGGATTCTATCTTATTTTAAGCCTCTAAAATTTATTGGATAGATGAAAAAAAATTTAACAAACATGTATACTCATATTGTTGTTAGTTCTGTTCATTTCCTCCATTATAATGGATAGGCATTAACTACTATTTAAAATAATTACTATATTATATTATTTTTTAGTATAGCTCAACGTTGTGTGCAACATAAGATTTCGGTGAAATCCATTGTTTCATGTTGAGTATGCTATCAGAAAAAGAATCCCCTTTAATGTAAAATTATTATTTAATTCGCACAGATTAATAAATATGAAAGTGTTATATTCTTTATTCACTTGGGTTGTTACATCCTTCCCCTATTTGGGAATTGAATCCCCAAAATTATATAAACATTTAAAATAAATGGGGGTATTTATCTCTCATATCATTTTCAGATTCCCACATTGCCTCATCATCCTTATGGTTATTCCAAAAAAATATTACCAGATTGATTACCTTATTTTTCAAAACGTTCTATCTTCGGTCAAAAATCTAGACTGGTTATTCCTTATAAAAGATATTATCTTCCAAATGAACTACCTCTGTTCTCAAAACATGAGAAGGATCTAGAAAATAATTTCTCAACATTGAAACAAGAAACAAATTGTGTACCTGGGATAAACATAGAGGTAAGGAAACTCTGTATGAAATTTATAAAACATTCTATATGATTTTATAGGGTCCAATGAATATCATACATAGCTTTCCATTCTTTCCAAAACACATCACTCTTTTCCATGGTGAATAATTGAGAAAGACATGATCACCTACCTCAAAAGGAACATCCTTCCTTTTGTTATCCATACTTATTTTCTACCTTCTCTGAGTTGTTCTGAGATTCTTCATAATCATCTGAACCTTTTCTGCCATCTTTTCTAACAATTCTGGTCCCATCAACTTCCTTTCACCTATATTATCCCAAAAAGTTGGGGTTCGGCACTGCTTCCCATATAATGAGTCAAATGGAGCCATCTGTATACTATAATGAAAAATTTTATTATAATAAAACTCAACCAAAGAAATATGTTCATCCCAACATCCCTGGAAATCCAGTGATCAAGCACCTAGAATATCCTCCATTGTCTAATTTTCTCATTCAGAATGCCAATCTGATTGAGGATAAAAAGTTGTACCAAAATTTAATTCAGTACCAATGAATTATATAGGCTCTCCAAATGATATAATTAGACCTAGGATCACAATCAGATAAAATGTAGTAGTGAACTCTATGTAACCTAACTATCTCATTAACATAATACCGAGAACGTTTATCTAGAGACAAAGTATCTCGAATATGAAGTAAATGGGAAGATGTAGTTAATCAATCAATAATAACACTAATTTTATTATTATGTCATGATGTCTTTGGCAATCCCACAGTGAAGTCCACAGATATATTTTCCCATTTCCACTCAGGCTCCGATAAAGAATGAAGTATCCCATTCAGTAACTACCACTCACTTTAACCTATTAACAATGAAAACAATTCACAATAGATTTGGAAATATCTATTTTCATTCCATCCCACTAGTAATTCTCTCAAGGATCTGTGTACGTCTTAGCACTTCTAGGATGAACTGAAAACAGATAACTATGAGATTTACATAACAAATCATTCTACCACTTTGAATCACAATGCACACAAAATCTATTCCCAAACCATAAAATACAATAATTATCATTTTAAAATTCTGGGAACATCACTTCTATACCAATTAAACCTTTTTCTGCAACTCATTTTCTTCCTTCTCTGCTTGTTTAATTCTATCTGATTAAGATGATTTCACTGACATGTGTAAAAATAGAGAAATTTCTTTCACCAACAACCTCTCTTCCAAAATTTCATCAAATCATTAATCAAATAATCTTGTTCAAAACATATCATGGTTAATGTAGGATTACGTTTTCGACTCAAAGTATCGGCCACATTATTTTCCATTCATGGATGGTAATGAATCATGTAATCAAAATAATTGATTAATTATATCCATATCTTCTAACTAATGTTTAATTATTTCTGAGTGAATATATACTTAAAACTTGTGTGTTCAATATATATCTCACATTTTACTCAATACAAATGATGACTCAATATTGTTAAAGAAAAAAATAGAATCTAATTCCAAATCATGTGTGGGGTAATTTAACTCGTGATATTTTAACTAAATTGAAGCATAAGAAATTACCTGATCATTCTAAATAAGGATACAACCATGTCCATTTAACTAAGCATAAATATAGATAACAAACTCACCATTTCTAGAAGGTAGTGATGAAACTATAGAATTCACCAGTCTTCTTTTCAATTTCTCAAAACAATCATCACATTAATTTGTCTAGATAATCATAACACCTCTAGTAATAACCCACTATTCTATGAGAACTACAAATATTAGTTATATTTAAGGGTCTTCCAAATCTCCAACAAATTTTTTTAGCAGGATCATTGGTATTTCTATTTTTTGAAACAATGTGATGAAGAAATAAAATTGGATGTAACCAAAACTCACAGATGATGATTTTCCCATACAATTTATTTTCATTTATTGTTTGAATGAAAACCCTTAAATTTATTTCAAGCTGTAAGTTACTTTTAGAATGAACAAAAGTATCATCAATTAACACAACCACAAACTTATCCAAGAACTCAATGAAAATTATATTCATAATATCCATAAATACTGCATGTGTATTGGTTAACCCAAAAGACATAACTAAAAATTCATAATGGATATATCTATTATGAAACATAGTCATCAGATTTTCTACATATTTTACGTTCAACTAATGGTACTCCGACCTCAAATAAATCTTTAAAAGATACTTCTTTCCTAGGATCTGATCAAACAAATAATATATATGACAAAAAGGATAAATTTTGTTAATATTTATGTAATTAAATGATACATAATCAATGGAAAGTCTCATTTAACCATCATTATTTTTAACCAAAAAGACTGGAGCACCCCATAGTGGCATTATAGGACGAATGATGCCAATATCTATTAACTCTTGAAATTGTTTCTTTAACTCTAAAAGTTCAATTTGAGCTATTCGATAAGGGGGTATTGAAACTATCATAGCATCAAGAACTAAGTCAACAAAAAAAATCAAAATCACGATAATGTATTATAATATTAAACACATCATGAAAAACATCAACATACTCAATTACAACTGGCACATCATTAATCTGAAAAAGTTCCATTTTTTTAACAATATGTGCAAGGTATCATTAATTTCCATCTTATACTACTTTGTCCTCTTTTTAATATGATATAAAAAGTAAGGGGTCATTCTTGTACACAAACTAAACATAATTCTTAAACGAAACCTCTTTAGCTCTGCAGTCAATCTTAACATGACAAACAGAACACTAATCCATACAGATAAATAAATCAAACTCTACTAGAGGAAAAAAATAAATTTTATAGGTAGGTTCATTCCGCACACAAGGATAGGAAGGTTCTTATAATTTATTTTTTCCTCATAATTTCCTACAGGTGTTTTTATTATATGTTTAGGATTCATATATTGATATGGAATTCATAATTCACTAGACAAATTCAATGAAATTAAAAAATGTATAGACCCTAAAGGAAACAAAACCTTGGAATAATCTGAATAAACCAACAGTGTACCAGATAAAACTTCAGTCGATGTCCCAACATCTGATGAAGTATTTGTAATGGATTTCACCCATAATTTTAACTTGTAGTCCGACTGATTTTCCACCATTGTGTTTTTCATAGGACACTCATTTTCATAATGACCCATTTCATTGCACTTAAAACATTTTACAAACTATATATGAGATTTTGTCATACCATTACCCTGGTCTTTCTCAGTTCAATTACGGGCCTTATGCCCCATTTTACCATATTGGTAGCATGTAAAAGAATTCAGAAGACATTTACATTATGCTTTTTTACCAGAATTTTCACAAACTGTAAACATAAGTTTTATTACCATCCGAATTTTTTTAAGAGTTAAACCCTTTTGTCTACCACATCAAACTCTTATTCTATAGTTTTTTGAAGAAAACTTGATCATCGAAAAAAAATATTTACAACTTATCCACACATTTAACATGTTTTTCATAACTTTTGAACAAACAATAAGATAAATCCCTTTGATACTTAGGCATTAATCCTAAGTAAAAATGATTGAGTTTTCTATCATGATCTCGTATGAAATTTGGAGCATACCTTTCTGGTCGAGTGAATTTTGATTTATAAAGACCCATTAATTAATTCTCCTACACCAATTCTAAGAATTTTTTTTCCATAATAAGACGAACCACCATGGGAAAAAATTTCTCAAGACTCATACCTTTGAATTAATCTCAATCAAGTGCATCAATCCCCTCACAATCCCAAATATTTTTCACAATCGAACACCACTATCCGTCTTCACCTTCAAAATTTTTAACAAAGAGACTAACATTTGATGTACTAAACACCCCATGACATAAAAAATATTTTCTAGTGATTTAATCCACCCTTCAGCTAGCACATGGTCAGATGATCCTCTAAATGACGGGGGATTTTTCCCCATGAAATTATCCTCTATTGAAATGTTAAAACGTAGTTGATATAGTTGATCTTAAGCATGGATACCACAACCATTTATAGCCTGGTTCAACTTTTCAATCACTGTGAAAAACTATTCATTTCTGATTTTTTCCATCTCTGGCTGCCTATTTGGATGGCTGTCTTCCTCCTCATGACGTCTCATCTTATCTTCCCAGTTTTCTCTTTGAAAAAAAATTTTGAACACAGAAATATATTAGGCTAAGGAAAAAGGTAATCTATAAATGCTATATCACTTTAATCTTACCATTAATTAATTTATTGACATTAATATAACAATATTATAACTTATAAAGTTTCCTAAACTGACCTCTAATACTGACTATAAGGACCCAACTTTAAACTTTACATTATATCGAATTATGTTAATAATTCACATTGAGAATATTTTCATGTTTAGTGTTTTAGAGAATTTTGGCATAACTTTTAAATTACATCTCAAATATTAAATGTAGACACCTCTACTCAGTATCCAATTTTTCATTAAATAAAAAATCTTGAAAAAATGATTCATGTATAGTTATATATTTTAGACAACATGACTTTTGCATGATTTCGTCCATGAACCTATTCCTCTTTAAGTCCTATGAAAAACATTTCAAAAAACATAGAAAGATAATTAAAATATCAGTATGGATTATAAAATAATGAAAGAAAACATTTTTCATCAATACATACCAAGAATAAGATAATTAACAAACCTCATGAAATCATAAGATTTATGAATAACACATAAAAATCATAAATTTTAAAGGTAACATGTGGCATCCATAACATACTTCTGTTTTAGCTTTCACAACTATGTAGTGAGTTATGTTTGGAATACCCACCACAACATATTCCTTAAATCTCTTATTAGAAACATTATTGTTAACACCATCATCTTCTCTAATGAATTAGAGAGCTATCTCAGGCTCTCCTACCCTAGGTTTATCATGGAACCACCCGTATACATAAACGATTCCCAAAAACTATAACACATAAGGAAATAACAAATAAAATATAACATTTCAACATAGCAATCACAATATATTATCTCTAGATATAGAATTAATTAATTCTTTATCAGAACCAGTATCAACACAAAAATATATAAAAAAAGTATATGGTATTTATTTTCTTTATAAAAACACAACGGCTTGTTAAGGAAAATCCAAAGATCAAATAATACTCACGGTAGTGGAAGAGGTTGTTGTAAATACATACGTTTAAAATAAACATTCTTTTTTTCCTTTAGTAAAATTCATTATAGAAAAATATTCCCTTTGAATGAAATTAAAATTCTATCATGTTTTTAACCTATATGAAATAATGTCATGTATAAATCAAAGTATTCATTAATGAAAGGATATTGAGACGAAGTCCCTTACCTCATGTGTGATTTGACTCATTAATTCATTAATATTCTGCATAATAAACTAAAATTAATTTATTCCTTCTTAATAATATTTTACAATTTTTTTATTCATTTTATATCACTTAATACAATTTTATAATCATTCCATAATCATTTGAGTTAATAACGATCATTTTGTCGATAATTGGTAATTGAACTGAAAATGAACTTCTTATAATTAAAATTTGTCCCTTAGGTAAAAACTCTATTACCTCTAGAATTATATTCATAACATAGATATAATATATATCATATATATTATGTGTATATATGTATTTATAATTTTACATAATATTTGGAGATAAGAAATGAAATGCACCCTTCATGGAGACGGTAAGTAGTACGTACACATTAACACTACTTTCATTTTCTATGTAATATTTTAGTGGAAATAAAACATAATGATAATTAGGTATATTATAATACTAGTATAATATAATATATAATTTAAGTAACACCATCCTTTATATGTTCCACATATGATGTGAATGAGTCATATCATTTTGAGGGAGCGGTAGTCTGCACTTCCTGAAATGAAATTTTTGTGTTTACCCATTATGGAAACCATAAAGGTATAAAATAAATGAAAAGTAAATACCTATAAGGAAAAAATAAACATAAATAATATCATATTTAATATTGTTCCATTATGATGGCCACCATTTTAGGTGGTAGGATATAAATGACGAAACATAATTTTGTGAGGTAGCAGTTCGAAATCCCCAGAAACAGTATGATTGTATCCATTAGATGGAGGTCTGCGTAAGTGTAGTTTTAATACATCTTATAAAAAAAACCTAGTATATTTATGAATTTTGTGTATTTAGTAATTAATTCAATTAAAACTATTTAGGGATTGGGTAAGTAAAATAAAAGAAAAAAACATCAGAGACTGTGTTACCTTGAAATCGGACAACTCCCTTTGGTTTGAAGCAAATGGATTTCTTGAAGTTCCATCATCCTAATGTAAGGATTTTAAGAGGAATATATGGATGTTTGGAGATAATTTTGGAATATTTTTAATGATCCAAGGGGATTGAGAGCTGTGTTCAATGGGTTAGAGTTGGTGGCCTTTTATAATGGGGAGTAGGGGCTCTTTAGGAATGTTTGAGTGTATTATTTTATTACATAATGATTATTTGTTTTAATAGGTCCAAAACTAAATAGATTATAGATATGATGATTATTTTTTGAAATAAAACAATCCAATAATAATTGGAAAAGTTTTGGATATTTTTTTAATATTTTATAATCTCATTTATTTAAATCATTCTTTAATAAGGTTATCACTACGTCATTATTTTGAAATAAATAATATTATTTATTTGAGGTATAAAAATTATAAATAAAATACGATGATTTATGATATATTTTTACCTTTTAGATGAATAAATATTGTTGAAGATATAACTTATATAACCCCATTTACAAATATATTTACTAAAAGATATATGTTTATGTCATTTTTGTCTTTACATTAAATTAATTAATATAAATAGCCATTGTCACTCCCAAGAGGCCCCAGGGGGTCCCCAAATCGACCCATAGATGACCTTTGTCGGAAATATATCATTATATAGGGTTAGGACATGTGTAAGGTAATTTAATATTATTATAATATTTCTTATTTACCGTTATTTACCATAGATACCTTTTAACCATGTAAAATAAAATATTTTCTAATGTAAATATTTATAATTTCTTCAAATAAAAGTTACCTATTTACACAATTTTTAACTAATGATTCAAAATACGGAATCCATTTTCCAAATTCAAAACACAGTGGTGGAAAAAATAATTTAAATTTTACTGTCATTTTCATAACAAAAAATGTGTTTTTAAGAAATAATTTTAATCAAAATATTGACACTTGTTTATATCCAATTTCAACGTGAAATTAAATCCAATGACCAAAAAATCTACTAAATTATAAAAATATAATTTTATTAAACATTAAAAACAATTATTAATATAATCTAACAATATAAATAAATTATATTAAAAGGAATTTTTGAAATAAAACACAGTATTTTTCACTATTGATTAAAAATGAACATTATTAGAAAAATACCATAATTTAATCCAAAGTGAATTTTGATATACCGATTGTAAAGGCGAATATAATTTTTTCAAATAGAACATATAAAAGTTAAAAAATCTATATTTAAAATTGGTTCTCCATCAAAAGGAAATATATCGACTATTTAAAGAATATTTGTGTATTTATGCTCAAAATTTGTTTATTTCTAATTTCCAGACTATAAAAATTATCGGATAAACTTAAAATACTTATATAAACATTTATAAACATATTCTTGTTAGTTATATTCATTTCTAAAATTACAAAGGATATGCATTAACTACCATTTAAAATAATAATAATATTATTTTATTTTTCAGTATAACTCAACATTTTGTGCACCTAATGATTTCAGAGAAATATGTTGTTGTGTGTTAAGGACACAATCTGTCATAGAATCACCATTGAAGTAAAATTAATATTTAATTCAAAAATATTAATAAATTTTATAATTTTATATTCTTTATTTACCTGGGATGTTACACCGAATGATTCAATGAAGAGACTATAACCTCATAACAATGAGAACATAAAATTGAAAAAAAAAACAATCACACACACAATTAAAAATGATAGTATGGAATATAAATAATTGAAAAAACAGTGTTCTAAATTAAAAAAATAAATAGTGTATACAGTCAAATAGACTCAAATAATGTTCAATTAACATTTTCTCACCCACTTAGTCTACCAAATATAAAAAATAACCAAAAAAATTATGAAATAAATTAATCTCTACTTGGAAATTTGGGATAAACCAAATTTCCTCTCTTTGTAATGGATATATTACTCTATCTTGATTCCATGGCATGACATGAGAAAATCTTCTCAATCAAGAAACATCATGACTCTAAATAATATAAAATACTACATGCTCTCTAACATGATATTAAATATATTGCCTATATATAAACCATGGTGTATGTATAGGGAATTAGAAATAAATCATAGTGTTCGAACCCTATAACACCTTTTGAATTTTATAAAATATTTATCTTTAATTAATAATATTTATTTGATAGCTTACATTACACACAACACCGAGTCGAGAAGAACATCATAATATAATTAAAATATTTTTTTCCCATTATATCTTATATATTATTTTGGAAGATATTAATATAATAAAAAAATAATGATAAATTTATGGTCAAATAATTTATAAAATATATACATTAGTAAAAAAAATATTATAATAATATACAAAAATTATCTAACAATTAACGTGATGATATTTTTAAAAATATTTTCATGTGCGCAACTTATTTTTATGAAACGAAATTAAATAAAAAATATTGTGAAAATATTTTATTGAAATATATATATTTTACATTAAATTTTAATATATGAATTCCTTAATTTTTTATAGGCAAACGATAAGATTAAATCTGGTTTTTCCTTTAGAATGCAATTTTTTCTTCTAAAAATAGTTTTTGTCGCATTATACACATATTAAAATTGATTCTATCTACTTATAGTTATTTTATTTGAAACAATGAACACATATATTTAACTAAAATGTATATATTTGGTGAATATGATCATTTTATTTTTTGGTCAATAAGAAAAGTAACTGTGTTAAAATTTATCACCATTATAAAGGGTAAATCAAGTAAATATAGTTTAAAAATACTGGATAATGCCATAATGGGTCATCCTAATACTAAATGGATGAAGTTAATTTAATAATTAATACATTAGACTAAAATGTTTTTCATTTAATGGATAATTTTCATTGAAAATAATTATAATGATTTTTAAATAATAAAATTTACCAAAAGTCACTCACTTAGTTTTAATTTTTTGTTATGATTTATAATAAGGAAAAAACATGATATGAATGAATATTAGTTATAATTTTGTTTATAATGAAATTATATTCATGGTGATAATTTATTTAATATTTATCATTATTATATAATAATGATAAAGTGTTATACATGTCCAAAATTATAAATATCAAATTAATTGAAAAATTAAATATACAATTTTTGAAATATTAAAATAATTTTAATTTGAGTAATTTATAGTCTTAAGAAGATATTATATGTTAATATAACATAATATATTTTTTACTGGTCATATTATATCATAATAATTTTTCTATGTCATTTAATTTGATTAAATTTAATAGTGTCAACATTGAATATAATGATATTTTATCAAAATAATATTTGATTAAATTTTTTAAAATCAAGAATATCATGAAATTATTCATGTGGTATATTAATTGGTCAATAATTTTTCCAAATAACTATTTTTAGTCTAATTTTCTCTTTTACATTAATAGCTACAACCCTTTAATGTGGAAAAAATAGTTACCCTTTACAAAAATAAATTTCCTAATCTAAGGGATAATAGAAATTATAATGATTAACATGAAAGAAGATTTTTATAAATTATATTTGATAATGTTATTACAACACCATATTAATTTATCTTTAAATACCTTGATATTATTTTGTGTTTTTTTTGATAATTGATTAATTATAAAATAATACTTCGGGGTATTCTAAAAGTACATCTCACATCAATTATATAAGGTAACTTATTCCATCACTTATGTACACCACATTGAGCATTGTAGATAGGACAAGGTATACCAATTTATCTTTTTAATATTCATAGAAAAATTATTTTAGTTCTTTTATTCACAAATGACTAACCCTAGAACCCTATAGTGGAGATCTAAAGGACTTGTTTCAAAAAATTTGAAATCCCCTTAACCGATCACTCTATTTTATAATTATATGTACCTATAATAAATAAATATTAATAACCATAAAATAAAATATTTAGTATCATATATATATATATTTTATTATGACTACAAAACCACCATTATAAACCATCTTTCCAATAAAATATAAGTTAAATATCATTTATTAGTACGCACAACTTGTCTTCTCCACACAGTGATATAATTTATTTTCCATCAAATTTTTTATAGATGATTATTATGATGGGTTTAATGTATATATATGAAAATTATAACATAATTACAATTCTATAATTATAATATCACGTTTTCATACTTACAATTAAATCTTTTGGGAAATGATATCATTTTTTCTGCATTTGGGTGGACGACAACCTCCAAGTGGTGATGAGATTAATTTTTCATTTATATATTACATGCATAGTAATGAGGAAAAATTTGATGAATATATATGACAAATATAATTAAATAATGATCCTATAAAGATGAATTATTATTTATATTTCTTTTTTCACCATTGAAAAATGAAAACTGTAGTCATGCACATATACGACATATTGTCTCCATGAACAGTGTAATTAGTTTTTTTAATCTATAGCTTCTATAGGTGACTATAGATATGTGTGATATGAATTTATTTTATGTTTATATAAATATTAATTTTATGAATATGATGGAAGTAATATTAATATATATACCAGAACTAATGAACTAAAATACTAAAGATAAATAAAATAGTAGACAGTGTAAATGATGATTTGAATGAAGAATTTTTGATAAAATGGGGCATTGTAATGCTATAAAGGTATAATATAAGAAATTATATTTATTAAAATGACACTATTATAGAATTATAATAAATTTTAGATTATTATAAAGTAGTTGAGAGAGATTTTAAAATAATTCGAAAAAAATTAGGGGTTTATATTACAATCTCATTGTTTATTGAGATTATTTATGATTATGTCTCGACGATGGAGTATTATGATTGTAATCCCTAGATAATAATAAATTTAATGCTTCACCTTCTATTTCATAAAAATAAGTGTTTTCCTTTCAGTATTCTCACCAATAATCTTAAGAGACTAATGATTTATTTTTAATGCCATGATACATTATTTATATGTTTTGTGGAATATAATTCCACTTCCATGTACGTGTTTTCTAAAAATGTTTTCAATAATGTATTTATTATTATCCTTTGATTTTTAACGACATTTTCATCCATGTTTTAGTTTTTATAAAATATTTTGAAGGCAAATGTATTTTATTATCTGATTTAGATACTTTTAGAATTATCCAACAATTGTATTTAATGAATATTTTTTTAAAGCTACATGACATGAAATTTTTTTACCACCATTATGACTAATGTTTTTCAATTTAATGATCCTTTAAATGTATATGTCGTTCGTTTCCAATATATTTTTTCAACTTTAAATGAATAGTTTTTTTTATATAGTAGTGATTTAAAGATAGAATATAATTTTGTTAAAATATTTTTAATGATTTGTAAATTAAATTTATATTAAACCATGAAAAAAAACCATTGATATAACATAAGATTTAATTGGTATATGATCCAAGGATACCAGCCATATTATTTATCTAGATGCTTTATATTTAAGAAGGTATTATGGAAATTAAACTCAATTCCTTTCAAATTGTTATTCTATGATGAAATATTTTTAAAATCCATTTTTATTAGTTGAATCTGATATGATAAATGTTTTTCAACTTATGGAACAAATATTTATTATTTTCATTATTTTATGGTGGGTAAATATATGTCCCCCAAATAAATAGGTTAAATATTGATATCTCAGGAGATATAGAATACCATAATAGGGAGTTAATTCTATTCAGTAATGGACTTTTTTCCACTATGATTATATTTGGTTTAAACCTGGACTACTATGATGGTTTAAAGAGTGAACACATTCCACTCTGATATTCATGGAACATAACCATCACTACAAAGAATATGATTTTTTATGCTTATGTGTATTCTATAATTCCATGTTTTATCATTATAATGCTCTCATATATCATGTTCATCAGTTACCATATCATTCTTGTCTTATCAACATCGATTTGTTGTATTATTTCATAAAATTATGATATTTGATAAGCAATGTATGGTTTTAAAAAGTTAAGATGACGTTCTTATCCTCTTATGATCATGTTATACTTATATGATCGTTGATATTTCACTTGTTTACCATTATTGACCATATGATCCTTGCCTTATCATATGTTTCTTTCCTCATCTTATGAAAAATTGTATTATGTATGATAATTATATGATGTTTGATAGTTTTTAAAAAATAAATGTGAGCTTATGAGGATATTTTTTATAACCAATTGAATTTGTTTCCATGTTTCCAATGATATTAAACATAACTTTTTAAAATGAGTCAAAATGTTATGTATTAAATATTCATTGACTATGATGTAATATCAATGTATGAAAATTATGGGTCTCTATAGTTGGTGTCAAAAAAATGTATACATAAACTCAATAATCTATGATGAAAAAAATTATTAATAAACCTAGGGATATGTTACCAACCAAGCCATGATTCTTTTCGACCTGACAACCTTCTAAAGTGTGAGACATAGACCAAAGGGAATTACCAATCCCAATGGTATAACAATTGGTTTCAGGCATCTCAATAATCCAATAGGAATTATTTTGCCTAATAAACAACCAAAATCGAAATATTCAAAAATGAACAAGAACCAAAAACAAAAAAAATGAATTTTAGTAATTAAAAAACTGATATAGATAGACAAATAATATTAAAAATATAGGATAAAACAAAAGTTATAAAGATCCACACTAACATTCTCTCTATACGACCATTTGGTCACCAGTAATCACAAGACCTACCATCTCTATATGTAAACAGAATTGGAATCCTTAACCGAAAAAATAGCTCAGCTATACTGTTTCCATGTGAAAAAATTAGCATGTTATATTAAATAGATCAATAGGCAATTAAAATAGATTAAAGGGAAATAATTTCCCTAAATAGTTCACAAACCCAGGTTTGACAAAAATTTTGAAAATAGTATTTTAAAAATATTTTGTAATGAGAACATTACATTCATAAAAAAAACATTTGTAAACAACACACAACATTCCCATTTAAAAAAAATATATATTCACATTTCACATCATAATTGAAAGATATAATCCTCGTGAAATCCATACCATGTAATACAAAAATGGTTGTGATGAATGTAATTTAATCCGAACATGAATTTAAAACTCTCAAATCCAATATCCCACTTGTAGTAGAAGTAAATAGAACACATAGATTGATAATCAATGGAATTACCTAACATCAATAGAGGAAATCCATGGATATACTTATGGTAGAATCAGCTACCAGTATATGGTTCATATGTATAGTATATAACTAAGTGGCTAATTTTAATTATCCTATCTAGTGGCACACCCCTCCTCACCTCTTAGAAAATCTAGACAATATGACCATGTCTAACTGAGGGATGAAAAAAACCGTCACTCGACCCTCAATATAACACCCATGAATCCCATGATAACATTACTTATTGAATGTTAAGGTCCGCACATAGGTTTTTCAACAAAATCACACAACCATCGTGTTTTCCAAACCACAATACTGACACCACCTATGAAATGTCCCTCTTTTTGGGGAATCCTTCAAAGAGGATCCCATGTGTCAAAAATCCACTCAAAAGTCCCAACTGACTTTTCCCATCATTTGATATTCAAAAATCATTTCACCAATCCTTTTAAAATATCAACCTATCCTTACACTATCTATAATTTTCAACCATTTATCCCAAACAATCCAATACACCCACCATGGCCATATTTCACATGAGTTCCAAAACCAATTCTCATAATGTTACAAGGTCCCAATGATGAATTCACATCAGGACACAACAAATCCATATTTTAAAAGACAACACCAAGTTCCAACCTAGACTCTAACATTTCCGATCGAAATAAATTTTTAAATACATTTCCACACCATTTCTAATGGTAACATAAAACAATAATTTGATGTCTATAATAGAAGACGAGGCTTCTCATTTAAAATAAAAAACTCTTCGCAGGAAAAATTGAAAATACCCAACGAAAATGGTTGTGTGAAACATTCATTTTTCATTTTAGAAACAACGTCAAAACCCAAAATTAAAAATAATTTTTTTATAATTTTAGACACAATGTGTTTCAATAGTTCCAAACATGACTTTCTATGAATAATTCTTCAACAAATATAATAATACTTGAAAACTATCTCATCATTTAGAAACTCATTTGAAACCACATTTTAGGTCACATAAAGCACCACCACACTATATAGATACGAAGAATCCATTTTTAAATATTATAATGTAAATTGAGGAGAATCTTTTAGAAAACAATGGTTTAAGGATGACTCAATTCACATTAACGTACCCAATGGGCCAAAAGAAACCATTAGGAAACTGAAGAACCCAATATAATAAAAAAATCATTTACAAACCCAAAAACATTGAGAAAATATATTTTAAAAACAGAATTTAAGACTCAATAACACGCTCTCAGTGTCTTTTAAATCATACAAAAAAACATTCTAAAAAACATCACATAATTTTAAACGAACACAACAAGACACATGTAATGATCACATCATTATAGTAAAAAATTTCAATATATAATGTCTAAATCAAAACCCAACTACATCTATAAATCACAACTAAGTTCAAAAAAAACTCAAAATATACAATTTTGCATTAATAACTAAATATTATTTTATCATACACCATTCATGAATTTTAAAATAGGAATAATAAAGGAACCATTTGGAAACCATTTATAAATCATATTAAATTAGTAAAATAAAAAAAAAAATTAGAAATCATTTCATATGAAAGATTATACAATTTTAATGTATTCAAGGAATGCTCATCCATCAACTGAATATGAAAAAAAATGAAATGGATGGAAACACCATCCATAATGACATGTGAATGGAAAAGGATTCTAAATTAGGAAGATTAGATCCTAATGAAAATACAGAAAATCTAACATTATATAAATCATACAACACATTAACCAAAACCATTTGGGTTCGGACAGTAATGAGCCCCCTAAAGAGAAACCAAGAACTGAAGGTAGAAGGAAGAGGAAAAGAGGAAATATATCAAAATCATAAGATACGTAAATAAGATCCATCAAAGTGCTACAATGAAGTATTGGGATAAATTTTAGATGGACTCCTAGAGAATCTTCGAATATCTAAGTCACACATGTGAATAAAATCATGAAATTGTGATAAAAAGTAGACGGGAAAAATTTTATCTCCAAATTTTAATGACCTAGGAAAGATATACATTTTGAAAAACCATGATCCAACCTTGTGAACAATTATTATTATGAATGAAACCCACATTAGCATTCTATGTGTTCTCCCAAACCATTCCCCAACTATGCTAAATTCCACATTCCAATATGAAAAACCCCTCACTTGTCAAATTATTTAGTCTAATCATGTGTATGTCGTGCGGAATTCCCTAGACACGATCACTAAAGACACTTGGTTTACCCTTAACATGGAATTGATTGTCCCAATCCATTATCAAATTGTGTACTACATACTGTGAAAGAACAAAATAATGTGAAAAATACCCTATTCTTTAAAAGGCCACACAGTTAATCCACAATAGTACACCAAACCATTCAGAAGATAAAAAGTCACCTAAAAACCTAAAAAAAATTAAAATTGGGACCCCAACCCAAACACCATCCAATTAAACCAAATACAAAAAAAGGTGAAAAAATAAATTACTATTTATAGTGGGATAATACTCCCCACTACAATAACTATATTCCCAAACACAATTTACCCTTCTGAATGATAAATAAAATTTAGTCTCAGACTCCAATGAATCCATACAAAACCACAATCATTTTGGAGATATTTAGATCTATAATTCACACTGTATAACCTATAATTTAAACCATTATAAAGGAACTATTAAAAGTAGGAGGGATATACCAACCACAAGAAATCGATTAAAAAAATGGAATGGACTAAGTTCATCAAAATGAGGGAAATCACAAAAAAACATTGAAAAAAATATTTACACCATCTAGAAAACACAGAAAAAAGAAACAAGAATTCTAAAAACACCATCTTTGGCCTTAATACATGGAAATTATTAACATCAACCAAAACCCCCCATTATAATAAGAGAAAACTCATAAGAGATAAAAAGTCCTAACAGTGAAAAAACTACAATTCATCATTTTCACAAGGTCCATGAGTGTCACAAAGAAACACAAATAGAAATTATAACACATCAAAAAAGCATAAGCGCACAAGAAGGGGGAAAACAAATCAAAGAATCACATTAAACTAGAACCATAGCTAGAATTCATAAAGAAAAAAATTGAGATCATTATGCTAAAGGGGAAATCACAACAGTATTAAAAATTAGTATATAGAAACATTAACCTTATCCACTCACACATTGGAGACAAAACTAGTCTAAGGATCTCCACACTCCTGGAAATTAATGACTATGAAAATCTTCATTATGTGGCCTATTAAAAGAGCCCTGATGTCCGAACCATCTGTTTACCCATAGTCAATAGCTAATACCATATGATCAATGAATATTCTATAGAAAATGACCTTGAAAATTTTATCTAGATGGCACAAATGGTACACAACAACATGTGTTTCAAAGATTATGAAAATATGGTCTCAAATTTTAAAACTAATTACACTAAACAAACATGAGCAAAAAATATTATGAGCGGGAAGCAATAGATAATGAAAAAAGTACTTTAGAATCATGTTTCTCTAGAAGAATCCCCTCACTATATGGGGATCCTTTATGAGATGTATGAGATAAAATATTGACAACTATTATTACAACAAAACTAAATCAATTAAAAACAATTTATCTAAATAACTTGAGAAATAAATATCCTTCGAGGAGAGGGATTTCTTAATAATCGTTGGTTGGACACCTCAAATGAAATGTGGAGACTTCAATATATTTTTTGATGCTACCTCTAGGGAAAAGGAAGTCATCTCATTAATGTGGTACCCATCAGCCTTCATTTTTTTCCCTTGTACGAAACACAATATATCTGTAAAATTCTCCATCTTCCCCTCCTAATGTACAAACCATCATTAAACTTTTTCTTGAACACCTCTTATGTCCTCCTGAATTGAAATGATGATAGAACAGTCACCTTCTACACCTCTTATGTTGATCCTTAAAATGAACTCATGAAAGCTCAAGCCCTCAGCAGTTTTTGAGTTCATAGCAACATGGATATGCCTTTATCGTTTCCAGTCCACTCCATATACTCTAAATTCCCTTGATATCCACAAAAAACAAGAAATATCTGGAAAAGGATCTACTCTTCTATTACACTAGGAGTTAAAAAAAGACAACTACTTGAAGAGACTGACTAGGTTTCTTTGGTACCAATGCAAGTGGAATTTTTTGAATAGAATAGAAGTGATTCAATGAAATCAAATTCAATAAAAACACATCCAAAATACCTCACACATGGAAAAATAACTATTACAAGAACAAAAAAAATAGAAACAAAATCAGAATCCTGTACTAAAAACCCTCCCCATATCCTTCAAATTCAAAAAATCCTTCCTCTAAGTAAACCTTCTATATCCCAAAAAAGAATTTATATATCCAAAACAGAAAAACATAATGTTCGTCTATTTAAAACAACCATGACCATAAATCATTTTATGTTTTTAAAAAAGAATTTATTTTCAATAACCAATTTCACTTTGGAATTTCTTTTTTTTCAAAAAACCAATTTTTAATCAAAATTAACCCACACCAACCCAAAAGAAAACAAATCATGACTAACAACAAACTATCGAAAAGAGGAAAAAATAGAGATGTATAACCCATAGACTCAGATTGTGGTCTATTACATAACTAAGCATAAAAAATTATATTACTATGAACAATGAACTAAAACTCCACATTGGTCACTACTCCAATTGAGATCACAACATGACTATAGCTGACCTCCAGTTTCATTCCCCATTGATACCGCAAAACCCAAAACAGAGACTAACATCCCAAACTACCCCATGACACACGAGGATAAGAATGAGAATGTGTTTATGATATCCTCCCAGATCCTATATCTCATGCCCCTTCAATCCTAATATCCAACTACCTAACACACAAAATAACAAGTGACAAACATGATACCATTTCTCATAAACTTTGATGATATTGCATCCTAATCGACATCCAACCCATTCTAAGGCATTGGTTTAAGGTTATTCAAGATACCCATAGGTTGGAAACTAGTGATGGGAACCAATATAATCCAATAAGAATGATTTATGCTAATAAAAAATGAGGTTCACAATATCCAAAACTAGACATGTAAAAAAACAATAACTGAATATCAAAAACTACAAGAATATTCTAGAAAAAATAGCTGATTAAAAAAAATAAAATAAATCGTAGACCGAACCATGCTAACATGATATCTATAAGACATATTGGTTACCACTAAACACAATACAAACCGTCTCAAAAGGAAAATATATCCATTAACATAGAACTAAAAGATAGCTTGGGTGTACCACTTATATGTGGAACCCATAGGATGTGATCATAAACAAATCAGTAGTTTATTACCTTAGATTCCTTGAGCATCCAATTGTAAAAACAATCTAGAAACATTGATTTGATATAATTTAGAAAATGGGATTTAACATCATTTCTAGTTATGTAAGACAAGCATTCAAAAAAATCAAAATTTAAAAAATATGTGCATCTTTCCTTTTATTTAAAAATGTTTCTCTTTTCACAAACCATTAAAAAAACCAATTTCCAATCAAAATTAGGGAACAAAATAGCAGTTGAAAAGAAATAAAATGAAACAATAAAAGTAGTAAAAGTATCAATGAAAATATCTGACATGCATCTAAAAAAATAATGACATACATATTTTTAATCCTTTTAATTTCCTAAACATTTCTAAAGGAACCCCTATATGTTCTGAGTTTGTGATGGCCATACATCATATATTGAAGGCATATTGACTATATCCATCTCACTTCTCTAAACTATCCTCCATAGTGGTACTCCCAACCTTAACTATTTGTAAATCTAGCAGTACTAACACATCAAAATCGAGGTCGAAATGAAAATGTCACTAGACCCTCAGGATAATTTCCATAAACCACAATGATAGTTTTTCTTGGGTAATTGGAAATTCATCACACATGTGGTTAAATGATAACCCACTACCACCAAGATTTTCAAATCAAAATACTAACACCTCCTATGTTATGCCACTCAATTAGAGTAATCCTCCATTATGGTTCCTATCTCACAACAATCCATTCACATGTTCCAACCCTATTTTCCCATAATTTGAGTACAACAGATGACATTTTCATTCATTTTTATATACCAACCAGTCAATATACTACTAAAGTATTCAAACTATTTCCCAAAACATGCCAAAATTCCTACCAATTTCATTCCTCACAAGAGGTCCAATACTAATTTCCATTATGTTTTAAGTTTATAATATTTCCTTAACATCACGTCACAACAAATATTTTTAATATACAAAACAATGTTCCAACTAACCCTCTAAAATTTCTAATCTAAATACATTTATAAATCCTTTTCCATGATATTTCAAAATTCAATATAAAACACTTAATTCTCATGGACAATTATAAATATGCACTGAAATTTCCAAAAAATGAATACTCTTACCAGGATAAATTAAAAAAATGAAACAAAAAGCGAAGTTCCAAAGAAAATATTAAAATTTTAAAAACCAATCCACCTCACAAAATGATAAATCATCCATTATATCATTTTGGTTACAAAGGGTGTCTAAAGAACCAAAATTTCTATTACTCAAATCATTCATCAAGACATACCATAAAAATGTAAAATGATATAATCATTAGGAAACACATATGAAAACATATTTGATGCCATGTGATACATCAATTCACTACATAGAAATAAAGAAACAATTTTGGAAAAAAGGAAAGGGAGGATAAGCCTTTGGAAGACAATGGCGAAAAGAAGAACCCATTTTCATAAAAGTGAAAAAGGGCCTCAAATAACCATTTAGAAACCACATATTCGAAATAGAATCTAACACATCATTTACAAACTCAAAACAATTTATAAAAACATTTTCATAAAAACCAATCCAATATTAAATAACACTCTTCATGTGTCTATAAAATCAGACAAAACGATTTTTATGGAAACATAACTGGATGTCAAAACAAAAAAACATTACACACATAATCATCAAACCATAAATGTAAAAAACATCAATTATCAATTTCCAACTCACAATCCAACCACATAACCAAATCATTACCAAGGAAATTCACCACAAAAATACCCAATAGTACATTAAAAACATAAGTGGAATTTTATCAAACACCTTGTATGCATTAAAATTTTAGAATAACTATAAAAACCCTTTAGGAACCATTTGAAACTCATTTTCAATCCTGAAAATATCAAAAAAAATTATTATAGCACATAACATGAATGATTATGAAAATTTTAAACCAGTTAAGGGATGATCAAGCATCAATGGGATCATCCATAATAGTTATAGATGTAAACACCTACCTCAACGACATGTGAATGCCAAATAATCATCTAGATATATAATAATAGAGCATGAGAAAAAATCAAGACACACTAATTTCAATGAAATATAACTACACGTCAACCTTAACGATTAAGTTTCACCCGACAAGGGATCACCACCACGATAATCGAAGAACATAAGGGATAATGATGAAGAAATGATGAAATCATAATTAAACCCAATTAAAAACCAAAGAAATATTGTAAGAGTTTTAATGGAGTATAGGAAGAAGGTTTGGAGGGTATTATAGAGCCCCTTGGTGTTCTTTGTTCAAACAAGGGAAGAGAAACCTGAAATAGGGTTACAATAGTAGAGGGGGAAAAGTGTAATGTCTGATCACATCATTGATTACACAAAAATTTAAAATTTATAAACCCTATAAACTAATTTTAATTAATTAATAAGGATATTTAACCACAAAAAAGGAATTATGTTGTCCCACACCAAAAAAATTAATAAAAACAACAAAAAAAACAATAATTGAAGCTAAATACAAGCAGTATAGTGAATAATGAATTGAATGTGTGAAAAAATATGTGTGAATCATTTGAATATATATAAGTAAAAAAGCACTAATTTATGGTCATCTAGATTCATTGAACTTATAAAATGATTTTAATAAATTCTACTCAGTTAAATTCAACAATACAGTACATAGGATAATGGTGATAATCTATTATGTTTCCAATTTAGAGAATCAAAACAATAACATTCTTGTGTTTCAGTTTGTCGTATGTAGCCCGTCAAATAATGAAGTTAACCTGAAAAAATAGATAAAAATATCATTTCCAATTTTTGATACATAATTTAATGATCCAAAATAAATTAATTCACTAACTTACCCATCAGTAATTAGATAGTGTAAACTGTAACAAAACATTAAACAGAAAAGAAAACTAATCTTGAAATTAGCAATAAACTATAAAAACACTAATAAGAATGGGTAATTATATTGTTAATTAATCAATTCTAGATTCCCCTAATCTATGTAACTAGACATGATCAAGATAATTGGAATAAAAAAAGGAAGTATGTTATGAAGAAAAATATCTAATGAGATTCGTTCAGTAATATCTAACTCTAGATATGTTTTCTGCTAATACTTGATACCTAAATCATGCCTTTATTTTGGTGTTAAGGTGAATGGGGATGGTTGTGAATAATCAATAATGGAGGATGGATAATGGTATTTTTCAATGTGAGGTTGGATAATGGAAGAATATTGATATAGAAGGATATAATGGTTTGAAATAAATGGAGAGTCTAACTGAAGGACCCCCTAAACTATTTTTTATCCCACTCACTAGATAAATATGAATGAATTATGCTGCTACTGATCATGCATGAATTTCGAATATGGTTCTAGAATCCCCTACCCCTAAATTAATGACCCCCACCCACATGTTTAGATTATATATCACCCCTTCGTCACCAACACAATGGAAAACACAAAAACACATTTGAGAAAAAAATCTATCTGAAGAATTAATATGATGATAGTTACATAAAATTATATATTAACATATATCTATTATTATAAGTAATAATTTATATTTTTTATATAATTATATAATATTATATTACGTATTATTAAATATATTTAATATTATAAAATAGTGGCATAATATATATATATATAAATTAATTATTATTAATAAAATATGTATTATTATTTTTATTATTAAATATGGCTTACCAATTATATTGTATTATATATATATATATATATTATTACTAAAAATAAAAAAAATGGTAACTAAATTCAATAATAAAAATTAAATATTTCTCATTACATATAATAAATATATACATTTTTAACATACTAACTTATAAAAATAAATTATGTTACTGTTATTATAATATTTATTACATTAATTTTCATAATATAATTTATATTTTATATATTATATTATCTTTTATGTTATATTATATATAATAGATATACTAAAACATAAAAAAAAATTATAGACATTGTGGTGGGTGGGTGGATCGGGCGTTTGAGAAGAGGAAGGGGCATGGGGTTAAAGATGATTGAGGGAAGAATGAAGGGGATGGAGATGCTGGCTTATTAAAGGTAGATTTGGGTGATGTTAGTGCATGGTATTGTGGCAGAGTTATGAAGATTATTTGTTCTGGGCAGGGCGGGTCGAGTTAACAGTGTGCGAGTTCTGGGGGGAGAGCTCAGTAGTCGACATCGTGGTGGTGCTACAGGGTTGCGACTGCCAATGGTATTGAGATAATGAACTAATGAAGTTTCAAATAATATGTTATGGTTTGATAATTCTTGATTATGGATGGAACATAGATTTTTTTGTCTTCATTTTTTGATCTACTACTGTTTTGTCCCTTCGATTTTTCACTACTGTGTGATTTTTCTTGCTACAAGTTTTTTGTGGAATTAAGTTTATGTTGGTGTCACTTATTTGATGTTGTATTTCATGATTTATATGTTGTGTAACTTTTGTCTCGTTCAATTCTGTGTAGTTGGTTGAGGTAGGAGAGGATATGAGGGAAAGATGCTTTGTTCGACGGTGTCACCGATGTTGGTGATACCACTGTGGGGGAGAAAGGGAATTAGTTATTCAAGGTTGGTGAGACGGTGAGAAGAGGAGTTACATCATTGATACCATAGATGGGAGTGTCCAAAGATAGAGGAGGGAAGGAGATGGGCGTATCTGTGAGACTTAGGGTTGGGAAGATGGATTGGAACACATTGGTGACTTGTTTGAATTGCCTATAGGGACGTGTTGGTTAGTTTGCAAGGGTATCGATATACAATGTATTACTGACTCTATCAAGTCCCTGACACGGAATGTTAGTGAGTGACTAATAAATAAATAGTGCTGATTTTGTTTATAACTGAAGGCCTTAGTGACTCATACATGCCAAATACATGTTGTTTTGGTATGATCTATGCATCGAAGAAATTAAATTAATTATGTTTTTATTACAAGATGAAACAACTAATAACATAAACTGAAAATAAATTCGACAACTAAATTAAAAAGAATTTTAAAAACCAAATATGTTATAATAATAAAAATTAAAATACGCAATAATATATAGTATAACAATAAGTATATTAACAAAATTAATTATTTTTATAAGCTTATTAAAAGTTTTTTTCATGTACATTAAATTTTTATAAATAAATTTGATGATATATATAAATATAAACATTTGTGTTTCTAATAGTAAATCTAAATAAAATATTAATCATAAAAAGGAATTTATATACATAGTATAATCATATATGGATGAATATAATTAAATTTATTTTGGGAGTAAATTAATAAACATAATTTATTAATGAAATTTAATAATTAAATCAAAATCAACGAATAAATTGAATATAATTAAATTTTTAAAATTAATTTAAATATTTATTGAAGAAAAACAAAATTGTTATAACTATTTGTCAATAATTAAAAAGAAATAATTTATTAAATTTATGTAAATAATAATATAATTATTAAAAAACAAATGAAATGAAAAATAAATAAAAGAATAAAAAGAAATAAGAATTATATTTAAAAAAAATCAATAAATACAAATAAATGTTAAAAAAAATTATTTAATTTGAAAACTAATTAAAAAACACTAAAACACATGAGTTTAACCCCCAAATCATATTTTCATCATTTTTGTACAATATTTTCAAAAAATTTTATTATATTAAATAAAACAGTATTTTAATAATAAAAATAAAAGAAAAAGTGAAAAATCGATGTGCAAACGAGTGTGAAAGCACAACCACATGAAACTCCCAGATAATTAAAACATTATTTTTCTTTAAGAAAATTCATGTTTCTATATTTTGAAATAGATAAGGGTTGATTTTTCATATTCGGCTAAAAAATTGCAGGATTGGACTTTTAAAAAACATAAGAGTAGAATAGTAAAATGTTTGAATTGTTAATAAATATTCAAAATAATGTAGTACTTCCAATATTCAATTAGAATATGGAAACCAAGGTAAATAAATACTATTATACTTCTAACAATTTCATTCCTCTTATATGAAATTCACTAACTATCCTACTTCAATTATATTTCAATTACATATAAAAAAATGATGGCATATTGGATAATGGTGAAATTAAAACATTATCCAAAGCCACCATGAAGCCTAACATTATTAGTGGTTCGAAAAAATGTTATTCCATTTTTTTGAGTCACTTCACTAATACCACTGAAATGATATTTAATTAAGTTAAATTCTCCCTTATTAATCTGGGGTCAGAATTCACCTCACCTAAATGAGATCATTATTGACAAGGCACTTTATTTTAATTTTTCCCATCCTTATTTCATGTTTAAGGAACTGTGCATAGAACTGATTCAAATTAAAATTTTATTTTATTTATTCTTATAAACGTACCCAATGCTCCTACCTCAGAGACATACCGTGGGAGCTCATTTTTCAATTAGAAACTAGTTATAAAGGACATAACTAATTATCATTTGATTCTGTTCAATTAGGTGTTTTTTAATTTAATGATGATCTCCTTAAGATATATTAAAAAATTTCATTTTCCGAATGTCATTATCAAAATTCTCCAAATATCTATCATATGTCACTCCCTTCCTCTGTTCTTAAATAGAAAGTACATAATGATAGAGTTCTACTTCACTCAACAATACTTCATTCGTAATAGTTTTAGACATAGTGATACCCTTAACAACTGGTGGGTAGTTATCCACTAGGGGGGAATAAAATTATGTCCAATGTGGAAGCCAGTAAAACCATAGGTTGTGAAATAAATTTGAATTTTTTATGATATTTGATCTATTTTTTTGAATCATAAGGGGGATATTGTAGTTGTAAAATGACTACATTCCCACTCCTAAGACTCAAAAATGTCCCCAACATTGAATCATAATGTAGGAGAATGTTTAGTTCAAAAAATATGTATATATTAGATTAAAAAAATGGGGAGGGGTAGCATAAATGTTCAAATTATTTTTTACACAAGGAAGAATAAAATGATAAAGAAATAAAACAAAATAATATATACATAAGAATCCCACGAAACACCACCACCAATCAAGTCCAATTCAATTTTATATAATTAATTCATTGAAATTTAATAAGTAGAAAAAAGATTTATCAATAAATTATAAACTGTCTCATGAAAAATATTTATGTTCAACATTAGTAATTTAGAATGAAATAATGGGTGTCGTAATTTTCAAAAATCAGCTCAAAATGATTTTCATCTCACTAGATTCAAATAGCTCACACACAATGGAGGAACAAAAATTCACAATTTCCAAAAAAAATCAGGGGAATCCCCCACACATAATTTCATGCAGTAAACAATAGGTATGCAATGAATTTAAAATATCAAAAATTCAAAATAGTGATACACTATGTAGAAGCTTATAATGTTTAAATCCATCTAAATGAATATTCCTTTTTTTCATTTTTGATGAACCTACATCTACTCCATTCAATCACTTAAAATTAGTATTTTAATATATAAATCTCAAAAAAATTGAAACCTGGTTATGAGTAAGGGAGGGCTATCTAATGTTCTTCAACCAACCTGGAACACCAACACCTCATAACAACCAGGATCCCACATTGTAAAAAAGCATCCATAAAAAATATCAAGAATATGTCAATATAATACATCCATCATGGATCACTAATGATGAGACACAAAAAACTAAGCATAGAGAATTTATTCAAACTAAAATGTAATATAGAAAATAAGGAAATTAATTGGATGCCTCTCCTACAGTTCATGGTTAAAATTCCCTAGCATGAATTTCTTTCCCTAATCATTTATAACCACGATCATTCAATGGGTATGAATAATCTGTGTTTTAGACTTCAATACTATCTTACGAATTAAAAGTATTATCACCAATGTAATTTTAATTTGCAGAACTAAGAAAAATTATCAAATTCTCATCCAAATCAACAAGAGGAAACATGTTTCCCCCCTCTACATGGTCTCTAAAAACCAGTTCATCAACTCTTAAAATGATATAAAAACATCCCATAAAAATAACTCATCTGATTTGGAATTCTTTCATAGCTTCCCCCAGAGTATGAGGTTTCCTAAAGTCTAGAAACAGAAGATGTAGCACCAAAAAAAACAAAGCAATTCCAAAAATAATATGTAACTCAGACAAAATAGATAACCCCCACATAATAGAATCAAATTCAACTTCTAATAGACGTTTCTCAATTTCTACATATGTCTAAAATGCTATGAACGATTGATGATGTAGTTAGAATTCATCACACATAAGATCCAAATGGGTAGGAAATATTGTTTTTTTAAATATACATATTCATAGTAGAAATAATCACGTTTTTTAGAAGACATTAACCCTAAACATTCACCAGCTTCAATATCAATCATATTTTCAACTTCATCAGTGTAACATTCATAAAAAGATTGAGAAAGTTCTGGAAAAGAATGTGACTCACTTTCCAAAATGTTTTCAATGGAAAGAATCTACACATCAATAATATGGTTTGGGGGAAAGAGAATCTACTATGGAATTTTTTTTAAATGGGATAATGAATTCATATCTCTGTATACTAAAGGGGGATTGAAACATACTCACCTCAAACATCAATTATTTAACATTGGTTGACAAAAAAATATCAAATCATAAATAACATTTTATAGAGGCTTTTTAAAAACCTAAATTTCATCCATACCATCAATATCTTGGAGGGGTAGTTTCCCTTTGGATACATCAATGATGGATCCACCAATTTCAATGAATGGTCTTCCAGGAATGATTGGGACATTTCCATCATAATAAATTTCAAGGATCTTATATTATTTGGGATGTCTGAGTTTTTTTTCACTCTCTAATAGACCATCCACCCTCACATATGAGTAAGTACATGACATTTTTGTATGTCTACGATAAAAAGATGTTGGGAATATATAACTAATACCCATATTTTTAAATAATGATTAAGTTATAAGATTGATACTCTCTCTTAATCTACACATGGAATTGAGTTTCCCACTTCATCATATTTGTCATTTAATGATAAAGATAGTAGGGTATTTGAATATTAGAGGAATCTTCTTTAACATAATTTCACTAAATTCCTTATTGAGATCAATTTTATCCATCTTTTGTAAAAATTTTTTAGAAAACATTTTTTAATGAAACATATGACGAGATTTTATACAAGGATTTTAATGAAGGCATGTTCATTGTAATGCTTCTAATTAGTTTAAAATCATCAAGTAATCAGTTTTATAAAATTATTTCACTATTTGAGTAAAGGGAATGGGAGAAGAATAATGTTTTAGAATAGATTGATTGATAACCTTCTCCTCAAACACAATTATCATATTTTCTTTAGTAATAAGTTCCCATTTAATCTTCCTTGGTTCTTTAGCTTATTCACATGTTCGTTTCACATTCTGTTCACATTTGGGATTACATTCATGATTCCCATACATTCATTTTTCAAGATAATAATTTTTAGAAATAGAACATTCATTAATTTCCTATGCCTATCTCTTTCCCAGTATATTTTGTGAAGTCTAATCACTAACCTAGTTGTTACTGCCATTGCATTTTCTCTGGGGTTTTACTCTATTTTTCTAGCCTTCTTACCATTTTTTCTTCCACCATAATCTCTAAATAATTGAACCAATTGATGTTATCCATTATGAATCATAGAATCTGTATATTTCCAAATGGACATAATCACACCCAAATGTTTTTGCAACATCCCCATTAACTCAATTTGGGAATTGGTAGACTGAACTCCATATTTATTTTAGGAAAAGTTTTTTGGGAAATGGTTGGAATATTGGGGAAGTGGTCAGTTTAATGACAACCTATTCTATCTCTAACATAATTTGGATTGTTCTTATTTGTATGGTTATACTGATATTATAGATGATCGTTTTCCCCTTAGTTACTAGCTATAAAATCCACAAACTGGGCATTTTCATCTAATTGTATACGAAGGTCAAAATTGGGACAATGTCTCTCAGTGTGACCAAAAATCCCATAGTGACAACATAGTTCCCATAAAACCATTACATGAAAAACTACAGTCTAGTGGTTTATCTCATTCTTATGAATGGTTCCTTTTATAGTGCACAGTTATTGTTTTTCCTGAGCAAGTTTATCAAACAATTCTCTCAGCTCAACAGTAGTAGTGTTAGAGAAGTCACCCACCACATGATTGGTTTAGTGGGTTTCTGTTCTAATTGGTGGGGGCATTATAAAAGGTATCCATGAGCATATGGGGTGCTAACTGACATGTGGGTCTACCTAAGAAGACCTATGTACCAATCCCAAACCTTGAGAAATAACTCTCCCACATCCAAGATAAATATATTTATTTTGTTCTTAACCTCAATGGTGGTGTTTCTTAGTTAAAATTTAGACACAAAATCCTTAACCACATCATCCCATGTTTCAAATATTACATCTTAAATGGTTTGGAACTAAGTCATAGACCTCACATCTACATATAATGGACAAAATCTCAACCTCAACTCCTCCCCACTCAAATAACATAGAGGCTCTTGCGATACCGAATCATAAAAATATCTAATGAACATTGAAGAGTCCTTTACTAGACGATCATTGAAATAATGATGTTAAGTTAGATGATACTTCTTAATCTGTATGTTCTTAGACCTAGGGGACATCTTAATCAATAAATGTTGCTTGACATAATAGGAATTTGAAATTCCCTATGTATATGATGCTCAGGGGCAAGAACTAATGGTTGTGTAACATTCACATTTTATTGTTCAGCTATGTTTTCAAGATTTTCCATTATTGATTTATTATTTATACTATAGTTAGAACAATGTTTAATGATATATGAAATTGATTTTTCATGTTCTACCATAGAAGACATGGTTTAAATATTGTAAGAAAAAATAATATTGATTATTTTTGTACAAATTTTTTTAGTTTTCAAATTTTTTGATTTAATATTTTTTATTTTTTATTTTTGTTATACATAATATTTTTTGTGTTTTTTAATTGGCCACAATTTCATTTCATGGTAATGGGGTGAAATGTTCACCATGCACATTGTTGAGTATGTAATAATTTAAAATTTATAACCCCAATAAATTACTAGTCAGATGGTAATAAGGGTGTTCATCCACGAGAATGATTTATGTTGTTCAGGAAGAAATTAATTAAAATACAAAAAAACAAATCAATAACAACAAATGAATGAAAACAATGACGCAAAATGTTGGCTGAGTGTTTGAAATACTCTGTATGAAATATTTGAATAGAGATCAGACATCAATGAATAATTTAGGGTCCTCATGCTTCTTTGAACTTATTATATGGTGTTCTCTGATTATATATAGTTTAATTCAACAATCTAGTGTAAATGAGAATGATGATAATATAATGTGTTTCCAATTTAGTGGATCAACATAGTTCGATTAACATTCTTACATCTTTGTGTTTAAACATTAGACATTGAATTAATTCATTTAATGTTGGGAAGAGATACATTAACCTTTTCAAATTTTTAGTTATCTGTTGATTGATCAAGCGATAATTGATTCAATACCTCACACATAGGTAATTATATAGCGTAAAGGGCTACTCATTATTTAACAGAAATGAATATCTAAAATAAAATTTTCACCGAACAATAAAATCAAATAAGAATAATTGATAAAGATATGGTCAGTTCATCACTACCCAAGTCCCATAATACATTTTACTACACATGCTATAGATAAAAAAATAAAAATAGAAGGATTAATGAGATGAAGAAGAATCTCTCGTTAGATTGTTCCCTCAATCTCTAGATCTAGATCTAATTTATGCTCCTACTTGATGTCGGTCACCTACCTCTCTTTTGGTGCTCAGGTGAACCGTTATGGTGGTGAATGATTGATATTATTGGATTGATGAAGTCATTATTTGAGGTTGGGAAGGAAAAATTGAGGAATATGTATATGAATGTATGGAATGGTCCGGAATGAATGGAGAGTTGAATGGAAGAATCCCCCAATATGTTCTCTCTCCTACCCACTATGAAAATGATGAATGAATTCAATAGCTTCTGCTCATACAGGAATCACCAGGATGGTTTAAGAATCCCCCCTCAACTGAATTCCCCTACAAACTCACTTTTAACTACCCACTCACCCCCTCATCTCTTGCACAACAGAAATCACAAAAATTTGAGAAATAAAACTAATTGAAGAATTAATATGATGAGAGTTACATAAAATTATTTATTAACATATACCAATTATTATAATTATTAATATATATATATATATAATTTAATATATCTATGTTTATTATTATTAAATATATTTACCATTATAAAATAAAAGGGCATAATATTGAATATAGATGCATGTAAATATATAAATAAGTATATTAATTATTATTAGTAATATATCAAATATTATTATTATTAATATATATGTTATAAAAATTATATTATATTATATATATTATTATTTTTAGTAAAAATAACGTAAATACTAATAGTATTTATTAATTAAAAGTAATTGATACAAATTACATTTAATAAATATATATATTTTTAATATACAAACCTATAAAAATTAATTATATTACTATTATTATAATATTAATATTGTTAATTTTATATATGTTATTATATATGATATATTACATGCTATAATATATATTATCTTATATATAATAGATATACTAAAACATGAAAAATAAAATAAAAAAATAAGTCATTGGGTGGGGGTATAGATCATGCACTTTAGAAGTGGAAGGGGGTGGGGTTGACGATAGTAGAGAGAAGGAGGTAGGGGATGGTAGTGTGTGTTCATATGGGGGATAATTGAGAGAGGCCATCGCTCAAAATTGTGGTGATGCTACAAAAAAGACATATTTGGAAAGGGTGGTTCGAGTTAGTAGCGCGTGGGTTTGGGGAGGAGAGAACGATCCCCGAAAACATGGTAGTGATATGGGAACACGGTGGCTAGTTATAAAGATTTTCTGACCATCAGATGGCCCAGATATGAAACTATGGATTCTGAATTCTCAATTTTGGTCAGAGAAGAGTGTTTTCAGGAGTTCCTTGTTTGATATAATGTTTCTGTGTCACTTAGATTTTGAACTGCTGTGAGCTATTTCTTGCAACAAGTTTATTGTAAAATTTGGTTCATGCTGGTGACACAACATTGATGTTGTCATTCATGATATTTTTTGGTGTATTTTTTTTACATTTTGGTGTTGTTAGCAGAGGGAGGAGAGGAGATGAGGGAAAGATGTTGGGTTTGATGTTGTCACTGAAATTGGTGAGATAATTGTTTAGGGGGAGAAAGGGTGTTGTTGAATCAAGGTCAGTGAGACATGGAGAAGAGGTGCTATGTCAGTGATACAAAATATGGATGTGTTGGAAGATAGAGGAGGGAATGTCATGGGTGTATCAGTGAGACCGATGGCTGGGATAATGGAAGGGAACACATCAGTGACTAGCATGAGTCATCGATTGTGACCTGTTGGTAAGTTGGAAAGGGTATCCATAGAAGGTGTATCAGTGAATCAACTATGTGACCAAAAGGGTAAATCAAATAGTGGCATGGTGATAAATAGAAGTGACATTATTGGTAATCAAGGCGGTGGTGACCCATACAAGTCAGCGATAGGTAGTGTCGGTAAGACCTGCACAATGAATAAATGAAATTAGATAATTTTGTATTACAAAATGAAACAAAAAATACAAAAACTAAAAAAAAAATTAAACAACAAAAATAAAAAATAAATTATTAACAAAATATGTTATAATAATAAAAATTATAATACATAATAATATATATCATAACCATGGGTACATTAAAAATAATTTTTATTTGTATATTCTTATTAACACTTTTATTTATGTTCATTTAATTTTATAATTAAATTTAATGATAAACATTTATATATATATATACAAGTGTGTTTCTAATAGTGTATTTATATCTAACAGTAAACTTAAACATGCATTTAGATAATTGGAATAATCATATATTGAAAAAAATAATTAAATATCATTTGGCAGGTTAATTAATCAATTTAGTTAATTAATGAATAAAATGAAATAAATTAAAATAAATTAATAAATCGAATAAAATTAAATTGTTTTATGTAATTTAATTTATTAATGAACTAAAAACTAAAATGTAAAATATATTTATTAAAAATAAAAATTAAACAAATAACCAAATTTAAAGACCTAATAAAATAATTATTTGAAAAATAATGAAATGAAAAATAAAAAAATGAATAAAAATAATAAAGAATTAAAATTTAAACTAAAATAATAGAATAAAAATAAATGTTAAATACAAAAAACTATTTAATTTGTATATTATTCATAAAATCGAATAAATAAACACTAAAGCACATGATTTTAACACCAAAAACAGATTTTCATCAATTTTGTACAAAATTGACAATGATTGTAATTATTTTACAAAAACCACTATTTTAATTATAAAAGGGATGGAAAAAAATGAAAAATAGAATAGGAAAAGAGTGTTAAAATAGAGCCATATCATATAAACTCAAACATTCATTGATATGGGATAATATTATGGTATACCCGTATTATTTAAAATTCTATTCACCTACTATGCACACCCAATTAGTGACACAAAAGGTATCATAATCCATGAGCTAGCTATGTTAAATGAAAAATGTCAAATCTGCATCACTACAAACAAGATTTCTACAAGGTTTACTCTAAATATGATCAGGACAGGAACTATGTGCTATACACTAACTGTCAAGCCCCACAGTTTACCCCTTACCTCTTATGGTTTTTCCCAATCCATGTTAATGACATGTAAGTCAAACCATGCATGAACAAAATGAACTGAAATTAGGCTCTACCATAACACTCTATGTGGTTAACCCACAAAATGTGCACTAAAACAGCTTATAGGAAAAAAATCCACATAGAAACCACAAGGCTCAAAAATTAAATCTAAAAATAGAACCCAAGCCACATCCAAAATATCCAAAGCTATAAAGAGTGATATAAATGAAATTACATGATTTTGGAGTGATTAGATAAGTGTATATACAGGATAAAATCTAATTTTACATGTAAATAAAACTTATAGACTGTGTTAGACAAAATTTTTTAATGATTAATGTGTCATGATTTTGAGATCTGATAAATGATTTTTCATGAGCATGTTGATTCCACCATTATTATTGTTTCACACCCTATGCTGATTGGATTTATTCAATTGATGGAAGCCAACCGAATAATGTTATTACTAAATTTCATGGATAATGCAATGATTGTACTCATAAAATCTGAATTTTATGTGATCTATAATATAAAATATAATTTCTATGATCATAAAACATTATAAAGATTTGTATAATGATATTCATTAAAATTGGAAAATGGGGGACAATATTCTATTGAGTCCTTCATGATATAATATCGAAAATCATTTAGTTGGTTCACTCCTCAACTAGATGATGAGAAATGTATAAAATCCATTAAAATATATTTTCCATTATTTAATATTTAGAACAATAGAATGTTATTATTGATTAATATCATTAGAAGGAGAATTAAATTAGTGGTCATATTTTATAAAGAACAAGATATAATAAAAGGAAATTAAATATATAGAGTGAGAATATTTAAATGGTTAAATTTTCCACATTTACATTAAAAGAATTTTTTATGAATTTGGAGAATAAATTCATTGAATTATAGGAGTGTGATGAATATATTGAATCGTATGATTAAACATAACAATATTATTGTTGAATTCGTTTTGGTATTGTCATCCAAACAAAAATATTGTTGATTAAATTTTCAATTTCTTAAAATACCAAATGTAATGTTTTTCATCCATAAGGGACTTCATTAGTAATATAGGAATCATTTCATTTTTATATTAAGGTGGATATATTGATTAGATTCACGAATAAATATATTGGTTTTGATATGAGAAGATATATTTAATATATAAGAAATTATAAAAACCATAGAGGGAATAAGAAGAAACCTCATTTGTTTCCTTATGTTTGGAATGAAACTTAAGAAAACATTTTTAAGGGACCTGGTTAATTTTTATGAGTGTAATGAAAGGTCCTAAATATATTAAATTCCAATGATATAGGAATAATTTAGCTAATTATATGAATACAAATAATCATCCATGGAATGCGCCACCCGAACATCAATGATTTAAATGAAAGCAGTATGAAAATAATGATAATCGGTGCTGAAATATAAATGATAATGATGATTTTCATCATCATCATCCTCTTAATACTATATAAAGTGGAAATTCATTTATGATTACTATTTCTTATTAGGGGTACAATAATTATCTGGTGAAAGGAATATATACCATCGACTCTATAAGTTCTAGTGTCATATCAAATTCTATAAGTACCCTAGAAATTATTCATAAAATATTTTCTATGTGTATCACATTATAACATAAAAATTAGATTTTGAGTTAGCAGTATGAAATCTTAATAGTATGATGATCCCATATAATTTCAATGATACATCATAGTTGAAGTTTGTGAGATATATTTTCTTTAAAACCATTTCTTTATCCTACTAGTTAAATTTTTTATTGTTTTTTGGAATGGGTTTTCATTCATTACATAAATCCAAAATTATTATCATTGGATGGGTGTTTACATTTTTATATTCTAATATATCCTATGATAACCTGTTACTGTGAATATAGAAATTAATATCTAAGGGAATTTACATCTACAATTTGTTTCTTGACTCTTATAAAATGCACAACATTATAATAAATGATTTGAGAGAAACTGAACATAAAATATATTTAAATTTCACATGACTTTATTGTTTTAATTTCTAATTAATTTTGTGTTCACCAACATTAATTGTTAATTGAGTTTCCAATATAACTCATACATAGTGATAAAAAATTATATTATTCTATATAAAATGGTCCTGATTAAGATTCAAGAATTGAATAAGAAACCCTAAGAGAATCTTGGAATGGAATTTACTCAACCATGTGTGTCACCTTGTGATTCACTCATTATTCTAATTAAGATTAAATATGGATCAATCGGACTCTGCATTAATTATCAAGAACAATAAAATATCACTACCAATATCATCTATCATCTAACTTATATTGACAAACAATTAGATTAAATGTGGAACTCTCAATGTATTTATACAATTTATTTTGGTTTTAGAACCCAGTAATTGTCATTTAACAAGGAGAAGATACCCAAAAATGAATTTTATCAAAGGTTTAGAAAATATGAATATATAGTGATGCCCTTTGGCCTTAATAGGGCCACTGATATTATCATGGATTTAATGTATAAACTAGTTAGAGATTACATTGATCATTTTTTATATTTTTTTAATGAACGTTTTCTTATTTATTAAATGTGATATTTCGTGTTTAATGGGTGTTGGTATTGTCTTCAGCAATTGACATTCATGGGTAATAAAATCTCATGTGAGGTTATATCAATAGTGTTTTATAAGACATATGTTTTAGGTCATTGGAATTGGACCAACCAATATAACTGGGATTCATAATTTTCTTGGATTGGGTGGATCTTATAGATGCTTCGTGCAGAATTTTTCAGGTATATAAAATCTTCTAACAATGTTATCTTTGAAGGGATCTATGTTAATTTATGTTAATTTATATAAGATTAATTTTATATAACTACATGAAATGTTTTGTTAGAACACATGTTCTTACACTACCAAATATTGGATAGGCAATATAATATATTTTCAGGAATCTAATAAGCTATTGGGATGAAACCTTGTGAAAAACAACATACTCATTACCTTTTTCTCAGAAAATATGATGTTCAATAGAAAATAGTTCCCAACACATGATTTATAGTTATTTATAATAAATGTTTTTATTAAATATATTAAGGAATTATTTCTATGGATAAATATGTTACATTTAAACTTAAGATAAAATGTTAATGTATATTTTAAGACTAAAAGAGCTAAACATGGTCAAAAGAAGATAGTTTTATTTCACTAAATATTATCTCTACTTATTACATGTCAACCCTAAGACGATTAATAATTTGAGAGATGCTATAATTCAAAAAGATCAAACTAAATTATATATGATAAGGATCACATAAAATCCAAAATAATGGAATTGAAATGATGGACCCTGAAATATTGTAGTAAGAGAAGAAATATTTTCTTTATCGAATGAGGTTTCAACCATCAATCCATTTGATGGATAAAGAGGAACAAAAAAATGCATAGGTACAAAATAATGTGTAAAATGATCATATATACAGCAAATATTTTGATAAAATAATAATATTCATGAATTGGGTATGAGTGACTTTGGTACTATATTTTATGAAGGATATCATGGCTAAAGATCATAATTATCCATTATCTATTTATATTAGATACAATAATATGCATGGAGTTTAGAGGTAGTATTTCTGGTACGATGAAATGGAGAGAGGTATTGTATTGTATGTTTCTTTGTGATTTGTAGGTGATAATGTAATGGATGAGATACATATATCCATGGAGGTTTTATAACCATTACCAATATAAGAGTGGAAATTAGAAAATATCACAAAGGATTTGGTCATCAATGTCCCCAAAACATATAAACAAAATAATTCTTTTTGGTTTTTATCAATTAACCATATGAATTCCATTGTTATATATTTAAATAGATACGATTTTTCCTTTGATCTACATCCTTTGATGTAAATAAAGAATTTTTCTTGATTTATTGGTGTACCACATTGAATTATATATTATTTAGATATGAGGTTTGAAATAATGTTTTAGATTAGTCGTGAGAAGGATCTAGATAAAGAGATTTATTTCTACAAATATTACCCTCTATAGATATATGGTTAGTCAGATAAAAAACTTCATACTCTATATCACATATTGAGATATTAATTTATGGATTTTATATATATTAATGATCAAAATCTTTATTTGGTGTAATTTTTATAGAATACAAGTTTTCTCTCCATCATTCTAATTGTTCCATTCTAATACCTATATGGTTGGAATTGAAAAACATTTACACTATGGAATGAATTTATGCAATGAATGATATTCAGAATTGATCTAATTGAAGAAATATTGTTGAATATTATATCCATTAAACAATATATCTTAGAAAATCAGTTTCAAAAAAAATGTTAGGTTGATAATCATTTTAATGATGTAGAGATTAATTTTATTAAAAATGTATTCCAATGAATATCATCCAGTATGAGGGTGGTGAGATTTGGAATTAATGAAATGAAAACCCATGGTATATTTGTCCTTTTGAAATTCATTGTCATATTGGTATTGAAACTTATCAATTGTAATTTAAAATGAACTGCTCTCATTTTCATGATGTGGTAAATGTGTCTCTCTTGAGTTTTTATAGACATGATCCTAAAAATTTAATATACTCATTTTTCATCTCGATAGAGTGAGATATTTATTATTAACAAAAAAATGGTTTAGAATCTATATTTTAGATAGAATTTACTATTATTCAATACAAATATCCATGTCAATGTTTTGAAGTGAAGCCACCAATTTAAAGAATCTACCTGGGAATAAGAGGATGTGATGATTTTGATGTATCCTTAAATTTTATTATATTGAATAATTAAAAGTGATAAAATAATTTTGTGGGTTATAATATCTATTACCACAAGATTTATATGAAATATTTTACTCAAAATTGTGTTATTTATTCAATATATTGTGATACAGGAAAAAAATATTAAGACGAACCATGAAAAATTATTAAAATAATTTTTCTCCATTATCTCCTACCCATCGGAATGGATTGTGTGGATAATAATAAATAAATAATGAATAATATATTTTAATAACTTTTAGAAAAATCAATCATAAATAATCAACAAAAAAAATTAAAAAATAAATATTATTCAAAAATAAAAGTTATTTTTTTTAATGAAAAGTGTTAGAAATTTCAAAATTTATATTTATATTCTTAAATTAAATTAATCTAAAATATTAATTATTTTAATAAAATGTATAAATTTATATATTATCAAATATTTTTAACATTTAATAGTTTTTCCTAGCTATTGGATAATAATGAATCCAGTTTCATACTTAATATTTATTTTTTATTTAAATTTTATTTGTTTCCTTTTTCACACTTTCATTAAATTAATTTTTGTACACATATAGGTATTTAATTAGATAATATTATATACATTTTCTAATTATAATGTTATAATTTGTTAAATATTCAAATTTTGTTTCTAGTTAGTATGAATTGAAACTGTAGTAATATTTAATACCTCAGTGAAGGGAAAATCATGTTAATATAGATTAAAAATATTTATTAAGACAATAAATATTTACCCAAATTATTATTATATTAAGGTAATATCATCCTCATCACCATATACTATAATGTTTTTAGTTTACAATACATTTTTTTATTAAAATGACTTATAAATTATTTAAATCAACAAATATTACAAAATGTCACTCCCATAGTATTAAATATTTTTTATGCATTCACATAGTGGAAATACCAGGTATATAATAATATTATGATTAATTTCTGAATAATTAAATTATATTGATGGTATTAATTTATTTATAATTTTTAAGTGTTATATTATTTCAGTAAATTTTTATAAAATGTGAAAAAATTATTATTCAATTAATGGAAAATAAAGAAATTATAAGAAAAATATTAATAGTTGTGTAATTTGATTCTATTTTAGTGTTACAAAAAGTTAATATTTTAATATAAAATATTATTTTATTAATAATATTATATTCAAAATGATATTTTTCTTTTTTTATTTTAAATAACATTAAATGAATAGTATGAAGACTAACAATAATGATATTTTAAAAAAATAATATTTTACAAATTATATAAATATTAAAAAAATCATTAAATAATCTATGTAATATATGATATTTTAAAAAATTTGTTATCATGTCCACTTATGGGTAAATTTTTATTGGAAAGTAATATTCACAAACCATTAATATTGAATAAATTGTTTTCGACATAAAAATTAAATTCGGTCAACTAAGGGCTATTCTAAATGATTTGGTATAAACATACACAAAAATTTTCTAAATTGTTTTCGATGGTATAATCACCCTGTACTAGCTTATATTAAAATAATTTTCAATTTTAAGATTTATTCTTGAGAATGAATTTATAATAGATTAATATTTTTAGAAAATAAAAAAAATTCCACGCACATAATTTATAACAGAGTACATCCTCCATCGATTTATTACACCACATTGAGCAATTAAGGAAATATTAAATATGAGAATATCCCTTAATATCTTCAATATCCACATTATAGTGGAATTGTACATCTAAAAAAACTCTTCGTCCCATTAATAGGGATTTATAGGGGTAATTTCAAAAAGAGGTAATCACATTAAATTTTCTCTTTCATTTCTAATGATCTTTAGTTAATATTAATATATAATGTTTATAAAAAAGTGTTTCTTCATTATCCATAATATTCTAAAATTTTATTAAGATTATTACAACCCCAATATACACCCACTTTCCTAAAAAATGGGATGTGGAAGTAATACTCATTCGTATGTACAAAATACTATCACCACATAACGATAAAATTTATTTTTCAATACAATATATTATTGGTGAGTTTTATTATGGGGTTTGAAACAAAAAAATATTTTTATGAGATAGATTATTTTTAATTTTTTTGATGTATTGTGTTGTACGCTACACCATGAAAATCATACGCTATACGTAATACCAACTAAGATTGTTGTATATGTAAAACTATGAATGTCTTGTGTTGAAAATATTATCAATTTATTTTTATAGAATTAATTTTATGAAATAATGAGTTAATGAAAATAAATAAATATTATTATGTTACTTAGTAATTATAATGTCCTGTATGAACATTATTAACTTTCTCGCTTAAAACTATAAAAATGTAAATAAGTAAAATTATAAACATATAAAATCAAAATTAATGGATTTTATTAATGTAATATATATGTAATATAATCTATATAATGTTTAAAATTCATATTATTCAATTTTTAGACAAGATATAAGAATAACTTTAATATTTCAGATAAAAGTATTATATTTCAAAAAAAAAAAATTAGTTTTCCCTCATCTTGATGGTGCACCAATTTTAAATCTAGTTTTGACACTATTATATATTATATACATCGAAATAAATTTCTTATTTTTAATATGGATATAAACATTTATTTCGGAATAATTTTTGATATTCTTTTGATAATGTTTAAGTTTTGATTAATTGCAAAAGTATAATAAATTTTAATCGAAAAAATATTTTTCATCGAAGTTATTTATGTGGATAAAATATATTATTATTTTTAAAATTTAATAAATAATATATTTTTATCATTTAATATAAATTTTTTCATTGAAATTTTTTTACATGAATTTTGATGTAAAAACATTACAATCCTTTTTATTGTTTCAACTATTAAACAACCCATTTTCATTTCGAAAATTGCTTTAAAATTAAATTAACAACTTTTAATTTATTATTTTTAATTTTTAAAAATGGATTCCATATTTGTAATGAGTATGTGCAGATTATGTAAATGTAATTACATTAATTTTGGTCAATATGAATAGTATCTCCATTAATTTTTTCCTTAATACTGTAAAAAGGTAAATCAGGTAATTAAGATTACATATAATATTATAAAATTTCCATAACAGTTGTCATAATGCGATTGGATGAGTTATTTTCCACCTAAACCATCCTTAGGTTGAAATTCTACACCTTGGATGATATATTAATGAGAATAGGAAATTTAATATACTTTATTTAATGAAATGTTAAATATACCTTACTAAAATTTTGATCACAAAATCTTTTTTAATACATGTTTATTAAGAATAAAAATTAAATTAATAATAATAATTTTAATTCTAATTTTTTTAATTATCATTGTAATTTATTTTTAATTTTTTAGAAATAAATAATTATTTTAATGGTTTTTATATTGATTATGCATAAATTATTTAAATGATCAAAAATCAATAAAATTATTTTTATAGAAATGTTAATAACCATTAAAAAACAAAAAAAATAATCAAATATTATTAGACAAGTATATATCGACTATAATCTAACATGTGTCAATTTATTTATCATTTGGAGTCTTTTTGGAGAAATTTTGACACATATATTATTTTATTCATTGTGATGTTAAATTTGTTGAATTCGTGTTTTAATAAGTATAACGTTTTTAATGATGTATTTTCAATAATATATATTCAACTAAAATTTTTATTATTGTATCCCTTAGAGTTATTTTCATCATAATATTATATTTTTAATTCCTATTAATCAAATAATGGTTTTAAATAATTACAAAAAACTGATTTTGATATAATTTTATTAATGGAAATATCAAATTAATGCTATTAAAAATATTAAAATAAAATTAATTTGGATAATTAATATATCTAATTAATTTTAAATATTACGTTGAAAAGATATGCATACTATTAATAAAATTTTAGGGATATAATATTATGTTGATATTTTTAAAAATACATGAATTGAATACTGTCAAAATTGTCACTATTGTTGTTTTGGGAAAATAATGGTTTATTAAATTTTTTAAAAATCATAAAACATTTTTAAAAATATATAATAAATTATATTTGGTCTAAAATGTTCTAAACTATTTATTTATTATATAACTTACATCAAATAAGAAAACAATTGACCCTATTAATATTAAAATATATGTTGCCCTAGTTAAAATAAAATTAAATAACTAAGTGATAAATTAAAATGATAAGGTTTAATGGATAAAAAAACCTAAATAAATTTTTTTTGGTGAGGAAATTACAACCATATTTAATACCATCTTACAAATTAAGACATATTTTTATGGGTTTTAATGTGTTTTTAGTTTATTAAAAATTAATCATTTATGAGTTTCCAAAAGTGTCCCAAACCTCTATTAAAAAAGGGCACCTCTTCCCTCAACTATTCACTTCACAATGAGCAATAAATATTGTCAATACACTACAAAATTCCATTTTTAACTTCCAATGTATCATTTAAAAAGTTCATTAATTATTAAAAGACCAATTCTAGTGTCTTTAAGTGGTGATTTAGATGGAGCGCATCAAAGAAGAGGTAACCTCCTCTACTAATTCTCTAAAATTTTGTCTTATTCTACTTAATAATCAAGAGTTTTTCCAATATAATTTAATAAATCAAGTATATAGAATATTATTAGGTATCATTAATGTTATGGAACAACTTTTTTCAACCCTATATAAATCCTTCAAAAAATGAAATCATTTTGTGTGCATACGTACGAATTACCATCCCCATGATGTGATGTAATAAAATTTTCACCATAGTATTACATGGATGTATATAATAATAGAAATTATATCTATATATGAATATTATAAAATGATTTATATTCTGGAGAAAGGAATATACCACATAATTTCATAACATTTGACAATTATGGGATTGATATCGTCGCTCATGCGTACGTAAGACCTACCATCTTCACGATGGGAAGTAATTAATTCTACATGATCTTCATATAGAATGATTATATAAATTAATTAAATGAATAAATATGATATATATTATACAAATATAATTATTTAAATTTTGTAAATATAACCTATGAATTAGAACATATACGAAAAAACTTGCGTTAGAGAATAAGGAAGTTAATACCTGATGCAAGAGTAATAATTTTTCTAAAAAAAGTATGATAGTACGATCACATATGAAGACTATTATTATTGAATAAGTCAATGAAAATTTTTAAATCATTATACAAGAGGTTCAGATTCATTCAAGTGTTAATAGAGCTAATGGAAGGGATAAATTTTGAATGTCATTATTAACTAATATTGATTATATATAATTATTTACTGGGATATATTAATCGTCAATTTCCATAAAATATAAAAATGTTTTCATAAAATTTATACTATTCTCCTATAGATGTTTAATGTTATTTTTACCCATTTTTTACTTTTACTACAAGGATTGGAAACCATATTTCTTTCATTTTTCATACGATGAACTTTTTGACTTTTTCTGCAAAAGTACACGGAAAATATTTTTATCTATACCACATGAATGGATATTTAGGCATTCATAATGGCTTACTTCCGTGAAGTTGACTTGAATAGTTTTCAAAGTTATTTTCATATAAATTCTTTTATTTTATAATTTCATTGTGTTTTAATATAAAAGAAAATGTTTTTAAGAAGAAAGGAGTTTCTCTCACTATTATTACCATAATTCGATTGTGTTTATAATAGAATAATATATATCAAATCCATTTGTTTGACATGTATTTGGATGTAATGATCATTATGAAACATGTTTTATTCAATAGTTTATGAAATGATAAAATATTTATGTTATTGTGGTTCATGAAATAATTATTTCATTATGAGATGGTTGAGACCTATATCTACTTCCAATGCATGGGGTAAATATTTATATCTCATGAGATAGAGGGAATTTGAATAACTAGAAAATTTGGTTCAGTAATATAGGGTTGGAATAATAAGTAAATCCAGTTTTGTAATACAATAATACAAAAAAGAGTGAACTCATTTCAATAATAGAGATTTTATGCTATGATGATCTACAAAACGAGCCTGGGAAAATATGGCAATGTTTGTTCAATGTTTATGGTTTACCCACCATTCTATGATTTCTTCCAATTCAATTTTCTCATGTATCGTATTATTTTATGATTTATTGTTTATGAAGTTCCATGATTTTTTTATGACTCAATACTTTTATATTATTTTACGTGGTATAATTATCATTGGACATTTGTATGTTTTTACATTCTTATCTTTATGTTTATTTTGATATTTCCCCTATTTACCCTTACTCAGAATTTTAGATCACATGTTTTTAGGTTTCCTTTACCCAGGAAATGAAGAAGGGTATTAAGTAAGATATCTCAAAAAGGAGTTCTAGTTTAAATGGAAAACATATCCGATGATTAAAATGTTTTATGATTTCGTTGTTTAGGTTTTCTAATTTCCAAATACACTAATCTAATATAGTATTTGGCTGTCTGTTTGTGTGATGTATTATATATTATGCAAAAGTATTTTAATGACCAAGTACATCATGATTTAGGGTCTTTATAGTTGGTATCTAAGTTAATGTTTAGTCAATATTTAGAAAAGGGGATATGAAATCCTTATTTAGTTCATTATAGATATTTCTAATAATATATCTGGGGATGAACTAAGTATAACTATATGTATATGTTACAATCCAATAGTGTTTTTGATAATAATAAAAACACTAGGATTAAAACTATTATATCAAAAATTGAAATATTATAAGTAATTAACTTAACTATGTTTCTTTATTCTGTGACATATATTTCTCACACTTATATTTCTAGTATTTTCCGACAGTCTGAAATAGTTATAACAATGTTAACCAGGAATTATTATGATTTGTAAGGTGTGGGAATTATGAAAACCGGTTTCCTAAGTAAAAATATCATAAAGAGGAACATTATGTCGGTATGAGTATTAGTTATACTGATGAGGATAAATATATTGTAAATGACATATGAATGGTACAGGATGTTCTAGAATTACAATTTACTTTAAACCAAATAATCTTGATTAGATTAATGTTGACAAACCGTAATACATTTAACATATTTTAGGCATGACTATGATGATTGATCCTGAGTAATGCTGTTTGAAAAATTTTGGATGATTAAGGTGTATAAGTTTCTGAATTTTATGATTATTTTATATGAATCGTAAAATATATAAGTGTTTTAAGTATTTTTTTCATTATGATTATGAAATTATATGTTGATAAGTTCTAAAGTCTTATTAAATTCATTTAAATAAAATATGATATAATTTGATACCACATGTTTTAGGGAAATATAACTATTAATATATCCCTTATATTAATATAATGATATTTGGCTAATGATATTTTGGATATGAATAATTAAAATGGATGAAAATAGTTACCTTGGAATGGGTTAAAGATTCATTAACATGTGGGTTCTGCTATCACGGATGATGTTTATACCTTTTTGGGCATAAGAATAAGAGAACACGTGTATTATAAATGGATTTTGAAGAATGTCCTTCATTTTCCTTTAGTTTTTCATGTCATCAAAAAGTGAAGTATTTTTATAGTTTAATTGAATATATATTATTTACTTCTTTTTCAAAAATAATTCAATTTACAAAAATTATAATATTTAATTTATCTAAAAAATGAATTATATAATAGTATGTATAAAATTAAAATATGTTGATTTATATAAATAGTTAGTTCAAATAAATTTAATTTAATTTTTTTTGTAAAAAATATTATGCATGCCTAGATGTTTTATAATTAAATGTTTTCAAAAATAATTTTTTTATTAGAAGTGTAATAAATAATTATTAATAATTCTATAAATTATTAGTTTCCTTATATTTACTTCGTTTATATTTTGGGATACATTGGCATGAAAATGATCCCCTTTTATATTGATATTGGTGTTCTATGATTACTAAGGATGGTGGGTCATCTTATAATTCACTTGACCTAGTATCTATTACAGAATGTACCAGGAGTATATAGGTTGGTTTATGTTAATAATTTCATAAAATTTTTAGATTTATTATTTTTAGTCAATAACTATCCTTATATAACAACCTTACTAGTTTCATTATAAATCACTTTCTCATGCACACACTGATTCATAGTGTTCAAAACATTCAACTTATCTTTGACAGAATAAAGACAAATTATGAAAGATGAAATTTTATTTTTTTAATATATCTTATGATAATTCATAAAAAGATTTCTCATATTATTTTCATTACATTTTACTGATCATCAGTAATATCATTCAATGTTCATGGATCTTATATTCTAAAGTTGTCATGAAATCACTAAAACCATATTTTAATACTATGACTAGTGATCATGATTCAGTAGTGATATTCATTAACTATCATATCAATGAGTGAAACCCTAAAAATTTGGTTATGTATCATATTAGATACATTCATCATATTTATTTAACTCTATATAATATATCAAGACATCAGACTATTAAAATCACAGACCAAGTATGTCGATTGGGAATATCATGATACTCCTTACGTTGAGATTTAGGAATGAAAAATTACATTCTTTGTTTTTTCCAGTATGGACATCACATTACTCAGTTACACTACCATTGTGATAGAGATGTAATGTATTTTTAATGATAAAAATCAATTATATATTTCTCACTCCATGGGATTTTTTGTCACGATATGGTTTTTTACTGTATTTTATAGTATATTTTATTTTATATTTGGCATTTAACTATATCTTACTCAATTAATAGTCTATTATGATATGGAATATTATAGAAATATCTGACTCCCAAAAGGAATATATTTTTTGTAGGAAGGTATTTTATAGATTTTTTGGGGACCTCAAATAATACATCCTTGCATTAAGAAATAATATATATATAAATTAATTTTAGAAATTTTATAATCCACAATATCATATAGATCTATCTTGTATGCCCAGTAAGGATGATACACTACCACCACCACAGCCACTATTATATGGTTTCCAATGCCGTAGAGATATTATTTTTCCATAAATGGTTCAATATATAATGTTTATAACAATTTCTATCAGATAATACCTAGTGTAGTTATAACTACATCATCTCAAAATTATTGAAATTTTTCTTGGCCATTGGAGGATTGAGTTCCTTGTATTCTAATATAGTTTCCTTAGTTTATAACTAATGGTCCATTTGATGAATCATTTGGTGTTTATATTCTATTTTCATCATCAAATATATTATATCATACATAAAATCTATTTAATCTGAAATATAATTCAGCATAATTTACGGGAAATAAATCTATAATGTATTCTGAAGGGTTTTGGTAGAACATCTTAATGTACCATCGATAATTAAGCAATACATTAAGATAATCCACCTATGGTAGTGGTCATTCAATGAAATTATGGTAAATAACATAGATATGAAAATAACATACATACAAATAGAAATTGAGAAAATAATCCACAAAAATTGAATATGATTGGGCCATTCATTTTATCATATTATTTTTTATTGAAATTTTATTAATTTAATTTTTATTTGTTTCATTATATTTTTCTTTTTTAGTTAAAAAACCATTTAAAAGTGTAAAATATATTCATAAATCATTAATATTATTTTCTTAATAAATCATTTTATTATCAATAATAAAATATTACTAAATATTTTTTATGAAATTATTTTTAATAAATTTATGATAAAACCTAATGAAAAATAATGTATCCTAAATTTGAATGTTGGGTGATGAAAATAATTAAATATTATTTATTAATTTATTTAAAATCATGTACCATTTTTATATTTCATTTCTCATATCAAATGAAATATATTTATACAATATTTGTTTTATAAAATACATATTTAATAATATTATATAACGTTTTTTGAATTTGTTGATATCAAATTACACATGAGTCAATTCTATAAACAACAATCTCACCTATTGGATTGGTTTTAAACTCATAGATAACATAAATCAACATTAAAAAATCATATATAATCGCACATACATTGAATCTTATAAAGACATAATTAAATTATATAACAATGTTATAATGATCATAAGAAAACAAATATCCATTGAATTCACTATATCCCTCTTTCAGCTTGAGACATTACTCCAACTATAGTCTTGGTTTGAGATTTCACTCCCCATATGAAAACATAATCTAATGAAAAAATAATAATTTCATAAGATTGCATTCTTAATAAAATCATCTCATTATCTCAACCAAAATGAATTTATGATATTTGTACCCCTCCTAAACAATTCACATACTATAATTTCAGTGTTTTTACTTCTATCCAGGAAAAAATTGATATTACTTATATATAAATTTAGATAAGTACAGTAACTAAAAAAATATAAAATTAATTAATCACACATTTATAAAATGTTATAACCCTTTGTAGAAATTAACTTTAATTAACTAAAATCTCAATATATTCTATTTAATCGTCATACTCATCACCGATGAACTAAAATCAACATACTAATGTGATGTTAATCAAAATGAGAGTATTAACTAAAATGAATTATCAAAATGATATGGTGTATATGAGTTTCTTATCTTGGAACAGTTTTAAAGATACATTTTTTATCAGCCCTTTGTCATATAATTTCCTCTTTATATATTATGAAAATTATTATTCTTGATAAAGATGTAAATAATAAATAGATAAATCCATAATCATTTAAATTTAAGCCAAATATATATAGAGGAAAGAGGACCTTCAAACTCATTAACCATGTCATTTTATATATCCTATCTATTTTCATACATCTTAGATTGAATAAAATTTCAAAATACTATTTACCCTTTTTTCATACAATCATTAATCATATTTTACGATGCCCCGAAATTGATTTTATGTGAATAAAATCAATGATATAGAATTTTATAAATTTTCCCTCATAAATAATCATTAAAATATTATTTAGGATATTTTTTAAGAATATTTTGTGGACCTCTCAATTGATATATTTTTTATTTTTTATCACATTAATTAATTTATAGTAGACTATCATCATAATGAAGCTATAATTTTTTTTAATTGTGATGGTTTGTGTTTGATGAATTTTTAGAAACAATAACATTCACTCCCAAATGATTTTTATATCTTCTCATGTTCTCATTCAAATTTAGTATTTTTATCAACGATATATTATCAGTTCCATAGTATTATTTATAGATGCAGTATTAAATATCACATTATGTTGAGTGATAATCCCCATAGACTCCTAATTTTCTTCTTATGGTATCACCCTTAAGATGTAGTTGTGATTTCCTTTCATAGCTTTTTTTTAAATGTTAAATTCCAAAATCATTGTGTTCATATGAATAAATAACCTAATATAATAATTGAAAAATCATCTTCTTCATAGAATTTAGAGATTCAGTTTTTGTTGGAATATTATCCACAATTATTCTTCTTTTGTCTTTTTTTTAATTCACAGGACTTAACATTGATGTATTGATAATAATTTTTTTCACTGTTAGACTGAATTAATGTTGGGATTCATCTCATTTTGAGTGTTGAAAGTATATGTTACACTCTCTCTCATAGCTATATTTTTTTTCAATTAGAACTGTATACATTGTAATTAAATGAATACATGTCCCATGTTATCCACTAATTGAGGTCCCTATGATCTATTTAACACCTCTAGTTTCTTTGATGATTCAATCATTATATCTGTATATTTGGAATCCTTTATGATATTCACCAATGGAGTATGAATAACATTTTATTTATGGGTTTTTAACATTACATTGAAACCTTACAAAATTGGTTTTGAGTCTTGAAACGCTTATTCATGTTTCATTGAATTACTTATATGATCATCAATCATTCATTATTCAATATTTTTAGTAAATTGTGTATATGTTTGTATATGTATATATCTATCCATGTGTGTGCATGTACAGTTGATAATTATATACATACATACTTATGTACATATATTCATAGATACATCCATTTATAAAGATATACATTTTTAACAACACACAGAGAGACATATTCATTAAATATTATTCTATCAATATGACATTATAAATATATCAATTTATATTTTAATAATGGTAATAGATCCAATATAAACACCTAATGTTCAGAACATTAGTAATTGTAGGGTGAAATTTTTTCAAAAAAATTATTTCTTCTATAAGATAACTCAGAATGATAAATGTACTAATGTGATTAGTAGGTTTTTATTGTATTGAAATATAAAATACACAACTCTTATGAAACGAGGTAATAAATTATTCGTAAAGACAAGTCCACAAAAATAATATGATATTTCATTTGCGAAATTAATTTTTTATATAATAGAAAAATGAGAACTATATTTCCTCAATATATAAATATATAAAAACAAGATACACTACTAGAAAAATAAAATCTAAGGGTGGGGAAGATGGGTGAACACCATTTAGTGAACACTTCACTCATTATAAAATTATTAATATTCCCATAAACATACCCTGGATGTGAAGACCCATTCTCACCCATCGATGATATCTCCCATATAATTATATGTTTCAACAAATCAGGACCCCATGATTCCTTGTGATTCCCCATTCCCTAGCAACTTGTTTCCCTTAATATATATTCTCATCCCTCATCATTCCCGTTGAAAGAAAGAACATACTCACTCATAAATAATTCTCCCATACCTCCAGGTGATTCCACATAGTTTAATTAAATTTCATATTTATACATGATATTCCCTTGAAAGTCATTATAAAAATTTTAATTGATACATGATTTTACATTACTAGATATCATGATTTAGTTTTATTAACATTGAGTTTTTATTTAGTTGGCTTCTTAAAAATGTGACATATGAAATTAAAAATCATGAAATTTATTTTCATTTAAAATTTGATTATTTGAAATTTATGAATAAATTAAAAGGTATGATTGAGATTCTCATTTAAAATTGATTTCAAGTGACAATTGGGAATATTCTATAGCCTTATAGTATGTTATCCATTTATAAGTGCTTTAAAATATTTTATACCTATATATAGGTATTGATCTATTCAGTCTGACCATTTTTCAGTTTCTGTAGCCCTACGGGATTAGAGGATTTGTATACATTTTTTAGAGGGGTCCTACTACTAAAATATAGATTCATATAGAATACAAAACGTGTAAATGTGTTTCATTTCATGTACTCAATGTTTATATCTTATTAATTTTAGTTTATAGGTTGTTATATTACTAGTATTTAATACTTATCAATGGGTTCGATTGGAAACATTTTTTTGCGAGATCTAAGACCCGACAATTTCATGATATGTAAATGGTTTCCTACCTGTAAAATTACCTATACAACACATCAATAAAAGGTACAATGACATGGGAGTTCTCAAAACATACCCCCACCCTTTCACATGCTTCTGGGGTATGAAACAACACCCTCATCTTGATTTTGGGATTCCTCTGATGGGGATAGATTTCATGATTCACATCTTAATAAAGTGTTGATTTGATGTACATTATACCACTTTTATCATGGTTCTTTAATCATATTCCTATATTTTCTTCATTCCATGAGATGGAGAATCATATCTATTCCTCTAATAGAGTTTTTTCATGGGTTTTTGGTGAATATATGCCACGAAATCGTTGTATTTTTCATCTTCATGCATGGTAGTTGACCGAGATTCATAATTTTGGTGCCATTGATATTTGGTTTTCATTTAATATGTTATTTTATATAAGATAAATCACTAGGTTATCATGGATTATCCTTTTATATGTCAATATAATTTACATAAAAATCTATTAAATTAAATTAAATATCTAATTGATTAGAAATCATGTTTTTATGTTCATTATACTGTTATAATGGGTTTCTATTTTACATTTTACATAGATTTATATCTATGTAATCATTGGTTAGCTTGTTATTTTGAATGGAGTATCATGTTTAAAATGGTAATGAAGTTAAAGATGAAATTAATTGATGATTAATTATAATAAGAGTAATTAAAGAAGGGACATGTTATAATTTAGTGGTAGATGCAATTTTAGGATAATAAAATTGTCCAATTATCATTTTTAATTAAATGTGATTTTCCATGATCAATGAAATTGATAAATAGTTTGGAGAATTATTGTACATGTATATAAAAAACAAAAGTTAGGTTAATTGATATTTTCACTTTTCACAGTTTGATGAATTAGTTTTTAAATGATATAGAGAATGTTTATAATTGGATTTTTATTATATCTTGATTCCATTAGCTTCCAGTGTTGGAACCTTTGTTAATGAATTGGTTAATATAATATTTAATGAGAACCTATTGTATGATAAAGATAATTATTTGGAAATAAATATCAAGTACTCTTGAGAAGGACAAGTTCCCTATGTTTGATATGTGATTGCTATTTTTTGTGTGATGGTTAAATAAAATTTTTGAGGGCTGAGTTAACCTATTAATTATTCATATTGTTTCATAAGATTTTATGATGTGATATAGAAATGAACTTCACTAAGTGATTTGATGGGTAATGGATTCCATGAAATGATGTGATCCCAGAATAGATAATCATGGGATAACTGATGTCATGTTTGTGGGGAGACCCTGAAGATGAGATAGTAGATGATGCATATGATATAGAGATGCATTAGGACATGAATGTTTGTTGCTGGGATTAAAATAGAGGTGATGGAATGGGTTGAGAATGGTATTTCTCATTAATGTGATGTTGAGAGGTTGGATGCTCCATTATGAATATGTTTAATGGTCGATAGTTAGCTTTCTTGTTTTAGCGGAATTCATTAATCCACTGCATGATGTAGATAGATGTTCTTGGTGTCATGATTTATCATAGTGGTTGTATAGTATGAATCTACTAGAGTACAGAGATTATGTAATGATTATAATTTTGATTGAATAATTCATTATCAAAAGGGTTTGTAATAATGTAATGAAAAAGGAAAAAATGTTATAATATTTATAGAACATGGACCTAGATAGAATTTTTCCAAGAGGGAATGTACAATACATTGATGATTATAGTAATATAATGTGGAAAATTGTTGTTGGTTAATTAATGGATAATTAATTAATTAATATTATGTGAATTATTCAAACAGAATAAGTTATTATTATATCTCTTTATGTGATTGTGTGATTTTGAGATATATTATACTTGTAATGGTTGTAGAGAGTTTGAGTAATGTTAGTTTAATTAGATTTTATGAACATGTTATTCGACTAGTTAACTCTACGGGGATGGTTTCCCCAACATCCCATGGGTGATTTTGGATGGATGGATGACTACCCCCCTCTAGCTCTGCACTTTTCTCTTGGTAGTTACTTGTTCATGGATGATAGTTGTTAGATTTCCCATATATTTATCTGGATGAATTTATGGATAGTTTTTATTTAATACAAATGTATTATGATAAATAATATCAAATGGATTATTAAAGTTTTGGTTTGTATAAGCTATGATTTATTGAGGAACTTACACTATGTTTGTGCTATATTGGATTATTGTTTAATAAAAAGTGTAATAAAAAAATCATAAAAACTGTAATAGCTCTAAAAACTACTTTATAACTACATGTTGATATGTGGATAATATAATCTAATTCCGTGGTGAATAAAGATCATGTTGTGATACCTATCTTGGGTTTTATCGAACACACTTTTTTCTAATGGAGATTAATTAGGACTTGTGACGTTTTGGTTGAGCATCAAACTAGTAGGAAAGTGGTACTATCCTGCCATGGGGATTTCATTATTATATTACATACACTATTTCTTGAGATAATATAGATAGTTATAATTTCTAAGGATAGGAACCTAGTATACATACTCAGGTGATGATTTAGTTTCAATGTTGTTCACTGTGCTTTGTTATTACTTCATTGTCTTTTACAAATGATGCTTCTTGAGTGGATCCCAATAACTAGACTGATATAATCACTCTACACACACATATATATATATATATAATATTTTGAGGTCCGTAAGAATGCATTTGAGATTCCGAAGAATATTACTAGACCGTGGTTTTAGAGGTGTTGTTTGGGATTCATGGTCATAATTATCATTATCTTTTTTGTACATGAAGATTACTTTTTTAGTTTTTATAAAACTAAATGGAATATCTTGTTTTCACTAGGGATATATATATGATTATGTTTTTATTGGATTAAAATTCATATCTATCTCTTCTATATGTTATCCTTGAGGTTAATTCCACCCATATGAAGGATTATTCCACCCTCGATGTTTGTCAACAACCCCATTTTTGTGGGAGGTGGGGCTAAAATAGTGCCCATATTCCTTCCCTCATTTCTATAAAATTAAGGATAAACCTTGAGGGGGGGAGTCATGAAATTTGTCTGAATATTCTAATTGATTTTAAATCTCATGTTTATAAGGCTAAATTCAAATTATTAATTAATTATTGCTCACAGTTGGTTTGATTAATACGATTCAATAAATAGACATTTCTTTTTAAGGTAGACTAATTTTTTTGGAATATTTATACTTGAATATAGAAGATCAAGAAATATCCATTGAGAATAATTATTTTTCAATCATGTTGGATTCAAATTACATCCACCATATACTTGAAAGTTATTTAATACAATTTCATTATGTAAATATTAGTTATTTATTAAGATGTTTTTTATATATTATTTATAATATTGGAATTTATTTTTATATTCGTTTTTTAGTTTATTAAAACATTTTAGGTCTTATTTAATTTTTATTATGTATTATAATTTTTTTGTAATCAAAATTTTTTATTCACTTACATAACAATTTTTTGAAATTTAATTACTCATTTAAATTTATGTTTTAATTTCTGAATTAATTTTGATTCTATTCTTGTCAACATCAATGATGACCTACTCAAGTATTATCTCATGAAATTATTATGTCCAATATATTTTTTATTAGTTTATATTTATTTTATTTTTGAAGAAATTATCATTATTTTATAATTTATATTGTATAGAATCATAACCCCAAAATAATTACATATAAAAATTATTTTTTTGAAATATGAATAATGTTTCTTAGTGAACCAATTCTATTTATATTTCATTTAGAAATGAATTTTTCTAAACTATTTATTTTCTTATTATAATAATATTTAAATAATTGTTTATTAAATAATATGTAAGAGAATATCAAAATTAATTTTGAGTTAACAAATAAATGTATATGGTGGTTGAATGAGTGAAGAAAATTATTTAGGAACAAATATGTCAGATTTGTAATTTATAATATTTAGTAATTTTATAATTTATATAATTTAAATTACCCTTTTAGTTTATCAAAATAATAACTATTATTTTTACAATTAATACAAGTTCAGGAACATAGAATAAAATAGGGCTCTTAAAGTACATTATGATATCAATGTAGTGTAATTCAATTAAACATAATAAATAATTATTTTATTATATATTATTGATGTATTTTGAAAAATTATGTTTTTATAGAATATTAATCATCAATTTTTCATTATTTTCTAAATAATTTATTTTTCCCGATAGTTTTTAGTGATAATAAGTTCTAATTTATTTTATAATATTTTTTATTTAAGTTATTCCATTTTTTTCATGAATCACTCATTTACACCAATGTTCTAACCTGTTTATTATAATATTGTATTATTATATCATTAAAATTTGATTTTCAATAGTTTATTTTTGATTTAAAAAATGATGTGAATATTATCATTTCATTTTATTTCATGTTGTTCACATTTCATTATCAATAATTAAGTGTTTAGATTTATATTTTATTCAAATTCATTGTTGAATTTTCGGTTATAAATACATCATCTTACAATTATGTTAATTAATTTAAAAATATTTTACTTTGGTTGTAATTAGCATTCATTGTCTTACTAATTAATTATTAGGTTTTCCCTTATAAGTAATAAGTACATGTGGGTTTATTAGAATATAGAGTTTATGGTTTTTTCATATTTTCTTGGAAATTATATAAAATATTTAATGTACATTTTTATACTACATGAAGTTGATATTACATAACATAATTCAAGACATCATTCTTTAATTTATATGATTTATGACAATGTTGGACTCCATGGTGTTTTATGAATTATGTTATTATGAAATTCATGACATCTATAAGAATTTCGTAAACTATTTTTTTGTTTAGTTTTTCCAGGTCTAATTTCCTTTAATGGATATTTGGATTTCATTTCCTCTTAATAAATTTTAATAGTTATGATAGGTTATATAGTCTAGATATTTTTCCAAAAAATTCCCAATGAATTATGTCTTCCTTTTCACTTGATATCATCTATAACAGAGTTATTTTTTTGTGAGTGATACATTTATTATATATAAATTTCAGTTTTTTATGTTTTATAATATTCCTCTAATACTGATTATTTATTTGTTTTTTTGAAGACATATCAACATGTGATTTTATATTTATATGGAATAAAATAGTGGGAATATTCAAAGATATAAATTGATTTTCCACTAAACTTATTGTAATTTGGTTTAATTTCATCATTAGAATATAGATTTAAACCATCATAACAATCCTTGGTATAGTTTATAGTTTATATTTTAAGTATTAATTGTCTTTTATTGTGGTTTTCTATATTAGTATATTTATTAATTTTGATATTTGGTGGGATTCAAGGTGTGATGGTTGTTACCCTTTCATTATTATTAAAAAATTCAATACAATATATGAATTATGAATATATTATATACAATATATTTTTTATACAATTATACTATATGATTTATTAATATTGTTATATTTACATATGAAATATCCTTTCTATTTTCAATTTTAATAAGAATTTTTTTTTCATTAAACACATTATGAATTAAAATATTAAATATTTATTTCCTATTCATTATGTTATTTTTGATGGATCAAAATATATTAATTATTTTTGAGGTATGAATTCAATGTGAATTATTCAATATTCATTTTTTCATTGATAAGATTAAGTTATCCAAAATCCCAAATCTTACATCCATTATTACTTTCAAAATGGGGAATTATTCATACTATAGATACCTAATCCTCTCATAAAAAAATTTTAAACCTTAGTAGATAAATATTTATTACATAACACAGTAATCCACACTGAAATTTTTAAAGTATAGTGCCTTGGAAAACAAGGAAAACTAAACAACAGGTCTACAAGTGGGCCATGCCATATCCGACTCTGTTATACATAATAAGAAATAATCAGACATATAATACGTAATACATTTCATCACATATTGGGTAATGTGGACATAAGTATCATTAAAAATAGATGATTAGTAAGTGAAAAATGGATATATAAATCACCACATAATAATTATATCAGTATAATCGTATGACAACATGTGATAAAAATTTTAAAACCATTCATTTCATATCATAGTTTATAAAAATGAGTCATGGTATAAATATTTTTAGTCTACAAGATAAGAATCACATTGGAAACAATGAACATGATTAATGAGAACATAACACTAGGATATGATATATATTTTTTTGGCTTAAAAATTATCATTAAAAATCATTTTTATTGTAAATTCCAGAAATTATAACAAAAAAAATTTATACTCTATAGTTTATAAAATAAAAAACACTCATCATATGAAAACAATGAAATATAATTCGTTAAATTTATTGTTTTTAACTAATTGAAGAACAAAAATCCTTCAGAATAAATAAATTGTAATATATTTTACCATGAAAACAAAATTTTAAATTAGATGGTATTACTCTTTTTAAAAAAATTATTTATAGTATGGTAATAAATTATATATATATAAAATTATAATCATTTTAGAAAAAATAAATTCTATATGGAAAAGTTTATTTTTTTTCAAAATGATGGTTTTATAGGGTCGTGTGCACATAATTTAAATTTTCATTATCACTTTTATAATATTTATATGATAATTTTAAATACATTTGTGAAATTTAAATATAAAAATTATATGATTTTGTTGGGATTTTTTTGAAATGATTCATTACTTGATTAGTGGTGAAAAATTCTCTATTTTAATTACAAACTAATATTTTTTAAATTATTTACAAAGATAAATTATATTCAGAATGGATTTAATTTTAAATTAGTTAAACTATATGTCTAACAATCAAATTTATAAAATTTGAATAATTTTAGTTATAAATATTGATATAAAAACTGAACTTTAGAAGATGTTCTTCCTGAAAACCAACATTTTCAAAACGTATAAATGATTAATTTTAAATTATATATTGAAATTGATATTAATGAAAATTTTAAAAATGTATTATATATTTATAATAATCATAATTTATAATATGTAATATTGTGATCTTAATCTTCGACCAAAAATAATATCGAAAAATATAAACAATATTTACCAAGGTTAAAGTAAAAATTTATTTATCAGGGGGAAACTAAAATTTTAAAGTTTAAAATGGCATAAAAAATATCTAAAATAAATTAAAAGAACTTATGTTGACCCTATAATGTCTATGTTTCTACAAGACTCTTTTTATATAATTTTTTAATTTTAAAAACAATTTTTACTCCTTCTTGTTTAAAAAATTACATGTGTTCCACTAACCTCATTTAAATATGGTCACCCACTATACAATGTTCTTAACATAATTAAAACCTCATAGTTCAGTGAATTCTATAACAAATAACATATAAAATATCCCAATAATCTTGGAATTTCTATTTTTTGAATTAATCCATCATTTGACAGTTTTTTTGGAAACCTATCTGACTTCCCATAAAAGAGGAACATTCATATACGTGAGATTTTATTATATTTGTTCATCCACAACCTTACCTTGTTAGTAAACAATAAATATATAATAAAATCAGTACCTATAATATAATAATATGTTTTTATGTTATTTTCATGACCAAACAACATCCCCACAACCTTCAAATTGGTGACAACATCAACGTTCGTGTGTACAACTGACTACGACCTTAGGAACCAATGTTTTTAATTTTCCATTAACAACTATAAACTTTGGTTATGATGATTTATATATATATATTATATATGATATATAAAACATATAATACCTATTATTTCAATATATCATATAACAGTTTCTACTTTTAATTCTATAGGGGGTATGATAAAATCGCTCATGTGTACAGTGGACTTTCGCCTCACGAAATTATGTGATTCATCTTTCAACAAAGCATTACATGGAAGGTGTTAAGGGAAAATTGAATGATTGTATGTGATATAAATAAAATCATTTTGTTTTTATTGTAATATTTTTCATTATTATAACATAATATATCATTTTCATTTTTACTCTGAAAAATTTTAAGATCTTTTGTGTATGTGTGGACTACCTCCATCATGAAGTGATGAAAATATCATTTCATCACCACACCACATGGATAATATATATAGGTACATATATATAATTAAAATGGTATATATCAAATTAGGATAACTCCAAGAAAATAAAATATTGCACAACTCCTTTTCATAATGATCATTAGAAAATAGAAATGTTGTTTATGTGTTAGTATGACCTGCAATCTCCATGATTTAAACATGGTTAATTTATCATAACTATCATTATTGATTTGATATAAAATTATAATGGATATGATAATATTATTATTATTCTCGTATCATTATTATTATTTTTAGTTGATGGAACTATATAACATGCACAATAATCAGAACATTCCAGATATACAACGAATGAGAATAAAATGCAATTAAAACCTAAAACATTGAAAATAATTATTGATTACAACAAAAAGGGTGATATAATGATATGAAGGTTCATATATTATATTTTAAATATTAATATTTTTATTCTATATGTTATTAAAATGTTTAAATATTCTATACACTAGGATAAATCATTTTCAAACTAATAGTTGTGTGAGGTAAGAGTTTTCTTAATTTAATTTCCATTCATTAGGTGAATAATCTATATCATTGATTATGTCCTACTTTTATTATGTGTGTTATAAAATTTGATTATATTATGATATATATACAATTTATTTTCTGGGATTTAAATATTATAATAATAATAATTTCATTACATAATCCCCACATTAATGATATTATTTTATAAGGGACATCTTCTGAATTTCCCTTTGTTGAGTCATATTACATTGGTGTGCAGATAATTTCTTTTGTGTGGTATAAAAACTACCCACATTAAATGAAATATAATTATGGAATAATAATTAATTTCATTTTTAACTTATATTTGAATTATATCATCATAGGTAACATCACATGAAAGTTACAAAGTGTTTAAGAATTTCATAACATTATTTCATTTCAGCGGGTTACATTAAATCTTCATTATTTTAGATATTCTAAGGTAAAGCATTTATTAAAATTTTTCAAATTTATATTATATATCCATTTTTATGTTTATTTAAATCATATAAACTTTATCAATAAATTGGCTAGTTTTCAGTTCAATGCTAATATCTTTGAAAGGGTATACATCACAACCTCATTTTAATCAGGATTGTTTATACATTTACTTCCTTTAATGTATATTATTGGTTCATTATTCAATAAACATTTTATTATTATACTAATTTAGTTATTCATGAACTTTTTCAAGAAACATCACCATTTTTACACTCCTTAGTACCTCAAATTATTGAGAATTTATTTTTATGAAAACCTGACATTATTTATCTCTTCAGTCAAAAGATCATTTTTTCAAAATCTATATTTTATAAAAATGTATTCCATTATTTTATACCCAATTAAAAAAGCTTTATTAGTTTTATTTGGAATCATTTTAATATGAACAAAATGTTTTCAAAAGAATTTTCATGTCATTTTCAAAATAAGCGATATTTGTATCATACCTAAAATGAGGAAATAATTTATGTTTTTTCATGCTCAACATGTATGAAAATATATGTGAACATGAAAATTCAATGTTTCAAAAAATTATTTATAAGTTTCAAAGTGTATTTTAAAATAATTTTTTTTAATTCTTCTGTGAGAATTTATTTTTATATGATTGTTTTTAAAATGAAAACGTTATATTCATATATAATTTTTTAAAATGATATTTTTATTGAATTTATATTCTTCAACAGAAGAAAGATTTAGTTTACATACACACCAGTATAGATATGTTATATTGAAACTAACTATATTATTTCTTTAGATTTTATATTATTATTTTTAGCATGTATAGTATTTAAAATAAAATCATTGATTCCTTTTTCAATCATTAACGTTCCATTGAATTATTCACTTTCTGGAGTACATTGAAAAATAATGTTACCACAAAAATCCAAATTATTTATCGTCGACATGATTATCACATATACCATATCATAATATTATATATGATATTTAAAATTAAAATTTATTCGATTTACTATGGAAATATTGGTAAATCATAATCTTTATAAAATACTCATATTTGATGATAAGGGACATTATTTTTGAAAAAAATTGATAATTCAATATATGAGGATGATTTGGACATGAATTGCTTGGTGGGGACCAAAATTTTAAATCACCCCGATTAATTGGTAGGTATAATGTGGAAAATTATCAAACTATCATTAAATAGATTTTTACCATTATTTTTTATTTTTTTAAATGTCTTGACAATAGATGTATCATGATTCCAAATATCACGGTATCCCATAATTATGAATTTCAATTATTAATAATTCATTTATAGTAATCTATGAGAATTTAATAGGTATAGTATTTATAGATGAATTACATTACAATTATATTTATTAAATGGAATGTGTTTATAGTTATTTACCTTGTCATGTTAATTATGGCATATCAATTTATGAAATATATTTTCATAATGATATTATCATTGGGTCAATTTCATTCTCAGTGTATTGATGAAATAAAACTTGTTTCCTAGTTATTTACATTACCATATTTATTATTCCTTATCCTATTATGATATCTATGTAATTGTTTAAAAGTAATGTGTACAATGTTATTAACTATTCTATATTGATTACACTTTATTGAATCAGGAATGCTTCTATTTTACGTAACAATCACTATGAAATTATGATAAACATTATTTTATTTCCATTCCTATGAATCAATAATGAGTGCAATTATTGATCTAAATTGTTATTATAGAGGGAATAATTATATTCTCAAAAATTATTATGTTGTATTTTTTTTCATATAAATTGAAAGGCTAACTTAGGTATCTATTTTATCGAGACTACTAAACTATTTTGTACTTCAGGATCTGATTTCTCTAATCTTATGACATTGTAATAAAGCTAAAACTCGGTCAATTATCTTATGTTTCGGGTTTCTATATTCTTAGAAGTCATCTATTATTTCAAAAATAGTTATAGTTGTATGTCTTCAGTCACCATAAAAATGTGGTTGTCAAGGTTCACTACCATAACTATCATAGCTAACAATATATATTTTTGAACTAAGTTCCCTCCCTATTCGAGTTTGATTTAACTCTTGATATATTATTATTTACCAAATTTATTAGAGGGAGATAATTTTACCACCCCTAAAATAATGAATATCATAAACACATGTTCCAAAAGATTCTAATTCATTCATTATATCTGATCCCATGAAACAAAATGGGATCCCTAAACATTTCCGAATAATTATCCTATGGAAATGAAATAGGATAAACTATCATTTCAACATTTAATCAAACCATAAACCATAGATAAAGAAGAGGGGTTAATTAAAAATTTTCACGATATAAGATTTTGTAGATAAAAGGGTTTCATAAACATTATTTCTTAATAAACATAAACCATATATATTATGACTGAGAATGGTATCCATTGATCATATTCCCAAAAGGAATAAATAACATAAAATTATGTCATAATTGATGGAAAATTATTTTTAAATATCACATTACACATTTAACATTAAAAATAACATTCCAAGTATAATAAAACATGTCTATCTCATATTTATTTTTTAAACTCTATATCATTGAAAATAATCTTCAAAACATGTAATGGAATCTTTAAATATCATTTAAAAAATTACATGACGAAAATAAAAAACCATTAAAAATATATTTTTTCAACTAAAATTTTAAAAAATGGAAATTTGTTACATGGAAAATAATATAATGATCATATAATATAATTTTTAAAAACAATGATTTTACCATGATGGGATAAAATACATATTTTTACTGAAACATAAGAACAATGAATTATTTCTCATTTTTGGTAAAATAAAAAACATGACTAGTGTTTTAAATGACAGAAAGATTGAATTAAATTTTTTAACTATTAAAACATTTCCAAAAATTATTTTAATAAAATGTTAGTTATATTGGAAAAAATATATCTTTTATTATAATGAACTATTTTGGAATAAAATGGATTTTTGACAAATGAGTGAAATGTTTTTTTATATAAATAGTCTTTTTAAATATTGATAGTATAAATATAGGAATATGATGATAAAATATTTAATATCTTAAAATTTTCATAAGTGTAACATCCCAAGTAAGTAATGAATAATTGATATTTTTATCTATGTCTATTAGTGAATTAGATAGTGTTTTAGAGGCTTAAAATGAGAATAAATCCAATCTTAAGCATGGAATACATTAATATTTTTAAAAGATTGTTTTACTGCCTTTTGATGGAAAACCATTTTTTAATCTATATTTTGACATTTTTATAAGCAATGTTTGTCAAAATAAACTTATTCTTTATGATTGGGACATCAAAATTTACTTTGTGAGAATATTTGGTATTTTTCGATAAAGTTCATTTTTTAATGAATAGTGAAAACTATTGTATTTTAATTCAAAACCTATTTTTAATCTAATTTATTTATATGATTAGATTATCTTTTTAATTGGTTTTTCAGTGAAATTAGAATATATTTTTACAATTTAATCCAATGGGGGTCATTGGAATCAATTTCACTTTGAAATTGGAATTAAACTGGTGTCAATCTTTTGATAATTATTGTTTCATAAAAACATGCTATTTGTCATGACAGCGGGAATTAATTATTAAATTAATTAATGTAACTTATATGATTTGAATTTTTTAAAATAGAAATCATTTTTGAAATTAGAATATCAAATATAGCTTAGGGTGATGTTTTGGTATTTTTTTGAAAAACTTCAATTTTTGATGAATTGTAAAACCACTAAGTGGTAGTTAAAGAAACTGATTTTTCATTTAAAAGAAACTTTGCCACATCTGTTTTCTGAAATTAAAAAATCCAACATACATGGTTTTCATTAATAATTAAAATTTGGTTCAATGAGATTAAAATAACTTTTTTGTTGAATAGTAACTTTTATGTTTTTAATCGCGATTAGAGGTAATTAGAGTAGTTTAAGGTAAAAACAATGTTTTAATAATATTAAATGACCTAGAAACATGTCTTACATTTTTGGATGTGTCATGGACGACCAAGAAAATCCATGGGTCAACTTGGGGACCCCATAGATCCACTTTGGTTTGGAAATTACATAATTAACTTTTTATTTAATGTTAAAGTAAAAATGACATAAACATAAGTTATTTTACTAAAACATTATTTAAATGGGGTTATAAAAGTCAGATTTTTGATTATAAATAGTCATTGGAAAGATAAAAATATTTCCTACATAATAGTAGTTTTTAATTAATTTTTAGACTTTAAATAAATTAAATTATTTATGACATAGTGATGATGCAGTGATTACCTCATTAATAAAGGATTTAAATAAAATGAAATGATAATGTAAAATCTATGACCTACACATGTCCAAAAGCTATTGGATGGGTGGATTTCAAACCCTTATCACCTTAAACTAGAATTATTTCAATTTTGGACCTTTTGAATCCGAAAATCATTTTAAAATAAAGTAACATTTCTTTACTTTCCAAGAGTGCCCCTCCTCTCCTCTTATAATGGGCCCCCACCTCTACCTCCTTACCCACACATCCAAAGCCTTTGGCTCGGACAACCCCTGCCCATTTTGTCTCTCCAATTCCCTATATTACTCCTTGAAGCCTCAATTTGGGCATAAGTCTTCCCAAGGAAGCCTTTGAGATCAAACCAAAGGGAGTTACCCGATTTTAAGGTAATGTCTTCACTTGTGTTATTTTGTTTTATTTTGCTTCTCCAACCCCCTAAACTCTTTTTATTCATTTATTTTGTAAAAACTCCAGTATCATCAATATACTAGGATTTTGTTATAATATGTATTAGATCTACACTTACACACACCTACATCTAATGGTTAAAGAACATACTGTTTCCGTGGATGGTGAATTTATGCCTCCTGAAACAATGATTGTTCAACATTCTTTTAACACCTTCAAAGTTGGCCATTAAGATGACACTATATTTATATATGATATATAATATGTTTATGTTTTCCTTAAGCTTCTGTATTTTTTCATTTTGGGCATAACTTTATGGTTTCCATTATGGGTAAACGTGATATCTTTATTTAAGGAAGTGCGGACTCCCGCCCCCTCAATGTGATTTGATTCGTCAATACCATGTGTGGGACGTATAAAGGATGGAGTTATGATATTATATATGATATTCCACTGGAATTATAATATACCTTTATATCATTATGACTCAATTCTATAAAATATGAAATAGAAATGAAAGTAGTGTTCATGGGTACGTACGACTTACCGTCTACCTGAACGGTGCATTTCATTTCTTACCTCTAAATGATTATGTAATATTATAAATGCATGAATGTACTAGATATATATGACATATATGATATATACATCATGAATACCATTCTGGATATAATGGATACATGAACAACTTGTAATTATAAAGGGTTTAATTTTGACTCCAGTACCAATGATCGTTAAAACGACAGTTATTAACATAAATAATTACATAGTGTTAATGACATGGCAATAAGTGATATAAAAGGAATAATGAACTTGAAAAAGGTTCTTAAAAAAGTAGAAATTAACTCAAGTTTATTATTCAGGATATTAAAGAACGACCGAGTCAAGTCCGACCCGAGGTATGTGACATCGTCTCAATCTCCATTCATTGAGGAATATTTTAATTTATACACAACCTTCTTTTATACGGTGTATAAAACCCTTTTACTTTTAAGTTTATCCAAAAGGAATATTTTTTAGGAAGGGTTTTACTAAACGATAACGGGAATTTTTTTTTCATACGTATGCTGCGACAATGACTTCTCCACCGCCGTGACCATTATTTGAGTTTCGGCTTCCTCTACAAGCCATACCTTCTTTTTAAAAGAAAAATAAATACCATGTTTTACTTTTCTTTTATTTTGGTATTGAAAATGGTTTTCATAATATTTTTATTATATCAATGTGTCGTATTGATATCTTGTGATTGAAATGTCGAAATGTTATGGTTCCTTTATACATGTTTTATGTGATACGATTATGTTATGGTTCTTGGGAATTATTATAAAGACGGGTGGTTCCGTGATAAACTAAGGGTGGGTGAGCCCGATATATCTATCCAATGCATAGGGTAACGCGAAGGAGTGAAGCCTTAAGGTTTTTCCGAAGAGATTTAGGGAATATACTGTGATGGGTATTCCAAATGTAACCAAGAGGGTTACTCCCTACGTAAGAATGTTATAAATGCCTCAAGTTACCTTTATGTCTTATGATTTCTATGATTTATTCATTATTTTATGAGGTATGATAAAGTGCTTACGTTTTATGGATAAAGTATGACTTCATTCTTATGTATATATGAACTTATGTTTCCATTCCATATTTTTATAACCCTTACTGAGCTTTTTATTCTCATCCCAAGTTTTTGAAATGTTTTTCACAGGTCAAGGGAAAGGTACATGATATGATGATAGTGTCAAGGATGTCTCAAGAAAGAATCCATGTAATATTTTAAATATGTTTGCATTGATGGGAAAAATGAATACTATCTTTTTTGTAACCACTTTGTTTAAATGTGGAATGTAATGCATGTTTTATGATCTAATTCTCTAAAACTCTAAACCTGAAAAGATCATCAAGGTGTAATCTTGTAATTACTCAAGATTAAGTAATGTTTAAGGCTGGGGCCTTATAGTTGGTATTAGAGGTCGGTTTAGATAACATTAGGAGTTAGCATTATATTAAATTTTTATCCAAAAATATTTTTTATTGAAATGATATATAATTTGAATATTACCATGTTGCTTCATCGAAGACATGTTTGTTTAGAATGGTTTTCCGTAGAGGAAATAGGGAAGCAATGCTATGAAGGCATACAGAAGGAAATAACCTTTTGAATCAGTATCCTGAGATGGTCAGAATTGGAACTAAGCAGTTTGTTGCAGTAATGGCGTAGTTGACTCAACCGATAAATGGTGGTGGTATCCATGCATGATATTAGCCAGATCAACCGTAGAGGAACATGTCAGTGGAAGGACATTTCATGAGGAAACATCCCCATCATTCAGAGGATCATCTGACCCTGTTCTAGCAGAATAGTGGATTAAATCACTGGAAATGATTTTCGATGTCATGGGGTGTTCAGACAATCAAAAGGTTAGTCTTTCTATTTACCACGTGGAGGGTCAAGCAGATCAGTGGTGGTCGATGGTTAAAAATATCAGGGACGCTGATGAGACTGATTCTCTCGACTGGGATGAATTCAAAGGAATTTTTCTTGAGAAGTATTTTCCAATGGTTGTTCGACTTAGGATGGACAAACAATTCTTGGAATTTAGGCAAGAGGAAGACTCAGCGGCTGCCTATTAAGAGAGGTTCACTCGTTTGGAAAGGTATGCTCCAAATATTATTCGAGAACTTGATAGTAAACTCAGTCGTTTTTACTCAGGATTAAAGCCAAAATATCGAAGGGAATTAGGTTCTCGTGAGTTTATAAGTTATGAAAAGCTTCTTCGATGTGCTGAGAAGGTGGAAATGGAGTTTTTTGATGACCAAGTGTTCTATAACAACCAGCAGAAGAAGAGACCATGGTAGAAGGAGAAAGGGAAGAATTCTTTAAAAAATTCTGATGGTAAGAAAACCAAGTTGCCAGTTTGTGATAAATATGGTAAAAGTCATGTTGGGGAATGTATTCTGAATTCAGGAAAGTGCTACCAATGTGGTAAGATGGGACATAAGGCTCGTTATTTCACTGGAAAAAGCAGGGTGATAGTAAGACCAAATTTGATTTACAGTTAGTGAAATGTTTTAAGTGCATTGAGATGGGTCACTATGCAAACGAGTGTCCGACAAAGAGCTTGAGTGATGGGAAGCAGTTAGACTACAAGCAGAAAGGGGTGGTGAAATCCTTTGCAACTTATTCAGCAGATGTAGGGCCATCAAATGAAGTTGTATCATGTACTCTGTTTGTTTTTTCAGATTATGCCAGTATTTTGTTTGATTCGGGGTCTACACATTCTTTCATCTCTAAAAACTTTTCTAGTAAAATGGGAATACCATCTCAAGAAATGACTCCTAAACTTTTGGTAAAAACACATGGGTGAAATGTTGAGGCAAAAAGAATTTATAAGAATATTCATATCCATATCTGTGGAAAGAACCTACTTGCAAACCTTATTGTTCTACCTCTAGTAGAGTTTGATGTTATCCTGGCAATGGATTGGCTCTCTATTTACCATGTTAAGATTGACTGTAGAGCTAAAGAAGTTTCTTTTCAGAAAGACATTCAGTTTGTGTAGAAGAATGAACCCTTACTATTGATAAAATATCAAGAGGCCAAGAAACTTTTAAAATATGGAAATGAATGTTACCTTGCACATATTGTTGAAAATAATGGAACTGTTCAGATTAATGATGTGCCAGTTGTAAATGAGTATCCTGATGTTTTTCCTGATGAGTTGCCTGGAATAATACCAGATCGGGAAGTTGAATTTACTGTTGACTTAGTTCATGATGCTAAGCCATTTTCAAAACCCCCTTATCAAATGGCTCAAATTGAACTTTTAGAGTTGAAGGATCAATTGCATGATTTATTAGAGGAAGGTTTCATTCGACCTTGCACGTCACCATGGGGTGCTCCTGTTTTATTTGTTAAAAAGAAATATGGTTCTAAGAGACTTTGGATTGATTATAGAGCCTTGAATAACATCACTGTTAAGAACAAATATCCTTTGCCTCATATCGATGATTTGTTTGATCAGCTCTAGGGAGCTCAGTTTTATTCAAAGATTGACCTAAGATCGGGGTACCATCAGCTGAAGGTAAAGGAAGAAGATGTTACGAAGACTGCTTTACGTACAAGATATGGCCATTATGAATTTGTAGAAATGCATTTTGGGATAACCAATGCACCTTCTATATTCATGGACTTAATGAATAGAATTTTCCATGACTTCCTAGATAAGTTTGTGGTGTTTTTCATTGATGATATTTTGGTGTTTTCTAAAAGTAAAGAGGAGCATGAAATACATTTAAGGTTAATTTTTCAAACCATAAAAGAAAAGAAATTGAATGGGAAATTTCAGAAAATTTGAGTTTTGGTTGCAACAAATTTCTTTCCTTTGTCACATTGTTTCTAAAGATGGGATAACTGTTGATCCTAAAAAAACAAAGGTTGTTGAAGAATTGCCAAGACCCAGAAATGTAACAGATATTCGTAGTTTCCTTGGTTTGGCAGGCTATTATGGAAGTTTTGTTAGAAAATTTTCACGGTTATCTAGTCCAATGACTAAGCTAACTCGGAAGGGTGATAAGTTTATCTGGACAAAACAACATGATGATTGTTTTCATGAATTGAAAAGAAGATTGGTGAATGCTCCAATTTTGGCACTACCTTCCAGGAATGGGGAGTTTGTTATCTACAGTGATTCTTCTTTGAAAGGAGATGGTTGTTTCCTAATGCAGAATGATCAGGTAATTGCTTATTCTTCACGACAATTGAAAACTCATGAGGTAAATTACCTACACATGATTTGGAATTAGCTACTGTTGTTTTCGCTTTAAAAATTTGGAGGCATCATTTGTATGGTTTAAAGTGTGAAATATATACCTATCACAAAAGCTTAAAGTATATATTCACTCAGAAAGAATTGAACATGAGACAGAGAAGATGGCTAGAATTAATCAAGGATTATGATTGTATGATTCATTAACATCCGGGAAAAGTAAATAAAGTGGTTGATGCTTTGAGTCGAAAAAGTAATGCTTCATTAACAATGTTGCGTTTGGAACGTGATCCATTGGTTAAGGATTTGATGATCATTGGCATAGAAGTTGTTGGTGCAGGAAGTACTTATATTTTGTTTCAGGTATCAGTGAGATCATCTCTATCAGACAGAATGAAGCAAGCACAGAAGCAAGATAGTGAGTTGCAGAAAAAGGTAGAGATGGTTCAGAAAGGTAAGTTGCCTGAATTCAACATTGATAATGATTGCGTTTTGAGATTTGGGAAGAGATTGTGTGTTCCTTATGATTCACTGTTGAAGAGAGAGTTGTTATGTGAAGCTTATAGTTCTCCGTTTTCAGTTCATCCTGGCAGTACTAAGATGTACAGAGATATGTGGGAGTATTACTGGTGGGATGGAATGAAAAGAGATATTACTGATTTTACTATTAAGTGTTTGACTTGTCAACAGGTTAAAGAAGAGCGGAAGTTTTCAAAAGGAATGCTTCAGCTTTTACCAGTTCCAGAGTGGAAATGGGAGAATATATCCATGGACTTCGTTGTGGGATTAATGAAAACATCTCAAGGTAATAATGCAATCTGGGTTATTGTTGATCACTTGACTAAATCTACTCATTTCCTTGATATACAAGATACTTATTCCCTAGATCGACTTTCCTGTTTGTATCTTAAATAGATAGTCAGGTTACATGGAGTTCCTGTCTCATTGTACCTGACCGTGATCCCAGGTTCACTTCTAACTTTTGGAAAGGCCCTCAGAATTCGTTGGGTACTGAATTAAATTTTAGTACAACATTTCATCCTCAATCAGATGGGCAGTCAGAATGAACAATTCAAACATTGGAGGATATGCTACATTCTTACTCTATGGATTATTAGGGAAGTCGGGACCACCATATTTCTTTGGTTTAATTTCCATATAATAACAGTTTTCATTCCAGTATACAGATGGCACCATTTGAGGCATTATATGGGAAGCAGTGTCGAACTACAACTTTTTGGGATGAAGTGGGTAAAGGAAAGCTGATGGGACCAGAATTCGTAGAATAGTTGGCAGAAAAAGTTCAGCTGATACAGAAACACATGAGAACAGCTCAGAGTAGGTAGAAGAGTTATGCGGACAACAGGAGGAAGGATCTATCTTTTGAGTTAGGTGATAATGTTTTTCTCAAAGTATCAGCATGGACAAGTGTGATGCGCTTTGGTAAGAAAGGAAAGCTGAGTCCATGGTTCATTGTACCATATGAAATTTTGGAGAGAGTTGGATCAGTTACATACCGGGTGTCTTTACCTCTGAGATTATCTCAGGTACACAATGTTTTTCACGTTTCGATGTTGAGAAAGTATATGCCAGATCCATCTCATGTTTTGAGTCCAGAGGTAGTTCACCTGGAAGAGAAACTATCCTATGAGAAACAACCGGTCCAGATTCTTGACCACAGGGAGAAAGTGTTACGGAATAAGGTTATTAATCAGGTAAAGGTTTTGTGGAAAAACCACAAGATGGAAGAGGCAACATGGGAATCTGAAAATACAATGAGGGATAAGTACCCCCATTTATTTGATAAGTAAATAAATTGCGGGGACACAATTTTCTAAAGGGGGAAGGATATAACATCCCAAGTAAGTAATGAATACTAGATATTTTTATCTAGGTCTATTAGTGATTTAGATAGTGTTTTAGAGGCTTAAAATGATAATAAATCCAATCTTAAGCATGTAATACACTAATATTTTTAAAAGATTGTTTTACTGCCTTTTGATAGAAAACCATTTTTAAATCTATATTTTGAAAATTTTATAAGCTATGTTTGTCAAAATAAACATATTATTTATGATTGGGACATCAAAATTTACTTTGTGTGAATTTTTGGTATTTTTCCGATAAAGTTAATTTTTGTAATGAATAGTTAAAAATGTTGTATTTTAATTCAAAAGCTCTTTTTAATCTAATTTATTTATATTATTAGATTATCTTTTAAATTGATTTTGAAGTGAAATTTGAATATATTTTTACCATTTAATCCAATGGTGGTCATTGGAATCAATTTCACATTGAAATTGGACTTAAACTGGTGTCAATCTTTTGATACTTATTGTTTCATAGAAACACGCTATTTGTCATGACAACGGGAATTAATTATTAAATTAATTAATGTAACTTATATGATTTGAATTTTGTAAAATAGACATCATTTTTGAATTCAGAATATCAAATATAGCTTTGGGTAAAATTTTGGTGTTTTTCTGAAAAACTTCAATTTTTGATGAATAGTGAAACCACTAAGTGGTAGTTAAAGAAACTGATTTTTCGTTTAAATGAAACATTGCCACATCTGTGTTTTTAATTTAAAAAATCCGACATACATGGTTGTAATTAAGATGTAAAATGTGGTTCAATGAGATTAAAATAATTTTTTTTGGTGAATAGTAACTTTTATGTTTTTAATCGCGATTAGAGGTAATTAGTGTAGTTTAAGGTAAAAATAATGTTTTAATAATATGAAATGACCTAGACACATGTCCTACCATTATTGGATGTGTCATGGACGACCAAGGCAATCCATGGGTCAACTTGGGGACCCCATGGAGCCACTTTGGTTGGAAATGACATAAATAACTTTTTATTTAATGATAAAGTAAAAATGACTTAAACATAAGTTATTTTACTAAATAAAATTTTACATGGGGTTATACAAGTCATATTTTTTATTATAAAAAGTCATTGTAAAGATAAAAAGATTTCCTACATCAAAGTGTTTTTTTTATAATTTTTAGACTCTAAATAAATTAAATTATTTATGACATCGTGATGATGCAGTGATTACCTCATTAAATAAAGGATTTAAATAAAATGAAATGATAATGTAAAATCTATGACCTACACATGTCCAAAACCTATTTTATGGGTGGATTTCGAACCCTGATCACCTTACCCTAGAATTATATCAATGTGGGACCTTTTTAATCTGAAACTCATTTTCAAATAAAGTAACATTTCTTTACTTTCCATGAGTGCCCCTCCTCTCCTCTTATAAAAGGCCCCCACCTCTACCTCCTTACCCACACTTCCAAAGACATTGGCTCGGAAAACCCCTGCCCATTTTGTCTTTCCACTTCCCTCTATTACTCATTGAAGCCTCACATTGGGCAGAAGTCTTCCCATGGACGCCTTTGATCTCAAACCAAAGGGAGTTACCCAATTTTAAGGTAATGTCTTCACTTGTGTTCTTTTGTTTTATTTTTCTTCTCCAACCCCCTAAACTCTTTTTATTAATTTCATTTATAACAACTACAGTATCTTCAATATACTAGTATGTTTTTATATGAAGGATTCGAGCTACACTTACACACACCTACATCTAATGTTTAATGAACATACTGTTTCCGTGGATGGTGAATTTATGCCTCCCGAAACGATGATTACTCAAAATTATTTTAACACTTTCAAAGGTGGCCATTAAGATGACACTATATTAATATATGATATATAATATTTTTATGTTTTCCTTAAGCTTATGTATTTTTTCATTTTGGGCATACCTTTATGGTTTCCATTATGGGTAAACGCGATATCTTCATTTAAGGAAGTGCGGACTACCGCCCCCTCAAAGTGATTTGATTCGTTAATACCATATGTGGGACGTATAAAGGATTAAGTTATGATATTATATATGATATTAAACTGGAATTATAATATTCCTTTATATCATTATGATTCCATTATATAAAATATGAAATAGAAATGAAAGTAGCATTCATGCGTACGTACGGCTTACCGTCTCCATGAACGGTGCATTTCATTCCTTACCTCTAAATGATTATGTAATATTATAAATGCATGCATGTACTGGATATATATGAAATATATGATATCTACATCATGAATACCATTCTGGATATATTGGATACCTGAACACCTTGTAATTATAAATGGTTTATTTTTTACTCAAGTACCAATGATCGTTAAAACGACCGTTATTAACTTAATTAATGACATAGTGTTCATGACATTGAAATAAGTGATATAAAAGGAATAATGAACTTGAAAAATGTTCTTAAACAAGTATAAATTAACTCAAGTTTATTATTCAAGAGATTAAAGATCGACCGAGTCAAGTCGGACCTGAGGTATGGGTCTTCGTCTCAATATCCTTTCATTGAGGCATATTTTATTTTGACCACAACCTTCTTTTATATGGTGTATAAAACCCTTTGACTTTTACATTTATCCAAAAGGAATATTTTTTACAAAGAGTTTTACTAAATGACAAATGGAATGTTTTTGTCGTACATATGCGGCGATGATGACTTCTCCGCCGTCGTGACCATTATTTGAGTTTCAGCTTCCTCTACAAGCCATACCTTCTTTTTAAAAGAAAAAAATACCATGATTTAATTTACTTTTATTTTGGTATTGAAAATGGTTATCATAATGTTTTTATTATATCAATTTTTTTTATTGATATCTTGTGATTGAAATGTGGAAATGGTATGTTTCCTTTATGCATGTTTTATGTTATACGATTATGTTATGGTTCTTGGGAATTATTATGAAGATAGGTGGTTCCGTGATAAACAAAGGGCGGGTGAGCCCCATATAGCTCTCCAATGCATTGGGTAACGTGAAGGAGTGAAACGTTAAGGTTTCTCCGAAAAGATTTAGGGAATATACTGTGATGGGTATTCCAAACATAACCAAGAGGGTTACTCACTACGTAAGAATGTTATGAATGCCTCATGTTACCTTTATGTCTTATGATTTCTATTATTTATTCATGATTTTATGAGGTATGTTAAAGTGATTATGTTTTATTGGTAAAGTATGACTTCAATATTATGTATATATGAACTTATGTTTTCTTTCCATATTTTTATAACCCATACTGAGCTTTTTATGCTCATCCAAAGTTTTTGAAATGTTTTTCACTGGTCAAGGGAAAGGTACATGATATGTTGATAGTGTCAAGGAAGTGTCACGAAATAATCCATGTTTTATTTTAAATATGTTTCCATTGATGGGAAAAATTAATACTATCATTTATGTAACCACTTTGTTTAAATGTGGAATGCAATCCATGTTTTATAATCTAATTCTCTAAAACTCAAAACCTGAAAAGATACTCAAGGTGTAATATTGTAATAACTCAAGATTAAGTAATGTTTAAGCCTTGGGCATTATAATAAGCGAATAAAATTTAGGATTTTTATTGATATATGGATCACATTATTTCTTCATTTAAAACATAAATATAAACAATATTAATAAACAAAGAGATTATATCATAAAAAACTCTACCACTTTGATATCTTCTGAAAACAATTCTCTATAAAAAAAATAACATAAAATATTATTAGAAAAAAATAAAATAAGGTGGTTTGTGGTATAAAATTTCAATAGTTATGTATATACCCCACACAAAATAAACATGTGATGATTATTGAATATGAATCCATGAAATTAAATAGTGTGTACAAATACCTTACCATAAGTCTCAACTACCCTCTCAAACAATCGAACCTCATATATAATAAATAAATGATTGTTATGAATATATTAAAATACACAATTATTTGTAGAATAATTTTTATTATTGACTTACGTCAGACGAGTACAATATTAATAATAATTATTCATCAAAATCACATTTCATGTTATAATTTCTTTGATTTTATTATATATTTTGATTGGATATTTTCGATCATATTACATTGATCACAATTATATCATCTACATTGTATTTAAAATGACATAATTGATATATATATATATATATTACATATATATTTATTTAGAGTAATCAATAAAATTAATATACTGAAAATGAAATACACCATTCATGGAGACGGTAACTGGTACATATACATGAATGTTGTTTCTATTTTCATAATACATAAAATGAAGAAATGTAAAATAATAAAATACCATTTAGAAATAATTTTTCTGTAATATGAATCACTTTTACTCATTACCATTACCCTAATTTCCGTTTTTCCAAAGCATAAGTTAAAATGAATTATATCACTTCGTGAGTTAGTCAAACACCATACACACAAACGATCCTATTGTAATATATATGGAATTAATATTAAGATGTTATGAATGATATTTAATTTATAATATAATAATTTTTAATTAATATAATATATAAATTTTATATATTTCATTGGATCTATATGTGAGAAACTAAGATGCGAAATACACTACATCATTTTTGTGACAGAGTAATCATCAATAGACATGATCAATAACTTCCATTCCTATTTGATGGAGAGCATATTATTTTCACTAATGTAAGTAATATAAAAACAAATTTTTATGTGTAAGATAATGAATAAAATTAACATTATGTTTTAATAATAATTTATGGTTGATGATGATGAAATAAAATAAAACAATCTTTTAGGGATGTTACCTATTCTTCATATAACATCTTGTAGAATACACCAAAGACATTATTGGAAGGAATTATGACCAAAATATTCATTTTAGAATTTTAATTTAGAGACGTGGAATGGATTTTTTTCCTGGAGTTTTTGAAAAAAACTGTTTTGAAACTTTTTTGAGATGATTATTAGGGGTGAAATGTATATGTTTATTTAGTTGAAATCACTCAATTATATGGAAGAAAAATGTTATTCCATGTTTTTCACAAACCAAAAGGGTAAAAAAATTCCATTATCAATTTTTTTTAGTTATAATGGAAAAATTAAGCAATAAAATTATTGTCGGTCATTTTTATATGTTATTTTACAACGTAACAATTTAGATTAAACCTTAATAAAAAAAATTCATCCTTTACCAATATATTTAATTTCTATTGTTATTATTATATATTATGGTAATACATGAATTAATCCATTTTATATTATATAAATTAATCTTATTTTAAATATTTATTTCATTTATCAAAATTACCGTCATATAATAGGAACATTTTAATTTGATATTAATGTCAAAGACAGGATATGAAAATTGTTTTCCACAGATAAAAGATTCACATGTTTAAAACGTTTTAATATAAAAATACATTATGTAATTTATTACAATATAATAAATTGGGAAATACATATATGTAATTGAAATTATTTTACTTTTTATACAATCTTAAATAGTTTTTAAATTTTGAAAATTAATTAAAAATTCATGATAAATATTAATAAAATAAATATTCTTTACTGTTTATTGAAAAAACAATCATTTACTCAAATTCCAAAAAAAAACACTCAAGGAAAATTTAGAAAAGCTGATTTAGAAAATAAATTACATTTTTTGAAAAATTATATATTTTGATAAATTAAATTCGAAAATAAATATAAAAAGGGTGACAAGTTGCTTTTTAGAAAAAATATAGTTTTTTGGAATATTATTTAATTTAATCATATCCATTGACATGAAACAAAATTGATAGATGTTAAAAAAATTAATTAGATATTTTATATATATAATTAAATTAAATAATTAGTAAAATGATATATATTTAATTTATTTAGTTAACAAATGTTTGAGAGCATAAAAAGAGTTTTATGGAAAAGGATTTGATTTACTTAAAATAGTATTTATTTTCATTCCTAAATACATGGTTAGAAAAGATATCATTTTTTATACATGTGTAGACCATATAATTTATTAATTTAATAAATCATATTGATATACATGATTCCACTAGCTAAGTGACCAGTATCATATTAAATAATATTATTTTAATAGTGTGACATTTTTTATTATAACAAATTGTTTTTTTAACACAATATAAACTCCTTGATTCATATAATGGATGATAAAATCAATAATTAATGTAATAGAAGTTAAGAATTGTGTATTATGGAATGAAAAATAATAAAAATAATAGAATTTCAAAAAAAAAATCTATCACCAAATATAATGAATTCATATTATATACTATTTAAAATTAATTTTACCCAAAAATATCATTAACTTAGTACCATGAAATGAGGATATATATAACCCATTATTTCCAATGGTTACCACTTGACTTCCTCAAGTAGGTAGTTTATCCACAAAAAATTAACCAAATGATCGAGCTTATTTATAAAACATATATTGTATATTCCAGAAGCACTACTAGTTAATCCTTATAAGAACTATCTTTCCCTAATGATATGAAATCGATGTTCATTACATGTTGTAGATGATGTATGTAATGTATTTGTAGAGATTCATGAAAAAAATCATCTATCTAGGAGAGGTTTCATGAATGATCCATGAAATAAGATATGGGCTAGAAATGATCATGAATTTAAAAGGGACTAATATACATATGTATTAGTCTTTCCTTCTTTCTTGCAAATAGAAATTCAATGAAAAACATTATCAAAAACTAAAAATTATAGTCATCATTGATGGTTATTAGAATAATTATTATGTAAAAATTGGTATACCCGAACATGTTTTTGAATATCTTTTACCTTATCTTCAAATTTATCAAATAGCTCACGCACCAACCAATTTCATTATAAAACATCACTCCAGCACATCAGAGTTATATTTTATTTCTATAAATAAATTCATAAATATCTATGGGAATTTCATAATAAAATATATTATTGTATGAAAACAAATCCAGGGGAATATTTTGACCCTAACCACCATTAAATTCCATATAATAATGGGGTAGAATATTTTATATGGTTTAAATTCTTCCCTAAAATTGAACATATTTATGCGGATAATATATAATTTTAAATGTCAAATATATATCAAGATAATACTAATGACATATCCAAAATGTTATGGTAAGTCATATTCCAATCATATATAATTTAATAATGTAATCCATAAATCTTTATAAATTTATTATTATTATTTTTTTGTAAATGTGGTCTTGAGAAAAATATTCTCCGATTGGAATGAAGTTTGATAACTTTGATAAGAAACCAAATATGACCCATAATTACCTCATTATCAACGATAAAATAACCAATAATTATTTCCAATAGCTCTAATAAGTTTTTCAGAAAATTAAAATGAATTTATCCCTAAATGAAACTTTCACTTTAAACATAGCCATATGATTGTATTATCATAAATGATTATAAAAAGATCTTAAATATTGTCATACTACTATCAAATTAAACCCCAAAACTTTTTTCTAACACACTAATCTTATGATCAAACATAAAATCATAATCCATTAATGGTATCCATAAATTTCAACATAATCTGACATATAGGCTTATACACTTCCAAAAGTTAAATGACCATTTTTTTAAACAAAATGTATTATATTTTAGTAATAAATTTACACTCGAATCATGGGTTCAAACATGCAATAATATAGTATAAAATTTTATTCATATACTCCAAAATCCTTGTAAATAAGGATTATCAGTAGATATAATAAAATTATAATCTACTAAGACATGAATTATAATATTTCTATAGAATTCATACACACTAAATCAAATATGAAATTCCTAAAAAAAGGAGTGAAGGATATGTGTTACCTTATTATCATGATTAAATTCATCCATTTTGATTACATAAGATTTCCCTTTTTAGTTTTTCATTTGAGGTTGTTGTCTATTATCATACTCATTAGCCACTGGATTGTAATGTTTATTCATAGAATTCCAAAAATCAATTAACTTGATTCACTATTGTGTGGGTGGGGATGTTTTTGGAGATTTATGTCTATTTCCATAATTATATCACTTCATTAAATTAATTATGAAATAACATTCTTCAATACCTTTATCGATATAATTAAATCATTTTTTATTCCTCTTCCAAAAATTTCATTGATGGTTCCTTCTACACTTTGAATATAAAGAAAATATCATCTTATTTTCCAATGTTTTTATATTGTTTAACATGAATTAAATATTTCTATTCATATAAATAGCTTGATATTAATGGGTCAATCATGTATCTATTTTCACATTGACAGTACAAAAATTTATTTATTCATAGCGATGATTGTCCCTTGGGGATAACTCACAATAGAGACTAGGATTTATGAATATAAAAAATATATCACCCTTAAATTCAGTTAGGATGAAAATACTAAATATCTTTCTCATTTGAATTGTAATTTTTCAAAAATTGATAATAACATATTCACCAATACTTTTATTAAACTCATGGTATTTATTCCCAACATTAATTAAAAACAATACGAGGAAATAAATTTTTTAAAACAATCTTTTAACCACATCTCAATCCTCTAAGTCAAATTCATCTTTTTCCTCATATTCTTGATAAGCGTAATATATTAATATACTTCTAATTTTATATAATAGATGAAAAAAATTAAATTTTCATTATCTAATCATTGGATAATCACAAATATATTCTCAATTTTATTGATTCAATGTTCATTAACTAGTGGATCTGAAGAACTGCTAGAATACGTTATATGTTGCCACTTAAAGGACTCAATTGAAAGTTGTTGCCTCCATTACTTGTTTGGATGTAAATCAATATTAATATATTGATAAAATTATGTAAGAATAACAGTTTTATTTTAAATTATAACATCAATAACATTTTTTCTCTCGTGATGATATTTATTATGTTTTCAATCACACTCACCATTAACACAATTCCTTTAGGATTCATCAATTGACTAAAACAATATATCATAGCGTAATAAATTGTATTCTTAATATGGAAGAACATAATTATGAAAATAACTGATAAGAAGCCTAAATCATTACACACACTACCCATTCTATGAAACTATAGGCCTGACCAAGGTTATTTATTGTCAATATTTTAATATATCTTGACACCTAATAAGAATTGGATCCATTCAAATATGGTTTAAAAATAAATTATATAAAAAATATGATAATCATTTTCATGAGTAACAAGGTATAATTACATAAGAGGGAATAAACAACTCTATTCATGTCTGTATCAACCATTGAATCACTATAATTAGGAGTTGTGAAAGACCGCTTCATGACTATTTCAATTACCCCCTTCTATGTCAGCACGTCTGCCTCTAGATTAGCCTCATATACACATGTGATATTTCCATCTCGAGACTGGTATATTTATCGAGACACTCAATCTAGTGAGAAAGAATTATCTAAGTCATGTCCTATGATTCTGTTTTCAAGGCCTTCACAAAATAAACATAATTAGATTCTACCAAAAATGATGTCCAATAATATTGAAAATTATTCCCAACTGTGATTACCATATCCAGAAATTCATATTCAAATTCCATTCCAACCCCAAAGAGTGGGTAGAAGCCTCCTTTTTGAAAACTACGATAAGTGCTAAAGACACCTCTACAACCCAAAGTTTCAGACATTATAGAATCTGAACCATCTATATTAAATATAATCCATGATGTAATCTGATTAATATACATGTGTAATTTAGTCAATTTAGGATTCATCAGTCGACCTTTCACACCCATTAACATATGAATATTAATAACATGCAAAGTGTTATACATACCTCATATTTTTAAATCGATTCTGCATAAACCTCCACTTGTATTGAAAGTATTCACATATTAACATAGTGTTGTTCATCATAAATTTTTTCATATTTCTAGATTCAAAAATAAATGAAATAATGGAATAGAAAGACACTATAAAATGATCTAGAATCTATTCACTGAAGTCAGCAACAGAGATATATTCAATGATAGAACAGATCTACATGCCTTTTTCAAAAAACCAGACCAAAATGTGTTCTGATATATCTCATTAAAGTATATGAAATATCATAATCTAGTAAATGATGATTTATATCCTCATATACACTATGCCAAAAAGTGCATGTTGATGAATGATGATGCCATGATTTTTTGAACTGATACTTTGTAGGAAGGTGATACTTTTGTATCCTCTATAAGAGATAAAACCGCATAGGATGAATAAAAATGGTGCTGAATTTAAGAAGCCATACCAGCACTATATTGACACCACAAAATTCTAGACTATAAAATTCATTAGTGGTAAAGTACACCTATCAGTTATGCTTTCATATAATCGTATCAAAATACAAGAAATCATCCGTATGAATTTCTATCATGATATTTGTATGTAATAAAACATCAATTATGGGGAATTGAGATATCATATTATCAATCAATATATTGATATCCATAGATTTAATGGTAATAATTTGTTTATGGTGGACTATCGGAAAAAATATGTAAACAAGAATTTGAGTTCGGAGACCCTTCTCCCTAAAAATTTAGTGTCATATTTGAAATTATAAATGTAATATTTGAAGAATTCGCAAACAAATGATGAAATATGAAGTCTATATCCAGTAAGAATATCCCCTTTGAACCTGATTAATAATATTTCAGTGAATGGGAATCATGAAATAATACTCCACGTAAATTTTCCTGATAATAAAATCATTAATTACATTGGGATATTTAATTCATATACCTCCCAAATGAATTGGTTTAATAAATTCCATACATGAAACAATGACCAACTTATTTTCATGGAAATATACACTCTATATTATGTTCCTAATCATTCATTGAAGTTCCCTTCTGAGTCTCTTTTCCCATCTGTATAATGAGAAAGAATACAGAAAATTGGAATTCATAATAGAATGGACAAGGTACACCCTTAGGGTTTGGGTCATAGATTTACCTTTATACTGGGCTGAATAATTAAAAATTCCAATGTGTATGTCCTCAAAATATTTCATATTCACATTTCCCTATAATAATTGATAACAGGATAGGTGAATGGTAGAGATCGTCTTTTAATGCCAAGGCACTTAATTACTATGTTTTAACAAACGTTAACAAACCTTCACAGAAAACAATGAATAATATTTCCTATATTATTTATTATCCAAAATATTCTTCATAATATACAAAATATATTTGGTATTAGGTATAGTCTCTCTAAAATTATTTCTATAAAAAATAATATCATCCACATATAAAATATTTAAAAGAACATCATTGTCCCTCTCATCTATAATTTTCTTGTAAAGACCAAATTGGGCCAAGTCATTAATGTTTATACTCATGTAATCCACATCAATCTATACCTTACTCTGAAATCAACATTAGTGTCCCAAATTTCCCATACATAAAAATTTCATCTTAGTATAAGAATATTCATTACATAAATTAATGATCTAACCCATAATAGTATAGTTCATATTCCATTGAAAACATTGGAATCTAAAATTCATTTCCACAACTGAGCTACACCATCTCAGATTAAGTTATCAATAAATAACACTATTCATAGAAAGATCATACACAATATATTTCATTATTTCCTAGGTAAATAATCACAAGATATGGTAAGCTTAGATACATTTTGAGGGTAAATAAGGGATATAACAATGATAATATTAGAATAAAATAAATATTCATGTATTATAATATGAGATTAACATTTTGGAACCATGAGAAATAAATTATAGTTCCTAAAATTGGATCATGGATTAAATAATGTTAATTATTAAGTCATAAATCATAACAGAATCAAATAACACTATTAATAAGACCATAAAATTGGCATAATAAATTGATTTATGGCATACTCATAATCATAAAAACCTATATCGGTAGTATTAAAAGCTCATTGAAAAAGCTATCACAGACAAATGGGATCACCACCCAAGCCATCATTGTTGTAGAGGATAACACTCATGAATATCATAGTTTACAGAGTCTGTTAATGGCTAGGGTTCACTCTCTACTCCAGTAATATTTATCTTATGATATATAAATATTCTCCCATTTAAATTGATGAATATATTTGTAGAACCCATGAGAGTATGAAAATTATTTTTATGTATTCAACAAGATCATAATGTATTATTCATATTAGATATAATGAAACAAAATGGGAATACTAAAATATTCATCACAAAATAATCCATGGAGATTAAATAGGTTTTACAATCATTTCATCATTTAATTAATGAAGAAACCATCGAAGGAGAACAAAGATTATTAAGATATTTATAATGATATGAACTGTGGAAGAGATATATAATTCTTAAAAAATTTCATCATAAACATAAACAGTCCAAAAAAGTATAAGAATACTATTCTTAAATCTTATCCATGATAATGCACAAGTAACATCAATGGATATCATCATAGATGGTAAATGATTTTTGGAATGATCACATGGATCATTTGTTTTGGGAAATATACATTAGACATTAAAAATCAAAGTTTGAGAGATAAATTTTTATATTTATTTCTATTTTAAAATATATTTTGAATATATAAATGAATCATTGAAGTCGATTAAAAACATATCTTCAGGAAAACATAACATACATTGAAAATAAATATTTAAAACAAAAAATTCATAAAAAAATATGGACATTAATTTTTTTAAAATAAAAAGTTATACATTTGAAATAAGACTTATGAACACAATTTAGTCATTATGGTGGAAAATATCATTCATTACATACACATTAAAACATAAATTCTTTTCTAATTTTCAGTGAAATCTAAATGATCCTTATTGGGAAAATGATATGAAGATTATTTATATAAAAAATATTTAATGTAAAATATTGGTAAACATGTATTTAATATTTTTTATTTAATTATGAAACATTTCTAAAAACATTTTTTTGAAAACAAGTTTTTGGATGAAAAATTAATTTCCACTAAAGAAATAAATTTTATTGATTTTTGTAAAATAATTCAATTCAAATATTGAGTACATAAATGGAGTGAAATAGAGAGAAATCATGTATTTTCATGAAATAACTATATGAGAATATAAATATTGAGTTTTTATATATAGATTATAATATTTCATAATTATAATCATAATCATAAAAAATACCATCAAACAATGAGAATGTAACATCAAACCATTTCCACAGTGTTATCTGTCGAATCATTGGCCTGACTAAATAATTCCATAAAATGAAACATTTAATATCCTAAAAAAGGATATTCTTGATATACTTTGTAATAGTGAAAATATATGAATTTCACAAGATCAAATAGTGGTGAATGTAGCATAAGTCTACCATAAATAAAAGAGAGATTAGAAATCCATTATAATAATTATCAAAATATATTCATAAAAACATGAAAATATTGTATAATAAATTTAATTTTTATCAACATATTTATGAAATATAAATATATATTTAATAAAATATATTATTTACAAGTGAAATTTTATTACCCATTTATTATCAATTCCTTATTTATTTATGTTTTTCGGTAATAACAGCTTTGTTTAGCATGTGTGCTTTAATTTTTTTTATTTTAGATCCATAAAATTTGATCGTGGTTATATAATCAGAAGAATTATAAACCTGTTATGAATATTATACATATTAATTATAATATTAATTATAATAATCATTAATATTTAGAAATATAAAATGATAAACACTATTCATGGGGATGTTTGGCCATACATATGCATAAATGCAGTCTCAATTTTTTTTAATGATGAAATGATAGAAATGTAAATTATATATTAAATGTATAGGATAATTTATAGGTAATTTTTTGAAAATATATTTCATAAATTTAATTTAATAACCTTCCATGAACAATGTTATTATAAAACAGATAACCTCGCTTTACAAGGTAGCCGTCTATCATTATCACAAACGATAAAATTGTACTTTATAAAAAATAGGATGTATGAAGGTATAAATGATATTATTATTAAATAAGGTTTTTTTATAATAAATATAACATATATAAAATATATGATTAATTATATAAAATTGTGATAAGTGTTGATGGTAATTAATTTAGGATGATTTACAATGCGATAGTCTATAGGGAACATGATCATAGATTTTGTTACCCATTTGAGGGAGGAGGATATGGTTGTATTTAACTATTTAAACAAAAAAATTCATTATATAGACGATAATGAGTATTTTTATATCATAATGGTTTAATAATAATTTAATGCGGTGGAAGAATATATAAAATAAAATTCTTAGTTATGGATGTTAAATCTTCTGGAGAAAACTCTTTTTCGATTTCACCTAAAAAATAAATGGTATAGATTTCTAAAAAAAATATGGCTTATAGGATGAGAGGATGTAATTAGAGAAGGTATTAGGGAACAAATTGTATTAACCAAAGGGTATTTTAATTTTTTACAAATAAATGATATTGAGTGGTCTTTTAAAAGTGAGGTGTGTGGCATAGTTGAAATTTTGGAAATTAAATAAGATAATGCGCAATTTTGACATATTAAAAGGATATTAGATGGGTCAATATAGAAAAAATATTACATAAGTTATAATTATGTATATTAAATGGGTTTAAAATTAGTTTATATTCAATTTAACACTTCAATTTTTAGTTTAACCCTTTGAAAATATGTTTTATCCATAACAATGTTAATTAGTTTTATCTATTTTTACTATTAATTAAATTAAAAAATGATTTAACATTATTATATAATATAAATTATGCTTATTTAAATTATGGAATCCATTTTTACCAACTACTTTAACATAATTGGGAAATTTTAATTTATAATTAATCCCACAGATGTGATGAAAAAGTTGTTTTACATAGAGAATGATTTCAAATGTTTTGAATGTTTGTATATAAAAATTAAATATGAATTTAATTGCAATGAAATAATTTACACCAAAATATATTTAATTTTTCAATTTCTAATTTTAAAATGATCTAATTTTTTATTTAATTTTTTGACGTCTTCAAAAAAAATGAAAGTGTTCAATTTAAACAAGTATTTTATAATATTAATAAAAAAATATATTATTTTAGTGAAGTCTCAATAATTCACTCTAATAAAATGTGGAAATAATTATTTGAAAAACTAAGTTAATTTACCATAATAACTTTCTGAAAGTGTAATAATTTTACTCTAAAATAGCAGTGAAAATGGTGTTTGAGTTTCTTTTTAGTCAAAAAATGGTTTTCTAGAGTAAAATTAGTTTTATTCATAAATATTTTCCACAATTTCAAAAGATGAATTTTAATAAATTGTATAAAAATATAATATATAAACGTAATTAATATTATTTACTAAAATTAATTTCTTATAATTTAAGTAGGAAAAACATTTTAGTGTGTGTGAAAATAGTTTTTCCAAAAGTGATTTCATTTATTTGAAAATAGTTTTTATAATTTATTGGTCCCTTAAGAATTAATATATATAATTGTGTAAACCAATTTATTTTGATAATTTATTAATTACTATTCATAAAATACATTACAATTTATATGCGATTATTGTCATTTTATAACATAATATTTTAATAGTATGTCATGTTTCATTTAAAATCGTTGTTCCATTTAACTAACAATAAAAACAGTTTATTTTGTAAATAATATTATGCATGCCTAGATGTTTTAAAATATGTAGATTTATATAAATAGTGTGTTCAAATAAATTAAAATTAAATTTTTTGTGTAAATAATGTTATGCATGCCAAGATGTTTTATAATTAAATGTTTTCTAAAATAATTTTTTTTATTAAAAGTGTAATAAAAAATTATTAATAATTCTATAAATTATTAGTTTCCTTATGTTTATTTCATTTATAATTTGGGATACATTAGAATGAAAATTATCCCCTTCTATATTGATATGAGTGTTCTATGATTACTAAGGATGGTGGGTCATCTTATAATTCACTTGACCTAGTATCTATTACAGGATGTACCATGAGTATATAGGATGGTTTATGTTAATAATTTCATAAAATTTGTAGATTTATTATTTCTAGTCAATAACTATCCCTATATAACTACCTTACTAGTTTCATTATAAATCACTTTCTCATTCACACACTAATTCATAGTGTTCAAAACATTCAACTTATCTTCGACAGAATAAAGACACATTATGAAAGATGAAATGTTATTTTGTTAATATAACTTATTATAATACATAGAAACATCTATCTTATTGTTATCATTAGTTTTTAGCAATCATTAATAATATTATTCACTGTTAATGGATCTTATATTCTAAAGTTTTCATTAAATCACTAAAACCATATTTTAATACTATAACTAGCGATCATGACTGAGTAGTGCTATTCTTTAACATTAATATCAATGATTGAAACCCTCCATATATGGTTATGTATCATATTAGATTCATTCATCCTATTTATTTAAATCCATATAATATATCAAGACATCAGACTATTAAGATCACATACCCAGTAGGTCGATTGGGCATATCATGATACTCCTCACATTGAGATTTAGGACTGAAATAATACATTCTTTGTTTTTCCAGTATGTCCATCACATTACTCACTTACAATAACATTGTGATAGATATATAATGAATTTTTAATGATCAAAATAAATTATATATTTCTCACTCCATGGGATTTTTTATTAATATATGGTTTTTACTATATTTTATAATATATTTTATTTTATATTTGGCATTAAACTATATCTTACTCAATTAATATTTTGATGTGATATGGAATATTATAGAAATATTTGACGCTGAAGATTACTATATTTTTATTAGTAAGGTATTTTATAGATCTTTTGGGGACCTCAAATAATACCTCATTGCTTTAAGAAATAATGAATATAAAAATTAATTTTAGAAGTTTTATAAACCACAATATCATATAGCTCTATCTTGAATGCCTCAGTAAGGAGGATACACTTCCACCACCACAACCACTATTATAGGGTTTCCAATGCCGTAGAGATTTTATTTTTCCATAAATGGTTCAATATATAATGTTTATATCAATTTTTATTAGATAATACCTAGTGTAGTTATAACTACATCATCTCAAATTTATTGAAATTTTTCTTGGCTATTGGAGGGTTAAGTTCCTTGTATTCTAATATAGTTCCCAGAGTTTATAACTGATGATCCGTTGGATGAATCATTGGGTGTTTATATTCTATTTTCATCATCAAATATATTATATAATACATAAAACCTATTCAATATAAAATATAATTCAACATAATTTACTAGAAATAAATCTATATTGTATTTTGAACGGTCTGTGGTAGAACATCCTAATGTAACATCGATAATGAAGCAATACATTAAGATAATCCACCTATGGTAGTGGTTATTCAATGAAATTATGGTTAATAACATAGAAATGAAAATAACATACATTCACATAAAAACTGAGAAAATGATGCACAAAATTTGAATGTGATGGTGTCATTCATTTTATCATATTATTTTTTAATGAAAATTTATTAATTTAATATTGATATGTTTCATTATATTTTTATTTTTTAGTTAAAAATAACATTTAAAAAAGTAAAGAAATATTAATAAATCCTTAATATTATTTTCTTAATAAATCCTTTTATTATTATTAATAAAATATTAATAAATATTTTTTATGAAATAATTTTTAATAAATTTATGATAAAACCTAATGAAAAATAATGTATCCTAAATTTGAAAGTTATGTGATGAAAAAAATTAAATATTCTTTATTCATTGATTAAAAATCATGTACCATTTTTATATTTCATTTGTCATGTCAAATGAAATATATTTATACAATATTTGTTTTATAAAATACATATTTAATAATATTATATATCATTTTTTGAATTTGTTAACATCAAATTAAACATTAATGAATTCTATAAACATCCATCTCAACCATTGGATTGGTTTTCAACTCATAGATAACATGAATCAACATTAAAAAATCATATATAATCACACATACATTTAATCTTATAAAGACATAATTAAATTATATAACAATGTTATAATAATCCTAAGAAAACAAATATCCATTGAATTAACTATATCCCTCTTTCAGTTTGAGTTAGTACTCCTACTATAGTCTTGGTTTGAGATTTCTCTCCCCATATGAAAATATAATCTAATGAAAAAATATTAATTTCATAGGATTTGATTCTTAATCAAATCATCTCATTATCTCAACCAAAATAAATTTACGATATTTCCACACCTCCTAAACAATTCACATACTACAATTTCAGTGTTTTCACTTCTATTCAAGAAAAATTTGATATTACTTATATATATATTTAGAGAAGTACAATAACTAAAAAAATATAAAATTAATTAATCATACATTGATAAAATGTTATAACCCTTTGTAAAAAATAACATTAATTAATTAACATCTCAATATATTCTATTTAATCATCATACTCATCACTTATGAACTAAAAGAAACATACTAATGTGATTATAATCCAAATGAGAGTATTAACTAAAATGAATTATCAAAATCATTTGGTTTATATGAGTTTCTTATCTTGGAACAGTTTTAAAGAAACATTTTTTATCCGCCCTTTTTCATATAATTACATCTTTATATATTGTGAAAATTATTTTTCTTGATAAGGATGTAAATGATAAATAGAGAAATACATAATTATTTAAATTTAATCCAAATATATATAGACGAAAGGGGACCTTCAAACTCATTAACCATGTCATTTTATATAACGTTTCTATTTTCATACATCTTATATTGAATAAAATTTGAAAATAATATATATCCTTTTTCCATTCTAATCTTTAATCATATTTTTAGGTGCCTAAAATTGATTTTATGTGAATAAAATCAATGATATAGGATTTTATAAATTTTCCCTCATCTATAATCATTAAAATATTATTTAGGATATTTTTTAAGAATATTTTTAAGACCTCTCAATTGATTTATTTTTTAATTTTTTTCACAATAATTAATTTATAGTAGACTATCTTCATAATAATGTTTTAAAATTTTTAACTGTGGTGGTTTGTGTTTGATGAATTTTTAAAAACCAGGACTTTCTCTCCCAAATGATTTTTTTATCTTCTCATGTTCTCATTCCAATTTAGTATTTTTAACAACGATATAGTATCAGTACCCTAGTATTATTTATAGATGTAGTATTAAATATAACATTATCTTTAGTGACAATTCCCTTAGACTACTAATTTTCTTCTTATTATATCTCACTTGAGATGTAGTTGTGATTTCCTTTCATAGCCGTTTTTTAAATTTTAAATTCCAGAATCATTGTGTTCATATGAATAAATAACCCAATATAATAATTGAACCTTCATCTTCTTCATGGAATGTAGAGATTTAGATTTTGTAGGAACATTATCCACAATTATTCTTCTTTTGTATTTTTTTTTAAATTCACAGGCCTTTATATGGATGTATTTATAAGAATTTTTTTCACTATTAAACTGAATTAATGTTGGGTTTCATCTCATTTTGAGTGTCAAAAATATATGTTCCACTCTCTCTCATAACTATATTTTTTTAAATTATAACTGTATTCATGATAATTAAATGAATCTATGTCCCATGTTATTGACTAATTGAGGTCCCAATGATCTATGAAACACCACTAGTTTCAATGAAGCTTCAATCATTATATCTATATATTTGGAATCCTTTATGATATCCATTAATAGAGTATGAATAAAATATTATTTATGGTTCTTTAATATTTCATTTAAACCTTACAACATGGATTTTGAGTCTTGTAAAGCTTATTATTGTTTCATTCAATTACATATATGATCATAAATCATTCATTATTCAATATTTTTAGTAAATTATGTATATGTTTTTATATGTATATATCTAAATATGTATGTGCATGTATAGTTGATAATTATATACATACATACTTACGTACATATATTCATAGATACATCCATCTATAAAGATATATATTATTACCAACACATAGAGAGTCATATTCATTAATTATTATTATATCAATATGACATTATAAATATATCAATTTATATTTTCATAATAGTAATAGATCCAATATAAACACTTAATGTTTAGAACAATAGTAATAGTAAGGTGAAATTTTTTTAAAATGTTATTTCTTCTATAAGATAACTCAGGATGATAAATATAATAATGTGATTAGTAGGTTTTTATTTTATTAAAATATAAAATACACAACTTTTGTGAAACGGGGTAATAAATTATTCGTAAAGACATGTCAACAAAAATAATATGATATTTAATTTGGGAAATTAATTTATTATATAATAGAAAAATGAGAACTATATTTCCTCAATCCATAAGTATATAAAAACCTGATACACTTCTAGAACAATAAAATCTATGGGTGGGGAAGATGGGTGAACACCATTTGGTGATCACTTCACTAATTATAAAATTACTAATATTCCCATAGAAATACCCTGGATGTGAAGACCCATTCTCACCCATCGATGATATCTCCCATATAATTATATGTTTCAACAAATCAAGACCCCATGATTCCTTGTGATTCCCTATTCCCTAGAAACATGTTTCCCCTGATATATACTCACATCCCTCATCATTCACGTTGAAATAAAACACATACTCCCTCATAAATAATTTTCTCATACCTCCATGTGATTCCACGTACTTTAATGAAATTCCATATTTAATCGTGAATTTCCCTTGAAAGTCATTATAAAAATTTTAATTGATGCATACTTTTACATTACTAGATATCATGATTTAGTTTTATTAACATTGAGTTTTCATTTAGTTGGATTTTTGGAAATGTGAAATATGAAATTACAAATCATGAAATTTATTTTCATTTAAAATATGATTATTTGAAATTAACGAATAAATTAATAGTTATTATTGAGATTATCATTTAAAATTGATTTCATGTGAAAATCCTGAATATTATATAGCCGTAGAGTATGTTATCAATTCATAAGTGCTTCAATATAGTTTATACCTATATATGGGTATTGATCTATTCAGTCCGGCCATTTTTTAGTTTCTATAGCCCTTTGGTATTATAGGATTTCTATACATTTTTTAGAGGGGTCATACTACTAAAATATACATTCATAGAGAATACACAACGTGTAAATGTGTTTCATTTCATGTACTCAATGTTCACATCTTATTAATTTTAGTTTATAGGTTGTTATATTACTAGTATTTAATACTTATCAATGGGTTCTAGTGGAAACATTTTTTTGTGAGATCTAAGACCAGAAAATTTCATGATATGTAAATGGTTTCCTACCTAGACAATTACATATACAACACATCAATAACCTGTACAATGACATGGGAGTTTTCAAAACCTACCTCCACCCCTTCACATGCTTCTAGGTGAACAAACAACACCTTCATCTTGATTTTGGGATTCCTCTGATGGGGATAGATTTCATGATTCACATCTTAAAAAAGTGGTGATTTGAAGTACATTATTCCACTTTTATCATGGTTCTTTATTAATATTACTATATTTTATTCATTCCGTGAGATGGATAATCATATCTATTCCTCTAATAGAGTTTTTTCATGGTTTTTTAGTGAATATATTCCACGAAATCATTGTATTGTGCATCTTCATGCATGGTAGTTAACCGTGATTCATAATTTTGGTGCCATGGATATACAGTTTTCTATTAATATATTATTTTATATAAGATAAATCACTAGGTGATCATAGAATATCCTTTTATATGTTAATAGAATGTACATAATAATCTATTTAATTAAATTAAAAATCTAATTGATTAGAAATCATGTTTTTATGTTCATTATACTGTTATGATGGGTTTCTATTTTACTTCATACAAAGATTGATATCTATGTAATCATTGGTTAGCTTGTACTTTTGAATGGATTATCATGTTGAATATGGTAATAAAGTTAAAGATGAAATTAATTGATGAATAATTAGATTAAAAGTAATTAAATAAGGGAAATTTTATAATTTAGTGGTAGATGCAATTTTAGGATAATAAAATTGTCCAATTATCATTTTTAATTAAATGTGGTTTTCCATGATCAATGTAATTGATAAATAGTTTGGATAATTCTTGTACATGTATACAACAAACAAAAGTTAGGTTAATTGATATTTTTAATTTTCACTGTTTGATGAATTGGTTTTAAATGATATAGAGGATGGTTAGAATTGGATTTTTTATTATATCTTGATTCCTTTGTCTTCAAATATTGGAAACATTGTTAATGAATTGGTTAATATAATATTTAATGAGAACCTATTGTATGATAAAGATAATTATTTGGAAATAAATTTCTAGTACTCTTGAGAAGGACAAGTTCCCTATGTTTGATATGTGATTGCTATTATATGTGTGATGGTTTAATAAAATTTTGAGGGTCTAGTTAACATATTAATTATTCATATTGTTTCATATGATTTTATGATGTGATATAGAAATGAACTTCACTTTGTGATTTGATGGGTAATGGATTCCATGAAATGATGTGATCCAAAAACAGATAATCATGGGACAACTGACATCATGTTTATAAGGAGGCCCCGAAGATGAGACAGTAGATAATGAATATGATATAAAGATGAATTAGGACATGTATGTTTGTTGCTGGGATGAAAATATAGGTGATGGAAGGGGTTGTGAATGGGATTTCCCATTAATGTGATGTTATGAGATCAGATGCTCTATTATGAATATGTTTAATGGTCGATAATTAGCTTTCTTGTTTTAGTGGAATTCATTTCTCCACTGCTTGATGTAGATAGATTTTCTTGGTTTCATGATTCATCATAGTGGTTGCATAGGATGATTCTACTAGAGTACAAAGATTATGGAATGATTATAATATTGATTGAATAATTAATTATCAAAAGGGTTTGTAATAATGTAATGAAAAAGGAAAAAAGTGATAATATTTATAGATCATGGACCTAGATGGAATTATTCCAAGAGGGAATGTACATTACACTGATGATTATAGTAATATAATGTTGAAAATTTTTGTTGGTTAATTAATGGATAATATATTAATAAATGTAATGTGAATTATTAAAATAGAATAAGTTATTATTGTATCTCTTTATGTGATTGTGTGATTTTGAGATATATTGTACTTGTAGTGGTAGTAGAGAGTCTGAGTAATGTTAGTTTAATTAGAGTCTATGAATATGTTATTCAACTAGTTATCATTAAGAGGATGGTTTCCCCAACATCCCATGGGAGATTTTGGATGGATGATTGACTACACCCCTCTAGCTCTACACTGTTCTATTGGTTGTTACTTGTTCATGGATGCATAGTTGTTAGTTTTCCCATATATTTATCTGGATGGTTGTTATGGTTAGTTTATATTTAATACAAATGTATTATGATAAATAATATCAAACAGATTATTATAGGTTTGGTTTTTATAAGCTATGATTGATTGAGGAACTTACACTATGTTTGTGCTATATTGGATTGTTGTTTAATAAAAAATGTAATAGAAACATTATACAAACTATTATAGCTCGATTAAACTACTTGATTACTACATGTTGATATGTGGATAATATTATATAATTATGTGGTGAATAAGGTTCATGTTGTGATAACTATATTCGGTTTTATCGAACACACTTTTTTCTAAAAGAGATTAATTATTACTTGTGATGTTTTGGTTGAGCATCAAACTAGTAGGGAAGTGGTAATAGCCTATCATGGGGGTTTCATTGTTATATTACATACACTATTTCTTGAGATAATAGAGAGTGTTAGAATATCTAAGGATATGAACCTAGTATACATACTCAGGTGATGATTTAGTTTCGATGTTGTTCCCTGTGCTTTTTTATTACTTCATTATCTTTTACAAATGATGCTTCTTGAGTGGATCCCAATAACTAGACTGATATGATCACCCTACACATATATATAATATTTTGAGGTCCTCAAGAATACATTTGAGATTACGAAGAATATTAATAGACTGTGGTTTTAGAGGTTTTGTTTAGGATTCATGGTCATAATTATCATTATCTTTTTTGTACATGAAGTTTACTTTTTTGTTTTTATACAACTAAATGGAATATCTTGTTTTCACTTGGGATATATATATGATTATGTTTTTATTAGATTAACGATCTTATCTCTCTCTTCTATATGTTATCCTTGAGGTTAATTACTCCCATATACAGGTTTATTCCACCCTCGATGTTTGTCAGCTACCCCATTTTTGAGGGAGGTGGGGCTAAAATAATCAACATATCCTTTCCCTCATTTTGAGAAAATGAAGGATAAACCTTGAGAGGGGGGGGGGGTCATGAAATTTATCTGAATATTCTACTTTATTTTAAATCTAATGTTTATAAGGCTAAATTTATATTATTAATTAATTATCGTTCACGATTGGTTTGATTAATATGATTCCATAAATAAACATTTATTGTTATGGTAGACTAATTTTTTTAGAATATTTATACTTTATTATGTTATAGAAGATCACGAAATATACATTGAGAATAAAGATTTTTCAATCATGTTGGATTCAAATTACATCCCCCATATACTTGAATGTTATTTAATACAATTTCATTATGTAAATATTAGTTATTTAGTAAAATGTTTTTATATATTATTTATAATATTGGAATTTATTCTTATATTCATTTTTTTAGTTTATTACAACATTTTAGGATTTATTTAATTTTAATTAGGTAATTTAATTTCTTTTGTAATCATAATTTTTTATTCACTTACAGAACAGTTTTTTGAAATTTAATTACTCATTTAAATTTATGTTTTAATTTATGAATTAAATATGATTCCATTCTTATCAACATCAATGATGACCTACTCAAGTATTATCTCATGAAATTATTATTTCCAATATATCTTTTATTATTTTATATTTATTTTATTTTTGAATAAATTATAATTATTTTATAATTTATATTGTATAGAATCATAAACCCAAAATAATTACATGTAAAAAATGATTTTTTCGAAATACGAAAAATGTTTCTCAGTGAACCAATTCTATTTATATTTCATTTAGAAATAATTTTTTCTAAACTATTTATTTTCTTATTATAATAGTATTTTAATAATTGTTTATTAAATAATATGTAAGAGAATATCAAAATTAATTTTGAGTTAACAAAAAAATGTGTACAATGGTTGAATGAGTGAAGAAAATTATTTAGGGACAATTATGTCGGATTAATAATTTATAATATTTAGTAATTTTATAATTTATATAATTTAAATTAACCTTTTAGTTTATCAAAATAATAACATTTATTTTTACAATTAATACAAGTTCAGGAACACGGAATAAAATAGGGCTCTCAAAGCAAGTTATGATATCAATGTAGTATAATTCAATTAAATATAATAAATAATTATTTTATTATATATTATTGATTAATTTTGAATAACTATTTTTTATAGAATATTAATCATCAATTTTTCATTATTTTCTAAATAATTTATTTTTCCTGACAGTTTTTAGTGATAATAAGTTCTAATATATTTTATAATATTTTTTATTTAAGTTTTTCCGTTTTTTCATGAATCACTCAATAACACCAATGTTCTAACCTGTGTTTTATAATAATTTATTATTATATCATTAAAATTTGATTTTCAATAGTTTATTCTTGATTTAAAAAATGATGTGAATATTATCATTTCATTTTATTTCATGTTTTTCACATTTACTTATCAGTAATTAGATGTTTAGAATTTTATTTTCATCAAATTCATTGTTGAATTTTCAGTTATAAATATAACATCTTAAAATTATGTTCATTAATATGAAAATATTTTACTTTGGTTGTAATTAGCATTAATTGTCTTACTAATTATTTATTAGTTTTTCCCTTATAATAAAAAAGTATATGTGGGTTTATTAGAATATAGAGTTTATGTTTTTTTCATATTTTATTGGAAACTGTACAAAATATTTATTATACATTTTTATACTAAATGAAGTTGATATTACATAACAGAATTCACGACATAATTCTTAAATTTATATGATTTATGACAGTGTTTGACTCCCTGGTGTTTTATGAATTATGTTATTATAAAATATATGAAATCTATAAGAATTTTGAAAACTATTTTGTTGTTTAGTTTTTACAGGTCTAATTTTCTATAATGGCTATTCGGATTTCAATTCTTCTTAATAAATTTTAATAGTTATGATAGGTTATATAGTTTAGAAAATATTCCAAAAAATTCCCATTGATTTGTGTCTTCCTTTTCACTTGATATCATCTATAACAGAGTCATTTTTTGTGAATGATACATTTATTCTATATAAACTTCAGTTTTTGTTTGTTTTTTAATATTCCTCTAATATTGATTACTTATTTGGTTTTTTGAATACAAATCAACAAGTGATTTTATATTTATATGGAACAAAATAGTATGTATATTCAAGGATATAAATGGCTTTTCCACTAAAAGTATTGTAATTTGGCTTAATTTTATCTTTATAATATAGCTTTAAACTATCATAACAATCCTTGGTATAGTTTATAGTTTATATTTTAAGTATTAATTGTCTTTTATTGTGGTTTTCTATATTAATATATTTTTTAATTTTTTATAAGTGGTGGGATTCAAGGTGTGATTGTTGTTATCCTTTCATTAGTATTAAAAAATTAAATATAATATATGAATTCTAAATATATTGTGTATGAAATATTTTTACTATAGGTATACAATATTAATTATTAATATTGTTATATGTATATATGAAATATCCATTCTATTTTCAATTTTAATATGAATTTTTTTTCATTAAACACATTATGAATTAAAATATTTAATATTTATTATGTATTCATTATGTTATTTTTTATGGATCAAAATATATTAATTGTTTTTGAGGTATGAATTCAATTTGAATTATTCAATATTAACTTTTTTATTGATAAGATTAGGTTATCCAAAATTCCAAATCTTACTTCCATTATTAATTTCACAATGTAAAATGATTCTTTCTGTAGATACCTAATCCTCTCATACAATAATTTTAAATCAAAGTAGATAAATATTCATTACATAATATAGTGATCCACACTGAAATTTTTAAATTATAGTACCTTGGAAAACAAGGAAAAATAAACAACTGGTCTACAAGTGGGCCATGCCATATACCACTCTGTTATCCATAATAAAAAATAATCATAGACATATAATACATAATACATTTTATCACATATCGGGTAATGTAGACATAAGTATCATTAAAAATAAATGTTAGTAAGGGTAAAATGGATATATAAATGATCACATAATAATTAATTGAGTGTTATTGTATGAAAACATGTGATAAAAATTTTAAAACAATTCATTTCATTTCATAGTTTATAAACATGAGTCATGGTATAAATATTTTTAGTCTGCAAGATAAGAATAACATTGGAAACAATGAACATGATCAATGAGAACATAACACTATGATAAGAAATAGATTTTTTCACTTAAAAATTACCATTAAAATTCATTTTTATTGTAAATACCAAAAACTATAACAAGAAAATATTATACTCAGTAGTTTATAAAATAAAAAACACACATCATATGAAACCAATGAAATATAATTCATTAAATTTAATGTATTCGACTAATTGAAGAACATACATCATTGATAATAAACAAATTTTTATATATTTTACCACAAAAACAAATTGTTAAATTGGTTGGTTATAATCTTGTTAAAAAAATAATTTATAGTATGGTATTAAATTATATATATATAAAATTATAATCATTTTATAAAAAAAAAATTCTTTTTGGAAAATTTTATTTTTTGAAAATGATGGTTTTATATAGTTGTGAACACATAATTTAAAATTATTTTTTATCACTTTTATATTATTTATATGATAATTTTAAATTCATTTGTGAAATTTAAATATAAGAAATATAATATTTTTTTGGGATTTTTCTTGAAATGATTCATTACTTGATTAGTGGTGAAAAATTCTATAATTTAATTATAAACTAATATTTTTTTAATAATTTACAATGATAAATTATATTCAGAAATGGATTTAATTTTAAATTACTTAAACAATATGTCTAATAATATAATTTATATAATTTGAATAATTTTAGTTGTGAATATTGATATATAAAAATGAACTTTAGAAGATGTTCTTCTTGAAAACCAACATTTTCAAAACGTATAAATGATTAATTTTAAATTATATATTGAAATTTATATTAATGAAAATTTTAAAAATGTATTATATATTTATAATAATCATAATTTATAATATGTAATATTGTGAACTTAATCATCGACCAAAATGAATATCGAAAAATATAAACAATATTTACCAAGTTTAACGTATAAATTGATTTATTAGGGGGGAACAAAAATTTTAAACTTTAAAATGGCCTTAAAATTATCTAAAATACATTAAAATAACTTATGTTGACCCTATAATGTCTAAGATTCTACAAGAAACTTTTTAGACACTTGAAATATAAAAAAATTGTACTCCTTCTCGTTTAAAAAATTACATGTGTTCCACTAACCTAATTTAAATATGGCCACCCACTATACAATGTTCTTCACATCATAAAAAATCATAGTTAAGTGAATTACATAAAAAATAACATATAAAATATCCCAATAATCATGGAATTTATATTTTTTCAATTAATCCATCATTTGATGGTTTTTGTGGAAACCTATCTGACTTCCCATAAATGACGAACATTTTTATACAGAAGATTTTATTATATTTGGTCATCCACTTCCTTAACTTATTAATAAACTGTAAATATATATTAAAATGAGTACCTATCATATAATAATATGTTTTTATGTTATTTTCATGACCAAACAACATTCCCACAACCTTCAAATTGGTGACAAAATCAACATTCATTTGTACAACATACTACGACCTCAGGAACCAATGTTTTTCATTTTCCATTACCACCTATAACATTTTTTTATGATGATTTATATATATTATATATATTATATATAAAAAATATAATTCCTATAATAACAATATATCATATAAAATTTTCGACTTTCAATTCTATAGGGTGCACGATAATATCGCTCATGTGTACAGTGGACTTACGCCTCACGAAATGATGTGATTCATCTTTCAACGATGCATTAATGAAAGGTGTTAAAGGAAAATTGAATGATTGTATGTGATATAAAAAAAATAATATTGGTTTTATTGTAATATTTTTTCATTATTATAATATAATATATCATTTTCATTTTTACTCTGAAAAATGTTAAGATCTTTTGGGTACATGTGGACTACCTCCATCACGGAGTGATACAATTATCATTTCATCACATAATCAAACGAATAATATATATAGGTACATATATATAATTAAAATGGTATATATTAAATTAGGATCACTCCAGGAAAATAAAATATTTCACAACTCCTTTCCATAATGATAATTGGAAAATGGAAATGTTACTTATGTGTTTGTATGACCTGCAATCTCCCTGATTTAAACATTGTTCATTTATCATAACTATCATTTTTGATTTGATATAAAATTATAATGGATATGATAATAGTATTATTGTTATTCTATCCTTATTACTATTTTTAGTTGATGGAACTATATAACATGAACAATAAAAAGAACTTTTCAAATATAGAATGAATGAGAATAAAATGCAATTAAAACCTAAAACATTGAAAATAATTATTGATTACAACAAAAAGGGTGATATGATTTTATGATGGTTCATATATTATATTTTAAATATTAATATTTTTATTCTATATGTTATTAATTTTTTTTAATATTTTATACACTAGGATATATCATTTTCAAACCAATAGAAGCTTGAGGTAAGGGTTGTCTTTATTTATTTTCCATTCATTAGGTGAATAATCTACATCATTGATTATATCCTAATGGGATTATGTGTGTTATAAAATTTTACTATATTATGTTATATATCCAATTTATTTTTTGGGATTTAAAATTTAAAATAATTATTATTTCATTACATAATCCCCATATTAATGATAATATTTTATAAGGGACATCATCTGAATTTCCCTTCGTTGAGGCATATTACATTGGCGTGAAACTAATTTATTTTGTGTGGTATAAAAACATCCCACATTAAATGAAATATAATTATGGATTAATAATTAATTTTATTTTTATCTTATATTTGAATTATTTCATCATAGGTAACATCACATTAATGTTACAAAGTGGTGAATAATTTCATAACAATATTTCATTTCAGCAGGTTATATTACTTCTTCATTATTTTGGATATTCTATGGTAATGCATTAATTAAATTTTGACAAAATTATATTATATATTCATTTTTAGGTTTATTCAAATCATAGACACTTTATCAATAAATTGGTTAAATTTCAGTTCAATGTTAAGATCTTTAAAAGGTTATACATCACAACCTCATTTTAATTGGGATTGTTTATAAATTTACTTCATTTAAAGTCTATTATTGGTTCATTATTAAATATTCATTTTATTATTATACTAATTTAGTTATTCATGAACTATTTCAAGAAAAATGACCATTTTTACACTCTTTGGTACCTCAAATTATTGAGAATTTTTTTTATGAAAATCTAACATTATAAATATCTTCAATCAGAAGATCATTTTTTCAAAATATTTATTTTCTAAAAATGTATTCCATTATTTATAACAAATAAAACAGGATTTATTAGTTTTTTTTAATCATTTTAATTTTATCAAAATTTTTTCAAAGGAATTTTCATGTCGTTTTCAAAATATGCCATATTTGGATCATACCTAAAATGAGAAAAGAATCAATGTTTCTCCATTCTCAACATGTATGAAAATTTATATCCACATGAAAAATAAATGTTTCAAAAATTATTTATAAGTTTCAAAGTGTATTTTAAAATAAATTTATTTTAATTCTTCTGTGAGAATTTATTTTTAAAACATTGTTTTTAAAATGAAAATGTTATATTCATATAGAATTTTTTAAAAAGATATTTTTATTGAATTTATATTCTTCAATAGAAGAACGATTTATTTTACACACACTCCAGTAGAGATATTTTATATTGAAAGTAACCATATTTTTTATTTAGAATTTTTATTATTATTTTTACCATGTATAGTATTTAAAATAAAATCATTGATTCCTTTTTCAATCATTAATGTTCTCTTGAATTATTCAATTTCCAGATTTTATTGGAAAATAATGTTACCACGAAAATCAAAATTATTTATCGTCGACGTGATTATCGCATATAACATATCTCAATATTATATATGATATTTAAAATTAAAATATATTTTATTTAGTAGGGAAATATTGGTAAATAGTATTCCTTATAAAATAATCATATTTGATGATAAGGGACATTATTTATCAAACAAATCAATAATCTAGTATATGAGGATGATTTGGTCATGAATTACTTGGTGGTGACCAAAATTTTAAATCACCTTGATTCATTGGTAGGTATAACGTGGAAAATTAGCAAACTATCATTAAAAAGATTTTGACCATTTTTTATATTTTTTTAAATGTCTTGACAATAGATGTATCATGATTCCAAATATCATGCTATCCCATAATTATGAATTTTTATTATTAATAATTCATTTATTGTAATCCATGATAATTTCAAAGGTATAGTATTTATAGATGAATTAAATTATAATTTTATTTTTTAAATGGAATGTGTTTATAGTTATTTACCTTGGCATGTTAGTTATGACATATCAATTTATCAAAGAGATTTTCATAATGATATTATTTTGGGACACTTTTATTCTCAGTGTATTTATTAAATAAAACATGTTTCTCAGTTATTTAAATTACCATATTGATTATTCCTTATCCAATTATGATATCTATGTAATTGTTTAAAAGTAATGTGTACAATGTTATTAACTATTCCATATTGATTACACTTTATTGAATCATGAATTCTTCCATTAAACATAACAATCATTAGGAAATTATGATATACATTATATTTTTCCATTCCTAGGAATCAATAATTTGTATAATGATTGATGTAAATTGATATTATAGATGGAATAATTATATTCTAAAAAAAAAATTATGTTGTATTTTTTTCATATGTAATGAAAGGCTAACTTAGGTATCTATTTTATCGAGACTACTAAACTATATGGTCCTTCAGGATCTAATTCCTCTAATATTATGAAAATGTAATAAAGCTAAAACTCTCTCAATTTTCTTATTTTTGGGGTTTCTGTATTCATAGATGTCATCTATTATTTCAAAAATAGTTATAGTTGTATGTATCCAGTCACCATAAAAATGTGGTTGTCAAGGTTCACTACCATGTCTATCATAGCGAACAATATACATTACTGAACTAGGTTCCCTCCCTATTTGAGTTTGATTTAACTCTTGAGATATTATTATTTACCAAATTTATTAGAGGGAGATATTTTTACCACCCCTAAAATAATGAATATCTTAAACACATGTTCCAAAAGATTCTAATTAATTCATTATATCTGATCCCATGAAAAGAAATGGGATTCCTAAACATTTCCTCATAATTATCCTATAGAAATGAAATAGGATACACTATCATTTCATCATTTAATCAAACCATAAACCATAGATAAAGAAGAGGGGTTAATTGAAAATTTTCACGATATAAGATTTTGCAGATAAAATGGTTTCATAAACATTTTTTCTTTATAAACATAAACCAGATATATGATGAATGAGAATTGTATCCATTGATCATATTCCCAAAAGGAATAAATAACAAAACATTATGTCATAATTGATGGAAAATTATTTTTAAATATCACATTACACATTTAACATTAAAAATAGCTTTCCAGGAATAATAAACCCTGTCTATGTCATATATATTTTTCAAACTCTATATCATTGAAAATAATGTTCAAAACATATAATGGAATCTTTAAATATAATTTAAAACATTACATGAAGAAAATAAAAAACAATTAAAAATATATTTTTTCAACTAAAAATGTAAAAAATGGAAATAAGTTACATGGAATATAATATATTTAATATATAATGGAATTTTTAAAAATAATGATTTTTTTATGATGGGAGAAAATACATTTCGTAACTGACACATAAAAACAATGATTTATTTCTCATTTTTCGTAAAATAAAAAACGTGACTAGTGTGTCAAATGACACAAAGATTGAATTCAATTTTTTAAACTATTAAAACATTTCCAAAAATTATTTTAATAAAATGTAAGTAATATTGGAAAAAATATATCTTTTATTATAATGAACGATTTTGGAAGAAAATGGATTTTCGAAAAATGAGTGAAATGTTTTTTTATAAAAATAGTCTTTTTAAATATTGATAGTATAAAGATAGGAATATGATGATAAAATATTTATTCTCTTAAAATTATCATAAGAGAATAAAATTAATTATTTTCATTGAGATATGTATCACATTATTTCTTCATTAAAAACATAAATATAAACAATGAGATTATATCATTAAAAACTATACCACTTTGATATCTTCTGAAACCATTTCCCTATAAAAAGAAAAAAATTAGAAGAAATTTTATTAAAATAAAATAAAATAATGTGGTTTGTGGTATAAAATTATAATGGTTATGTATGTAACCCACAAAAAATAAACATGTGATGATTATTGAATATGAATCCTTGAAATTAAATACTGTCTAGAAATACCTTACCATAAGTCTCAACTACCCTCTCACACAATCGATCCTCATAGATGATAAATAAATGATTGTTATGAATATATTAAAATACAAAATTATTTGTAGAATAATTTATATTATTGACTTATGTCAGACGAGTACACTATTAATAATAATTATTCATTAAAATTACATTTCATGTTTTAACTGCTTTGTTTTTCATATATATTTTGATTGGATATTTTAGATCATATTACATTGATCACAATTATATCATCTAAATGTTATTTAAAATGATATAATTGATATATATATATATATATATATTTTACATATATATTTATTTAGAATAATCAATAAAATTAAGATACTGAAAATGAAATACACCGTTCATGGATACGGTAAATGGTACATATGCATGAATGTTGTTTCTATTTTCATAACACATAAAATGAAGGAATGTTAAATAATAAAATACCATTTAAAAATAATTTTCTGTAATATGAATCACTTGTACTCATTACCATTACCCTAATTTCTATTTTTCCAAATCATAAGTTAAACTGAATTATATCACATCGTGAGTTAGTCAAACACCATACACACAAACGATCTTATTGTAATATATATGGAATGTATATTGAGATGTTATGAATGATATTTAATTTATAATATAATATTTTTTAATTAATATAATATATATATTTTATATATTTCATTAGATCTATATGTGAGAAACAAAGATGTGGAACACACTACATCATTTTGTGACGGAGTAATCCTCCATAGACATGATCAATAATTTCCATTCCTATTTAATGGAGAGCATATTATTGTCACTAATGTAAATAATATACAAAAAAATTTGTATGTGTAAGATAATGAATAAAATTAACATTATGTTTTAATAAAAAGTTAAGTTTTATGATGATGAAATAAAATAAAAAAATATTTTATAGATGTTACCTATTCGTCATACAACATCTTTTGGAATACACCAATGACATTATTGGATGGTTTTATGACCAAAATAATAATTTTAGAATTTTATTTTAGAGACGAGGAATTGATTTTTTCCAGGAGTTATTGAAATAAATAGTTTTGGATGTTTTTATAGATGATTATTAGGGGTGAATTTTTTTTTATTTAGTTGAAATCATTCAATTATATGGAAGAAAAATGGCATTCCATGTTTTTCACAAACCAAAAGGATAAAAAAATTCCATTATCAAATTTTATATGTTATATTAGAAAAATTAATCCATAATATTATTTTTGGTCATTTTTATAGGTTATTTTACAACATAACAATTTACATTAAACCTTAATAAAAAAAATTAACCTTTACCAATATATTCAATTTCTATTGTTATTATTATTCATTATGGTCATATATGAATTTAACCATTTTATATTATATAAAGTAATCTTATTTTAAATATTTATATAATTTATCAACATTACCGTCATATAATAGGAACATTTTAATTTTATATTAATGTGAAAGACACAATATGAAAATTGATTTCCAAAGAGAATGGATTCATATGTTTAAAACGTTTTAATATAAAAATACATTATTTAATTTATTACAATATAATAAATTGGGATAATAAATATATGTAATTGAAATTATTTTACTTTTTATACAATCTTAAATATTTTTTAAATTTTGAAAATTAATTAAAAATTAATGATAAATATAAATAAAATAATTATTTTTCATTTTTATTGAAAAAAACAATCATTTACTTAAATTATAAAAACAACACTCAAGGAAAATTTTGAAAAGTTGATTTAGAAAATAAATTTCATTTTTTGAAAAATTATATATTTTGATATATTAAATTTGAAAATAAATATGAAAAGGCTAACAAGATGGTTTTTAGAAAAATTATAGATTTTTGGAATATTATTGAATTTAATCATATCCATTGACATGAAACAAAATTGATACATTTTAAAAATTTAATTAGATATTTTATGTATACAATAAAATTAAATAATTAGTAAAATGATATATATTTAATTTATTTAGGTAACACATGTTTGAGAGCATAAATATAGTTTTCTGGAAAAGGATTTTATTTACTTAAAATAGTATTTATTTTCATTCCTAAATACATTGTTAGAAAAGATATCATTTTTTATAGATGTGTAAACCATATAATTTAGTAATTTAATAAATCATATTGATATACATGATTCCACTAACTAAGTGACACGTATCATATTAAATATTATTATTTTAATATTGTGACATTTTGTATTATAACAAAGTGTTTTTTGTAACACAATATAAACTCCTTGTTTCATAAAATGGATGATAAAATCAATAAATTAATGTAATAGAAGTTAAGCATTGTGTTTTATGGAATGAAAAATAAAAAAATAAAAAAATTACAAAAAATATCTATCACAAATTATAATGAAGTCACATTATATACTATTTAACATTAATTTCACCCTAAAATATCATCAACATAGTACCATGAAATGAGGATACATATAACCCATTATTTCCAAAGGTTACCACTTGACTTCCTTATGTAGGTAGTGTATCCACAAAACATTAAACAAATGATTGATCTTGTTTATCAAACATATATTGTATATTCCAGAAGCACTACTGGTTGATCCTTATAGGAAGTATCTTTACCTAATGATATGAAATCGATGTTCATTACATGTTGTAGATCATGTATGTAATTTCCATGGAGAGATACATGAAGCACATCATCTATCTAGGAGAGGTTTCATGGATGATCCCTGAAATAAGCTATGGGCTACAAATGATCATGAATTTAAAAGGGACTAATATACATATGTATTAGTCTTCCCTTCTTTCTTACAAATAGAAATTCAATGAAAAACCTTATCAACAACTAAAAATTCTATTCATCATTGATGGTTATTAGAATAATTTATATGTAAACATTGGTATACTCAAACATGTTATTGAATATCTTTTACCTTATCTTCAAATTTATCAAATAGCTCATGCACCAACCAATTTCATTCTAAAACATCACTCCAGCACATCAGAGTTATATATTTTTTCTATAAATCAATTAATAAATATCTATGGGACATTCAGAATAAAATGTATTATTTTATGAAAACAAATCCAGGGGAATTTTTTGATCCTAACCACCATTAAAATCCACATAATAATGGTGTAGAATATTTTAAATGGTTTAAATTCTTCCCTAAAATTGAACATATTTATGTGGATAATATATAATTTTAAATGTCAAATATATTTCAATAGAATATTTAAGACATATCCTAAATGTTGTGGTAAAATTCATATTCCAATCATATATAATTTAATATTGTACTCCAAAAATCCTTATAACTTTATTATTTTATTTTTTGCAAATGTGATTCTGAGAATCATATTCTCTGATAGGTATGAAGTGTGATGACTTTGAAGAGAAACCAACTATGACCCATAATTACCTCATTATCAAAGATAAAATAACCAATAAAGGTTTCCAAAAGCTCTAAATTTTTTTCAAAAAATTAAAATGAATTTGTCCCTAAATTAATATTTCACTTTAAACATAGCCATATGATTGTATTTTCACAAATGATTACAAAAATATCATAAATCTTGTCATAATACTATGAAATTAAACCCCAAAACGTTTTTCTGATACACTAATCTTATGATCAAACTTAAAATCCTAGACCATTGATGGAATCCATAAATTTCAACATAATCTGACATATAGGCTTATACACTTCCAAATGATAAATCACCATTTTTTAATGAAAATGTATTATATTATAGAAATAAATTTACACTCGAATCATGGGCTCATACATGAAATAATATAGTATAAAATTTGATTCTTATACTCCAAAATCCTTGTCTATAAGGAATATCTGTGGGTATTATAAAATTATCATCTACTAAGACATGAACAATAATATTTCTGTAGAATTCATACACACTAAATCGAACATGAAATTCCTAAAAAAGGAGTGAAGGATATGTGTTACCTAATTATTATGATTAAATTCATCCATTTTGATTACATAAGATTTACCTTTTTAGTTTTTCACCAGAGGTTGTTGTCTATTATCATATTCATTAGCCACTAGATTGTAATGTTTATTCATTGAATTCCAAAAATCAATTCACTTGATGCACTAGAGTGTGGGTGGGAAGTTTGTGGAGATTTATGCCTATTTTCATAATTATCACACTTGTTTAAAATAATTATGAAATAATATTCTTCAAGACCATCATCGATAGAATTAAATCATTTTCTATTCCTCTTACAAAAATTTCATTGATGGTTCCTTTTACACTTTGAATATAAAGAAAATATCATCTTATTTGCCAATGTTTTTGTATACATTAACATGAATTAAATATTTCTATTCATATAAATAACTTTATATTAATGGTTCACTCATGTATCTATTTCCACATTGATAGTACAAATATTTATTTCTTCATAGCGATGATTGTCCCTTGGGGATAACTCACTTTAGAGACTAGGATTTGTAAAAATAAAAAATATATCACCCTTAAATTTAGTTAGTATGAAAATACTAAATATGTTTCTCATTAGAATTTAAACTTTTCATACATTTATAATAACATATTCACCAATATTTTTATTTAACTCATGGTATTCATTCCCCACATTATTGAAAAATAATACGAGGAAAGAATTTTTTTAAAAAAATATTTAAACACATCTCAATATTCTAAGTCAAATTCATCTTTTGACTCATATTCTTGATAAGAGTAATATATTAATATACTTATACTTTTATATAATTGTTGAAAAAATGAATTTCTCATTATCTAATCATTGGCTAATCAAAAATATATTCTCAATTCTATTGATTCAATGTTCATTAAATAGTGGATCTGAAGAACTGCTAGATTACATTATGTGTTTCCACATAAATGACACAATTGAATTTTGTTGCCGCCATTACTTGTTTGGATGTAAATCAATATTAATGTATTGATAAAATTATGTTATAATAACAATTATATTCTAATTATAACATCAATAACAATTTTTCTATCATGATGATATTTATTTTTTTTCCATCACACTCAACATTAACACAATTCCTTTAGGATTCATCAATTGACTAAAACAATATATCATAGTGTAATAAATTGTCTTCTTAATATGGAAAAACATAATTATGAAAATAACTTATAAGATTCCTAATTCATTACACACACTACCCATTCTATGAAACCATAGGCATGTCCAAGGTCATTCATTGTCAATATTTTAATATATCTTGACACATAATAATAATTGGATCCATTCAATGATTGTTTAAAAATAAATTATATAAAAAGATGATAAGCGTTTTCATGAGTTACAAGGGATAATTACATAATATGGAATAAACTACTCTATTCATGTCTGTATCAAACATTGAATCACAGTAATTAGGAGTTGTGAGAGACCATTTCATGTCTATTTTCATTACCCCCTTCCATGTCATCACATCCACCTCTAGATTAGCCTCCTTGTACACATGTGATATTTCCATCTGGGGACAAGTATCATTATCGAGACAATCAATCTAGTGAGGAAGAATTATCTAAATCATGTCCTATGATTCTGTTTTCAAGGCCTTCACAAAATCAACATAATTAGATTACACAAACAATGATGTCCAATCATATTGAACATTATTCCCAAATGTGATAACCATATCTAGAAACTCATATTAAAATTTCATTCCAAACCCTAAGAATGGGTAGAAGCCTCCTTTTTAAAAACCATGAAAAGTGCTGAAGACACCTCTGCAACCTGAAGTTTCAGAATGTATAGAATCTGAACCATCTATATTAAATTTAATACATGATGTAACTGGATTAATATACATGTTTAATTTAGTCAATTTAGGATTTATCGGTCGATCTTTCACACCCATTAACAAATGAATATTAATAACATGCATAGTGTTATACATACATCTTATTTTTTAATCGATTGTGCATAAACCTCCACTTGTATTGAAAGTATTCACATATTAACATAGGGTTGTTCATCATCTTTTTTGCCTATTTCTAGAAATAAAAATAAATGAAATAATGGAATAGAAGGACACTAGAAAATGATTTAGAATCTATTCAGTAATGTCAGCAATAGAGATATATTCAATGATGGAACAGATCTACACGACTTTTTCAAAAACCAGACCATAATGTGTACCAATATTCTCATTAAAATATATGCAATATCGTAATCTAGTATATTATGATTTATAACCTCATATATACTAAGCCAAAAAGTGCATGCTGATGAATGATGATGCCAAGATATTTTGAACTGATACTTTGTAAGAAGATGATACTTTTATATCCTCTATAGGAGATGAAACTGCACGGGATGAATAAAAATGGTGATGAATTTAAGAATCCATACTGACACTATATTGACACCACAACATTCTAGACTATAAAATTATTTAGTGGTAAAGTACACATGACAGTTATGATTTCATATAATCGTATCAGAATCCAAGAATACATCTGTATGAATTTTTATCTTGATATATGTATGGCGTAAAACATCAATTATGGGGAATTGAGATATCATATTATCAATAAATATATTGATATCCATATATTTAATGCTAAAAATATGTTTATAGTGGACTATTAGTAAAATATGTAAACAAGTATTTGAGTTGGGAGACCCTTATCCCAAAATATTTAGTGTCATATTTGAAATTATTAATGTAATTTTTGAAGAATTCACAAACATATGATGCAAGATAAATTCTATATCCAGTTAGAATATCCCCTTTGAAATTATTTGATAATATTTTAGTGAATAGGAATCAGGAAATTAGAGTCCATGTAAATATCCCAATAATACAATCATTAATTACATTGGGATATTTAATTAATATACCTCCCAAATGAATAGGTTTAATAAATTCCATACATGAAACAATGACGAACTTATTTTCATGGAAATATGCATTCTATATTAAGTTACTAATCATTCATGGAAGTTCCCTTCTGAGTCTCTTTGTCCATCTATATAACAATAAAGGATACAAAAAATTAGAATTGATAACGGAATAGACATGGTACACCCTGAGGGATTGGGTCACAGATTTCCCTTTATACTGGGCCGACTAATTAAAAATTCCAAAGTGTATGTCCTCAAAATATTTCATATTCACATTTCCCTATAATAATTGACAACATTATAGGTGAATGGTATATATTGTCTTTTAATGCCAAGGAACTTAATTACAATGTTTTAACAAAAGTTAACAAACCTTCACAAAAAACAATGAAACATTTTTCCTAGATTATTTATTGTCCAAAATATTCTTCATAATATACAATATATATTTGGTATTACATATAGTCTCTCCAAAAGTCTATCCATACAAAATAATATCATCCATATATAAAATATATAAAGGAACATAATTCTCCCTCTCATCTCTAATTTTCTTGTAAAGACCAAATTGGGACAAGTCATTAATGTATATACTCATGTAATCCACATCAATCTACACCTTACTCTGAAATAAACATTAGTGTCCCAAATTTCCCATACATAAAAATGTCATCTTAGTATAAGAATATTCATTAAATAATTTAATGATCTATTCCATAATAGTATAGTTCTTATTCAATTAAAAACATGGGATCCTAAAATTCATTTCCAAAACATAGCTACACCATCTCAGATTATGTTGTCAATAAATAACACCTTTCATAGAAAGATCAAACACAATATATTTCATTATTTCCTAGGGAAAGAATCAAAAGATATGGTAATCTCAGATACATTTTGAGGGTAAATGAGGGATATAACAATGATAATATTAGAATAAAATAATTATACATGTATTATAAAATGAGATTAACATTATGGAACCATGAGAAAGATATTATAGTTCCTAAAATTGGTTCATGGATTAAAACATGTTAATTATTATGTCATAAATCATTACGGAATCAAATAACACTGTTAATAAGGCCATAAAAGTGGCATAATAAATTGATTTTTGGCATACTCATAATCATACAAACCTATATCGGCAGTATTAATAGCCCATTGGAAAAGCTATCACAGTCAACGGGATCACTACCCAATCCATCGTTGTTGTAGAGGATAACACTCATGAATATCATAGTTGACAGAGTCTGTTAATGGCCAGGGTTCACTCCCCACTCCAGTAATATTTATCTAATGATATATAAATATTCTCCCATTTAAATTGTTGTAGATATTTGTAGAACCCGTGAGATTATGAAAATTATTTTTATGTATTCCACAAGATCATAATGTATTAATCATATTAGATATAATAAAACAAAATGAGAATACTAAAATATTCATCACAAAATAAGCCGTGGAGATGAAATAGGTTTTATAATGATTTCATCATTTAATTAAATAATAAACCATGGAAGGAGAATGAAGAGTATTAATATATTTATAATGATATAAACTGTGGAAGAGATATATACTTCATAAAAAAATTCATTATAAACATAAACCATCCAAAAAATAATAAGAATACTATTCTTAAATCTTATCCACGATAATGCACAAATAACATCAAAGGATATCATCATAGATGGTAAATGATTTCTGGAATAATCACATGGATCATTTATTTTTGGAAATATCCTTCCGACATTAAACATCAAAGTTTGAGAGATAAAAAATTTTATATTTATTTCCATTTTAAAATATATTTTTAATATATAAATGAATCATTGATATTGACTAAAAACATATCCTCAAGAGAAAAACCTCACTTTGAAAATAAATATTTAAAACAAAAAATTCATAACAACAAATTTTGATATTAATTTTTTTAAAATAAAAAGTTATACATTTAAAAAACGATTAATGAAAATAATTTAGTCATTATGGTGGAAAATATCATTCATTCCATACACATTAAAACATATATTCCTTTCTGATTTTTAGTATAATCTAAATGAGCCTTCTTGGGAAAATGATATGAAGATTATTTCTATAAAAAATATTTCATGTAAAATATTCTTAATCATGTATTTATTAATTTTTTTTAATTGTGAAACATTTCTGAAAACATTTTTAGAAAACATTTTTTTGGATGAAAAATTAATTTTCACTAAGGAAATAAATATTATTGATTTTTGTAAAATAATTCATTTCAAATATTAAGTACATAAAAGGAGTAAAATGGAATGAAATTATGTATTTTCATGAAATAACTATAAGAGAATAAAACATATGTGTTTTTATATATAGATTATAATATTTCATCATTATAATCATAATCATAAAAAATACCAACAAACAATGAGAATGTAACATCAAACAATTTCCACAGTGTTATCTGTTGAATCGCTGGCCTAACTAAATAATTCCATAAAATGAAACATTTAATTTCCTAAAAATTGATATTCTTGATATAACTTGTAATAGTGAAAATATATGAATTTCCCAAGATCAAATAGTGGTGAATGTGGTATATATCTACCATAAATAGAAGAGAGATTAGAAATCCATTATAATAATTTTCAAAATATATTCATAAAACATGAAACTATTGTATAATAAATTTCATTTTTATCAACATATTTATGAACTATAATTATATATTTAATACAATATATTATTTAAAAGTGAAATTTTATTACCCATTTATTAACAATTCCTTATTTATTCATGTTTTTCAGTAATAACATCTTTGTTTATCATGTATGCTTTGATTTTTTTAGTTCCATTAAATTTGATCGTGGTTATATAATTAAATGAATTATAAACCTATTATGAATATCATACATATTAATTATAAAATTAATTATAATAATCATCAATATATAGAAATATAAAATGAAAAACACTATTCATGGGGATGTTTGGCCATACATATGAATAAATGCAGTCTCAATTTTCGTGAAGGATGAAATGATATAAATGTAAATTATATAATAAATGTATAGGATATTATAACGACCCGGCCTTTTATTGCATTACTATTACATCATTTTAAATATAAACAACATAATATTATTACACATGGAGGATCCAAAGGATTAGTGTCTTGGGAAAACTAGGACCATACATAAAAAATTCAACATCAACCATAAACATTTATTTAATTTATTCTTCTATAGCTTCTTAGTAGCACTTGTACTATCATTAGTACATGTAGCCACATGAAGATATACATCAAAAGAGGTGAACTAAAAGCCCAGTAAGAGGATAGAGAAGAACAAGACATCATGGGGTGAGCATAATCATAACATAAGCAAAAGATCATGATCATGAGAGGATCATAAGTAAAAGACTTGAAATGTGGCAATGCATAAAAATTAAACATCATGTCTTAGTGGTTAACTACCACACATACTTGTGAACAAAGCTAGCATAATGTTCAAACATCATTTCACATTTACTCATGAGATTCATCACTTTACCCAATTCATTGGAGCACTGTATAATTCAGGGTGCACCCGTCACATTTAAACATTCATATTGCGCTATATAATACCGGGCGCACCCGTCACATCATAACATTATCATTATCATGATTGCCACATAGAACACATATAAAACATGTACATACATAACCCATGGAAATTAATGGGTTTCATATCATAAAAACACATTCATAAGCTTTGGGTTCCCAAAAGAAAGAAGGAACAACATACTTGATACAAGAACCATCAACCTTAAATGAGAGGTAAAAGGTGAGATATTGAAAGAAGAGTTCTTTTGGAAAACATTTTGATGGATATAAAAACCAGTGAAAAAAATTTATATCCCAGAAAATTAAAGGAAATTATGAACAAGTGATATTTGAGGAGTAACCATATCAAAAATGGAGTAAAAGAGGGAGAACCCGAAAGAAGAAAATTGGGTTCGAGATTTCCGCTAGCCTTGTACTCGAATGCCTCCTTATCATTAATGTCCTGTATAATGACATTATATTCATTAATTATAAATTCCAGAACTTTTTATAATTTAATAGGCTTCATTGTAGTTTCATTATTTCATATTATGTTCTTTTGGATGACTTATAGAGTTTAAAAACACTGTTCGGGGATGTTTGTTTTTATGGTTTTCTTGAGCGGTCCACTTGTATTCTTAAATTGATGTTTGGGTAGATCATGGGTAAACATCCTAAACGGATACTACATGTTATTAATGTTATTATAGTATCTTTAATAATTTTATAGTGAATTATATTAGATCCAAGTGGACGAATCATTCGATAAAAATCTAATGATGGTTATTTGGGTTAATTTGTGCGGTTTTTGGATCACAACGATCTTATTTTAACATTTAACTTAGTAATAAGGCCATAGGGTATTTACAGAACTTAAAATAGAACATAATACATATAAAATATTCTGTTTGAACCATAAAATGGTTTCATGACCAGACTGAATGTAGAAATTGAAGAAGAGAACATGTCGTTTTTGAAGGTGATAAATTTAACACCTCATGAACAACGTTCTCTTTAAAAAAATAAATGGAAGAGGGAAAGAGTGTGGGGTGAAATAATATAACATTAGAATCATAATTTTATAGTATATATATAATACTGGATTTACAGAAAAATTTAGATGAATATAGGTAGGGATAGATCAATTAAAGAACTAGAACTTGAAAGGAAATTAAAGGAGAAGAGAGAGAAAAATTACCTTTAGAATCCTCCTCTTGAGATCCTCTTTAAGGAAGCTAGGCGTGGTCTTTTGATGAGACCATCAGATTTTGGACGTGGGGGATGATCTAGGGAAGGTGTTTGGGCAGAGTTTAGAGAGTGCTTGGAGGTTGAGAGGTGTGATGAAAAGATGGAGTGAAGGGTGGCTTTTACAGTGGAGGGGAGAGGGGTTTCCTTAATAAAAAATTGATTAGTTTATTAATTTCACCTATGACAAGGAATCGTGAGTCTTGGATGAGCAAGAATAGTAATAAAGGCATGTGAGTTCAGGATTTGGGTCCTTACATGACTTGTGATGTCAGGAATAGTGGGTTTTAATTAAAATGTGTTTATATGGTAAATTAATGTATTCTACTATTCACAAAAAAATCATGTTTCTTAGAAAAATTCCAAAAATTTTCCCCAACCATTTTTCGACGTGTAGAATCCAAAAATGAAGTCCATTTTTAGAAATAATTTTCTAAATATTATTAATTTAATAATTAATAAAAATCATAATTTACTTAAAATAGCAGTTTTTAAGATTAAAACTTAATTTATAGTTCTTTCAAAAATAACGTAGGGTCTTATAAAATTATCTAAAAACTATTATATATTGATTCAATAATTTATAAATACATTACAGGAAAATAAATATTCTTTTAAATTAATTAATTAATTATAAATAATTATTTATGTCTTATAAAATACCAAAAACATATACTAAGGTCAAATTGTCACTTTCTAAGATGTCTAAATTTTATTTTATTATTCATAGGTAATGTTACTCATATTTACTATTCATAAGGGTCATATTACTATTCATAAGGGTAGGTTACTATTCACGAAAAATTATTTTTGTTTCATTAGACTCCAAAAACTGTCTTGAACACAACTGTGTATGTCAGATTTTTAAAATTCCAAACATAGGGGTGAAAAAATTATGTTTAAAGGTCACTTATCACTTAGTAGTTCATTATTTTGTGTTTTTATGACATAGATATAAGAAAGGGAATTTTCTATTGAAATACTTTGGGTCGTTACAGATATTTTTATAGGTAATTTTTTTAAAATATATTTCTTAAATTTACTATAATAACCTTCCATGAACAATGTTATTATAAAACAAATAACCTCGCTTTACAAGGTAGTAGTCTATCATTATCACAAACTATGAAATTGTATTCTATGTAAAATGGGATGTAAGAAGTTATAAATTATATTATTATTTAATAAGTATTATTTTATAATAAATATAACATATAAAACATATATGATTAATTATATACAATTGTGATAAGTGGTGATGGAAGTCAATTTAGGATGATTTACAATGCAATAGTCTACATGGAACATGATCATAGATTTTTTACCCATTTTAGGGTGGGAGGATATGGTTGTATTTAACTACATAATCAAAAAAAATTCATTATATGGACGATAATGGGTATTTTTATATCATAATGGTTTAATAATAATTTAAGGTGGTGGAAGAATATATAAAATGAAATTCTTAGTTATGGATGTTAAATCTTCTTGAGAATAGTCCTTTTCAATTTCACCTAAAAAATAAATGGTATAGATTTCTAAAAAAACATGGCTAATAGGACGAGATGATGTAATTATAGATGGTATTAGGGAACAAATTGTATTAAACAAATGGTATTTTAATTTTTTACCAATAAAGGATATTTAGTGGTCTTTTAAAAGTGAGGTGTGTGGCACAGTTGAAATTTTGGAAATGAAATAAGATAATGCACAATTTTGACATACCAAAATAATATTAAATGGGTCAATACAGAGAAAATATTTCTAAAGTTATAATTATGTATACTAAATGGGTTTAAAATTAGTTTATATTTAATTTAACCCTTCAATTTTTAGTTTAACCCTTTAAAAATATGTTGTATCCGTAACAATGTTAATTAGTTTTAACTGTTTTTGCTATTAATTAAATTAAAAAAATCATTTAACATTATCATTTAATATAAATTATGTTTATTTAAAATACAGAATCCATTTTTACCAACCAATTTAACATAATTGGGATATTTTAATTTATAATTAATCCCACAGATGTGATGAAAAAGATGTTTTACATAGTAAATGATTTCAAATGTTTCGAATGTTTGTATATTGAAATTCAATATTAAATGTATTGAAATTAAATAAATTACACTAATATGTAATTAATTTTTCAATTTCTACATTTAAAAAGATATAATGTTTTATTTAATTTTTGGACATCTTTAAAAAAATGAAAATTTTCTATTTAAACAAGTGTTTTATAATATTCATAAAAAAATATATTATATCAGTGAAGTCTCAATAATTCACTGTAATATAATTTTGAAATAATTATTTGAAAAACTAAGTTAATTTAACATAATAACTTTCTATATGTGTAATAATTTTACTCTAAAATAGTAGTGCAAATGGTGTTTGAGTTCCTTTTTAGTCAAAAAACAGTATTCTAGAGTAAAATTAGTTTTATTCATAAATATTATCTACAAATTCAAAAGATGAATGTTAATAAATTGTTTAAAAATATAATATCTAAACATTATTAATATTATTCACCAAAATTAATTTCTTATAATTTATGTAGGAAAAACATGTTAGTGTGTGTGAAAATAATTTTTCCAAAAAGGATTTCATTTATTTGAAAATAGTTTTTATAATTTTTTGGTCCCTTAAGAATTAATATATATAATTGTGTAAACCAAATTATATTTATAATTTATTAATTCCTATTCATATAATACATTCTAATTTACATGCGATGATTATCGTTTTATAACATAAAATTTTAATAGTATGTCACGTTTCATTTAAACTCATTGTTCCATTTAACTAACGATAAAAACAATTTATTGTGTAAAGGAAGACAAAATCTATGTTGTACGGATTTTTTTATACATTTTGTTAAAATTAAAAAAAAATAGGAAAACTATTTGATGAAAAATATTTCTCAAAATCTCTGGGTCTTATGCTCACCACTCGCTGAGATATTCATCAAATAGATTATATTGATTATGCATTATACATGATGTTGGATATTTACCCATGATTGTTTATTTAATTAGAGTCCATGTATTTTTCTTGTATTATAATTACTAATTTTCAGTTTATAAATTCTCTTAGTGATGATTTTTGGCACATGCTGAATATTGATGTTCAGTTTCATTATTTCTATTGTGTGTTTGGTTTCTTCTTTTTTGGGATATTAATAAATGTATGAACATAAAACACAGATTAATAAAGAATGATAAATTTTGACCGAGTTAATTTTAAAAAATAAAATACCCCTAATCATGATATTTGATAGTTTTTATGAACTACCATAATTTTTATTTAGAAACACTACTTAATCATTATTGTTCTCACGTTATACATTCAGTAATTTTATTGATTTTATGTTTGATTTTTCATTGAATTTGAGTCCATAAAATTATGTTTAAAACATATAAAATTACAATTATTTTTTGTAAATTGATTGAATCTATAAATCAATTCTTATATATTCTTGTTGAAGGAATTTCAATATGATAGGAGATCTGCTCGGCATGAGGGAAAAGGTTATTCCAGATATATCAATTACTTCCAAAATTCATTTACATTGGTGAAAACCAATAAAAATTCATTAAATATATATAAGGTACTGTTGGATTAAAATGATTATTAATTTGTGAAATTTAGGGAATTATTTCACAGCATTCTAGGTTTTGGTTTACCAAGGATAACTAGAAAATATTCTTTTAGAGTTTTGAATCTATGAAATGTATGTATTGGTTGAAACATTCACAATGACTATATAATAATGTGAAATAAATTTGAAAATTAATTTAAAATATTTTTGATTTAATTTAATATATGACACGTCAATCAGAGATACAATTTGTTCAAAATGACTAAATATGCAATTCTTAATGGTATTAAAGTCATAAAAAGTGAACATCAGGGGATAAAAAGAAATAAAATGGCTCTACATTTCTGTGAAATATTATTAAAATAACAAAGTATTTATTTTTTAAATGTCATAATGACTCCCCATAAATTCATGTTATAGATTATTATGAATATTTAATGACACACAATTAGGGTTTTAAAACTCTAAAATAATCATGTAATTGCAAAAAAATTATCAATGATTTACTTGATATGGTAATACAATGTTATTTGAATTTTTATTGAATATTATATATAGAGATAATGTCAATATACCTTTTGGTGTCTATTATATGAGTAAAAAAATTAATATTATCATCAATTTCCTTCAAAAGAATAATTATGGAGTAATAACTATTAAAATAACACTATTTTTTCTATAAAATCATAGTTTAAAAGATGATTATTTATTTACAAAGTTTATTAAACAAATCCACATCAATACAATATTATATATTCCTTAGAAGAAAAGAATGGACTTTTATTGTTTCAAGACTATATAACAATTGTGGAATGAAAAAAAATCTATCAATTTACCATGAAATTATGTGAAATAATAGGAAAATAGTATTGAAACAATATTAAAATATATTTGTGAAAAATAAAAATCAAATTTGTGGTGCATACTAAATTTGAAAATTAGTAAATTTAAAGCTATTAATGTCTTAGAAAACAATCTTCAATAGATCAAAAGCAAGAAAATAGACATTAATTGTCAGGAAGTCATAAAAATGGCTGAATATGGAAATTTGAAATATATAAAAAATCTCAATTAAATACAATTTCATATCTTATAATGATTAAGAAAAATAGTTTAAGTATTTTTAAATTTTGAAACATGTGTGTAGAGGTCATGACTATTAAAATTACAACAAATTGTGGTGAAATTATTGGAATACATTCCTCTAATTATATTTGATATTATGTGTAAAAAAACAAAAAATCAAATGTTTGGTGTGATATTGTTGGGACAAAATACATATTCAATGTTAACATAATCATTTAAAACATGTGTTGGGAGGTTCAAAATAATTAAACAACATCAAAATTCTATGGTATTTCTTTAAAAAATCTATTATTGTTTTATGAAATATTGGAATTAACACCACATATTCCCATGTTATGGTCTTCTAATTGATGTAAAAAATTCACTTTGAGTGTTTTACATCTCTAAATTGTCATCTTAGAATAAAAATAAATAAGAAAATAAATTTGGAATTTGGGGATAATTGTTTTTAATTTATTTAATACATTCACGAGTATTCAAAAAGTTAACATATAATATTATATTCTCATAATGAGTGATAATGATGTTTTAATGATATTAATTTCTTAACAAAAGAAATGAGTGGGAAAAGTATAGGAAAATAATATATGAATGGTTTTCCAAATTTTGTAACTATAACCAAATCAATTTGAGTTGTGGGTTTCTCATAATGGGAAAAAATCACTTTTACTATTATAAAACTACAATATAATCATGTAGTAGTCAAAATATAGAAAAAGAACATCAAATGATTTTATATCATCGTAAAATGATCATTCAATATTTTTATAAGTATGAGTAAATAAGATACAATATGATATGTTTTTTCTTGAAATAACTGAATAATCAGATTTTCATCATGTAATTGCATTTATAAAAACACTATGAGGGGAGGTCAACACTAAGAAAAAGACCTCACATAGTAGTGAAATCATTGGTTAATGATTAATTGTTGATTTATGATAGTAATAAAATGACATATAATAAATCCAATTAATGGTTTTCTTGTGATGGAAAAAAATGACGTTGTTGCATTTTGAGACACTAAAACAAGAATATAATCATGAAGAACTGTAAAATAATCATTTATTTATGTGAAATCATAATAAAATATTGTTTCATTTTTTAAATCACATAAAAGATCAATATAATGTACAATGTTCTTAGAATGAGTGAAAAAAATTAATGATATAAATGTAATGATTCATTCATGTTGCGAGATCAAAATTGAGAAAACAACTGCAAATTACTATGAAAATAATAAAATATATCTGATGGTTGGTCAATTAAATGTTCGAATTAAAGATCTGTAAATCCATGTTTGAGTTCAGATAATATGGATAATAATTGAAGAATATGTGTTTTGAAATTCTAAAATATTCCTGAAATTGTCAAAGCATTTAAATGGAAAAAATAGATATGAAATCATAGAATAATTGTTTTATAATTTTTAGACAATTATACACATACGTAATATCAATTCAACATGAGGTGTTCTCAGACTGAGTGAAATAACAATTTTAACATTATCAATATCTATAATAACACACACAATGGGTCAAAACCAAGAAGACAACATCAAATTACAATGAACCCATAGTAGAATTGGAAAATATTGGTTCTTAAAATGTGGGAGTTGGCTGTGTTGAAATCCAAAATATTATTTATTCAAGGTGGTCCAAAAATTTTCTTTTAGTGTTTTAAACTATAATACAAGAATGTAATGATCAATATCATCAAAAATATCCATTAAATGATGTGAAATAATTATAAAACTGTTTTGATTTTTTTATCAATGTAATAGAATAAAAATAAATAATAAAAAATGAAACATTATTGAAATTATTAAATAATAATATATCAAAATATGAATGAATTTAAAATCATGTGCTATGGAATAAAAAACCAATGATCCGAGTTATAGATGACTCAAGATGATTGAGAACACATTTTTAGTGTTTTTAAACTCATTAACATGTGGGAAATAGTCGAAATCATTCAAAAATATAATAATTTATATCATATCAATTAAAAAAACCCATAGAAATTTTATATAAGTGTACATGAAAACATCACATTAATAAAATGTTCGGTCTAATAGAATTATTTGAAAATTTATTTTGAAAGTTATCATAGTCTCAAAATATATTTATCCAGGGGAATAAATTTAGAAGAAAACATTATATTTCTATAATATATTAGGTAAATGAAATTATATTGGATTCTTAAATGATGGAATATGATTTTTTTTGAAAATTAAATATTTATTTTTAGTGTTTTAAAACACTAAAAAAATATTATAAGTGTAATCAAAATAATAATTACATTTGAATTATGAGAAATCATATGAAAAAAATTGATATTTTAGTTTTAAATGTAGACCAAATATATATCGGACATATGGTTCTCCAAGAATGAAACCATAAGTAGTTTTAATGATATCAGTGTTGTACAAAATATATATAAGTAACTCAAAATCAATTAGTCAATATCAAATTAGAATTAAATCATTAGAAAATTACCATATATCCGTGTTTAAAAAGTAATAAAAAATATCACATATATTAATGTTTCAATTTTCCGAAAATGGAAAAAGAATATATTTTTGAATTTTATAACTATAAAACATATTTGTAACAATATATACCATAAAACAACCTCATAATGATGTTAAATCATTCTGCAACATTAGATGAATTATTTTCAATGTCAATGAGTATATTATTATGTAATCATATGTGTATTATGCTAAAAAATAATCATAAATAGCTTTTAAGATATAAAAGTATTTTCAAAGTTGAATCAGTTGGCCAAAACATAGAAAAAACTTTTTAATTTCATGAAATCATTGTATAGATACTATACATTGATATTAAAAATATAGGAATTCATTCCATATCAATCAGTATTTTTATATTCTAAAGATTAATGAATAAATATATTCAGTGATTTAAAAAACAAAATCCCATTAATAACTTTCAGAGCAATTTTAAAAACCAAATTTAAGTTCAATGGAATGTATTCAAGGGTCTATCATCCATGTTAAATAACATATCTCTTCACAATGCATTATGCGCACATGAATACGCACCTACGGCTGCTGACAAGTGCCCAGGGTCTAAATGATACAATGCAGAGTCCATAACCTCTTACGAGTGTGCAATAAAAATAGAAAAAACCAAAAAACCCACACACATAAACTTCATAGTATGTAATCTAAAGAATTGAAAAAACAAAGCATTAATAAATAAAAATTTGGTCATTAGTCAAATAGACTAATATAATGATAAAACCAAAAACAACTAATTACCCACTAGGCTGACCAAATATAAAAAATATCCATAATTAAAATAAAATACATTAATATCATCTACCAAGTATGATCTAATCAACATGCCCAGTATTTAAAATAGATGAACAACACAACCTTGATTCTAATACTTGACATGAGAAATTACTCTAGATTAAGAAACCTTAGGCCTCTAAATAATCTATTACACAACATGTTCTCCAACATGATATTAAATATATAGAATATATATACACCATGGTTTTTGTATACGGGGTGTGAGATAAAGAAAAGTGTTCCACCCATGTAATACCTTGTAATTTTTATGAAATATTTCTCCTTAATTTATATTATTTTTTTAATAGATTGAATTTGAGATGATATTGATTCTAGAAGAACATCATAATACTTTTAAAATAGTAGGTGTCTATTATATCATATATATTATATTGGGAGATATTAATGTAATAAATAAATAAGGTAAACTATTTGATCAAAATATTTATAAAATTTATTCATTAGTAATTAAAATATTATAATTAAAAAGAAAATATATCTAAAAATTAATGTGAGGTTTTTAATAAAATTTATTTTCAATTGTTCAATGTATTTTTATATCAATAAATTAAATAAAATATACGCTTAATTTATTTAATTGATATTTATAAATTTTTACTTTATAAATCAATTTATTAATTCAAAATTTATTATATGAACTCGATACTAATAATTTGTGTTTTACATATAAAATGAAATTTTTTCTTCTAAAAATCGGTTTATTCACATTTTAAACACATTAAAATTATTTCCCTACCATTATAGTTATTTTATTATATTAAATAAGCACATATATATATAACAAAAAAATTATTTTTGGTTAATATACCCCTATTATTTTCTGTTAACATGAGAAGTAACCTTGGGAAATTTATCACCCTAGTAATGGGTAATTTATGTAAATATAGATTACAAATATGTAGTAATGAAAAAAATATTCATCCTGATTCTTATTAGATGAATTTAATTCAACCATTAACAAATTATACTCAAAATGTATTCATTTATTGGACTATTTTCCTTGAAAATGACTAATAAATTATTTGAAACAATGATTGTTACCAAAAAAATATATTAAAAGTGTTATATTCCATATGGTTATTTATTTATAATTTATGGGTGTTATATAATAACTTTAATGTATATTAAATTCCAAAAAATATATTAATTAATTTAAGAGATAAATATGATAAATAATTTTCAAAATATTTAATGTGATATAATTTGTGTAATTTATTGTGGTAAAGGAATTTATATTATAAAATAACTTCATATATTTTTTATAATTATACAATAGAATAATATTATTTTCTATTACATTTAATTTGAATTAATTTAATAGTGTTAAAATTTGTAATAATGATATTTTATCAAAATAAAATTTGATTAAATTATAATAAATTTATAAAATCATAAAATTATTCAAGATGGATATTATTTGGAATAAATTTTTCAAAATAACCATTATTGATACAATTTTCACCTTATTATTAATTTTTTCAACCCTCAAAAACTGGAAAATTAGTTACTATTAACAAAAGAAATTATCTCACGGTTAATGAAAATGTTAATGTTTTATTTGAGACCAAAAATTTTAGAAATTAAATTTTGTTATGGGATTAAAATACTATAGTGACTTCCCTATAAATAATAGATAATTATTTGGGGCTTTTATTTAGAATAGATTAATTATAAAATAATATTATGACATATTCCAACAGTGCCTTTGTCATCAATTTTGAAATAGAACATATTCCCTCACTTATTTTCACCACGTGGAGGCTTCTAGATAAGAAAAATTATAAAAATTACTCTTACCAACATACCTATACAATTAATTTAGTTTTTCTTATTCCCAAATGAAAAACTCTTGATCCTTTTAGTGTAGATCAAAAGGATTCGTTTGTAAAAAATGTAATCTCCCTAACTGAGCGATGTTTTTATAAACATTGTTACCTACAATAAATAAATTCTAATCTTCATAAAATATCAAAAATATTATCATAACAATTATTATTTGTTACTATTATTATTATAAAATCATTACACACCCCTTTTCCAATAAAATAAGAAGTGAAATATCGTTTATATGTATGTTTAACTTGTCCTCTCAACATAGGGATATAATTAAATTTATATCATGACAATTTAAGGATGAGTATTTTGATGGTTTTAATGATTTTATTTTATATTTATAACATAATTAAAAATATTTATTATAATATAATTATTTCATACTCACCATCAAATCCATAGGGAAACAATGATATTGTTTGTACGTTTGTGTGGACGACCACCTCTATGTGGTGATTTGATTAATTTTTTATTAATATTTTACATGTATCTTAATGAGAAATATTTTTATGTGTATATATGATGAATATATTTCAATAATTATCCTAGAATGGTGAATTATTAGTTATGTTTTATATTTTTCATCGATTTAAAAATGAAAACAGCAATCGTGCTTATGCCCAACATATCATCACCATGAATAGTGTAATTCATTTTCCTAACTATATATTTTATAGATGACAATAAATATGATTGTTAAAAATTAATGTTTTTAAATATCAAATGTCCCTCGAAACTATTAGATGTATGATCACGTTCATCGGTTCCCTTATAAGTAATGTATTATATACATCATTAAATATCAATGGTCCATCACATTACAAATGTTTTCAAGGTTTTATCCAAAACATAAAAACACACCAACCATGATCATATATCTCATGAGTTCCAAAAAAATCCATCATGTTAGAAGGCCCTAATGAAGGCTTCATATCATTTCACATCAAATTCATCTTTTCAAAGACAAAACAATGTGGAAACTGGGAATATAACATTTCTAATAAAAATACATTCGAAAATGTAATTCCACACCATTTACAATGTCAATATTAATCAAATATGTTACATCTACATATCCAAATGGGAAATTATATTTCAAATACAAAACAATTCCCAAAAAAAATTGAAAACATGAATCAAAATAAGTAGCAAAAAACATTTTATTAAAATTTTAGAATCCAAGTCACGACACAAAATACAAAATGAAAATTTTAATAATTTTTAATTACAATGTGTGTCTAATGTGAAAAATGATCCATTGTGAAAATCATTCATCAAGACATATCATACACATTAAAAATTGCCCCAAAATTTTAAAACATATTTGAACCCAAAATTGATGTCACATGAAACACAAACATAACATTTATTTCCCATGAATACTTTTTGGAATATAAAAAAGGGAAATAAACAAGAATACTTTAGGAAAAAATGTTTACAGTAGAACCAATTTTCATTAATGTTCCAGATGGGCATCAAGAAAAGATTAGCAACTAAAAAACCCAATTTAAAAAATAAAATCATTTAAAACCCGAAAACCATTGAGAAAAACTATTATGAAAACAAAAGTTAACACTCAATAACACTATATATGTGTATCTAAAAAACGCAGAACACTTTTAAAGAAAACATCACATTCTTTAAATAAAAAAAAACAAGACACACCTAATCATCACAATATAAAAGTCATAAATATACACATATAATGTCATACTCACAATCCAACCGCATTACAAAAGCATAACCTAGTGAAAACACCACATAAAACCAAAATTTTACATAAAAAACTCAATTTTATTTTTATCAAACACCAATGATAAATTTAAATATCGAAACAATTAATGAAACACTCTAGATACAATTTATCATGCATTTTAAATTATTAAAATACCAAAACAATTATGTTGCATTTCGTACGAATGACTAAAAATTTTATGCATTCAAGGAATGGTGAAACATTAATGGAATGTACCAAAAAATAAGTGGATAAAACAATTACTCAAATACATGATAATTAAAAAAAATTCATGATTTTGAGGAACTACACATGATGAAAATCCAAAAAAACATAGCATTAGAATAATAAAACCTCACATTTACCCCATATTTTATGTTAACACAACAATAGAACCCTAATAAGAAAGCCTGAACACAAGTTAGAAGGAAGAGGAAATGAGGAAATATATCATAACTGCTAGATACATAAATAATTACATTTAAAGGGATTCAGTGGAGTATATGGATCAAAGGTGGAGGGTCTACTAGAGAACCATTGTTCTAGTAGGTCACACATGTGAAGAGAAACTTGAAAATGTGTAAAACATTTAAAATGGAAAAGAGGGATCTTGATGTTTTGATGATCTAGGGAAACAATTTTGTTATAAAAAACCATGCTTCAACCATGTGAAGCATAATGAAGTTGAGTTAAACCCACTTTATCTAGCCACATGGTATCAGAAACCTTATTCCAACTATGCTAAGAACCAATTTTCAATTTAAAAAAGCCCTCACAATCTTATCAAATCATTTACTCTGACCGTGTATAGGCCATGCCACATTCCCTATACACTAACCCTCTGGGAACATAGATACCCCTGACATTTCATGGGTTTTCCAAAGCTATTCTCAAAACATGGAATTCAACTATGCATGAAAACAATTATGTGAAAATTCACTATGCCTTAATTTTCAACATATTTAACCCTCAAACTATGCACCCAAACCGTTACAAGATAAAAAAATCTATCAAAAACATAAAAAATAAAAAACAATTCAAATTGTATCTTAACATGAACCTCATCCAAAAGAAAAAAATCCATGAAATGAATGAAATAAATGAAATTAAAATTTATGGCGTGAAAATACTCCCACCAAAAACACTTTCTTCCCCAAAAAATTTACCTAACCAAAATATAAATTAATCTATCTCCAAAACTCCAATGAATCCAAAAAAACCACAAACCTTGGGGTGATATTTCACACCACAAGTCAAACCCAATGACCTCTAATGGAAACTATAACAAAACCATTATGAAAAGGAGGAGGTATCTCCACATCACCAGAACTCGACTAACACCATGGAAGGACAACAGATTGGCCCAATGTGGGAAATTCTAATACAAACAAAAAAGACAACTCTTTGAAATCATTAAAACTCCACCACCAGAACTCTGAATTATGAATGACACCAACATATAACAACAAACCTAGAAATTATAGACATGAATAAAAAACTCCAAAACCAAAAGGGAGAAATTATAAGAGATATCGTGAAAAATAGTGAAAACCCCATAATTTATCATTTCTACAATATTCATGTATATCACAAAAAAACACAACCAAACATCAAAAAAAGATAAGAACACATAATAGAGAACAACTAATCAATGATCCACTTTTAATCTCGCACTATGACTATAATCCAAAAATTAAAACTACAGATCTATTTAAACGAAAGGGGAACTAACAATAGTATTGAAAATTAGTACATAGAATCCTTAACATTCTCCATTAACACAACTGAGACAATACTATTTTGAGAATCCCCACACTCCCCGAAATTATTGTATGTGAAAAGCTACACTCTGGGGAATATGGATAGATCCATGATACATGAAGCATCTATTTCCCTGTAGTTATGAGCTAGTAACATATGATCAAGGAATATTCTTCAATAAATTCCCCTGAATAAACTTATCTAGATGACCCAAATTTCTAATACCACAACGTGTTTTTGGATGATATAAACTAGTTGGTTTCAAATTCCTAGATTGACTAACCTTATAAGAATAAAATGATCAATTTTTTGATTGGGAATCTATAATCAATTAATGACGATCTTTATAATTAGGTTTCTCTAGTAAACACCCCTGACCATATGGAGATCATTCATAAATGGTAAGAGATACATGATTGAAAACTAATTTTTCTCAAGAAATAACTCATATATGAATGCTTCTCCCACCTACTTCTATAAATAATGATCCTTGGAGGACAGTGCTTCCCTGTTGATCATTGGGTGACATCCCAAATTAAAAGTAGACTGTTGAACATATTTTGTGATGCTACCTCTAGGGAAAAGGAAACCAGCTCCTTGAACTGGTCAATATTAGCCTTCACAATCCATTAGCCTTGATGAATACTCATGATCTCTTCTACTTCATTCATTTTCACCAACAAATGTTAAATCAATCAGATGAAATTTGTCTTAAACACCTCCCATGTGGTTCAAGATTTCAATGATGAGGGAAAACATACCTTCCACACCATCAAAGATAAACCATCAAATAATCCCAAGAAATGAGAAGCATTATCCTGTTTAGGAATTCCCCATAAAATGAAGATGCGTTTGACTTTTCTAGGCCACACCATAGCCTTTAATAGAACATTATTTCAGCACAAATCTAGAAATAATATGGAAAGGGTTATTCTCTTGCACTCCACATGGAGTTTGGGAAAAGAAAACAACTGGAACGAGACTCACTAGATTCCTTGAGGAACTTTTTGAATGGAATTTTCTCACAAAAACAAAAAAATAGGACTTAAATCAACATCCATAAAAACAAAACCAAGTGACCACCTCTAAACAAAATAACTAGCTCAAAAAAATTATATGCAAAATCAAAATCATATTCTAAAAAATGTCTTTTCTTAAAATTCCAAAAATCATTCATTATATGCCGCCTTAAAAATTCCAAATCCATATTTTATTTAAAATAAAAATAAATCAACATGTTATTCTATTTTAAAAAAATACATGCCCATAAATTATTTTAATAGTTTTAAACATCATTTCATCCCCAAAACCACATTACCTTAGAAGCCCATTTTTTTAAACCATTTTCTATACCAAATCAATCCACATCATCCAAAATAAAACCAAATCATCATGCAATCCTAACTCATGTAATGATGAACTAGTGGACATAATTAACCTAGATACATTGTTAGATTTCCATTCCATTAATAATAATTTACAAATAAAATGACCACAAATCATGCAAAAAGACTCCATATTAGATGCTACTCTATATTAGATTACAACATGCTTTAGGCTCACCTCTATTTTTATTCCTTATTCGTACCCCAAAACCAAAAAAGACTCAAATCCTAGTCTATAATTGGATACATGAGGATAAGACTGAGAAATGGTACATGATGTCCACCCATACCTATCTCTAAAGCCACAAAAATCCTAATATCCAACCACCTGACACCCAAAAAAACAAGGACTTTCTATGATGCCATTTTTCACAAACCAAGAAATTATTACATCCTACGTGACACCCAATATAGTTGTGGTCATGGCCCGAATTCCATTACATATCCCCATGGGTTGGAAAATAGTGTTGGAAATAAAAATAATATAATTGGAATGAATAATCCTCATAATAAACTAGGTTCACAATATCAATATCTGGACAAGAAGAGAAAATCAAATATTGAATATCAGTAAATAAAAAACTCATACAGAAACAAAATCTGTTAAAAAAATAAAGTTGAAAACAAAACTGAGACCGAAAAATGCTAACACGGTCTCACAATGGCCTCCTGATTACCTCCATCAATAAGACAAACCTTCCCCGATGTAAAAACAAACCATTAACATGATCCTACAAAATAACTTTTGTCCACCGATGCCATTTGTAACAAGTAGGGTGTGATCGAAGACCTCTTAATAGGTAATCACCATAGACTCCATGAAAATTCATTCCAAATACCATCTAAAAACACTATTTTGAAATAAATTTTGAAAAAGTACTTTAAAATCATTTCCAGTTAAGTAGACATTGCTTTTAAAAATAGGGGTTGTGTAAAAAGAAATGCAATCAAAACTAGAATGGAAAACTAGAAAAGAAAATATTGAACACACATCAGAAATAATGAGAGCATACAGATATATATTCATGAGAATTTCTTAAACATCTCTATAGGAATTCCATAGATGTAATGATTTCAGACCTATCATCTAGAGTATGGTTAAACATTATTATTTATAACTAACTCGGATCCCCAAACATGCCTCGGTAGGGTCACACATAACCTCTCATATTAGAAAATCTATGTTTTTCATCCCATATAACTCAATGTTGAAATAAAAATGTCAACTGAACCCCGATATAATTTCACTAATCCCAAGATAATAGTACTTGGTGAATGGAAAGTTCATTACATGTGTGGATCAATGAATACCCACTACCACTATGATTTCCTAACCCAAAAAATAATACAACATATTTGATTCCCCTCACTTTGGTGTCTTCTCTATAGAGGTTCCCATCTCACAACAATCTATTCACATGTTCTGACTAGTTTGTTCTATCATTTGAGTATAAAAAATAAATTTTTAATCATCTTGGAATACAAACTAGTCCTCATGTTACATAGGTTTTCCAACAATTTTCCAAAACATGTGAACATTCCAACCATGCCCATACATCAAATTATTTCCAAAACCAATTTCCTATTCCACTATTGTAAAAATGGGCAAGGGAAGTAGAACCTTTTATTAGCGATAATCAAAAAGCACTGATAAACATAAATCATTATCAGTTATAATTAAAAGAAATTATATAGAAAAACTTTATAAAGGCTAAAATTTTAGCACATATAAATGGATTTTTATCGGTGCTTTTTAAAATATGATAAAGGGTAAATTTTATTCCCTAGAAAAGAAATGATAATGGGAGACTATATCAGCACTTGAAAAGCACCGATAAAAAATCAATTAATCAATGAGAAAATTTTATCGCAGATAAAGGGCTTCTTTATTAATGCCTTAATAGTGGTGATAAAAGCAAAGTCATATTTTATAAAATCGGGTGAACAGTATCCTCTGTTTATCATGACCTCAAGCTCTCATTGTATTGTACTCCTATGAAAACAACCCCCCCAGATATTCTCATCAATGGATATATGCCGCTATTTCTACTCCTTATCCTCCCCCTCGATCCAGTTCTGTGGATCCTCCTCCTCACGAACCCTAATTCTCCTCCACTCCTATTGTACCCTACTACCCGTGATAACTACTACTTCATTTATCAATTGATTTCATCTCCTCCTGTGCACCTCCCCCTCAGGAGGTCACTCCTTCTCCTCCTGACGTAGAGCATAAGGCTCCTGGTCCGCTCAACGCTTCTTCTCTCCCACAATAGCAGGTGCGATCTACTCTAGGTAGGTATCCCACTTATCCTTTTAGGTTTATTTTTGGTAATTTCTCTCCATTTTTTACATTTTATCATCCTTTTAATTTTCATTTGTCCAATGATTCAATGAATAATTGTTAAATGGTCATTGCATATTCCATAATAGGAATCATGGATCACTCCATGTGAAAATGAGTAATGAGAAGTGATAGACTTTTTTAGACACACCATATACCCCAAGAGAAACATCATGTCCTCCTTTGGGGATTGTATTGAGCTCTATTTCCTGTTATTTCAGTTTTGTTGTGGGATTTTTGAGCTTCCATGGACTAGTATTTGTGGATTGTGTTCCCTTGCTCTATTCCATTGAGAGCTTGATACAACTTCATAACCTCATCCACAGATGTTGGACCCTCTATATCTTCCTAATGAACATGGTAGCGTTGGTGAGTTCTATTATTCTTGATTGAGTTATCTTAGTCCACTTATATTAGGGTTATTATTGAATTAGGTCATTTTCATTGGAACTTATTCACCTTAGTGACATGAAACATCTATCAATTTAAAGAACCCAGAGAGATCTTCATTTAATTCATGTTTTCCCTCTATTGGGTTTTTAGAAATTGTACCATCAATACATACATGGGCATTGATCCCCTATATTGAAGGATATTCCATGTAGGGTCTATTGTAACTCAGCATGCCTTAGGAATTAACTCCCTCTCTTTGTATAGAAATATGATCTTTCAGATGGTGTATTAATCCGATGGAGCATGTATCTCAGATAAACCCTCTCAGATTTTAATATACCAATTCTATAGTGAGTGGTATTAGTAATATTTTATGGGGGCTAATATGGAATATGATCCTGAGAACTGGACCCCAGGTCACATAGTAACCTGGAGCATGGATCCCTTCGAGAAGCTTGAAGCAAAAAATATTTCCAATGAGTTTTCCCTATGTTGGGTTTGTTGAATTGGCCTGAAAAACACTTACACAAGTGTCCATTCTATATCTTGGAAGACTATAGTTGTAGACTATAGCATCACCCCATCTTGCCTTGGAAATTGACCCCCTATATTTATATAATGAGCAGACATTTCTGATGGGGTTTTTGTCTGATGGAGTGTATATCTCTTGTAAACACTCTTAGATTACTATGTTATTCTTCTTGAATAGAAAAAATGATTTTGAACTCTAGGATGAGTGTCATCCTTGTAAATATACCTTGGGTAGAAATTCCTCTCGAAGGAGTGTTACCTTGAATCCTTGAGTGGATCTACAACTAGTAGTGGTTGATACATTTTTTGACTCAAAGAATTTTATGAGTATATTTGGGATATCCTTGGTTATCATTATGTATTATATCTTGTTTTGAATACCTGTGTTAAGTGACATGAATAATCTCAATGCATTATGTATGGTGTTTTTGGGGTGTCCTATTGGGTATTGTTATACTCATCCCAACAAGGGATCTTCCCATACATGTCAAGTCTTATACAGATGATGTAAAATTCGACAGAGTCCTTGGTGGACTAGGATAAATATTATATTAGTTTTGGATATAAAGACTGAGGTCTATACTAATGTTGAATTAACAATTTTCCCCTCATTCTATTTAGTTCATACAATATTTTCCATTTTTTGGTTGAATTTTATTTCATCTATTTTTGTTAAATCCATTAATTTATGTTGATCAATTCATAGAATGACCTCTAGTGGTTTGGGGGAATTCAACATGTAATACGATTCTTTGGATGGCTATACAAGAGTTCTATGATTAAGCCTATGGTTTGAGTTCATATCATAATCTATTATGGTAGTGATATTTTAGGATCTAGGGTCAGTAGAACCCACCCACAATAGGTGTGTGATACAAGCCTCATCTTAGGAGACACTTTCATTTATATGTACCTCAAGGATAGAAAATTACTACATGTAATTTAATATGATTGCGATGGCTATAGATATATCACATTGACTTTTCTTAAAATTCATGCTACATCCAGAGAGTCAGTCGAAAAATAGCCTAGATAAAGGAAGGAACTAGGAAAGGAGGTCTGTATAGCACTAAAGTGATGGAAGAGTTCACGGAGCAGCATGAGGTGGATGGAACATTGGTTTGATACTACTAATACTACCCCTTAGTATACCACTACTATATTTGTATGTTAGTGGTTAGAATATTGGATAGTTTTAGTCACTAGATAATTTTTACCAAGAGGCTCTATGAGTGTTTGGAGGTTCAATCTATGTTCGTTATACTTTTCTTGTAGTACTATTAGAAATAGGTTCAAGAAAAAAAATTTCTTAATTTTTTCAATTATTTTCAAGATATTTTGTAGGAATTGGTAGAGATGGATAAATATTTGATGGATGCTAATAATTTGAGAATAGGGTATGAGAACAGAGTGAAAGAGTTTTTCAAGTTTTCACAAGATCATGCATAGGATCATTATCAAATCCAATGTCCATGTTTACATTATTGTTATTCTAGAATAATTACTCCAGAGGAGTTGTAAGAACATTTGATATGTCATGGAATAGATTGGGGTTTTAAATGTTGGAATAAACACGGAGAAAAAGTGAATGTAGCTACTACTTAGGATAAAATTGAGTTTTATGAATCATCAATAATTACAAATATGGATAATGAAGATGACTGTATATGGAATATGATTACATATTTTAATGATGACGAAGATCCTATTGAGGGAATGGCCAGGACATTTTAAGAGGAACTCCGTGATTTCCCATAATTGTTTGAGAAGATTATTAGTTGTGAAATGACACCATTGTATGCTGGTTGCACTAAATATACAACATTGTTAGCTGTACTGAAGTTTTATAAAATCAATGTAGTATATAGATGATGTGATGTTAATTTTGTAGAACTACATTCTTAATTTAATGATATGATCCTTGATGATTATGATCCTACAAGCCAAACATATGAAGAAAAATGAATGCTATGCTCGATGTGTATGATTTCTAAATGAATACATGCCACCCGGAAAAACTGTATATTGTTTTAAAAGGAGAACAAATATCTTACATAATTCCTAAAGTATGGTGCTTCCTAATACAAGAATCATGAATCCAGTACTATAAATTGTGTATAGTATTTTCCAATAATTCCAAAGTTTATACGTCTATATGGAAGTAAAGAAACTGCGAGAGCCTTATCATGTAATTTAGAGAATTGAAATAAACATGGAAATTTATGTCACCTTGCCGACTCTCTTTAACTGAAGAGAATTGATCATGAGTATCATGAATTGGGAAATGATCCGAGAAACCTTCATCTTGTATTATCTATAGATGTATTGGATCCTATTGGTTTTAAAACTAGCACTTGTAGTATATGTCATGTTATGTTTGTAAATTACAACATGCCACCCTAGTTATGAATGAATTGAAAATTCATCTTATTAAATATTGTTATATTATGACCAAAATATCTAGGAGATTACATTGATGTTTATTTGTATTTTTTGGTCGTGGATTTGATGTTATTGTGGGATTTAGGTGTTATGTTTTATGATTCTTTTAATAGTGAATACTTCTCGTTGGGAGAAATTTTTTATAGGATGATAAATGGTTTCCCTACATATGAAAATTTGGAAGGCTATAACATTAATGGAACTCAAGGGTGACCTATGTGCGAAGAAGAAACAAAATAAATTAGGTTGAAACATTCATCTAAATTTATATTTCTTGTACATTATTGATTTCTACCTCGTCTGTATAAGTACCGATCTTGGATGACATCATTCATTGGCCATTTAGAACAACACAGAACACTATCTCCACTAACTATGGATCCGTTTTTGGAGAAATTAAAATATGTGATGAATATTTTTCGTAAACCATTATTGAATAACCATATGAAAATCGGTTGAAAAAATAGATCATTTTTTTTGAGTTACAATAATGGAATTGTTTGTATGTCATAAATTTCCTTGATGTAATGCATGTACAAGTAAATGTATGTGATAGTGTTATTGTAACTTTGCTAAATGCCCCTAGAAAATAAAAGGATGGAATTAAGGCAATTTTGGACATGGTTGAAATGGGAATACGAGAAAAGTTGGCTCCCATAAAGGGTCAAAATCAAATGTTTCTTCCTCCAACTGCTTACACTCTTTCCAAGGATGATAGATATCAGTTTTGAAACTTCTTTAATGACGTAAAGGTTCCAACGAGGTATTCATCAAATATAAAGAACATTATTTCAATGAATGATTTGAAGTTAAATGATTTGAAATCACAACACTACCATGTATCGATGCATGATTTAATTCTGAGAGCTTTACGTTGCATATTGACCAAGAATGTTCGTCATAAGTTAAAAAACATTGTTTCTTTTTCAAAACTATATGCCTCAATATTTTTGAAATGGTTAAATTTACAACTATGGAAAGATAAATATTCAACATATTAGGTGAATTAGAAATGTTCTTTCTTCCAACATTCTTTGATATGATGTGTAACACCCTGAGATTTTATGAAAAATATTCTTTTTAATTTCATTGATGTCTTGTGTTGTATTCTACACCAAAAAGAGCTTGCACTACACGCATCCCTAACTTGGCTTGCGTTATACACAATCAATACCTTCCTCGATAGCGTGTGTAGTACGCAATACCGAGTTTCACTAAATGAGATATTAATGTAATATTATTATGAACTAGCCGTTATGAATAGTAATACCAACTTTTTTAAATTTTATAAATTTTATCTTCAAAAATGGACTTTATTTTTGGATTCAGAATATAGAAATTAGTTTAGGGTGAATTTTTGGTATTTTTCTGAAAACATTCAGTTTTTAATGAATAGTGAAAACACTAGGTCACTATTTAAAAACCGACTTTTTATTTAAATAATTTTTTATTTTATTTAAATATATTTTAATTGAAAATGGATAAATAATACCTATATAAGTTCAATGTAATTCGTTGGTGTCATTTTATAATAATTTTAGATATATAAAAAGTTTATTGAACTTTTCACCGTCTTTTACCCACCTCATAGGAAAATTTGAAAATTTGCAGAAAACATAATTTTAACACTTCTGTGAGTGGAATTTCGAAAATCCAAGACACATTGTTAATACAAAGGACTAAAATGTGGTTCAATAAGATAATAATGATTTTTTTTAACAGTGTCTTTTTACTTTTATTTACCACGGTTAAAAGTAAATAAGGAAATTTTGGCTAAAAATTATATTATTATTACACTAACACGTGTCATAATTCTATTGCATAAGTGTAATTCGACCAGAAACAACCTTATAAGTAATATATTATAATTTATATTCACTTGGATTAGATTAGGACATTTATTCTTATTTTTTTAAAGAAGAATTAAAATAGTTAAAATCAATGTTTAATAACTAAAACATTTTTAACATAGGGTAATACATAATATATAATTGACTATAAATATTAATTGGAAAGATAAAAATATTTCCTACATAATGGTATTTTATTTATAATTTTTAGACATTAAATAATTTAATTTATTTATGACACAATGATGATACATTAATTACCTTATTAATGAAATATTAACATAATTGATGTTATAAAAACCCAAATAAAAGTAATTTTAGACTTTTTATGAATTAAACTAATTTTCTAAGTTAATATGTCATGTTATTATTAATTTGAGTAACAATTTTAGAACTAATAATTCTATAATGATATTCAAAAAAATCATGTACCAAAGAGTTCCAAAATTGACATAAAATAGTTTTTAAGACAAATATTATATTATTAATTATTATTTTTTTCCTAAAAATTTTAGGTTCAGCCAAATGAAATAGATAAGGATATATATATTAATAATGAACCACATGGGGTTCGTTTGGATTTTTATAGTAAGTTTATTAACCATATAGTGTAATAATACAAAAAGACGCTGTAAAAGCTAATTTATTTAACTTACAGTTAAATATAAATGATTAGCATAAAATAGTAATATAAACTTGTCTAAAAGCATTTGGTTGAGAGTAGTTCGACCCACCCCCACTTTATCTTCTAAATAAATCAATTTGGAGCTATTATGAATCGAATATTACTTTATTATAAAATAATATTTTACGTTTTTCTTATGGTGCCCCTCTCCTCCCTAATAAAAGAGCATATCCTTCCTCTCATCCTCACACCATTTTTATCCTTGAGTCTCATCCATCGTCTACCCATTTTACTTCCCCACATCCTTATAAACCTTATAGAGGTACTAGTCTTCTCAAAAGACAAACCCTAGTTCCCTAAGAAGAAGTTTAAAGGAGGTGCGTCGAAGAATAGGTAATCTCTTCAAACGATTCTTTCAAGTTTCTTTTTTTCCTCAACTTCTTATTATTTAGTTTTTTCATTATAAAGTAATAACATAAGTATTTCATATATAATGATATGATATTATAAATTTGAAAAAAACCCATTTCACCTTCTATACATCCTACGGAAAATGAAATCACCGCGCGTGTGTACGTACGGAATACCGTCTCCATGCCGTGGTGTAATCTGTTTTTCCACCACCTACTTACTTGGATGTGTATAATGGTGTAAAGAAAAACTATATATGATTATTATACCATCCTACTAATTCTATGATATTATATCATCCAATCCAATTCCATTCAATAAATTTGGGAACAATATCATCGCTCGTGCATATGTACGGATTACCATCTCCACGACGCAATGAGATTCATTTTCCATGTTAACAATTGAAGAATGATTATAATGTATATATAGTAAGTAATCATGTAAAATATGACATAATAATTCTAATTGATATATATATATATATATATATATTTATGTCATCTACTTAATTCCATTCAAGTCAATAAGGAAAGGAAAACTGCATTCATGCGTACGTACGTCTACCGTCTCCATGAACGGTGTATTTAATTTCATTAATCTATATTATATATATATATACACTGAATATATATGATATATAAATCGTGATTTACATTCTGGAAGTAAGTAAATCATGATATAATTAATAATAATATCATGAATAACAAATCGAAACGCGTACGATAAATGAAACGATTTTACACAAAACGCTGCTTTAACTTGGAATTTATAAAAGAAAAGGTATTATAAAGTCATAATTGAACCATATATGATATCATAACAATGAATATGATTATGTAATAAGTCAATAACATTATTTAAATCATTATGGAGGAGGTCTGGATATATAAAAATCATATCAGACATAAGGTAAGGGATAATTTTGCAAATCTCATTATTATCCAAGATTGCTTATACGTAAGTATTTACTGAGGCTATATTTTTCATCCATGCCCATAAAATGTTTTTCATAAATTGTTTAATATACCTCCATGTATGTTAAATTTCATGTTTACCCCTCTTTGACTTTTACTTTCTGTTATGTAAGGAATATTTCTTTTGTTTACCAAATGAGGAACTTTTTGACTTTTCTGACAAAAGTACGAGAAGAATGTAATTTTTAACTTTTACGGCGTGAATGGATTTTTAAGATTTCATAACAACATATTTTAGTGATGTTTCCTCTACAAAATTTTATGAATATTTTCAAAAAAATAATTTTCTTTTATGATTTCATGTCATTTTGTAAAAAGAAAATGATTTTGAAGAAGAACATATATTTTCCTCAAGAATTCATTTCAAGTGTTTAATCAAATCCATTTTCCATCTAAGATGACATTATTTCATATGTGTATGTTTCAAGTATAATGTATCTATGAATTACCTGTATTTTCTTCTCTTATAATGAAATTATATCCATTTGTTTTATATGGATTATTTTATGATGGGATGATGTTTATGAAACACATTTTATTCTTTGGGTTATGATGAATGTTTGATGATTATTTTGAGGCACATGTAAGATTGATTTAATTATGATATGTGAGGGGGCCTATATCTCCCTCCAATTAATTGGGTAACTATTTATATCTCATGAGATAGACATGGCTGGAATGGTAAGTTAATATGGGTCAGTGTTATAGGACTGAAATGAGGAGTGAACTCGATTCAGAAAGGGACATTGTCCACTAAAATGGTCTTGGAAGTAATGCCTCGACTACTATGGAAATCATATCATGTGATTAATGTTTTTCCAAAATTACATGTTTTATTCCCATGCTATTTTATCAGGATTGATGTTCCCTTATAATATATGCCTTACGTACTTCCAAGATTGATGTCATTTCTCAAGACTTTGATGTTTAGATTTTATGTTCATGTTTTTACATTCAAATGATTATGGATTGTTTTATGTTCTCTATGTTTACCCTTAATGGGCATTTTAGCTCACCCTTTTTTATGTTTATCTTTTCCCCATGATTTAAAGATAGATTTTAGGTATGAAAATAAAAGGGGAAGATCTTTATGGGAGATGTTGACAATCTTTCACCAAGATTAGAAGATTACATTCTGAGTTTCCAATGACACTAAACTATTATGGTCCTTTGGTGTCTATTTTTGTTATGTATTATGTATTCCGAAAAAGTAATGTAATGTCCTTGTACATCAAGATTTGGGTCCCTATAGTTGGTATCATAGGAAAGGTTTCTTTAACCATTGGAAACTAGGATGTGAAAACTTTAGTGAGATCCCTAGAGATATTACTAAAGTATGTCTAGGGATGTACCGTAGGTTAAGTATAAGTAAATATTATACTCCTAGAATTATTGTAACGATCATAGAAATATACTTAAGATGTTATATATTGAAGGTACTCCCCCTTTATTATGTTGTTTTCCCTAGAATGATTTTTGCCTCTCACACTATTCTTTTTGGGTTTTAGACGATTGTTGGAACCTGAAGGAACTGTGTTGATCAATGTAATGGACGATGTAATGATTGTCGTCTGGAACAAACCAACGTTATGGTAGATGGAGTGAATAATCATATTGATATACTTACACAATCTATGAAACTTTCTGTACTTCCAAATGAGCCGAGAAGGGAACAATATTCTATTGAGTCCTTCATGAGGCAACGTCACCTTCTTTCAGTGGGTCTTACGATCCACTTGTTAATGAACAATTGATCAGTACCATTGAAAAGATATTTTTTATAATTCGCTATTTAGAATATGATAATGTCATTCTAGCTGTTTACAGTCTAGAAGGTGAATCAGACCAGTGGTAGACTCTAATTAAGAATACAAGGCCCCAAGATGAAATTGAATCCATGTAATGGGCTGAGTTCAAGAACTTTTTTTTCAGTAAGTACATCCCTCGTATTCTTTGAACAAATATAGAAAAGAAGCTCCTTGAGCTTAAGTAAGAGGATGATGAATCTGTTGGTATATACAAAGAGAATTTTACAAGACATGCAAGGTATGCATCTTGTTTTATCATCCAACCTGAAAGTAAAGTTGATCGATTTTTCAGTTTCTTAAAACCAAGTCTTCAAAGGGCATTAGCTATAAGAGACTTCAGCAGCTATGATGAAATTGTGTGTTGTGATATCAAGGAAGAAATGGAATTTTTTTTAACATATCCACCTCATGGTTTTGAAATGAAGCAAAAGATGAAGTTCAAAGTGAAATCTCAGAATAATGGTCAAAAGAAGATGAATGTTTCTTTATGCTTAATTTGTTGAAAGAAGCATGGTGGAGATTGTCATAAAGGGACTAAAAAATGTTTTAAGTGTGGAAAATAAGGTCATCGACCAGCTGAGTGTCGAAGTATTGGAAAAAGGATTGCTAATTATGTGAATAAAGAAATGTCTACCGAGAATGCTCCACCAACACATCAATGCTTCAAGTGCAAGGAAATGGGGCATTATGATAATCAATTCCCTAATCCAAGGGTTAATGATGAGAGACATGAGCAACCACTTAAGTAAAAGGATAAAGGGAAGTCACATGCGATCACTATTTGTGATGTTGAGTATGACAATGATGTTGTGTAATGATTAAGTGTTTATGTAATTGGATTTCAAAATAGTATCCTATAATCTCATTTATGGCATCGTGGAATTTTAGAATATCAATGTATTGGTTTTCAAAAATTATATGGTACCGGGAACCATGAAAAGTGATTGTAATATTTTTGGAAATTAGATTATATGCGCATAATTAAGGGATAAAAAGATAATGAGATGTTTGATAGTATTATTGAGCTCTTGATTGATATGAGGACATATTTATATCATGGTTTGGGAATATAGAACTTTTGGGATTTTGGTATGGGGAAGTTGTTAAATTTTGACAGCATTCATGTTTTCACTACAACTCTATGGTAATTTATGTTTCAAGAGAATACATGATTAAGGTATTCACATGTTTGGAATGTGACCAACAAGATATATCGTATGATATATGTGGGATAAATGATGGTATTCACATGATCGGTAGATTAAATTTCTAGTAATTTTTTTCTTTGTACTATGAACTTGGACAGAAGTATTTTAGATAATCCAAATGGTTGGAATGGATTATGTTGGACATTAGATATTATTGATTAAGGCTAAAAAAATTCAATATTATTTCTGGAATGTTTTAATAGTATAGTTTTAGAAAAAGGATAACCCGTAAGATGGGTGAAAACTCGTCGCGTCGGACAATGTTGTGGGAATAAAACCTGCAACTGAAGAGTGACATGCCTTTATCACATACCACTGGCCTATAGGAAGTCCCTAGTTTGTAGAAATGTGTTTTATTATACTAATCAGTATGATATATGAAGTATAATCCATTTTAGAAACCATATATGATTAATCCCAATATAGATGGACTTATGTATATTTAATAAATTTTAGTATCCTTTTTTTGAGACAGATTGAATGACCTATCATTCTATCGCATGATCGGTTAACACTTCACTGAAGAAAAATTCAACTTCATTTCTTTAAGAGATGATGTGGAAATTATTCAATCCACAAACAACAGAAATATTGTACCAAAATCAAGTAAGTATTTCTTTTAATTCAACAATTCATCAACTTTCGGGAAATGATTTGAATACAAAAAAATGTTGTCCTAGTGTCCTTTTATCTGATGAATCAGATGGTACCTTAAATCATAAAAAATTTATAGCTTTTTTATTGTGGGATTTTTCATCGCCATGATCTCTACCACTCTTCATCAGAGCATGATGGTTAGATTTCTCTTCCATATCCATATTTTCACATTTGTTCTCCTATGTGAAACCCCATTGATTAGTTAATTTGGGTAAACACTATGTTTCATACGTTAGTCTTTAAAGATATGTATTGGTATTCCTTTTTACAATGTGGGTTATGATTAAAGAAACTTTCGAGTGGTAAACTATTTATACCCCCGACGAACTTTGAGGGAGAAATTCATTTTAAGGGGGGTAGAATGTAACACCCATAGATTTTATGAAAAACATTCTTTTTAATTTCATTGATGTCTTGTGTTGTATGCTACACCAAAATGATCTTTCACTAAAAGCATCCCTGACTTGGCTTGCATTACTTGCAATCAAGACCTTCCTCGATAGCGTGTGTAGTACGTAATACCTAGTTTCACTAAATGAGATATTATTATAATATTATAATGAACTAGCCATTATGAATAGTAATTGTAAGAACCCGGATCTTTGTTTAGGTATGTTTTTCTTTTTTTCTGTAGTTTTTATGAAAAAATGAATTTTTCTAGAAATTTTCAAGGTACATGCTGTGTAATTTCTGAGTACATGTCGTGTACTCTGATCCGGCTCGAAGACGTGTGTTGGCCATGCCCGGGCCACACACATGGTGTGTAGGGGTGATGTGGAGACCGATTTTGGTGGAGTATGGAAAGGACCCAGTACACGTTGTGTACTCTAAAATTATATTCCGTGTAATTTTTTTTTTCACTAAACAGACTAGGGTCGCGCCAAACCCCCAATATCATCTTCCTCTCTAGTTTTCGTTCGTTAGAAGCCACCCGTCTGACTGGATCTTCGACGAGCTCCCACCTCATCGTCTGTCTGATTCGAGCACAATCGATTGCATTGGAAGCGCAGCGGTGAGTTCTTCCTTCTGCTTGAGCCTTGTTTCTTGATTCGTCCTAGTTTCAATGTTATCGTAGGTTGAGCATTTTGTGTGTTTTCAAAGATCTACATCGTTTTAAGGGGAATCTGTCGTCGTGGTTCACATAGATCGATCTCCTAGGATCGAGGTAGGTGGTTTGTGCCTTTCTGTAGAAATTTCAGGAATATTTTGTTCAAATTCCACAAATACACTTGAATGTGGTATTGCGTGTTCCTGTTTTTCCCTTATTGTATTGCCTGCTTTTCTTGATTTCTAGAGCAGATGTTTTTCCTGTGTTTATGGTAGTTTTACTATACCCTGAATGTTTTCTTGTCTTGTTCTTCTTGTTTGGTGTTCTATCAGTTTCCAAGCTGCGTCGTAGGATAGTGGAACTCTACCTTGTTATTTTGCTGAGCCTTAATTGATAGCCATGTAGTTCTTGAGGTTTACTTGGATGATGTACATGCACACTGAGCATGTATAGTTTCTCCCAGGACTGTGATAACCTAGAGTAGTAGACCAAATGGAGAATTAACGGAAGGGATTTTCCATAGTGTCTTTAAATTACGATACAAGACCACAAGGGGAATTGACGTTGAGTGATTCTTCAGAAATACTGTAGTTCCTCGACGCGGTCCACATGGGGAATAGACATTGAGTGCTTCCCCAGAGATCCTTTAGCATGATACGAGACTATAGGGGGAATTGACGGTGAGTGCTTCCCCAGAGATTCTATCTTTTTCAGAGCTGATCCAGAGGGGTGAGACTATGTGTGCCTCCTAGAGGGTTGCAGGTATTTATAGGTTGAACCATAGGGGTTTTTCTGTGAGATCTACCTAGAGGGTTACCTATTTTCTTCTTTTTGCTGGCTGCTTACTTGTGTACTTTATTTGTTAGAACTATGGACTTTAGCTGCTTGTGATTTTCTATTTACTACCTCGTGTTTTATTACTTGCCTTGCATTCATGAACATTAGGCACAAATCTTTGGGTGATTGCCTACTGGGATTGTATCTCACACCCTGTTTGGGCCATGCATTTGGGCCCAAGAAGACTATTTTGTTGAAGGTATAGATAAGGTCAATCGCCCTTCTACTTCTGTATCTTGATTGCGCTTGAGCTGGAGAGTATGGGACCGATCAAGGGCTCGCGATGCTGAGGAGTTTTTTTGTTTTTCTTTTTCACTTGTCTTCAGTTGTATTATAACACGTTGTTGTCTTTGCTGCTTTCCATAGATACTTTTACCTACTACATCATTTTCATCATTGCTATATATATTATTTGAAACCGCTGTTTGGTTTCTGTTGTTATGAATTTTGTTACAGATTCCGTTGTTGACTGTTTTTTTACAGCTGTATACCTTACAAAATGATGGCATATTTTCCCCACCAACTCACCAAGGCCCTCAATGCTAGTTGGAAGCCTCTGGAATTTGGGGAAATGCGCTTGAGGTCATGTGGAGATCCAGGTATGGGGCACCGGTGGAGGGGCTATGGATTCGGGTCATTACAAAGTTGTATCAGAGGAGTTCTTTTGTATTCATTTACTGTTTGGAGACTTTATCCAGGGATTGGATGAACTCGGTACTTGATATTAAGGTGTGCTCGGGAGTAGATAACCTGTGTATAGGGAAAATCTATACTACCTTGTTAATTGCAGTTTTCTGGTTTTGAGTTATTTATGGTTGATATGTTTTCACCTAGAGTGATTCGCATGAATTGTGCTGTAATTGTTTGGATATTTCGGTTTTATTTGTGTCGCAACCCGGTGAGATGAGGTTATTCCATGTCATGCATGATATAGGCACTTCTAGAAATAACATGTCATGCATTCTTGCCGTGCCATCTAGGGTGGATTAGCGATTGCATGCTATTGTGATAGAATTTTTCGAGATTATGCATGCTGTTGTGATAGATTCATGTTAGAATCCCTACTGTTATGTTAGAGAGTTTTTTGTGTTCCCTTGTATGTGACTATGGGATATGCCATGCTTTTATTCGTGGGGAGTATGGGCCCTCGCGGATCGGAATTTGGAACCTCTTTCCCCTGTTTCTAGTATTTTTGGGAGTCTGAGCAGTTTCTGAGCTAGTACCCAGAAAAACCCAGAATACACGGCGTGTACTTTTTGGATACACACTGGGTAGTTTTCAGGCCTTGTCACAGACCGTGTGAGAAAAACACGGTGTCGTGAAAGTTTCTTTAAGAACATGCCGTGTATGGTAGGTATACGCCGTGTAAGTTCAGAGTCGTGTACCCAGTCGTATCACTAACAACACGGGTCAGGGATGCTTGGGTAGAAAATTCGGTTTCCATAGAGAACATGCCGTGTAGTCCTATTTAGGTACCTAGTCATGTCACTAACAACACGGTCTGACTATACATTCATTTCCACACGCCGTGTTTTCTCTGAACAGGTCATATGGTCTTGTCCAGGTACCCGACCATGTCACAAACAACACGAGAAGGTGTCACCTTTCCTATACACGCCTTGATTGTTTGGAACATGCCGTTTAAGGTTCAGCCATGAAGGTGGCCATGTGTTTAACAACACTGGCTGCCGAAGCCTTGTCCACTACACACTGTGTCCGTAGTAAACACACCGTGTAGTCTCAGTTTAAGAAAAACCGTGTGGGTTAGCCATGTATAGAGACTCGAGCTGGGGAACAATTTTCAAGTACACTCCATGTGTGGGTTCAACACGCCGTGTAGTTTGAATTGTACATGACTTGTAGGGATGGAGTACACGCCCATTTCAGTGGGTTTAGAAGACACGTCGTGTAGTTTTATACATGCCGTGTTATCAAGTTTTGTAAACATGTGTGTTTTCTTTCCCTGTTTATGATTTGTACACTTATGTTCGTTGTCCTTGTTTTCCTGATCTATGGTGTGCTTTTTATCTTTCAGAGCTATGCCTTTGAGACATCCTCTGGTCGTACATCTGTCATCGGCCATTGATTAGACGCTAGATAGGGCTGATCAGAGACTTCTTGCCGATCCTCCAGTCCAGCCAGCCTTGACACCGACTATTATACCAATTGTAGGTCCTGATGCACAGTTCAGGGAAGGTTTCATGAGGATTATGCAGGACTTCTAGGGAGCGCTGCCTCCTACCACGTCTATGGAAAACTTGACGCGAGATTTCCAGCAGCAGCATCCTCCTACTTTCTCGGGGGAAGGAGGACCTCAGGCTGCAGATCCATGGCTGGAATACATGCTAACTATCTTCAAGAATCTAGAGCCGCCTCCAAATAGGCTGTTCAAACTCACCAGATACATGCTCCGAGAATCCACCAAGATGTGGTGGGACGTGATCTCGCAGGCGGTTCAACATCAGGCTATGTCTTGGGAGGAGTTCCAGCGCGTATTCTATGACTACTTCTACTCGGAGACCCTGAGGGCTGACCGAGCCCAGGAGTTCATGAGCATAGAGCAGGGTACTCTTTCTATCATGGAGTATTCCTCTTGTTTCACCGAGATGTATCGCTTCACGCCCCTCCGAGATTGGAGTGTGGTGTTCTTAGTAAGGAACTATGAGGATGGTCTTAGGCGGGAGATCCACTCACAGGTGAACATCTTCCAGTTGACTTCCATTACTTCCATTGTCAACCAGGCACTGATTGTGGAGCACAATATGAGAGACTCTGGAGCTGTGAGCCATGGCGGTTCCACTTCCAGAGCTAGTCTTCCTCTAGATGACATCAAGAAGTGTTGTAGAGAGCCTACATGTGGTGATCCAAGGAAGCGAGATACCTCGTCAGGAAGCCAGGTGACATGCTACCAGTGTGGCTGGTCAGGTCACACGAGGCCGCAGTGCTAGAGGGACCCCGTGGAGTGCTGATCATGTGGAAATATGGGTCACCTTCAGTGTTTCTGCCAGGTTTTCTCACCAGTAGTGGGTGACCGTGGTTTTTCAATGACTCATTGTTCAGGAGTAGCACCACCAGTTTTTCACCAGTCAGGGAACCAGAATTCTTCCGACCATTCTGGCTAAGGTGGAGGTCAAGGTTGTGGCGGTCAGCCACCAGTTCCTCAGCACCAGTAGGGAGGTTCAGCTCAGAGTGGTCAGCCAGGGGCATAGGGCCGCAGTACAGGCTAGTATTTCGCCGTGGAGAAGACCTATTAAGAGCAGTATCCCGACCCTTCTACTGTTTGAGGTACGATTTTAGTAGCCTCACTTTTATCTTCATCTATTTTTTATACTATTACTATGCATTGAATTATCTTTATTGCTATTGTGGAGAGCCATGGACTCTTCGTCTTTTCATCTACTGACTTGTTGACACTAGACACACCTTTGGGGATGAGGACATATAGTGTATGCCAGTGTAGAGAGTGCCATCTCGAGGTTGCAGGGTATCACTTCTTATGTTATCTCTATGTCTTAGAGATGATAGGATATGATTTCATCCTCAAAATGGATTGGTTGATTCCCTTTCAGGTTTTCATCGACTTTTATCACTACAGAGTGATTTTTGTATCACCAGAAGGCGAGTCTTTTCTCCATAAGGGCGAGTGGGATGTTCGGGCGAGTCGGGCAGGACTCGAGCATCTTGGGCTAGGAAGGGTGATGGACCAGACTGCTATCCTATATCTAGATGATCAGGGGACTCCATAGTTGGCTTTTCCTCCATTTTTGTATCTCTTTAGGAACATCTTTCCAGATGAATTTTCAGGTTTCCCCGGAGCTTGAGGTTGAATTCTCTATTGAGCTCATGCCAGGAGTGGTACCAGTGTCCATTCCTCCCTATAGGATGTCTACAACAGAGTTGCAGGAGCTCAAGAAGCAGTTGGAGGAGCAACATGCTAAGGTTTTAATCTGACCCAGTACTTCTCCTTCAGGTTCGCCTGTCCTATTTGCAAAGAAGGAAGACGGTACCCTTTGGCTTTTTGTGGATTATCAGTCACTAAACCAACTGACAGTCAATAACCTATATCTTTTTCCGATATTTGATGATATTTTCGATCAGCTTCGAGGAGCCTGGGTGTTCTCGAAGATCAACATGCGGTCTGATTATCATCAGTTGTGCGTTAGACCATCAGATATACCTCTAAATTCCTTCAGGAGCAGGTATGGTCTTTATGAGTATACAATCATGCCTTTCGGTCTCACAAATGCACCTGCAGTTTTCATGGCACTGATGAACCGAGTGATCCATCCTTACTTGGACTCCTTTTCCATGGTCTTCGTGTATGATATCGTGGTGTACTCTCGCACTCGACAAAACAATTCCACACCTCTTGAGATCGTTCTCAGTTCACTGAGAGAGCATCTAATTTATTATAAACTCTCGAAGTGCCACTTCTGTATGGATCAGATTCAATTCTTGGGTCACGTCATCTCAGAGGCAGGAGTGTGGACCAGAGAAAGTAAGAGAAATAGTTTCCTTGGAGCAGCCGAAAAACGTCTTTGGGGTACAAAGTTTCCTAGGGTGTTCTGGATACTACAGACACTTCATTCATGACTTTTCTCGTCTAGAAGCACCTTTGAGAGGTCTGACCAAGAAGGGGGCGAAGTTCTTATGGTCATATTCTTGTGAGTCATCCTTTCAGGAGCTGAAAGAAAGGTTGATGTCAGCACCGATACTAGTCTTGCCTGAGCCAAGAGAGAACTACACAGTTTACTCTGATGCATCTGGTATCGTGTTGGGAGCTGTTCTTATGCATGGGTATGGAGTCGTTGCGTACGGGTCTCGGTAGTTGATGACACATGAGAGGAACTACCCTACACACGATCTGGAGTTGGAAGCTGTTGTTCATGCCTTACACTGTTATAGACACTATCTGCTGGGAGAAAACTTTGTGGTCTTCACCGACCAGAAGAGTCTCTAGTATATCTTCAATCAGCGTGATCTAAATCTGAGGCAGTGCAGGTGGGTCGAGTATCTTCAGTATTTTGATTTTGATAATGCATATACGCTACGGAAAGGTAACGTAGTGGCAGATGCGTTGAGTAAGAGAACTCAAATTCAGTTAGTTCAGGAGGCTAGTAGTGAGTGGAACCTGATGGATCTATTCTATGAGTTGCATCTGGTGGTGTATGACAGATAGGGATAGACTTTCTTATCTTTTGTAGCTATTACCTTTACACTTCTTGATCGGGTGAGGTTGAGGCAACTATCAGACTCTGAAGGCTTAGTCCTGTGGGAGAGTATGTCAGGAGAGGACCATATTCCTGGATGGGCAGTTGGCGAGGATGAGATCTTGCGTTTCCAGGGATGTGTATGGGTTCCAGCAAACATATGTGAGTAGCTGATGTGGGATTTTCTTTCCTCGATTTGGGTAGTTCATCCTGGTGTCACCAAGATGTATCGGGATCTTTATCGCCAGTACTGGTGGCCAGGTATGAAGAATGATGTTGCTGGTTTTGTTATGAAATGTCCTACTTGTTAGCAGGTGAAGGCAGAGCATCAACGACCAGAAGGCCTTTTATAGCAGTTACCCATTCCAGAGTGGAAGTGGAACGATGTCGCAATGGACTTCAAGACTAGGTTTCTGAGGACACCTCGAGGGAACGATGCTTTTCGGGTTGTCGTTGACAGGATTATGAAGGTTGCACACTTCATTCCCATTAAGGAGACCTTCAATATTGAGGATATGAGACATCTTTACATCTGGGAGATCATTTATATGCATGAAGTTCCACACTCCATTGTTTTAGACAGGGATGCACGCTTTACCTCTCAGTTCTGGTAGGTACTATAAAAGGCCTTGGGTAAACATGTACTTTTGAGTACAGCATACCATCCCTAGACTGATGGCCAGTCCGAGTGCACATTCCAGGTGCTCGAGGATATGATCTGAGATTGAATCCTAGACTTTGGAGGTTCTTGGGAGAAGCATATCCATCTGGTGGAGTTCTCCTACAACAACTGTTTCCAGGAGACCATTCATATGGCACCATACAAGGCTTTGTATGGTAGGCCATGCCTATAACCCTTATGCTGGCTGAAGGTAGGTGAGGCAGCTCTGCTGGGAACTCATCTCATCTAGAAGACTTTAGAGAAAATAGAGCTGGTTTGGAAGCGAATGGATATAGAATAGTCTTGACAGAAGTCTTATGTTGATCAGCGGAGACGACCTCTAGAGTTTCACGTCGGAGATCAGGTGTTCTAGCGTGTCACACCAAGGTTGGGACACAACAGGATTCAGAGACAGGGTAAGCTTTCACCATGGTACATCAGGCCGTTTGAGGTCTTGGAGATAGTTGGGCCGGTTGCCTATCGATTGCAGCTACCTCAGAGGTACTTGGCTATGCACGACGTCTTCCACGTCTCTCAACTCTGACGTTACTTTTCAGACCTGTCTCACGCCTTTTAGCCCGAGGAAGTCAATCATGAAGCGGATGCGTTGTTCGAGGATCATCCTATCCAGATTGTCGATCACAATATGAAGGTTCTCCATGGGAGTTCTATCCCTTTGGTACGGTTGCTACTGCAGCACGGGTGCTATACAGCACGGGCAAGTACATGATGAGACCGGGGAAAGGGAGGCCGATGTACGACCGCAGTGGATGGAACTATTCGGGGATTCCTCTTCTACACCCTATTAGGGAAATTCTGGGACGAATTTCATTAAGGGGGGAAGTTTGTAAGAACCCGGATGTTTGTTCAGGTATATTTTTCTTTTTTTTTTCTGATGTTTTTAAGAAAAAATGAATTTTTCTGGAAATTCTCAAAGTACACGCCGTGTACTTTCTGAGTACACGCCGTGTACTTTTATCCGGCTATAAGCCGTGTGCTGGCCGTGCTCGGGCCACACACACGGTGTGTAGGGGTGACGTGGAGGCCAATTTTGGAGGAGTACGGAATATACCTAGTACACGCCATGTACTGTAAAAGTACACACCATGTACTTTCTATTTTCTTCACTAAACAGACCGGGGTAACGCCTAACCCCCAAAATCATCTTCTTCTACATTTTTTGTTCATCCGAAGCGACTCATACAGCCGGATCTTCGACGAGATCCCGCCTCATTGTCTGTTCCCCAATTAGAGCAAGGTTGATTGCGTTGGAAGCACATCAGTGAGATCTTCCTTCTGCTTGAGCCTTGATTCTTGATTCCTCCAACTTTCCATGTTATCATAGGTTGAGAGTTTTGTGCGTTTTCTCATATCTACATCGTTCTATGGGGAATCTATTGTCGTAGTTCACATATATTGATCTCCAAGGATCGAGGTAGGTGGATTGTGCCTTTCCATAGAATGTTGATGAATATTTTGTGAAAATCCCACCAATACCCTTGAACGGGGTTTTGCGTGTTCCTGTTTTGCCCTTGTTGTATTGCCTTTTTTGCTTGATTGCTAGAGTAGATGTTTTGCCTGTTTTTATTGTAGTTTTACTGTACCTCAAATGTTTTCTAGGCTTGTTCTGCCTGTTTGGTGTTCTTCCCGATTCCATGCTTAGTCGTAGGACATTGTAGCTGTAACCATGTTATGCTACTGAGCCTTTGTTGATAGCCAAGTAGTTCTTGAGGTTTACTTGGATGATGTACACGTGCACTGAGTATGTTTAGTTTCACTCAAGACTATGAGAACCTAGTGTAGTAGACCAAAGGGATAATTGATGGAAGGGCTTCTCCAGAGTGTCTTTTAATTACGATACGAGACCACAGGGGGAATTGACGTTGAGTGCTTCCTTAGAGAGTCTGTAGTTCCTCGATGTGGGACACAGGGGGGAATAGACGTTGAGTTCTTCCCCAGAGAGCCTTTAGCACGATATGAGTCTATATGGGGAATTGACGGCGAGTTCTTCCCCAGAGAGTCTATATTTTTTAGTGCTGAACGAGAGGGTTGAGACTGTGTGCGCCTATTAGAGGGTTGCTGGTACTTATAGTTTGAACCGTAGGGGTTAGGCTATGAGAGCTACCCAGAGGGTTACGTTTTTTTTCTTGTTGCTGGCTATTTAATTCTGTACTTTATTTGTTAGAACTATGGATTGCAGCTTCTTGTGCTTTCCTGTTTACTGCTTCTTGTTTTATTACTTGCCTTGTATTCATTGACTATTAGGCACAAAATATTTGGGTTATTTCCTACTGGGATTTTATCTCACACCCTGTTTGGTCCATTCATTTGGGCCCAAGCAGACTATATTGATGTAGTTATAGATAAGGACAAGCACCTTTATACTTTAGGTTCTTGATTACGCTAGAGCTGGAGAGCATGGGAGCGAGCCGGGGCTTGCGATGCTGAGGAGTTAATTTTTTTTCTTTTTCACTTGTCTTCAGTTTAATTCTAGCATGTTGTTGTATTTTCTTCTTTCTATAGATACTTGTACCTGCTGCATCATTGTCATCATTACTGTATATATTCTTTGCTTCCGTTGTTTGGTTTCTGTTGATATGCATGTTGTAACTACTTCTGCAATTGACTACTGTTTTTCCATTGTATACCTTACCTAATGAGGGCATAGTTTCCCCACCAACTCACCAAGGTCCTCACTGCTAGTCGGCAGACTCTGGCATTTGGGGAAACACGCTTGAGGTCATGTGGCGAACCAGGTACGGGGCACTAGTGGAGGGGTTCCGGATTTAGGTCGTTATAGTAATACCCACATTTTGAAATTTTATAAATTTTATCATTCAAAATGGACTTCATTTTTGGATTCGGAATATCGAAATTATCCTAGGGTGAATTTTTGGTATTTTTCTGAAATCTTTCAATTTTTGATGAATAGTGAAAACACTAGGTTACTATTTAAAAACCGACTTTTTATTTAAATAATTATTTATTTTATTTAAATATATTTTAGTTCAAAATTGATAAATAATACCTATATAATTTCAATGTAATTCATTGGAGTCATTTTATAATATTTTTAGATATATAAAAATTTTATTGAACTTTTCACCGTCTTTTACCCACCTCCTTGGAGAATTTGAAAATTTACATAAAACTTAATTTTACCACTTATGTGAGTGGAATTTCGAAAATCAAAGAGACATGGTAAATATCAAGGACTAAAATGTGATTCAATAAGATACAAATTTTTTTTAATAGTAACTTTTTACTTTTATTTACCACGGTTTAAAGTAAATAAGGGAATTAAGGGTAAAAATGTTATTATTACTACCCTAACACACGTCCTAATTGTATTGGATAAGTGTAATTAGACCAAAAGAAACTTTATAAATAAAATATTATCATTTATATCCACTTATATTAGATTAGGACATTTATTATTATTTTATTTAATGAAAAACTAAAATAGTTATAATCAATGTTTAATAACTTAAACATTTTTAACATAGGGTTATACATAATATAAAATCGACTATAAATATTAATTAGAAATCTAAAAATATTTCCTACAGAATGGTAATTAATTTATAATTTTTAGACATTATATAATTTAATTTATTTATGACACAATGATAATACAGTAATTACCTTATTAATGAACTATTAACATAATTGATATTATAAATACCCAAATAAATTTAATTTTAGGATTTTTATGAATTACAATAATTTTCTAGGTTAATATGACATGTTAGTATTGATTTAATTAACTTTTTTTGAAATAATCACACTATTATGAGTTTAACAAAAATCATGTACCAAATAGTTTCAAAATTGACATAAAATAGTTTTTAAAAATATATAATATTATTAATTGTTATTTTATTCCTAAAAATCTATTGTTCAGAAGCATGACTTAGATAATGATATATATATTAATAATAATCATCTTGGGGTTATTTTGGATTGTTATAGTTTGTTTATTAACAATCGAGTGTAAGAAAACATAAAGACACGGTAAAAGTTTAATTATTTATCTTAGAGTTAAATCTAAATGATAAGGATAAAATAGTAACCTGAACTTTTCTAAAACCTATTGGTTGGGAGTATTTCGAACCCTGCACACTTTAGCATCGAAATAAATCAATTTGGGGCTATTATAAACCGAATATGACTTTATTATAAAATAATATTTTAAGTTTTTCCTACGGTGCCCCTCTCCTCCCTTATAAAAGAGCACCTCCCCCCTCTCCTCCTCACACCATTTTGAGCCTTGAATCTCATACATAATCTACCAATTTCACATCCACACTTCCCTAGAAACCTTATTGAGGTACTGGAATTCTCAAAAGACCAACTCTAGTGCCCTAAGAAGAAGATTAAAGGAGGTTCGTCGAAGAAGATGTAATCTCTTCTATCGATTCTTTCAAGTTTCTTTCTTTGTCAAGTTGTTCTTCTTTAGTTGTTTCAACACATATTAATAAAATATGTATTACATATATAGTGATATGGTATTAAAAATATTAAACATGCCCATTTAACCTTCTATCCATCCTATGGAAAATGAAATCATCGCGCATGAGTACGTACGGAATACCATCTCCACACTGTGGTGTAATCTGTTTTTCCACCACCACCTTACATGGATGGGTATAATGATGTAATGAATAACTATATATGATTATTATAACGTCATACTGATTATATGATATTATATCATCCACTCCAATTCCATTCAATAAATAGGGGAACGATATCATCGCTCATGCGTACGTACGGATTACCGTCTCCACGACGCGATGAGATTCATTTTCAATGTTAACAATTCATTAATGATTATAAAGTATATATAGTATGTAACCATAAAATATATGACAAAATAATTCTAATAGATTTATTTATATATATGTATTTCATCTACTTAATTCCATTCAAGTCAACAAGGAAAGGAAAACAACGTTCATGCATAAGTACGACCTACCATCTCCATGAACGGTGTATTTCATTTCATTAATCTATCTATTATATATATATATACTGAATATATATGATATATAAATCATTATTTACATTATGGAAGTAAGTAAATCATGATATAAGTAATAATAATATCAATAACATAAAATCAAAACACGTACGATAAATGAAATGATTTAAACCAAAATGCTGCTTTAACATGGAATTTATAAAAGAATGGGTATTATAAATTCCTAATGGAACCATATATGATATGATAACAATGAATTTTATTCTATAATATGTCAATAACATTATTTAAATCATTATACAATAGGTCCAGATACATACGAAGCATATCATACATAAGGTAAGGGATAATTTTGCAAATCTCATTTTTATCCGAGATTTCTTATACGTATATATTTACTGAGGTTATATTTTTTTATCCATGACCATAAAATGATTTTCAAAAATTGTTTAATATTATTCCATTTATGTTTAATGTCATGTTTACCCCTCTTTGACTTTTATATTGTGTTATGGAAGGAATATTTCTTTTGTTTACCAAACGAGTAACTTTTTGACTTTTCTCACAAAAGTATGCGAAGATTGTTATTTTTAACTTATATAGTGTGAATGGATTATTATGGTTTCATAACAACTTATTTCAATGAAGTTTCCTCTACAAAACTTTATCACTATTTTCAAAAAAATAGTTTTTTATGATTTCATGACATTTTGTGAAAAGAAAATGATTTTGAAGAAGAAAGGATGTTTTCCTCAAGAATTCATTTCAAGTGTTTTATCAAATCCATTTTCCATCTAAGATGACATTATTTCATATGTGTATGTTTCAAGTATAATGCCTCTATTATTTACATGGTTTTTCTTCTCTTATGATGAAATTATATCCATTTGTTTTATATGGATTATGTTATGATGGGATGATGTTTATGAAACCCATTTTATTCATTGGGTTATGATGAATGATTTATGATTATTTTGTGGCACAAGTATGAATGATTTCATTATGAGATTTGTGGGACCTATATCTCCCCCCAATTAATTGGGTAAAGATTGATATCTCATGATATAGACATGGCTGGAATGGTATGTTAATCAGGTTCAGTGTTACTGGACTGAAACGAGGAGTGAACTCGATTCTGAAATGGACTTCGTCCACTAAGATGGTCTTGGCTGTAATGTCTTGGATAATATGGATATCATATAATGTGATTAATTGTTTTCCAAAATTACATGTTTTATTTATATGATATTTTATTCTGAATGAAGTTCCCTTATGATATATGCCTTACGTACTTCCACGATTCATGTCTTTGCTCAAGATTTTGATGTTTAGATTTTTTTTCATGTTTTTACATTCAAATGTTTATGGATTGTTTTATGTTATCTATGTTTACCCTTACTGGGAATTTAAGCTCACCCATTTTTATGTTTTATTTTCCACAAGATTTAATGAAATGTTTTAGGAATGAAAATTAAAGGGGAATATCTTTATGGGAGATGTTGAAGATCTTTCCCCAAGATTAGAAGATTATATTCCAAGTTTCCAAAGACTCTAAACTATTACTGTCCTTTGGTGTTTATTTTTGTTATTTATTATATATTTTGAAAATGTAATGTAATGTCATTTTACATCAAGATTTGGGTCTCTACATGATGGTTCAATTGGTGACTAATATTTGATATTGTGGTTCTTTGAACTATAGATGGATGTACCCCACTGAACAGTATATGATGATTTTGAAAGGTTTTGTCAAAAATCGAAGTTGGCCAGAGGGTTTTATTGTAGAGAAATATATTATTGAGGAAACCATTCAATTATATACCAAATAAATATCTTATGTGGAGTGCGTTGGTCTCCTCAAATCTCATCACACTGGATGCATTGAGGGTGATGAAATTTCATGAAGAGATGTTGTGGTAATCAATATTACAGATCCTGAGTAGTCCCCATTTATGTTTTTTCATAACATATGGAAGGATTCTACAAATATATAAACCCATAACGAAATTATTAGGCAGTTGAATCCATCACTGGATGAAAAAATGATATCAAATACACATAATAACCAGTTTATAGGATGGTTTCCAGACAATATTTTTAAGGACTTAGCTGAAAATACAAATTCAATTTCAGAACAACTTATATGGATAGCCATAGGACCAAGTGTTTATGTATTATCTTCCAATGGTTATGTAATTAATGGTTATACCTTCTATACAGATGCACATTATGAAGATAGTACCATGAAAAATATTGGAGTTACACTTGTGGCTGATGTGATGCACGTTTCTAGTAGTAAGGACAGAAATCCAATTTATGAAAATATTTCGTAATTTGGAATTATAATACATATATGGGAGTTGGATTATACGACATTCCAAAATCTGGTTTTCAATGAAAAGGGTGGATAAAAATATTGGCGTTAATATAGATTAATTGATATTTGTGAAAGTTGAATTTAGCAGAGAAGGGCAAAAAGAAGAAAATTTTATAATGGCATCGCAAGAGGTTTACATATTTTTTGTTCTTGATCCCACAAACTGAAAGTGGATGATTGTTATGTAAATATCCAAAACTACTAAAAGGTCTAGTGAAAATTCATTTGAGAATGATCCTTTTAGTGGTACTTTTCAATAATTACACAACAGTCCCAATGTTGGTTACATTTATTTACATTTTAGGAGACCACAATGAAGTGTCTTGGATAATCGATAGAGGAGTAAAAACCTTTCAGCATTTGAAAAGAAGAAAGAGAGTTCAATAAATAGGTTATATTTTGTTTGTAATATAGATCTTGTTATGTCATGTTATTATTTTATCATTACTGAATTTATGTAATATAAATTAACTGTTCAACAACTTTTTCAGATAATGACTTCTGCACGTTCTGGTGCTCCTAACCCCAAGGCTGAACAAGTCTCTCACGTAGCAGGTGGTACTGTTACTTCGTATAGTGCAGAGAAATAACAACAATATAAACCTATTACTACTCCTATTATTGAGGTCCAACAACCATCATCACATGTTGTTTCTACCATTTCAGATAAACATATAGATGATGTTGATATCGATGAAATGGTCAGAGATAAAGGGTCGACGTTCAAGAAAACACAGGTCGGTCGTAGTTTGACGATGTTATCCAATGTTCTCAAGGGAAAAGGAATGGAATCAAATTTTATGTTATTATTACAACATGTTAATCCCAATAAGTTTACGTTTAGTAGTTACATTGGAATTTTCACTCAGCAACATGTGCTGATTGACATAGATTCATATCACTATGTTGTGTCTGGGTTGAAGGATGTGATATGGGATGAAATTACAGTAACATTTTGATATTATTTCTTTAATTTAATAGAAAATAAAATAATGAAATAGTGTCTTATTCTTCTCAATCTCTTGTAGAGTACATTTATAGTATCCGATTTAATCAATAATTATGTACTAAGGCTTACAGCAAGTATTCATAGGGGTTTTCTAACTATAAAACAAAATTTCACAAAAAATAATCCAAAGGTAAAATAAACCCATAACCACACCTTCTCCATGCTCACCTAATATCCCAGGAAGCATGGGATGCATTTATTGGCCGCCGTGGTGATGAGATGTTTCAGGTACATTGTGGATGATAATACATTTTTTAAGGATACTTTTTTTATAAATTTGATTGTCAATATTTCATTTATGAATCAACAACTCAGAAATGAGAATAAGGAATGTGCATCAAGACCAACATACCCCTATCATAAATTATGGATTGGTTATGCTTTACTAGAAAATAAAATTGTATGTATTTTAAATTTAAAATAATATTGTCTGGTGCCAAGAAACAACATCATAATTATAATTCTATATTTATATCTAGATTAATGAGTCTAAATCCAAATACACTTCCATCCCAAGTCATGTGATCTGGAAGGAGGCATATGTCAATATTGAAGGGAAGCTAGTAGATTAAAAATCACAAAAAATATTGGGAAATATTTGTATGTTTTACATGATAAAAGTTTTTGTTTTAAATTGCTATTACATAATAATAATTATTAATTTTCCTATATAAAAAAGTAACATGAATAAAAAACTCTTATAGCAGATACATACCTATTGTTGAGGGATTTGAAGCATCAAGAACAATACGATCATGTCAGAGGTGCAGTGTTTGGGGTGACACGCCGATAATATTTTGAGAAAAAAAACCAAATGAATGAGAGATATGAAGAAATGAAATGAATGAGGGAATAAATAGAAACTCTGGAAAAAATTATTAAGTGTTACTATGATTATTAAGACATCATTATACACCCTCTTTCCAATAAAACATGAAGTGAAATATCATTTATCTATACGTTTATCTTGTCATCTTGACATAGGGATATAATTAAATTTATACCACCATAATTTGTTGATGAGTATTATGTTGGGTTTAATGATTTTATTTAATATATGTAACATAATTAAAATACATTTATTATAATATAATTATTTCATACATACCATTAAATCGTTAGGGAAACAATAACATTGTAAATGTGTTTGTGTTGACGACCACCTCCATGTGGTGTTATGATTTATTTTTCATATCTTTTTTAAATGGTTCATAATGAGGAATATTTTTATGTGTATATATTATAAATATATTTCAATAATTATACTAGAAATAGGAAATATTTTTTATATTTCATTTGTTTTATCCATTTAAAAATGAAAATAGAAATCGTGTGTATACACGACATATCATCGCCTTGAATAGTGTAATTCATGTTTGTATCAATATCTTTTATAGATGACATTAAATATGTATGTTACGACTATATACTATATTTGTATAAATAATAATTTTATGAATATTGTTGATCTAATATTAATGGATTTATATTAGAACTAGAGAACTGAAACACTCATGTTAAACATTATAGTTAACACTGGGAAATGATGATTTAAATATGGACTTTATTATAAAATAAAGTAATGTAATGTTAAAAAGTGAAAATATATGATATTATAATTATTAATATGACTCTGTTATAGAACAATAATAAATTATAAATTATTATAAATTAGTTTATTGTGATGAAAGCAATGAGAATAAAATGATAAGGGTTTTTTTGTTACAATCTCATTATTTATCAGGATTATTTTAGATATATTTAGATGATGGAGTTTAATGATTAAAGTAACTTGAAAATGATAAATGTTTTTCCCTCCTTCTATTTCATAAAAAGAAATGTTTTCCATTCACTCAAGTCACCTTTTAAACTCAGGAGAGTGAAGATACAAGTTTAATTAAAATAGACTCCATTACTCTCTTTGGTCGAAGATTATTCATCATCCATGTTATTGTATTGTAAAAATATTTTCAATACTGTATTTAGTTTTATTGTATGATTTTAAGGTCATTTTTACCGATGTTTTAATTGTTATAATGTTTTTAAGGGAATGTTTTGATTATTTTCTAATTTAGCCAATTTTCAAATTACCTGAAAAACGTATAGAATAAATTTTTTTAGACTCACCTAAAATGAACAGATTTTCGAAACATATTTTTTTTATAATGAAGGATTATATTAATGATTATATCATTCATTGACAATATTTTTCTCCATTACAATTCTGTAGTTTTTTAAAAATATGTTATTTTAAAATAGAAAATATTTTTATCCAATTTTTTAAAGATATATTAATGATATTTATATTAAAAAAAGACATAAAAATTGATGTTAAATAAGATTTAATGTGTATATGATCCAAGAATACCACACTTATTTTTTCTCTATATGGTTTATATAGATGATTGTAATATGGTAATTTAACCCATTTATTTTTCATGTATTCTTCTATGATGAAATGTTTCTTAAAACCATTTATATTAATAGAATATAATTTGATGAATTTTTATGATCATAAGGAATACATATTTATTATTTTCATTATTTTATTTTAGGTAAATATATATCCCTCCAATACATTGGGAAAATATTTATATCTCATGAGATAAATAGGACTGTAATGGGGAGTAAAATCAATTTAGTAATGGATACTGTCCACTATGATATTTTTGAAAGTGGACCTAGAATACTTTTATTGTTTGGGTAATTAACAAATTCCACTCTAATAGTCATGGAAATCAACCTTCACTACAATGGATATTATTTTTATGCTTATGTGTATCCTATAATTCCATGTTTTATGTAATTGTAATGAACTCATAGATCAAGTTCATCGCTTCACGTATAAGTCATGTATTATAAACATCGATTTTTTGTAAAATTTCATAAAATTGTGATATTTGTTTAGAAATAATTGGTATTAAAATTTTAGGATATTGTTATTATCCCCATATGATCATGCTATACTTATTTGATCATTTATATCACACTTGTTTACCTCTATTGACCATATGCTACTAGCATTCTCTTATGATTCCTTTCCCAATGTTATGAATAAAGGTATTATGTATGATATGTCAATGAAGGGTGATAGTTTTGAAGAAAAAAATGAAGCTTTATGAGGATATTGATTGAACAAATTGATTTTGTTTCCATTTTTACAGATATGTCATACCGAAACAATTTTGGAATGAATCAATATGTAATATATTATTTATTCATATATTAAGATGTTGTATCTATGTATGAAAAGTATGGTTCTCTATAGTTGGTATTAGAGAAATTTATAGTAAACCATAAGAATATATGATGAAAAAATTTATTAATAACCCTAGGTATAGGTCACGAAACATGACATGATTTCATTCGACCAAACACCTAATTCAGGGGATAAAAATAAATAAAATGCCTATACTTTTACTTGAAATATTATTAATATAACTAAGTAATGATTTTTTAAATGATTTAATGACTCCATATCAATCCATGTAGTAATTTTTTATGATGGTTTAATGACACACAATTAGGGTTTTAAAACACCAAAGCAGTCATGTAATTGTAAAAAAATCATTGATTTATTTGAAATCATAATACAATGTTATTTTATTTTTTTTTTGAATATTATATATAGAGATAATGTCAATATACCATGTGGTGTCCGTGATATTCATAAAAAACATTTTTATTATCATCAATTTCATTAAAAAAGAATCATTATTGGGTAATAACTATTAAAATAACACTATATTTTTATGAAATCATATGTTAAAATATGATTATTTATTTATGAAGTGTATTAAACAAAACCACATGAATCTAATTTTTGGTATTCCTTAGAAGAAAAAAGTAGACTTTTTATGTTTTAAGACTATATAAATATAATGGAATGAAAAAAATCTAACAAATTACCATGAAATTATGTGAAATAACATGGAAATAGTATTTAAACTGTATTAATATGTTTTTGTGAAAAAATACAATTCCAATTTTTGGTGAAGACTAAATTAATAAATAGGTAAATTTAAAGATATTAATGCCTTAGAAAACAAAATTTAGCATATCAAATCAATAAAAGATAAATAAATTGTCAAAATGTCATAAAAAAGGTTGAATATGGAAATTTGAAATTTATAAAAAATTCTCAATTAAATACAATTTCATATCTTCTCATGATTAAAAATAACACATTAAGTTTTTTAAAATTTAAAACATGTGTGTAATGGTCATAACCTTGAAAATTACAACAAATTGTGGTGAAATTACTATATTACATTCCCCTAATTATATTTGATATTATCTGTAAAATAAAAAAATCCAAGGTTTTCTGTTCTATGATTGGGAGACAATACATATTTAAAGTCATCAAAATTATTTAAAACATGTGTTGGCCGGTTAAATCAAATTAAACAACATCAGACTTCTATGGAATTTCTATAAATGATCGATGCTTGTTTTATGAAATATTGGAATTGGCACCACATCTTTCCAAGTTATGGTCTTTTAATGGATGTAAAAAATATACTTTTACTATTTTAGAACACTAAATTTTCATGTTAGAGTAAAAATAAATAAAAAATTAATGTGAAATTAGGGGATAATTGGTTTTAATTTATTTAATACATTAATGAGTATTCAAAAAGATAAAATTAAATATTATATTAACATAATGAGTGATAATGATGTTTTAATGATATTAATTTCATAAAAAATATATGAGTGGGAAAAGCATAGGAAAATAACTTAGGAATGGTTTTTATAATTATACAAGTAAAACCAAATAAATTTGAGTTGTGGGATTTTCATAATGGAAAAAAATCACTTTTAGTGTTTTTAAACAATAATATGATCATCTAACAGTCAAAATATAGAAAATGACCATCAAATGATTTTATATCATCATAAAATGATCATTCAAATTTTTTAAATTTATGAGTTTATGGGATATAATATGACAAGTTATTTTATTGAAATGACCGAATAATCAATTTTTAATCATGTCATTGCCTTTATAAAAACACAATGATGGGAGGTCAATAATAAGAAAAATACCTCGTATGGCTGTGAAATCATTGGAAAATGACTAATTGTTGATTTATGAGAGGTATAAAATGGCATGTCATTAATCCAATTAATAGTTTTCTTTTGATGGGTAAAAAATGACATTAATGTGTTTTGAAAAACTAAAACAAAAATATAATTATCAAAAATATAAAATAATCATTGACTTATGTGTAATCATAATAAAATAGTGTTTCATTTTTAAGATCACATAAAATATCAATATGATGTACAATGATCTTAGAATGAGTGAAAAATATTTAACGATATTAATGTAATGAAAAATTAATGATGCAGGATCAAAATTGAGAATACAACATCAAATTATTATGAAAAGAATGAAATTTCTCTGATGGATGGTATATTAAATGATGGAATTAAAGATCTATCAATCCATATTTGAGTCAGATAAGATAGAAAAAATTTAACATTATGTGGTTTGAAATTCTAAAATATTCATTGAATTGTCAAAGCATTTTAATGTCCAAAAATAGATATGAAAACATAAAAAACCTGTTTTATAGTTTTTAGACAATTATATATAGATATAATATCAATTCAACATGAGGTGTGATCAGAATGAGTGAAATAACAATTTTAACATTATCAATGTCTATAACTACACACACCATGGGTCAAAACCAAGATGAAAACATCATATTACAATGAATCCATTGTAAAATTGGAAAATGTTGGTTTTTAAATTGTCGGAGTTGACTGTATTGAAATCTCCATTACAATTTATTCAATACAGTACAAAAATTATCCTTTAGTGTTTTAAACTATAATACATGCTTGTAATATTCAATATCATCAGAAATATCCATAGAATGATGTGAAATAATTGGAAAATTATTTTTTAAATTTTTTTATCTATGTAACTGTATAAAAATTAACAATACAATATGAAACATTCTTGAAATTATTGAATAATAATATAACAAAATATGAATGAATTTTAAAACATTTTTTATATAATAAAAAACAAAAGAAAAATTCCATTTATTACCCCAAAATCATATAAAAAGAAATATATATATATATATTTGAAATAATGGAATAGATTGCATAATTATCTGAGTTACAGATGACACAAGATTATCCAGAACACATTTTTAGTGTTTTAAAACACATTAACATGTGGGAATTAATCAAAATAATTCAAAAATATAATAATTTTTATGAATTCAATTTAAAAAACACCTGTAAATTTTATATATTTGTACAAGAAACAATCACATTAATAAAAAATTTAGTCTACTAGAATTAATTGATTATTTATTTTTAAAGTTATCATAGTTTCAAAATATGTTTATCTAGGCGTCCATATTAAGAAGGAAAATATCATATTTCCATGAAATATTAGGTAAATAAAATTAGATTTTATTTCTAAATGATGGAATAAACACTACATCAATATGTGTTATGATTTTTTTTAAAAAATAAAAATGATTTTTAGTATTTTAAAACAGTAAAACAAGAATATAAGTGAAATAAAAAAATTTACAATAGAATGATGAGAAATCATAGGAAAAAATTGATATTTATTTTTAAACTATAGAAAAAATATATATCGGACGTGTGGTATTCTTAGAATGAAACAATAAGTAGTTTTAATTATATCAGTGTCTTAAAAACTATAGATAAGTGGCTCCAAATCAATTAGTCAATATCATATTAGAATGAAATCATTAGAAATTTACCATAGATTCATGTTTATTATATAATAAAAAATATCAAATATATTAATGTTTCAATTTTTCCATAATGGAAAAAGAACATTTTGTTTTATTTTAAAACTATAAATCATATTTGTAAAAATATAAACCATAAAACAACCTCTTAATGATGTGAAATCATTGTAAAAAATTATATGAATTATTTTCAATGAGAATGAGTAAATGATTATGTAATCACATCTGTATTATGATCATAAATAATCAATAAACAGTTTTTTAAGATATATAATTGTATTTTATAACATGAATTAGTGGGACAAAACCAATGAAAAATATGGTAATTTCATAAAATCATTATAATAACACAATACATTGATATTATAAGTTTAGGAATTGATTCTATATCAATCAGAATTTTTATATTCTCAAGATTAATGAAAAAATATTTTTTCTGTTTTAAAACATAAAATCCATTTAATAACTATCAGAACCATATAAAAACCCAAATATAAGTTAAATATAATGTATTCATGGGTCTATCATCCCAGTTACACAACTGATCTCTTTACAATGCATTATGCACACATGAATATACACCCACGACTAATGACTAGTTCCCAAGGTCTAAATGATATAATACGAAGTCTATAACCTCTTACCAATGTGAAATAAAAATAGAAAAATCCAATAAACACACACATATAAACTTCATAGAATTTATTATAAATAATTTAAAAAAGCGTTAATAAATGTAAATTTAGTCTGCAGTCAAATGGACTACTATAATGATAAAAAAACAAAAACTCACCCAATAGGCTGACCAAATTTAACAAATATCCATAAATAAAATAGAATACATTAATATCATCTACCAAATCTGACTTAATCAATATTCATAGTTTTTATAATAGATGGACTACACAATCATGATTTCAATACCTGACAAGAGCAATTCCTCTCGATTAAGAAACCATAGGCCTCTAAATAATCTATTACAAAACATGTCCTCTAACATGATTTTGAATATATAGACTCAATATACACCATTGAATTTGTATAGGGGGTGGGAGATAAATAATAGTGTTCCACCCATATAAGACCTTGCAATTTTGATGAAAATATTTCTCCATAATTTATATTATTTTTTTTATAGCTTATATTTGAGAAGACACTGAGTCTAGAAGAACAACATAATACTTTTAAAATATTAGGTGTCCATTATATTATATATATTATATATGTAGATATTAAATTAATTAAGAAATAATGTAAAATATATGGTAAAAACATTTATAAAATTTATTCATTAGTTATTAAAATATAATAATTAAAAAAAAATATCTAAAATTTTAATTTATGTTTAAAAATAGTATTTTTATGTGATCAAAGTTTATTAATATTAATAAATAAAATAAAATATATTCTTAATTTATTGTAATGAAATTTATAAATTTTTAATATATAAAGAAATTTATAAATATGTAATTTATTATAGGAAATAGATAATAATAAATATTATTTTACATATAAAATGTACGTTTTTCTTCCAAAATGAGGTTTTGTCACATTTTAAACACATTAAAATTATTTCCCTATATTTATAGTTATTTTATTATATTAAATTAACCCATATATATAACAAAAAAAAAATTATTTTTGGTCAATTGATCCCTTTTATTTTGGGTGAACATGATAAGTAACCACATAAACATTATCACCCCAGTAAAGGTTATATTATGTAAATATAGATTAAAAATAAAGAATAATGCAAAAAGGATTCATCGTGGTTCTTATTAGACGAATTTAATTCAACCATTAACACATCATCCCCAAAATGTATTCATTTAATGGACTTTTTTCCATGAAAATGACGAATAAATTATTTGAAACAATGAATGTTTCCAAAAAAATATTTAAAGTGTTATATTACTTATGTTTATTTATTTTTAATTTATGGTTATTATATAATAACTTTAATGTATATACAATTCCAAAAAAATATTAATTAATTTAATAGAAAAATATAATAAATGATTTTCAAATTATTAAATGTGCTATAATTTGTGTAATTTATAGTGGTAAAGTAATTTATATTTTAAAATTATGTAATATATTTTTTATGATTACACTATTGCATAATATTTTTTAATCTTACATTTATTTTTAATTAATTCAATAGTTCTAAAATTGGTAATAATTATATTTTATCAAAATAAAATTTGATTAAATTAAAAAAAATCTAGAAAATGAAAAAATTATTCAAGATAGATATTAATTGGTATAAAGTTTTCAAAATAACCATTATTGATACAATTTCCACCTTATAAGTAATTGCTACAATCCGTGAAAATGGGAAAATTAGTTACCATTAACAAAAAAAATTGTCCAAGGGTTAATAAAAATGTTAATGTTTTACATGAGAAATAAAATTTTATAAATAAAATTTTATGATGGGATTATAATAACATAGTACCTTATCTATGAATAATATACCATTATTTGGTGCTTTTTTAAAAAAGAGATTAATTATAAAATAAAATTTTGAGATATTCCAATAGTTCCTCTGACATCAATTTTGAAATAGAACATATTCCCTCACTTATTTTAACCAAGTAGATCCCTCTAGATAAGACCAAGTAAAAAAATTACACTTCCTAACATACCTATACAATTTAATTAGTTTTTGTTATTCACAAATGAAAAACCATTGATCCTTTTAGAGTAGATCAAAAGGAGTTGTTTATAAAAATAGTTAATCTCTTCAACTGATTGTTGTTTTTATAAACATTGTTACCTCCAAGAAATAAATATTAAATATCATAAAATAACAAAAACATTAGCATAAAAATGGATATGTGTTACTATGATTATTATAACATCATTAAAAACACTCTTTCCAATAAAACATGATATGGAATATCATTTCTCCGTACATATAGCTTGTCGTCTCAACATATGGATATAATGAAATTTATATCACCATAATTTATGGATAAGTATTATGATGGGTTTAATGATATTATTTTATATTTATAACATAATTAAAAATCTTTTATTATAATATAATTATTTCATACTTACAATCAAATCCTTAGGGAAACAATAACATTGTATGTGTGTTTGTGTGGACGACCATCTCCATGTGGTGATGTGATATATATTATTCATTTATATTTTACATGTATCTTAATGGGAAATATTTTTATTCATATAAATTATAAAAATATTTCAATTATTATCCCAGGAAGATGAGTTATTATTTATATTTCATTTGTTTCATTCATTTAAAATTGAAAACAGCAATCGTGCATATGCACGACATATCATCACTGTGAAAACTGTAATTAATTTTTCTATCAATATATTTTATAGATGACTATAAATATGTATGTTACGAATATATACTATATTCGTATAAATATTAATTTTATTAATATTATTCAACCATTATTAATGGGTATGTACTAGAACTAGAGAACTGAAATACTCAAGTTAAACGTTATAGTTTAAACTTGGAAATGATGATTTAAATAAGGAATTTTTTATAAAATGAAGCCTAGTAATGTAACAAAGGGAAAATATATAATATTATAATTTTAATATAGATGTTATATTATTATAATAAATAATAAATTATTATAAATGAGTTCATAGTGATAAAAGAAAGGAGAACAAAATCATAAGGGTTTTTTGCTACAATCTCAATGTTTATCAGGGTTATTATAGATATATTTAGATGATGGAGTTTAATGATTTAATTACCTTGATAATGACAAATTTTATTCTCCTCCTTCTATTTCAAAAAAAAAATTCCATTTACTTAACTCACCATTTAAACTCAGGAGAATGAAAATACAAGATTAATGAAAATAGACTCCATTTCTGTATTTGGTTGATGATTATTCCTCTTCCATGTTATTATTTTCTAAAAATATTTTCAATATTGTATTTATAATTCTAGTATGATATTATTGTCAATTTTACTGATGTTTTATTTATTCTATTGGTTTTTGAAGGGAATATTTTGATTATTTTAAATTAGTTAATATTCAAATTATCTAACAAACAAATATAATATATGTTTTTTAGACTCACATAAGGATTCTTTTAATGATTATATCATTCTTTTAAAATATATTTTTCCATTACAATTCCATATTTTTTTAAAAATATGGGATTTCAAAATAGAAAATATATTTTCCTAATTTTTTTAATGATCTATTAATGATATTTTTATTAAAAAAGATAAAAAAATTGATGTAAAATATGATTTAATGTGTATACAATCCAAGTATACCATCTTTACTTCTTCTATATATGGATTATATTTATGATCGTAATATGGTAATTAAACCCAATTATTTTTCATGTATTCTCCTATGATGAAATATGTGTTAAAACCATTTATATTAATAAAATATGAAATGATTAATGTTTTTGATCTAAAGGAAAACATATTTATTATTTTCATTATTTTACAGTAGGTAAATATATGTCTCTCCAATAAAATGGGAAAATATTTATAACTCGTGAGATAAACAGGTCTGTAATGGGGAGTGAAATCTATAAATTAATTGACATTGTCCATTATGAATGTATTGGATGTGAACCTAGAATACATTTATAGTTTGGGTACTGAAAATATTCCACTCTAATAGTAATAGAATACAACCTTCACTACAATGGATTTTATTTTAATGCTTTTGTGTATCCCATAAATCCATGTTTCATATCACTGTAATGCTCTCATAGATCACATCCATTGGTTACCTTATAAGTCATGTAATATAAATATCCATTTTTTGTAACAGTTAATAAAATTACGATATTTGAGAAGAAATGAATGGTTTTAAAATTATAAGATATTATTCTTATCCCCATATGATCATGTTATACTTATATGATCATTTATACCACACATTTATACCTATATTGACCATATTCTATAAGCATTCTCTTATGATTCCTTTCCCTATGTAATGAAGAAAGGAAATATGCATTGTTTGTCAAAGAAGGGTGATAGTTTTAAAGAAATAAATGAGACTTTATTAGGATATTATTTGAACCAATTGATTTTGTTTCCATTATTCTAGAGATGTTACACCTAAACAATTTTGGAATGAATCAAAATGTAATTTAATATATATTCATATTTTAAGATGTAGTATATGTGTATGAAAAAGTATGTCTCTCAATAGTTGGTATCAAAGAAATGTATAGTTAACCATAAGAATCTAGGATGAAAAAAAATTATTAATAAACCTAGGGATATGTCACGAAACATGACAGGATTCCATTCAACCTAACACCCAACTCCGTTTGAGACACAGACTGAAGTGTGTTCTAAATATCCCAGGTCTGACAATTGGTGTCCGTAATCAAAATAATCGAATCGGAATGATTTATCATAATATAAAACCAAGATAAATATGTCAAATAATGAATATGAACAAATAACAAACAACTGAATATCTAAAATTAGAAAACTGATCTACATATGAAAAATATTGTTCAATGATATGTGAAAACAAAATTTTGAATGAACCACACTAACATGATCTATACCAGACCTCTTGGTCACCACCAACCACAAGACCAACCGTCTCTCTATGCAATTCTAACCTGAAAATGTATACAAGAAATATATGAGGTACACCCATGCCGTGTTGAAAAATTAGGTTGGGTGATTAAACAGATAAGAAGAAAATTACAATAGAGTACATGGACATACTTTCCCAAAATAGTCCACTGATGCTGGTCTAAAAAAATTAAAATATTATTTGAAATCATTTCCATCAAGTATACATAACATAAAAAAATTACATTTTTAAACAACAATAAAAAATTTTTACCTTTTCAAAAACAAAATTCACATTTCACAACCCAGTTCATTGCCATATACAATTTTCAATCAAAATGATGTAAAAAAAAGGGGTTTCTTAGAAAGTAAATTATATAGAACAATAATTTAAAAATGTGACTTCCAACATCCTAGTTGTTTTATAAATAAACATAACATATAGATAATTATTCATGGGAACTCCATAAAAAAACAACAGATGAAATCCATAGATGTAATCAGTTCAGACTCACCTACAAGCATATGGTGCAATTATATAGTCTATAACCTACTAGCTAGTATTAATAATCCTAAAAAGTGGAACACCCCACCTCACATCTTAGATAATATAATGGGTACCAATATGTATAACCAAGGGTTGAAAAAAATTAATCACTTTACCCAAAAAAACTCTTATCAATCCCAAGGTAGTATTACTTGGATAATCTGAAGGTCCTCACACAAGTGGTTCAACCGAAACACAATACCACCATGTTTGAAAAACGAAAACACTGACACCACCTATGAAATAACCCTCTCATTGGGGAATTCTCTATAGAGGTTATTATCTAACAAAAATTCATTCAAAAGTCCTAGTAAATATTTCCCATTATTTGACATTGATAAATCACTTTGTCGGTAATTTTTAAATATCAATGGGGCCTCACATTACCAAAGTTTTGAACCCTTTATCCAAAATAGGCAAACACCCCTACCCTGACCATACATCAGATGAGTTCAAAAAAATCCCATTATTTTACAAGTCCTTAATAACACATTTATATCATGCCACATCAAATTCATCTTTTAAATGACTACACAATGTGAAAACTGGGAAGCTAAAATTTCTAATAAAAAAACATCTAAAAATCCATTTCTATACCATTTATAAAGTTAATATTAAACAAATATTTTATATCTACATAACCAAATGGGCCTTTATATTTCAAATACAAATATCTTCCTAAGAAAAATTAAAACATGAATCAAAAAAAGAGGTGAAAAAATTCCATTAAATGTTTATAATCCAAGTCACAAAACAAAATTCCAAATGAAATTTTTTATAATTTAAGTTAAAAAGAGTGTTTTATGTGAAAAATGTGCAATTGTGCAAATCATTCATCATGATATATCATAAAAATTAAAAAAATGATAATAATTTAATAACACATTTGAACCCACAATTGATGTACATGAAACACCAACATACCATTTATATCTCAAGAATAAATTTAAGAATTTAAAAAAAGGATATAGATAACAATACATTATAAAAACAAGGCCTAAGGAAGAAAAAAGTTTCATCAATGTTCCAGATGGGCATCAAGAAATCATTAGGAAACTAAAAAACCCAATAGAAACAATCAAATCATTTAAAAACCCAAAACCGTGGAGAAAAACTATTAAGAAAGCAAAAGCTAACACTCAATGACACTACCCATGTGTCTATAAAAGCACCCATAACACTTTTTAAGGAAACTTCACTTTTTTAAATCAAACACAACAAGACACAACTAATCATCACAATATAATAGTCAAATATTTACACAAATAATGTCCTACTCACAATCCAACTACATTACCAAATCATAACCAATTTAAAACACCACTAAAATCTATTATTTTACTTTAAAAACTAAATTTTAAATTTATAAGACACAATTTATAAATTTAAATATAGGAAAAATTACAGAAACCCTCTTGAAACCATTTCTCATGCATTTTAAATTAGGGAAATACCAAAACAATTTTGTTTCATTTCATAAGAATGATTATAAAATTTTTATGAATTCAAGGAATAATGAACTATAATAGAATGTAGAAAAAATTAAGTGGATAAAACCATCTTCCATAATTACATGATAAAGAAAAATGATTCAGTATTTGGAAGAATTGAGCCTGATGAAAATAAAAAAAACTAACATTAGAAAAATAAAAACTGAAATTAACCCCGTCCCTTAGGTTCATGCAACAATGAAACCCCCATAAGAAATAATTAACTCAAGATGGATGGAAGATGAAATGAGTAAATATATCACAACCACTTGATACATACCTAATTATATTCAAAGGGATTCAATTGAGTATAGGGAAAAATGGAGGAGGGTCTCCAAGAGAACCTTGGTTCTTGTATGTCACAAATGTAGCGGGAAACATGATATTTTGATAAAAAAATTAAAAGGGAAAAGAGGGATCTCAATGTCTTGATGATCTGGGAAAACTATTTGGTTTGAAAAACCATGCTCAAACCATGTGATTCATAATGATGTTAAGGTAAACCCACCATACCTAGCCATGTGTTCTCCGAAACCATATGCCAACTATTGTAAGCAAAACTTTCCAATTTGTAGAAGCACTCACAATCTTATCAAATGACTTACTCTAACTATATCTAGGTCATGCGACATTCCCTAATCATTAACCCTCATTGAACATAGTTTATCCCTGATATTTCAATGGATTTACCAATGTATTCTCAAAACATGGAATTCAAACTATGCAAGAAAAAAATGAAGTGAAAATTCATTATACCTTAATCTTCAACAATGTTACACCTCAAACCATGCACCCAAACCATTACTATCTAAAAAGCCAATAAAAAAATAAACTAAAAAATTAAAATTGGGATATTAACCTAAACCTCATCCAAAAGTACTAAAACCATGAAACTAGTGAAATAAATGAAATAACAATTTAGGGTGGGACAATACTCCCCACCAGAAACACATTCTTCCCTAACCAATTTACCTCACCGAAATATAAATAAAATTCTCTCTCAATTTCCAATGAATACAAAAAAGACCACAAACCATGGGGTGATATTTTACACCACAATTCAAACCCAATAACTTCTAATAGAAACTATTACAAAAGAATTATGAAAAGGAGGAGGAATCTCCCTATCAATAGAACTCGACTAACCCGTGGAATGACCACATATTGTCCCAATATGGGAAATTCCAATACAAACATAAAAAATACATCTCTTTGCAATCTTTAAAACTACACCACCAGAACCATTAATTATCAATGACACCAACATGGGACATCCAACATGGAAATTTTTAACATGAATCAAAAAAATCCAATACGAAAAGGGAGAAATTATACAAGATATCGTGAAAAAATAGTGGAATACCCATAATTTATCATTTCCACACGATTCGTTCTTATCACATAAAAACAAAAAAAAAGATAAAAATGATTATAAAACACAAAAGAGAACAACTGATCAATTACCCACTATTTGTCTCGCACCACAACTATAATTCAAAAAAAAACTACAGATCTATTTACCCAAATGGGGGACTCACAATAGTATTGAAAATTAATACATAGAATCAATAACCTTATCCATTCCCACAACGGAGACAAAACTAGTATGAGAATCCCTACACTCCCGTAAATTATAGTATGTGAAAATATTCACTCTGGGGCCTATGGATAGATCCATGATATCAGAGACATCTATTTCCATACAGTTTGGAGCTAGTAACATATGATTAAGGAATATTATTCAAGAAATGACCCTCAAAAAACATATGTAGATGACCCAAATTTCCAATACCCCAATAGGTATTTGGATGATTACAACCAACTAGTTTTAAATTACCAAACTAACTACACTAAAAAGAAACAAGCGATCAATTTTTTGAGTGATAATCCAGAATCAATTAAAGTAGGTCTTCAGAATCAGGTTTCTCTAGTACACACCCCTTACCATATGGGGAACCTAATGTTAAAAGATACAAGATTGAAAACTATTATTGCTCCGGAAAAAACTCATATAAGAATTTTTCTTACACCTACTTCAATAAATGACGATCCATGGAGGAGAGGGATTTCATGTTGATATTTGGGTGATATCCTAAATGAAAAGTAGATCCTTGAACATATTTTGTGATGATACCTCTAGGGAATTTAAAACCAGCTTCTTGAACTAGAAAAATTCATCCTTCACAATCCATTGGCCTTACTGAATACATGTGAGCTCTTGTACTTCATTCATTTTCACATCAAAATATGAAATCTAGCATATTAAATTGGTCTTGAACACCTCCCATTTGATTCAAAATTGCAATGATGATGGAAAACTCACCTTAAACACCTTCAAAGATAAAACTTCAAATAAACCCAAGAAATCACAAGACATAACCAGTTTAGGAGTTCCTAAAAACATGATGATGCCTTTAAATTTTTATGGCCACACCATATCCTTTAATAGAAATTTATTACAACAATAATTCAGAAAAAATCTAGAAATGGTTAGACTCTTCCACTCCACATGGAGTTTAGGAAAAGAAACCAAGAGGATGGAGACTCACTAGATTCGATGGGGACCTTTATCAATGGAATTTTATAAACAAAAGAAATCAATAGGACTATAATAAACATCCATAAAAACAAAACCAAATGGACACCCCTAAACAAAATAACAAGATCCAAAAAATGTAGATGCAAAATCAAAATCCAATTATAAAATGCCACATTTCCGTAAAAATAAAAAAATCCTTCTTCATATACTGCCTTGAAAAAGCCAAAACCATTTTTTATTTCAATTAAAAAACAATCAACATTTTATTACCTTTTACAAAAACTCTTTCCCATAATTTATTTTTACGTTTCTATACAGCATTTCATCCGCAAAACCACATTACTATTGAAGACAATTTATTTTGAAAAAAAAATTATTTAAAATCAAACCACACCATCAAACATAAATCCAAATCATGAATCAATCCAAACTTGTGGAATGATGAACTGGTGGATATAAATAACCTAGATACATTATTAGAATTCCATGGCATAAGTAATAATTTACAAATAAAAGGACCATGATTCATTCTCATTGACTCCACATTAGCCGCTACTCTATATTAGATTACAACATGACTCTGACTAACCTCTTTTTTCATTCTTCATTCGTACACCAAAACCCAAAAAGGACTCAAATCCCTGACTACCCTTGGAAACAAGAGGATCAAAATGAGAAAAGTTTCATGAAAACCACCCATACCATTATCTCAAGCCACAAAATTCAAAAATATCCAACCACCTGACAACCAAAATAACAAGGACCTTCTATGATACCATTTTTCAAAAACCAAGCTATTATTACATCTTACCTGACACCCAAACTAGTCTAAGACATGGATCAAATTCTATTAAATATCCCCCAAGGTTGGAAATTAGTGTTAGAAATCAAAATAATATAATGGGAATGATTTATCCTAATAAAAAACAAGGATCACAATATCAAAATATAGAAAAGAATAAAAAAATCTTGAATTGAATATCAATAAATACAAAACTTATCCAGAAACAACAGATTCTAAAAAAAATAAAATTGTAAACAAAACTGAGACCAAAAATGCTAACACGGTCTCTAAATGGCCTCCTGATTACCACCAACCACCAGATAAACATTCTCTAATGAAAGAACTAACCATTAACACGATCCTATAAAATATCTTATGTCCACTGATGTCGTGTGGAACAAGTAGGGTGTGATCTAAAACCTCTTAATATGTAATGACCATAGACTCCATGAAACTCCATTCCCAATACCATCCACAAAAAACTGTTTTGAAATAAATTTTGAAAATGTTCTTTTAAATCATTTCCAGTTAAGTAGACATATCTTTCAAAAGAATAAATTTTCAAAATATACGTGAATCATTCTTTTTTTTAGAAAATTTTATTCTTTTCACAACCCAAATCAAAACCATAACACATGTGAACTAAATACTAGGTTTAAAAATAGTGGTTTTGTAAAAATAAATGGAATCAAAACACGAAGGAAATATTAGAGAAGAAAATATTGAACACGAATCATAAATAATGCGGACATACGTATATAAAATCATGGAAATTTCCAACACACCACTAGAGGAAATCCCATGATGTAATGATTTAGGACTTACCATACATAGTATGGTGAAACTATGTTGTCTATAACCAACTCACATCTCCAAACCTACCTTATTAGTGGCACACACAACCTTGACTATTAGAAAATCTAGGGATTTCAACCCATCTAACGCAATGTTGAATTGAAAATGTTATTTGACCTTCAAGATAACTTCCCGAATCCCAAGAAAATATTACTTTTTTAATGGTTGGGTCCGAAACCTCATTTATTATTAAATCAAATCAAAAACCTCTTTTAACTAGGTAGAGGGATACCCATTACATATCCTAAAGGCCCAGTGGGCATTTAGCCCATTACATGGCCCATAGTCCCAATTTTTTGGCCCAAATCCCATTCTATGAATAGTACTACTAAAGTACCTGTGCTGCTACAGTACTGCACAATACCCGCCGCTGATACAGTATTATACCGCCGCTACAGTGACCTGCCACCAGTACAGTGCCAGATGTTGCTACAGTGCTGCCACTACTATAGTAGACTACAGTACTGCTACAGTACCTGTGCTCAATGGGTTTTGAACCCCCATTTCATGTAGAATTATGGGGTGCTTACCACTAAGCCAAAACCCAACTACAAATAGTACACGGTGAATGGAAATATCATTACATTTTTTGTTCAATTATAACCAACTACCACTGTGATTTCCTCACCAAAAAACTAACACCAACTATTTTATTCCCCTCTATTTGGTGTTTTCTTTATATAGGTTCACATCTCAAAACAATCCATTCACATGTTCCAACAAGGCAGTCCCATCATTTGAGTATAAAAAATAAATTATCAATTATTTTTGAAAAAAACCATCCCTCACGCTACCCAGGGTTTCAAACAATTTTCCAAAACATGCCTACAGTCCATCCAAGCCCATTCATCATATTATTTCCAAATACAATTTCATGTACCACTACTATAAAAATGGGAAATGGAAGCGCAACCATTTATTAGCGCTAATCAAAACTCACGGATAAACGTAAATCTCTATCTGCGCTAATTACAAGCGCTTATATATGAACCCTTTATAAGGACTAAAATTTTAGAGGTGATAAAGGGCTTTTTATCAGTTCTTTTTAAGCGTTGATAAAGGGTATATTTTTTAGCACTTGAAATGAGCTAATAAAGGGATCCTTTATCAGCTCTTGAAAAGCAATTATAAATAATCACTTAATTAGTGCTATGATTTTACCGTTGATGAAGGGCTTCTATATTAGTGTGTTATCAGTGCTAATGAAATCAAAGTCCCATTTTATAAAATCGGGTGCACATAATCTTCTATTTATCATGCCCTCATGCTCTCGCGATATTGTACCCCTACGAAAACACCCCCCATTCTTCTCTTCGTCGGACATCTGCCACTATCCCTACTCTTTATCCTGCCCCTCGAACCCCTTCCGAGAATCCTCCTCCTCATGAACCCAACTTATCCTCTTCTCTACAAGACCATACTCCCTGTGAACCCTACTTCTCCCCTTCTCAAAGGTTGGTGGATCCTCCTTTGCACCTCCCCCTCAGGCGGTCATGCCTTCCCCACCTAACGTAGAGCAGAAGGCTCCAAGACCACTCGACACTTCTTCTATCCCACCATAATATGTGCAATCTACTCTAGGTAAGTCTCCCACATATCCTTTTAGGTTTCTTTTTTTTGTAATTTCTCTCCCTTTTCTACATGTGTTTATCATTTTAATTCTCATTTGGTCGATGATTCAATGAATAATTGGTATATGGTTATTTCTCATTCTATATTTTGAATCATGGATCACTATATATGAAAATGAGTAACGGGCGGTGCTAGACTTATTCAGACACAACATATACCCTTATGGAAACATTATGTCCTCCTTTGAGGATATTTTTACAACCTATTTCCTATTATTGCAGTTTTGTTTTGAGATGTTTGTACTTCAATGGACTAGTATTAGTGGATTGTGTTCCCTTGGTATATTCAGTTGAGGGCTTGATATAGCTTCATGACCTCATCCATGGATGTTGGAACCTTTATATATTCTTAATGAATAAGGTAGTTTTGATGAGTTCCATTATTCTTGATTGAGTTATATTAGTCCACTTATATTAGGGTTATTATGGAATTAGGTAATGTTCATTGGAACACGTACCCCTAAGCGAATCGAAACATGTATAAATTTAAGGAGCCCAGAGCGATCCTCATTTCATTCATGTTTTCCATCTATTGGGTTTTTATAATTTGAACCACCAACACTTACATGGGCATTGATTCCCAATATTGGAGGATGTTTCATGTAGGGACTATTGTACCCCATCAGGCCTTAGGAATTAACTCCCTCTCATTGTATAGAAATATGATCTTTCAGATTGCGTAATTATTCGATAAAGCGTTGATTAGTCACTAAAAGTGCATAACATTCATTTTTAATATCTAAATATTAATGTGTTTCAAATTTCATAAACATCAATTTTAGTCCAATTCAGAAATTGAACTTCATTTCCCATCATTGGTCAATTCATGCTTCAAATGTAATTTTGGGCCCACTCAATAAATTTTTTGTGAAAAATACATTGTTTATAAATTTAATTTGATATTGTGGTATATGATTCATCACTCTATTGGTATTATTTTATATATTAGGTCTGATGGATGAAGCCCAAGGGAAGATGGATATTTTTGCGCTTGAATGTAGATATTTGTTGGAAAAAGCATGATGGGCCAAAGGCCCATCAAACAAATGTGTGGCTGAAAAACCAAGCCCAATGAAGTTCAAATTATTACAGTAGAAATATAAAAATAAGAGGATTATTTTATTCAACTGTGGCCAGATCCAATTCTGAATTTTTTATGATGATAAAGGGATGTTAATTTGAGATTCAAATGGTGAGCTCGACATAAATTCACATAAATTCATCCCTCCATTTTGTCTATAAAATCAAAATGGATCCTCCAAATTTCTTGAAATTGTTATAGATAATAGTGGACAGAAGGACACACATATATCTCTTTTATGACCCCTCTGGATTCGTCCCCATCAATTAACTATTCACATGTCAAAATGGTGGAATAAGTTAGATGAATTTCCGGATCAACTTCGAAACAGAAAATTCCCACGATTTTCTCTCTCTCCTTTGAACTCCCCAAATTAATGGAGATATAATTTAATATTGGGTGGGTGTATCTAAGTCTCCAAAAATTCCTATATAACGATCATATGATGAAGTGAATAGAAATGTAAATTTTTTTTGTAATGGAATTTTTATATTCTTTGAATTGTATGCTTTCATTTTGTAATTTCCTGTCAATTTTTCCAAAGTTTGTTTTTTCATTCACCTTCATTTAATTAATAAAATATCATCATCACCTTCTTCTTCTTAATTTCTTATTTCTTTTTTCATATCATGTTGATATTTTTGCCTTAGGTAGTGAGGTTATTCAAATTATCTTTGGTGAAACTCCTCACACAATAGTGGAGTGATTGTTATTTTTTTTCTTCTCCAATTATACAATCATAAGTCTACTACCCACTTTCATTGTTATAATAGCATCAATGGAAGAATAATCCTATAATGGGTTGATCTAAGTGAGTAGAAAAGGGTGAATTGGATTTTATTTCTTAATTTAATAATTCTTAATCAATTCTATTTTTGATATTTTAATGCAATGATTTACGATATCCTTTAAACATACCAATTTTAAGGATACACATGCCAAGAGCTAAAACGATCCTCTACCATGGAGTGCTCATAAATATGATCCTCCAATTTTATAGGTTATTAGCCTTAGTATAGTGAAAACTAAAAATTGGTGAGTGATTTGGAATGGTTGTATTTCGTTAAAGGAAACACTCGAATTTAAGACATTGAAATAATTTAAAAAGAAATTCATCCAATACACCTCATGAGATAACCAAGAATCAACTAATTATTTTAAATTGAATTTACTTAAGTCTTTAAAATATCAAATAATCCAATCAATTAAAACAAAAGTTGGACACTTCATAGCCAAATAAACACCATCAACTCACCTTCTTAGAATGCATGTTTCTTAGGTTTCTACTTATGTATCTGAGGATCGATAACCCATTCAGTACTACAATGACCGATTACACCATACAACTTGGGTAAATTTGGGCACATCCAAATTTTGACGCTGTTGCTGGGGTACCGAGTAAGTTACCTTAGAACATCTTTCTTTTCTCCCCCATTTCTTTTTTCTCATCCGAATTCTCTTATCTTTTCCCTTTCTCATTTTTTTCATTTAGTGCATTTCCTCCTACACCTGCAATAACTCAAACAGATTAGTTAGGGTGGATATTCCTAGGTATGGGGAGTCAAACCATCATTGATCTCTTTTTCCATTAGATCCAAATATTCCCAATACTCCAAATTCAGAAGTTCAGTTCGATACAATGTAGAATCTACCACAAATCCAAATCATAAACCAGGGAGGGAACCAAAAAAATGAGCATGATCCTAACATGGGAATTGTTGCAGACCTGACCATGAATGGGTACCTCACACCAACCTGGACAAATGCACCCTCATGCATTAGGCATGATAACATAGGATATGCCCAATATGATTTCAAACACCACGTCCTGAACAACCTTCCAACCATTCATGGGATGGAGTCTGAGATGCCTTAATGAACCGAGTAAAGATGTTGTTAAAAAATTTGAGACCATCATCCATTTAATCTTTAGACCCGCTACAACATGAATTTTATAAAAAAATATTCACCCATCACAAAACAATTTCACTTAATAAGAGAATAAAAAACATTGTTGAAAGAGAGGGAGAAAAATTCTATGAAACATGGGAAATAATTAAGGACACATTAAACATGGTACCACACCATGGTTTCTTAATCATAGAACAAGGGAGAATTTTCTATGAAGGGTTAGGTCCCGGAAACAAACAATTCATTGATATGATATGTTATGGAACCTTCAAAAACAAATCCCAAAATGATGCTTACTAGTATCTAGAAAATCTTCCTGAATAGAACCAAACATGGGGAATATCACCATACTATGAGAAGCCACCCAAATATGGTGGAATGCATAGTTTTGGAGAAGAAGAAAACCTTAGAGAAAAACTTGCTGCACTCACGTGGAATGTTTAGGATATTGATCTTAGGAAGGCCCATAGAACCCAAACTATTGAGCTAGTTTATATAATTTATGACAAGTATAACCACAAGACTGATAATTACCTAACCATTCCTTCCATCAAGGATGTTTTTTAGGAGGACCACAAGAAGAAGTTATTGCAATGAACTTTCAAAATCCAAAATTCCCAAACACCTTCAATACAAGTTATAATGACCATCCAAGCATTCATTGGATGGACAATCAACATCCAACACAATAACAATGTATCAACCCATACCCTCAAGAAAACATTCAACCTCATAATCAGTTCCAACCAAAAATGGTCCAATTCCAATATCCTCATATGCAATATCAAGAATCTATCCAATAACCCATTCGACATCCAATCCAACAACCAAAGTATCCTCCTAGGAAAAACAAACAAGCTCCAGCACCCACCAAAATTGTTCTACAAAGCCTACTAGAACAACTATTCAATCAAATGGAAAAAATGAACTCAGAATTATCAACCATTAAACTAGAACATCAAACAATGAAAACTGTAAAGGAAAACATGCCCACACAGGACATTCCACAACTAACAATAATGGGAGAGACAATTTTCACTCAAAAAACTCATGAAAAACTATAGGCCATGACTGTTTTTGATAAGTGGGAAATCAATTTAGAAAACTGATCAAATAATTATGAAACCATCTGAAGCATCAAAATCTAATGAAAAATCAAATGAACCACATGATCATATTTATAAAACTGATGACAATGTGAAAGAAACAGCTCTTCAACAAACAATCCCACAACCAGCACCATTTCCTCAAAGAATAAGGGGGAAATCCAAGCCTAAATTAAGTGAAACATTGAGGGAAATATTCTCACAAATCAAGATGAACATTCCACTCCTCGATGCTATTCAAACCATTCTTGCATACTAAAAATACCTAAAGGACCATTGAAAATTTAAAAATAAATTATCACATAAGAACCAAGTCCTTTTGGAAGAAAATGGTAGCAGAACAATCCTCGGAACCCTTCCACCAAAGACGAAAGACCAAGGATTCCCTTACATCAATGTTGAACTAGGAGAGAACAATGTTGTCAAAACCTTATGTGACCTAGGTTACAGTGTCAATCTCATCTCCTATGCTATGTACTTCCAATTAGGCCTAGAAATCTCCAACCCACATTGGTCACACTTTAACTTGTAGATCATAGCATTAGGGTTCCAAAGGGTATTTTAAAGGATTTTATGCTAAAGGTTGTAAACTTCATCTACCCTACTGACTTCATTGTCCATGACAGCAATCCATCCATGGGCAATAAGGAAAAACCCCAATCATCCTTGGTCGTTCCTTTCTTGGAACAATCAACTATGTTAACTGAGTTTGAAATGGGAACATGGCCATCACCTTTGGAAACATGAGTCTATAATTGATCATCTATAATGCATGCTCACAAATATGGGATGATGAGGATATTCTTGAAGTAAACATGATAGGTTGCATTGATAAAGAATCCATAGAACATCAAGGAATATTCAAGGAATGTTTAAGTGAGGAAGATATTAATTTCCTTTGTTCACATGAAGGATGTTTATCTCCATGGATAGAATCACTTTCAGATTGATCCAATGATGAAATATTAGGTCCAACAATCAGTGAAACCTTTCCATAAACCACCTTCATGGAGACCAATCAATGTTCCTTCCCTAAATCTGATCAAACAAATATTGTAGCTGAAATTTCTACATATGGGGATTCAATTCTATCTAAAACTCTAGGAAACAAAATCGATATTGATCCAATGTCCCAATCTACTGCTGAAATTCTGAACCATCCAAAACTTGAATTTAAGGAAATTCTCGCTACACTCATGTATTCCTTCCTAGGGTAAAATCAAACACAACCTATTGTCATTTCTTATTCTCTTGAATCCAATCATTAGAGGATGCTTTAAGATTTCCTTAAGAAAAATAAGAGAGCCTTTGGTTGGACCCTATTTGATATTCTTGGGATTAGCACACTAATATGGACTAATAGGATTGCACTAGAATCTAATTCAAATCCATGTCGTCAACATCAACCAAGAATCAATTACAATATCATAAAGGTAGTAAGGAAGGAACTTATGAAATTGTTAAAATATGGTATCATCTATCATATAGTTGAGAGTGAGTGGGTGAGCCCAATCCAAGTGGTTCCTAAGAATGCAAGAATCACAGTGATGACCAATAAGGATGGAGAGATTCTTCCAACTAGGGTGAGTAGTGGATGGAGAGTCTGAATTGACTATAGAAAGATAAAATCATTCACCTTGAATGACCATTTCCCCTTACCATTCATTGAACAAGTCCTTGAGAGAGTGTATGGTCATGCGTTCAGTTTTTTCTTAGATGGGTACTCAGGGAACAATCAGATTAACGACTCCCTAGAGGATCAAGGGAAGACTACATCCACCGGTACATTCAGCATTTTTTTCTTCAAAAGCATGTAGTTCGGGTTATGCAATGCCCCTGGAACCTTCCAGCAGTGCATGATTGGAATCTTCTCAGATATGGTAGGGGATTTTCCTGAGGTCTTCATAGATGACTTATCTATATTTGGGGATACATTTGAGGAATGTATTAGGAATGTAGATAGAGTTTTGTCTAGATGTAAGGATAAAAATCTCATCCTCAACTGAAAAAAATTCCATTTCATGGTAAAGGAAGGACTTATTCTAGGCCATAGAGTCTTGGGTAAGCGGATTGAAGTTGATAATGTAAAGGAAGACATCACTCGTCACATTCCTTCATGAAGAACTGTTAAGGAAGTGAGGTCATTATTAGAGAAACACTAGTTTCTATAGAAGATTCATCAAGGACGTTAGTTCAATCTCTCATCCCCTTTGTGCTCTCCTAGTAAAGGATGCTCCATTTGTTTGGATAGAAAGTTGTGATGGATCATTCTCAACCCTCAAATTCCCTCTCTCCTCTCCTCCCATTATGAAGTCTCCAAATTGGATCCTTTCATTAGAACTCATGTGTGATGCCAGTGACTTATCTATAGGTTCAATCTTAGGATAATGATGTGAGAAAAATCCTTATGTGATTTCTTATGTAGGAAACTCCTTAAATGATGCCCAAATAAACTACACCACCACTGAGAAGGAGTTACTTTCTATTTTGTTTAACTTAGAAATGTTTAGGTCCTACCTCTTAGGATACCCCATCACTGTGTTCACTGACCATTCTGCGATGAAATGCATATTCCAGAAATAAGATTCTAAGTCTAGACTAATAAGGTGGGTCATTCTCTTACAAGAATTTGACCACACAATCAAGGATAAAAAGAGTGTTGAAAATATTGTTGTTGACCATCTCTCTAGATATAATTTAATGAAAAATAATATCACCTTGATGTGTCTAATTCATTCTATGATGATCACTTATACTCTGTGAGATGTTTCCATTGGTATGACGACATAGTCAAATTTATATTTACAAGAGTAATTCAAAAAAAAATTAGGGACTCAAGATAGGAGGAAATTATTTTCTGATGTAAGGAACTATGTGTTTGAGTATCCATACCTCTATAAGTTCTTCCCTGACCAAGACATTATGAGGTGTGTCCTAGATTCTGAACAAGAGTCCATCCTTAAATTTTTTCATAGTGAAGCATATAGAGGTCACTTTTCATCTATGTAATCTTCTGCTAAGGTTCTTCAGTGTGGTCTCTTCTGGCCCACCCTCTTAGGGACTCCTACAAATTTTGTCAATGTTTCCCTAGGTGTCAACAAGTAGGGTCCATCACAAAAAGGAATCAAATGCCACTCACACCCATCTTAGTGATTGAAATATTTGACTGCTGGGGAATCAATTTCATGGGACTATTCCCAATCTCTAGGGGAAATCTCCACATCCATTTAGCTGTTGATTACATCTCAAAATTGGTTGATGTCATTCCCACCAAGACTATTGATCATTAAGTTGTGATCCGATTCCTAAAAGAGAATATCTTTTCTAGATTTGTAATTATGAGGACTATAACTAGTGATCATGGAACCCATTTCTACAACCACACATTCTCTTCAATCATGTCTATGTATGCTATTACTCATAAAATTTCCACAACATATCATCCTCAAACCAATTTTTAAGCGGAGTTGGCAAATAGAAAAATTAAGAAAATTCTTTAAAAAAACTGCCAATCCCTCTAGGAATAATTGGTATGAGAAACTCTTATATGCCCTTTTGGCATATCGAACTGCTTTCGAAACTATCCTAGGCATGTCACCATATAGATTGGATTATGGAAAAGCATTTCATTTACCTGTTGAAATTGAGCATAAGGCCTTTTATGCAATAAAGAAATGAACATTGACATTTCATTTGCTGAAATAAAAAGGAAATTATATCTTAATGAACTCGAGGAACTTAGGATAGAGGCTTATGAAAATTCAAGGATCAATAAATCTACAGTTCAAGTTTGAATATCATGGAATATAAATGTCAAACACATTGAACTGGGAAAATTTGTGCTCTTGTATAGTTAAAAAAATCATCTACACCCGGGAACGCTATGGTCTAGATGGTAGGGTCCATACCAAGTTCATCATGTGTACCCTCATGGGGCAATAGAGATTCATGATCTCACATGTGGTCATGTCTTCAAAGTCAATGTTCATAGGGTAAAACCATTCATTGAATCATTCTATAAACTCGAAACCAAGGAGGAGTTAACTGATCCAACATATTAACCAAAAAAAATTAATAGATTTAGGGTCTAGGTTCAGCTAACGATGATAAACAAAAGCGCTGCATGGGAGTAAACCGATGTTTTTCATGTTTCCAAGCATTGTGAATCATCTTTATTTTTTTAAAATAATAAATTACCATAGACTATTGACATGTTCTTCTTTTATGAGTAAGTATGGGTATGAAAGGGGTGCACCGTATTCATTTGTGTCACGCAGTGTGATTCCTGAGAATTACCTTACCCAATAATTTAAAAGAAGACAATGTATCATCAGTTTATTTTATATTATATTATGTTTTAGTAGGTATATAAAAAGCAGATTTTTGTCATGTTATTCTTTTATGAGCAAGGATGGGTATGAAAGGGGATCTCCGTATTCATCTGTGTCACACGGTGTGATCCTTGAGTAATTCCTTACCCAGAAAATATAATGAAGACAATGAATCATCAGTTTGATTTTTAAAATAAAAAAACAAGGAAAACCATAAAGATGTTTATACATGGTTTTAAATAAATTATTGTGTTGTTTGTTTGTTTGGTTTTTTCTTCTTTGTATGGTTTTGTGATTATTTTGGGTGATACATGATCAATCAAGGAGGTGCCTACATCCCCCAAGAGATCAAACGAGTAATCTGGAGCATCATGAACTTCATCTTCAAAAACTAGGTGAATTTTTTCCATGTTTATCATTTTCAATTTCGTCTATGAACTCCTCTCATACCTCCCTTATATCTTTTCTTTTATTTAAATACTGGGAACAATGGTATACTATGATGAGGGGAGATTAAATAAAAAATGATTTTTTTAATAATAACATGCATGGAATGAAGAATTCCATTAAACTTGAACATGATAACACACATTTCAAACTCTAAAATTAGATATCAAATAATTTTTCATTCCATGATTCTAATTTGAATGCATGTTTTAGTTCATGAGCATAGTTTTTGGATGGTGCGGTTGTCCGATGTGATCTTTCAATGTTTACATTTTCATCATCTTAATAAAAAGTCACAATGCACATCTACTGGATCATGGGTGTAAATTTGATTTCTTAAGTCCCTTCCATTATAGCATAGTATTCTGGGGTCATTTTTAGTTTAATTTGAGTATCCAAAAAAACAAAAAAAATTGAAAAAAAATAATGACCATTTAGAGAAATGTTTTTCCAAATGTGTGGCGTCTGGCACTTGGGGATTATGACTCCATAGTTTTCCAACCTAGTGTTAGGCTTTATGTCTCTATTATAGATCATTTAATTGAAAATATGTGTGGCATTCGACACTTTTGGATCATGACTCCATAGTTGTCTTGCCCAGATTTAGTCTTTTAATATCTATTGTGTTTAGAAAAATAATAAAAAAAAGAAAAAAATGGATACTCATATTACGGTTTAATGTGATCCCCACCTAGGTCATCCATTTTTCCCCATGAACAATAAAATGGGCCCCATATCATTTGTGATGGACAACAATTTATCATGCTTAATTGAAATTTGATGAAATAATGAGATGAATTTGAACAAAGGAATGGGCTTGGGCTTGGGATATGCTTATGGACATAGATTGTTTTAAATGATTTTGATGGGTTTCATAATTTTTTTTGGTATGAGGTCTTTTCAAGAGCAATGTGTGTTAAAAAAGTTTTTGGAAAAGGGGATTCGAATTTCATATTTGTAATATATTTTGCTCGGGACTATCAAAACTCAAGTTTAGGGGTGTGATTAGTCACTGAAATTGGCTAATATTTAATTGTTAATATCTTAATATTAATCTGTTTCAAAGTTCGTAAACATCAATTTTAGTCCAATTCAGAAATAGAACTGCATTTCCCATCATTGGGCAATTCATGATTAAAATGTCATTTTGGTCCCACTAAATAAATTGCCTGTAAAAAATACATTGTTCATCATTTTAATTTGATAATATAGTATATGATTCATCAAATTATTTTGAAAATTTTATATCTGAGGTCTGATGGATGAATCCCAAGGGAAGATGGAGATTTTTGCGGCTGAATGTAGAAATTTGCTGGAAGAAGCATGATGGGCCTAAGGCCCATCAAACAAAAATGGGTCTCACAAACCAAGCCCAATTAAGCTCAATTTTTTTAATATAAATATAAAAATATGAGGATTATTTTACTCAACTGTGTCCAGAACTAATTATGAATTTTTCATGATGATAAAGGGATCTGAAGTTGATATTTAAATGGTGGGCCTGAATTAAATGCACCTAAAGTCGTCCCATAATTCTGACCATAACATCCAAACAGATGCACCAAATTTCATGATATTTTTACAGATAATAGAGGAAAGAGGGGAGTGCATATCCCTCTTAAACAACCCCTCCTGATTCAGCCTCCATCAATTAAATATTCACATTTCAAAATGGTGGAAGAATCTGGATGAATTTCTTTGTCAACATCAAAATGGCAAATTCCATTGATTTTCTCACTCTCATTTTAAATCCCCCAATTAATAGAGATTTAATATATTTTTGGGGTGTATCAAAGTCTCCAAATATTCCTACATAAAAATCTTATGATGAAGGGAAAAGGGATGGAATATTTTTGTTTGGAATGTAAGCTTTTATTTTATTTGAATTGTATGCATTAATTTTGTAATCGCATGTCAATTTCTCCCAAGTATGTTTTTTCGGTCACCTACATTTAATTAATAAAATATCATCATCTTACTCTTTTTCTTAATTTCTTATTTCTTTTTCCATATAATGTTGATACAGTTGTCTTAGTGAGTGAGGTTATTAACATTATCTTTTGTGAGACTCTTCACACAACGATGGAGTGATTGTTATTTTTTTCTGCTCCTCCAATTCTACCATTATAAGTTTAATACCCGCTTTCATTGATAGAATAGAATCAATAGAGGGATAATCCTATAATGGGTTGATCAAAGTGAGTAGAAAGGGGTGAATTGGATGTTATTTCATAATTTAAAAATTCTTAATCAATTCTATTTTTGAGATTTTAATTCAATGATTTACGTTATCCTTTAAAATCATCAATATTAAGGATACACATGCAGGGTTATAAAACGATCATCTACCTTGGAGTTCTTATCAATATGATCCTCCAAGTTTATATATTTTTATCTTTACTAGAGTGAAAACTCAAAATTGGTGAGTTATTTGGAATGGTTGTATTTCTTTAAAAGAAACACTCAAATTTAATACATTGAAATAATTTCAAAAGAAATTCATCCAATATACCTCAAGAGATAACCAAGGATCAACTCATGATTTTAAATTGAATTCATATAATTCATTAAAATATAAAATAATCCAATAAATTCAAAGAAAATTTGGCCACGTTATACCCAAATCAAAACCATCAAATCACCCTCTTCGAATGTATATTTCTTAGGTTTCATCTTAGGTCTCTCAGGATCGATAACCGAAGCCATACTATAATGGCCACTTATACCATAAAACATGGGTACATTTGGGTGCAACCAAGAGTGAATCTCAAATGAAGCCTGTTAAATTTCAATATACTAATTCTATAGTGAGTGTTCTCTATTCACATTTATGGGGGTTAGTATGGAATATGATCCTAAGCACTGGACCCGACGTCACATAGTGACATGTATCTTGTATCCATCTAGGAGGATTGATGAAAACCATATTTACAATGAGTTTTACCTATGTTGGGTTTGTTTAATTGGCATGAAAATCTTGTACACAAGTGTCCATTCCCTATCGTGGAGGATTATAGTAGTAGACTCTAGTATCCCCCCATCATGCCTTGGGTATTAACCCCCTATATTTATATCATGAGCTAATATTTCTGATGGGGTTTTAGTCTGATGGAGTGTATATCTCTTGTGGACACTCTCGGTTTACTATGTGACATTTCTTGGATACATTAGATGATTTTGACCTCTAGGATGAGTGTCGTCATTAGAATTATAGCTTGGGTATCAATTCACTCGAAGGAGTGTTACTATGAACCCCCCATGTGTAGATCTTCAAATAGATGTGGTTGAGACATTTTTTGAATCAGATTATTTTGTGAGTATATCTGGGATATCCTTGGTTATCATTATGTTTCATATTTTGTTTGTAATACATAAATTTTGTGACTTGAATAATCTCGATTCTATATGTATGGTGTTTTCGGGATCTCCTGTTGGGTATTGTAATACTCATCCCAAAAATAGATCTTCCCATACATGTCATGTTCTATACAGACGATGGAAAATTTAATATAGACTTCGATGGACTATTTTAAAGTAGTAATTAGTTTGGGATTTATATACTGAGGTGTAAACCAATGTTGAATTAACACCTTTCCCCTTTTTCTATATAGGTCAAAAATAAATTTCATTTTTTGGTTGGAATGTATCTCAGCTCTTTTTATTAAATCCATTAATTTATGTTGATCAATTCATAGAATGACCTCTAGTGGTTTTGGAGAATTCAACATGTAATACTATACATCATATGGATATATTAGTGTTCTATGATCAACCTTATGGTTTGATATCATATCATAATCTTTTATTGTAGTGATCTTCGGGAATGTTGGGTTAGCAGCAACCACCCACTTTAGGTGTGTGATGCAAGTCTCATCTCAGGAGGCACTATCATTTCTAGGTACCTCATGGATAGCCCATTAATCAAAGGATTTTAATATGATTTTTATGGTTATAGACATATCACATTGCATTTTCTATACATTCATGCTCCAGGTAGAAAGGGAGTCGACGAATAGACTTGGAAAAGGAATGAATGGGAGAAAGGAGATCTCTACAACACTATTGTGATGGAAGATATCAGGGAGCAACATGAGGTGGATGGAACATTGGTTTAATTCTACTAATACTACCCCTAAGTAGGCCACTCTTATATTTTTAAGTTAGTGGTTAGAATATTTGATAGTTGCAGTCACTAGAGTCTTTTAACAAGGACGCTCCAATAGTGTTTGGATGTACGATCTATGATCGTTATACTTTTCTTATAGAACTATTAGAAATAGGTTCAAGAATCAATCTTTCCTAATTTTTTCATTATTTTCTATGAATATGGTAGGAGTTGGTAGAGATGAATAAATATTTGATGGATTCTAACCATTTGACAATATAGTATGAGAACAGAGTGAAAGAGTTCATCATGTTTTTACAATATCAAGCCACGGATCCTTATGAAATCTTATGTCCTATTTTACGTTTTTGTTATTTTAGACTAATTGATCCAGAGGAGTTGGAGGAATATTTGATATGTCATGGAATAGATCGGTGTTTTAAATATTGGAATAATCCTAGAGAAAAAGAGAATGTAGGTACTGGCTAGGATAAAACTATGTTTTATGAATCATCAATGAATATATATATGGATAATGAAAAGACCATGTGGAGGATGTGATTATATATGTCAATGATGATGAAAATAGTATTTAGGAAATGAAAAAAATAGTTGAAGATGAACTCTCTGATTGACCAAAATTGTTTTAGAAGTTCAAGAGTTGTGAAAAGACACCATTGTATGTTGGTTGCACTAAATATATAGCATTGTCAGTTGTACTAATGTTGTATAAAATGAAAGTAGGGAACATATGATGTGATTTCAGTTTTGTGGAAATACTAGATCGATATAATGACATGCTCTCAGATAATAATGATCTTCCAAGCCGGACATACGAAGCGAAAAAAATTCTACACTCAATGGGTTTGATTTCAGAATGAATACATGCCTGCTCGAAAGACTGTATATTGTTTCGCAAGGCAATCAAATCACATATAGGATACCAATAGTGTGGTTCTTCCTGATATAATAATGATGAATCTAATACTACCAATTTTGTATGGTACTTTCAATTCATTCCATGGTTTATGTGTTTATATGGAATTGAAAAAACTGTAAGACCGTTATCGTGTAATTCAATAAAAAGAAATAAATATGGAAACTTATGTCACTCGGGTGACTCTCCTCAATGGAAGAGAATTGATCATGTGTATCCTGCATTTGTAAATGAGCTGAGAAACATTCATCTTGCGTTATCTATAGATGGAGTGTATCCTTTTGGTTTTCAAACTAGTAATTGTATTACATGGTCAATTATGTTGGTAAATTATAACTTTCCACCATGGTTATGCGTGAAATGAAAATTCATCTTTTTATCTATTTCTATATTAGGAAAAAAAACAACCATTAAATGATATTGATGTTTATCTGGATCTATTGATCAAAGATTTGATGTATGTTTGGGATTTGGGTGATATGTTTTATGATACTTTTAATAGAGAATACTTGACGTTGAGAGAGATGTTTTATGAGACAATAAATGATTTCCTTACTTAAAGAAATTTGGAAGGATATAACAATAAAGGAACTCTATTGTGATCCATGTGTGAAGAAGATAAAAAATCAATTAGGGTGAAACATTCATCGAAATTTGTGTTTCTAGGACATCTTTGATTTTTACCTCGTTGTCATAAGTACCAATCTTGGATGAAAACATTCATTGGCCATTTAAAACAACACACAACACTGTCTCCACTAACTGGTTATCAGTTTTTTGAGAAAGTAAAATATGTGAACACTAATTTTGGTAAACCATTTTTGAATAACCATAAAAAAATCTGTTTAAAAAATAGATCAATTTTTTTGAATTATCATTTTGCAATTGTCTATATGTCATAAATTTTCTAGATGTGATGCATGCAGACAAAATTGTATTCGATAGTGTTATCAGAACATTTATAAATTCCCCTTAAAAAATAACGGATGGAATTAAGACAATGTTGGACATGGTTGAAATGGGGATACATGAAGAGTTGGCTCCAGTGAAGGGTGAAAATCAAATATTTCTTCTTCAATCTCCTTACACTATTTCCAGGGAGAAGATATATCAATTTTGTAACATCTTCAATGATGTAAAGGTTCCAAAGGGGTATTAATCAAATATCATGAACATTATTTCAATGAATTATTTGATGTTAAAAGATTTTAAATCAAATGACTTCCATGTATAGATGCATGATTAAATTCCAAGAGATTTACGTTGCATTTTGACCAAGAATGTTCATCAAATGTTAACCAAACATTGTTTCTTTTTCAAAACTATATGCCACAATGTTTTAGAACCTGTGAAATTTCAATCAATGGAAAGATAAATTTTATCATACTATGGGATTTAGATATGTACTTCCTACCAACATTATATGATATGATGGTTAAATTGGTGACACAGATTCTACATTGTGGTTCTGGGAGATATATATGGATGTACCCCGTCAAACAGTATCTGAAGATTTTGAAAGGTTTTTTCTAAAATCGAAGTTAGCCAGAGGGTTGTATTGTGGATAAATATATTGTTGAGGAATCCATTTAATTATATACCAAATAAATATCTAATGTGGAAGTAATTGGCATTCTTAAATATCATCAAACATGACTCATTGAGGGTGATTGAGTTTTTGATTAGATGTTGTGATAATAAATATTATAGATTCAGAGATGTCTCACCTCTATGTTTTTCAAAATAGTTGGATGGTTTCCCCAAATATTGAAACCTAAAATGGAATTCATAGGTAGTAGAATCTATAAAGGGATGAAAAATGGATACAAAATACACATAATAACCAGTTTATAGGATGATTTTAGGACCATATTTTTAAGGAGTTAGTTGAAAATACGAATTCAATTTCAGAAATACTTCTATGGATAGCGGTAGGACGAAGGGTATTTTTATTATCATACAATGGTTATGTAATTAATGGTTATAAATTCTATATGGATAAACATTATGAAGATAATACCATGAAAAATTGTGGACTTACACTTGTGGCTGAAGAGATGCATGTTTCTGGTAGAAAGGACAAAAATATTTTTTATGAGAATATGTCATAATTCGGCATTATCAAACATATATGGGAGAAAGATTATATAACATTCCAATTTATAATTTTTTAATGAAATTAGTTGATAAAAATAGTGGTGTAAAAATATATGAATTGGGATTTGTGAAAGTTTAATTTAGTAAAGATGTGTACAAAGAAGAACAATTTATAATGGCATCACAAGCAGTACAAGTATTGTATGTTCCAGATCTTAGAAATTGAAGTGGTCGATTGTTATGTTATCATCCAAAACTACTGAAGGGTCTGATAAACATCCATTTTAGGAAGATACTTTCAGTGGTATGCCATTATAATTAAACATCAGTCCCAATGTAGATAAAAAAAATTTATGTATGAGGAGATCATAATAAATGGATTTGGATAACCGATAGATCTATAAAATAACTTCAAATTTTTAAAAGAAGAAATAGATTTCAATAAACAGGTTATATTTTGTCTGTAATATAGATCTTGTTATCTAATGATATTATCTTATCATTACTGAGTTTCTATAATATAAATTAACCGATCAACCAATTTTGGAGATAATGACTTATGCATGTTCTGGTGGCCCAAACCCCAAGGCTGAACAAGTCTGTCAAGCATCCGAAGCTACTGCTGCTGCACATAGTGTAAAGAAGCAACAAGATTCTAAACCTGTTTCTACTCCTAGATTTGAGGTCTGACATCCATCATCACATGTTGTTACAGCGATTTCAGATGATCATATAGATGACATTGATATAGATAAAATGGTCGGGGATGATGGGCCGATGTACCGGAAAACACATGTGTTCTATAGTATGACGGTGTTTTCCAATGTTATTAAGGTGAAAAGAAATGGAATAAAATTTGATGACATCTGGAATGCATGAGAATAACATGTGAATCCCCTAAAGGTTATGCTTATTAGTTAAATTGGAATTGTCACTCGGCAGTGTGTGCTTATTTTCATACATTCATGGCACCATGTGGTGTTTGGGCTGAAGGATGTGATATGGGATCCAATTACAATAACATTATGATATTATTTCTTTATTTTAATATAAAATAAAATAATGAAATAGTGTCATACTCTTCTCAATCTCTTGTAGAGTACATTTATAGTAGATGATTCAATCAAGAATTTAGTACTGTGTCTTGCATGAAGTATTCATCGAGGTTTTCGAACTATCTTAACAAAATGTCACAAAAAAGATTCCAATGGTAAAATAAACCCATACCCACACCTTTTATACCCTCACATAATATCCCATGAAGCCTGAAATGTATTTATTATCTGTCATGGAGATAAGATGTTCCAGGTACATTGTGGATGATAATACATTGTATGAGGATACATGTATTCATCAAATTGTAATAGAATATTTCATTTATGAGATAACAACTCAGTACTGAGAATAAGGAACGTTTATAAAAACCAATATTCCCCTATCGTAAAGTAGAGATGGGGTATGCTTCACTAGAAAAGACAACGGTACATATTTTAAATTTACAGTAATATTGTTAGTTTCCAAGAAACAAACTCATAATTATCATTATATATTTATATCTAGATTGATGAGTCTAAAGACAAATAAACTTCTATCCCATGACATGTGCTATAGAATGTGGCACATCTTAATATGTAATGGAAGCTAGTAGACGAAAACACACAAAAAGTGTTGGAAATATTTTTATGTATGACATGATAAAAACTTGTGTTTAAAATTGCTATTACATAATAATAATTACTTATTTTCCTATATCTGAGAGTCATAGGATTCAGATACTCCCATTGTGGATGAAGACCTGTTATTGACATCTTCGAAGAATCCAGAACAATACTGTCGTGTTAGAGGAGCAAGGTTTGGGGTGACACCCCGAGAATATTTTGAGGAAAAAACAAACAGATGAGAGGGGTGAATAAAATAAATGAATGAGTGAATTAATAGAAACTCTTGAAAGAAGATTTAAATGTAAGGGAGAGTTTCCATCAAATTTAATGGATGGTAAGCAAGGAGAAGACACAAATCAGGAACAACTAGCACGTGATGATCCTGCCCCACCCCACTATCATTGTGGCGAGCCATTCCACTCAAAGAGTTGTCTTAGCCGTGGTAATCAATACTCTAATAGTTGTTCGCACGAAATGTGAATCATAAAAACAATGATACATTTCTCATAATGATCTTAAATAGGATTATAATGACTATGATTTATATCTGTCACCATCCACCTATCACCTTGTAGTGAGGGCTATGGTGTTCAACATCCTAGAGGACAAGCTGCATAATAGACCACTTCCAAAGGATCATCTATAAGTGATGATTATTGTAGATCATGAGCCAAATACATAGATACCTATTCCACTTTATGATGATGATATTCATAGGTTTGAAAAGTATATTGGGACATTCATTTCATGTATGTCACATCTTGTAAGAGTACATGTGGAAAAAGAGGTATTTATTTCCATTTTTCAAGTGAATCCTTAAACAATTAATGAAAAAAAGGTCTGAACCACTGAATGATATTATAAAAAGAGAATCAAAAGGGGTGGCAAGAAACATGGGTTCAAAATAATCTAATGGAATGACCAACTGATCCAAAAGAGCTACTGAAATCACAATAATGACACCTATTATCTATCCTAATTTACTAGAATTGACGACTCGCGTGGATATGATGCTAAATAATGGAAGTAGTCATATATATTTTTTTGAAAATCATATATATGGAGAATAAATTCAATATATCATTGCTTCTGAAAATGTAAATGATATCCTTGAATACGATTGGTGAGCCTTCAATGTTTGATGTTTATATATAAAGAATGTTTTGAGGAAATGATTTTATAAAAGATAATTTAATGTGATAATTATGACTAAATGCATTTTATATTATTGGAAGGAGTATATATGAAAAATAGATGAAGGGATTTTTCCATGATCAAAATTTTTTACTCATTAGTCCCCATATCACATCAACACAACTAATGAAATTAGAGAAAACAAATATGATGAAATAGTGAATGTCTTGCTGAAAATATTTGAATGCAAGATTACAGATGACAGAGTCTTGCTAATACCATACAAGCAGGGGGGAAAAAATACTATTAAATCATATTATTTATACTCTCAATTTGTTTATTAGTTATAACTTTCTGTGTATTTAGGCTACATTGTCTGCTAATTGAAGTGAAATTGGATACACTAATGATTTATTTTTGTGATTCAATGCAAGGATATCCAACAAACCGACCACATATGATGGAGTTTGTGAATCTGTAAGACACTATATCCTACGTTTTAGGTATACACATTATGTAATATAATTAAAATTATCTTTAACTAAGGATTCTATTATGATATTCTAGTGTATCAATATCTTCAAAAAAAGAATGAGGACATGGGCTAAGAATTAGGAGGTGAGATAATATTACGTATAGATGGGTATTAGGGTATATATAATAAAATATAACCATCTAAAAACATATTAGAACAAGTGACTTATTCTACTAATGATCATAGTTTTTATAGTGTCTAAAAAAAGATAATGATTGTGGTTATTATGTTTCTAAATTTATTGGGGAGATTGTTTTCCATCAACAAACTAGCTTCCCTAAAGAGGTATTTAAAAAAACAACTTCTATTTCATTCAAATTATTTATTAATTATTTATTTATATATTATGAAATACTACTATGACTGTGGAAATACCTCATATTCAGAAGATGATATAGATTTTTTCTGAAATGAGTGGGTCACATACCTGATGGATGATTTCACACAAATAGCATAAAGATCTGACTTGTGGACGTGTACAATTTGTAGCCATTTTTTGATAGGGGTTAAAATGATAAAAAAAAGGAAAATTGTTGTATGTAAATGATTATAGGGAAATTGTAATTGTTGTTAAATAAAACATCCTCTCTTCAATGAGTCATTTCTCAATTTTAACAGGTGAAATTCACCAGCAACATGCATGAATGTTAATCCACTTTTATTTGCACTTTGGAAAATAAAAATAGTAAAATATCCAAAATACCATCATATCAGATCTAATTCATTCAGTTTTTGTTGATAAATTATGATAAAAATCTGTGGGTCATGTGTGATGTGTACGAATCTACCCTGCATCAATCTAAGGCATGTTGTGGCCTATATCACTCAATATGTCCCTCTTTTGTTTAAAGTGGACATAATTTTAAGTGAAAACAAATACTGACATAGCTGAAACTGATCAAATGCATGTGGATTGGGTTGATATTTCATGAAAACAATCCATGAGTCATGTGTGACATGTAAGAGTAAACCCTGACTAAATATGAGGCATGGAGTGGCCAGTATCACTAAAAGTATCTCTCATTGGTTTAATGTAGACACAATTTTAATTGAAAACAACAACTAACATACAGAATACTAACCAAACCATTCATATTTAGTTGATACAGTTGATGAATAATTAATTCGACATGTCTGACGTGTACAAGTCAACCCCACCTCAATATGATGCACAGTGTGGCTAGTATCACTCAAAGTGTCTGTGTTTTGTTTAAAATAGACATAATTTTATGTGAAACAACAAATTACATACAGAAAACCGACAAAACTCATTTGGATTGTGTTGATACATTATGAGAATGATCCATGGGTCATGTGGGACATGTATGAGTCATCCCTACCTCGATCCGATGCATTGTGTGGCCGGTATCACTCAATGTCTCCATTTTGTTTAAAATAGATAGGATTTTATGGGAAAAAAACAACCGACATACAAAAAACTGACAAAAGACATTTGTATTGTATTGATACTTTAGGAGAATGATCCATGTGACATGTGTGAAATGTAAAATTCAACCTCGCCTCAATCTGAGGCATAGTGTGGCTGGTATCCATCAAATTGTATCTCTTTTGGATAAAATGGGTATAATTTTAAGTGAAAACAACAACTAATGAAAAAAACTGACCAATTGCATTCATATTTTATAGATACAATATTAGAACAATCCGTGGGTCATTTTTGTCATGTACGAGTCAACCCCACCTCAATATGGGTCTTTATGTGGCTAGTATCACACAATGTGTCTCTCTTTTGTTTAAAATTGATATAATTTTAAGTGAAAAAAAATGACATACAGAAAATTGAGAAAACACATTCGTAATGTGTTGGTACCTTGGGAGAATGATTTATGGGTTATATGTGACATGTAAGAGTCAACCATTCATCAATCCAAGTCATGGTGTGGCCTGTATCACTCAAAGTGTCTCTCTTCTTTTTAAAATGGTCAGAATATTATATGAAAACAACAACAGACGTTCAGAGAATTGGCCAAATGAAATCAGATTGTGTTGATAATTTAGGATAATGATTCATGGGTCATTTGTTTCATGAAAATGTCAACCTCACCTCAATCTGATTCATGTTGTGGATAGTATCACTCAAAAGTGTCTCTATTTTGTTTAAAATGGATAGAATTTTAAGTTAAAAGAACAACATACATAAGTAAAACTGACCAAACACATTTGGATTCGGTTGATAATTTTGAATAATGATCCATGGGTCATGTGTGATTTGTACGAGTCAAACCTGCCTAAATTTGAGGCATGGTGTGGCCATTATCACTTAAAGTGTCTCTCTTTTGTTAAAAGTGAACAATGTTTTAAGTGAAAACTACTACCGATGTAATAAAAACTAACCAAACACATTCGTATTGTGTCGATAAATTAAGATAATGAACCTTGGGTCATGTGGATTGGGTATGAGTCAACCCTTCCTCAATATGAGGCACGGTGTGGCTGGTATCACTCAAAGTGTCTCTCTTTTTTTATAAATGGACAAAAGTTTAGTTGAAAACAACAAATAACATACGAAAAACCAACATAACACATTCGTATTGTGTTGATACATTAAGATATCAATCCAGGGGTCAAGTGTGTCGTGTATGAGTCAAAACTACCTCAATCTGAGGCATGGTGTGGCTGATATCACTCAATTTGTCTGTCTTTTTTTTATAATTGACAGAATTTTAAGTGGAAACAAAAACTGACGTATGGAAATCCACCTTCCAACTATACACAACAAAAAAATTAATTTGTCTGTAAATAAACACGTAATATTGAAATAAACACTATTCCAAAACCATTTTAAAAATAACAATGATCTTAAAATCCATGAAATTAAATCCATTAAAACCATTAAGGACCCCCTCACACTGGACACCCCCACCACCTTGGATACCACCCCACCCCCTGGGCATCCCATTGACAGCCCCTCCACCACCCAGGACAACCCCCCACCCCCTGGACACCCCCGACCCCTAGATACCCCCCCACCTAGGGACATCCCCACCCCTCCTAGACACCACCCCCACCTGGACACCCCGACCCCCATGGATATCCATGACACCCCCTTGACACCACCCCACCCCCCATGGACATCCCCCAACCCCCTGGACTGCCCCACCCATTGGACACCAACCCACCCCCTAGTCACCCCCACCACCATGGACACTCCCACCCCCTGGAATGACCCCCAACCCCTTGGACAGCACCCCACCACCTAGAAACCACCCTAACTCCCTGGACACCCCAATGGATGACCCCTTCCCCCACCACCCTGGATAGCACCACCCCCCCCCCCCGCAACCCCATGGACACCCCCAACCCCCTAGATGACCCCCACCCATTGGATGACCCCCACCCCTCTTAGACACCACCCCACTACCTAGAAAACCCCAACCTTGTACATCCCCACACCCATTGATAGCCACCCCCACTCCCCTCGACACCACCCCACCCCTTGGACAACCCCCACCCCTCTCAGAAACCACCTAGGTACCCCCACCCATGGACATACCCACACCCATGCATAGCCACACCCACACCCTGGACACCACCCCACACCCTTGGACAGCCTCACCCTCCTCCCCCCAGGACACCACACCACCTAATGGACACCGCCCCACCCCTTGGACCCCCCCACCCCTGGACACCCCCACCCCTGGAAAGCCCCCCAACCCCCTGGACACACAGCTGCCCCCACCCCATGTACTCCACAATGTTTGGACAACCCCACCCCTCCTAGACACCTCCCACCACCTAGACACCACCACCCCATGGACACCACCCCCACCCCCCATGGATAGCCCCCAACCTCCTGGACTGCCCCCACCCCCTGGATACTACCCCACCCCCTGGACACCCCCACCCCTTGGACACCTCAGCCCCTGGAAAGCCCCTCAAACCCCTGGACACCACCTCACCCACTAGACACCACCAGTGTCACCCCCCTCCCCCCACCCAGGATATCCCTTCATGGACATCCCCATCCCCCAAACACACCGACCCCTACCCCTATAGTCAGTCACCCCAAATCCCAAAAGACCCCCAACCCCCTGAATTTAGAATTTAATTATATATGTATTTAAATAACTCATTTATTATTTGTTTATAGTATATATCTATAATTTTTGTTTATGTATTCTTGTTGTAATTACCTTATAAATTATGTGTTAATTATGTATAGGTATACTTGTTGTTATGATTATTTTTTTACAGGCCTTGTTTTGGTGTGTTGTTGCAAAATTTTTGTCACAATAGGCTGGGCATTTTTCAACACTTTTTTAGCCCTGATTAAGAGATCCATTATCAGTGCTAAAGAATAGCATATAAAGAAGCCCTTTATGAGCTCATTTCTAATTATGAAAAATTCTCCCTTTATCATCATGTTCTTATCATTGAAAGAGACTCCATTTATCAATGGTTTGAGAACAGATAAATGGGCCCCACCATTATCAATGATGATCCTTACAACAATGTTTTAGTGCTGTAAAAGCCCGTTTTAGGTTTGATAAAGCATGTTCTCGTAGTAGTGCATGTTACCAGTAACCAATCGTGCCTCCACATCACTTTACATCAAAACCATAATATAAATTAGAAAACTAAGTACCAAATACCCGATAATATTTGAAATACAAAACAATTAGAAATCCATTTCCACACCATTTTTAAAGTAAATTTAAAACCCCAATTTCCAAAAAAAATGTAATAAGAATTTAAATTTCAAATAAAATACTCTTTCTATGATAAATAAGAAATATTCAACAACATGAGATGTTGTAAACAAACCATTAAAATTTTATAATTCATGTCACATCACAAAATTCCAAATTGGACAATATATCTTATTAGTTATAAAGTGTATCTAAGTACCAAAAAGGGCTTCACACTAATCATTCATCAAGACATATCTTAAAGATGTGAAATGTTCTATTCATATGAAAACACATTTCAAACAACTTTTGATGACATTAAATGAACCAAATCCCCATTTAAAAATAAATAATCAATTTAGGAAATAAAAAATTGAAAGGATGGTGAAGCCATTGGGAAACTATTATTTAAGTAAGAAACAATTTTTATAAATGTAAAAATCAAGCCTCAAGTAACCATTACGAGGAGAAATATTGTAAATAAAATCGAAAACATAATTTAAAAACCCAAAACATTATTTTTTTTAATAAATCCCAATCCAGCATTCAATGACACTCTTCATGTGTATATAAAATCACATAGAACCCTTTTTTAAGGAAGCATCACTTGATTTGAAACAAAAAAAACAATACATACTTAATCTTCACTACATAATAGTAAAAAAAATATAGATACAATGTCTAACTCATACTCCAACAACATTACCAATTCATTACCATGGGAATTAACCACTCTAAATCCTGAATATCTCTTTAAAACTCAATTGATATTTTATTATACACCTTGTATGAATTAAAATATTATCATAATTATAAAAACCCTTTGTAAACCATTTAAAAATAATTTTACGTCATTAAAATATAAAAATATTATTTTATAACATAACATTAACTAAAATAACACTTTTAAACCATTCTTGGTATGATCATGCATCAATAGAATTGGCCATATTGGAAATATATTGAAACAACTACATCAAAGACAGGTGATTTAAAAAAATACTCTAGATAAATAAGAATTGATCTTGAGAGATAATAAACACTCCCTAATATCAATTAAATTGAACAAAACATCAACCATAATGCTGAGGGAGTATCCAATTAAAAATACCCACCATGAGAAACCAACAACTGAATTTATAAGGAAGATGGAAAGATGGAATAAAAAATACCCAAAGAAACATACCTAAATTTTTGTAAAGAAAATTAATGGTGGATGGGGAGATGGGGAGGATAATCTTATAGATCACCTTATTGATCATGGTCTAATTAGTAGAGGAGAATCCCAAAATAGGGGTAAAATAATGGAGGGGAAAAAGATTAATCTATAAATTTTAATGATATGGAAAAATGTCATAGTTTAGACACATTATATTACAATTTCCAATATAAAGTACCTCTAAGATTATTTCTACATATCATACAATAATTATGCTCAGTTCATGAACCATACCCCAAACACTAACTGTCATGCTTCATAGTTAAACCGAACCTCACACGTTTTGTCCCAATCTATATTCATGACATTGATGTCAAACTTTTCAAAATAAAGCTGAAGTGAAAACATGTTCTACATTAATAGGACACATGTTTAACCATCAAACTATACACAAAAATCGTACATAGGAAAAAAATCAACTCAAAAATTTCAAGACTCAAAAATTTACACTTATAATTGAACATAAACCTCAACAAAATGAACCAAATCAAAGAACATATTGGAATAATTTAAATTGAATGAAAAGGGTGTGATTGGATAACATTATATATAAGAGAAAATCCAAAAGACTTAGCAATGAGAATGAGTAAACTAGGTTAAAAATAACGATTCATTGTAATATGTGTCATGATATTGATATCTTATAAATTATTTTTCATGATTATGTTGATTCCAACCCTGATTATTGTTACCCAGCCTATGTTTTTTTGATTTATTCCATTGATAGAACCCAATAGAGTCATGTTATTCCTAAATGTGATGGACAATACAATGATTATAGTTATAAGAAATTGAATTTTATATGTGCTATAATATAAAATGTTATTTCTATGATCAAATAACTTTATGATGATATGAATCATGTTTTGCCTCCAAATGTGTAAAGGAGGGACAAATATTTTTTGTCCATCAAGAGATAATATCGACTATAATTAAGGGGTTCTACTAGTACACTAATTATTGAGAAATGTGTCAAAACCATTGAACTATATTTTTCAATATTTAATATTTAAAACATGAAAATTTTATTATTGAAGAATAACATTTGGAAAGAGAATTAAATCAATGGTGGAATTTTATAAAGAACATGATATCAGATGAAGAAATTAAACCTTTGGGGAATTAATATTTTAAATATTAAATTATCATTAAGTACATTAAAGGAATTATTATTAAGAAAATAGAGAATAAATTCCATGAACTAAATAAGGAGAATGATTAATCTATTGGAACATATGATGAAATTTTACAATATTAGTGTGGTATGCTAATTGTATTGTCATAGATCCTTAAATTAAAGTTGATCAAATTTTCTACATCTTAAAATAATGTTTCTAATTTATGTTTTCCCTAAGGGACATTAGTAGCAATGAAAAATAATTTCATTTTCTATTATGGTGGATATGGAGAATGGAGTTACCAATCATTCCCATGGGTTTGAAATGAAAAGTAAAATTTAATTTAAAAGAACCAATAATAACAACATAGATAATAAGATGGCACATATTTTTTTTCTTATGCGTGTAATGAATCATAGGGGATGTTTTCTTAAGGATGCCGGTAAATTTTATGGGTGTAATGGAAGGACATTAATAAATTGAATTCCAAGGTTATGGGATGTAGTTCTCTAAGGATATGAATAAAGTGAATGAACCATATAATTCACCTCCTACACTTCAATGATTTATATGAATGGAGTATGAGGATCACGATAATCTATGCTGAAATATTATGGTAAATAATGAATATGGATGCAAAACATGATCATAATTTTATAAAAAATGAGAAATATCTTATGATTATTTTATATAATTTAGTGTAAGATAAATATGTGGTGAATGATAAAATAACATCCAATCTATAAGCGCTAATGTGCTATCATATTTTAGATTCACTCACACTATTATTACTTATAGATTTTCTCATTGAGTCACATTATAGGCTAAATCCTTATATGGTGAGTTTGGAGTAAAAAATCTTTGTGGTTGATGATCCCATACCATTGCAATGGTTCATTTTCATTGATGTTTTTGGGATATTATTTCAAAAAAATTATTTCTTTCTACCTCTATATTTTATTTTATTTTATTTTTGGGAATGTATTTTCATTCATTACATATATTCCACCTAAGTATTTTGGTTGGTATTTTTCATGTTTATATTCCTATCCATCCTATGATCTCATATTATTGTGATGAAAAATATGAACATTTGTTTGAATTTGCATACGTTGTATATGAAATTATTAATATTAAATGGGTAAACATATCTCATATTTTTTGAGATGAACTCAGCATCACATATTTTTATATAGCTAGGGGTTTATTTTTTTATTTCCTAAAAAATTTATAGTTATCTCTCCTGATAGTTATTTGTGTTTTCAATAAAACTCATACCTAGTTATACACCTAATTAAATTACTCTATATACAATATACCCTTTTGAGTATCATGAATTGAAGAAGAAACACCAAAATAATCCGGGGAAGAGATTTATTCAGCCTAGTGTGACACCTTGGGGTTTAATTTTTATACATATTGAGTTGAAATATGGATTGAATGGACTCTATATTAACAATCGATAACATAACAAGATCACTACCACTATAATCAATCATTTACACTATAATGATAATTTATTTTATTAAATTGTAAACAATCATTCAATTTTCAAGATTTATTTTTGATTCATAAATCATTAACTAGAGGTTAACATGGTGAACATACCCAATTAAACATTCAATTAAAGGTATGGACATTATGAATTAATAGTGATGAGTTTTGGACATCATAAGGCAACTTATAACATCCTGTATTTAATGAATACATTTTTTAGAAATTACATTGATAATTTATTATATTTGTTTGATGAAAAAGTTATTATTTATTTTATGTGAAATTAAAAGAATGGATATGATATAATGATTGTGCTTAAGACCCTGTGTAAAGATAATCATTTTAAAAAAGTTACTAACAGTGAATTTTGGCTTTAAAGAATTTCATTAATAGGTCATAAAATCTCATGTGTGGGTATATAAGTTTTCTCTTATACGGCATATGTTATTGATCATTAGATTGGACCAACCACTATAACTGAGATCTATAGTTTTCTTTGATTGGGTTGATATTATAAGTTCTTTGTGGGGAATTCATAAGGGATATAAAATCCTCTCAATAAAAAAAATTAGGAGTGGATAAAAGTTGCATTTTATGGATTTATATAAGGATTATATTGTAGAACCAACCAAATAGCTAGGTAGCACAACTGTGCTTACACTACCAAATAAATGAAATTGTTTATAATAAATTGTGAGGAATCCAATAGCGTAATATGATGAATACGTTGGAAAATAATATGGTCAAATCTTTTGACTCACAAAAATTGATGTCCATAAGAAAAATTTCACAACTCGTTATTTGGTGTTATATAAAATATAATTTTCATTAAATATATTAATTAATTATCTCTATGGATAAATATGTGACATATAAACTAATGAAAAAAGTTGAATATATATTTTCACTCCAGAAGAGAAGAACATGATCCAAATGAGACTGTTGTAGTTGACTAAATATTATCACAACATAATACATGTCATCCCTATGAAACAAAACAATGTTCCAGAAGCATTGATTTGAAATAATCATACTATATTAAGAATGATGAGGATCATAAAATATCCAAAATATATGTAATTAAAATGGATGGATCATAAAATATTGAAGGAAATAGAGATATATTATGTTTTTCCAATAGAGTTTCAACCTAATTTCTATTTTATGATTAATGAGGAGAATAATGAAATTATAGAGCTAGAAAAGAATGTGAAAAATAATCCAAGGTTCAGTAATTATTGTTATAAAAAAATATCATTCATGAATTTTTTTAATATTGACTTTGGTTTTATATTTTAAGAGTGATATCATGGATAAGGCTCATAATTATTCAATATCTATTCATCATTGATGTATGAAGATGTATAAAGATATGAAATATTATTTCTAATGCGATGAAATGTAGAATGATATTTTAGATAATGTTTCATGGGTGTTTTTACTTTTTTATTTATCCCTTAAGAACCCAAAATATTTTTTTCATGACTCAATATTTTGATACTTGTTTTACATGGTATGATTTTGGATGTTTATGTTCATTTTTTTATTTTAATATTTTTTATGTTTTTTATGCTATCCATGTTTACCCTTACTGATCATTTGATCTCAACACATTTAATGTTTCCTTACCCATGGATATGAAGAACGGTATCATGTAATATTTGTCAAAAGGGGTTCTTATTATAACATAAAACACATGAGATGATATAGATGATTTATTAATACATTGTATATGTTTACTTATTTCTAAAGACACTAATTTATTATGATATTTTGGTTCTTATTTGTGTCATGTATTATGTATTCCACAAATGTATTGTAATGACCACGTACATTAAGCCTTAGGGTCTTTATAATTGGTTTTAGAGTGATGGATTAGTTATCCATTAAAAACTAGGAAGTGAAAACTTTACTAAGATCCCAGGATATATTTAAAAAGATGTGTCCTGGGATAAACTAAGGATATGTATTTGTATAGGTTTAAATAATAGAGTTTTCACGATGAGAATGAATAACCTTGGAATAAACCTACGATAACATTGATTAAAATATTATAAGTAATTTACCTTACATATGTGTCTGTATTATCTGATATATATTTATCACACATTCCATTAGGGTTTTACCCAAAAAATATAACTATATAGAAGATAATTAATCATAAATGTTTCATATTTGTAATGTATGGGAATTAGGAAAAAATGATTTCCTAAGTTGATATCTCATAAAGAGAATCATAAAGGTTTTATGATTATTGGTTATTCTACTGGGAATAAAGAGATTGTAAATTACATGTGAACGACATGGGATGTTCTAGAATTATTATTTACTTCAAACCTAATATTATTGGTTAGATTAAGGTTTACGAACATTAATAAATTATTAATATTTTATTAAATACTATGATAATGGAACCTGATAAATTGATTAGGGAAAAAGTTGGATGGTTGAGTTTTATATGTTTTGGAATTGAATGATTATATATTATTAATCAGGAAATATATCTGTTTTATCAGTATAAGTTTTTCATTAAGGACATGAGACGATATGTTGTATAGTATTTACTACCCAGAAAGGTGACTTAAATGTAAGGTGATATACTTGGATAACACATGATTAAGGGAAAGATATCCATTATATGGTACCTTATGATAATATAATGATATTTTGATAATGATATACTTGATATGAATATGTAAACAAGACATGTTAATTATCATGGAACTGGTTAAGTATGTATTGTCATATGGGTTATGCTATCTTGGATGATGTTTACATCTTTTTGAACTTAAGAATATGGAAACATGCAAGATCTCAATAAAGAAATATGGAAATTCATGTTATTTCCATGATCCGAAATAATACATGATAAAGGTGATAACATGATTGGAATGTGACCAATAAATGATACCATAGAATATATGGGGGATAATGTTTCAGATGAGTTAGTGTATGTCTTTATAAAATTTTGGATAATCATTTTTTCAGAATGATTTTATGGTTATCCCATTTTTCATAATATAAATGAATCTTTTGATGATGTTTTTTATTATCACACTATAGGAGGACTTATGAATATTAGAAGAATTATTCACACCTTTTTATTGAGATAAATAAATATGGAATGACATATCATTTAATTTATAGATTCAATGATCTACTAATACATCATGAATGAAAAATACAACTTCATTTCTCTGAATAAGAACTGAATGGTAAATTATTCAGTGCATGAATACTGGTGATATTGTACAAAAAAAATTAAGTATATCATCTCATTCAAATTCATTAACATTAGAAAAAATGGATCGGGATATAAATGGGTGACATATTATCATTATTTTTATGACATCAATGACCTCTTTCAAGATTATTTAGTTTATGGTTTGGTGATGTAAACCTTCTCATGATCACCAACATTCTTGTGATCACTGATCTTCATCAACCTCTATTATTTTTTTAATTTTTCATATATTACTTATATTCACCTATTCTATCATAAATAGATACCTAAATATTTTATAATTTGGGTAACTTTTATTTTATAACTATTACTTTTTAAAAGTATTTTTTAGTCCTTATTTGTGTGATGTTGGTTTCTGTGAAATAACCATTAACGAATTGAATCCTTTTATAAAACAGGTGAACTTTTATTGAAGAATTCATTTTGTCGGGATATAATGTAACACCATGATAATTTAATTAGATATATTGTTTTTTATTTCATTCATGTATAGTGTCATATTCTACAACAAGATAATATTGTGTTATACAGAACATTGACATAGCTTTTGGTATACGAAACACCATGGTTAGCTCGTGTTAAAACAATTTTCCATGTTCTTTTGATATAAATAATTTTATGTGAGACTTATCTTTATATGAAAAATAAATATTATTATGTCACATAGTCATTATAATTTCAGGTATGAATGGTATTATCTTTCTTATGATAGAACTATTTAAATGACAATAAGTGAATTTATAAAATCATAAATTCACCCTTCATCGATTTTATCAATTTAATATATATATATATTTAATATATATATATATTTAATATATTAAATATATTTTTAAAAATAAATATTATTTGTTCTCTACAAAACAAATAAAAATAAATTCAATTTATATGTTAAAAGAAGTACATCAAAAAATGTAGCTTTCCGCCTTTTAATGGCACCCCGATTTTAAATCTAGTTTCTGAAAATTTAATATATTTTATATATCATAATAAAATAATTTATTGGAATCATTATATAAATTTTTAGTTTGGATTATATTTTGATAATCTAAAAATAAATTATATGTTTTGATGAATGCTTAAAATATAGTAAAATTTAATTGAAAATTATTTTTTTATTGAAATATTTTATGTTGAAAAATTATATTGTTGATGTTTTTGATTAAAAAATATAACATAATTTTATTAGTTAATATAATTTTGTTCATTGAAATTAATTTTAATATGAATTTTGGTGTTAAAAGGTTTCAATTTTTTTTACTTTTAAACACTCATTTGTGATTCAAAAATTGGGATTAATTTTAAATTAATTACTCTAACTTATATAATCAGAATTTAAATAAAATGGATTCCATATTTTTTAACAGTAGTTCAATATTAAGTTAATATAATTATTTTATCTTTGGGCATCATGAATAATAAATTTAGTAAATTTTTTATTTATTCTGTATTAGGTAAATCATGTAATTAAGGGTAAATATAATATAATAAAAGTACATTTATACTTTTCATATTGTGATTTCATGAGTTCTTTTCGACCTATAATTTTATTAGGTCGAAAGGATTACCTTATAAAGATAGTTGTAGGAGATTATGACATTTCAAAATAATTTATTTAATGAAATTTTAAATAGGTATCACTAAAATTTTAATAATTAATCAGTTTTAATATAAGTTTATATATAAGTTAAATTATAGTTTGATTATTCTTTTGAAAGCTGAAATAGGTTTATTTATCTTGGAAATTTATTTGTAGTTTTTAGAAAAAAATAAATTACCTGAAATGCTTACCTATTGATGATGCGGAAATTATTTAAATGATAAAAAATAAATAAAATAATTTCTATTAAAATGGTAATATCGATTAAAATTCACAAACACATGATAAAATCATAATTTATGTTTGTATCTAAATAACCAAAATATAGTTCTATATTTATGGAGATTTTAGAGGTTTATATATGATATTACAACACCTATATTGTTTTATTTAATGTGATGTTAAAATTGTCACATTTATGTTTTAATAAGTATATCATTTGTAATGGTGGATTTTCCATAATATATATTCGACTAAAATTATTTCTTTCTAACCAATTAGATTTAATTTCATCATTTTATATTCTTTAAATTTTTATTCACAAATTTATAGTATTAATTAATTACCCAATAAAATGTTGAAAATATTTTATTAATGGAAATATAAAATTTATATTATTATAAATAATAAAATAAATAAATTTTGGTAAAATTAATACATCCCATGAATTTGGAATATTACCCTCAAGTAATATGGATATAATAATCTTTTTACAAAGAGAACATATATTCCTGATGTTTTTAAAAATATTCGAATTGAATATTGTATATATTTTCACTATTGTTGTTTTTTCAAATTATGGTTTTATTAAATTATTTAAAAATAATATAACATTTTATAAAAATTTACATAAATATGTAATGGTCTAAAATTTTATAAATTATTTAAATATAATTTTATTTACAAAAAATATGTAAATATTTCTCCCTTTTTATTGAAATTTTTTTACCCTAGTTAAATGGAAAAATAATAAATAAGAGAAAAATTAATATGATATATTTTAAATTGATGAAAAAACTTTCTTAATATTTATTAGTTTATGATATTACAACCATTTTTCATATTATATTCCAAATTTGGAATATTGGAGGTTTTTTCTTTGTTGTTTTGTTTTATTATAAATTAATACTTTTGGAGACTCCAAAAGTTCTTCTCACCACAATTATAAAAGGGAATGTACTTCTTTACCTCCTCACATAACATTGAGCTGTAAATATCATCCATAACCTCTCCATTTGATTTATCAACATCTATAGTTACAATATAATGGTTCTCCTATTCTCAAAATACCAACTCTAGTTTGTTTAAAAGTAGATTTAGAGGGGCTACATAAAAAATGAGGCAATCTCCTCTACTGATTCTTTCAAATTATTTCATCTTATACTTTATCTTCATTATTTGTTTCCATTTTAATGTAATACATATTTGATAAATTTTATTTTTTTTATTAATTTTATCGAAATATCGTATTCCTCATTCTTTTTATCCTAAAAAAATGAAATCCCCATGCATTCTCTAATCTATTATTCACCACCATGTTAATTGGAAGGATATAATGATTAATATAACATCTATAAAGTATTATTATAAAATTATATGAATTTTGGTAAAACTATACACCATCAACATCCATACGATTTTATAATTTTAGGAATGATATTGTTACACTATCATTTGTACGACCTACCATCTCCACGATGCGATGCAATCCATTATAATGAATCTTCATTACATCATGATTATATAAATGAATTGAATGAATAAATCTAATATATATCATACTATTATAATTTTGTAAAATATATAACAATAACCTAATAAGTGAAAAATATCCTACAAAACATGCGTAACAAAATAAAGAAGTTAATACCTAATATATGAGTGATAATTTTACTAACAAATGGATGATAATATGATTATAGATGATGATAATGATTCAAAAATATGTCAGTGAAATCATTTAAATCAATATATTTGAGGTTCAGATTCAAGCAACGTTTTGAGGACATATGGTAAGGGGTCATTTTTCTATCACATTATAATCTGAGGTTGATTAAACACAATTATTTAATGGTTCATATTTATCAATCAAGACCATTTTTTTATAAATTTTTTTATTAAATGATAACTATTCTCATATGGATGTTTAAATTCATCTTTTCCGATTTTGACTTTTACTACATTGTGTAGAGGAGATTTTTATTTCCTTTTCGATAAGATGTACTTTTTTTCAATTTTCTAGAAAATGAATGTGGAGAATGTATTTTAAATATACAGAATAAAGGGGTTTTTATTCTTTCATAACACCTTATTTCCAAGAATCATACATGAAATGTTTTCAATGTAATTATATATAAAATTCATTTCTTTTATAATTGTATGTTGTTTTATGAAAAATGAATTTGTTTAATATTAAAGGAGTTTATATCCCTATTATTACTATGAATTGATTATGTTTATAATGTAATTATATGTTTGAAATCCATTTATTTTATAATGATTATGGTGGAATAATGTTTAATAAATACATATTATTCTTTGTGTTAGGCTATGTTGAATCGTCTTTTTTATTATGGTTCACATAAGAATGATTTCACTATGAGATGGGAGGGACTTATATCTCTATCCAATGTAATGTGTATAGATTTATATATCTTGAGATAGACGGGACAAGAATGGAATGTAAATCCAGTACATTAATTAATGGTATGAACAATTTTTTAATCTGGTTTAGTAACATAAGGATGAAACAATGAGTGAAAATCATTCAGTAATGGGATTTGTCTGCTAAGATGGTCTTGGAAATAAAGCTTTTCTAATATATAAATGATTTTCTATTCTTATGTGTTTTCCCTAATTACATGTTTTTTAGCAATGCTATTTACTCATGGATACTTTTCCATTATGATTATTATCTTATAAACTACTATGATTTATTTTAATGACTCAATATTTTTAAAATTTTTATACATGGTATGATTTTAAATTTATATGTACATGTTATTACATTCTCATGTTTAGGTTTTATTTGGTATTTTCCATATTTACCCTTACTAAGCTTATGATATAACCCATTCTTATATTTCTTTTCAAAAATATATTATGATGGGTATCAAGTAAGATGTGTTTTAAATAGGTTCCAATTATGACGGAAAATGTTGGAGATGATATAAATGTTTTATGAACAAATTGATTATGTTTCACAGTTTCCAAATACACTAAACTAATATGATCTTCAGGTGTATATTTGTGTCTTGTATTATGTATTTCGACAATATAATGTAATGACGATGTACAACAACATTTAATTCCTTTATTGGTTTAGTGATTAATATTATATTTATACAATATTTACACACATTTAATTTTAATATCAAATATTTCTATATAAAATTTAATCCTATGGGAAACAATAATGTCACATGTTCATAAGAGTGTACTAGGACCTCCAAGATGAGATGTAATTTAATTTTCTTTTTTAATTTACTTGAATTGTAATGTAGAATAAGTTTATTGATATATATGATATAATATTGATTCTATAAATTTGATTAGCATTATTTTTTTCTTTGATTCCATCCATCATAAATTAAATTAGTATTCATGCATGGGTATTACCTACTGTCTCTATGAATGTTGAAATTCATTTTATATATATATCATTTATAATGAATATATATATATATATATATTATATTTTTACCATGAATAATATTAAACAAATGATATCACTAAGATAAATATACAATGAACAGAACTAATGAATTAAATTACGCATGATAAATGCAATTGTTAAAAACAAGAAAAGAGGCTATTAATAAGTAATTATTAGTAAAATGTGTTGTTTAAATGTTATAAATTGATCTTATATTATGTTATAATTAAGAATATTAATGTTATATAAATATATTAAATTTATATTAACAATATAAATGTTTAGAGTGATTTTATAGAAATGAAAACTCATAGAAAGAGATTTAATGTTACAATATAATTATATTTTAAAAATATGTATATTTCTATTCAAATGATGAAATATTTTAACCAAACTCTTAATATACTCATTAATTTCTTGAAGACATATTATTTCTTGAAAATAAATTTTGTCTTTCAATTTTATCACCTTATGTACTGAAAAGACAAAAAAATTGGTTTTAAAGGAAAATCGACATTATTTTACTCTCTGGTTAAAGATCTTTTCTCATAAATATCAATGATTTATAAAATTGTTTTCAACAATGTTTCATAACATTAAAAATTAATTTTTTAATGTAATTTTTATCTATGATTGACTACTTAAAAAAATTAATGGAATCATTTTTTTATTTTCCAAACATTGTAGTTGTTCAGTTTTTTAAAAAAAACTAGTGAAGGAATATTTTTTCATACACATTCATTAATAATTTTTTCCATTGAAACATACATTACAAATATATATATGCGTCTTTTAAATGAAAATGCATTCCATTATATATTGGTAGTTTTTTCATAAGTGATTTCAAAATCAAAAGGATATTTCACGTATGAATATTTTAATGATATTTCAATTTCATTTATATTTTGAAATGAAAAAAATTCATGATTTCAAGTTGAATTACTAGTGACATTATCCCAGTATACAATAATTATTCCTTATCTAGATGGTTTTTATTTATTATGACATTATTTTTCCGAAACCCATTTTTTTATGTGTTATTAATTTATGAAATTATTTTTAAACTTATTTTTTCATGGACTCTGGTATGATGCTTGTTTAATTATATTACATAACACATTTATTTTATTTTCATTATTTAATGGGTTGGAACTATGTATCCCTACACATAATTTGATAAAGATCAATATCTCGTGTTATAAAATTGATTTTAATAGAGATTGTATTCCGTTCTATAATGATCATTTCCCAATATGATAGTATTGGGAGTGAACCATGACTACAAAGATTGTTTGTGGAGTGAACCAATTCAACATTAATAGTCTTGAAAATGGTCCTTTACTATAGAAGAAATGATTTTTATTCTTATATGAATTCCAAAATACCATAACATGTGTAAATGTTATGATCTAATGGCTCATGTTTTTTGATTTTCGTAGGATTGATGTCTTATGAACAATCATAATTTATTCCATGACTTAAGAATATGATAATTGATTTTTGGGGTATGGTTTTTAAATGTAATGATTTAGTCATTATAAACATATCCTACTGTAATTATTGTAGTTTAATGGTATATCCCTTATTTACCCTTAGAGTGAATATGATCTCACAATTTCATATGTTTCATTCCTCTTGACTATAAATAATGGAATTATGAATGATATGACATAGAAAGGTGATATTTATAAATTAATAAATGGGAAAATGTTTATATATATTATCAATTTTTTTATATTTTAATCTTTCCCATTATACTTGACTCAAATGATTTCACGGTGTATTTAAATTTCATGTGATGTATAGTCATTAATTATGATTTAAAACTGTTGAATGAAAATTTATGGGTAACTTCAACCTCCACAGTTGAATCAATAGTATATTATCATAATAGTTATATTTACGTGTGATACATCCATCAAATTTGATAACTAATAAATATTGGCATGAGATACAAAATATTATAAAATAAATGTGGCTAAACAAAATCAAGGAAAAACACAACCATTGGTTCTGGACTAATAATTGAGGTAAAACTACCCCAACCCTACTCTACACCAAAGTATTTATATCATGTGGATAACAATTCCACATCAAATTAAGGACATATTCCATCTCATCATAGTTTATCCATGATTTATAAATAACAATTATCATTATTTCCTTGACCTAGTAAATGACCATTTTCATACACATGAGGACCCATAATACTTCCATGATATAAAACTAAAATATCATGATATGATATAGAAATAGGATCTCTACTGTCATTTTGAAAACCTATTACAAACACAATAGTGCTTCTGAACTAAAATACTATATAATAATTTTTTTGAGGTTTTGAAACCTATATATAGTTTCAATACAATCACTAGGACTATAGACACCCACACACTAGTGGGAAATCGAATCCTCATACTTATGTAGTGGGTTCACTTATCCAAAACCCCAATTATCTCATCATATCTCTCTATAAATACCAGCCTAACAATGAAGAGTGTAACAAAACTGAACAAACTAAAGCCCAACGAACTCGGCCACGCCCGAGCCTAGCCCTCTGGCAGATAGCAGACCCCCGCCCCATGGGAAGATAACAGGCCCCCAACTTAGACTGGCCCAGATAACACGTGGCAGGAACTATCCCCAACCTGGAGTGGATTTAATATACCTCCCCCGCAACTTGAACCAGTGGCCACATGCTTAAAGGCCAACAGGGAAGCCTTACGATTACCAATGAATGTAACACCCCTAGAAAAGTGAGACATAAAAGGCTAAATGTTACTACCCATGTTAACAAGGTGCACCGTTATTTTTAGGAGCCTAACTGATAAGAACTTCATTGTTATGTATGCTTGGCCTGGAGTAGTAATCGGGATGGGTGACCATCTAGAGAGTTTCCCAGGGAGTGTGTGAGTGAGGAAAAAACACACTGAAAGAACAAGTGTTATCCTATGGGGACAGTCATTAGTCTAGTAAGTGACCCAAGTTAGTAATAGCCTATGGTGTACTGTGAAGGGAACCAAGGTATTATAGGAGACCCAAGGGGATAGAAGACAATGATCATGGCCCAGAAATGTGGTTCATGACAAACGGTATCAGAGCCAATACCCAACCGGAAGTGCTTAGGCACTGCCTGGGTTTGAGGCTTGGTGTCCACAATGAGGGAGTTGTGAATTAAAGGGTTGGATAATGTAATACCCCTGTAAATGTGAGACTTAAAAGGATAAATGTTACAACCCATGTCAACATGGTTAACGTTTCTTTTTAGGATCCTACCTGATTAGAACTCCACAGTTAAGCATTCCTGGCCTGGAGAAGTAATCATGATGGATGACCATACAGGAAGTTTCCTGGGAGTGTGTGAGTGTTGACAAAACACACCGAAATAACATGTGTTGGCCGGTGGGGACAGTAATTAGTCTGATAAGAGGCCCTAGTGAGTAATAGCCTATAGTGTGCTGTTATGGAAACCAAGGTATTACAGAAGACCCATGGGGTCATATGACATGGTTCCTGGCATGGGGAGGTGGGTCATGACATAGAGAACAAAATAAAATATATTTTAAAATTCATTATTAAATATATCCTAAGGGTCTCCTCCTAAAAATCTAAATACATGTCATCAAATTCCTCAAACATAATAAAAAAAACCATTTAAACATAGATCAATCCAATCTTGAACCCATCACAAAATATTAGTACCTATTGTGATGATCAACTATTATAAAAAAACACATAGGGATCCCATTATCAACTCTATCTAATTATATAGAAATCCACAATAGGCTCCCATCAAACCATACAAGGGGTCAAACCTAAGATAGAGATTCCATAGCCTCAATGGTCATAAGACCATGAGATTCAAAACTAGGAATACCTCTAGACCAACGAGGCTCTCGGGTCAATACCATTATGCGATCCTCAAATGTATATATGACCACAAAAAGAAAAAAAACCTACCTTGTATTCATCAATCTCGAAAAAAAATTGAGAAATGATTTTCATGAAAAATAATCTCTATGTAATGGTCAACGACATCAAAATGATCCTTTATCAACAATGGGACTGAAATTAAATCCAATATCTAACTATAACAACCAATGATTAATGGATTAGGAAACTACCCAAGAGTGAATCCATGAGAGTCCCTATAAAACTTATCAGACACATTTATTTATCAAATATTGGATCATCAACAATATCATATGACCCATTAGGGGATTCATGAGATTTTCATAGACTCGATAACATCCACTTAATGGAACTGAACCATGACCATCATCCCACAAAGTCATCAATGGACAAAGGATACAACACATATAATACCAATGAAATGGATATAATCCTCCACAAATATAACATTGATAAACTGGTCGCTACATCTATGTGCCATCCATGATATCCTCAAAGATATTAATCAATCATCCCTTATAGGATTTTTCTGAATGAATTTTGAACAATACCAACAAGGAATCGAATATTAGTTCCTTTAAAAAAAAATTATAACCAAACACATTTCATCCACGATCCATGCCAATATGATAGTGGATTATGAATCCAAACAGCAAACATGTCCTCTTAATAATAGTCAGACAATAAAAAAATTCTCAGTGGAATATAATCATAGAAAGGATTTAACCCTCATGAATTATGTTAATGAGTTATCAAAATAGACTACTCACATATCAAATTTTCAAAGTATAGATGAAAAATACAAAATACAAAAACATGTTGATGTTTATGGATAGTGCACCATATACACCACATGATCCCCAAAACATTAACACATGTTGTGTACTTGTGGACAATAAGGCATGTAGTCTCGTTCGTACTTGATGTATTCATATTGTATATGATGTGTACTCCCACCAGTGGTACGTAGAAAGGTGTCCTACCATGTCCCCCATATTTGGACAATCTATGAACTATAGACAACCACTACCAATATAACTCCATATGGTTGTGGATGTTACTTTAAATGACCATGGCCCTCATCTTGGATTTTCTCACTAATGGATCGATTATACCCCGAGACACCACTACATAGATTGTACACTTAGAATGCAGATATTGTAGTTCACTCATCATTACCTATTCTAAAAGGAAGAAAAACAACATGAATTTTTTAATAACGTATTCTGTAGATAGGTTTCCCAATCATAAATACGTGGTAAATCCCCCAAACCACAGTTTATCCAAAAATCAACATACAAGAAAAATCGTAGAACCATAAAAACATATATATGAATTACATAAAAGAATCATCATTATGGTAATCTTTTTTGAAATCAATAAATTAACCTCCCATGGGGATAAAAACAATATTGATTCAATCTCAGAACTACACAATGTGTCTAGCATAACCAGACCAGCTTATCACTAGCTCACATCATGATCTCCTTCTCCATATCAACCCTTTTTAGATACAATAAACCCAATATCCTTGGAAAAATGTAGATATTATTTAATTTGGATAAATAAAACGAATTTATATCCTAATGGAATGAATAGTTTATTGGTTTTAGAAAAATAGATACAATCATATGTTTTACATTACTACATTGAAGGAAAAAATAACATAGAGATTCCATTTGAAATATCTATAAATCCATGTTTATCCCTAAATGTCATAATTAATATTCACCATTACGTATTGGGGAAATATAAAATAACAAATATGTGTGACAAAATGCTCAAAAAGTGAATGGAATTCCATAAAATCATAAATAAAAAGCACATTTAAAAACTGAATGTAAACGTGGAATTAAATCATAATTCAGGCATGATTAAAAGATAATTAAATAATTACTCTATGAATCATAACCCTGTAAATATTTATATGTTGTTAATCACATGGACTATCTGTTAATATTTTTATAATGACGTAATGCAATAATTCTAGACATCATAACCCTACCTTCAAGGCCTTGTCCAAGACCACATACATAATGGGTAGTAACCCATTCGAGTTTGTTTAATGTGGCCTAACGACGTGTCATGGGGATATATAGGGACCCACCAATCAAATAATAAGTACTAATAATAATTTATTTTAATGGGTAAAAGAATAATAATATATAAAGATAAAATGTTAATAACATTTCCCAATCTGTAAACATAATCACTAACCATTCTGAGTAGTATGGTGAATGTTACAAAGATTACACATCCACAACAAAACTTATCATAAGTAATTGAATAGAATATGGTGTATAATAAAATAAGAGATATATATATTTAAAAATGATTAAATATATGTTCTAAAATAGGTGAAAATACTCCATAATATCATCATGGAGTTCTTCCGAGAAATACCCATTTTTAATTGGGAAATGAAGTGTTATTTTTGGAAAAATTGTTTTATTTTTCATGAAAATTTTTATAAAACATCAAATGAAAAAATATAAATTATCATTAAAAATGATGGATTTTAGAAGAATTATGGCGTCTTAAAAAATATTATGGATGGTACTCGAAATTGGAAAAATAATTTAGATATTCCCTTTAATCGGGCTTTTGTAACATAATGAATTGAGGATGCATCATTGTAAAAGATATATTTCACCAAAAATATGTTTAAATGATAATAAAATATGATTTTGTAACATAAAATAAGAATTTATACGAAATATATAAAATAAATAAATAAGTGTACTAGTTTATATATGAAGTAAGATTTACCCAAATGAAAAGGGATATTCGAGAAAAAACCATTACATTAATTTTGAATGTATTTTGTACATGACCATAATGTCCTAGATAGTCACATAAAATATATTAATTATTTAATTATGAAAAATAATTACATGTAATTGAATTATTATTATTTTATTAATTACCAACTAATATGGTGAAATCGATGAATGAAAATCTGTTACCCACGAAGGTTGTAAATCAGATCCTCATGGATGATGATTTCATTTTGAAAATAAAATAGAGCGAACAAATATTTATGAATGATATTTAATTAACATTATTAAATTAGAGTAAATAAATTATACTATATCTATCATTTTATTTTCATCATTGCAGGTGGGGATAAAATTTTAAAAAGATAGAACTTTAAATGAAGTTAAAAGTTAAAGGAATGGGATTTTACCTCATGAATGATCCTCCTTCAAAACATCTTCAAGGGGATTGGTATTTGTAATTTGTTAAGACCTAGAGATCCTGGAAGTAGGGGGAAGATAAGGGAGAGGATTATATAGTAATTATAAAATAATAAATTCATATTTCTGGGTGGAGAAGGGGTGGTGAGTGGCGTATTTATAGTGGAGATGAGGGGTGATTTCTCATTATTTTATTCATTAATTTATTATTTTTCACAAGACTAGAAATAGTGTTGATTCATGTGAATAAAAAAATCATAATTTCATGTGAGATCAATCCAAGGCTTCTTAAATCAACTAATCATCATCTATTACACAATTAATCAAGTATTTATAATTTATAGTAAATTTTTATATATTACAGTTCAACAAAAAATCATGTATTTTAGAAAAATCCCAAAAATTATTAGTAAACCTTTCACAATGTGTATAATTAATAAATGAACTCCATTTTAAAAAACATAATTCTATTATTATAATAAATTTAATTATTAATTAAAACTATATTTTAATTAGAAAATACATATTTCAAATCCATACTAACTTTTATATAAATTTCAAAAACTAACTAACTTCTCAAAAAATAATCCTAAAATGATTTGAAAAAAATGTTAATTTATGAATACATTTTATAGAAATATTTTTTATTTTAATTTATTTTAATATCTATAAAATTATACTTAAATATTTACGACTCAAAAAAATTAAAACACTTAATTTAAATTTTTTAAAATATTTATTTACCTATATTGTCATATAATTATATAATAATTTCATTTATAAGGAGATATAATTTAATTTTTACATTCATGGTTGATGTTACTATTCATTATATGGATGTAATATTAATAAGGGTCATATTACTTTTTCAAATATTAAGTTATAATTTCATTGGTAAGGGGTCTTTAACTTCTAGAAATGCCTCTTATTTTATTAATTCGCCATTTTTTATGATTTTATTGTGTTCTATAACAAAATTTATGTGATCTATAGTATATAAAAATATGTTGGGAAGCTTCATTGATAGATTTTAGTGTTATTACATTCTACCATCCTATAAAAAAATTAATCTTTTATATTTATAGATTTTCACGACACAAACATATTTGGGTAATTTTTCATCAAAGTCTCCCCAGGATCCCCCATCCCCTGTTCAATTTTATAATTTTTACAATGTACCTTTACATTCCACGTCTTCTTATTTATCATCACATTTTATTTAGTGTCTAGAATCTGGATGGGCACTTCATAGTAAGATAAATCTAGTTCAAATTCCATTACAGCATAAGTCAGTACATGTGTTGGGTCTGGAATGTAATTCAATAAAAAGGAGGTATGGAACACAATGATTACTTTATAAAGTATCAGATGCATTTTTAAATGAATCTCATAGCTCTAATTATATCCATCATTTTAAAATGGCCAATGTACATGGTTATCACTTTCCCTTTCTTCCCAAATATTATAACACTCTTTCCTGAGATTGTTTCAAGAAAAAATTATCTCCCAATTGAAATTTAAAATCCATACTTTGATTATCTACAATGATATATTTCATAATTGGAACTTTTTTTATATGTGTTTGAAAAGTATTTAACATTTCTATTAATTCCTCCACATGCTATGGGCTGTCAATCTTCCTTTTAGCAACGTCATCCCAAAATGATGTTGTACTTCATCTTCTTCCATTCAATGCTCAATATGGTTCCATGTGAATACTAGAATGAATACTATTAATGTAGGTAAACTCTAATACATGTAAACTTTGATCCCAGATATCTTGTAAATCATGTGATCATGATCTTAACATGTCTTTTAATGTTTGGATCATCCTTTCTGATTTCCCATCAGTTTGAGGGTGATAAGAATACTCAATCGAAGCTATGTATCCAACATTTTCTAAACAAATTCAAAGAATATATATTTAAATTAGGAATCATGATCAAACAACTGAGATTGGATCTCTATGAAGTATTAAAACTTCATTAATAAAGAGTCATAAAAGGAACTCTAGTGGAAAATACTCCCCTATTGTGAGGAAATGTGCATATAAAGTGAGTTGATCAGAAATCACCCATATTTTGATATTCATTCATGATTTTATTTGTGATCCTCTGTTAAAATCCATAGTGATTTCATCCCATTTCCATATATGAACTGGAATAAGTTTCATGAATCCTTTTTGATGTTGTCTTTCGGAACATACATATTGATATGATTAACATCTTGATACATACAATTCAATCTCACACATCTTGTTATCCCAAATGAATTATTCCTTAAAATACCTATACATTTTATAACTACCAAGGTCTATAGTGGAATTTTAAATATTTGAATCTTCCAATAACTACCATTTAATCTTTGGTACAAAGAGAACACATTTATTATAAATTTTTTTATTTTCATCCTTAAACAACATGTTTAGAAACATACCCTTATTCATTAAGTTAATTTACTTTTAAATGTTCTTATCATCACACTAAAAAAATAAATTCATTCCAATATAGATGGTTGGGGATCCAGTTTTAAAATTAATTATGTTTAACATTCACATATATTTCCCATGACCATATTTTCTAGATACATGCACATAGTATCTTTCTCAATCCTCATTTTTTCATCACTATAAGATCCTTCCTACTCCTAGTATTTGATACCATATTTTAAATACCTAGGTGGTATTGTATTTAACAATAAAAATCCATGAGTATCAGGATCCATTAATTTTTTCTCATGTTTTGTTCTCTCTCTGAGAATATATATTTCCAACTATTATCATCTTTATATAAATCACACCATTCGCCATTAAGTTAGTGACTCTATATCATTAGTGAAAAATTTATAGTTTTTATCACAATATATTGAGTTTGATAGCTCTATTAATTAGTTTTTACCTTCCATCATGCATTGTAAATTACTCTTTCATTCTGCATAAGAAAAAAAACATGTCCATTCATTGATTTATCACAAAAAATCACAATCCAACCATTTCTAGATGATAGAGTCTAAATCAGAGCATTCACAAATCTCCTCTTTAATTATTCAAAACATTATTCACATTTATTCCATAATATATTAACCCCATTATGAGTAAGATGGGTTAAAAGGTTAGCTAATCCTTTAAATTTCTGAATAAAACACTCATAATATCACATTAACAAAAAAACTATGTACATCAGTTATGTTTGTTGGTCTAATCATTTCCAGACTTTCCTTTCTCTTCAAAGGCTCAACTATGATTCCATATTTAGGGAAACTATAGAATTCCAATAGAGTTGATTCAATCTATAAATCAAACATTCTAAACTTCCCATATAACTCATTTCTTCTAAGAAGCATTAAAAAAATCTTCTTGTGATTATCATGATTTTTGTAGCTTTTGGAATATACCACGATATCATCAGTAGAATCAAATAAATCAAAAAAATATTTTTTAAAAATCCAATTAATTAGATCTATTTAAATGTATTGTGGTTTAATCAGTACTAATGAAATTTTTGTAAACTTTTGATGTCTATACCTAGTTTTATATCAGGTCTCTAAAATCTATTCCTCATAACAACACAATTAATAATATCAATATTTAATACCAATAGTTTAATACTATTAGGCTCATTTATGTGGATAAAATAAATCATCAATGTGTGGTAGAGGATACTTGTTGTTTAACATAATAGCATTGATCTATCTACAGTCAATGAATAGTCTCAGAGTTACATCATTCATCTTAACAAAATGACTTGGATCCCCCCATGGAGAAACACCAGGGATACTTAACCCCTTATAAATCAAATCATCTAGTTGTTTCATTAGATCCTCTAATTCCACTATGTCCATTCTATAAAGAGTATATTATATAGGCCTTTATCCTAAAATTATATCAATAAGAAACTCAATTTCTTACTCTAGAGGACTTCCAGGTAAATATTAAGGAACTAAATCAATGTATTCATGAATAATAGGTAAATCCTCAATTTGAATAATTATTTCCACACCTAGAAATATTGTGTTCTATTCCTCCCCAATAATTGTATTTTGTATAGCTAATGGGGGTGGATGTATATATGAATCAGACAGTGAGGTTTTTTCACTAGAGATTAGGGACTCTAAATTGATTTAAGAAATAGTAACATCATTATCCTTGAAATATATTATCACAAAAAAATTTGAAAGAATATTCATAAAGAGTATTATGTAAATAGAAATCATTTGTATGGTGATAGGGTTTGCAACTAAAACATGTTTACGTATTATAAAGGGGAAATATAGAAACATATTTGTTGTAATGGTACATCACTTAAAAGTTTTTATGACAATTTATTTGTATAATAAAATTTGGAATGCTTAATTTAATTTTAAATATGGATGATATAAAATAATTCAATGATCGAGAATCAAATAAATCACCAGATATGTTTGAGGAAATGATTGATGTTCTAGCACGCCGAATCATTTTGAATTTCAACCTTTTAATTTGTGACTTCATTATATTGGTCTTTCTCCCTTGGAAATTTTTTGGGATAGTTTCCTTGGTGGATGAGATAATAATATTTAAAATTTACTCTTTATTTTTCATTTGTAGCATTGAATATTTGTATCTTTTATCTTTCCCATTCAACCACATGCTAGGTGACCATTTTCTTCACACTTGTAACAAACCCCCATTACCTTTAGGCATGTACAAGGGTGTTTCTCACATTAATAATCATTGGAAGGAAAATAAGTTCTTCCCTTATCCAGCTTTTCCTTTTTTCCTTTTCTAGAGTGTTTAACATCACCCATCTTCCACTTCATTACTTTTACGTGATATGTCATAGACAATTATTTTTATTTCATGATAGCACATATGAATATATCTTCATGTGTTGTGAAATTTTAGGATAGTAGTTCCCTTCATAATTTTTTTAAACAATCAATGAATCGATAAATCATTATACTAATATTATTTACATAGTATGATGCATTCCTTTATATACGTTTAATGTTGAATCATAAATGGAAAAAATCATCTTTTTTTCCTCGGATTCACAAATTTTCATATCAAATCCAGTAATTGTTCATGAGGGAAATAAATTTCTATGAAAATTTCATAAAAAATAATCCATTTCATATTTCATATTGTATTATCTTCTATAGTGTTTTGAATTCATGTCTATAATTAATCCCCTTCACATAATAGATGATAAACTTATATGAAAAAAATCTCTCTTTTTTTACTTTCCAAATTGAGAAATAAATTTTTTATGGAACTTTTCCACTAATAAACTACAAGTTGGTTTATATTCTAATTAAATTATGGATGTTTTTTCGGATAAAGTTATAAAAACAATTTCCTAAACATTTTGGACCAGGATTCCCCATACTGAGAATCTTATTATTCAAAACTTATGTCATTTGTCCCAGTATGGTTATATGATACTCAGCACTAGACAATGCTCCAATACCAACATCAATATATTTTATAGGACGTAAACACCAACATTGTATATGTACATTGATAATGATTACATTCCTTCCACTAGGTTCCATTTATAAATAATTGAATACACTAGATATTTTATGAATCATAGTGTATAATATCAAACTAGTAAAAAACATAACATAAATTTGAGTTTACTCATATATCATATCATAAATATAAATATGGTTTCCTTAGGTATATTTTCACTTTTAAATCCTTAATAATGGACTATATTGAAAATGTGAATTATCCTAAGAATATCCCCAATGAGTTTTAATCCAGGTGCCCAGTAAGTCTCCTTGTCGTTTACCATGTTAAACTGGGTTAGGCTGATGATTCATTATCATAATCGTTACGCTTAGGAATGTTTATTCGAGAATCATGTCCACATGTAGTGTACATACATGGTTTTATTTCTGGGAAAACTCACATAATATATATTTTTCAAAAAATTTGGGATTTTCATAAATTTTTATCATCAAATTCTATATCATCCATATGTCACTAAATCATTTTTCTGTAAATATAGTTTCTTAGGATTTAGCTATGCTTTATTTTATTCTAACTATTGAGACCTCGACCCGTATATCCCAAATTTATTACTTTTCATTGTGACATTTTTATGATAACAATTAAGTGATAACTTGAAGGACCAAATATATTAGTAGTTTTGGAAAACAGTAAACAAATATATGTTTAACATTATAACATTTAAAGGTAAAAATATATATATAATCCAATGGAAAGATCCATAAATATTATATTATGCCTCAAATTCATTCACAATATTCATCATTATCTCTTTGGAAATAATAAACCATAAGGTTGGTGTGAGCATGGATGGTCAGTAAGGGTACATAATATAATGGAAGGGTAAATCTACATCATGGTGAAAAAATTAAGGTGCATATTCCAATAAAACGTAATCCTGACATGAATTAATGATTTTTAAATAATTCCTTAATAAATCATAATCATGATTCGAGAAAAAATAGATGGCCCCTCATATCACATAGTAATTCCATTGCATTCATCATTTTAATGTGGATATATATAAACAATATATATATATATATATATTAAATAACTATCCCTAATATGTAATCATAATAACTATCATTTTAAAGTTGTATGGTAGATAGTATGATGATATCACATACACATTCAAACATATAATTAATTATTTAATAAAATATGGTTGATTATAAAAAAATAGTTCAATATCAATAAATAATAAAATTCAACATAGTTTTCGAAATAGATGAAAATACTCTAATAAGATCTTCAAGCAATTCTTGGCAGAAATACACTTTTATACTTGGCATAGAAGAGTTCTTTTAGAAAAATCATCTTTATTTTACATGATAGCTTATATAAATATAGAAATGATCAAACATAGTCTCTCATGAATAAATTTATAATTTTAGAATAGAAGGTGTATTAAAATATATTATTGGTTGGACTTGAAAATGGTTATGAAATATAGATGATCCCATTAATCAGGATTGCGTATCGAGTAGATTTGAAAATGGATCCTTGTAAAATGTGTATTTTACCTCAAAAGAAAGATTAACTAGTAAAAATAAATTATTTCAAAACATAAAATAGTTATTTATAGTTACTATATATAATAAATTAAGAATTAAATTAGTGTATAGTGGATGAATGTGTAACCTAAATGAAAATGGATGTTTGAGAAGAAACCACATATCTTATGTCTGAATGTGTTCTGCAAAAGACCATTGAAACCAAGATAATAAAATGAAAATATTTTGTTATCCAATTCAATACATTCTATAAATTTATTTTATTTATTAAAATTTAATTATATTCCTTTGTCCCTTTGGATGAGTTTTAAGATACAATTTTAGTTCTCAGAAGTGTTTGTTTCCTTGGTTATCATTATCAACATACTTGTATATGAGTATAAAAGTTCATATAGAATGGGTATAGTTCTCCATTATTGAATTTTAATTAAAATTTAGAATGTTAAATGTTTATATAATTCATTTGATTGTTTTTTATGAGGATAAATAATTAGATAAAACATTAGTGAAAATTATTTATAATATTTTCGTTATTTTTCAATCATTACAAACTCTTTTTTCCTTATGAATTAAAATTAAGTATATATAAAGGTTACATAACATTAGATAGGTTTTAATTAACATATTATAATTTTTTTAATAAAAATGGTTTAATTAAAAAACATGAAGGAGATGTTTAGGTATAAAAGTCATTCATCAGTGAAGGATGTAAATCCACACCTCACGAACGATTTTTCGGTTTTTAAAATAAATGTAACAGAGAAAAGTGTATGAATTTGGATATGAAATTAACATGATATATTTATAGTATATATATTATACTGGGGTTATCATGATCACATTTGTACCATAGGTGAGGAGATAATAATAAAAAGAGTGAACATGAAATGAAATTAAAATTAAAAGGTAGAAGAATTTACCTCTTGAATAATACTCCATGAAAACCCACATAAAGTGAATTGATTTTGGACTTTAGTTAATATAAAGTTCTCCTATACATATGGGAAACGTATGTGGGGGATTGGGTAGGAATTTGGCAATATTTGTGGCTTAATGGTGTGATGATAAGTGGTATGGATGGGTCGTATTTATAGTCAAGGATAGTGACAATTTCTCAGTATTGTATTCATTATATTATTATTTTTCACAAGATAAGAAATAGTGTTGATTATTATATCTATATAATTTTATATGTTCATGTTATTTCAATCCAATGTTTCTTACTTCATCAAAAAATCACATATTACGCAATAAATCAATTATATATCATTTACTGTAAATTATCGTATTTTATAATTCCAAAAAAATTCATGTATTATAGAAAATACCTAAACGATAACCTATATAAATTTCTGAGAAGAAGAATTCAAAAATGAACACCATTTTATGATAATAATATTCTAAGTATTTAGAGATTAATTTTTAATTATAAAAATAATTTAATTAACTAATAGTGATTTTAAATATAGAATATATTTTACGAAACAATCAAAAATTTACTATGGTCTCATAAAATTATTATAGAATCATAAAAAAATTCATATTTATTAATATTTTTTATATAAATAAATTTTCATTTTGATTATATCTATAATTATAGAATTGTAAATAAAAATTTATGTCATAAAAAATTCCAACACATAACTTTTTTTGAAATATTTATTTATTCATATTATGATATAATGACATGACACATTCATTTATAAGGTGTCTAAATTTTATTTATATAGTAAGGGGTGGTTTCACATTTCATTATTATAATTTACAATTCATAAGGATCACATTACTATTTTTATATCCAAGTAAATATGTCATCAGAATAAGATCCTCAACTTCTCAATATACTTATTATTCCATTAATTATTCATTTATACTGTTTTTATTGTGTTTTATAAATTATTTTATGTGATATACAATAATTATAAAATGATGTAAAATTTCATCGATATTGTTCTAGATCATCGCTCCCATGGTGAAGAGAAACTCGAAAATTTTGTTTGTGTGGGGGGGCATATCTAGGTACAAATCATGTTGAGAGAGGATAGAGGAAAATGGGGCATGATCCATACACCCATAATAAGGTTATGTCACTATTTTGAAAAAATCACAATTGTATACCCATCTTCAGAGTTAGAAAATCATTCTGAAACATATTTCAAATGAGAAAACTAAATATCTTTTGGAAAATAAAATAATATTTATTATTTTAAATAACAAATATTTCATCAAAATATGATCAGTTCAAAATTCTACATAAATCCTATCATTTTGTAAACACCTTATTTTTAGATAAATTGAGTGGTCATAAATAAATTTATTCGATCATATCATAACAGAAATGAATATTTTGACCCTAGACCAGTATTCGAAAAAAATTAATTTTTTATGATTTTCTCTACCTATGATAATTTGGACCATTAAAAAATACGCATCATAAATTCTTCATTCACCCAAGTGGGACCTATTTCAAAACATCATCCAAGTACAACACCATGAAATAGAGTAATCCCAATAATTATGATTGCACAACAACTATTATCCCCACACCCAAGACACTATAGTATTATGGGATACATCATACCCTGATCAATCTAACTCTCCCAACCATATGAGTATCCTTATCATCTCCCAACATCTAAGATGACAAACCCCATAACCCATGCTTGATTTATCAAAAAAAAATATTTATTATAAAAATAAAAAATAGTCACAATAGTGTGATATAAAGACTTAAAATAATAACTACTTCATGAACCACCAATAATGATGACAAAAATTTTCAACAAATTCACTTACAAAGAGTATTACATCCTCAAAATCTATATAATGTACTCCCCATGATATTGCTTTACTTTCATAGCTCCTCTAGATCCATCCTCAATGGGTCTGACATGGGTATACCACTCGGTTTATCCCACTAACTAAACAAAATCAATGAATAGACACTCATCCCATTCAAACTATACAGATCTTATACTCTCATTCCATCACATAATATGTATTTATCAAAAAAAAGAACAGCAATCATCATGTATCATTTTCTAGTCAGTGTTATTATATAGGAAACTCTCATAGGCACTCACAAACCAAAAAAAGAAACATGACTCATGCTCACATGGGCCACGAACCAATAATCCAAGATTAAAATCCTAAAACCACTAACCCAGCTTCTCACACGAGTTAGTTAAAACATAGAGAATCACCCTCTAAATATATCATTAAAATATTATAATCTCACCAATTTCAAGATCCACCACATGACTACCTTCTACATAGGAATCGATCTAATAACTCTATCACATTACCACACTCTCACAATACTACTAGAAGTGTAAACTCAAAATGTAGGTCTATGAATCAAAAAAAAAAAGCATCCCTCCCATGTTAACCATGAAACCAAGAATAATCCCAACACACCACCTATAAGACACCGTAAATCCTTTGATCATACCACATAAAAGTTATTATAGAACTTAATAACCCTATCATAGATGATTAAGTTCCCCCACCCATGCCACTAATTGTAGTAGGCACCTATGCACCACCACATGACCCAATAAGCAATAGATGCCAAGAACTTCTCAATCCCCAGAAACATGTTCAAGGGAATGTTGGGTAATCACCATCATAGAGAAACTTGATCTTTATTCAATTATTTTTCATGAATATACTCCCTCATTGAACAAGTAATAGAATCCTTAGGGCATAAACCACACACACTGATCCACTAGTGCCTTCTTTTTATCGCTTGATGATGTGCCAGTATTTCAATAAATGGAATCCCACTTTATATAGGATCATAATTGACTCTCATCAAACGATTATTTTTAAATGTAGTTCTACTGAGTAAAATCCCACCAAAATTCTATATGTGACATACTATATAGGTCATTGTTGATTGTATAAAAAAACTCCATCATTACCAAAAAACCATAAATTGGATTATATCATGTAAATATTACATGTTATGAATAATTTTTTAAACCATGGCACTTATAGATGATAAAATATCAAAAAACCTCCATAATCCTTAAATCTATAATCTCATGTGCATCATTCTAGGTGAAATTATAATATTTAAAAAGTGAAGCTTATAAAAACAATATTATTCAACAAAGATGTTGAATTACTAATGAAAAATGAGTTAATGATAGAGTTGTATGATATCCATCATATGTTTTAACACATTCTTTTACCATATGTATACCAACTCCCCAAATCATCTAATATGTCATATTTGATTATATTTAATATTGATCCATGCTGAGTTATCTAGATACTTCACCCATTCACTCTCCAGACATAGCCTCATGCCCATATCTTTATATACAATTTATTAATGAAAAGTTGTGATAGTATGAAATATACAGTGGGCAAACTAAAACTCGGGTCAGAGTCCTATAACAGTGAAAAATAACCAATATCATAGACACCTAACCATCATAAGAAACAATATATATATATATATATATATAATGAAATAAAACAATGTTATAATAATGAATAAATTTTGAATATGGACATAACTAATTAAATTTAGAAAAACGAGCAACAACCAATCTCATACTTGGCTATCCACATATAAAAAATACCCAAAACTAAAAAAAAACATAAAAGTCCACTACTAACTATATGATGAACCAAACACCTCATATCAATAATGGATGAACTACTTTCACCAAATATTGTGTCTTCACCTGAGAAACACTGCATTTTAATAGCCAATATGACTGTCAAATCGACTATGAAAAATATACTACCAACATAGAGAAGATATACAGTATGTATACACACTATAGTTTATATAAATGGGGTGAGAAAAAATTTCATGAGTATACACCAAATTATGAACCTATAATCCCATATCATAAAATTTTTATTCATAGTTGATGTGAACAACCTGTGTCAATTCTAAAAACAAATTGCACAAAAAAGAAATCTTTATAAAATAATGGGAGATAGAGAACATATAGGGAAAAAAGAAAACTATATGATCTATTATGACACCCTCGGTAAAATTGACCAATATCTAACCCATAGTAGATGATTTATATCAAATGTAACAAAATTAAATATTACATTAGTTTTGTCCATAATATCTTCAAATGATCTCCACAATATATAAATCACAATGAACAAAATTTCCAATACCCATAGAATACATGTTGGTATACAGATGTGGACCTGCAATCCTATAGGTACCTAAGACAATAATTTTATGATATTAATTAATGAAATGAACACTTTTAATAGTATGTGAATTTTGGTAGAACACAATAATACTATAGAACATCATAGAACAATGAAAAATAATGTCCTGCAGGATAAAGAGGCAACCTGAGTACATCAATCATCTCTAACTCTATAGAATTAATACCAGGTTTTTTAAATATATAACTAATAGTAGAGTTGGGATTCACTCTTTATGATCTTTCATTATCTAACTACACACATATAATAATGTCCAGAAAATAATGGAATGTACCAAATAAAATAGAAGGGTTATTGCCCAATCCAATTTATCCAGACATTTTCTAACTCAAACTGAATATCATAAGAAAAAACATCCTCATTCATACTCTTCATAAGTCCATAAAAATGTTTTTTGATCCACTCCAGAACACAACAATAACAAAATATAATGATTATGGAAAATCATATATTAACCAAAAAATCATTCAGATATCCCATTCCCATTGATCTTTTTATCAATATACCCATCATGATCTCTCAGTCGACCATAAATTGGGGAAATCCAAACCCAATTTTCCCATATTACATGTAGTAACAAGAAAACAAGACACCCTACTAAGGGATACTGAGTCACATCCTTTCTCTCTGACAATGCTCATCGAAAAATCCTCAAATACCAATTATTCAATAATAATAGTAGGACACATTCTTAGAGGATCCTATATATTATCCATACCTTTGGACATGCATATCATAAGAACCCATATACCAGAGGAATTCAATGGAATCCCATTTATGAATAATCAGAAAAATTTTAGAATGAGCATAGAAAAGAAGACCATGTCTTCTAGATATCTCTTTATCAGAATCCCAACCATGAGGTTGTCATTGAAATCCCCCCAGACTCTTCTCAAAAAATAGATTCATATATCTTTTAAAAATAAAAAATGTCATCACTACACTATGGGAATCCATGAGAGGCTGTACATTTTGACAACATCCTATCAAAAAAAAACAGGGCTATAAACCCCCCCCCCCACGATATTAAACAATCCCCATGGCTCCAAAAAATTGATCATCAAGGATATGATCCAAAACTCCATTATTATAACCTTGATTAATTGGTCCCTATATTCATGACCAATCCATGATATCCATAATGATAACAAATAATTTACAGACACATCTAAAAAATGTTCAAAAAAAACTAACCAGGATTCAAGAATCTATGTCCTCTAACAAAATCCCATCCCCCCATATGGGGCTGTCATCACACCTATCAACACACTAGAGCATTTTGATTCCATATCTAATTTAATTCCACCTAAAACATCACACAAAATTAAAAATAATCCATATATGTCTTATAAACATACATAGGATACAACCATCATGATTTATATGGAAAAAACACGATGAATAAACTAATAAAAAACTTAATTATGACTCATGGGTGAGAAAATTTGACCATTTTATAAAAAAGCGACGTACATGTTGTGTACCTCTTATTCATGGTGTGTTCTCCCAACCATAAACCTAGTTCGTGCATCCTTAATCATCATAGAAAGTAAAAATTAATGTATATGGAATCAACCATAGTTACAAAAAACATACTATATTATAGGGAACCAAGGTCTAACCCCCACATGTGGTGATGACAAGAATAATACATGACAATTGGTTGGGTACCTTGCATGGGGGTTTGACATGAACTTCAAAAGAAATGTTTCCTGACATGAGATATATTTTCAAAAACTAATAATCACCATAATCCAGACCTACATATAGTTTCCCATTTTACTACACATCATATAGTCCCTTATTTCATACCTCACCAAATTAAATGAAAAAATGGAATTTTTTCATTGAACTACAAATCATATACATAGGTTTCCAAAATTAAAATACATTATGACCACACATAATCCAACATTATCATGAAAATTAGACCATAATGGGTCTTATAGAACCTTAAAGAACATATATATGAGATTATGTTTTTTGATAAATAAAATTATAAGGCACTATATGAAAAGATTAAAATTTCAAATATTGGAGAGTAAAAGATCATATCATTGATCTTGGATACATGCCACACAACCACCTAACTATGAATGGGTTTCATGTGGACTCTTGGTGGAATAACCTTCCCCCCTACCTCTATTTGAACTCTTAGAGTGTGACCCATTAGTAGGGGGATATATATATAATTTGGGAAACTGTAGGTGGAAATAAGAGTAAAAATTAAAAAAATGAAAAAGGGAAATAAAATAAAATGTGGCCCTAGACAATTCCATATAACTAGGATATAGTCATATCACACCCAATCAAAATGCCTCATCTTGACACAAAATTCTAGTTATAATCTCATTTAAATACTCCATTCCAAATATAAAATTAAAATGAGAAATAATAAATTAGTATTTAATTTATTAAATATTATCTTTTATGTGAAAATATTAATGGCTCATATTTCTACCAAACACCTCTCAAATTGTATACACAATATTTTGAGACCAATTTAGTTGTTGGAAAAATTATACGTGATTATTTCATTGGAGAAAATATTTTTCCGCTAAAATTCATCTAGGAAAAAAATTCTAATTTCTCTAACTTTATTCAAACTGTGATGATGTCAGTCCTGACAAATAAATGAATAGAAAAATAATATTTAATTATTTATAATTCATATGATAGTATTCCACATCAATTTGACATGTGATGTGATCTAAATGACTTAATACGATGTTTTTAATGATATAATATTCTTTCAAAAAATGATATATGTGGTTAAAAACAATAAAAAAACCTTATATTTCAATTAAATAATAGGAATATGATCTATGGTTTTTTTGGATGTATGAGATAACTCAACATCATTTTAATTTTTAGTTTTTCCAGATGAGTGAAAATGAATTTTTAGTATTTTAAATCAATCTATTTGTTAATGGAAAAGTAAAAACAACAGAAAAAATCTAAATTTTGAATTAAATAATAGGAAATAATTATTTTAATTATTTGTGACATATATGAGAAACTGAAACATCAATTTGACTTGTACTATGCTCAAAATGAATCAATAATTAGTTTTTTTTAAAAACAAAATCTTTAATAACATTCACTATACAGTCAATGAAAACACAAAATGCTCTTATTGGTGTGAAATAATAACAATATAAACAAAAATTGATTTCTAAAATTTATTAATTAGCTCTTTTTCAATAAGAGATTAAGTTTTATAATGATGAATATAAACACATATTTTGCATTTTAAAACCACAAAACGTGGGTCTAATAGTTAAATCCATTATGAAAAACCACATAATTACAAGAAGTAGGAGGAAAAATATTATTTTATTATTTTTTCTTTTTAAAATGATAGAAAACAACAATATGACATGTTATGCTAATAGAATGAATAAATATGAAATTTTTAGAGGTATATAAATAATTTAATATATTTTTTATATGGTAAATACCATGATAAAAAGACCATGAATTACTGTTAAATCATTTTTTAGAAAATATAAATTGTTTATAAAAATCTGGAACTCTCTCTATGCCATTCTAGGTCTTAGTTTTTAATGTTTGTCCAAACAAAATTCATTAGTGTCTAAAATTAAAAAACATGCATTCAATAAAAACATATTATATGACATAAAAATCTCATTAAATATTAGGAAAACAATATATGAATTATTCATGATTTTTTTAAATATAAAAAAGATTAATCCATTGTGTAGTGTGCTCATAATGACAAAATAAGAATTTTAAAAGGGATTAAGTACATTAAAAAAAGTTTTAAGGGCTACAAACATAACAAAATAGACTTATATTTTAGTAAATTATATAGTGAAGAAAATATACTTCTTTTTTAAATATAGGAACTCTCCCAATGTAAATTAGAGTTATGTTTTTCTTAGGATGATTGAAATCCCATATTTGGTGGTTTAAAACTCTAATACTTATGTGTAATGATTAAAACCATAGAAAACTATATCATAATGACATTAAATCACATATTTGTTTTAAATTATTTTTCAAATGTGTGTGTAGAAGAATCCTCAATCCAATGTCTTGTGTCCTTATAATGTCTTAATAATATATTTCAACATATATTATTAAGGGTTCAAAAACCAAAAAAAATCATAATATTTCAATAAAATCTTATAAAACTCACAATATATTTATTTTTTAATTGTAGGAACTAATTAAATTTCAATGGAAGATACATTTTTATTTGGATGAAAAAAACACATTTTTAGGGTTTTAAAATTTAAAAACATTCATGTAATGGTAAAAGTAGATATACAATGATATAATAATTTCAATAAATCCCATGAAAAGTATCATTGATCTATCTAGTAAGTGTAAGAGTAGAGTCATTGTTATTCTGATATGTTGTGTGCTTGGAAATACTGAATATTTTGTTTTTAATGATATAGAGCTCTTGAAAAACGTTTGATATAGTGTCAAAACAATGCAAACATCCTCAAACTTCCATAAAATCATATGAATTTTTTTAATTAATTATTAAAAATTATTGACTACCACAATAACATCTTCATTAGACGTTTCTTAGGATTATTGGAAACATATATATATTTTTCAAAAATCAATAACACAATTGTATCATATGAAATCATTTAATATTTCCATGGGATTAGGAGATATCATAGGAAAACTATTTTTGAAATACTATCAATGTGTCAAATAAGAATACATATCAATTAAACATTTTTTGTTCTATGGTGGTTACAAGAACAGTTTTATAATATAAATGACTCAAAACAAGGTATATATTAAAAAATATATGACAATAGACAAATATTTTACTATATTTTACTTTATATTATCGTGTGGAGATTAATAATTAAATTTTATGTTATTGTTCATAATGTAAGATCATTTCATTTAATTTTTTTTCTTTTAATTTATTAGATGATGGTTGTGGATTTTGAACTTTTTTTATTAAATTAGTTATATGATAATGAAATTATTTATAGCGTATAAATATATTAAATTTTGAAATTAGGGGTTTCCCAATTTTTTATAACACAAGTTGTAGAGGAATATTTAAAAAATATTAACTAAAAAATATGTATAGATTGACCATAGGATACCTAGATTTGGTGGATTCTAAAGAGTACAGTGATAAATAGAAACATATCAATGTATTTTGTTTTTTAGGTCACCACCATTTGACTTTAGTGAATACTTTTGAAGGTCTCTAATGGTATTTTTCTATTAGTGAAATAGTTGTGGTTCAAGGGAACATAGAGTCATATTATTTCCCAAATAGAGCTCTATCATTTACCAAATCCTGAATACCATTTTCCTTTAAAACTCTTGTAGAAACAGGATTTCACTATAGCATCACCTATTGAATTAAAATTACTAAAAATGTAGGTTACCCTATGGAAACCATAGTTTCCTTGGAATCCATCGGTTCCTGCTTCATAAATGAATAATTTTTTTAAAATATGTTTTTTTAAAAAAATTATTCTTTTTATTCTTTCTTACAACCATTAATCCATCACCCTTGAGTTAGTGACTACTTTATTACATTATCACATAGAACACTATACCAATAATCCAATAGATTAGTATCCTTTGGAAAGCAGAAACAGAAATTTGTTTTCTATTACATTTTAAATAATAATAAATAATTTTAAAACATGAAAACATTATTATTCTTCTTATTACCCATTTATCATACATATTAATCTTCTTGGTTCCATGGGGAATTTGGGAACAATATAAAGGGTTATCTCGAATGGTTATGAAGGGTCTTTGGTAATCCAAAATAAATTATAAATAAAATATCATGGAATAAGTAAATAAAATAAGATATTTCATATTAAATGAATCTAATATAATAAAGAAATCCAAGAAAAATATATAAATGATTAGATTCCTGGATAAAAATAATAGTCCATGTTGTGATGTGATTGTTTAATTCTATACAAATTGAACATATTATTAAGGACTATTACTGAGAAATCTTTATTAAAATGTAAGGACATTCATGTTACAATATATTAGCCATCTCATGAGACAACCAGTAAATTAAGTGTGTTGGTAATGATGGGTCACACACATAACATTAAAGTCCAATTAAATCGATCAATGTTTGAATAATTTCATTGCACTATGTTCAATGAATTAAAAACAAAAATACTATTCATAATTACTCAAATAGGGTTTTCATAAAAAATCATATAAATATTGAATTATATGTAAAATTGTTTTCCCTATACAAGTAAAAAATAATATATATGTGAAATCCCTTAAATATTTACTAGATATTTCAGAATACACAAGAAAACACCCTTATGAAGTGAGGGATATAATATTTTAGTCATTTGGTGTTTACAGGGATTAAATTTTCAATGTATTTAAGTATTTGGATACATGTATATCCAAATTAAGAGGGTAATGAAATGATTAAAATGGTCGGGTTCAAGCCCATATTTTTAAAATGAATAATTATAAAGAATAAAATGGGAAGGGATATATAATAATTCATGATAAATTTATTAGAAAATAAATATAGTTCTGGACAATGAACTCATGCTGTAATGAGGTTACCTTCATCACCATCCTCGACTATATCACCCAATTTTCTTTGTTTTGACCAATTTCTAAGGACCACTCCCATCATTGATATAGCCATATTTTGTAAAAATTTCATTAATAGATTCTTTAAAATTATGAGATTAATTTATGAATTTCTATTTCTCTATATTTAGAGGCAAGTAAGTCAAAATAGATAAAAGTAAAGAACATACCTGTCATAGACAAAGATAATATTCTCCCTTGTTTGTCTCTACTAACAACATTATTCATTTATATATGATAACATTTTTCAATATCTGTTGAGTATAAGGGACCAATGTTTGAAAATTTATTGTTCTAAGAAACTCATCTTAATAAACCCTAATATCCACAGAATCCATAATACTCTCTTAATTTAAGAAATAAATGTGCCTCACCACAAGGATTTTTGTTATTTTTCAGGAAATTTCCCAAATTTCCAATTTCATTATTCCACATTAGACATTATTATAGTTCTTTCATATTAATTTTCAATATGATAAATTCCCAACACTTTTTCCATTGAAAAATATTTTACCTTAGAGGTACCCATTCTAGCTATAATTTCGTTACAGGGGTATAAATCCAATCTGAGGGTCTAGTGTATGCCCTGTGAACTCAGGCCCATGGATGGTAGCATGAATTGAACGTATAGTAAGATACATCTATGTATGATAGAATGATTCATCAGTTTCTAAAAGGTGGTAACCACTATTTTAGTTGTCATCTTTACTTATCCAATATAAAAAACACACTGATTCAACAATTCCATGTATAATTATGCCTTTGAGGAATTATAATAATAAAATAGACTATCAACATAGTCAATGGGTGATATAAATTCACAATACACATAAGTGCATATCTCAGAATTTGGATTCTCCATATATAACGTTCCATTACTATTATTCTTTAGTTATTCCATCTTAATACCTTGGATCTCCACTGGGGATAAAAATGGGAGATCCATAACCACCAGAACCCTATATTGTTAGACATGAGACCTTAAAGGTGGGAGAATTATTAAAAAATTGATAATGGCTCAATCTATCCCTGTAATGTTCTTATATATATCCCTATAATTTTATCATAGCATTAGAAGAATATCTCCTCAGTTAGTAATGGTTCCCCTCATGACTATATTGGGAATTATGAGAGAATTTGTAGTTCATTTTTCACATGAAATCGAGTGTCCAATTGTCACGACCCCCTCCCACCAAAGATGCCCCTCCTGAGCTGGAAATGGTGAAAGGGAGATAATGACCCCTGAGTCCCGCCTCCAGTAGGCCCGAGGTTGGCGACTAGCACCAAGGGTATGAGTTTTCACAAATATGGGAGGCATTACCCTTTTTATTATTTTGGATCGGGAAATAGGACAAGTCAACCACCAAAAAGGGAAAAGAACATGTGTATATAAATAAACCCAAACCAAGTCCACATGCATGTTTAAACAATTTTTATAACAAGGTACAAGTACAAGGAAGCTCAAAAGTACAATGCCAAAGAAAACAAGAGAAAAACAACTGCAACAACTCCAACTGCCCGACTAGTAGGGTCCCGCATGGCCCTGGTAGTCCTCCCAGAAACCTGAAAGTAAACGTAGGGTGAGCATACAAGTATACTCAGTAGGGAAACCTAAAGCTCTCGTCCACATGTGGGGAGACACCCTAAGGTCCCGTGAGAAAACAGAAGAACCAGAAACTAACAAGGAAAAACAATCCACCCAGCCTCACTGGTCACACTCACCAAGTAACACAAACAAGTTTAGTATATATATAGAATAAAAGTATTGGGTACCACGCACCATTTCCCACTTAATTAGATGCTGCTATTCCTAACGGCAAACGTCCTGACGCTACCACACTCTTCCCACTCGCACACACCTGGGCCAAACCACGCATCCCGCCCGCACACACCTGGGCCTCACAACCACTCATCTCGCCCGAACACACCTGGGCCACAACCACTAACCCGCCCGCAGACACCTGGGCCTAATCCCGAAGGTTCTTGGGAATGGTAAGCCTGCCCGAAGAGTCTTGGGATAAAGGTCGCCTCAAGCCATCACAGCCTCTGATACCTACCCGAAGTGTCTTGGGTGTAAGGTCACCTCAAACCATCATAGCCTATGGAAAAAGGAGCAGGAAGGAGCTAGTAACTAAGGGGGAACACCCTCTCCCATAAAATGGGAGTGTTCGGCACTAGGTGCTTGACATGGGTGTGGTGCGACAAAACACAAAGATACAATTATATATATACATATACCAAACACACAGCCCAACCTATGGCTTCTTAAAAAGAGAAACTGAGCATGTGCCTCGGCACTGCTACCACGAAGCATGCATCCACAACCAAACAATCATCCCCCAACCCCATTTAGGTTTTCATGTTTCATGCAATGGTTTAACAAATTATTACTACTGGGCAACTATCATCCAGACAAAACCTTTCACAAACATATCCCTGCCATCCACAACCAAGGTTAGGTAAAATGCAAGCAACCACATGCCATTTCATTTACAAAATATTATCACAACCATACAACATTCTATCATTCATTTATTTCAAAGTTCCACACATAAAACCCTTTCCACACACAAAACATTTCCACATTTGAAATCACCTTTTTACTTCAAAACATTTTTCATAATCAAAACACTTTTCATAAATAAAGGAATTTTCCACAACCAATCACTTCCCATTTCAACCCCATCGTTCACAAAACATTGCACACCTCCACGTTTCCACCATCAACCATTCCAATAAGATAACCACCCAAACGTTGCAGCCCCGCTGCTCACCCAAACCACAACAGCCCACAAAACACCCCCAACACATTCCACGTAACCAATCCAACACCCACATGTTCATTATTCCATTTTGGTTCAACCGGGGTGATCACACAAGGGTTCTAGATTTTCATTTAAAAAGTCAACTTTAAGTGATTAACCAATTTCCACATTTCATGAAGTTTCCATCCATAAGAAAATACAGAAGGAGAGGGCAACATTTAATTGCGTAAGCAAAGGCCCCCAACGACTATGATTTTCAGTAGGTAGAAGTTCATTCAATTCACAAATATAATATCACAGGATATACAAAGTAAGGTAACAACAATCACTAACTTCCCAACCCCATTATTTAACCAGTTATTATCTTTATTTAAAGGCTCAACCATTTATCATGAGAACAAAAGGATACCCGCCCCACATGATACACAAATTAGAGAGACAAAGGTGAGATCCCTACCTCAAAAGGTCCCGATCACGCCGCTTCCGACGACGTCCTTTGGTGTCCTCCGCCTTCGCCAAACCCAACAAACGCCTCCTAGGATGGAAGCTGGAGAAGGAAGGCCGGAAAGAAAGGTGACAAGTACGGGCTTAGAAGCTTCGACTCGTCGCTATGATCCTGTGGCCGCTGACGGATCGTAATTCGGAGCTCGGAAAAAGAAGTTAGAGGAGGAAGACTTCTTGATCATCCAAGAGTGTCGTCGTGTGGAGAAGAAGCGATTGGTCTGGAAATAATCCGTGACCCTTTCTTATATAGCCAACGAATAGGTAAAACAGTATGCAGTGTGTATTGATGAATACACGGTGTGACTGTACACCCGTTATGTGTTTTGACTGGTCAACACACGACACGTCACGCGGTTTCCACACGTTTTAAAAAAAGATGTTAATTTTATTAATTTGTGTGTTTCGTTGACTCGAGACATAACAAATAAAAATTTATCCATCACTGGTCTTAAAATGGCCGTCTTAATTACAAGATTACACTGCCACTGACAATTCGTCATTCTGACACCATATAAAGAAGTTATAGACTTTTTAAGTTTTGATCACCCAAAATAATAATAATATTATTTTATTATTATTATAATTACTTATTTATTTATTTTTATAACTCCAAATCAATCATGATTTGGTCTCTTTCACGTTGGAAACAAACACTCCCTCCTTTTACATTTATTTCTCTTTTAATTTTATTCCCATTAATACCTTATAATCATTATTATAATATATAATAATAATGAATTACAAAAGAACCTCCTCAATCCCACGCCACCACAAAAGTGTCGCCTCCTTGGCTCCATGTCAACCACTCCCCACCCCTTATTGATTTCCTTTTTAATTTAACTTATTTGTTTTATTGCATTAAATTTTTTTTAATCTTTATTTACTTTCACACTTTCTCTCTCCAATCTCCTTTAATGTTATTATTAATAAAATTAATAATAACACCCATCATTAATGTTCTAATTTAATCCCATGAAATTAGATTACTATAATTATTCTCATATTAAACTAAAATCATTCCATGTGACTCAAAACCATTTCATTTAATTGAATTAAATGTCAATCAAAAATAATATAACTTACATATTCAACCCCTTTTTAATACATTTAATTTCATTAACCTCTCACACATAGTTTTACGTCATCATTGTTATTTATTGTTTTTCAATAATAACAACAATTCATCAACTTATTTTACTAACTCATCACCATTATTATTTTTAATAACAATAATATTTATGCTCATCGCATTGAGTACATTAAACCACCGCATTGGATATCTGAATCCAACCATGCCACATCAATGTCGCGTAACATCCGTCAATTTAATTATTTAATTCTATTTATTTTTATTTCACAATGATTAAATTGAAACCACTTTTATTAAATTAAAGTCATTCAATTTAATAAACCCAACATATTTTTACACCAACATTATTATTATTATTTAACATAATAATAATAATGAACTCACCTTTAATTTTATTAACGCACCACCATGCTTCCATTGTCCATATTCATTTATTTGTTTGCAATAAATATCATAACTCATTTTATTAATTTCTCATTAATATTATGAATAATATTAGTAACACAACACCTATTATTATTATTATAATTTAATTCCAACAATTTCTCAATTAATATTAAACTAAACGCCTTATTTTTTTAAATTCTTATTTAGGATTAAAACCCCTTTTAATTTAATTAATCACGCACTTTATATCACCATATTTATTATTTAATATAATAAACTGACAAATCATATTTTAATTTTTTTTTAAATTCTTCTTCGTTTTTATCATTAATAATTATCATTGTTACGTGCACCGTGTTGACCACATCGATTTCAACAAAGGAATGGACTGGAGGGGTCCGGTCCATTACATCAGATACCTCTTAAAACATTCTTGTCCTCGAGAATTAAAAACCAACCAAGAAAAATAAAGGATCCAAACAACCACTCCGGAAGATACCTCTTAGGGCTCTTGTCATAACAAGAAACAACTGACAACTCTATGAGTTAGGAATTTTCTCTCCTATGTCAAGATACTATCCGCTTTAGGCGGAACTGACTCGCCTGCACGGGTTTAATCGCATCCTCATTAATGCGTCTTGATTAAGGATCAGGTTTTTCCTTTCCCATATATTAGGTTTTTTTTCCAACTTACACTGCACCCAACAACGTACAACCCACACACTGCCCGGACACATGGCATGAGGAATTCCTTCTCCCATGTTGAGATATTATCCGCTTTAGGCGGCACTGACTCGCCTGCATGGGTTAAATCGCATCCACATTAATGTGTCTCGATTAGGGATTAGGTCTTCCCCTCCCCACATGATAGGGCTCTTCACGTACATTTAAAGCAAATCGGGAAACAACATAGCATTATAGACTCATGAAAAACAAGGTCTAGGCCCAAAGCATGGGCGAGAATGAGTTTCAACAATTGAGTGTGATTCTCCTGGATTTAAACAAAACATAAATGAGAGCATTTAAGTAAAACATGAAACATCTCTCTCGATCTTTCGCCTTGCTGGGGTTGCCACTTCTGTTGCGTGAAATTGTCCGCATCCCACTCCTCTGCATTTCTGTTAACGTCCAAGTGCCATAGATGTACGGTAAACAAGGATCGCCTAAGCCCAAGTAGTAAGGAAAAACTCAAAGTTTTAATTATCATTTTATTTCAATTTCTTTCCCAGACCACCCAAATCAAGTAAAACACAAACATGATGATGCATGTACCTTCCCTAGGGTCTCTACCCTGCAATCAATATAGTCTCACTTGGTCGTTCGGTAGGCTCAGAGTCCTTGCATCGGATCACGGGGGGCCCTAAAATCCCGTGTCCTAGCCGGTCTTCCCTGGCCTATGTCACGCGCCAAGATTAACGAACACTGTTTCCCTACCATCCCATGTAATCCTCACTGTGCCTAACTCCAGACTCCATCCTATCTCTCAACCATCAGCCTCTGATACCATTCTGTCATGACCCCCTCCCACCAAAGATGCCCCTCCTGAGCTGGAAATGGTGAAAGGGAGATAATGACCCCCGAGTCCCCCCACCAGTAGGCCCCGGGTTGGCGACTAGCACCAAGGGTATGAGTTTTCACAAATATGGGAGGCATTACACTTTTTATTATTTTGGATCGGGAAATAGGACAAGTCAACCACCAAAAAGGGAAAAGAACAAGGGTATATAAATAAACCCAAACCAAGTCCACATGCATGTTTAAACAATTTTTATAACAAGGTACAAGTACAAGGAAGCTCAAAAGTACAATTCCAAAGAAAACAAGAGAACAAAAACTGCAACAACTCCAACTGCCCGACTAGTAGGGTCCTGCACGGCCCTGGTAGTCCTCCTGGAAACCTGAAAGTAAACGTAGGGTGAGCATACAAGTATACTCAGTAGGGAAACCTAAAGCTCTTGTTCACAAGTGGGGAGACACCCTATGGTCCCATGAGAAAACAGAAGAACCAGAAACTAACAAGGAAAAACTATCCACCCAGCCTCACTGGTCACACTCACCAAGTAACACAAACAAGTTTAGTATATATATATAACAAAAGTATTGGTTACCCCGAACCATTTACCACTTAATTAGATGCTGCTCTTCCTAACGGCAAACGTCCTGACGCTACCACACTCTTCCTGCCTGCACACACCTGGGCCAAACCACGCATCCCGACCGCACACACCTGGGACTCACAACCACGCATCTCGCCCGCACACACCTGGGCCACAACCACTAACCCGCCCGCAGACACCTGGGCCTCATCCCGAAGGTTCTTGGGAACGGTAAGCCTACCCGAAGAGTCTTGGGCTAAAGGTCGCCTCAAGACATCACAGCCTCTGAGACCTACCCGAAGAGTCTTGGGTGTAAGGTCACCTCAAGCCATCATAGCCTATGGAAGAAGGAGCAGGAAGGATCAAGTAACTAAGGGGGAACACCCTCTCCCATAAAATGGGAGTGTTCGGCACTAGGTGCTTGACATGGGTGTGGTGCGACAAAACACAAAGATACAATTATATATATACATATACCAAACACACAGCCCAACCTATGGCTTCTTAAAAAGAGAAACTGAGCATGTGCCTCGGCACTACTACCACGAAGCATGCATCAACAACCAAACAATCATCCCCCAACCCCATTTAGGTTTTCATGTTTCATGCAATGGTTTAACAAATTATTACTACTGAGCAACTATCATCCAGACAAAACCTTTCACAAACATATCTCTGCCATCCACAACCAAGGTTAGGTAAAACGCAAGCAACCACATGCCATTTCATTTACAAAAGATTATCACAAGCATACAACATTCCATCATTCATTTATTTCAAAGTTCCACACATAAAACCCTTTCCACACACAATTCATTTCCGCATTTGAAAACACATTTTTACTTCAAAACTCTTTTCATAATCAAAACAGTTTTCATAAATAAAGGAATTTTCCACAACCAACCACTTCCCATTTCAACCCCATCGTTCACAAAACATTTCACACCTCCACGTTTCCACCATCAACCATTACAATAAGATCACCACCCAAACGTCGCAGCCCCACTGCTCACCCAAACCACAACAGCCCACAAAACACCCCCAACACATGCCACGTAACCAAGACAACACCCACATGTTCATTATTCCGTTTTGGTTCAACCGGGGTGATCACACAAGGGTTTTAGATTTTCATTTAAAAAGTAAACTTTACGTGATTAACCAATTTCCACATTTCATGAAGTTTCCATCCATAAGAAAATACAGAAGGAGATGGCAACATTTAATTGCGTAAGCAAAGGCCCCCAACGACTGTGATTTTCAGTCGGTAGAAGTTCATTAAATTCACAAATATAATATCACAGGATATAAAAAGTAAGGTAACAACAATCACTAACTTCCCAACCCCATTCTTTAACCAGTTATTATCTTTATTTAATGGTTCAACCATTTCTCATGAGAACAAAAGGATACCCGCCACACATGATACACAAATTAGAGAGACAAAGGTGAGATCCCTACCTCAAAAGGTCCCGATCACGCCGCTTTCGACGACGTCCTTCGGTGTCCTCTGCCTTCGCCAAACCCGACAAACGCCTCCTAGGATGGAAGCTGGAGAAGGAAGGCCGGAAGGAAAGGTGACAAGTCCGGGCTTTGAAGCTTCGTCTCATCGCTACGATCCTGTGGCCGCTGACGGATCGTAATTCGGAGCTCGGACAAAGAAGTTAGAGGAGGAAGACTTCTTGATCATCCAAGAGTGTCGTCGTGCGGAGAAGAAGCGATTGGTCTGGAAATAATCCGCGACCCTTTCTTATATAGCCAACGAATAGGTAAAACAGTATGTCGCGTGTATTGATGAATACACAGTGTGACTGTACACCCGTTACGTGTTTTGACTGGTCAACACACGACACGTCACGCGGTTTCCACGCGTTTTACAAGAAAGATGTTAATTTTATTAATATGTGTGTTTCATGGACCCGAGACATAACTCATAAAAAGGTATCCATCACTGGTCTTAAAAGGACCGTCTTAATTACAGGATTACACTGCCGCTGACGGTTCGTCATTCCGACACCATATGAAGAAGTTATACTCTTTTTACGTTTTGATCACCCAAAATAATAATAATATTATTTTATTATTATTATAATTACTTATTTATTTATTTTTATAACTCCAAATCAATTGTGATTTGGTCTCTTTCACGTTGGAAACAAACACTCCCTCCTTTTACATTTATTTCTTTTTTAATTTTATTCCCATTAATACCTTATAATCATTATTATAATATATAATAATAATGACTTACAAAAGAACCTCCTCAATCCCACGCCACCACAAAAGTGGCGCCTCCTTGGCTCCATGTCAACCACGCCCCACCCCTTATTGATTTCCTTTTTAATTTAACTTATTTGTTTTATTGCATTATTTTTTTTTTAAATATTTATTTCCTTTAACTCTTTCTCTCTCCAATCTCCTTTAATGTTATTATTAATAAAATTAATAATAACACCCATCATTAATGTACTAATTTAATCCCGTGAAATTTGATTACTATAATTATTCTCATATTAAACTAAAATCTTTCCATGCGACTCAAAACCATTTCATTTAATTGAATTAAATGTCAAAAAAAATTAATATAACTTACATATTCTACCCCTTTTTAATAAATTTAATTTCATTAACCTCTCACACATAGTTTTACGTCATCATTGTTATTTATTGTTTTTCAATAATAACAACAATTCATCAACTTATTTTATTAACTCATCACCATTATTATTTTTAATAACAATAATATTTATTCTCATCACATTGACTACATTAAACCACCGCGTTGGATATCTGAATCCAACCATGCCACATCAATGTCGCGTAACATCCGTCAATTTAATTATTTAATTCTATTTATTTTTATTTCACGCTGATTAAATTGAAACCACTTTTATTAAATTAAAGTCATTCAATTTAATAAACCCAACATATTTTTACACCACCATTATTATTATTATTTAACATAATAATAATAACGAACTCACCTTTAATTTTATTAACGCACCACCATGCTTCCATTGTGCATCTTCATTTATTTGTTTGCAATAAATATGATAACTCATTTTACTAATTTCTCATTAATATTATGAATAATATTAATAACACAACACCTATTATTATTATACTAATTTAATTCCAACAATTTCTCAATTAATATTAAACTAAACGCATTATTTTTTTAAATTCTTATTTAGGATTAAAACCCCTTTTAATTTAATTAATCACGCACTTTATATCACCATCTTTATTATTTAATATAATAAACTGACAAATCATCTTTTAATTTTTTTATAAATTCTTCTTCGTTTTTATCATTAATAATTATCATTGTTACGCGCGCCTTGTTGACCACATCGATTTCAACAAAGGAATGGACCGGAGGGGTCCGGTCCATTACACCAATTGCCTTACAATCTAAACAATAATCCTAAACTTGTTCAAAAATCATTTTAAATAAAAATTCATCATTTTCAATAAATATGATAAAATTAATAACTATTGTATAATTGTGGTCTATTTCTACTATAATTTTAGCATCTGGTCCAAATATAACATTCATAGTGTCAATTAACATTTTAATTTACATTAAAATAGAGAAATAAATGTCCTACTTGATTCCTAGAATCAATATAATCCAATGAATTCTAACACTTCAATCAATTCCTACTTCATTTATATTGTATCCTCTAGTTTATTAACATTGAAGTCCATTTTCTCGATGTGAAAAACCCAAGGATAGAGGTATAAGTTGAGTAATGATAGAATGTTTACATAGTTTAAGATGATATGAAATAGATTCCCCTTTTTCAGACACATGAGAAATACCACCATTCTTCCTAAACAATATATCCTTATAAACAATAAATTAAAATAAAATCAACATCCTTATATTTTCATAGTTCTTATAATTTTATGTAATTCATTCCACCTAGCTGTTAAGGCCATATGAGTGTATGATAATCCTAGATGATGTGATTTGGTTCACTAGACCATTAGAGAATTTCCACGTGAAAATAATTAATGAGGTGGAAAGTGTGGAATTTAAAAGGATTTTAGGTAGAAATATCCATTTACAAATAAAAATGTAATGATAAATAATTTAATTAATCTTTTTAATATTATGTAAATTATCAAAACCATATCTACTAGGATTGTCCAACAGGCTGTGTAGCTACTCTTGATGTCACAAACAAGGTTATGAAGGATTCAAAGCCCAATTCACCCCTTGGAACTAGTAACCTTAGAAAAAACTATTGCAGAGACACATCAAATTGATGTATGAACAAATGGATCTCATTTCATATAAAACTAGACACATTTTAACAACATTTTGTAATGGTTTTATAGATACTGTGTAGTTTGATTATTATAATAACTTGATAACGGCTTCAATGAGAGGGAGTAACTATATTATAATTTAAAAAATAATAAATACATGATAATACGATCGGATAAAAATTTAGGATGCACATTAAATTGGAATTATAAAAAACAATATATAAATGTTAATGAACATAATATGGGAAGAGGAGGATTGGGGTCCCATAAAGTTGGGGCATTCTTCTTCAATACAAACATGGGATTTATAAAACATTTGAACCACCTTAAATATACTCTCGGGAGGTAAATTTTTATATAAATAATTTCCAATTTATTTAGTGTATATATTTTGGATTGAATGAGTGGAATTTATACTTGAGAAGTGGTGGTTTTATGTGAATAAATAATAATTCATTTGAATTTAATGTTATAAATGTCTTGGTGGCATTAATTTCAATGAATATAGTTTGTAATTAATGTATTAATGTTTTGGTTATGAAAATTTAAAACCCCTAAAAACCATGTAATGTTTTCATGTTTATATGTATTATTTCATTAACTTTTTCTTTTAATACTTTACAATTGTTTTCCTTGACCATGGTAACCATTTATTATGATGAACAATTTAATTGGGAAAAATAAATTTTAACTTATCATGTAATTTTATCTTCTAATTAAAAACTGTCATTCCATTTTAGTTTATACATTTTTTGAATGTGATGAAAATTAATTATAGTATTATATTTTTATAACTCATAATTTTTTTAAAAATACATGAAATAATTTTTAAAAATGTTAAACATGTGTATATAAATATTATTAATTAATTAATGATTTTTTTACTAAAATAAATTTTTATCAAGAATAATGACATTTTGCTAATCCTTACCACATGATGGTTAAATAATATGAATTATATTATACCTTAATATAATTGTATTTCTAGTTTTTACCCCCCAAGATCCTCTTTTCTAATAATCCTTAGAAAAATTCATCATAAATTTGTTTCAGTTTTTTGAGTCAATTTTTTTTAATTAATTAAAACAATTTCATAAATATGATAATAATATATTTTAAAGACAAATCAATATTCACTAAAAATTAGTTTCTGACACAATGAACATTTTGATATTATAGTGCACGAGCTTCTTAAAAACAAATCATCAATTATGGTGGTACTTGAGAAGAAGAAATATCCTTCCAAGATAGATGTTTTTTATTGCAAGATGAGAATTCCAAATTATAGGTAGAATGACTATCATAATTAACACAATTGGATTTTCTAGAAACCCAACATCTCAGTTACATTCATGGAGTATTCTGGCCAATTCATCACTATCACCATTAACATGGAAATTATTTACTTATTCATGACATTTGTTTAATTCAAATGTGGCATGCATGATAGAGAATATCTCTAGTATGATATCCAGTCCTTCAATCATGGGTACTTGTTGTGGATCATTAGAGGATAGTTTAACGTAATAAATGATCGATTATAAATGAAATATGTGGATCCTTCTCGAGAAAGGATAGATATGATTTCTCATCTTTCATATATAGGAATGGGTGCAGGGACCAGAGTTATAATAGGGACCACTGCAATTTTTGTAAATTTATATCATATGTGATTGTTAACCATATTTTTCGTTTATAAATATACAAACTTCACTTAGTTAAATAAAAATTTAATTACAAGATAAATAAGAAAATAACCATTAGGTTATAAGTGGGATTTTAATTAACTAAATCCTCACATAGCATTATAGTCCAAAATGAGGTGACATTTTTGATAACATTTTATGTTAATTGTTTTATTAATATTACACCATACATTTATAACTCACAAAAAATAAGTGAATATTGATAAATTAAATAATAGTCCATATATAGCATGAATATACTATCATGTTGATTAGAACTGAAGGAAAATAAGATTAAGGTGATCAAATAGGATGCCATTCTACTATCCTTAGTCTATTTAAATAAACGACAGGTATATCTAAATCATTAAAATTTTTGAGCCACGCTCAATTGTTCTATGTCATAAGCCTATACACTATAACTGACCTACATGGTTTGAGTTAAGTATTTGACCCATAAGTAGCAGAATAATTTTAGGAGTATCAATTTTATCACATTTATATATATATATAAGTTATGTTAGGTGAATCACCATTCCAATTCATAAATATATTTTTATATAAAAATTATAATCATTATTCATGTAATTGAATACAAATTTTTAACAACCGATATTAGAATATAACATTTAGATATAAAAATACTCGATTATGGGTGTCACCATTACCTATTATAGAGAGACCAAAAACGATCATACAATGAAAATTGAATCCCATTTAATCAAAATCACAAATATTCCATCTCCTAAAACTAGTTTTCCTTGGTTAAAATCTGTCTAGATTTGTTATTCAAATATAATTCCACCATCAAATAATAATTGAAAAACCCATTTAGGTAGTTTCACACTTTATTTAGTTTACCATATATGGTCACTATAATAAAGAATAATGTCATAGAGTAGTAAATACAATTGAACGTGGATATTTATCACAAAACATCAGTTATAGGAAACCATACAATATAATCACCTAAACATTGTATAATGATTAAAAAACAACGAAATCACATAATTCTCCTTAAATATGTATTAGGAAGTTAATTTATGAAATCTAAATGGTATGGTGTGTTGATGTAATTTGAGACATTATGTTCCAATAATGATGTATTTAATGATAATTCCTTGTCATATCGTTCCATTGGTAAATACTATAAAAAACAGAAGTCAATATGTACTATAAATTACATCAATCATATAAGGTGAAACAAAAATAAACTATAATAATGAAAAACCAAATAAAATAGTTCCAACACTAGATACATGCCCTTCCCACCTGCATGGGTAGATAACCCCATGATAGGAGATATTTATTAAGATCCAAAACATTTTGGGTCTCTCATCGATTATCTCAAAACTATATTGAAAAGGAATAAAAATATATAAAAATACTTTTTAATGTACCAACCAGTCTCATTGTGAAAACCATAGATGGATCAGATACCACATGGTCTAAGGAGAACCTCCCAAAATTCTAGTTGCAACAAAATAGTAGTGGGTTTAAAATGATAGTACTATGTAGAGAATGTATAGTCATGGTCATAGTATCATAATGTTATATTATAAATAAATAAATTACATATTTTTTTACAAAGAATAAAGTGGAAATAAAAAAGATAACCTAAGAATTCAGAAAAAATTGAAAATTAAGTAGGTCCTTGTTACACTACGATTCTATAATCATATAGAAATTAGTATATAATCAATAGAAAAATAAATAAATAAATTCTGAAAGAATATATTACTGAGCATCATGAGATGTTTCTCATCTATGTGCTCATAAGGACCAAAATACATTATTAAAACACATAACACAAGCTACAATATTGATCATAAAACCATGAGGATTACAAGGGTACTATGAAAACCCAACCAACATATGAGATTACATAAACCGGTCACCACCAATGGTTTCTAATTAAATCTAGTCAACAAATATAAAATATTATAGTATTATGATCTAAAAAATTAGATAACAAATAATTATAAGTAATGAAGTCAATATTAGGTTCCTCATGAACTCTGGGATAGCCATACCTAATTCTATATTAGCTTAAATAACTCAAACAAAGTGACTCCATATATATATATATATAAGAAAAAAATATATTTGTTTTGATATGTAAACTATATACGTAGTATTATGTTTTCCATATATATAATTTCGTTATACTATCAATGAACATAGATATGACTCGTGACTCCACGAATATTCATAAAAAATAATAAGATTCTAATTATATTAAAATTGTTAGAATCCTATGAATTTGAAAAGGGGACATATAGATCTATTCATGAACATTACAATAAATGATATGAAACATCATGTCCAATATCCTAATAATGGGGAAAGGAACATTATGTGAAAGACCCAAAATATATATGATATGCAATTTCTTACATCCCAGACCATGGTGGTGTGAAACATAATGTTCGACAACCATAACTGTGGACCCTCAGCAAAAATATTTTATATAGTAATCCAACATTCTTGATGATCTGTTTACTATGGTATTTCTAAAATGGAACCCAGTAACACTAAAGGCATAGTGCGACCACATCTGACCTATGTATCAATATGAGGTATTCCAACAATGTAATCTAATGATCCATTAAGGCATGATATAAAGTTATTATAATTTTACAATTACAATTTAGATAAAGTAATCAGGAAACATAATCATGATGTTTCAAGATAATCAATAACTATTTTACTTCTAAAAGACAATCCATGCATTTGGTAAGGAATAATATGGTTCATATGAAATTTGCAAGAGATGTTGACACCATACAAGTAAAAAGGTATATTATTGTCCATGAATAAATATATTCAATTAATTATTTCAAAAGAATATCATTTATTTTCCAATTATATTTATTAACACAATACACACAAAAGGGTGTTTTATTATATAATACTGACATTTTTTATAGGAGGTAATTTAAATAAATCTAATGAATTTTACATCAAAGTAAACCTAATACACCTGAATAGTCTAAAAAATCAGAGACACAATTAAAATGAAAATTATAAATCAATAAAATATTGGTGAATTAATTTCCTAGATGAATTATTGGTCATGTTCATATAACCAAAGCAAGCATAGGCATGGTTTATTGGATATTTATAAACCCAAATGGTTAAATTAAAGACTAAATAGTTATTTAATAAAAATAATTACATTTTTCATAATTAATTTGTCATTTAATGGGAGACATAGAAAACATTACATGCAGCCCAATGATATATTTTATAAAATATGAGTCTTTCATAAAAATTCAGTAAACCACCTACCGTGTACTAAGAAAACACCACACATCAATTCAACATATTTTATTAAAGAATTAATGACTTTATGTGAAGAAATAAAAAGCACTCTTAAAATAGGGTATATAATCTATCATTGAAATGTCATGAAATAAGGAACGTTAAATGATGTAATAAAAAGGTGGGATCATAGAATAACGGGGGTAAATAAAATTTGACCGATGCAATTTGATTTTGAGTATGGATGAAGGATAATCCACCATTACAATGAGTATAACCAAAAGATAAGAAACCATGGGAGGGATTATAAGCATGTGAGGTATGATAAAGTGAGAGGGAAGGATAAATGATGAAGGGGAAATGGGTAATTTAGTACCTCATTAATTTAGAATAAAAATAGAATAAATAGTTTTGCTAAACCTATGATAACCATGTATCACATACTATCACTGAGACAAACCCCAAACTGGGATAGGTATGTAGTTTGACAAATAAATCACAGCCAATGTGGTCACATATATAATTTATTTATGAGATCTCACATGACCATGCAGCCTTCCTCTAACATTTTATCTAAAATTGAAACAACCCTATAGAGCCCAATAATATAGTTTTCATGGAAAAAAGTAATTGTCTTCCACCATATACCTTTTCAAAGTCTGGGACATCGAGGCTCATCACTCCAAAAAATCACTGAAAAAACTGAGTCACCACCCATGCTATAGAACATATTTGAAAAAAAAAACATTTTACTATTTAAAACAATTAGAAATGTTTTAAAAGAAGAAAGTAAAATTTCGTCCCTACCCTAAATGAAAAGATCAAATTGCCGTTGAAATTTATTTCATTCAAAAATATAGAACATTACTGTTATTTTCATTATTCATGATGTTAGGTGTATGGAAAAAAAATAATCATGATCATGGTAAGTGTTTGTTTTCTAAATTTTCAACCCTTGAGACATATCCTTTATTAGAGACCATTTATTATTTCAAGTCAATTATTATCAAGACCTTTAATATTTTGAATCACGATTATCTTCATTTTTATTATATTAAATTTTTTATTTTTCATTATTTTATAAAGGGCAATTGATCTAAAAAAATACAATATCATTAAGGGTTTTTGTCCCAATCTGCATTCTTTTAAGTATGTTTTATTATGAAAAAAATAGTTTATATATTGTATATTCTACATATTTTTTAATTAAACCAATACATATCAGTCATTCGTTATATTATTAGATGAATTATATTTTCACTTGAATTCAAGGCGATTCTATTTAATTTTTTTTCACTTCATAATAATATTCTCTATTCAAATTATTTCTCATTGTGTCCTAAATAGTCAAAAATATTATGATATTTTTAAGTCCATTTTATCTGAATAATTTATTTAGTCTATAATTATTTTATTAAATGATTGTGTTATATAGTTACTGCATTACTATATTCCATGAAAAAATAAATTATCTATTAAAATATTGACAATGGAAAAACTAATTTTCAATCATTTATTTAAATATATTCCTCGATTTATATATTTTCATTCACACCAAATTTCTCTTATAGTTTTTAGAGACATAATTTGGATTATATTTGCTGATAATCATAATTCTGTTTTCCTATTTTATAATAGAAAATATCATATAGTTTTTATGATATGATTTTCATCATAGTTATTACAACATATTTATAATGATTTACTATTTTCATAAAATAAAATTATTTTATCTTCTACTTTATGTTGTATATATGAGGAAATTGCATATTTTTCATGTCTCGAATATGACTAATTTTTTAGAATTTAGGTCTTAATATATCATATTATTTATCTTTTTGACCATTCTGAAAAGGAATTCTCAAATAAGACTTATAACATTATCAATTAAGATTTATTTAAAATATATGAATATAAAATTCTATTATAAATGATTTAAAAATAACATATTTCACACATTATTATTTTTCATTATTTAATTTTTATGAAGTTAGTTATTTTTCTAATATTCCATTATATTTATTTAAAGTCTTTTTCATTGAAATTGATCATTTTCATCTTAATTCTAAAATTATAATTTTACTAATCTTGAAAAATAATTCTTCATTTATTGATTGATACATTACCAACAATTTCAAAATCATGAAATGATAATTTTATTTAAGATTAATTTATCCATACCATATTTTTCCTTGTATAATGATCATTGGTGTACGAATTTAATACTTCTTCCAATTACATTATTCAATGAATAAACTTTTTATTATTGCCTGGAATGAAAGGTATTCTCCAAGATACCATCTATTGATTTATTGGGGAAATTATTTAATTCACTAAATGAAATTCTTTATATATTTAAAATAACATATGAATATTATCTTGATAAAATATTATTCAGCTATAGTGTTACTAAATAGCTTTGGATACCTTTTTATTTTGAAAAGGCATGTCATGTCCTGACCCGTCCTCAGGGCCTGTGCCATGACTTCCCCAAGCCCGCCTTCCATAGGCCAGGGGCTGGCGACTAGCATCAAAGGTGTAAATACTGATAAAAAGGGAAGGAATTTCCATAATATAGTAAACAAACACAATATAGTATGCAATAGAATTAAGAACATAGAAAACTGTATACAAAATTAAGTGCTGGAAATAAAGGGGGTGAAAATTCAAGCCCAACAGAAAATATAGTACAACAGAAAGTCCAGTACAATAGCAGTAAAGTAAATAAGCAACCTCGAAGTTGTTCTCTGGGAATCCCACCTAAAGGATTGGTATATATGGTCTCCTCAGCACCTCAGGTTTGTCCGTCCGCTCTTTGTATGTCCCACCATGTGGTCCACCTTCGGGTATCATCCAGCTCCACAAGTCTCTACCACGATCGGTGCAATCCGCCGTCTGCATCCAACACAACGTAATGCGGGCATAACCCATGCAGGGGTGAGTATATCAATACTCAGTAGGGACTCCAAGACCCCCGATGGTCTCCCAGAATCCACAATGGATATAACACAATGAAAAGATACAATCACGAAGTATCAACCAACTCTACTTAGTTATATGATCATACATATACCTAAGTCATCAATTCCAGTTCGGCTCTAACTCTTGATCCCAAGAATAACCCATTGCACACAGAAAAGAATTCAATCACACTGATGGTAATGATTGAAAGTCAAGACTCAACTCACACTGGTATACATATTTTGTAAAGTGATAAAGATGACCAGATGCAGTCACTGATTCATTTATGATGTCGGACCCACATAGGATACTAGTCCAGCTAAGCTATCGGAACCACATAGGATACATGACCAACTACTCTATCAGACCCATGTAGGATACTAGTACAAAAGTCAAACTGTAGGTCCCACGTAGGACACAAGTACAACAGTCCAACTGTCTGACCCACGTAGGATACAAGTATAGTAGTCGAATTGTCAGACCCACATAGGATACAAGAAAAGTAATCATCACCGTCAAACCCACGGAGGATTCCAGTACGGTAGTCTTCATCGCCAAACCCATGTAGGATTCCAGTATGGTATTTTTCGTCGCCGAACCAATAAAGGATTCCTGTATGGTAGTCGTTGCACTCGGAACCAGCTCTAGGGTCCCCGCACACATCACGCTCGATTCCTGGAGGGTATTCTCCTTGAGCAAACGGGTCGTCAAATCAACTATCATGATGTCTAGAGATGATGTACCCTGAGGTTCTGTCTTGTCAAAAGTAACCCGATGTGACAGACGGTGCGTCAATCGGACGTCCAGTCTGAGAGATATTGGCTTTTCTGTTTGAGGGGCCCAGTTGAATATATGCTCGTTCCAAACCTGTCCGTTTTCCAATGTCATCCAAAAATCACTTAGAGTATTTCCAAACGACCTCTTCATCACATGGTTCCCAGTACTGCAGATGATGCATCCATCGGACGCGCGTTCTTATTGTTATTCATGTTTAAGTGAAAAGAGGCATGCCCCGTTATACCCAGGCGCTGGCGGGTCGGGTGAACTCGGTTTTGGCGGTTTGGACCTGACAGTGGGTAGGACCGGCCTGATGAGCCGCATGACCCGGACCGAGAAGGTGCGGCCCGACCCAATGGGGTGTGGCTCGACTGGGCACTGCGCGACCCGGCCTAGCTTGGCGAGGCTCGACGCAGCTCGGCGCAGCCCGACCGAGCTCAGCGCGGCCCGAACTGGTAGGGCGCGGCTCATCTGGCAGGTTGAGCGGTCCAAGGGGGTGGGTGGGGGGGGGGGCGCTTTCCTAAACCAGAAGAACCAAGCGGCGTCTCCCTCCCAAGTGGTCGACCGAAGCTGGACGACCATCCCAGCGCAAGCGGCCCACTCAGTCAGGCCGCTGTCTTTTTGCGCGGCACCATCAGGTGCCGCGGCTCCTTCTCCCAACCGGCCAATGAGCCGGCCGGTTCACCGCCTAAGTGGCCCATGGAGCACGAGCCATGGTCCCCCGCAGTGCGGAACCCCATGTGGCAACGTATACATCCTTCCACCCGGCCGGCTATAGACGGCCGGTTTTTCTTTGACCGAGCGGCCCGTGGTAGTGGGTCACGGTTCTTCATACATGGACAACGTGCAGCCGCTGCCTTCACTCGTCGATGCCTCTTCGATCGTGCCTCAATCTCGAATTAAATTCAGGAAAACATTGGAGGGTCATTGGGCCTTGTTTGTTCGGCTCGTGCCCTCCGCATTAGGCAGTAACAATTGGTCGAGGTTATTTAAGAGAAATCAACAAAATCGAGATGATTTATTCACTTATAAATTAAACGAAACCCCTACCTCGATCAAGTCTTGTTCGTCGTAGTCGTGGAAAACGAACGTCGTGGTGGTCGGGCGTCGCAGATGACGGGATCACGGAGAATGGACATGGATTCTGTGGGCGTCGGGGTGTGTCCGAAGAGGATGTGGAATCTCCTCTCTTTTTGTGGAGAACGAGGAAGTATGTCACGTCGTCGTTCTTCGATGTAATTGGAATTTTTCATCAAATAAGGGGTTATTCATAATGGAAGGTTATAATTCACTATTAATTCTTTAAGGATTCCCAACAAAAAATTTTCCAATCCAAAATTATATTAATGCTTCCCCCAATTTTTAATAGATATTCCATGCCATTTCAAATTAATTCAGAAGAATAAAATAATTAAGGGTTCTTAATTAATTAGTTTTATAAGGTTGGCACATTAATAAAGAGAGTGAAATGTGGAGAGGCTCCACCTAATTAAATGAGGGGGAGTTGTCAAAAATTAAACAAGGGGTGTTTAAGGGAGTTGATGGGAGTTGTGGGGAGATGAAAGGTTAGGGCTCATCTGGGCCCCACCTCACAAATAACCTCTCACGAGAGGTTCTGTGGGTGTGTGACCCATCAATAACTTCCCCATGTAAGATTTAACTACCCAAGATAAAGAAAATTGTTCACAACAATTTTATTTAATATTTTTTTTAAACACCAAAAATAAACTTTCAACCCACATAAAACGCAAATGTGGTAAAGGTCCCCTTAAGAGAATACTAGTGATTCGATTTCATCAGTACCCTCAGATTTCGATTCTGATCACTGGGCTCACATTTGAGCCTCGTGCTACCATGTGCTCTCCTGGAGGTTCCCATGTTGCCCGCGAATGCTCACCAGAGGAATAGACCATCCTTGTGGGACACTCTATTGTCGATCCTCGATCTCCACCGTGACCTATGCAAATGTCACCATATCATTGATGTCTAGCTCCCCGTGATCGATGATGTCAGTCTGGTTGTTTACCTATATCCTCAGCAGAGATACGTGGAAGACTCCATGCACCTGGTGCAACTGAGGTGGAAGGACCAAGAGGTAAGCCACCTCGCCTTCTCTATTGAAGACATGGAAAGGTCCAATGAAACATAGATATAACTTGTCTCCAAGGCTTCTTCCCCATATACCTCGTTGATATGAGACCCATTGGAAGACATGGTAGCTATCCTTGAACTCCAGTGGTCTTCATCTCCTATCAGGATATGACTTCTCTCTGCTCTATGTAGTCCTCATCCGCTCCTGGATGATCTGAACCTTCTCTCTCATTGCCTGAACCATCTATGGTCCTACATGTGCTGACTCCCTAGGGTCATTCCAACACAGAGGAGATTTTCAAGGTCGGTGGTATACTGCCTCATAAGGTGCCATCTCGATGGTGGAGTGATAGCTATTGTTGTATTCAAACTCCACCAAGGGTAGGTGATCCTTCGAGCTACGACCAAAGTCATGGACATAAGCACGAAGCATGTCCTCGAGAGTCTGAATGGTCCTCTCAGTCTGACCATCCGTCTGAGGATGAAAGGCGGTGATCAGACATAGCTATGTCCCAAAATCCTACTATATACCCTTGAAAGCTGGGAATTGAAATGAGCATCTCGTTAAGAAATGATAGTCGATGGCACACCAAGAAGTCGTACAATCTCTGGAACATAGAGACACCCCAAGATCTCTACAGATCCTTACTCTCTCATAAGTAGGAAGTGGGCTGACATGGTGAGTCGGTCTACGATCACCCAGATAGAGTCATGTACACTAGATGTACGTGGAAACCCTATCACGAAATCCACAGATATCCCATCCCACTCTCACTATGGGACCTCTAACGGATATACCAAGCTTGCTGGTACCTAGTGCTCCGCCTTCACTTGCTGACATGTGTGGCCTCATGAAACGATCTCTGCTACAACATTCTTCAACTCGGCCACTAGTGCTGTCATCTGAGTTCCTGGTATATCTTCTCCACTCCTGGGTGTACCGATTGAGGGGAAGTTTAAAACACCCTCAGCACTTCCTCCTGCAGTGCAAATGGTACCATAGTACATCCCCTGAAGAGGATAACATGCTCCCTCCTTCAAAAAATCCATTAGGCTCCTACCTTGTGGATATCTGAGCATGTCGCATCTCACAGTCAATGTCCCCACGCTGTGCCTTTCTGAATCCCTGAAGAAGTGGAGGAGTGACTGTGAGAGACTGAAGAAAGGCGGCTCCAACAATATCTACAAAGGATATCTACAACACGGCTAGCTACTCCATCTCATCTCCTAGTAGCTAAATTCTATATCTCCTACTGAAAGCATCATCTACATCATTCCACATCCATGGAGTATTGACTATCTCAAAATCATAGTCCTAGTGGAACTCGATCCATCACCGCTGTCCCAGGTTCAAGTCCTTCTACGAGAACACACACCTGAGACATTGAGATTATATTAAACTGTAAACTGTTCACTCAAAAGACTATGGGTGTGACTAGAGAGTTGTAAAGAACTCAACTGCACCCTTTTTTGCTTACGTCCTACAAGAGCTTCTAATATTTCTCCTATGTCGAAAATAGAAATCTAGTCTCATCCCCTGGATGAACCACGTTCTTTGCCTAATACAGTCAATCCTGGCATGAATGGTACTATTTCATGCCATGGACAACGTCATAATGCCTCGACGCTACTACCAATAGATCCAACCATTATTCTCACCTCAAAGGGTTGATTCACACTATCGGTAGCAGTGTGTGGTCACTGGGTCTCCTCCAGTAGGAATTCTTAATGTGAGTGTCATGTCAACGGTTTGAACTGGAACCTCTCAGTTTAAAGCATAAAAATGGTAGGGAAGCAAACATCACATGGAAAAGTGTCTATTATTACTACAAATAATAGCAAAAATAAACGAAACAACCACAAAAAATGAAAAAAATAATGCTAGAAGCCTCATGAACAGAGGCATTTATGCCTTGAGCTAGTTCCGCTCTTTCCCACCTGCTCCCGGAGCTCGAGGCGAACCGTCTAAGGGTGGTGGTAGTAGTAGTCGGTGACTCTGATCACCATCTGTAGAAGGACCTACTCCACTACCTCGTCTCTAGGGATCCTCCAAGGCCTGTTGATCAACTATGTTGGGAGTCAGACAGTCATGCGCTCTGTGAACCTGTTCCCTATAGGAAAAACAGACTCTAATCTGTTCTGAGCTCCCTCGCCCTCGGGTTCCCTGAACCCACGGTGCCACCACTTGGGGTAATCTAACTATTGATATAACCCACCTATGACTCCATGTCATCTACATACTGCCTTCTATTGATGTCTCGACTACTGTCGGAAAGCCCTGTGGCAAGAACAACAGCTCTTGAGCAAGCATAGAGTGTAGAGTCGCTGTTACAAACTCTGCCATAAAATGACCCACGAAGTTTCCCCATGTGAGGGTCCCCTCATCGTAAAATTGGAGCATCTGGCTCCACCACCTGTTAGCTGCTCCCTGAAAGAGACTAACATCTAGGTATACCATCAAGTCGGAGGGTTTCCCAACTGTCTTGAATAATAATGCTACAACCTCCATCCAAAACCCAGCTGTCTGAAAATCTGACTTGCCTTGAAACATCAGAGGCCTCTGTCAGGGAAATTCGTGCAACACACTTAGGCGGTGTGCACTATCTGCTGCTAGTGACGGTGGTATCGGTGGTCCAGCAAGGAGAGGTTCCTCTAGTACCTCTGCTAGGATGGGGCCCGACACTGAGGCCTCATTGGTCGGTGAGCTACCTTCTCATACATAAATTGAAACCCTTGTTGGCTGCCTTCATGCGGATATCCTAAAAAGAAACATGTGGACCAAAGTCAAACAATATACCTGGTGAGCTGACACAAAGTAATCTCAAAAAAAACTTTTGAAACACACTTGAAATCAGTGTTCTCATTTACTGAGTCGGAAATCAGAGGTCAGGGTCCTGGTGAATGGATACGTCGGTCGCCGCACCAAAACTGGAATCCCTTGATTGAAAACCACACCCAATACTCATAAAAATATTTCATCATAGAATGAAATGATCAGAGTCCTGAGTTTTGTGGTAGAACCGACTCCTCTGATACCAATTTTTCACGACCCATCCTCGGGGCCTATGTTGTGACTACCCCAAGCCCACCTTCCAGAGGCCAGGGGCTAGAGACTATCACCAAAGGCGTAAATCACGATAAAACGGGATTTCATCTCCTTTATATAGTAAAAAACACAACAGAGTACACAAAAAAAGTAATCACAGAGTAATATTGTATACATAAGTAATTTCCGGAAAGAAAGGGGCCAGAATTATAAGCCCAACAGTATGTGCAATAAAACTGAAAGTCTAGTACAATAGCAGTAAAGTAAACCAGAAACCATTGTGTCGTTCTCCCGGAATTCCACCTGAAGAATGGGTATAGATGGTATCCTGGGAACCTTATGTCCGTCTGTCTGCTCCGTGTACGTCCAACCATGTTTTCCACCTCCGGGTACCATCCAGCTCCAAAAATCTCTACACCGACATGTATTATCTGTCGTCTATATCCAACACAACATAGTGTAGGAATATCCCTTATAGGGGTGAGTATAAAAATACCTAGTAGGGACCCCATGACCCTCGATGGTCTCCCAAAATCCAAGAAGGATAAACCATAATGAAAAGATACAATCACGAAGTATCAACCAACTCTACTTAGGTATATTCCTATACATCTACTTAAGTCATCAGTTCTAGTTCGGCTCCAATCTTTAAGCCCAAGAACAACCCATTACACACATGAAAGATGTCAATCACACAGATTGTAATGATTGAAAGTCAAGACTCATCTCAAAGACGTAAACATCTTTTTCAAAGTGATAAATATGATCAAATGTAGTTATTGATTCATCTAAGCAGTCGGACACACGTATGATACTAGTCCAGCTATGTTGTTGGACCCACGTAGGACACTAAATCAGCTGCTCTGTTAGACCCACATAGGATACTAGTATAGAAGTCGAACTGTCGGACCCACGTATGAGACAAGTACAGTAGTAGAACTGTCGACCCATGTAAGACACAAGTATAGTAGTCGAACTATCGGACCCACGTAGGATACAAGAACCGTAATAATCGTCATCAAACCCACAAGGGATTCCAATACGGTAGTCATCGTTGCAGACCCCATGGATGATTCCAGTACGGTAGTCGTCGTCCTCGAACCCACGGAGGATTTTAGTATGGTAGTTGTTGCAGTCACAGCTAGCTCCAGGGTTCCCCCACACAGCATGCTCGATTCTGAGAGGGTCTTCTTCTCGAGAAAAGGGTTCATTGCATCAACTATCACGAAGTCTTGAGTTGATGTTCCGCGAAGTTCCATCTCGTCAAAAGGAAACAGTCGCTACAGACGACGTGTCAATCTGACGCCTGGTCTGAGAGATATTGGCTTTTCTGTTCCAGGGGCCCGGTTGGAAAATACAATCATTCCAAACCCTGCCATTTCCCGAAGTCATCCAAAACTCACCAAGAGTATTGAAAAATACCACTTTGTCATGAGGGTCCCAATTTCGAAGACGGCGTGTTGATCGGACGAGCGGTCTTTTAGTAATTCATGTTTAAGTGAAAATGAGCCAGGTCCGTTAAGCCCAGTGGGATGGTGGGTCTGGTCAACCCGGTTTTGGCGGGTCTGACTCGGAGGAGGGTCGGACTGACCTGATAATTCGCGGATCCTAGCCCGACAGGGCGCGGCCCGGACCGGCTCGGTGCGGCCCGACCAGGCTCGGCGTAGCGCGGCCTGGCAGGGCATGGCCCGGCTGGCCGCGGCTCGCCCGGAGGGACCGAGCGGTCCGGGGGGGCTTTCTCGAACCAGCGGCACAGAGAGATGCTGCCATCCCAACTCGCCGGCCAAAGCTGGCAGGCCTTCCTGGAACAAGCAGCCCGCTCAGGCGGGCTGCGGTCTTGCTACGCGGCACCTTCGGGTGTCATGGATCCTTCTCCCGGAAGGCTAACGAGCTTCCCAGTTCACCTCCGATGTGGCCCACAGAGCATAGTGTGCGGTCCTCCGCAGCGCGGCGAACCTTTGGGTGCTTTGTTCTTCCTTCGGCCCGGCCGGCATTAGCCGGCCGATTCATCTTCGGCCGAAAGGCCCACAGTTGCGGGCCATAGTTCTTTGCATACGGTCGGTGTGTGGCCGCCGCCTTCGCTCTTCGTCACCACTTCAATTTCCCCTCATTCCCAAATAAAATTCAAGAAATCAACGGAGGGTCATCGGGTAGTGTTTGTTCGACATGTGCCCTTCGCGTTAGGTGGTAACAATTGGCTGAGGTTATTTCAAAAAAATCAACACAATGGAGATAATTTAATCACTTATAAATTATATGAAACCTGTAGAGACCCGAAGCATAAGGTACAAGGACATTACATTACTTTTGCGGAATACTTATTACATAACAAAAACACACACACAAGGACCGAAATAGTTTAGTGTCTTTGGAAACTCGAAACGTAATCTTCTAATCATGGTGAAAGATCTTCAGCATCTCCCATAAAGATCTTCCCTTTTTTTTCTTACCTAAAACCTTTATTTATATCCTGGGGAAAAGAAAACATAAAAGGGTGAGCTCAAATTCTCAGTAAGGGTAAACAAAAGAAAAAAAATAAATCACATCATATTCATAAGAACATAACATTTTGGAAATCTTAACCTGCAAAAGAGATCATAATATCATAACATGGGATAAATCATAGTAGTGAAATGAAATCCCAATAATCATAACATAAAACTTGAAACTTTGTGGAATACACACATAATCATAGAGAATCATATCTTATTAGTCAAGACTCATTTCCAAGACTATCATAGTGGACAAAGTCCATTTCTGAACCGAGTCACCCTCATTTCAGTCATGTTTCACTGAACCGGTATAACCTACCATTCCAGACATGTCTATCTCATGAGATATAAAATCTTTACCCAATGCATTGGAGGGATATATAGGTCCCACCCATCACATAATGATACCATTCTTATGTGTGCCACAAAATCATAAACCATACATCATAGCATTACCCATATAATATAAAATGGGAATCTTAATCATCGTGACATCATAAAACAATACATATAAGATAAAGGAATTCATAAAAATATAATTCCATCACAAAATAATCAAATCAATTTATTAATTGGGATAGAAACATGAACCCATTATTATCTTAGATGGAGAAATAATTTTGATAAAACACTTGAACTCCATTCTTGAGGAAAATATCCTTTCTACTTCAAAAACACTTTTCCTTTCTTAACATGTCATACAATTTTAAACTAAAAAAAGTTGATTAAAAATAAACATGAAAACTTGTAAAGGAAGCTTCTTGGAAATAATGTTTTAAAAATCCATTCATGCCGTATCAGTTAAAAAAACATTCTTCGTACTTTTGTTGGAAAAGTCAAAAAGTACCTCGTACGAAAAATGACAAAATATTCCTTTCATATCCTTTACTAAAAACTCCCTGAAGGGGAAAATTGGATTTAAAAAATTGTAGGTGGATGGAAATAATATTAAATATTGAGGAAACATGTATGTGGATGATAAAATACACCCCAGTAAATACTAAAGTATAAACAATCTCGGTTAAAAATGAGATTGTGATATTTCCCTTACCTTATGTCTGATATGATTTGTACGTATCCGAACCTACATTATAATGATTTAAATAATGTCATTAACTTATTAATGAATCATATTCATTGTTATGATATCATATATGGTTCACTTATGACTTTATATTACCCATTCCTTTGTAAATTCCATGTTAAAGAAGCGTTTTGGGTAAAATCGTTTCATTTATCGTAGGTGTTTGGACTTGTTGTTCTTGACATTATTATTACTTATATCATGATTTAATTAGTTACAGAATATAAAACATTATTTATATATCATATATATTCATTATATATATATAATAGATAGATAAATGAAATGATTCACACCGTTCAAGGAGACGGTAGTTCGTATGTACGCATGAACACTGTTTTTCTTTCCTTATTGTCCTGAATGGAAGTAAGTAGATGACATAAATATATATATATATACATAAATACAATAGATTTAACATGTCATATATTTCATTATTATTCATTATATATACTTTATAATCATTCATGAATGGTTAATGTGGAGAATGAATCTCATCACGTCGTGGAGACGGTATTCCGTACGTACGCACGTGCGGTGATTTTCTTTTTCCGTAGGATGGATAGAAGGTTAATTAGACTTGTTTAATATTTATAATAACATATAAGTATTTAAAAAATACTGATGTTATTACGTTATCATGAAACATCTAAAGAATAAGAAGTTGAAGAAGAAAGAAATTGAAAAAGATCGGTAATGGATATTACCACTTTTTGACGCGCCTTCACTTAACCTCCACATAAAGAACTATGGATTGTCTTTGATGAATACCAGGACCTATAGGATGATACTAGGGAAGTGTAGAAGTGATTTTTGTAGGGTTTGGACGAGCTGTAATGCTCAAATTGGTGTGAGGAGGAGAGGGAGGAGGTGCCCTTTTATAAGGGAGGAGAGGGGCACCTTAGGAAAATCTCAAAAAATTATTTTATATTAAGGTCAAATTCGGTTTATAATGGTTCCAAAGGGTCTTATTTCGAATATAAAGTGGGTATGGGTCGACATACTCTCTTCCAATAGGATTTAGACAAGTTTAGGTTATTATTTTAACCTTATCAATTAGATTTAACTCTAAGTTAAATAATTTAACTTTTACTGTGTCTTTTTGTTTTCTGAAACAATATGGTTAATAAACATAGTATATCAAGATAAAAGAACCCCAAGTTGTTTATTATTAATATATATAGCCTTATCTAAGTCATTTCGCCGAATCTTAGATTTTTAGGAATAAAATAACAATTAATAATATAATGTTTGTTTTAAATACTAATTTATGTCAATTTTGAAACTATTTGGTACATGATTTTTATGAAATTGAAAACAGAATGATAAGATCGAACCAAGTTACTTAAATAAACAATAACATGTAATATCAACCTAGAAAATTAGTGTATGTCATAAAAAGTCTCAAATTACATTTATTTGGGCATTTATAACATCAATTATGTCAATATATCATTAATAAGGCAATTACTACATCATCTTTGTGTCATAATAAATGATAATTATATCATCCCTAAAAATTCTAAATAAATTTCTATTATGTATATAATTGTATTAGATTTCAGGAGACTATTAATGTTCGAATGTTCAAGAAGTTTTTCAATAAATTAAAATTATTATACTTATAAGATTTAAGAAAGTGACATGTTGTCACATTCATTGGTTTTAATAATAATTAAATTATTTTCATGGAAAAAAGTCCATTAAATGAATCTAATCTGACCCTTAGGTGATATGGGTCGACTTTTAGTCATCCAATAGGATTTTGAAATTTTTTAGGGTAATTTTATAATATTATATTTACCCTTAATTACCCGATTTAACTTTAACTATGATAAATAAAATTTACCGTAGTTACTATTCATAATTCCCAAAAATAAATATTAGCTTATTAACATAATTTGGATCCACTGATTCCAAATATGGAATCCATTTTTCCAAATTCAATAAACAAAAGTTGCAGAAATTAAATTAAAATTAATCTCGTTGTCGAAAGAAAATAGGTTTTTTCTTTAAAACATTGCAAAAGATTGAATTGATTTAACCTACGAATTCAAGGTAAAATCAATGCTAATTACATACATTATATTAAATGGTAAAAATATATTCTATTTATACTATAAAACCATTCAATATTTTAATTTAACCACATAAGATATTACGATGAAAGAAGTTGTTTTTAATTAAAATATAGCGTGTTTTTACTATTCATTAAAATATGAAAGTCATCAGAATAAAATGAAAAATTTATCCAAAGTAAATTTTTATTTCTTGATTCCAAAGAATAATTTTATTTTTTCAAATGGAAATTATAAACGTGTCAAAAACAAGATTTAAAGTTGGTGCGCTATCAAAAGGCGGCAAAACAACATTTTTTTGAAAAATACTTATTTTACCCGAACAAATTATTTTCTTCGTATACCATGTTCTATAAAATGTGTAAGATGAATAATAATGTTATAAAATTCAAAATTTAGTTAACAATATTCATAATGGCTAGTTTATAACAATATTATAATAATATATCGTTGTTTAGTAAATCCCAGTATTGCATACAACACATGCTATCGAGAAAGGTCGTGATTGCGTGTAATGCAAGCCAAGTCAGGGTTGCATGTAGTGCACGACTCCTTTGTTGTTGCGTATAACAGAATCCCACCATATTTTATTTATACATTGAATATATATATATATATACACTCAATGTTTCATAGAATAACTTCTATCAAACGAACTTGAAATTGTGTGTAACAAGAGCCAAGAAAAGTGTTGCGTATACTGCAAGCTAATACGGTGTTGCGTATAGCGCAATATAATCTTGGTGTGTCGTACAATAGAAGATATGAATAAGATTAAAAAGAATGTATCTTATAAAATCTCTAGTTGTTACCTTCTACACCCCTTAAAATGAATTTCGCCCTCGAAATTCGTCGGGGTTATAAATGGTTTACTATTCGAATGTTTCTTTAATAGAAACTCACATTGTAAAAAGGAATACCAAAACCAATATTTAAAAACAAAAGTATGAAACGTAACGGTTACCCAAATAAACTAATCACTGGGGTTCCACATAAGTGAAAATATGGATATGGAAGAGAAATCTAACCATCATGTTCTGATGGAGAGTGGTAGAGAACATGGTTATGAAAAATCCAACAATCACAAAGCCATAGATTTGTGATTATCTAAGGTACCATCTGATTAATCAGATATAAGGGCAGTAGGACAACATTTTTGGTTTTTCAAGATCATTTCCCTAAAGATGATGAAATTGGAATTATAAGAAATACTTTCATGATTTTGGTATAGTCTCACCATTTGCCATTCTTTGGACAATTTCTACTTCATGTCATAAAGAAATGAAGTTGAATTTTTCATTCGTGATGTGTTAGCAGATCATGTGATAGAATGAGGGGTCATTCCATCTGTCTCAAACAAAAGGTCAGAAAAGTTATCAAAAAAAATACATAAGTCCATCTATAGTGAGATTAATCTTATATAGTTCCTAAAATGGACTTATACATCATATATCATACTCCATAATATAATAAAACTAGTTTCTACTAAACAGGGACTTCCTGTAGGCCAGTGGTAGGCGATAAAGGCCAGTCTCACTTCGGTTGTGGGTTCGATTCCTACGTCCTTGTCCGACGTGATGGGCTATCGCCCATCCTGCAGGTTGTCCTTTTTCTAAAACTACATTACTATAAAATCACATAAATAATATCAAAAAAATGTTCTATCCTTAAACAATACTAACATATGGTTAACATAATCCATTCCAATCTTTAGGATTATCTAAAATACTTCGGTCCAAGCTCATAGTATAAAGAAAACAATTACTTGAAATGTCATCAACCAAGCATGTGAATACCATCATTTATCCCCCATATATCTTTTTGGTCACATTCCAATCATGTGAATACCATAATGATGTATTCTCTTGAAAAATTAATACCCATTAAACCATAGTGAAAACAGGAATGCTATCAAAAGTTAACTCTTTCCACATACCAAAATCAAAAAATTCAATATACTCAAACCATTATATAACCTTCTCCTTATATTAGTCATGAGATCATGAATACTATCAAACATTTAATTTTCTCCTTATCCCTTCATTATGCGCATATCATCTACATTCCAATAATATCTGAATATCCTTTCATGGATACTGGTAACATTAATCATAAACTTTCAAAACTCAAGGAAACACAATAGTGTAACAATCATTAGATGCCTCTTTATTCCATAGTACCATGAGATTACTTATACAACATTACACATGATAAACATGTAATCATTCCACTACATTCTTAAACCATTGACCGAGCTTCAAAAATTCGTTCATCTCACATATCATTTGTATTCTCTTCATCATCATCCGCATAAATACTACCCATACGACAATACTGATTCTCTTCATGAGACTTTTCCTTAGGGCATTGGTTTGCATAATGCCCGTACATTCCACATTTAAAACATTTAACCATTGTTGATGTCATAGCAATACCATTATCCTCATCGCTGGTGTTAATTGAACCATTTCCTTTTCACTTACTGGCTTTGTGTCCTTATTTTCCACACCCAAAGCATCTTCCAGTTCCTTCGAAACATTCTCCTTGATGCCTCTTCCCACATGATTTACAAAGGGGAAATTGAACTTTTTTTCCTCTATGATCATCATGAAACTCCATCTTTCTCTTATTAGCCGAGTCATGAAACCTACCAAATTTTACTTTATTGATTATATTATGAGATTGCTGATTCGGTATAATAATGATGTTTGGACTTCAAAATCCCATTTCATTTGGTTGCTCATTAATAATATCATTCCATTGACCATCATATTATCCATTATCGTGAATCATCTTGTTTCCAGCCATTTTCTAAAACCCAAAAAGAATAGTGTGAGAGGCAAAAATCATGCTAGGGAAAACAACATAATAAAGGGGGAGTATCCTCAATATCTAACATCTTAGTTAAAATTCTATGATCGTTACCATAGTTCTAGGACATTATCCTATATGTATACTTATCCTTAGGGACATCCCTAGACATACCTTAGAAATATCTCTAGGGATCTCACTAACGTTTTCGCATCCTAATTTCCAAAGGTTGACTAAACCTTTCCTCTGATACCAACTGTAGCGGTCTGGAATTACTTCCAGTGGACTATTATTGATACCTATCAGGGCACTCCATGTGCGGCTACACCCCCTGGGCGGGACACACCGCCATCCCCAGTGGCATCCATTTCCTCATGAATCCCTTGGGCGGAGAGCCATGCTTCGTCCAACGCTCACATGTGAGAGTTCCCAAGGATCAGATACATTCCTACCTCCTTTGCCTCTGATACCAACTGAAGAGACCCAAAGCATAAGGTATGAGGACATTACATTACTTTTGTGGAATAATTATTACATAACAAAAACACACACACAAGGACCGTAATAGTTTAGTGTCTTTGGAAACTCGGAACGTAATCTTCTAATAATAGTGAATGATCTTCATCATCTCCCATAGAGACCTCCCCTTTTTTTCTTACCTAAAACCATTATTTATATCCTGGGGAAAAGAAAACATAAAAGGGTGAGATCAAATGCTCAGTAAGGGTAAACAAAAGAAAAAAATCAATCACATCATATTCATAAGAACATAACATTTGGGAAATCTTAACCTGCAAAAGAGATTATAATATCATAACATGGGATAAATCATAGTAGTGAAATGAAATCCCAATAATCATAACATAAATCATGAAACTTTGTGGCATACACACATAATCATATAGAATCATATCTTATTAGTCAAGACTCATTACCAATACTATCTTAGTGGACAAAGTCCATTTCTGAACCGAGTCACCCTCGTTTCAGTCCTGTTTCACTGAACCGGTATAACCTACCATTCCAGCCATGTCTATATCATGAGATATAAAATCTTTACCCAATGAATTGGAGTGGGATATAGGTCCCACCCATCTCATAATTTTCCATTCTTATGTGTGCCACAAAATCATAATCCATACATCATAGCATAACCCATATAATAAAAATGGGAATCTTAAACATCGTGACCTCATAAAACAATTCATATAAGATAAAGGAATTAATAAAAATATAATTCCATCACAACATAATAATATCAATCTAATAATAGGGATAGAAACAGAACCCTTTATTATCTTATATGGAAAAATATTTTTGATAAAACACTTGAACTCCATTCTTGAGGAAAATATCATTTCTGCTTCAAAAACACTTTTCCTTTCTTAACATGTCATACAATTTTAAACTAAAATAAGTTGATTAAAAATAAACTTGAAAACATGTAATGGAATCTTCTTGGAAATAATGTTTTAAAAATCCATTCATGCTGTATAAGTTAAAAAAAGATTCTTCGTACTTTTTTTGGAAATGTCAAAAAGTACCTAGTACGAAAAACGACAAAAGATTCATTTCATGTCCTTTACTAAAAACTCACTGAAGGGTAAAATTTTATTTAAACAATTATAGGTGGATGGAAATAATATTACATATTTAGGAAACATGGATGTGGATTATAAAATACACCCTTACCTTATGTCTGATATGCTTTGTACGTATCTGAACCTCCTGTATAATGATTTAAATAATGTCATTAACATATTAAAGAATCATATTAATTGTTATGATATCATATATGGTTCACTTATGACTTTATATTACCCGTTCTTTTGTAAATTCCATGTTAAGGAGGCATTTTGGGTAAAATCGTTTCATTTATCGTAGGTGTCTAGACTTGTTGTTCTTGACATTATTATTACTTATATCATGATTTACTTACTACCAGAATATAAAATATGATTTATATATCATATATATTCAGTATATATATATATATATAAAAGATAGATAAATGAAATGAAGCACACCGTTCATGGAGACGGTAGTCCGTACGTACGCATGAACGGTGTTTTCCATTCCTTATTGTCTTGAATGGAAGTAAGTAGATGACATACATATATATATATATACATAAATCCAGTAGATTTAAAATGTCATATATTTCATTATTATTCATTATATACACTTTATAATCATTCATGAATAGTTAATGTGGAGAATGAATCTATTCGCGTCGTGGAGACAGTATTCCGTACGTACACACGCGCGGTGATTTACTTTTTCCGTAGTATGGATAGAAGGTCAATTAGACTTGTTTCATATTTATAATAACATATAAGTATATAAGAAATACTTATGTTATTACTTTATCATGAAACAACTAAAGAAGAATAAGTTGAAGAAGAAAGAAATTGAAAAAGATCGGTAATGGATATTACCTCTTTTTGACGCGCCTTCACTTAACCTCCACTTAAAGAACTAACGATGGTATTTGAAGAAGCCCAGGAACTCTAGGATGATACTAGGGAAGTTTAGAAGAGCTTTTGGCATGGTTTGGACGATCTTTAATTCTCAAATTGGTGTGAGGAGGAGAGGGAGAAGGTGCCCTTTTATAAGGGAGGAGAGGAGCACCTTAAGAAAATCTCAAAATATTATTTTATATTAAGGTCAAATTCCATTTATAATGGTTCCAAAGCGTCTTATTTCAAATATAATGTTGGTATGGATCGAAATTATCTCATCCAATATGATTTAGTGAAATTTAGGTTATTATTTTAACATTATCAATTAGATTTAACTCTAAGATAAATACTTTAACTTTTACCGTGTCTTAGTGTTTTCTTACACTATATGGTTAATAAACTTATTATATCAAGGAAAACGAACCCCAAGTTGTTTATTATTAATATATATAACCTTATATAAGTCATTTGGCCGAAACGTATATTTTTAGGAATAAAATAACAATTAATAATATAATATTTGTTTTAAAAACTAATTTATGTCAATTTTTACAGTATTTGGTACAAGATTTTTAAAAAATTCATAACAGAATGATAAGTTAGAAACAAGTTACTTATATCAACAATAACATGTCATATTAACCTATAAAATTAGTTTAAGTCATAAAAAGTCTCAAATTACATTTATTTGGGCATCTATAACATCAATTATGTTAATATTTCATTAATAAGACAATTACTGCATCATCTTTGTGTCATAATTAATGATAATTATATAATCCCTAAAAATTCTAAATAAATTTCTATGATGTATATAATTGTATTAGATTTCTAGATACTATTAATGTTCTAAGTTTCATTAATTTTTTCACTAAATTAAAATTATTATACTTATAATATTTAAGAAAGTGACATGTTGTCACATTCTTTGGTTTTAATAATAATTAAATTATTTCCATGGACAAAAGTCCATTAAATGAATCTAATCCGACCCTTAGGTGATATGGGTCAACTTGTAGTCATTCAATCGGATTTTGACATGTGTTAGGGTAATTTTATCATATTATATTTACACTTAATTACCTGATTTACCTTTAACTATGGTAAATAAAATTTACCGTAGTTATTATTCAAAATTCCCAAAAATAAAACTTAGCTTATTAACATAATTTTGATCCACTTATTCAAAATATGGAATCCATTTTTACAATTTCAATACACAAAAGTTGCAGAAATTAAATTAAAATTAATCCCGTTGTCGAAAGAAAACAGGTTTTTTCATTAAAACATTGCAAAAGATTGAATTGATTTAACGTACGAATTCAAGGTAAAATCAATGCTAATGACATACATTATATTAAATTGTAAAAATATATTATTTTTAAACTTTAAAACCATTCAATATTATAATATAATCACATAATATATTACGATGAAAAAAGTTGTTTTTAATTAAAATATAGCGTGTTTTTTACTATTCATTAAAATATGAAAGTCATCAGAATAGAATGACAATTTTATCCAAAGTAAATTATTATTTATTGATTCGAAATAATAATCATATTTTGTCAAATTGAACTTATAATAATGTCAAAAACTATATTTAATGAGGGTGCCCCATCAAAAGGCCGTAAAACTGCATTTTTTTGAAAAATACTTATTTTACCCGAAAAATTTATTTTGTTCTTATACTATGTTCTAGAAAATTTGTAAGATGAATAATAATGTTATAATATTCAAAATTTAGTTAACTCTATTCATAACGGCTAGTTCATAACAATATTGTAATAATATATCGTTGTTTAGTAAATCCCGGTATTGCGTACAACACACGCTATCAAGGAAGGTCGCGATTGCGTGTAATGCAAGCCAAGTCAGGGTTGCGTGTAGTGAACAACTCCTTTGTTGTTGCGTATAACAGAATCCAACCATATTTTATTTATAAATTGAATATATATATATATATATACACTCAATGTTGCGTAGAATAACTTCGATCAAACGAACTTGAAATTGTGTGTAACAAGAGCCAAGAAAAGTGTTGCGTATACTGTAAGCTAATACGGTGTTGCGTATAGCGCAAGATAATCATGGTGTGTCGTACAATAGAATATATGAATGAAATTAAAAAGAATGTATCTTATAAAATCTCTAGTTGTTACAAAACCCCTACCTTGATCAAGTCTTGTTCGTCGTAGTCGGGGAAGAGGAACGTTGTGGTGGTTGGGCGTCGCAGATGATGGCGTCGTGGAGAACGGATGTCGATTATGTGGACATCGGGGTGTGTTTGAAGAGGAAGTGGCATCTCCTCTCTTGTCGCAGAGAAAGAGGAAGTAAGTCACGTCGTTGTTCTTCTATGGAATCAGCGTTCATCATCGAAGAAGACGTCATTCTTCGTAGAAGGTTAATGCACTCTTTTAATTCTCCAAGGATTCCCAACACAAAATTTTCCAAGACAAAATTATATTATGGATTCCCCCAATTTTTAATTGATATGCCATACCATTTCAATGTAATTCAAAATAATAAATTAATTAATGGTACTCACTTAATTAATTTGATAAGGTTGTCACAATAATGAAGAGGGTGGAATGTGGAGATCCTCCACCCAATTAAATGAGGGGGAGTTGTCAGAAATTAAACAAGGGGGGTTTGAGGGAGTTAAGGGGAGTTATGGGGAGATTAAAGGTTAGGGCTCGTGTGGGTCCCGCCTCACAAATATTCTCTCATGAGAGGTTATGTAGGTGTGGGACCCACCAATAACATACCCATGTAGGATTTAACTACCCAAGATAAATAAAATTGTTCACAACAATTTTATTTATCTTTTTTATTAAACCATAAATTTTTACATTCAACTTGCATAAAACCCAACTGTGATAAATGTCCCCTTAAGCAAATATCGGCGCTGCGAGTTCATCGGTGCCCTCTGATTTCGATTCCGAGCACAGGTTCAAAAGATAGAAAAACACACACATACGTTTATAGAACGTACACGAACAAAACTTCATAAATTGATTCTGGGCACACCGGGCCTCAGAATCAAGTGCTGTCAGAAACCACAGACTCATAAAATTTCAAAGTATTTATAAAAAAAATTCCCACTAAATTTCGGGTCTTTACATGTCATTTTACGATTATAATTGGATTTATGAAGCTTATCTTTATGTGATTCCATTTGAGATCCATATTATTTCCAAGGGAGCTTTATGAAATGATGGTGATTTCATTTATATATTATTAATATTAATGGATGATGATGATTGGTGTCCTATATCACCGTTAAATTCATTGGTTTATGTTTATATCTCATTACATTGTCACACATCGACATTATGAGTTTGTCTACTGATACATGTGAATAATGAGTCTTCTCTCATTATTAGTCTTGCATATAGTAATTTTTCCATACTTTTATGGGTAGTATGAATTTTATCACATTGGATTTAATATTCTTATAATATTTCTAATATTTCATCATTATTATTGATTAATGTGTTACTTTTTGTGAAAAAGTATTCCATGATTTATTTTCTATGATTTTGTTGGTCTACCATTATTTATTATTTTAGTCATACTAATATTTTTATATTATACTCATTTGTTTGTTTTAATTTTCATATATTATGTTTACCCTCGTTAAGAAATTTAGCTCACCCATTTTTTATATTTTTATTTCTCTATGTTATGAAAAAAATATAATATGTAATATGTGTTCGGTTGACTATCTTGTTTGGTGGATTTTAGGGTGATGTTGAATACATATAATGAATTAACTAGTAACATTCATGTTATAGAGAATATCTATTTATGATAAATGGCATGGTTTCAACAAGTTAATTTTTTATCAAAACTCCATAAAACCAAAAAACCATAAATGATCATTGGAATGTAAATGTTACCTTATCTATTCAAGAAGTAGTAATAATGGTTTTGTATCATAGATAGTATGATATGGTTGTATTTTTTAGATATATTTTTGGGAGTGTGGGTCTAGGGATGATCTGTTATTTTTTAGTATGGTCTTAGAGAAACATTGGGCTTTGGATATTTATTGTTGAAGATAAATTAAGTGTAATACAGGTCCATTAGGATGGGTATGTTATGTTTCATCATAATTTCATAGGTATCTATAAATATTATGGGTTATCACAATGAATATTTAATGTAATTTAGATATTAGGTTCAAATTACATTACCAAAATAAAATTTATAAGACTCGTGAAAATGTTTAGGTATATGATGACATCCTGGTGTTTTGAAAAAATAGATATTTTCAGTTTCTAAAAAAATATCACATCTCTATATATATACTACAAGTGGACTTTAGCTTTAGGATTGATGTACCTAGGTTTAATAACCATCGAAATGGTGTGTTTAGTATTAACTCAATCATTACCTGGTTCATTGAAGAGAGGCCCATCTTCACTCATCATTTGGAACGCCTATGTGATATTATATGGTTATTTAATGTTATCTCAAATGAACAATTATTGTGGATTTTTTCCAGTTGTTATGTAATTGTGTTAGAAAAAATATGAACAAAATGACATTGGAAAACCATGGATTAAATAGTGAGAGTTGTATATTGAATCAAAATCATTATACATTAAATATGAAGGGGTGATAAAGAATACATCTTCTTAATTAAGCATACATATTTGTATTATGAATATTATCATAATGATTTTTGTTTGAGTGTTTGGCTGATATAATATCCTGAATATGAAGATGATAAAGGAATGTACCGAAAAAATATTGTGCCTTATAGATAAATAAGCTAATATATATAAAATGAGGATAAATTTTGGAATATTCTTGTTAAGTTGGTAAATGTCAGTTTCACACACTCACCTATGGTTGGGAGTTTTATAAAATAATATAAAATAAATCTTGTCTCTCATATATATTTCATTAGTTAGTGATAATTATCACATATATTATGATATATAATAATTTGTTTGAGGATTATTTGAAATATATAAGGACATCACTTTAGTGTATTATATAGTTTTTGGGAAATATATATTAAATGGCATCATTATGCCACAAAAATTCATGAATTTCATATTTAATATTTTTGGATAACTATAAAATAACACAATATGTTGGGATGTTTATATATTAGGATTTAAAATTGTCTGATGTTGAGGAAATAAGGGGTTGATTTATTTTGAAATGTCGTGTATGGAAGTATTGATATCATTTGGATTGATAATTGGTTTATGATGTTTTTGTTGAAGGTTATATCATATTTTTTTATTATATTATATATTGACTAGCGAGTAAAATTTGATACTAGTGGTCTATTCCATTTTAGTGTTAATGAGAGAGTTATTTTAAGATGAATATTTGGTCTCCATATTGTTTATTATCATTGAGATTCAATTTATTTTTGGAATGGTGTGTTGTTGATGATATTTGATTAATGTATATACATATGTGTCTATATTATTGAATGACCTATTAATTTCATTTTCAAAATGGAAAGTGACTATGTATATCATAAAATAGTTTGGTAGAAAGAATATTATAATTTATATCCTAGACAATGAGTATGTTAATAATACTGTCACCAACCTCAACTACAGATAATAATATATAATTATATGGACACAATTAATTTAAGGTGGTACAATGTAATTACATAGGATTTTGGATCATATAAATTAATACATTAATTAATAACTTCTATGATAGAAAAAATTAATGTAACTCAACACCTAATTAAAAGAAATTTGTATATATTAAAATTACATGAATAATTAATCTTTAGTAGATAAGAATATTATACTAAATTAAAATAATTATATATTATTATTTTTTGTTCCTTTAAAAGAAACTTTTAAAAGAAAATGTATTTTATTTCACTTGAATAAAAATATATAGACCCCAATTAAAATTTATCAAGAATTTGTGACATTTATATTTATAAATTAATAGAGTGCATTCAATTATTTATAAATTTATAATAAACATAATTAAACACACATGATGTTTTAAAATATCATTTTTTTATAAAATAACTTTATATATATATATATGTATAAATTTCATTTGAAATATATATTTAAATATTTTGAAACATTAATTTTACTAAATTAAAATTATTTTTCTTCTGAACATGTAAATATTATCTCTCGATAATATTTTAATATTTTTAAAAATAATTTTTAGTGAATTGTAAAGAATGTTATTTTTTATAATAGTGAAACATTTATGAATTAAATTTATTTGATACAATTTTTATAATTTTTTTCATTTATGAAGTTAAAAAAAATTTAAAAATTCTTTGATTAATTCAATAAACTCTTATTTATTTTTTTTAAAACTAATGAAATAATTTTCACCATAAAAATTTTTTATTCGATTTAATTATAAATTAGTTTTAATTACATAAGGAAATTAAATATAAAAATTATTAATATTATTTTTGGTAAACAATATCATATTATTTGATGTTTTATATATAATTTTATGCATAAATGTAAGATTACTATGATTAATGCCAATGTCCATGAAATTAGTGAAATTTTTATTTTAGAGGATTTGATTTAATAATGTTGTGTAATATTTATCTTGAAAATTAAATTGATATATTATATAATGAATTTGGGATGAATTTAAAAAACACAAAAAAATATATATTATCAACTATTCAACTAATCATCAATACTAAATGAGAACAATAACACTAAATGCTCTGAGAACATTTTTATACAAATTCATTTTTGTTTATATTTAATGTCAAAATGTGAATATAATTTTTAAATATATAAAAATAGAATCAGTCTATATTAACCATAAATTTTTGTTTATAATTTCTAATTTTAATTATAAGGGTTTTTTTTTTCAAATACGACATTCCGGTTTAAAAAACAGTTACCATGATAGAACCCAAACTAATAAATTGTAAAAATAAAGTGTCAAATGGCTTGAATCATAGTCAAAATATACCGTAAAATGTTTATGGATGATTTATTGACATTATATCATCTCAAAAATTACTTATTTATCACTTTTTAGCCATTTTAACATGAATAATGTTAGTACACTAGAAAAAATTAATGGGTCTTCCAATAAGATCTATTTTATTCACTTATAAAAGTTGACACTTATAGTTGATCATGTCAAACCCATTTAATATATGTAATTAGTAAAAAAATATAATTTTGGGCATTCTAGAATATTAGGTCATGTTTATAGGAACATGGTATCAATTATTTATCCACGATTTTCATTTCCAAGGATACTTTCAATAGAACTTTCATGGTACCAAAGTGGGTATTATATACTCCATACATTTTCATCATAATATTTCTCTTCCAAACCTACCATAGACATGTTATTATAATGAATCGTGTATAATTATCATACTTTATAGATATTATATTAATATAATAAACCATTATATATTCATTTTAAATCTCTAATATTAATAAAATAATGTAAACTATTTGTTGCGTAGGCTATCAAATCAACAATGTAAGAATTTTAATCTTCCAATTGATTTTATATATTTTCTTAAAATTGATAAAATATTATTCCTAAAAATAAAAATAGTTAATTTCTTTATTAAAATTAATTTTCAACGATATTGTACACCCCCTGACCATACTCATCCATCGAGATTTAATGAGTTCAGGTATGAGTTAGTTTAACCACATATTTGAAATTTTTTATAAAACACTATTCAGGATGACCATGGGAATTAAATAGTAATATAACTATAGATTAATAAGAAAATAATTATTGTTTTTTGGTTCTATACTTATTGTTTTTTATATTTAAATTATTATTATAATATCATCTTCTGTTGATAAAACTAACTAAATAAGCAGACACAAATCTAATTTTTACACAGACATAAGAATAAACTATGTAATAAATAAATAATACATAATAATAAATATTCTATATTAAATTCAATACAGGTTAATAATTTTCATTAAAATATATTTAAGAAGAATAATTTTATTATATATTATATTATTTTACTGTTTTTAATGAATCAATATCAATTTAAGTGTTTATTGTAACAATTTTCACCCCTTGAGATTCAATTCTTATTATACACAATATTTCATTTTGAATTGACTATCTACATTCCATTTAATTTTTTTATTATAATTCTATTATATTTCAGGATATTAAATTTTCAATTACATTTTCATTGTCTCGTTATGGTTTGACTCAAATAATTAAAAAATATATCAGGGTTTTTCGTCTCAAACTCCTTTCATTATGATACTTTTTTATTAAGAACATATTTATTTATATATAGTTCATATGATTCATAATTGAATAATTACACCATGAAATTATTTGGAGTATTGGTACTATTTGTTCAATGTTATTATCTCTCGTTTTAGGTTATTTCAAATTAATTATTCAGTTATAGGTAACAATTTTCTCAAATAAAATTCGCATTCCCTAATTCATAAATATGTTAATTTATTATGATTTTATAAGTATATAATTATACATAGAATACATACTCACAAGTTTATTTTCTATTTTATTCTGGGAAAATTACTTATTTTTATCAATATCACTATCCCTGAAGAAATACCATATTAAATAAATATTTCACAATGTATATAATAAATCAAAATTTTGGAAACAAACATATTCTTCCAATTTCATATTAACCTTCCCACCAAAGTTATAATAAAATTTTTGCACTATATTATTAATTATTATTTTTGAACCCAATAATTATATTAACCAATTTTCGAAATCAAATTCTTATATACTTTTTATTATGTTGTTATTCATCAAGGGTATTTCCGAAAAGATAAAAGGTTTTAGATCATTTAAAAATCCAATATTTATCTTCCACCTCATGTTTTCATTATAAAAACACTATATCATTTTTAATAATCAATTATTTGATAATTAATAAAAATTAATTTTCTAATATATCTAGTTTTTTCCCTTCCATAGATTCAATGATTTTATTCACTAAATAAATGGATCACATTGACTCATAGAGTGTCTTTATAGAAATAAGAAAATGTATTTATATTTAAAACAATTAAAAAAATAATAGATTTCACATCATTTTTCTTCATTCATGTGATTCAGGGTTTTAAAATGAAAATTATTTTTCCATTATTATATGAGTAATTTTAAAAGTACTTGAATGAAAACATTTCATTTTAAACACTATTTTCAATGTAATGTTTTTCAATTCTTATTATAGTATTATTCATCAAATGATTGATTATTTTCCTATGTTTTCATAAAATATCAGTGTTGAATCTCTATTAGATAAATGATATGAATCTAATATTTTATTATTATTAATATTTGAAGTATAAAAATAAATCTCATTCAAATTATTTTATTTTTTTAATACATTATTTCTATTCATTTTGTTGAAGGGTGTTCATCTAGATTTTATACAATGATTGATTTGGGAAACTTAGGATTTTAATATATTGTTGTTTTCTATATAGTTTAAATATAATATCCTATATTATCCTGATATAGTAGAATTTTACTAGTTTTTTAAATGATATATTTAGATTCACATTTCATTCCATGAGCATTTCATGTAATTATTAGTTATAGAATTTCAAATTTTTTATTTTTGTGGTTTCATAAGAGTATTTTCTATTTTCCTATATTCATTATTATCTAATGATAAATTGTTTTATTTGTGAAAAATATTTATCAATAATGATGTTTGGTGTCCTATATCACCCTCAAATTCATTATTTTTTTATACATCTCAAAATATAGTCAGATGTGGAAATAATGAGTTTTTCTATAAAAATATTTGAATAATGTGTTATCTAAAAATTATAGTCACTGACATAATGAGTTTATTCACATAGTCATAATCATGATGTGTTTTAGGAAAATGGGATTAAAATAAATATTATTGTTCCATAGTTTTATGATTATTATAGAGACCGTGTTATTCTCTTGTTTCTTGAGGTTATTGACTCATTATCCCAAACTATTTTAATTCATGTATAAGGTCACCCGAAGTCTTCGGTTATGATTTAAAATATTGTTTTTGGAATAATTTAATTATGTATCATGATTATTTACATATATTAATCTTATTCTCACTTATGTTTTTGGAATATTATATCTTATTTATACCCTTACTTAGAATCTAATCCCTCCACATTATTACATTTCTATTTCACTAGGTTTTGAAATAAAATTAATATACATGACTTCTAAACAAGAGTACATTTTATGGTGAAATGTTGGGATAATTAAAACTCTTGAAATGAATTAATTTGATTCTTATATAGTGTAAAATAACCATTTGATACAACAAAAATGTGTTTGATAATGTAAATTATTTTCATAACTCTACATAACTATAAAAATATAATGTTCATGGAATTTAAAATTAACATAAATTAAAATTCTATTGTAATAATGAATGTGTATAAAACCATTGAACATTTTGCTTAATTTTTTTAGAAATAGAAGTTTGAATGTAGTTCTGCGGTGCAACACCTCAGATTCGATCAGATGTTGATTGGCACGGCCATTTACTTTAAGATAACATGATAAAGGCACAAACCTAGTTCCTCTTGATATAACACTATGAGGTTGTTATTTAACAATAATAATAAGAGGGATTCTATTTATGATACATAAAAAAATTCATGTGAAAAATGTACAACATTTAACTTTCGTGTACCATACATTCAATTATGTACCATAAGAAACCATGGAACCATGAGAGTAAAAATCACGAGTTTAATCACAATGTTATAAAAGTTTACAAGAAAGGTAGTCCAAATTGAGAGTTTATAAAGAATAATTCAACACAGAATGACTTTATTCATAAACTGACCTCATAGACTCATATTATATAATTGACTCATAATATCGTACGAATACACATAGATTTGTGACATATATCAGTGTGGTATTAGAAATATTATCTTGGATGGTATCCATGTTATATGATATAATGGAATTCCATGCTCTAATACAATACATGTCTCCTAAGAGTATATATTTTTACATCCAGTTTAGTCCAAAAAATTGTTCTAATGTTTGTTGAATCACTAGGATGAGTTTAATTGAAATATTTTAACTGTTGTCAAGTGAACATATGAGTTTGAGTTTTACTTATTGAAGTAAACTCATCCTAAAATTTATATTATCTTCAAAAAAATATGTATAAATAAATGATCATAAAATCATTGGAATATAGGTTTAAGAAGATATTTTTATTATGAAAATCATGTAATATGATTTTATAATATCATTTTGAGACCATCCAAGATAGGTCAGATGAAAATGTCACACAAAATTGTTACACAATTTTGAGTAATCTATTATGAGTCAAGGAGTTGAGTATGATGGTTTTAATCATGTCAATATTGACTCTATAGTTTTGCTACATTGGTTTTAGAAACACTATAATCATGGATTCAATTCAATCAGTTTTTGAGGAGACCATTCCTTGAAATTTTATGGACATTGCATACATCCATGATCTATCATCATGAGTTAAAGGGGTGAAAATAAATATTTCATCCCCATTATCAATTACCCGAGAGTAATGTTGTAAAAAATATGTTTTATCCTTTTATAATCATCTTTTACTAGGAATATGAATATATATATTCATACTCTATGGGGTGGGTGAAAAGGTGGTCTAATATCCCAATATTCATGTCCTGAATGTTTTTCCTAAAATAGATATCTTTTATTTTTTTGAAATTATTTAGGTGTAGTTTTTATGGTAAATGAGATGGATTAGATCCAAATCATTTTGTTCCCAACCATATGGATAGAGAGTTTCATGTAATTTATCATTGTTTATACTTTTAAAAAAATTATAGTTTTTTATTATATGTTGTTATATATAGACACTTTATTTAAAAACATTTATTCTTAATTTTTAATTTATGTTATATTATTATATATATATATATATATTAAAATGTATTTAAAATATTTTTTTTTATTTTAAATTAATGATATATTAATAATTCTAAAATATTACTAAATAGCAATCCCAAGTGTCCTTTTTATAGTATAACGGTCCTTGACAACCTATATGGATTTTCCATGGGGGATTCAGTTTCACTTTTACAACATTATAATAATTATAATATCAATAACAAATCATAAATAAATAATTATATATATATACCCAAATGATTAAAAAATATCATTCATAAAAGATAAAATATATTAATATAATTAAAATTAAAAAAATATATATTGAAAATTGGGGGTAAAATTACAATAATGCACACACACACATCATATCCATAGGCTAAAAACGTAGGTCATAAACTCCTCAAGGGGTAAGCCATCCATCAAGACTTTTTTACCGATTAATTAATAGAAGAATTCAAACCCTATTGCATATATTTTGGGGTCAGTGTGTTACTCTTGAAGGGGTGAATTTATTTACCAAAAAAATCTATTAAAAACAAGTTTAAATAGAATTATCCAATTTAAAATAAATACAGTCATTTAGTCAAAAAATAGTTTAATATACTTTACTATATTAAAATGATTTCTCAAATATTTTTTATTTCTATATTAATATAGTATGAAATTAAATTTTACATAAGAATCAATTTACTCAATCAAATACATATACGAACCTAATATTAGATTAACTGTCGATGAGCATGTTTTTTTCACCTAAAAAAAATACTGTTCAAATCATTATAAATAATGAACCAAACAAAATGAAAAGAAATAAAACATGGGTTTTAGTCTCAATCCGAGACCTAATCCCCTACACATGGAAATAATAAACTACAAATAAAATTATAAAATTATAATCTGATCAAAAACCTATATAAGATATAACAAAAATAACTTATAAGTTGTCCAAGACAATCATAGACAGATTCCACAAAAAAAATCGGACACAAAAGTCTGGACAATCAAGGACTACTTCCAAAAACACTGTGGGTAAATAGAAGACATTTTATACGTTAGAATGCCATTTAATATCTTATTCTAGAGGATGATAAAATATTTGTCTAAAAAATTAAATATAAACACACATGTTGAATTATAAAAAAATTACCAAGAGAGAAACTCTAGATATATAAAATTATATATTTTCTTGGTCTTAAGTTTTCTAGATTTTTGAGGATGCACAGATGTGGCATGGTGAGGATAGTTTTCTGTTTCGATGAAACAAGAAGTAAAAAACAACACCATTATGTTCTTTTTTTATTTTTTTAGGAATGTATATTGATCCTCTATGAATTAAACTCTTTCAAAAAAATGAATATATATTGGATTGTAGCAATCAAGATCTTGATTGATGACCCATTTGGTATTAATTAAGTGATGTTCATGACCATGAGTCAGAAAATAGTTCAATGTGGTACTTTCAAAATATATATTATTTAAGTAATGAACATTTATTGACAAATATTTCTTAATTTTTCATAAAACTTCATACTGGGCTCTGACATTGTCATTAATTTACATATTGAATACATACAAATAATAATTAAATAATCCAAAAAATTAATTCCACTAATATATCAATAGGAATAATTTAATAAAAATTCTTAAATAATGATGGTGGATTGTGTTAATGGTGATTCATGTCTACTGGTGATTCATTTTAGCGGTAAGTCGGGATAGCAGTAGGTGATATAGAGGTATTCGTTTTGATTGTAGAAAATCTAATGGCAGGTCATTTTACAATGCATCAACTAATGGTAGGTCATGTATTGTGATGACTCATCTAAGGAGGTGACTAATTTCTAGTGGTGACTCATCTCTTTTCATCAGTAATGTTTGTTCGTGAATCCTATCTGGTGGTTAGTCATGTATTTTGGTAAACAATCCAATCACATACCTAATTTTTCATTTGATTTTACTTTTTATAAAATACTATCAGAAATTATTATACCCATTAGAAAAATAGTTAACGTGATAGGTGAGCATTAAAATTTGTAGTTGTTAACAATCACTCCCTTTTGATGATTAAAAATCACTGAATTTGAGAAACCATGAATAAAATTATCATTTTTAAAAATATCTTTGTTATGAAGAGTAGAGATATCAACATGACACATAAAAAATATAAATTGAAGGTTTGAACATAAAATTTAAAAATATATGATAATAATGGATAACACAAATGACATCAAATGTAATTGGGTTAATATAATATAATAATAAAATATAAATATAAATTCCCACAATGTACCCAAATCCCTATAATTTTAATTCCGTACTTATTCTCCATCTTTTACAATTATCATAATGTGATGATAAGAAACAACAATGTGAATGTGGAAAATTTTGAATTATAAGAGATATTTCAATATGATATAATATAACCACAATACATCTATATATTAAAAAATAAAATAAAAAGTAATCCCAATAATTGTGGGTACAAGGAACAATAATATATTTTCCCTTCTCTGAGATAGGGGCATTGAGGTAATTATTGAGATGTAAAACCTGAGTAGGTAAAGCATCATTTGGAATCTAAATAACAATTTGTCTAAAATGGGTAAGATTAGTGGAATGTGAATATATAATAGAGGTAATTTTAAAGGCCTTAATAATAACCACATAAAAGAAATAACAAACAATAACGGCACTATAATATTGATGAATCTATAATAATTTTTCATCCACAAAATATATAACTAATGAACTATGTCTTTTCCGCGAAAAACCACTATAGAATTAGTGTCATCAGGTTCTTCTGATTGACCTACTCTTTGAAGGCTTGGGTAACTAGTGTAATTAAAAGGTTCATAGATAAAAAATTTATAGATTTTTTAACTCATTATTTTTTTAAATCTATGAATAGTAATATTTGATGGTCTTTGATATGTGTTTCTTATGACTTATGGTATAATTTAAACATTAAATCAGAACATTAAAATATGTTCACCATGTTTTTTATCTTCCTTGGATCATTCTGATGAGTAACATGGTTATTTCCAATGCATTCACCAGGGTGTGTGAGTCCATCTTGTTTGGGGATGAGAGACACACTGTTTTTGGATGCCCCGCATTCTCGGATTCCAATGGTGGGCTGCATTTGCTCCTTATTTAGGGACGTGTTCTCCTTGATCAAAATCGGATGATGGGATGTCAGTTCTTCCTTTCAGGGATTCCTCCTCAGAACTCATCACCTAGTCCAGATCTCCCTTATAGACTTAATACGTGTTTCGTGAAAATCTTCTCGATGCCATGTCTTCATGGACACTAGTTAATTACACTGATTCTGTCAGGACATTCCAAGGGGTCCAGTCAGGGCAGCATTATTTGGTTTGGGGAGTAGTCACACTGGGCATCCCTATAATTTCTGGACGCTTGGGATTGATGTGTCTATCTTCTATCCCAGTTTTTGGGGCTTCTCAAGGGTGTGGAAGCACGAGGCATCTCACATCGAACATGGGGAATTGTATTCCATGGCCATGTATCTGAGGTTTTCCTCATCTTTCGATGTTTAACACAGGGTATGCTACATGTTTAACGTCCAGCGGAGACAGATTGGACTGATCAAAACACTAACTAGAGTGGATCAGATGGAGGAACCCCCTGAAATGAACACCGCCACTGGGGCCATCACGTGGGTGACCTCCTGAATGTTTTTAGTTGGAATGAGGAATGGGGTGGAAAGATCCCTCCGGGATGTGGCAGCCCGGGTAAGAATCAGGATGGCTGGTTGAAGGTAATGTGGAAGGGATGGTGAATGGAATGACACCGTCATGAGGATGCTGATGGTTTGGGATGGAGCCTTGAAATGGATTCCTACGTATCCCCGTGGAAGGGAATCAAAGTCCACGTAGTTCATCTGATGAAGACTTACTGTCGATTGGGGTTTTCAATGGAATACCACTGGATGAGGTCACAACGGCTTACCACTGTAATGAAAACAACATAACGATGAATGGTGTTACGACGTCTTACCACGGAATGGAGTGAAGACAGTTTAACAGTGAATGGAGGTCCACAATTTAATGTCTTGTGGTATGGGGTGAACTAACTTAAATATGGTCGGAACCACTGGGTGTTGTGCCTGAACCTCATGAAGGCTTCCTACATACCTTTCCATGGAAAGGATAAAAGACCACATTGTTCATGTGGTGGCATGGGGCATACACTCTATTTTTTCTAGGGTGTCTGTGGACCGATGTGAATGGGGTCAGAACGACTCAGTGGTGGTGGGGTTGAACATCAAGAAGGATTCTTATGTACCATGCCTTGACACATATCAATTCCCTTGTAGTTCGGGAAGGGGGCTTGTCAGTGAACTGACGTGAAGATGGGTCTGGGGTCCGATGGGTGTTGGTCTTGAACCTCATGCAGGCTTCATACATACCATGACTTGATATTGATCAAAGTTCTCATAGTTTGGGTAGGGGCAAGTCGGTGAACTGACGTGAAGATTGACCTTGGGTCCGATGGGTGTTGGGATTGAACCTAAAGGAGGATTCCTACGTACAATGCCCTGACATGGATCAAATTCCTTGTAGTTTAGATAGGGGCGTGTTGGAAAACCGACGTGAAGATGGACCTGGGGTCTGATAAGTGTTGGGATTTAACCATGGGGAGGCTTTCTACGTACCATTCCTTGACATGTTTCAAAGTCCTCATAGTTCGACAAGGGGGAGTTTTGGCGAACCGACATGAAGATGAACCTAGAGTCCAATGGGTGTTGGGATTGAACCTCAATAAGTCTTCCTACGTACCATGACTTGACATGGATCAATGTTCATGTACTTCTGGTAGGGTCATGTTGGCAAACCAACGTGAATATATACCTAGGGTCTGATGGGTGTTAGGCTTGACACGCAGGGAGGATTCCTATGTAACATTCCTTGACATGATTCAAAGTCGTTGTTGTTCAGGTTGGTGGTGTGGGGCTTACACTCTAGGCTACCCAGGCGTTGGTGTTAGGGTCGATGCTTACTCTAAGACCATGTGAGTCGTGCTCGGTGTGAGAAACACGAGACATCAGAGACATGACGATCACATTGTGAAAGGTGCATCCATGTGATGTAGAGTGGGTCTTATGCATGGAGTGGACCAGGGAGAGATAGATTGGGAATTAATCAAGGGTGGATGTCCATGATTACAAAGTGTAGCGGGAGAAGGATTTGGTACTGATGAAAGGAGTAGCATTGTTTCCCACCATGCCCTTCACTGGCCCTGGGGTCCAAAGATAAAATGAGTAGCAAGGATGTTACCTCTGACAAGAAAATCTAGGGGTTTATGCCAATGTGGATGCCCTTTCCCTACAGAAAAATGCCACTCTGGTAATGAGGATATCATCCCCTCTGAGGGGTGATCCCATCCACATGGAGATGAGTGGGTGTGGAGAATGTCCAAGGCGGGGGCCCTATATTCAAGGCATGGAACAATGTCACAGTTTACCGTCCTGTGCTGAGGATGAGGGTGCATGGTAGTTTATCATCATGTAGCTCAGATGAGGTGGGTTTGCTCCGCACCCCAAGGACATACATTACAATTATACTTTACTCCTTGGTGCATAGAGGGGATAGGAAAATCTATGGTGAGGGGTGTCACGAAGCGAACCATCGAGGGGCCCATGTTAGCATGGCTATGCGAAGAAGCAATAGCCATTAGAATGCCTATTGCGTAGAAGAATGAGGTGAAGCAACACAACGGTAGGTGTCGTATAGGGGACTCTGAAATCACATCGTGTAAACCAAGAGGGTCTAACGGGAAAAGGTATTTCCAAGTAGTGGATTCCATAGGCAGGGGCCTTGTGAAGCTCTGTTGCTCCGCATAGTAGTGGGCACTTATGAAGGGGTGTGCTTCACGATGTGGGGTGACTTAGGATAAGCATATGGGAGAGAATCATATATAAGGTGCTTCACAAAGTGGAAAGGAATTCGCAGAGAATAGTCTCACATAACAAAGGTGCCTCGCGAAATAAGGTGTAGCGATGCAATGTGCTTTACGAAGTACAGTGACCCTACCTTATCATGGGCATCTTGTGTACATGAAGGGTGTTTCACCAAGTATAAAGGCTCTGTGATTACCCGGGTCCCCTTGTGGATCCCATTCCTTCATGAAAGTTCTTAGGATTCTCGAAAGGCATCCATCTCAGAAGAGAGGATCAAAATGAGAGAAGGGGGGTCACTTCATGGAGCAGAAGTACCTTGCACAACTCATTGTTCACAGAGGAGAAGGATGCTCGCGATTCCGGAGCTAGGAAGTATAAATATCTGATTGTCCTTCCTTTGGGCTAATGGGGAGCTCGGTATTTATATGCATGAGTTGCTACAATGTAGAGCTTACATGGAATGATGAGGGTCTTGGTTTCTTCATGGTAGGTCGTGAATGTCAAATGCGGTCACAGAGCGTCCCGTCTCCTTCCTTCACGGTGAGCTCGCGAATGTCAAATGTGTTCACGGAGCGGCCGACCTCCTTTCTTCGCGGTGGGTTCGAGAATGGAAAAAATGTTCTCAGAGTGGCACGGATCCTTGCTTCTAGGCATTCATGGTGTTGTGGGGTGGGGGGGCTCCAGGAAGTGGCGTAATGAGGAAATCAATGGGGATTTCTTTTGGGTTTCATCTCTATCCTGAATTTTGGCACCAATAAATGACCCCCCTCAAACAAGAAGCCGTGGATAGATCATGGGTCGAAGTATAAGGGTAAATGAAGAAATTCTCAGCCTTTTGCGATGCTATCTCTTCATGTGGGATCGTGAGGTAGATAGGGGATGCAGGGGTCGAGCGTGCCATGAAGATCAATGTGCACTGGACGCGCTGTGAAGCTCCGAAGGCCGTAGCCTATGAATAGGGTGTGGATCTCTCTTTTTTTCCATTCCCTTCACCGCGAATTTTCCTTTTTCTGTACTCAATTAGTGAAGATCCACGTACTCCATGAGTGTTCTTTATGAATCGGGTCTTCGTGGCACACAAATAGTCCTTGACTCCAAGTTTGTTCTCTGCGATCTGGCACTTGAACACCTAGGTAGCAATCTGCGAATAGTCTTCACGAAGTGTCTTCGTGATCGTGCTAAGAGGAAAAGCTTCGTGAACAAGCCAGTAAATTATCCATGTTCTAGAATTTAATGTCCCACCATGAAGCTTCTCTGGGGGTGCATGCAGATGTCACCTGGAGGGATGAGATGAAGAACATTCTGGGGCTAGGACAGTTGGTCCATAGCCACTCGGACCATAGTTCATTGTCGAAGCTGCTATCAGAGAGCTAGAAGTACTACCCATTGTGTATAAGGTTTCCCTTATATAGATTTCGATTGAGGGATGACGTCTTCATCCCTGAAGAAAGTAGGGACGATCCAGATTACAAGTTTAGGAGCACACTGTGCTAGCGCCGATGGATCACGGTGGCTGATGGCCATGCCTGAGAGGATTCACGCCTGTTGTTGCCGACTGAATATAAAATAATCTGAAAAACATTGATGGGAGGGAATTTTAGCTGGATACGTCCCCTCCTCTATACCAAACTATCCTCAAGGTGGTGCTGGAGAACCCGATGAAGGGGTGTTCTATGGAATAGGACCTGCGCTAGGGCAGAAACATTACAGATGATTCGGCCTGGGCCTACAAGGTAGGCGCATCATGTGAGGCGTTTGGAGCGGAGCAAAGAAGAGTGGGCCTATATGAGTCATCTTGGGCTACCCAGTTCCACATCTAACAGCCGACGCAACTAATGTTGGATCTGTTGAGACGATGGTCACCCGGGACCAATACCTTCCACCTGCATCACGTGGAGGTCGACATCATCTTATGGGACATGCATCATATTTCTGGTGTCCTGATACTGGGTGTGGTGTACAATGAGTTCCTCCCTGCTATGGTTGCATGGGAGTATCTAGAGCAGATTCTGTGTCAGGAAATGGCATTGATGGAGATCATGCTAGGAGAGGATAAGGATGTTGTGAAGTATTTCAACTTCAAGCATTGGTTCAAAATGTTTCTGATCATCCTGGTAGACCATCAATTCCCGGTGAGACCTCATACTTTCCCAAAGGGGGGCCAAAGTAAGGAACACTCTTCCTAGTGGATATTAGAGAATAGCTAGTATAAGACATGTGGGTTTAGGGTTAGCACCATGAAACAACAAACAGTTAGGCTGGAGACATTCATCGCAGCCCTCATCTGTGGTTGGATCCTACCGGTGAGGGATACCCACATGGTAGTGTGACCAAGTACTTTCGTAATAGAGTCCACATTGGCAACTGGAGGCTGGGTCAACCTAGGAATCCTGATGCTCACCATGTTGTATAATATGTTGTGGAATATCACCTTGGGGAAGAGGCCATAGAGAGTATACAGGTTGTTCCATCTCATGTACGGGTGGATAGCAGGACACATCAGGGGGATCTATGAGTTTTCGAAACCCATTTTGCCTCCAGGGTCAAACATCTTCCCATCAAGCCTGAATTCCACGGGGAGCTTTCCGACCAGCTGACCACACGATCGGTTCTGAACTGAGTGTGGAGGGTGGAGGAATTCAATTTCCACCAATTTCCGTTGCTGATAGGGGGGCATTACTGATGACGATCTGGGGACAGAAGTACACCGGGCCTACCTCCTTGCCTTTCGAGGTGGAGTCTTGGTGGACAGGGTGGACCACAAGCACCTCTGCGAGCCATACACCCCACACCAGTTTCAAGGAAATTCTGATGCCTGCATCAACTGACATTGCAGGTCTACCTGGAGGTGCGTTATGAAGAGCACACGTGTGTGATGAGGAAAATGTGGATCATGTTCACATGGTAATATGGGAAGACACGGAATGAACTGCCTCCACCAACCATCATCCTCATGCTGATAAAGAAATATGCCCATAGCTGGGAGTCGGCATACCCAGGGGAGATGCTGAAGCATCCAACCACTCTAGTCGGTGATGGAGAGCCTCCCCAACCTTAGCCTCGAGGCCAGAAGGAGGCTAGTGCATCCCGTATTGGCGGGGCTGCTGTAGTGGAGACACCCGCACCAGTTGAGGGGGACGTAGTAGTGGTGGATCTAGCAGCAGTAGTGGACCCTCTGGTCCTAGGAGAATAGATTCATCTGGAGAGGCGACCACGATGAGGATTCTGCAGTATTTCTACCCAGGCCATGGAAAAATGGTTGCACCATATTGACATTCTAGATAATGATGTCTTACCAGAGGCTTGGGATATTTGGGAAGTCAACCGGAAATTCATTGTCCCATCTGAGTTATGTCAGCACATTAACAATCTCGGGATGGACTTTCTGGGGATTGGCCTTATTACAGCTGGGTTTTTAGTATTCTAAGACGAGGCAGAGCAATACCTGGCTGAAATGGAAGAAAATATCTACTCTGAGGGTGCCCTTAAACCGACGACAGACTAGTTCAGGGTGTTGTTGGATTGAATGGTTCCACCGCAACTGTCTACGGCTGACTTGAGGGAGCGGTTCCATCTTTCTGAAGAATCAGATGAATCCTACTGGGCAGATGAGGCCAGTAGAGGGAGTCCATTAGAGGAGGGTGAAATCGGTGATCAGTCCTCAGATCTCAAAAATTTTCCAAGACACTGAAGGTAAAATCCCATGTTATTTCCCAAGAGACTACTCTTAAGATACTCTTGATTCCTCATCATTGTCTACATTGTGAAGGAGGACCTTGTGCTGAAACCTCATTCTTGCCCCCCAGTGGGTACCTATGCGGGACATTCGGGATCCACACCCGTGGATACATCAACTTCCGTGTCTGGAAGGTCTGGGACACTCGATGCGGCTCCCCTAGAGTCTCTAGACCTTCCAACGATAAATGTGGGGCCACGTATCATGGTTCCGACAACATCACCCCGAGATCGAGACCAGGGATTTGACTTCTGTATGTCTTCTCTACCGAATTTAAAACTGCCATCCCCTGACCACATTAACTGACATTCACATCCACTTTTTGACATGTATAGTCCTTCAATTGGCCTGTACCGCTACAGAAACGATGGTTGGGACTTCTTGTAGCGCCCTTCCCAGGGGAATGCCAATGGTCATGGAGGTGGACATCTAGCCTGACCGAACTACAACACTCTCGATCACTAGTGGGGATGCTGGTGGGATTTTACCTGAGGTTAGGGAGGTGGGATATGATGATGAGGATCATCCAGATAGTTAAGGCCCCCCACACCTGATCCAATGCCAGATGTGGACCTTGATGAGGAGTTCTTGGGGGCATTCCGTGCATACAAGCCTCCCAATCGCGCTGACTAGTATGAGATGGCCTCTGATGAGTAGGACATCGAAACAATCAATCTTCGATCATGGAATCTAATAATGTGCTTCATCAATGACACCCACAGGCACTATGGTTGGATGAGATGGACAGACTTTACTCATGACTATTTGAACTGTGCGTCGGGAGAGTGGACGCCCGATGCCCTCACATGCTCATTCGAGATCTTATGGCGGAAAAGATTCAGGAGTATGACCATGGACTCAGTGTGGGATGGAAGTGGAGGAAGGAAGTGAACACAAGAGGCTTCGAGAGACTGAAAAGGAGGTTGAAAGGATGCAGTCCTGGGTAGAGGAGCATTTCGCTTCTCTCGATGCGCAATCGAATGTCATCTCGCAGCTGAAAGCCCAGCTAGAGAAGGATGAAGAGGGAATGATACTGGCTTTGTGGAAAAGGTCGTTATCCGGACTGTTGTGGAGCGGGCTTGGGTCATGGCTAGAGAATTGCACCCTCTCGCTGTTGAGGAAGAGCAGGAGGTAAGTAGGCATCAGCAACCCCTAGACACCACCAACCAGAGCGTGGCAGAGCTGCAACGTTCCATTGACGAGGTGAATCTGTCCCTGGGGGGAGATGACCCCTAGATACTGTAATGATTACAAACCCTTAAATGTAGTTTTATGCTTTGATTTTTTAATGTCGTAGCATTCTTGAGTTCTTTTGTTTACATTTGTTTATTGAATCCTTGTGATGTTAGGGGAGCATCCAGTGATCATTCCCTAAGCTCATGTGGGTTGGCCCCGATGTGAGATACAAGGGATGACAACCTTATCACCCAATCCAAGCATAGAAGTTCAAAAAAAACATTCAGGCATACAGGGATTGAACAACTGGTCTGAATTTCCATGAAGAAATGGGAGAGACCTGACTAGCGAATGAAGCACTCAGAATAGCCGAGTTACCATTTTCCTAGCTTGCACTTGTGCCCTAATGGGTAATTCCAAGGGCAATGAAATAAATCCAAATAGATTGGAATGGGAAGTGTGAATCACGATACCCAGGATTTGGAACATTGTGGGGGGGTGGCAAGACAATAAAGAATAACTATTGACCGCATTCGAAACACATTATTCTTATTGTATTATCCGGGAGTGGGGATAGAAAATGAGGGCCTACCGATGACCATGTTCGAAACACGAGTCCTGACTCAAAATTTCATCTGTTAGTCATCCATAACCTTATCCCAGCACAATAGGCAGGCCATAAGCCAAGAATCCATACTTTTAGGGTGATCCCCTTAGACATGAAAGAGGATGAGGGTTTTGAATAAGGGTCACACAAAGCGTGGAATGTGGAGTGATGGTTTGTTCGAACAGAATCCAACACTCTTGAAATTACGCCACTGTGGTGGAACACATTATATGGACACATTTTTTTTTATCATGGATCATTCTTTATTTCAGACAGGGCCTCTCTGGCGAGGGGGGTTGTCGCTTCCTAATGTGATCATGGGGCATCCTGAACATGTTCTGGGAAAAATTGCAGTTACATGGTTCCCCACGAGGGGTCAGGTCAGGGACTAGAAATGGAGAGTAACATGATTTATGATTCCTGAGGCTAGACCCTAGGTGAAAAACCAGTATGTCTCTACGTATCCCATGAGGATTGGAATCAATCCATACATAGTTCTAGAAGCACAGTTTAACGTCATGCGGGACGATGAGAGGCATGTCTGCACCGGTGCACATCGACCAAAACTACTAGGCCCACATGTGTTAGGCTCGATGTGGGAAACAAGAAGTAGTGGTGGGACATTCTCGAATTAGGAAGGATCATGTTAGGGTGAAGGTAAGCTCGGTTAATGTCGGCCCAATGATTCTAACCCATCTATGTAGTGCACCTAGAATGCGCGATGAGGTAAATCTGAGTATGTCATAATTCCACTTGAACTTGAAAAAGTGGAAATGTGTGAATCATGATGATAAAAATATGGATCACAATGATGGTGGTGTGATGGTGAATGATAACTGTTGATTGTGGCAGAAACGTAGCATCCACATTATATTATCTTGTAATGGGGATAGACAAATGAGGGTTGACCATTGGCCATGTTCGAAACACACGACCTGTCAAAAATGTCGTCCGAGATCTTTATTGATGTTTCCCCAAGACGGTAGGTAAGCCGATGTGGCATGTTACCAGGCTGTTAGGGGGTCCCTTTATATGTGGAAGAGGATGAGGATTCAAAAAGCGAGATCATGAATCCTGGACACAGAACAAGGCGAATGTCCACATGAAAATTCCACACTTCTGGCTCTTTGTCAAAATGCATCTGAGTATGAAAACGAGACGTATTAGATAGAGGGCGTAAAGTCCCTTCCTATAGGGAGATATTAGTTTAGGGTCATAAAACTCCGACCATGGATGGTAGGAAACATGGGAGACACATGGTGGGGTAATTAAAAAAACCAAACGTGATTTGGAAAAGGGTGTTCCGACCACCATGTTTTCCTTAGAGAGGTTTTATGCTGAAGGACTGAAAACAAGAGTTGAGTTGGGCCCAAGGCAAGGCGCACGGACGTTCCTCCATACCCCATGGGGATCAGGATCAAGCTGCATGTAGTTCAAAGAGGTGTCAAAGTAAGGTACCATCTATAGGGATAAAAGGGGAGAGCGGGCGGGGCCCTCGCCCCAAAAGACGTGGTATTTTATAAATATTTTTTGTCCTTTAATGTTAGTTGTTTTGTTTGAAACAACAAGCCTAGGGTAGAAGTCCATGGCATCGGCACAAGAACCAGGCTGTAGAAGGTGTTGAAAAATAGTATGGTGTATGACCAATACCAAACATGTTTTCCCCTTAAGATAGGACATCATGATGCAGTGCCATTTTTCATTGTGCGTCCAGAATGATAATGTCACGGTTTAGGGTTATTTGATAGGAACAGGCGACATAGTTTAAATCGTATGGCTTGGACATGAATGAATGTGCATGACATGATACTGCATACACGATGTCAATGATGAAATAATCCCACACCACACTGTATGCAATTTCGAGAATGGAGCCTCGGGCCAAGGAGCCTAAATAAAGGTAAGAGGTTAAGGGGTAGGAGAAACTAGCTCCCAACCGAGATGGACCTGAAAACAAGACGTCCAGGTGTGTCTACATATCCCAGAAGGATTGGAATCAAGCCACATGTAGTTATGTATTAGATCTTAGATTATGTTTATAGAGCTCAGACCACAGAAGAGAGAAAACCCTCAAATAAGTGCAGACCTCAACTCGATCCTTTAGCCCACTTGAGTCAAACTAGTCATGGGAAAAAGGGGGGAAGATGTTTATTGCAATACCAAGAATGCACACCAAAGGGAAATCAGTGTGCATCCCCGAATAACACCCTTATCGCGACTTTTTTCCTCCTATCATGCGGATTCAAACTGATTCATAGTACCAAAATTTTTGAAGTTCTACATGGACATCATGATGTGGAGAAGGATGCGAATCAAGTAACATACATTTTTGGCATAATGGGGTTGTCATGCTGATGGAGGATAACTGTTGACCGTGTTTGAAACATAGTATCCACATTTCTTTAGCCAGAAATGGGAACAACAAATAAACATCGACCGCTGACCATATTTGAAATGTGGGATTTGTATCAGCTTGTTTTCTGCGACCCTTGATGACGTTGGCCCATAAATGTAAAAGAGGCCTCAGTCCTAGAATCCAAGCCACTTGGGGGTCCCTTCGGGTGTGAAAGGTTATGTAAACCCTGATGAAGGGGAACACAATGCCTGAAAAATGGGTGGAAGCATGTCCGAGCAGATTCCTACATTCGAGGTACTAAACCAGAGTACCATTAGTCACATTCGTGAACCACTGAAGAGGTTCAATGAGGGTGCTCAACCTAAGAGTAACAGAATATATGGGTTGAGTACATAGTAAGGGGATCGGGAATTACCCGGAGGGTGTGGTACATGGCATGGTTGTTACAAGCCCAACGTGAATGGGGACATAATCCCATGTCACACCATATACTCCCCTCCCCCTGGAAGGGTACACCAAGGGGCCAAGGTAAAAGGCAGATTTCTAGGAGATGGGGCTGGACTCGAAGTCTAGACTTTCAGGCGGTCCTACGTTTCCCATAAGGATAGGAATCAAGACACACGTAGTTATTAAAGGCACACATGGGTAAGAGACCCTAACGAGGGGGTGTACGTCATAGCGAGTAACCCGACGTCAATGGGGACACAATCCCATACCACACCGCACACTCTCATAAGATAGAACCTAAGTAGTTGGCCCAAAAAGGCCATGAGGCCTAAGGCTGAGCCTCGATCGGAAAGGCCTGACCATTTTATAGTTTAACATCTTGCAGTGAGGTTGAAGAGAGGATAAGGTGTCTCATCTTGGGATGTGTACGGTATGACAAGCAACCCAATGTAAATTATGACATAAGCTTATACCAAACCGCACAATACCATAAGATAGAACTTGGGCCAGGGGCCTGAAAAGGACAAGGGGCCTAAGGTTGGGCCCCATATGGAAGGCCATAGGCCCTCTTGTATGGTTATCACCTCATCACAGCTCCTAATCCCATGTGATCACTGCATGGTTTGGAAAATAGGGAGATGCTCTCGGATCACCTTGTCATATGGGGGACTAAAAACATGATTTTCCCAAAGGGAGTTCATCGCTTGGAGATACAACGATGCTGAATGAACCACTACACTCAATGATTCAGACATCATGGGGCGATTCCAATGTCGCTCGATACCTGTTGACCTTGTCCAAAACACAGCATCCCAATAGTAAACTAAAATGGGAGAAACAAATGAGCATCAACCGCTGACCATATTCGATATGCGGGACTTGTATCAGCTTGTTTCTCAACATCTTTGTGGGAGTTGGCACGAAGTGGTAAGAGATCCCTTAGGAATAGCATCCATACCATTCAGGGGCCCTTCTAGATGGGGAATATCATGGAGTCCCAATCATAGGAGTTGGTGAAGCATTGTTGTACCCATCTCTAAAAGAGGCGAATGTCTCTACGGAGCGGGACTTACGGCCAGATCTAGGATATCTCAACATGAATTGGGGAAAAAGTTTACACCCCTACCATATGTCTTGAACCGAGGTGATGACTCTAGTGTTTGGGCTAGGCCAACAGATGAAATGTTAGTGCATTCCAATGTATGCCATATAGATGAGAATCAAGCCATATGTAGTTCTCAAGATGCAGTTTAACGTTATTCGGGATGATGTACAGTTCAAAGTCTTGTAGGACCGAATATTTTAATGTCATTTGGGATCGATGTGCAGTTTAGGGTCATGCGGGACCGAACAATTTATCGTCATGCGGGACCAGCGTGCAGTTTAGGGTCATGCGGTGTCACGACCCGCCCTCGGGGTCCTTGCCGTGACTACCCCAAGCCCGCCTTCCATAGGCCAGGGGCTGGCGACTAGCACCAAGGCGTAAATCCCGGTAAAAAGGGAAGGCATTGCCTTTGAAAAGTAAACACACACCACAGAGTAAACAAACGGAAAGTAAACACTAAACAAGCAGAGTACGACTGAAAGTGCGGAAAAGTAAATGGGCCAGAATACAAACCCAAACTGAAAGTAAAGTACAACTCGAAAAGGGAAAAACAGCAACTGAAAAGTAAAAGTCGCTACTCCGAGCTGTCCACTGGAAATCCCACCTGAAGGGTGGGTACAGATAGCTCCTCTGCTCCACGGGTCCCGCCGTCCGCTCCGAGCACGTCCCACCCAGTGGTCCACCTCCGGGTACCGTCCCGCTGTGCAAGCCTCAGCTAAGGTCAACGCTGTCCGTCGTCTGCAACCAACACAACGTAGTGCGGGCAAAGCCCGTGCAGGGGTGAGTATAAGCTACTCAGTAGGGACCCCGAGACCCCTGAAGGTCTCTCAAATCAACAAAGGATAAACCATGAAGAAAAGTACAATCACGAAGTAACAACCGACACTGCTTAGGTATATGCCCATACATATACCTATGTCATCAATTAAAATACGCTCCAACCTCCGAGCCCAAGTACAACTCAGTCCACGCAGGAAAGTATACGTATTCCACATAGGAAAGCAAAACATAATCCACACAGGATTGCACAACACAATCCACACAGGAAAGCAACAGGATTCATCTCACACAGGTATACTTCTTCAAGGACGATAAAGATGATCACTGATCCATCTAAGTCGTCGGACCCACGAAGGATCGATAGGTAACTAACCCCCGCAATGACCCACATAGGATCGGGCCCACACAGGACCTGTAGGCGCTGGCTCACACAGAACCGTTGAGCGCAAGGACCCACACAGGATCGGGCCCACACAGGACCTGTAGCACTGATCCACGTAGGATCGCTGAGTGCTGAAGTCGTCGTCGTCGAATCCACACAGGATCTCTGTACTGTCGTCGTCGCAGTCACAGTAGCAGTAGTAGCAGTAGAACAGGCGCAGCCAGCACTAGGGTTCCCGCACACAGCAAGCTCGTTCGGAGGGTCCGCTCCACGAGCCGAGAGGCTGATACATCAACTGTCACGAAGACCGAAGTTGATGTATCCAAAAGTTCCGTATCGTCAACAGGAACTCAACGCAACAGACGACGCGTCGATCGGACGCCCGGTCTGAGAGTTATTGACATTTTCGTCTCCGGGGCCCGGTTGGTTTTTAAGGCAAAACCAACCCGACCGTACTCCACATGCGTCCAAACCTCGGGCGGAGTATGCCAAAAGATCCGTCTCACTAAGAGGAACACTACGCGACTGACGGCACGTCAATCGGACGTCCGTAGCTCAAGATATGAGTGTTTCCGCTCCGAAGGCCCGGTTGGTTTCGTGAACGAACCAACCCGGCTGAACTCAAAGTAAACCGAAACCTTGAGTGCGATATACCGAAACGACCGTCTCGATCCAAGGATCGCGTTTCCGCTGACGGTTCGTCGATCGGAGGTCTGAGGCTCAAGTTATGGGCCAAAAACCAAAACTAGTTCGAAACGGGGGGGTCCGGGTCCGGGCCGACCCGGCCCGACCCCACCCCTGGGCGGCGCGGCGGCGGCGGTGGCGGGCCGCGGCGGCAGCGCCTGGCGCCGCACGTGGGTGGCACGCGGGGGGCTAAGCCCCCGCTTCTTCAAGGTGGCGCGGCCATTGTGCCGCGCCTCGGTAACAAAACGGCCCCACGTGGGGGCCGGTTTTGGAGGGTCAAACCAGGGGGCTGCTGCCCCCCTTTCATGGAACCGCCCCCCTCTTAAAGAGGGTGGTTTTATGTGCTGGCCGGGGGAATTATTTCCCCCGGTTTAAAGACATCCGGCCGGCCAGCTGGCCGGCCGGTTTTCTCCAACGGGACCGGAAATTCCGGTCCCCTCCTCGGCTTCCGACGCCAGCGGCCCGGCCGCCGGTCTTTTCTTCCGCCGCGGCCCGGAACCGGCCGCGGTCTTCTCGTCCCGCCGCGGCCCAGAACCGGCCGCGGTGTTCGTCGTCCGGCGCGGTGCGACGGCACCGCGCCCCTTTCGCCGTGCCATGAATCCTTTCAACGCGGCGCGACGGCGTCGCGTTCTTGAAGATTTTTCCTTGGCGTAGCGCGACGGCGCCGCGTAAAATATAAGCACGTTCATCCGCGTGGTGCGACGGCACCACGCCACTTGCTTTCTTCCGCAAAATAAACATGAACGATGGAGGGGGGGGTTCGGCCGTGTTCATGCGGTCCGGCCCCCCTCACGTTAAAATAAACAACTCAACTTAAACATTCAAGCCTCAGGTTAGACATGCGAGATCCACGTTCAAGAAAATGGAATAAATAAATAATGAATCAACAACCCCTACCTCGGGTTAAAGATTCGAAGATTCGTCTATGTTCCGCGGAAGACGGCGTCGCGGAGGTCGGGCGTCGCGGCATATACCTAAGCAGTGTCGGTTGTTACTTCGTGATTGTACTTTTCTTCATGGTTTATCCTTTGTGGATTTGAGAGACCTTCAGGGGTCTCGGGGTCCCTACTGAGTAGCTTATACTCACCCCTGCACGGGCTTTGCCCGCACTACGTTGTGTTGGTTGCAGACGACGGACAGCGTTGACCTTAGCTGAGGCTTGCACAGCGGGACGGTACCCGGAGGTAGACCACTGGGTGGGACGTGCTCGGAGCGGACGGCGGGACCCGTGGAGCAGAGGAGCTATCTGTACCCACCCTTCAGGTGGGATTTCCAGTGGACAGCTCGGAGTAGCGGCTTTTACTTTTCAGTTGCTGTTTTTCCCTTTTCGAGTTGTACTTTACTTTCAGTTTGGGTTTTTATTCTGGCCCATTTACTTTTCCGCACTTTCAGTCGTACTCTGCTTGTTTAGTGTTTACTTTCCGCTTGTTTACTCTGTGGTGTGTGTTTACTTTTCAAAGGCAATGCCTTCCCTTTTTACCGGGATTTACGCCTTGGTGCTAGTCGCCAGCCCCTGGCCTATGGAAGGCGGGCTTGGGGTAGTCATGGCACGGACCCCGAGGGCGGGTCGTGACAAATTGGTATCAGAGGAGTTCGGTTCTACCGCAAACTCTGATCTTTTCTATGTGAAGCAATAATGTTTAGCGTATTGAGTGTGGTTATCAGTCCAGGGAGTCCAGTGTTGGTGCGGCGGCCGACGTATCCGTACACCAGGACCCTGACTTCTGATTTCCGACTTAATGCACGAAAACATTGATTGCGTGTGTGTTTCAAAGTTTTCTTTGTGATTACTTGTGTCAGCTCACCGGGTATACTGATCTGCTTTATGAAAGTCTCAAGTTTTCCTTGTTATTACTTATATCAGCTCACCAGGTATACTGTTCTGACCGTGGCGCACCTGTTTCCTTTTCAGGATGGCCCCACGACGGCAGCCAGCTAGGGTTCCGAGAGTCGAGCGAGACGACAGCCCACCGAGCGACGAGGCCTCGGTGCAGGGCCCTTTTCCAGTAGTGGCACCGGCGATAGCTTTACCCGCCGATCCCCCGATGCTTCCAGTAGCAGCCGCTGACGATGCACGTCTCCTCAGCGCACTGCATGAGTTTCAGCGCCAGCGACCACCCAGGTTTCGCGGGGAGACGGATCCTCAGGCAGCAGAGGACTGGCTGGAGGCAGTGGTTCGAGTGTTTAGGCTAGTGAGGACACCAGCAGACCTCATGGTGATCCTCACTGCGAGCCTACTACACGCAGCAGCAGGACGATGGTGGAGCTTGATGCTCCAGGTGCACGATGAGGCATCCTTGCTCTGGACGGACTTCGAGAGCCTCTTCCGCTATGAGTTCGTCCCGGCCACCCTCCGAGCGGTGCGCATCCAGGAGCTTCTACAGCTGCGGCAGGGCAGCATGACGGTCGCCCAGTACTCGGCGAGATTTACCGATCTCTCGCGCTACTCGACCGACATGGTACGGGACCCATTCTTCCGAGCCCGGACCTTCGAGCAGGGTTTGAGACACGAGATCAGGGCATCGCTGATCCCCCTCAGCATACCGACTCAGACAGGAGTACTGGAGCGGGCCCTTCTGATCGAGAGCTTCCTTGCTGAGTCTACACCAGCACAGCGACCCACCGCAGGGCGGCACGTGGCAGAGTCATCTGCAGCAGGTAGTCGACGGATGACTCAGGGGTCCAGACAGACCAGACCTTCAGGCCGACGATCTCAGGGCACTGGCTCAGCAGTGCGGGGAACACAGCGCGGGGCCAGTCTTCCGAGAGGCAGACAGTGCTACTCGTGCGGCGGGCAGGGCCACATGGCTCGCGACTGCCCGACCCGTCATTCCGAGGAGCAGCAGTCAGTTGATGGACCACCGAGGCAGAGGCAGAGGATCGACCGTGGAGGTCCGCAGGGAGGAGGCGGACGAGGCAGAGGAGCTGGACGACCAGCTGGTGGTGGCCGACGCTTTGAGGCTCTACTACCACCACCACCAGGAGGTCCACCCCGACCACAGGGAGCTGGGGGGCAGCGACAGGCACAGCTCCAGGCAGCAGAGGCCTACGACCACGGCGCACCCGAGATGATTCGAGGTACTATCTGTGTCTATTCCACCCTTGTTGCAGTTCTTATAGACACAGGAGCGAGTCATTCTTTCATAGCCACTGCCCTTGTTCGGAGCTCGGAGATTCCGACAGAGCCGTTGACTCGATCCTAACAGCTAGAGACTCCTACGGGAGCAGACTCGACGATTACGCACTGGTGCCGGCAGTGTGAGCTTACTCTAGGAGGCGAGAGCTTCGGCTGGGATCTACTTGTAGCAGCGTCGAGGCCTTACGACGTCATCTTGGGCATGGATTGGCTATCTATGGTCCATGCACAGATTGACTGTTTTATGCGCAAGGTGCGATGTGTACGCACCGACGGGAGCAGGTTCACCTTCACCGGCGAGAAGGGAGCCTTAGCAGCACAGGATGGACTTCCGCGGAGGAGAGGACAGCCCATCACTCATCAGTTGGCTAGCCTTATCCTTGGAGCAGTTGACGTGCGGAGTCCTGGTTTTCCTGCAGTGGTGGATCAGTTTGCGGACGTTTTTCCCGACGATGTTCCAGGGCTACCTCCTCGCAGAGAGGTAGACTTTTATATTGACTTGTACCCCGGGACAGCCCCGATATCCACTCCAGCATATCGGATGGCCCCCGCCGAGCTTCGAGAGCTACGGGTACAGTTGGAGGACTTGCAGGGCAAGGGGTTCATCCGACCCAGTGTTTCACCCTGGGCTTCCCCGATATTGTTCGCCAAGAAGGCGGACGGGAGCTTGCGACTTTGTGTTGACTATCGTCGCCTGAACCAGGTGACAGTGAGGAACAAGTATCCGCTACCGAGGATTGATGACCTCTTTGATCAGCTCAAGGGAGCACGGTGGTTCTCGAAGATAGACCTCAGGTCAGGCTATCATCAGCTCAGAGTCAGAGACGAGGATGTGCAGAAGACAGCCTTCAGATGTCGGTATGGCCACTATGAGTTCTTGGTTATGCCTTTTGGTGTAACCAATGCTCCAGCAGTGTTCATGGCTCTCATGAACAGGATCTTTCAGCCATACCTCGATCAGTTTGTCGTAGTCTTCATCGACGACATTCTGATTTACTCTACGACAGAGGAGGAGCACGCCTATCACTTGCGAGTTGTTCTTGACACACTCCGAGAGCACCAGCTTTATGGTAAGCTCTTGAAGTGCCAGTTCTGGATACGTGAGGTCCACTTTTTGGGACACGTTATCTCTGAGGCGGGAGTTGCAGTGGATCCCGCGAAGATTGAGGCTGTGTTAGCATGGGAGCCACCTAGGAGCGTGACTGAGGTTCGGAGTTTCTTGGGACTAGCTGGATACTATCGGAGATTTGTGCTGAACTTCTCCAGAGTTGCGGCATCACTCTCAGCTTTGACGAAGAAGGGGAAACCCTTCGTGTGGTCAGACAGATGTCAGCAGATCTTCCAGGAGCTGAGACAGAGATTGACTAGCGCACCTATCTTGAGGTTGCCTGAGGAGGGAGTAGGGTACGTAGTCTACTGCGATGCATCAGGGACCGGACTCGGATGTGTTCTGATGCAGGAGCGGGCAGTGATCGCCTATGGATCACGACATTTGAGGCCGCATGAGCAGAACTACGCTACCCATTACCTGGAGTTAGCAGCAGTGGTCTTCGCTCTGAAGACATGGCGACACTATCTGATGGGCGAGCGCTTTACAGTCTTTTCCGATCATCAGAGTCTCAGGTATATCTTCTCGCAGAAGGACCTGAACCTGAGACAGCGACGATGGCTCGAGTTCCTCCAGGACTATGACTTTGAGATAGTCTATACTCCTGGGAAGGGGAACGTAGTAGCCGATGCCCTCAGCAGGAGGACGGGCATTCAGCTACTTGAGGAGGCAACGAAGCAGCTAGCCTCTTTGCAGATATCCTTCGTGGATAGAGATGGAGCAGCCTTTCTTCAGTCTCTCACAGTCACTCCTCCACTACTGCAGCGAGTCAGGGAGGCACAGCATGGGGACGCTGACTGTGAGACACGGCGTGCACAGATATCCTCGGGACAGGCACCTGATGGTTTCTCCCTTGGAGCAGAGCACGACATCCTTTTCAGAGGACGTACCATGGTACCAGTCGCATTGCGAGAGGAAGTGCTGAGGGAGTTTCACACTTCTCCTTTAGTGGTACATCCTGGAGTGGTGAAGATGTACCAGGACCTCAGACGACAGCATTGGTGGCCGGGCATGAAGAAGGCTGTAGCAGAGTTCGTTTCTCGATGCCTTACCTGTCAGCAGGTGAAGGCAGGGCATCAGGTACTAGTAGGCTTGGTACAGCCAATGGAGGTTCCGGAGTGGAAGTGGGACGGCATATCTATGGACTTCGTGACTGGACTACCACGCACTTCCAGAGGTCACGACTCCATCTGGGTGATTGTTGACCGACTCACCAAGTCGGCGCACTTCTTACCCATCAGAGAGCAGGGCTCAGTGGAGAGCTTGGGACGTCTCTACGTTCAGGAGATTGTGCGGCTCCACGGTGTGCCATCATCTATCATTTTCGATCGAGATGCCCGCTTTACTTCCCGGCTTTGGAAGGGGTTACAGGAGGCGTTCGGGACGCAGCTACGTCTTAGCACAGCTTTTCACCCTCAGACAGATGGTCAGACGGAAAGGACCATTCAGACTCTCGAGGACATGCTCCGCGCATGTGTCCTCGACTTTGGTCGTAGCTGGGAGGACCACCTACCCTTGGTGGAGTTCGCATACAACAACAGCTACCACTCCACCATCGGGATGGCACCGTACGAGGCGTTGTACGGCCGACCATGTAGATCTCCTTTGTGTTCGACAGACCCTGGGGAGTCAGCACTGGTGGGACCGGAGATGGTCCAGGCCACGACAGAGAAGGTCCAGGTCATCCAGGAGCGGATGAGGACAGCTCAGAGCCGGCAGAAGTCTTATGCTGACAGGAGGCGGAGGCCACTGGAGTTCGAGGATGGCGACCACGTCTTCTTGCGGGTCTCACCTCGTCGTGGTATTCGGAGATTTGGACGAGGCGGCAAGTTATCTCCGCGCTTCATCGGACCTTTCCAGATTCTCAGCAGGATTGGTGAGGTGGCTTATCGCCTGGCTCTACCACCTCAGTTACACCGGGTGCACGACGTCTTCCACGTATCCCAGCTGAGGAGATACGTGCACGACCCGATGCACATCATTGATCATGGGGAGCTTGACGTTGACGATGGGGCGACTTTTACGGAGGTCCCGGTGGAGATAGAGGATCGACAGGAGCGAGTCCTGCGTGGGCGATCGATTCCTCTTGTGCGCATCAGATGGCAGCACGGGAATCTCCAGGAGAGCACATGGGAGCGGGAGGCTCAGATGCGTGCTCAGTACCCTCATTTGTTTCCCTAGTTTTTGTTGTATCTTTACGGGGACGTAAAGCCCTGAGGTGGGAGTAATGTAAAGACCCGTAAAATTCAAGGGAATTTTTTTCTTAATTTTCTTTAGAATTTTACAAGAGCGCGGTTTCAGACGGCACCTGATTCCGAGGCCCGGAGTGCCCGGAATTAATTTCCGAAGTTTGGCTCGGGTACGTTCAGTGAACGAACGAGCGGGAATTCCTATCTTTTGATCCTGTGCTCGGAATTGAAATCCGAGGGCACCGATGAACTCGCAACGCCGATATTCGCTTAAAGAGACCTTTTTGGGAGTTGCGTTTGTTGCGGGTTGTAAGTTAAGTTTTGGGGTTTTCAGTTGAGTTAAATAAAATTTGTGTAAGACAAATTTTATTTTTAGTTTGTTAAAATCCTACCAAAGGGGGTTGGAAGTGGGACCCACACCCACTTAACCTCCCTTGGGAGGATTAAGTGTGGTGGGGTCCACACGAACCCCTAGACTTTTCAAGTTCCCTTAACCCCCCTCTTAATTGACTTAAGTTACTTAATTAATTTTGGGGGTTAACTCTTTTGAATTTCAAACTTTTGAAATTCTTTTATGTTTTGTAATAATAAAATAAGATGTTATCTTATTTTATTATGGGTTGTTTGTTTGTCCCCTTGAGAGCTTTTGAGAGCTTCCTCTTCATCTTCAAGCTCTGACGAAGAACGAAGAACGCTCGAACTCCGACGAAGAACGACGCCTCTCTTCTTCGTCCTCGGTGTCAACAAGAGGGAACGTCGCTTCCTCTTCGGACCTTCTTCGTCGGCATACGAAGATTCGACAACGACTCTTCCTCCGCGACACCGATATTTCACGACTACGTTAACGTGCGACTATCGAGGTAGAGGTTCTTGAGTTCGTTGTTTTCTTTATTATTTGACTTTCCTCAAGACTTGACGAGGAACGCTCTTTTTCCGACGAAGAACGCCGCACCTTCTTTCTTCGTTCACCGTGTCAACGAAGGGGACGCCACCTCTTCTTCGGACAACCTTCGTCAGAGCTTGAAGATGAAGAGGAAGCTCTCAAAATCTCTCAAGGGGACAAACAAACAACCCATAATAAAATAAGATAACATCTTATTTTATTATTACAAAACATAAAAGAATTTCAAAAGTTTGAAATTCAAAAGAGTTAACCCCCAAAATTAATTAAGTAACTTAAGTCAATTAAGAGGGGGGTTAAGGGAACTTGAAAAGTCTAGGGGTTCGTGTGGACCCCACCACACTTAATCCTCCCAAGGGAGGTTAAGTGGGTGTGGGTCCCACTTCCAACCCCCTTTGGTAGGATTTTAACAAACTAAAAATAAAATTTGTCTTACACAAATTTTATTTAACTCAACTGAAAACCCCAAAACTTAACTTACAACCCGCAACAAACGCAACTCCCGAAAAGGTCTCTATAAGCGAATATCAGCGTTGCGAGTTCATCGGTGCCCTCAGATTTCAATTCCGAGCACCGGATCAAAAGTAAGGAATTCCCGCTCGTTCGTTCACTGAACGTACCCGAGCCAAACTTCGGAAATTAATTCCGGGCACCCCGGGCCTCGGAATCAGGTGCCGTCTGAAACCGCGCTCTTGTAAAATTCTAAAGAAAATTAAGAAAAAAATTCCCTTGAATTTTATGGGTCTTTACATGCGGGACTGAACCATTTAATGTCATGTAGGACCAGTGTGCAGTTTAGGGTCATGAAAGACCGAAAAGTTTAAGGTCATGCGGGACCAGCATGCAGTTTAGGGTCTGCGGGACCGAACATTTTAAGGTCATGCAGGACCAGCGTGCAGCTTAGGGTCATGCTGGATAGAACAGTTTAAGTTCATGCGGGACCAGTGTGAAGATTATGGTCATTCGGGACCGAATAGTTGAAGGTCATGCCGGACCAGTGTGAAGTTTAGGGTCATGTGGGACCAAACAATTTAAGGTAATGCGGGACAAGCATATAGTTTAGAGTCACACGGTACCGAACAGTTTCAGGACATGCCAGACTAGTAGCCTCAGGAAAAGTATTACTTAAGGGACTTAGAATTGGTGCGAGGAGTTATACGCTCACTATCAATGGTCACTAGGGAGTATGCTCCATTGGGGTAAACCTTGTAGACTATGTAAGGTTCTTCCCATTTGGTCTACAACTTGGGTGGTTTCCTTCCATGGATTATTGGTGCCCTGAGGGCCAAAACCAAGTCACCATGCAGAAAAGAGAGAATTTAAAACATCTTTTTGATGGCTATAGAAATCTTATTCTCATGCCTTTCCAGATCATGCAGGGAATGGAACCTATTCTCATCAAGCGCTTCCAATTTAGCCAGATGAATTTTACCTACCCTAGCCAGCTCCTGATAGTCATAGACTATTGTGCGTAATGAGGGAAACTGGATCTCGATGGATAGGACGACCTCAACTCCGTGCACCAAGAAATATGTGGTCACCTGGGTTGAATTATGAGTTGTCATCTGATATGCCCAGAGGGCGTTGGGGAGCTTGTTCTACAAACTCTTCTTGTTCTAGCCAATCGGTTTCTGCAAAATGTTAGAGAGTTTTTTGTTGAATTCCTCAATATTCCCATTTTCATGCACGTGATAGCATGAGGTATGGTTCGAATGGATGTTGTACTTGGCGTACCATTTCATCATCTCGGCTACTCGGAAGTTGGTGTCGTTATCGATAAGGACTGCATAAGGGACTCCAAACTGGTGGATGACGTTTGAGCTCACAAATTCAACTATAGAACGGACCTTGAACCCATCGATTGGATCTTCTTATACCAACATGGAAAAGAAATATGTGGCACTCAGGATGAACCTGCACTGGCGAGCTGTCGCTGGTGGGTATGGTCCCACAACATTGATTCCCCACCCCAAAAATGGCTAAGAGTACGTGGTGGAGTAGAGAGGGTCTGGAGACCGATGCAGGATGTTTGCAAGAACATGGAAACTGTCACATATCTTGGAGAACTCAATACAATCATGGATCATAGAGGGCCAGAATTATTACAGTCTCCAGATTTGATGTGACAGTTACAGCCCAGTCGGTGAGCCCCATAGGAACCGGCATGAACCTCATGTATGAACTTTGAAATCATGACTACTTGGATGCAACAAAGTAGAACACCATCAAACCCACTATTATAGAGGATACTCTCAAGACTATGACCACTATGGAGGGTAAATTGCAGCACGCAGCGTCTGATTTGATCATACTCAGCTCGATCAGTTGGGAGGAAACCATTATGGAGCTACTCGACAAAAGGGGCTCTCCAGTCGGGAGTCACTTTAACCACCGCATCCGGATAACCTAGGGGTCCTAACATGGAGGACAAATCAGTAAAATGTCTTACTCGTAGGCCTTTGTAATCCTCTGGGGATATGGGGGAAATGAATCTCTGGTGTGCCATGTGGATAATCATATCATCATGTTCGGGTTCTGCAAGTGATGCAGGCAGGCCGTCCAGCGCATCAGCTTGACCGTACTGAGATCGAGGGTCATGAGTAACATCCGGCCAGGATGGAAATGGGCAATTAAAAGGAGGGTATGCTCCAACAATGGTATTAGCTCTGGATTTCTAACAACATAGCCACCATTGACTTTCTTGATGACTAGTTTGGAATCCCCTTTCACATGAAAATGGGGAACATCAATCTCGAGATCCAGCTTGAGGCCAGTGATAGGAGCCTGATACTCTGCCTCATTGTTGGTGCAGCCTTCTGAAAACAGGAATGAGTATGGTAGAATGGATTTCACCAGTTTAATAATGACAATTCCAAGGCCCGCTCTTTTGAGCCTAGGATCATTGAGTCTCCTACCGGTGGGGCTCTGGGAGGCACCATAAAATTGAACCTGCCACCATGGGATGGTAGGATCTATCAAGATGATTTCTTAGTCGAGAAAATCAAAGTCCAGGGGCAGGTCCATAGATCTTGGAAGGGAAACTAGAATGTCTGCCAATTCAGGTCCCTTGATATATTTCTGAGGGAAGAAACATATGTCAAACTGCTGGAGGATTACCGCCCACTGCACTAGATGACCAGTCAACATGGGGCGGTTTAGAATGTTCTGCAGAGGGTCTACTCGATACATCAGTTGCACCTCATGGTGCTGTAGGTTGGGTCGCAATTTTTGTACTCTGAATACCAGTTCAAGGCACATGTTCTTGACTGGGGAGTATCTGGGCTCATATACATGATCATACTACTGAGTTAGTATAGACTGTTTTCCATCCCCTCATAATTCTTCTAGGCGATAAGGGCACATAGAGATCATTCTAGGGAAGTCACGTACAAGAATAGTGGCTTTACGGGGATGGGTGGCATCAAGACTGGAGGCTGGAGTAGATACTGCTTAATTTCTTCGTACACAGTCTGGTAGTATTCGTCCCATTCTAAGGCAGATGCTTTCTTCAAGAGATGGAAAAAATGCTTACACATGCCGGCCAGATTCGTAATGAATCGGCATATGTAGGCTATGTGGCCTTGGAAACCTCGATGCTCCTAAATATTTCTCGAGGGAGGCATCTGAATGATGGCCTTTATCTTCTCTGGGTCGATCTTGATTCCTCGATACCTAACAACTGGGCCAAGAAACTTCCCAGAGGTGACCCCGAAGGCACATTCCGTCGGGTTCATCTTCCGATGGAAGTAACAGAGTAAGTCGAACACTTTCTCAAGGCCCTTGAGATAGTACTGGAATTGGCATGATTTGACCACCAGATCATCCACATAGAATTCCACCAATAGAACGAGGATTGGTTGGAATATGCGATACATGTTCCACTGATTGGTGGCACCTTCATTCTTCAAGACGAAGGGCATAACCAGGTAATAGAATGTACCTTGGGGTGTCCTAAAAGTGGTGGACTTCTCATCCTCGGGGGACCTCCAAATCTGATTATACCCTTTGTAACCATCCATGTAGGATATGGCATAGAATCTAGCCATAGCTTCGATTATAAATTCTGCCACTGGAAGGGGAAAATCATCCTTCGGACAGTGATGGGTGATATCTCAGAAGTTGATGCAGACTCTGATATATTTGTTATTCTTTGTAACTAGAACAATGGTGGATACCCACATGGGGCATTGGACCTCCTTGACAAGGTTGGTTTGGATGAGTGTGGCAACTTCAACCTTGACAATGGCACCGTGAGAAGGGTGCATCTTTCGTGGAGGCTTATTGAACCCGCGATGAATCTTTGGGAGACCAAGGTGTTGGACGGCTGCCTGAGGATCTAGTCCTAGAATCTCATTGTAACTCTAGGGGAACACATCACGGTGTAGCTTTAGGAAATCCACGTACCATTATTACTCCTCGAAGGACATGGCAGAACTGATCAATGTGGGTCACAGATCTGTCATGTTACCAAGGTTCACATGTACCAGTTCATCGACCGTGGTAGAGAGGCCTTCTTAAAATTCAGGGGGAGCATCATAAAAATACTCTTCATCACTTGTGAAGGATGGATTCTCTATGGGAGGAGCTTATTCTAGGTTGATAAATCCTGACAGGAGGCTGGTACCAGCCTAGACATCAGTGGACAACATATCAGTGGATTCACGCGCTGCTAGGACCATAGTGGTGAAGGCAGTCGATCCAATCCCATCTGGTCATTGGCCCAATGGGTCATGATTGATGATATAATAGCAATAATGGCATGTCAGATAGAGCCGGTTATTCCCAGCCCAGTGAAATAGACACGTATGATGTAATACCATGGAAATGGGGTGGACATCCTGATATCGTACAGGGGCAGGAGGTTCCGGGATCACATGAGCCTGGATTGTGTAGGAGTATGAGATGATTTTCCATCGTCCCTTGGACTTGGGAATATAACGTCATATTGTACTTGAGACAACAATGCATTGCCTTGTTTCGGGGGTCGTGGCCTTTAATCGATGGATCGAGAAGACATACCCATTATCTTGACCTGCCCAGGGGTCAGTTGTGACAGTGGGTGCCTCAACCTCACTTTCTAGAATCATTTTGTATCTTCTTTTGTAATATTCAACATCTTGATAACAGGATTCACAAGAGGAAAATGTAAATGCATAACCTTGGAGTATTCCTACTAGACCATTTAGGGAGTACATGAGGAACTAGTGATATGAAGAGGGGACTGCCTTCTGCAGATGGATCCATGGTCAACCCATCAAGGCATTGTACGCGGTGTCTTGGAGGAAGACCATAAATTTTGTACTAGCAACGTGGCCACTGAACTGGTTATTCAGATAGATCTAACTGACTAGGGTCTACTCTATCCTATCATATCCCTGGATCCTTATATCGGAGGTTGTTTGGTCATCCTCAGATAACCCCAGCTTCCACAATATCTATGTCGGGATAAGGTTGATCCCGTAGCCGGTGTCAATGAGACAGTGGCGAACATCAACGCCATTAAATTGGCCAGTGATGTACAGCAGGTGGATGTGCCTCTATAAGGGAGAGAATTAATCCTCTCCTAAGAACTAAATGATGGCCTGGCATTTGGCATCCTTGACTGCTTTAGCATGAAAGGCATCTGCAGTTGCTACCTCTGTTTCAAACTGGAGAGGGCTTCTTAAAGCCTCAGTGAGGGCCTCGCCCATATCTAACAACAGCTGAAGGGCTTCAAGGATGGAAAGGCTCATTGGGATTCTAGAGAGGTGCTTGATAACATCATAATTTTGTGCCAGGTGTGAACTTCTGCTTACAGGAGGCTGGTTTACGAATGGAGGCATGCCAGGCCCTATCAGATGGACCGTTGGATGGCTGGTGCTGGGAATGTCCCATTGTTCACTAGTCAAAGCCCGAAGTGTCATTGTCGGATGAGGACTAGATGAATGAGATTGACCTGTAGTCGGGAGAGGCTAGTCGTGTCCTGGGCAAGGTATCTCTGCCTGATCCAGTAGCACAAATGGTTGTGGATGTGGTCTCGACAACACCAGATGAAGAGGATGTGAGTGCTGAGGTATACGCTGGGCCTATTGTTTGGTCTTGGTGGCATGCAAGGAATGGACAGAGGTGCCCATGGACATTCCTCGACAACCCATATAGTTGCAGCTCTGCCAATGATGGTGTCATATTAGGACGTTTGGGAGGTTCTCCTAGCGCTCCCCCTCATTGGGAGTCATATAGGGGTTTAAAAACTCAACGGTATTAACCGAAGCATATGATTGAATATCACATGAAGAGTCATCCACTACTGGGCAGATTTTGGGAGGGATCTCCATCCCAGGAAGCATGAATTCTCTGAGAGTGCAGGACGACGATGGCATTTGAGGGGCATGTTGCTTTTTCTTGCACCGTCGTCGCTTACTATTCTGAGAGGAGGTCAGTAGAGATGAAGATGCAGAAGTGGTGGCCTTAGCTTCAGAAGGCTCTGGCTGATGTACACACACCCTAATGATTTCGTGGGTGTGAGAAACCATCTAAAAAGGCATACAGTCATCATACTTGTCAGACCCATGGTTGGAAACCTGTTGCCACTTGCCTTTGCTATCACTACTACTGTCTGGCCTTTCAAAGATACATGCCACTTTTGCTGGGGTCGGGCCCAACCTAACTATGTTTTTATCAACCTAGTCTTCGATCAAGTCTTTAAATACATATAACATCTTGAGGGTGTTCCCTAGAATCTGATGATTGGGCCATTAGTTGGGCGATCAGTATGATTCGCCTCCTACAACTTTCTGCACTCCGGCAAGCATACTATCCCATGTTCTAGGTCGCTAAAGAAGTTACTAGGGACCTGAGTCATGATGAAAGAGTAAGTATGGTTTCTTCTTTATAGAAAGGGGATATTGGAGCCTAGAAATAATGAGGGGTTGGATGGGCTTTCCGAGTAGGTGGACCCAGATTGTCCCCCCTAGGCAGTAGTGGCGCATTACGCGGGGGCTCTTGCCGATTCTGAAGATGCTGCTAAGCCAGAGGCTGTGATATAAGAGGAGGACCTCAGTGACGCTACGGGTTTGGTGCCACTAGTAGTAACTATTGCAGTTAGGGGAATTCTATTTGGGCCACCACGGTGGGCTCGGGTCTAGAATCTCTCCTTGCTGGAATCACATGGTCCAACAGTCATTCCTGGTTGGCCTGTTTTAGGGATTTCTCAAGGCATTGGGCCTTGTCGGAGAAGTATCAAAATCCTCCAGGGTAATTTTGGTTGATCAGCGATGGAACCAGTTCAGTATTTACATTCTCTATGCACATTGTCAGTAATTTCCATTGAGATACCAGCATGTCAATGGAGTATGTATGCCCCTTCCACCGAGCGATAAATTCCACAACTCATTCATCAGGCCATTGCATGCATTTGAAGAAGTCTGTAATGCTCGATTTCTGGGTGGTAGAGCTGAACTGGTAGAGCAACTGCCTGCGAAGGTCCTCCCAACTAGTTACGAATCTGACAGGGAGCTGGTTGTACCAGACATATACTGGTCCTTACAGTTTCTGAACAAAACAACGGTTCTTGGCAGCCTCTTGCCATGATGGAGTGCCTAACATGGGCCCACACCATGAGTTGAAGTTGGCCAGGTGTCGCGGAGGGTCCCCCCTCCCATTAAATGGGAAGAATGTGGGATTCTCAAATCCTAGATGTTCCGGAATATCATCCACCCATACCGGGGATGGCTTTCCATCTAGTGGGATAGCCACCTGCCGTGTTTCTAATGCCTCAAGGCGAGCTATGAGCACCGCAATGCGATCATCTGGGCTGGGTGACAGAGCAAATTTACATGCAATTTTTTTATCAAATAATGAGTTCTTGTTACTGTTTTTCAATGATAAATCCCATTTATTTCATTTTTTTATAAAAATAATGTGTAATTAGAGTTTTAGAATGAAATGGAGCAAAATTGTGAAAAATGACTAATTCTAGATTTTTGACAGATTTTTATGTCAATGGTATTTTTGTCATTTCCGGTAAATTATAATTATAAATTTTCTTATTCAATTTTATTTATAATCCTTATTTTATTTTCTTCATTTTTTTCTTCTAGAGGAGGAGCTGATTCGTCCATCTAGAGCGTCTACAAAGTCATTGAAGTTGGTCATTTTTTCGGGAGGACAACATGGAAACCACCAATGTAACGGAACACAAACACAAACTACACACAACAAAATTAGGTGTTTCTACATGTTATAGAACTATGAAATATAGGACCGAATCTACAAAAAATTTGGTGGAGGTTTGTAGTCATTAAGGCAACCATTGAACAACATACTTTGGAGGATCCTTCCTAGAATCTTCGTCCAGAAAAATAAGCATTCAATGATAAATTCATAACAACATCATACGGGTTCCAAATGCGCTGAAAGTTGGAGGGTGAACGGAAATCACATTCATGAACAATATTGAAGAAGGGGACCACGTGTTAATTGGCCATTTATGGGACCAACATTGCGCCATCTTTTGGGGGGACGGAAATCTACCTATAAAAGGAGGTCCTCTCCTCCTTCGAAAACATAAGCTCGAAACACAATGCCAAAGATGGATCCCACCAGGGCATGGGCTGGTGTAGCTCCTCTCTTCCCCCCTCATTTTATTTTATTTATTTTATTTTATTTTTAATTTAAATTGTAATTTTAATTTCTTTTCAGTCAGTCCATGTATTTTTTTTCTCTAGCCAATTTTATTCTTTTCTTTCTTTCTGTCACTCTGAATTTCTCTATCTTCCTACACCCAATCCACCAAGTAATCTCATACTCTCAGAAATAAGAGGTTAACTCGAGACATGGATTGGGGGAGGTCATGAAGTTCATAAGTTTTCTTTAATGTTTATTCTAAATTTGTGATAGACTTCAGTTGTATTCTTAGGTGAGGCAAATATCCCCGATTGGGTGACGGGCCCCAATGATATGAAAATCATTCTATTTATATTAAGGAAAATAATATTAATTCAAAAATGAGATTTCATGTTTGAGTTAAAAAAATATAATCAAACATATAATGGAGAATAATGATTGAATACCTAACTGAAACCCATACCATGTACATTCTTTTAACTTCAATCTATTTAGACTTTCATCTAAGTATAAGTTTAGAATTCTTACATTTCATTTCATTATAAAAAATAATTAAAAAACAACAAAAAGAGATAGTTTAGGTGAATTATAATAAATTAAGTGAACCAAAATGAAAGGATCCTCAAGAGAGACGACCCTAGTCAGCCACTGTGTTGCACTAGGAAAAATATAATTGTGTTTGTCCACGCCCCAAAACAGGAGTGCGTCAAAACTAGCACTGTTGATGGGGTACCAATCATTAGTCCATTACTTTTTCTATATTCACATCTTATATAGATTTCATTTATTTTTATAAAATTAAAAAAACAAAAAAAAAACGTGCCACAATAAATTTAAATGATTATTATTATTCATGGACTGATAATTACTCATAGGTGCATCAAAAACAAGAAGAAGAAGAAGAAGATTATAGAAGGAATCAGGTGAAAGAACATAGAGAAAACATTGAACAACTGATGAGAAATGTTGTAAGAGAATTTGACTATGTTCGTGCATTAATAGAGAATCCCAACCCTGAGCGGGATCAGAAACCTGAGGTGGCAAAGGGGATGACTTACCTGCTGAGCTACAGGTGTGAGATCAAGAATGATTGGATGTTTTTTTATTAAATGTGAGGAACTACCTGATCTCCACATACGATACAAGGAAGAAGATTCAGCTCCACTGAAGAAAGAAACCCCCCAAGTGGTGGAATTTGAAGTTATTATGGAGGAGCTGACTACCTACCTCCATCCTCAGAGAGTCTACTCCAAGAGACAGTTACCACTGAGCCATAGATTGAAGCTGAACAGACTTAGGGAGTTGAAACATTATTTGACTCTATCTCTTCTAATTTCATTGAATCTGAATTCTGCATCACTCCTTCTGGATTTGATTATACAAAATCCAACAATCTCAGCTATTCTTTGGAGGATGAAGAAGAACCGATATGTGCACCTGCTGAGGAACATATGGAGCTCCCTAGACAGGTTGAATATTTTTTAAAGGAAACTCATGAAGATATGCTAGTGGATTTTCTATGAGGAGACCACAAAAAAATCTGCTTACGTTGCTGGGGAAGAATTTGATCTTAATACTTCTTGTTTTAATTTTATTCAAATAGAATTTCACTCTGTATTTTCCATTTACTATTCTTTTGATGCAGCATACCTTGAGGAACCACTGAACAGAGAAGAATAGGTTTCAAAAGTAGAAACCAAGAAGAAGGATGATGGCCTATACTTTATCCTACCCCTACCATTCAAGATATACCTCATTTTGAAGGGGGAGCATATAGTGTACTCTATCCATTGATTATCTCTTAAGAACAAGGATTGATAAAAAGATGGGAAAATCCACATTTGGTGGTTCAAATCAATTAAACTTCATCCTCTATCGGACTTTGGATTACAGCTGGTACTGCCCTTTGGAGGCAGTAAAAATTCAGGGTCCACTTGGGGGATCATACCATGATTTAGCTTTACATGTTTGTAAGAAATTAGATTTTAATTTCATTTCTTAGGATGTATTCTAGCATGAATCCCCCTTCCTCCTATATTTTTGAGCCTAAAAGACATGATCCTTATGCTTAATTGTGTTATTTTTTTTCATAGGATCATGATGGAAGATGGAAGCCCTAGAAAGTGAAGAGGAAGGACATGACTATGTTTCATGGAAAAAGGGAGTTTAATTTTAGTGTTTTATATTTTAAACTCTCCACATTTTACTCCATAATATGTTTTGAGCATTAAAGATAAAATTCCATGCCCACCCTTGAATTAATGTTTTATTCGACTTATCTAGGAGACATGAGTTTCTTAGAAACCAAGTGATGACGTGTTTTAGATTTCAATTTTTATATGATTAAATGATTGAAATACATAATTGAATTTTTATATATGGATCACAGATATTGAAATGATTACTCATGATTTTAAGGAATTAATTAATTCATGTAAATGAAATTTCTCAACCATCTTTCATGCTTTGAATTTATGAAATTTCTGTGAATTTATTTATTATTATTACTCATGCCATGAGTGATTTTCAATGTTATATTTCTCATTCCCAAGGGAATTTCTGGACAAAGTACTTTCTATTTATCCTTGAGCATATTTTTTCAGTGATCTTGGGACATGTAACCGACCAGAACTTGAATTGAAACTTGTCAAATCTATTACTGCACAAAAAAACATTTAAAATGATTGAGGTATCCTTTGAAAAGATAAATTTTCCTAAAATACCACCTTTACATAAATCCTTCATTTAGCCCATAGAATCCATGAATGAATATTATAGGTATGATCCATGTTTCAACCCATTTTTATCCATTCCTACCAAACTCTTGGTATTTTCATGATATTTTAATGTGGAAGTGTGGGGTTAAAGGGAATCATGGAGGATGGGATGATACACATTGTGAGGAAGAAGTTTGGGGGTGTTATTGTGGGAATTATAAAAGGTTGTGAAATAAATCATTATACTCTATTTTATGCCCCTCTTGAATTAAAAAAAATGAAAATAAGAAAAAAAAGAAAAAAAGAAATATATATATAGAAAAATGGGTTTTGATTTTTGAGAACCAAAAATTACAATTTTCTAGACCGAAGATCTTATAATCGAATGTGGTTAGGTGATGGATGTGAGGTTTTATCTAATCATAACTTTCGAAAAATGAAAAAAAGGACAAAATAAAAAAATCAAGAGGGTGCACAAATAATCAATTATGCTTACTTGATCATAACCTTTACTTTGAGTTTTGGGAAGTGGGTGTTACTATTTTTTAAGGGGAGTATTTCATTACACTTTTATTTTTAATAGCATGAATTGAACATCAGAGATTATCCTCCTCCTTGAGCCTTAATGTTTAATGCATCAAATCCTACCAACCTTAAGCCTAAGAGTCATTTGAACCTTTATTGCAAGTCCTTGTGATTTTATGTTTCTTTTTCCTTTATAATGTGAAGAATGTAGTTTATTTACAAGATTATGGATAAGGAGCATGTTATCATGATATGAGCATAACTCTACTTGAATTGTATCGTGAGCGATTAGAGAAAAAAATTCAGGTAAATCAGGACAATGCATGTTTAATAATGACGAATCAAGGATCTTGAATGAATGAAAGGATAAGTTCCATCAATTTTCAAATGGGAAAAGAAAAATATGTGAATTATTTGTTTTTTAAAAAATGGGAACATAAATTGATATTTTACGCAAATTTTTTAAAGTTTGATTTTATATTGAAAATTTTTTGATTTTATTGCATTGAAATTTTAATATTGGTCACATTGGTGTCCTCTGATTTCCATGTTGAGCTTTAACGCTTGAGGACAAGCATGGTTTAAGTGTGGGGGTATTTGACAGAGAAAATTTACATGCATTTTTTATCAAATAATGAGTATTTGTTACTTTTTTTCAATGATAAAACCCATGTGTTTTATTGTTTTATAAAAATAATGGGTAATTTGAGTTTTAGAATGAAAAGGAGCATAATTGTTAAAAAAGGCTAATTCTAGATTTTTGACAGATTTTTACCTCAAGGGGATTTTGGTCATTTCTTGAAAAATATAATTCTATATTTTCTGGTTCAAATTTTGTTAGAATCCTTATTCTATTTCATACATTTTTTTCTTTTGGACCAGGAGCTGATTCGACCATCTACAGGGACTAAGAGTTTATTGAATTTGGTCATTTTTTTAGGAGGACAGCATGGACACCACCAATGTAACAGAACCCAAATGCAGACTACACATATCCAAGGGCATTGTTTCTACCTGGAATAGAACGAGGACATACAATACCGATGCTACACCAAATTTGGTGGTGTTATGAAGTCATTAAGGCGGCCATTGATCAACATACTAATGGAGGAACCTTCCTGGAAGCTTCGTCTAGAAAAATTATCCTTCAATGAAAAATTCATACCTCCTTCATCCAGGGTCCCAATGCACTGAAATTTGGATGGTGAACGTCCAACACTTTCGTGAACAATATTAAACAAGGGTTCCACATGTGAATCGACCATTTATGGGTCCAACAACATGAAAACATTCGGTGGATGGAAATATGCCTATAAAATGAGTCCCTCTCCTCCTTCCAAAACATCAGCTCGACACGCAAAGCCAATGCGGGATCCCATAGGGGCATGGGCCACTTCTAATCCTCTCTTACCCCCTAATTTCATCTTTTTATTTTATTTTATTTTTAGTTTTGTTTTAGTTTCAATATAAATTTTAATTTGAATTCTTTTTAGTTAATCAATGCATCTGTTTTTCTCCATCCACATTTTTTCGTTTCTTTCTTTTTGTCTCTCTCATTCTCTCTATCTTCCTACGCCCAATCCACCAAGTAATCTCATACTCTCATAAATGAGAGGACAACTTGAGACTTGGATTGGGGGGAGGTCAAGAAGTTCATGAGTTATCTTTAATGTATATTCCAAATTTGTGATAGACTTGAGTTGTATTCTTGGGCAAGGGGAATGTCCCCAATTGGGTGATGGTCCCCAACAACATGCAACTCAAGCTATTCCTATTCTGGAAAAGAATAGTAATTCAAACATGAGATTTCATGTTTGAGTTATAAAAATAGAATCAAACATATAAAGTAGAATAATGATTGAATCCCTGGGTGAACCCCAAACCAAGAACATTATTCATAACTTCATTCTGTTTAGACTTGCATCTAAGTATAAATTTGGAATTCTTACATTGTATTTCATTGTTCTAAATAATGAAAAAAACCATAAAAATGGATAGTTTGGGTGAATTAGAATAAATTAAGTGAACCAAAATGAAAGGATCCTCAAGAGAGACGACCATGGACAACCACTATGCTACACTAGGAAAAAAATAATTGATTTTGTCCATGCCCTGCAACAGGCGTGCATCACTGGGTCCCTATCTTGTTGGGGATCCCTAACCACGAGCATGTTGCCGGGCTCTTCAACATATTATAAAGCCTCACCAACTCATTGAGAAGACAGTGGAGTGGCCCTTGGGGCTTCTGGGGAAGCCCTAGCGGGGTTACGTGGATTGTTGTGCCATTCAGGTGGGTTTGGAAAGAGATATTGTGCCCTCTTTCCATGAGGTCCGGCTTCAGGTCTGCCCACAAGTGCTGTATGATCAGGGTTTCTTGGGGGCATCTCATCGAGGGGTAGTTGTTCCTGCCCCTTCTACCCTGGCCTAGGATTACCGTAGTGGGTTTTTCACTCTGCAATACGTTTTGCAGGGACTTTGTGGACCAACATCATCTTTCCAGAAAGTTTTCAACGCAACTTGGCCTTCTCAGAGACTTCCTCTGTCTTCTACACTAAGGCGGAGGGGTCAGAGTGCTTGACAGCTCAGACGTGCTCTTGGCCCTTATTGGCATTGCTGCCGAGTACCAACCCCTCAGTAGGCGTAGGGAGACCTAGTAGGTTCCTCTACTGGAGAGTAATCCTCCCCAATGGGTCCAACAGTGGTGGAACACCCACATGGAGAAAGTCTCCATTGAGAAACTCCAGCTCGTTTTCCTTGTCCACTATGTTGGCTATGTGGACCGTGACCCTTCCTTAGGGAATGTCCTCAATATCGCATAGCGATACGGGCTGCTGCCAGATAGGACTCAAGAGGAGGGCATCGTACTACCCCCAGCCATGGATTTTCACATGGGGGGTAGCCTCCCAGATGATTTTGTGGAGTACATTGACACTCTGAATGCATTTCTATTGGAGGGCTTCACAGCGACGTAGTCACTTGGGGCTCTAGGCCACAGGGAGCACAACTAGATCGAATAGAAGGCACTGCTCGCTGATGACTTTGAAATGCATTTGGATCCTTGGATAAACCACTTGCTGATGTCGAAGAAAGAAGTTTGTTTCCCAGATAGTGTACCGGAAACACACAACTTCCCTTGGGGTGAGGGACTCATGTATGGAAAAATCCTACGCAGCTGCGGGCCAGAACTTCTCGGGGAAGTGGTACACTGCAAGGATGCTCCAGAAGATCCTCAGCTCAAATTCCGGGTTTGGCCCTTTATTTCCACACTCGCCAACTAGGGGTAGCTAAGGAACTGGAAGTGGTACTATGGCAGACCGCTGGGATGGAAGGTTGGCCAGTGGAGAATACGACGAACGAGTTGTCTGTCTGCTGATTCTCAGGTTTTCCTCCAAAGAGTATAGCGACATGGCTGCTACGTCGTGATAGGAGGGGCCGATGGCCATCGTTCTTGGTTCAGGGGCAAGGGCTGCTGGGGGTGGGGGGCGCTGCTGCTCGCCCGCCATTGGTCCCCAAAATAGCTCTTCGTGATCTCTGGTGGAGGTAGAGAACACTTCCGGTGATGATGGTGGTGATTTCATGACTGTATCCTGTGGGGTTGCCATATTTTCATCCTCCATGATAAACCAACTGAGGGAGGTGGTAATCTTGTGGACCTTGCATTCCGAGAGAACCAGGCTGATGTGCCTTGTTCTTGCCCCAGCCCATGACTTATATGATTGAGGGGAGGGTTCCCATGTTGAGGCGTACTCTACTTCATATTCTAACAAGCGGGCTGGTTTGATCTCTGTCTGGCCCTTCCCCGGATTCTTCTTCTGGTGGCGACGACCCACCTTCCAGCCCTTGGGTGACTCCTTGGGACAGGGTTGTTCCTGACATGGGGTCCAATGGCTGCATTGTTTCTGGGGCAGAGAGGGTTTCCACCCGACAAAACCGGGGTGAGAGGATCACCGAGACAAATGTCTAAAGGGACATGGGAAGTACCTCCATGAATAACACAAGATCTGGAAAAACATACAATGGGAATGGAATGAGAATGGGGAGGACCTCCGTGCATTATGCGGATAGAGCAAGGTTGTCCTTCACCACTCTAGTTTCCAGGGTGAGGATGACCTTCACGAGCTTCAGAGAGAACGTAGGGAGGATCCCCACATTGAAAAGAGAGTGGATGTGCAATTTACCTCCACCGGCGGTTGGGAGCAGGAGGAACAACTCCATATCCAGTGTAATGGGCATGAGAGAGGCTTCTTTGTCGAGCATCACTGTTGTGGGGAAGACCTTCATTCGGATTGGCGGTAGCATGATGTGGAACTCCATGTCAATACTTAGAGAGAGGAAGGTCCACGCTCTGTGTGGTAGTAGTATGGGGAGGACCTTCGTACGCAGTGGCATCATTGCAGGTTGGTTCGCAGTGACTAGTGCTCGTGCCTGCAACCATGAGCATTGACCCAGATTTCCCGTGGGGCAGTTGGGGCCTCGATCCCGATTGGGCTATAAGCACCCCTGCTCACCATGTGCAGGGACAAGATGATATTCATCTTTGGTGGCTCGTGCCATAGTATCCATCGACGTTGACGCCCCTTGGAGGGAATCCTCCTCATCTCGTGGACGATGCTGGCGTCGGGTTGGATGTGTCAGGGCTGGTGGTGCGGGTGCATATCTTACCTACTTCTTCTTTGGAAAGCCCGAGCGGCAGTGCTGACATAGTCGAGTGGGTGCCTTTGCTGGGAGCCCCTGGATTGGGACACTAACTAGGCAGGGCCGGACATCACCAGCCTCATCAGGGATGTCTGCTCCTTGATTAGGAATGTTTGCTCCTTGATCGAAATAGGATGATGGGATGTCGGTTCTTCCTTCTAGGGATTCCTCCTCAGGATTCATCACCTAGTCCGGGTCTCCCTCATAGACTTAAGACGTTGTTCGTGAAACTGTTCCCGACACCATATATTCATGAACACCAGTTAATTATGCTGAATATTTCAAGACATTCCATGGGGTCCGGTCCAGGTAGAAACCTCCGGTTAGGGTAGTAGTCATGTTGGTCATCACTGGCGTGTCTGGACATTGGGGACTGGTGTGTCTGTATTTTTTCCCTTATTATACGGCTTCTCGAGGGCATAGAATCCAGAGGAATCCCACATATATCATGGGGAATTGTATTCCATGGGCATATATTTTAGGTTTTCCTCAGCTTCCTATGCTTATCACAGTGTATTCCTGAAATTTAACATTCAGTGAAGATGTGTGGGGCTGATCAGAACATTGAGTAGAGTAGATCAGATGGAGGAACCCCCTGAGGGAACACCGCCATTACATCCATCACGTGGGTGGACTCTCGAATGTTGTTAGTTGGAACGAGGAATGGGGTGGCAAGATTCCACTGGGATGTGGCGGCCGCGTATGAAACAGGATGGTGGGTGGAAGGTTCATTGTAAGGGATGGTGAATGGGATGACATCGTAATGATGATGAAGTTGATTTTAGGCTTGAGCTTCGAAAAGTTTTCCTACATATCCCCGTGGTAGGGAATCAAATTCCATGTAGTTCATCTGATGTCTGCTTACCGTGTATTTGGAATTTCAATGGCTTACCACTGGATGAGGTCCCAACATCATACCACTGCAATGAAAACTACTTACCACTAAATGGAGTGACAACAGCTTACCGCTGAATGGTGTGACAATGGATTACCACTGAATGGAGGTCCATAGTTTTATATCATGTACTATGGGGTTGAACCGACATTAAGGGGGTCAGAACCACAAGGTGTTGGGCTTGAACCTCGCGGAGGCTTCCGCAGTACCTCGGCTTGTCAAGCATCAAAGACCATGTAGTTTTAGTGGTGGCTTTTGGATTACACTCATGGTTTCCCAGGGTGTTGGTGGACAGACGAGAATGGGGTCAGAAAAACCTGGTGGTGGTGGGATTGAACCTCAGGAAGGCTTCCTACGTACCATGCCTTGAAACAGATCAAGGTCCTCATAGTATGGGAATGGGGTGTGTCAGAGAACCGATGTGAAGATGGACCTGGGTTCAATGGGTGTTGGTATTGAACCTTAGGGAGGCTTTCTATGTACCATGCCTTGACATGGATCAGTGTCTTCATTGTTTGGGTTGGAGCGTGTTGGAGAACATATGTAAATATGGTCCTGAGGTATGATGGGTGTTGGGCTTGAACCATGGGGAGGCATCCTACATACCGAGACATGACATGGATCAAATTCCTCGATGTTCGGGTAGGGGTGTGATGGAGAACCGACTGGAAGATGGACCTGGGTTCCGATGGGTGTTGGCCTTGAACCTCAGAGAGGCTTCCTACATACCATTCCGTAACATTGATCAATGTCCTCACATTTTGTGAAGGGGGCATGTTGTAAAACCGATGTGAAGATGGAATTGGGGTCCAATGGGTGTTAGGCTATAACCTTAGGGAGTATTCCTACGTACCATGCCTTGACATAGATCAATGTTTTCATAGTTCGGGTAGGGGCGTGTCGGTGAACCGACGTGAAGATGGACATGGGGTCTGATTGGTGTTGGGCTTGATCCTCAGGGAGGCTTCCTACGTACATTTCCATGACATGGATCGAAGACATCACAGTTCGGGTTAGCGGTGTGGGGCTTACACTCTTGGCTGCCCAAGGCATTGGTGTGAGGGATAGTGCATACTCTAAGCCCACATGATTCATTCTCGGTGTGAGAAACAAGAGGTAGTAAAGACCTGACGATCACATCGCAAAAGGTAAATTCGTGCGATGTAGAGTCGGGATTACATGTGGATCAGCCCAGGGAGAGAGAGATTGGGACATACACCAGGATGGAGGCCCATGGTGACAAAGCGCAGCGGGAGGGGGATTTGGTACCGGAGAAAGGAAAAGCACCATTTCTCACCACGCCCTTCGCTGTCCCTGGGGACCAATGATGAACGAATGAGCAAGGATGCTACATCCAGTAAGAAAATCTAGGGGCTTATGCCAAGGTGTCTTCCCTTTCCCCGCTGACAAATGCCACTCCTATAAAAATAATATCATCCTCTATGAGGGGTGATCTCATTCCTGTGGTGACTAGTGGGAAAAGAGAATGTCCATGGTGGGGGGCCTTACATGTGAGGGACGGGGCAAGGTCACAGTTAAACGTCATGTTCTGAGGATTTGGGTGCTTGGCAATTAAACATCCTACAGCTTGGTCGAGGTTGGTTTTCTCCGAACCCCTATGACATACATTACCGGTTCCCTCTTCTCTTTGTAGCATAGAAGGGACATGCAAAGACATAGTGAGGGGGTGACACAGAGTGAACCATCAAGGGGCCCATATTAGCATGGCTATATGAAGAAGCAATATCCATTAGCATGCCTACGTGAAGAAGCATGAGGAGAAGCAACAAAATGGGTGGTGTTATCAATGGTACTCTAAAATCACATCGTGCAAACGTGGAGGGTCGCATGGGAATAGGGAATACCAAGCATTGGAGTTCATAGGTAGGGGCCTTGTGAAGCTCTGTTGCTCCACGTGGCAGAGGGAACCTGCGAAGGGTTGTGATTTGCAAAGTGGGGTGCCTTTGCCATAACATAGGGAAGAGGTGAATATGGGAGGTGCTTCATGAAGTGGAAATGCATTTGTGGAGCACTGCCTCATAGAGAAAATGTGCCTCGTGAAGTAAGGTGTCATGAAGCAATGTGCTTTGCGAAGTACAGTGACACATAGTTAGCATTGGGATCTTGTGTACATGAATGGTGTTTCATGAAGCATAAAAACTCCTCGATGACCCAGGTCCCCTTGGGGATCCCCTTCCTCCGTGAAAGCACTTCGGATTCGTGAAAGGCATCCCTCCTAGAAGATGGGATCAAAACAAGACCAGTGGGGAACTTTGCAGAGAAGAAGTACCTCGCACAACTAATGATTCATAGAGCAGAAGTATTCTTCACGATTCGAGAGTTGGGAAGTCGAAAGGTCTGATTTTCCATCCTATGGGCTCATGGGGAGGCCGATATTTATAGGTAATAGGGGCAGCGAAGTGGAGCTTATGCGGTCAAAGAGTGTCTTTTTTTCATCATGGAGGGTAGATAACATAAAATTCGGTCATAGAGCATCCCACCTCTTTCCTTTGCGGTGGGCTCAGGAACGTCAAATGCATTTGTGGAATGGCCCGCCTCCTTGCTTCATGGCAGGTTCGCGAATGACATATGCATTTGTGGAGTTTCCCACCTCCTTTTTTTTGTGGCAGGTTTGCAAACGGAAAATTCATTCGAGGAGCCGCTCGACTCCTTGCATTGTGGCGGCCGTGGTGCTAAGGGGGAGCCTCCGCAATGTGGCTTTGCGAGGCAGTCAATGGGGCCTTCTTTTGGGTTTCTTCTCTGTCCGGAATTTTGGTGACAACAATGGAAATATAATATAATATAATGTAGTACCTCCCTAAAAAAATACATATTCTACTATGTATTTAGATAAGGTGAGGAATTTAGAGAACTAGACATAGAAAATGTTTAGGTTTATTCTCCAACTCTACAATAAAAAATCTAGTATGGTAGTAAAAGGGGTTTTAATATCCAATTCTATAAAACTCATGGCCTTTATTTCACTAGATTACTATATATTCTCTATCTAATCCTTTCCAATGTGATAAATCAGATTTTGTTAAATGTGTCACCCAATGAACTAAAGCATGTGTCTTGAATAAGTCCCACTAAGTTATGTGATTAGAGGTGTATAATTCCTCATAATCCTTAAAAATTTTTGACAAGATAATCTTTGTTAAAGTACTCATACATGTTGTTGAAATATAATCTAAAGGAACTTGTGAAACAACAGTTGTTAGGGCCGAAGAATCTCTCTCAACAAAAGGAACGACATCCACTTATGGCCTAGGATTATTTGGAATATCTGAAGTAAATACCTAAATATCATGTGAAACATCTATTTTAATAATCAAGGATCAGATAAGATCTATAAAAACATTAAATAAGGGAAACAAATTCCCTATTATTCAGTGTTCTTATGTCCTCATCTATGTTAAAATTGTATAAGACATGCCTGTAAAATCATGATATTCATTCCCACTCATCAGAATCCGTGAAATCTACCATAGTATTAGTCAAGGAAACAAGATCAACATTTGCAGTGTCAACTCATTGGCTAAATAATCTAGTGGATTCTTCAAAGTAATAGATTCATTCACCTCATTAATATCAAATTAATTTTCATTAACTTTATAGAAAAATTATTGGTCAATCATCAAACCATTTAGAAATAGATACAATTGGATAATAATGATGAATATGGTTCGTTTCATGATCATCATGATCACCATGATCAGATCCATCAAAACCTTTATCTAAATATTCTTCTCTGACATATTTATCATCTCCACAAGTTCTATAACCTCTTTCTTATTTATCATCTCTATAATCATCATCACCATTATAATCATTATCATATATATTCATAATTTCAATATAATATTTATACGATGAACTCTTATAGTGTTCCTATAGTAAAAATTTTATTTACTCATCTTTATTCCTTGTACAGAAAATAATTTATCTAAAAAGTATATATATTGGAAGACTATGTTGAAGAAAAGTTACCATTGGGATCTTATAAATATTACGTTTAGTACCCCCAAAACTGTTATTTAATACTCATAAATTGGTGGACAATCCACCATTTATTATTTCTATTAATATGAGTACTCTACAAAATCATCTATCTAAATGCCAGGATAAAAAGAAATTATCTAGATAGAAAGGGTCATCTAACAAATTTAAATCCTCATAGGTTTTATCAACATCTACAATTCTCTCCATCATCTAAGGGTTTCATTTTAACTTCATTATTTTACAGTTAACATTAGTCAAGAAAAATCCTTCCAATAACCCTTCAAAATCATCTTCCTCAAAAACTAATCCCTTGGAATCAAGCATGGAATTAATTAAACATAGTAAAAATAAACGAAATATGTCCACATTGATGTCTATCATATCTCCATCATAAGAACCATTAGATACTTTCACTTATACAATTCTACTTCATATTTAAAAATGAATAGGAGATTCAAATTATGATATTTCATCAAGTTTGAGTCTCCTTCTCTAGGAAATAACATGTTCTGTATAAATTTGAATAGAAATATTCACTCACTATACAATTTAGATAAATTAGATATTCTTGAATAGATATATCTTATCGGCTCAAAATGGTGCATTTTCATATTAAAAAAATAAATATCAATTTAAATAGAACCTTCATATTAATTTGAAATTTTTTTCAGAAGAATATTAATGAAATAAGACAATTATTTAAATGATAAGTCTACCTTCATACTATAAATCATGCTTTTTATCCATCTTTTTCCTTGAAAACTAATATTTAAATATTAATAAATTTTTTAAAGTACAATTGGATGGAATGATCTACCAATTTTTTATAATTATCCATCCTACATTTCTCCTAGATGGCCTCGACGAACAAAAATTTGCTAGACAACAAACATTCACCATTTACGTATTTATCCTAAAAAATGTATGGAATTCAAGTTTCCTGTTACACAAATTGACTAATGGTTTTCATAATTATCCATATGGTCTCTTATAAGATGATGAATCCTTTGATACAAATAGTAAATTCAAATTTCCCTAACAATTCCCATCAATTGATGGTTTATGTGAGTACATGAGTAGGTTATCAGTCATGAGAGAAACGGTAACATAGAGGTTTGAGGGAAAAAATGCATGAGGGAGAGGGTGATAAAAATTTGACGTAAAAGCATGATTATATCATTAACGAATTTTAATAATGGCAATCAAAGTTAAATATATAAATTATAATGATATAAAATAATTAACAATTTTTTTTATTATAGTGTTTTATTTACCATAATGTATTTCTTCCAGTTGTGAGTAATCTTCAATGAGGGTAATTTCAAATGTTGTGTAATTTATAATGGTTTTTAATTTTAAATTATGCATAATTTATTATAGTTTGTAAGTTCCAATGTTGGGTAATTTAATAAATTGGTTAATTTATAGCGTTGGGTAATTTCCATTGATGAGTAATTTATATTAATGTCTAATAAAATTTAATCATCCTTAATCCATGTTTGAGGTTGTATAATATATCATTTTTAAATTTCCCAGTAAAAATAATATCTATATAATATTTAGTTCCTATAATTTCAAGGGAAATATCACCATTCTGTTAATAATCTCTATAACATTTGGGTCTAACATCAATGTTCATTCTTCTATATTAATAAACAAGATTCATATAATTATAAATTAGACTTGGGATGTCAAAATATATATATATTCATGACTGAATTGATATCCATAGTCTACCATATTTTTTTTCTCCTCACAATTTATTCCAAATAACTTCCATCAGATTTGTATTAAGCACCAGTAGTAGAAATTGTAAAAAAAATTCATTCTTAATTCACCATGATAATAGAGTCTTTCAAAATGATGGGACGTTTCATACGTGGGTTTTCTATAAATCATGAAACCACCAAAATCATCATCAAAATTACTCACTATGCCAAATAAGTTTCATCTAGTGTATATGAATCCTAAATTAGATATATATTTGAGGAATTTGAAAATCCTTTTTTACACCTTGTAAGTGTTACTCATTATAGTTTTCAAATAATGAGACCATATACAGACACTAAACATAATATCAACATTTCTAGATTTTATATACGACATTTTTCTTTTCATATCTCTATAGTTTAGTTGATCCACTTGTTTCCTAGAATCATCATGGAAACTTATATTCATACTCATGGTAGTTTAACTAATTTTAAATCGTTCCAAACCAAAAATATTTAGAAGATATTTTATAGACATAAATTTAATTGAAATAATTCCTTCCTTATTTTGAAAAATCTAAAAACCATGAATGACTTTTTATGCACTAATCAGGCTCATTTGAAATTCATTTGTCAACATCCTTGAAAAATAATCACATAATGAATTTTTTGAAGGTCCAAAAATAATATCTACAACATATATTGGAACAAAAAAATAATTTGTTGAAATTTTTTTAATAATGAGGGTATGATTATCTATAACATTTGAAAACCCATTAGAAATTAGAAATGATATGAGCTAATCATACCAGCCTCTTAGATCCTGTTTTAGAGCATATAAATATTTTTTTACATTAAATATATGATTTAGAAAAAGTGTATCTTAATGGGGGTTGTCAAAAAATATTGACAACCATATTTCTAGTTATTAATGAACATTTTACATATATTTGATATTGATTGAAATATCAAATGAGCTTCATATGAATGAATTATTCTAAGCGCTTCTTGTCCGACTACTGGTGAAACAGTTACCACAAAGACCATACCTTCTTTTTGATTATAAACATATGTTACTAACCAAGATTTATCTCTTATTATAGTCTGTGACACATTAGCCTTATTTATAAATAACTATCTGGGGCAAAAAATAAATGTTTTTTAGGCATATTTGTTAGTTCACAAACAATATTTCATTAAAATTGGTTATGTTTTTATTACATTTAAATCATTTAGAATTCATCATTAATTATATAAGTTATGTTATTATGTTATGGTTTTAAAAAGAATCCCGGATTATAAACATTATATCAAATAGAATCTATAGTATTTTTATTTCTCTATAGGTCTCCAACTACAACATTTAATGTATTTCATCTATCTGTCCTATCAAATAGTCAAATAAAATTATGGTCATCCCACTGTCATTTAAGGTTTCTATTCTGAGTTGGGAATGTTCCATAAAACTTGATGAGTTTTTTATTTATAATATGATTTTTAAAATATTGGGAATTAATTTTCCAAGTATAAATATCATCCAAAATGTATTCTTAATTGTGATAGGATCATATTAATATATTTCATCCAACCAGAAATGAACATACACTTCCATAGTATTGTCTCATTGATTATACACTCTATATGATTTAAAATATATTGAATCACCTATGAAATTCCATCATGACCCTTAGAATCAAACTGTTTAGGGTTATCATTATTGTAAAGAAAAAATATTTGGAAATGATAAGCTCTAATGTAATTAACCATAGGTGTTATAAAATTCTGCAATTCATTAGGGTTTTTTGTTATGAGATGTATGATTATTTTATAATTAATTATATAGAATAATGTATTCACATTGTAGTACCCCAATTTTTAGTATGTATCCCATACATAATGCTTCTAATGGTTATAAAGTTTAAAGGTGATGAATGGGAGATTCAAGAGTACTTTTAATGATGTATTGTGGCAAAGGGGAAGTCGCACGGGTGGCAAACAGTTTCTCTAAACCGTGTAGATAAACCGTGCGTAGTTGGTCTTTCGAGGAAGTAGCTCTGAAACAGTTGGAGCATGGTTCAGGAGACCATGTGAGGAGGTCATACGAGGGTCTTCAGAGGTAGTCGATAATGCATGGGTAGCGCACAGTTTGTCTAAACCACGAAAATTAACTGTGTGAGCACTTAAATGAGATCCTAAAAAAGTGGATCTCACTCGTATTGTCCTCTAAATGTCTCATTTTTTACCTATGTAGCCATAACATGAGATTTTTCTCCTCCTTAGGCCAAATAAGTGTCTCCCATCATTCCGGAAGTGATATGAAGGCTTCCTTTGATGAATCAATGTCGGATTTTTGAGGTATGTGATTGTTCTTCATCGTTCTTGATCAGTTTCATAGATCTACATAGATCTATTTCTCCACTTCTCTTGTTTCCATAGATATACACCCGTTATGGGATGATATAAGTGTTTTTATTTCAAATATGATGAGATTTGGTTTTGGTCTTTATAGGAGAAGAGATCTAAGGCGGGTTTTTGAAGAATAAACCCGGTTTCCTTGTGTGTTCTTTGTTCGTTTGTGATTTTCATCAAAACCATAAGGGTATAAGGCTTCATTCTCAAATCAACATAGTAGAACTGATTGAAATGATTTAAAATTAATAGTGTGGTCTTAAATTTATTGTCATTTTTTGTTGAACTGTTGTTGGAAACCTTCTTGATTTATGGTTGTAGAATATGGAAAATTGGGGATTTTGAATGAGTGCTTTGGTTCTTTATTTTAAAATGGGGATTTTCTGGACTGTGGATCATGATTGGGACAAGATGTTTTCAATAAAAGGAGAATTTTTTATTGAAAATAAACATTTCCTTGAAATTGGGAGTGCTTTGGTTTTAAAAAAAATGGGGTTTTGTTGAAATGGATTTACATTAAGACTGTTTCGAATTGAAATGGTTTTGAAGGAAATGGATTTAAATAAAAATGTGTTTTATTGAAAGGGGGTTTTTGGAAGGTCAATCAGAATTTTTGGTGTGTGTTCATTTTGATATTCGGGGCATGGTTGAAATATGACATTGTGCTCGGTGACAAATGTTTAATGGCACATGGGAATTTAATATACATGGCTTGGTGGAAATATGACTTCGTGATCAGTGCCAAAGGAGTAATGGAACATTAGAAACTATTACCTTCTGAAGACATGGTATATTGATGAGAAACTGCTCATGAGTATGGAACTATCATAACGTGCATGCATGGGTCGTTACATGGGTTTATGGAATGGTAGGCTAAGCCAAAAAGGGATATTGTGAAATGGTTTTAAACGTTGTTTAGTGTTTTTCATGAAAAATAACTATTAGGAATTTTTTTTAAATGGGACATGTATGATTTTATTTATGATTTGTTTTATAAACATGATTATATTTGGGTACAATCTGTTTTTGGGAGATTGTTTTATATAAATTATTTTATATAACTATTTATAAATTTTCTGTCATTGTGGCATGAGTAGGGAAGACATTGGGGAAAAAATACTAAATTTTATACTAACCACTACTTTGGAACTTTGTTTCTATTGCATATGTCTTGTTTCAGGATACAAGTAAAGGTAAGGCACCTCATTACTAGTGGTTCGTGGTGATTTATGGGAAAGGTGGTGGTGCTTGGTGTGGAGTTGTGGACTGTGTATTGTCTTATTTTGGGTCCTTTTTTTAGTCATCCACATAGTAATATAATATTGTGTTTGGTTGTTTTGGTTTTGGATTGTATTGTGGAACAACTTGAATGTCTTTTGGGAATACAATCTTGAATGTTTTATTGACATGCATCATATAGTGGCTGTTAGAGGATGGTTTGGTTGGTTTCTTTCTTATGGGAAAATCATTCCCCACTATTCCTTGGATCCCTCAGCATTTATTTCAAGCCTTCGGAACCTTGGGAATGTTCCTTAAGGCCATGTAACCCTCACCACCTCCTCAAGAAAATGAGGTAGGGGTGGGATGTTACAAGTGGTATCAGTTTGGCCCTTCCATGGTGGTACAATGGTCATCAGTGTTCTTGGTCTTGGAGTTGGAATTTCATTTTGTCTATTCCTTGGGTTGGAATCATAAAAAGGAGTAGGTTTTTTGGAACTTCAATTGTATAGGAGTAAAGCACATCGCTAACCCATTTATGTTTAATTTCAAGATACCTTGGTGTGGGGTACATAAGTGTTTTGGATACACTTATAGAATGTTGGAAATATCATTGTCATGGATTTATCCAATCAGATGAGCATGAAATTCATAGTATAGGAATGAACTCCTACTAGGATTTCATATCTCATTGTGAGGAATGATTTATGATTTTGTGCAAGGTGTTGATTTTTTTTAAAAAAAAGTCAGAAATTGTTTTCAAGTGAATGATTTTGAAAACATGATATTGGGTTTATTTTGAAAGTGGGTTGATTTTCAAAAAGCATGTTGAATGTTTTCAAAAATGATTGAACAAAGAAAATGTATATTTTGAAAAATAATTTTGTGATAGTAGATGTGATAGAATTTGAAAGTCTAACCCATTAGTTTCTAGAGAGTGAGACTGATGGAGTTTTTTGTTGGTTTATAAAATACTACCCAGTAGGCATCATCGAAACCATCCCGAAGAAGCTACGGAGAATGTAGTTACACCTATACCACGGGTAAACCATGAGATGGTTCAGTGTATTGTCCAGGCTTTTTAGGATGTTGATATGGGGAACCAGAGGAATGAACCATGGCATGTGGATCATACCATCCAGTTCAGGAAACATAATCCACCGAACAATCAGGGTAATGCTGAACCCGAGATGGATGAGGTGTGGCTAAGTAGGATGAATTGTATATTTGATTTCATCAGTACACTATCCGAGTTCAAGGTCAGGTTGGAAAGGTATATGCTCGAGGATCATGCATGTCAGTGGTGGGATTTGGCGGTGCAGGCTAAATTGGATGAAGGCCATACATGGGAGGATTTTAAAGAATTGTTTAACAACTGATTCTATCTTCACATGATCAAAATCTAGAAAACTACGGACTTCATTAGCCTAAAATAGGAGATCCTCTCTGTCACAAAGTATGCGGCTATGTTCATGAATTTAGTCTATTTTTCACTATAGGTTAAAGAAAGTACATCTTTGAGGGCATGCATCTTCGAATAGGGGCTAAGGAATGAGATTCAATCGAAGATTTTGGTGCTCTATATTATGGATTATACAGAGATGGTGACCAGAAAAACTGTTTTTGAACGTGACATCTCATGTTGGATAAGAGGAGGAATGATCAAACCTACAGGAAACGGTGGGAATTCAACTATTGGGAACAAGAGGAAAAGGGACACCTATTTACATGGTGCATGTTGAAATCAGAACTCGATGGCTGTATTAGTAAATCTTCCTCCACGACCCTAGAGCAATGAAGGTTGTTTTTTATGAAGTTTTTCGACCAAATAAAGAGAGATTGTATGAAAGAACCAAGATCATGTTATAATTGTAACAAGATGTGACAACTTCAGCACTATTATCACAGTGCTCCAAGGTCAGGGGATCGAGATACTTCTCATCTATCGCAAGCATTGTATTCATTGACAGGACGCGGGTAGCAGAATCAGTCTCATTAGTAGAGTATAGCTATCCATGGTGATTCTATAAATACCATGAATCCTCAACCAGGGAAACCTCATCATAGAAACCAGGAGAATAATACAATGAAAAAGAAATTGAATGGAGCTGACCAACTGATTTTTGATGATTAGGATGAACCATATAAAGTAAGAGGTATGCTTCATTTGAAATTTACCCTTGTGCAAGTATTGTTAGATACTAGTGAATCCAATTCCTTCATTTCTTATTTTTCAATTGAGTTTTTATTTTTAAATGTGGAAATTATGCCTTCTGTTTTATAAATGAAAACTCCTCTAGGTGAAAGAGTATATCAATCCGTTCTATGTAGTGTATGTGATATAACTGTTGAAGGAGATTAGTTAAAATTGGTCTTCTCGATGTTGGATATGGATGTATATGATGTAATCCTAGGTATGGATTCGTTGACAATGATCAAGGCTCACATCTACTTTTATAGGAAAATAGTTAGTTTGATAACTAAGGAAGATATCGAGCATCTCTTTAGAAGATATAAGACTATAAAGTGAGGCGTGAAGAGATTGTTGGAACCAATGGTTGGAATGATATATTACCAATCGGTAACGTTGACTTTGGCATAAATTGAAGAGATTGAGGAAAATAGATTTTTAGATTTTTTGGATCTATTTCAAAATTCTGTTCCCAAGAACTTCTTAGGTTTACCACTACTAAGGTATGTAGTGTTTATGATTGATATCCTTCTGGGGATCATTCCTATTTCCCTTCCATTTGATATGATGGAACCACTAGTGTTACTAGAATTGAATGTGTAGTTAGAGGATCTATAAATCAAGGTTTTTATTCGACCAAGTACATCTCCAGGGGATGCACTAGTTTTGTTCATGAAGAAGGTAGATGTAATTCTTCAGGTTTTTGTTGAATATCGTAATCTTAACCATGTTTCGATAAATACTAGATACCCACTTCCACGCATTGATGATCTATTTGATCAATTAAAGGGAGGTCAGTGGTTCTCAAGACTTACTTGTGATCAGGTTGTCACCAATTGAGATTTTGGAAATAGGATATTCCAAATACAGCATTCAAAAGTAGATATGGCCACTATGAATATGTAGTCATGCCTTTCGGTCTAACAAATTTCCCAAAAGTCTTCATGGAATTGATGGATCAAGTATTTCAACAATATCTTTATTCTTTTGTTGTGGTGTTTGTGCATGACATTTTGGTCTATTCAAAGACAATGGCTAATCATGTGGTTCAAGTAGAAACAATGTTAATATTTTTGAGAGATCATCGTCTGCATGAAAAATTATCAAAGTGTGATTTTTAATACAAGAAGTACGTTTCCATAGCCATTTTATAGAATCCATATTATCATAGAAACCACTTAATAATTCATTCGAGATACAATGTTTTCTTGGTCTATCTTGTTACTACTGATGCTTTATGCATGTTTTTTAACAACTAGCTTCACCAATGACAGCTCTGACAAAGAAGAATGCTCCATTCCAGTGGACAAAATCTTGTAAGAAGTCTTTTCAGGTACTAAATGTTCTGCTTACATCAGCACCTTTCTTGACCGTTCCAGAATTAGGGCAAAGGTATGGGGTGTATTATGATGCTTCAGGGTTAGGGTTGGGATTTGATTTCATGTAAAGATATCACATGGCTTATTATGGTTCAAGGAAGTAGAGGTTTCATGATAAAAATTACCCAAAACATGATTTTGAGTTAGATTCAGTCATCCATGATTTGATAACATTGATAAATTATCTATTTGGTGAGAACATTTCTATGTTTACAGATCACAAAATCTTGAAACACATTTTATCACAGTGAGATTTGAATATGAGGCAAAGGAGGTGGATGGAGTACGTCCAAATGTTTGAATATGACTAGATGTACACACTGGGGAAATGAAATTTGGTGGTAGCTACGTTGAGTAGAAAGTCATATGCTCACTTGGCGAAAGAAGATTCAGATGAATGGCAGTTGATGTTGGTCTAATCCAACATGCTAGTGGAATGGGAAAAACAAGGTGGTGTTGCAATTTACTTTTCATATATTCTTGTTCCTTATTTAGTATAAATTATCAACTAAGTTGAAAATTTTGATACAAAATTTCTAGTTGTAAGTTCAAAACTCAATGGTGGGGAGACCAATGATGGCTAGAAACTTGAAGGGGGTTTCGTTTTGCGTTTCAGAGATCGGATGGTTGTTCCTATGGTTTATAAAGAACAAATCCTTCATTATTACCACCATTCAAGATGGTTTGTACATACAGGTACACAGAAGATGTATATGGTGTTGAATTCATAGGTTTTGTGGAACGGTAAGAAAAGGTTGGTGGCTGAGTTCCTATCATGGTGCTTAACTTCTCAGCATGTTAAAGAAGGGAATCATAGACCACATAGTATGTTACAATATTTTCCCATCACAATGTGTAAATGGGATCAATTTCCAATGTATTTTTTATAGGTCTTCCAATAATGCTCCGGAAAAACGATGTCTTTTAGTGATAGAGGATCATCTAACCAAGTTGGCACATTTCATCCTTATTCGTGAAACTCATACAATGGAGGATCTTTTAAACATCTATATCTGTGATGTGGTAAAGAAGAATGGTCTACCAGTGTCTATAGTATCTGATAGAGATCTGAGGTTCACATCTCGTTTCTAGAAATCATTATAGCGAGCCCATGGAACTCATTTAACTATCAGCACTGTGTATAATCCTCAAATGGATGGACAATCCGTTCAGATGATACCAATGTTGGAAGAAATGTTGCAAGCCTATGTAATGGATTTTAGTGGCTCATGGGAGGACTATATACCTTTAGTGGAGTTATCATAAAATAACTGCAATCAAGCCTCGATACGCATGGCTCTGTTTGAATCATTTAACGAGAATCCTTGTCGTTCTCCGCTATGTTGGGTGGAAATGAGTGAAAATTAACTAGTTGGGCCACGCCTTGTCCATAAAACAACAGATAAGATCCTATTGATTATAAAGAGGATGTAGATAGCCCATATTCTTCATAAATCTTATGAAGAACAACATTGAAGACTGTTGTCATTCATTTTCGGTGATCATGTCTTCTTAAGGATCTCTCCAAGGATTGTACATCGTTATTTTGGGAAGTAGGGAAAGTTATATCCTTGATACATCAGAACTTTTGGAATACTAGAATCGGTTGGAGAGGTGGCATATCAGTTGGAATTACCAACACTATTTAGTGTAGTGTATAATGTGTTCCATGTATCCTTGTTGAAAAAGTAACACCCAGATCCTGACCATGTGATCATATGGGATAACGTTGACCTAGATTCGGATTCATCATAGATAAATAACCTAGTACGAATTGTGGATAATAAATAGAATGTCTTTCGTGGAAATGAATCAGTCTATTGCAGATTTTATGGAATCATTGTCAGATTCAAGAAGTGACTTGGGAACATGAAAAGGAAATGAAAGAGCAGTGGGCAGAACTTTTTTTTGGCCTGCAAGGGTTGTCTAATTTCTGAGGACAGAAATATCAATGGTGGGAGAATTTAGTACCCCTGGTTTTTTGTATGTAGCCATTACATAATTATTTAAATTGTTATAATGGTTAAAGGTGATGAATTGGAGTGTCGGGAGATCATTGAATGATGTTTTGAGGCAAAGTGGAAGTCGCACGGGCGGCGCATGGTTTATAAAAACCATGCGACCAAACGGTTCGTAGTTTTCCTTTTGAGTAATTAGCTCTTGTATGGTTGGAATGCGGTATGGGAGATGGTGCGAGGAGGTTTTGTGAGGGTCTACCGAGGCAGTGTCTAACACACGATTAGCGCATAGTTTTTCTAAATCGTGCAAACAAACCATGCGACCACTTAAATGAGATCCGAAAAAAGTGGATCTCCCTTGTTTTTCCCTATAAATGGATTTTTTCTCTTAAGAGACAATTACTCGTGATTTTTCTCTTCCTTAGGCCAAATAAGGTTCTCCCATAATTCTGTAGGTGATCTGAAGGCTTCCCTTGGCGAATCAAAGCTATATTCTTAAGGTATGTTATTGTTCTAGATCGTTATTAATCAGTTTCATAGACCAACTTAGATCTACTTCTCCTATTCTCTTGTTTCCATAGATCTACGCCCTTTATTGGTATATCTAAATGTGTGTATGCCATATATGATGAGATTTGGTCTTGGTCATGATTGGGGAAGAGATCTATGTTGGTTTTTTAAGAATCAACAAGTATTCCTTGTGCGTTCTTCATTCATTGTGGTTTTCATCAAAGCCCTATCGTTTGGAGGCTTCTTTCTCGAATCCACTTAGTAGAACTGATTGACATACTTTCTTATTGAATGTGCAGTGGTGAATTGATTGTGATTTGGTTGTTTAAATCTTTATGGAATCCTTTTTGGGTTATGGTTTTGAAATCTACAAAATTGGGTATTTTGAATGAGTTCTTTGGTTCTTGATTAAAAAATGTGTATTTTAAAATGGGGATTTTATGGATTATTGCCACATGGTTGGTAGTATATGTTTTCAATAAATTGTAAATGTTTTATTGAAATTAAATGTTTCCATGAAATTGGTCGCACATTGGTTTTCAATAAAAATGAGGTTTTATTGAAATTGATTGACATTAAGATGGTTTTCCATTGAAATGTTTTTGATGTAAATAGTTTTCAATAACAAGGCATTTTTATTGAAAGGGTTATCTTGGCATTATCGTTGCGAAATTGTGGTGTTTGTTCATTTTGTGTATATGGGGCTTGCTTAATATATGACCTTGTGCTCAGTGCCAATGGTTTAATGGCACATAAGAATTGCATATTTGGGGCTTGGTTGAAATATGACCTTGTGATCAGTGCCAATTGAGTAATGACACATGGGAAATAATTACCTTGTGATGACTTGGAATATCAATTAGAAACCTCTCCAGAGTATGGAACTATCATAATGTGAATTCATGGGTGGTTTATTGTGTTTGTGGAATGGATGGGTATACCAAAAAGGGATATAGTGAAATGGTTTTTAAGGTTTCTTAGTTTTATTCTGAAAATATAACATGATGGGAATTTTTTTTAAACAGGAAATGTATTATTTTGGTTATGATTGGTTTTAGAAACATGTTAATATATGGTTATAAACTGTTTTGGAGAAATTATTTTATATAAATAGGTTTATATAAATTTTGATAACTTTTCAATCTTAGCGGTGTTAGTAGGGAAGTCATTGGGGGAAACCAACTATGTTTTGTACTCACCCCTGCATTAGCACATTGGATCATTTTTAAATGTCATATTTTTGGACACCGGTAAAGGAAAGGGACCTCATTACTAGTGGTTCATGGGGATGCTTGGGATAGGTGGTGGTGCATAGAGCTTGGAGCAGGGTTTGGAGCTGTGGAGTGTGTCTTGGCTTATTTCGGGTCCCTTCTTTAGTCTTTCGCATAGTACTCTGATATTTTTTTGGTTGTATTGTATTTGGTTTGTATTGCTGAACAACATGGTTGCCTTTTGGGAATACATGCTTGATTTTTTTTATTCACATTCATTATATAGTGGATGTTATAGAATGTTTTGGTTGGTTTCTTTCTTAAGATAATATCATTCCCCACTATTCCTTGAATCCTTCAACATTCATTGCCAGCATTTGGCACCTTGGGAATGTTGCTTCAGGCCAAATAACCCTCACCACCTCCACATGCTAATGAGGTAGGGGAGGGGTGTTAATCACATCCTCTACAAAGAAAATATATATGTTCATATTAAATAAAAATTTTCTATAAAATCAATCTAAAATTTATATTTCTACTTTATATAACTACATTCTTGTATGAAGTCCTAGGAAGAGAAAACATGTGAATATATCTATTTTGTGAGAATTTTTTTTGAAATTAATTATATTGAAACTCACAGTCATGAACACTTTTTAATATCTTAATCCTATAACCACTAAGATATTCTACATATTTTTCAAGCATGGTGAAATAAGAGAATCCTTCACTTTGGTGAGATAAAATGAATAACCACAAATATCAAGAAAATTAAACTAAAAGGAAATAGATAGAGTTCTTCCCATTTTGACTTCATACTCTACATGGTCTAAAAAATTCATTGTGATCCAACATTATGAGTATGAAGTTTAATCATCGTTATATGATTGGAAATATATTTTCTGTCGTTTCCCTTTTTAACATGGGTTAAATAGTTTATCTTTTCGGAATTATATTTTTGGTATATATATGACTAACACTTTTCGAGAAATCTTCTTATGAGATTAAATAATTCACTAATCATTATATTATTCAAAAAACATTTTCCTTACCAAATATAAATTCAAAAAATCATTTGGAGAAAATAAACTATCTAAATCAATTGGATTACAGGGGGTAATAGATAACAATAGGGGTAAAAACGCCTTAAAATATCCAAATAATAATTAATTGGTTGTGTTTATATATTACCGATATACCCTTCAAATTTGACCAATTTTTGAGACATATGAAAATGAACGTAACATGATATTATTAATAAAATTTTAAAAATTATATGTGTGACCCTCATAAAAATATTAAAACGGAACTCCCTCAAATTTATATACTTCAAAATACATTTATCATGATGAAAAATACAAACGTATTACCCTAATATAAATATTAAAATTTTATAGGTTTTTAGAATTCCTAAAAGACCAACCCCAGTGTTCTTAATAAGATATCGACTAGTGGTTTCTCTAAATGAATGTTTTCATCTTTACTAGGATATTTCATCTTTAATTTTTATTTTACCATACTCAATTATTTATTTCAAATAATATATAATAATACTTATAACTCCCATATAATTATATTTAATAATATTCATTTCAAAATATTTATCAAATGTCATTCATCATCAAATGCGAAACAAAACAATTGCTCACGTGTGTGGGGGATTGTAACTTCACGAACAGTTTTAATTTGTTTTCTATAATTAAGACACTTGTATAAGAATATAATATATGAATAATGAAATTATATGATAATTATGATATAATAATGAATTGAGTAATTTATATATTATCATATTACATTCCATTTCATCTATTATGTTAATAATATTGTCTCATGTTTATTCATATGACTTACTATCTCCATGAAGTGTTGCTATTAATTTTCAATGTTAATCATTGTTGACTAATATTAAAAAGTTATATAATGAATAAATATGACATATATTAAATTGATTTTATTTTTTAAATGATGTAAATATAATCTAATATCATGTACTGGATCAATCATTAACACTATTCATGGCAATTCATAATAGTTAACAGTTGGAAAAACAAGTAATAAAGAAGTAATGTAAACTAAAGGGTGAAAAGATGTCATAAAATTAAAATACAGTTTCATAAAAATATAATTTTTTTTCTATTATAATTTAATTTAATTTCAAAAAATTATAAATGACATTAATGATAAATCAACTAAAAGGAAGCACAATATTGAGACATATTTTTTATTTTTAACATATTCACTATAATTTTTCTATATACAATCACATGATATATTTATCCTAAGAATATATATATTAATTATGATTAATGATTTAGTTAATGTTTATTATTTTAATGGATTATAATTTAAAATTTAGCAAAGAGGTATGAATTTATTTTTCAATATCATCATCCTTTTGGCTTGTTTATATTTTAATTAAAGGAATATTATCTTTTGTCCATTTATATTCTCAAATAATTTTCTTATCATATTTAAAATTATGGAGTTTCTATATTTTCATCAAAATTTTATTATATATGTTAGTTTAATCATGAAAAGTCATTTTTAAAATAAAATTATTGTTCTTATTTCAATAAGTTAAATTTTTCTTGAATATAAGTTTTTTGAAAATTTATTTAAAAGGAAATTTATGTTAAAAAATTAATTTATTAAGGGAAATTTATGTTATAATTAAAATTTTTATTTGATGAATGTTTTATTTCTGTATTTTTAAAAGGTTTTATTTCGTCCTTTTTTTCATACATGATGGAATTTTTAATGTATATGATAATAAATTAATTTACCACAACCATAATTATTTTGTTATATTATTTTTATAAATAACATTTTCAATAGTTTGATAACAGAATATTTTAAATTAAATCACATTTTAGTATTGTTCATCTATTTTAGTTATTTTACTAAAGGACTATATTTTTTTGAAAACATTTGTTTCTGATGAATAAATGGTCATCTCTTATCTCCTTTTAAATTTTTAGTCATCAAAATTATCACGAAACATTAAATATATTGAATTAAATAAAAAATTAATATTTCATAAATATCCATATTTGTTTAGAATGTATATTTTTAATTAATAAACTATATCCCATGTATATATACGATTTATTTCTATGAAATTTATAACATTATCTTGGTATAATATTTTTAAACAATAATTCTCTAGTCAATAAAAATATTTATAGATAAAAAATTATATTTAATTTATAATTTTCATTCAATTAATGAATAATTCATTTGAAATTCCTTGAAGTGTTGGGACAGATTATAGAAAACCACATTATTCATCGATATATGGAAGCCGATTTTTTTTCAAGGTTAAATGGGTTTTTTTGATTAATATATACCCATAGATTAGTCATTCTGAGAAAAAGTTCTTGATGGTAAAAATATAATGACATATATTTTAATGAAGGTCAATATTATCAAATTCATTCATTAAGAATTCTGTTATTATAATCAATAAGATTATTTCATTAGTGATAACTATTAATGTATTTTATTGACATGTTATGGATTATATTTCATGTGGTTTTACTTAGTAACATTTCTATATTTATTTTATCTTATATAATCTTGAAATCATCAGTTCTACATAACCCTGGTGAGAAATCTACCCCACTAAAATCATATTTCCTTACCCTAGGTTATGGAGATAAATTATATGATTGTTATTCAAGGATGGGCTATTATTAATATTTAATGATATTCTCAATGAAAAATTGCAATCACATTTGTTACAAGCTATCTTATAATTCTAAACTATGTACACTTTTTAGATTAGGCCCCATGTATCAATTCCAAACTAATAATGTAACTATGGTCTCTATGATTCCAGATTCAGATAGTTAAATTGAATACAAGATTGATCATATCACAAAATAATATGAGATTATAATCATCATATATCAACATCTCCCTATCCATCCACCTCTATTTAATTTTTTGTGTGAGGATTCATCATCTTATAATGATGAATACCACACAACATTAGAAACAATTCCATCATAGATTATTTTACAGAAAATAAGTTTATAATTTGGTCAATATATATATCATTACATGCTTTATTAAGCCTCTTACATTTGTAATAAATGATCATGATCTATAGAATATCAGTGTATCCATCTATATCATTGATCATTTTGTTATTAATATACATATAAACTAACTATTATTATGGTATCCTATTTACCATTATAAGAATGACACCATCATATACTACTATGTAAATAATAAACCACCCACTAAACATTTTATAGTTACCAAGATAAGATGCATTCTTTATAAAACCAAAATTTCATATGGATTCATCATATTGAATGTTCTATGTAATTTTAATTTTACTTTATTGAATTAATGGATCTCTTTAACTTTAATTAAATGTTGGTTATCTTTATAGACACAATACCTTCTAAATTTTTTATATACAATTCAATTATAATGTTTTTTATGGAAATAAATTTAAATTTCCATTTAAAATATCATCATCTTAGTAAGTAATTATGTAAATATGAATTATGATTGATTTATATAATGAAAATTGTGAAAAGAAATCATCAATACTTTACTGTAGATGTAATTTACAGACTATATCTCATCCGTGTTCTTTGAATAGACTAATATTTCTATTCATATCGTTTCAATCATGAATCCTAATTTAAACACAAGAGTATTTGCATATACTGGGTGATTTAAAAGAATAAATAAATGGTCTCTGTTTGTGGGATTGAACACTTCATTTATGTATTCTTTAAAAATTTGATCTTATGAGCTTCATTATGTCTAATAACATGACATACATTCATCATGATCAAGTAATAATTGGTCATCAACATTAGGGACTAGAAAAATATTTTCATATTTTTTAATAACATCTCTATTTCACCAATTCAGTACTTGTATCTCTAGAAAATATTCTTCCATGTTGTATATTAATAATTTTCCTATATACATACTTATATATATCTTGATAACCAGCTTAATCGATGACCATATTTATCCCTCCATACATTATGGAGATGTTCTCCCTCTCGAGGAATATTTCACACCTTTCCTCTTGATCGCGTTGTCGAGCGCGTCAAATTAGTTGTTTAATTTTGACAAGAATTTTTACAGTATAGTAGAAACCGTAGGTCGTCTCTCAATGGAGCCTTAGATCATTAATTTAAAAAGATGGTTTTGATTATTAAATTAGAAGGTTAATTAGGTTTTTTAAAACATAGGGGTTTTATTATTAATGATGAAAATAGAAAATGAAAGCGATAAAACAAAATAGAAATTAACAAGATTGATTAAACGTGATCAACCTGGGGAAGTCTCGTGATGCTAATCCTTCATCGCTTCAAGGGATGGGGTTATGATCTATTAATCCCTGGTTTTTAACACCTAGAACAAGAATGCTACTGAGTTTATACTAGGATACATCCTAGGGTTCAGTCGAAAACACATAACGATTCACCGGACACCACCGATGATTGGGTGATTTGTGTTCGACAACATAACCGAAACTCACCAAGGAAACACATGAATAATTAGATGTTCTCTCTAGGTTTTCATGTTATTTCATTGTGATACCATGAAATAAATTTACATGGCCTTGACAGAGCTTTTGTGAGTTCTATTGACCAATATTAATCACACAAGCACCGCAATTGAAAGGGGGAAAAGAAAGTGGTGAATGGTATATGAAACATCACATGAAAGGGTACCCCCAAACATGATCATATGAGTTGAGCATGACATAAAAGTACATAAATCAATAAAATAAGAATAGAAGATGATGAAAAACAACACAACAACCTAGAAATAAAAATATCATTCAAATATTACTACATGAAGCTTGGGATTTACATCACGTTCCTCCCTGGGTGATCACAAGGGGTTTAGAAACACGGGGGAGGGGAAGAAGAAGAATATGTTGAAGTAGCACATCTCATAGCCTCCAGAACTTCTAGAGATGTTAAGAAGACTCCTTGGGGACACCAAAATGGAAGAACCTTTCCTCTTGGCCGAACTAACAAATGGGGAGCCCAAGGTGCATTTTATAGAAAAAATGGAAGGTGGTTTTAGGCACAAAGATTTCATCAATCCACTTGTATCACGCGTTTCGGATTCAAGATAGCCTTATCTCGCTTTGGAGAAAATAGAAAAGATTTATCCCTACCTCTTGACTATCTCCACTGAACTTTTGACACCATTTGGACAACTAAAGATCAAGATATTAAAAAAATTCAGAACACTGCATTTGACTTGGTCCAAATTCAATGGCTTGGACAGATCAGTTCGGATGGGCCCCATAAGAAGCCGAATCAGGATTTGGTTCCTTAATATGAAATGTAGAATATTAAATTTTGGATAGGGCCACAATATTTCATCCCATTGGGATCCAAGTATTTGTGTACTATGCAAAATAGTCGACAGATGTCCATGGATCCATGCAATTTTGGCCCATTTTTCTTCCACTTCATCAAGGGCCCTCCAAATAACCTCCACCTACATTGAAACAATAAAAACAAGTAACTTTTCCCATTATAATATTTATTAACATTTATTGATTGATTCAAACATAAAGTTAAATTTATTATTATATTTGGAATATTCATTACAAAACTAGTTTAAAACTGATGTGTAAGGGTGGAATAAAATAGTGAATCGTGGTATGATCACACCCCCACACCTAAACATTAGCACTCCTGGGCAAAGTCACATATCCAAATACAATGATTCATATATATATATATATATATATATCCAAAATCTTAATGATTTATCATTTGAGGAAATTTTATTTAATGTAAAGTGCTAAATACACGAACCACACCAAGGAGTTCTTCTTAGTGAAAATAGAAAATGATGTCTCATAAATCATATCATAGATAAATTCAAAAAGATTCAAAATAACCAATTGAGAAAAGAATTCAGAAGTAAACCATGACACTAACTCTCCATGTGTGTGTGTGTGAACCATTCCTTGCTATTTTTTCAACTTGATATCTAATAAATATATGTTATTTTAACATTATTCAGCTTTAAATGATTTTTCACTGAACCCGTCCTACATACTTTTCAATCATATTTCAAGACCCACTCATTTAAGCATTCCCAGAAGTCAAAACATAAGCTCCAAACCAAGATATCCCCATATGATTTACATTTCATCACTCCCCTCATTTATTATATTTTTTTGAAGTTGCAATTGGAAAAAATCTCACACTCATCTCTCAACCCTTGTTTGATCTCCTCACGACACTAATTGTAGTAGTTATAACAAGATGAAAGGTTGAGGAGGAGTGGTTTTTGATATGCCCAAGACACAACAAATTTTTTTAATTTTTTTTGAGGGCATACAACAGTCGGACATTAGGTACAAATGCATAGGCCAATCTGGTACAGTAATGAAACAGATCAGATAAGAAATGAATGTATGGGAATATCATTTAAAGCTGAAAAATATTAACCCAACATATATTTACCTTATATTAAGTAATAAATAATCAAAATTTGTGGTTTGGTGCAATCATTTGTGGATATATAAGTGACATGGTGTTCCAAAAAACTACTCACACAAAGGGCATCAATCATCTCAAAGGTTTCACAGAGATATGACCATTTATATCATTGACAGAAAACCAATTCACTAAAAATCACTCTTTGATGGTAGACTCATGCACAAATTCTATTTATCCATCGTTATGGTATTTTTACTTTCCCCACTTTATGGTCACCAAATCATGGAACTTCGAAATTGTCGATGGGTAAAAATGAAAATACCATAAAGATGGACAAAAAGAGAAAACCATGAAAATTCCTAACTAACCAAGGAACGTATCCACCCCCCCCCCATCTAGAGTAAGAAGTGTCCTCACTGAAATAATTTAGAGTGTGAGAAGTAAGGATAAAACCTGGTGTGTTTTATTGGTATGATTCGTCAAGAAGGTGGATTTCCTCCACCAGATTCTTCAAAAAATCCTCATAGACGTGTTTAAGTCACTACCCATTGACGGTAAGACTTCGTCCACTCTGCTCATGCAAAACCTATATTGCACCAAAAGGGTAAACATTAGTAACTGTATAAGGACCCAACCATCGGGAATGAAGCTTACCTAGGTAGAGATTAATCCTGGAATTGTACATGAGGACCTTCTCACCAATATGGAACTTCCACTAGTGAATCATGCTATCATGAATAGCCTTTGTCTTCTCTTTATAGATTCAAGAGTTTTTATATGCATCACATCGAATTTCTTCCAACTCTTGAATCTGCAGCTTTCTTTGCTCACCTGCATCTGAAAGGTTCATATTACATTGTTTAACCGCCCAATATGAATGATGTTCTACCTCCACTACGAGGTGAAAAGACTTTCCCAACACAATTCTATATGGTGAAATTCCGATTGGGGTTTTAAAAGCTCTACGGTATGACCAAAGTGCATTGTCCAAGCACAAACTCCAATCTTTCTTACTGGGTTGTATCGTTTTATCCAAGATTCACTTAACATCTCGATTTGAAATTTCGGCTTGTCCGTTAGTTTGGGGATGATATGCGGTGGAGACTTTATGAAAAACCCGTTACTTACGAAGCATGTTGTTCATGTTACAATTGCAAAAATGTGAACCCTGATCACTAATGATGAATCTTTGTAGACCAAACCTACTGAAAATTTGGGACCTCACCAAATCAACAACCACTCGAGATTCATCGGTCCCGGTGGCCTTTGATTCCACCCATTTAGATAAATAGTCAACGGCCAATAAGATGTACAAAAAGACAAATGAATTTGTAAAAGGCCCCATGAAGTCAATTCCCCATGCTTCAAAGATCTCACAAAAGAACATGGGTTGTTGGGACATTTCATTCCTCTAGGAGATATTCCATGTGAATTGACAACGAGTACATGACTTGAAAAATATATGGGCATCCCTATACAATGATGGACAATAAATTCCTGAGTCAAGGACCATTCGATCTGTACGTTGAGAGCCAACGTGGCCCCCACATGCGAAGGTGTGGAAAAAGGTCAAAACAGAGGTGAACTCATGGTCAGGGACACAACTACGAACAACCTGGTCACTACAGATCCTCCACAAATATGGGTCATCCCAAATGTACCATTGAGAATCATGTTTATGTCTCTCAGATTGTGAAGTGATAAAATTACTGGGGACCCTAGATGTTGCTAGAAAATTCACAATGTCCACATACCAGGGGGTATGGTCCACAACATCACAAAGGTTCTCATGAGGGAAGAATTCTCCAATGGGTAGGGGTGAGTCAACATGATGGTCCAATGGTGGGTAAATCCTACTAATGTGGTCAGCTGCCACATTCTCTACCCCTCTCTTATCTCTAATCTCAAGGTCAAACTCCTGGAGGAGGAGCATCCACCTAATGAGGCGGGGTTTAGCTTCAGGTTTCTTTAAGAGGAAACGAAGGGCAGCATGATTAGAGAACACAATCACTTTTGACCCAAGAAGATATGAACGGAATTTTTCCAATGCAAACAAAATAGAAAGGGGTTCTTTTTCAGTGGTTGTGTATTTTACCTGGGTAGGTTCAAGGTTACGCGGGGCATACACAATGAAATGAGGAGCCTTTTCAACCCATTGTGATAAAACTGCCCCAACTGAAATGTTAGAGGCATCACACATAAGCTCGAGGGTGAGATCCCACCTTGGTGGTTGGATTATGGGAGGTGATGTGAGACTATTTTTTAGTGAATTGAATGCATCCTCACAATTTTTATCAAACAAAAACTCAGAATCCTTTTGAAATAACCGAGATAATGGAAGTACAATCTTACTAAAGTCTTTAATGAATCAGTGGTAAAAACCAGCATGACCCAAGAAAGATCGCACCTCACGAACACATTTTGGATATGGAAGGGTTGAAATTAATTCAATTTTAGATTTATCAACATGAATTCTATTATTTGATATCACATGCCCAAAAACTATCCCCCGCTCAACCATAAAATGGAATTTCTCATAATTTTAAACAAGATCTTTTTCAGTGCAGCAGCGGAGGACATAACCTAAGTGTTCCAAACAATTATCAAAAGAAGAACCCTAAACTGTGAAATCATCCATAAATACTTCTTATACAACTCTCATGGTACTCAGAAAAAATACTCAACATACATCGCTGAAAAGTACCAGGAGCATTACATAGACCGAATGGCATCCTTCTGTATGAAAATGTGCCAAATGGATATGTAAATGTTGTCTTTTATTGATCCTCAGGGGATATATGGATTTGGAAATAACCCGAATAGCCATCAAGGAAACAATAATGGGACTTACCATCCAATAATTCTAGCATTTCTTCAATGAAATGTAAAGGAAAGTGGTCCTTCCGCGTGGCTTGATTCAGTCGACGGTAGTCAATAAAGACTCGCCAAATGTTTTTCACACGCATTGGAACCAATTACTTCCTTTAATTTGACACAACTGTTATTCCTATTTGTTTAGGCACAAATTGAACTGGGCTAACCCATTTACTATCAGATATAGGATAAATGATCCCTACATCAAGTAATTTACTGACTTACAATTTTACCACTTCAAGGAGAGTGGGATTCAACCGGCATTGAGCCTACCTTACGGTCTTAGCCTCATCATCCAAAAGTATATGGTGCATAAAAATATATGGGCTAATCCTGGTAATATAATCCAATGTCCGTACTATTTCTTTTTAACACTCTCTCAAAAGTTTGAGTAGTTTCGATTCCTCTTGTGGAGAGAGGTTATTGGAAATATTGACGGGAAATTGGTCAATACCCTCAAGATAGGCATATTTTAAATTTGATGGAAGTGGTTTTAATTACCACACTGGGGGTTTTTGGATTGATGGAGAGGATTTAGGGGGAGTGAGGTCCATGAAACTATCTATCTGCCCATGTTTATTGTCAAAGGAAAGAGAATCTATTGAAATGAGATTTGAAGAATCATCGATAGTCATGGGTACCTCATAATAAACACACTCATCAATTAAAGCACAAAATTTACATGTTTCTGAACACACACAACATTCAATATAAGAACCAAAACTCAAATCATCCAAGGGTGAAGAAAACAAAAAAGAATTAGAGTTTGGGTTGAGGAGGGAATTGTGTGTGTGTGCATCATTTGAGAGCACTTCCATCGAATATACAGGAAGAGTGGAGTGCTCTTCAACATGGTGTTTCATAGCCTCAAGGATGTTTCAAAATACCTTTTCTCCTCTGAATTCGATGGAAAATGTACCATTGTGAACGTTGATGATTTTCTTTGCTGTTTTGAGGAATGGCCTCCCAAGTATTAGAGGAGCGTGTCCATGGGTTCGAGTATCTTACATCTAAAGAATGTAAAAATCAGCGGGGAAGATGAGATTCTTCACTCTGACAAGGACATCCCCAATCACACTTTTTGGATGCGTTGTAATCCGGTTGTCAAGTTGCACGACAATTCATGTTGGTTGAAGCTCTCCAACCTATAGATAAGTATACACAGAGTGAGGCATCACATTAATGGAAGCAACTAAATCTAGTGTAGGATCAGAAACGAAGGTCTCCTCTATGGTACACGGTATCGTGAATGTTCCCAGATCCATGCATTTGGTTTGCATTGCTGGTTGAATCAAGGCCGAGACATTCCTACCCAAGATGACTCTCTCATTCCCCTTCAGCCTTCGTCTATGGGTGAAAAGTTCTTTAAGAAATTTGGCATAACGGGGAATTTTCATGACTTCATCCAATAATGGAATATTAACTTGAACTTTTTTAAATGTATCCATTATTTCATTGTCAAACTCATTATCAATGTTTTTCTTAGATTTAGAGAGTCTTTGAGGGAATGAAAGAGGAATTGATTGTTCATTTGAATCATCAATGATAATTTTATTGCCCTTTTTATTTTGTTTTTCATTATGTGAAATTTTTGAGGGTTGGGAAGGAGTGTTATCAAGAGGTGGACATACCTGCTGTGAAGAATCAGTAGAAGGAGAAACATCTTTACCACTATGAAGTGTAATTTCACATACATTACCTTTGTCCATCGGATTGGCAATGGTATAGGATGGTAGTTGTCCATAACCTTGCATCTTTTGCTCACTGATGGTGTTTTCCGATTTCCCCAATTGAGTTCGCAGGTCTTTAATAGCTGATTGTGTGGTCTGTTGGAACTGGAGGTTCTAGGTTTCCATTTTCTTCACTATATCCTCAAGGCTTGGTTCAGACATGGGAGGAGGAGGATTGTTTAGAGATGTTGAAGGATAAGAAGGTTTCATACCTTGGCCTTGTTGATACCAATTCTGCATGGGGTAGCTTGAGTTTCCTCCTTTTCGTTATTGTGGTTGTGCTTTCCACCCAGGGTTTGGAATTGGCCTGAATGGTTCTTGTTTTAATGGTGGTGCTTGTTGGAATGGACGCCCAGGGAACACTGCAGCACAAGACTCAGATGAATACAGAGGTTGTGTGCACTGATCAGAAAAATGAGTATTATCAGAACAAATACCACAATGTAATGGAACAGGAGGAGAGTGTGAGTTACCTTGTGCTTGAGCTAATTTCCATATAAGGTTATGCATCTCGTCATGTTTATTACCTACCATTTTTTATAGGGATGAATTACTTACCTCATGAACTCCTCGGGTTGGTGCAATAGCTCGTGTACCAAATATTTGTGCATTGTGAGACATGTTGGCTATTAATTCACGAGCGGCAGAAGGAGTTTTTTCAACTAGGGCACCACCAGATGCAGCATCAATCATTCCACGATCCACGGGGATAAGTCCATCATAAAAGTATTGAATTTAAAGTTGTTCACTAATCCGGTGGTGGGGGAAGCTTCAGCAAAGTCTTTTGAATCTCTCCCAGTATTCATGAAGGGTCTCTCCTTGTAACTTCTTAATGCCACAAATTTCATTCCTAATTGAAGCAGTTCAGGAGGAAGGGAAGAACTTCTCTAGAAAAGGTCTTTTTAGGTCATTCCAGCCCACAATTGTGGTAGGAAAATAGTATAACCAAACTTTGGCTACACGATCAAGAGAGAAAGGGAAGGCCCTAAACTTGATTAACTCCTCAGACACATTTTGGGGTTTCATGGTGGATCACACTATGTGAAACTCCTTTAGATGTTTGTGAAGGTCCTCTCCGGGATGACCATGGAATTTTGGAAGGTGGTGGATGAGACCTGATCTCAGCTCAATGTTGGTCACTTCCTCAGGATATTGAATGTACACAGGTTGGTACTCCACATCTGGGGTGGTCAGTTATTTTAATGTTCAGTTATTTTCTGCCATGATCTCTGGGGATTGATTTGGTTCAATTTATGATTGGTTTAAGACCACTTGAGGTTCCAAATGGTGTTCTTAGTGTTACTTGATTTAACTTCTCTCGATGCCTTGATTTTTGTGTGAAGTGACTTTTCAATTTCAGGGTCAAATTCAAGTAGAGTTTCTTTACCAGATCGGGTCATGAAAATAAGATGTGAAGTTTGTTTTTTTTAATATGGATGAAATCACTTAAGAAGGTTAAAAAGGGAATATAATATTATATTACAGAATTTTAGAGAGGGAGATGGAGAAGAAGAGAGAGAGAAAGATAACACACTAAAACAACCAAAAATAAAGCCAAAACCAAAAATAAAATCAATCAAATGGGGGTGGTGTATTTAAAGGAGTACTAATTAAGAAGTAAAATAAACAAATAAAAGGAAATAAATAAAAAAACGATCTTTGATCCCCAGCAACAGCGCCAAAATTTGATCGCGTTGTCGAGCGCGTCAAATTAGTTGTTTAATTTTGACTAGAATTTATGCAGTATATCAGAAACCCTAGGTCATCTCTCGATGAAGCCTTAGATCATTAATTTAAAAAGAGGGTTTTGGTTATGAATGTATAAGGTGAATTAGGTTTTGTAAAACATGGTAGTTTTATGATTTATGATGAAAATAGAAAATGAAAGCGATAAAACAAAATATAAATGAACAAGATTGATTACACGTGATCAACCCATGGAAGTCTCGTGATGCTCTTCCATAATCGCTCCAAGGGATGGCGTTATGATCTTTTAATCCCTGTTTTGTAACACCTAGAACCATAATGTTATTGATTTTGTACTAGGATACCTCCTAGGGTTCAGTCGAAAACACATAACGATTCACCGGACACCGCCGATGATTGGGTGATTTGTGTTTGAAATCATAACCGAAACTCACCAAGGAAAAACATGAAAAATTCGATGTGCTATCCAGGTTTTCATTTTATTTAATTGTGATACCATGAAATAAATTTACATTTCCTTGAAAGAGCTTGTGTGAGTTCAATTGACCAATATGAATCACACAAGCACCGTAAATTTATGGGGGAAAATAAAGTGGTGAACATTGTGTGAAACATCACATGAAAGGGTACCCCCAAACATGATCATATGAGTTGAGCATGACATACCAGTACATAACACAATAAAATAAGAATATAGGATGAGTAAAAACAACACAACAACCTGGAATTCAAAAGATCATTAAAATATTACAACATGAAGCTTGGGATTTACATCACGTTCCTCCCCGGGTGATCACAAGGGGTTTAGAAACCCATGGCAGGGGAAGAAGAAGAAGATGGTGAAGTAGCACCTCTCATAGCCTCCAAAACTTCTAGGGATGTTGAGAATAATATTTGGGGACTCCAAAATGGCATCATCTTGCCTCTTGGCCGAACTAACAAATGGGGAGCCCTAGGTGTCATTTTATATGAAAAATGTAAGGTGGTTTTAGGCACACAGATTTCTTCAATCCACTTGTATCATGCATTTAGGCCTTCAGACAGCCTTATCATGCTTTTGAGAAAATAGAAAGGTTGTAGACCTACCTATTAAGTGTCTCCACCGAACGTTTGGAACCATTTGGACAACTACAGCTCATGATATTAATAAAATACATAACAACGTATTTGACTTGGTCCAAATTCGGTGGCTTGGACAGATCAGTTTGGATGGGCCCCATAGAAGCCGAATCCAGATTTGGTTCCTTAATATTAAATGTAGAATATTCATGTTTGGACAGGCCGAAAAAATTTCAGCCCATTTGGATTCACGGATTTTGTGTGCTATGAAAAAACGTGGACAGATGTCCATGGATCCATGCAATTTTGGACCATTTTCCTTCCACTTCATCAAGGGACCTCCAAATCACCTCCACCTACATTGAAACAATAACAAAAGTAACATTTCCCATTATAACATTGATTAAAATTAATTGATTTATTCAAACATAAATTTCAATTTATTATTATATTTGTAATATTCATTACAAAACTAGTTTAAAACTGTGGTGTAAGGGTGGAATAAAACAGTGAATCATGGTACGATCATCTCTATTAGCATATTTTCTAAGGGGTTTTATATATGATATATAAATATTTCCTTAGGTTAATATATAGATAATAATTGAATTCCTTATAGAGTTATTTTTTCCAATGATATACATTACAAGACTTATTGATCCCTATATATGATTATGTGAAAAAAAGCTTCTATCATCTTATAACATTGTTGGTCTACAATTAATATGATACAAATAGGGAATTAGCATTGAATGTCAATTTTTTAAATTTAAATAATTAATTTAAATATATATTAGTTATATAAATGTTATTAATGTAAATAAAATATTAATTAAAACAAAAATGTACAAATGATTTTTTAGAGGATCCGATTAAAATGATCCTAGTTCACCCATCACCCCTCTCACAAATTCTGTGTGCTGGAAGCCACTATAATTAATATAATGAAATCCTCAAATGAATTTTCCCCACCTGAGGAAAACCGACAATTAAAAATCCTTTTTCTTCTAAAGGTTGATGCCCAATGTATCTTCCATTTTCAACCCAGAGGCACAACCCGAACATCATACCTTTTTCCCATTGAGGTGCAACACAATGTCTGAATTCTCAAATGAATCATAACCTAAAATCCTAAATTTTAAATGGGTTTATAACCCTTTATAATTATGAACATATAAGATAAATGGAATGATTTTGAACAAAAAATTTGAATGATCATTATTAGTATTTTACTATGGAGGAAGTAGTTGACACTCAAATAGAAATGGGTAAAACAAGTAGAGTTTTTTTGAGATAAGGGGGTGATCATGAAATTTTTGAAATATTGTACAATTCAATAACTACTTTATACATTACTTATTACAAATTTGTTCAGCTATAAAAATTTAGATTTTATTTATACACATTCAATTCCAAATTTGAATCATGTTGTGTCATAACTATTCATGAAACAATAGAGATACTAGAAACATAAGTAAAGTATTTCAAAGTTGTTCATGCTTATTTTACTGATAATATTCATAGTGTAAATCATTTTCAAAAGAAAAACAATTAATACACGAGTCCTTTAGGAAATCCTAAATGTAATGTCCTAGAATTTGCACATATTTTGTAAATAGAATTATTTCTAGACCGAGAAATATGATTGCTCATGATTCTGATGCCCGGAGTTCCCGAAATGATCTATCGAATTTTTGTTAGACATTAAGTTGCATGAATATGAAATTTTCATGAAAATGTGGAATTACTCTTAAATGATTGCCTGGATCAGAAATACTCGGGCCCCATTGCGCTCAAAATGGCAGGTTTACTATTAGCGTGGCATAAGTTTACACGGTGAGAGCCTCCTGTGGGATATCCCAAAAATGTAATAATAGTAAATAATATAATTAAATAAAGTTATTTTATTTTTCAAATGATTATAACTCACAAATGGTAACACAAAGTAAAAATTTTGAGGCCACCACTAAGGTCAGGAGGGTATGCTCTCTTTAGGAAGATATTAACATTTTCCGGCGTGGGCCACCAATGAATGTTTGATTTTGGCCATAATTAAAATATTTAACTAATTATTATTTTATTGTTGAAATCCAAAACTTCTAAATAGTTACTCAAATTAAAAATATGAGAGTACCGTTGGGTTCTTTGCGGCATGTTCTCATTAGGCAGAGCATAAACTTGACCGACTCATGTCAAGGGGGAAATATTTTAATTTATTAAACTTTTTATAAGGTACGTTTAGTAAATGCAAGAGTGGCATTTTCTAACTTTTAAATCAGTGCTCGAATTAAAAATATGAATTCACTATTGAACTCACATTGTCAGGATTTGCATAAGGGACGTCTATCCTTGACCATAGTGGGTCAAGATATGAAGTTGGTTTTCTGTGTTTTTTTAGAGGATTAAATATAATAAATATAATTTATTTTACGTATCCTACCTCCTCTCCTTTTAATTCTTGGTGGCTGGGACCAAAAGAGGGTGGTCATGCATTTAAATGTTGGGCATTGAATTCCCTTTTACAAAAAAATGTGTAACCATAGATCCAATTATTTTAATAGGATTCATTAGTTCTAAATAAATGAATCATCACATAAACTAAGAAGTATATTACCTTTTCCTTAGGGTTCGATGTCTGTATCTATTAGAGAAAGGAGGAGCATGATCTTGTGGTTGTTAACAAAGAACAGATATCATAATAAAGAACCAAAGATTGTCATTCAAGCAGTGTCGATGGAAGCTTGTTGCGAGAATAACCAACATCGACCCACATTCAATTCTGAACGCTCTCCAGCGAATATAAGAGGTAGGGGGTTTATTTTAAATTATGATAAATATATATTTGTTGATTCCTCTTGTAATTGATTCTCAATCCCAATGTCCAAACAAACAAGGCCATCGATCTGCACATATACCACGTTCTTTTCTATTTCATTCTTCATGAGTTATTCACATTTTCTATGACACAAAATAATTAAAATCACTAAAAACACAATTTTTCATTGAATGCGACGTAAAAAAGTAGAGATCTCAGCCCAAGGATCGTGAATCTATGATTGTCACCTTTTTTGGGGTTAGAACAAAGATGCAACGGCCCGCAGAACCGGCGATGTGGATGACCTATTCTGGAATGTCTTTGAGGGTGGATATGGGTAGGATAGGTGGGGAGACATTCATCCGTGGTCCGTGTGGAGTATTCGGGTGAGTCAGATGGTGCTTCAAGATCCGACACATCAGGGTCTTCCGGTGTGATCAGGCGATGCCGATGGGGAAGGTCGAGGCGGCCTTGATGGTTCGGTGAGGGTGCGATAGCGGAGGAGGGTCAGATGAGTAGAAGCAGCCCATTGAGGAAGCCAGGTGGACTCTTTTGGATCGGCATGGTAGAGTTGGATTAGTTTGGAGAGTGGTTTGGTAGGTGTGTGTTAGGTTTTCACAAGAATAATCAGAGTGAAGATTGGTATCATGGAAGAAGAAGAAGCTTGGAGGGAGAAAGATAATGAATGGAAATAAAAATTAAAAGATAAATAAATGATAAAGGAGCTAATTGGGGGTTTGGTGCTGGGCATTAAGAATATGTTTTAGGATTGATGGAAAAAAATAGTTAAATAAATATAATAATGTTATTATTATTTTTATTTGGAAAACCGTGTTTCGTCTGTAACTTGTCATCGTGACCTCAGATTTACGAAACATTAGTGGAAATAAAATCCTGGCTTCGAGACAGGAATTATGAATCCAATATTTGATGTCTTTTTTAGGTTTTAGGATCGGGTACCCAAAGGACATGGAAAATAATAGATTTAATATTATTTTTATATCTTCAACCTGCCATTACTTATGCGTGTGATGTCCAATTAACATTCCTTCAGTGGAAATGTGTTAATGACATTAATACGGTTGATTCAAGACTAATGTGGGATACTAAATTTAGTTTCATGTTTCGGGTCTACGAAACACCCAATAATAATAGTAATAATATTATGGGATCTTGTATCCGAAATATCTACCTCATACGGGTTCAAAATGACGAACCGTCTATGACGTTGTGACCCTGAAATTAAGACAGATGTTTCAAGAACAATTTTTGATATTTATGTCGAGGTAGTGTTGTGGGCCCCATGAAAAAATGTTCGTTCATGTTTTAGTGAAATGAAACCTTTTCCCTGGGTATTCATTTTAGGAAAATGGGTAGTCCACCTCTTGAGTATTTCCAAGTGGATCACAATGGTGTGACTCATTGTGTTATATGATTCCATTAGAAGTACAGATGGGTTGGATTGAACACAAATCCAACTGGGCCCTCGGCACTTAAATGACTATGAAATACAGACCGGGCATCCTATTGAAGCACTGTCTACTACGTTGGAACCCTTACGATATAGTGGTATATTGGGGTCAATCCATTGCTGAGCTTAGTGGAAGTCGAGGCACGACCAGTATCTCCATGGAATATTATAGTAAACTCGAGCACAGTAGGTGCGAGAAATCATATGGCAAGATTTAATGTGAAGAATGAAAATCAATCCTTTGTCGATCAATGCTCTGAGATCCTCTATGGGTCAGCACATACCAATCCTATGTGGTTCAGATCCTTTCTAGGTTAATGCTCAGCAATCCTATGTTGGACAGTGCATACCGATCCTGGGTGGGTCATAGAGGGTTAGATACATATTGATCCTATGTGGGTCAGAAGCAGTGTTACATAACATAATAATGTGATTTAGCCTTATGACTAATCATATGTTCTTATGTGATTATGTTATACATTATTGTGAGCTGAGTCACTTCTATCTGCATGGTGTTACATGTGTGGAACTTCTATCATCGTGGTGTTACCTCTATGGTACATCTATCATCATGGTGTTACATGTGTTGTAATTCTACCATTGTGGTGTTGTCTTCCTAGTGTTACATATGTGGTACTTCTATCTCAGAGGTGTTACATATGTGTTACATCAATCTTAGTGATTTTACCTATGTGGAATCTCTACCTTTGTGGTGTTACCAATGTGGTATTCTTCCCTCATGAATGAGATGTGTATATCTTGATAACATAGGTATATGAATAGGAATATACCTAATTGGAGATGAATTATTTCTTTGGGGTATTTTTTTGTGGATCTCTAAGAGTCCTATGAGGTCTCAGGGTCCCTACTGTGTATCATTATAATCACCCCTAAACAGGCTATGCCCACACCATGTTGTGACTTGGGCAGACAACAGACATGATTGATCATGGTTGAGGGATACAAGACCAGATGGTTCTCAGAGGTGGAATTTTTTGACTGATGTGTCACATGTACTATTGATCGTTAGATGTACCTATAATTTATGTATGATCCTTGTTGGATGGCCGAATATATTTTTTCCCTTTTCAGTTGTATTTGTATGTTTCTGTTGTACTTGTACTTCTATTTGGGCTTGTATTTCATCTCCATTTACTTTCAACAATGTTTTAATATAGAAGATTTATTTGTGGTTGTTTCTTGTTTCATACTTGTATGTATGTTTCTAATGGAATAAATGAAATTCCTCCTCGTTATTGGGATATTCCTTTCCATTTCTAGTCACCAGCCCCTGAACTATAGAAGGCGTGCTTGGGGTAGTCACTGCATGGGCCCCGAGGGAAGGGTCAAGGAAAAGTGGTTTCAAGGGATTTGGTTCTACAGAAGAACTAGGACATTGATTTTTTTTGTGGAGCAATAGTGTTAAGTATTTTGAGTGTGGTTTTTAGTTGGGGGAGTCCAATGTTGGTGCGACGACTAACATATCCATACACTAGGACCCTAAATTCTGATTTCCGACTTGGTGCACTAAAACATTGATTGAGTGTGTTTTGGAAAGGCTTTTCCTTGGTTTTATTGGAGTCTGATCATCAGGTATAACAAAATGATCATGGAACACATGTTCCTTATCAGGATGCCTCCACATAGACAGTCATATAGGATTCCTAAGAGAGTACATGATGAAGTCCCACCGAGCGATGAGGCTAGAGTGTGGGAACCACATACGGTGTTGGAACCTTCAGGTTGGGTACTAGCAGCACCATCACCTGTTGGGTAGCAGTTAGAAACCGATGCTACCTGTGGACTGTGCACGTCCTTTGAGGGCGTTGCACGAGTTCTAGTGGCAGAGGCCTCTAAGGCTCCATGGTGTGAAACTCCTCCATGCAGTTGAGGACTGGATGGGGCCTGTGGAAAGATTTTTCTTCCTATTTGAGACACAAATAGAGTAGAGGGTGATCTTAGATTATAATCTATTCTAGTCTATGACCATAATGATGGTCTTCATAGTTATGAGGCATTGGTATGAGGACTATTTCCTGATATGGTTCCTTTGGGATGTGTGCCAGCTATATCAGTGCTCGATGGACAACAGTTACGACCAGCGGTACCGGTATAGGACACATATAGGCTTAGTGCCTTACACATGTTTCAACATCATATACCCCGTAGGTTCTGAATCAAGCCTGACAAACAGGTAACTAAGGACTGTATTGAAGAGGTAGTCGAGATTCCATCAAGTTTGGGAACCATTTGATAAAATGGCAGTCCCCCAGAGAGCCTTATATATGTCATAATAAGATGATGATATGGTTTAGATTACCCTGATCTTGTGAAGAGGTGACGTTTTTTGTGGACAAGGATGAGAAGCTTCCTCAATGAAGGGGATCTCATTCAATAATGAGAAATGGGATGAGAGTTCCCTAGAGCTTCTACTTCTTCAACAGGATGAAATGTCGGTAGCTGAGTATTCATCGTGGCATAGAGACCATCACAGGTACTCGATATATATTGTACGGTCAGTTCTTTAGGGCTCGGACCTCTGAGTGGGGTGTGTCTAGGGACATTCAAGCCAGAACTATTCTTCAATGTATTCATACATTTTTTAGGGTTCTAGATGGAAATGTTTTGGTTGAATGTTGTTTGGCTGAGTGAATGCATCAAATGAAAGTTAACAGTGGGAAAGTAGGAAACTAATTCTAGACTCAGAGCCCTGGGCATGTAAAATGTTTCAGGAAGAAGAAGTGTCAAGGAAAACTGAATCTGTAGGGCTGTAGATGTGGCAGTAGAACATGGATTGATGCATGATGTGGTGTACATTTCAACATGTTACAACCACCACCCTAATGTGCTAACCACCCGGCCTAGGGAACGAGAGGATAGGACATGGGAGTCGTAGTACGCAGTCAAGGAGTATCACCCATGGCCTCTAGTAATGATTCAGGGTATTGACTGTCTCTAATACTCTCTTTCGTAAAAATCAAATATGTGTCAATAATTTCTAGCTTCCACCAATCTTGTTTATGTCCTAGATTTTATGGTTAAACCATTGACATTACCCTATCGTTTCGAGATACATTTGGGATGAGACTCAATAGTCACACTTTTGTTGAAGGTGGGATCTGGCCCTTGACACCAGAGTTTCGGTTGGAAACTCTTGGTGGCAGCGTCAAGGCCTAACGATGTTAGTTTGGGTATGAACTAGACATCAATAGTTCATACTCATATTTTCAATATTAGGAAAAATATTATGGTTTTTCTACAATATTGGATAGGGGTTTTCCATGGTCATCAAAAAAAGAAAATCATGATGCACAGGAAAAACTCATGCATAGAGGAGTGAAACCGATCCCTCTTGAGTCAGCCATCATTACCCTCCTTGTAGCCAAAGTTTTGTGTTTTCAGTTCCCAACAGTAGTGGAAGATTGTGGGGACAAATTTTCAAAAGATGTTTCTAGGATTACCTCCCCAAAGGAAGAGATATTTCTACTTTGGTAGGGTACTCCAAGAGTTTTGAACCAGACATCTCCAGGGTAGTGGCAACCATTTTAGCTTTGACAAATAATGTGGAGCCTTTCCTATGGACAATGTGGTGTTAGTAGATCTATCAGAAGTTGATATAGTGATGATGGTTGTAGTATCTCCAGGACTATGACATTGAGATAGTCTATACTTATGGGAAGGGAAATGTGATAGTGAACGTACTCAACAGGAGCTCTGGTCTATAGCTGCTGAGTGAGGTATCAGATCACTTAGTCACACTTCAGTTATCATTTAAAATAAAGATGGATTAACTTACCTCTAGTATATGACTGTCACTCCCACAATTCCTCTGCGAATTCCGGAGGCATAGCTTGGGACGTTGACTATTAGGGTGGACGTGCTCAGATATCCTCAAGACTGTCTATTGGAAAATTTTCTATAGGTTTGAATGACATCATCCTTTTCAGGGGTCGCACCATGGTACCAGGGATGTTTCAGGAGGATATGTTGAGGGAGACCCTAACTTCCAATGGGTCTCACCCCGACGAGGATTGTGGGAGTTTGGTCGGGTGACTAGCTTACTCCAAGGTTCATCGGACCATTCTAGATTCTCAGTAGAGTGGGTGAGGTGGTGTACAGTCTATCTTTTTCCCCACAAATGAAACAAGTGTATAAAATTTTCCATGTGGCAGGGCTAAAAAGATGAGTTTATGATCCATCACACGTTATCGACTTAGGTGAGTTGAACTTTGACGATGGGGTAACTTTTACAGAGTTACCGGTGGAGATAGAGGATCGACATGAGTGAGTCATTCATTGGTGTTCTATACTTCTAGTGCCTATTCACTGATAGAACTGCATCCTCTAAGAGAGAACAGGGGAGAGGGAGGCTCAAATTCATGATCAGTACACCCATTTGTTTCCTTAGACCGTGTTTTGGATTTCGGGGATGTAAAGCCATATGTTGGGGAGAATATAATGTCCCATAATTTCAAAATAATTTTTCTAATTTTATGGAATTATTTCAATACCATGAAATATGACATCATGTAATTCCAAGGATAGGAGTTCCCAAAATGATCCGTTGATGTTTTTTTAAACATTAAATAGAGCACTTAATTTATTTTCAGAAAAAACGGAATAACAATTAAACTGTTTCCCAGATCAAAAATCCAATGGCACTATTGTGCTCATTATGGCAGGTTTATCCTAGGCGAAACTTCTATTCAGTCGGCGCATGACTCCAATTGGAAAAAATGAAAATGGAATAACCATAAATAAAATAATTAAATAATGTTATTTTATTTTTCAAATGCTTATAACTCATGAACGGTTATTCAGATTAAAAATCTGAGACCATCACTGTGCTCGTGTGGGTATAATATATTTAGGAAGATACTAGAAATGGCCAGTGCAGGACACCAGTGAATGTTATATTATCTCTGAAAATAAAATAACTAAGTGAAATTTATTTTATTTTCAAAATCCATAACTTCTAAACGGTTACACAGATTAAAAATCTGAGAGTACTGTTGCGTTCATTGAGGCGTGTTCTCATTATGATGAGCCTAACATCGACTAGTGCGGGTTGAGGGTGATCATTTTTAATTTATTGACCTTTTTTAAGGTACATTCAGTAAATACATGAGTATCATTTTCTATCATTTAAACTGGTGGTCGGAATAAAAATCTGATGGCAACATTAAACTCGTAGCATCAAGATTTTCTTAGGGGAGGTTTTCCCTCAACCACAGTGGGTCAAGAGAATATTTTTTTTTGTTTTTCGTGGAGGATTAAATAAAATAAATATATTTTATTTTAAATATCCTCTCATATCTTCTTTTAAAATTTTTTTATGGAGGGGACCCTAACAAGGTGGTTGGGCATTTAAAAATAGGGGATTCAATGCCCGGTCACACAAAATGTGTAACCACCAATCCCTTTAATTAATATGATTCATTAGTTCTATATAAATGAATCACCACATAAACTAAGAGTTATATTAACTTTTACCTATGGTTGAGTGTTTGTTTCCAATGGTGAAAGGAGGAGTAGGATATTGAGGCTCTTGAAGAAGAACATATATCGCAATCGAAATCCGTAGATTGTCATTCGAGCGGCTTCATTGGAAACTTGATGTAGGAAAGACGAACAATGAACCACCTTCAATCGAGAATGTTCTCCAACAGATTTTAAAGTTAGGGCGTTTGTTTTGAAGTATGTTAAATATCTATTTATTGATTCTTCTTGTTGCTGATTCTAAATTACGATGGACATACAAAAACAACCATCGATCTGAACATATACCCTTATGTTTTCTATTTCGTTCTTCTCACGTTAATTGAATGTTACTCATCACCAAATAATTAAGTGAACTAAAAAATGTATCATTGAGAATGACATATGGACATAGAGATCTCATCCCGAGGATCATGAATCAGATATTTAATCATTTTTCGGGCTTCAAACAACAATGCACCGTCCCACGAAATGGGAGATGTTACGGCCCTATTATGGAATGTCTTAGAGGCATGGATACAAGCGGCATAGGAGGTGAGACATAATATCATGGGACATGTAAAGTTGTCGAGTGAGTCAGCCTGTACTGCGGGATCCGGCACACCAGGGTTTTCCAACATGAGCAGGCGACATAGAGGGGGCATTCCGAGGCGGGTTCGATGGTTCGTCGAGGGCGCGATAGCGGAGGAGGGTCAGCTGAGCAGTATGAGGCCGATGAGGCGGCCAGGATGCCTGATATGGATCAGAGTCGTCGAGTTGGATTGGTCCGCCAAGTGGTTTGGTATTTGGATGTTAGGGTTTCACATGAAGAATAATTATAATGATGGGTGTCATGGAAGAAGAGGATCATTGATGAGAGAATGTAATTAAAATAAAATAATAATTAAAAGAGAAATAAATGATAAATGAGTGAATTGGGGGTTGTGCTCTAGGAATTGAGAATATGTATTACGATTGATGGAAGAAATAGTTAAATAAATATAAAAATAATATAATAATGTTATTTTTATTTTTGTTGGGAGAGTCATGTTTTGTTCGTAACTTGTCTGTGTGACATCGGTATCATAAACCATCAGTGGATATGTGATCCTGACTTCGAGGTGGTAATTTTGAGCCCAATATTGGATGACTTTTTCTGATTTTTGGATCAGGTACCAAAAGCACTTGGAAAATATTAGATTTAATATTATAATTAAATTTTCGACCCGCCATAACTCCTACGTGTGACGTCTGATTGAAATGACATCAGTGGTGATGTGATCATGTAATTAATATTGTAAATTAAATTATAAAGTTGGACACTAAATTATGGTTCATGGCTCCGTTCCACAAAATACCCAGTAATAATTATATTAATATTATTACGGGATATTGTATCCAACACATCTCCCTCCTATGATGTGGGAATGACGAAGCATCTGTGATGTTGGTACCCTGAAATTAAGAACGATACTTCAAAATGATTTTTGGATATTTATGTCATGTTCATGGAATGATCCCCATGAATCCTGGTTCGCACGTGTTGCGGTGAAATGTGACTTTTTCACAGGGTATCTGTTGGGGACAAATGGGTAGTCCATCTCATGTGTTTTTTCATATGGATGACAACGGTGTGACCCATTGTGTTATCCAGTTTCATTTGAAGTACATATGGGATGGATTAAACATGAATCCCACTATACCCTCGGTACTACAATTCCTATAACTATTAGGCTGAGCGTCCAATTGACACACCAGCTATTATGTTGGAACCATTACGGCATGACAGTCCTTTATGTTACTTAGTGGTGGAGCATAGTAGAGGTCATGGTATGAAAGGTATCTCGAGGGTAGATTCTATGGAGCCTGAGAACACTGAGTCTGAGGAATCTTGTGTCTAACTATAACATGAAGAAAGAACATGGATCCTCTGTGGGTCAGCACTCAGTGATCATGTGTGGGTCAGCACAGACTGATCTTGTGTGGGTTAGATATTGTGTGGGTTAGCACTCAACGATCCTATGTGGGTCATCACATACCAATCGTGTGTGGGTAATAGGGGGTTAGTTACCTATCAATATTATGTGGGACCAAAATAGTGCTACTTAACAGAATAAGATGATTTATCCTTACGACTAATCATCTATACTTCTGTACATGAGTTATACATGATTGTGAGCGGATTCGCTTCATTCTTCATGGTGTTACTAGTGTGTTACTTCTATCATTGTGGTGTTACCTTTTTGGTACTTTTAACTTTTTTGTGTTACCTATTTGGTACTTCTACCTTTTTGGTGTTACAAGTGCGTAATTCTATTTCAGTGGTGTTACCAGTGTTGTACTTCTGTCTCCGTGTTTTTACCTGTGTGCAATCTCTACCTTTTGGTGTTACCTTTGTTGTATTATTCCCTCATGAATGAGATGGATATATCATGATAACATAGATATATATATATAGGCATATACAAAAGTATATTTGAAGTATTTATTTGTGGTATTTCCATTGTGGAAGTATAGGAGACCTATGAGGTTCAAGGTCCCTACTGAGTATCGTTATACTCACCACATCAAGGGATATGCCTGATCCTTATTGTGTCTTGTGCAGATGATAAAAAACATTGATCAAAGCTGAGGGATCCAGTATAAGATGGTACCTAGAGGTAGAGTATATTTAGAGACATGATGCAGGGACCACTGATCATGAGTTGTACATACACTTAAAAAAGGATACTTGGTGGACAATCCTAGAGATTTTTTCCCTTTTATATTGTATTTGTACTTTTTAGTTGTACTTGTACTTCTTGTTGGGCTTGTATTCCAGCCCCCTTTACATTACGCACTCTTTTACTACAACATAATACATTGTTGTTGCATCTTGTTGTGTACTAGTATGTGTGATTGTATGGGTTTAAAGGAAAAACCTTCCAATTATAGGGATACACCATACCGGTGCTAGTCCCCATCCCCTGGCCTATAGATGGTGGGCTTGGGGTAGTCACAACATGAGCTCTAAGGGATGAGTCACGACAATAAAAAATACCCTTTATAGTGGACCTAATTGGAATAAATAATATTGTAGAAAATTAAAATAATTCATATCCTTAGAATACTTCCTAATAATAATTATTATTGTTCATTCATATTGCAGCTAATCAAATATGGATATTTCATTTCCCAAAATTTTATTGTGAATATAAATATATGATAAATCCCTATATATAATGTATTTTCATTTTAAAATAGTTTAAAATGACATTACTATGGATTATAAATATTTTATAAGTAATTTTGCAACAAATAAGACACTATTTATATCCATAATAAACATTTGGGAAATTGAAATGTAATGTAATATGTAAAATGAAACATATTTCTGTGTTTTAGGGCCCCAAATTGAAATTAAGAGAACCAGATATGGAAATTCATGTAGGAAATTTTTACATATCATTTTTAATCAATTTAAATGAATATACATAGACTAATCTAAATTGGTAATTCTTTTTATAGTTTTCAAAAAAGCGATTTAATATAAGAAAATTGACAGGGCCATGTTAGGTAGTTGGTTTCATGTAAGATCATTCATATAACATAATTCACATATCCTTTATATATAGGAAATTTCATATAAAATATAAAATATGTTTCAAAACTATCATTATAGGAAATAGCTTTCACAAATCCAAATATTATACATTTCCTCTCCCCAGATAATCGAACTGCCCATATAACCAAATTTTGATGCAGCTAAATATTTAAATATAGTAAGATTTTAACATAAAAAATTTTAAACATAAAATTGATCATATAAGCAGAATAATTTACTTATATATAATTTAATTGTAATTAGAAAACTTTATTAGAATTCCATTATGTCAAAAATAAACATATTTTCACTTTGTTAGATTACATTATATCAAAAAAATTGTATAAACATTTTTTATAACTATTGAATTCAAAATGAAAACATGTTGTTCCTTATAACGTAATTTTTAAAATTATGAATATCGATTAACAACTATATAATCATGTAATAAAACATTGAATATTTTTTCGTCCAAATATATTAACAATTATTCAATTTGTTGGAATGTAAAACAATATATAATTGAAATATAGAATGTAAAAAATTCTATAAAGTTAAATATGTGTTTGAAATATCATCTATGTGGATATCAATTTGGGTACAATGATTCCAATTTGGCTAAATGTTGAATTGTTAAATGCTTATAAATTTTATTTAAATATATTAAAGGACATATTTATCCCTATAAATAAACATGAAAATTATAGAAAATTCATTGAACAGTCAAAATATGAAATATGAATCTATGTTATGCAAATAATAATACGATATACACAATGGTAAGCGGCATTATTCAAGAAAACAATACAAAGTATTAATACTAAAACAATGTTTGAATATTATTAAAGGAAATAAAATACTCATAATGATTTATAATTATCAAAACATAATGTTTATCAAGGATCCAATATAAAATATCACCCATTTTGAGAATAAGAAAATCAAGTATAATTTCAAATAATCATCCCAATATGAAATTATAAATATGATAAGGATTAAATGAAAAAAACATCATTGAAATGATAAAATTTTCTTACTATATTATTTTTACGTATTATAATATTTTTTTTGAATATAAATATATTTAAATATAGTCTAAATATATATATTTTAAAATATGTGGCATAAAGTTAGAACCCCTTCCAAAAATCTCTTATTAAAACTAGATGTTAAAATTGGATGTCAAAATTATCAATAATTACAAATATTCCATAAAATACTAATATAATAAGAAAATATATATAAAAATTATGAAATAGTGATATATAAAATTGTTTCCGTATTTTATAGGTTACATTAAAATCTGAAACAATCAACATATAATCACACAATATACCATGATTTTATTCCATGTAAATAAAAAATTATATATCCATCATACAATGTTTAAAGGGGATTTTTGTTGAAATTATTTAATTAAAGTGCATATCAGAAATATGAGTATATATTTTTTTGGTATAAATAGATTATAGAAATGTATTTACTTCTTTAACACAAACTATAAAAAATTAAATTTTAACATTAGTGTATTATTCCTAGATTGTTTTAAGAGAATATTAGGAATAAATGTTGGTAATTTTCAATAATATATGAGAGAAATCTATTCAAATATAGAACCAAAATCATAACATGATTCCTTAATCAATGATTAGTTATCCTAACAAAATGGATAAAAAATATAATTAGATTTGATTGTTAAAAGTGTAAAAAAAATTGGTTTCATTAAATCACATGAATCTAAATATAGAACAAATTAATAAATAATATATAAACTCATCTTCCAATCAATCTATCACCCTCCAATAGCTAAATCCGAAAAGCTTATTAAATCATTATTGGGTTTTCAAGGGTTAAATAAACCATGAATTGAGGAAATATTTACATATTTTATAACCCATTGAATGTAATTAATGTGAAATTACATCGGATAATATCCCTATTTAGAATAAATGAAATATAGAAAAATTATATACTTCTAAGATGTAGTTAAATAAAATTAAATTTTAAGAATACCTGTATAGGCTTTTGTAAAAATATATTTTCAAAATTTATCTATATCTAAATCTCCTGGAGTATTCATGGGCATAATTAATATTTTAGAAGAATATAAAATAAATATATTAACTAAACCATTAAAAACTGTAACACCCCATGCTTCCACGGTACGCTTCTCTTTGAATAATGCGATAGCGTGTGTTGTACGCAACATCGAGTTCTAACACACCACTACCGATCAAACTAGCCGTTATGAATAGTAATACCTAATATTTGAAATTATATATATTTTATTTTTTAAAATGGACTTCATTTTTGGATTTGGAATATCGAATTTAGCCTAAGGTGAAATTTTGGTAATTTTCGGATAATTTTAATATTTTGATGAATAGTGAAAATTACTAAATTTTAATTAAAAACAACTTTTTTAATCAAAATAATTAATAGTGATAAATTATAAATTTGAGAGGTTATAAAGTATATTTAGAATATATTTTTACCATTTAATACAATTTTGGTCATTGGACATAATTTTACCATTAAACCGGACATAAACAAGTGTCAATCTTTTGATAGTTATTATCTCTTAAAAAACACGCTTTTTGTTTTAACAACGAGAACTGATTTAATATTAATTTATGCCACTTCAGTGATTTGAATTTGGAATAATGGATTCCATATTTGGAATCAGGATGTTCAAATTTTGTAAATAGGTAACTTTTATTTTTAGACATTTTGAATAATTACTGCGGTAAATATTTTCTTTACCATGGTTAAGGGTAAATCCGGTAAATAAGGGTGAAAAAATAATATTATAATAATACTAAATTACCCTAAAACGTGTCCTAACATTATTGGTGGATAAATTTCCGACCATGGCCATCTTTGGGTCAATTTTGGGACCTCATGGAGCCACTTGTAGGTGATATGGACACTTTATTTTAATTAAGTTAAAATGAATACAAAAATGACACAAGCATGTATCTTTTAGAAAAACAATTTTTAAATAGGATTATATATGTTGAATTTTATATTATAAATATTAATTAGAACGATAAAAATATTTCCTACATAATGATATTTTATTTATAATTTTTAGACATTAAATAATTTAATTTATTCATGACACAATGATGATGCAGTAATTAGTATAATAGTAAACAATTAAAATAATTGATATTATAAATACACAAATAAATATAATATGAAAATTTTAATGAACTAAATTAATTTTCTAGGATAATATTATATATTAGGATTGATTCAATTGAATTTGTTAGAATTAATCAATCTGTTATGAGTTTCACAAAAAACAACTATTGAATAGTGTCAAAATTGACATAAAAGAGTTTTTAAAACATATATTATATTATTAATTGGTATTAAATTCATAAAAATCTAAGGCTCATCCAAGAGACTTATATCATGATAGGTGTCTCATTAATGGACCACTTGGGGGTCTCTTGAATGTATATGGTATGTTTATTAACCATATAATTTAAAAATACAAAGAGACATTGTAAAAGTGAAACTAATTAACTTAGAGTTAATACTTAATGATAAGGTTAATATAAGTACCCAAACCTGTATAAATTCTATTGGTTGAATGTTTTTTGACCTATACACACCATAAACTTTTAATAATCAACTTTGGAGCCATTATAAACCGAATATGAATTTATTATAAACTAATATTTCTAGTTTTTCCAAAGGTGCCCCTCACCCCTCTTATAAAAGGGAACTCCAACTTCTCTTTTCTTCACACCTTCAAAGCTTTTTGGTTCGGCCCAACTCTGCCCAAATACTCTCCCAACTTCCCTCACTACATCCTAGAGGCCATAGTGTGATCAGGAAGCCAACCTAAGGAGCCCTTTTTATCAAATCAAAAGGAAGAACCCGAAGAAGAGGTAATGATTTCACCACCCTTTTCCAAGTTCCTTTATTCTTCCACATCATATTCATTTGTTGTTACCATTCTAAAATAATAACTCTAGTATCATATATATATAATGTGATGTTATTATATATATAGTACAAAAATATTCAGTATTCTATCCACCCTTTGAATAACATGTCACCATACGTGCGTACGTACGGCTTACCGTCTCCACGTCGTGGTGTAATTGTTATTCAATATGTTATTATTTGTATGGGTATAATAATGATGTGTAACTCATGTAAATAATAAATATAACATGTTAATGAATCTTTATATATGATATGCCATCCATTTTTATATTATTTTAATATCAAAAGAATGATATTGTTGCTCTTGCGTACGTACGGACTACCGTCTCCACGAACGCGATGAGATTCATTCTCCATCGTATCCATCCAACTATAATTATCATTTTATGATTTAAAAATTATGTTTAAGGACTTGATAGCATTCTGGATATAAATAAGATACAACCTATCCATAACAAACACATATTATGTACCAAAACATATAAATGAAAACGAGTAAGTTAACACCTGAAACAACGATAATACTAAGATATTATTAACAAAGCAATGTTAAAAGATCATATATGATATCATATGAATTCATATGAATCTTGTATAATTTAATAACAATTATTTCAATATTATATAGGAGGTTAACCTACCCCAACCAAGGAAATGTACACGTTAAGGGTTGTTTCACAATCTCTTCATTATTTGAGGTAGTTTATACGTAATAATCTACTGGGATCTCATTGTCATCCACATCCATGTTTCTTAAAAATGTATTTCAATTTTTTTTACTATTTACAAGAATATGGGTTAAAGTCATTTATACCCTTGTTTGACTTTTTATAAGAGGTTTATAAAGGAATCATTCCGTCGTTTTCCTAACAAGGTGCTTTTTAACCTTTTCGACAAAATTAAGGTAAGAATGTTTTTTTAACTTATACGGTGGGTGCGGCTATTTTCCACCGTTATAAAATCATCGAAGCTTCCCTTACAATCTTATAAGAATATTTTCAAATAAAATGTTTTATTTCATAAATATAAGACTCTTAAATGATTTCAAAATAGAAAGAGATGTTTCTCTAAAAAGATTATTGATTTCAACTATGTCAACATCCTTTGAAGGATTTTACGCTTATTTGAAGTTGATTTATCATGATACAAAACTTCTATATTGTATTGAAGGTTTTGTGATATGTTTGACTGTGGATGTGATATTTTTATACCATTCATTGTTTATGGTGAAAGTATTGACATTTCGTTTGCTAGTTCTAATACGAATGTTTATGTTATGTTTAAACCTTTTCATATGGGAATGCATTGGACTTAATATGTGACGAGTGGAGCCCGCTATAGCTCCTTGATGCATCGGTAGGTCTCATGAGACAAACTAGTGTCTTGGCACAAGGCCTTGGAAAAATCTTTTTTGTAGTCTTGGCACGAGGTCTTGGCTATGTGGTTATGATAGTCTGGCATTATGAATTCCAACATTATGAAAGTGGTTATTGAAATTGCGTGTAATTATTCGATTAATAGAATATCCATGTGAATAAGTAAATGGAATTATTTCATTTTACTTTTACCATACTATGTTGAAGTTCAAGTTTAAAAAGATTTTGTTTTAGTAATTCATTGCCTTATGTGTTTATGCTTATTTTTGAAAGTTTCTCTATATTGTTATCCTTACTGGGCATTTGAGCTCACCCCTTTTCTGTGTTTTATTTTTCCCAAGATGTGAAGAATTAAGTTATGAATGACCTGCATGGATTTTATGTGGGGATATGAGTGTGTAATATGAATACTATGTTGTTGTAGTAGTTTTTCACTTTATGATGTAATGTAAAACTTTATGAATATATCTAGTGTTTCCAAGGATACTAAACTAATCGGTCTTTCGAGATTTGATCTTTCTTGTGATCATGCCAATGTTATGTAATAATGCACCGACTCTGGGTAACTAGGGTCGGGGCGTTACAGTTTGTATTAGAGAAAGTTTAGTACAAACCATGGAAGCTAGATTTAGATAAACTCTGATTAGAGCACGAAGATCTAATATGAACTTTGAGGATTAGTATAGAATAACATCCTAGAATTTTGGTACTGTAGATATTTTGTGAGTTTTCTAAGCAATACATCCCTGTATGGATACGGGCAGGTAGAGGCGGCTCTGGCATAGATGTCCCTAGGGGTAAAACCCGAAAGCACCGGTTTGATCTAGACTCGAACGGGAACTGGTGCACGACAACGGGCCTTGCTTCACTCTTGGTTACGACACTCCCGGGGGATATGCTTAGGATAAATCTCATTTTCTTTACAAATCATTATGAAGTGTTTAGGAGTATATACTTCCTTAAAGAATTTTTTTATGATTATGGATTATATCCATAAATAGTTCAATTTATGTTAACTGTTTCATAAGTATGGGATTATGTATTTTGATTCATAAATTGATCTAGTTTATGCCATTGTTTAGAAATGGCGCCTAGTGGAAGAAATGGAAACCATATCAATGAACGCACTCCATGTAGAGATTTCCCTCCTGCTCAAGATAATTATAGTGGAGCTGGTGATGCAACTGGTGCCGATCAGCTAATCACCATACAAGGACAACTCACTCAAGTTATGAATAATAACCTTACCCGTATGGATCACCCTGATCCAGAGCATGGAGGATAAATGTTAGATCGATTCATGAGGAAACAACCACCAACGTTCAATGGGAGTAAAAATCCCATAGTTGCTGAGCAATGGATAAATTCACTAGAGAAAATATTTCAGGCTTTGGGGAGTAGTGAAAGGAAAAAATTTATCATGGAAGTTTACCAACTCACTGGAGATGCTGATCAATGGTGGTCATTGATTCAAAACATGAAGGAAGATGATGAAATATCAAATATGGAAAGGAGGGAGTTCAAAGATATGTTTTTAGAAAAATACATTCCTCGCGACCATCTAGCAGATATGGAAAGGCACTTTCTGAGTCTGAGACAGAAGGAGGATGAGAATGTCGCAAAGTATGAGGCTAACTTTACAATGTTAGCAAGGTATGATGGAGATTATATACGTAACCCAAGAAGTAAGATTGATCATTTCTTTTATGGGTTAAAACCATTTCTCCGTCGAGCATTAGTCTCACAATCCTTTTCACCGTACGAAGAAATTGTCTCACGTGCTATCAAGAGCGAAAAGGAATTCTCTAAGTCTTATGACTTTAAAGCAAAGCAAGAAAAGATGAGGCCTGCTGATCAATCTGGGAATGGAAATAAGGGGAAGAAAGGAAAGGATGAATATCCATCATGTGGTAAATGTGGGAAGAAACACCACGGTACTTGCTTGAAGGGAATATGCGTCTGTTAAAAATGTGGTGAAAAAGGCCACCAAGCTCGTGATTTCAAAGGGAAGAAGGAAGCTACTAATGTTTAGTGCTATAATAGCAGGGAGATGGGACATTATGCAAATGAATGTCCTAAGCGTCAGGAGAAATTACCTCAGAAAAGGCCAAGGGATCAAGGCGAAGCTTATTCTATCACTACTGCTGATGTAGAAGCTCCAAAAGACGTGGAGGCAGGTAATTTAATGGTTTCCTCAAGTTTAGAAAATGAATTATTTGATTCTGTATCATCACATTGTTTCATATCTTCCCAGTTTTCTAAGAAAATTAGATATTTTCAATTTGATTTAACAAGGGATTTGTCAGTTAAAACTCCTAAGGGAAGTATCATTGCAACAATGTTTTGTGAATCAGTCCCCATTAGAGCACATAAATGTTCTTTATCTACTAATCTCAACGTCATACCTATGATTGAGTTTGATATAATCCTCGGTATGCACTGGCTTTCGGACTATGATGCGAAGATTTATTGTAAGAAGAAAGAGGTTACGATTCTTGATGAAAATTATAAGGAACACCTTATCTTTAGAGCAGAATCGTCACCACCTATTTCTTATTTAGATCCACCCCCAGTAGCTCAACTAAATTCAATTATTGGGGAGGAAGAGAATGAAATAACTATGGGTGAGGAATGTAATGTTCAAATAGAGGATGTACATGTTGTGAAGGAATTTGTAGATGTATTTCTGGAAGATTTACCTGGACATCCTCTAGAACGAGAAGTTGAGTTTTCCATTGATTTAATTCCTGGATCAAGGCCTATATCGAAGACCCCTTATAGAATGGCCACTGTAGAATTAGTTGAACTAAAGAAACAACTAGAGGAATTGAGTAATAAAGAATTTATGTGCCCTAGTGTTTCTCCATTGGGAGCCCCTATTCTTTTTGTTAAAAAGAAATATGGATCTATGAGGTTATGCATCGACTACAGGGAGATCAATTCTATAAAGATAAAGAACAAGTATCCCCTACCTCGCATTGATGATTTATTTGACCAACTACATGGAGCTCAATACTTTTCAAAGATTGACCTTCGATCTGGATTCCATCAGTTGTGTGTAAAGAAGGAAGACATTCCGAAGACAACATTCCGAACCAGGTATGGGCATTACGAATTTACTGTAATGCTTTTTGGATTGACTAATGCACCCTCTGTATTCATGGATCTGATGAATAGTGTTCTCAAGGAGTATCTGGATTAATTTGTGGTGGTATTTATTGATGATATCTTGGTATTCTCCAAATCCTACAAAGATCATGAAAATCACTTGCGCATTATCTTGAAGACTCTGAGGAGGCATGAATTATATGGGACGTTTAGAAAGTGTGAATTCTGGATTCATGAGATTTCTTTTCTTGGCCATATTGTCTCTAAAGATGGAATCTCTATTGAATCTTCTAAGACCAAGGCAATCAATGAATGGTCAACACCTACTAGTATAACTGAGGTACACAGTTTTATTGGTTTGGCAGGTTATTATCGACGTTTCGTCCAGAATTTTGCCCGATTGGCTAACCCATTAACGAAGCTCACACGTAAAGGGGTTAAATTTGTTTGGACAAAAGAGTGTGAAGAATGTTTCGAAGAACTAAAGAGAATATTAGTCAATGCTCCTATATTGACTCTACCACCGGGGAATGATGGGTTCGTTATTTATAGTGATGCATCGAAGAAAGTACTTGGTTGTGTCCTAATGCAGAATGATAGGGTTATTGCCTATGCATGACGACAGTTGGAAATTCATGAACAAAACTATCCTACTCATGATCTCGAGTTAGCATATGTGATCTTTTCTTTGAAGATATGGAGGCACTACCTCTATGGTTAAAAATGTGAGATTTATACTGATCACAAGAGTTTGAAGTATATTTTCTCACAAAAAGAACTCAACATGAGTCAAAGGAGATGGCTTGAATTACTCATGGATTATGATTGCACGATACACTACCACCCGGGGAAGGTAAACAGGGTGGCAGATGCTTTGACCAGAAAAGACCATGGAGTTTTGAACAATATGAGAATTGAAAGGGATCCAATTTTTATGGATCTAGTAAAGATGGACATAGTAATAACCAGGGAAGGCGAAACATCAATTCTTTTTCAAATGGTTGCCAAACCATCTTTACTAAAATGGATTAAGAGTTCTCAGACCAATGATGAAGAATTTAAAAATAAGATTAAAGCTGTGAATGATGGGAGATTGAGAGAATTTGAATATGAAGATTTAATTTTGAAATTCGGGAAGAGACTTTGTGTTCCTGATTTACCTGATCTAAAAAGGGAATTGTTGGAGGATGCTCATAGTTCCAATTTCTATATACATCCTGGGAGCACAAAAATGTATAGAGATTAGAAGGAAAATTTTTGGTAGGACAACATGAAGAGGGAGATTGCTGATTTTGTGTCAAGATGTATGGTTTATCAACAAGTGAAAGCTGGAAGGCAACAACCTGGAGGAGTCATGCAACCTCTTCCCATACTAGAGTGGAAATGGGACAATATTATGATGGACTTTGTCATGGGACTACCAAAGACTCCTAGAAGGAATGATGCAATATGGGTTATTGTTGATCGTATTACCAAGTCAGCACATTTTCTTGCTATAATAGAAGATCTACCACTGGAACGTCTAGAAAGACTATATATTAATGAAGTTGTGAGACTTCATGGAGTACCCCTATCGATTGTTTCTAATCGTGATCCCTATTTTACTTCAAGATTCTAGAAGAGTCCCCAGAATTCCCTAGATACTCAACTTCATTTGAGCACTGCCTACCACCCTCAAACGGATGGACAATCAGAACGAACTATTAAAACCTTCAAAGACATGTTGAGATCCTGCTCACTTGACTTTCAGGGTATGTGCGATCAATATTTACCTCTGGTATAATTTTCCTATAACAATAGCTTCCATTCGAGTATTCAGATGTCACCATATGAAGCGTTATATGGAAAGAGATGTCGTACACCAACCTATTGGAATGGGGTTGGTGAAAGAAAACTTGTAGGCCCAGAACTGGTGGAGGAAACGATGGAAAAGGTGAAGGTAATCCAAAATGACATCAAAGCAGCTCAAAGTAGGCAGAAGAGCTATGCCGATAATCGAAGGAAGGATTTGGAATTTCAAGTCAGTGATTATGTTTTCCTGAGGGTATCTCCATGGAAGGGAGTCATACATTTTGGTAAGAAAGGTAAATTGAGTCCCAGGTACATCAGACCTTTCAAAATTCTAGAACAAATTGGGGCTGTATCTTACCGATTGGCAATGCCGCCAAGTCTCTCCAAAGTTCCCAATGTGTTCCACGTATCTCTGTTGAGGAAATACATGCCTGACCCAATGCATGCACTCACCTATGAGGAGTTAGAACTGGAACCTGATCTGTCTTATTGTTAAGAGCCCTTTATGATTCTTGATACGAGAGAACAAGTACTGTGAAACCAGATGACGAATCTGGTAAAAGTTTTGTGGAGAAACAATAAGATGGAAGAGGCAACGTGGCAACCCGAAGAACTTATGATGAAGAACCACCCGAGTCTTTTCATGTGATAAGTATTCTAGAAATTTCGAGGACGAAATTAGTTGAAGGAGAGGAGAATGTAACACCCCATGCTTCCACGGTACGCTTCTCTTTGAATAATGCGATAGCGTGTGTTGTACGCAACATCGAGTTCTAACACACCACAACCGACCAAACTAGCCGTTATGAATAGTAATACCTAATTTTTGAAATTATATATATATTATTTTTTAAAATGGACTTCATTTTTGGATTTTGAATATCAAATTTTTCCTAAGGTAAAATTTTAGTACTTTTCGGATAACTTTAATATTTTGATGAATAGTGAAAATTACTAAATTATAAATAAAAACAACTTTTTTAATAAAAATAATTAATAGTGATAAATTATAAATTTGAGAGGTTTTAAAGTATATTTAGAATATATTATTACCATTTAATACAATTTTGGTCATTGTACAAAATTTTACAATTAAACCGGACATAAACAAGTGTCAATCTTTTGATAGTTATTATCTCTTAAAAACACGATTTTTGTTTTAACAACGGGAATTAATTTTAAATTAATTTCTGCCACTTTTGTGATTTGAATTTGGAAAAATGGATTCCATATTTGTAATCAGGATGTTCAAATTTTGTAAATAGGTAACTTTTATTTTTAGACATTTTGAATATTTAGTGCGGTAAATATTTTATTTACCATGGTTAAGGGTAAATCCGGTAAATAAGGGTTAAAAAAATAATATTATAATAATACTAAATTACCCTAAAACGTGTCCTAACCTTATTGGTGGATAATATTCAGACCAGGGGCATCTTTGGGTCAATTTTGGGACTTCATGGAGCCACTTGTAGTTGATAGGGACACTTTATTTTAATTAAGTTAAAATGAATACAAAAATGACACAATCATATATCTTTAAGAAAAACAATTTTTACATAGGGTTATATATGTTAGATTTTAGATTATAAATATTCATTGGAAATATAAAATGATTTCCTACATAATTATATTTTATTTATAATTTTTAGATATTAAATAATTTAATTTATTTATGACACAATGATGATGCAGTAATTACTATAATAGTAAAAAATTAAAATAATTGATATTATAAATACCCAAATAAATATAATATGAAACTTTTAAGGAATTAAAATAATTTTCTAGGATAATATGATATATTAGGATTGATTCAATTGACTTTTTTCGAAGTAATAAATCTGTTATAAGTTTCACAAAAATCAACTATTGATTAGCGTCAAAATTGACATAAAAGAGTTTTTAAAACAAATATTATATTATTAATTGGTATTAAATCCCTAAATATCTAAGGATAGGCCAAAATACTTATATCATGATAGGTGCCTCATTAGTGGACCACTTGGGTTCTCTTGGATGTATATGGTATGTTTATTAACCATATAATATAAAAATACAAAGAGACATTGTAAAAGTGAAACTAATTAACTTAGAGTTAATACTTAAAGATAAGGTAATATAAGTACCCAAACCTATCTAAATTATATTTGTTGAATGTTTTTAGACCTATCCCCACCTTAACCTTTGAATAATCAACTTTGGAGCCATTAGAAACCGAATATGAATTTATTATAAACTAATATTTCTAGATTTTCCAAAGGTGCCCCTCACCCCTCTTATAAAAGGGAACTCCTCCTCTTTTTTTCACACATTCAAAGCCTTTTGGTTCGGCCAAACTCTGCCCAAATACTCTCCCAACTTCCCTAACTACATCCTATAGGCCTTAGTTTGATCAGGAAGCCATCCTAAGGAGCCCTTTTGATCAAATCAAAAGGAAGAACCCGAAGAAGAGGTATTGATTTCACCACCATTTTCAAAGTTCCTTTCTTCTTACACTTCTTCTTCCTTTGTTGTTACCATTCTAAAATAATAACTCCAGTATCATATATATTCTGTGATGTTATTATAAATATGGTACAACCATATTTAGTATTATATCAACCCTTTGAATAACATGTCACCATACGTGCGTACGTACGGCTTACCGTCTCCACGTCGTGGTGTAATTGTTATCCAATATATTATTATTTTGATGGGTATAATAATGATGTGTAAATCATGTAAATAATAAATATAACATGTTAATGATTCTGTATATATGATATTCCATCCATTTATATATTATTTTAATTTCAAAAGAATCATATTGTCGCTCGTGCGTACGTACGGACTACCGTCTCCACGAACGCGATGAGATTCATTCTCCATCGTATCCATTCAAGTATAATTATCATTTGATGATTTAAAAATGATGTTTAAGGACTTGATATCATTCTGGATATAAATAAGATACAAACTATCCATAACAAAAACGGATTATGTAACAAAAAATATAAATGAAAACGAGTAAGTTAACACCCGAAACAACGATAATACTAAGACATTTTTAACAAAGAAATGTTAAAAGATCATATATGATATCATTTGAATGCATATGATTCTTGAATAATTTAATAACAATTATTTCAATATTATACAGGAGTTTAACCTACCTCAACCAAGGAAAAGTACAAGGTAAGGGTTATTTCACAATCTATTCATTATCCGAGGTTGTTTATACGTAATAATCTACTGGGATCTCTTTATCATCCACATCCATTTTTCATAAAAATGTATTTCAAAACATTTTTACTATTTACAAGAATATGGGTTAAAGTCATTTATACCCTTTTTTGACTTTTTATAAGAGGTTTATAAAGGAAGCTTTCCGTTGTTTTCCAAACAATGTGCTTTTTAACCTTTTCGACAAAATTAAGGTAAGAATGTTTTTTTAACTTATACGGAGGGTGCGGCTATTTTCTGCCGTTATAAAATCGGCGACACTTCCCTTACAATCTTATAATAATATTTTCAAAAAAAAAAGATTTATTTCATAAATATAAGACTCTTAAATGATTTCAAAACAGAAAGAGATATTTCTATAAAATGAGTTTTGATTTCATCTATGTTAACATCCTTTGATGGATTTTACGCTTATTTGAAGTTGATTTATCATGATACAAAACTTTTATATTGTATTGAAGGTTTTTTGATATGTTTGACTATGGATGTTCTATTTATACCATTCATAGGTTATGGAGAATGTATTTTCATTTCTTATGCTAGTTTTAATACGAATGTTTATGTTATGTTTAAAACTTTTCATATGTGAATGCATTGGACTTAATATGTGACAGGTGGAGCCCGCTATAGCTCCTCGATGTACTGGTAGGTCTCATGAGACAAACTAGTGTCTTGGAACAAGGCCTTGGCAAAATATTATTTTTAGTCTTGGCACAAGGCCTTGGATATTTGGTTATGATAGTCTGGCATTATGCATTCCAACATTATGAACGTGGTTATTGATATTTCATGTGATTATTCGATTAGTATAATATCCATGTGAATAAGTAAATGGAATTATTTAATTTTACTTTTTTCATTTTATGTTGAAGTTCAAGTTTAAAAGGCTTTTGTTTTAGTAATGCATTGCCTTAAGTGTTTCTGCTTATTTTTGAAAGTTCCGCTATATTGTTATCCTTACTGGGCATTTGAGGTCACCCCTTTTCTATGTTTTATTTTTCCCAGGATGTGAAGAAGTAAGTTATGAATGACCTGCAGGGATTTTATGTGGGGATATGAGTGTGGAATATGGAGAATATTTTGTTGTAGTAGTTTTTCTCTTTATGATGTAATGTAGAACTTTATGAATATATCTAGTGTTTCCAAGGCTACTAAACCAATCGGTCTTTCGAGATTTGATCTTTCTTGTGATCATGCCAATGTTATGTAATAATGTACAAACTCTGGGTAACTAGGGTTGGGGCGTTACAAAAACATTTATTGATTTTGAATATTTTTATCACACAATTAAATAATATGAAAAAAAGAAGAATTTAAATTCCCACACGACACTCATATCAAAGTTTCATGTCTTAAATTCTAACAACTCATGAAATAAATTTTAAACGTAAATATGTATTGTAATAATATCGTTAAATTTTTTTCCTATTTATAAATTTCAGATAACCCTTTCCATTTAAAAATTATTTCTCAAGTTAAAACATGATAACCTTTCTTATAAAGTTTGTGGAGTTTATACGATACCAAATAATTCCATCGATTTTTTGAAAATTATATTTGTGTGATATACATTTTCAAAATACACAGGCTTTCTAACATATAGTTCTTTAGAAATATAACAATTAAGAAAAGTGGTTATGACATCAATTTAAAATAAAATTAATCCATGAAAAGAGGAAAAATAATAATATCCTAATTTTATATATCATATAAATATTTTAATAAGATTCATTAAAATCAATTACATTTTATTAATAATAAACATTAATGAATAATCATGCTTTTATTTTAACTATATTTCTATATTCCGGAAGATTATTTGTAAACACAAATTTTCTCATAATAATAAAATAATATTTCAATGGAACTACTCATTTAAATACATTATTCCATGTAAAATGATTCAATTTATATTTTATACCAAAGATCTTATTAGTATCATCTAATTCCCTATATTTTTTCATTATGAAGAAAATTATAATTAATATCATGATAAATTTTTTTGATTTTTTAGATTGATATTTTTATTCAACATTACCAATTAGATTATCTATGGGATTCTCTCTATATGACTTACAATATCCTTTGGAATATGTTTAAAATTGAGAAGAAATTTTCTCCTCGTTAATATGAGTATTTTTATCTTGAGGTACATCATCTTCAAATATATAATCTTTTAATTCATATGGATGTTGATCATTATCATATTCTATTTTATCCAATGATTTTTATTCAAAAATAAACAGAAATGATTCATTGAAATCAATATTTATATTATTGTACATAATATATTAATTTTTATAATTTAAATTTATTTTTAAAATACCTTCATCATAATTTATATCTAATTTTTCTAAAACAACCTTAGTATTATAAATATCTAATTACACTCAAACAATCTAAATTATCTAATTTTATGTGTTATTCCCTTCTAAATATGATAAATATTATTTTAATACAAGCATCTAAAAAAGACACTTTTATTAAAATATATTAAATTATATATACATTCTAATAAAATATATATATTTATTCTAAATTAATATGACATATTCCTAGCCATTTATTGAGGTTCTACATTTTTCCTTTCATCTACACCATTTTCTGATGTATTATATGGGATGAGATTATTTGAGAAAAAATACATTTTATTCACAAAAAATGGATAAATTGATGATTCTCAAATTCAACATGATGGTTATATCTAATAGATTTAATTTTTTTTTCATTTTCTTTTGAACTTATTTATAAAATGTATTAAAATATAGGAAGTTTAAAATTTATGAAAAAAAAATATAAACCATTTCATATATCATAAAATTACATTAATAATGAGTTAATGTATTTCAACAAACAAATAATAGTTTTATATGACCATATAAATAGTAATGAATGAGATTAAGAGAAATTATAGTATGTACTTATTTAAATAAATTGATACAAATTTTCTGTAGTTTACCTTTCAAAAATAAGTCGCATGAAAATGGGATTTCATCTTTTGTTTTGGTAGCTACAATTTAGTATGGTTTTCAGAAAACCTGGAAGTCAAACTAAAAATAGATTTCTTAAACCATCAATTCCAAATGAAGTTAAACCCTAGGGAAATATATGCCCACACATAGTTGATTGAAAAATTCATCTATCCATGGAAGGGGGTACTTTTTTAATCACAATTTATTGAGATCACAAAATTCATTATAGAGGCGCATTGATCCATAATTATTTTTGACAAAGGGGATTGGTTCACCCAATGGTCAATCACTTAGGAGTATAAAAAATTATTCATGATTCAATTTTAACTGGTTATTCAATTCCTACAAATAAATGGGGGTCATTATATAATGTGTACTTTATATAGTCATAGAAATAGGAATAATCTCAACTCAAAATGGAAATAAATTATTAGGAGTAAGAAAATAATTTTCATCAAGGAATAGATCACTATAGTAACTTATAGTGGGTATTCCATCGAGCATGATTCACTCTGTTTTCTCAATCATTTGACAATGACATGAAGTCTCATATGTAAATAAGATCCACACATGAGAAAATTACTATGAAAGAAATTCTAAAACCACCATACAATTGTACCAAATTAAATGATACCTTGGGAAGTGAAGAGTGATATCCCTTTCTAGATAGTGTATCTTTTCCTTTTATAATGAAAGGAAATTCATTCCAAAATAACATAAAACTCTACCAAAGGAAGTAAGACAAGATTATATTGGAGGTTTAGTCCACAAAAATTATCCAAGGGTGATTTCTATTTTATGGATTCAATAATTGTCCCCTTTTCTATTCTCTCAAATATTTAACATTCCATATTTTGTGTCTGTGTTCAAATTGTTGTCCTTAAAATAAAATATATGAAATAATCAATAAAAATGTAATTAGATTGTAATTTCTCTATATTTGAATGATTATCCACTATATCTATCACCAAATAAATGTATGAATCTACCACAATAGAATGTATGGAATATGATTTCCTGTTATCCTTCATCTCTGGTGGATGTTGATGCAAATTACCATCAAGGACTCAATGTTTAGTGAAATATCTTGATTATTTCTCTTTCTCTTTAAAATCGATGCATTGAAACAAAGATAGTTCTCTCCTTTCATCAACCACATTTTCCTTCTTCTACATTTCCATTTGAAATTCATGATCTTGAGGGCCTTATGACCCACACATGAAGCATTTCCATATCCTATTTAGGAAATTCAAATGATAATTTTTCTACACTATTGACATGATAATGATTGTTATTTATTAATAATATTTTCATTAGATCCCATATAATTAAACACCATATTTACTTTCCTATCTCCATTTCAATGGGACAATCTCCAAACTCCATCTCCATATTGAGAACTCATTGATCATATTCTTTATAACTACGAAATTTTCAAATATTTAAAGACTTTTAATGGTTTCATTTAAAATTACTAAAGAATCTATCTATATTTATATCATTGTTTCTAAAAAAACAGATTCATACCATAAAGAATATATGAATCACTCTTTGTATAAAATGATATATTAACCTTTCTTTTTATTCAAAATTATAAATTATATCTCTAAAATCATAATAAGATTCCATGGGAAATAATTGTTTGGAAATATTGTTTAAATTATTCTTTCTCCATCCATTCAATTTCTTCCTTCGGTTTGGTGTTCAGAAAAATATCTTACCATTGATCATCATATCCATCTAAATTATGAATGTAAATCTTCTCTTTTTTTGTCTTTGAACAATGATGCATCGAGAAAATATTCTATATTGATTTGAACCTAAATTCCATGACTAGTGGATCAAACGTTGCACTAAATATTGTTGTTCATTGACACTAAAATGTCTTGAAAGAAAATTTCTACCTCTTAATTTTAGAAGTATATTCCACATTATTTCGGTTATCGTTCATATATTTAGACGTATGTATAATAATTTAACTGAAATTCTGAACTCCATCCCCCAAGTAATTGGGCATGTCATTCATGCATTTTTTATATTTTCCATCATATATATTATTGTCTTTGATAATCCTAGTTCCCAACCATTTCTAAATAGAGTAGGGTTCAACAAAACATATATAAAAATGTAATGAATAAATAATTTATTCCACTATGAAATTATCTCTAAAGGTAAATATTGTGGGATACCTATATATAGAATATTTATAAAACAAATGTTACTGGTTTCTTACATATACATAATCTCATACTAACAGTTTTCACTAATGATCAATAATCGTAATTAAAAAATTATTTAATCCATTATATGATAACAACTATAGTGACAATAATTTTTAAACCTGACTGTTACATTATTTTAAAGAAAATAAACATAATAGTGTTAAAATTCTAAGACCAAATAGTTTAATTTCAAGGAAATAATTATTCTCATACACAACTTTCACATAATAATAAATAAACATTATTTAATTAATTTTTTCTAGATTATATGTGGCCCAAATTTTATCTTTTATATGTGTAGTAACATGAGGGTATCTATTAATGAAATTGGTGAGCTAAAATCATCGTAAGAGGGTAGATAAAAGTATTCATCAATATAAATTGGTGTGAGAAAAATAATCATCTTCATAACATAAACATAATTTCATCATACAAATCATGGTATAAATCATTAGATAAATGCATGGAATGATTAAATTCATAATAATAAAACATCATGTCTATGTGGAACAATCAACTTCACAAATTATCACATCATTTCATGAGATACATCACATTACCCAATTTATTAAAGCACTATATAATTAATTGCACACTCATAATGTCATATCATTTACATATTCATGAATGCTGCATGGAATATATATCAATCAAAGACTTGAAGGAACCAATTGAAAGGAATGATTTTCATTTAATAAATAATTCATTCACGAATAATCAGTGTGGTTGACAATTAAAAAAGGGAATTGAACTTAATTAAAATCAAGAATACTTAATTCTTATATATATAATTATAATATGGTATGCGGATTAATTAGTAGATAAAATTTTAAGGATAATCATTTAGATTATTTTAGATATTTTTTGATAATACCGAATAACATTAATTTTATTACTTAATATTATTAATATACGGTATTTTCTGAATATAAAATGTGTTACAAAAAATTAAAATCATTTTTAACCATTATAAGTATTTATGAAAAGACATTACGGTGGTATAGTACAATGAATTCACATCATCCATGATGGTTGTAAATTACACATCAATGATGATGTTTTAACATTTTGAATAAATGGGAGAGGGAAATTTTTGTGATGGTGGATACTTCCATTACAATAATTATATCCCAATATATTCTCATAATGTAGTGAATATTACACATTGATAAACTTATATAAGGATATAATAATAAAATAAAATAAACTCAAAAGAAATTGAATGAAAATGAAAGAGGGATTTACCTAATGAATTATACTCCATGAGAACCACCTTAGAGAAAATTGTGGTGGAATTTTGTTAAGAGATAGGACAATTAATTTGGGCTAGTTTCTTGTTAAGAGTATTATTTTGAAATTGTAAAATATTATTGGATTAAAGTTTTTGATGATAATAGGTGGTGAGAGGTGGTATATTTAGGCGAAGAGAGGTGTATTTTTATTATTTTATTCATTAAAATATTATTATCAGTCAAGAATATGAATAGTTATTACATTATCTATGAATATATTAGAAAACATTATTCGTGTTTGATATTTTGGGCTTACCATCGCTAAACACCATGTATGACTCTATAATTCATGAATCTGTTAAATACTGTTAATTTCCATATTTCAAAATTCCCTAAATATTTAGTAGTATTTCACATATATCATAAATTCACCCTAACTATTTTTTTGATATATTGATTTAAATAAATGAACTTCATTTTATGAAAATATATTTTATAAATAAATAAAATTTAATTTTTAATCAAAATTATCATTTACATGTAAAATATCAATTCTAAAATTAATATTGATATAATAAAAATTTAAAAAAATAATTAAGCCATAATAAATTTACATTATAATAAAAATAAAAAAATAATTTATAGATCTAATATATGAAAATATTATTTTGTTTAAATAATTATATTAAATTTAAAATAGAAAATAATTAATTATGATTTCTAAAATACCACATTAAATTAAAACTTTTCTGAAACATTTAGTTACTTTTAGAATGAAATAATTACATCATAAATTTCATTATAATATGAATAATGATTTAATACATTCATAGATGATGTTAATGTTCTATTGTTTTGATTACTATTATTAATGGATAAATTACTATTAAAAATGTCATGTTACTATTCCAAATGTATGGAATCATTTAATTTGGGTAGAACTTCATGATTTATTCATTCATCATTTATAATGTTTATATTGTGTTATCTACGTGATTTTATGTAATTTTTACATTTTGGAATAATTAGATGAACGATGTTTCCGTTAATAAAATTATAGGTTGTTGCAGTGGACCAACACTCTCCTCAATGAGGTCACACCGATTCCAAAACCCCACCTGTTGTATGAAGACGATAGTGGTTCTCACTAAATTCTAATCTAGGGACCCCACAAACACTATCATAGATTCATAATCTATAAGATACCATAATCCAATTTTGTGGATATAGTTCTACATTTTACCCTTGAGAGAATGGGCAATGGGGAAAACAACACAATTGAACCTGGTCTAGTTTAAGGAAACAAAGTGATACACTCACCCTAAATGTTGGTACACATCTGGTATTGAGGTTACATGACATGTATAGAAATACCAAAGTCTACCATTTTGATAATACCTCACATGAAACATTTACGTTAATATAATTTTTGTGTGAGTGAATCACATAATATGTAGAGGTCTCCTTACACCCTACCTATGTCTTTTAGTAGATCACATGTATCTCTTGTTGTTCTCAAACGATGATCAAATCCCAAATGATTTAAAATCGTATATACTTATGGAAATGTTGGTGTATGAGAACACAATGATTATAGTATATGATTTCATTATGCCAATGTAATTCTGGAAGGGTTTCCTTACCAAGGTACACACAATGACTCCTGGGATGAGTATCCCAACATGTTAAACTATAACATGACATGTTATATTTAACTTTATATGAAACCCTATCACCACATCCTTTAGTTCCCATATGTCTTGTAATCCATAAATAAAAATTATCTATAGTGGTATTTTCTAGATCCACCAGAATATTTGTTTGTTTCATCCAATGCCACATTCAAGCCACCTACCTCACTAAAAATAATAAATCTATTTCCATCTAACCCTTATCATTTTAACTAGATGGGATTCAGGTCCTTGATATTTTCACACAATAATACATCAAGACATATGTAAAATCATGTCATAACTTTGAAGAATAGTAATAAGAAGTATATCTAATCCACCTTTGATTGTCCACTTCCATCAATATACCATGGTAACACCATCACTAATGCTCCTCACATGCAGTTTGGATCGATTGATCCATATAAAGGTCACATAATGATCAAATACCTGATATTCATCAAAATAATGGAAAAAATATTTTCCTAAGAAAAATATTCAAAGGAAGGAGGGGGAAATCAAAAGAACATAAAATGTGAGGAATGAACCTATGGAATTGTTTTCCATACACGATCCATTTTCATAAAAGTGGAAAACATAGAGGATAATCAATAAAACCGATAGAAACCATTTAATTAATTTAATCTAAAGTTAGGTTTAGGTTTCATATTTTAGATTTTAGAGATTAGGGATTGGTTTTTCGGGTATAGGGTTTTGGGACTAGTTTTATGATTTTTTTTGTTCAGCTTTTCAAGTTTAGTTGGTATATTTAAGGGATAGGGTTTTGTTTTTAAGGTTTAGGGTTAATTATTTTGAGATTATGGTATATGGTATATGTTTTTGGGTTTACGATTCAACTTTTAGATATTAGAGTTTATGGATTAGTTTTTCGGGTATAGGGTTTTGGGACTAGGTTTTAGTTTTTTATTAGATTTTGTATTTTATTTGGTAGATTTAAGTTAAATAAATTTTTTCCTTAAAAGATATATGCATTCGACTAAGATAAAAAAATATATGGAAATTATAAAATAAAATATTCTACACAGGGTTTGGATTATTTGTTAATGATGAACAGATCTATGTCGTTATTTTTGATGAGATCCAAAAACATTGTTCGCACAATGATCCACCATCATTATATTATCCATCATTTTAATTCATAGAAAAATATTATCCAACTGTCTATTAGAATCCAACTTTATCAACCAACCAATTGTAAAACTCTATAACCTCAAATTTAATGAGAAATCAGGTAACTACATCAAATAAAATAAAATAAACCATTTAATTAATTTATTTTATAAATATCATACCCATGAAATATAGTTTTTAAACTACATGTTCTTAAAAACTTATGTGATAGATATGGTAAAATCCAAAATTTTAACTCAACTATTACATTGGATATCTGATCTTGTCCTCCATTCAGATGTTATGACAATTTTTATGGAAATATGTGCACAATTGTTATTAATATATTAAACATAATTTAAATATTTATTCTAAGCACATTAATTATGATTTTCTCATGATTTCTCAAAATATGGTATCTAAAATATACCATATAATTAATAAATATAATTCATGTATAATATGATTCATTATGGATTATTTTCCAGATAAAATACCACCTTGTAAAATTATTTTAAATGGAAAATAAAAATTATGAATGTCCAATATACTATCCTATAAAATTGATAGCATTATTTATTGTGGAATTCATTAGAATAATTAATATGTTAATGAAGAATAATAATTAATCAACATGGTATTATTATTTATAATAATCATTATTGACATTTCATATTTCATATAAATGGAATTTGGAAATATTTATTCCAAAAATTTTAAAATGAATATCATTATATTCTAAATTGCATTTTTATCTTGTTCAATTAATCATAAAATAGTTCAATACCTATTATCATGGATTGTTATAAATGATATTTAATTTTATAAAAGATAAGAAAGTAATTATATCCATAATGATCTTTGAAAAATCTTGTATTTCATGAAACACCTATAACCGAGCATATTTATTGTTTGAGTAATTTCATTTAGAAATTCATAGAACAGAATAAGAAAATTAACAATTGTGATTTCAACATAGCTTTTTTCATCCACTTGTGAAAATAAATGTAGCTGATTTTATATAACCAATTAATGTAAAATATTTCTTCTAATAGAATTTATGTAAGGGAATTCATGTTTCCTTTTAACATATCAAATATCATATATCTGAATACACATATGGGATTTCATGTTTCAATTTATATATATATATATATATTATGAATCATAGCAAAATTTGGAGTTCTATATCCCATTTTACTATTAAAATATAGATTGAAGACTATTTTCGAAAATTGGCTACATGGTTCACAAATTGGATTTGTGGATTTTAATTGGGAGATGTTGATTTTAATTTTTCTATATAATGAATAGTAATATAACATGTGTGGATGACATTTAATGACCCTAAATAACTTATTTAAACAATGAACACAACATGAAACATATTGAACATGTTTTTAAAAGTCCTAATACACAATCTAATTATATTTTATGTGAAGAATAATAATATATATTCAATGTTATGAATCCAATAATAAAAACCTAATAAAAAGTATGAAAACCAATAAAAATTATTAATAATCATAAATGAAATAAAATAGACAACAATCATTATAATTATCAATACATATTGTTGTTTTATGATCAAAAAATTATATTTTATTTCAACTACCTCTTTAATTTGAAGATGTATTAGTATGCGTGTCATGGAAGGTATGCATGTCTCTTCATTTATGTAAATGTATTTAAAATGGTTTTCTCTATCCTTCCACTATATTTATTCCACCATGTTGTATACGACTGATTCAGTTAATAATGAATCTCAAACACACTACGATCCTCTATTTACAAGTGGTTATGATATTCTGCAACATAATCTAATCAATTATTATTTATCATCTTAACGTTATTACTTTATAAATCATTATTAAGAAACATACATTTCCTAATGGTCTCAAAATCAAACCTCAATTAGTTTAAAAATACAAATATATTAAATTCATACCAGAAATTTTCAATGTAATGAAATCAACCAGTTGATTTCACTAGAAAAGTTCAATAAAAATATACATGAACTAATCCAATATGTTATTGGGCCCAATATCCCTAACAAATAAATGGATGTTTTTCTATATTACATTGTAAAGAAATAAAACATTAAAATTAGTTTTACTTAAGATGAATCTAAAAATATATATCAATATAGATTTATCATGATGTTCTAATTTACAAGAATATGTTGGTGATTCCACAACATGGTTTGAAATATTACATTCAATCGTGATTCATAATTGATTTCCAGTAGTTTGATTTCATAATTAAATACATAAAGACTATTTATAATATTCTCCATTCCAAAAAATTATTACCATTATAATTATATAATATTTTATTCTTAAACATTAATATTATTCCAAGAATTTTAAAATTCGACATGGATAAAATGAATTTTTACCATTTGGCACAAAAAAAGAGTTATTCTAGAATATAATCATTCTTGTTAGAAAAGAATGTTGGTATTTTTATCAGATATCATTGTAAGCTGGTAGTACATCATTTCTTTCTCTAAAATAAACCATATTTCTTGAAACCTTCCAAAATCTACTTTGTTTGTGAATGTAGATAAGAATTGGAGCACAAAAATATATAACTAATATGAAACATGTTATAATGGAGTGGATACAATAAATAATAAATTCAAATGAATCATCCCTATGGTGACCCCTATTTTTATACATTGTTATTTTTTCATAATTCCTTAAAAAATATTACATAAATACATCCAAAAATATTTTGAGGATTAGTGTCTCGAAATGAAGATACCTGATACATGAAGTACATAAGTAAAACATAAAAAAACATAATTTAATCATTTTAAAGAATCCTTAATTATTCTATCATAGGTAACCTCATTTTATGTGATTTAATATGGAAATACATTGATAAAAGCAGTAGATAATAAATATTAGTAATAGATAAAATATGAAATTAAATGCAGTTTATATCATGGGTAAAATATGAACCATAACATGAATGTTTAATTAAAACTATGTGAAACATAACATGGATATGTGGATACAATATAAAAATGATTCATTCATAATAATATCTATATATCTTATCACCTTTATGTAATGAAATAAATTAAATTACTTATTCACCAAAGTATCATTCACTTGTTATCTTTTGAGATTAATTCACTTCCAAAATTATTGGATTTCTTTTAGGGAACTTTATTAATATATATTGATTCATATTTTCTATAGATATAATATATCTGAATTAATTATTTCATCAAAAACCCATGTAGAATAAATAATGTGTTTCATATAAAATCATTGAGGTCATCAGTATTCAAGTATATAAACTTTCCATCTTTTTAGCTCAGGATAAGTGAATGTGGGATTCATTTTTTGAGATACCCATTCAATTATATATAATTAATTATATGATTAAAACATTGAATAAAAAAGTTTTGAATATTAAAAAAATACAAAAAGAGACTTGTAAAATCAATGAATGATTTCGACAACATAACATTTATATAATGTGGATTATCATGCCTGCTTAATGAGAGACAATGAAAGAATCATATTGATAGAAAAATAATTTGATAATGATGTAATGATAATACTGGAATGATAGTATAATAATATATAAATTAGAAGACAAAATATAATGTAATTACAGGTATAAAAATGGATAGGTAGTGAGACCCTTACAACAGGTAACCATTTATAAATATTGAAGGTTGATTCATTGAGATAATTTGAGATTTACTGAATTAATTATTCCTAGAATAACAGAGGATGGAAAGTGATAATGTTTATTTTTATAGAATAATATCTGGTAGAGTGTTCAGTATTTTACAAAAAATTACGAGGATTATATATTATTTTTCTTGTATTAACCTCTTAATTATAGTTTTTGGGGAAACCTATTTGGGACATTTATGGTTTTAGAAAATAGTTTATAAAATAAAGATGACAGATTTAAAATATACGTGTTTTAGTAAAAATAAATAAAAAAGATAAATATTACTTTTGTTTAGATAAAATAATTCATTCCCCAATATAATGCTTCTAAAAGAATAATTACTAAATTAGAATTAAAATGTAATTATGTATTAAATGCCATAAAAATTCAGTCATAAGAAATATACTAACAAAATAATTTATCTTTTGTCACGTATTTAGTTATTTTTATTATAAAATATTTATTAATTATATCTAATGTCATACTAACAAAAATTAATATTTATTATCATGGATAAAAATCTGTGTAAAATTGAGAAACCACAAATTTTCAATCATAGAATCCAAAAAAGGAAACCAAAGAATAACTGAATGTTATCTAAAGCCTATTATAAAAAATCTTTTAAAAAATTTATTCAAGAGAGTGGTTAAATATTTCCAGACCATCCGTTATATTTTCTTAAATATGAAAAGTCAACTCGTATAAAGCTTGAATTTATTAATCTATGATGATATTCCCTTTATTTAATCCCTTTATCAGTATATGATCATTCTTGTCAATCCATGCACTGTCCAAGCAATGTCTATGGACACCTTCATGATTTATGATAATTCTATCAAACAACTATTTAATCAATTTAATATAAATCACTACCTTTTCCATTTCATCATCTACATGTATTAGAAATAATTGTGCTTTATCAATTAATGAATCCTCAATGCCAATATCATGTAGCTTTCTATCTAGGATTACCCCATATCAGCAACCTATACCATATCAGTTATTCTAATTACCTTTGGATCACCATCCATCACATAGTATTTCATCATTTAAGGGGATCTTATCACCATGTATAGGGGTATTTAGGAATATTCCTTTATCCTATTAAATATTTCTATATCAATTAAGATATGTATCCTTAAATCCCAGTTGCCTCTTCGGCCCTCCCAACGTCATGAACAGTAAATCCAACTAACATGAAATTAATTAAAAATACATCCTCAAAATTTGTTGGATGACTCATCTATATAGTCATACCTATGAACTCCTTACTCGTTATTTTTATTTATCTTCATTATATGATTAATTATCATGATCATATCCTTCAATCTAAAAACCATTAATGTGATTTCCATGATTATAGATGAAGAAACCCATCTAGGTCTTTTAATAAATAAATAACCACCTCTTATTTCATTCTCATAATCCATTCTAAATGTTGGATCTCCATCCCTTATCATATGAGACACCACTATATAGGCTCATATAGGATCTCTCTCCTATGAACCCTCTATTCCAGTTGTTCCTTTTTCTAGAAACATTACCACCACATATGATGCATCCTTGGGGGCCCTTGATCCTCTCTTATTTATCACCTGTGTCACTAAAACATTTTTGTTTCCACTACCTAAACTCACAACTCCTATAAATTTTATACACATCATTTTATAATTTATATATTTTTTAAAATTCTTTTCTATCTTTTTTACAATAATCATATATATAATAATGATCAAAAGATATTTTGGGCCCATGGAGATTCCATTAGTGTGAAAATTATTCTTTTTATTTTATATAGGTATTGACGTTCTATTATATATTATTTTATATATTATAAAATATTTACGATATTATTCTTCATTATAAGTTGTTATTATAAAACAATCACTAAAACAAATAGTTTTTTCTAATAAGATACATTTTTTTAATATTTTCATTATACCCCATAAAAAATGTTAATCCTTAAAAAAATTTTATATTCTAAAATTAAATTTCTATAAATATCCATCCTCCGTTATTCAGGTTCCAATGTTTCTTTATCAAAAATTAATTTATCAATAAGACATTCACAAGGGGGGTTGTCTTTCACACCACCGCCTTTTCACATCAGTCATGAATACATATAATTAACTCTTTATATAATAGGTTATGTTGAAATTACAAAATATTAATGATTAATATATGTTTTGGATGTGAGAAAAAATTTATTTATAGAGACACATGATAGACATGATGCACATTAGAAATATTTGCAGTTAGTTCTATTAGGTTGGTAAAAATTCTATAAGGTTCTTACATCTCAAGGGGTCCAAAGTATCACTGAATTAGTATCTCTACTTTTCAAATTTCTGGACACCATTCCAAGATGACATTTTGATTAATGCATGATCCCATACATGATATTATATGTCATTAATTTTTTTTTGAAATTAATTTTTTTTTCAATTTTGATAAGTTTTATATGTTTTTAGATTACTTATTTCTTCTCTATAGTGTCTTTCACAATGTATGGTCCAAATTGATTTCCTTATCCTCAATCAACCCTAAAATTGGAGTTATACACCTCTTAACATAGAGGTTTATATTGTATTCTTTTTTAATACTATTTTGAAAACAATTATAATAAATAAATTCAGAATAATGAATATATTGGTCAAAATTCATTGAATATTATGTGAGATTTCCCCAAACATGTTATCATATATCTGAATACTCCTCTCAAAGTACCCATTGGTTTGAAGATGATAATATGTGTGATTATTTACTGTATTATTCAATGAATTTTGAATGACTATAATGAAATTAAATATAATCCTTTATCCAAATTCTATATAAATATATATTGTATCACTATTATGTTTCACCCCATAATGAATGAATTGATGTTCAACACTCTCAAGTGAGATACCCTATATTATTTTGTTAAAATGGGAATAGATTTATTATCATTAAACAAGGAGAAATTGGAATTATTTACCTTGTATATAATATTAATTATAGTAATAGTGTCCATAATGATGTTATCCAAAATATATAGAGTTATGGTTTGTGGTTTTATCAAACACTTGGATAGTTTCTACTTCACCATCACATTGAAGAATATAGAATGTCCTATAGTATATTCAACAATATCCCCATTCATGATATTTCCCAATAAGGATATCATATTGATTTATATATTTTGGTTATTATATTATTTATGACTATATAGATATGTGGGATTAATCACTTATAAATTTCATTTACATCATAATAGAAATGATATGTAGTCTTATATAATATCTATATACTCTCTGCAGATTAAAATTTATTTCAGAATACAATCCATTGTTCAAAGAGTATATCTTTTTTTTAAATTTTAAGGAATATTTGTTCATTAACAATTTTATATAGTAATGATGGTTAATAAATCATTGTGGATATGATTGATGATTTTAATTACATAATGAATTCCATGTCAATATTTACTATGTTATTTATGTAGGATTAACATTAAACCATCATCATTATATAAACACTGGGGTCATTCCTAATCAATGTATGAATATATTTTTTTTCCTTTTCTAGTTTGATAATGTAAAAAATAACATATTATTTATAAAGCCTTAGACATCTCCTTTGTGTCATGTTTAGTTTCTTTTGGGAGACAATAAAGATAAGATTCCAGGGGGTGGTGTATATATCAAATATATCCCCATAAATGGTGTTTCTCCATATCATAAATATAAATATAAATATAAATGACTCTCCAGTACACATATTGTAATTCACATTATGAGGAATCAAGTGTTAACATCCAAAGGAATGAACTTTTTTATTTTCCAGGAGTACACATCCAATGCCATTCATGGATAGAAATAAATATATAAAAATTAATTCCATATTATTTTGAAATATAACATAGGTGAATTAACACGACTCATCATTATTTGATGAATAAAATATTTAGTATAATATTCCTAGATAAACATATCATTATTTTGAGATAACTTCATTAATGTGTTGGAATGCTAGGATAGTTTTATCATAAACCTTATATAGTATAACTATAATCCAAAGAAATTAGAATTCTGTGTAACTGTTATAGGATTAGGCCACTCCTCTATTGACTTTATCTATTTTACCATATAATATTCCCCCATAGATATCACTGTGTTTCATGAATGAATCATGTTGGAATAAGAACTACCTTTTTTTAATTTACCAAAAATCAACATATTCCAAAGATTTATTTAATATGCCTATTATATGATTCACACTACCATCATGAGATTTGAAAAACAGTGTAATATCATAAATAAATACCTCATTATGTATATCAAAATGTCTATAATGACTTTATTCATCAAATCCAAAAATATTGGGATTATTAGTCATGAAAAATATAATAATAATAAACTCATGGTGTTCATATCATGTTTAAAATATAGTCATACAAAAATCTACATTCTTTTCCCTCTACAAATAATGAAATATTTTAATGTTAATCAGGGATAAAAATTAGTCACCACAATATTGGTATAAAAAATCATCAAATAATAGAAGAGGTTATTTTGAATCCATTCATATCCCATTAATAACTATATTATATATTCATATATGTATTTATTTACCCTTCAAACAAACAAAGATAACATTTTCTCCCCAAATAGAAACACTGAGTGGAAAAAATTCATTCCAGAAAATATCACGATGATTCATCATCAATTACTCATAATCTATATTTTTTTATTATATATATTGTCATTGATATTGGATACTATCATGGAATGAGGTAAATTGATAATATTACCTCTCATTCTTGGGGAGTCCCATGTAATTGTTCAGTAAATATTTCAATTTCTCCATGATAAATGGTAACATCTCTACTACTTGTGGTTCAATGATTAATTTTATTTTTTTTAATTTTAATGAAATAAATAAATTCAATGAACAACAATCAATGTACATGATAGATTTTACTATATGATGAGTGACCTAAAATATAAAATTTTGGAGGCCTCAAATCTTCCATCATGACTAAATAATAATAACTTTTCTCCCATGAATTATATTATGGTTGAGGGTTGTTTCACTCAATTTTCTTTTGAGTTGGACATTGATTAGAAAAATTTAAATGCTCCCTGCACATCGAGAAGTATATTTCATATTGTAAATTCTCCATCTTCCCTTTATCATTATAATTTTGATATTTTGTGTTAACATTTCCATGATAGATTCGAGATATATGGACTACTATATCACCCTTGTGAAACATTACACTTCCTTGAAGACCATACCTTGAATTATTCTTCACCTACCTTTCCCCCATAATAAATATTTGTTTCATCCCATATCATTTATTTTCAATTTTATTTAAAATTTTCACCTAATTCATATTCATAAAATTCATTCCATGATATAATTGTTCATATATGAATTATATTTTCACTATTAGAAGATAGTGAAATATATCTTCATAAGACCAAAATTGATTAATTTTTGGTCAATTATATAGATTATGTCTTATCTCACTAAATAATCAGTAAATATTCCCATCCGAGTCACTGATGATGGTTGATGTGTATCATGTATGACTTGTAATGTTCATTATCATAAATCCCCAGCGATTCATTTTATATTTTCTTAGTTTTTACAATTACCATTCCATTATAATTAGAATGTAACAATGAATATACATGTTGTCTTTATGTTTGAATTATTACCACTACATTTCTTCGTTGGCTACCATTGGATTCTTGTTTTCGATCAATTTTCAAAACTATCCAGCCTCTCTATCTACAAAATATACTACAAACATAAAATTCTCATACTCAGATCAATAGAGTACAAAAAATATATTTTTTCCAATATAGATCCATTTTAATGTTATTAGTGGATTAATGGCTCTACTGAATTACATGTTCTCATTAAGGAATGAAATTTTAATCTTATAGTTGTTGTTTACGTGTTTATGTCACACACTCCACATGGTTTAGATTATTATTCATGCTTAAATATAATGAATTTTTCATCATCATGATGATTTTTACACCATCATCTATCATATTAGGAAAAATCTGTTGCATTGACCATCATATTAGTGATTTATATGTGTTGTTTTAATTAATACAATTTTTATAGATAAATAAAACCTATGTGAAAAATCATTTTAATTTGAAATCAAATAATAATGATTCTAATGCATTGTCGGACAAAAGTATTTTCTAATGGCCCACATCTCAGATGGTATTCTTCAATCATTAATGAAATTAATTTTACAATATATCATTCACAATGGTATGTAAAAAGGATGTGATTATCCATAAAATATTACATTAGAGTGTCATACCTAGTGTGAAATATGTCCCACTACTCATAAGAATGTTGAAATCCTATTATTTCCCAACTAACCATTTTTGGTATACAAACACATGATGCATGTACACTAGAAATGAAACTAATTTTATTATCCGTACATTCATTCAATTTATATGAAACCATAGACTCTATTATTTACATAAATAATGGATGTATTTTTATATTTATAATTTCCAATATGTCTTTTATAATTTGTTTAAATTTTTGACTTCTAAAAATACTAACCATTTCCTTTATAAATTCTATGGTGTCCTTTCCTTTTCATATATAATTTTTTATTTATAATTCCAAAAAAAATATTACATTTGTAAATAGATGGACACTCTGAATGTTCTTTTATGGAATGATGTTAAATAATACATAATGTAAATAATATATACATTAATATAAAATTATCTAATACTCATTAAAGTTTATATTATTATTCCATCCTAGGTAACTTCGTTAGAACTGGTTTTATAAGGAATCACATTAGTGGATATTCATGAGCATATATCCTACATAGAGATAAAAAATGAAATAGAACATGGTAAAAAAATGTTGATAAAACATGAGGTATAAAATGATCACATAATAATATTAATTTGATGAATTATATGGAATATTTATGAAAAAAATTTAGGGATTGATAAGTATATATCCAATGTTTTTTACTAAGGTCTTGTAAATCTTATTACCAAATATACTAACCAATATATCATAAAAAGATTATATATTGAAATTAATTATTTTACCAATGAATTGTTATTCTTTCAAGTAACACCCTTTATATGTCGAAATTCTTCTGTCACACATATATCTAATGTCATAATTATTCATTTCATTACTAACCTGTTGAGATTAAATATGGCGTTTAATATATAAACAATGATTATATAAGTTTTTAAATATGTGAAAATTTTACAATTTTTGACCTATAAGAATGGAATGTGTATATAATACATTTAATTAACCAAATAGTTAATTATAAATACATTTTAAGAATCCTTTTTATAAAATATTATTTCATATTCACAATATAAAAGTGAAATAAAGGAAATTGAAATATTATTTTGAAATTATTACACTTATATAAAGTTGTTTATATAATGAGATTAATAAGTGAGAATGGAACTAAATCATTGAAAACAAAAAAATTTATGTTAATGAAATGCTCATATACTCATGTTGACAAGATGACAAGAAAATTTTATGATTAACTTGAAATGAAGTACTTAGATAAAAATAGGGGGAAATAAAATTTAGTACCTTATATATAATTCAATAAATTCAAAGGAGTGATTGCATGGGATATTGAGAGATTAAAATTTCCTAGTGAAAGAATATGATAGATAATTATATGATAAATATCATCAATATGAATTAATTTGTTTTAAAAGGTGTGTATTTATTAGAGAGATAGAAGATTTGTTTATTATTTTTCAAGTAAATCTGTTAAAAAATTAGGTTTTAGAAAATTAATTTTACATTTTGTAAAAATGTTTCAACTAATATATTATGAAATAGAGAAGGTTATTTTTGATTGATTTTAGTTTCAGAACTGAACATAAAATGTTAAATTAATTTTTTCATATAAAAATATTTTATCCAAAATTATATTTTTTTGAAAGATTAAATTTTAAATTTATAATTTAGGAATATTGTTATAGATTGGTAAAAACATTTCAATCAATTAAATAAAAATATATAAATAAATTAACTTATTTTTTTCTTGTAGTCTATTATTTTATTTATAAAATCATTATTATATATTTACGATGTTATAAGACATACCATAAACACAAAAAATTATTATTTACATTAAGTGAATAATATATTTTCTTCTAAAATTATCATAATTTCAACATAACCAAATCTCTTTCAGTTGATTTAAAATAAACTATATATTTTCTGAAAAATAAAATCCTACCTAATAATAATAATTATATCAAGTAAATTACTAATTTTAAATATATTTTTTAAAAGGAAACACAATTGGTATTCAAGTTAATTATTTATAAATTTAATAATATCATTTTTATATTATGGTAAAGAGTATATATAAATATATTAATATTATTAAAAATAAATTATGTTATCTTTTAAATTTATTTAAAACTAGTATTTAGAAATTATATTTGATAATATTATGTTCCAAAAATCATATAACCTTCATATCAATTCATTTAAATTCATTATATTAGTCAAATAACATAAATTTGGGTTATATTATGTTATTATAATTATTACAACCTTAAAATGAATTTTAGAATTCATAAAACATTCTAAAAACATGGATCTAAAATTTTAATATTAATTGAAAAATAAATTATTTTAGAAAATTTGTAATATTTATTTCTGAACTCATTTCAATATATTTATTTTAAATATAATTGATATTTTATGAAATTAAATTCCTATTTATAAGAAATAAAAAATTTAAATATATAATTTATATCCCCTAATTTTTTTATATTTTTTATAGTTTTCCCTATATTTATACACATGAAGGATTTTATTAATTTATAATATCATGTGTATTAATTCACATTGATGTTTTAAAAGTCATATTGTAATGGTTTTGTAATGGTGAGAATCAACTATCCAAATTTCCCTTTACAAATTATATATGCTCCACCATCATCACACCTCAGTATTTAGTAATTTTATTACACTAATTCTAAACATCTCTTTATAATGATTATTGAATTAATAATGCTTCTCCTCATTTTTACAGTTATAATGGAAGGAGTGATCTTTATTCATGAATTTGGGACTATAGAGATTCACATAGTGTGTTCATTATTACTTTGTTTTATCTCCATGTATTGTTATAACTAGTTATATTAAATATTATATAATGATATATAGTGTTTTGAAGAATGTTAATATTATTTCTATGCTCTCATAATAAAAAATCATTTTGAAATAATATTTTACCTATTTATAGCATAAATGAAGTTTAATAAAGCTATTTTCCTCATGATTCTTCCTAGATGCACATCTTCTTTTCTAGTGTAATTTCATTCCAAATAAAAAACACCATGAATAATGTTCATCATCATGCGTCTATATCCTCTTTCTATTTGTTATATGGTGTGGAGAATCAATTGAAATATATTTTTTCTTTGTGGCATTTCACTTTTCATCTTTCTTATTCAACATTATGATTTTAGATTTATAATTCATCATTTCTTCATCTTACATGATAATTAGATAATGAATTATCATAAAAGGATTCTGAAAATTAATTAAATTTTAGTTCACAATAATGTTATAAAAGAACCGAGGTAGTGAGGAAGGTAAGAGGTTGTGGAATAGCTCATTAGGTGACATAGAAACAGGATATCTAAGAAGTCAATCTACCTAATCATCTTGAATAAATAAGTTAAATTTATCCCCCCCTCCAATAATTATTTTGAAATCATTCATTGATTTCTCATATTGATCATCTCCTTCAATCCCCTAAAACTTATCAATAATATTAGACAACAAACATTATAAATCCATGTACACATAAAGAATTTGGTTCTCACCCAAAAGGAATGATAAGATAGGGAACTATACATCCAATTTATCCCCTACATTATTATATAATACATCCTTAATTTCCCAAAAACATCATTATATGGTTCATTCTTTATAATAGGGGAGTCTAAAATATAGAGTTTCCACTAAAATTATAGTTTGAGGCACACATTCTAGTGCCACTCAATGAAATTATGGCTTGTGATGATATTATATTTTTATAATATATATATTAGGGATAAATTTGAGGAATCTATAATTAATATTTTAAATAAAATGTATAAAATATAGTTTTAGTACTTCTTCATGATTACCAAAAAATGGCATAAAAAATTTTATTACTTTTATCTTAAATTGTTTCATAAAATCATAATATACAACCCCATCATAATTGAAATATCCATTATCATGGATATTCTTGTGTAAATGATCTATATTTCCATTATCTAAATCAATACTAGGGACTAATAATAATTTTATATGTATTTAGGTAGGAAGTCTTGCCACCACGTTAAATCCCAATTTGCTGATATATTGACTGTACTCCCCATTCCCAAAATCCTAGACCTATAATTCCTAAATAGTATGGGCCTCAATTGACCTTATTTAATGGAATAGATAAATCTAGGATGGAATATCAGTTATTTTAACTAAATCAATTTAAAAACCTTCCCATATGTGAATGTACACTAGAAGAGGACAGATAATTACCTTAAGATATGGTTTCATCTTAAATATAATAATGGAATTATTTACAGAGATAATATTTCATGCTTGGATTTTATATTATGCCTTATAAATTTTCATTTTAGACATTCACATTATTATAAATGAAAAATTGATTTCATGTAATTAATCAAAAATGTATAAAAAATTAAACATATTCCTTTTATTTTATTCCATCATTCATTTTATTTATTTTCTTATTTTATGTGATGGTGCATAAATATAATATTATTTATAATAATTAACAATTTAATAGAAAGAATTAAAATAAATAACTATTTTGATCAAGTGATTTACTATTGGTTATTTAATAAATAAGATGATAAAATAACCATTTACATTATGATAATAACTACTTTAACCAGGCATTGATCATGTTATATCATTCCACCTATTCACCTATGTAACTCTTTGGATGGTTTCACCTCATAACCATCAGGGACAATAATTAATCCCATGGGAGATCCATCCAAAACAAATGTTTACTCAAATGTAGGGCAGGTGAATATGGGTCATGATGTTAGATAAATGAAATCACAGACATATAGGACAATATATAATAAAAATGAAGTATAATTAATATATCATCATTTTAATTTAATAATAACTATCACTAAAACCCATGAAATAATAATAATATTGCAAACCAAAAAATATCCATTATTCAGTCATGATAGTTATCATCCATGTATGTAATGATTAACCATTTTTAAGTATTATGCATTAATTTCATATTTTACATTATTAAGATAAAATTATTGAATTGAAATATTATTTTTGATGATAATTATTTTAATCATTTATATTTATCTTACATTAATATAGACCATTAAAATATAATCCACTATAATTTTGTATAATTTACTTTGATTTTAGTATTCTCATATAAGGAATCTACTAGAGGTAACATTGAATGTATCCATATGTTCCACATAAGATGTACTATCAGAATCATGTTATGTGATTTTACATTTTCTGGTTTTTTTTTCATGTACTAAATACTTGTTAAACATGTATCATACATCGCGTGACAAAATACTAAACACATTATAGATCTTGATTCAGGATTCATCATCACCATGAACATTATTTCTAATGAACAAACCATCAATATGTAGGATATTTAATAATAGGAATTAAAATAAATTATATAGCATGTCTTAATTCCATAAATGAAATTGTGTTTCAAATATATGTTGGAAATAAATAATTTCAGAATTCATTTTGATCCCCCATCACATTGAGTGTAAAAAACCACATGCTGTTTTTTGGTATTAATACAATAATTAGTTTCAATTTTTTATAATTAATTCATATAATATTTTTTATCAATATGTGTGCATTCTTCAAAAAATAGTAAAATTAACATAGCATGTTTGTTATATTAAAAATAGTGTACTTTGTTATTTATCCTAATGAAAAAATATTAATGATTTTACATTTTAACTAAATTACATTTTATGTGTTACATGATTTGTATTTCATCTTCACATCATGGAATCCGAAATCAAATTTTTTAGACATTTAATTAATATGTGGTTGGTAATTAATACATATCACTGTCATTGACAAAAAAGAATCTGAAATCCCATAGGGATAAATATTGTGGGGTAATAACACATATGAACCACAATTCACCAACACAATGTATCATAATATTCCAATCTAATCCATACACTATGAATATGGGTGCACTTTGTGTAATGTTTAGTTAAACACTCTATATATGTGCTATCCTACTTGAATATCTGATTTCCCTAGATCTTTTTGTTTGATATTCAGATGTACTTAGTGTATTCTCATTATAATTAAACTTAATGGAATTGTATCTTGAAATTTGAATTATATATATAAAATATTAGAATAAAAAAATATAAAAATCTATTGATTTGTTTTTTCAACCAGTAATAAATAATTTCAAACTTTTACTTGACTACTCGGGTGCAACATGTTGTTTATGTGGTTCAACGAAATTATTTGTGATTATTTCCAATATTTTATTTCATTTATTTCAGTAGATAAATCCTAATACATAGATTAATGTATCCCTAATAGAATTTAAAAAGTTTATTTTCATATAAAATTTATAATTAAGTTATATAAATATTAATTACTTTCAGTTGAAACTATTTCTTACGCTGGGTTTGTTTCTTTTCAAACAATAACTCTTTCGAAGAATATAATGTTATAAAACCTCTATAAATATCCTATCATGCTCCATGATCCTTAAAATGACTCAATATGATATTTTTTCACTTGTATAGAAGAATCAAACCACATACATCATTCACTATTGATCACAACATATATTGATTGCAATGTGAATTATTCTATCTTGTTATCTTACAGAAATGAAAAACATATAGAGGATCAATTTCCTCCATTAATGACTATATTACAGAGAATTTTATTCATAGGGGTTGAGGGATAATCTATCGTAAAATGGTTTGAAAAATCGTAATCTAGAAATGCTAAAAACCATTAATATACATAGTTTTAAGAATTACTTATTTGAAAAAGGACAATAATCAATACCTTATTTTATATAAACTGCACCTAGAATAATAGTAATAATAGTAATAATAATAATAATAATAATAATAATAATAATAATAATTACTATTATTAATGTACTATTATTACGATGATATTTACTAAAATCGTAGATATATAGAAATTATTTCTTCCAGACCACAAACTCAGCTCGTTATTCCCCTTGGAATTTATGAAACCATTAATAATAACAATTTATTTATATATATATATATCATGATATTATTTGTTTGATAAATATTTATGTGATCAACATATTTTGAATAATTTTAATTTTATTAACTTGAGGTAAATATTCATTCATTTATTTAATTCAAATAAAATTTATAGGAGTGTGTGGAAACACCTAGCATGTAAACCACTATGACCCATTTCCGTATAGAATTTGTCTATCTCATCTAAATTCTATGATCATAACCTTGTAAAACTTCAAGATACTATATAGAAATGTATTAATATGTATGATTTTTATATCATTCTATGAATTTTATAAAATAATATATTATGATAATATTTAATGGAAATGGACTTAATCAAATACTACATTCCCAATTAAATGTCCTATGATATATACATTGATTAAATTATAAGGGGAAAATCATTCCTTGACTAATTCATTAATTTCATATCAATTAATACACCCCCATGTATATTACCAATCCATAATCATATGACATATTGATTTTAATTGGTACATCATTTTACATAATTCATGATATACATTAATAATAAGTTCATTTCTTATGAACAATACACTTGTCTGTGGATTTTTATATTTAATGATAGATATAACATATAGAATTATTACGAGTGTGTCTATAATCAAAACTCCATTCCCTAGAGATTACCATGTCTGAACATCACAAGAATAATTATCAATGTATTATGATCCTATAACACATTAAATCCAACATCATTTATTTCATATCAAATATATTTCTCTAATAAAATGAACATATTATTATGAATATAATTATAGAACTTCTATGTTCCAACTACATTAGGGAACTTCAAAAAAAATTTGATGTAAGAGACACTATAAGTACATCATCAAATTGATTTTAGATAGAAAAACACTAAACATGTGATATGATATTTATTAATTTTACTTTTTTTAATTTACCTATAATCTAAAGTAAAAAATAATTGGTTTAATGGAATTAAATATAACACTAATAAAGAGACAACTCAAAGGAAATCGATATTGATTTTAGGGATATATTGTATGATTCTAAATATTTATATATATTACATAAATATAATATTTAATAATTTCCATTTTTATAAAATAGAATAGAAAATGGGATATTAGTATATGAAAATTATCAAAAAAATAACATTCAAATGTTGTAGACAAGTTGAAATTGTAATATTGAACCAAGGAATCATATATAAGATGCCTAAATTTTAAAAACTATAATTATATAGGGTAAAAAAATAATATGTAATATTAATGACGCCATGGTTAATAAAAAATAATAGGAAAATATCAATACAAATTATAAACTTGTCAAAAGGACACAAGATATCTTATTGTAATTTTGAACCATCTATTTAATATGGTTGAGATGGATCCCTTAGATAACCCAATGTACCAGTGTAAAAAATGACATAGTGTTCATTTATAATGACCAAGAGGTTGTATTACCTAACTTGTAACATCCCCTACCATCATGTTTTCATCTTATATCCCAATTCCCCATTTTCTAATTTAGAACCTATCATTGTCCACTATATTTAGAGGCTCTAGTTGTTCTATTTTAGAAATTCAATGATACTACCGACTGGTAACACATATTATTATCCTGAAATATAAAAAAATTTAACCACCATATTCAATATCATGCATTGGTAACATGTACAAATCATATCCTTGATGCTCATAATTGATGGTTTAGAGGCGTTGTCGACTGATGTGTAATGTTATAATGATGTTCATAAGGACCAAGAGCACAATAAATTTCCATAAATACCATATTAGATTAGAAGAAACCCTTTTATAATAAACATACTACTACAATGATACTATAATGTAATAGTTCCATATAAATTCCCCATCGCCAATATTTAAACCCATATTTTTAAGATAGGAAACGAAGAATGATTTAATTTTTTTTATATAAATTATACAATTAATTTTTATGCTGAAAAATAAATTTACATTTTAAGACCCCTAATATTCAATCCATAGTAGATAAATAGTTTGTGATGAAAAAATTAAACCATACTTATAATTGTATATGTGTAACAAATCATGGATTGCGAAATAAAATATTCCTAACATTATATCTCTCACCATTGATGTTTATTCCACTATTTAAAATATTTCTCTTTTTAATAGGTAATACTATATTGAATAATGTTTATAAGAATAATATTAAGAATGATAGTCATGATAGAGAGGCATTTTTCTCCTCGTGTTCATAAAAGAGAAATGTATTGAAGAACTAAAAATTATTGATGAAATAGAATATAATGAAAATAATAAAAGAAATTTAAAATCTTTATGATCAGTTTTGCATTGTGTGAGAGATTACTGATGATGGATCCTCACAATGGTTAACATGATAATGAGCACTATAAGTGGATATGGTGAAAATTATACTGTCACAATTTTTATAAAAATTTAAATTATAATCCCCAAAGACAAATTTGAAGAAAAAAATTCAACTTTTTAAGTTAATGATTCTAGAAAACAGAAATATTTATCAATATAGTAGAATATAGAAGACATTTGGAATGGGTATTGTATCAGATTTCATGAATAAATTCAATTTTGAGAGGGTGATTGTATTTGAATCTTTTAAAGGATTATTTTCATTATAATAAATTATTATATTATAGTTAAATTTTATAATGATGATATATATTGATTTTTTGAATTTTAATCCTTATTTTCAAAGAACATAAAATTACATGAAGTTATGTAAAAAGTTCAAATCCCCATGAATGGTTATATAATGAATATATAATCATTAATGCATTTAATATGAATAGTATGGTTGATTTTCATAAAGGTTTATAAATTATTTAAAAGGAAATGATAAGATCACTTCATGAATGAAAATAAGGAACAATATATCAATGGAATATAATATTTATAATAGTGAGGATATTGGTGAAGATTATGCTAATTCAGAATGTGAATTATAATGGATATTTCATCTCAAAGTAACAACTATAATTTTTCATTTGATGATGATATGTGATATTCACTTATTGTAAATAACGAGTATGTAATAAAGAATAGAAAACTAAAAAGTATTACGTATTAAGGAAGTGAATAATTATATTACTCACAAAGTAATAGAGTATACAGATGATAATTATTCAATTAATAAAACTCAATAAGGTTGAAATTAAGAAGTAAATTTATTCATTAAAATATTTGATCATCTTAGATATTAACAGTGTCAAAAACTATGTTGATAAAAAAATACTTATTAAATGAATTATACCCATATATTAAACCATTGTTATGTCTTAAATAAATAATATATTTTCATTTAGTTATATAACTAGTTGACAAAATTTATATTTACTAATTTAGATATTTTTAAAAAGGTTAGTATGAGTTTAATGACATCTGAGAGGAAATTCTAGGAAACTCAAATTATGAATGATTCTATATTCCAAAAATACCATTCCACATTGGAATTTATTTTATTTTTTATGAATGATACAAATCATAACGATCAAAGTTTAATTTTGATTCAAAAAGTGTGTATGTTCAGTAAGTACGAATATATATAAATTCTAGATAATATTCAAAACACTAACTATTATGTAAGGATAAATTATATAAATAATAATAGCATAAAAATGAAGCAAATTAGTTGTTTAAAAAAAACCATAACCAAATGATCTAAATGACATTAATTAAAAAAATATTGCAATAATATTTTTATTGATTGTAATATATTTATTATGATAATGTTATATAATTATTGGTTGTGTTATAAAATATATTGGTCAAAAGCCTATGTGCAATGGTAAAATATGTTTCTTCCCAGAAATTGATGTAATTTTTATTAATGTGGGAGAACCATATAATGTGTGAAATTTTTATAATGAAGGTTCGTACTAAAGTAAGTGGAATTAATAAATCTAATTATGTATACCGAAGAGATATATGGGTTATGCAATCAATAATAAAACATAAAAATAATCAGTCTTAACATTCCTCCTTCACAATTAAATGAAAAAGTGGAATTTGGTAAAATTTACAATGAAATTAAGGATTAAATAAAGATTGGTTATTTAGGTTCAATATAATGGTTCACATACAAAAATACCATGGATATAGAAAAGCTCTATCACAATAAACAATTTTGAGTATCAAAGAATTTTGAAGAAAATTAAGGTGTTTGATGAGGTTATTTAACATTGTTCAATGATATATTAATGATGATTATTGGTATTTTGATAAAACAATCAACTATATGATTCAATGATTTAAATTTTTTTATTTATAGAAGGACTAAAATATACCATCCTGAGTATTTATTTGATATAAGAAAATAAAATAGATATTATTTTCATAAATATTATATTTTTTATAGAGTAATATACAATGTTGTAGATAGAAATGGAAATAGAAGAAACAAAAACTTTTATCAAGAATGAATTGAGAATAAATAATTATAATTTAAAAAGAAACATGATATATTTTACGGAATATGATGCCTCATAAAATTAGGTAAAAATTATTTCTAAGTGTTAATTAATAAATAAGTCACTAATAACTCTTATAGTATCAAAAGGCGTGAAACTAAAAAACATGAGGTATGTAAAATGAATAATAAAATTTGTTGTGTCCATAATGGATTTAAATTCAAATGAAAAAACAACTTAATTTAAATTATCAGTATATTTTAGGATTGATAATTAAAAATTCTTCAATATTAGAGAAGTATTATATTATAATTAATTATGAATTTACCCAAACGAAAATATTAATTTTTATATATAAAATGACTCATGAACAATCCGTGTTTCCAAGAAAAAAGAGATTTTTTGAGGGGAATACAAAAAATACTACTATAAAATTAAATTCAAAAATCATATATATTTTGGATGATATAATGTTTTTGTAATAACCAATGAAAGAGAAGGTTTAATATCGGGTTTCAGAATACACTCATCATGAATACCCAATAATAGAATGAATGAGTAAAATATTCATTAAAGTAACATAAATAATATTTACTTTTTATAATGTTGCTCGTTATTTTCAAAAGAAAGATGTTGAACTATTGGACACTTGTATAATTTTTATTGGTGAAACATAGACATGAATTGTTATGAATTATTTTATAAAAAGAAATAAACATGAAATGGGTTCATATATTTGGAATTGATATTTTGATAAATGTGAAATATAACATTAAAATATTTATTGAGAGTGATGATTATTATATATTTATTATTGATAAAAAATTTGAAGTACCATATTTCATATTTGAAATTTATTTGGGAATGATTATTCATAGTGATGATTATAATGTCGTTATGAATGAATAAGGTCATAGAAAGCTCCATATTTTTTTATTGAAATGTAAATTTTGGTCATTAGAGATTCAATATAGAATGATGTAAATGTAATAATTATATATATATATATATATCTAAATTGATCTAATTATAATGAAGAATAATATGCAAAATATTCCATTATTATAAATTCAAGGTAAAAAATATTTTTAAATATTTTTATGTATTTATTAAAATATGTTTATGAAAACACTAAAAAATATGAACAAATATTTAAAAGAGAGATTTTTAAAAAGATGAAATAAAACAGAGGAAAAATAACATAATAATATAGATAGAGTTCTAATAATGTATAAAGAGTTGAAAAAATCTAGGAATAATAGATGGGATTATGTTCTAATACTAATGTTTAGAACATCATTGGCAAAAAATTGTTCATTAAAAAAATATTAGTATGAGATAAGATATAGTTTGGAATACAGTTAGTTTTGTTTACAAATACTATTAATAATTTCAATTAATATATTTTTATTGAAAAAATTTCCATATTTCATGAATAGAAATAATTCATTACAATGCCATAAGGATCATCACAAATTATAATTTCATTCACCAGAACTACAATAATAGAGTCATGCACTGTTATGAACTCTCCAAACAAAAAATGTACCGAAAGAAGTCATATGTTTGATGCTAAAATTAAAAATGTCTTACTATCTAAAGAATATTTATCCATTACACACACCAGTGTTCAATTAAAAAAATATTTCAATTAATGAAGTAAAAAAGTTATTTTACATAGTTTCTTATTTGTCCATAAATCCACAGTGGATGAATTGAAATATTTAGCTTCATCATAAGTAAAAAATTATACATAATTGTGAATTAAAAAATTTGTGTATCACCGATCTCATTGATCATATAAAAATTCAACATTTAGTCCCATTAATCATTTAATAGTGGGGCTTAGTTGATCAGTCGATGGAAATAACATTCTATAATAAATTGGACTTTCTAGTGTATTATTTGGGTAATAATTAACTATAAAACTCTTTTGTCCGACGACTAACAACATGTAAAAGAAAAATACAGAAAAAACACAATCATTTTTCACAAAACCTGTGGGATGTGATTCTAATATATATGTATTTATATTCTAGTGAAATGAATCTATACAAGAATCTAGTGAACATACCATCTAGCCTTTTTGAAAACTAACTACCGCGGAGAACATTAAAAAATGGGTACATTACCATAACATCATATCCACCCACTAGACACCACCACCTACTTCACTAATAGCACAAAAGATCATTTCAGAGATTCTTATGTTGGATATTTGATTTCATATAATGAAGATGTTTTAAATAGCATAATATTATCCCACATTTAAGGACTACAACATTATTCATCATAACTATTTTAAAACTCATCCACCCACCTCAAACTCATGAATCTATTTTCTATACCTTCTTTTAAATAAATGTTTTGATGTGGAAAACTTCTTACATAGAAACTCCTCAAATAGACTCTTGGTGACCATAATATCTATATTTTAAATTTATCGATCTGTAATTACTCCATAACTCCACCCTATAAATTTTTGTATATGATATTTCCCATTAGGTTTATGTACTTCATCATTCCATGGAAGACTATATGTCAATCCATATATCCTTTTTAATTTAATTGTAATATTTTTTATGAACCTATAACATTATGATCTCTTCACCAGATACCTCAACTATACAATTTAATTTTATACTAATATATATTTCACTATATCTAATTCCATTATGATGGAACTTATCATATCTTTTACAATTAATATCGCATTGACCTCTATTCCAACGATTGTGATGACATATTAGGCCATTCTCTTCTATGATTTTTAGTCACCCTCAAAGTCATCATTAACATAACCATGAAATACATCATATTTCCATATTAAATGTTAATTATATTTCAATCCATTTAGAAAATACATAATTAACTTCATTAATTCCTATGGATTTTTCTCGGAAATATCTTGGTACCTATTGACCCCTAACTTTGTATGATAAATTTATGAATAATATCCATCATTGGAAAACATGATACATATTACCAATAATTCATATACATCCCTATATATGTACCTATATTTTTAATATATTCATGGTTTCATGTTGTGTAAAATTTTTAATGTGACTAACAATAGAATTTTAGATGGATATAAATCCTCCACTGGTAATCCATTAAAATAAATTCAGATGTAGACATTCATTGATTGAATCAGTATTCATGTTTTCTTATAATTTTTAATCATCAATCACAATATATTATTTTATACATAAAGATAATTCATTTCATACCTTCACAACATTTCGTTATTCATATCCTTGATCAACAATATTGATGGACCACATGTATCTTATCATCCATATCTAGTAGAAAAATAATGAAATCCCCACTTCTATATTATATTGGTAACAAAAATAGCATGATAAAATTCTAATGAAAACACTATTATATAAAAAATAGTGTAATTCTTTATTCAATTAACTTGTAAAAAATTTATGTTGATTTATACTTCTCTTGAATTATCACTTTTTCCCATGATTCCACTTATCTATAATACCATCTTCTTTCCTAATATATTTATTTTTCTATAGATCCCCATTATGGGTTATTGTATTAATATCTATTTTATCTATATTTTGATCACTATAAGAATCATATCCTAGGTTAATTAATATTTTAGTTTCTTTTAATATAAGTGATATTATTTTTTGGATGTAAATTTCCCAATCCATTCAAAACCCTTCGACAACCATCCTTCACTAATACCTTTTTATTTAATAAAATACTTATGTTTACTATAAATCCATCATGATTTCATGTTTTCTCATTATTGGTTTTTTTATTTTAAGTCCTATGTGTTTTTAACATGATTAATATAAATAATCATTCATTATATAATACATCATACCTAAAACACTATGGTAATCCACATATCTCAAGTTCTATTGTCTTCCACCATTATTTAAATGTATTAATTGAAACTTAGATACATATCTCTATAAAATTTTGTTGATTATTATTTACATCCTCAAGGTGATATATGAATTTAAGATCTCCTGATATAAAACCTCAATAATTTCATCCTCAATAACTATAAACCAATCCTCACATTGTCATGATATATGATATATATCATTCAGTGGTTTAACATTCATACTTTATAAGCTTCCATTTGAACTATCCTATAGAATTTTTTAACACCCTATAGATACAAAACCATATGAATTCCTCATAATTTGAACTCCTCTGAATCACTTCTCAAATCGTCATTGATTTTTTTATTTTTTTTATACAGAATATTTCTTCACCATATCCATATAATTCCAACATAACTTTTCATTAACGATCACATTTATACATTTGCTAACATGACTCTTATTAATACACCAATGTTAAAATATTCTATTTCAATCTACATTGATTAAAATGAGTCATATATATTAATATGGTTCATTATTGTGCCTAACTTTTAAATAAACATGGTGATAAGATAAAATTAGGAACAATATATTTAGAGTTGATTCTGGGGCTTTACAAATCCACACTACTTCTGATATACCCAACCTCATTGGATATAAAGAGATATTTTTTATCACATTTGATTCATTGTTCACTATATCTGTTGTTTAGGAATTCAAAAGTGCTGTTTCATTCTTGACACTATTTTTAGAAATAATTAATTCATTATCATAGTTATACAATTTATATTCAATACAGGGTAAATTATTATCATGCCTAATTCTCCCGCAACCCATGGTTAAAAATGATTCTAATTCATCTAATGGTTCACAAACATTTGTTTTATGACATAATATCATTCCACAAATTTCTTTTTTTCTATAAAAAATATTTATTTCCATTAAACATAGACTCAAAACAATACATATTTTCTTTTTAGTGCGTACACTCATAAATATTTATGCGACTAATCAATTAAATGAAAAATATATTCATATCCTCTATGAGATTTTACTGGGAAAGTCCTCTTGATACCCAGATATATAAGATAAAAATATAATATGTTATTGTTCATATACTCAAATTGAATGTAAAATTATATATATCTTTTATGAATAAAAAATTAAAACTCGAAAAAATTTTATAATCAGCTTTCAAACGTGTTTTTAAATGTATTCTTTTTATATTTAACACTATGTTGACCAAGTGAAATGTTTGATAGTTATAAAATTTCCTTACTAGATCCCTAAAAATTGAATCCTAATATTATCATCTATTCAAATAATGTATTCTATTAACTACACATCTATATAAATCTATGGAACCTAGAGTGGTTTTTCAGAATTTATTATCACTATTAGTTCCATAAACCAATTTTTCCAGCATTCCAACTCAAATTCGATTCATATAGTGGCCAAGAATATAAAAACCATTCTAGATCTATGGAAAATAATCATTATTTATCAAAATATTCACATCCCCACACATAAAATGTTTCGAGATTCATATTCATTAAGATAGACTCTTCAAAAGAATCTTAGAAGAAATTTATATTCACCCCAATTTATTTTGCGTGTAAAAATGTGATCTCGAATATATAATGTAAGATTAGACATGATTATCAATTCTCATTAGTATATTGGAAATAGTAAAATAATTTGAGTTTATATAACATAATAATCATGAATATTATCTTCTATAATTTTCTTTTATCTCATAGAAATATCTGTTTAGATGAATTAATTTACCCGAGAGACAACATACAAGATTAGGTCCAACAGTTTTACCAATAATTCCTTCGCTTCAATTATATTCTAATCAAATTTTACTTTTTCATTGAGTTTATATTATTCATCCAAAGGAATTTAATTCTTTCATAGAAGGTTCTATAACTTCCCTCAGTTATAAATCTTAATTTAGATTCATGTTCTAGTATTTCTCGAATATCAAGTTGATATTTATAGTTTAGATTCTTACATAACATAATATTTTGTTCCATGATTTTATAAAAGAGGAAAATAAATTTTCCCAAAATATATATTAGATTTTAACCTTCAAAAACACGATTTTGATTCATAATAACTTGATATCTCTCAAATGATCTATCGCTAATCCTTTTTTAAATAGCCATATAACAAAAACATTTGGAGTCAGAAAAAATTTTTTGTATAATATTATTGTAATATATAACATATTTCATTCTAATGTAATATACTATTGTAATTTTATATAATATGTTCAGATCCACATTCTGGGATAATGAAAACTTCACCAAATCAAGCCCCCTTCTATCCAACCATTCCCATTCTTTCTATTCCTTCTCCATCATAATCAAATTCTGACACATAAATAGAACTTATAGGTCCTTATTAATATGTTAGTTCTTTAAATTAATCCTACATAATCAAAAATATAATTCATCAATTTTATGATCCACTACTTACTATCATATCATAATGTTGTTCTGATAAGGGGCGGCATGACGATGTGGGTGGGTGCAGGAGTGCCCTCGCATAACCTGGTATGGGTTGGTATAGGGAGGGTGGAGGGAGAATTCTGAACATATGCCTATAGTCCCAAGATTATAAAGGGGCATGAAACTGCCCTAAAATTTGATATGGGACATGAATTTTATGTCTACATGATATCTAAGCCATTGGATCGTGTCATGCGCGATCTTGGCCATCTATTTCGATCCAGCAATCAATTCAAAGAAGTAGATGAATCCTACCCATTTTTTGTGAACTATCCTATCCAACATAAGAGTAATCTCTGTCATCCCATATTTTTAAAACACCATGTTTAATATGATACATCTGATCTGTTAGAATTTAATCTGACCAGTCCATCATTTTAAATCTTGTAAAAGCACCCCAACAATCAAATCAAGGCCAGATCAAATCTTGGCCATCCATTCATTTTATTTTTCTTCTTCTCCTACTGTATATTTTTCTTCTCTGTGTGCGCCACACCAGTAGGTATTCTTTCTACGTCACCATTTTTTTCACACTCATGACTCCTCCCTTTCCCATCTGAAGCCTCCCTTTCACTTCTTTTTTCCCAAAAATATTCCCCCAGACATTTAATATACCACATATGCCTCAGTTTCCCAAAAAAAAACAAATATTCATTATATTTTTGTGAATTTTTCAGTTTATATACTTTCAGTCACAACCATTCCCTTGGTTATACTCCCTCTTCTCAATCCTCCAGAAACATCCCAAGAGTCTACCTCGAGCCTCTCCTACACCTCAAACAATGTAAGGGATGTATATTTCCTTTCTTGTTATGTTGATGATTATAAATTTACTCATATATATATATATTTATATTTATTTGCACTCTAGTATGTATATACATCGTTGATGTTCTGATAAAACCCTCTTATACACTATTCCCTGACTTTTAGAATTTTGTCTTATGTAGTATTTTTATATCTGAAAGACAAGTATTCTTATGGAATACTTTTTTACATACCTTAGATATTTTGGTTACACACACACACACATATATACATATAAATATATTAATATTTAGATACAACCAAATAGTTTTATATAAATTTTTATTAAATCAAGTTTTATGACTTCTAAACCATGAGTTTCAATGATTATGAATTATTTGGAAACACATGAAATTAAATTTTCTATAAATTATCTTATATAGATATTATACATGATCATATACATATAATTATAGAGTTTATAAATCTCTCAATATTGACCAAAGATAGTACTTTTATCAACAAAAATCAATGAGTAGTTTATGTTCTAATGGACTTGTTACTGTCTATTAATTTTAGTGTGAGACACTTATGTATACACGATTATGAATATAATTTGTATATGTTTACATAAACACATATGTATGTCGTTTAATAAGTATTAATTTTAAAATTTATTTTATATTTTAAGATTTATGGAATTTTGTTAATTAACGTGACTAACATATTAAAGTCATATTGGTGTCCCTGAATTCTTTTTTTAAACCCTTTAATACATAATTTGTATTCAACTATGTGAATATATGATTATGAAAATAAACCATGACCCACAATTTAACATTGAATTTTCCAACAATTACTATTAAAGAATGAATCATATGATTATAAAATATGTTTTGTGTTTTTTTAAAATACTAATATTATATACACTTTTGTTTATAAATGGTTTTACATAATAATAAACCCAAATTTTGGATATTCTAAATATCATACTTTGGTGAATTTAGTAATAATGGAGAATTCATGAGTATTATATTAGGGGATGGATACTCTTATATGCATATGTAAGAATGTTTTATTTTCATATAAATTATTTGGTATCGTTGGATTTTATGATTTTCATTTATAGAATATGTGTACCCTTGTGATGTGTTATACAATAGCATATCAGTAATAAATTTATGAGGATCTATGAGATTAATACCCCACATGTTGTACATGGCTGATCGATTAAATAATTATCCATCTAAATGAAATTCAAATATGTATTCGATTAATATGGAATTTAAGGTTATCATTTTATGTGACAAAACATTTATTTCTTTTTGTGCATCAGTTGTTATCACATATACTATAATATGCATACCATAATTTTCATTTTTTTCAAATGCATTGATAGAATAGTTATTAACTCTTATAAGCATGAATTACTTTTTGTATTCAAATTCAAAATAAGTGGGATTTTATCAGATAAAGAAATTAAATTATTCAATGTGGTATAGGACACTTTGAATAATGTGAAGTAAGAAACCAAGTAATATGTCACACATTGAATTATATGTAAAAAGTGATTTAATAAAATAAAGTGGTATAAGAACAATGATTTAGAGAAATTAGGAGTGCATTGGACTTATGTAAGTGTCGGGTGGGGCCCTCTATAGCCCCTCTGTGCATCGGTAGGTCACGTGAGACAAACTACGGTCTTGGAACAAGGCCTTGAACAATTTATGAGTTACGGAATTTGTTCAAGTAAATAATCATTAGACGTGTTGGCCAAGTCCTCGACACAGTCTTTCATATGAACTCTCCTAATTATGAATATTTAATTTAATTAACCAGAAGAATATTTCACTAGTATATTATTCTTAGTTAATGACCTTATGTTTATGAGAATTATAATAAGTAAATGTTATGGAATATTATTCGTGCAATACTCAGAGATTATTTAGCCAGTGTTTGATTCTCAGTAGTAAATGATGATATTAATGTTTTTATTTTAAGCTCAACTCTGATTAGCAAATACGCTTGGTTGATAATTTTTTATTATCATTTTCACATAGAATTCCTTTTACTTATTACCCTGCATGAGAATGCCTATAATTTAATCATGTATCCTTTGGAACTCTGTTAGTATTCATTGAATTGTGCTCTTTTAAATCTTATACAATTTTTATGTTATAAAGTATGTGTACAACTACCCCTAAAAATTGTTTTATGGAAAATATTAATGGAATGTTTTAAAAAGGTTTTAATTGGTATATTATGTTATTTTAAAACCCTGTACTGGGCATTCATATGCTCACCCTTCATTTTTTTTGAACAACAATTTTTAGGTATCAGTTTTAGCTGATAAAGCAAGATAGAAGGGGTTGATTTCCCAGAACCTGTATATAATCAATCCAATGTATGGGACATGAAGTGTAAAATATCAGTGCATGTTTTGTAAAAAATTACAAGTCATGTTTTATGATAGCGACCCTGGGTATTCTGGAGTCGGGTTGTCAGATATAATCCATATGGTTCATATATGAATGTAAAAATACCAATACACATAAATAAAATTGTATAGCAGAAATAAAAATGAGAACAGTAATTGAAATGGATTATTAAATGATTTATACGTCTTGTCTCTCAATAGGTTGTTGGGGAAAATCAATATTGAAAATATGTTACATCCAATAACACTAAACAAAATATGATTGGGTATGACGTAATATGATTTATGTGAACAAATTAAATCAAACATATGTTATTTAATGGATTGGGTTTTCACAAAATTGTAACGGTACTTAAACCAAAAATAGAAAACATGGATTAATGGGGTGTTGTTATAATATTTCATGGTTATTTATAGAATTAAAAGGATTATAGATTCATGCTTGTATAATAAAATGATTAGTAGATACTAGTACATTTATTTAACAATAATGTGTAATTTTTTATGTATCTTGGTTGACCACTTCTCCAAAGAATGATAAAATATTGGAATCTGGGACAAATTAATGAGAATCCATGGAAGATATATTTAATTTGTTTTGGAAGATTAAACAACCCTAGAATCAATATATATATATGTATCTAATTTATATATATAATTTTTGGAAGTAACCATTAGATGATTCTTACACAAACCATTTTCTTCTCTGTAGTGTTTTTTCAAGGCAATGTCAATAAAGACATCTCATATTAGGAAATATCTATTTCTTATGAATTAATAAATTATAAATTAGATATAATAAATTGGAAAAAAATTGTATATTAGATTATATTTCAATATAATCACATATTATATGCTTAATGTTGGTATTTATAAAAAAAAATTTAATAGAACAACTAAAAAATATAAATCCATATTGGTAGCCATGGATTTTACTCAAAAGGAAATAGTTAATTATTTGGATACAAATTCTCACATTATTACTCATCCATTGATTAGTATAATTCACACATTATATTTCATATATAATTTAGAAATTCACTAAATTGATGTTGAACAAACTATCATTAATGCTTAATTGGATGAAGAAACAATTTTAGGAAACTAGAAAGGATTTATAGAACCTACAAATGAAACAAATATTTTCAAATAGCTAAAATACCTATTTGGTTTAACAAAAGATCCAAAATAATGGAAATATAAATTTATTAAAAAATATATTTGAATATAACTCTAAATTAAAAAAATAATATCTACAATGAGGAATAATACTAGGATATTAGTTGATATTACAAAAGAATCAAAACAAATATTTTTTATATTTGTATTTATAATTAATAAAAGAAATCAGGCTTTGAAATCATATAATGAAATTATTTTTAACAAAGATCTATATTATATAATAAACATTAAAAATGAGAACAATTATTGAATATTTATTCTTATTACACAATTTTACTTACCTATATTTTTTAATTGGGAGTATAGAATAAAAAAGAAATGTTAAAGAAAATAGAAAATTATAACATTGTATTGGATACCAAGGGTTTTACTCAAAAAAGGAAATAATTATTTAGATACCTTTTCTCATGAGTCAATGACAACCTTGATTTGAATTATTCTTATTTTAACTACAATATATAATTTATAAATTCTCCAAGTAGATGTTAAAACAACATTCCAAAATAGTTATTTAGTTGAAGAAATAATTATAGATCAACCAAAAGAATCATAGTACAGAGAAATGAAATTAATTTTTTAAATATATTCACTGAATTTCATTTAATAGTGAATTATTAAATTTGTTATTTTTATGAAGAAATTAAATAGGAACAACTAATATAATTCTTATTACTAGTAAATAAAATTAATGTTTTCAAATTTGTACAATCCTTATATGGTTTAAAATAGTTTTCAATAAAATTGAATCGTATATCAAAATAATGACATTATCTAATGAAGATATAGTGAACTATGATGATAAATATGTTTATACTATGTTCATAATAATAATGGCATTTTTTAGTTACAAATTATGTAAAACTAAATATATTTTTTAACTAATATGAATTAATTAAAAGAGGATTTCAGTATTTTACATAGAAACAATTACTTTAAATATATAGTGGAATGTAATCGAATATTTATAGTCAAAAAAAATTAAATTAGAATTATATTATACTTTATCAATCTAATTATAATTAAAAAATCATCACGTGGTTTTTAGAATGTTATTTCTCACTGGTTTATACCAGATTTACTTTAGAGAGTAGGAATCTATCAAATCTAAGTAGGTTAGTTTCTCAATATAAATATTCAACGGTGATTAGGTTTCTCATGTATAACATAGCATGCACAAGACATGAAATTACACATGTTGATTGAGTTTTGAGTAGGTATATGATGAATCCATGTAATGTAAAATGAGATATTATTAAAAGGTTACTCAATTATCTAAAGGGTACTATTGATTATTGGACTTATTATATTGGAATCCCATGGGAGTTGTAATGTTATCCATATGTGATATGTATAACTAATGTATAGGATAACTCATATATCAATGTTTGGGTTTTCATAATTTGAGGTTGAGTTACCTCTTAGGATAAAACATTCAAAAATGAATAAAAAAATATACCAAAAATCAAAAGTATTATAATATTGAAGATACTAGAAAGTAAATTTAATTGATTAGATATATCTCATTAAATCTACCATTAGAGACTATTTCAAAATCTATGTGTTATATATACTGGTATATCCCCGAAACAATGTCTAGTACATACAATAATTAAGATAATGGAAAATTAATTCAAATTAGGGTCAATCATAGATATGTGACGTGTATGATAAATGATTATATCATAGCTGAAATGATTTTTATATCAATCCAAAATTTTGTTAAACCCACTTGAATAGATTCATTCAATATTTTTTGTATAAAAAACAACTTCAGGGATAGGAATAATGACACTTTCTAAATATGAAACATGATTAAACATTAACATACCATGTGATAACATGGAATATATATGCTCATTGTAGGAAATTCCATTATATGTTTGAAGTAAACCCCAAATTTATATTACAACCTAGGAAAATGATATTTATTTCCCACAAGGAAAAAAGGGTGATTATTTGAATATTATTAAACCATGGATTTGAATTAAGCGTTGGAACAAGGGAACACATTTCAGTTCACCAAGGTGAATGTAACTGTGGGGTGACTCCAAAGAGAATATGAATTTTCTCTAAAATATTCATGACATTATAAGAAGAAAATTCCAATAATTATTTCAAGTAGAATATGAAGAAATAGGTAATTTGAATGGAGATGTGTAGGATGAGTCAAGTTTTTAAGACAAGTTTTGTGTTCAAGGATGTTTCCACATGTAATATCATATTAAACTTTGATTTATCTGTACTATATATAGGTTAGTATTGATAGATACATTTATTTATACAATTTCATTTCAATTGAGTATGTATCTTGAATTTAAAAATATTTTTTAAAAATATTTTTTAATGGTGTGGTAATATTGGATTATAAATTTATTTCTAATATTTAATGGTTATGAGTTATGTTTTCAAATGGAACATTTCTTGGAATCCCTTAAATAAAATGTTTCCAATTGTTTATTCCAATATTATAGATAACACTTTATTAAATTATAAAAGTTATAAAGGAAAAAAGGTATAATCCTTCACGGTAAAGTGCATCAAATCAGTCAAATGTTAATGAAATGGTATAATGTGGTGATTTTATTCTGACATTTCAATTCATAGAACACATTGTTAATTAGTGGTTCCTTAATGATTCTGGGTAAATTGGTTTTTAAACCGAGTTTTCTCAATTCTTAGGATCTGGATGATCTATTTGATTGGGAGTGATCTAACATATGTAATGATTCTTTAGGGGCTATGATCATGGATTGTAAATTGAATAGGTTCAATAAAATATATATATCATCAAATTTGGAAATAATAATACTTTACAAAAAATAATATCAACCCATTATAATATGTCATATTATTATTATTAACATGTAAAACAATTTATATAAAATGGAGTCACTAATATTTTTTATAATCACTACAAAAAATTCTTTCAATCGTCTATTATTCTCATTATTTAGATTCCTCAAAATCCTTATATATAAATCCTATTCATATAGATATTAGTATGAAATAAATTCCTTTTTTATTAAACACTTTTTTATAAATCTTATTCAATTTTGACTCTCAATAAGGTACATGTGTTTATTATTGATCCATTTTTTTTTCAAAAATATGATTAATTAGAAACTCAAATTAATTCTATTATGTTGTGGGATACTATAATCATTAGAAAGAGGAAAAGTCACATTATTTTATGATATCCATCTTCAACCATAGAAATTTTATTTTATATAGATTGTAATTCTTTGAATAAGGATCCAATTAACTCGTTCCTTAAGTTGGTCGATAACCTGGCCTTAAGGGTGCCTCCCCATATTCCAAATGCTACCAAATAGTAGTAAGGGTGTGAAGGTGGTTTTGTGGGGATGTAATACTCACCTATCAACATGGAATAATGGATAAAAATATGCACATAAAATAGAGGATATATACAATAAAAATACAGAATAAAATATGTTGTATAACAATAAATAATAGGAGTACTAAATAATAGTCAAAATCTCATATGTAGTGTCATATACCATGTCTGTAGAAGAATTTAAGAACATTATTTGATAATAAACATTAGAACAACCAAAATTATTTATGGCTGAAGTTCATGATCTTCATGATTATGGTCCAAACCATGTTCATCAAAGCACACAATGAATGTATCATCATCACATGCCATACTTATAGATGTATTTTCTATTAATTAAATATTTGTGAATAGACTTTTAAATTGGTTTTTAAATAATATATTTATAGGATAACAAATATATATTCATCCTATTTTTATAAATATATATGTTTAATTATTTTAATGAACTAAAAATGGTATTTTATTGGTAATATTCTAAACATTTCAATGAATGTATCCTAATGAATTAATGTATTTTATAACTATATTAATAAAATATTTTTACTAAATATTATTTATTAAATATAAATGATCATATAATTTTTATAATGAAAATTTTAATTCTTATAAGGGTTTATATACTCTTATTATCAAAAAACACATTATTTCCAAATTAATATAAATTATTATTTTAAAATTGAATATTAAAAAATATTATTTTAAAATTTCAAATTATATACTTAAAATTCATATTAATTTTTTACTGGAATGCTGAAATTATATAATTGGTATTTTTTCATAATTTTTTAAGAAAATATAATTTTTATGTAAAAGTTAAATATCAAATAAATATAGTGTGTATTATGAGAACATAATAAGGCCCATGTGATATAATGAAAACTATAAAATTTACCCATGGCCAAATATATGGTTTCTCTTTAAAATATTTATTTTTACGTTTATTTTATTTATTTTATATTTCTATTCTGAATCCTCTAAGACTATTAATAAATTTTAAGGTTGTATAATAATTTCATTTTGAGTATGACTCACCCGCACATATTCAAATGTTTTATGGTATTATGTTCAGCCCTTAGCCTTCTTAAATACTATAAAAAAATAGAAAAATTTGTCAAAATCCATGTGACAAAATGGTATGGTTTTTGCTTTTGTTTTTTTATTATATAGAGTCTAATGCTCATTTTGTGAAATATTATAGAAATCCCCACCCATTTGGAATATTAACCTACTCAAGATCCCATTTCAGCTAAAAAAATATTTAGAGAACTTCCTTAATCTTACGTCACATCTATAGAGTCCCACCATACTATATACATGCTCTTACTAATCTTCTCAAAATCATTTAGAGACACACAATTGAGTAAGGGATATTTTTCTTTTCCCAATTTATAAATGTTACTTTTTTACCTTATGTCTTTTATCTTCATTCCAATATAATATGATATTTTATTACACATCACACTCAATTTCTAATTTTTTTACAATTTATGAGACACACCTTTCACTCTCATAAAACCATGTTTCTAAATTTTATGCGATGTTGTCATGATATTGAAATGATTCCATGTATTTTCATTATAAACAAATTTTATAGTGAATACAAAAGAAAATTACTATCATATTTGTCCACATATATAAAAGTGTAATTATTTAAATTGGGACTCACATGAATGTATTCTCCAATCCTGAATCATGGAAGGTGTTATGCTATTTATTTAATCCATGTTGTATGATCTATGTGGCACACTTAAACCTGATAATGAAATTAAAGTGATGGGTGGATCTGGAATTATATACCACTCTAATGTATTCTATAATTTTTAGTATCATAGGGAATTAAGTTGATATATGCAGAGAACCAAGAAACATTATCATAATTTTACTATCATTTTTCTTTGTTTTTATTCCAGTCTTAGGATTATGATGCACTATTTTATGTGGATTCTACATTTCCCATGTTATCATTATCACACTATATGATTCCATAATATTCATGTTCTTTTTATTCCCCGTTGATATGCCTATTGACTAACATGTATTATATTTTTCCATTATTATTTCGTCTCTGTGATTTATATCTTAACCCTTTATTCTATATCCCCCAGTCTATCACAAAATGTTAATAATTAAAGCTTGCGAATGAAGTGTTCAACAATTATGATTTTTTTTCTTTTTTAATTTGGTATGTAGTTTTCCTAATTCCAAAAGACACTAGACATTTGAATAATAATGGTTTCATCAAGTGTAATATAATTCAATAAATTATGTATTAGTGTGAAATTAATAGATGGGTTTTTATAGTTGGCATTAAATGAATCATTTATTTATTTTTTGGATAAGGATTAGAAAAAAAAATAGTGAAAGTCATATGGATGATACTAAGTATAAAGAAAACATAGAAAATTTTTGGAATGTAGATATTCATTGGATTATAAATAAAATAAATTCATTGCTGGATACTATAAGTGGTTATTGTTCTGGAACATCTATTCGTAGGAGAAACATCTCGGATAATGTTTGTCAGGATTGACTCGTTATAACATTGTATCTGATAATTCAAAATAATATATACCATGATTGACACACAAAAGGGATATTATTTGGTGAAATCACTAGCTCATTATGAACAATTATTAAGGGAACTAAATTATTATAATAATAATACAAGTTCAGAAAGAGGTCAGGTATAAAATTTATTGAAGCCTCTAAACACGCATGTTAAGGAATTAAATGTAAGTTATAAGTTAACACTTTAATTTCATTAATTTCATATTCGTTTATTTAATAGTTTAAAAATAATTACCTATAATTTTTCTTTTATTCAAGACAATTTCCATAAATATGATGAATCAGGTAATCAACCAATACGAAGAAAAATATGATGACTGGTACAATGAGATTCCCAACCCAATAGGAGCATGAAGTGCAAACATTATTTAAAAATTAATGTCTATGACTTTGTTTATGAATTGAACCTAGATAATATGGATTATCAAAATTCCCATAAGTGAGAACAAGATGTAATTAAGCCTTTTGTGATACAAAGTCCACCAACATTCAATGGTTCATTTGATTTCTTAATCATGGAGAAATGGATTGACTCAAATGATATGATCTTATTTGTCCTTCAATATTCTAAAAAATAGAAGGTAATACTTGATATATATCATATAGAGGGAGAATCCAGTTGTTGGAGGACATAAATAAAGAATATGAATCATTAAGAATGGGTCAAAGCGATGGGGTATAACTAATTCTAGAAACTATATCTAGATAAATATTTTCCTCTCAATCTCTCATTTTTAATAGAAATGTATTTCGTATTCCTCATGATAAATGAAGATAAATCTATCTAGAATTGCAGGGAATGCTTCACAAGTCTTCTATAAAACACACATTACAATTTTTTACCCCAATAATCAAGAATTAACTCTCTTATGGTGGTGTAAAAACTAGTCTACAAAAAAACAATGTATATTAATGATTTTTATAACTATGAATGAATTGACCTATGTTTGCTCAAAGTCGAAATTTATAATAGTGAATATCAATGTTTCCATAGGGATATGATAAATAAATTAGAGTTTAATTCTATAGGTTCTGTGGAGAAATCTAACATTACCATTAAATTTCAACACCCCATAGTAAATGTCGTGGAATGAAGAAACCCTAATTGGTACGATGAAAAACTAAAATATGTACTACCATTTTCATAAAATTGATCCTCCATTGGAATGGAAAATAAATTCAATGAATTATTACAGTCCTCCATTAAAATATTTATTAATATTTTTAAATGGTATTATACAAGAATAAAAGGAACATTATTGTTATGAAACAAAAAACACTTTTAAATACTTTGATTTTCAAAATCATATTGAAACTAAATATTTACGAATATAGAACACATGTTCCATTCAACAACACATCCCAACACATGTCGAATCACCACTACCGAGGAAAAATCAACTGAAACTCCACTCAACATTAACATCACTTTTGTTCTCATACTCACCATGTCTGATCATCCATAGGGAATTACACTACATTTCCATCCAACCGCACCGTCGAAACCATTCAAGAGGAAATTCCTACTACATTCATTGATGGACTATAATCCACATGTCCATAATTAAGTAAAAATTAATTCCAAAAAGGCAATTTCCACCACAAAATGAATCAATATGTGGGTTACTCCCTCCACACCAAATCAGGTTTACCATCATAGGTCAGAACTTCCCTGACAAGATTGACCCAGAAAACCAACCGTCCATTGATGGTACTTCTACCATCCATACTATCATCAGGCATTACCCTAGACATGTAACTAAATCACATGGAAAGGGTCCCCTCAACTTTAAGTGCTCTAATACCACCAAAGGAATGTTACCCTATTCTAGCCCTAATATTCATTGGATTTATATCAACTAACTTCTTTTACCACAACCAATTGTCATATATATCCTCAAACTTCTAATACATTCAGAACATACATCAAACAATTTATATGGAACCACACTAACGTCGAATCCAACACTTGGATCATCAGTCACCACATCAGAGGCCCACATGGCTTCTCTGAGGAACCTAACATGCACAAAAGAGTATCTTCTTTAGCATCCCTATCCCACTACATCAACTCTATGTTCTCCACTCCACATCTAGGATGGAATTCTCAATCCCCACTATTGATGTGAGGTTAAGATTACAATAAATAAATAATTCTAGCCACGTTGTCTTACACTCGATCACAATCCAATCCCTATAACGTAGACATGGCTATCACGATTTTTCCAAAAACATGAAATAGAACATCATCTATTTCCTTTTAAAGGCACCCATGAACAGAACCTATGGCATTTATCGATATTTAGTTCATCTCAAGAACCTCACTCAAAGCCATGCAGGGGTGTACACCCCCTAATCAAGATCCACATAGAACTTTTACATGATAATATCTCCATGATGTCCCTAATTAAACTAAACATAACCACATCTATTGGCATAATGATAGAGCTTCATAATGTACCTAGGATGATATCAAGATTTTGGGTAGGATCTCCTGTAGTAGAGGTACACGAAGAATTTTTTGAAGAACACCACCTCCAACTTATCTATTTATGATGTGAAACTATGGTACAATAAGACCTTCCAATGATATTAGGATCCCCTATTGAACTCTTCTCATCAACACATAACCATCATCTCTCTGGTGTGATTTCCAACCATGTCTTGCCATCACTCCACAACCAAATAACCAAGCATTCATGAACCAACATTTCTTGATGAGCCACTTCCACCACACCACTAGATTTATTTTAATGCATCCCTTACAACAAAAACCAAATAAAAATTGAACACCAAACCATTAATACCAACCATCTTTCAGAAATAAACCTTTACCTATGTGTATTTCATCACCCACATATATACCTAAAAACGTATCATGGTCAGCGAGCCTCATATGCTCTGATACAGTATCTGAAACAGACCCATAAACCAAACCATTCATACAAACATGTTTATCCATGTGACAACCCTCAACTCAAGTTTCACCATTCTGTGAATTAATATAACCACACATCATAATCCCTTCTCTCTTCTTCTTGAAAACGACTTCGATTACTCAAATAATCATCATCCAAAAAGGAGAGTCTAGAATCTATATGATACATCCCTTCAAAACAAACCTTTACTCCTATTACAATCACTAGCGCACCAATATGAATTAATTGGCACAAGTAGACCATATACAAAAACATTTTGGTACTTATTATGCATCAATACCACCACAGAAGCATCTCCCATTACTCATATTCCTGGTTAACTGCACTGTTGGGATAACCTCTGATGAGGTAACCATTGATTTTTAAAACTATCATCACATAATGATAACTAGAGTAGAACCCCCAATAACAAACCATCCCATGTATCCCTCTCGGAAATACCTGCACCATGAAACACACTACGTTCCACTATCAATGTCCAAAACATCTACATGTGAGGCACACAACCAAAAGAAGTAGAAACCCCATCTGATATCCCCCATTGGTCACTTTTAAGGGTTGAATTATACCAAATTTCTATACTAGATTCACTAAGTTCAAAATATTTTTGTTCGCACACAAATCGTTTCATGAAGGAATCAATATATGTGATTGGTACCCTCACCCTCGTACCAATACATGTTGTAACTAGTGCACCAAGTGACAATTTCTAAAGGTTCCTCACAAAAGCTGATCATACATGTACATATACAACATGATCCAAAACACCCACTCAATTTCTCAGGAGACAATATTGTAAGGCTTGAACTCACATGGTTCACCACACCCCAACAACAACCATCTCTAATTACAGTACCACCAAAACACTCATTCTTTTTTACATCACACAACCCATAAAACTAAAACCCACCTGTTTTACTAATTTCCGATTATCAAAAATCAACTTAGGCCCCCGAGGCCACCTTTTAACTAAAGACATGATGAGGAAATTCCAATGCATCATGTTTTTAAACATTCTATTTTCCCAAATTCTCAAAATGGATACATACTCAGATTCATCTACCCTAAAAGTTTCTTCAAAAAAATATCAATGAATGATCAATCTATATATGCTATAATATAATAATATACTACCTATAATATGTAACCCACTGCACATACATTATTCCAGTAGATGTGTCACATATCTACCACTAAACCCAAACCCTATTAGAATAGGTCTTGGTCAACATGGGGAAAATAAAATTACATAATCATAAAAAATTCATCAAACATTCCTCTAAGCCATTTTCTATTATAGAGAAAAAATTATATTATACACATTTATCATCTCAAATATTGTTATAACAAAAATTTAACTCATTTACACTTTTAATTAGAAATAATTTATTAACTATCTCATCTTCAAATCAAAAACCCAAATATTTTAAAAACTATTCATTCATTACAATTTACCATAATCAAAAACTTCATTCTATTCATAATGTTTCATCATACACAATGTTCATTTACTTTCCATTTAATTTTTTTCACTTACCCTCATTAATTACCATTATTATGAACCATTTTCATCTAATTTTCTAATAATGTTAAATTCATTCTAGTCTGTATTCATTGAACCCCCATATCATGTGTTTCTTTCATGTTTAATGCTACCTAAATCCTACTGATATAAAACTGATGCAAGAATTCACAACCAAATTACATTCCATGCATGAGAAAAATATCATTAAACAATCACATCGCACTATATTTGTATCAACTAATGGTGAAATATCATCATATATATCAATATAAAACACGAACAACAATTCATGCACATGGTGACATGCGGTTTCACCTAAAAATAGGTGACATACTCCCAAGAACAAGATTATTTACAAGGCATGACACTACCCTAATAACCTTTCTACCACCCAAAAGTAGTAATAAAATAGAAAATAACCCATCTGATACAACTGTGTAACATTCGTGACTCAGGTGCCACTAAATCTTTTCCCTAAGCCGAGTCATCACAAGATATCATGTGAGACTCCTAGTTTTCTAGAGGTTTTAGACATGTTGAGAGGCTCTAATGAGTCATGTTGGGAGACTACACCCTTTTTACACGATTATTCCACAATGAAACACATAATAAATTGTGGAAACAATGAGACAAGAAAATAACATACAATCAAAAACTCACCCAACTAGGTACAAAACACAACTAAACATTAAAAATATCATGATATACTAGTAGTATATGTGAATAGAACAAAAAATAAGTCAAGCATTCCAAATCCCTAAACGAGTCCTAACACTATGTCATGATCTTTATCCATGTACATCTCATACCCACTCAACATCCTAGAGTAGGGAATTTTCCCTTGACCTGACTTGCAATAATGAAATAGTATTTGGTACCCAACAACGGCCCAAGAAGGGTTTGAGTACCAAATTCAGTGGGCACCACCAATGCTATCTATGAAATATCCTTTATAATGGGTAGTACATGAATGTGAAAAATAAATGGTAATCAAACAATGGAATGTTCTTGTACCATTAGTTAACAATATTCAATTTATTTCACACGTAACCTTTTTTCCAATTTCATTCCTTACACCATCTTTGTTACTTATTCCATTCATAATACATTATCCATTGTTTAAGAATACATATCATCAATAAAAGGTTAAAAGGAAATCAATCACAATGCAATGGGTAAATAAGTCATTTATCTATCTCACTGGGGATACACATATCAAATCAACACATTATCATCACCTCGAATCCTATGTCTGGGTGGAATGAAACCATTAGGGTAATAAAGACTCCATCCCCTTCCACAACCTTTGTATTATTGGGATTTATTTTAGATCCTCATTCCAACTCGACATATGATTTTAGAGCCACATATCTATACCCCACTCTACCAAGACTTATCTACATGATTATATATTAAATCACCCTAACCATTCCATAAAATTACTAAACATAACCAATGCCATTATAATTCACAAACGTAACAACAACATGGTAATTAAAATTTTTCATAACCAATTAACACATTTATAAATTGTAATTCATATTCATTTAACCAAATTTCTATTCTCATCCCATAACCCCATAAGTGAATTCAATAACCCCGTAACTAATCTAATATTCATCAATTACCATATATTAACCACATATCCCATTCATTTTTTACAAGAATTTACACAATATGCATTGAAGTACAATTCTATTATCACATAACTCAACTAGATTATTATATTTAATAATTTAGTATTACTACATAATTACCATGTATTATTCAATTAAAAAGTTTTGTCCATTACCTTATTACATTACATTAATGTAATCCTGATTTTCTATTCCATTACCGAATTACATATTCTCTATTTAATATCCACTAATACCCTATTCATTTATATATAAAATTAATTAATCTACCTATATAATCTCTTTCAACCCAATTTCCCATTTTCTATTCATTCCAGCACCTTATTCCCTTATCATTCTAGGAATATCTATCATTATCTAATTTAAAACATAACCATCCATTAAAAAATGTCATACATGGGCTTCACATTATTACCAAGAAATCTTTCACTTATCCCTATCACTCTGTAGGTCCGATATTACTGGTACACCCCATGGGTGGCCCTAAAATGGTCAAGTCCTCCTCTACACATCCCATGGGAATAATGAGGGTTTTAATAATCATTTATACACCCAAATATCAAAATAATACTAATAGTAACAAATACACACTAATAGGAATGAAAATATCTCAAAATTCATTCAAAATTCTATAAAAACTATGGGATATAATTTGTAGACCACCTACCATGAATCTGATGGTGAACACACTCTTTATCTTGTCATTGGATCTAGATTGCAATACCCCTTGACGTCCCAACAAATGTTTTACAAGAAAAAAATGTTTTAGTGCTTCGTAAGATTATGTTGGGAACTAAAAAACCTAAATAAAAAAATATAATCACGAGGAGCATTTGACATACCCAGGGCATCGATCAACAAAAAACGACACTCTAAATGATCATGAATCGAATGAGAGTGGATTTTGGGAAGATGGGGTCATCCAAGGTCGATACTAAGGATATACGTGTAAAACTATGGAGAATATTGAATTGTTGTTTAAAATCCATTATTGTAAATTTTGTAAATTTGTCAACTGTACTGGGTTGCACGTTTTACGTGCATGGTGTGCCAAACCATGCAAGATCTATTTTCCATAAATCACCCATGCGAATGGTTTCGGAAGAATTCAAATGATAAGATTAACCATGTGATAACCATGTGAAAGCCTATCTCCATGACTTCATGGTTACATGTGATGATCCATATGTTTTTCACTAACCTTGTGAAAAATGTGAAACATGCCCAAAAAACATCTTTTTCCTCATTATCCATGTATGAAACTCCCGAAACACACATGAACCTTCACATGTACTTTGGGAAACACTTATCTTGAAAAAAAAGATACTAAAATAAAACATAGGCAAAAACATACCTTAAATAAATAAATTATCTTACAACTATTATATCTGAAAAGGTATTCACATATAACCCTATGCACGACCATTTTGGTGAGATAGAATCTACTATTATGATGAGTGATAACATAACATGCATCATTTTGTTCCATAAAATACCATTTAATGTAAATCCCATATCATTCATCCTAAAATATCCACAATAGGGGACATCTCCACTGAAGGCTCACCCCCATCCGATGATATTTCTAGATCCAATTGACCATCATGCTTTTTGAATAAAAAATTGAAATAAAAAACTATAAAAATTTCTTCCACTTACTATCATATAACAATACCAAGTAAATTTTTTTACATGTAATAAACTAAATTCATCTCAAAACCCTTATGATTATATCTATGTCCATTATATCAACTATTGTTCACATGGGTAACATGAATGTTTGAAAAAAATTATACAATTTTTTTTACAAAATCAAGTATTTCATTGAAATATTTACGTATCTATATCATTTATGATTAAATATAAGCTATTACTGTAACACCAATTATTAGATCACTATAATGAAATTATCATATCATAGAAATTTTTTATGACATGTTATTAATGAAACATGGATGATATAAAAATTATGATAAGTACACATAGAGTTATATGATATAAAATGGAATTTTGAGTGAGATGGAATACTTATTGGATGAGTGAGGTGACCATATATCATACCATAACATCTGATTCTCATATAATTATCCATAACTAACCTAATTACATTTAATATTTCATTTCGTTTCACCAATTCCTTATTCTATAAATAAAATTCCAAAAAATATCCCAATCATGAATGAATTAGTTATAGTTCATGAAGGAATGGTGATAGAGACAATTAATGGAGTATTTATTCTTCATCACTATATAATTTAATGTTTGAAACATTATTTTATATGAACTTAATTTTATGGGATGGAGAAATATGATCTACAAAATTTTAACAACCTATAAAACCCACATATGATATTGTTCGTAATTTTACATATTGTTCATTTTTTTATTTTGACAATGGTGATGAAATTTTTGGGAGATGGTGGTAAAATGAAAATTCAAAACATAAAAATCCATGATCACTTTATCATATATAATAATATTTCATGGGATGGTATGGTGACCTAAAAAATTTTAATCGTCTTTTTTCACAGTATATGATATTTAGAATAAACCTTAATGTTAGTCTAGATATTCTATGTGTTTTTTCAGGCTACAATGATAGTATATTCTGTGAATTGTTTTATCCTTGGAATGATATTTTATTTTAAATTAAAATTTTGAGGTTTATATTAATGGTCACTAACCCAATTTCCACAGAATTTAAATTTATAATTAAGACTCTAAGTATATTAGTTGCAACTATCACATTTCCTCGTAAAATTTTTACACAAAACACATATATTTGCAAATATAACAATATAATTTAAATTAATTTATGATTGTACAGAATGAAAACCATCGACGTTAACTTCCCAATCATTAGTCATTTTTGAATTCATTGAAAAAACATCCATTCATTATAAAAAATGATCATGTTACTCACCATAACAGATTTATTTAGGCCAATTTATTGGAAACAATTCATTGGTGTCATTTCATTGAACAATAAGTGATAGACCCACTAATTTTCATAAATAATTAAGATACAAATAAGAAAAATAAATATATATATAAAAAATTCAAGGTAACTTTAAAAAATGGGTTGTACACATAGATAAATTAGATATGAAAATTTAAATTTAATATATGGATATATTAATTGAAATGAATAATTTTGAACAAGTTTACCCACTAATTTTTTTAATTTACATGATTAATCAATTAAAAAAACCCTAATCTCTTAATGTAATGTAATTACGTTCTACCCATGATGTTATGTGATCATAAACTACGAAATAAAAAAAAATTCAATGTGCCATTATATAAAAATAATAAATTTTTAATCCAAATAATTGAACTTTATATTTACAATGTAAGGATTCACCAATAATGTATAATGCATTCAACAAGGAAAATAATGTAAAAGATATATCACAAATGTGTAAAAATTATTTTTATAATCAATTAATCAAAGATAAAATCTGAAAAATGTTATCAACGAATTTATCATTATTGTGTAAATATTCATTCTTGATGGGAAAACTAATGAGAATATATATTTGGTATGTGTCACCAATTTCATGATATATGGGGAGGGGAATAAATGGATTTTTAATAAGTGTAGGATCCATTCTACACATTTTATACCATACATAATGAATTCATGGAAATATTTTATCTAATTTAAAAAACCACAGTATTTAGGAGGGTATGGGATTTTTCCATCGGGATCAATATCACATATATCAATATAGTTATAGGTTCCATGGGCATGATCAATTATGAAAGCATATCAACTCCCACCCATATTAAAAATGAACTATATATATGATAGACTCACACTAGATAGAAAATCCATGGTCGGTACAATAACTATGACAGATTGGAATTTCTATTTCCATTAAATTAAAGAAAACAATAATTTTATTGTCCACAAATTCAAGGATAATACTATGAGGTAAATATTAAATAAGATAAATTATTACACAAAAATAAATATAGTAAAATTAAATATTAAAAAACTAAAAAAACAACAGTCTATGTAATGAATGCAAAGGAATAATTAGAAAATTAATTTATATCGATTGATTAGGAAATAATCATTAGAATGTTGTTATTCGAAAATTACATCAACTAGACAAATAATTAAATAGGTAAACCCCATGGGAATAGTGGAATTGTTTTTAAAAAATTTATGAAAACACAATCCCATGTGTTAGAGATCTAAGTGTAATTTTATGTCATTTTTGAGTGTTACAACTGAAACTCTAATAAAATGTAATTTAAAAAAATAATCATATGACTGGTCCATTATTATATTAATTCCATTAACGTGGTAGTAGAATAATCAAAAAACCATGAGGGACAAATAGTACATCAATCAAGATTGAAAATAGTAGGTTAAATGGAAATTTTAGGCGGTGTGGAAATAGAATAATGTACAAAAATATAAACATTATGGTCCATTATATCTATTTTTGAGTTTTAAATTAGAATTCATTCTATGATATGGAAATAAGATTAAAATTTTTCAAATATATGAAATAAAGAAATGTTACATACCATGATGTTAGGAACTAACAAAAAGGTATGTGGTATAATTTCACCAACACTTTGATTTGTAATGAGGATTCATGTATATCTAGGAATTATGGGATTTTGGGGAATTCCCAATTTTTTTCCAAGAATTTATGAGTATATAATTTAACATTACTCAAGGGTTGATTATAAAATTTCAATAAATACATGTCATCGTGATAAAATTCAATCCTTGATTTCGTGAAAACAATAAAGAAAGGAAATTTTCATCAAAACTACCTAAGGCCACATCCATGATAATAAATAGAATTTCCCCATGAAGGATAATGTAACTGAACATATATCAATAAAAACCATGAATTAATTAATGTATTATAAACACAATTTGACAAACATAATTGAAATTCCAAATATAAATTTAATGAAATTATTCCTATCAATGATTATATTATAACATTGGAATATTTCAATGACATTAATTTAAGAGATATACATGATTATAATATGGGATATACATTAAAGTTGAATCGATTTATTTAAATATGGTAATGATCTTTTACATTTCTAGGGAGAAAGAAAACATATATGGATAAGGAACATGATGATGGTGGTCCATAAGCACTTGATTATTGCCTGTTGAAGGGTAAAAAGATAAAATTTTATAATTAGAGAGTTTTTATGAAAAAAAAATTATTATCCATTATATGGTTGAAAATTAAAATTTGGAATTAGTAGGTGAATAAAAAATCACAGTGGATAAGTATTCATAATTTAATTTATAATGTCTATTTTAGTATGTGGAATTAATTGTTAATGAAGAAGAACAATTTTAAACCTATATTAAATGATATAAAAGTGGAACAAATTATAGACATATAAAACTCATTAAAATGGGATGCTCAATTAGAAATTTAAAGGATGAAAATTATGAAGTGAAAAACAATGTTATTGGTGACTACTGGAGAAGGAAAAAAAGGGGAACATAATTACCATCCTGAGTTAAAAATTATGGGTTAAAAAATAATGATTCACCTATGAAATACAACATTAAAAACATGAAAAATTGACTAAATATTAACTTGATTTATATATTTGAAGATGTTTCTTTTGAAGTTTAAATTAGATATATTTAATTCAAAGTTCATATACCTTTGGTGAACCTCTTATGAATAATATTCATATTAAACAATGTAGATTTAGAGGATATATTCATTCAATAAAAACAAGTTGTAAAGGAAGAGCATGTGATCCCAATGATAAAGTCTAGTTTTACTTTGGACTATTGTTGATAATAATAAGGAATAAAGATATTTAAAAGTATTAATGAAATTATTAATTAGAGGAAACACAAGAAATGATATTTATATTTATATTATTTACTCTATAGTTTGTTTTTAAATAATATCCACTACATTTTGTGTTGAATATATCATCGTAGTAGATCAAAGGATGAGAAAGTATAGAAATAAGGAGTCAGACATTTATAATGGAAAATAACCACAAAAAGAAGAGTTTTATAACATACATTAAATTCACGTCCATTATAATGAAATCATTAATTAACATTTTTTGTGAATCTTCATACTTGTCAATACATTGATCTTGCATTAAAAATTAAGTGTGAGTGATGAAGAAAAATTGATAGTGTTTTTTATTTCGACAGTGGACACTTTGGAAAAGTCCATAAAAAATAAAAGAGAAATATTCAATTTGAGACTTTAAAATTTTAATTTTTTTATTTAACAATTCTCTACTAACATGATATGAATTTAATGAATAACAATTTCAAATAAATGAATTATATTGAAGAACCTATTATTGGGTAAATTATAGTTTCTATACATGACAAATCGATAAATGGTTCCCCCGAAAAAAATTTAAATAAATTATTAAAATTATGGTAATGTTATCATTGGGGATCCAAACTAGATTCATTTGAAATATCATGGAACAAGTTCATGTGTGTGAAATATCATAATCCATTATTAATATTAATGGATAATTAGAGATCAAGATTAGAACACATGATTATATGTTATGAATATTACATTTAATCTCACGAACTTCCTTCTAATTGGGAATTCAATTTTTGGGATTAGGATAACTCATATATTTTAATGGTGAATTGAACATCACTAGTGTGGATTTATTTTAAATTTTATCTAATTTTTTGAGAATGATAATGGGGATGGAGATTGTTGAACACAAGGGAAAAAAATGAAAATTAATTCATCTTGTTGGTGCATTTTAATGAGTTATTGAATATGTGATATAATAATGAAGGTTGATGGTATTAAGTAAGATGGATTTGGAAATATGATTTATGTCATCATTTGGATTGATGTATCAACATGAAAATCCAAATTCAACGAATGGTCCATGGAAATGATATAATATGATACCATATTGGAATCCATGTTTTGAGGAATTACATAAAAAACATAATAATCATATATGGATGGATTTTGATTCAATAACATTTTAACAAATTTTACACATTAATTTTTTCTTATTTTTTTCATATCATTTTCAAAATATATTCCATAGAAATGAAGTTTTTATTATATTTTTGAATAAGAATATATTTTTTATATTTTTTATATTTTTAAATATTTGAAATTATTTTATTTTTAAATATCTGAAAATAATTAATAATTTAGAGAAAGTTTTTTATGATTGTAGTTTTAATGTGAAAAACATAATGTTTTTTATTCTAGTGTATTTTTAAAAATCTTGACATTAACATTGGGAATAAATTATTTTGTGTACTATGATATATGAATGTATTTAACACATTTAAAATGAATCCAATGAAATAAATAGGTACAATAATTACCCTCTGGTGAAATAAACTAGAATAGACTTGACAAAAAAAACTATGTGTATCAAAAAATGTATAGAGTTCTAGGGGTCAAATTGAAGGCCACTTAATATTTGAAAAAATGGATTTGAAACATTCCACTATAGAATTTAAGATTTAGAAGAACATGTGAAATTATTTTATTATGAAATACCATCTAATGAAGTAAATCATTCATATATTTTATCTACCATATAACAAACACATAATAATTGACCTCATTGGGGTATGCACCAATATTGAAATATAGATTCTCCATTCTAATTAGGCCCCACTATTTTCATTAGTTCAGATTATCTATGACACCTAAATATCCTTAAAATATTGATTAATCTGAAAGATATATATCATTGTGGATACCTAAGAATTGTATTTCATATCACATTGTTCTCAAATCCAAACTGGTTTCAAGAGAGAGGGATAAATAATATCTTTTCATCCACATGAGCCAATGACAACATATCTCATTTCCAATAGATCCTCATTTCTATCTGATGTCGTCAATATAAATAATGGATTCATAACACTCATCATCAAGTGATTCTTTACCTGCATATGGTATATACCCACATAGTGTATACATTTTTAAAATAAAATATTTATATAGATATAATTTTAACCCATTTAAATGATATATTATACCCTAACAAATATGGAGTCTTCTAAAAACATGTTGATCTTTAGAAGATCCCCAAATCTTTTCCACAAATATGATGTTACAATGAAACAACTAAAAATTATAATGGATTATCTAATACAGAACGTCTATAATTTCATTTTGTTTTTGAGAAAAAATTAGCTTAATTGACCCATGAAATATTCTTTAAAAACAATTAATTTAGGGCACAAAAATCTTTATGTGAATCCCTAAATCTTATCTGAGATTCATGTGGGAAACCGTAAAGGATGATTAATCACAACAATTTTTTACCTATAACTAGGTATGCATTTAATAGAATTCTAGAAGGTAGTCACATGTAAAGAGAGGTATAATACTATTGATTCACAATTTCAATCAATAAATGTCTTGAAATTAGATTACCCAATAATGTTATGGAGTAAAAATAAATAATTATATGTGGATGAGATCATGAAAAATATAAATACATTTGGTGGCATAACTAATTATGGAATTTGGAGGGATATATTTTGGAGCTATAATTTTTTTATGGGGGATCATGAGAAATGATATCAAACCATTCCTTATAATTATATAATAATCACCTAGAACCATATCTTTTTCTTTCATCTCATCATCCTAACGTTACATGTTATAGATGAACAAAATCTAGTCAATATATAAAATCACAAGACATAATGTTGAAACTATAACCCAAGGTGTATAATCAGTTGAGCACAATCCTATGTGAGTTCATCTCAATCCCTATATTAAAAACACTCATCTAGTAATTTTATATAGGGGATGAGGGTGATATAATTTTCTAATGTGTTGTATAACGTTTTTCTTAAATCTAATTTTTTTTATGATTTTATACTGAGACTATTTAATTATTTTTCAAATAGTTATATGATTTTAGGGTACAGTTATGGAAACAAGAGTTGAATCCATAAAAATGGGTCAATTAATGACAAATTTTCAGAAAATAATGAGTGTTCATGGGATAATGTTGAAAAATGATCTTAGAAACAACAATTTAATCATTATTAATGAGGGAGAAGAGAATCATCATTAGTAGTCATTAATTTGTAACTTCCTAAAATATAATTATAGTGAATTCACTGAATTCAATGATTTTTATAATTCAGTTATGTTGGATATTTGATTAATATACTTTATAGTGATTGTTATTGTCCTAATTTTTCAACTATTCACATTTTAAATCAAGACTATAATTAGATTATTATCGACATTCCCACTACAATATATGATATTTTCATAAAGAAACATATAATAATATTTAATAAAAAACTTTTATATTCTTGAATAAATATACACACAACTTATCATTTAATTTTAGTTTTATAATCATTATTCCAAAGAATATAGTGGACTTTCCACCATATACTTGTAAAGAAGATAAATTGTTACTCATCAGTATAGATTTAGTTTCCCATATTAACTATAATAATAACACGACATGTTATACTGTAAAATTACATTTAATAATTTATAGGTTCTAGAAGAATTTTCATACAAACAACTCCAAAATTAAATGAATTATTCCTTATTTTATTAATGAAAAAAATAAATATACAATAAAATAAACAATAATAAATTCCCAAAATATTATTCTACTATAACTACTAATATAAGAAGATTAGAAAACAATATGTATATAAATATAAAATATTCCAATGGTATTCAACATAATAGTCCCCCATGATGATCAATATTATGAGTATTATTTTTAATATAATTAAATAAAAAATATATAAATCATTTAGTGGAATGAAACTGGAAGAATGATTTTAGTGAAAAAATAAAATAAATATATAATAATTTAAAATGATATATATATATCGATGTTTGGTATAATTTTGATGTATATATAGCCATAATTAATATATAATTGTTGGGAATATATAGTTGTTTGGTTCCTGGATTTATTTGGGTATATTGATAACCATTGTGTATAAATGATGAAAAAGTTGAAATATTTTATTTTTTAAATATTATAAGACAACCAATTATATTAATCATGTAATATGAATTTTATAATATATCAATTTATTTGGTGATAATAAATAACCTTAATAACAATATAGGACACAAAAATTGTTTTATGTAAATTTGGTGATTCTCTTAATGATCATAAAAAAGAAAGAGTTTTTTACAAAATTTAATAACAACAAATAATGGTTGTAAGATGTATCCTTATTGTGTCCTGAAATATAAAGTGTGGGTATTTATATATATATATCCGTATAGTTTTATTGGACTAAATATATTTGAGCCACCCACTATGGGAAATTAATGATGATTACCAAATCTAGTCACGATGTTAATTTACAAAGGTAATACATTTTTTCAGAGATAAGAATGTGAGTATACATTCAATCATATTAATAAAAGATATGTCACTAAACATTCAAACACACTACATATATTATAGAATATTTTTTTTGAATATAATGATGTTTTATAGAACCTCTTAGGTTATACTCTTATTAAAAAATTCATAATGATTACTTATTTCTAGTGATCAAAAAAATACTTGATGCATGGCTTTGAGTTTGAAACTAACAATTTTTGTTATTTATTTTTCAATTTATTCATTATAAAGAGATGTTGATAATATATATATATATATATATATTTGTTCATCATAATATTCTAATGTATATATTCACATATAAGGGTCTAACTATACATCAGGGAAGACAGATTTAGTAGATCATCAGTTATTTTTAAAAAATAGATTGCAACATAATGAAGGCGGAAGACGAAGTAGATTCACTAAGAAAAAATGATCATTCTTTAAAATACATTGTAAGGATTCAATTAATCATAGTATTCTATAATATAAAATAGATATTCATGTAAATAATTTGGTAAGGGATGTAATCCAATAATACCCATATTATTTCTCAAATATCCATCAATGTGGTGAATAATGATGCATAAATAATGAAAGGATATATAAAATAAAATAGAATGTTTTATAGATTCCAATAATAGATTATTATGATTTATAATTTTAATGAGTAAAAAATATTTGTTAGAACTTAATAATGAGCTTTTAGATGTAGAATATATCTCATATATGTAAATGGATGCATAAATTAGAAATATTTAATGAGGTCTTATGGAGAACCTTCTTGTAGAATAATATACAGCAAGGGAGTGAATAATATACATCATGATTCTTATCATCATAAGATGTTAAGGTCAAACATCCAAAATCGAAATTTTTGAAACAAAAAATAACAGTACTCACTTGGAAGTCAGAAAATGTCACCAAGAATTTCAGCATAGGTATTGTCAAGACCTATATTGGAATCAGTTCCATTTGGGATTTTATCCTTGTCTATAAAAATTTATTACACATTATTACAATTTAATATGATTTTCACTCGATCAAAATTATATGATGTATATAATGGATATAATATGGAAACATGTATTACCAAATTATATTATATTAAATAAATATCATATGTTTACATTAATGTTTCGGAGAAGTCTTTCACAAGCATTGTCTATAAAAATGAAATATCAGACTCATAGTAAACCATAAAATAATATAAAATATAATAGGACCATTAATACATTAGAATACATGTTTAGGTATATATATGTGCTTAATAAGAGGATGGTATCAATATATTACAATATTTTTATTTTCAAATAAAAAACTATTTTCATTCATGAATTCAAATGGAACTATATAGGGATATTAATTAGAGATTATTTATAATGTAAATAGGTTTTGACAAATTTAGAGAGATGACGACTATTAGAATATTTTTTCTCAAAAAATGATATACAAGGGTCAAACCATTTTTTAATAAATTAAATGAGAAAATTTATTATATAAGAGTTATGAAGATAATCATTAATGAGAAATCAACTTTGATGTTATAGAAAATTTATTTCATCAAATATCACAAGATTATATGTTATGAATATTATAGAATATATGATAAATAGGCCCTAAATATGTCATGACCTACGATATTTTTCACAATGTAGTAAAAATAAGAAATTAATTAGAACGTTACATTGATATCACATAAGTGAATGATGTATTCCAATAATTGCATTAGAGGAAATATTTATGAGATACGTTACATTTTCAAAACTGAAATTTTTATTAAATTGAACAATACCTCCCTAATGAGAAACAACTGGTATAGGTCATGGATATTAGAGCTAAAAACTAAGGAATACCCTTACATTCTCTAAAATCATTATGAAGAAATTAGAATATTTAACTAATATGGGAACATGATGTTGTAATGATTCAATGTATCCTCATCTATTTTCAGCAATGTAATGAAATATAAGGGATAAAATATTTTAAACATGAATAATATAAAAATATATATTTTTGTGCAACAATCAACATAATAATTCAATTTAGTTTTAAAAATTTCCTTTTACAAATTTTCATTTTCAAAGAAAAAAAATGAAATGGAATGGTGCATTATTTCATTATGGTCTAATATTAAAATAAAATATGAAATAAATAATAATACATTACGGAGATAAAAAATGACCCACAATTATAAAATTTAACGGAGGGAAAAAAATAATTTAAATAAAAATACCTCATGATTAAATTTTCCAACCCTTAGGTTACCCATGAATGTCAATTCACTTCGTGCGACAATATAAAAAAATGACATTAGAAACGTTGAAGAAATTTTGAGGAAGAAAATTGGATGAATGATTTTATACATGTGTATAGTGTTATATGTAGGAATAAAAATATAATTTCTTAAAAATATGGTAGTTGGGTATTAGACCATCTGAGATATAACCATTTATATAGTATGATCATTTGGAATACATGCCTTTTTGGAATATAAAATCAATTAGAAACATAGATAACAATTTTATAAAAGTGAATAATGATATAAATTACTATATTATATTAATGTAAAATAGAAATTCAATTTATGAAGTCATTATATTTTATTATATTAAAATTCAATGATCGAATGTGTACAAATATAGATAATCATTTTGTGAGATTTATATATATATGATGAAGATACAGAATCCAGTAGTTGGAGGCATCCATATGATGATTATTTATCTATACATGGAATGAAGTAACATCACTTGGGTTTTCAAATAACAAAGGCAAAGCAAAGCATTAATATGTATGGATTAAATGAAATCATCAAATATAGAAGTTAAAATTAATCAAAATATCTATTAGATCCATCAATATCTATGGTTTATGAATGTATTTTAATTTGAATATTATTGAAAACATTCAACCATTTATATTAAAAATAAATTTAAAATAATTTTTTTTTCATTGTTTTATTATTTTTTGTATAATATTTAATGTTTTTATAATTTTTTTATATTGTAAGAAAACACATTCAATTTGACCATTTTATTAGGGAATATTTATGTTTAATTGGTAAAATAAATTTTATTTTAATTATTTTTATAGGTATTCAATGGTTCTATATTAATAATATTTTTCGCAATTTTTTTTTATAACAAATTCCAAATTATAAAAATATATTTTTTAATTAAGAAAATTACATAACTTTATTCTGGATATGAATTTGGAAAATAATTTTTTTGGAATATATTTATTTTAATGTTATAATGGTTTGGATTCTAGAAAAATAAAAATCTTAATTTTTTTGATGAATAAATTTTAATTGATATTTTGACATATTGACTTTTAGTGGTGAATTATCTAATACCATATGAATTTTATTCATGTTTTATATGATAAATTCTATTTTGAAGCACATTTTTTGAGGCCTTTACAAGTGACTCATTGAAGTAAATATTCAAGAGAGGGGATCATTTCATATAAATACAGAGGCCTTGTTGAGTAAAAATTGAGTATTATCACTTGAAGGTGTGAGGAATATAAAAGACGGAGTGTGGGTGAATAGTATTTAAAAAAACATATGAAAAATTAATCATAGAATAATATTTATGATGGGAACATGATATTTCATATGTTGGACATCTCAACCACATAGAAATAAATAATGGTAAAAGTAAATGCAAGAATCTAAAAGATAAACCCAAGAATTTTATAGTAATTCTTATTTTAATGATCTTACAACACACTCCTAAATCTGACTCTAATTATGGAACCCACTATCATATATAAATTTTAAAAGAGTTTTATGACCCATTAAATGTTCAATTTTAACACATAGAGGCCTAAACAAATCCCTTTGTATTTTAAATGATCATAAATAAGTTTCCCTTTGACATTAGACGAACATTCATATAATATTTGATGTTTAATAATAATATAATTGATTTTTTAAGGTTATTTAAAACCCAATTTTTAACATGATAAGATCTATACTTGATTTTAATTGGTCTAAACTCATCAATTTATATAAAATGAAAATTCATTACCCCTTCTATATTACGTTCAAAGGGGAACACAGTCTTATGTGTGAGAAAACTAAACTCTATCACTTATAGGAATAGTCTGTTACTCTATATATTTATGGGTTTTTTCAACACATTATTCAAAGGTTATAGGTTAAATCCAACATTATAATGGTATAGAGTAAACCTTTTATTCTATGATGATATAAAGAACCATTTATTTCATTTAGATATGTTATTATAACCCAGAAAAACATAGTAGATGTGACAGTACTAGAGAAACCATTAAAAATAGAATAGAATATATTATCCTAGAAAATGATTTTTGATTATGATACTAGTATTTGGATAAATTATATCTCATTCTCTTTAGGATGATGGAATAATAAGGGTTGGTAAAAAATAATTTTACATATGAAAGAAGTTGAATAATTATTCTTCAAGAATCAGTTTTATCCTATACAACACCTAAGAGTAAAGAAATTTCATGATAATTTTACTTCAAATCACGAATCATCCACTTTTAAATAAAAAAGATACAACTACACCCATCACAATAATATTAACGAGTTTCAATATTAAATTCCAATAATAAAATTTTTATTTGGATAAAAATTTTAATTAGCATTAGTAAACTGTAAATATTAAATTACATAAATACAAATAATATTATAAGAATAATAAATTAAAATAAATAAATATATACATAATTTATTAACATAAAATCTATGAAATACTCATGTAACTCCTCCGGGTCTAAATCTTCATATCCCCAAAATACATTAATGTGATATTTTCATTATTTACACACAATCAGACTAGTTATTTTCACATACATGATACATGTTTCACATGTATAATTTTATCATTGCGAGATAATTACTATCCACGTCAGTTCTCACATGATATATTATATAAAAATAATCTTGTTCTGAAAAAATCATATAGAACATAATAATCAATGTAATTGTATTTGATGAAAACACTAAAAATTTTCAATCCAAAAAATCCATATATTAATTAGTTATTATTATAATATCACAATATCAAATAATTTAGTACGAATATATATGCATTCATACTACCACGTGGATATTGTAATGTCCCCCAATCTAGCATTATCTCATATAGAAGAATAAAGGTGGTTACAGCACATCAACAGAGCATCCCTATAGGCCATAGTCTATAGCATATGATCAGGGTGTGATATGTATAATGGGAATACTATACCCATTGGTAAAAAGATCAAATATAGTGAAATAAAAAATATTAATAAATTTTAGTGTAAAAATAATAGTGTAATCAAAATAATATGAAACTTGGAAGTAAAATATGTAACCAATAAACTATATAATAATAAACCATATACATACTTTCTAAGAAGAATCAAATGTCAAACGAATTATAATTAAAATTAAAAAACCAACATAAAAAATTAACTCAAATGTCTATATTCCCGAACCCCAGATTGGTCTCATATATATGTTGAACACATCAAAAAATCATAATCAATAGCATGTTTCTTTTCCATTTCCCAAAACTAAATTCTTTTAATCATCTCGATTATCAAATGTTAACCTAAAAATAGTGTGACAATAAATTATTATTTCCAAAAAATAGTGCCTTATAAAACTATTTTGATAATTATGATAACCTGATAAACAAATAAACAAGTGAATTAAGAAACCATTTTTTAAAAATCCATCCACATAACTACTTCAGAACCATTCCATATATTTTCTTATCATATATAACAACCATTACATCCATAGTCGTAAACCTAGGAATAATCACATAACCATGAAAACCAATAAGTATATTAATTTCAGCATATAATGGCATCCTTATATATATACATTCCAGTATTAGTAAATTTCATTCTATATTGTCATTATAATATCTTTTAATATTCCACTATATAAGCTTTACAATGTCAAAATTGGGACAAGTCCTCAATATAATTATTCAAATTTTAATATTGGACAAGCCTACTATATAATAATTATAGAATTGAACTAGGATAAGCATTATATATAATAATTAAGACATTATTATGTGGTAATACCTCTATGTTAGACCCTAGAATTATAGTGAGTATAAATAACTATGTTATATTACACATGTCCACATGGTGAACCGTTATAGTTGGGAATCCACATGATATGAACTCCATAGTTATAAAATAATTTACTAGTGTTGTGGTCAAGGTGATGGACCTCATTCATATTTCATGGGGTGTGTGTGAGTAATGAAAAATAGCCTTAGAAAGAACATATGGTGGCCTATACTGATAGTCATTATTGTGATAACCAGTTTGGACCTGTGGGTGGGCCAATAAAGGGGACCATGTGTTTATGGGAAATTGGTGGTACCTAATGGGGCATGTCTCGATTACCATATTAAGACAGGGTGTTTGTGAAATAATTATGTACAAGTTGTCAAATTGATTTCATATAATGATTTCATCCTTATGTGCGGTGGCATTTCTTGGGTTGTGATTTAGGGTTCATATTGATGACATTGTTCTCCAATATTAGGGAATTTAATAACCTAGATTGATAATATTTGAAATTACTAAAGGTTTTATGTCACCTAATATCCGTATAATTTTTTTATTTACATAGAATTATTTGGAGACCATGAAATATGATGACACATGATTCTGAGGCTCGGAGTGTCTGAAATGATCAGTCGATGTTTTCTTAAGCTGTAAATAGCGCGTGTAAACAGTTTTCCTGAAAAAGTGTAATAAATCATAAACGGTTGCCTGATTAAAAAATCTGATAGCACCATTGCGTTTCGGATGGTTGTCTTACTGTAGGGGTGACTTATGTTTAGTCAGCGTGAGCCTCCTGTGAGAAAACCTAAAAATGTCATAAACTTAAATAAAAAAAAATAAAGATATTTTATTTTTCAAATTCTTATAACTCATAAACGGTAACTCGAATTAATAATATGTGACCACTAATGAACTCGTTAGGGTATGATTTTCTTTAGTCCAATACTAAAATTTTCCTTCATGTCCAGTTAGTAAAAGTTAGTTTTTGTCCGTGAATAAAATAATTAAATGAAAATTATTTTACTGTAAAATACCTAACATCTAAATGGTAACATGGATTGAAAATCTGAGAGTACTGTTGGGTTCTTTGGGGTGTGTTCACTTTAGGAAAAGCCTAACCTCGACCAAAGTGGGTTGAATGTGAATGTTGTTAATTTATATAACTTTTTTAAGGTATGTTCAGTATATGCATAGGCCTCATTTTCTAACTTTTGAACCTATGCTAGGATTAAAAATCAGAGGGAACCGTTGAATCCAAAGCACAGATATTCACATAAAAGAGGCGTTACGTTGAATGCAGCAGGTCTATATAAATTTTATGTTTTTTGAATTTTAATGAAATGAAATAAAATAATTTTATTATCATATTTCATGTCCTTCAATGGACAATCAAGGTGTGGGGACAGCGATGTGTCAAGATAATAAATGGATTGACCAGCCTACCATAAGTAACAACATCATTGAGAAATTAGAAAGCTTCCTAATTAATGTGCCCCAATAAACGACAATCCCTTTACATACCCTCCCCATCTAAAATTTATATGGTACTTTGGGGGAGGTACCAGTAGAACTTCGCCAAGCAACGAAGTGTTGAGGGAGCACTGCAACACTAGACCCTTTGAGGATGGAGCCAAACACCGTAGGAGGTTTTAGGCAACACCAAACCACGAACTGAAATACGACGTATGAGTGGCATCGTTGGGAGCTAGTTTCAGGAACAAAGAACACGATCCACCATCCTGCAGGGATAATCTCCAACTGGTTTTCAAGGTAAGGGTTATTTTGTTTGGTAGTTTTTAATTCCTTCTTCCCCATTGTTGAAATTATACAGAGAATGATGGTAAACTGACTAATGGGTTCACTCATGATTCCTTAGTCTTTGTTGAAGGATGGTGTGGGTGATCATTGTAGGGTTTATATTGTTGTTAATTCATATAATTATTAAACCATTTCCCCTCTTATGTTATGATCTTGCATAGATGGTGCGGGCCTAACAATCATGGATTGGCCCCTTTGATATCTTTTCAATATCCTTGTGCCTCCATGGAAGACTGACATCATGATGACACCCACCAGCTACGTGGTGGATAGCACGTCAACACATGCTGCATGAGTAGGTCATGGCATAATATTATGGTCGACATCAGAGCGGCCACCATCGGCCGACCGTAGAGGAGGTGCATAGTGCTGTCATGCGCCATTGATGAATTGGGAGGGATGTGGTTTACCAACCGTGGAAAATGGGGGATGGCGACAGAGACTCTGGATGGCCATAGGCGGCGGAGAGACACTCCGTCGCGGGCCACTGGAGAAGTCGATGGGCATGCCGATCAGCTATGATGAAACCGGAGTGACGCACCCCTGTAGTTCCGGTGTGCCACTTGTGGGATCCATTGGGTGCCTCTAATATGAGAAGGCCGAATGACCATGGGTCATTCTAGAAAACTGTGGGGTTGGTCCCCTGGTGGTGACTAGGTTGGACCCCCTTGGGGGTCGCACCTCCAACATCTGGGTCGCCACCCCTGTGGGTCGCTGCCCTACCGGGCATCCCCCATGCATGTCGTGCCATATACGGGTTGGGTTTTCACTTTCAGGGCACTCTTTTGCAGGCCACCCTCATGCAGGTAGTGTCACCCCTTGTTGGTCGCCCCATTGTGGGTTTCCCACTTGTGGGATGCCATATTGTAGGCCGACATGTTGCAGGCTGGGTCACCCCCTTTCCGGTCTGGGCCGGACCTCAATCCAGCGGGCCGAGTTCGCCGTGGTCTTGCCCAAAACGGGTCGGACCGAGTCGGTCTGACCGGGTCAGACAGAACCCGTGCCCAACCGTTCCCAAAAACAATTAAATGGCATTATCATGAGAATTGAACATTTTTTTGATGAACCATCTGTCACATTGAGAAACATGGAGAAAACAAATCCATTTGATTTAATCCATTATAGTTTTGGAGAGACATTGAGTATGTTCTGGTTGGATCGCACCTGAATCACATTGGGACCTCGAAACTGAAATACCAATAATGCACAAAATGGCATCCAATTGACACATCATCTATTGTTTTGTAATTTTTATCACATATAAAAACATTGGGTTACTTCTTTATGAGACTTTTTACTAGTTGAAATATGACTGATGGCTTGAGTAACAATTCTACCAAGCACACTACATATGGAACCCAGCAGCTGGATGAGACCTAAAGAAACATTTAGGATGGACCAGTGGAAAGCAGCCCTGTGTGACCTGACATGCCCACGTTACCCATCAGGGATGAGTACCACATCAGTTCATGGTTAGTGGGAAGTAGCTCTGTGTGACCTGACAGGCCCACTATACTTGATAGATTAGGATTTCTCCAGTAGCTGAGGTTTTCAAGGTTTGTGACTCACTATGGAATGGTTACTACCCTAGAATATACCTTATAGTATCTTATATGGAATTCACGATGTGGATAGTGGCTTGAGGAGTGACTCTCTCTATAAGACTAATTTTAGAACCCTTCGGTTAGAAGATATCTAACGACTTCTTGACGATTGGCCCAGTGGGAAGCGGTTCTATATGACCCAGAAGTCCCACGGTAGGGAGAAACTCTACGTGACCCGGCAGACCCACGAAACATGATAGAAGGAGTTCCAAAATTCAGCGAAGTTGGGATCCAACTCTATGTGACAAAGAATTCCCACATTGGTAAGCGGCTCAGTGTAACATGACATGCCCACGGTACTTATCAAGGATGGGTACCACAATAGTTCAAGGTTAGTTTAAAGGGGCTCTGTGTGACCTAGCAGGCCCACTATACTCGATAGTGGAGGAGTTCTCTAGGAATCCAATGAGTTTGATGATGCGATAACCCTTCTATCCATGACCTTATGGGTTACCTGGTTTGAGATGAATTGTGTTTGTACTTTTACCATCATGGTGAACCTGTGTTATACTATTACATGTGTGGTGTAACCTATTTGATAATTCTACCATCGTGGTGTAACATTTATGGTATCCTTTCATAATGTATGAGATGGGTAATATCATGATAACTTAGGTATATGTATTAGCATATGCCTAAGTAGATTTGATGTCTTTATTTGTGGTATTTACTTTTTATAACTCTATGAGTCCTACGGGGGTCCTGGAGTACCTACTGATTATCATCATACTCACCCCTACATGGGGTCTGCCTACTCATTGTTCTGTCTCGTGCATGCAATGAACAGAAGTGATGAGTCTAGAGGGAGCCAGGACTAATCGGTACGTGAAGGAAATGAGCTAATATGGAGTGTTGTAGAGACTATATGTACCTAACCCTCAGGTAGGATCCTTTGTGTAGGATTCAGGATATACTTTGTACTTTTTATTTGTAACTATACCTTCCATTTGAACTTGTACATTACAATTGGAATTTTATTTCCTACCCCTTTGCTTTCAGCACTCATTTTTTATAGAAGTTTACTAAGTGGTTTCTTCTTGTTGTGTTCTTTGGTTGTGTGGTTTTACAAGATTAAAATAAATTCCTTACCATTTTAGGGATATTCTATTCTGAGTGCTATTCTTCATCCCCTGGACTATGGAATGTGGGATTGGGGTAGTCACAACATGGGCCCTAGGGGGCGGGTTGTGACAAAATGTCATCAGACGAGTTCGGTTCTACAGAAAAAATTTGACTTTGATCTTTTCTATGTAGCAATTTTGTTGAGTGTGAAGGGTGTGGTTTTCAGTTTGGGGAATCCAGTGTTGGTGTGGCGGTTGAGGTATCAATACACCAGGACCCTGAATTCAGAGTTCTGATTTAGTGCCCGAAAATTCTGATTGTGTGTAAGTTTTTCTTATGATTTATTTGAGTCATCTCACCAGATATAACATAATAATTGTGGATAACATGGTCATTATCCAGATTCCTCCATGTATACAACAATCTCGGATTATTGAGAGTACATTATGACTGCCCACCATGTGACAAGGTTTCTGTGCATGGTCCTACCTCTATGTTGGCACCTTTGGGTGGTGAACTGAAGCACCACCACTCGTTGGGCAGTGGTTACCACCAGCAGCTCTAGCGGATGGTTCACACCCACTGAGCGCATTACACCAGTTCCAGCTGCATAAAACACCACGTTTTTGAGGCGTGACATATTCCCAGGCAGCTAAGGACTAGCTGTAGTCAGTGGCTTGATTTTTCCGCCTTATTGGGACACCAGTTTAGTATATGGGGATCCTAACTATTGGTCATTTCTAGTTCTTGACCATGAGGATGGTCCACATTATAATAAGGCCTCAGTACTTGGACCTTTTCTTGAGATGGTACATTTGGGTAGTGTTCCAGCTATATCACTTCCTATTATTCAATTGTTATAACCGAAGGTATCGGTAGAGGACACATGTAAGATTAGTGACTTACAAAGGATTCAGAATCAGATACCCTCAGGTTCCATGGTGAGACCGACTCACATGTGGCTGGGGAGTGACTTGAGGAGGACCCTAAGAGTTTCCTAGAGCTTCTTCAACTTCAGTTAGATTACATGAATGTAGCTGAGTATTCATCGAGGCTTACCGACCATTCCAGGTACTCTATGAATAAGATACGATTAGTGCATCAGGGCTCAGACTTCCAAGCGATGAGTGTTTAAGGATGTCCGATCTAGCACAATTCCTCTATTCATTCCTACATATTTTAGGGAGCTAGATAGAACCTTTATGGATGAATGTTCATTGGCAGAGTGGATACATCCATTGAATGTTATTGGTGGGAATGTAGGAAATGAGCATCAGTCTCTGAGAAATGTGCGTGTAAAATGTTTCGGGAAGAGGATGTGATAGGGACAGACGAATCAACAGGGATGAAAATGTGGAAGAAGAGCTAGGAGAGAAACATGAGGTGGTTTACTATTCAACATGTTACAAACCACCCCCTATGTTGTCCACAAAATGCTTAGGGATTTGGAGGACAAGGGAAAGGAGTAACTTCATGCGGTCAAGGAGTGCGACCCAAGGGATCTAGGAATTATTTGAGGTATGCTTTTTGTATACTACTAGTTTCCATGTAAATAGATATAGGTACCAATCATTCCATCCTTCCACGAATCTTGTCAAAGACCTTGAGATTCTTGTTAAAGTGTAGACTTGACCCACACATTTAGATATAACTTTTGTAGGAGACTCAATAATCACACTTACTCTGATGGTGTGATATGGCCCTTAGGGTGAGAGTTTAAATTGGAACCTCTTGATGGCAGCATCGAGGCCTTATGATGTTTGTTTGGGTATGGAATAAGCGTCCATAGTTCATATTCAAATTGACTATATTAGGAAAAAAAATTGGATTATCTATAACATGGGAATGTGGTCTTCCATGGTCAGAGAAATAGGTATCCCAGGTAGCACATGATATACTCATGATTAGTGACACCCTTTTCAGCTTTGACGAAGAAGGGGGATCCTTTCTTGATGACAGAGGAGGGTAAGGAGAGATTTCAAGAGCTGATACATGGATGGTGCCTAGGGTTCTTCTAGTACTATAACCTTGAGATAATATTTACTCATGGTTAGGGGAATGTGGTAGTTGAATCACACGTTCGGAGGTCTAGTCTACAATTACTGAGTGAGGCTTTAGAGCATCAAGTCACAATAAGAATATACCTAATGGATAAATATGGATCAGTTAACCTCTAGTCTATGACTTCCACTCCCCCAATTCTTTCGCAAAATTCTAGGGGCACAACATCTGACATTGACTGCATGACCCACTGTTCTCAGATATCTTCATGACAGTCTCCTGAAGGATTTTCTAATGGTGCGGATCATGTCATCCTCCATAGAGGATGCACCATGGTACTAGTCGTACTGTGGGAGAAGGTTATGAGGGAGTTATATATGTCCCCTCTTGACGGTACATTCTGGTGTGGTGAAGATGTACCAGGACCTCTGGTGTAAGTACTGGTGGCCATGGATGAGGAAATCAGTAGAAGAGTTCATATCACTATGCCTCAATTGTACGCAAGTGAAGACTACATAGAGCCGAAAGAATTTTTATGCCGACTCTATATAGAGACCTTTAGAGTTCGAAGAGTGGGTCCACTTATTCTTGTGAGTCTCTCCTCGACGGTGTCTATAACAATTTGACCATGGTGGAAAGTTTTCACTGAGGTTTTTCAGAAAATTTATGATACATTAGTGGATAGAAGAGGTGGAATACTGCTTGGAACTTCCAACATGGTTGGATTGGGTGCACAACATCATAAACGTATCCTCACTTAGCAGATACGTGCACGACCGACCTCACAACAACGACCATGGAGATATTGATTTTGATGATGGGGTGACTTTTATGGAGTTCCCAGTAGAGATAAGGGATTGTTAGATGTGAGTCCTTCTTGGACGGTAGATCCCACTTATGTGAGTTTGGTGGCAACACAGTGACCTCCATGAGAGCACTCAAGAAAGAGAGGTTTATATTCGTTCTCAGTACCATCTTTTTATTATTTTTAAATTTGTTTTCGATTTTGAGGATGTAAAACCCTATTTTGAGGAGAATGTAAGGTCTTGGAATTTCTGTAGATTTATTTAATAATATGGAATTATTTTGAGACTGAAAAAACTAACAGCACGCGATTTTGAGTCCCGGAGTGCTCATAATGATCCGTCAATGTTTTTATAGGCTTTAATTATTATTGTTGACACTCCTTTCCATCACAGATTCTAAGGAATGAAAAGGAAAATACCTTAACCCAAAGTGATTCATCCTTTGAAGACATATCAAAAATTGACAAAGGCATGAACAAGGACTTGCTTCAGCTTGGGCCACGCAACTTCCAAGATGGTCACGTAGGGTACCTGAGCGCCAAATATTGGGCATGCAGGTGACCTATGCACCCTATATGATTTTTTCCCAAGGAATTTAGTAGCCTATAAATACCCCATGTAGGCCCCCCATTTCAATGATGAAAAATCCAAAAACTCAAATTTGAGATCTCGGTGCCCTAGTCTCTTCTAGAAGCCTTCCAAACACTTCTAAGGTAATTTCATACCTAGAAAGGAAGATCTAAAGATGGGGAACAAGGAATAAGTGTTTAGATTCATCAACACCTGCGTACTTAATTGTCTAAACCTTCAAGAAATTGAAGTCACTAGCACACCACCATATCCCTTCAACAGAACCTGTGCACCACTCATTTAGAAGTCTTTAGGGATAATACTAAAGGCTTGAGCCAATCCTCGCCCATGTATTACCCTATGGGTTGACCGTCTCACATTTACACTTGTGTTGGGTAGGTATACATGCGTGACCATGACATGCATGCCCATACAAGACCTGCATGCCTACCACTTCTTGGGTCCCCTCCTACCTATTCATCTCTTTTCTTCAAATCTACCACTCCTCTATAAGACATAGCCTTAAAAACCCTCTTCAAAGCCATTATTGGCATGATTCCTTTTTCGTCTTCCTTATCTGAAATAAATTCTATGGAACATCTCTTAAAACCTATTGATTTACACATCTAAATGTCATTAAGGTTAGATATTTCTTTCATTCAAACTCATCCTTTAAGATGAGAAGATTTTTAATTTGGGCATCCTCCTTAAGAATAATCCCCATGTCCCCTATTCATGGGAATCCTCCTCAAGAGTAAGCCCCAAGTTCCAAAATTTGGGCATCCACATCAGGATTAAGCCCCAGTCTTCATGTTCCCTTAATTTTGGGAATCCTTCTCAGGAGTAAGTCCCAATCATAATTCCCTAACATGGGACACATTTTCAGGAGAAAGCCCCAGTCATAATTTCTTAACCTGGGCCTCCTTTTTAGGAGTATGACCCAGTCATAATTTCCTAACTTGTGTCTCCTTTTTAGGAGTAAGCCCCAGTCCATGTTCCCAAATTTGGGTATCCTCCTTAGATGTAAGCTCCATGTTCCCAAATATGGGCATCCTCCTTAGGAGTAGACCCCAAATTCAAAATTCCCTTAACCAGGGCCCCCTTCTCAAGAGTAAGCCCTAGTTCTCAAGTTTCATTAACCCGAGCCTCCTTCATAGGAATAAGACCCAGTCATTAATTCTCTTAACCAGTCATAACTTCTTTGGATTTGGGTTTCCTTCTTCGGAATAAAACCCAATCACAAGTCCTCTCCTAATTTCGACATCCTTCTCATATGTAAGCCCCAAGTTAGAGTATCCAAATCTCCATAAAGTGCGTATACCATTATGTACCTAGTTCCCAAGATTATTCTCTAAAGTAATTCATGATCTTTATCTATTTGGGAAATTATACATACATAAGCCCCATATCATTCTTTATTACCACATCTTTCGTGGAACAAATTGTCATGTTTACTGATACCTCTTGATTCTCAAACCGAGCATGACTCACGTGAGATTAGAGTGAAAAAGAAACCATGACACATATATTTGGTCCATTAATCATACGTAATCCCCACAATTCCCAACCTAAATACGTGGACTTTGATCCCTACCTTAAAAGTGGAGTACATAGGAAGCATTTCTGTGGTCCAAGACCATAACTCATTAATTATCATCCATCCTATATGAAGTTAAATTTTATATTAATTCCCAAAATACGTGGGTTCTGATTCCTTTTCTAATAAGGATACGTAGGAAGCCCATTAGTGGGTACGATCCCAACTCTGAAATACTCCATGTCCTCTTGAACGACAATAAACATCAAGTGCCCAACTGAGTGGCTTTATAACTAGTGTGGTTATCATAATGACCAAGAGGTCATTATATAATGTGTTGAAGGATACCATTGACTAAGAATATCTTACAAATACAGATGATTCTATATCTATGAAGAACCTCAAATACATATAAAAGATTCTCAAAATCTCATACATATCAATCATTGATTTTCTAATCTTATGGAAATATCATTCAGATAATTGGTAGTGTAATAAGGATTCACGAACATAAAATAAATCTATAAAGAGAGTCCCAGAGTAGACAATAATTCCCCCCAAAAATGTGTGATGAGTCTGACCTCCCATACTATCGACCAATGAAAATTCTTAAGACTCCTTGCTCCACAAATAATGAGCACCTACCTTTGGAATGTATGACCAAATGGATATAGAATCATTTGATGTTTCTTGTTCTATGGATAAACCCATTAGAAACCGATTGGATTGTTTGAACCTTAAACATATAAGGTCATCCCCATTTCTAGAGGAAACAAAAAAAATTTGAACAGGACTTGAATCCTTAACCAATTAAAAATTTTGTTTTACTAATTTTTTAGGCCCCTATTTAAACTCAAGGAGAGGGAGAACAAAACAGTCAATAAAATATGTGCTCATCCAAAAGATAAAGTGTCCAAACATACCTTGATTATGTCTTTTATATCAAACATGCACTCTTTTTCAAGATCTTCTGCGTTACAGAAATAGATTCTCTTAAGTTCACACCTGTGAATGCCTCTATTGTGAGTACCTCTGGTGCAACTCCTACTAGATCATCGTCCATTCTGAGGACAACATCACCTACTCGGAATCATCAAACTGGGGTATCAAATGCAATGGTTATGTAATACGATCTACATGTTACCATTCTGACTTAGGAGGTTACTCGACAAGCCCCCCAAGTCAACAACTCACCCTGGTTTCCTAGACAGCGACGGCCATCAATCAATAAATAGGTGGTTCTAAACATCGTCTCCAACCATTTTGGGTCATTATCCCTGGAATGAAATCACTAGTACCTCCCATATTTATGCGTAGGTGAATGAGAAGGTCACGAATGTCCTTAATTCAATGAGACATGAGTCCTTCCCGAGGGTTCCCACCAACAATCGTCGCCAGACTAGTGCGGTAGTGCGCCCTCAACATGATGAGGGTGTCGTCTCTAGGTGTTCGGATGAGGTTCCATGAACCTGAGTAGGCTGGACGAACCACCACAGGTGACGACCTTTCAATAGTGAGCATGTTCTTATCTCTTCCATTTCCGGAGAAGTCCACTAACCTATCTTGGTGGAAAGCAACGAGCTAGCACACACACCCGTCCATTTTAGTTCCACTATTCTACAGACTCATCTGGAAGCTACACACCATTCCCACTAGGAAATTACACTGGAGTACTATAGACAGGAACATGAACCTGTTTATAAATCATCAGCTAGTTAGTAGGCTCGTCTGACTACATATGTTGATGCCTGCCAACCCAATGTGTTGACAATTGGCAAACAGGAACATACACCTGCTTACACTCATCAATCTTGCCAGCAGTCTCATCTTCAAGTATTGAAGGATGTTCATCAACCATGTTTGGAAGAGTTAAATAAGGAAGCACATACACCTACTATTATTGATCAAGCCTACCAACAACCATGTTTGGTAGCACCCGGAGAAGTCAATTGGAATGCCCCAATGATATACAAGAGGAAGACTCAACTCTCTACCCCCATATATAAGTACCGTCAGAAATCACTAACAGGAAAAGGAGGACAAGAGCCGGAAGAAACACCTACTCCAAGCATAGAATGGACATATATTCCCATTCTGGAAGCTAAAGTCACCAAGCACATTTGGATGATGGTGAAAGAGCAGAGGCAAATCCCTGCTCATATTCTACATGTCTGCCAAGATATTATAACAGCTCCAGTAGCATCCTAGGGAAGGAAATGAAAATCATTCCCTACCAAAGGAGTGGCACATCAAAAAGTCTCTCCAGAATAGACACACACCTCTGTTCCATTCCAATATGGTTGGGGCATAATCCCCCATGTCAAACGGACAACCAATTCATGAACATACACTTGATTTTAGTGGAGATAATTAGTCTAACCTGACAATTTCTCCTGAGCAGGCACATACACCTGCCCATAACAACCACTTTTGTCACCAAGTGGTTCCTAAAGTGAGTAAGAAGGCGTCTATGAGGAAGACACATCCAGCAAAATAATGAAATCATGAGCCAATCTATAATAAGGCCTTGCTCGATGCTGGAGTTCTTGATGCACTCAGACAATTATCTATTGCAACATAAGATTCTAATCTCTCATTTCCCAAATGTGGGGACATTATTTCTGAAGTTTTGCATCAGACACATCCTCATGAAGGATTTCTTCATGAAGGTTCGGTCGATCTCGAAGTATCATATTCAGATGAGATCCACAAGAACCCTATCTTTGGCTAGAAGAATAAGGAGCAAGAGGTTTCATCTTTTACTATATCCCACCATGGTGTTCCTCCCCTTGATGATTAATTTAGCTGTGAAAGTCCACTGCATAGTAGTTATTCACATTTCCTGGAAATAATTTCAAAGGACAATGCAGTAATGAGAAATCCCTCTTATCTTGAGGCACTTGAAAATATGAGTCCAGTCATGTCTGTTGCTTATCAAAATCATGTGAAATACTTTCTCAACCAGATGATATCCTAGGGTGTAGGTAATTATTCGAACCACCCCTAAGTCATGCATATTCTAATTTGTAAAATGAATTATCAACCAAAATTGTTGAATCTGATGAAGCAATAATGAAGCACTAGCATTGGTCGAATCTGGTAGAAGAATATTCATCAAATTATAAAGAGGAAATGATGAATATGATAAATCAACTGATGAAAGGTGATGTACCAGTCATGTTTTGGCCTTTGTATGACTCTTAGTATGACATTCTAGAGATGTTGATGGAAGATTGAATTCACGATATTTGTCTCAACATGTGGAAAACTCTTTGTCAATTGAAAAAGAAATTATTATCTTATGATTAATATTAAAATCATGTCAAAATAATAGAAGGGTTACAACAACAAATTGATTTAGCCTCTCTCTCAGTTTCTCGATATCAGAAGCCCAAAAAGCAGCATAGATCCCTCATGTGTTCATTCCTTGGTTCACTAGAAATATTGCGCCATTTAATTTCCAATGCCTCATCTGGTATTCATATTATGGGATGAGGTGTCCATGGGGCACTACATTTCACTGTACTCTCCAGCCAACAAAGCCTGCAGAATGTGGTCTCATGCAAGGTTATTTCCCATGGCCGACCACAACTAATTGGTTTTGTTTGTAATCAAAGGATTGCTCAGTTACATGCCTCAACTAGTACTTCCCGGAATCATGAATATAAAAAACAAGTTGTCGATTTACTTTTGAATCAGGAAAACATGAACAACGAACCAACTTCTCGTTTAAAGCCTGCACATCATCAGGTGACAGAAGTGTCAGAAATCCTCCAGCGGTCATTTGAACTAGGTTATTTGAGTGGATGTAGGTTAATTCATCCAACCAATTTCCAGACTAAAGTGCACAAGATCCGAAGAGCTTTTAAGAAAATATCAGATGAGGTAGCTCAAGAACAACCCCATCTTTCTATATTGGGGAATCTTTTTACACCATCCTCAGAATCAAGAAATTTAAATTCGAGTAGTTGAACAGTAAGAGCCCCAGTCCACCGAACTGGGGACTTTTTCAAATCCTCAATATCTTCCTCAGAGAAAGTCAGTCTTCTCTCGATTAGGGAAGAATCCCCAAGAGGAACGAAGAGCCAAATTATCAGGAGATTCTCTCAAAATTACAGTTCGTCAAGATGTTCCTGAGGGATCAACTCAATAAGAGGTAGTGTCTCATCAGGGACATGGAAGAAGACAATATCGCTAAAATGCCATTAAAAGAGATGCAATGTGTTATGCATCAATAATTGTCATCAAGTTCGTTGTTAATGATCCTCCAGAACATGAGTCTCATTCAGAAGGATCAGACGAGGATGTTCCTACTCAAGAGGCTGTGCACATAGAGGCAAATGAAGAAGGCGTGCGTAAAAGAAATCAATGGATTATACAGAATTTGGGTATTCCTTCAAATAACCAACATACCCCTCTCCGAAAGGCATCCAACAGGGGAAAAGGAAAGAATCATGTTACATTCCACCCTTCCTCTGGAGAAGGCCATTCAATCTCACTAGATAAAGGATTCGCACAAAAAGAGGATGAAATGAAGGAATTAGTAAGGTTGAATGCTGAACTACTACAAGGTAGTCTTCCTCCTAAGCGTGCTGGTGTCAGTGAGAAAATGAAATTTGTTGCGGTTACAGAGATGGATCAAGAGAATCCTAATTTACCAATACACCCTCACAGGTCTAATCATATGGTTCATGTGCAACAGCAACCAGTGGTGTTATCTTCAGTTGCAGTACCAGCCACCACTTCTATCCAAGATCTAGTTCTTGCACCTGCACAGGTCCAAGCACAACTAGATGTTTCTAAAAAATTAATGACTACCATTGAGTCATTAACAGCTCGGTTGGAAGCTATGGAAGGAAAGTGTGCACCGGTTCAACCAGAAAAGTGATCTTCCCCTGAATGGGTTGATGCAATTCCTCCCCTGTCAAATTTTACAAGTACCACATTCCCAATATTTAATGGTTCGGGAGACCCAGAAGGACACATAACACAATTTTTTTTCGTTGCGATCTAATGATGGGAACTCCTCAGCAACAAGAAGCAGTTAATATTAGGTGTTTTGTACAGTCATTACAAGGGCCTGAATTTGTGTAGTATACAAGCTTGCAATCCCAGTCAATTACCAGGTGGGAGGATCTCTGTCAAAAATTCTTTCTTTAATTCAGCTCAACATTTCCAATGACAACAGTTTTTTATCTTACAAATTTTGAGCAATGGGAGAATAAAAGGGTTTTAGATTTCATTTCTCACTGGAACAGATTATGATATTCTCCGATCTTATCAATCCCCCAAGAAGATTTTTTTCCAATCTATGTGGAAAATTTTCATGATAAATTACGCACACCATTGATCCCAGTGAAATACACAAGAGGGTTTCGAGACCTTACTTCGATCGCTCAGCAGATTGAAGACTCTCTTACAAAGACTAAGCATAAAACTCATGTAATTCGATTATCTCCAATACGGAGAATGGGTAAAGCAGAGACTGCTACAGTTACGCTTAAACATGAATATGTACCTATTTTACTTCAAAACCTTCATCATATCGAAGGGCTCCTCCTCCTGAGTAACAACAACCAAGGTTGATTCATCAAGATGATCAAATAGATCAAATGTGGATACAATTTCAGGATCTAAAGATAAATGTTTACTCTTTCTGAAATGAACAAATTCATGGTTACATCATTTCATCTCTGAAAAACAATTTGGTTCAATTGCCAAGGCCCAAAAGGCATAACAAGGATAGAGATGAAGACCATCCAAATTATTTCCCATTTCATCAGATATTGGGGCATACCATTAATGAGTGTTTTGTCTTTAATGACCTCATAAAAAAGCTGGTGGACTCGGGACGATTCAAATTGAAAGGTTCTTTATCTCAGGTTGCATATGTTACTGGAAAAAATACATAGGAAGAAGGAAAGTGGAAAGAAGTCAAAAAAATGCACATAAATATGATGATTGGATTGCCATGAAAAAAAATCAACCGAACTCATGCCATTTTCAAACACAATTTAATGAACCAATTATTTCTTCTGTAATGAATGCCACAGCAAAACCTTCTTCATTCGAGGGAAAATACTCAATGAAATGGAATAATTCAAAGAAAGATTAACAATTAGAAGAACATGAGATTGTATCAAAGACCAAGTTGTCTTTAACTCTGGAAAATTTTATGACATATACTTCAATGCCACCTACCCCGCCCCACCAAATGGTACAATCTAAAAGGGCTAATTAGGCTGAGTCTTCATCAAGAGAAGAGTTAATCTTTGGTTCTGTTAACATGATTTATTTAAAAGATCCTTATTCCATCCACAATTTTGATCTTAATGAGCCTGAGTTACCTATATCAAATAGATGAATTAGAGGTAGTTCGAGAGGTTTGGGATACAGAGGAAGATGAGGATATCCCAGAAACCACTATTCCTATTCTACCCCTGCTAGAACTGTGTATGTAGGAGAAACTCTTGGTACAGACCTTCAGCAAGCTCAATAAGAACAAGAAAATTCATTCACGGAAGGAAAATTCAGTCCTGGCACAATTATTCTGGAGGATCGAATAGAGGTTTCACCTTCATCCTCTCATAAATTAAATAGACCTATTCTGTCTAATCTTCCAAATCCAGGATTATTTCCAACTCCTACCCTGATATAAGAGGCATCTACTTCCAAAGCATTAACCTCTGTGGAACCTACAAAACCACATGTTCATGTTGGTAAACACAGACCTTTGGATAAAAAATATGATGTCTTGAAACATTTGGCCTATGTACCGGCCAAGTTAGCAATTCTGGATGCCTAGAATCTATCCAAGGATCTTCGGGGGGCACTCATTGAGGATTTGTCAAGTCCTAAAGAGTTCGAAACTAAAATTGATGTGGCTGAAGTCTACCATGTAGAGAATGATCCTGCAGAGTGCAATGCAGTGATATCATTCACAGATGAAGATGAGGATGATGTTGTGCATTGAAACATTAGACCTTTGTATTTATCTGTCAAGGTCACTGGTGTGGACATCTGAAGAGCATTCATTGATAATGGTTCAAGAGTCCACCTCATCCCCATTCTTACACTTAATTTATTGGGGCTCACAAAATCTGATTTATCTCCTTCTACTCTAATGTTGCAAGGATATTATTAAAATGAACAAGAACCAATGGGAGAGATTACACTCAGAACTCAGTTTGGAGACCTTAAATCAAATACAGATTGCATGGTTTGTGATCACGATAAAACATTCAATGTTTTTCTTGGAAGACCATTGCTACGTCAACTTACAGATATCCCTTCATTATACCATCAATGTGTCAAATATTGTTTCAATGGTCAAATTGGGACATTGTATGGTGATAAATACCCCTTAAAAACATTTTAATCTCAATACATTGAGGCGGAAATCTATCACATGAAGGTCAAGGAGAAATCCACAACAAGGGAGGTTTCCAAAGTTAATGATCCATATGGTTTGGAAAAGATTCCACTAAACCCATTAATAAATGTGAGTAATGATTATGTGTTGCCTATCAGTCAAATTTTCAGGATAGAACAAAATCCAAATACTCTTATGGAATCATCCATAATGTTAATTATGACTATCAAGCTAGATAGTATGGGAGAAGTTGGTCATTCACCAGACAATGATTAAAATTAAAATGGAGATGTCTTCATTTCTTCCAATGAAATACAACAAGTCAATACATCACTAACCAGGCCAGAAGAAGTTATAACAATTTCATATGTGAACGATGATGTGGATTATCAATACCTCATCTCCAATTTATTACCAAAGGAAGACCCCTCATCATCAATAGGTTCAGAAATGGAAGCCTCTTCTTCATGATGTTCAAATTTTAACATCTCTAATGATCATTGAAATTCTGCTTCAGCATATACTTTGCAAGTAGAAACAGAATATGTAACATATGATGAAGAAGAAGAGAAAATCTCTGGGATGCTCCTACATCATTTGAAGAGGGTATCTCCACTACTGTGGCTAAACTCAGAGAAATAAATCTGGGTACAAAAGAGGGTCCACGCCCCACTTTAATTAGTGTGTCCATGACTATTGGAGAACAAGAAATATATATTTGTTTTTTAAAGAAAAATACAGATATATTTTCTTGGAATTATATATAAATTCAAGGGATTGATCTTGATGTTGCTACTCATCATTTCAGTTTTCCAGAAGAACATCAAGGATTTTAGCAAGCCACAAGAAGAAAACAACCAAATTATGCTTCCAAAATTGTTGTTGAAGTGGATAATCTTATCAAAGAAAACTTCGTCAGAGAAGATCAATATTCCAAATGGTAGGATAATATATTCAATGTGAAAATGAAGAATGGACAAATTAGTGTTTGTATTGATTTCAGAGATCTTAATCGGCATTGACATAAGGATTATTTTCTATTTCTGATTACAGAACTCTTGATTGATGCAACAACTGGATATGAATCAGTTTCCATCATGGATAGATATTTTGGATATAATCAAATACAAATGGCTCCAGAAGATGACGAATCTACATCTTTTAGAGCCCCTTAGTGTGTGTTTTGCTATCGAGTAATGCCCTTTGGCCTGAAGAATGCATGCACAACCTATCAACGTGTCATATACCATATCATCAAACCCTTTTTAGAGAAATTTGTTGAATGTTATGGTGAATATTTAGTGGTTAAATCCAAAAAAAATTCTGATCACTTGGATGATTTGGAAGACATATTCCACAAACATTGACATCACAGTTTATGAACACCTTGAAATGTGCTTTTGGGGTAACCTTAGGAAAATTTCTAGGCTTTATTTTACGCAATAGTGGTATAGAAGTCTATCCTGAGAAGAAAAAATCAATACATAGTATGTCACCTCCTCGAAATTTGAATGAATTTAGAGAACTTCAAGGACACTTTTCCTATATTCGACATTTCATTGCCAACCCAGTTTACAAAAGTTTACCCTTCACCAAATTGATGAAGAAGAGAGTCACATACCAATGGACTATGGAATTTCATGAAGCATTTGATATTATCAAGAAATATCTCTTGAGTCCACTGGTAATAATACCACATGAATAATGAAGACCACTTATCCTCTATGTGATATCTTTAGAGTGATCATTGGGTGCCTTCCTTTCCTAGAAGAATGATGGTAGTAATGAAAACAACCTTTACTATCTCAGCCTCATGATGGTTGAATTAGTAACCCAATATTGAAGTATTGAAAAGTTCATCCTAGGATTAATCTTTGCAGTTTAGAAGTTGAGACACTATCTGCAACATCATGAAGTCCAATGGGTATCTTGCAATAACCTACTCAAATTCATTCTTCTTCGTCCAATTCTTATAGGACTTCTGGCAAGGTTGGCAGTTATTTTGCAGCAATTTGATATCCAGCATGTGTCTCAAAAGGTAATAATGGGTTAAGCTCTGGCTGATTTCCATGCTAAACACCCTTCAAAAGAATATACATATTTATATATTGAACTTCCTGATGAAGAATTATTTTCTATTCAAGATAATATTCAAACATGGGAAATGTACTTTGATGGTGCTTCCAAAAGTCCAACAGGGAAGAAAATGGACGATCCGAAATTCAACAAATATGGATTAGGAATTGTACTTATTTCCCTGGAAAAGGCAGTTCTACCTTATTCCTTCTCATTGTAGGGAGGAAGGATAAACATTGATGCAGAATACCAATCATTCATCACAGGATTGGAGTTAGCACTTTAGGCACATGTGAATCCCTTAAAGGTGAAAGGTGATTCAGACCTGGTAATCAAACAAGTAAATGTGGAGTATTCCACCAAAAAAGAAGAGTTAATCCCTTTGTATGATTACGTTTTAGATTTAAGGATGTAGTTTCCTTCAGAACCGACATTTTATCATGTCTCACGATCACAAAATGTTCAAGATGATGCATTGGATAATATTGCCACAACTATAGAATATCAAAATCGGGACGAGACAATCATCAGTATTTCCCACCGTCATAATATTTCACCTTATGTTCAAGCCAGAATAGAGGAAATCAATTAAATTATTCCCATTCATAAACCATATGGTCAAACTACAGGATGGATGACACCTATCAGGTAATACATTCAAAATGGAAAACTTCTACCTGATAGAGCCGAGAATAAACAAATCTGGTGACATGTGGTCAATTTTACTCTTTATGATAGCTCAGATCATCTAGAAAAAATTATGTACAAAATAGTTTTTGATGGAATTCTATTCAGATGAATTGAGGGTGAAGAGACAATGGTTGTCATTAAAGAAGTGCATGTAAGAGTCTGTGGTGCCCATCAGTCCGGATATAGACTATCTGATCAAATTCGAGGGCTTGGATACTTTTGGCCTTCAATGATAGAAGATTGTTTTGATTTCACAAAGAAGTGTTATTATTTCCATGTACATTCCAATTTAATTCATGAACCCGAAGAGTTGCTTCACACAACTAAGTACTCATGTCCATTTTCTACATGGGGAATTGATGTAGCAGGACCTTATCCTTCAGCTACATGCAAGAAGTTTGTGTACATTTTTACTGCTACTGGCTTCATTTCCAAATGGTCAGACGCAATACCTCTAAAAGAAGTTTGTTCTAAAATCATTGTTAGCATCATCAATTCTAACATCATTACCAGATTTGGTGTCCCTCATATGATATTGAAGGACAATGGAACCAATTTCTGTTCATCCGAGGTAAGGACGTTGTATCAAGAATACAACATCAAATCCAACCTTTCCTCTCAGTGTCATGTAGTGGACAATGGCCAAATAGAAGCCTTCAACAAGACTCTTTCAAAAATACTACAAAATATGGTGGATAAAGATATGAAATAATGACTTGATAACCTATTTCCTGCTTTATGGGCTTATCAGACCACCACCCACACTGCAACACAGTCAACTCCATATTCATTGGTATATGGAACAGAAGAAGTATTTCCCATTGAAGTTCAATAACCCTCAATCAGGGTAGCCATTGGTGATGAGTCATCTACAAATGAACAATCTCAAAAGAAATTGGATGAATTGGAATGACTATATGAGAAAATATTCTGCACCCTGCACCACATGGAAGTCTATCAGAATCGAATAGCACGAGCACTCAACAAAAACGTTTGTCTTTGTTCATTAATTCAAGGAAAATTGGTATTGGGTCTCAAAACTCCAAAGATAACAAGAATGAAACCTCCCATGCTTGAGCCAAAATGGGGAGGACCTTATTCAATACATAAGGTCTACTCCAATGGAGCTTATTCTTTAATCTCAATGGATGGAGAACTCATCACTACACTAACCAATTCCAGATTTATGAAGAAGTATTTTGTATTATACAAATACATATCACATTCCATGCATATGACCTTAAACTATTTTCAATTATGCCCTACATTACGTTAAACTATGTCATACTTTCTATATGACATGAAACTATACAACCCTTCTTAAGTCCTTACTGCATGTCCTTAAACTGCACAGTCCCTTCTTCATCCAACATAACATTAAACTATGTTGTCCTTGCTGCAAGACTCTAAACTGCATAGTCCCTTATGTCTAACATGATGTTAAACTATGACATCCTAGATACATGATACTAAAGTGTACAGAAGCCCCTTACATCCAGCAAGAGGTTAAACTGCATAATCGATGGTCCTTGCATATGACCTAAAACTATTCGAACCATTGTCCAACATGACATTAAACTGTGCCATCGTCCAACATGACGTTAAATTGTGAAAAAAATCCGTAATATGTTCAAAATGATGTTAAACTGTGTCTTCTATTGTCCTTATTGCATGACATTAAAATACACAGTCCACATTTCGTCTAACATGACGTTAAAATGTATTGTCCCCATTGTCTTACCAATAGGACGCTAAACTCTACATCACCCTTATTGGTCAACAAGATGCAAAACTGTGTTCACGTCCAACATGACGTTAAACAGTGTCCCTATATTTCTTCTAAATGATGTTAATCTGTACTACTCATTTGTCCTATATGATGTAAAACTGAACAAATTACCATAATAATTCCTGTATAACGATAAACTGTATTTGGTCCCTACTACATGACACTAAACTGGGAAGCACCAATAGTCATCACTGCAAGACATTAAACTACATAGTCCCTTCTTTTGTCCTATATGACATTAAACTGCACATCGTTAAGGTTGTTTCTGCCTCTTGTTTCTCACACCGAGTATGCCTCACGTGAGCTTAGATTATACTTCAACCATGACACCCTCTCTGGGTCGCTAAACATGTGTAAGTCCAGACACCATTTTTTAGGTCGTTGTCCTCAAGAACAACCTGATCACCAATTCATTATTTAATTGAACTTTGTGGACTTTGATCCTTGACTTATCTACTGGGTACGTAGGCAACCTCCTGAGGTTCAAGACCAAAATCAATCTCTTCACATTGGATCACTTTCGTCTCATACGATGTTGACTTGTGAAACCACCCCTAGAACCAATAGTTTTTACATTGGTTCACCATCATCCATGCTATATGACATTAATCTGTTCGAAATTTTATCATGTATGACAACAAACAACAAAAAATTTTGACGCCCTCACCTGAGAGGGAATAATTATTTAAATTGATCTCTAATCATGTTATATTACAAAGACTACGTGCATACATGGAAATGATCGAACCGTTTATCATGGGTCAATAAATCATTGCACTAAAGTCCCCATTTCACCCTTAACTTGTACTAACCAAATCTGTACAATGGGTATTTCACGAACTACGTGAGGCTTGATTCCCATCCTTATGGGATACATATGAACATTCGAGCATCCCTCGAATCCTATCCCAAGTCTTTGGACAAAACCCAAAATTTCACTTTCAGCCCATTGGCTGAAATGTCCCCCTTTCAAAACATGAATGTTGTATGAAAACCCTAGTATTCATTCACATCAGGTTTATAAAACACACAATGTGAATTCCTTATAATAGTCCGAGCTATATGACCCTAAACCAATATCTCCAAAACTTGCGTCCCACATGATGTTAAACTATGTTTTAAGAACTACGTATGGATTTATTCCCATCATTATGGGATATGTAGTGAAGTCCAACACCTCAATTCAGGACCTAGACACAACTTGATTATGGTTAGCATTGGTCTGTGTATCTCTACTTGCATTAAAATATGCCCACTTTGATGTGTCATAATCCCAACCATAAATACTTCTAGATCTTCATAACCCTTTTCTTGACTTGTTTTCACAAAATGTCTGATACATGAGTGTTCTTATTCCTGACTATGCAGCATGTTCCCTTAGGCGTCCTTGCATAAACAGTCTACATAATGGACCTGTCAGCCAGAAGATGCTATTATTTGACTCTGCAGCCAATTCCCTTAGGTGGACCTGCATAATTCAACCCCCTAATGGGTTTGTCAAATAGTGGTAACTTCATTCTTGGGAGGAAAAACTCTTTTATCCTTATTTGTCTTAATGAAAATATGTAAGGATCCACAAAAATATCCATCCTTAACATATTTTTCTCATACTCGTTTGCACAATATTAAAGTATTCAAGTTTAGGGTTTATATTTCCCTTCCCTACATTTGGGTCAGACCTTCGCAGCAGTGACATTAATCCAATTCTTAGACAATCTGGATTGGAAATATCTTCTCCATATTCAAGTACCCCTCTCCATACAATAAACTCTATACTTTGGAAAATTTTAATATCCATAAACATCCACTGGATTTTTAGCAATAGAAAAGTAAAATTTTTGAGAGTTCTTTTTCCTGACTATGCAACACGTTCCCTTAGGCGGCCTTGCATAATTAGTCTACGTATTGGAACTGTCAGCCAAAATATGCTATTATTTGACTATGCAACCAATGCCCTTAAGCGGCCCTGCATAATTCAACAACATAACGGGTTTTTTAAGTAGTGATAATTTTATTCTTGGGAAATACTTCTTCTAATTCATTTTATCCCTTTTTCATATCATTCATCATATTCAAAGTTTATTAGATCATAGTTGACATTTTTCCCCATACTTCAATATGGTAATATGTTTTCAGATAAATTATCAAGGAATTGATAAAATTTTAATCCATTTGGTCAAAGCTATTTTGACCTGAAACATTATTATTTTTATGTTTGAATGCAAAAAATTAAACTGCACACAAAAGACAACGGAACTCTAAACAAAAGTCATGTTCCAGCTCACTAAACATATACATTTTATGATTTAGGTAATATTGAGCAATTAAAAATATTCAATGTGTGTAGGGTTATTTTTATAATCCTCGAAAAAATAAAACTATGCTTACAAGGCCCATTGTCTTAGGTAAAAATTTAAATCTGGCAGCATGAGAAGTCATGCTCAAATGAATGAGGATGAAAGTGTTCTTCATTGATGTATAAGAGTTAGAAGAACATCCATTGATTGGATCCTCTTCTCTTTTTTTAGGAATTACAAAAGACTTGCAACATAACACTTCATTTGATTTACGGCATCCCATGATTTGTCATCAACCTCCTGTAATTCATTCATTCAACTGGATACAATTAGAGATACAGTGATACCAGCTCTTCTTGTATCAATTGTGAAAGAATGTTCTTGAGTGCGGTTTGAGAAAATTTTCTACTGTTCAAACAGTAACTCTATTTCAGTCCAAGATTCTTGGAAGAAGGATACATGGATTTGAGAATGGAGCATTGGATGTAAAGAGCCATTTGAAGAGAGTAAACGTTTCAGATATTGTTTCTAATTTCATGATAGTATTCTCTCCATCAACCAGCAGTGGAAAACATATCAGCCCACGGTTTTCCATTTTCATGTCTGCATGGAAATAACATGGATGAAAATATTGATTGTTCGCATCATTGTTGTTGCTCTTAATGCACAACATACACAAAATAGAGGTGTAGTAGTGCGGTTGCATCTCGGGCATATAGTTCTTTACATCTGGAATGTTGAATTCTTATAGATGACCATGGCCATACCGAGCCATGTATATTCTATGTGGAATGTTATGATGATACATCTTCAAGTACTTGGCCAAATTTGGGAGAGTTCTGGCATAGATCTCATAGTAATCATGGACAAAAACATTCATTATGTCATCAATCCACTTTCTATCAAGTTCATCAGACGTTCCAATTCTTCTAGGAGCCATTAAATCTGCACAAAGTTCAAATAATTATCTCTTACGTGAGTTGATTTTTAATATAATTTATGATGAAAAGTGAAAAAATGGATATGGTATTTCGGATCACAAGTGTAACTATGTCGGACATGATTTTAGCATGCAAGTATCATTGCATAAGTCAAAATACCTCTCCAGCAGCGCGACATGAATAAAAGCAATGAAAACATGGAAAATTAGAATACTTGAGTAGTGAGAGTGACCTGTACGGTGAGAGAAAAGTGCTTTGAAACCCGGGTTCATTGCGCAAGAATGACAGCATATTTATAGGCTGGGTCACACCCCTGCATGCCAAAGCCTATGTGGCTCGCACCTGTGCAATTCCATCTGCGCGCTCAAAACCTACACACCACAATACCTTGGATTTTTCTTTTTTACCTCAGAGTCACATCCTCTTTCTTTCGGATCCATCTCTGAGGGGGGACTTTTGATGACGCTCCTTTCCATCACAGAGTCTAACGAATGAAAAGGGAAATTCCTTAACAACAAGTTATTCATCCTTTGAAGAAATATCAAAAATTGACAAAGGCATGAACGAGGATTTGCTTAAGCTTGGGACACACAACTTCCAAGACGGTCGCGTAGGGTACTAGCGCGCCACATATTGGGCGCGCAGGTGACTTTCACATCCTATATAATTTTATCCTAAGGTATTCAATAGCCTATAAATACTCTTAGTGAGCCCCCCATTTTGAGGACGAAAAATCTAGAAACACATATTTGATCTCTTGGCACCCTAGTTTTTTATCGAAGCCTTCCGAACACGTCTACGGTATTTTCATACCTGAAACGGAAGATCTAAAGAGGGGGAATGAGGCTTAATTGTTGAAATTCATCAACACCTGCACGCCTAAGTGTCTAGCCCTTCAGGGAATTGAAGACACTTTCACTCCACCTTATCCATTCAATATAACATGCGTTACACACATTTAAAAGTCATTAGGAATAATACTAAGGGTTTGAGCCAAGTATCTCCCAGGTATTACCCTATGGGTTGACCGTCACGCAAGTACACCTCTGTCGTGCAGGTATACCTGTGTGACCAGGACCTGCATTCCCAAACAGGACCTGGCTCCTACCTCTTTTTGGGTGCCCCTTCTACCAATACATCACTTTTCTTCAAATCACCATATCCTCTTCAAGACATCGCCTTCATAACCATCTTAGAATCCATTTTTGGCATGATTCCTTTATTGGATTCCTTATCTAAGTGAAATTCTATGGAAAATCTCTTAAAAACATGTGATTTACATATCATTATGTCACTATGGTTAGTGATTACTTTCATTCAACTTCATCCTTTAAGATGAGAAGATTTTTAATTTGCGAATCCTCCTTAGGAGTAATCCCCAAGTGCCCTATTAATGGGCATCCTCCTAAGGAGTAATCCCCAAGTTCCCAAATTTGGGCATCCTCTTTCGGAGTAAGCCCCAGTCTTCAAGTTACCTTAATTTTGGGCCTCCTTCTCAGGAGTAAGTCCCAATCATAATTCCCTAACATGGGCCTCTTTTTCAGGAGTATTCCCTAATCATAATTTCCTATCCTGGGCCTCCTATTTAGGAGTAAGCCCGAGTCCAAGTTCCCTAATTTGGGCATCCTCCTTAGGAGTAAGCCTCGAGTTCCCATATATGGGAATCCTCCTTAGGGGAAAGCACCAAATCCCAAATTCCCTTGACCTGGGCCTCCTTCTCAAGAGTAAGCCCGAGTTCTCAAGTCCCTTTAACCTAGACCTCTATCTCAGGAATAAGCCCTAGACATAATTTCTCTTAACCGGTCTTAACATATTTTGATTTGGGCTTCCTTCTCAGGAAAAAAACCCATCACAAGTCCTCTCCTAATTTGGGCATATTTCTCAGAAGTATGCCCCAAGTTAGAGTATCCAAATCTCCATAAATCACATATACCATTATGGACCTTGTTCACTGTATTCATCTCTAATGTTACTCCTGATCTTTATCTATTTTGGAAATCATATATACATAATCCCCATATCATTCCTTGTGACCATATCTTTCATGGCACAAATTGTCAGGTTTACTGATAACTCATGTTTTTCACACCGAGCATGACTCACGTGAGCATAGAGTGTAAGAGTAACCACGACACATCTCTTTGGTCCTTTAATCATAGGTAGGCCCCACAATTCCCAAAATAACTCTGTGGACTTTGATCTCTACCTTAAAAGTGGAGTACGTAGTATGAATTTCTGAGGTTCAAGCGCATCACCCATTAATTCTCATCTGTCCTATATGACGTTAAACTATATCTTAATTCCCAAACTACGTGGGTTATGATTCATTTTCTAATAAGCATACATAGGTAGCCCATCTGCGGGTACGATCATAACTCTGAAATACTCCATGTCCTTCTGAACGACAATAAAACTCAAGTGCCTCACTGGATGACATTAAAACTAGTATGGTTATCATAATGATCAAGAGATATTCATATAATTTGTTGATGGATACCATTGACTAAGAATCTCTAACAAATATAGATGATTCTCTATTGATGATGAACTTCAAATACATATAAAAGATTCACTAAATCTCATACATATCAATCATTGATTGTCAAATCTTATGAAAGCTCATTTTCATACTTGGTAGTGTAATAAAGATTCACCAACACAACTTAAATCTATAAAGAGAGTCCCCGAGTAGTTAATAAATCCCCCAAAAAAGGTGTGACGAGTCAGAAATCCCGTCCTTTCGACCAATGAAAATTCATAAGCGTCATCGGTCCACAACTAATGAGCACCTACCTTTTGAATGTAGGTCGAAATGGATATAGAATCATTTGATGTTTCTGGTTCTATGAACAAACTCATTAGAAACTGATTGGATTGTTTGAACCTTAAACAAACAAGGTCATCCACATTTCTAGAAGAAACAAGTGCGCATATAAATATTTAATTAAAAAGTGGTACTAATCTTTAATGGTTTCCCGGAATTGAAATCAGAGGGCACCGTTACGTTTAGGATGACAGGTTTATACTAGGTGTAGCTTGTGTTTTGTTCATGTGGGCCTCCTATGAGAAAACCAGAAAATTGCATAACCCTAAATAAAATGAATAAATAATGTTATTTTATTTTTAGAAAGCTTATCACTCACAAACTGTAACTCAGATTAAAAATTTTATACCACAACCATACTTGTGATGGTGTGATTTCTTGTGGCTGATACAAGCATTGTACGGCGCGTTCCACTTGAAAAAGTTTGTTCTTGGCCGTGAATAAAATAAATAAGTGACAATTTTTTTATGATAAAATATATAACATTGAAACTGTAACATGGATTGAAAATATGAGAGTACGATTGGGTTCATTGGGGCATTTTCACTCTAGGTGGAGCTAAACATTGACTGACGTGGGATGATGATGAACGTTATTGATTTATTAAACTTTTTTTAAGGTAAATTCAGTAAATGTCTGAGTGGTGTTTTATAAATTTTGAACTGGTTCTAGTATTAGAAATATGAGGGAACCATTGAATCTGTAGTTCCATGATTCACCTATAGGAGTATTTTCTATGACTGTAGTAGGTTTGGAGAAAAAGTTATGTTTAGCGACTATTTAATGAAATGAAGTAAAATAATTTCATTATAATTTTTCATATCCTCCAACGGACAATCAAAGAGTGGGGCCAACTATGTGTCATGATAATAAATGGATTGACCTTCCAACCCTAGGTAATAACGTCATTGGGAAAGTAGTAAACATACTAATTAACGAGCCCCATTAAATGACAACATCGTTACATACCCTTCCCCTCTCTTATTTATATGGATCTTGGGTGGGAGGTACCGACACAGAGATTCCCCAAAATGAGGAGCTGAAGGATCGCTACAACACCAGACCCATGGAGAATGGAGCCGAACCCAATGGGAGGTGACGAGAAACACCGAACCATGACCCAAAGGATGACATATAAGTGGAGTTGTAGGGAACTAGGTGCGAGAACAAAGAACACTATCCCCCTTCAGGAGTGGATGGTCTCCAACCGATTTTCGAGGTTGATGTTGTTTTGTTTTTGCGTTTTTGATTCCCTCTTCACCATTCGTGAAATTATATGAAGTAATTAGGTCAACCGACTAACAAGTTGACTAAGGATTCATTCTTCTTTGTGGGAGGTTGTTGTGGGGTATCTTGGTGGGGTTTATCTTGTTGTTAATTCATTTGATTATTATAACAATAATACCCATTTGGTTATGAACTAGCGTGGAGGACACGGGCCTAAAGAACCCTTCCCGAACCCTCCACTATCATTTCTATGTTCTTGTGCCTATATGGAAGACCGAAAGCATGTAGACACTGACTAACTGCGTTGTGGATATTGCGTTGATGCACTCCATAGGAGGATTCCATGGAACAAATCCACGGTGAACGTTAGAGCGGCCGACATCATCCTTCCAAGGAGGAGGCGTGGAGCACCATCACATACCATAGATGAACAAGGGGCGCTGCATCTCATCAGCTTTAGTGACTGGGGGAAGTTGGCTAGCACGCCAGTAGGTTGCGGGTGGAAGTGCGGTGCACCATCGCAGGCCGCTGGAGAAGCCGTCCAACACGTTATCCAGGGGCAAAAAAACCAGAAGGACCCACCCCTGTGTTTCCAGTGAGAAACATGGTGTCGCCACTGGTAGAAGACCAAACAACCCTCAGTTGTTTGGGATAACCAAGGGGTCGCTCCCATAGAAGAGACTAGGGTGGACCCGCTTGCAGGTCATGCATGAAGTGTTCGGGCCACCGCCCTATGGGTCTGTCCTCCTCTTGGGACTCCCCCTCATAGTTCGTGTCTCATATGGGTTGGGCTACCCCATGCGGGTTGCCCCCCGGTGGGCCGCCCCCTTTTGGCTGCCCACTTGCAGGTTGCCCTCTTGCAGGCCACCCATTTGCGGGATGCCCTCTTGCGTGCTGGGCCACCCCTATTGCGGGCTAGGATGGACCACATCCTAGTGGGCCAAGTTGACCATGGCCTAGTCCATACCATGTCGGGCAAGGTTGGTCGGACCGGGTCTGACCAGACCCGGGCCCAACCGATCCCAGAAACACTTAAAAGACCTTATCTTTAGAACCGAACAACCATTTGATGAATCATCTCCGATGATGGGATCCATGGAGTGAGAAATTCATTTTGACATAAACTATTTTAGTTTTGGGGAAACATGTATAATGGTCGGGTTGGATCACACCTGAATTATACTAGGCCCCAGACACTGAAATGCCAATAACGGACAGACCATGTGTCTGATTGACGTTCCGTTTATTGAGTTGGGACCCTTTTGACGTGGAGAATAATTAGGAGAATTCCTTTTGAGACTTTGTACCAGGTTTAATATGAATAATGGATTAAGTAGTGGTTCTCCCAAGAATTCTATGTACGGAACCCTGTAGCTGGCTGAGACCTGAAGACTGCATGACTATGTCCCAGTGTGAAGCAGCTCTACATGACCCAAAAGTACCATAGTGTGATGTGAGTCTGTGAGATGCAACATTCCCCTGATACCCATTAGGGATGAGTAACATAGTAGTTCAATGTTAGTGAGAAGTAGCTCTATATGACTGTACAAGCCCACTATACTTGATAGAGGAGGTGTTCTCTAGCAGATGAGGAGTTTGAGGTTTGTGACTGAGAATTTTATGGTTACCACTATATAATATTCCTTATGGTAACATCCATGGAAATCAATATGTGACGAGTGTCTTAATAAGCGTATCTCCCTAGCAGAATACGTATAGAACTCTATGGTTGGTTGAGACCTAATGACTGCATGACGATATGCCCAGTGGGAAGTGGTTCTGCCTAACCTAGTAGGACCACAGTGGGGAGCAACTCCGTGTTACCCAACATTCCCATGGTACTAGACAGGTGGAGTACCTTAATTCGGCCATTGCAGGAAGTGGCTCGGTGTCACCTATCATGCCCAAGGTGGGAAGAGACTCTGTGTGACCCAACATGCCCATGGTACCCACCATGGATGGGTACCCCCACAATTCATGGTTAGTGGGAAGTGGCTCTATGTGACCCTCAAGCCCACTATACTCGATAGAGGGGGAGTTATCCAGCATATGAGGAGTTTGATGCTGTGATAACCTTTATATCCTTGACTAAAAGTGTTACCAAGGTTGATATGACTTGTGTTTGTACTTTTACCTGTGTGGTGTACCTATGTGGTACTTCTACCTATGAGGAGTTATGTAAAGACCCGTAAAATTCAAGGGAATTTTTTTTCTTAATTTTCTTTAGAATTTTACAAGAGCGCGGTTTCAGACGGCACCTGATTCCGAGGCCCGGAGTGCCCGGAATTAATTTCTGAAGTTTGGCTCGGGTACGTTCAGTGAACGAACGAGCGGGATTTCCTAACGTTTGATCCGGTGCTCGGAATTGAAATCCGAGGGCACCGATGAACTCGCAGCGCCGATATTCGCTTAAAGAGACCTTTTCGGGAGTTGCGTTTGTTGCGGGTTGAAAGTTAATTTTAGGGGTTTTTAGTTTGAGTTAAATAAAATTTGTATAGAAAAAACTTTATTATAACTTGTTAAAAACCTACCAAAGGAGGTCGGAAGTGGGACCCACACCCACTTAACCTCCCTTGGGAGGATTAAGTGTGGTGGGGCCCACACGAACCCCTAAACCTTTCAAATTCTCCCAACTCCCTTAACGCCTCATTTATTGGCTTGAGTTACCTTTTTAATTATGGGAGTTAAACCTTTTGAATTTCAAACTTTTGAAATTATAATGTGTTATGTGATAATAAAATAAGATGTTGTCTTATTATATTTTGGGGTTATTTGTTTGTCTTCTTGAGAGGTGGAGAGCTCTTCTTCTTCTTCAAACTCAACGAAGAACGCGAAGAACGTCGTTCTTCAACGAAGAACTTCTCCGCCGAAGAACACGGACCATCCACGACGCGACGTACTTCTTCCGCGTCATCTCTTCCGCGACGGTTTTCCGCGACGAACGCCATCGACAACGACACTTCCTCCGATGTCAAAGGAATCGACACCGATATTCCACGACTACGTCAACGTGCGACTATCGAGGTAGGGGTTCTTGAGTTCGTTGTTTTCTTTATTATTTGACTTTCCTCAAGACTTGACGAAGAACGCTCAATTTCTGACGAAGAACGCCGCTCCGCTCTTCTTCGTCTCCCGTGTCAACGAAAGGGGACGCCACTTCTTCCTCGGACAACCTTCGTCGGCGTACAAGTTTCGCCAACGACGTGTCTCTTCGAACGCATCCCTTCATCATCGGATTTGACGAACGGCTACCGCGACGCCCGACCTCCGCGACGTCGTCTTCCGCGGAACGTTCACAATCATCGAACCTTATACCCGAGGTAGGGGTTATTATTTTATTCTTAATTTATTCCATTTCTTGATCGTGGATTTCGCATGTCAAACATGAGACTTTTGAATGTTTTAAGTTGCGATATTATTTTAACGTGAGGGGGGCCGGACCGCACGAACACGGCCGAACCCCCCTCCATCGTTCTTGTTTATTCTTGCGGGTGGAAGCAAGTGGCGTGGTGCCATCGCACCACGCGAATGATCGTGCAAATATTTTATGCGGCGCCGTCGTGCCACGCCGAGGAAAAATCTTCAAGAACGCGACGCCGTCGAGCCGCGTTGAATGGAATCAAGTCACGACGAAGGGGCGCGGTGCCGTCGCACTGCGCCGGATGACGAACGCCGCGGCCGGTTCCGGGCCACGGCGGGACGAGGAGACCGCGGCCGGTTCCGGGCCGCGGCGGAAGAGAAGACCGGCGGCCGGGCCGCCGGCGTCGGAAGCCGAAGGGGGGACCGGAATTTCCGGTCCCGTTAGAGAAAACTGGCCGGCCAGCTGGCCGGCTGGATACCATTAAAACCGGGGGAATTAATCCCCCGGCCACCTCATCAAAACCCCCCTCTTTATGAGGGGGGAGGTTCTTTGAAGGTGGGGGGCAGCCGGCCCCCTCGGTTCCGCACTAGCAGGCCCCCCACGTGGGGGGGGGGGGTTTAAAAGAAACGGGCGCGGCACAAAGGCCGCGCCGCCCCTCAAAACGCGGGGGTTTGTCTCCCCGCGTGCAGCCACCTCGCGGCGCCAGGCCGCCGCGGCCCGCCGCGCCGCTGCGCCGCCGCCGCCGCCCCAGGGGGGGTCGGGCCGGGTCGGCCCGGACCCGGACCCCCCCGTTTCGAACCAGAATCGGTTTTTGGCCCATAACATGAGCCTCGGACCTCCGATCGATGAACCGTCATCGGCAACACGATCCTTGGATCGAGACGGTCGTTTCGGTATATCGCACTCAAGGTTTCGGATTACTTTGAGTTCGGCCGGGTTGGTTCGTTCACGAAACCAACCGTGCTTTCGGAGCGGAAACGCTCATATCTTGAGCTACGAACGTCCGATTGACGTGCCGTCAGTCGCGTTGTGTTCCTCTTAGTGTGACGGATCTTTTGGCATACTCCGCCCGAGGTTTGGACACAGGTGGAGTACGGTCAGGTTGGTTTAGCCTTAAAAACCAACCGGTCCCCGGAGACGAAAATGCCAATAACTCTCAGACCGGGCGTCCGATCGACGCGCCGTCTGTTGCGTTGAGTTCCTGTTGACGATACAGAACTTTTGGATACATCAACTCTGGTCTTTGTGACAGTTGATGTATCAGCCTCTCGGCTCGTGGAGCGGACCCTCCGAACGAGCTTGCTGTGTGCGGGAACCCTAGTGCTGGCTGCGACTGTTCTACTGCTACGACTACTACTGCTACTGTGACTGCGACGACGACAGTACAGAGATCCTGTGTGGATTCAACGACGACGACTACAGCACTCAGCGATCTTTCGTGGATCAGTGCTACAGGTCATGTGTGGGCCCGATCCTGTGTGGGTCCTTGCGCTCAGCGGTTATGTGTGAGCCAGCGCCTACAGGTCCTGTGTGGGCCCGATCCTGTGTGGGTCTTTGCGGGGGTTAGTTACCTATCGATCCTTCGTGGGTCCAATGACTTAGATGGATCAGTGATCATCTTTATCGTCCTTGAAGAAGTATACCTGTGTGAGCTGAATCCTATTGCTTTCCTGTGTGGATTGTGTTGTGCAATCCTGTGTGGATTACGTTTTTCTTTTCTGTGTGGAATACGTTTACTATCCTGTGTGGACTGAGTTGTACTTGGGCTCGGAGGTTGGAGCGTATTTGAATTGATGACTTAGGTATATGTATGGGCATATACCTAAGCAGTGTCGGTTGTTATTTCGTGATTGTTATTTTCTTCGTGGTTTATCCTTTGTGGATTTTGAGAGACCTTCAGGGGTCTCGGGGTCCCTACTGAGTAGCTTATACTCACCCCTGCACGGGCTTTGCCCGCACTACGTTGTGTTGGTTGCAGACGACGGACAGCGTTGACCTTAGCTGAGGCTTGCACAGCGGGACGGTACCCGGAGGTGGACCACTGGGCGGGACGTGCACGGAGCAGACGGCGGGACCCGTGGAGCAGAGGAGCTAACTGTACCCACCCTTCAGGTGGGATTTCCAGTGGACAGCTCGGAGTAGCGGCTTTTACTTTTCAGTTGTTGTTTTCCCTTTCGAGTTGTACTTTACTTTCAGTTTGGGTTTGTATACTGGCCCATTTACTTTTCCGCACTTTCAGTAGTACTCTGCTTTTGTTTAGTGTTTACTTTCTGCTTGCCTACTCTGTGGTGTTTGTTTACTTTTCAAAGGCAATGCCTTCCCTTTTACTGGGATTTACGCCTTGGTGCTAGTCGCCAGCCCCTGGCCTATGGAAGGCGGGCTTGGGGTAGTCACGACACGGACCCCGAGGGCGGGTCGTGACAAATTGGTATCAGAGGAGTTCGGTTCTACCACGAACTCTGATCTTTTCTATGTGAAGCAATAATGTTTAGCGTATTGAGTGTGGATATCAATCCAGGGAGTCCAGTGTTGGTGCGGCGGCCGACGTATCCGTACACCAGGACCCTGACTTCTGATTTCCGACTTAATGCACGAAAACATTGATTGCGTGTGTGTTTCAAAGATTTCTTTGTGATTACTTATATCAGCTCACCAGGTATACTGTTCTAACCGTGGCGCACCTGTTTCCTTTTCAGGATGGCCCCACGACGGCAGCCAGCTAGGGTTCCGAGAGTCGAGCGAGACGACATCCCACCGAGCGACGAGGCCTCGGTGCAGGGCCCTTTTCCAGTAGTGGCACCAGCGGTAGCTTTACCCGTCGATCCCCCGATGCTTCCAGCAGCAGCCGCTGACGATGCACATCTCCTCAGCGCACTGCATGAGTTTCAGCGCCAGCGACCGCCCAGGTTTCGCGGGGAGACGGATCACCAGGCAGCAGAGGACTGGCTAGAGGCAGTAGTTCGAGGGTTTAGGCTAGTGAGGACACCCGCAGACCTCATGGTGATCCTCGCTGCGAGCCTACTACACGCAGCAACAGGACGATGGTGGATCTTGATGCTCCAGGTGCACGATGAGGCATCTCTACTTTGGATGGACTTTGAGAGCCTCTTCCGCTCGGAGTTCGTCCCAGCCACCCTTCGTGCGGTGCGTATCCAGGAGCTTCTACAGCTGCAGCAGGGCAGCATGACGGTCGCTCAGTACTCGGCGAGATTTACCGATCTCTCGCACTACTCGACCGACATGGTACGGGACCCATTCTTCCGGGCCCGGACCTTCGAGCAGGGTTTGAGACATGAGATCAGGGCATCGCTGATCTCCCTCAGCATACCGACTCAGACAGGAGTACTGGAGCGGGCCCTTCTGATCGAGAGCTTCCTTGCTGAGTCTACACCAGCACAGCGACCCACCGCAGGGCGGCACGTGGCAGAGTCATCCGCAGCAGGAAGTCGACGGATGACTCAGGGGTCCAGACAGACCAGACCTTCGAGCAGACGATCTCAGGGCACTGGCTCAGCAGTGCGGGGCACACAGCGCGGAGCCAGTCTTCCGAGAGGCAGACAGTGCTACTCGTGCGGCGGGCAGGGCCACATGGCTCGTGACTGCCCGACCCGTCGTGCCGAGGAGCAGCAGTCAGTTGATGGACCACCGAGGCAGAGGTAGAGGGTCGACCGTGGTGGTCCGCAGGGAGGAGGCGGACGAGGCAGAGGAGCTGGACGAGCAGCTGGTGGTGGCCGACGCTTTGAGGCTCTACCACCACCACCACCAGGAGGTCCACCCCGACCACAGGGAGCTGGCGGGCAGCGACAGGCACAGCTCCAGACAGCAGAGGCCTACGACCACGGCGCACCCGAGATGATTCGAGGTACTATCTGTGTCTATTCCACCCTTGCTGCAGTTCTTATAGACACAGGAGCGAGTCATTCTTTCCTAGCCGCTACCCTTGTTCGGAGCTCGGAGATTCCGACAGAGCCGTTGGCTCGATCCTTATGGCTAGAGACTCCTACGGGAGCAGACTCGACGATTACGCACTGGTGCCGGCAGTGTGAGCTTACTCTAGGAGGTGAGAGCTTCGGCTGGGATCTTCTTGTAGCAGCGTCGAGGCCTTACGACGTCATCTTGGGCATGGATTGGCTATCTACGGTCCATGCACATATTGACTGTTTTAGGCACAAGGTGCGTTGTGTACGCACCGACGGGAGCAGGTTCACCTTCACCGGCGAGAAGGGAGCCTTAGCAGCACAGGATGGACTTCCGCGGAGGAGAGGACAACCCATCACTCATCAGTTGGCTAGCCTTATCCTTGGAGCAGTTGACGTGCGGAGTCCTGGTTTTCCTGCAGTGGTGGATCTGTTTGCGGACGTTTTTCCCGACGATGTTCCAGGGCTACCTCCTCGCAGAGAGGTAGACTTTTATATTGACTTGTACCCCGGGATAGCCCCGATATCCACTCTAGCATATCGGATGGCCCCCGCCGAGCTTCGAGAGCTACGGGTACAGTTGGAGGACTTGCAGGGCAAGGGGTTCATCCGACCCAGTGTTTCACCCTGGGCTTCCCCGATATTGTTCGCCAAGAAGGCGGACGGGAGCTTGCGACTTTGTGTTGACTATCGTCGCCTGAACCAGGTGATAGTGAGGAACAAGTATCCGCTACCGAGGATTGATGACCTCTTTGATCAGCTCAAAGGAGCACGATGGTTCTCGAAGATAGACCTCAGGTCAGGCTATCATCAGCTCATAGTCAGAGACGAGGATGTGCAGAAGACGGCCTTCAGATGTCGGTATGGCCACTATGAGTTCTTGGATATGCCTTTCGGTGTAACCAATGCTCCAGCAGTGTTCATGGCTCTCATGAACAGGATCTTTCAGCCATACCTCGATCGTTTTGTCGTGGTCTTCATCGACGACATTCTGATTTACTCTACGATAGAGGAGGAGCATGCCTATCACTTGCGAGTTGTTCTTGACACACTCTGAGAGCACCAGCTTTATGGTAAGCTCTCGAAGTGCCAGTTCTGGATACGTGAGGTCCACTTTTTGGGACACGTTATCTCTGAGGCGGGAGTTGAAGTGGATCCCGCGAAGATTAAGGCTGTGTTAGCATGGGAGCCACCCAGGAGCGTGACTGAGGTTCAGAGATTCATGGGACTAGCTGGATACTATAGGAGATTTGTGAAGAACTTCTCCAGAGTTGCGGCATCACTCACAGCTTTGACGAAGAAGGGGAAACCCTTCGTGTGGTCAGACAGTTGTCAGCAGAGCTTCCAGGAGCTGAGACAGAGACTGACTAGCGCACCTATCTTGAGGTTGCCTGAGGAGGGAGTAGGGTACGTAGTCTACTGCGATGCATCAGGGACCGGACTCGGATGTGTTCTGATGCAGGAGCGGGCCGTGATCGCCTATGGATCACGTCAGTTGAGGCCGCATGAGCAGAACTACGCTACCCATGACCTAGAGTTAGCAGCAGTGGTCTTCGCTCTGAAGACATGGCGACACTATCTGATGGGCGAGCACTTTACAGTCTTTTCCAATCATCAGAGTCTCAGGTATATCTTCTCGCAGAAGGACCTGAACCTGAGACAGCGACGATGGCTCGAGTTCCTCCAGGACTATGACTTTGAGATAGTCTATACTCCTGGGAAGGGGAACGTAGTAGCCGATGCCCTCAGCAGGAGGACGGGCATTCAGCTACTTGAGGAGGCGACGAAGCAGCTAGCCTCTTTGCAGAAATCCTTCGTGGATAGAGATGGAGCAGCCTTTCTTCAGTCTCTCACAGTCTCTCCTCCACTTCTTCAGCGGGTCAGAGAGGCACAACATGGGGACGCTGACTGTGAGACACGGCGTGCACAGATATCCTCGGGACAGGCACCTGCTGGTTTCTCCCTTGGAGCAGAGCACATCATCCTTTTCAGAGGACGTACCATGGTACCAGTCACTTTGCGAGAGGAAGTGCTGAGGGAGTTTCACACTTCTCCTTTAGCGGTGCATCCTGGAGTGGCGAAGATGTACCAGGACCTCAGACGACAGCATTGGTGGCCGGGTATGAAGAAGGCTGTAGCAGAGTTTGTTTCTCGATGCCTCACCTGTCAGTAGGTGAAAGCAGAGCATCAGGTACCAGCAGGCTTGGTACAGCCCTTGGAGGTTCCGGAGTGGAAGTGGGACGGCATATCTATGGACTTCGTGACTGGACTTCCACGCACTTCCAGAGGTCACGACTCCATCTGGGTGATTGTTGACCGACTCACCAAGTCGGCACACTTCTTACCCATCAGAGAGCAGGGCTCAGTGGAGAGCTTGGGACGTCTCTACGTTCAGGAGATTGTGCGGCTCCACGGAGTGCCATCATCTATCGTTTCCGATCGAGATGCCCGCTTTACTTCCCGGCTTTGAAAGGGGTTACTGGAGGCGTTCGGTACGCAGCTACGTCTTAGCACAGCTTTTCACCCTCAGACGGATGGTCAGACGGAGAGGACCATTCAGACTCTCGAGGACATGCTCCGCGCATGTGTCCTCAACTTTGGTCGTAGTTGGGAGGACCACCTACCCTTGGTGGAGTTCGTGTACAACAACAGCTACCACTCCACCATCTGGATGGCACCGTACGAGGCGTTGTACGGCCGACCATGTAGATCTCCTTTGTGCTGGACAGACCCTGGGGAGTCAGCACTGGTGGGACCGGAGATGGTCCAGGCCATGACAGAGAAGGTCCAGGTCATCCAGGAGCGGATGAGGACATCTCAGAGCCGGCAGAAGTCATATGCTGACAGGAGGCGGAGGCCACTGGAGTTCGAGGATGGCGACCACGTCTTCTTGCGGGTCTCACCTCGACGTGGTATTCGGAGATTTGGCTGAGGCGGCAAGTTATCTCCGCGCTTCATCGGACCATTCCAGATTCTCAGCAGGATTGGCGAGGTGGCTTATCGCCTGGCTCTACCACCTCAGTTGCACCGGGTGCACGACTTCTTCCACGTATCTCAGCTGAGGAGATACGTGCATGACCCGACGCACATCATTGACCATGGGGAGCTTGACGTTGACGATGGGGTGACTTTTACGGAGGTCCCGTTGGAGATAGAGGATCGACAGGAGAGGGTCCTGTGTGGGCGATCGATTCCTCTTGTGCGCACCAGATGGCAGCACGGGAATCTCCAGGAGAGCACATGGGAGCGGGAGGCTCAGATGCGTGCTCAGTACCCTCATTTGTTTCCCTAGTTTTTGATGTATCTTTACGGGGACGTAAAGCCCTGAGGTGGGAGTAATGTAAAGACCCGTAAAATTCAAGGGAATTTTTTTTCTTAATTTTCTTTAGAATTTTACAAGAGCGCGGTTTCAGACGGCACCTGATTCCGAGGCCCGGAGTGCCCGGAATTAATTTCTGAAGTTTGGCTCGGGTACGTTCAGTGAACGAACGAGCGGGATTTCCTAACTTTTGATCCGTTGCTCGGAATTGAAATCCGAGGGCACCGATGAACTCGCAGCGCCGATATTCGCTTAAAGAGACCTTTTCGGGAGTTGCGTTTGTTGCGGGTTGAATGTTAATTTTAGGGGTTTTTAGTTTGAGTTAAATAAAATTTGTATAGAACAAATTTTATTATAACTTGTTAAAAACCTACCAAAGGAGGTTGGAAGTGGGACCCACACCCACATAACCTCCCTTGGGAGGATTAAGTGTGGTGGGGCCCACATGAACCCCTAAACCTTTCAAATTCTCCAAACTCCCTTAACGCCTCATTTATTGGCTTGAGTTACCTTTTTAATTATGGGAGTTAAACCTTTTGAATTTCAAACTTTTGAAATTCTAATGTGTTATGTGATAATATAATAAGATGTTGTCTTATTTTATTTTGGGGTTATTTGTTTGTCTTCTTTAGAGGTGGAGAGCTCTTCTTCTTCTTCAAACTCAACGAAGAACGCGAAGAACGTCGTTCTTCAACGAAGAACTTCTCCGCCGAAGAACACGGACCATCCGCGACGCGACGTACTTCTTCCGCGTCATCTCTTCCGCGACGGTTTTCCGTGACGAACACCATCGACAACGACTCTTCCTCCGACGTCAAAGGAATCGACACCGATATTCCACGACTACGTCAACGTGCGACTATCGAGGTAGGGGTTCTTGAGTTCGTTGTTTTCTTTATTATTTGACTTTCCTCAAGACTTGACGAAGAACGCTCAATTTCCGACGAAGAACGCCGCTCCGCTCTTCTTCGTCTCCCGTGTCAACGAAAGGGGACGCCACTTCTTCCTAGGACAACCTTCGTCGGCATACAAGTTTCGCCAACGACGTGTCTCTTCGAACGCATCCCTTCGTCATCGGATTTGACGAACGGCTACCGCGACGCCCGACCTCCGCGACGTCGTCTTCCGCGGAACGTTCACAATATTCGAACCTTATACCAGAGGTAGGGGTTGTTATTTTATTCTTAATTTATTCCATTTCTTGATCGTGGATTTCGCATGTCAAACATGAGACTTTTGAATGTTTTAAGTTGCGTTATTATTTTAACGTGAGGGGGGCCGGACCGCACGAACACGGCCGAACCCCCCTCCATCGTTCTTGTTTATTCTTGCGGGTGGAAGCAAGTGGCGTGGTGCCGTCGCACCATGCGAATGATCGTGAAAATATTTTACGCGGCGCCGTCGCGCCACGCCGAGGAAAATTCTTCAAGAACGCGCCGCCGTCGCGCCGCGTTGAATGGAATCAAGGCACGACGAAGGAGCGCGGTGCCGTCGCACCGCGCCGGATGACGAACGCCGCGGCCGGTTCCGGGCCGCGGCGGGACGAGGAGACCGCGGCTGGTTCCGGGCCGTGGCGGAAGAGAAGACCGGCGGCCGGGCCGCCGGCGTCGGAAGCCGAAGGGGGGACCGGAATTTCCGGTCCCGTTAGAGAAAACCGGCCGGCCAGCTGGCCGGACGGATACCATTAAAACCGGGGGAATTAATCCCCCGGCCACCTCATAAAAACCCCCCTCTTTATGAGGGGGGCGGTTCTTTGAAGGAGGGGGGCAGCCGGCCCCCTCGGTTCCGCACCAGCAGGCCCCCCACGTGGGGGGGGGGGGGGGTTTAAAAGAAACGGGCGCGACACAAAGGCCGCGCCGCCCCTCAAAACGCGGGGGTTTGTCTCCCCGCGTGCAGCCCCCTCGCGGCGCCAGGCCACCGCGGCCCGCCGCGCCGCCGCCGGCCGCCGTGCCGCCGCCGCCGCCCCAGGGGGCGTCGGGCCGGGTCGGCCCGGACCCGGACCCCCCCGTTTCGAACCAGAATCGGTTTTTGGCCCATAACATGAGCCTCGGACCTCCGATCGACGAACCGTCAGCGGCAACGCGATCCTTGGATCGAGACGGTCGTTTCGGTATATCGCACTGAAGGTTTCGGATTACTTTGAGTTCGGCCGGGTTGGTTCGTTCACGAAACCAACCGGGCTTTCGGAGCGGAAACGCTCATATCTTGAGCTACGAACGTCCGATTGACGCGCCGTCAGTCGCGTTGTGTTCCTATTAGTGTGACGGATCTTTTGGCATACTCCGCCCGAGGTTTGGACGCAGGTGGAGTACGGTCGGGTTGGTTTAGCCTTAAAAACCAACCGGGCCCCGGAGACGAAAATGCCAATAACTCTCAGACCGGGCGTCCGATCGACGCGCCGTCTGTTGCGTTGAGTTCCTGTTGACGATACAGAACTTTTGGATACATCAACTCTGGTCTTTGTGACATTTGATGTATCAGCCTCTCGGCTCGTGGAGCGGACCCTCCGAACGAGCTTGTTGTGTGCGGGAACCCTAGTGCTGGCTGCGACTGTTCTACTGCTACGACTACTACTGCTACTGTGACTGCGACGATGACAGTACAGAGATCCTGTGTGGATTCGACGACGACGACTACAGCACTCAACGATCCTTCGTGGATCAGTGCTACAGGTCCTGTGTGGGCCCGATCCTGTGTGGGTCCTTGCGCTCAGCGGTTCTGTGTGAGCCAGCGCCTACAGGTCCTGTGTGGGCCCGATCCTGTGTGGGTCTTTGCGGGGGTTAGTTACCTATCGATCCTTCGTGGGTCCGACGACTTAGATGGATCAGTGATCATCTTTATCGTCCTTGAAGAAGTATACCTGTGTGAGCTGAATCCTATTGCTTTCCTGTGTGGATTGTGTTGTGCAATCCTGTGTGGATTACGTTTTGCTTTTCTGTGTGGAATACGTTTATTATCCTGTGTGGACTGAGTTGTACTTGGGCTCGGAGGTTGGAGCGTATTTGAATTGATGACTTAGGTATATGTATGGGCATATACCTAAGCAGTGTCAGTTGTTATTTCGTGATTGTTATTTTCTTCGTGGTTTATCCTTTGTGGATTTTGAGAGACCTTCAGGGGTCTCGGGGTCCCTACTGAGTAGCTTATACTCACCCCTGCACGGGCTTTGCCCGCACTACGTTGTGTTGGTTGCAGACGACGGACAGCGTTGACCTTAGCTGAGGCTTGCACAGCGGGACGGTACCCGGAGGTGGACCACTGGGCGGGACGTGCACGGAGCAGACGGCGGGACCCGTGGAGCAGAGGAGCTATCTGTACCCACCCTTCAGGTGAGATTTCCAGTGGACAGCTCGGAGTAGCGGCTTTTACTTTTCAGTTGTTGTTTTCCCTTTCGAGTTGTACTTTACTTTCAGTTTGGGTTTGTATACTGGCCCATTTACTTTTCCGCACTTTCAGTAGTACTCTGCTTTTGTTTAGTGTTTACTTTCTGCTTGCTTACTCTGTGGTGTTTGTTTACTTTTCAAAGGCAATGCCTTCCCTTTTACTGGGATTTACACCTTGGTGCTAGTCGCCAGCCCCTGGCCTATGGAAGGCGGGCTTGGGGTAGTCACGGCACGGACCCCGAGGGCGGGTCGTGACAAGTTACTTGTGTGGTACTTTGCCTATGTGGTGTTACCTTTATGGTATCCTTTTTTCATGTATGATATGAGTATTTCTTGATAATTTAGGTATTTGTGTGGGAATATACCTTATTAGAGTTTATTTTTTTCATTGTGGTATTTCCTTTGTTGAAATATAAGAGACCTATGTGGGTCTCGGGGTCCCTACTAATTATCATCATACTTACCCCTGCACGGGCTCTGCCTGTACCATGTTGTGTCCTGTGCAGGTGATGAGAAGTAAAGCTGAGTCTAGAGGGAGCATGGACTAGGCAGTACATAGAGGTGATGAGATGACGTGGAGTGTTGTGTAGACGATCTATACCTACCCTTCATGTAGGATCCCTGGTTGATGATCTAGGAGATTCATTTTTATTTGTAGTCGTAACTACAATTTCCATTTGTACTTGTACATTACAGGTGGGCTTGTATTTTCGGCCTCTTTACTTTTAATACTCAATTTTTCTATAGCAGTTTACATAGTGCTTGCTTCTTGTTGTGTTCTCAGGTTGTGTTATTGTATACATTTAAATGCAATTACATACCATTTTAGCGATATGCCTTTCTGGTGCTAGTCGCCAGCCCCTGTCCTATGGATGATGGGCATGGGGTTGTCACAACATGGGCCCTGGGGGATAGGACGTGACAAAAGGATATTACTCATTTTAACAATGTTCAATTTTTTACGGATATTTATTGTTTAGAACTCCACAATTAAGGGTTATTTTATTGGAGTAGTGATTCATATAGCTGACATCCTGGGATGTTCTCTAGGGTGTGTATGAGTGAGGAAAAATCAATGTTGAATGATCATGTGTTGGTTTGTGGGGACAGTCATTTTTCGGATGACCCATCTAGACATGTGTGTGGGAAAAGGTTAGGGGACCACGTGTGTATGGTGAAAATAGTGTCACTGTGCAAGCTAGACAGAATGACCTTATTAAGGATTGGTGTGTTTGTTATCATAAGGGTGTAGTTGTTACACGTTATATATGAATTTAAAATTCAAATATGGAAAACCCCACTATATATATTTACAACATGAATCCCATGTGAACACGTAATTGGAATGATAACATCCAATAATATCATAAGTCTCAATAGTAAATTCTAGAAATTACTATTTCAATTTTAAGATGCATATATTTATATATCAAATTAGAACTATTAATTTAAATAAAAAATAATCTTTTAGAAAATTTATTCTATATAATTATGTCACCTGATATCTCATGTCATTCCAAACACACATTAATCCATTATCCATTACATTATTATTAAATTGATTTATCACCCAATAAGAATCCAAAATCATGGTCAATGTACCATTGAATCCAGATGAATCAACAAAATATTTCAATCCATGATTTTTCAACATTCATTTTTCAATTATTTTATTTGAATGTTCTGATGGAAAAATCTCAATATTACACATATATAAGAAAATAAACATAAAATATGGTTGTATTTTAGACCAGTTACCTTAATCTGAGGCTCAACACATCCAACTGATACCTCAAATAAGAATGAATCCTTTGAAGATCCAAAAATTATACTACACCAAGCAAGATAGAAATCAAAATTCAAATAGACCACAATCAATATATTTCACCACCACAATTGAGAATGATAGAAATGAAGATAAAACCTAAAAAAATCTATCATGATATAGATTTCTAGAAAAAGACATCAAGTATATATGAACCCGCCCCAAAACCTAGTGGAATTCTCATAGGTCTTAATAGTGGAATCCAGAACATGATTTGAATGAATAAAAAACATGGATTGTGTCTTTAAAACCACTCATCTTGATAAATACATAGCTAGTAAATGTGTTACAGAATATCAGTGGTCGATTTTTTTATGAAATAAATCCCCTTAAATAATGTGAAATTAACCCTACCAAATCATTACATATTTTCCACTATTGATTCAGGGATTGATACTAGTTCATGTCACTAACTAGTTCAGGGACTGTGTTCCATTCCCATCATCTACTTGTCAATAGTTAAATGAAATGTAACATATTTGAAAAGTGTGTAATTTCCACATAGATTGATTTATTCAAATCATATATAAGATATCCCACCCACATCAAAAGTCTTACAAATTGATGAAATAAAATTTTATGAATATTTTTCAAGATTACAACTAGATAATATTAATTATAAAAACATAAATCCCCAAAACATTGGTCATTATACCCAATAAAATATCTCCTTATCTAAATAAATCTCTTCCAACAAGGATTATAGTCCAGGAAAACAAAACAATAGTAGTTTAATGATAAAATAATGTAGCGGAACTCATGATATAATAATGGACCATAAACCATCCACACCTAGTAACAACTCATCCTTGATATTATCCATGAATAATTGCATGGCCATGATGAACATGTATAGCCTTTATCCTCATATATCAAACCCCTCTCCATGGTCCCATGTAGAACACAAAAATCATACCACTAATCTAAAGCTAGTGGTATGGACCTACCTCAAGGACACATCCCACTATAATACATATTAATCATTATATTCACCTAAAATTAATCTTCCACGCAAATAATAATGTTCTCAAATCTATACCAAATGATAAGGTTCTTCACAATATAAATAAATATTTGACTTTTTAAACACATCCATCATGGAATTGTATTTATATGGAGGGTCCAAATCATATGTAAATAGTCTAACACTTTACATTACCTATAATGGCCTAAAAATCTAGGCCCCTTCTTTACATGTCTCCGGAAAAAGAATTTCCCCATCATAGGAGACACATGAATGAAAACACAATGAACACCATCAAATTATAGTGGTATTATCTAATGGTCAGCCTAAAATTTATTCCTCCTATGAATAGTCACTAACTGTATATTAATATACATACCATTCATAGATGTCTCTTTAAAGAGACTAAGTAAAACATAAACTTTGTGTCCTAACTCCATCAAACAAAGAGGTTAACAAAATGACCATTCATAAATTAACATGAAATTTTTGTTTGGATTTATTCTTCATAAAATTATTTTATGTGAACTCTGTGATTTCAGTATGATCCCCCCAATAACCACATAATTACAATACCTAATCTTATATTGTATCTTTCACAATAAATATTTCCCTCTAACATTGAATGTGATTCTATCTAATGTATGATGTACTCTTTTGGATATATCATCCTAGATACTAAAGATGACCCCTCTAGATCCGTGATGTGAAATGGGGATCTCTATCAGGAGTGAAACACCATCAAAATCATTATAGTCAAACTATGCCATGCACATGAGAAGTACCCATAAATTTTAAAATTAAGATCTCCTTGATATGTAAAATACATTCTTACATCATTAGTCGATACAAAATCACCCATACAAAATCACTCATACTAGGGGTATTTCATAATCTCTTCACAAAATCCACAATGGTATGTTCCCATTTAAACTCAATAATGGGTAGAGGATATAATAGCCAGGTAAACCATTAATGCTCAAATTTCAAATAATGGTAAGTGAAAAATTTCTCTATTAAGGCCACCAACTCTATATTCATCTATGAATAATGGTACTATATATAGATAAAATGTTTCATCATTGTAAAAATTTAACAAACTTCATATACAAAATAATTAAAATCTCTCATTACCTTATTCATAAAATCCTATAAGAACACATACTCGACCATAGAAAATTAGATAATTACTTCTTCAATGAGACAACCATGCTAGTGTATCCCAACAATATATAATATCTCTTATAACTACACCCTTCATATCAAATAAAATTTTTTCCCAGTTCCATTTATAATAAACATGTATGATATATGTAAAATTCATGGCTACTCATATATAGGTGTCTTTCAGATATAGATGCATGTGTTCATAGAGTGAAATAATCTTTAAATCAATACAAACTCTTGTATTGTCTGTATCTACATATTATTTTAAAGGAATTGAAACCTAAATATTCATTTCATATTTTACAAAATAACCCGATGTTTTTAAGACTGTGGATACATGAACCATATATTCTAATGAAGGATCTTGTTCTATCGAGAAAATATGTAACTGGGGTTCTTGTTGTGTGTGTACAATACATTCCTATATTCCAAAATATATTGTTTAAATAATCACAGTATATCTACCCCAAAATCATATTCATGATCATGTGTTGGGTAATTTATTTGATGTGGAATCATTTTTTAGAGCCACATGTAATCACTCGATACTCATACAAAAAAACCTCTCTAGATATATCTTTGGCTACACAACAATTGATAGTACTTTATTTTATTAACATAGATAATGTGGGGATATTTTATTAGGTCATCTTATCTATTATCCCCTAAAAATATCAAATTTTAGAGTCCAACCAAATAAAATTTAACCCTTTCAATTTAATCTCTAACATTTTTTCATCTATACATGATAATTATCAAATAAAGTGTTGATAATAATCTTCTAAAACAAGAAATCTATAAATATCTTATAAATTATGTAGTTTTTCAAATAAACCATTATTATAACTTTTTAGGTCCTATAATACTCATGTATCTACGTTTATATGGCCTAATAAGTGATAGATATCATTTCAGAAGAGAGATATAGTTTTATTGGTGAATAGATGATTCAATATGATTGTATAGAGATGATGATAATCCCATTAGAATGATCATGTTATAAATGAGATTAAATTAATATGTCATTGACCAAAACCACCACAAAATCATATAAAACAAATGATGAAGTATCTGATTCATGAATTCCCTAAATTCTGCTACTGTATTTATCAAACCAACAAGAACCACAATGATATCAAAAATTATATACTTACTCCAAATAGAATTCGAAGGAATTTACGATTTCACACAATTAACTAATGGTATCTTGATCTATAGTATATATTATTGAAGATCATAAAACCTATAAACCAATAGAAGAGATAATTTATATGTATAAGGTGATACAAATTGATTATTTTTTGTTCAACCTCAAATAATAAACACATCAAAGAAATGACCCACGAGACTTCTTGGAGAGAAGAAGAATGGAAACCCATGAATTATTTCTATATCGTACGATTATATAGTTGTCTTGATTATTAAATGGGTTATTCTAGTCAATATGATCAACTATATCAATTATACTTGGAGGAAAAAATATATCTTCTTCAAAAAAACCATTAGCATAATGTCAATCTCTCAATCATGTGGTTATCCAATGAAATCATTAATAAATATAGCAGGAACAATTCCAGAACTAGAGAAAACAAACCCCTCTACCTTCCACCATTATCCAGAAAAAGACTTATAATATGAGTCATGAGAAAATAAATTCTACACTAAAGAGGTCTTGCATGACCCGCCAAGAGATTCCTCTCACCCTAGTGAGAATATATTCCACTTTATACAAAATGAAAAGTAATTGTACTACCGTAATAGTTGATATTATCTTAGTATAGAACTAAAAAATTAATACCAATAAAAAACTAAATTCATCCATTTAAAACTCAAATGGTTCCCATTATAAATTGTAACAATATTTTTCTAGATAACACACCGTGGAACATGTGATATTCTATGATCACACCCTCAACAGTTTACTGATAATAAAAACACCATCCAATATTTCTACAAAAAATCCCTAAATGTTCAAAATATATTAGTTAAAAATAATTTTTATTATATTATATCAATAAAAATGAAATAAATGTCATATGATATTGGAATTTTATATCAAAATATATAAATTCCAATATCCAAAAAAAGTCAGATAGTCTTTATAGCATGAATCTGACTATCCCCTCTCCATTTTGATCCATTTTTACTCCCCGATGTTTTCCAGTATACACTATACTGCCACTCTCACACTAGGGAAACATGAACCATGCTGAAACATGAACATCATGTTGAACTCCAGCTTCCTATCAGCTAAAGGGGAGCTATGTCATTCCCAACTCTAGTATAATTTTAAATTCCCAACCACTACTCTATAGTAAAAATCTCAAAAAAATTATAATTACCAAGCCTACCATAATATTTCCACTCCGTAGAAGTGAGCGAAAACTGGGGTTTCTTTTGTAATATCTTACAACACATATTACACCAAATCAAATAATGGTTTGGAGATAGATTCACAGGTCTTTGAATATTCTTCCCACTAGGTCCTTGTTGATGAAATTCTGAGTTGTTTACGTTATAACCACACAATACCACCCAGTTCTCAATACATAGTCATTTTGGCTACTCCTCAATGAATCTTTCATTATACCTTTTATGATGTTTCCTTGATTTATCACATATAAAATTATACACAATATAATGACATACTATTATGACATGATCACAATGCCTATCAAATAAAAAAATGTTCTCATTTTATAAATATCATTAGTATCTAATGATGGATTAAAGCATTGCAGGTTGATAAAGCACCCGGCATTTTCTATTACCAACATTCCCTAGCCTGTCAATTTAATGAACTGGTGATCTTTATCATCACTCAATCTATTTAGATATATGATTATTTATAACATATCATCGAAATCCTCTAGGATAACTCAAATTTCATCAAAGCTTCAACAGAATGTCCCACCATGGCTTGAATGGTTCTCGAAGCATATATGATATAGGCTCCACCCTCACATATGTGGGATTATAAAGAATTTTTATGATCATATGGACATATATGATACATAACTCTATTTCCTAGGGTCCTACCTCCCCAAAAATTGAATGAGAATACTAAAAAAATATCTCATCTTTTCAATCATTGAAGGCATAGTGGGAACATTGTCCCTTTTTATGGATCACATGATCATTTGTATGTTATCTTGAAGTTGAACATCTATATTATATATAGGAGATACATGATGATCTAGATTATACATGTTACGAGTGTGCTAATTTCCTCCATCCTAATGGTCATCTTGAAGACGAGGAGGATTTATTTTCCGTATTATACAGTCACACTACTTAAAATACTATAAATTAACATTGTCTACCTCAATATTTGAAATCAATAGAAAACCACTAGCACATAGTCACTATAATTAAGGATTAAATGTGTTTTATCATAATATAATAGTTATTTTATTTCATTTATTAGATAAGTTAGTTCATTTTTTACATATTTAATACATTAAAATATATTACATGTAACTAATATGTCCCAATCAAAGATAAGTTGTTTCCAAATTATATCTTTATCTACCTATAAGGATGCATTAATACTCATATTGCACCATACCAGGCCATGAGTATAGATTTATAGAATAAAAAACATCAAAAAAAATTTAAAACATTTAGGGGAAAATAATAAATAAAAATAACAAGTGACCTAGATGAAATGCAATCAAATCCCATAGAATCATCATTTCCACCATACGTGGGTCATATTCTACCATGTACAAGACCATTAAAAATTCCCAATACATCATAGTCTAATTTTTATTCATTAAACATAATAAATCCATAGGAAAGAAAGCCCAACCACTTAATACCACTATGCTACATCCCTAATCCAAAATCCACCCAAGTGGCCAAATTAGTTATTCTATAATTCCTCAATCAGGTTTTCTCATTTGTTAGAAGATTTTGAATTTTAGTTGTGTGTGAAATGTATGGTGGGGTCATTATACTCCAAGTATAGAGTTACCATATAGTACAAATAGAAAAATATAAATAAATAGTAGTCTAAAAGATTAAATATTGTGAATAGTACATCATGAAAAAATTAAGGAAATGGAGGAACAAATATACCTAATAATAATAAACTGTCTAATGAATTTATTAGATTTATCAAAAAGTTAGAATGAATTTATTACAAATAAGAAAACATGATTACCAAAATAAACAAAAAAGACCACGATCCCAAACCCTTCAGTAGTCTATTCATTAGGGTTTACCCATCCAGAAAGAAAAATTAACAATAAGGTCCTTTTCCCATGTCCAATCCCAAATACATGTAATCTTATTGCGAACAAAATGGAATACCAAATAGTATGTGAGTAAAACATAGTAAGGTGATAAAAAATGTGATAACTAAATTGGTTTGACAAATATGTGCACGAAATAAAGAGATAAATAGATTTATTAATTTAAAAATTTAATCAAATTCTACCATTACCATACATTAGAACCATTCCATAATTAACATAATCTGTGTACCACAACAATGAAAATTGAAATAAAAAAAAATTCATAATAACATAACCAAGAAAACACCTATGTATAAGTATTTCAAAATATGAGCATATCCCACTCTATAAGAAATCTATCATCAATTCACAACCATATACATAAGCATTGAAACATCATTTCATTGTCCTATATATAATAACCAAAACATGAAAATGGTCCAAGGCCTCAATATAATAAATACTTCCTAAATATGTGAAAATTCTGAAATATAATCATTACATTATATAACTAGTTCAAGACTAATATAAAAGCATTATAATATGAAAATGGTCTAATATTTCATTATAAACATTACATTATGAAACATTTTTAATTCTACTATATATGAATAACAACATGAATTGTATAACAAGTTAAAGTTTTACGTATAACACCATTTCATAAAAAATACTCAATTGATTATTATAAAAATTTCAATTTATATTTCAATTACACATTCATTTATTTATCAAATTATCTATAATAATTTTAATAACCAACAATACATTACCATTGTTATTATATATCATGAAATCACCTAAAATATGATTTTATTCCAAGCAGTATTTAATAAATTTGAAAATCCATTATTATTCCTTGGTTCAATCACCAAATGGGTATCCATGATCCAACTCACAATACCAATGAATCCAAATATATCCAATAAAAAATAATCAATTTTTTTATTTATCACCATTATTTTTTTAATTAACTTCTTTTAATCTTAAATAAGTGAAATTTAAATATCTTATATACATGTGAATTTAAATTGACTATAATGTTTTTTTATGCCACCTACACTAATCCAAAGATCAAAATTTGATTCTAGCTGGTAACTCCGACATGAATAATGGTGTGAAATTTTAAATATTTAACCTTGATCAAAAAATTGAGTTCCCCGGCCCTAGTATCCTATAGTAGGTCCCTATATGTATTACATTGACATAATATATAATCAATTTCTTCCAAATGGGTTATATAAATTTGTAGTATTGGTAAACTAGATAGGAACATTATTCAAAATTATAATTTGAATACATATATTTCATCATCATTTTAGTTTTTATTTCTCAATATTAATTGTATTCCATCTATATGATCCCCACTTTTCAGTCATAGTAGACTTTATGGAATCTTATATGAAGTGAAAAATATAATGGTGAAATTAAACGATCTGTAAGGATTATGTATAGTGGATTCAATAAAAAAACAATAATCAAAATCTTCATCTAAGAATAGATAACTAAATATATGTGAAACATAATTATCTGAAAAAGGAATAACAAATATGGAAATGTAAATAATTGAATCACATGCCTTTTTAATAATAAACTATGAATGAAATACATCCATTGACTTTTAATCATTGAATAAAAATCAATTATGATAATAATAACTAGTTTCTAAATGAATGAAACTTTTAATTATATTATTTCATGTCACATGAACATGAAATCCTACACTATCAATATATATCCTCCATACACTTACAAAAAATAGATATAAACCTGTTTAATTTGGTCACTAATTTTTCCCATGAGACCTTTCGATACATTTATGGGAGATATAAATTTTGAACCCCACCCAAAATTTTATGTCCAAACAATTTTTCATATATCAAATAATAAATTTAATTCACGAATAATATATGTTATCATCAAATATTTGTACAGATGAAGGTTACTGATTTAGTAATATTTCCCCAAAATAATCAAATTACACTAACAGAAAACAACATATGTATAATTGGTATAAAATTTATCTAATAATCATACACATCACAAAAGATTTTGTAATATTTATTTTATTGTAACTCCCAATGAAAAAATATGACAATAAGTTGTTATTTCAAGGAAAAGTTAACATTCTAAAAGGAAGGATATATTTCACTATAACATTTATGAAGTGGATATTTTCTAGTAATATCCCCTAGGACAAGTTAATTCAAATTAAAACATCAAATATAAGGAATAATGAAAAATTCAATATATTACATATCATAGGTGAAATAAATAGACCATTTTAAATAATCTACATGCATTAAATTACAATATTCCTTAATGAAATGAGATTGTGATGTGACCCCCCATGATTCCATTAGTAGAAAATGATATAAAACAGTATATACATGTTGTAAACATGTTCTTGACATATTATATAACCATATAAATTTTTATTAAATCATATATGTTCCTTTTATATTATCTTTTCACTCATATGATAATAATTCTTCATTATTTTCATCTTTTAAGGATATAATTTCCTATTTTTCATTTGTTTTTAGGCTTGAACATTATGGTTCCTTCACATATTCTTTAGTTATACCATAGAAATAATAATAATCATGATATAAATATCTTATATAATTGGTATATATTTATTTTTAGTAGTACATTATATTTAGTGCTCAGAAATGTAATACACTATTCATGGAGATGTTTGATTCTATGCTTGTATATAAATTTTTATGATTACATATAGTATTGAATGAATAGAATTTTGAATATAGATATATATTACTATTACAGAACCATTATTATATATTAAATATCTAATAATTTTAAATAACAATCCTTAATAATTTCCAAGTAACGCTTGAACGAATAATGTCACTTCATGATGTAGTAGTCTTCTGTACACACAATGACAATATCATATACACAAAAAAGGATATAATGATGGTATTAGTGATATAATAATTAAATATGAATAATAACATAATAAAAACCATATGTATTTAATATTAACTATAAATACATCATTATTCCATGCGATGAAATGTCGTACTAAAAAAACGAATGACATCTATTCACGTGGTGGTAGTCTGCCATTCAAAAGAATAATGATTTTGTAACCCATTTGATAATGTGTCTGAGGTTTTAGATCATAAATTTCATAGATAAAAATAAAATTATATTTAATATACCACGGTTATTATATTATCATGTTATAATAAAAATTGAAGTGTATAAGATTTAAATAAAATATAAATGCATTTAAAAAATCAATACCTTTTTTCGATTATCAAACATGGGATTTCATTATAAATTTTCATGTATGAATATTTAACAAAAATATGGATTATAGGATTGTTTTAGGGTATTTGGGGAATTATTTGGTAATGTATTTTCTGATCAAATTTGGTTTTATGGATTAATATAGATTAGAAATTTGATTTCTTTTACATGTGATTATGATGGACATTCTTAAAAATAATCAAAAGGTGTTATCTATTTGGAGGTATTCATAACTCATATTTCTATAATATTGATAATTAATGGTTGTGGAAGGATTATAAGGTTTTTAAACACCACCAAAAAACAAATAGAACACATTTTATAAACATTTTTTCTTAAGTTCGAGGTTTACTTATTTTTCAATTTTAATATTTTTATTATTATTTTAAATACTTTTTAAGAAATTAAACTTATCTTTTAATGAAAATTTAGTTACATAATTTTTATAAAATTTGGAAAGTATTATAAAAAATATTATATATAAATTATAATAATAAATTTCATATGTGTGTTGATGACTATTTTAAAAGAAGGGAAAATAACATGACAAAACACAGATTTATCTATAACAACTATTTCCGAGTTTTTACGATTCAGTTATCAATATAGTAATTATAATAAATAATTTTTCCATTAACGGTAAATATAAATATTTAAAAAATTTTAAAAGTTACATAACATAATATATGGGTTCTAATAGTTTCAAATTAATTAAAAAATAGATAATTTGCCATTAAATAGCATTAATCTTAATGTTTGCATTAATCATTTATATTGAATTACAAAAATATCACGAAAATGATTAATTTTTTATTCATTAAGATTAAACATGTATATAATGATATATTCATATAAAAATTAAATAATAAAATAATTTATTCAATTAATTTCTATTTTAATAATATTAGAGTCATTTATTTTTTATAATTATAAACTAAATAATTAAGGCATTAAAGTTTCATAATAATTTTATGTAAAAATTTAATATCATGAAACTAATGATAAAATTTTATTATAAACACCAAATATATATTTTAGTAGAAAATATATAACCGAATTTATGTTGTTTTTTTCTAGATCCCAATGCATTAATGATATTAAAGGTAACAAAGGTTCCCTTTTTTGTAATTATTATTAATTTTCTTACTATATAGAACAAAATCAATGAATAGTATCCTACTAACTACTAAAAAGATATATATTTCTTTTTAGAGTATATATATGTCCATCTAATGGGTTTTTGAAATGTGTTGGGTGATTTATACACCTTATAATATAAGTCGAACTAATAACTATACTCATTTACTCCTTTATCAATGTACTTAATTTTAATTATTTTCTATAATCATTATGATAAAAAGTCAAGATATATTGATTAGATAATATAAATTACATGGAATACAAATATTTAATAAATATTTATAAATTCAATTTATAGATGTGGAATAGTTAAATTTGAAATTAATCTAGAAGACATCATGAGAAAGAAGGTTTTTAAAGTGATAATGTTAAAAAGTTTACAATGCTGGTATATCCGTATTCTAAATCAAAATTACTCCAATGAATTAGATTATTTTTATTTATATATAATTAATAAAAATATCTTTAATTAAATTAAAAATATATTAATATTTAGGAATTAATAGGATGAAAACAGTGTTTGCATTTAAAATACATTATTTTTTAATATTCATATAAAATGAATCCTCTCCAAAAAATTTAAAAAATTCACAATATGATAATATTGGTCTTCCAATTTTAAATTGGTATTATTATATATTGATATAATTTGTCTTTAATCTTTAATTTTTAATTTTAAATAATTACCTCATAGAGGTACTAATTTTATTTTCAAAACGTATAGATTCCTTGAAGATATTTCTTCTTCTCTTAAATGGGTTTTATTATTATTTATAATAATTTAATAACCAATAAAAATATTTAAAATACTAATATTTTTATGGTTCTAAATCATAATATATCCTTCTATTATAAATTATAGGTGATATTTTTTATGTTACAAATTAATATAAATAATATATTAATGTTCAGTAAAACTAATCATTTCATGTGACACATGTTTTTGGAGAAACACGTTATAGTGCATAGTATAAGATAAAATTAGAATTTAATGTATTGATATAAATAGAATATATTTATTTTATTTATAATATCAAAAATATATGAATTTATTTGGATGTTATATTGATTTCTATTCTTGTTATTATGTGTCATATTGTAATGATCATTACCTTCCTGGTCCATTACTTTATTAATTTTGATTGTTGAGGGTGTTTGGGAAAATACATGGGAATTTTTTATAATATTAAGGTTAAACAGAAATGATAATGGAATTAAACATTTTATAGGTGTATTACATTATGTTAATTTTGTTTCACAACATTCATAGGGTTGGTTCATGCCATGTAGGATTTCATGGTTAAATAAGAAATAAAATAAAGAGATAATGAGTTTTTCAATGAAATGGAATCCATAGATTAAATTATGTGAAAGTAAAATTCCTATCATGTAATAACATAATACAGTTAAATTTTAAATATATTTTATTATTAGACCCTCATTCATTCTATTTGGGATTCATCGTCCTCTTTTTTTGGACGATCCCTAGGTTCTCGAAGTGTTCTTCGATTCCTTATTTTTCCCTATTTGATATATTGAGCCTAATGGTTATTCATTGGTGATACATGGTTGATGTGTGGTGAGTTATAATCCCTTTTTTTGTTTTTTTTCACCTGTTCTTTACCTGGAGATCCTCTATGTTGGTATTTCATTGATTTGGGGTGCATTTGGTTGTGTTTTACACAACCATTTGGTTCTTAATAAGGTGATCTTCCTGTTTCAGGTGAAAAGGTGGTTTCTCGGTGGATTCTTCTCCACATAGTGTTACATAAGACGTTGAAATTTATTCTTCAGTAAGGTATTTCTCTTATTAAGATATATTTATGCACCATGAAGTAGGGGGGTTTCTTTTGTTATCTATTGATTATGACTGTGTAGGCTTATTTAAAGATAAATAATTGGATAATTCAAATTGAATGGGGTAATGTTTTTTGGTCCCCATGTTTTTAAATCCTTTTTTATTGTGATTTGGTATATTATTTACTATTTATTCCCTATTGAAAATATTGGTTGTTGGGGGCTTTGATCATGCTAGATAGATCTCCTATGTTTGATTCTTTTATTGTGATTGTTGTGATATCTCCATATGTTGAAATTGGAGAATTAATTATATTTGGATAATAAAAATTTGTTTCCCCATGAATGTTTTTTATAACACCCCTAAGAGAATTTTTAATGCGATAAAAGTCACTTTTTAAATTTCTGAAAATTTATCTCGGGGTGATCTGATGTGTGGTCACACATTGGGGGTGTGGGTCGATGTATGGTTGTGTGTTAATGTTTGTGGGATTGTGATGTGTGGTTTAGTCATGTGAGGGACAATAGTTTTTTGGCTCCACGATTGGGGCTACAATGTGGTGATATGTTGATATTTTTTTGGACTGTGTTTGTGATTTTCAAGATGGATGAGTAGTGGTGGAATAATGAAAGGATTCAATGATTAATAATTCTTGAAGAAGGTATGAGTTGTTTTATTATTTATATGAGGCTTGTAAATAATTAATTAATTGTTTTTCATTATAAATATATTAATGGAAAATAATGAAATGAATTTCTGTTAAACATGGAATAAAAGTGAAGCCGTATTTTGTTAGAATGTATCATCAACTTCTAAAATGACTATTGTATATTTCATTAACTACATATAGAGGTAGTAACAAAGGTGAAAATGTTGTGAGTTGGTTTTATGTTGGAGATAACATAGGTTGGGATTGAGCGGTTCGTATCTTTTATATATATATATATATATATCAATTTTCTATTGATATTTCTATATCTAAGCATCCCATGATGAGAACTATGTGTCTAAATACTACATCATAACACAATGAGTGTTTTTTCCCAACATCCGAAGAGGAGTACTAATGGTCAGGTACCCAACATTTTCTACACTATTATCTTGGTTAGGTAGGTATTTCATAGGCTATGATGGTCAGAGGCCTATTACTTCCTTCCAAAGATTCTTTGGGATGATATGTGATGCACTATGAGGCCAAGGTGACGTGTGGAGGAGAGGTATTTGAGGCCTAGTTGTATGAGGGTGGGATGTATTGTTAAGCTCAATTTATTGTGGGTGGGATTACTTTTGAGGCCTATGTTTTAATGGGTGGGATGTTTCTTCAGGACCATTTGTGTGGGGGTAGGATTTTTTTGAGGCCCAAATTTATGAATACTGCATGTGGTGTGGAATATGGAAGAGATTAGAGCCCCAAGAAATACGAAATTGGGTTAGAGTGCCATACCCATGGTAATGTGGTGATGGGTACCCTATAATTTATGTGATTTACAACATATTATATGACTGGGATTGTGTTATTTTTTGAGTATTCTTGGGGAGGATGGGATGGTTAGTATACATTTTATGTTTATATTTGGCTGCACTGTTTTCTCAAATGTGCATTAGTAAGCTCCTTTCACATGTGCATGAGAGAAATTGGACTTTCTAATTTTTATACTTGTATTACCATCATATATATGTAACAATTTTATAGCTTTCTAAGAGGATTTTGAGGATAGCTATAATCCTTAAATGATCGGATCATTGACATTATCTATGTCACTTATTTAGCATTAATTTTTTGTATTTAACATTGAGATGTTATTTTAATTTTATTATTTCTATTTATACATGCATGTGATATGGCTTTTGGATTTAATTTTATATTATTTATAATATATATTGTGGATGAATAATTATAAAAATGATTGTGTTTTATTATAGAGGGTATTTCCTCAATTTTTTGTTATATTTGTACACCCTTGGTGATAGTCGCGATCTGAGGGCCTACTAGTGTGGTCACTTTGGGTGTCATCATCTCCCATTCATAATTTCCTTCCCAAAAGGGGTATATTTTGAGGGATGGGGTCATTTGAAAGTCTTTTTAGGGATCATTATTGATATATATTAGAGATTTTGGAGTTAGTAACTCTGAAGTCATTATTGGTTAGTACGGAAATAGTTTTGGTTTAACTTATTAAATCACATAGGCACGGGTGACTACCTAGGACATAGTATTTTTGGGTCCCTTGTGATCTAGTTCATGGTCTCTAATCATATTGAACAACCTTGTCATATGGACCTTATTCCAGGTAAGATACATAGGAAGGCAACATTCATCATTATGACTTGTTTTTATTAAATATGGTTGTTTTGTGAAGAATGAAATGGTTGAAATAAATAAAATGAATTATAGTAAATAATATTAATAAATACACACTATCGGGATTAAGAAAAAAAATTTCCACTCACCTATGGTTTATGTTCATCATTTTCCTGTGGCTCATGCAGTTGAGGTTGAGCAGGATGATATTGTTGATCACAATATGGTTGATCTACCTATGAAGGGTGATCATTGTTATATGATTATAAGGACCATACCTTAAAAATTAAATAATTTTAATTAAATGAATAATTCAACTTAATGACCTTTTTAGGATTAGAGTTTTAGAGAATTAGGTCATAAATATTACATTACAACTTGAATATTACAAGTAGACACTTCTACTCAGTATCCATTTTTTAATAAAATAAAAACTCATAAAAAGAAACATGTCTAGTTCCATGTTTTAGATACCATGACTTTTTCCTGATCCCATCCATGACCCTATTCATATTTATGCCCTGTGGAAAACATTTCAAAAACAAGGGATGAGCATAAAAAGCTCAGTAATGGTTATAAATTATTTAAGGAAATCATTATCCCATCAATAAATACCAATTAATGAAACCATACTTTTCAATCATAACATTCCTTATGAAATCATGAGATTTATGAAGAACACTCACCAACTATAAATCATAAAGTTTAATTATGGAATCCATATCAAACATACATTATATCTATCATAGCTAAATAGGGATTTACAATTGCAATACCCATCATGGTATATTCCCTAAATCTCTGAGGAGAAACATCACGTTTACCTCCGTCACGTTACCCAATGCATTGGAGAGGTATCTCAGACTCACCCTACCAAGGTTTATCACATAACCACACGTATTCAAAAAAAATTCCCAATAACCATAAAATAATCATTAGATATAACACTTGTATAAAGGAAAGATAAAATTTCCACATTCCAATATATCAAATCAAGATAATGAAATAAACAATGTTTTATCAAATCATTTTCAAAACCATTTAAAAAATAGATTTTTGATTTAAAGAATACCATACCACATTGAAGCTTTTAAAATAATTATATTTTGAAACAATAAATGTCCATATAAATAAATACAAAAACCCATTTTGAATACATTTACATTAATGAGAAATATTTAGTAGAATCGATCTTTAAAACATTTAAAATAATCTTTTAGTTAAAGAGTTTTTTTTGATAAAAAGGAGAGAAACTTGAATACAAATAATTAAAAAATATCATGTCATAAAAACTTTATAATATCATGAGAATAAAGGTATTCATGATATATTGTTAAAAAGGAAATTATATACACCACATAAGAGTGAATTGGTGCATAACAACAATGAATGCTCAATGGAAATGTAAATTGGGAAGAAATCCCTTATAAAGATGTTATCCTTAAATTAAGGGTAAATCAATCACATTATTATGTGTGAAATATATATATACACCCAATATAAGTGGATATTTTGTGTAAAACAATCAGATTTCATTCACACATATTCAAAAGGATGACATGTTCAAGAAGTACAAGTTGAACCCGAAGAATTCAAATTGGGTTAAGAGGTTCCCTTGTAAAAATTCGACAGCCTAACATCATCACTTTAAAATTCAGAAAACTAGTTGATGAGATAAAAAATGGAATCTCATCACTTGGATATAAATTTTACATCAATAAGGATATATAATAATATATCCCAACATAATAACATGTAAAATAAAAGACATAACAAAAAGAAGTCTTTTATAAAGTGACGGGTGAAAGGTTCCCTTACCAATTTGGTAACATAAAAAAATAAGCCACATGAAATAATTATCATTAAATTAAGATTTAAATAATCATTAAGGAAATTATATTACTCAAAGAGTAAAATCATGGGATGTATATATACAACAAAAAATTAAATAGTCACAAATATAGGATGAATCTCAAGGGAATAAAAAGTGAGATGAAAAACCCTTACTTCATTCTATTCAAATTAAAGCGTATGACCAAAAGTTATTAACCACAAAATGAATTATATAATAACATGAATATAAATCTAATCATGATAATATATTTCAATGTAATTACACATTACAACTCATGTAATAAATAATTGATGAACAATGGAAATCTCACGGAATTAAAAGTGAGATAAGATAATCCCTTAAAAATATTCCGCAGCCTAACAACGCCAGAAAAAAATTCATAATATGAATTGATGAGAGTAATAAGGGGTCTCTCATAATATGAAAATACAAATTATATTATGGTGAATATAAATGAATATCCTCCAACATATGAACATGGTGCATAACAAAAATGACATAAAAGAGAGTACCTGAAAAGAAAGAGTGAGGTCGGATCTCTTACCTCATGTTCGACTTGACTCGATCATTATTTAATATCCTGAATAATAAACTAACTTTTATTTTAACTTTATGAAGAACATTTTTAAAGTTATATCAATTATTACCATTTTATAAACATTATTTAATCATTTAAGTTAATAATGTCAGTTTTCTCGATATTTGGTACTTGAGTAAAAAATGGACAAATTATAATTACATATTGTTCATGTGGTCAAAGGTTCATTATATACAGAATTATATTCATGATTTAGATATCATGTATATAATATATATCAAGTATATACATGTATTTATAATATTACATAACATTTAGTTGTAAGAAATAAAATGCACCATTCATGGAGACGGTAAGCCGTACGTACGCAAGAATGCTGCTTTCATTTCTATTTATTATTTTAATGGAATTAAAACATATTTATACATAGTTATATTATGATTCCAGTATAACATCATATATAATATCATTAACTCTATCCTTTATACATCCCACAGAAGGCATTAACGAGTCACATCACATTGATGGGGCTGTAGTCCGCGCTTCCTCAAATGAGATTATATTATTTACCCATTAGGGAAACCATAAATGTGTGCTATAAATTTAAATTAAATAAGAAAAAAGAAAACATAAACATAATATATATCATATATAAATACAGTTAAATCAAAATTTCCACCATGATAGGAGGTTGGAGATATTTGAACAATCATTGTTTCGTGAGGCGTTAGTTTTCCATCCACCGAAACATTATGTTCTTCATCCATTAGATGGAGGTGTGTGTAAGTGTAGTTCGAATACATCTTATAACAACATCGTAGTATATTGATGATATGTGTTTTGTAACAAAATAAAGGAATAAAAAGTGTTTATGGGTTGGATATGTAAAATAAAAGAAAAAAATTTAAGAGAAACTATTAGCTTTAATTTGGGTAACTCCATTTGGTTTCAACCAAAGGACTTCTTGAACTGCCTTGTACATAAGGTATGGATTGTAAGGGGAGGATATAATTTTAGGGATCTAAAATGGGCAGATTTTGTACTAGCCAAATGGCTTTAGAGGTGTGAGGAATTTGATATAAATGGTCTCTTTTTATAAGGGAGAGGAGGGGCTCTATAGGAAAGTGTGAAAATATTAGTTTAGTATATAATGATATTCGGTTTAAAAAGGTCCAAAAATCCTTAAAGATGGAGATAAGATGACTAATGGTCGAAATAAAATCATCTAATCTTAATTGGACATTTTTGGATAATATTTTAATCATTATAATCTTATTTATTTAAATCATTTTTTAATGAGGTAAATACTGCATCATTATTATATCATAAATTATTTAACTTATATGATTTCTAAAAAAAATAAAAAAAATACCATGATGTATTAATTCATTATAACTTTCTAATTAATATTTAGAGTGGAATATATGACTTATATAACACCATATAAAAAATAATTACTAAAATATTTTTGTTAATGTCAATTTTGTCTTCACATTATATTAATTAATCTAAATTGTCATTATCACCCCCAAGTGGCTCAATGGGTTCCGACAATTGACCCAAAGATGCCCATGGTTGTTAATGTCTCAAAAAATAATATTTTTAAAGTGTTATGATAATTTTGAATTATTATAATACTCTTTTAACCTTGAATTACCCTATCTACCTTTAACCGCGGTAAATAAAAGTCAAAAGTTACTATTCACCAAAATTTATTTTCATCTTAATGAACCAAATTTTACTTCTTGATAGAAACCATGTATTTTATATTTTTTAAATTAATTTCACTAAAGTGGTAAAGTTTCATTTAAATGAAAAGGTCAGTTTTTTAACTACCACTAAGTGGTTTCACTATTCATCAAAAATTGAATTTTTTCAGAAAAATACCAAAAATTCAGCCTAAGCTATATTTGATATTTCAAATTCAAAAATGATCTCTATTATGACAAATTAAAAACATAAAAGTAGAATTAATTATCTTTAAAATTAATTCCAATTATCAAAACAAATAGCGTGTTTTTAAGAAAAAATAACAATCAAAAGATTAATACTTCTTTATGACTAATTTCTAAGTAAAATTAATTACAATGACCCACATTGGATTAAATGGTAAAAATATAATTTAATTTAACTTTAAAACCAATTAAAATGATAATATAACCATATAAATAAATTAGATTAAATGACACTTTTTGAATTAAAATACAGTATTATTACTATTTGTTAAAAAATGAACTTTATCAGAAAAATTCCAAAAATTTACACAATGTAAATTATGATGTCCCCATTGTAAAGAAGGATTTTATTTGGCCATATAGAATTTATTAAAGTGACCAAAACTAGATTTAAAAATTTTTCTCCATTAAAAGGTGATAAATCAGCCTTTTAATGAAAATTACGCTTAAAATTAGATTCATTTACATTTAAAGCCTCTAAATTTTATTGGATAAATGTAAATAAATTTAAAAAACATGTATAATCATAATGTATTTAGTTTTTTTCATTCCTGAAAATACAAAAACTAAGAGTTCACTACCATTTAAAATAATAATATTATATTATTAGTGTGCAACGTAAGATTTCAAAGAAACCCGTTGTTGCGTATCGGGTACGCTATCAAACATAGCAATCCCTTTTAAAGTTAAAGTAATATTTAATTCAAAAATAATAATAAATATGAAATATTATTTATTATTTATTTACCTGGGATGTTACATCCTTCCCCCCTTTTGATAATTGCGTCCTCGAAATTTAAAATAAATGGGCTCGGAAACTTCATTGAAAGTCCCACATCGGAAAAAGAGTCAGTAAAACTATCAGTTCAAAAGAAAGAAAGAGAAGAAAAAAGGTCACCCAAGTTACCCCATACTGTGATTACATTAAAACATGAATATAGAGGAGAAATAAGGGGTCTTTTTCTAATAGAGGATGTTAGGAATCTTGTTTAGGAGAAAGTTAACCACCAGAAAATCACAAACTTGTGATGGGTTAAACAATATTTGATTCCCCAGTATGAAAAGTTAATGGAAAAGGTTTTTATTTAAAGTTACATTTCATTGAGGAATTTATTTATGAAATTAACCAAAAACATATGGAAATATACTAACTTGTCAGGTAGGCATTCATATTTTACTAAATTTCTGACACAAACTCATATTTTCCCCAAATGATGAATATTTAGGATGAATTTTTTTCACCTTAAGAGCGCAATAATCAACATCGAGAGAATCACATAATCCCCAAAATATGAACTACATATTTCCCATGTATTTATATATTAAATAAAACCAAAATGTTTAGTATGAGATCAGATAATCACTAAAAGGACAATCCTTTATAAAAATAAATAATACTCTTAATGACCAAAATTCAACAAAAAGAACCCAAGGTTCAAGGAAGACAATTATATAAACAGTTATCCTTAAAATTCATCAATGTAATCCAAACTAATATTGAAACCCATATCTTTGAAGGATTTAATCACATAGTATTCCTAAGAAAATATTAACATTTATCACCAAATAAAATTAGTTACTCATAAAGTCTCATACTGAAAAGTAATTAACCTAATCACATATCCTCCACGATAGGTTAATCATTTCCATAGATTACCCAAAATTCAACATATTCCTGATTCATCAAATCAACTAACTAAAAAGAATTATTCATACTAACCAGGGACTTCACGTAGTCCAGTGGTAGGTGATAAATACCTGTAACACATTGGTTGTGGGTTCAATTCCCACAGCTTCGTCCGACGCGACGGTTTGTCACACAGTTTGTGTGTTGTCCTACTTCAAAAACTACATAATTTTATAAAATTTCCAAAAGAGATAAATTCTTCAATAATAACCATAACATATTTTAACCACAAATGTTTTCTAATAGACTTCATTTTTCATCACAAAATGTATTAACTGTTAATTACCGCAAGGTCAAGGATCATATAAACCCAACTGGTTCTTTATAAATATAAACACAAGAAAAGATAATTATTCTTTTAATAAAATTTTCATATATCAAAATTCCGGGTTACACATACTATAAATTGTCTTATAATGTAATCCATTCATCAAAAGAGCCTTAATAATTTGAAGCATTTCACAATCCTGAAATCTACCATAACTCTTGAATCCCTTAAATGTTGACCTTTTACTCATTCCTTGTTCATCATGTTCCATTAAACATTCTTTACCAACTTATTCTGAAATAATTCTTTCCTACATACAAAATCATGAATCATATCTTATGATTTAAATAATAAGAAATCATATGTTAGGAAATAATCCATACATTTCATTGGTCATTGTCAGTTTCTTCATACTCAATTGGAATGGCATTAGTTATTGGTAAACAAATATTTATATGATCATAGTGATCCCATTCCCGAAACTTCTTCATAGTACATGAGTTTTCATAATGACCGTGTTCACCATATTTAAAACATTCAATTGATCCTTCAAAAATAACTTATTTTCCTTTCCTAGAGTCAAATAGATGCTTCCTTTTTCCATGTCAGGTTATGGCTTAATGTCCTTCATTTCCACATCTATAGCATCGTTCTATCCCTTTGAAACATTTTTCAATGTGTTTCTTTCCACATCATTGACACGTAGCTTTTTGAACATACTTAAATTTATTTTTATTAACTATAAATCCGTAGGGATTTTTTGTGCATATAATATGTCTTATAAAAATCAATAAGGTTCATGAGGTCAATCATTACTCTAGATAGTTAGTTGAGAATAACCACAAGAGTTCTCATTGCAGCTCCCAGATCATTCAGCTGCTCCTTTAGAAAACTATCATAGTTTTCATCACATCCACAGTACTTTGGTGTCTGCTATATCCAACCATTTACTATAACCAAAGAGGTCAGTGTGAGTATATCAATAAAATCATCATATAATATCTTATGTGGAGGGTAAAGACTATGATATTCTTATTCATGTTATCTTAAACTCATTCACTTTATAAATATAACTATGACACATTCTAAAATCCTAACCATTATTGTAATTTCACTTATTCTTAAATTGGACCCTAACCTCTAATGTTATCTAAAGCGACTTCTGATAAAAACTATAAGGACCCGACCATAAACAATAAATAATTTGAATGAAATGAATAATTCACATTTAGGATCTTTTCAGGTTTATATTTTTAGATAATTAAGCCATAAATATTACATTATAACTTGAATATTAAATGTAAACACTACTACTCAGTATCCATTTTTTCATAAAATAAAAACTCTTAAATTTAACAATGTCTAGTTCCATGTTTTAGATAGCATGACTTTTCCATGATCCCATCCATGACACTATTAATCTTTAAGTCCTTTGGAAAACATTTCAAAAACATGTGATGAGCATAAAAAGCTCAGTAAGGGTTATAAATTAAGTTAGGAAAACATTAGCCCATCAATAAATACAAATCAATGAAACCATACTATTCAATCATAACATAACATATAAATCAATAGATTCATGAATAACACACACAAATCATAAATCACAAAGGTTACTTATGGAATCTATATCAAAAATAAATTTTAGCTATCATAGCTACATATGAAGTTGCACTTGGAATACCCATCATGGTATATTACCTAAATCTCTTAGGATAAACATCACCTTTACCTCCGTCATGTTATCCAATGCATTGGAGAGCTATCTCGGGATCACCCGCCATAGGTTAATAACGGAACCACCCATATACGAAAAAAATGACCAATAACCATAAATAATCATTTCATATAACACATGTATAAAGTAAATATAACATTTACACATTCCAATATATCAAATCAAGATATTGAAATAAACAATGTTTTAACAAATCATTTTCAAAAATATTTAAAAATAGATTTTTTAATCAAAGTGTCCCATATCACTTTGAAAATATTAAAAGAATTATCTTTTGAAAACATTAATGTCCATATAAATAAGTCATAAAACCCATTTTTAAAACATGGACATTAATGAGAAATATTTATAAGAATAAACCTTTAAATCATTTAAAACGATCTTTTAGTTAAATATTTTTTTTAACCAAATGGAGAGATGCTTGAATAAACATAATTGAAGAATATAATTTAATAAAAACATTATTATATCATGAGAATAAAGGTATTCATGATATATTATGCTAAAGGATAGTATATAAACCATGATATAGTTAATTTATGCATAACAACAATGAAGTCTCAATGGAAATGTAAATTGAGATGAAATCACTTATAAAGGTGGTATCCTTAAATTAAGGATAAATCAATCACATAATTATGTGTGAAAAATATAAATACAAAAAATATTAGTGGATATTAAGTGTAAAACAATCAGATTCCATTCACACATATTCATAGGATGACATGTTCATGAAGTACTAGTTGAACCGGATGAATTGAAATTTGGTTAAGAGGTTCCCTTGTAAACAATCAACAGCCTAACGACGCCACTTTAAAATTACGAAAATGAGTTGATGAGATAAAAAATGGAATCTAATCACTTGGATATAAACTTTACATAAATAATTATATATAATAAAATATCCTATCATAATAATATTTAAATGAAAAGACATAACAAAAAGAAGTCTTTCATAAAGAAGAGGGTGAAAGGTTCACTTACCAATTTGGCCACTTAAAAAAATAAGCCACATGAAAGAAATATCATTCAAATAAGATTTAAATACTCATATAGGAATGTATATTAAACAAATATTACAATCATGGGCAGTACATAAACCACAAAAATGAAATAGTGGAAAATATTGCATGAATCTCATGGGAATAAAAAGTTAGATGAAATACTGAAACTTCATTGTATTCAAATTGAATTGTATGACCAAAAGTTAATAAACACAAAATAAATAAAAGAATAACATTAATAGAAATATAATAATGATAATATATATCAATTTAAGTATACATTACACCACATATAATTAATAAGTGACGAACAATGGAAATCTCACAGAATTATAAGTGAGATAAGAAAATCCCTTACAAAAAATCGGCAGCGTTACGACGCAACATAAAAATTCTTAAAAAGAATTGATGAGATTAATAGGGAGTGTATAATCATATGAAAATACAAATTATTGTATGGTTAATATAAAAAAACATCCTCCAACATAAGAACATGGAGCATAAAAGAAATGACATAAAAGAGAGTACTTGAAAAGAATGAGAGAGGTCAGATCCATTACCTCGTGTTCGACATGACTCGATCGTTATTTAATCTCATGAAGGATAAAATAAAGATAATTTATACTTGATTAAAAATATTTTTAATGTTTATAATTTCGTTTATATCACTTATTACCATGTTATAAACATTATGTAATCATTTAAGTAAATAATGTTCGTTTTGTCGATATTTGGTACTTGAGTCAACAATGGACTTCTTATAATTACATGTTGTTCATGTGGTGAAAGGTTCATTATATAAAGAATGATATTAATAATTTAGTTATCATATATATCATATATATCCAGTATATTCATTTATTCATAATATTACATAACATTTAGAGGTAAGAAATTAAATGCACCGTTCATGGAGACGATAAGTCAGACGTACACAAGAACGTTGCTTTCATTTCTATTTCTTATTTTAATTGAATTAAAACATAATGATACATAGTTATATTATAATTAAATTATAATATCATATATAATATCATAAACTATATCCTTTATACAACCCACAATAGGCATTAACGAGTCACATCACTTTGGGGGGGCGGTAGTCCGTGCTTCCTCAAATTAGATTATCGTATTTACCCATTATGGAAACCATAAAGACGTGATATAAATAAAAAATACAGAATAATAAATAAAACATAAACATAATATATATCATATATAAATAAATTTACATTGTAATTTCCAACATGAGAGGTGGTTGGAGATATTTGAACAACCATCATTTTGTGAGGTGTTAGTTTTCCATCAACAGAAACATTATGTTCATCATCCATTAGATAGAGGTGTGTGTATGTGTAGTTTGAATAGTTCTCATAACTACATCCTAGTATATTTAGTGTACTGGTTTTGTTCGAAAATAACAGAATAAAAAGAGTTCAGGGGTTGGATAATTAAAATAAAAGAAAATAATTTAAGAGAATCTGTTAACTTAAATTTCGGTAACTCCCTTTGGATTTAACCAAAGTATTTCTTGAAGTACCTTATGCCTAAGGTAAAGATTTTAAGGGGAGAAGAGGGATTTACGTAGATTAATTGGGCAGATTTTTGATGATAAAAATGCCTTGAGAGGTGTGAGGAATTGGATATAAATGGACTCATTTTATAAGTTAGAGGAGAGGCTCTTTAGGAAAGATTGAAAATATTATTTTAGTATATAATGATATTCAGTTTCAAAAGGTCCAAAAATCATTACTGATGAGGAGAAGATGGCACATGGTCGAAATATAATCATCCAATAAGAATTGGACATGTTATGGATAATATTTTTATCATCATAATCTTATTTATTTAAATCATTTATTAATGAGGTAAATACTGCATCATTATTGTGTCATAAATAATTTAATTTATGCGATGCCTAAAAAATAAAAAAAATATCATGATGAATTAAATCATTTTATATTTGAAATTAATATTTATTGTCGAAAATATGACTTATATTACACCATATAAAAATTAATTACTAAAATATTTTTGTTAATGTCAATTTTATCTTTACATTATAGTAATTAATCTAAATTGCCATTATCACTGGTAGGTAGCTCAATGTGGTCCCAAAATCGACCCAAAGATTCCCATGGTCATTAATGACTCATGAAATAACCTTTTGAAAAGTGTTAAGGTAATGTTGAATTATTATATTATTATTTTAACCTTAAATTACCATATCTACCTTTAACCGCGGTAAATAAAAGTCAAAAGTTACTATTCATCAAAAAATATTTTCATCTTAATGAACGTAAATTTATTTCATGATGAAAACCATGTATGTCGGATTTTTGAAACTAAATTCACAAAAGTGGTAAAATTTTATTTAAATGAAAAAGTCAGTTTTTAGCTACTACTAAGTGGTTTCACTATTCATCAAAATTTAATGTTTTTCAGAAAAATACCAAAAATTCAGCCTAAGCTATATTTGATATTCCAAATTAAAAAATGATCTCTATTATGAAAAATTAAAAACATAAAAGTTTCATTAATTGACACTAAAATTAATTCCCGTTATCAAAACAAATAGCGTATTTTTAAGAAACAATAACTATCAAAAGATTGATACTTGTTTATTCCAATTTCAAAGTGAAATTTATTTCTATGACCCAAATTGGATTAAATGGTAAAAATATATTTTAAATCCACTTTATAACCAGTTAAAAAGATAATCTAACCATATAAATAAATTATATTAAATGGCACTTTTGAATTAAAATACAATATTTTCACTATTCATTAAAAAATGAACTTTATCGGAAAAATTCAAAAAATTTAAACAATGTAGATTATTATGTCCCAATTCTAAAGAAGCATTTTATTTGGACATATAGAATGTATTAATGTTATGAAATATATATTTAAAAAGGGTTCTGCATCAAAAGGCGATTAATCGGCCTTTTAATGAAAATAATGCTTCAAATTAGATACATTCATATTTTATGCCTCTAAATTTTTTTGAATAAATATCAATATATTTAAGAAACATGTATAATAATATTGTATTTATTTTTGTTCATTCCTACCAATACAACGACAAGGAGTTGACTACAATTTAAAATAATATTATTATATTGTTAATGTGCAACGTAAAATTTCAAATAAAACTGTTATTGCGTATCGGGTACTCTATCGAACATAGAAACACTTTTAATGTAAAATTAATATTTAATTAAAAAATATTAAAAAATATTTACTATTTATTATTATTTATTTACCTGGTATGTTACAATGATGGTGCATGATTTTTTGCTACATGATTTAGGGATGTTTGAGGGTAGTGTTTCATACAAGGAGGCATAGAGTTGATTGGAGGAGCTTGAGATTGCTTTTATTTTGATCAATGCCATAATGGTGTACTAAGTCCCCTTATGAATTAGTCAAATTATAGGGAATGAGTGTTAGTGGTATATGCTATATCTAGGATAGCGGAAGGAGGAATATGTTTTGTGGGTCACCTTACCAAAAGGATTTTTGGGAGAAGTTCCTTCTGTCGACTATGAATTCATTAAGAGGTATGAGCTTCTATATCTCTAGTAAGGAAGTGTGTTAGTGTTAAAGATAGGAATATATTTCAACGATATTATTTTTTATTCACAATATATTTTTAAATATGACTAGTATAGTGGGTGACATTTTGAGGAGATGATATTTACTTCTATCTAGTGTGCAACTGGTCGTAACATTTTTGGTGTATTTAGTGATTAAGAATAAGTTAGAGGTGATGTAGTGATGCACTCGTGAGTTTTTTTTCTGTAGGAGGTGAACCCACTAGTTTTATTTATTTGAATATTTTTTAGTGGAAGGTCTCACATGCGAGGATCATAGAGGTTTTTACTTGTAATGATTCAACCGCTACATAATTTTCAGCCATCCAATTTTAGTGGTTTTCATGGTTTCTTAGGAGTTTTCTGCCAATTTGTTTGGTGTTTCAGTACATAGACATTGCCAGTGCCAATTCCAAATGGATACCTGAGCTTTTCTGGGTGGAGGTGGATTGGTTCAGTGTCATCTACCACAAATGTTTCCAGAGATAGAGTTTCAGAAGTAGGGTCATTTGGCCTTTTCTCTATTAAGGGGATATGGGGAAGGTGGATAATGAAAATAGGATGTTCCTCATGTTCAGGGGAAGTGACATGAGTGTGTCCATGTAGGTGGACATTAGTAAAGAGTTACATGTGTTTGGGGTGGTCATTTTCACAGAGTGAGGGAAACAATTGTAGAAGGTTCAGAGATCATCAATGGTTATATCAGTTTGATTAGTTCCATTTTCACTCCTAGTGTGATTCAAAATCTTCTTACTCATTTTATTCACTAGCCTTAGCCTATTCTCTGGAACTAGACATAGATAAGCTTCTAATTCCCTTGGTTGGGTGTACAACTTTTGGAGGTAAGAGCTACATTTTGTCATATAATAGGGGTGTAGACATGCGATGGGACCGTATCAGTCCCATAGTGATATTTTCTTCCTACAGATGAATCCGTAAGATGTCATACTCAGAATTTGTTGTTTGTATTTCATACATGATATCATTGAATACTTCAAGATGAGGTTCATTTTTATGGACGTGGATGGAAGATGTGTGGTTTTCATATAACAACCAAGTTATTTATTATACACATAAACATGATTTATAACATAAATATCAGTTGATACAACATAGAAGGTTGAGAGGTCTAGTGTATTTGGGGCCTAGAAGAATTGCATCAGAACATAAAAAATAAAACAGACAACATATTTATTAAAAAATTCCTTTACACGACCACTACATTATCTCATACTTAGCATTGCATGCGATAATCTGAGTACATGCATAAGAAAAGGGTGAGCGATAAAGCCCAGTAAGAGAAAAACATGAAATTAAATGAGGAATAAAGAACATGTTATACAATAGGAATATCAATGGAGCATAATAGAAACATGAACATAAAGACATGATAAAGCATGATAATCATAACATGGAAATGTGGCAACAACAGTTAACATGGAATTATCATGAGCCATGGATCATAGCACATAGAGAATTTTTAAACCCTCATTGAACATGAATAACAAGTATACACTCATTTAACATGAATTAGATTGTGTCACACTCATTTCACAAGACGTATCATGATACAGTACGTAACCCAATTCATGGTAGTGCTATCAGGGAACACCCTTATTAAACAATTCATTTCATGCATAAGTATGCCACATGGATCAGAAAACAAGGATTCATTAAACATCATGATTTATTACATGATACTGCAATGTGGAATTGATAAATGATACTATATAATAAATATGTAAATATGAATAAAGTGGAATACCCTTTGATATATAAATGTGCATTGAATTCACTACACAATGATTTTTGCTTGGAAAAACGTGGTGCAATTTCAGCAGCATAATGGCCTGACATAAGAATTCATAAAAATGGTTGATGAGAGAGATAAACGTGTCTCATCATAATTAAATTAAATGGAAACTAAGCAGGTCATGTATATACTCATCCAAATAATTGTAATTTAATTTAGATTAATGATACAAAAGAATTGCTTGAAAGTAAATGAGGAGAGAGAAATTACTTTCAGAATTTCAGCATAGTAACAGGTGTACATGGGAGGGATTTAATGGGAAAGAAAGGTGAATCTCATCAGTCAAACATAAATAGGGTTGTCTGGGGGAGGTGAAAAATCATACCCAAAAATTTAAAATTGAAAATAAAAGGGCATACAAATATTAAGAAAAATGGATAAAAAGAGGAATGTATGAATCCCTTACATGGAAGTGTGAACCCAAAGGCTTAGGTGAGGATTGATAAAGGATTATTGGAACATTAGGTGCCTTGGAAAGATTATAAAGATGGGATGGAAGATCTTGGATGAAATTAAAAGGCTTTTACTGAAGAAGAAGTGGGATCATTGTTGGTTTATTTAGGAAATGAGAGATAATTCTTTATTATTTTGGTTTGGGACACAAGATATTAAACTAATCGAAACCACCATCCATGCCATGGTTTTTTGACATAGTTTTTTCACAACTGCTGTGGAAAAAATATTTTATAAGGCCAATGGCGTAAATTTTTAATATATTATAGTTTCAAATGTCGATGTGAGTCACACTCCCAAGGAAATCAATTTAAAAAAACAAAGTGTTTTATAAGCCTTGAAGGGCCAACTAAAGATTTGTAAAATAAATCAAAAAAACCTAATATCACATTTTATTAATGGAAAAACATATATTGACTTATCATAATGTCTATAGTATTTTATTACATCAGTATTGGTTCATTATGATTTCATAAAACATAATATATATTTAAACAGAATTTAATTTTTACGCCAAAATTTGACTCTCTTAGAAAATAATGAAAAACTCACCGTTGGATAATATCGTCGACACGAATCCAAAAATAATATAAATTTTATATAAATAATTTATAAATTATTTGAATTTATACTTTTAAAATAAAAACCAACATTTATCGAAAATTCTGGTGTTTTGACAAAAACAGCTTTTATTCATTATTAAAAATTATAATTACATTCATGAAATTATATGATCCATTATATTTATTAAAAATGAATTTAATTATAATAATAATATTTTATTAAAATATTAATTATATAAAAAATCCATTAATTCATCAAAATAGTTTTTTTAGTTGAATATTAACTAAAAATACTATTAGCACTTGAAAAAACTATTTACATAGTAACAATCATAAAATGAATGTATATTCAATACTATATAAAAAATACATTACATAATCAGAGTATGAGGGTATTCTTACATAAACCCTTATAACACCTACATATTACCGAATGGTATTGTGTGCGATGGTGACATACTCTTGTGGCAGCTTAGATAACATCGCTTGTGTGGTATTCTCTATTAACTTCCCCTTCTATAGTAATCAGTTCCACTCAAAATTATTGTGTTCATACTCATATTTGGATTGGTCGAGAGTGAATCCCAATGATGACACTTCCTTTTCGGGCTCTAACAAATGGGATTTGTATTGGGAAAATCTGCTGGATGAGGCCATCACTTCCATTGTCTGAGTAACTGGATTTTTTAAATCCATATATTTATACTATCCATGTGATAACTATTTAGAAGTTATATTTGCAACGTTCACATTTCATAATGCTATTTTAACAACCAAAACCTAAATCCAAATAAGTTAATATGTTTTACATAACCATAAAAATAAATTTAAATAGACCAAGATGGGTTATCATTAAATATTTTTTGGGTTGTTACAATCTTCCACTATTATGAAAATTCTCCAAAAAATTTCATTTTCCCACATTGAAATATATTTGGGTAACTCTGCATCATTACATCATCTGATTCCCAGGTCTCTTATTCAAAATTTTGTTTTCTCCACAAAAACTTGATGAGGTGCATTCTCTTATTTCAAAGATCTTTTTCTCTAAAATCTATGATCTTCACTAGTTTCACCTCATAATAAAGATAATCCAATTATTGTACTACCTTTAAAAAGAGTACATTTGAAGGGTCTAGTATGTACTTCCACAAGAGGGATATGTAAACTATATCATGTACATTGGTCATGGTTGGTGGAACTGCTATGGGGTACGCCACAACCCCAACACGAAGTAGAATCTCGATGGGGCCGATATTTCAGAGACATAACATCCCCTTCTTTCCAACCCTCACGACCTTCTTACATGGAGATATGCGTTGAAATAACATGTCTCTATCATTGAAATCAAGGTCTCGTCGATGGTTATCTGTATAACTCTTTCTATGACTCCGGAATGCCTTGATATGCTGCTAAATGGTTTTCACCTTCTCCACCATTTCATCGACTATTTCTTATCCTAGTAGCTTACGCTCACTGACATCATCCATACATGTTAGTGTTCTACGACTCTTCCCTTACATGCCTTCATAAGGTTCCATTTGGATGATCGAATGATAACTGTTATTATAGTAAAATTCAACCAGAGGAAGCTGATGATCCCATCTTCCTCTAAAGTACATTTAACATGATCTTAACATATCTTAAAGTGTCTGAATTGTTCACTCTGATTTGAAACCAGTTTGAGTATGATTGGTCATAATGAAGTTCAGTTCAGTGTCCATAGTATGTTGATGACTCTTCCAAAACATAGAGGTGAATCTGGGATCTCGATCTATTATAATAGATCATAGCACTCCATGCATCCTTAACATATTCATGATATATATCTATTCCTTTTTATTAAATGAGAAATCTACCCGAATTGCAACAATGTGTGAAATCATTGTTAGATGATCCACAACAACCCAGATTGCATTGTTTTCTTTCGATGTCATTGGATGTCTGGTGACAATATCCTTGGTGGTGTTCACCTATTTCCATGATGGTATGTGTAATGGTTTCATTATCCCCTTAGACTTCTGTCTCTCTACCTTTACATTCTAACACACCAGGAACATTGATGTATATTCAGCAATCTCCATCTTCATATTATTGCACCAATACTGCTCATGAAGATCTCGATACATATTTCTGTTTCCTGGGTGAATAGAGAAATTTGAACTATATGAATCATCGAAAGGTTCCTTCTTCGGCTCCAGACATGGTGGAACACATATTATTTTCCCAAATATCACAATTACTTATTCATTAACATTTATTTCAGAGGATATCTCTTTTCTGATAGCTTCCACATTCTTCTGAATTCCCTCATCATCTTCTTGATCATCCATTAACCTTTCCAAAAGAGATGGTTGAGAAATCCTTTATGAAAGGATTGATGATGTGCCCTTTTTTATGATTACCATTTCCATATTCATCAAATATATGTATATTGGATCCTTCTCATTTCTCATCAATGATATAATTGTTGCGTCCTTTCTACATAGTGCATCTGCCACCAGGTTCATTTTCCCAAGGTGTTAATGGATTAGGTAGTCATAGTCTTGGATCAGCTCTATACATCTGCATTTTATCATGTTCAACTCTTTCGATGTGAACATATACATGGGTATTTTGTGTTCCATATATATTTCAACCCACCCTCCAATGAGATAATGCCACCAAATTCATAATGCAATGATAATCGCAGCCAAATCCATATCACGGGTTGGATAATTCTACTCAAGAACATTCATTTGCCTTGAAGTATATGTAAGGACATTGTAATTTTTCATTAATACACATCCCATTCCATACTTCAAAGCATCATTGAATACCACCAAAAGTCCTCTACTTGTGGGTAATGTGAGAACGAGAGCAGGGATAAGCCCCCTTTTCTACTCCTTGATGCTTTCTTCACATTCATCACTCCATGAATACTTTACACCCTTACAAGTTATCTTTGTAATAGTCTTGGAAAATCGTGAGAAATTTCTCACAAATCGTTGATAATATCCAGCTAACCCGTAAAATCTATGGATATCTATTACTGATGTTGGCCTCATCCATCCCTCTATTGCAGCTATCTTGGAGGGATCCATAGATATCTCACCGCTTGTGATGATATGGCCCATGAATGAGACATCCTTAACTATGACTTACAAATGTTATACTTTTCATTAAGCTTCTCATTTCGTAAGGTCTCTAGTACAATTCTTAGATGCTCCCCATGGTCCTCCTTGGTTTTGGAGTATATTATAATATCATCTATAAATACATCCCCAAATTTGTCGAGGTAATATCTATATAATCTGTTCATCATGTCCATGAAGTTTTCTGGAGCATTAGTTAGTCCGAAAGGCTTTACTATGAATTCATAGTTCTTGTATCTTGTTTGAAAAGTAGTCTTGGGGATATCCACTTTCTTCAAGAATACTTAATAATACCCCAACCGCAAATCTATCTTGGAGAAGTATAGTTATCCTTGTAGCAGATCGAACATGTCTTCAATTCATTGAAGAGGATACTTGTTTTTATCGTGATTTATTTGAGCTCATGATAATAAATTAAAAGGAGCATTGACCCATCCTTCTTCATGACGAAGAGGACAGGTGCACCACATGGTGAAGCACTTGGGCATATAAACCCTTGATCCAGATTCTATAGTAGATGTTTATTCAGCTCCTCAAGATCCACAACATCCATTTAGTATAGATTCTTGAATATTTGATACACCCCTAGTATATGGTCAAATGAGAATTCAAAATCTCTTCTAAGAGGAAGACCATCCAATTCCTTGAAAAACACTTCATCAAATTCCCTCAAAATAGGCACATCATCAATGATGGTTTCCTCCATAAAATTATTTGTGTAAGATAGATACACATACTCATAGGGTTGTAATATCCATTATTGATATGATGGTACTAAAGAAGATTCATCCTCTTTCTAGCACTTGTATATAATCGGGGGTCGATTCTCTATATGGAGAGTAGTTTCCCTATAAGGAAAATTTATGTTAGATCTATATAATGATAGATAATCCATGTTGATAATTGAATCAAATTACACCACAAGGAGTATGAAAAGGTTTGATGGGAAGTTCATTCAATAGATTGTGATAGAAGAGGAGTAATATTCATTGTATGAAATGATTTACCCATTTTTCTTAATCACCGACATCTTCACATTCGTGAATTTTCGTGGAACTGGGATTGTTCTACTAAACATTCGGGATACAAACTAATGCATAGAACCATATTCAAAAAGTAAATTAGCTATTATTGAATGAATAAGTAGTGTACATTTCACCACATCATTGTTGGGGATCACTTCAGTGGTATTGATTGAAAAAGATCACCCTTACAGCTGCAGAGTTTGTTGGTTACCTCCGAAAACCCTTGACTTAGGGAAATGATTTGAATGATTCCATGGTTATTTCCAGTTGAAGCAATCACCAATGTTTTGAGAGTCAAATTGGGCGTTTCTCTCCACTATTTCAACTGCATGTATTTATTTCCAGCAGTTAATGGCTAGGTTCCCTTCACTTTCACACCTAAAGAATTTTTTCGTCCCCCTCAGGAAATCTCCAGGGTTCTTTTTAATGAACCATTGGAAAGTGGGGTGATGGATTTTTTTAGCACCTTTGGATTTGTCCATATGACAGTTAGAATTTATGTCCGACTTATGCTTTTTTCCCCATGATACCCCTAGGATTTTCCGATCTCCATTTCAACTTTGAGGGCACATCAGACAATTTCATCATAGCAATCAAAGTCACGGATCTCCATGGCTTTCCACAGGCTAGGTTTCAGCTCACAAAACTAGCGGTAAACCTTGCATTAACAATTAATGAAAATGTTGTAGGCGTATCGTGCAACCATTGTGATGTTTGCCTTGTACGCTCTAACAGATTCATCTTAATTATTCTTGAGGGAAAGGAAGTCCTTTTCCATAATAAGGTGGAGGGTGCGTGGAATATATTCATAAAAAAATATTCCATTCCAATGCCTCAATCTCTTCATTAGGCTTCATTTTTTTGATCAGTTTCAAACATCTATCATCTTTACCCTCCACACAATAAGTATCCATGGGAAACTTCTCTTTTTATGATCATTTATTTATGGATAGGATCATTTAAATGGAGTTTATCCATTTTTAAGTTATTGAGGGATCATATGGTTCACTAAATGTAGGATGCCTTTGTGTCGTGAAGCTCTTGATAGTTACTTTTTTTCTTGGGAGGGGGGGGGGTTGAATGTTTCACTTCACCAATGTTATATACAAAAAATGAGTTAACTGAGAGAGTATCGTGACAATGTTTGCGATTCACACACTAATAGGATTGGGGATCTCATTAGAACAATCCAAACTTTTATATTCACATCGGTTGTTAGCCCAAGTCCTCATATAACCGGCCATTGGGTGAAATAAAAGGGAATTTAGGGGTAACAAATAAAGGGTAACCCCATGAAATAATGGATTATTATAAATAAACATTATTTCATTAACATATAAATCTATAGTCTTTAATATATGTTATCCATTATCTAATTTCTAACATATATTATTAGGGGAATTTTTTATTTCCATTAATAATGGTCCATACTATGCTCAGGAATTTACCAATGCATATCCCTTAAGAGTGTCTTATCCATGAGTGCATCAAGGTCTATTGTCATGTACCAAGATTTTAATGCCCCACCCCCAGTTACATAGGGGACAAAGCATTATTTTAATACATTGGAATGATTAAAAGGAATCTTGTCCTGAAGGACCAATAGGTTTAGTAGACTTGGAATCAAGATATGTACTTAAGTTCAACATGACATCTTGAAAAGAAAAAAAAACAATAATTTATTCCATTAAAATCATCCAAGCCTTCTATATTATTTTTTCAAGTCACTCATAAATAACCCCTTCATATCCTCGGAAAATGAAACATAAGAAAGGGGTGAGCTCAAACTATCAGTAACGGTAAGAAATACAGCAGAAGATAACATAAATATTAAGCATGGTGAATAATAGAAAACTCATGCCTTAAATAATAATAAAGATGGGAATATTATTGCTGGAAAATGAGGTGAGTAAATAATTACATAATAAAACATAGTCATCAGTGTTCTACTAGTCAAGTAACCATATGAAATATCAATAGCTAATCTCATAAGGACATAATGCATAATGCCTCACATCATAACCACATATCAAGGACTCCTGCCAAGAATACAAATATGATTTTTTCAAGGGCTTCTTCCAAGACACTAGTTTGTCTAATAAGACCTACCGATGCATTGAGGAGTTATAGAGGGCTCCACACATCACTTTCTAAGTCTAATACATTCCTTATATGAAAATGATGAAACAAAATATAAACATTCGAATTAAACTAGCATAAAAATGTCAATAATTTAACTGTAAACCATGAATGGTATAAAAATGTAACATCCACAGTCAAACATAACTCATTAAATATAATAGGGAAGAATGTATTATTATAAATAAACCTCAATTGAGAATAATTAATGATATTGACATAGATGAAAATAATCATCAATTATATTTGATTGAAATATCCCCCATTTTCTTGATAACATTTAAAAGTCAAATTATTTATGAAGAAGACATTTAAAATAGATTTATGAATCATAGTGTCCCATACAACATTGAATATTTTGAACAGAATTAAAATTTTTAAACATTAATGTTCAAAAAAATAAATCCTTAATGCCATTTTTAAAATATGGACTTTAACGAGAAAGATTTAGAAGAATGAATTTTTTAAAAATTTAAAATTATATTTTAGATAGAGATCCTAAACAAATGAGAGACGCTTCAATAAAAATAATTGAGGTAATAAAAACTTTATAATATAATTATAATTAATGGATTCATGATATATTATGTTAATGTATAATCTATACACCAATTAAAAGTGAAATGGCGCATACAAACATAGAAGTCTCAATGGAATGTAAGTTGAGATGAAATCAATTTTAATGACCTTATACTTAGGTTAAGAATTAATCAGTTACATAATTCTGTGAGAAAAATATAAATACACTAAATATGGTTGGATATTCAGTGTAAATCAATTATAGGACATTCACACGTATTCTTAAAAAAACACCAATGACTTGGATGTTTAACTCAATGAGTGGAAAATGAGTTAAGATTACTCTTAACAATTTCATATCAATGGATTGGGAAATAATTAATGGAGTGATTATTTGTATTAAAAGGATATATACACAAAGGGGATCAAAATTACTAAATGAATAATAAATAGTGATTCCACACATAATGATGGAGTAAATTATTCAATGATGTATGCGTAAATCACAATGAGTGGAAATTGAAATTTAGAATTCCATTTCTGATTTAGTAACTCAAGAAACATGCACCCCATGATAGGAAGAATATTCAATTAAGTTGTAAATACCAATAAATTAAATTATATTATTCAAGTAATAAAATCATGGCCAGTACATACCCCACACAAAAGAAAATAGTTGCAATACATCATGAATCTCACGGGAAAAAGAAGTGGGATGAAATCCCATTACCACATTGTAATCAATCAGTAGTATGACCAAAAGTTAATAACCACCAAATGATTCATATAATACCACAAATATAAATAGAATCATGACAATATATATCCAATGGTAGTATACAGTACACCACATCCAATAAATAGGTAGCGAACAATGGAAATCACACGAAATTAAGAGCGACATAAGAAACCCCTCTGTACTTTTCCTTGGTCGACGGTATGTTAAACTCTTGTATAACGGTAAAATAATTATTATTGAGTTATAATATAACTTTATACATTAATATTATATCATATATGATCTTCTAATATTTCATTGTAAATGATATTTCAGTATTATCATCATTTCGATTGTTAACTAATTCATTTTACTTTATATGATTTGTTAAATAAGTATTGTTTGTTATGGATATGATGTATCTAATTCATATTCATAATGAAACTAAGTCTTTAAAAAAATTTAATCATCAATGAAAATTATTCAATAATGGATACGATGGGGAATGAATCTCATCGCATTTGTGGAGATGGAAATCTGTATGTACACACGAGCATGAATATCATTTTTTTATATTAAAATCATATAAAAATGGATTTTATGTCATATTAATAGAATCATTATCATGTTATATTTATTATTTACATAATTTATACTCATTATTATACTGATCCAAATGATGACGTATTTGAATAACAAACAACATCACGACGTGGAGACAGTAATCCTTACGTACACACAAATGGTGACTTTGTCTTTTATAGGATGGACAGAATAATGAATATGGTTGTAAAATTTTTATAATAAAATAATAGTAGATATATTATATTGTATTTATTATTTTAGAAATGATGTAATAAATAAAGAGTACGTGGAAGAAGAAAAGAACTTGAAAGAGGTGATGAAATATTTACCTCTTATTCGGGTTATTCCTTTTGATTTGATCAAAAGGGATCATTATGTAGGCTTAATGACTAAAGGAATGCATCTATGATTTAGTGAGATAGTTTGGAGGATATTTAGTTAGTGTATGGAAGATCAAAAAGACTTTGAAGGTGTGAATTTGAGGGAATGGGAAGTGCCCTTTTATATGAGGGGTGAGGGCCACCTTAGTAAAATATTGAAATATTATTTAATAATAAAAAAATAATCCATTTCAAATGGATAAAAAATGAATTATTTAAAGGATAAGGTGGGTATGTGTCTAGAAACAGAAAAAAATAGATTGTATATTGGTTTGTTTCACTATTCTAACCTTATCTTTTAGATTTAAGACTTTGTTAAATACTTTGACATTTACCATGTCTCTTTGTATTTTTATATTATATGGTAAATAAACATAGAATAAAATTTCTAGAGAACCCCATGTGGTTCATTAATAATACCAATATAATTATATAAGTGTTTTGTCTAATATTTATATTTTTAGGCTTATTATATCAAAGAATAATATTGTATTTGTTTTAAAAATTCAATTATGTCAATTTTGACATGACTTAATAATTGAAATTTTTAATGTCGTAACAATATTATTACGTCGAAAAAAATACATTTAATCAGCCCTAACATTTCATAGAAACATATAAAAGTTTTTCATTGCCTCAAAACGTTAAAATAATTTTTATTATTATTTATAATATCATTTATTTGATTGATTCATTAATAAAGAAAATACTCTATAACTATTGTGTCATAAAAAAATATATTTATTTTATGTATAAAAGTTATAAATAAAATATCAATAGGTAGGAAATTTTTTTATATTTCTAATTACTATTTATTGTCAAATATTGATATTATATAACCTCATATAACAATTGTTTTACTAAATGATATTTTCTTTTGTTATTTCTGTCTTTACTTTAGATTATTTAATATAAAATGTCATTTTCACTCCCATGTGGCTCTATGTGGTCCCAAAATTGACCCAAAAATTCCCATGGTCGGACATGTATCATACAATATGGGTAGGACACGTGTTAAGGTAAATCAATATTATTATAATATTTTTATTTAACCTTATTTACTAGATTTACAACTTTAACCACTGTAAATAAAATATTTATTGAAACAAATATTCCTAATGTCTAGAAATAAAATTTATCTATTTAAAAAATTTGTACCTCCTATGTCCAAATATGTAATCCATTTTTCAAATTCAAAACAAAAAAGTGTCCTTAATTAATTTAAAATTAATTCTCGTTGTGAAAACGAAAAGCATGTTTTTAGGAAATTATTAATATTTAAAGATTGACACTTGTTTATGTCCAGTGTAATTGTGTGATTACATCCAATGACATAAATTATATTAAATGTTCAAAATATTCTCTAATGATACTTAAAAACCATTAAAATCTATAATTTTTCATTATAAATTATTTTGATTAAAAAAGTTGTTTTTAATTAAAATATAGTATTTTGACTATTCATAAAAAATTGACTGTTTTCATAAAAATACAACAAATTCACTCTAATCTAATTTCAATATTCTGAATCCAAAAATTATGTCCATTTGAAAAGATAAAAATTATAAAATTTTAAAAATTGGTTATTACTATTCATAATGGCTAGATTGATTGGTCGCGATGTGTTATAATCTTGAAGTTGAGTAAAATGCAAGCTATTACATTATTCAAAGGGAATCATATAGTTGATGCTTTGGGTGTTACATTATTCCCCCCTCCCCTTTTGAAATTTCATCCCCACAATATTTAAAATTGGGCTTAGTAACTTAATTGATAGTCCCACATCGGAAAAAGTGTCAATAAAAATATCACTTTATAAGAAAGAAAGAGAAGTAAAAAGGTCACCCAAGATAACCCATACCAGGATTATATGTAGGAAAACATGGATTTGGAATATAATCTAAGATTCATGTTCTGATGGAGAGGGATATAAAACATGATTAGGATAATGTTAACGACAAGAAAACCACAACCTTGTGATGGGACAAACGATCATTAGTTTCCTAGTAGGAAAGGTAATCAGACAATGATTTTTTTAATTTTAAGTTGAATTTCATAAACTAGAGGAATTTATTTATGAGATTGAATAAGAACATAAATATATATACTTAATTGTTTATTAAGAGTTTCATGCTATAAAATATTTCTACCACTAACTCATTTTTTTTTCAAACGATGGTTATTCATGATGACATGGACAAACTAGAAATGCTACAATCAACTTCAAGAGAATCACATGATCCACAAAGGTTGATATATATATTTACCTTGTATTTAGATATTAATCAAAACAAAATGGTTAGTAAAAGATCAGATAATCCCCCGAAAGGATAATCCTTTAGAGAAAGAGACAGTAAGCTAAATTTCTAAAATTAAACCAATAATACCCCAAAGATATATAAATACCATTCAATAAAAAATTTTCCTTAAATTCCTTCAATATAATCCTAACTAATATTGAAACCCAAAACATTGAATAATTTGGTTATGTTGTCTTCCACGATAAATTGTATCTCTGAATGACATCGCCTACTGTTAAAGTCACATACTTAAAAGTAATTAACCCAATCACATATTCTCTATTATAGGTTAATAATAATTTACATAAATTACCCAAATCACTATTAATAAAAAATAAAAATATAGACAAAAATACACCATAACTTCTAAAATTTAATCCCATTGTATTCTATTTTCATAGGCATATAGTGTTACCAATAGAGCATACGTCTTCCAAAATAACATTTATCATATAACCACCAAATCATTTTCTAATACTAAGGTTATTAATTTGACAATACATAATATCCCAAATCAACTTATTGTTGATCAATATAATCATTTAACTTAAAATAATTAGTTACACAGACCAGGGACATCACATTGTCCAATATTAGGCGATAAATCCCTATCGCACTCTCGTTGTGGGTTCGATTCACACATCTTTGTCGTACACGATGGGTTTTCGCACAGTTTGCGCGTTGTCCATTTTCAAAAACTATATTTTATAAAATTAAAAAATTGAAATAAACTACTCAAAATAACTGTAACATAATTTATCCACAAATGTTATCTCATACCATGCATTTTCATCCCAATATAAAATAACATGTATTTGCCTAAAAATCAGTGATCATATAAAACCAAAATCTTATTTATTACTATATCGATAATAAAAATGATAATTCTTCCTCATGTATTATTTTCACATGACAAACTACAAGGATAAAAATACAAGTGAAAATTATTACAATGTAATCCTGTCAACAAAATGCACTAATATTTTAAAACATTTCTCCAACCATTTATTTCTACATAGCCTTTTCATTAACCATGAAAATATCATCTATAATAGGGAATTCACTCGGGTAATGGTCTGGTTCCCTACATTTACGACAAAGTACTGTAAATGGATTCTTGGGACCATTTTTATTTTCTTCCATAGTACTCTTCATTTTTCCACTTCAATTCATAACATTATGTTCCTCTTTCCCACACGTAAATCATTTCTTTGTTCCATTGAGACACTTATTCAATAATATTCTTCTATATTTCCTTCATGATGTAAATTGAGGAATATTTTCTCCATGTTCTCCACTACTGGAGCTCTTATAATTCATCTCCTTTCTCTTAATTATTGAGTCCATGAGTTGTATAATATATATGTTGTTGATCATATTTTTGGAAAACTAATTTTGCATGAATACGATATATTCAATGCCTATCAACATTCCATTTTTTTTCTCACTTCCACCACCATTACCACCTTATACATCATGCATAAAGTTACTATGACTTCCTAGGAATCCAGCAATTGACTATAACCAGAATGTGTTGTGTGAGTAACAATAGTCATAAAATCATTTAGAGAATATCATGACACCATATTTTCTATTTGAAACACCTTAGGATTAGCCAAGGCCATTTATTCTCATATTAAATTAAAATCCATCAAAATTGGTTTGTAAAGAAAATGTAAATTATCCAAAGAATATCCCCAGGAGTGTTGTAACAAAGAGTGCAGCAAGTCATGTTGTCATGTACCAGGACACACTGGGTGAAGCCCCAAACTCCTTTTCGTAGTTTTCAATCCTAGGTACATCTATTTCAGAGCTTCCTCTACCTAATCATATCCATACAGGGGTGTTTTTCTTGGGAAATACACAAAATCTCTACATTACCAAAATTCAAGGAAGTTATTCTATACTAATCCTCAAAGCCTATTGTAGGGTAATGATTCCTAATTAGAGTTTTTCTAAATCTAGTTTCCACGAAACGTTCTAAACATCCTCTGATGCCATCTGTAACGCCCCGACCCCAGCTACCTATAGGCTGGATCATCATTTTAATACATTGGGATGAATAAAAGTAATGATGTCCCGAAGGGACAATCAGTTTAGTAGTTTTTTAAATAAGATACATACATAAGTTCAACATTATAACATGAATAGAAAAACAACACTAACTTATTCCATTAGAAACATACAATCCTATTAAATAATGCTAGAATGTAACTCATAACTAACTCCCTCATATCCTGGGAAAATGGAACATAAGAAAGGGGCGAGCGTAGACACTCAGTAAGGGTATGAAATTTAGTGGAAGATAACATAATCATTTATCATGGTGAATAACTAAAAACACATGCCTTAAAGAATAATATGCATGAGCACTTTATGGAAGGAATATGAGAAGAGTAAATAATTCCATAATAAAACATAGTTATGGGTGTTCTACTATTCGAATAACCACATGATATAACAATAGATAACCTCATAATGATTGAATACTTAATGAATGTCATCATAACCACATAGTCAAGGCCTCTTTCCAAGACTACAGATAATATTTTGTCAAGCCCTTGTGTCAAGATAGTAGATTGTCTAATGAGACCTACCGATGAATTGAGGAGATATAGAGGGATCCACCCATCACTTACTAAGTCTAATAAATTCATCATATGAAAATGATGATAAATAACATAAACATTCGTATTAAACTAGCATACAAAATGTCAATACTTTATCCATAAATCATGAATGGTATAAAAAAGCACATCCACAGTCAAACATAAATCATTAAATACAATATAAATGATTGTATTATTATAATTTACATCAATCGAGATAAATTAATGATATGGACATAGATGAAAATAATCATCAAAGATATTTGATAGAAATATCCCCCTTTTTCATGAAAACATTTAAATTTCCTAGTATTTATCATAAACCCATTTATAATAGATTTTTGAATCAACGTTTCCCATTCCACTTTGAAATTTTTTAAAGGAATTAAAGTTTTAATACATTAATGTCCAAAAAAATTTATCCTTACAACCATTTTTAAAACCAGGACAATAATGAGAAGGATTTAGAAGAATAAAAATTTTAAACATTTAAAATGTTATTTTAGTTAGAGTTCCTAACCAAATTAGAGACACAAGAATAAAAATAATTGAGGTAATAAAAACTTAAAAATATCATGAGACTAAAGTAATTCATGATATATTTGGTAAAAGTATAATATATACACCAAATAAAAGTGAATTAGAACATAACAACAATGAAGTCTCAATGGAATGTAAGTTGAGATGAAATAAATTTTAAAGACCATATCCTTAGGTTAAGGATAAATCAATGAAATAATTATGTGTGAAAAAATATAAATACACTAAATATTTTTTTATATTCAAAGTAAATATATCTGAAGAAATTCACACATATTTTTCAAAAAAAACACCAATGACAGGGATGTTTAACTAAATGAATGGAAATTGAGTTAATATTACTCTTATCAAGTTCAAATCAATGACTTGAGAAATAATCAATGGAGTTATTATGTGTTACAAAAGTATATCCACAAAAAGGGGACTAGAAATTACCACATAAATAATAAATAGTGATTCCACACATAATCGTGGAGTAAAATAATCATTGAAGTATGCATACAGCAAAATGAGTGGAAATTGAAATTTGAAATTCCCTTTCCGATTTGGTAACTCACAAAACATTCACCACATGAACGAATTATTATTAAATGAAGTTGTATGTAACCATTGATTAAATTATATTAGACAAGTATTACAATCATGGTCATTACATACACAAGCCAAAATAAGATAGTGGCAATATATCATGAATCTCACAGGAATAAGAAGTGAGATAAAATCCCCTTACAACATTGGAATCAATCGAGTAGTATGACCAAAAGTTAATAATAACCAAATTATTCATATAATACCATTAATATATAGATAATCATGACAATATATATCAAATTTAAGTACACAATACACCATAAGAAATAAATAAGTAATGAACAATGGAAATCTCACGGAATTAAGAGTGAGATAAAAAACCCATTACTTTATAATTTTTCTTGGTCGAGGGTAGGTTAACGTCCTGTATAATTGTGAAATAATAATTATTAAATTAAGAATGAACTATATAATTTAATATGATATCATATATTATCTTCTATTATTGCATTGATAATAATATTTCAGTTGTATCATCATTTTGTGTGTTAACTGATTCGTTTTCCTTTATATGCATTGTTACATAAGTATTGTTTTTTATGGATATAATGTTTCTTATTAATATTCATAATGATATTAAGTCTTTAAAAATAATTTTTAATCATAACAGGATAATTATTCTTGAAGGGATACGATGGGGAATGAATTTCATCAAGTTCTTGGTGACGGTAATCTGTATATACGCATGAGTGACAATTTAATTGTTTTTATATTAAAATCATTTATAATTGGACATTATATACAATAAGCAGAATAATTATAATTTTATATTAATTATTTACATCATTTATACTCATTTTTAAACCCATCCACAGATGATGATGTATTTGAATAACAAACCACACCACGACATGGAGACGGTAATCATTACGTACTCACATATTTGTGACTTTTCCATTTATATATTGGGTAGAATAATGATTATGGTTGATCCATTTTTATAATAACATCATAGAATATATAATATAATAGATTTATTATCTTATAATGGAAAACATAAAGAAAGAGGAAGTGGAAAATGAAAAGAACTTGAAAGAGATGATGAAATATTTACCTCTTTTTCGGGTTCTTCGTTTTGATTTGATTAAAAGGTCTCCTTATGTGGGATTTCTAGATAAAAAAAGCCCTATAAGATTATCGGAGGATATGTTGGAGGATATTTCAGTATATTTTGGCCGATCCAAATTTCTTTGAAGATGTGAATTTTATTGAAGGCGATGTTCCCTTTTATAAGAGGGGTGAGGGGCACCTTAGGAAATGATTGAAATATTATTTTATAAAAAAATAATTTTCCATTTCAAATGGAGCCAAAATAAATTATTTAAATGATAAGGTGGGTATGGGTCGAAAACAACTCATCCAATAAGTTTTAGATAGGTTTGGGTCACTATATTAACCTTATCTTTTATATTTAACTCTTAGTAAAATAGTTTTACATTTACCACGTGACATTTTATTTTTTTATTATATGGTAAATAAACATACTATATAATTTCAATAAACCAAAAGTGGTTCACTAATGATACAAATATCATTATATAAGTCTTATGGATGATCTTTAGATTTTTAGGATTATTATATCAACCAATAATATTGAATTTGTTTTAAAAACTCATTTATGTCAATTTGGACATTATTTAATATTTTATTTTTGTTAAATTCCTAAAAAATATATTACTTCTAAATAAATACCTTTAATCAACCCTAAATTATAATAGTAACCTGCAAAATTTGTGGATGGAATCAAAAATTTCAAATTATATTTATTTTAGTACTTATAATATCATTTATTTGATTTTATCATTAATAAGAAAAATACATCATCATTATTGTGTCCCATATAAATATATATATTTTATGTCTAAAAGTTATAAATAAAATATCTTGAGGTAGTAAATCTATTCATATTTCTGATGAATATTTATAGTCAAATATATCAATTATATAACCTCATATAAATTTTGTTTTACTACAAGATATTTTATTTTGTTATATTTTTTACTTTACATTAGATTATTTAATATAAAATGTTATTATCAATTCCATGTGGCTCTTTGGGGTCCCAAAATCCACCCAACAACGATCATGGTCGTACATGTTTCCACCAATAGGGTTAGGACACATTTTAGAGTAATTTAATATTATTGTATTATTATTTTGTAACCTTATATATTGGATTTACAACTTTAACCATGGTATATAAAATATTTATTGGACTATATTTTCCTAATGTCTAAATAAAATTACATTTATAAATAATTTGGACCTACTGATTCCAAATATGGAATCCATTTTTCCAAATTAAAAACACAGAAGTGGCATAAATTAATTTAAAATTAATTCCCTTTTTCAAAACAAAGTCTGTTTTTATGAAATAATATGTATCAAAAGATTGACACATGATTATGTCCAGTTTATTGTGAGATTACCTAGATTTAATTAATTTATATTAAATTATAAATATATAATATAATGATTCATAAAAACTATTAAAATTTATAATTTAATACTATAAATTATTTCGATTAAATTTTTTTTATTTAATTAAAATTTTGTATAATCAGTATTAATCAAAATATAACTATTTTAAGAAAAATATAAAAAATTCACCCTAAGCTAATTTTTATATTACGAATACAAATACTATGTCCATATTGAATGATTCAATTTATAAAATTTCCAAAATTAGGTATTACTATTCATAATTGCTAGTTTGATTCGTCTCGGTATGTTAGAATCTCGAAGTTGTGTACAATTAAATCTATTAAATTATTCAAAGGGAAACATACCGTGGAATATTTGGGTGTTTAAAAGATTCCCTAGGTCAATACCAAAACTCATTTTCAGTGTTTTCACTCATAGATACATTTGTTTTATAGCCGCATCTACATACTCGTATCTAGACATGGATTTGTTTTCATGATAAACAACTTATTAAATAGTCACCAAAACATTGAGGTTTTTAATTGTACATAGCCTTATTCTATAAGGAATTATATAGGGTTTTATAATCCTAATCCCAATAATTAATAATCATATTCTCTTATACTAATAATAAAAACAATGTTTTTTATTACACACTTAAACCTGATTTATTACATAAATTTCACTTCATACAATATAGGCGATTGAGAGGTCTTGAGCCTATGGGGATTAGGAGTATTACATAACAACATCAAACATAAAAAATAAAACATATTTATTGAAAACATCAATTAGAAACCCAATACATTCACTTGTACTTAGCTTTTCAGTAGATAACCTGAGGATATGCATAAGAAAAGGGTGAGCTATTAAGCTCAGTACGGGAATAATCATGGAATAACTTGAGGAATACAGTACTTGTTAGAAATTAGTCATATCAATGGATCACAAGAGAAACATTATCATAATTGATTGATAAAGCATGATAATAAAAAAATAGAAATGTTACAACAACACTTAACATGGATTTAGATTAATCCATGACTCATTGCATGTAGAGCATGAGTAAACCCTCATTAAACATTAAGTACGAGTAGACACTCATTACACAAGAATTACAATTATTCTAAAGTAATTTTACATGATGTATCATGATAATATACTTTACCCATTGCATTGGAGAGCTATCAGGACACACTCTTCTTATATATTTCATTTCAGGAATAAGTGTGCCACATGGTTCATAAAACATGGATTCCTTAAACATAATCATTTATTCCAAGAAAAAACAATGTAGAATTCATACATGATACTATATAATAAATAAGTAAATTTTCATAATGTTGAATGCCCTTGATTAAGAAATGGGAATTGAATTCACTACATAATGACTTTTCCTTGGAAAAATGTTGTGAAATTTCAGAAACAAAATGACATGACATAAGAATTCCTAAAAATGATTGATGAGATAGAATGGGGTGTCTAACCACATGTACATTAAATGTACAGAAAATGTGGTCATATAGATAATTCCCAAACAATTTTAATGGAATTTAGATTCTTTATAAAAAAATTGTTTGAATGTAAATGATGAGAGAATAATTCCTTTCATAATTACGAAATGTAACAAGTGTACATTGAAGGAATTTAATGAGACAAAAAAGTGGTCTATCATCATTAAAACATATTCAGGGATGTATGGGGGAGGTGATAAATCTTACCATAATGTTTATAATTTAACATAATGGGGAATAAAAATATCAAGAAGCATAGATAAAAAACGAATGTTAGGAATCCCTATCATTGAAGTGTGATCCCAATGGCTTGAGAGATGTTTGAAAGAGGCTTCTTGAGAGCTTGGGGCACATTTGGAGGAACCTAGAGAGAAGATGGATGAGATTGGACAATGTCCAATGGTTTTTAGTGAAGAGGAAGTGGGATATTGGGTGGGTTTATATAGGTAAGGAGATGGAATTCTTTATTATTTATTTTTGGGACACGAAACACTTAACTAATCAAAACCACACACCAACCCATGGTTTTTGCCAACGTGGAGAGGAAAAAAATATTTTATAATCCCAATGGACTAAATTCATAAAATAATAGGGTTTTCTATATAGAGGTGAGTCACACTCTCAAGGAAAATAATTTTAAAAACAATATGTTTTATAAACTTTCAAGGGCCCACTAATGCTTTGTAAAATAATTCAAAAAAACCCAAAATCACATTATTTTTAAGGTAAAACATTATTGGCAGAACCTAATGATTAAATTAATTTATTACCTCCGTATTGGGTCATTATAATTTTATAAAACACATTATATATTTTTATGTCTTGATTCCAAAAATAAAATTCATTTTATCTAAATATTTTTTTAAATACTTAAATTTTTTCTTTTCAAATAAAAACCAACATTTATCGAAAATTCATGTGTTTAAAAAAACATCCATAAATACTTCATAAAAAGTACAATTTATTTCATAAAATTATACGATCATTTATATTTTATAAAAATTAATTTAATAATAATAGTAATATTATTTTATTAAAATATTATTTAATTCAAAAAACCATTAATTCATAAAAATAGATTTCATAGTTGAATATTAACAAAAAATACTATTTTCACCTTAAAAACTATTTATAATGTAAAGATCATAAAATAAATGTATATTCTTTATTATATACAAAAATTATGTATATTATTATAATGCTATTGTCATGTTACATAACCTCTTATAACACCAATGTATGAACGAAAGGTAAGGTGTGTGATGGTGACATAATCTTGGGGTAACTCAAATAATATTTCTCAGGTTGTAATATATATTAAAATCCACTTCTCCTGTAGTCGGTGCCTCACAAGCTTAACGTGTTGAAGCTTAGCATGGGCTTGGTCAAGAGCAAATCCCAATGACATCACATCCTTTCTGAGCTCTGACAAATAGGCTTCGTACGGGGTATGTCTAATGGATGAGGTCATCACTTCCTTTGTCTGAGTAAATTGGATTTGTTAAAGACCTATATTTATACTAATCATGTGATCACTATTCAATGACTATATTAGCAACAATCATAAATATTAACGGTATTTTAAGATCCAAAACATAAAATCCAATATGTACATATGATTTACACCACCATAAATAGACATTTATGCAGAACAAGAGGAATTTTCATTAACGAATTTTTGGGTTGTTACATTTCATTAGTGACTGGTGTTATTAAGAGGGATATCACCATGTAGAGATGCTTCATTCCTTATTGGCTGAGATATATATTCAACCAATATATTCAACAAAATTGGATATAATTATGGGTTGTTATAGAGTTCATGGATTTTTTATTGAGGGGAATGTGATACTACCCCCCACTAAGTGATGTTAATATTCGATTATACTTGCTTCCGGGTTCTTCTTTAATTTCCATGTCTCTTTATTAGATGGAAACCTGAATGTTGTGGGAGTTCAGGGTAAATATTCAACACTTGGTGCGGAAGGGTTTTATCCAAACCATTGTGTCTCTGTGGGGAACAATAGTTTTGATCTTATGGAAGGTGGAAAGTAGTATTAGGTGGTGAATAGACTTACAAAATATTTATATGAAAACAATAAAAAATCAGTACCATATTCTGAGGATCGGTGAATATTTCAACCAGTTGAGAGGGGTGATTTGGTTTTCTATGATCAATCTGTGGTTTTTATGTCACCATTTCAAGGTGAAGGGGGTGATATCCCAATGACCACTTATAGATGAATTTATGTGCAATTCGGGCTTATTGTCAAGTTTTTTAGTGCTACGAACACGCTAGATGTGTTAATGGATCTCATTAGTTATATTTTCTATGAGTTCCAGGACCGATTTTTCATCTTATTCATTAGTGATATCTTGACATACATGATGTTATCGGGGGAACACATCATGTATATCATAAGTTTTATTGTTGTTATATGGCAGCACTAAATCATTGAAATATTGTTCAAGTGTACGTTTTTGAAACAAGAGGTACATTTACTCAGGCTCTTTTTTTATTGACCAGTGAAAGGTTTCATTATGATACCTTAGAGAGAAGTTTGTTAGTCCTCTATTAAATTTTTTTTTGGGAATTGGTAAACTTTTAAAGTGTTTTATAATTTATCCCATTTGGGAGAAGGTTGTATTTTTATGCTGAACTGGTCGATAATCTTTTAGGGGTCTATGCACCAACTTACCCACAAGCGTAACTACACCACCCATGATGTTAAACTAGTAACAAATGAGTTTTCACTGAACTGTTTGTGGAATTACCTCATTAGGGAGTGTATTATTTTTTTTAGTAATCCCAAGAGTTTTAGTAATAAAATTTCTATAATGATTTGAACATGTGTTGTGGAGGTAGTTGGATATTTATTAGGATTAAGATTTATAGATATCTTACACCTCATGAAATGGGAGTTTCGTTATCGAAGCACTGGGTAAGAATTTGTAGAAATATGATTTACAAGAGTCTATGGATTATTGTAGTGAAATGGTGGATTTATAAGCCTTACACATATTTAATTAGGTGCATTGTGGTAGAGGTTATTTTTTTCATATATCATTGAAATCTTCTCTAATTCAGATGGTAGTGGAGTTTCAGTGGTGTGAAGTAGAGTCATAAGTGATATGTGATCATGTTGGACAATGGGATGCTCTTGAGGGGTAGATGGAGGATTTTTTGATACAGATATGGTTTCATGTAAGGATATTTTTTTCAATGGATATTTTCAAGAGAGTTGTTATTTAGATTCATAGATCACCATTGGACATACACGGGGGATTTTATAATATGTAACATGGATTAATGAATTATTTTTGGTTTCATGAGATGAAATAGGATGTAGCAGATTCATATTCAATTTTCATGGTTTCCCAGAAGGTAATGGTTGAGAATCAGGTTCTTGGTGGTTTTTTGAAACACATGACTGTCATCGAGTGGAAATTAGATTACATATAGCTTGTTTTATTCATAGGTTTACTCAGATCCCATGATTGTTGTAATGATATCTTGGTGATAATGAGTCGGTTTAAGAAATCATCCACTTCATAGTGATTTATGATTCAGAGATAATTGATTCCTTGAATAAACGTTATGTGGATGGGGTAGTGTGGTTGCATGTAGTCACATTGTACATTGTCTCAAATAAGGACATGTGGTTACCTTACGAGTTTATAGTGTATTTTATTACACTTATGGGACTCAGTTGAACATATGTACTACATTTAACCCTATAAGAAATTGGACAATGGAAGAAACTATATAGATGTTGGATGATGTGATGGGGGCATACGTCGGGGACTTTGATGGATATTGGGTATGAGACCTTTCTTTGAAAGAGTTTTTATATAATAGTAACTATCACTCAACCATTGTCATGGACCCATTTGAGCATTTTTATAGGAGTTCGTGTGGTTATATGGAGCTCTGGGTTTAGTATAGAGAGTAATGTATTCTTGGTTCCAATGAGGTGTAGATAATGATAGATAATGATCATTTTTCCCAAGATATGATAAAAGAAGATATGAAATGTAGAAGTCATATGGTAATAAAAAATGGATAAACTTGTAGTTTGAAGTTGGGGACTTTGTATTCTTTATGGTTTCCCCTCGATATGGGGAGTGGAGTTTTGGATGAGGGAGTAAAATTTCTTCTATGTTTTTGGACGCTTTTATGTATTTGGGCGAGTTTGCAATGTGTTATATTGGATGGAGTTTCAACAAAGGTTTGAAAGGATCCATGATGTCATTCAAATATTTTTGATTCATTAGTAACTTCATGATGAATCCCATGTTATTGATTAGAGATAGTTGGATATTGATCATGAAGCAATATTTTTGGAGCATCAAGTTGAGAACTTAGATCATCAAGAGAGGGAACTTCATAGACAGAACAATCCTTTGATTTTTATCATGAGGAGACCTTGTGGTTAGATGGGGAGTACATGGGAACAATATTATAACATATGGGCATAAAACCTGGAGTATTTTTAGTTCTTTATTTGAAATTATTACCTTTTTAATGATATTTATGAAATCTTTTAAAGAAATATGTTTTTTCATGTGATGTGTGAGGTGTGATGTGTGATAAATTCCGGATATATAAAATGGTGAGTACCTAATTCCTTATTAAGATGAGTTAACTGTGATGCGAGTAAACCCATGAGGGAAATTCAATTCTACCAAATGTGGATAACATATTGACATGGAATATGTAATTCCATATTTTGTGTGTTCATGATGATTTAGTTGTTTGGTTGTGTAGTGGTAGTGTGGTAGTGTGGTTTTTTAGGAAGAGACGACATGCGGTTATGGTGGTGTGGATATACAACATTTTCCTTGGTCTTTTCTTGATGTATCATGGGCCAGTAGCAGTGTTTGAGGTGTGATAAGAATCTTCAGGGGTATTTCCTAGTATGGTTATTCAAAAACATTTTTAACTATGATCCTTTACAGATTCTCTATTGAGTGAATGATTTGGGAGTTATCTGATGTAATATTTTGAGCCTTCTTATTAAATTAATTAATTTATTATATTACTGTTGGGGGTGTTCAGGGGATGTCCCATGAATTTTTGACGAAATCTGGAGGTGCAATAGAACTATTGAAGGGATTACATGTTGTGTAATTGGATTACAGAATGTGAATATACATTTCACAGAACCCCAAGGGGTGGTTCATGATGTTTAGATTTTAAGGTTAAATAAATAATAAACTGAAGATGCTATGTATTTTTTAGTGAAAACAGAACCCTTGGGATGACAATATGTGAATGGGGATTACACTTCATATAATACCCCAATCTTGTACAGTTTGAAAAATCTTTTCCACATGTACCCTCATTCATTCAGCTACTGATTTCTTTTCCTATAATATTGGTTTAAACCTAGGCACCACAAGGTGTTATTAAAGATGTTATTCCTCCATAATTTATCTGGTCATCATGATGGTAGTTTGTAGTGGATCTTTGTTTTATCCATAGTGAGTACTTCTCACTTTCTTGTTAGGGTTTCTTCCATTATTCTCACAGGGATCCACATTGACAGTGTTTCTCTAGTTAGGGTCTCATGTGATGCATTTTTTTCCATAATTTAGTGTGGTGTTGGGTGATCCACTAGTATATTGTTCAATAGTGGTTTCAAGGATACTTATTCATTGGATTATGGTTTAGAACATGTTCAAAATCTTAGTTTATTTATATATTTTTTTTGTTTCTCATTTTACGTGTATAATGTGGGAGGGTATTTCATTTTTTTCAACATATTAATGTTTCAATAGCTTAATAAAAGATAATTAATTGGATATTACAAATCTATGGGGGTAAATTGGTTTGATCTATATGTTTTTACTACCCTATTATTATTGTAATATAATTGATTGTTCGGGTGTCATGCCATGTTGAAAATTGTGGTCATTGTTGGCTTAGATTGAATTGTATAAATCTGACTTGTTTCCTGAATTGGTAGTGATTATGTTGATATCACTCTAGATTTATAGTTGATAATTAAAAAAATTTGGATAGTAAAAAATTTTCACCAAAATATTATGATTTTTGAGATATCAACCTTGTTTGATAGTGAAATATTATAAATTTACCTTTGTAAATATGTGAAAAAATATCTTAATGCAGTGTGATCTAGGGTCATTTTTGTGTGTTTGGGGTGATGTGTTTTTGTGTGGTCATGATTTTGTGATGATGATTTTTGGTTGACTAATATGGGGATTATATCGTCTTTATCCATTATTCTGTGGTGGTGAGGGGGTGAAATGTTGAGATGATTGTGGAATTTGGTTGTCCTATGCTATATGACCAAGTAGTGATGGAATAAATAAATGAAATTGTGTTTAATAATGCCTGAAAAATGTATGGGTTGGTATGGTTATTTGGATGATAAATATTAATATATAATTTAATGATTGGTTTGGTGATTAATGACAGTTGACGCTAAATAATGAAATTAATGGGTGTTAAATATGGAGAAAATGTGAATCCAGATATTTTATCATGTCTCTTCTCCCCTAGAAACTATAGTTATAGATATTATTAAATTCAAATAGAGGTAGAAGTAATAGTTACAATGTAGTAAGTTGGTTTTTTATATGAGGTCCCATATGTTGGGACTGTGCATTTGATATCATATATATATATATGTGTATTTGTATTTAGGTATTTATATATTTATATTTCCCTCCGTATTTTGAATGTTCACCCTATAGTTGTGGTAGACTATGTGATGGAACCTCGAATCATCATCTATGTGGGTGTTTTTTCCAGCATCTAGTTGGGAGAAAACATGGTTGGGTACACACTCCTTTGAAATTCTATCTTATAAGAGAGGTAGGTATTTAATAGGCTATGATGTCTATAGGTCATTTAGTTAATTTGTTGCTGATTATGATGTGGTATTCCATGTGTCTTTAGGATGAGTTGTGATGAGATGTCCAACGTGTCTTTGAGATGTGCTGTGATGTTTTTCCAAAGAGTTTTGTAGATGAGATGTGATGTCTTTTGTGGCACATGTACCTCTATGAAGGTTGTGTTGTAAGGCCCATGTGTATACGAGTGTTATGTGTTATGAGGACTAAGTGTATGTGGGAGGGATGAATTATGGTTTCCATGTGTCCATGGGTGGAATGTGTTGGGATGCCCACATGTGTTTGGGTGGGATGTGTTGTGAGGCATAGGTTTTTGTTGGTGGGATGTGATAGACAAAAGATATGGGAGCACTAGGATGTAAGACATTAATATAGTGTGTCAAACCAGTGAGAATGTGGTGTGGGGTACCCTATCATCAATTTGATTTACATTATATCATATTACATTTATATTGTTATTTAGTGACTTTCCCTTTGTGAGGATGGGATGATTAGTATACCTTTTTAGGTGTTGTATGGTTCTACTTTTTCTCAGTCGTGAATTGCTATGCTACTTTCAACGGATCGAGAGATAATCTGGTTTTTCTACTAAGAATACATGAATGCACAAACTATGCATATAAAACTATTATCAGATTTCCAACAAGCTATTGTTTATCATGTGGGACATTATTATCTCAGATCCATTACACATTAACTATCATTTATTTATCTTCACTTTTTAGTATTTATTTTAGATATGTTATTTTGTTTTTATCAATTCTATTTAATCATGAATGATGGATGGTTTTTGGATTTCATTTTTATTATGTCTTGGATTTGTTATATATGATACATTTAATTACATGATTTTGTTTACTTATAATGGGTAATACCTCTCATTTTTGTGATATTTGTACACCAATGGTGATAATCGCCAACCTAAGGCCTACTTAAGGTAGGATTATGTGGCCTTTATATCATTTTTTTCATTTTCAGCCGTAAAGGGGTATCAATTGAGGTAGTGGTCGTGAAACCTAAAAAATATTTAATGGTTGTTCATAATTAAAAATTTCAAGGTGTTATATTCTACCCACATAAAAAATTGAATCCTCTCAATTTAAACATGATCTTGGGTACCATGGGTTTAAAATATGAAAAATATTTTATTGAAACATACATCATAAAAATAGTTAACAAAATATTCCCTTTATAAGTGATCAATTAATGTTTAATAATCATAATTAATAGTCATGTTAGTATATTTCTAGATAGGAGAAGAAATGTGGGAAATGACGGATGTATACAGAATAAAAAACTAACAACCTAAAAACGAGGAACATTGGTACATAACATTCATAAAAATGGTAATGACCTCAAATACATAAAAAAATACATGTGTAAAGGGTATTGATAAATTTAGAAATTATAGTAATATGAAAATTTTTAATTTGAATTTTAATTTTCGAAAGATGATGAATATTTATGAGAATATATTCTTTCATGATTTTATTGCATTTTAAACGAACAAAATCACCTATTGGTTTCTTGATGATTTATTTCAACTTCATTTCTCAGCACATGTTTCATCATATAATGATGTTATACATTAAACACTAAAACATCACCAAATATTTAAATTTTACCATAACCTAAATTGTAAACCATATACCCGTACAGAATATTAATATCCATACCTAAATAATTATGTTCACTTAATTTACAACATGAGTATAACACTAATATAATAAACACAATATTTCTCATAATCTCAACACACAAAACATGTGAATATCATCATCATGTATTCTCTTCCAACAAGTTAATTACATAAATTATCATTAATACTTACATAAATATTGCATGATACCTTATTAATTTTCATAAAAATATGTTTTCTATAGAGTCTATAAATTTAAATGAGTTGTTACACCATAAAAAAAATCCACATTATAAAAAAATTCTTAATATGTTCTAATTTAGAAAGTATTTTCCAATATAAATTATCCCTATAAATAATCACATTCTCCCAAAATCATCACCTCTATATAATGAACATATTAAGGGATCTCTTTCCAAAACCATGGGTTTTCCAATAAGAAAAACATTCAACTAAAGAGTATTTTTTTATTGGTACCATTCATATTACAATTTTGAATCCGTAATGAAAATGTTCAAAGATATAATCCTTATACATTTCATTATTAAAATAAATATATTAAAATTGATAAAATAATCAAATAAAGTAATTAATATATAAAAAACTTGTACTTTAATAAATTATCTTCTTATTTTGTAATCAAATAATCGTTACCATGATCAAATGACTTCATTTGAGGTATATTCTTTTGATGAATGTGGAATTCCTTTGTATGTTGAAAATTTTAATTATATTTATAGATTTGAACCTTGGAATCATTTTTAGAAACTTTAAAATCATTTAAATAATGTATTTTTTCCACACATGATGAAAAGTTATTTTCCTTTTAACCATGTACCATGGGGTTTCATCACCCACAAAAAAGATTTTTAAAAATCATTCATTTTCACATTCGGTTTAACTATATTTTTCTCAATCTTCATTTTTTATTTTGCTATAATTTTTTAGAAATAATACATATATAATTATATCTATCAATTTTTATCACTTAATATAATGTTCTTATATGAAAGGAAATTTTGTGAGATTAGTTTTCTTCTACAGATTGGATTAATACCGTGAATGATACAATCGTTCATTCTGTTTGAATCAAATGCATTGGTGTGGTTTCTATTACATTTAATAGGATACATTTCTAAATTATGTCATACAAAAGATTGGATTATATCATTATGAAAAATAATTTATAATATTATAACTAATAAATTATTGATAAAAATTATTTATAGAAAATATCATAATAATACACATGGTTTCTTTGGGTATATCATTACCTTTAAATCCATTATAATGATATGTATAGGAAATTTTAATTAACCTAACAATATACACAATATTTTCAATCTATGTGTGAATTAAGACCCATTTGGGGTAACAAATATCTATTAAGTAATGGCTGATGTACCTTTTTTTAAGTTACAACCCATAGGTACCTCGGTGACAGTAGCACTTCCAATAGTGCTATCTAGATAGGGATGTATTTCATGGAAAAACAATATGATCAATACCTTAACAAAAATTAGGATATTATGCTATAATTATCATGAATGTATATCTTAGGGTTATGTTCCAAAACAAATTCATTCTTAAATCTAGTTCTCATTTATTCAACTAAAACATCTCTAATAACTAGTTTAGAGACCTCATCCCTATTAGTGAGGAGTCAGTGTGTGCTACAAGTACATTACCATAAGGTACAAGGAATACCATACCAAATTACCAAATTTTTTTTGTATTGGTAAAATAGATATATAAATGATAACATTATTAAATTTTAAAAACTAATTATAAATACAACATTTTTTTCCTAATATAGAATAAATTTATTCTATATATCATATCTATGCATATCAGACCTAGTAATCATTATAGGATCATAATTAAAGAAAAAAATAAATTTTTGTTCAAATTCTCATTATGATTAAAAAAAATTGATGCTATAATGAAAAAATAAAAATAAAAAACACATAATGGAAGATAATTGAAACCTGATGACACATAAATATGTCCACAAAACATAAACAATTTAACAACATAAATAAATTAAACAAATTCCATTTTATAAATAAACTGAGAATGCAATGAATGTATATACTATTTCTTAGAAATATTATAATGGATATTAATATGAATAAATATATTTTAAATGATACAAATACCAAATTATTACTCTTAATGTCTTAGGAACATGAATAAAACAACCATCAATATTTACCCATCCAATAGATTAAAAATATAAGTAGAAAGCCCATTAATTTAGCCAACCGATTTGTAACATGGGGCCAGATTATGCATAGAGGGGTTATAAAATGATCTCTCCCTATTATTAAATATATATCTGAATAATTTTTTATATATGAACTAATTAATTTAATTTCATTAGTATTATTCCTTATCATTAGATTCCCAATAAAAGATATTGATTAATCAATATTTCCTAGTTAATAAACTTTACATTCAAATTAATAAACATAAGTAATAATTTTTTTATTCTTAAGAAATAATCATATCCATAAAAAATAAGATGGATATATAAGATAAACTTAATGTTAAATGAAAATAAATTATAATAAAGTGATTATTTCAAGGTAATGTTCACAATAAGAAAAGAAAGTTAGATTTCATAAAAACTTTTATCACTTTGAAATTCTCAAATCAACTCCCCTTGGAAAATATAATTCAAAATGATACATAAAATATTATGAAGTGTGATGTATACATGATATGACATGTGAATGGAGAATTATATACAACATATAACCGAACCCATGTGCCTAAAATTTCTATATTCCCCAATGAAATGAAATTGGGATGCAAAAAATTACCATATAAATCCATTAATCGGCCTTGAATTAAACTTTTGTATAATGATCTTAGACATTTTATTAACTTACTATATAACCAAATTAATATATTTAATTTCATATATATATTTATCATATCTTATCTCCATTTTAAAAATAATCATTCAATAATTTCATAATTTTAGGTTTTAATTCCCATGTTCTCTAATTGAGGCTTTATCGTAAAAATTATATTTATTGTGCATATTTTATTTTTCATATAAATAATTATAGTGATATAGATTTCATATATTTTAACTATATATGTATTTATAGTAGTTTATAATATTTGTTGATTCGAAATTTTGTACGCCGTTCATGAAGATGGTAGGTTGTATGTACACATGAATGTCATATTGATTTTGTTATTGTATTATCTGAAATAAAGGTAATAAATAAATAAATATATATATATATAATATCATGAAAATATATTTTTATGTAATATATATGACATGATTATATTTTAAAATATTTTATTCAATATATATAAGGCGTGATTAAATCAAATCACTTCAAAATGAAGTAGTCTACTCTATATAGGAACAATGATATCACTATACCAAAAAATAAAAAGATTGAATATATAGGTGATATAATAAATATAAAACCTTAATAACATGATAAATATAATATATAATATATATTAACTATAAATAAATCCTTATGCTCATCCATTAATTATAGTAATTGAACACAAACAATATCGGTTCATAAGGCATTAGTCTACCTTGCCAAGGAATGTTGATTTTGTAACCTATTTGATTGATGTGTGGGAGTTTATAGCTCATAAATTGAATATAAAAACATATAATTATATGGAATATACTAATTATATTATATCATTATAGAGTAATAGTAATTTATTGATGTGGAGTTGAAACAATATAAAATACGTTTTAGACGAACATTCCCTCAACTTCAAGTATATTCCTTATTTTTTCAATATAACCATTATAAGATTCATTTTTTCAAAATATAAGGGTCCTATTATGGTACAATACTATTTTTTCAAATATTTTTGAAGATATTTTTTGATTAAATGTGGTTTTAAGGATTGACGTTGTGAGGAAATAGGTGACCTTTATAGTCGAGGAGGAGAGGTATTCTCTTAAATATGAAAAATTATTCACCATTGTGTGGTACTCCAAACCACTTCTGGATTAATTATTAATAATTAATGTTATGGAATACTTATTTGGTCTATCCAAAACTCCACCACACAATAAAAAAATATTATCTCAATTATTTTCCTATACTTCTGGGTTTCATTATTTTAATAATTTATTTATTTCTATTATGTTCACTCATTTTCATATAGAAAATAATTTATAAATAAATCATAAATTATAGTTATAATTATTCAAAAATTGAATCCATATTTTTATAATTATGTTACCAAATTTATAATATATAAATCCTCCTTATATTGAAAACTAATTTAAACACATTAACATATAATGTGAAATTTATTGCTTTAATTGTAACTAAATTAACTGGGATTTAAATATTTAATAGTCACTAGATTCATTATAATTGAAACATTATTCAATTAATGGAACATATTAAATACTTATTAATATTTAAAAAAAATTACATAACTTAGGAATTTTTTCTATTTCTAAATCTTTTTATAATCTATAACGTATCCCAAATTAAGAGTATTGTCAATTATTACCTTATTCATTTAAATTGAATTAATGAAAATTAGGAAATTGATATAGTTTTACGATATTTAGTTAAAACATGTCAAGTAAGTCATATTTATCTATAAATTTAAAATAGTACATGAATTTATTAAAATTACATCAATTTTCATATTATTTAATATTAGTTATTTCGGAAAATTAGTAATTAAAAAATTACTGTGGTGGGGATACATATGAATTTAATGTAAATAATTCATAAAAAAAATTAAATATCAAATAGTATGATAGATACACATTTATATTATAAAATATTATATATAAATGGATATTTGTTGTTTTTTTCCCTGTCCAACATAATTATAGATCTTAATGTCATTGAAGGTTCAATTTTTTTATATTTCCAATTCTTAATTTATTATATAGGTAACAATCATGTAATAGTGTCTCAATTACTCATAAAAATACATAATACAGTGATAAGTGTATAAATATTTCTATTAAATTGGATTTGGACATGTTTTCCATCATTGATACAACTTATATTCTACGTTTAGATATTATGTAAACATGTTCTCACCTTAATAAATACAAATAATTTTAAAGACATATAAAGAAAATTATGGTAAAAGAATAATTAATCCTTATTTGATAATATAAATCATTCAGATAAAATAGATTGAATCCATTTGGATAAATAATATTAAAAAAAATTCATAGTTTAATTCAAAATTAATATCGTAGAGGTGACCCAAAAGTATTATTTAAAGTGAAAATGCAACAAATTCAAAATTTTAAAATAAAATATATATATTTAAATGATTCCAATGTCATAAATTGGATAAATTTATTTATAATTGACACTTACTGACTTTAAATACAATATAAATAAAATTGTATCATTAAAATATATTTAGATGAATAGTATATTTTAATTTAATATCTACTATTTTCAACTGTACAATATATAATGATACACGTCAAAAAATTAATAATAAAAATCAATCCAAATATGTTTATTGGTTTGTTATTTAAAAAACCAAAATTAATTTTTTCTTACAATCGATCTAAATAAGGTAAAAAAAATTTCAAGTATGTATACCAAGCATCGCTAATAATCATTTAGAAAAATAGAGTTTCCTAAAAACATTTCATTTTTAATTAAAATATTATTATTATAAATTAAAAAAAATAGATAACCCATAAAAATGTGTACAAATATATTTTTATAAGTAACATTATCCTATTATTACAAAATATTACAATAGATATGTGATAATTTTCATATAAAATTAAGTAATAAAAAAATATTGTTGTTTAGTAAAACACATCCTTTCGGGAAACAAAACCTTTTGGAGAAAGTCAGTGTTCCATGTTACATATTCTAAACATAGTGTTGAATATATAGAATGATATATAATGTATTTAAAATTTTATAAATGTACATGTATCATAATGTGTCAGGATGTTATATTTTATTCTATACATTGTGTTTTGTGTCACACATGCTTTCATATACGATGTTTATATTTTAAAATTTTTGAGTTTTATAATGAAGATAAATAATAAGACCCAAACAAAACATTGTCATGATATTTCACCACTACATAACAAAATTAATAAATGTATGTGAAAACCTAACAACGAAAACTCATCAAAGTTGGATTTGTGGATTGGGAAATTCATAATGGAGGAATTAACTACCAAATCTCCAGGAAAACACCTAGAGATTGGCAGTCAATGGGTGAAGGAAAAAAATTCAATAAAACATATACATCATATTTTTAAAACCATCAAGACCAATAAATAAATGATTGTAAATGTATTTCATGATATTTAATTCTTTTTTAAAAGGTATGCTTAAATTTATGTTTCCTAATGAGAAATTAACATTTTCCAAACATTACACATCTTCAAAGGATCAATCATGATGTAAAACCAGATCAAGTCATGAACTAGTTCATGATATATTAGTTATTAATGCTATCTTCCTAAAAATATTGAAGCATCATATAAAAAATTTCATTTCTTGTAAAATTATTTCATACACATTTAATCCAAGCTACTACAAAAATAGCTTAACAACCTCATATTCTTTCCAAATTCTTAAAAAACACTTGTTGACTTGTGAACATTTTAATACCCATATTAAATTAACTAATAAAAATATTAATCAATGTTATTTTATTCATTTTCCCCAAAAAAATAAATTCTTATTTGAATAAGAGTAAACCAAAAGGATTAATGACAAGGAAAAAAGTAGTTTTACAGAAATATCAATGAGGTACTTACCTTGAAAAAACACGATATTACTAATCTCATTTATTTTTTCAAAAAACAATTTAAACAAAATTCTCATGGATTCATATTAATTAATTTTTTTCTGAAAAATAGTGCATCAAAATAATTAAAATAATAATTTTTCATATAGAAATATGATATAATTGATAAACATTGAAAAATTCGATGTTTAGAGAATCTTAAATAAACATTTATAACCATGTAATTGAATTTTAAATCATAGGTGATTTTCACATGTTTTAAATTATAATGTAAGTAAAATATCCAAATATATAAAAGATATATAAAACTAATAGTTCCATATTTTAATATACCACATAATATAATTTTAGCACATAAGTGAATCTGTCTACCTAGATAATATTTATGCATTAGAATTCAGATAAATTAATTCTTGAAACTTAATCTGCATAAAGGATTTCATGTATCTATATTGAAATAGCCAAATTCAGTTAAGATAAATCATTTAGATGACAACGAGCCTGTAACCTAGTGGTACAGGCTCTTACATGGCATCCAAAAGACCTAGGATCAAATCTGAGCAGGGACTAATTTCTGGTAGTATTATAGAAGGGTACTCTAGTAGTATTGTAGCCATGACAGAAATGTAGCGGCGACGACACTGTAGCATCAGATGCACTGTAGCTAGTACTATATCGGTGGCGGTACTGTAGCAGGTACTGTAGCAACCTGGGGACTGTAGCGGTACTATTCACTGAATGGCTCTTTGGGCAAAAATAATGGGATTTCAAGCCTTGTATTTAGGCCACTTGGACTTGGGCCTTCATGCTTTGTAATGGTTCTCCCTCTACCCAATCTAAAGAGGTCTTTTCATTTAATAATAAAATAAGGTTTCAGCCCCAATCCTAAAAAAAATCATTAATATTATTTATTGTTTTAAAATTTACAGAACCAACATTTGGAAGACTATAATCAACTTGAATTATCAAAAATATGATCAAAATCATACAAACTAATCATTATAATCCTATTTGTTAATGTTTTACTTTGTTTAGTATATTTAATTTTAGTTCTAAAAAGTAATAATCACATTAAAGGTACATCAGTATATAAGGATATCATTCGAATATTTTAGAAAAACACTAAAAAATGGATAATTCCTTCTAAAAATTGGAAGTAACAAGTCATATAATTTAATATTTTTGTTAAATATTGATTAAAAAGTTTACTTTTTTTTAATAAAATGATTATTATTTCATTATATTTCCATATAAATTGAAACAGAAATGGACTTCCATATTCCATGTATTGACAAAAATCCACAGTGTAACTACATTTGGAAATTTATCTACGTGGGAGAAATAGATATAATGTTTGGTTACATAGGAACAATAATATACATGTATAATAGATATATAAGGGACCCAAATGAAATATTTATCACATGAAATAAAAATGATTCTTTTAGATCATTTTATTTATAATACTGAAATTAAATCATAAATTATATTAAATAATGAAATATAATTATATAATCAAGGAGAAGCTTACTTTAATCAGAACATTAGGTTGAAATAATTGTTAAGTAATTCAAATTAACAATTATTTTAAATACATGTGGTAAATTAATTAAAACCAAAAAACACTGGTAATTACAAAAATGTTTGTTTTTTATTTATGGAATAATATTAAAATAAAAATTTAATAATATTAAAAAATTTCATTTAAATAATCAATCAAATAATTCATTGTAATTTAGAAAAGTTAAAGAGGTTCAAAACCCCATTAAACATTGTCCCCATTTTTTATAATAAAAAAACCAATAAAATATTCAAATATTCTCCCCAATTTTAAATTATCAATAAGATAAAACATTGATAGAAATCATCAATCATTAAAATGATAATGATTCTCTACATTTTAGTTCGTCGCAATGATACACTCACTTATGGTGAATATGAAAAATTAACTCCCCCTAAGTTTATGATGGTGTAGAAAATGAAAACCCATTAAATTATATATATATATGGTATATAGTTCACAAAAGTAAATATAAATATTGTAAAATTTTTCTCAAAAATTAATTTATAAAATCATGTGTATAGGAGGAACTATAAAACATCCTATTGTTTGGACATAATTTTGTATATAATGAGTAGATCAGAATATTTTTTTTGAAAATCATCTTTAAACCCTTTATTAAATTAAATTATATATAATTTAGATTTCCATTAAATATGATTACATCAACTAATATCCAGATTATGGTTTATAATAATATTAAAATGAGTGTCGAATTGTAAATTTTTAAATTGGAAAATATATTCTAGATTAAAATATATTTCAAGTAAATATAACAATTTCGGTATTTAATCACATAAATAATCCTTCTGAGATTTATAATTAAATATGATTCTTCATTAATGTAATAGAATAAATGTTTTTTTATAATATGAAAATACATTCTATATATTTTTAAAATATTATTTCTTATTCATAAACATTTTAAAAAATATTTTAGAAGTCATGCTTGTTTATTTTAATAATAGTATAAATAGATTTTATAAATCTTGGCTGTTCAGTCATAAACTACCTAAAATATAATTTATAATCCACAATATAACATTTTCATACATTTTAAAACAAATTTTATAAATTTAAAACAACAAAATTTTATCATTTATAACTTATTATATTTAAAAACAAAACAATGAATATCCCCTTGATATATCATCCAAATAAATAAGGAACATATTTAGTAATTCATTATTCATAAAAATAATAATAAATAGATTCCAATGTTCAAAAACTAGTCAATAAACATGAATTATTTTTTAAGAAAAATATACGAATTAAAATATAGTTAGATCACTCTTAATTGATGCATTTTATATACTAATTAAAATAGTATGGATTTAAAATGGAAAATAGACACCAAAATTTTATGTACCTTATCATCAATAATTATATATTATTGTAAAAAAATAAATACCCATGTAGTTAAAATAGTTTTTATATTTTTTAATTATACACTTTTAACTTAATAAATCACATTTTAAATTTAGAAATAATATATATTTATAACATAGAAACATATTATAATGAATAAAAATATTACAAAAATAGGAAAAAAAATTTAGAAGTTATATGAAAACCGTATAAATTGAATATTATATATATTTCATATGCAGGGAATTAATTTTAAACATAGTAATAAATATTTCATTCAATATAATTTTATTTTATTTTTTTCCAACAAAACTCAAAAACCTGGTCATACAAATTTTAATGGTAAACAAATAAAATATTCCCATATTTCGTATTTAAATAAGATATATTTTTTAAAAAATTAAATATATATAAACCTATTTATTATATATTTCAATAAAATAATATCCAAGAAGAATTCATAATTGTGAAAAATATTTACACCCCATTAAGTGATACAAACTGCTAAATATAACACTACCAAAATAGTTAAATTTTAATTTTAATTATAGAAATGGACACTCTAACAAATAATTTAACATTAAAAGGATCTAATAAACATTATATAAGATATTTATTAAATTTAGAATGTATAGAAATTATAACATCATAGACGTAAACATGAACTTACAATTTAAATATGATATTCTATAGCAATATGAAAATTAATATTCATGATCATGAAATTTGAACAAAAATTTACTCATGATTACATATCAACAAAAAATTTAAATATGGACATGCATGGTAGAATCCAAAAATGATAAATGTTATTCATGCTTAACCAAAATTTAATATAACTTCTTATAATATGAATGGAAAAATTCCCTGAAGAAAACTATAATGACATTCATGTGAGACATAAGTATCATAAATAAAATAGGTAATAAAGTGGTTTAAAGAATGATTTAACTTGATATGAATTTCGATACATACCTTCAATGACCCTTGTAGTAGATAGTTTAGATATATTTGACTAGAAATTAAATTTATTAAAAAAATTAATTTCATCCCAAATGATTGGGGGATCTTTAATCAATATTCTCATTTATAATTTCCATAAGTTCTATATTTAGTACAATTATGAAAATAAATTACATAAAGAACATTTTTTAAAATATTTGTAAACATATTTTAGAATATGAATAAATATATCTATTACCATTCCATTTATAATTAGTTTTCCAAAAAAAAAGATAACTATATCTAGTATTTACATTTGAAGGACATATATTTTTAAATTGAATTTTCCTGAAAATATTTTATTTACATTATTAAATTAACCATTCCTTATATTTTTGTTAAATAAGAAATTAAAAATAATTCCAAAAAATTTTATGATGTGGTTGGAGGTGTTTTTCTTTTATCTTTAGTTAAAATTTAATTTTATTCATATTAGTTTAAAATCTATTAAAGAAAAAACATTAATTTTTAAGTTATGTTATTTTCGATGAAATTAAATATTTTATAATTTTTTTGAGTGAAAGATGTACAGAAGGAAATGATTTCATTTTATCATCATAATACTTGATATTTCATTTATGAAATTCATTACCTGGATCATAATTTAATAAATTTATATATGTAACAGAATCAAAACTAAAATTAGTTGTTTAACATATATGTGTCACACATATTTTTCCATTTTTATAGTATAGGAAACAAGATCCCTTCGAAAAACAATTCAAAGGATAATAGGATTACTGAGAGAATCATTCCATAAATGCAATATTACAATATTCTTATTGAATTTCATTTATCGTTAAAGGGATCTTAGAATCACTCAATCATTTTATTGACTTTTTCTATTATTTTTTACCATATAATTATTTTCTAACGTTAGGAAATTTTGTTTAATTGGTACTTTCTTAATGAAACAATAATAAATAATATTTCAAATATATAAATTAAAATTTGAATTACATTATGTAATATATCCATTATTGAATTGTGTTTTTCCCTTTTTATTGAATGATGTCCTCTTTTAATGTGTCTAGACTCACAATAATTAATCTAAACAGATTACATTGAATCTCTTTCTTCAATGGTTGATATTTTGAGATATTTGTAAATTGTATTACTAGAGTTAGAACTAAAAGTTCAATAAAAATTATTTTAATCAAAATAACAAAATTGAATATCCATTAACATAAAATTATGATATTATTAAACATCATATATTCCATTAAAATAAATAATATCATTTTTGGTACAAAAATAGTTTTCAATCACAATTTTTTAAAATTGAATATAAATACAAATTTTATATGATTTTATCCAGATTATACATTGAAAATATATAATTCCATTGAAATATTTTGGAAATGATGGATTAAAACCATATTTATAGATTAGGATATAAATCAATGAAAAATATATTTCCATTTGTTTTGTTATTGACTTGGGTAAAAAGCTGGCACAGTTAATATAAACAATAAAATGAAGAAATGTATAACATTAAGAGATCCATCCACTAATACTTATTGCGGGGTATCCAAATAGGCTAAAAACTTAATTATCATCAATGTTTCTGGATCTTATACCAATTTTAATGTCTTGAATGAGTTATGAGTATAGAAAAGAGTGATTTAATTGTATTTTCTTAAAAAAATATCATGAAAACATAATGATTGCTAAAATTTTATGTGTATTAAAAGATCCGAAAATCAAATTGTCTATTAAAACTCACCATTATAATAAATTTGGTGGAAAATAAAAATGAATTTTATATATAGATAAATAAAATAAAGTTACAGTTTTTTAGATGTAAATGATCCTACAAAACTATGCACGCACCAACCAATAGTATTACAGCTTATATGGAATGTCAACTTTGAATGAAGGTGAAAAATAAATAAATCCACCATCATTAAACCTAAAGGATTAAATAAATTCCATTTCCTTTTCTGATTTAATAGATTAAGAAAGAATATTATATTATATGAACCATCTATAACTATTACTTTTTCAATCATTACCTCAGTCCTTTTTCAGAATTAGAATAAACCCACTCTTTTAGGGAAAAAAATCTGACCTAGAAATTTATATGTGTAGAATGTACCACGATTATCATTGTCAAACTAATTTACTCTTCTATATTATGGTTCAATATGAACCTGATATTCTAAGGGGACATACTAGATAAAAAATGGAATAAAATCAATAGCACTATTACAATCATACTTCAATGAAACTGTTGGGCGTTCCCTAATCCCAAGGTTTACTCAAGAGAGGATCTTGATATTATGTAGCTACAATTGAGACTACCAACCACCAAGATGACACCAGAGATGAAGTCATTGTAATGACATAGGGAGCCCCAAAATAATCCCCATCATTTGAAACAACCTAACAACTAAAGAGCGAGTGAATGACCAATATGGGGATGCAAGAACAGACTCACCACCATTAGGAACAAACTAAAACCTGAGAAGAAGCAAGAATACCAAAAGAATGGGAAGCCTGAATAGACTCCCCACCATATGGATCGGGCATAAAGTTGTTTACTTCTAGGTTAACTCTATTATACCCATTCTTGATGTCCCTATAATATAAATTAGTTATCTTAATTCATTAGCATATTCCGAAATGGAAAATCTAACATGGTTTACATGGGAGCTTCTTGTACACTAAATATTTCACTGAATGGGTCACGACTAATGAAAAATCAAACCAAACAATATATTCAACACTGTTCACCACTAGGATGGGAATTACCACACGTTGATGAGAGCAACCAAGAATAAAAATGAGATGAACTATCATGGTTGTTCATACATGGAAAACCACATGGTGATTCATATCCACAATAGTACAAGAAATGAGATCAAAAAAATTATATATACATACCTCCATATAATATAGAGTATCTCTTTAAACCACACATTCCTCAAAAGAGGAATGGGTCCCCTATTCTTTTCCACCAAATGGGACCATTCTGGACAAAGCATCTATGCTGGTGGATTAAACTACTTCCACCTACCACACTAAAGATGAACAGTAGAACAAGATCCATTGAACCCTTTAGGCGGGGGTGTGGGTTATTGACTATACACTAGCTTCACTGTAGTACATATGGATAGTTATTTTGGGTTTGAATCATATCTTGCTTCTCGTTGAAGAATTAGAAACCCATAGACACAACACATGAATAAGAATTTCAGAAACACACTTCCAAAAAATTGGATATTTTGAATGGTTCAACAACAAAAATTATTAAAATCAAATGAGAATGGAAAACCACAAATACCACCAGATTCAAATATTACATCCATGAATCAGTATAGAGAGAAAACCCCAAACTGATCTCAATCATCACCCTATTCATGTATAAGGGCTAGGATTACCTCTGATGAGTTGGTTCTTGATTCACAAAACATATTGTAAATAAATTAATAGAACCACTAAAAGTGACACAACCATCCATATGTGTGGAATGTTTTTGGAGCACTCAAACCTAATGGAATGTTATTATGATTCATCCCACACAGATGATAAATAATAGTATTTCACCCTAAAGTGGATATTGGGAGGTCTGAAGGATTCTTTATTCTCCTACAATAACCATAATAGTTATGTTGTTTAAACTTATTCTTATCCACATCACTTTTAGGAAATCAAAAACTATAGGAAGATGGACCATCATAATCCCTCTTGCGAGCTCAATTTCGGAATGAAGGTCTTACCTCACCACATCATAGAAAGTGGTAATGTTGATCTTTGTTAGTTTCAACTGCAGTTTATGATGGAGGTTAAACTCAAAATGTTGAGATTCAACAATATCATTTTCCACACACCCGGGATTATACAAAACTAGAAACTATGAAGTAAGAATATAATTCTACACTGATCAAAAACCCTGTTAAAGATCACATATGTGGATCCCCTTTCACACCTTAAAAATGTATGAAATTTAATGTCAACTGAATGAAGACATGATGATATCCCAAACAAGATCTTCCTAAGGATTTTTTTCAAGACACAACTATCCACCATTTCTATACTGGACCCTTCAGCATAAAGGATAAAAACCTATCATTTATTGAATTAGGAAACAATATGAAACCAAAGTTCCTCTCAATCCTCCACATCTAATCCTATACTTCGTGAGGATCCAATTGACTGTATAAGAAGGGAGGATTTAAATTAAATAATTCAAGAATACATTTTATATATTGATCAACTGTAGTCCTTACTAATGATGCACCAGCTAAATCTTTACATTGGGGATCCATCAAATCATTGAGGAAGAATACACTAAAAATAAGAAAACATGAAACTAAATCAAGTATAATCTTTCAAAAATGATTCTCTATTACAAACAACACAAAATAAACACCACTCGCCAAATAAAAGGTCCACAATGCACCCTAATAAGCAATCAGAACATTAAATTATCCTTTAAAATAACATTTTAAAAAGAAAAAAAATAAAGTATTTCACACCCCCAATAGTATTCATTGGATCCTCACAAATAAACATACTAATTCCATAATGGGAACCCATAAACTATTCATATATGTCCATACTTGTGGTTAGTCACAGAATCACAAAATGTCAATAATATTTTTTTCCACTATACACAAATATTAATAATACCAATTCAAAATACATCAACACACATAAATACAATATTTCATAAATACTTATTATGTTAAATATCATTTATTTTCATTTAAAAAATCTTTCCAATTACTCTATTGTGAGATTAAATTCCAATATTCTGATCAACAAACTCATGATAAATCCAAATCTTGTTTTTAAAAACACAATAAAATTATAATAATTCTAATTTTTTCACAGAAAAATATTTCATAAGAATATAAATATCCTATGAGCCTTGAAAAACCAGTTTTACAATCAATTTTCTTCCACCAAAACAGTCACCACCATTTAAAATTTATCTTTTCACAAATATAAATCATGAAATTTCAAAACCATTTTTCTGATCTAATAATAACCCAAATGGACCATGACGGGAAAATACTGTCAGTGGGGGGTTAGACATAGGATTTGATACCATATTTGTGTCACACCATAATCATGGAAAGAATTATTGGGTAATTTCTACATCTCCCCATGGATATCTAGGAACTACAAGATCATGGAGGCCCCATTACCAAATCCATTTTTATATCCCAATACAAGAAATTCAATTCAATCAAAGGACACGAACAAACCCGTAAATCCCATGGTACCCCAGGGTTCCAATTGAGAAAGGGATCATAGAGTTCATCCCATTCCTCTATATAAACCCCCAAAAATCCTACTCCATCAACCATTTCATCGCTATATAACGACAGCTGCTTGTAAATTCAAGGACCACTAAAGAGCCGACCTTCCTGGAAACCATTTTTTCACAAACTATTCTGGGACTACCCTGAACCAGTAACACAATATGATTTATGGCACAGAACAAGTTTCCTTTGTAATCTCACTAATATGGTAAAAATCACTAATTGAATCATAAGATACAATGGGAATTGTTTTTATGAATGAAATAAATAAATAAAACAAAATTAAAATAATTCTTAAATGAAACTAAAATATATTTTCATAATTTATGTCTTATATAATTACTATTAAATAGAAAAAAAATAAAATATAAATACTGGAAAACCAAACAGAACATGACACCCAATACACATCCATTTTATGTTAAGGGTCACTCTCTAATACAAATACAAATATCGGCTAAGGGGATCGAACATGAGACAATCATACAATAGGAACTAAAAACAAGATTACATTATAGAAATGCATATTTAAATTCCTTATGTAAGCTAAAATAATTATATTTCCAATGAACATTATTTATATAAATATTTATTGATTAATAGGTCTGTAATACAGTATATAAGTATAGGTTTTCCAAACATTTCATTTCATTGGGAATAAATTACACCACAATCCATTTCCCTCATCTTTTAAAATATGATTCAAGGGAATAGAGGAAAAATGGACCAAGTATGAAATCACCATTCATTATATCCGTGAAAAAGTGGAAAATACTTATCCACTAAAAAACCCTTCTTGTAAACCTTTTTAAAAATACATATTCATCATTTTTCAAGAAATCACCAAAACCATGTACATGAAATACAATTATACACAACAAGTAAAATGGAACTCACCATAATAGTATTTATGAAACACGAAAATATATTGGAAGTAATAGGAGAACCATAAAAAAATTTACATGTGAGTCATCATGATGAAATGCCCAACCCGATGACATCATAACACAAAAACACCCAGCCGTCTCCCTACATGGCCTGATCGAGGGGTCTAATCCTAATGAAATAATACCAAAAGTTTTCCACTACTATGGGCCACATGAATGTTCAATATACTATACCAATGCACCAAATTTCCTCATGATTCTTCTATTCTAAGCTAGGATCCCATGATATGTTAAAAAAGTGGTGTGATAGACAATTCATGAAAAAATCCATATATATATATGTCATCCCACAATCAAATAACGGGGACCACCTCGGCCTCCTGAAGTCGTAGTCCCTAGCCATTTATTAATTATCAAAAAAGAAGAGTCCCAAAATATTGATATTCTTACCCTTTTATTAATCATAAATAATGAGACCTAATCCAAGAAGGGTTTCCCAATGAAACCACATTAAATGTTCAAAACGAGCCTTATAATGATTCCACACATCATCCCATTCTTGAAAAAAATATACAGAAGGAACATAAAGGCCATGTAAATTTATAAATCAATTTGAGAAACAAAAATCAGAAATATTTTATCACAAATACATTTACCAAAACCAGATATAGCATTTAAAATTATGAACCACTTGTAAAATCCAACCAAAAAAATTAATGATGCACTTGGTCTAAAAAACACTTTCCAACCATTCAAAATGATTAAAATAAAAGTAAAAGCCACCTCATTTCACATTGAACAATCATTCTAAATATAATGCATTAATACTTAAAAACAAAATGAGGTTAGAATATAATGAAAACAATGGAATCATTAATTTAAATGAGGTGTGTAAAGGGATCCTACCTCACATGACACAAAACTTTTTGAATTGGATGAGATACCTAATTTTATCCTTAACCACACCTATGGAATGATAGATCAAACCTTTTGGATCCCAGAGAAGGTAAAACCCAAAAAAACCATCCCAAGCAATGAAAATCATAAAAAATTAAACTAGGGATAGGGAAGAAGTGAAAAAAATAGGGAATGCAAGAAGGATAAAGAAAATACCTGAGGGGGAGCCACCACTGAAGGAGGTGGGAACTAGAAATTTCATGCACTTGAGAGGGGGGCAGATGATGATATACTATTCCAGAGAATGGTTGTTCAAGGAATTCACATACCATTATGATTCCATAAAAGGGGAGGCTTGGTTATCAGAGGGTGCACAAGTGAAGAAGGCGTCAGTAGGGGAGATCATCTAGATAGAGCAGTCCACTGGAAGGGAGCCGTCTAGTACGGGACAACCAAGAGAGTCACAAGTAGGTAAGAGTCCATTAAAGGGGAGATTTTGTCATAAAAGGGTGCACCATAGAAGAGGGTGTCAACATGGGAGATCATAAGGTAGGATAATTCCACCGGAATGAAGACGACATGTATAGGTCTCATGCACCAAATAGGGAATAGGGAAGAAGCAGGTAGCATGTGTGAAAGGAAGGGGGAGAAAGGGGGAAGAAAATTTGGGTTTAAATATTTTTTTCCATTAAAACAATATTAATAAAAGGAAATAATAATAATAATAATAATAATGATTCATATTCATAATAATTATAATATTTATATTAACATTAATAAAAATATTCATAAAAAGAATATTAATATTGTTATTATTATTGAAAATACTTTTATTGAATTTTCACTTTTTATTATTCATATTTATTTTTAAAAAATACCAATCCCTAAGGTCCGCCTTCACCCAGACTCACGATTGTGAAAACCGTCCACAATTTCTCCCACTCGATAATGTCCACATATAGAGAAAAACTGAATGTTTCCCTATCATTTTAATAAAATGTGCACAGGTCATGCATAAAAAATCATACCATCCTAAGAACCCGCACGAGCACCACAAGGTTATGCCTAACTATGCGGTCTAACAATGATTCAATAAAAAGGGATTCTAATTTTTAAAAACAACATAACTCTCTAGCAACCGAATCCCAATATAATATATAAATACTATGAAAGTAATTAATATAATAAACATTAAAGGATGGGTTGGGAAATATTAATAAACCACTTAAATACATGCATATATAGACGTACACAAACATTCACATATATTAACATACTATAAGGACCCATGCTTAAACATCACATATTCCAGTTATTTTAATCAAAAACCCACATTATTACATTCCTAAGAATATTCTCTTTTTAGAGTTTTAGGGGATTAGTTATATCCATAATAAATAAACATATACATTAAAATTGGACATACATACACATTAAACAATTTTTTATATACAAAAAATCTTTAAAAAAGAACATGTTTTCTCGTTATAAAAAATACTCACAATTTTCACACTAACTTAATCCTTATATATATTCTACCATAAATATTATGTATAACGTTTTATATCATGTGGTGAGATGAATAACACATTTTAGGTAAAATATGAAAATAATACTTTTGGCGATTTGAAAATAAAAAATATTTTCATAATGGAATACCTTTCTTATCGGAAATGAGAATCATATTTTCTTGAAAATAAACATCTTACCCATTGAAAATCATTAAATTTTGATGAAAAATAATAAAAAAGAATCTAAAATATAATTATGTAACTGGGAAATCATTTTTCATATCACTTATAAAAATAGAGTAACCAATATTGGCAACCTCCAACACTGTAGTTCTCCATGTATTTGAGGTTTTAACTTTACCACCCATGCTTGGTTTATCATGGAACAACCAGTAATTGGTATATCATGGGACCAACCATCATGGGGTTTTCACCTAACCACACATCATTATAGGAAATTCCCATGAACTATAATGTAAACATATATAACTAATGGGTTCATCATGAAAACATTGTTTGAATAAAGTGAAATTCATAATTTTGAAATCACCCATTTTGAACGGTTGTGCATGTAAAATGAAAATAATTTTCATTGAAATTAATAATATAAACATATAATGTAATCTTCACAATATTATGATGAAATGAATGTGGGAAATTTTGTATATCTTATATTTCTAATAAAAATATTATTTTTGAAAAAGGAACTTAAAAGAGGGGTTATAAAAGAAGTTTTCTTTAAAATATCATATCATTATACAAATCATTAATAAAATTAATTTATTTTTTCATCCATTGGAAATTATTATAAAAAATGTTGAAATACAATTCAAGATAACAAAAAGTCATTTCACAAATAATATTTGAACAACATATTCAATATGTGTAAATTTGACCCGATGAATGATAATTGAGTTAAGAATTCCATTACCTAATATTCGACTTACATTAAATATGTCCAAACATCCTATTGAATATCTCCTCCATGAAAGATTTGTTAGAGGCATTGGAATTGAAAATTGGGTAAGACTAGTAGCACATGAATGTGGAGAGATCTGGGATAAGAGGGGTTGATAGATATTTGAGGATATTGAGGTGTTGAAAGAAGAAATGGTGAGGTGAGTGGTGGTATTTATTGTAACATTCCATGTTTTTAAAAGGTTATAATATGTTTGATAGCATTCATAATATGCTACATTGAACATAAGGAACGAAACTAAATATTATTATTTTTCCTTAAAACCTATCAGCTAAAAAGGTTGTAATAAAGATTATTAATTCATTTATGAGAATAATGATTACATATGTATACAATTAATAATTATCCGATCAAATATTTATATATGAAAATAAAACCCCTTTAAAAACAAATATTATTTTAATAAAATATATTTAAATGCAAATAAATGTTCTTATAAAATAACAAAATATCAATTTATGCATTTATGCATTTTTTTCTAAATATTATTGATATATATTCAATGTATGTTTTAAAATCCATCTTTTATGTTTTATAGACATGATATGAGAACAAGTTCAATGTTTTTGATAAAAGAAGTATTTTACAAAAAAAAATCAGATTTAATGCATTTTGAGGAAGAACCCCTTTTAAATATAGGTTATTCACATTTATAAGTTATATTTGAAAAATTAAAATTCTTTTTTTTGAAGCGGGTCATCAAAATTAAATTTTGATGATATATTGGTATTTTTCTAATAAAATTTATTTCATAATGAATATTGAAAAATGTTTCATTTTAATTCAGGAATGCACTTTCCTCTAATTTAATGGTATTGTTATATTACCTTTTTGTTTGATTTAAATGTATAATTATATATGTTTTTAAAATTAATCCAATATTTTTCATAGGATGTAATTTCACAGTGAATTTTGATATAAATACATTTAAATATTTTGATAGGTTTTACTTTTTAGAAACCACATTTTTTCATTCCGACAATGTGGTAAAATTTTAAATTAAAATTTTCAAAATAAATGAATTAAATTTCAAAAAACTAAAATAACTGGTTGTAATTATTATAAATATTTTGGTCTAATATGATCATGATATTCTTTTGTTAGTAATAAATTTAGTATTTTATTTACCATGGTTAAAAGCTAAATTAGGTAAATAAGGGTAAAATAATATTATAATGATATAAAAAACCCTGAAACATGACATAGTTTTATTGGATGAGATATGGACGACCAAAAAACCATCTTACAATCATTTGGCCTTTGGAATACACTTGGGTGTGATTATGACATTTATAACATTTGATTTAAAGTAAAGGAAAAATTATCATAAACATGACTCTTATTACAAAAAAAAATTAGTATGGCGTTATATAAGTGATTTCATATATTATAAATTGTAATTAAAAATATACAAATATCACCTACATCATTTTATTTAATATATAAATTTTATATATTAAATAATTTAATTTAATTATGACAGAATAATGAAGAAATTATTGAATATTAATGGAAGAATCAAATGTATGATATTATAAATATTAAAATAAATATTAATTGACATAATTTATTCATTCCACATATTTTACAGTTGAATATTAAATTTTTGTATTATTTTAATTTATTTTTATCAATAGAAACAATTTTTATGAATATATTTAAATTTTCATGTATAACTTGTGTCAAAATTGAAATAATTGATAACGTATAATATAAAACAGTTTATTAAATATAATAAAATTCCTTAAAATATAGGAATTGATGAAATGGAAAGAATAAGTTATAATAGTTTTTAAATGGATATTTTTATAGTATTTTGAAATATTATTTCAATTACATCTACACAATAATCTAAAAAACATGATATCATTATAAGTTTAAAAAAGGCCAAATACGCATAAAATAAAAATATAAAGATTAAATAATATTTAAAACGTCTCAAATTAAATTTTTATTATGGTTATTCATCCGAAAATTATATTCAATTCATGTTATGTTATTTTTGGACCATTAGGATCTAAAATGGACTTTATATTAAGTTATTATTTCAAGACTTTCCATGGGTGACCCTCCACTCTCCAAAAAAAGGAACCCACTATTCTCTAATAATTTCAATTATAAACCCTTCTGGAATGTACATGATCTACAAAAAAGTCTTCATAGAATCCCTACACATGTTCTTGAGGCTTTATTTAAGACATGACACAATTCATTGGTATGTTAAAGTGTCTTCCAAATGTGTTCAACCAAATAAGTGTTAACATTTTCTTTATGTATTTCTATTTCAAATATTCTCCCAAACCCTTCAAATCACTTACAACTATGATGAAATAATAACTCATGAACCCCCAAAATATATATAATTTATTATTAATTATCATCCCCTAAATCGATATCCTCTTCCATTAAATGTGAATGTAATTAATCTTTATTGTGTACGTTTGAACTATCACCTCCATGAACCGATATAATTCATTTTTACAGAAACGTCTATCAATACAATTTATAATGATGGAATAAATGTTTATATATTATATTTATGATATATTTTTCATTTTAGAGTAATAATATTTAATTTATGTTCTTACAGTCCATGATCATTAAAATGATAACGTTGTTCATGTGTACGTGTGAACTGTCACCTCCACCAAGAGATGTGAATCGTTTTTATTCACCACATGACTTTTATGATATATATAAATATATAAAAATAATTACTATAATTTTTATAATATTATTGTAATTATGTAATTATATAATAATAAATACCTTATTTTAATAATGATCAATGAAAAGTGGAAATAGTACACATGTATATGTATGACCTACAGACTCCATGATTATAATGTTGATCATTTTTTATATCATAAATGATTGGTTTAATTTAAAAAGCATAATTTTTTTATTAATTTGATAATAATATCAATAATATTATTTTGAAGATGATATAATTATTACTACATTGAGTATTGACATCAAGGGATGTTCATTTTCGACACAAGCACTGGATTTTTAGAAAACATCTGATTTGAACTTAAATAATAATATAATTTTTATACCAAGGTATTAAGTTATATACAATGAATAATTAATATGAAAATGGTTTTCATGAAATTATAAATTATCCTGATATTATTATTCTGAAATATAACCACTATACATAATGATTCACATTCAAGTAATGGGATTTCATCTTAATCTCCTTTTATTGAGGTATTTTTTGATACTATTCACATTTATTCTTTTATAAGGTTTATATACATCCATGATGAAATTTAATATCCACATATTATCTATAATAATGTTATTTATTTATTTGTTAAATAAAATAATTCATGGAGATTAATATTTAATTGTTTAAAGTTGTATGGGGAACCCTATACGTTTAAATATTTTGTTATCAAATATTTTATTCATTATATTAATTTACATATTTATTTATATGGTTATAAAAAAATTATACAAGAATTTTCTTTTCTATATTAAAATTATGTAATATTTTTCAAAATGGAATATTTTTATACAATGACTTTTACTTTATTTACAAAATGAAAAATATTTTTTTTAATGTATACAGTGACAACGACTTCTCCACCATGACAACCATTATTTTATATTTGGCATCCTCTATAAGCCTTAATGTTTTTAAGAGGAAAATAAATATCTTATTAATTTTTTTTGGATATGTTGGTATTTATGATGGGTCCGTAAATGAAATGGTGTTTTTATAAAGAAATTTTTTCATATGTTATTTGAATATATTTTGAAAATGGTTTTGTTATTCATGAAATGGTACTTCAGCATTATATGAAATGGGTGATCCGGATATAGCATATATGAAGTGTTGAACAACATTATAGATCATGAGTGATCTTGAAAAAACATTTATGAATGGTTTATCCATTTTTAGCTCTCAGGAGAGCATATTATAGCTTATAGAAAGGGTGTTCGCCATTATAGATATCCAATGTGGATGACAACTGTATGGTTATTCCCATTGGAATAGGTTTGAAAGGGTTTTATGTATAAGATTCACTAAGTATCCTAAATGATTTATAATTCCTTTCTATTGGTTTTAATTTTTTTATTGAGACAATAGTATGATTGTTAATCATGTAAAAATGTTTCGTTCCAATGGTCCAAAAAATGATAAATGGATTCCCATGTTTTAACTAGACATATGGTTTCATTATTTTTTATGTCCCTTATATAGATTTTGTTCTCATACCATGTTTTAAAATGTTATTCATAGGTCTTAGGATTGGAAAGGACCAAGACAGCGCCATGATGAATCTATGGAATATTTGTCCTAAAAGGGATTCTTGTTTTATTTTAAAAGGGGTTAATTTTGTGAAGAAATGGATAATAAATATATATTTCCACTTGTAATGTATGAATATAATTTGAAATTTTTTTTATTCACTAAAACTATATACATAAAATTAAATGGAATGTTAATTATAGTTCCAAAAAACTATAATTAGATATTTTTAAGGCATAGTTCTTATAGTTAGTATTTTTAGATGGTTTAAACAGCATTGGCGATTGGGATGTATATTTATGTGGTAATAATTTCATCTGTGTATATAATTATCATGTTTATCATAAGATCAATATCTAATATATCCCATTTGAGACTTTTTTTTTGAAATTTCAAGGGAATTATCATTATTATTAGAGACATTTATTGTTGAGGTAGTTATGGGTTATTATTATTATGGTGAAAAAAATAAGTTATAGAATACCCACTGTGGTTAAAATTTGTTATGGTTATTTTTAAATACTATTATCTCTTTTTGGTAATGTTAGTTGAATTTTATAGTTTTTAAAAAAGGTCAACATGATGACTCTGTGAAAACATGTCGCTTCGTACAATGATGTGGAAATCAAACCCACTACCAATGTGCAATATGAAATTATCATCTACCACATGCCTACGAGAATTCCCTTGTTAAAATGAATTCTTTTTTTAGTTAAATGAGTATATGGAATTTGAATAAATTGATTTTTTAAAATTATGTTATCAATGAGATATCCTTTGTATTGGAGAATGATTTTGGGATTTCATGATAAATTTATCGTGGAATACATTAACTGTTTTGGGAACCTTATATAATTATAAAAAATAGAATACTATGATATTTTAATATAGTAAAAATTGAATTATTTTATTGTAATAATCTATGATTTTATTTGTGGACTTATGGGAATTAGGTTAATTATGGGATTGATTAACCTATCACGATGATTTATTTATAATGATAATTAATTTTCAATATGAGTCTTTAAGAGTAGACGATGTTATTTCAAGATAAATATTATGATTTAACTTTTAATATTATGTCTTTAATTCCTTATAAATTATGGGTGTCAATATTATCTTATATTATTTCGAGTAATTTCATGTATAATAATTTATTGAATGGTCTATGTGGAATATTGTGTTTTACTATTGTATTTTTGAGATTAAAAGTAGTTTTTCTTCATCAAAAATGTTAATTCATTTTTCAGAATAGTTTTATTTTACCTTTTAATAACCATATTGGCCTTGGTTTATATTTCAAAAAAAGAGAAATATATAGTTAATAAATTATTGATTATATGATTTTATTGTAGTTGATTCTAGTGATTCAGGCAAGAAAGAATTCAACATGAATAATTCTTACGTGGTGAAAATGTCAAGTTTGTGGTGGAATTTGATTAATGGATGAATCTCTATATGCCAAGAATGTTTTTTACATATGTTATAATTTTATGAAGTAAATTAAATGATAAAATTTATTAAATGTATCATAAAATAAAAACATTTTCTATTATATTTTCCAACAACGAAATAATATACCGGTTAACCCAACATAATTTTTTCATTTTTTGATGGTTAAATTCATCCTCATCATGTTTTCTATCACCCTCCTTCAGAACATGATGGTTATTATTAATTTCATATCAAAATATTCCTACATGGAATCTGAGTATGTGTTATCTCAGGTTACCTTCACACGATCTTTTCTATATTTTAAAGTGGATATTTTATTAATATTTCTTCCAATTATGGAATTAAATAGTGGTATTTGGAAAAGTCATACATTAGATTCCTACATCAAGAAAAAATTGCAATGATGAAATTCTTAAAATGCATTGGTGCTATAATGTAACATTCAATGTTTTTAATGGGAGATAATATGTTCGATTTTGTACATGATATGCCACATCGAACATTAGAAAACCACAAAATATTATAATTTTACATTATTAAGTAATTTACAAAATGAAGGGTTTTAACAGTTTTAATTTATTTATGAAAATATTTTTTACACATGTATTGAATTAATTATTTTTTGAACAATTATTTATAAATGAAAATAAAACCCTTTTTAAAAATATTTTTTTCCTAAAAGCAATTTAAATGAAAATAATTGAGTTTATAAAAGAATTAAATCAATATTTATAGTTTTCAGTAATGATATACATATAAAATATATTAAATTTAACGTTTAAAATTCATCTTATTTATCTTCTATACATGATATAATAAAATCCCACTTTTCACATAAAACATGTACTTTTCAAAAAAATACATTTTTATTTTATTTTAATAGAGGAACCATTTAACATATTGTTTCTTAACTTATATTTTTTATAATTTAAAAAAACATCTTATTTGTATGAGGGACATGAAAATTTAATTGGGTTGAAATTTTGGTATTTTTAAGAAAAAACATATATTTAATGAATATTCATAAATAATGCATTTTAATTCAAAACTGTTTTTTTTCGTCTAATTTATATGTATTGTTTGAATATATTTTTAAATATATTTAAAGTATACATAGACTTTTTTATATCATTTAATCCATTTTTGTTCATTGTATGTAATTTCACATTGAATCATGATATAAACACAATTTAATAATTCGATGATTTTTTCGTTTTAAAAAACCCATTATTTAATTCCAATAATGGAATTTATTTTTAATTTTAATTATTCCACATTGGTGAATTGTATTTTCAAGAAATAAAATACATGGATGTAATTAGTGTTATAAATTTAGTTTAATGGGATCAAATTTTGTTTTGGTGAAAAATAAGGTTAGTAATTTATTTAATACATTTAAAAGATAAATTTGACTAATAAGAATAAAAATTATATTTATTAATATAAAACTAACAAAAAACATTTCCAAAAATTATTGGATGAGTCAAAGAAAACAAATAAAACCATTTGGATGAAAATGTTTACTTTGGAAGGGATAGGGGCATGATTATGATAATTAGAACATTTAATTTAAGGTAAATTAAAAATTATTATAAACATTAATCTTATTACTATAACTTTTTTAATAAGGGGTTATATAAGTGATATATTATATTCTAAATATTAATCATAAATATAAAATTATTACATAAATCATGGTTCTATATTTATAATTTTTATAAATTATATATATAATTTAATTATGACAGAATGGTGATGTAGTGATTGATTTATTAATTAAACAATAAAATAAATGATATTATGAATATAAAAAAAATATTATTTGACATAATTTATGCCATAAACTAATTTTATTGATGATTATGATATGTTTGGATTTTGTTAATCTATATTTTTTGAATGAATAATGTTGTTATGATTTTTTTTAAATTTTCATTTATAAATAGTGTCAAGATTAATATTATTCATAACATAAAATATAAAATTCTTAATTAAATTTTATAAAATTCATAAAAATATAATATTTGAAGACATGGGTATGATGAGTTATAATATGTCATAAATGACACTTCTTTTGTTAGTTTTACATGTTATTGTAATTACATTAACACACAAAGTGTAAATAACATTTTATCATGGTAAGATTTAAAAGGGTTAAAAAATGGTTAAACCAAAAAGATAAGGATACATAAATATGAAAAAATTGTATCATTTTAATAGGATGATGGGTATTAAACCCAAAATCAACTCACATGTTAAATAAATTTTTTTTTCAGGTATTTGGAATGAAATTGAATTATTAATAATATAATCTTTTAAGAGTTTCTAAGGGTGTCCCTCCCCTCTCCTATAAAATGAAACCCACTCTTCTCTAGTACCCACAATTAAAAAGACTTTTTTTCAAGAAAAATCATCCCAAAAATATCCTTATAATCCCTCCCCACATTTATGTGTCCATAGAATAGGTAGGGCAGCATTCTTAGAGGTGCAATGTATTTCTTCAAAGGTGATCAACTAAAGAAGACACATCATTTTCCTTAATTATATCTATTTTATTTCGTTATCCACATCATTAAAATCGTCAAAACCCATGATTAAATAATAAATCCAGCATCTTAAATACTCTGAGATGTTATTATGTTAATATCATCACATAAATGACTTTCCACTTTCATTAAATGGGAAAACAATTAATCGTTCTTGCGTACGTGCGAACTATCACCTCCAAAAAATAATATAATTTGTTTTCAATAACTGTCTATCAGGACATGATATAACGAGTGAATAAATGTTTATTTATAACATTCATGAAATATTTATCATCTTAAAACAGTAACATTTCATTTATTTTCTTACTTTTCAAGCACATTTAAAGGATAATGTCGTCCATGCATGCATGTAAACTATCACCTCCACGAAGCGTTGCATATCGTTTTCATTCACCATATAACATTTATGATATATATAAGTATATTTAAATAATTATTACAATATTAATAGAAATATTATCCTAATGTAATGGAAAAATAATAAATACCTTATTTCCATAATGATCAATGAAATATGGAAATGTTACTCATTTGTACGTAAGACTTACCATCTCCATGATGATCTTGCTGTTAATTATGCATAATATAAATTATTGTTTTGATTTTAAAAGTATAGTTGATGTATTAATGTTATTATTATTTCATTAAATTTATTCTTGGATGTGATTGAATTAAGAAAAAATTAACTATTGACATCAATCCATGTTCATTATCATATCAATTACTGAATTTCAGAAAAACGTCTGATTTTGAAATAAAATAATTATATAATTCATATAACATGGTAATAAGTGGTAAAAAGGAATAATAAACTTGAAAAATGTACTCAATAATGTATAAACTATCCTACATTTATTATTCATGAATATAATTATTGTACGTAAAGAGTTAGATTCAATGTAAGATATTTCATCATAATCTACTTTTACTGAGGCATTTCTTTATAATATACACCTTTATTATTTAATAATGTTTATATTTAGCCAAATTTTAATTTCATATCCAGATTTTGTCTATAGTTATTTTATTATTTGTTTTGGAAAATTTATTAATTCATGGATAGTAATATTTAAATGTTCAATTAATTATGGGACACCGTGAACAATTAAAGTTATAATTATTAAATCATTTCATCAGTGTATTAGTTTACACATTTTTTTACAAGGATATAAAAGGATTATATAGTAAATTTTATATCTATATTTAATTTCATTCAATTTTTTAAAATTTCAATCCATTTATTTGAATCATTTTACATTCATTACAAATTAAAAAATGAAATGTTTTTTAATATATACCATAACCACTAATTCTCTTCCTAAAGTACCGTTATTTGATAATTGGCTTCCTCTATATGCCTTAATGATTTTAAATGGAAAATAATTTCCCAATTTTTATTTGGGTATATTTTTATTGAAAATGGATCAATAAATGAAATGTTATTTTGATGTATAAATTTCATTGATATATGATAAGAAGAAGTTTTGAAAGGGGTTTGTGACTCCTGAAGTGGTACTTGAGAATTATATGAAACAAGTGAGGCTCAGATATCTTATACAAAGGGTTGAGTCCCATTATAGATAATGGGTGAGCCCTAAATGGATTATATGAATAGTTGATCCACATTGTATCTCATGTGTGAGCCCGATGTTGTGTATATGAATGGATGATCCCCATTATAGCTCACAGGTGAGATGAATATTGCTTATACGATGGTTTATCCTCATTATAGCTCTCCAATTTGGATGAATACCATATAGTTATTTCGATTCAATGTGGTCTGAAATGGATTTTTGTTTATGATTATCTAAGTCACCTAAATAAGTTTTAAATTATTTCTATTGGTATTATTGTTTATCTTTGAATAAAATGTATGTGTTTTATTCATGTGAAAATGTTTTTTTAGGCACTCAATGAACATTAACTTGGTTACCATGTTTTATCTAGTCCAATTGTTTCTTCATTTTTTGTATCTTATTGATATTTTTTGCTCATACCATGTTTTAATTATTTTTACCAGGTATTGATATTGGTAAAGAAAAAATAAGATTCCATGATGATTTTATTGAAATTTTATATTGAAAACATGTCATGATTTATTTTATAAGGGTTACCTTGGGTGAAAACATGGATACTGAGTAAAAGTGTCCACTTGTAATGTATGAGTTTACTATGTATGAGTAATTCTTAATTCCAAAAAACTATAATATTAATAGATAATCTATTGAGATTTCTAATAAAAAACATGAGAAAAATATATGTCTATGTCTGGGTCCCTATAAATATACATTAGGAAGGGAGGTTTTATATTATTAAATAATGATTATTTTATATATAAATCCGACTACATTTGGGGTATTAAATATAAAAATTGTTTTTGATAATTAATATTTTAATGTATGGATATGGTTGGAAAATAACTAAACCATAGATTAAATGTTTTTGTTTTAAGGTATTTTAAGACTCCTCTATTTAACATTAACTCATTTCATTATTTTACCAATACCACGAAAAATATTCTTTTTACCGTAATAAATTTTTTTGATTAAAAATAAAAATGAGAAAAAAAATGAATTTGAACATTATGATTCCAAATATGGAATCCATTTTACCAATTTACATTCCTTCAATTATAAAAATTAGAATCACGACTAAACCCATTGAAATGATGAAAATATTTTTTATGTGAAAATGATTCTATGTTTACAAATTTTTTATATATAATTTTAATGTGAAATTGATTCTAATGAAAAAAATTGTATTAAAATATGTATAGTTGAACTATTTTTCCTTTATAACCAATTTTTTATATAAATTATCAGCATTAATTATTAAGATGAAAAGTCATGTCTCAATTAAAATTCTACATTTTTACTATTCATCAAACAATAAAATTTCAATGAAACTTTACAAAAAATCACCCAAATATACATTTGATATTATTATTTAAAAATGAAGATAATTGTTTTAAAATAAAATTTATAAAAGTTTCAATAATTATTTTTAAAATAGGTTTGTCGTTAAATGTAGAAAAATATCCTTTTAGATAAATTTTGGTTTTTATGCTGAAAGTTGAATATATTTTTATCTTAAGCCTATAAAAACTATTTGAGGAATGTAATTTTATTATTTGATATAAAATATATAAATTATATTTTTATATTTTGCTAATAGTTACTAAATTAATTTAGTAATACTAAAAATTTGTAAAAATACTCTTCTATCGGTACTTGTGTTGTTACATTATCCCCCCTATAGAAATTTCATCCATGATATTTTATTCAGTTACTAAACATGTGGGGATAATTTCAATTCATAGAATATTTAGATTAACATATTATTTCTTTAACCATACAATTTCTCTAGAAAACTTTATCTTAGTTTATTAACTTGTTCCACAAAACATTTTCTCTATAGTTAAGAATATGAACAAACACTTCCTCAAATGAAAGGTTTTCTTCCAACATAATTTCTACAAGGAAAAATCATGATAAAAATCTATAATATTCTGTCATTACATTAAAAAATTTAAACATTGGGTACCTGGGATAAACATTGAGGCAAATCCACTCAATAAAAAAAACAAATTATGTCTTGAATTTCATATGGTCTAATGAATCATGGACTTAACATTACCTTGTTATAGAGATTTATTAGAACATTAACATTTTTATATATTATAAGAGGAATGATCAACTACCTCAAATCCAAGATTATTATTATTGTTATATATATTGATTATCATCTTATTCTGAGCATAATTCTTGTGTTTATAAATTATATTATACTTATAAAACATTTACTTTACAAATTTTAGTCCCAACAACTTTTTTTATCCTCCTTAATCCAAATAAAGCTAGAGTTTTACACCAGTTTCCTTATAATTCCTCAAACAATTCCATATATATATTGAAATTAAATACATTATTATAAGAGAACAATACCAAGATAATATGTTGATCCCAACTTCTATGTTAATATATCAAATAATCTAGAAACATATCCTCTATTGTTTGAATAGTTTTCTCAGGCTATACATCATATTGAGGATTAAAAGTATTGCTGAAATTTAATTCAGTTACCAATGTATTTTTTAGTTCCTTCCATAAATTAGAATTGAATATGGTATCATGATCGTATTCTATGTGGAGAGGAAATCAATGTAACCTAAATATCACCAAATATATTGTCAATAAAGTGGATCCAAAGAGATGGTATCTCGAATTAGAAGGAAATGTGAAGATTTATTTTGTCGATAAAAAATAACACAAAACACATTATTATCTCAAGATTTATTTGGAAATCCCCCTATGAATTATATTGAAATATTTTCCCATAACCATTCTAGAACATAAAAAGGACGAGGAATCCCCAATTTAATTTGATACTACGAGTTAACATAACAATAAACCAAAAAATTCATTGTAAATTAATCAATATAGATTTTTATACCATAAAACTATTAATTCTTATGAAGGCCTCTATATATATTTTTGCTTCATGGATTAATGGAAAATGGAAACAATTAGTTTAATTTAGAAACTCCAACTTCAACTGAGAATCACTTGGAACACAGGAAATCATTAACCAAATTGATATTTTTCAATCATGACATCGTTAATGATGAATGATGGATTTAACTCAAGAAATCATACATTTTTCAATGAGGGGAATTCATATAGAAATTATAATCCATAATCAATTCCAAAAATATCCTATGTCTCATGTTGGACTCTATTCTAGTAAATATAGACTTCAAATACTTACGATCAGTATATATTTCAGAATTGACTCCATATAAATGTTGAATCCAAATTTTCAAACCATAAACCAAAACAGTTAATTTTGAATCATGTGTAGTATATTTATTCTCGTGATGATTTAATCTTCATATAGAATATTTAGTTTAATGATTATTATACATCAAAATGAATCCAAATAACATAAATGAAGCATTATTGTAGAAACAAAATACCCATTTCTGTAGGGGAGGCCAAAACTAGAGCCTTTACCAATATTTTTTTAAATTTCAGAAAACAATCACCACATTAATTTTTCAGGATCAAACTACATCTTCTTCATGTAATGTTTGTAATGACCCCATGTTTTATTATCATAAATTCCAATCATAAAGTTATTTCATTTACAATAAACATATAGATAACTCAATACAATCTTCATAGATGATTCATGTATGAAATAGGAAGTGTTTCTAGTTGTTAAAATACATTACCAATTAAATATAAACTTGTCATTTGTAATATTAATGTGACCCTTACAAATAGTCAATATAAAAACATAACAATAAACTCACCAATGGAAGTATAAATAAAATTAATCCAAATTAAAAGTGAACATATGATATAATTATATCATAGTATATGTAAAAAATATTTTTAAAATTAATAATTTTGTTTTGTTATTTTTATCTTTCATAAATATTTAATTACACTTTTATGACTAATTATATAATTTAAAATAATATGTACATTCATAAAATTTATTTATAAATTTTTGTTTTGTTTTATTTTTATTATAAGTTAATTTAATGAGTCCTTAATAATTTTTATCAAATTTATAGAAAAGGAGTTTTAATGTTTACGTTTTTATTATAAAATTATTTAATGATTTTTATTAATAATTAAATTTATCATATTAAGAAAACTATTTTCATAAAATTGATTTAATTTTTGAATTCTAATCCTCAAAAAATAGTTTGGTTAAATATTTCAGAATTTTCTAAAATTTTTAACTTTCTTGTGAAAATTGGAATATTGTAATTTATAGTATATGTAAATTTATGAATTTATGAGTCATGCTTGAGTCATGGATGAAACAAGTGACCATATATTTAAATTCACCAGCACATATTACTTTTTTCCATATCAATATTCAACATTATTTCTTGTATTGACTAAAATAATAAATTAATGAATTAAATATTGATAAAACATCCCTTTATTCTCTAAAGATTCTCTCAAGGAAGATAAATTCAAGTGGTAAATTTCCCATTTCAGTCCTATTATTATCATTTCATGTTCGTTTATTTTTTATTCTAAGATCATCTAACATCATAAAAATGTTAAAATAACTCTAGTAACGTAAATATACTGTAATTTTACCATTATAATGTAATAATTCATTATCTTATCTCTTTTATCCTTTATTTATACTAAAAAATAAAACATCGTCCGAGTTGTGTTAGTTTATAACATTCAAGGAAAATTCGTTTTCAATTTATATTATCATCTTCAAGGCAAGAAAAAAAATATTTTTTATAGTTAAAACATATTAAAATATATGTATTATAACTTATTTAATGTTTTAAAATAATTTTTAATAAATGATAGTAATTTACTGATCCAAATGAGTTTATTGTGATAAAAAAATTGCAAAATTAATCAAAGCAATTATTATTAAAATTTAATCTAATGATTCCTCATAAAAATATATTATAAAATTATTTATATTTTTATTTTATCATCTATAATATCATTAATATAATATAATTACACATCTATGAATCCATTCCCATTTTACTTGAGCTTCCATACTTTAATAAAATCGAACCGTTCCTGAAAACTAATAAAATAAGAACTCCCGAATGATAAAATTTAACACAATAAATCATCAAAAATATCATGAATGAACATAAAAAATTTATAATAAATGATTATAATATATAAGTGGTAGTGGAATTATTAATTAATTAAAATAGTTTTTTTATCCCGGACATTGATATCATGTGAAGAACACCATCATACTTTAGGAAAGGGATTCTACCCGAACATACATTATTCATTAGTGTTAATCTTTATCTTTTTTTACCCTAATAAAATAATCTATTAATATTATGTGAATATTATAAATTATGTTTACATATTGAAATATCATTTATCATGATCTATCCCTCATTTTTGCGAGATTGATGTTTTGAAAAGGTTCTATACTAGATTTTTCTTGATAGGCAAACCTGATTTAAGGAAAATTATTGAATTCTTACCCATTTTCAAGTGAACACATTAATCAGTTCTAGGACCCCATTATTTTAATAAAACCATATATTTTATTATGAGAAAATTAATTGTTCAATTTTGGTTTTATATAAATTATAATTTTTTTCGATTTAAAATGATTTTTGATAATTTTGGTAAACTAAACTAAAATGTTTTTAGTTATCATGTTTCATAAAAATGTTATTCACATGTTATCACTTCATTTTTACATCACCTATCATGTTATATTCCTATTATAAATTTTTGATTTCCATGTATTATTTAATTCATTTATTTGATAGACACATATTTGTTACACCCATTTATTATTCTTTATGAAATGATTATGATACCCACTTCTTTCCATAGATATACATTATGATTTTATTTGATTACTCATGATTGATTATTTATGTGAAATAAATATTCATGAACATTATATGATGGGTGCATCCAGATTGAACTCCATTTCCTTGGGTAAATTTTATTCTCATGAGACATTATGTGAAATGGTATTGGTGGTTAGCATTGAATCATGCACCACGTGCAGCAGTCTTTGTGGATAGCATTGAGTCATGCTCTTATACATGCAACAAAACATGAATCATGATCCTCTTTAAGCGATAAGCCATTAATAATACTAATGTCCATTTTTATGGGGCTTCCACATTATTAAAATTCCATCTTTATATGATCCTTGGTTTTATATGTTATGATCCCTTATGATTATTGATTTTTATTACTCTTTATAACATTATATCATAACTTATAAGCCTTGTGATAATTCTTTATTCTAATTTATATTCACATACTAGGATGTTTAACTTATCCATTTTTTTCATGTTATCCCCAGTTTATCTTATGAATATGTATGAATATAACGGAATTTAGGGGATCATTTTGATGATTAATTAAAGATATGTTTTTGGTAATTTGTTTTCAGTTTTGATTACCTAGTATTCTATGAAACTATAATTTATGATCGTTAGATTGTAATTTTATGTTAAATTATTCTAAACATTATATAATTATATTTTTAAATATAGGGTCACTATATTTGGTATTAGAGTAAACATTTAGTTCTTTTGGATACATGGAATATAGAAGTTAAAATGAACTATAAGGATAATACTAGAATGAGAAAACATCCAAAATGTGGGGTAATTATAGAGTAAGGGGTTTATTAAGAAAATATGTCCTTGTCTGGATACAACTAGTTAAAGTTATTCAGGGACAAATGTTCCTCAGAGTGAAAACTCCAAAATGTGGTTTCTATATTTACATAGGGAACATGGTACATGACAATAGTCATTACTACACACCATGTTTGAAACTCCCCAGGGATGGGGTTTGGTAAATTCATGATCACATTACAAACTATTTGGGGGGGGAATACCAAATAAGAATATATGTTAGGACACCGATCATATATAAACTAGACTGAAACCTAGGGAATAACTAGTTAGGAAAATTAATTCCATTTAGAGTTTATCCTTTTGTGTTTAATGTTTTATTTTATTGATATGTGTTCAATCCCCCCTAATTGAATTTTATTTTACATAGATAATGTTATGAAAAATAAGTACAAGTACCAACAATAAATGTGATATGGAATGCGAAAATTTTCCTAATGTTTTTCCATATATGATGTAATGGGTTCTATAAACATTATGACAGTTTGAGACCAACTTACTCATGTAATTAATAATAAATTGAATTGCATTGAACACCCTCCTCCTCCATAAAAAGAGTATGCTTCCATTACTACCATTATGTGACAAAGTCCTCCCTTGTTTAGTGGATCTTCTAAACCCCTATAATAGGAAAAATGGATTAACTCCATTGAAAAACATTATTCGTACATTATTTCTCAAAGAAAAAGGAATTTGTGTTGGTGGTCTATTATTTTTATGGGGAAGCTGATCAGTGGTGGACACTGATCATAAATAATATGTATATAGAGGAAATTGATTCCATGGATTGGTAAGAATTAATGAAAATATTTTTTCAATAAATATTTTGCCAAATCCCTCTATCTCAAGATGGAAAGGGAGATCCATGGTCTAAAGAAGAAGGAAAATGAGTCTATCATGTTGTTTGAAGAAAACATTACCAGGATTATAAGGTATGCCTCCATCTTTTTCATGTACATTGAAAATAAAGTGGATAACATTTTTAGTGGACTAAATCTATGTATATGAAAATAATTAGTGGTTTGGGACTATGAAATTTATGAGAACATTTTACTTTGTTACCTCAATGTTTAAATAGAAATATGAAACTCTCAATGGTATTATGGGACTTGTGATAGGAAGAGGAAAATACAGTTTAACATGTATGGAACAACAAGAAATTCCCAAGATGGAAAGAAGACCGAACATACCACATGTCCAAATTTGGGGAAGAAGAATCCTAGGAACTATATATAGGGAACCAATAAATGCATCAAATTTGGAAGAATAGGGATTATTTCTTAGAATAAAAAAAGTTATAAAAAAATCCCACTAACAGGGATGAATAAAGGAACGTTTAAATCAATACACATCCAATAGTGTAGTGTTTCAGCTGCAAGGACCCTAGTCATATTGAAAAGGAATTCCCTAATCCTAGGGTTCTTCAAGGCAGTAAACAATAACCTCTAAGGCCAAAATAGAGGGGTTTTTCTCCCACTTTATCTGATATGGATCTAGATAATGATATACTGACATGTGCGCTAATTATTCAATCAAGAATAGTTAATGTAATATTTGTTTATGGTTCTATGTATTCTTTCATATCATTCATGTTTATTATACGTGTTCAAACACCCCCGCAAAATTTGGAGACTGATTTATGTGTGAGAGTAATTAATGGGGAAATTATTGCATCCGAAGTTCAAAACTCCCCCCATGTTAATGTTTTTTGTGATGAACCACCCATAAAATCATGTCATTTGCCCATTGGTAGAGTTGGATATTATTTTTGGAATTTATTTTATATATTTATACAAATAAAACATAATTTTTTTGGAAAGAGATATCACTATTTACACCTAAAGAATCCTACAACTATTTACAAGTGAAAGGAGGAAGATGAATCCATTTTAGAATCATTGTATCATTTTATTGAAATTACTACCATATTAATATGCATATGTCACTAAAATGATTGAGACAACAAATATGATCTTGCTCGAAGATATGCCCAATTGGATGTATTATATTTATGTATTCCCCGAATAGTTTACTTGTTATCCACCAGACCGAAAAGTAGAGTTATAAAATTATTTTATTCTTGGTTATATACCAATATGAAAGATTCCTTATATAATCTCCATTTTTTAACTCGAAGAGGTGAAGAAGTAGTTACTATAGAATCTATGCTAGGTTTTTATATGCTCGAGTACTTCACCCTAGAGTGAGCCAATCTTATTCATTAAGAAGAAATATAGATCAACGCACGTCGACATTGATTATCATGAGAACAATAAAATCACTATAAATAATAATTATCACCTTCCATAGATAGATTACTTTTTAGATTAGCTATATGGGGCAGGCTATTTCTCTAATGTGGTCCTCTAAAAGGGATATCACAAAGTAATGTTAAGGAATATATTTACATGCTTTTATTTTGAAAGAGGTATAAACACTATTAGTTCATAGTTATTTCCTTTGGACTCACTAATTATCTTAGAATATTTATGTATCTATTGAATGGAATCAATATATATTACCCTAAAAAAAATTTTGTAGTATTTATCAATGAAATTAGGATATACTCTAAGAGAAAGGAGGAAAATTCAAAGAATTTGAATATTGTGTTCAAGATAATGTAAAGGAAGAAACATCATGGATATTATAATAAATGATAGTTTTGGATTGGTGATGTATCATTCACAGGGAATGTAATCACAAGAAAAGGAACATCTATGGACCCTTCCAAGAGAAAGGCAATTATAGAGTTTCCCATGCCAATTTATTTATTGGATATCAATAACATTATTAGAATAGATGTGTATTATGAATTATTGTTTGACCACTTCTAATGATTTTCAAAACCATTTACTAATAACACATTTAAGGGAGGGACATTTTTATAGATTGAGGATGAAATGAATGATTTGAGGAGCTCAAAAGAGGCATATCACAATGCCAGGACACATTATCATGATAATTGGTGTACACTTTGTGGTATAAAACCATGCTTAAAATAAAGGATTATTATTTAGACTAATGAAATACAATAATTTGATTTCAAAATTCTCAAGGTAGTCGAAAATTCCAGAGAAAAACAATCATACGATTGAAATAGATTTGGACGATGGGATCATTGCATTCAAAATATGGTGACATTATCTATATGGGGATAAGTGTTCTTATATATTGATCACAAGTGTCTCAAATATATATTCATATAGAATTAGAAAAATATTTTCAAGGGAAGATGGTTAGAGTTCATCAAGTATTACTAAAACTCAGTCAAATACAATCAAATTATGGAAAATAAGGTGGAAGCTGCTCTATGTAGAAAGGATCCTACATCTTTATCAATGATGAGAATTGAGAAGGATCCAATATTATTAGATTTTTATAGGATGTACATGAGAATTGTCATGGTTGGATTGTCATATATCCTCTCCCAAATGATACCTCAACCACGCCTCAGGGAGAATATAAATGATGATCAATGGAATGATGTAGAAATTCAGAAATAAGTGGACACTGTCAATAATGAGAAATCATTTGTGTTCAAGACATATGAGGAAGTGGTTGTTATATTTAGGTCATGATTATGTGTACCATCAGATCTATATTTCATAAAAGATCTTCTCTATGGTGCATAAAGCTCAACCTTCTTTATTTACCCAAGGAGCACAATGATGTATTGTGATCTTCAAGAGAAATTTTGGTTTGACTATATGAAAAAATAGATTTCTTAATATAAATTATTTTACCTGTTATGTCAACAAGTGAAGTATAAAAGACAATGGATTAAAGGGGTTATACAACCATTGTCCATACCAACTATTATGTTGGAGAACATCACCATGGACTTTGTTACTGGACATCCAAGTAAATATAGATGAAATATTTCTATATGGGTGATTATAAATTGTCATACAAAGACAAATCACTTTAAAAAAATTCATGTTGAATTATCATTGGACCAACTATCACAAATATATATTAGATAAGTTGTATGGTTTCATTGTGTACCTCTATTGATAATATCTGATTATGATATGAGATTCACCAAGATGTTCTAGAAATGTCTCCAACATTCTCTAAGAAGTAAGCTGTTATACAATACATCATATCATCATCAAACTGATGGCCAATCTAAGTGAACTATTCTGACATTGGAATACATGTTCAAGGAATTCTTAATGGACATAAGTGATAGATGGGACCAACATATTACTCTGGTTGAGTTATCTTACAATAATAGTTTCCACTCCATCTTACAAATGTCTCTATATGAATTCCTTTATGTGACTAGGTGATGAACCCTAGTGTTCTAGGATGATGTCAGGGAATGTAAGCATATAGGACCAAAAATTGTTGAATAATGGTGGAGAAGGTGAAAACCATAAAACAACAGATCATGGTAGCCTATAGTCAAAAAATGTGTTATGGAGACAATCATCGATGAGAACTGGAGTTCAATGTTAGAGACATGGTATTTCCTATGCTTAGCTTTATGGAAGAAGGGCTTTGTATTTAATAAGATATGGAAGATAATCCCCATTTAGAATGACCCATTTTATACCTTTTCTCATGTTGGAGATATTTTTTAACTTCTAGAACTTTCCACAACCATGTGTAATGTACATTATGTATTCCACGTATCACTCTTAATACATACATAAAGGATCCTTCACTGGTACTGACATTAGAGGTTGTATACATGGATAATGATATTTATTACATGGAGAATGCAGTGAAGATATTAGATCATATTGATAATATTCTATGTAACAAGGCTAATCACCTGGTCAAAGTATAATAGGGGATCCATATATTCGAAGAGGAAACATTGGATCTTGAGGAAGGGATGTAGGAAAAAAATCCAACACCTGTATCAACCTTATTTTTTGAAACTATTGTATAAGGGAAACTATCATAAGGGTGGAAGAATGAATTGATCTAATGTTTTTTCAATGGAAATTAAAGTCTTGAAATTACTTCATATGGTATAAACATGTATAGAACACAATACAAGAGTTATAAATGATCAATGAATGAAAGAATAAGGGTTTGTAGATGTAATGTAACCAATAATGATCAAATAGTTTCTTGATTTTTGGGATTAGTAATGTAACCCTAACAAATAGTAAATTTGAAAATTGAACATTAACCTGACCAATGGATGTATAAATAAAATTTATCTATCTTATAAGTAAATAATTTATATAATTATATCATTGTATCACCAGAGTGTTTTGAACTTGTTTTAAGTAATTACTATTGTCGTACACCAGTTCCAAGTTGATTCAAGTTCAACATGGTGTTTTTAGGTTTTACCCCTATGTACTTCTTTTGCAACACCACATCTTCTTATAGTATACACAAATGGATATATTTTCATGATAATACACATTATATATACTTACAAAAATTTATTGATGTTTTCATATACTATTTCTTATTCCTATGAATTTTATTGTAGTTTTCTAATTATAATCCAAAAAATAAATAAAAATACCCTTTCATATAATTATTACAACACTAACCTTTATTAAACGATATTTAATGGTTTATTATATAATATTACACTTCTTTCATACTAGATTATTGATAATTCTATTGTCTTTTAGAATTAGGTACATTACATAAAAACATAAAACATGAAAATCCACATATTTGTTGAAATTTGTCTAAACAAACTCTGACATAAAAATGTATTAGATAACGTGGGGATATATATAAGAAAGGGGTGAGATATAAATCCTAGAAAGGGAATAAACATTGAATAACATGAAGAAGATAATAAATTGATTACACAAGGAATACCAATGGAGACGAAAATGAGTGATATTCATAAACCTAAATAGTGAGGCATGATATAAAATGATAATAAAAAGACCACATCAGAAATGTGGCAACAACATAAGACACTACATACAATAAATAGGTCATGTGTAACTCCCAAGAAATCATGAAGGAAAATTTTCCATCATGGAATCTTGTTTAATCCATGTCCCAATATGACATCTCATGTGACAAGACATTACTAAAGGCATTGGATCACTATATAATTATTGGTACAACTTGAACATTTATTTAATTATCATTCTTTATTGTTCCACTTAGATCAAATAATAGGGATACATTCAACATTAGAATTTTTTAAATGATCAAGTACTGAGGAACAAATAATTTTATGAAATCATTTAATGAACTAGAAGTGTAGGAATTTGATCACCCTTAAGAATAACTAGGAATGGTATTAAACACTCAATTGTTTTGGCATTGAAAATCATGGAGAAAATTTGGAATCATAATAACATCATATTAAAAATTAATAAAATGGGATTGATAAAAGAAAGAAATGACTCGAATAATTTTGGCATAAAATTGTATGTAATATGGACAGGTAAATACCTATTACAAAATAATAATAATGAAATCGACGGAATGAGAGAACAAATAATACTGAATAAATAATTGATGGTGAGTATCCCTTACATGAGTGTATGACAAAAAATGATTGGGAGAATATTCATGAGAGGGAGGGAATTCCTTTGGAGGATTATATAGATGGGATAGAAGTGTAAATATGTACAAAATATATTTTGAGTGAAAATAAAAAAAATACTTTGTTGATTAATATTTAAAAAGGGTTTAGAAATTATTATCATTTCTAAAACATATGTTTGGGAGGTTATTTAATAGAATAACCAGAACTAAAAAACACACCATGGTTTTTACACCGAGTTTCTACCGAATGGGAATGGTTTTAAATATTTTATAACTCAAATAGAGGAACTTCTAAAAATAATAACCTTACATATATGTAATCTAGTTATACTCCTAATCAAATGATTTTAAAACCTTAAAACATATTATTTTTTTTGGAGGATTCATAACTGCTTTATTAAATTAATATAATAAACATTAAATCACAGTATTTTAAATTTAAAACATAGATCTTGTCGTGGAAACTGATTTTATTATTCTAAAATTACTTTTGGTTCATTATGATTTTATAAAAACATAGTATTTTATTAAGGATTTGTTTCACCCAAAAATTCTAGTGTCTTTGAGAATCATGAAAAATTCACAATTAGATAATTATGAGGTTATGAATATAAAAAAACACTCATTTTATCACACTAATTTTATAAATAAGAGTATTTTTATTTTTAAAATAATAATTTACATTTATTGATAAATGTTTTGGTTTTTCACAATAACGGGTCTCGAACACATATAAACATAAAATTTGACGTCATAACAATTATAAGATCATTTATATTTGGTAAAATTATTCAATAATAATATATTATTAGAATAAAAAATATTTAGAAAACCTTTAATACATCAAAAGAAACTCTTTAATTGAATTTAAATATTAACAAAAAATAATTTTTTTAATATATCAAAATTGAAATCATTTATAATGTAAAATTAATCATTTGAAAATTTATTCATTAATAAAAATTAAAATGTACATACCCAAATTTGGTGGGTCGTGATATACATCCCTCTAATTGAATAGTAAATTACCTATGATTATGGTTTGTGATGGTTACTCATTCATGGGATCCTTCAACTTACATGGTTTGGTCGGTGATCTCATTGATCATGAAAATCTACCACAAACAGTTTTCTGCTACTTTAGTTGTTGTACATCATCTCCGTGTTGGTAAAGGGAAAAGGCCAGAGATGCTATCTATATTGTAATCTAGGATAAATGTGATTAATATGTTACAATATTATGGGTTGAGGCCAGGACATATTTTTTCAGTGACAATTGGATTTCATCAAACCATATATTTATAATAATCATGCGATCAATGTTCAACAACTATATTATTAATAGTAATTATTCTTAATTGTATTTTTAATATTATAGGATATACTAAAACCATATAATTGAATGGTTTTTCTATAACTATATTACTTAATAATATATTTAATTAAATCATAAGGTGATTTTTTGTGTATATATGTTTGGGCCATTAAAGGGTAAAACACCATATTAAACTCCCTCCTTATATACTTTAAAGTAAAATAACATTATTCAATGTATAGTAGAGCTTTGATGGGTCCACCTTTGTTGTGTGCTATATCAGGATCACCCATTATTATGAAATATATTAAGCTTACCAACCATCATCAATAATTTCCTTGTACCAGACATGAATATATCAAAATTAATCTTTAATTTTACTCATTAACTTTATAAAAAAAATTCCTTTATAGTTTGATTTAACCGTGGAATTGAAATGGGGTTCATGACAATCTCTATAAATCCTTAATCATAGGACATCAAAATAAATGATATGGATGTATTTAAGAAATCCATCTAAGTCAATCAGTCATTAAATTTGTGAACATTTATAAAAATACATTTAAAAGAAGATTTAAATAATTTCATTAAATATAGGGGAAGAAACAATTCTTCATGACATATAAAATCAAACACATTAATTAATATTAACAAAATAATTTTCTAGGAAAATTAATTCATAAAAATTTAAATTAATATTCAAATAATTAATTATATTTATGATGGTGTAAAAATACATCAATATCATAATTGATAAAAATAACAATTAATTTTATACATTTTTCATGGGATTCAAATTTATCCCGTGATGAAACCATTAATGAATTTCCAATTACAATGGTTTAGAAAAAAGGAAAAATAAAATATATCTTAATGAGTCCATATATTTTTATAAAAAATTAATCTTGTGATAAGATAAATTATATGGAAGAATAATTTACATAATAATATTTAAAACCTTTAACGAATGGTTTAAACAAACCAATTATAGTCCATTAAATTAAAAAATCCTATGAAATTAAAAATATAAAAATAAACATAATCTTTCATGAGAATAATCGAGTTATGATGTTATAAATCAAGAGTAATTATTGACTTCATATAATTGATTAGAGTTGCATATATCAAAAAATGTCTCAATGAAAGAATTTTTAGATGGGAATGCCTTTTAATATGGATAATGCTTGAATAAAAAATATACTAAATTAAGGAACATAAAATCATTGTGTAATATAAATAATTTCCCTCAAATAATATATAATTTTTTTATATATTATTAGTGCACCATATAAAATAAAATCTAGTATGAAATATGATTTATTTAACAAATTAATGAAAATAAGACCATCAAAATCCTTATAAAATTAATATAATTTGGAATCAGAAGCTGGTAATGTTAAAGTCTTATGAGGTGCACATGAGCCTCTACCCAGTTGGTGAGGTATCCTTAACTGCATCCACAAGAGTACTATACACTATGTGGGTACTGTAGAAGAACTGTACAATGTACATGTACTGTAGCAGGTTGTACATTGTGCGGGTACGGTAGCGGTAATTGTAGTAGGTAATGTTCTGTACTGTAGTAATTGGAACTATTTACCTTGGGCCACTAGTTTGGGCTTAGAGTCCTTAGGGGTTTCTTCCACCCATGCCATTGGGTCAGTAGGGCTTTCGGACCATCTTTATGGCCTTTGATCCACCCCAAGGCCTTGGACCCCAATGCAGTAGCCCGAGACACACTACAAAAAAAGGAGCATCCCTAGAAGAGGACTCAAAGCAGGTGCGCTCACCAGAGAAGAGACAAATTGATTTTTTTTATAATGAGAGAGTATGGCTATGCCATCAAGACCAGACTGTGCTTCCATAAAAAGAATATACAAATAGCCATGTGAAGGTGGAAAGCTACTATCATAATGTAGATGTTGGGGAGGGGAAGTTTCTTGTAGAGAGTCTTGTTTAATTCCATAAGACCTTCAGGTCATGTAATCTCCAAAGCATACATGCAATGTAATCTATGCGCCTATGGGCCTTGTAAGGGTTATTGCTCATCCATTGAAGGATGGGTTATCAAAAATTAATAAAAAATTAAGGCCTTTGGACCATTCGGAGTTAATGCCTATGGAGGATATCGAACAAGTTACAAAAACTATATACTTCTATCTGAAATTATATGTTTATCTGGACTCTGATGGGGACACGATGGATGGGTTTTAATCTATGTTGGGAAATCAATTAAACTTGATCATTGGGATTTTCTATGTTGATAGGTGCGTAAAAACCATGACCTATGAATACTACTATAATAGTCAAAAAAACTATTTTTACGTGATCTTTACGTAAGGCAAAGAAAAACGGGACTCAACAAAGGCAATATGAATTATAAATTATTGAAGGTGATAAGATATGTTCTGGTATGTTAGGTGATCACACTCCCACTAAAGGAACTATGGATACTAGAGTAGATTTCAATTAGGTGTTCTGATAACCAATGTATGAGAGAGCCTCAAACCAAGTGGCAGACATGGGTGAAAGAAACCATGCAGAATAATTTGAGAATGATATTCACTATAAAGAGTAAATTTTAGATGGAGACAATGATTTAAAAGAATACAAGTATTATTTCAACATAATATAATAGAGATCAATTAAAAATGAAATTAATTAAGAGATATTGGTGTGAATTAAAAAACAATACCACACAATATTAATGAATATTAATGAAAGGATGATTATTGTGGTTGAATACATCCAAGCCAGGGACATGTTGACAGATCATTTTAAATATCACATGAATAATGATCCAAAATCATAGGATAATACACTTAATTTTGGGATTAATAGGGTGTTTGGATATAATATTCTTAGTATTATCATTAATGATTTTGTGGGTTCTTTTTGTTGTTAACACCCTTGACTTTGACTGGTGTTGGGTTCCGACATTTTCCACAAAAGTTCACAAGGAATAAAAAATTAAATATTAATTCAATGTAAAAGGGTCATTAATGATATAATATATAATTATGCTTCATATACTCATTTTAAAAGGATATATGTTCATAATATGAGACATTTCATAATGTAATAATATTGAGATGACTAATCATTACAAAATTTATATCATTAAAATTACCATTAATAAATGAAGTGATTATGATTAAAAATTGAAAAAAAAAATTATACATTAGAAACAACAAAATTAATTATCATTTCACAAATAATTTTGGAATAAAAAATGTAACGATATAGAAGTATACCCCAATTAATTGAAATTGAGTTAGAAATCCTCGTACATTATGTCTGAACATTCTGTATATTCCCTTTACCTAATAAAAAATTAAATTATACTAATTTTATAATTTCTTATAAAATTTTATAAATGTATTTTCCTATCATAATATCTATTATTGGATTTATTAAAAATAATTATATAGTTATGAAAACATATAATTTAATGTCTGATGTTTTGAGGGCATTCAATTCATAATCCCCAAAAATAATTTGATCAGTTGTTAATGGAAAAAGGGGATATTCTCCCATCACTAATAGAATAATAATTATAACATTATTATAAATTTTTATATCAAATAATATTTTAGGCCCTTAGAGTAATGAATCCATGAAAAATAAAATACATTTTCTTATTTGGTAGTAATACACATGTTCACACAAGTGATGGTTTTTATATTTATAATGGTGTAAAATAACAAAATAAAATAAAATATTTCCTTTATAGTATCATTATTATGTTTTAAAAATTAAAATTCATAATCAAATTAATCCCCATGACCATTCATGAGAGTCTGTTCATGAAGAAATGATGTTTATCACATTATGGAGATGGTATCCTATATACATGTGTTATGATCTATTTGTAACGATTAGAATGGTATGAATATAAATGATGTACTATATTTCCCAGATCATAATAGTGACATTAATATTTTATTTATAAATTAAATATAACATAATAAAAGAATGAAAGTTGGTGACGAGAATAAAAATACTATATTTCATGATGTGGTTGTCCACACATATACCTGAACAATGGTTCTTTGTCCCATTTTATAGAAAATAAGATGAATTTGGTTATGATATTAACATAAAAATATAAATTTATGTATTATATTCATGTTATTATAATGGAAAGGATAATTTATAAAACAGATATGTATAATAAGAAGTAAAATGAAAACCCTTGGGGTAAGGTAATCACAGCCTCTTTGAATAACCCCATTCGGATATCTCCTTACTGACCTAAGGGATATACTTTTATGAAGTAATATAAATCTAGAATATATCTAAGTATTTTTATAATACATTTTTGATGTTTTTTTTCAAGATAAATCCGTTAATAATAAGTCTGGGGATTATAGGAGGGTTGTTGTCTTTATATAAGATAGGAGAAGTGAACCATTATAATTATATAAATAATTTAATTAATATAAAACAAATTCATCCTCATCTGATGAAAAAATAGAAATATTTTTATTTTAGTGTATATGTAAGTTGAAATAATCTCATCCAATAAATATTTTAAATTTTTATATGATGGTCTAACAATTATACCTTTATTTTAACCTATTTTTAACTATTTTAAGGATTACGATGATGAAATTGTTTTCTATGATCTAGAAGAAATTATATTTAAAATTAAATTATAGGTTACCTATAAGATGAAAACATTTTATATGAATAATCATATTCCAATCAATTGGATAAAAATAATATTTTTTTGAATTTTAAATCATTAAATAAAATATTTTTTAATATAAAATGCCATTATATTAATCCCTAGCACAACTCAATTAATAATCTTTTAAAAAATATAAATCCATTAATATTGTTAATATATAAAGTTTTATAATAAAAATAATAAATTATAAGTATTGAAAAAATTAATGGAACATATAACTCAACCAAAAAATAATATTTTTTATGTTTTGAAAATCGATAATTTTATTTTTATACTTCATGCACAAGTACAATGATTTTATATATTAAAAAACCTCATTTAAATAAATAACAAAAAATGTTATAAAAAATACAATGATTAGAAATATATTTATGATATTATAGTTCATGATGTATTATATACAACATATAAATGAACAAAGATACATTAATCAAATCATGTCTCAAAAAAGGATGGTTGAGATATGAAACCCTTGAATCATGTATAATACGGATATGAAAAATTCATTTAACGAATGAAATTAACATTATTCTATAAAATATATAATTTCTATGAAATAACATTTTAAAAGATGTTCATGTGGATGTATTAATCAAAATAAAATAAAACCTTGTTCATAATATGAATTATATTTCAAAGAATTAAAATTAAAATAATGAAAACCCTTATTACATTTATAACATTTGAGTGAATATATCAAGAAATATATGATATCAAAAGTGATTTAGATATCATGATAAAAGGTCCATTCAATTTATAATCTCTTAGTAAGTAAAAAATAAACCTTATAAAAGGATGAGGGTTCATAATACATGACGCATCCTAGAGAAACAATATTTGGAAAAATAGTAAAAATAATGATCGTATCATTAAAGTAAAAATTAATTAATTACATTATTATGTATAATAATTGAAAAAATGAAAAAAAATATAACATTACAAATTAATATTTCAATTAAAACATAATACTTGTTAAAAAAATTCAGTTACGTATAAGTATAACATCAGGAATGTTAATTGACTTAAGAAACCCACTACCATGTGTCCCAACATACAATATATGTACTTTTAATATTAAATAATGAATAAAAATTAATTTTTTAATTTCATTATAATGTTATTAGTTATTTTCCCTTATCATAATCTCACTTATTTCATTTATTACCATACTTAATAAGTTACTTTTTCAATTTTTGTCATATTAGTCATTTTGGGGATGTTTTATTCATAATCCCCAAAACAACTATGATAGGCTGACCATGGTTAAATGTAAAATTGTTCCATTATGATAATAATGTGAATAATTACAGGATTATCATTTTTATATATAAACGTAATTGTTTAGAGAAATCCATACAAACCAGTCATGAAAAATAATATACATTGGATCATGATGTCGTAGACTACACGTACATATTAGCACTATATTTACATTTCATTGGATCAAAATTAAAGAAATAGAAAATTATATTATATTTCAATAACCATAATAATAAAATAATCATAAAAAACTTCATTAATTATATCCCCATGTCTACACACGAGATTCGGTTCATGAAAAATTGTTGTACATCACTACGTCGAAATGGTTGTCTTTATGTATACATATGATATTATTGAATTTTCAATGAATTTAATTGTATGAATATTGATGATATATTTTATTTATATAATAATAATTATATCATTAATATCATATATTTACATTAGATCTATAAAAATAACCAACAATGAATGGGTGTGATAAGAAATGAAATATATCAGTTCGTTTGGTGGTAGTCCACAAATACACAAGAAAGAACGATTCATTTACAATTCTATGGAAGAGGATATTAATAATGTTAACATATTAGAAAAATAAAATCCAAATATATGAGATATAATTATTTAATTATATCATATTGTTTTGTATATAATTGGAAGAGGAAGAATAATATTTAAAATGAAAAGGATTGGTTAGGCTGATTACCACCTCATTGAAGAAACTCATATAATTCCATGATTATGAACCCTAAAGATGGTATTTTAATTTAAATACCCATTCATATTTATCATAATGATTCTTCCTTACATTATTACATTGGTTTGGTTTCACGGAATCCCCTCTTGAAGGAATGAATATTTTAGATGTATTAGAATCCTAGATTAAACACATGTCACCCAATTTATATTGTGAATTGAAAATGAAACATAATATATTAAAAAACAATATTCTCATAATTCCGGAAATAATCAACAAGAATTGACCCTCATATCACAGGGTATGGAAACAAAATAACTGTAACTTAAAATTCTTAATTGGGTTTAGTGCATCATAAGTGTTAATGAATCAATGAGCATAATTAATATGGAAATATAAATAATTAAACAGATATTCATTGTCATTAATACATTTTTTATAAAATGGATCCCAATTTTAACATCATATGAAATATATAATGTATATAATAATAACATAATTTTTAATGAAATGCTTAATTAATGGATGTTAGGTATCATGAACCTGAACCACTACTATCAAGATCTTCCACTACATAGTCTAATATTTCGGGGTAAAACCCATTTAGTTTGTCCACATTGTTCTACCCAAAATACGACTAAATCAGCTAAGGTCCTTTATATGTATGGTCCCTACCCATTTTTCATGTCTAAATCATTCCTTATATATCAAATAAATGAATAAAAAAGATTATTTTAATTTAAAATATCCCATTACACTTTGATACATCTGAATACTATTATGATAATGAGAAACATGATATATCAATGGGGATGTAAATACATGACATAAAATAATGCGGGTGTATAACATTAAAAAAATGAATCTATAAAAGGACATTGATACAACATACCTTACAAATATCCTATCTTTAATCAAATGAATAAATTATTTTATTTGATTTAATTACTCGTAAAAAAATTTGAAATAAAATATGAGATAATCAAAATTAATTTCACAGAAATCTTTAAAATTAAATAATCAATGAAATAAAATTTTAACCCAATGAAGGAAAATTACGTTATGAAATACCTAAATAATTTTATTATATCTAATCATATATACCATTAATATCATAATTATAATGTGAAACATTTAATTCCTGAAAGATAATAAGATTCATGATATGATATATCAAATGGGAGTATAAATATTCCATAGATGAGGAATAAAAGGATGTAAATTAATATATCTCATAGAACTAAATGTGAGATAAGAAAATCATTACATCATGATTCAATTTAGTGTAAAATTATTTTATATCTTGAATATTGGTTTATATAAATTTTATAAAACATTATGTAATATTATTAATAATTATAATATCATATTAAATGATTTAACTACATATTATTACCTATTAATTAATAATTGTTTCATTATTTTATTGGTTTTGGGTTCGTTAGATTCAAGGTTTCATGATCTATTAATTTGTGTAAAATTATTGAGGTCCATATAAAAAGGTTTTATAACTATAAAGTGAACTAAAATATAGTCAATTAACTATGAAAAGTTTAAATGGTTAGTATATCATATTTCTATCTTTCATGAAGATTATTTAATTGATAAATGTTAAAAATAATTTTTTGTAAATTTTGGTGGTTTTAATGAACACCATGGAATAGATTTGTTTTAATTAATATTAATAATATATATTAATTACCGAATAAAAAATAAGTTAAAATAAAAATATTACATTATAACTCAACCCGAAAAATTGTTTTATGACCATCCATTATGGTGGTAATTGAAAACCAACCAGTTCATTATTCATGAAGGTTGTTAATAATCTTGACATGGGAAATGGATTAGTTTCTTAGAATAATATTGGGTAAGAAAAGTTATGTTTAAAATAGAATATTAATAAACATATAACTCTAATATAAACATTATTAATTCAATAAGGATTCCTTAAGACTTTTCAGTTCCTATATTTTTTGAAAATAACAAACACTCTATCTTAAGGAAAATTATATTTTACCTAAAAATTATATAATTTTGGAAAATTTTACATCTCTAATAAAATTTTATTTGTACCTAGGATTTCATTGTTCATTTTACTGTCTCTCTAAATCTAACACATTTTATGTTGAATTCTAGAAATCATTTCCACATATAAAACCTAGGATTTTTAAAAATCCTTGGTTATAGATTGTTATGTTTTCAGGATATGAATTATCTGTAAATCATTATCAGAATTCTATGAAATTTAGACACCAAATTTTATTAAATTTATATCAGAATTATCTGAATTTAAGGCTCTGGATGATCTGAGATTCAGTCTCAAAATTATCTGAAATTCAAACACTGAATTCTATGAAATTCATACACTAAATTCTCTAAAAATCGGACTCTGAATTCTTTGGAATTCCAACTCTGAATTCATAAAATAAGATGTATAATTCCTCCAAATTTAGACTCAAAATTCTTCATAATTCATATACTGAATTTCTCAGAATTTTGAATGTAAATTTCATAGAATTAAGACACAAAAATCATTAGAATTCATATGCAAAATTCATTAGAATTCATACTCCTAAATCTATAGAATTCTTGTTTCAAATTCCTTGAAAAAAAGAATCTGAATATATATGATTTATAGTCTCTAATGGTTTATTTCCTTAGACTCCGAAAATTATTTTTCCTTGGACTTTGAAAAATATATTTGTTTAATAATCCCTATTTTTCATATAGTTGTTATAGTTATAAAATCTATTTATTACAATCTATTTCTAACTATTCATTGGATAAGTGAAAAATGTATAGTTCCCTATGACATTCAAGGATAAATATGATCGTTGGAGGAGGGATCCCACCATTAGAGAAGTTCAAATAAATAGGAGGTCATTTGAACGAGCCCAATACATGTTGATCACTCTAGAGATTTCATGATGCTGAAGTGATTTATAAAGAGAGAGACCATCATTCCTTGTGCGTACTGAACCACTTGTTCAATATATATTCATAAAACTTTGATTATTGCTATGTAAAATTGAGGAATTTTGGGGATATGAAGATAGAGGTATCGACTACCTTAATGTTCATGGACATCCATGGATAAAAAGATAGAGGTTCCGACTACCTTGTTGTTCGGGGGCATACAGGGATAGCAAGACAGATTCTGATATTCCTATTATGGGCTTACCCTAGTGTGGGTAAAATAAAAAATTTTGAAAGTATAAATCAAGGGATCATTATCTAAGTTTATTGGATGACATACTCTTTCTATCAAAATATTTAATACTTGTTAATTTTTTGGTTTCAAGATTATTTCTGCTTTATTTATTTGAAGGATGAAAGTATAACCTTCTTATACTTTAGTGTACTTCAATATAATATGATCAATAAAATTATATATGATATACGGTAGAATATTTTCTTTGTAAACTTTTCTTAGGATTCATTTCTAGAACAATATTTCTGGAATCTATCAACTTTGTAGAACTAAGAGAGGTCTTTTCAATTTACCTTGTTTAATATTGTTAAAAATAGTTATTGATGAAGATAAAAACGAATGTTTTTAAACATAAAATTCACCCACTATTGTAATTGAGCATCTACATTCATATTTAGAACCTAAAATTGGTATAAAAGGTGGTATCTGAAAAACTTATATTCAAATACATGTTTTTCATTCTCACGTTTTCATAGTTCTAAATTTTTCATTCCTTGTTTAATTTTATCTATGATTACTATCTATTACTATTAACATGTATTGTGGTGTGATATTTTCTTTTATAATGGAAGGAATGACTGTTGGTTCAATTGACAATATAAATCCAACTATACCACCAATATTTTATAGAAATGATTATGAGTACTGGTGAGATCATATGAAAACAGTTTTTATTAATACTAGAGTGGGAAACATTTTCAATCGTACTAGAGATTTGAAGACTCATTATAAGGATGTCTAAAACATTACCAATCAAGAGATGATAGAATATCAACTAAACAACAATGTACGTAATACGTTGTTATGTTACATGACCATTATTATATATATTCATATTTCTTATTGAGAAGTGTCTAACTATGTCTGGAAGAAATCGGAGGTAACTCATTTTGGTACACTCAAAGTTATAGAAACAAGATGAGCTATGCTTAGATACGAATATCATGGATTTTATTTCCCTATGGGGATCTAGTTTGAAAAACTCCTACAAAGGTTTATAAAAAATTTTAACAGTTTATAATCTTTGGGAGAAATGGGATCAAATGATGAAGATCATGTGGACTAGATTATAGATATCATGTCTAATGAGTGGGTATCTAAGGGAACAAATATTGATGAGAATAGGAAAGTACCTCAAATTACTCTTGATGAGATTTTTGGAACTCTTCTTCAACATGAAAGTATAATAAAAAAAGATAATGATATTAATAATAATAATAATGGAAATGGAATAGTTTCCTTTACTACTACTATTTCAACAACTCTTTAATGGGTTACAAGATATTGGTATATGAATGTCAGTGTTTTATCCAATTCTTGTGAAAGTGAATATTTTGAGAATGAGCTAGCTAATCCTTCTCGAAAGATAAACAAGGTAGTTGGGAAAAAATACTCTTGGTGTATCTATAAGTAGAAAAAATAATGGATAAGAACAATTCAGAATTCACATGCTATGAATAAAAAAGAGAAGGAAATTTCAGGCCAGATTGTTCTATGCTTATGAAAAAGGATAGAAAGGAAATGAATTTTATGTGGAATAAAAAGAAGTAATAAATGGATAAAGATAAGAATGTTTTCAATTAAAATGACACTTGGAGTGCCAATGGTGGAGACTCATATGATTAATCCTAACAGTTTGAATATTATGGTCAGATGAATCATGGTTTACCAGCAATGATACACATTTAAAATCTTGGTCAAATGGTTCTGGTACACAATACTGAATCTATTACCATTGTATCTTTGATCTAAAATTATTCTGATGATAATAAATATAAGTGTTCAGATAATGAATATTCTTCGGATGAATATAATACTTTAACTTCTTATGATTAAATGTTTATTTTTGATAAACTTTTTGACAATGAAAATTCAAAACTCAATAAAAATATTGATAAAAAAATTCTAGTATTTCTATTATTACTAAATGAGAATCATATATTTTGAAAGATATTGATAAAAATATTTTTTATTTCTAATGTATTTCTAAAAACCATGAGCACGTTAATTTTGAGAAGGATAAAAATTCTATGGATCTTGAAAAAGTGATTTATAAGAAAAATATTTTAGAGAATAACTCTAGTTATAAAATTAATGTTTTTGTGGATAAAAACATTTTTATTTAAAAAACACACAAATATATTCCTTGAGTAATTATTTGTAAATCCTTACATCTGGTATGGAAAACATTGACTAGATGTATTCCAAAATTTGACCACTATGAAATCAATCATGATTTTTTATACCCATTCTAAAAGAATATTCAATAATAACTTTTTTTTTCAATGTGCACCCTTCAACACTAAATTTCAGTGTGGTGTACAATGGGAAAAATTGTTTTGTAAACATAAGTCAATTATTATGTTTTCTTAAAGGTTATTTTTCTATGAAACTGTGGATACCTAAAACTTTTCTTTCTGAAATTTCTAGATCCCAGAATTTTGGATTCCGAAAGTCTAACACTCTTATTTTATGGAAAATAAAGACTCTTCCAACAAAAATACATGGTACATGTATAGGGGATTTTCCTGGCATATGAATAGTAACACAAAATTATCTGAAAATATTATCAATATGATAGGAGGAAAATTAAATTTCTGAGATAATTCGTAGAACACAATTCTAAGAACGACTTCTTTATTTCTACCCATAAGATAAGGAATGTATACACACTAAACATAGAAAACCATAGGTGACAATATCAATATTTCCTTAGTGAAATGGAATATCAATCATGGTTATGTAATAGAAGGATAGGACATTGTAAACTAAGATACCTATGAAAACTCTCTAAGAAAATACATGATATCAATTTACAGGGGCTTAGATTTTATTATTCAAAAGTCTGTGATCCTTTTATTTTTGGAATGTAACATAAATCAAGTTTTATGTCAATATTTGAATTATCAACTAATAATGCATTGGAGTTAGTGCATATGGATATTTTTGGTTCATCACAAACTGATAGTATTGGTTAAAAATATTATGTATTTGTCATAGTTGATGATTACACTATATTTACGTGGGAGTATTTTCTTGTAAAAAAATATGATGCTTTATCTTATTTTAAAATTTTCAGATCCCATGTTAAAAATGAGAAAAACCATCAGTTGATAACTAATCATCATGATCATGGAGGTGAATTTAATAGTTTTGATTTTGAAACTTTTTGTGGTAGTAAAGGCATTAATCATAACATCTCATCACCAAGAACTCCTCAATATAATGGTGTTGTTGACTGAAGAAATTTAATTCTTCAATAGATAACAAGAACTATGTTGAGTGAATATTCTATAACTAACAATTTTTTGGCAGATGTTGTAAGTACTTTTTGTTATACTATAAAGCGAGTTTTGATTTGACTTTTTCTTAATCAATATCTTTACGTATTATAAAATGGTAGAAAAACTAGACATTCCTACTTCATGGTAATTGGTTGTAATGTATTCATTCTGAATAAAACGATAATCAACATAAACTCACACTCATATTTGATGAAGGAATATTCTTAGGTTACTCTACAACTTCTGAGACTTATAGAGTTTTCAATAAAAAAATTGTATTATTTATGAAACAGTGCATGTTAAATTTGATGAAACACATCATTATGTTTTTAAATAATACCAACATATATATTTGTATGTGTTATCAAAAAAATGTTATCAAACCTTGATAGATTATCCTTATGATAATTAAAATTCACAAGTTCATTTTTTTGATGAAATTACACATCAAGTTTCCCTACCATAAGTTGAAGAAAAAGAATTACAAAACATTATGTAGTGATTTCTTAATAATCATCCCAATGACTGTATCATTGGTGATGTAAATCAACCTATAAGTACTAGAACATCTTTAATAAATGAACTATACGATCAAGAAATCTATTCTAAATTTGAACAAAAAATCAATGATGATGATTTAGGTGATAACAATTTGATTAATTCCATGAAAGATGAGAAAAATGAATTAGAAAGAAGAAAATCTAGGCCTTGGATGACAGTCTTAAGGAATATTCTATTATTGGACTAAAATGGGTCTTTCGAAATTTGTGTGATGAAAATGTAATCAACATGAGAAATAAATATAGATTAGTTGCTAATGTCTATAATCTACAAGAAAGAATAGAATATGAAGAATCCCATGCTCTAGTTTCTATACTTAAATATATTCACCTTTTACTCACCTTGTAGAACTCGTTAATGTTAATGTTTTCTCAAATCTAGGTAAAATGTTAATTTCATAATGGATATATTCATGTGGATTTTTTTTGAACAACCTCCTAGATTTGAAAAAATAATACATCTCAAACATGTTTTCTAACATACCAATGCTTTATATGGTCTTAAACAATTCCCTACAGAAGGGTATGATAAACATACAAGAATTTAGTTACAAAAAAATTATGTTAAGGGAAATTTTGGTCTTACTATTTTTGTATTGAGAGACAAGAAAAATGGTTTGTTAGTTCAAATTTATTTTGATGACGTTATATTTGGGTCAACTCACCAATTTTAGAAAAAATTGTTTGCGGATTTCATAAAATCCGAGATTGAAATGATTATGATGTGTGAGTTAACAATTTTCATAGCTTTTCAAGTATATGAAAAAATAGAAGGAACATATATATCTCAACAAAATATATTAAATATCATCTAAAAGAGTGTGGATATGAAAAAACTTATAGTATACAGACTCCCATTGGTACCAAAATTTATCTTGATCTTGATGAAACTGGGAAACCACCAGATTAATCCAAATTTATAGGTATGATGGGAATTATTCTATATATGAAAACTCGTCATCCAAACATAATGTTTTTATTATGATTATTTGAATTATATCAATCAAATCCCATGAAATCTCATTTAAAGGAAGTGAATAAAATTTTTATCTATTTAATGGGAACCATGAATTTAGACTCTTTTATACTTCTGGAGATGACTTTTTTAAATCGTTTTTTCGATTGATGATTTTGGGGGATATATAATGGATGGGAAAATCACATCCATATTGTTCCATTTATTAGGAGATTCATTAGTTTCATTTTTATTCCAAACGAAACATTCAGTAGCATTTTCCACTGGATAAGCTGAATATGTTGCAGTTGGAAGTTGTTGTGCTCAAGTGGTGTGGATGCAACACACACTCACAGACTATAGTATGAATTTTACTAAAGAAATTATTTTGTTATAATACTACTTCTATTTCTCTATGTACAAACCATGCACATCACTCTCGAGCAAAACACATAGCTATTAGGTACCACATTCATTGGGATCACACATAAAAAAATATATCATTCTTCAATATATTGGAATGTGATATCAATGTGCTGATATATTCCCCAAATCTATATCCTTTAATAGATTTCAATACATTAAACAAATGTTAGGAAAAATAACCATAATGTAATCTTCCATATTAAATTTCTTTTCAAACCTATGTCCTTATAGTAACAAACTTCTTTTCATAGGAGGAGTACATTTTTTTAAAATGTTTTTTTCATAATCTAATTTTTTATAATCATAATTTCCAGAATCAAAATATTCTTAATAAGTTTTTTTTTCTAATAAAAATTTTCTTAATCACATTTTTTTTTGTTTTTAGGAAAAAAAGTCAATTTCATAATTTTTCCTTACAAATGAAATTTTTTTGAATTATAAAGAACTTCAAGAAAATTTTTACATATTAATGATAATTTTCATAGCATTCTGGTATGTGCATTTCCATTATTATATTTTTGTAATCATTTTATTTATTTTCATTCGGTATAAAAGACATTTTAACATGTTCATTTTCCCTTAAATCCAAATATTTTAGCTTAATACCCTAAATGATTGTAATCTAAAAAATTCCATATTCATATATCATTTCAACCGTCATATCTGATCAAAAGTGATTCCACTATTGGATCTCTTCGATAAGATGAACTCTCAGCTCAAAAACCTATTTAGAGCCCCCATATGGTTGTCCCACATCAGATTTCAAATCATTGGCGTGTTGATACTCTACTTATTTACTTAAGAAATATTCCAAATCATCATGTTTACCTCAGTTATGAACGTCTATAGAAGCATCTCCTCATAAACAAATGTTTTTAGTAATGGAAATCTCTAAATGGCAGATATATAAAGAATGTTAGTTCATAGAAAATTATTTTCTAAGTATGATTAAATTATCTTGAAAAATATCAAGTTGAATGGTTGGGAAAGCATATGTGAATCCAAACTGAAGGCACATGATCAGATTTATCTGGAGTTATTTTTAAAACACTATGAATCCATTAGTATATTCAATGAATTTGGGAGAGACTAGTTTTCATTTATGATCTATGGATAGACCTATCCCCTTTCCTATAGCGAGGCTTCCAATCTAATTATAATTTCATATGAAGGTGTAGTTGAATTCTATACCCATAAGCTACTAGATGTATTAGGATTATTCGAGAAGGAAAATCCTATAGAGTGCCTTGGAATTTCTATGGTGAAGACACCAAATATAATTCATCTCTCCACCAATCTCCAAATTCATGAGTTATGGGTTCATGGATTTCTCATTCTGAGAAATGGAAATAATGACACATTGATGAAGAGTGATATTTATGATTTTCACATCCGGGTTCCCTCAATAATTTCAATTAGGAGAAGTATGTCTTACATTTAATTATGAATATCATGAATGGGACACTAAAATCTCACATCATTATGTACCTGACTATTATATACATGATTATAGTTCTTTTTTCATAATAGTTAAAAATACCTTGTGGTTCTATGCCAATAAATTACGATGTTATGTTTCTTAGTGATGATACTTTGAGAATGATATAGGATAGGTTCTCTAATGATTCCAAAGAATTTTATGAATTATCTAATGGTTAATTATAAGAACTATAAAAAATATGAAGTGCCTAAGACAAACAAGAATGGTCATAAGAAGAGAATGTTCAAGGAACCAAAAAAGAATACAAAATCTCCTGCGACTAAGGAATCACTAACCGCAACACCTAAGACAAAGAAGCAATAGACTTATTCGGATGAAGTGGTTTCTATATGGAGTGAAGAAAAGAAGAATAGGAAGGAAGTGGGGTCCAATTTTCTATTGGTACCGACTGAGGTGAAAAATTTTATGTTGAAAGTGGTTGGGGATCATGAGATGAAATAAAACAAAAAGAAGAAAAAGAAGAAGATTTTTTAAGATGATATTGTTCAACCTCTTTTCAGGGAGACTGAGAAAGAATCTGAGTAGTTTCAAGTACCAAAAACTATTCTCAACATACCAGTACCCATAGAGACTCCATGAATTAATATGGTAATTCCAGAACAAGAATAAAAGGAAGAAATCTTTCCATAAGAATAAGTGGAATAAGAAGAAGGATATGATAATACATATGATATGATTAGTCAAATAGAGGATTATCTTGTGAATGATATTGCCCAAAAATAATAGTCAATCCAATCATCTGAAGCTAAATCATCCAATAATAGTTCACATGGAAAAAAGGATAGGTTGTAGAAGAAGTGAATAAACCATCAGATGATTAAATCATCCATGAATTCATTTAGTAAGAGGATATAGTGGTGGATACTGAAAATGAAAAATTGAAAGATGTTAATATAGTTCATCTATAATATAGGAAACATGAGTCACCAAATTTATCATAGATTATTCCCAAAGATAATAAGGGAATATAGGTTTAGGTTGATACACATAGAGAATATGTGGTGGCAATGAAAAATGTTGCTGGATCCTCAAGGTGAAAAGATGAAGAGATAGGGGAAGAGTCATCACCAACCAAACAATCTGATTTGGAATCATCTGTTATATGTGATGACATTTTAGTTTATTCTTTCATAATGTTGTTAGATACCGTTACCTTGTTTCGAAGTATAGACTCAAGGATCCAGATGCTTCAGCACTTGATTAATCAGAAATTAGATTTTGTTTCCATTCTTATGGATATGTCTCTCAAACGTGAGGTCGATTTTAAATATGTCTACATCATGTATCATCCTTATATGAGTTCATATAAGGAAATTACGAAATGGTTTTAAGATCAGAATATAAGAGATGATAATCTTTGATGATATTCAATATCGTGTGAAGGATGCCTTTGACAATGAATACGGTAATTTCAAATATCATAATAGAAGTTTTTTTGGAAATGATATGTCTCGAACAGACAACCCGAAAGAAGAAAGTCATAGATCTAAATGGGATGCATAATTTAGTGGCATTGAATTGAAAAATGGAAAGAGGCCATATAATTGAGTTTGAATAAAATCACGTTAATCAATAAGGACTTTTGATGGCTCAAGTAGACATTCATAATGCGTATGAGGAAAAAATCAATTCTATGGAGAAGAAAAATAAATATCATGATTAGACGATCAAGAATTATGATGAGGATTATAAGGAACATGAGAATATTAAGACCATTTTAAATAAATTAATTCAAAAAGATAAAGGGTGATACTTTTTTCTCTTGATCTGTAATTTTTATTAATTTTCTATTTTTTACAAATCCATTCAATCATAATGAAATTATTGGTTACTCTTCATATATTTTGTTATATTGTATTAATATTTCAGGTATGACATATTTTAATCAATTCCATGTATTCCTTTTTAAAAATCATAAATATGGTGAAAGGAATGACAAAATGAATACTAAGAAAATTAGAGAATACCCTTAGTTAGGGTGACTCAATCTAAGTGGGAGTTTTATCAAAGAATATTTCCATATATAAGAAAAAGAAAAAATCACTTTATGGAATCCAAAACTACAATTCTTTATAAATTCCAAATGTTAAGTGTGAAATAATCGTATTCACAAAGATTCATAATTAAAGAGAGAAAGGTTTTTATTTTCAAGTCCATAAATAAAAATTCTATGTCCTTATATTCTTTTTTGTAAGGATGTTTGTGCATTCCCAAAAAGGAGAGATTGTTGAGTCAGTAATGATTCCTTAAGGTATTTCCATTATTATATGTATTAAAAATCACAAACACTCTATCATAAGGAAAATTATATTTTCCATAAGATTTATCATAATAAGGAAAATTTTCCCTCTCTAAGGAAATTTTATCCTTACCTATATTGTCATGGTTCATTTTATTGTCTCTATAAATCAAAATCAATTTTATTCGTAACTGTAAAAATCAGTTTCACATCTAATTCCATGTAATCTTAAAAATAGATAGTTATAGAGTATTCTGTTTTCATGATATGAATTCTATAAAATTAAAACTTTGAATTCTCTAAAATTCAGACTCTGATTTCTCAGAAATCCAAACAACATATTCTTTGAAATTCAGACTCTAAATTTTCTAAGATTCAGACTCCAAATTCTCTATCATTAACACTCAAAAATCTCTAAAATTATGATTCTAAATCCTCTAACATTTAGACTCTTAATTCCTCAGAATTCAGGCTCTGAATTCATTAGAATTGAGGCAATGAAGTTTTTAGAATTCCAATTATGAATTCATTGGAATTCAAACTCTGAAATCCATAGAATATGGTTCCTATTTCCTTGAAATATAGAATCTGAATGTCCATTATTTATTTTCTCCAATTTTTTATTTTCATAGACTCTGCAAATTATTTTTCTATAAAATCTGAAAAATATATTTGGTTGTCAAACCATATTTTTCTCACACTTGTAATAGTTATGAAAATATGTCATAGAATCTCTTTCATACTAACCATTGATAAAGTGACACATGTATCGGTCTTTGTTACATTCATTAAAAATATGACCATTGGAGGAGGGATCCGATCATTGGAGAAGTTCTTATAAATATGAACTCATTTAAATATTCTCAATACATATTAATAACTCTAGAGATTTCATGTTGCTAAAGTGATTTCTAGAGGGAGAGATACTTTCATCCATTGTGCGTACTGTAAATATTGTTCAGATTTTTTCATGTGACTCCAATTGTTTCTATTTACAATCAAGGTCTTATGGGGATAGAATGATAGAGGTACCAACTACATTAATGTTTGATGACATCGGTTGGTAGGAAGACAAACGTGTCGACTGCCTTAATATTCGCGGGATTGCAATGATGAGAAGATAGATTCCAATATTCCTATTAAGGTCATACCATGGTGTGGGTATTACATAAATTATTTATAGTATAAATCAACGAACCTTTATCCATGTTTGTTCGATACCATACTCTTTGGGATAAAATATTTAACACATATTACTTTATTTGTTTCATTATTATTTATGATGTATTTTTATAAAGGAATAAAGTATAACCTTCTTATACTTTATTATACTTTTGTATACTCTGATAAATATGATTATATATTATTCATGGTAGAATCTTTTCTATGTAATAATTCATTACGTTTCATTCCCCGAACCATATTTCCATAATCAAGCAAGATTTTAGAACTAATAGTGTTCTTATGAATTTTCCTAGTTTATCATTGTTAAAAACTGTTTTTCGTAATGATGAAAATGAAAATTTTTAAACATTAAATTAACCCCTATTATAATTGAGAATCTAAATTCATATTTCTATGTTATATAAATGATTCTAGAGTAATAATTACATGATGTATGAAGGAGGTGAAGATAATGTAGTGAAAGAAAAGAAATTCTAATTGGTGTTTTGAAAATATTATAACCTGAATATCTCCTCCTTGAAAGGCCATGATAAGTTAATTGAATTTGTGTTATGATGTGAACAAAAGAACAAGGACCAGAAGAGATTTATAAGTATAATAGTTTTATGAGATTTTATGTTCATTGAGTATTTTGGGAAAAGATGTTGGGGTATTTATACATGAGAAGATGTGGGATTAAGTGATTAAATAAGGATTATTTTATGATTAAAGTAAAACACATTGATGTAAAATTTATTTCAATGAATTTGGAGGATAATTGATGTTTTAGAATATTTTTTAGGGTTGATAAGTACCTCAAAAAAACATTAAATTTCATATTTTCTTTTATTAATTTCATACCGTTAACTTTTTACTTTAACCCTTCTAATTATTTTATCTATTTAGTCCTAAACAATTATTTACCACGGTAAATTTACTATTTATAAAAATGATGATGATATCAAAACATTATTTGGAAATTCTGATTCAAAATAATGAATCCATTTTTCTTAATTAAAATCATATAATTTTTAAAATTATGGTTAAAATTAATCCCTTAGATGTAAAAGGAAATAAGTTTTTAATATGGAAAATTTGAAAAGTATGAATTGTTTTTATATCTAATTTCAATGGGAAATTGATAAGAATGACCTAAATTGAATTTAATATTTTTTAAATTGAACTAATTATACATTAAAATATATTTAAAATATAATTTAACATTATAAATTTCATATATAAAAATATAGTTGTTAATTTTAAATTTGTATATTATAGTTTTAATCAAAAAATGAAAATAATAATAAAAATTCCAAAAAATTTCCCTATGAAAATTTTGTTATAAATATATTCTAAAATGAGTATTGTTTTTTTAAATAAAATCTACAAAAATGTAATAATTATGTTTTAAAATAGATACGCTAGTAAAAGGCACGAATTTTCCTTTTAGAAAAAATAGTTTGCTATGCATAAAATTGGATTTGTTTTTTATCTTAAGACTATCAATCTATTTTGAGGAATTGTTTTTAAAAATAATGAATATATAACATATAAAATTTATTGATATATTTCATTAATTATTTTTATTTTAATTTATTAAAATAAAATTCCATTTTTAGCATCAAAAATGTTTTTAAAGAAAAACATCCTTTATGTTCAATTTTGTTTTATTTTCATTGCAAATTAATAGGTAACCAATTAATTTATTTAATAACCATTTTTAAACTGAATTTTCAGATATTTTTTAATCTCATTCATTAACTCCATTCCAATTACTATTTAATAACTAACACTATTAAACAATAATATTTAATCATTTGTTTAAGATTACTGTACTTTGTGACATAAGATATCTAGAAGATTAAATTGAAAAATAGTCATACCAGAAAATCATCTGGTGAAAATTTTTAAGAAGATAAGAAACTATATGAGGTAGTTAATAAATAGTTGATGTATTATTTTCTGGGTTTGGATTAGCAATTTGGATCAAGAAGTGTGATAAAGAGAAGAGATGGGGTGTCCATATATAAGAGAAGATATGGGTATCATTAGAAATACATAACGTAGTTAGTTAATATAAATTAATTTTTATATTAAGGTGAAAAAACTGATATATTTATAATATATATTGTATAATTTTCTTAATAATCCCATAAAATAGAATTTTCATTATTTTATGTCATTTTTTAACCAAAATCTCTTAGTTTTATCCTATACTTAACAATTTTAACAACTGAAGTGATAACAATATTTTTACTCTTAGGGGGTATTGAATGGCACTATAAAAGGGAAAGTGAGCCATATGTGGAAAATATTTTTTATTTTAGGCCATATAAACTTAAATGTTTCAATTATAGTTTTTCATAACTTTTAAATCGTTTAATAAAAAATTATTTTACGAAAAATACAATTGAAGACATATTCTGGACAGTTTACATAAAAGAATTTAATATAATATTAATGTAGTAATTAGCAAAAAATTATTGAGAAAATTAATAACATTTTTTATATAGGTCAAAAATTTATTAATCACCATAACTCAAACCGAAATTATTGCATTGTATGTTTTTAAAATCATTTACATGATTTCAATACTCCTTACAAAAGCATCATGTTAGCATTGCGTAAGCACAGAAGGTAATTACCTCTTCACTAAAAATTAAAAATAAATTACATTAATAAAAAATATTCACATTGAAAAATACCTTTTAGAATCATTCATAACATATTTTTACAGCGATGAAAAAAAATTATAGCTATTACATGTAAGAAACATCTAGTTTTAAATTTTCCTTTACAAAATATATTATAAGTTCTTTAAACAATTTAAATATAAATTCCATATATTTTAATATTTTGAGGGGAAAATCTAATTAAACTCATAATATATTTTAATTGAATTTTTTAGTGTTATTTGAGTCCATTTTCACATTTGTGATAACACTTATTAACCCAATTAACCCTTTACAACAATGATAAATTTCACTAATGTTATTATACATTAATGGAATATTTATATTTTTCATGATTAAAACATTTGTAAAATATAATTCCAAATATTGATTAAATTTTATCAAATTCAATTAATATAGGTTTAAAAACATTCTTTTATATTAATCCAACAATAAATGATAAAAACTGTTATCCAAAAAAATCATTTTTATGATTAAAACTGATTTTATACTAATATTTACCATAATATACATTCCAATGAAATTAATTTGATTATATTTAGAAAAAAATAATGATCTATATTTTAAAATAATTTAAATAAATGTGACTCTATAAAAAATTTAAATTATAAGAAAATTTTATATAAAAATTTTATACATTCACTATTTATAAAAACATTAATGTTTTCAAAAATATTATTAAATTTAATGCTATGATAATTTTGATACGATGATTTAAAAAAATATTAATTTATATAATAAAATTACAAAAGATGATGGAATTAAATATAATATTTTATAACCAAAAGAACTAATTTTTTTGGAAGAAAAGATATTTTTGAAACATAAAATCACTTTACTAAAAATGTAGTGTTTATTTACTAATAATTAATAAATAAATATTTATTGAGAATGAATTATATATATTTTTATTTCATTATGTTTTTGGTACTATTCTGTATCCATCCATTCAACGAAAAGGTTATAATAGTCATATTTAAATTATATTACGTCATGGTCATTAAAGTTCTGTATTGCATGTGATGAATTCTATCGAACAAAACATTATTTTTAAAATCTAATGGAATTACAATATGACTCACTATATACCGGATTAATCTTCCTTATTTTTTCATTTATTTTTTCTGAAAATAAATACACTATTAACTTCCATTCCCTTTATTAGGGAATGATGCACAAATAATCACAATTTTATTGATTACTTTTTCATTTATATAGAAAAATAATTTTTCAAATTTGTCTAATTATTTGTTTCCCGCGTCCAATAAAACATTTCCCCTGATTAATATTTTTTCAGATGACTATAGGATATCCTTAATTCTAGGATGACAATATCATCCCACCTTGGGAAACCCTAATATATTGGGCTTATTAATCAAAACACCCATTATTATAAACACTAAAAGTTTTAGAATATAAAATAATTTTCCTTTTTATGACAATTGAATATAACAAATTTAATTGGTAACATTATTATTTTATATAAAAAACCCAAAATAATTGATATACATGTTTTTTACAACCACATATTATTAATTTCCCTCTTTAATCAATCCCATATTCATGAAAAAAATGCAATTTTCCAGATTTAAATATAAAATTATGAATTTTATACAATATTACATCAAATTAATATGTAAATTTTTATATTTTAAAAATAATACATGTTTAATTTTCTTGAATATGTATTCATATTTATTTATAATAATATAGTATATCAATTATTTAGTATGAATGTTTTAAATACATGTTTATAAAATATTTAGTATACTCATATTGTACAATGATATTTTCACTTATATTTCTTCATATGTAAATTAATATTTCTTAACTATATGATTCTTTTTTTATTTAAAAATAGAATCATTATTTATGGTAATGTTCCACTATAATTTTTCTAAAAATATATTTTGTACATGTGATGTTAACATCATTTTTTAATATTTATATTAAAATTATTTCAATTTTCATATTTCATAATATATTATATGTTCACATTATAGACTATAATTAAAAAACAATTCACAATCTCAAATTATTAAATGATGTCAGACAATAATTTTAATTCTCAAATATCTAATTTTTAATCATGATACAATTTTTTGAAATTATCTTTTTTAATAAACCTTAATAATACAATACAATAATCATTTGTGATAGTGTACCATTTAAATGATATGACACCCCACCTTAAACAAAAATAATTGTCACAGAATAATAGATTAATCCTGATGAGATATTTAACGAAATAAATAGTTTTGAATCCATTTTTATAATTTGTTAATTCTAAAATATGTTATGTAACATGATATTGTTATTCATTAAATTCCAATATTTAATTTTAGGTTCATGTATGAGATTATGTTTTTCATATTCAAAAGACTAACCATCCTTTATATTTTCTGAATAATAATATAAAAATTTAATTTTGAATGATTTTATTTCTGATTAATTCGATTGATTCCATGAAATGAATTATTTATGACTATTTTGGTTTGATTTATATCTGTATGTGTTTATTTCATAGGTTTTATTTACATTTTCCTCGTCCTTATATGTTTGATATCCCATACCTCTCCAAAAACTTATCAATTTTCATTTTTTGTTTTAATATTACAATATCTTATTGTTACTATTTACATATTTCCTTACATTTTAATATCTTATCATAATGACTTTTATAATAAAAAAGTATTTTATTTTCAATGTTATAGTGTATATGGATTTGTATATGTTTTTTATTTGATATTTTATTCAACGATTAAATACCTCTTGTTGTTTTTAATATTTAACATGTTAAAATAAGAATAAGATTTCTATTTTATTAAACCTTTTATCCTCCTAAATTCTACTATATATAAATAAGTAAAATTCCATTTTGAATCTAAATTATTATATTTTTCAATCATTTGAACTGTTTTTTCATGTTTTTATTATGAATAATTTTATGAAATATTTTATATGGAAAATATTATATTAATTTTATATCAATTATGTAACATAATAAAACATATTTATATTTAATCATTTTTGGAATTTTTATATCATATTTAATTATATTTGGAATTAAAATTGTATAATTTTATATAATAAAAAATATAATGATTTTATTTTACAAAATTTATAATGAGTTATTAGAAATTATTATTTTTTGTAATTTTCTCAATAACATTTTAGATAATAGGATATTGGACCATTTTCTATATCCTTTAAGTGACTATTTTACTTTGAGAAATAATAAACCACTAATTTATTCATGAGGACTAATTTAATGTATTATTGTTTATGTTTCTATAAAGCATTGATGAATAGAGATCAAATTTTGAAAATATTATTTTTCATAATCTAATCATTTAAATATTCTTTATTTAATTTTATAAAATGTTATATATAACTACTAGTCTAAAAATATATATATATTATTAGAATCTATATTTTATATTTTATATAAAAAAATTGGTTATATTGAATTTTTTTTTCATATTAATGTGCTGATATTTTTATTGTTAACAATTCCTTGACATATTTGGTTGATTTTCTAAATTGAAGGGTAAATAATGATATAGATAATATGATTTTGGTTTGTTCATTCTTTGTTTGAACAACAATTAAGATAATTTATATTCCATTTTAACCAGTGTTTCGTTTCCAAACACTATATTATTTCTATAATAATTATATGGTCAACAAAAATTTAATATAAAATTAGTCATATTGATTATATTATATATATAAGTTATATATATATATGTTCCAATATTAACAAAAAAACAGTTTTTAAATTGTAATATAATTAAAATATAAATTTTAAAAATATATATTTAATTATTATAATTATATATTCTGATATATATATATATATTTGAATTGATCTAAATATGTGTATATATTTTAATGATATGGGACATTAATAAATAGTAATTACGAGTTTAATAAAAAGGAATGTCATTTATTAAACTACCATAATATTTATGTTTTATAATCTAGGGAAATAGGTTAAACAGTTCTATATAAATCAAATATATAAAAAAGTAGACACCGAAGTAAATTTTTCTACAAAAATATTATTAAATTAATACTTTAATTTTATTAATAACATGTGTTATTATTTTTCGATGAATCAGTCAAGTGGAATGATAAAACATGATATAGTTTCTACTAACACATAGACTTAATGAAATATATTTGAAAAAATGAGATTTGAAAACAAAATATCAATAAGAGATATAATAAGGAAAGAAACATGTTATCCATATTTAACAAACTGAAAAATGAATATGAAATTAATCCATTGACATAATAAAATTTCATGCCAACTATTTATTTTCATACTCTTGAAATAAAAAATATTTTTTAATTTTTTACAAAAACAATTCATAAGAAAAAATTATGAAAATAAATATTAATTATCAGGGTGTATTAGAATATATGACAACCCAATAGAAACTTTTTCTTAAAAAACATTACTCTCACAATAAAGGGTGATAAAATTTCATAAAGTGAATTCTTATTTTATTACCATATAAAATAAAAATATTTCAATAAGAACACATTAATGGGAATAAAAAATTACTGACAATTTCTTCTGTTATTATATTTATATAACAACTATAAAAACAGTTATAATTAGTATAACCGACAAGGTTAATTCCGATATCCTTATATGAAGATAAAAATATTCACCCAACGTATTGGGGAGAAATATTAGCACAACTGTCATCATAAAATGTGTATCGAAACTATAACATATATAAAAAACATTAAATATTTTATTTAAATAAAATAATACTATACAATATTCAGTTAATTACATATACAGAATTTTTTTTTTGGAATCTTGTGATAACATGGATAAAAATTCCTTTTTCAATTAAAAATTATAAAAATAAAATATTCGAAGGAGAATTAGAAATAGAATATCCAATGAAAACCCATGATTTTTTATTTTTTTAATATTCATAAATAATAGAATTCATGTTGGTGAGGAAATAGATTAAAGTAATATATATTTAAAAAATATATATCTCACTTTTAAAAAAATATTAAAAAGGGTCAACAAATGAAAACGTTGAAACAAATACATTTTCAAAACCTAGGTAAAAAAATAAATATAGTTTAAAATTACTTCAAGAAATAATTTGATTAAATATAATAATTTTATTAAAATATTTTTATAAACACAAATATAGAGAAATTGTTTTCAAGTCATTTAAAATTACATCCTAAGGAAATGTCAATGGAATTTATTTTGACTCTCCATATATGTTCTATAACTCCCCTTATATGGAAAAATGTTTTATATTAAACATTAATCCTTGTTGAGTAATTTTTTTAAACCAATACTTGTATGTTTTGGGGATATATTTTTTGTTGTTATTTGGTCATGTTTTGGTCAATTTAAATGGATCAATGTTTGTGAATATTGGATGAGATTTGGTGACCTTCTATATGTTTGGGAAGTGGAACTATTGTAAAATATTCAATGTTTTAAAATAATATAGAGTCATATTCATGGTAATGTTTGAAAAAATATATCTCATTGCAAGTGAAATTTTATAATGTCTGATATTATCTCATCAAATAAGATATAATAAATGATTTTGAGACCTTATCACGTAGGCTTAACCATAATTATCCCATTTTACCCATTATCATTGTGAAAAGTTTTTACCACATTTACTATTTTTATGACCAAAATTAAATCTAAATTATTTAATAATGTTTAAAATAATGATTCAATATATGAAATCAATTTTTCAAGAATCAATTTTTCAAATTTTACGAAATTACATTTATTATGAGTTCACAAAATCCCAGAAAAACATTTCTTTTGAAAAAAAAATTATGCCATAAATGAATATATGAAAAAATAGAAAATAATATTGATTACCATGTAATTATTTGAATAATATTTTTAAAAATTAAATTTTTATAAATTAAAATTCATCCAAAACATACTGGGACATTGTATTTATTTGAAAAGAAATGATATTATTTATTAGTTCATGATTTTTTTCCCTATTCACCCAAATATAAAACTTTTTATAAAAATCAAAAAATCACACCAAAAAAATATTTTAATTAATGATATAAAAACATAATTTTATATTATCAAATTTATTTTCCATAATTTGTATGTTTAATATTAAAATAAATCCATCTAATTATTTTATTACACATTAGTTAAAATAAGTCGATTTCTTTCTTCGATAAGAAAAACTATATAAAATAATAATAATGAATGAGAATTATTAAAATTTAAACCATTACACTAATAATATATGAAAATTATTTAATATTCAGTTTACCTACTTTGTCGCATTATTCTCCACTTAAATATATTATTCTATCCTCATACTAGTCATCACTTAAATGGGTACATTTATTTTCCTGCGAAGCCTTTTTAGGTTCCCATATTTCATACTCCATATTTTTGTACTTCTGAAAAACATTTTGTAGGGGGATTAACATATTTATTTAATCCATCAATTTATGATATTGAATCATTATTGTCTTTTACTTTTTTAAAAATAAATTATGATATCCCATCTCAATGACCCACTTTACTTCATGATCTTTTACAAAATGAATCACATAATACAAGACCAAAACATTGAAAGGCCTAGGGTATTTTGATAGTTAGATACATAATATAATAATTGAAAAAGGGGTATGAAACAAATTACATAAAACTTCATAACATTCCCTTAAAATTTTATCACTTATCTAGATATTCATTAGAAAACGCGAGGATGTACATAAGAAATGAGTGATATATAAAAACTAGTATGGGAATAATAATATTATAACATTATGAAATAAATTCATGACATTAAATATGAATATCAGGTTGACAATAAACTTTTTAGAATAATAAACATTAACATAAAATCATGATATAAGATGACAATATAATGGGAACATAGTGATGTGGTTAAAACATAAAGCAAGACATCTTAGTACAAGTCAAGTCTAACTACTAATAAATCATAACATAATTTTCTTAGGATAACCTTAATTGAACAATATGTGACATCTAATGAGATAACGGCATTTAAAAATTCATTTTAGGGATATAAATTATTGTTCCCACCTAACACATTTATATCATTTACATGTGTTGGTGTTCCAAATAGATCACACAACATAAGAATGAATTGGATCATATTTAATAACATTATTATGAACTAAGGGTTATATAACTTGAAATATCCAAGTATCCAAGTATATTTTGTTATAAGTGAATACCCATGAGTGTTAATGGAAATGGTTATTTAGAAGACAATTTTTTTAAATGGAAAAATCATAAGAGAATTTTTCTAGCGTAATGGTTGTATATAACAAATCATGGAATGGTTAATAAATAATGAATGGTGTTTCCTAATTAAATGTAATAAATAATGGTATTCAAAGGAATTTGTAAAACACTTTCTATTATGAAAATTGAAAATCCAATATCATAATATAAATAATGTTCTTAAACAAAAATATGGAGATAATATCATACATTGATAGGGCACATCTAAGAGATTGGGAGGTTATTCTTAAGTACATGGGAACATTGAGAGTTGGATTTATTATGGGAGCGAGAGAGTGAATTTTTTATTATGGGGATTTTAGTGACGGGGAGTGGGATTTTGGGTTCGTATTTATAGAAAAAGGTAGGATATTTAATTATTAATTTCTAAAAATAATTTTTGTACTCTATATGATAAAATAATTAAAAAAAGTAGTCTATGTTTTATATAAAATGATTCTTCAAATAAGAGTTTATTCCAATATATTTTAAGGCCATGAATCAAAAATATTTAATTAATACCATTGGTGATGTGGAAGTTTTTCTTCTTTATAAGGAATTGATTTTAAAATGTGAAAATATAATATATGTTTTGTGGAATCCATAAACATATTTTAAAATTAATCAAATAATGTTTGGTACAAATTATTTTAATGGGGAAATTAATATTTATTTATTTATTTAATTAAATAATTCATTACAAAATTTTTCAATTATTATTATTTAATAATACGTAGCAAATATTTTCGCCATATGGATTTTTTACATAAAAATTCAATTATCTCACAAATTAATGTAAATATAGTATTTTATATTTTTAATCCATTAACTTCAAAAAGGATGTTTATTTTAACATTATATTTTTCCAATTATAATAATTTAAACATAAAATAAATATCCAAATTTAATATGGTAGAGATGTTCTTGCGATATTGAACTCTGTATTTTCTTTATTAAAATTGAATTGGACTTCATTATATAATAATTAATATTTAAATAAATATTATTTAATAAGAATATTAATTAAAAAAAATATTTAATTGAAACATAATTGAGTTTTTTTAAACATTGTCTTAATTGAGAGTATATATAACTTAAAAATACCATTTTGATTTCTTCATATCGAAATAATATTTTTATAAAACTAAATATATAATCATTTATAAATATAAAAAAAGATAAATATAAATAATATTTCATTAAAAAATAGAATATTCAAAGTCATATCAATATGGTCTATACATAAAAAACATTATTATACATGAATATACACTAACGGTATTGTGTACGATGGTGGTTCTTTATTAGGTTCATTCAGACAACATGGATTGGGTCATAATCTCGATAAGTTTAAATTCTTCCAAAAATGATCTCACATGACCTTTAATAATAAAACCGCATCATGATCATAGTTGAGGTTAAATCTAAATGATTACATCTCCCTTGGATGCTCTAATAAATGGACTTCATAGGTTATTATCCTACTGTTTGAGTCATTTTTCATCCTCTACCTATTTCAATTGGACATTATCATAACCCTTTTTATTTACTAATAGTAATGGACATAATACAATGACTCAATTATTAATGGTTAATATGATTAATGGAATTTTTAATTTTACAGTATATATTTTTAGTTGGTTAGAAAAATTAGTGAATAATTTTTATTTAATTATATAACATAGTAAGTATTTTATTAATTCAAAAGGGAACATGATATATATTTTTATTTCCATTACACTCTTCCCCCATTAGAAATATAACTATCGAAATTTCATTTAACACAACAAAATAGATCATGGTATTTTTGATTCATCCCCTCATCTAATTCCTAGGTTATTTTCTAAAACATATTGTTCCACAATAGTAATTTGACTAGATGAGTTGTCTTGTTTCGTAGAAATTATCCTAAACAATCTATGATCTTTGGTGGAATCTCCTCAAATGAAATACCATTATGTGATGGTACAACCTATGGATTCAACACACATGAGGGGTCAATCATATACTTCTTCAAGAGGGATACAAGGAACATATGATGTACTTGAGATATGATCGATGGGAGGGATAATCGATATTCCACCACTCTTATAAAATCAAGGATCTAAAATGATTCAAATTTTCAAGGACTCTTATTTTCCTTCATCGAAAACCTCAAGAATTTCAACCATGGTGATTTAAAAAGGAATAATTTACTATAAAAAAATCTTCATGTCTCATCGATGATTTTATACCAAGATACACTTTTAAACATTCATCTATTTAACATTATTTAGAATGGATTATACCTTATCCGACCGATCATGGAAAAGACCAAGTCCCATAATTCTGAACTCTCTATATTTAGATCAGCATGTCAGAGTCTGAAAACTCATCCCATACACAACCTCATATGTATATATTTGATTGGATGAATATATATATTTTTTATAATTACACTACTATGGGATTTCATTGATACTAATATCCTTTTAAATACATTTATCATATTCTCAGCATATCCAATATAGGTTTAATGGATCTTTTGAAATAACCTACCTTACAAGGGTGATATGTTGAACTAAAAATCAGTACTATATATAGTACATTTTAATGGATTCTCTAGAACCATGAAGTAAACATAAAATCTCTATTATATACAATAGTGAGTTTAACTCTATATTGTCTTACCACTTTCCTTATATATATCATAATGAGTTGTTCAAAAGTGAAATATTTTTGATATAAAGGAAATTAATCAAATTTTTTAGGTTATCTACTCCCACCTAGGAATATTTAATTCCTCTTGATGTCATAGGGTGTAATATGTGGAAATTCATGGTTATATTTTCATATTTATTGGCTATTATGTGCAATTTTTGAAACATAAAAATATACTAACAACATTTATGCATGACTTGTTGAAATTCCAAACACTATGATAATTTTTCGGAAATCCCCATATTCATGTTCTTCCACTAGAATGTTTCATCTATTATTTATATAAAATACTGAATCCAAGAAGAATATAAAATTATGAGATATTTATATCATAACAAAATTATTTAATTCAGTTATGGTTTTTACGGGGAAAATATTCAGGTTCTAATCTATATAATTCCATCATTTGAATTGTTGACCTTTGAGATATATTCTAAATTTTTATGTAGATCCTCAACATTTTTTAGGCTTCCTAAATCTTCATGAGAATAGATGGTTGAGTAGTTATTTGATAACAGTAGAATGAAGATTATTTTATTATTCCCATTTCCATCATTTGAATATCCATGATTATTAGATCACTTTTAATCGCCACCATTGATAGGCTTACACGATCCATTCTAATAAGATCATCTACCAAATTATTTATAATCCTATGATGGTAATTAATTAAATAATAATAATACATAAAAATATATACCCACCATAGTTTTAAAATATTGAGATAGTAATTATGAATATATACACAAGGTTTTATTATCTTTATATATGTATCACTTATCCCCTTAGAGATAATGTCTCCAAATATTCCATGGGATGATCACAGAATCCAATTCTAGATCATGTGTTGGGTAGTTGTACACATGTATCATTAATTAGTTTCATTTATAAACAATATCTATTTCATATATCATGATTAAATAACCGAATCCATTTTCTAGTTGATCAATATAGATAAAAAAATCCATCATACTACTATGTAATGTAAGAATTATTTCAATGATTATCCTTTTACTTTATTCTTTAACAAATTCCTCACATTCAATAGTACAGTGAAGAATTACTCCCTAATAAGTTTCCATGGATAATGGGTTTGAAAATCATCATAATTTTCTCAAAAATTTTCAATTGTACCCAACTACTTTAGGGAAACTATAGATCTCTTCATAGATCTCTATCTATTACATTAATCAAATTCCTCTATGTTCAAAGGATCAAGAGATATCACATTAAATGTGTTAACATGGATCATGAATTACACATGTTCCATAAGAAATCCACATTTATTATAGTAAACATATATATTTTCATTTTTATGGTCTCCAATATAGTGTACAAATAAACCTTTTGTTCCCCCTTTATTTTAGTGCAGATAAGAATACCATATATGAATACTACAAAAAATTTATCTTGGTAATACATACATAATATATAAATTATTGTAATTAAAAATTATAGATCATTATAGAGTTCAAATGGAATCACTATGAACTCAAAATGCTTTTATCATGTATGAAAAAATGTCATGGGGAAATCTTCCTTATCAGCTATCACTTAAAAATATAAGGATCCAAGATCAAACTCCTAATTTTACTATGATCTATGTATATAATTGATCAATTCATAAATCAATAACATAGGAATAATATTATTTTTCATGGTCTTATTAATATCATGATAATTATTACATAGGTTCATTAACCCATACCTCATTTTAATAAAGGGGAAAGATGCACCCAATTGTAAAACACTTGGGTGTTTAAACCCCTTATCCAAATTCTCTGACTATTGTCTATTCATCTCCCCATGATCAACAAATGTCCATTATTTATGGATTCTCTAATCGTTGTGACGTTCAATGTTTAATATCAATTGAGAATTAAACCTCTCATATTGGATTATGACCTAGAAATTCATTGGGAAACGAATAATAATATTCCCTTAGAATGGGAATGTCTTTTTTGGATGATCTTTTCATTAGTCTCAACTAGTTTAGCAAGATATTATTTCTCATAAGGTAATAATTTCCATGCTTGGGATCAGGATACAAAATGGGATTCATCCTCCTCCTTATACTTTCATCGAATTAAATGGTTATTCACGATTAAAATGGAAATATTATTTTCCTAATAATTTAAATTTTCTCTATACAATGAAAGGCATTAAATACATAGAATACAATCAGATTTCTATAAAGATATGATTATAATGGTCCATGGAAAATTAATCCTACCCATATATATATGTTAGATGTTATATATTTGGGATGTCATAATTTATTCATTTTCATTCTTAAAGATGCTTCAATTTTTGTTTTTTTGGCAGTTTTTGAATAACACTACTGAAATTTAATGATATAAAATAATATATAGAATCAAAATGAAATATATTTTTTGTTATATTTTATGAAAAAATATCATACCTACCACAACAATATTTCTGGTATAAACCACATTTTTTGTGATTTCATATGTCAGACATTTTATTTAGGCATTGGAGGTTGTTTTAATTTGATATCATTGATAACCCTTGGAATATTGCATTGAATTTCAAATGCCCTTGCTACATGCAGTTGAAATATTGGATATCTGACTTATGATTGACTGGAGAATTCTATTCTTCCATCACCATGGTAGGATTCTCCCAATGAAATTTTAAAGATAGGTGCCTTTATTTCCCACAACTAAATAATTTCCTTATCCCATTCATATGGTTTCATGTATATATGTTCCAATAATTTTTACAAGTGTGGTATTTTTCTTTTATCCCCCTATGATATTTATCCACTGCTACAGTAGAATTAAATTTTATTATACTATTCTTTTATCTAGAACATTGTAACCCGTGAGAGTAACTGATCTCAATATTAAATGTTAGGACACATCAAATAGTATCATTATTGTCGTTAATGTCTCAAATCACATAATATTTTTCATAGACTTGAGTTTATCCCACCAAAAATGTAGATGATGTTGCCTTAATGTTTCATGAAAATGCCAAAGGATTATCATGTAAGTATAATAATGTTCACTTGTATTCCAGGATGGATTCATTATCATTTTAATTGAGGCCTAGGAAATCCCTATTTTTTATCATAGAGTGAAAGGAGATTATGTTTATATTTTTTTTCAAGAATTCAATCCACACCACATCTTTTAATTACACATTGGGCATAATTTTTTTTATCAATTTCCACTATTGACCAGTTTCTCCTCCAATACGATAATCTATCAGCATGAACATATCTACTTCAGATCATTGAAGGATGAGGAATAACTTTTCAATTTATTTGAACCATTATTCCATGCTTAAAGGATAAAAATATACTCTAAATAATTAAGGTTGTGGTTATGTAATATTATAAATGGTAGCATGTACATTCTTAGGGGGAGTTTGGGTGTTCCCCTTGATTAAATATTCTTTAAAATACATGCGTTATTTGAGTATTTATTTTCTTGATATTCAGAATTCCAACTGTTATAGGGTTTTTCATCTCATATGGATAGTTATCACATTGATTCTCAAATTGGTTTTTCACTAGTTTTTTCATATATCCATATATTGACTTGAATTAAAGGAAAATTATAAATGAATGTTTTCAAATATTTAAATAGATAAATAGAAAATTGTGAGCATTTAAATGATATATCATAAATAGAATATATTCCATAACATATGAATTTTTTTGTTTTATATTAATGTTATCCATGATCTATTTCCTTAAATAATGGTTTATGGTCTTTTATTTTTCCTTAGTAATTTATCACAATGATCTTTTAATGTTTCCAATACATGTCCCTTGAGTGACTCAAAATAGTTTTGTAACAATGAATCATTATCATTCACCATGTAATGATGATGTTAATACCCAATGTTCTCTTTTTTTGGTTATATCACATGTGTACAACCATTATAGAGAAACTTATACCTATATTATCAAAATAGGTATTTTGTTTCATGGAATCCACTTAAACTATAATTTTTAAAAATCTAAGGATGTTTTCATATGTTTATTTAAATTCATAAGTCCATTCTATGGTGCACTAATAATAATCCACCAAAATAACATCACTTTTCTCCAATACCGATTAAGAAACACCAAATACTTAATACAAATTAATTATTAGAGTATTATGTAAAAAAATAAATAATTTTTAAATAGATGATCATAACATAATAAATTGTATCATGGGTACAACAAAAATATATAAAACTCCTTAACATGAAATTAAAATTCCATCACTCTTTGAAAACTAGATCAGATAACCAGGTAAAATACATAAAAATGGTGATCTATAAATTATAGTAATGGTGTAATCAGTGAATAAAATCATTAATGTTATACATGATAGTCAATGGTCATATCAAGGTGACCTTAAAATGGTTATGAATCATAAAATGTAACATCAAGTCACAATATAATATGATTACATCAAAAAAACATAAGAATGTTGAAACATCATAAAAATGACATTGTAAGCATATGTCATTTATAAATATCAAGATATCCTAACATAGTGTTAATATGATAACATATCATCCACTATATAAGGTATCACCTGATTTAAAACATTTACCTATGGAATTGATGATCTATATAATATTGGACCCACCCTTCCAATTTATATCATTTACATGAAATAGTGTGACACATAGACTGTACAAAAAAATAAAACATCTCATCACATTTAATCCCACGATTATGGATTGTGGGTTAAATCCAAGTAAGTACAAAATTAATGGAACATAAGTTTATTTATGTGAATACAAATTATTGGTAATGGGAATGGGTATTTACAATAAGAAATGATTGGCATATAAATATCATAGGATAATTTATATGGAATAAGATGTCTACATAATGACTCATCAATGAGATTAATGAGAGTTAATGGTGGAATATCATTATTTTGAAATCATATTGATTATAAAAGTAATGTATGGTCACATTAAAAAATAGAAAATGAAAATAAAAGGAAATAATATAAATAATGTTCTTGAAAAAATAGTAGGAAAATATTCATTACTATGAGATGGAGGTTATAAAAATTTAGAAGAACTTATCAAGATCCAGTGGTATAAAACGATAATAGAAGGAGTAATTTTGTGCCAATTTTTTTTAGGGAAATAGCTAGGATGGATTGGTTGGTGTTTATAAGAAAAGAGCGATGATTTCTATATTAATTCTTAAACATAAGTTTAGGAAACAATATAATAAAATAATCATAAACAATATACATCCCATGATATCTCCAATGGTTTCTACCAAAGAAGTGTGGTTCAAAATATTTGATATTGCTAGGAACCTGTCATATTAAAATAATACAATTGTTGATGTATAAGTGAGTCATGCTCATAAAAAATTGAATTTAAAATCATAAAATATAATATATGTTTTTAATATTCATAACAGGATTATTAAAATAATTAGATAACATTAAATAGTTTCATTCTAATGGGAAATCCCATATTTTTCATCGATCCCCTTTATATCATTTATTACGTCACATTTGGCCAATAATGGTGTTATATTACATACCATATATCAATACAGTAATTAATTTTTTCCCAAAAATTTTTATGTCTTTAAAAAAATGAAAAAATGAAAAATAGATAATTTATATGTGCTAACTTCAAAATTGATTTTTAAATTTAAAAAATAATATTCTAAATACTAAAATATAAACTTCTAAATAAATTTACATATATATTGGAAAATATTATTTTTTTTATAATACAAACTATTTCCTATCCTATTAAAAATATTTTTGGACCTTAGTAAGTTATAACAAACAATATAATATAAATTATTTAAGGTTAATATTTTATTAAAATACGTTTTTTTAATTTATTATAAATTATTGAAACAGTATCTTAGTTGAGATTATATATTTCCGAAAATAATATTTTGATTTTTTTCTTTCCAAAATCTAATTTTTTTCAAACTCATTATATAACCATTTATAAATTAATAATAAAATGGGACAAATATAATAATTATTTCCTTAAAATGACAATTTAAAAATTAATATTAATAGGTATGAGATACAAAAATTGTTATTACTATAGTGCATTCTCTAAGGGTAATGTGTGTGGTGGTGGTTCGTTCATGAGGTGGTTCAGTGAACATTTCTTCTGCCGTGATCTCGATAACCATGAAATTATCTACTAAATGGTTTCGCTCAAGATTTAGTTGTTGAATCTCATTTTAGGATCAGTCTAGAAAATTCCTTGTGAATGGAATCTTCCATAGAATCTCTGATAAATGAGCTTTATATGGTATGATCCTACAAGTCGATGACATAACTTCTCTCATTTATGCCAATTTCACATTATAAAATCATTTATTATATACTAATCTAAATATTCAATATAGAATAACTATATATTCAATATTTTAAATGTTTAATGTTATTTTAAATATAACCTGATATTTTTTATATTCAGTTAAAAATAACCCAATTACTCCTTTGGTTTTTTATTACTATATTAATTAATAAGAAATTTATCCATTCAAAAGTGAATTAAATTCGCAAAAATATGTGTTCTACGAAATTTCTTAAAAATTCTACTCCCTCAAGGACAAAATATGATTTGTATTAGTTAAATATTTACATAATAGTAAAACATGACACACATTATGTACATGGGATAATGTCTAAGGTAGAGATACATAGTAATAAATTGATCCCACATTTATTTATAATTTCTTGTACTGATATAAACAAAAATGTAAACATTCCCTTTATAACAAATCATAAAAAATCCATGGAAATATATTTTGAAATAAATGATCACCTACCCTGATTAAAAGGGTTTCATTTGATTATATCTATAACTATTCTTCATACTATTTGTTTGCATAATGGCGTTTTAAATCAATATTTCCTTCTCACTCAATTATTATACCAATTATGGTCCCTTCAAATTCATATCACTGTCATAATCATAATATGATGGAGTTTTAAATTTATTTCTATATATTTTATCAAAATGTGACATTTGAATAGTAAACTAAAAGTAGTTTTAAAAAAATACTAATTAAATATAATAATCACGACATCCATGGTAATCATATGGTAATGTTCAAATCATATCATCCAAAGTATAAATCTTACATCAAAAATTTCCATCATATTGTAGATGAAATGTTATTTTAAAATTTAATTAGACATCCTGTTAAAATTAATATACATTCTAAATATTAGATTAAATCTAGGATCGTTGTCAGATACATTGGAATGAGTAAATCCATATAATAAGACTATCTCTTTATTCCAAAGTAAGGAAATCTAATCTAATGACACAATATATCGATTATTATTAATATGCACAGATTTAGTTAATTTTTTAAAATTTAAAACAAATCACATTATTACCTTGAGATTACCTTGTTATTCCCACCATAATATCCATGAATATATTTTGACATTTTCAATTGGACCATAGAAAAGGAAGAAACATACCCTTCAGTTATTTTTTCATACCTTTAACATGTATAAATGTTAAACTATTGATTGGAAAATAATTAATTAAATTCTCTATTCAATCCAACCAACAAAATTTCTGACCGCCTCTATTCCTATTATTCCTATTAGAATGAATAAAAAATGAATAAATATGAGCTTCACACAACAATTACTTTTTAAACATAGGATCACATGCCTCACACTACCTTCTTCCAAATGTTTTAATGAATTAATTAACAATTAAAAATTTTGGAAACTTACATTAATTAAAAAACTATAATATTTCATGAGAACTAAGAACTTCATTAATATTATGATTATTTTTTAATCCAATATTACTTCACTTGTAACACCCCATGATTTTATAGTATGTCTCTTTAAAATTCAATTTCATCAATAGATTGGGCTCCACAATAAAATGGGTTCGAGCACACAATGATCTATCAAACTATCCAATTTAAAAAAGGTTATGAATAGTATTAACCACAATATTTAATTTATATTTTTTTAAATATACATCAATTTTGAATTTTTAATATCAAAAATATATTAGGGTTATATTTTCATTTTTTATAAAAAGTATCAATTTTCGATTAATAGAGAAAAAATAACACATTATTGTAAAAAAATATTTTCATTAAAAAATTCATTAATTTTATTTTAATGTTTCAATATATAAATAACAAATATATTAATCCAATTTAGGATTTGGAATCATTTTTATAATATAATTAGATATAAAAGCAAACTAACCATTTAAAAATCTTTTTACCCGCCTTATCACCACATTACTGTTAAATTGAAGTTTTCCACTTCTCTCATTAAAATAAAAAGACATACATTTTGTAATTATTTTTTAATTATAGGCTTAATAGTGCCTACATATATTATTTGTTAAATAACAACTTTAAATGTTTTTTATTTAACACGGTTAAGGGTAAATTGATTAATTAAAGGTAAAAAATTAAATAATATTATTATAATCTTAACCTAAAACATATCATTATTTAATTATATAAGAATTTATTGAATAAAACAAACATTTGGATAAAAATAAGTTATTTTTAATCCAGTTGTGTTAGATTATGAATTTTATTTTATTTTATTTAATGAAGAGTTATAAATGTCATACCTGAAATCTAATAACTATATCTATGTTAATATGATGTTATATATGTGATATGACTGAATATAAATAAAATTTAGTTACAATAAATTTTTATCTACATCATCTTAATTTTTTTTATAATTTTAAAAATAATATAATTAAATTAAATGGTGACAAAATAATGATGCAGTAATTGATTTATTAAAAGAAGAATCAAATAAATGACATTAATAATGTTAAAGTAAGAATTATTTAAAATATTTTATTCCATCCATGAATTTATTGGATAACTATTTAATTTTAGGGATAATATTATGTAGTTTTCTAGAAGGAATCATGTTGTTATTTGTTTTTAAAAAAACTTCAAGGTATATATAGTGTCAAAGTTGGAATAATTGAGAATCTAAATGAAATAATATTTTATTAAATGATAAATAAATTATATAATTAAATATAGAAAAAATAATTATTAAAATGTTACATATGTCATAAACTATTGAATTTGGGTTAATTTGGTTCTTTTTAATAACAATATTAACATTGAATTTTAAAAAACAAATCTTGTCACGGTAAGAGTTGAATTGATTAACATAGGGTTTATGTGAAAATAAATGGATACCTTTGTAAAATAAACATTGATAAAATTCGTTGGTTTGGATTATATTTTCCCATATTGATCTAATCATTAACATAACTCTCTATGGATCTATTTTAAATCAAAAATCAATTTATATTAAATTACTTGTTTTGGAGTTTCGCAAATTGTCTCCCTCCTTAATAAAAGGGATCCTCTCCTTCCCATTTATTAACACATCTAAAGACCATTGTATTGGAAAAAACTATATATTTCTCCTTAATACATTCCTAATTTTATTTTATATTCCATACATTGGGAATAATTCCATCCTATGTAGTCCTTTTGTACAAATCAAATAAAGATAGTCTCGAAAGAGGTAACTGTTTTAAAAATTCAATTCAATTCCTTTTATTATTCCGATTCATATTACTTTATTGTTTCTATACTAAATAGAAGAATTTAGTATCAAATATATTATTTTATGTTATTATGAATATGGTAAAACCATATTTCTCTTTTTATCCTTCATATGAATAACAAAACAACCATGGATGTGTACGTATGACGTTCTGTCTCCGCGTTGTGGTGTTTTTTTAATCACTATTTTAATTTTATGGGAATAATGATTAATATAATTGATATAAATAATGTATTTAAAATTTCAATTATTATATATAATTAATATACCATCAAATTTTAAACCAGTTCATTATGAATGGAATGATATAGTTGGTCGTGATTACGTAGAGCATGTCGTCACTATGAGAATATGAGATTCATTATCCATGGTAACCATTATTGATTGATTAAAACAATATATAGAATGAATAATTATGAAATACATGGCATAGTAATGATACTTTATTAATTATTTATATATATATACATTTTATTTATTATATTCAATATGATAAGAAAATAGAAATAGCCTTCATTCGTACATATGACCAGACGTCTCCATTTATAGTGTAATACCTTTAATATATCAATATATTATATATATATTTAAAATATGAATATATAGGATTTATAAATCAGGTATTACAATATATATGTAATAAAATCATTATCTAAGTAAAAACATTAAGAATAAAAAGTAAAAACTAATATGATAAACAAAGTTATTATTACCCAAAATGTTGTCTTGACGTAGAATTTTTAAATTAATAGGTAATATAAAATTATAAAATAATTATATATGATATCATAAATTTTATTATGATTATGTTATAGGTTAAAATTATATTTAAAACTACTATACATGAGTTTCAGTCACGTACGAAAGGAATCAGACCCAAGGTAAGGGTTAATTTCACAATCTCATTCTTATCTGAGATTGTACATATGTAAGTATTTACCAAGGAATATTTATCATTCATTTCAATGATTAATAAAAATATTTTTGAAAGGAATAATTTTATGGTTTTATATTAGGGGGAAAATAATTAAAATATCCTTTTAAATGTTTTAATGAATTATTTTTCAAAATATTTATCCTTAATGTCAATGATTACCAAATGGTTTTAAGGATTTATTTATATGGACATGATTTTTTAAAATGTTTATTCCTTTAAAATGATTAAAAGAGGTATGAGAAACTTATGTTCCAAAAAAATTATTAAATGTATTTATTTATATGTGTGTGGATTTCAAATAATTTATTTTAATGAAAAATGGTATATTTCTGATGAAATTATTAATGATTTTATTAAATTATTTCCATGTATGTCAACAAACATTTTGGATAATATGATTAGTTAAGATTGATTATTTATGACAAGATTTACCATATTTTAATGAATTATTAATGATCATTTTAATTATAGAGGTGCTATTTAGATACAATTCCGGGTTTATGGTCAAAGTAATCATTTTTTGTATACTAGTTTTTAATATGAATGATTATGTTGTTTATGTATCATCATTTTCATATAAAGAATATATTTGACTTAGTACATTATGGTAAGATCACTATAGTCCCTTGATGCAATGGTAAGTCTCATGATAAATACAAGATATGGAATTCGTGTTGTCCTTGTCCATTTACTTTAATATATGGTTTTAGCTGAGGCCATAAACATTAATTTTCAAATCTATTGGATGAGGGCTCGATGAAATGTTTTTAATTTACAACATTATTAATTACATATTTATAGGATTTGTTATTTATATTACAAGTGATTATACATCTATTAGATTGTTCATGAGATTGTATATATGGAATTGTTTAATTTATTCTTGAAATATTATGCTCATAATTTTATTAAAAATATAGTGTTTTAGTTTAATAACATTCTATAAATTTTTATCCATATTTATGAAAGATTATTATGTTTTGTTTACCCATATTTAGAATATATGATCACCCATTTTTTATGTTTATATTCCAACGATGCTAGGATTTGTATTATGATTGATATTAAGGGATAATCTTGAAGTATAATGTAATTATTAAAGGATTATATTTTTTTATTTATTGTCTTCAATAAAAAATTTGTTTTTCATGTATGTAATATGTTTTTCAAGATTACTAAAAAGATAGTTCATTCGAGATTTTAATACATGTAATCATGAAAATGTATTATAATAATTAATTCGCTCTGGAATTATTGAGATGGGGGATTATAGATGGTATCATTGTATGTTTAGAATGAGGCTTGGAAATTAGATTTAAAAAACATAGAATAGGTATCAAAATATTAAATTATATTTTGAGGATATGTATAAATGGGCATCCTCTATTTTTGGTAACATAAGTATTATATGTGTATTCCTCGAAATACATCTCTATCTAGATACATCAAGTGGATGTGGTTCTAGCCCAGTTATACCATGGGGTAACATATCTAACATGGTGTCTGAGACCCAAATCACGGTAACCTGATATATGCCATTGGGACTTACTGTGCACTTGGTTTGACACTCATATTGGATATGATTAAGATAATTAACATTTTCATTACAAAATGTTTGGAAGGACTTATGTGTAACTATGTCCCCCAAAACCCCATGTTTATGATTATGAGATTATATGCGCTTTTGTTTTTTGATGTATGGTAATCATTTTTATTGTTTTTGTATTAAATATTAGTATATGATATAACCCATTTTATATAATCTTCATGAAATTGGGCCTTGTAGAAGCCATTTGAAATTCAACGATGCACATGATCCCAATATTATGAAGGTTCATATCTTTCATGGTCTCAAGTTAATATTTCAAATGGAAATAGTCACTGAAACATTCTCATAGTATGATGACATAATATCAAGAGATTTTGGGATATGTAAAGAGTAATCTAAGTATTATAAATTCATATGGACGCATGATAATAAAATGACACATTGAAAATTTTTTAATAATGGGAATAAGGGAAAAATTTATTTTCCCGAATTTGATAATTTAGGAAGGAAGGAACCTAATCCATGCATAAATATAAATGTAGTTTACTTCAATTTTTTGGATTAAGGCCCTGATTCTCCTGATTATAAGGTAAAATAATGAATCAATAAATGTATAATGGTATAATTTTCATGATATGAGATATTAGGGAAATTATTGTCCAAATATTCAAGGAAATATAGCTCAAAAGAAAAAGTGGGGTCAAGGTCAAGCATATTATTTTTCTATAGTTGATGTTGAATATTTAATTTATTTTTGTTTTTGATTCATGAATTATCTTATTATATTATATTTATAATATTCATGAGATTTATTAGGATTTTCTTGAGACTCATAAACTTTATAGATTTTGAGGTGTGAATGTTTTAATTATGGATATTAGTCCCATTAAATATTTGGTATGGGTAAATAAGAGATAGATTACATTGTTTAGGGAATGTGATATGATAGTTTATTTTATAAATTAAGAGACCATTTTGCATAGTTAATTTTGATTGATATATTTTGGAAAATCCCTAAAGATGGAATAGAGTAAGTTGAATGTTGGATATTATTATTTGACGTTGATATTTGATTTATTGGATACCTTGTATAAAGAGACCACCTTTACTTATATTACTATTAAATCATTTGAAATATAAAAAAATATTATTATTTCACATAAATGATCTAATGTTTTATTGTTTTAGGAAAACTAGGATCATGCATAAAAATTAAAATATCAACCATGAAAATTTATTTATTTCCATCTTCTATAGCTTTTTATTATCACATGACCTCTCCATAGTACATGTACTCACTGGAGGATATACATAAAAGGGTTGAGATAAAATCACAATTATAGGATGGTTAAGATCATAATAACAATGGGTGAGAATAATCATAACATAGGAAAATAATCATGAATATGAGAGGATTCTTTTATAAGGAAAATGAAATGCGGAAATTCATAATAAATGAAAAAATCATGTCTTATTGGTTAACCACAACACATAAATGTTATCAAAGAAAGAATTATAATAACATGTCACTTCAAATTAACAAATTATATTCATCACTTTACTGAATGCATTGGAAGACAGTATAATTTAGGGAACACCCATCACATTGAAAAATTCATATTGCGCTGTATAATTATGGGTGCACCTGTCACATCACAACATTATCTTTTGTCATGCATGCCACAATAAACATATATCAAAAATTAACATAACTAACCTATAAAAAGGAATTTTTTTCATCATATAAGTAATCGATTGTAGACATTGGGTGCCAAAAATTATGTAGGAATAACATACATAATACGATTTTCATCTACATTGAGTGAGAAGTAAAAGGTATTTTTTTAAAGAGGAGTTCTTTTGGAAAACATTTTTTTGTAATAAATGTCATTAAAAAACATATATATCACTAAAAATTCAGGATAATGATGAAAATTAATTTTTTTAGGAGTTTCAAAACCAAGAATGGAGTGAAAGTGGTAGAACCCAATGAATGATTGTTGGGTTTGAGATTTTTCCCTTACCTTTATCTGAACACTTTCTTCACTTTAATGTCCTGTATTGCCACAATATATTCATTTATTGAAAATTATAGAGCCTTGTGTGCATAAATATGGTTCATTATGGTTTAATTAAGTTATTTTATGGTCTTTGGATGAGTTATAGTGTATAAAAGCATTGTTCGAGAATATTCATTTTTATGGTTTTCTTGAGTGGTTCACATTTATTCATAAATGGAATATCATGTAGGGAATGGGTAAACAAACTGAAATGATATTTAATGTTATTAATGATATTAAATATTTTTAAATGACCTTATAATGAATCCAATTATATAAAAAGTCTGTGAATCATTAGATAAGAATTAAGTGATTATTGTTTGGGTTAAGTTGGGCAATTTATCGACCATAATGAACTTTTTTTGATTAATAATTTAGAAATATGTACATAAGTTAGTTACAAAACATGAAATAGTATATAATACATAAAATATAATCTGGTTTAACCAAAAAAAGGCTTTCATTATAAGATATGAAATTTTTAATAAAAATTGCAACATGTCATTCTTGAAAGTGATAGATTAACACCACACAAACAATGTTTTCTTTTACAAAATAAAAGGAATATAAAAATGGGGCTGGATGGAATAATATCCCATTAGAATCATAACATTATAATATATGTATGATACTAGAGTTACCATATTATTTGATCAAATATTGGTTGGGATATAATAACAGAAGAACTTGATATTGAAATGAAATTAATGGATAAGAGGGAGTGAAATTACCTCTTGAGTCCTCTTCATGAGATCCTCTTAAAAGGACATATCCTTTGTCATTTGATTAGACCATAGGATCTTGGACATGAAGGATGAGATCCGAAATATTCTTGGGCAATGTTTAGATAAGGCTTGAAAATTGATATTTTTTAGGAAATGGGGGTGTGAAGGGTTGTATTTATAGTGGAGGGAAGACGATTTTTCAAAATATAAAATTCATTAATTTATTATTTCCTAATAAGACAAAGAATAGAGAGTGTTACATGACCAAGAATAGTAATTTTATCGTTTTAAACCGAACCAAGTGGTCTTACATTAGCATGACATCATGCATGACCCTATAATTAGATTATTCAGCTTATTTTCTTAATTAATGTATTTCACTATTCATCAAAAAAATAAAAAATTTCTGAAAAAACCAACAATTTCACCCCAACCATTTTTCAACGTGTAGAATCCAAAAAATGAATTCCATTATTGAAAAATAATTTTCTAGATATGAATAATTAAATTTTAAAATAAAATCATAATTTACATGAAAAGTACATTTTTTAAAATTAAAACTGATTTTATATTGTTCTCAAAAATTAAATGATGTCTTATTATATTTATACTATAATACATAGATTTCATAATTTATGAACACATTTTAGTAAAATTATTTTTCTTTTAAATTTATTTATTAATTATAATTATTTATTTATGACATAAATAAATAAAAATACTTTAACTATGGTCCGATTTTCACTTATAAGATGCATTAATTTTATTTTATGTATTCATGGGTAGGGTTACTATAATTTTAAACAATTTACTATTTATAAGGGTCATAATACTATTCATAAGGACACGTTTCTATTTATAATCATAGGATACTATTCACCAAAAATTAATTTTTACTTATCAGAATCCAGACATTCTACTAATCACATCCACGTATGTCATATTTTCTAAATTCAAATAAATTTTGTTGCTAAATTATGTTTAATGGTCATATATTTTTTACTATATTGACATTTCATTGTACATATTAATGGGATTATATTATAAGTAATAAATATAAGAAGGTAATTCTATTGATTAAACATTGGGCCATTACATTCTTCCACCCTTATGAAATTTCACCCTCAAAATATCGTTTTACATAAACTTGTGATGATTCCTCTGCTTCATTGCCTCATCTTGATCCCTAGTAGCTTCTTAAAAGCCATGGTTACCTGAAATCACTTTGAAAAGGTGGTTTTTCTTCTAGTGTAGAACCAAATCTCTTTGATCTCGATTCATCATTGGATACTCCTCATAGGAGAGATCATCTTCCTATTATACCACCACTTTGTTTAGTACATGTGAGGGAACAAGTATGTACTTTCTCAATAGTTATATGTGAAACAAATCGTGAACATGATCCTTATTCATTATAAGATTAAGTCAATAAGACACAAATATTATGCGTTCAAGGATATCAAATAAGACAATGTACCTTGGGATTAGCTTCCAATTCATTTAAAAACACATGACTCTCTTCCATGGTGATATTCGAAGAAATACATTATCTCCAACATCGAACTCTATGTCCCTTTGATGGTTGTCAGTGTAGATCTTTTACTAACTCTGAGTAGCATTGATGTGTCTCTTGATTACTTGAACATTATACGTCATTTATAGAACAATATGGGGTCAAAGTAGATTTCATTCTCCATCTTCATCCTAACTAGTTGAAGTCTCCATTTCTTTCCATTCATTACATCATATGGATCCTTTGGAATTCTCAAGTGGAATTTATTGTTATATGAGAGCACAACCATTGGGAGATGCTGATCACATCCTCCTTTCAACATTAGAGAGTATTCTCTTAGAAAATCTTCAAGTGTCTGAATTTTGCTTTTATATTTTTCATTAGTTTGGGATTGATAGGTTGTAATGAAATTTAATTCATTAATCAAAGCATGCTAAAGACTCCACCAGAATTTAGATGTGAACAGTGGATCAGGATTAGAGAAATTCGAGTGTGGAACACCATTCAGTCTCACCACTTCCTTAACATATATCATTTATAGTTTTTCACATGAGAGTTCTTCCCAAATATCGATGAAATTGGAAGTCTTGGTCAGTCAACCAACCATTACCCATATCACATAATTTCCCTTCGATGACTTCGAGATGCCCGTGAAAAATTCCTTAGTGACATTCTTCCATTTTCACATGGTTATAGGCACTGGATGCATCAACACTTTGGACTTTTTTTTCTTTGATTTAACATACTAACATACCAAGCACATTGATTTTATTTTGTAATCTCCTTCTTCATGTTATCCCACTAGAAGATTTCTCAGAGATCACGGTAAATTGTGGAACTCCTAGAATGGATAGAGATGTTGTTCTATGTGAATTGAAAAAATATTATTTCATTATCTCAGGTGATGAAGGCACACAAATCTATGTTCCAATCATAATCAAACAATCATCATCGATATATAACCCATGTAGCATCCCTTTCTTTACTGCATTCAACCTATTTTGTATCACGACTTCATCCCTTTGTGCTCCCTTAATATTCTCTTGGATGGATGGTTTCATAATGATTTAGGCAAGGTAAGATGTATCTCATGAACTATGATTTCTATATCCATCCTTTCCATATCCATGAATATTGGGTCTTTCTCAATTCATAACCTGGAGAGAGTAGCAGGCTATTTTCCCAATAGATCATCAGCTACCTTGTTCGCCTTTCCCGGATGATTGTGAATAGACCAATCCTAATTCATGATTATCTCAAACCATATCCCATGATGCTTGTTCATATAGTTTTGTGTGAATTAATACTTTAGGCTCTTTTGGTTGTTGTATATGTCCCACTTCACACTATAAAGGTAGTGTAGTGAGATTTTCTAGGAAGCAATCATGGATTATAGCTCTAGATATTGCATTGGGTAGTTCGTCTCAGGTATCTTCAACTGTCGTGAGGCGTAGGCTATCACTTTGATATTTTTTATGAGTACAAATCTAAAAAAATTATTTAAGGAATCATTATATATAACAAAAAATTTCTCCACTTTTTGGTAGTGCGAGTATAGGTGCAGTGGTAAGCCTTATCTTTATCTCCCTGAACCTTCCCTCACATTCTTCAGTCCAGAAGTACTTTACCCCTTTCCTGGTTAACATAGGTAGATGACTTACAATCGTGAGAAATTTCTCACAAAACAATAGTAGTACCAATATTATCCATGAAAACAATGGATTTCAAAGACACTATAGGGAATGGTCTATTCATCCATCACCTTTTTTTTGAAGAGTTTACTGAAATTCCCTCAATTGGCAACACAATTCCCAAGAATGTGACTTTCTTCTACGAAACTCACATTTGATGAACATGGTGTACTACATCTCCTTTCCCAATGTCACCAACACTAGTCTTAGATATTCTTCATATTCCTCCATGCTCTTCGTGTAGATGATAAAACCATTGATAAACCATACCAAAATTTTTTCATGGTATTTTCTAAAGAATATAATTATCAATTCCATGAAAATTAATGAGGCATTACTAAGTCAGAAGGAAATCACCGGAAACTCATTTTTCGCATAAGTTTTACAGAAGGATGTCATCTGAATATTATCCTTATTCACCATTAGGTGTTGATATCCAGAATGATGATCCACCGTATAGATGTATTGATCTCTTCTATACTAATATAACAATTTATAAATCCTTGGAGGAGGATACTTGTTCTTTATGGTGATCTTTTTTTGTTCCTGATAATCAATACATAGTCACATTGTTCCATCCTTATTCTTCATAAAGAGTACTGACACACCAAAATGTGATGCATTAAGTCATACAAACCCTTTGTCCAGATACTCTTGTAGCAGCTTCTTTAACTCCTCCAGTTTGATAGGAGCCATCCTATTGGGACACTTTGAGATATGAGTATCTCCAGGTATGAGTTCAATTTAGAACACTACCTCACAGTCGGGGGGACGTCCAGGTACCTATTCAGGAAATAAGTCATTGTATTCCTTCACCTGGGGAGTTTCCACAAGGATGAAACTTTCCTCTGACCGAACCATATAGGAGAGGTATTCTTCATCATATGGAATCAACACCCACAAAATTAATGGAATTTTTAAAGGAGATTATTGATCTTCCACTCATTTGTATATGATCATGTAATGGCTTGTAATATCAAAAGATATATCCTTTTCTAGAAATTTCATATGTACTATATATATCAAGAGAAAATAAATTCATGTTATAATGTTGAATTTCACTAAGGGATGTATTACCGGATTCGCTGGAATAATCTTACCACATATCAAAACAAGAGAAGAGTCAAACACATGGGATGTAATGGTTTCACCACTTACTGTTTTTACAGATATCTCTACATAACGATTTTTTGGATTTGATTCGATAATTATAAAAAATATCAAGATATAAATGAATTCATAGAACCATAATCGAATAAGTCTCTTACCATTCATAAGTGAATGGTAACTGTAACTTATATTAATTCATAATATTTCTCCACTTCCTTAATAGTGATGTCATAAAACATCACTTGTTTCTTTTGATTTGGTGGCATCAGACACTGATTACCCTCAAGAACATGAGGTTTAGGGCATTGGCAAGCATAGTTCCCAGCTCCCTAAAGTTGTTGCATTGAACCATGGTTGGTTCTCTCATTTATTACACCACATTATCCTTCGTTTTTCATGCCTTTTGACAATCATGATCATGTTTTCCTTATTTCTCACACATGAAGCACTTCATCATCCCATTAATGCAGTTCATGTAGTGAAACATGCTGTATTTTTGGCATGTGGGTAATTGAGTTTTCTTCCCACCAATCAGATTAGATCAACCAACTTGAAACTCCATCTTCCATTTCGTATCCCCATAACAATGGGACCATTCTTCAAACTATATCTCCACATGGAGAGCATGTCAAAAAACTTCTTCAAACACCCAACGTCTAGAATTGCAAGATCATTTTAAGGTGCTATTTTTGTCCACTAAAGTATCTATCAATTTTCATAACATTGTTGATAAAAGAACCCAAACCATATATTGGAATCCTTGTGAAATTTAATTTTTAGGTTGTAAATGATTACCCTTATTTTATAGTGGGATCTATAAATTCTCTCTCCATATTATTAAGAAGAGTTATTGGGAAATTATTTTTATGATACATTATCTTAATGTCTACCCATTCCATCTCTTATATTCCCTCCATTGGGTTGGTGTTCTTAAAAAATGAACACCATTGATTGGCCTATATATCTAGGTGATAAAGGGATATTGTCACCTACTCTATATCAAAATAGTGATGGATAGAAAGTATCTTCTCCATTGTTTTGACCCACTATTCTGCAACAAGTGTATCAGAAGATCCAATAAACCTCGGTGGTCATTGCCACAAAAAACATTTGATATCTAGTTTCCACCAGTTCGGTGAAAGAGGATGTTACCCATTATTGTGGTTATTGTTCATATCCTAAAATTGTTGGGTAATCATCTCTATGAAATTTTTAACTCCACCTCCAAAATCATTGGTGGTGTTTTTGGGGAAATCATTACATTGTCCCTCGCTCGAGTTGTTGGCCTGGATTCTCCCTGTTCCTACCGTTTTCTAAAATAAGAAAGGATAGAACAAAACATAAGCTAACAAGTCATGAATAACATATTAATTTGTATGATTTGTATTAAAATCATCAAATATTGGGTCCCTACATAAATATTATTGAGTAGATATTTATACTTAGTCTCGTGCTAGATAATTTCTCTAGTGTTTACAATTCCTAATTACCAAACTAACTAAACTTTTACTCTGATACCAACAATAGTGACCCTACCATTTATTATATTACAATTAAATTATTTTAAGGATAAAAATAATAATAGTATTACAGATAGAGGATCCAAAGGTTTTGTGTCTAGGGAAAACTATGATCATAAAAAACAATTACAACATTAATCATAAACATTTATTTAATCACTTCTTCTCTAGCTTTTTATTTGAACATGACCTCTCCTAAGTACATGTATTCAAATGAGGATATAAATCAAATGGGTGAGATAAAACACCAGTAAAAGGATATATAAGAACATTAAAATATTGGGTAAGCATAATCATAACATAGTAAAAGAATCATGAACATGAGAGGAAACATTTATAAGTGACTTGAAATGTGGTTGTGCATAAAAAATGAAACATTATGTCATAGTTGTTAACTACCACACATAATTTTGAATAAATGTATAACATTGTTCCCACATTATTTCACATTATCTCATGATATTCATCACTTTATCAAATTAATTGGAGCTTTGTTTAATTCCAGGCGCACCTGGTACATTGAAACATTCATATTGTGCAATATAATTTTGGGTGCACCCATCACATCATAACATTATAACTAATCATGCGTGAAAAAATGAACTTATATAAAAAATGAACATAAATATCCATTTAATTTAATGGGTTTATTCCTTAAAATAAATTAATAAACATTAGGTTCCAAAAATTATGTAGGAATAACATACATGTTATGTTAGCCATCCACCCTGAGTGAGAAGAAAAGGTGTATTTTTAATGAAGATTTATTTTGAAAACATTTTTTGACATAAACTTCAGTATCCAAAATTTACATACTATAAAATCTAATATAATGATGAAAAAATTAATTTTCATGAGTGAACAATCCAAAAATGGAGTGAAAGTGGGTGAACCCGAATAATGAATGTTGGACCCGAGATTTTCCCCTAACCTTGTATCGAAACACTTTATTCACATTAATATCCTATATTAACACATTATATTCATTAATTGAAAACTAAATAATGTTTTATTCATTAATATGGTAAATTATGGTTTCATTAAAATAATTTATGGTTCTTTATATTATTTATAGAGTATAAAGACATTATTCGGGAATGTACATTTTTATGGTTTTCATGATCGGTTCACATGTATTCATAAATAGACGTTCACGTAGAACATGGGTAAACATACAAAACTAATATTTCATATTTTTATTGAAATTAAATAATCTTAAATTACCTTATAATGAAAAATATTATATAACTTTTGGATGAATGATTTTATAAAAACTAAATGTTTATTATTTGGGTTAATTTGGGCAATTTTTCGACCACAACAAACTTGTTTTGTTTAATATTTTAGTAATATGTACCTAAGTTATTCAAAGAAGTTGAAATAGAATATAGAACAAATAATATAATATGTTTCAACTATAAAAATGGTTTAATGACAAGATCTTAAATCCTTAATGTAATTTGAAAACATGTCGTTCTAGAAGGTGATTTCATAACACCTCACGAACAATGTTTTCTTTTATAAAATATATGCAAGAGGAGATGGAGGTTTGATGGTATAATATACCTTTTTAATCATAATATTATATTATATATATGATATGGAGTTAAAATATCATTTGGACAAATATAGGTGGGGAGAAATTATAGAAGGACTAGAAATTGAATGGAAATTAAAGGAGAAGAGAAAGATAAATTACCTCTTGAATCCTCCTCTTGAGATCATCCTTAAGGAACATATGATAGGACTTTTAATGAGACAAAATGCTCTTGTTTTCTGTGGAGGTTCTTGGGATGATTCTTGGGAAGAGTTTAGGATAGTGTTATTCATGATAGGAGTGAGTAAATGAGGGTGTGAAGGGTGGTATTTATATTGGAGGGTAGATGGGTTTTATTAATATAAAAGTCATTAATTTATTATTTCCCCATAGAAACAGGAATAGTTATTCAAACATGGCCGTTAATAGTAATTTTATCATGTGAAACTGATCCAATTGGGCTTAAATTGGCAGAAAATCATGCAGGACTCTATAATTTTCTTATTTAGCTTATGTAGTAAATTATTGTATTTTACTAATCATAAAAAAATCATGTATTTCAAAAAAACCCAAAATTTCACCCAGACTATTTTATGACTTGTCGAATCCAACAAAAGAAAATTTTTCAGAATTAATTTTCTAAATATGATTAATTTAATTTTTAATTAAAATCATAATTTACATGAAAAATACAGTTTTTTACATTATTAATGATTTTATAATGTTTTCAAAAATTACATAAGGTCTGTTATCTTAAAACTAAAATACATAGATTTTTTGATTTATAAACACATTTTAATATAATAAATTTTCATTTAAATTTATAAATTTTTTTAAATTAATTATTTATAACTTACAAATAACACCAAAACATTTACTAACGTCAAATTGTCACTTATAAGATGCCATAATTTCTTTAATTTTTAAGGTGTAATGTCAAAATTATTTTGGACGATTTACTTTTCATGAGGGTCATATAACTATTCATAAGGTAATGTTAATATACATAATGGTAGGCTACTATTCAAAAAAATTATGATTTCTCTATCATACACCAAACTTATTACTGATCACAACTATTTATGTTATCTTTTGAAATTCAAACCATAGAGGTGGAAAAATTATTTATAATGGTCACATAATATTTAGTATCATAATATTAAATTGTTCATCCAAATGGGATTCTAATATAAGGAATAAATATAAGAATGGAATTAACATGATAAAACATTGGGTCGTTACACATTGGGCTAGGATTTTTTGTTTCCGTAATCATTTGGAAGATAAATGAAACAATTATTGGGATTATGAATTATCAAATATACTTCAGGTGTGAACTAATTCATTTGGAAGATTCATTTACATGTTTAAAAGATGAATTGAAAATAGATCGATGAACCAAAAAAGGATGATATTATCTTTATGTCTATGTTCTCTATCACTTTTATTAAAAATTTAATTGTTAATTTTATCTTACACACCCAAGTCTTCCTATATGTACTCTAGAATGTGTTATCTCTAGTGGCATTCATAATTCCCTACCATTATTTTAAAATTTATGTCTATTAATCCTTATTACGATGGATGATTTATTCAAATATAATTTTAAAAGTAAAACACATTTTTTATACTGAGTTTAAAATATAGAGGAGGCATTTTGTTTATGTATGGGAAAATGTGACACCCTATGATTTTATATTCTTTCACTTTAAAATTTAATATCTTAAATAGATTGCACTACACATAACACAAAGTTCAATTACCCCATGGTCTGTAGAACTGGCTATTTTAAAAGCGTTAATGACTAATATAATCCAAAATATGAAATTTATATTTTTAAAAATATCTTTCATTTTTTAAATCAGAATATCAAAATCATTTTAGGTTGAAATATTGGTTTTTTCTAAAAGTTTAAATTTTTTAGGAATAGTGAAAAAAATTATATTGTTTTTAAATTCCATCTTTTTTCATCGAAATAAATATTTTACATTAAATATATATTAATTGAACTATAGATAAATAATAAATAGAGTAATTGAATTTACTTAGTAGGAATCATTTTTATAATAGAATTAGTTATAGTAAACTTACTGAACATTTAAACATCTCATTTACCCACCTTCTCACCGCATAGCATTTAAATTATTTTAGCAAATTATGTGAATCGAATTTTAAAAAATAAACATAAATTATTTTAATTATTTTGATATTTTTGGTCTAATAGTGTAAATTTATTTTTTTATGAGTAGTAACATTAATTGTTTTTATTTATTTACCCTAGTTAAGAAAATATTGGGTAATTAATGGTTCAGAAATAATATTACATTATTATAAAAATAACTTAAAACTTGTCATAATTTCATTTGATAAGTTTTTTCATCCAAAATAATCTTTAAGACAAAAATATAATTTTTTTGTAATCAACATATGTATGATTATGACATTTATTATATTTTTTAATGAAGTGTTAAAAATGTCACAATAAAATTTTAATAACTATATGATTTATAATATGAGGATATATAAGTGAAATGGTCGAATATGAAGAGTATTTATAAAGCTATAATTTATATATATATATTGGTAATTTGTTTATAATTTTAGATAATAAATGATTAAATTAAATTTTGATACAATGATGGTGCAATAATTGATTTACTAAAATAAGAACCAAGGAAATTATATTAATAATATTAAACTATATATTATTTGAAATGTTTTAGGTCATCAATGATTTTTTCAACCAATATGACATTTTATGTTTGAGTTAATATAGTTTTTTGAAGGAATTAAGCTATTGTGGTTTTTTATAATGTAAATTAAATAATAATGTCAAAATTGTTGTAAATGGTATGTGAAAATAAAATAAATTTTATTAAATGATACAAAAATCAAAAAAATGGAAATTTTTTAAAAACGACCTGTATAATTTTATATATGTTAAAAATGATCCAATTAGACTATTTTGGAATTTTATTGTCACTATATTGACCCTATTGTGTAAAAATACAAGTTATCATGGTAAGTGTTAAATTGATAAACTATGGTTCAATGGAAAAATATAAGGATGCTTTTGTTACATAAACAAGTCTAAAATTAATTATTTGATAGTATATAGAGACAAAATAATAATTTATTTTTAATATATCTTATTGTAAATATTTTAAATAAATAATAAATTTATATGATGTTAATAGTTTTGGAGTTTCTAAAAATTCCTCTCTCCTCTCTTATAAAATGGTACTTATAATTTCCTATTATTCACACATCAAAAGACACTTGAGGTCCTTTTGTTCAAATAAAAAGGAGATACTCGAGGAAGAGTTATTGTTTTACCAATTCAATTCAATTTATTTTATTATTCTACTTCATATTCTTATGATGTTCCCAAAATAAAGTAATAAATATTGTATCATATATATATGATAATATGTTATTATGAATATGGTACAACCATATTCCTCTTTTTATCCATCAGATGAATAATAATATCAGCATGTGTGCATACGTACAACTTACCATCTGCACACCATGGTGTAATTTGTTTTATTCGCTACATTATTAAGATTGAAATAAATATGAATTTAATTGATATAAATAATGAAAATGAAATGATATTTTTTTATAATTAATATTACATCACTTTAACTACCCTTTAATCATTAAGGGAATGATATCGTCCCTCGTGTGTACGTATGACCAACCATCACCATGACACGATAAGATTCATTCTCCAAGTTAAGAGTTCAAGAGACTTGAAAAATATATATATAATGAATAAGTATGAAATAAATTAATTTATAATTATAAAAAGTTAATAAATATATGTATGTGTGTGTGTGTTATTTAAATTATTATATTTAATATAATAAAAAATGGAAACAACGTTCATGCATGTGTACGACCTTCAATCTAGTTTAACTGTGTATTCTATTACATATATCTATAAATTATATATATATATATTCATAATATATATCATATATAAACAATTTTTTATATTATGTATGTATTTAAATCATCATCTATGTAACAATTTCAATAATAATAAGAAAAAAGTCATACGATAAACAAAACGATTATTACCTGAAACATTAATTTATACTAGAATTGTAAAATGAATGGGTAATATAATGTTTTAAAGGACCCATTATTGATATAATAATTATTATTGAGATTCTTTTAGAGGTTAATATTGTGTTTAAAAATTCTATGAAATTGTTTGAGACAAGTAAGAAAGGAATCAATCCCATGGTAAGGGTTTATTTCACAATCTCATTATTATCCGAGATTGTGTATACATTAATAATTAGGGGGATATATATATCATCCATATCCCGGTTTCTTAAAATTATTTCTCAAATGAATATTTTTAAGGACATTTGTAATGGTATCTTTTACTAAATCATCATTTTAATTGTATTAAATATTCATTATATTGAAACATTCTCTTTTATGTCAATGTTTGGAAAATGGTATGAAGTATTTATTTATATAGAAATGAATGTTTTGAAATTTTAGTTTTATTCAAAAAATTCAATCTGAAAGGGGATACATTGATTTAAACATCTATTTCAAAATTTCGTATTTTTTAAGTGCCTAGATTTTGAAGAAATGGTTTCAAAGGAATGGGGTATTTGTCTAATGATATTTTAAAAGATATTATTATAGTATTTTCATCTATGTCAATATCCTTTGTTTGATGATTTAATTAATTGATTTTTATCTTTAATGATATCACTTTCTATATTTAATTGGATAGTTTAGGATAATTTTGATTTTGAATGAGTTATTTAGACCCCACTATTGATTTATGGTAAAATTAATCATTTTTTGTATACTATTTTTAAATAAGAATGATTCTATTTTTTATGTTTCACCATTTTCATATGAGTAATTTATTTACTTTTTAAGTGATGGGTGGGGCTCACTATAAACCATAGATGCATTGATAGGTCCCATGAGCCAAAATATTAATGGACATGGCTGATGCCTTGTTCATTTATTTTCAGATATGGAATTATCTGAGGCCTTAAACATTGAGAACCAAAAAATATGTTTTAGATGTATGGAATTATAAAATATATCATTCTATTATTAGCTATTCATATTACATGTGATTATTTGACTTTTTGGAAATCTATGTGAACTTTTATATTGAAAAATGTTATTTATTCTTTCAATATTTGTTTAAAAGGCTTATTTTTTAGTTTTATACATTGTGTTAAAATTTTATTTGTATTAATGAATGTTTCCTCTATATTTTTAACCCTTATTGAGCACTTGAGCTCACCTCTTTAATTTATTTACTTTTCCACGATGTCAAGATGTGAATTGTTATTTATATTCAGGGTTCATCTAGAGGAATAATGGTTTTATAAAAAGATTATATAATTTTTATTTTATGTTTTTAATGGTATTGTAATTTTAATTAATATAATATATAATAAATGACATCTAAAGTGTTTAGTACTTCACGATTTTATTCAATTTTATCATGATATTTTTAAAATAATGCAGTAGCTCTAGGAATTTGGGATTGATGCATTACCTCAATAGAATCTATATAAATAGATATAACTATACAATATGTACTATTTATTGGCAGATATGAATTAAACCATTAACTAAGGGGTCAAATTCAAATTGTAGCATAACTCATGACGTATTATCCTTTTGTCTCAAGGATCTGACAAAATTGTTTACATTATTTTAATTATTTGGAATTATGGAATCATAATAATTAATCAGTTCCAAATATAATATATTTATCATGTTCATCTATTGCTGACTGAATATAGATTTTAATGTTTTATGGTCAGTATATATTTCAAATTTTACAGTACATAAATGATACAACCAAATTTGTAAAAAATGACCCAAAACTGCAATCTCAAGATCATGTGTAGGGTAATTTTTAAAAATGGTTATCTATTGAAATAAAGAATATGAAATCAACAAATCCTATTTTATCAAATAAAAACATTTCTATTAATAAATAATTATTAAAAATTCAAAATTCAAAATTTCAAATTTTTAATGATAACATTGGAGAATTAGCCAATATTATTTGAAATTCCAAGAAATACTCATCAAATATATTTTTCCACAAGAATTTAACTCCATTATGATTTATAATAGTGGAATATATATCCATGAGCCATTTTTAAATTACCAATCAGTATTATCATGATAATATAAGATACCATTGAACATCAATGAAAATTTGCAAAGAACTATACTCTAAAATCCTATAGTTAGTTGTTTGATATGAAATTGGAACTACATACAAGAGGACATATCATAAAGGACCAAACAATTTAGTCTTATTCAAAAATCAGATACACACTTGAACATCCCATTAAATTTTAAGATTACAACTATAATAAAATATTTTCTTCGGGGAAAAAACTATTATAAATTGAATAACCCTTCATACTAATCATCGTACATTTCATTTTATCATTGGGGAGGAAACAGAATAAAGGGGTGACATAAAATAATAATTATGGGTATGAATAGAAAAGAAGATGTCATGAATAAATAAGTAATGATCAATATTTCAAGGTAATTATCTGAAATCACTTGTAATTTAATCAATTACTAGATCTTGATGAATAATATGATCTGAATAATTGATGACCGAATAATTCCTAATAATTAATCACATGGGCCTAAAACATATCCACGGATATCAAAAAAAATCACATGAACTAAATAATTAATATCCTAATTAGGGAATGAAAAAATCTAGATATAATAATAATAACACTAAGAAATAATGCTAAAAAATCTTATAGAAAAGTGTAACACGTTATACAAATCATTATCTAGTTTCTCTCTTTAGACCAATAGATTTGTTGAGGGTATATAACAGGAGCCAACAATTCTATACTAATTCAATTGAATTCCACATTTTAATGGGGTGAAACATTATCAATGTAAAATTTTAATTTGAAAAATGGTCACATAAAATGATAATAATTTCCACAATAAATAAACATAATCATCAAATACTCCTAGTAATATGGAGAATTGTATTGATATAGGACATCCCAAATCAAAATGATCATAAAACATATATAGAAATAATATGAATAGAATATTTAAAACATATACCCAGTGAATTATATATAAAATAATGTTTTATATCAATTATTAATAGAGACACCATGAAAATGACATTAAAACATTACGGTGAAAAGTACTATTTTCCATTGGAAAATAAATTTTAAAATCTAAAAAATTGAGTATATTTTGAATGAAATGTCATTGAAAATAAATGAGGTAAATTATTAAGGAATGTTCAAATAAATTATTGAAAATGATGGTGGGAAATTATTTTCATTCCATATACATTGAAATGATGATTTGATCCTCATTTTCAGTAAAAACTCAAAACGTACATCATTTCAAAATGGATAAAAAGATTAATATTAATTTTTCTCAATACATGGGTAGTAACATGTTAAATAATTAATTAATATTTAATAAAATTGTTTTTAATATCTTTTCACAGAAAATATGGACATGGAAGATTAAAATTGCTCGACCGAGATGAAAAATAATGCCATATTTTCTTATAAACAAGCCTTTTTTATCATGATTAATTGTAGAGTGGAAATGAATTAAAAAAATTCATATAAATAAACATAGGGAAATGTTAAATTTTTTCTTTATTATTAGGTGATAAAATATTTTCCAAATCGATACATTTATTTAAAAAACCCGAATAATGATGATATTGTGATATAAAGCCTTTCCTAAGAGTAGACTACATTAGTATGTCTCTAATAATCCTATAAAATATATAATGATTTATTATAAATATATTACAAAAAATTATCATATATATCATAAATTATATGATTTACTTATAATATTTTATCCCCTATTTATTATCAATTCTTCGTCAAAATAACTATTTTGGGTAATAAAAGATTCATTTTTCATATATGTTTTGGTTCTATAGTTTCAATCCTTGACCATTGATTATGGTTAAATAAAATAAGGAATTTTAATAATGATTTAAATAAAATATGTAACAACATCATTTTATCTTCATAAATTTGACATTGATTGCATGAATCACAATGTCTCTATAAAACACCACTTTGTAATAAACTACAGTAAACAAAATCTTTCTACCTTTGTAATTTGAATTTAGAAATAATAACATATATGGTTGTGTTCAGTATGATATTTAGAGTGTTATTAGACAAACCAAAATTTTTGTGACTTGTTACACACCCTTATGAATTGTAATTACCCTTATGAATAGTGAATCATATTATTACTTTATTGTCATAAGGTTGTATGACAATGAGATATTCATTAATTTTTCATGGTGATATAAAATGAATAATAGTTTAAATTGATAATTTTTGAATAAATAATGATTTTATTTTAAAATTATAATAATAATATATAGACAATTATTTCCAGAAAAATTGAGTTCATTTTTGAATTGTACACATCAAAAAATTGCCAGCGCGAGTTTTTGGGATTTTTTGGAAATACTCGAATTTTTTATGAATAGTAAAACAAAATAATTTAACGTATATATACATTATCAATAAAATTCACTATTCATAGCACCATAACTGATTTTAGAATAATTTTTTCAAACTAAAATGAACATATAACTATTATAGGTCACATGAATCTACACTATTGGTTGTCTTCAGGGAAATAATAAAATAATTATTAAGATATTCACAAATCTCCCCTCTCCACTCTAAACATCCCCCCTCACTCATTCTTTCCATCACTACTTTCAAGCCTTATTTCTACTCTAAATTCATCCCAAAAAACGTCCCATGTTCCTCCACCAGGTTCATAGGCCATTGGTCTCATATTATTACCAAAACATCATACCTAATGAGGCTCTGATGGAATATTACATTAAGCGGTAAATTCCTCTTTTTATTTTTTATTTCAAGTTCAACTATTTTAATGTTATTTCCTAAAAAAAATTAACCAAAATAATATGATTAATCTATTATGATACATGTATTGTAATGTTGTTATGATAATGGGATAAGCCTTATTCATCTCTCCTTTCCCTATATTTTTTTCTAGAAATGAAAAGATCATCTGAGATTTGTTAATTTACCACATTTAAGGATGAAGAGTTTTCAGTTTATAGTATCTTCTTCGATTATAGTCATGAGACCATTTTAATGGTTGAACCAGACAATAATATATGTATTATAAAATAATTATGTCTTTGTAGTCCTTTTACCAAATGACATTAATTTTAAAAGTAAAATGTGTTTGTTGTGATAAAAACCCGTCAATTAACTCAAACAATTGTCATTAATGTTTTATATAATAATTCATATTCACTCCCAATATCAAAATAAATATTAAAACCATGTAATCATTTTTTAAGTAATAACATACAAATTATATTCTAAAAAATTGTTCTCATTATATATTTTTACCCTTACATGAATATAAGTAAATCGTTCATGTAAACCAATGGAGAAAACACCCCAAACAATGAAATAGAATCTCTTAACCAATCAAAAGGACAAGATTAAACCTAATAATTTAATAATAAATAGAATTAATGTACATTTGGTTGTTTAATAAATATTTAATGAGTGTAAATTTGATTATTTAAGTCTTTAAGATAATGAGCGGGACACATATGGACGTAATGTTAGGTTTTTACTCCCGAACCACAATTTACATTCGAGTTACTTTTATTTATTACATTCCTCAATGATATTTTTCTGTATTATAATGTACACCTCATAAATTATGTCTAAGTGTTCTATATATGTTTACCAATCAGAATCATTCTATATTTTATCTGGAGATACACTTTTTAAAAGAATCATTGGAAAATTGATTCTAAAATACATGTCTAATTCAATGGAGTTTCTCAAATTCCAACTATTTTCAAGGGAACTATAAAATATATATATATATAAATTATTATCATTATAAAATAATTAATTTTATATGAAAATAATATCTTCCTTCACATCTGGTTTTAGACAAATTGTTTTATAAAAAAACACTTTTGTTCAATGTAGAAGAGTTTTTCTTTTAATAATTACTTGATGATGTTAAAAGATTATCTTAATCTATTTATAAAATTTTTAGGATTAATATGTACTATTGTGATTAATATTTTTTGATATAATATATCATATTTAATTTAATTTTTTATGATTACATAGTCTATGGATGTGATATGTTAAAACTATTAACCAATTTACTCTGAGTGGTTAGTGATTATGATTAATATCAAGGGAATATTTTTTAATATTCATATATTAGTTTCAATACTAATGTATATGTTGTTTATGGTTATCAATGTTCATATCAAGAATTCATTGTACTTAATATGTGTTTTCTAGGGACTGCTGTAGCCCCTCGGTTCATTGATAGGTCTAATGAGATAAACAAAAGTGTTGGCACAAGGCCTTGACAAAATTTTTATTTATGGCCATTAAATGATGCCTTGACGATATAGTTATGATGTACTAAATTATTAATTAACACGTTATGATGGTAGTATTGGTAGTTCATTTGGTTATTAGATTAGTATAATACCCATGATTTTTATTTACAATGGCCTTGTTTATTCAACTCTTATTTTGTCCATATTATGACAATGTTTTATTAATTGAATTTATTTTACGTTATTCACCATAATTAAAATTTTTCTTATCATATATTCTTTTTTATGTCATACCATGAATGGGCCTTTTCGATATAACCTTTATTATGTTTCATTTTCATAGGTCATGTGGATGTCTATTATGAAAGACCCATATGAATAAACCAGGAGTTGTAGATGTTCCCAATAAAATATATATGTTTTATTTCATTTCATTTTGAAATGAGAAATTTTTATATATATCATATTTCCAAAGATACTAAACTAATAATTCCTTTAGGATGTATATTCTTTTTTTATATTCTAATGAAATGAAATAAGGCACCAGATCTAGGAAACTAGGGTCGGGTTCATACAGTTCATATTAGAGGAAGTTTAGTAGAAAACATGGAAACTAGTCTTTGAAAATGTAATCTAGGGAAATACCCATAATATAATTGTTAAGGATAAAAATATAATAACATATTGGATTTTTTTAAGTAAAATATTATTTGAATTTTTCATGAAAATACATCCCTTTTCTGGACACTACATGTTGATCTGGTTATGGAACAAATGTACCTAAGAGTGAAAACTCTGACAATGAGTTTCGGGCTTGACCTTGGATATCCCGGTAAAAGAAAAAAGGCCTTAATGTGTGTCTGGTTTTCCAATCCCATGGTATATATTAGGATAAGTCAAATTTTCATTGAAATTCATTATGATTGATGTTAATGTAAATCATTCCCAAAAAAATTGCAAGATTATGATTATTGGATTATCCATGCATAGGATTTCAATTTATGTTATTCAATTATCTATGTTGAGATTATAAAAATTTATTGATAACATAAAATAAAATATTATATTATTATGGAATGGAATATAGTGGAAGAAATGGAAACCACATGAATGCATGTTTCCCAAGTTTGGATTTCCCACCGATGCAAGATAATTATATTGGCTATGGTGTTGTGACTAGTACTGAGAAACTTATAACAATAGTGGGAAAAATGAATTATGTAATTAACTATAACCTTACCATTATAGGAAATATAGATCCCCAAATTAGGGGAGCTATGTTAGACTGCTTTATGTGACAATAAACTCCATCATTCAATAGGACTACAAACCCATTTGTAGTTGTGCAGTGGATATGTTCCATAGATATGATATTTATCAATTTGGGATGTAACGAAAGTGAGAATATTTTCATCGTAGTTTATCAGCAGTTAGGATATATAGATCAGTGGTGTTCATTAATGAAAAACAAAAAAGGAGGATGAAATAGAAGATATTTAATGGAGGGATATCAATAAAATTTTCTTAGAAAAACAATTTCCCATGAAAAATAGGTGAATAAGGAAAGGAAATTTTCAGATTTGAGCTTGATGGAGGATGAAAATATTTCCAATTGTGAATATCACTTTACAATGATATAAAATAAGGCTATGGACTACATATGTTATCCAAGGATTATGATTGATCAATTCCATGATGGTTTAAAACCATTCCTCCACAGCATAATGGTTTCTCATAATTTCTCATCATATGGCGATATAGAATCTTGTGGCATCAACAGAGAAAAGACATTTTTTATGTCATATTATTTAAATGAAAAGCAAGTGAAGAATATATCCACTAAAACATCTTTAAATGAAAATAATGATATGGGGAAGACATGATGTTTTAACTTTCCACTCTGCCATAATTTCAAGAAAAAAAACTATCGCATTCCTAAATGGAATGGGATTCTATTAATAGTGTAGAAATAAAGGCCACAAATCCCATTGTTTTAAGGGGAAGAAATAAACAACCAATGATTAATATTATTGATTTAGATAAATGGGAAAATTGAAATATGAATGTACTAAAAATCAAGAATACAATCTCTAAAGAATTTTAGAGGAGAAATTTGAAGATTATGTAGTTGCAAGTGCTGAGATTAATGTTCCAAATGATTTAGTTATATGTAAATTAATCATTTCCTCGAATTTATCTAATTATTTATTTAATTCTGTATCAACACATTCTTTTATATATTTCAATTATTCCAAGAAAATTATCGATGTCCAATTTTATAATATAAATGACTTTTCATTCAAAACTCCTAAGCGATGTAACTCTGAAAAAAAGATATATCGATCCTTCCACATCGTGACACATAAATAGTATGTAGGTTATAAAAATACCATAATACCCATGATTGAAATTGATATAGTAATTGTTAAGTGTTTTCTTTCATCTTATGGTGCCGAGATCTATTGAAAGAAGAGGGAAGTTATGATTCTTGTCAATAGAGTTTAATCCCTTATCATTAGAGTAGAAACCTCACTGATTATTTTCTAGATCTACCCTTTGTAGCTATACAGAATTAAATTATTGGGGAGGAAGGAAATGAATAATCTATGGGTGATGAATGAAATTTTGAAATAGATGACATATCTATTGTGTAAGAATATATTGAAGTGTGTACAGAGGATTTATCTAGAAATCATCCAAAGCGGGAAATTCAGTTTTCTATTGATGTAATTCCTCACTCAAGTCCCATATCAAAGACCCATTTTATAATAGATACTATTTAATTACTGCAGTTGAAGACAAAACTAGAGTAACTAAGTGATAATGAATTTTTTCACCCTAGTGTCTCTCTATCAGAATCCGCTGTGTCTTTGTTATGAAAAATGATAAAACTATGAGGTTGTTCATTGACTACTAGGTGATCACTGATATAACAATAATAATAATGAATCCATTACCTCACATAGATGATTTATTTGATCAAATTCATGGAGCCCAATATTTTATTATGATTTAAAGTTGGTCTGGATATCATAAGTTGTGAGTAAGGAAAAAATATATATCAAAGACAGCTTTTCTAACTGGGTATGGGCATTATGAGTATACAATAATGCCTTTGGGACAAACTAATTCAACCTCTGTCGTCATGGATATAATGAATAAGGTTTTCAAGGAATATCATGATAAAATTTTGGAGGTATTTATTGATTATATCATAGTATACTCTAAAATATATGAAGATCATGTAAATAAATTGCACACTCTTCTAAACAATCATAAAAGAAATGAATTATATGGGATGTTTATAATGTGTGAATTTTGGATTCATTTTGTTTCCATTCCTAGCCATATTGAATATATGGATGGAATATCTATTGACCATATGAAGAAAAATGTTTTTTTGGAATGACCAACTCAAACAAACATAACTGAGGTACGTATTTTTATTGTTGTAGTAGGTTATTATCGGCATTTCAATCAGAACATTTCAAGTTTAGCCTCCCCAATGTCCCAGAGTATACATAATGGGTTTATGTTTGTATGGATAAAATAACAGGATGAATATTTCTAAGAATTGATGTGGAGATTAATGAATGATCTTATCCAAACTCTACCATTAGGGAATGATGGGTTTGTGATCTATAGTGATGCATCAAATAAAGGACTTGGTTGTTTATTTATGTAGGATGATAGAGTTATATACTATGCATCATTTATTTTAAAATTTCATGGACAAAAATATAATTATTATGATATTGAGTTATCTTCTATGATCATTTCTCTAAAAAATATGTAGACACTATCAATATGGTGAAAGATGTGAAATATATTCGAATCAGAAGAGTTTGATGTATATTTTCTCATAGAAGGATGTCAACATCCAGAAAAGTTGATTGCTTAAACTACTTAAGGATTATTATTGTTCTATACTCTACCACCAAGGAATATTAAATAAGGTATCTGATGCATTGAGCATAAAAGATCATGGAGTTTTAAAAAATTGAGTATTAAAAGGGATAATGTATTTATTGATCTATAAAAGATGGAGATGGGAATTATCAAAAAAGATAAAACATCATCAAATTTTAAATTGGTTTCCCAACCATATCTGTTATAAAGGATTAAAAACTCATAGCTTGATGATGAGAACCATAAAAAGAAAATTAATGATGAGAAAGATGGGATATTGGGTGCCTTCTAAAATTTAGGAATAGGATATGTTTTCCTTCTATAACGGAGCTGAAAAGAGATTTCTTATATGATACATATAGATCATATTTATCTCTAAACAATTTTATCATGAAAATCTATAGAGATTTTAAAGAACTTTTATGATGGGAAAACATGATGCTGTAAATTGCCGATTATGTATCTTGATGTTTGTCATATCTGCAAGTGAATGCTGACCAACAACATCCAAGAGTTGTCATGCCACCTAAACCTATACCTAAATGGAAATGGGAAGAAATCACTATGTATTTGGTCACTGGATTTCCTAAAACACTATAAATTATTGATACGATAAGGGAAATTATTGATCCACATACAACATATGCACATTTCCTCACTATAGAAAAGGATTTTCCACTAGATCAACTTGCACAGATCTATATCAGTGAAGTTATAAGACTTTGTTGAGTTCCTAACTCAATTTTTTATAACCATGATCCTTGAATTATATCAAAAATATTTATATTATTCATAAATATTTGGATAATTTTCATTTTTTGAGTACTGAAAATCACCCACAATTAGACAAGAAATCAGAAAAGATGATCCAAACCATAGTGGACATGTAAATATCATGTCCACATGACATTAATGGTAAATGGGATCAATATTTACGTTTTTTAGAATATTTATAGAATAATTGATTCTATTAATGTATACAAATAGAACTGTATGAAGCATTATATAGAAAGAGATGGCTTACACCAACTTATTGGGATTAAATTGGAGAAAGGAATGTTGTGGGCTTGGGGCTTATAGAGGGAACAACAATGATGGTAAAGACTATTCAAGGATATATGAAAGAAGCTAAAATGAGACAAAAAAATATATGCTTATAATTGAAGAAATGATTTGTATTTTCATGTGGGAGATCATATTTTTTTAAAATTATCTCCATGGAAGGGTGTAATAATATTTCAGAATAAATGGAAACCGATCCATATGTAAATTTGACCATTTGGAATCCACGATTGAATTGGATATATTTCATATCGATTGGATATGCCACCTAGATTCTATAAAGTACACAATGTGTTCCATGTCTCATTGTTGAGAAAGTACTTTCCAGACCTAACCCTTTTCATCACTTAGGATTGAATCGAATTGGAAACTGATATATCTTTCTGTGAATTGCCAATATTATAATGCCCTAACCCTAGATTCCCAGATTCAGTGCATTATTTAAATTAATTTAAATGATCATATGGAATCATGTCCTTAATGAACGATCTATTTAGCAGTAATGGAAAATATATTACATAAAACAAGTTTAACATTACAACTTGAAAATAAAGACAACTATAATTTATTCCATTAGAAACGTACAATCCTTTTAGATTATGCATGCAAGTCACTCATAACTAACTTCTTCATATCCTGGGAAAATAAATCATTTGAAAGTGGTGAGCTAAGATGCTTAGTAAGGTTATGTAATTTAGTGGAAGCTATAAACTTTAATTGCAATATTTTTAATAAAACAATAGCTTTTTGAACATAAACATGACCATAATATGGAAAAAATAAATAAATCAAACATTACCATATAAACATGAACATGGATATTTTACTAGTCGAAGAATCACATGTTATAATTGATTTCATAATGAGGGAATTTATAGTACTAGGATTTAATTTCTTTGTCAAGGCCTCATGTGAGGACCTTGGGGCTAAATGTAATAGGACCCCAACCCGGAGAGCCTGTGTAACTGGACTCCTATCCAGAGAGCCTCTGTAACCAAACTCTAAACCCGAGAGCCTCTATAACTGAACTCCAACCTGGTAGGACAACTGTAACCAGACCCCACCCCAGAGGGCTCACTTTTTTCAGTCCCCAACATGGAACATACTAGTCCAACACATTCATCTTAAGAATAGGTTGAAATATAACATGAACATTCTTATTAAAACTGCCATTCCACATGTCAATAATTTAATCATAAACCATGAATGGAATAAAAAAACTCATTCATAGTCAGAAATGTCACAAAACCTTAAATTCAATATAAAATATTTGTATTATAATAAATCAACGTCAACCAAATGTAATAATTATCAAAGGATGTTGACATAGATGAAATCAAAACTATTTGAATGAAATATCTATTTCTATTTTTAAATAATTTAAGAGCCAATAATTATAAAAAAACATTTATGTTGAAAATATTCTTCTAAGATTGTATGTGAAGCTTCGACGTAGTTATAATAGCATAAAATAGACGTACTCGACGTATAAGTTAAAAATGATTCTTATGATAATTTTGTCAAAAAGGTCATAAAGTACCTTGTTTGGAAGATCATGAAATGATTCATTTAAAATCATATAAGGTAAAATAATGGTATAAATGAATTTAATCCATTGAATAGTAAATAGTAGAAATTTTTTGAAATATATTTTTTAATGAAAACATGGATGTGGATTATAAAGAGGTCCTAGAAGATACTTACGTAAAAACAACCTCGGATAATATAAAGATTATGAAATTAACCCTTACCATATACATTTCCTTGGTTGAGGGTAAGTTAAACTCCTGTATAATAGTTAAATAATTGTAATTAAATTATACAACAACCATATACAAAATTTATTTTATCATATATTAATTTCATAATAATGATTTGTTAATGATATTTTAGTATTATCATCGTTTCGGGTGTTAAATGATTTGATTTCCTTTATATTATTTTTTACATGACTCATGTTTGTTATTGATGTGATGTTTCTTATTTATATCTAGAATGATATCAATTCATTAAACATTATTTTTAATCATCAAATGAAAATTAGTCTTCAATGGTATTGATGGGGAATGAATCTCATCGCGTTCGTGGAGACGGTAATCTGTACGTACGCATGACTGACAAGATCATTATTTTGAATAAATAATCGTATATAATTGCATGATATATAATATATAAAGAATAATTATAATTTATATTTATTATTTTTATCAATTATACAAAATTTTTATACCAATACTAATAATAATGTATTGAATAATAACTACACCACGACATGGAGACGGTAAGCCGTACGTACGCACGTATGGTGACATGTCATTCAAAGGATGGATAGAACAATGAATATGGTTCTAAAATATTTATAATAACATAATAGTATATATATATATATATTAGTGTAGTTATTATTTTATAATGGAAACAACAAGGAAAAAATTAGTGGAAGAAGAAAAGAACCTGAAATATGTTATAAATATTTACCTTTTCTTCGAGCTCTTCATTTTGATTTGATCATAAGGGATACATAGGTTGACTTTGTTACTAATGAAATGCTTCTAGGATTAAGAGAGTAAAGTTGATAGGATATTGTGGTAGGTTTTGGCTGATCCAAATGACTTGGAAGGTGTGATTTTGAGAGAAGGGGGAGTGCCCTTTTATAATAGGGGTGAGGGGCACCATTGGAAAATATTGAAATATTATTTTATAATAAAATAATTTTCTATTTTTATTGGCTCCAAAATGAATTATATTTTGGAATTTGTGGTTATGTGTTAAAAAATACTTAACCAATAGGTTTTTAATAGGTTTGGATCACTATATTAACCTCATCATTTTAATTTATCACACAGTTAATTAGTTTGACAGTTACCATGTATCTGAGTATTTTAATATTATATGGTTAATAAACATATAATAAACTTCCAAAAGAAACCTCAAATAGTTAGTTAATGACATATTTAATATTATTTGAGACCTTTGGCCGAACCATAGATTTGGTGGAATAGAATATCAATTAATAATATAATATTTGTTTTAAAAACTCTTTTATATCAATTTTACACTATTTTATATTTTGGTTTTGTTAAATTCATAACAATGTTATTACTTCAAAAAAATATCATTCAATCAACCTTAAAATTTCTTATTAACCTATAAATTTTATTTAATCCATAAAAAGTATCAAAATACATTTATTTGGAATTTTATAATTTCAATTATTTTAATATTTTATTAGTAAGGTAATTACTGCATCATCATTGGGTCATAAATAAATTAAATAATTAAATTGCTAAAAAATATTCCTAAAATACCATTATTTATGAAATATTTCTATCTTTAATTTAATATTTATAGTCCTAATTATGACTTATATAACCCCATGTAAAAATTGATTTTCTAAAAGATATTTGTTAATGTAATTTTTTGCTTATACATTAAATTAATTAAAATAAAGTGTCATAGTTATTCATAAATGGCTTCATGGGGTCCCAAAATTGACAAAAGGATTCCAATGGTCGACCATGAATCATCCAGTAAGGTTAATAAAAGTTTTAAGGTAATTTATTATTATTAAAATATTATTTTAACCTTAAATTACCCTATTGACCTTTAACCACAATAAGTAAAAGTCAAGGTTACTATTCACCAAAAATTATTTTCATGTTATCGGACCACATTTTACATACTAAGGTTAAATTATTATCTTGGATATTTTAAATTCAACACACATAAATGGGAAAATTATGTTTTATGAAAATTTGAATATTCTCCTAGGAGGTGGGTAAAAGACGGTAAAAAGTTTAATAAAATTTTAATATATCTAAACCTTTAATAAATATACAGCAATGAATTATATTGAACATATATAGGTATTACATATCTATTTTGACTTAAAATAAATTTAAATCAAATAAATAATGATGTAAATATAAAGATGGTTTTGACCAATAACTTAGTGGTTTTCACTATTCATAAAAAATTGTATGTTTTCGGAAAATCCCAAAATTTACCCCTAAGCTAATATTGATATCCTGAATTCAAAAATAAATTCTATTTTACCAAATTAAAGACATATAAGTTTCAATTATTAATTTAAAAATAATTCCCATTGTCAAAACCAAAAATCGTGTATTTAAGAAATAATAACTAACCAAAGATAGATATCTGTTTATGTTCAATTTCTTAGTGAAATTATTTCCAATGAATAAAATTGAATTAAATGTTAAAATTGTAATATATTTATACTTCACAACCATTAAAATTTTTAATTTAACACTACAAATTTTTTTTATTAAAAAATTGGTGTTTAGTTAATATATAGTATTTTTCACTATTCACCCAAATATGAAAGTTATCATAAAAACACCAAAAATTTATTGATACTAAATTTTTATATCTAGATTCTTATGTAGAAGATTATTTATTCAAATTGAATATATATAAGACTCAATTATTTTATTTAAAAATGGTTTGCTATTAAACGGGAGTAAAATAACATTTTTTATAACAAATACTTCTTTTATCTGAAAAATATGATTTTGTTTTTTCATTATGTCTAAGAAACTCATAATACAGATTATAAAATTTTAAGGATTGTATTGGTTTCGGTTCCTCAATTTCAATAAATAATTCTGATTACAATCATTCTTCATTTATTTGTTGTTTATTGTGTTATCTACATAGTTTTATGTGGGAGATAAAATAATTATAAGAAGGGAAATTTTCAATGATAAAATAATGGGTGGTTACATACTTGGATCGTGTATTTGAATACTTATGTTAGTAGTAAAAATTGTATCTCATACACATTTCATGAAAGAAAAAAATTAAAATCAATTAAAATCCCAAATAAAATGTACCCACTATTTTTTGTTTAAATGTATTTCAACTTTATCTAGACCTTATTTCCACATGAGAAATAGAAAACATCATATTCCCTTTTATTCCACATAATCATCCTCTTCATGAATTGGAGTGAACGGTTTTTGGGATTAATTCTCAATCCTTTCACATTCCATTTGTTCTACATAACAATTTTTGAATTTTGGTTCTTTATATCATTATATAAATTTCAAATGACAGTAATTAGATATATAATAGATTTATAAATGTTGTTCATATTAAAATTGAAGACAATTATTGATATGCTCTGAGGAAGTAATGCTAGAATGAGATCGTCACTGAGTTCTTCTAAGATTTTAAACCCTACAACCTCTAGGTTTCCAATGTATCAAATGTTTTTGACTAAATGAGAAATAGCTTGGGAACCTTATACAATATTTGTATGAATGATAACATTATAAATCTCAAACCCTTCATATTTGGAACTCTCCTAGTAAATACTACCAGGGTTCTCATAGAAGATAAATGCATCCATGTTTTTTAGACTTCATGAGTTCACTAGACATATACAAAAGAATCAAAAATTTAATGATGAAAAAATCAATAAAATGTTACAAATAGACTAGTAACTCATTAAAACATGCATATATGGATGAAATATAAGGAATTGAGGATTCTATCACTTAGGATTTTCTTTCATGGTGTTTTGTAACAACCTAAAATTATAAAATATAAACATCACAGTCGATAGTGTATACGACACACAACACCCATAGTAGAATGGAATATCAAACCATGAGAATTTACAATATATTGACTATTTTAAATTAATTCAATCTATGATATATCTTATAATTCATGAAAAACTGTGTTTTTATGCATTACAAACAACAACGTCATTCTTTGATACCATTCATTACATGCTAGACAACGTTTTACAAAATATTATTAATATTATTATTTAAAAAAACATACCACCTAAGAGTTAAATTGAATGTTATAAATAGTATTAAATTACTTATGAAATATATTTTTAATTCATTTGTCACCAATAATTTATAGATGAATATAAAAACAAATTTAATATAAAGTGAATTTTTTTATAATGAAACTATTTTGAAGCGTTGAGGGAGTATTGTCTTCATATATTAAAATAATTAAAATTAATAGACGACTTAAAAAGTATTATATATAAAATTTTAATATTATTTTTACATTAATAAAATATATTTTATAGGGATAAGAGAAAAACAAATCCCATTATACCCACCAAAGATTTATTTTTTAAAAGCATGTTTTCTTACTTTTAATGACACGTTTATTAAAAATACATTTTTACAGTTTTATAAATTTCATACTATAAAATAAAAATAATTTTTGATATATAAATATTATTATTAAATATCGGTGATATTTTTTATATTTTTTTTAATTTTCATTTTCTTATAAATGTTTACAAATATTGAATTTTAATTGAAATCATTAATATGATCAATATAATTTTTGATGTTAAATATTTCATTAAATTGATATTAATGTAAAATTATATTACTAAAAAATATTTTAAAACAAAATATTTCATTGCAATTATTTTTAAATTTTATTTATTTTTTAAAAATTAGTAAACATTTCAATATTTTCAACTTAATGACATTCTTTTCTCATCCCGTCTCTATGAATTATTATAAATTAATTTTTTCCACTAATATTATTTTTATTTGTAAAAATAGAATCCATTTTTTATTCAATAGAATATATAAATTCTAATATATGAAACATAATATTTGAAAAAAAATATTGGTGAAAGAAGTTAAATTTAATTACAGTTATTAAGAGAAAAACTATTTTACTTAATGGCTAAACCTTCAATATAAATATTGATATTTACCCAAAACATTTCCAACAACAATTAAATATACATATATCGTATATTAAATTGGATAATGATGTATATAAATATGAAAAAATACAAGAGTTGGGTTAATATTTTGTTTTCAAAATTTGGTTTTTTAACAAAAACAAAATGTAGTTTAATATAATTGAACAAATAGTATTAAAAAAACAGTTCTTTATGAAACCAATAATTTTCTATGGCTGTGGGTATGAAGGAAAAATAATCACAATTATTTAGATAAAATATGTAATCCATATTTCATATTTAAAATTACTCATATTGACAATAAGAAGTCTATTTCAGTAGATGATACATAATATGGATCATAATCACAATGGTTATCATAAACACAGTGAAAAAATTAATGGTTTTATAATAAAGAATATAGAATCATATTAGGTAAATTAATTGATCCAATCAATATAATTATATTATATAAATATCTTTACCTCTGAATATATTATAGTAAAAATAATATACAATACAATTCAATTTTAATTACAATTACGCATAAATTTAAAACAAGTCAATGATTACAATTCTTTTTATACGAATAGATTGGTATCCAATAAGTAAGGATAGAAGTACCTTGGTTTATAAAGTCAAGAATTCATGTATTACCCACACCTGCATAAGACCATGTTGAAATGATCATCATCAATCATGATATCGCTAAAATCTCTGAATTAAGAAGGATATTGGAACCTCTACCCTCCTAGTCTCAAAATCCCTCGATCAGAAAATGTTCCTCACACCTATCCTCATATCCAATAAATACCTCAATATTAGTCATAATTATAGGAATTAGAAAAGGAAAATAAAAAATCTTATGTTATTAATGTATGTGGAATAAGTATTTCACAACCTTTTCACAATAGCTTTCTTGTATATAGAAGTAATTTTGATGACCTCTCATATAGTGTCTCAAGTTCAACAAACATAATATTGATCCGGTTCAAATGATCTGGTATTTATAGTAATTTGTCCTAATGGTCTAGCTATTCTCCAAAGGCTGAATTTTCTCCAAAAATCAGGATGGTAGATGGACACCTGGAACTCCACAACTCAACTTATAACTGTAATAAGAAAATACTTTTAAATTCATATTCAAACCAATGTCATGAAATTGTTTTAATTTAATGTTTTTCCAGTCAATATGATATAGTTTTTTGGTTAGCGGAAGCTAAATGAAAATTCGTACAATGATATTCGTTACAAGATTCAATATGATTTATATCTATACAAAAATGTCTTCAATATAAAAATTGGACAGTGTATATGATAAGAATCATATTCGGTGTGAGTGATAAAAATCGTATTCATGCTCATTAATATAATCCTGGAGTGAATAATTTCTAAAAACCCATGAGTACAATTATTATCATATTAACATTAATGAGTGGTTAAAAAAATGTGATTATATTTTTAATGTACATGAATATAAACGAGTCAGTAATTAGGTATTTAAGAAAGTGATAGTGATTTCCTAATCAAAAGGAATAGTGAAATCTAAAGATGTATTTTGACTCAAAATATCCCCATTCCGGGGAAGAACAAACCACATGTCTAAAATGAAAAATTACTATGTAAAACACGAGTTTAAAAGATATTTAATGAACAATCATATTTAAAATTTATTACATATACTTATATTCCTTTTATTTTTATAACTCTTCTAAATCTGATGTTGAATATGACTGACTCCCCCTTAGGATAATAAAATCCCTAAGGATTTTATAACCATTATTTTTTGTAAAATAAATTCCCTTAATAATGAAATTATCATTTTTTATTATCATTCTTCAATTTCCTCATATCAATTACAATCTCCCCTTTAACAATTATTCCCCCCCCCCCCGCTGTGATTTAGAAAAATGAATAGTGAAATTGTTATAATACCAATAAAAGGGTTAGAAAGAAAAACAATACACAATGTAATAATGAATTTGATCATATAGAATAAGTGAAAATACATTCAGCCACAAAAACAAGACATGATAAATTAAAATGATATTTATGTCAAAGTCACTCATTGATGTTTCAAAAACAATACAACTAGATTTTGAAAGAAATTTATTTTTTATACTTTTCAATCTCAATTTTCATGAGATATAAGTCCCCTTTATTCATTTTAAATAATTTAATATTATAATTCATTAGCTTACGAAGTTATTATTTTTGAAATGTAAATTTTTTTTGGATGTTCAAACAAATGGTCCTAGGGATGGAGATTTTCCTTAGGTGATTGTAACTATTATTCAAAAGTAAGAAACCTGTCTTCCAGAGATTTTATTTTCCTATCCTGAACATCAATCGTATTAATTATCAATACATTATTATTTTTCAAATAAAATACCACATATTTTATAAACTTAAACATTTAAATATGTGATTTAATAACATTCATCTTCTTTTCATTGTCTTTTAACTCTTCTAATTGGGAATCAGCTAGTTTTCGGATGTATTTCATTTTATGATAAATATCAGTAGCCAATTTTTCTAATTCAATTGTCACATTATTTATAAGTATTAAAATATAATAACTTGATTATTATTGAATTTGAATCCAAATTTAGATTTTTTAGACCAATTCCCCACTTTATTACAAAACCTTGATTTGTTCGATTTCTCTTTCTTCATTGTCGTTGAATTCCTCTTAAGGATTCATCAGCATTTTTCTTAGAAGAATTAGTTGACCTCATTTTTTGGTTATCCATAACCAAGTCAAAATTATCTTTAATCATTGGAAGATATGAAATTTTATTTTCAATTCACTTTTTGGTTTGAACAATGAACTGATATATTTATAACGAAATATTATTTTCTAAATCAGTGTCTTATTCATAATTTGGATGTTATCCCGAATGAATTCCTGCATCATCTCTTTAGAATTCCAATTTATGAACATCATCGATCATTGTCTCATAAACTCAGTATGAAATATTATGGACTTTATATTCATGTATTCACTGAGTATCTTATTTTGAAGACTCAACTCTAGGGGATTGTAATTTTCACCAAGTATATTTCAAAGAACTAATTGGTATTCTATCTGTTTGGTATTTTTATTCCTAACCAGAATCCTTATCAATACCATTTTCTTGATTTTCTTATTCATCGTTTTATTCTTCTTCTTCTTCTCCTTCATTTCTATCTTCAAATTCCCCAAGGTAGTCATTAATTTCTCTCATATTTGGAATCTTTTGTTCTTCAAAGAATACTTTTTTATTATCCTTTTTTGGTGCTAATTCTTAACCCTATTTTATCATTTTATTTCTCTTGACTTTCACAAAGGGAATTATTTTTTTCTCTGTATTTTCATCCTGATAGCCATTCTAGCACTATAATTTTCAACTCTTTTCAATAAAATATTAACATCTAAAACATCCGCCTTTCTCTATATCACCCTCATTTTATTTTCTCCTTTTTTATGAACATCATCGGCCCTGATTTTTTCATCCAAGAGCATCATCAAGATCAAGAGAAAACAGTCATTCTAATTCTGTTCATTTAGATTTTTGTTATCTTCACTAAACAAAATACTCACCTCTATCAACATTTTTCTAATTTGGTTTTAAAGAGGAATCAGACATAGCATTCATTTCATTATCATAATAAATTAAAAATTGATTTTTTGGAATACCATAACTCCCTCTAGCTATTTATTTTTGATCTTTGGATTCATTATTTAAAAAAACACATTTGATTTTGAATAAAAATTAAATTTCATCCTCCTTGTCATACAACCACTAATCTAAGAAAATATTCAATTTAATAGCACTAACATGACTGGAAGATTAATGATTTCAATCATTCAAACATAAACATTCTCAAAAATTTCTCAGAATATAATCAATAGATACTAAATTGGACCAGAAGTATGATTATTGATAGTTATTAAAAAATAACCCATCACATTTAACATTCTCATATACACTATATAATCATGTATGAATACATCCAAAATCATCATGGTTTCTCTATCGTGTTTTCTTAGAATTATAAATACCTACATCTAGAGAGTTGTAAGATTATTTAATGATGAAACTGAGAAGTTTTCCATTTGTATTCATGAATCTGAAAAATTAATTGCTCAGATTATCCCTTATTGAATGGTCCTTTTACTTTTGGAATCATGTGAGAAGGGAAAAAATCATTTCCCTCTACTATTATGGTATAAAAATGTCCAACATGATTTCATAATATAGTAATCTCTAAATTGTACATTGAAAAGGTTATATTTAAATCACTATAAATATTCATAGTACTATATGATTTTTCTAACATTATCCATGATAATAAGATCATGATACAATTTTGGTTTCTCTAAAAATTAATATTCCAATAAATGGAATTTTATAATTCCTTTTAATGAATAACCCTATATATCATAAAAATATAGGTTAGTAACCATTATCTAAAGAATTTTAACCGTGAGGATTATTTTGGGCCAACATAAATAATAATTTTTTAGACATGTTTGGAGATACTTCAGTTATTTATAACCATAGATTGATGATAAACATTATTCATTAAAAAACATTTAACTCAGCTACTTGAAGGAAGGTATAGATTTTTTAAAAGATGATACAAATTGTGTGGGATAGGGTAGGGGTATTCATTATATTAAGAGATTAAAACATGATAGTTGGGATTCTATAGTTCATATTCGATCAAAAATTATCAAACAATTGAAAATATTTGAAATCATGTGGGTTTTGTGAAAAAATTATCATATTCATCATGAATTCTCTAATTTTTTAATAAAAAAATCTACCATATTTCAAATTAATTTCATTAATCATTTAAATTGAAAATGAAATACCAAAAAAAAATATAAATTATAATGTATGGTATGAAATATATCCTTTTGGATTCTTATAATAGATAAATTTGACTCGATAAATATTATTCAAAATAAATTAATTTTTTTTACTAAGATAAAAACTAAAAAAAAAATTTGTTTGAAAATTTGAGTTCGAAATATTTATGAGTATGATTGATTTAGATTATTAAGAAATATTTATTGTTAAATTGTATGTGTATGAAAAATTTATTAGTAAGATAAAATTATTATTAAAAAACTTTTATGAGTTCAAAAAATATGATTATGAAAATATGAGTATAAACAAAATGAGTAACAAATTTCAATGTACTAATTTTTTTAAATATAAGATAAAAATAATCATTCATATGTAGTCCCCATAAGAAAATGTCCAAAATAATGTTAGAATATTATTTAAATAATAATTATATATGCATCTTTAATTTACAGTGATCATTTCTAGATTTTGATTAATATATTAAACTCTATAAGAAGGTAATGGATTTGCAACAATATCTTCTATCTGTTCTATAATTTTGATAAAATGTAAATTTATATCTCTTTTATTTATGTGATATCTAAGGACGTACTAACGAATATCTATTTTTTTATTAAAATTATGTGATGTGTTTCTACATAATGATGTGAAACTGCAATTATCACATAGAATATGAGTTTTTGTAAAACTCGTGGCAAAATCAGTGAGTCTGTGTTCTATCCAAAACACTTGAGCACAACACCTTCTATCATCCACATATTCATCTTCAATAGAGGAATATACTAATGAGTTTTGTTTCTTACGAGGCCAAGAAACTAAAAAAAACTCCAATTAAATGATAATTTCTAGATATACTTTTGCTTTCCATTTTACAACCTCAAAATATAGCGTCCGAAAATACTGTTAATTAATAATCATTTAGAAAATAATTGAATAGTCCTAAAGCTTTGATTACCATTAAATAATGTAAATTTTTTAATATATATTTTAAATGGGATTCCATTTCTTTTTATTGATTCTTAGTGAATCATAATACTTAAAACATTATGTTTTCATGATTATATTTTATGTATAATATTCTTTCTATCATCCCCTTAAAAGTTGTTTAATTTTATGGATATATGTATTCATCAATATCAAGAGTATCTGAGGTAATAAATGGAGTAATAATACTTTTAGTGTTTTCATGAAAATGTTTTTTAAAGATGTTATTAATGTACTTATGTTGGGATATATAAGCCTCTTCAGGTTTTTATTAATATGAAAACCCAAAAATATTTTTAACTTTCCCATCAAACTCAATTGAATGTCATATTTCATAAGATATGAAAAATAATCTGTTAAATATTGCTTTGTTAATCTGAGTATAATTTCATCAACATAAATTTTAATGATCCAAAAAATCTGTCTTTTTCAGTTATAAAAAGTAATGGATTAGTAGTTCCCTAACAAAATTGATTTGTAACAAAAATCATGTTAATTCATCAAAAAATGATCTAGGGTGTTGTTTAAGTCCATAAAAATATTTAGTATGTTTGAAAATGTATTCAGGATGTTTTTTATCATAAAGAAAATGTGGTAGTTCAATGAAATCATCTTCTACATATTCATTATGGAAAGAATACATTACATCCATTTGAAAATGATTGAAATTAATCAATGTTTAAAAGGAAAATGGGATTGAAATAAATTCATTTCATGATATTTAAGCATAGTTTTATTAATAATCTAGTCACAAATCTTGATTGTATCCTTAAGAATCAAGTATTTATTTATTTCATATAATTATTCTATTTTAATAACATTTTTTTCCGAAATCCTAATTCACTCTTATTACAGAGGATTCCTTGGGTCATTCAACTAAGGCCTATAATTTATTCCATTGAACATTATTTAGTTCATCTTGTTTTGATTTAATCTAATCGTCATCACCTAATGCCTAATTCGGAATTTTTTTTTGATTTATGAATGATATTATAAATTTTATGCTTTATTTCTTAATGAAATTATAGAATATACAAATTTATTTACATCTCAAATTATACAATCATTGAGATTATTCTTAAGAAATATCATATTTGGGTTTTTTATAACCTGTTCATCAATATTAAAAAGAATTCATGCAGATATAATACATCATAAATAGTTTCAAGAGTATTTTTCTTATTAGATGAGTCCTCTATCAATGTTTTAGATTCAGTTTTAGAAACAAAATAAAAAGATTTATGTTGTGATTGTCTAAAAAAGTATTAGTTTCATCAAATTTTACATTTACTAATTATGCAAAAATATAATATTTTTTTATTGAAAACTCTATAAGCCATAGAAGTAGTGGAATATCCTACGTATATAACATCAACATATTTTCGAGTAAAATTTTGTAAACTATCTTTTTTATTCTAAATGAATACATTGTATCTAAATACATTGATTTATGATACTTTTGATTTTAACCTTGTCCGTAACTCATAAGGTGTTTTATTAATAAATGGTCTAATTAATACATGATTTATATAATTACATTTATTACTCACAACATCAGCCCAAAAATGTTCTGCAATATAATATTAACTCAACATGGTTCTTGTTATATGTTGAAAACTATTATTTTGTTTTTACACATCAACATTTTGTTGAGGGATTTTGGGAGCTGAAATGTTATGTGTAATATTTTTTACAACAAAATGATTCAAAATAGGAATTTATAAATTCTCTACCATTATCACTATGAATATTAATAAATGGACGATTTTTGTCATTTATTACTTTTTATAAATAATTTTTTAAATAATAAAAGGATTCATATTTATTTTCTAGAAAATAGACACATGTATATATAGTGTATTCATCAAAAAAACAAAAAACAATAAACATTCCTCTAATACATCCAGTTTCTATATGACCGAATATGTCAATGTATACCAACTGTAAATCATCAGTAGTTGATAATTCACACATGTGGAAAATTTAGCTATAACCACAGTTCAAATCTAGGGATATATATGTCAAAACTGTGTTAATATCGTATAACTAGGATTTTACTGGAAATGGAGACTATTGGTATGGTTGATGAAAATAGTTATGGCACAGTTTTAAGAGGCCATATTCATGGTTTAATTTGTGGATATAGGGTCTATAACCATGGATTTGGAAACTATGGAAATAGCTCACATGGTTTTCCACTATGTTTATAGACCATGTAAACCGTGGCTATAGATTTAAAATAAATAGTGCCCATCTAGATTCGACCTCCTTATGTTCGTAATCTTGAACCTATCACCTTAACACTAAACCATATATGAAATTGTCTATATAAATATATATTTTGTTATATATATTATTACGAACCATGGATATAGCCTATAAACTTTGTATATATACATTCACATCATTTTTTCAAGGGTTAGTTGTTTTCCCATGCGAGGGTGGGAGACCTATTTCCATGGTTCTAATTATCCGTGACTAAAATAAATAAATAAAAAACTCTATTTCCATTATGTCAAAATGTAATTATAGCCCTTGTAAACCATGTCTTTATTATTGGTATGAATACCTATAGCCACAGTTGTGAAAAACCATCTCTATATGTCTGTGGGTATAGCCAAGTTTTCAAATAGTTTCAACAATATATTAAAAGTTAGACCTATGTTTCTAGAAATACAAAATGGGATCACATACTTTTGAAGAAAAATTATAAGTTCGGTTAGATCCTAAAAATATAATTTTTTATAAAATATAATTATGTACTAAATGTTACTATTTCCTAACCTTCTATTCCATTACATAGATTTATCTTCCGTTCCAGTAAGGAAATATATGTGTTAGCTCCTATGATGTTCTATGATGAGTATGTAAATGTTATCATGTCGATGGATAGAAACAATAAATTCATCATTGGAATTGTATAGTACACATTTATCATTTCTATAACTCATTAGGTAACCTTTATAAAAAATTGACTTATCCTAATAAGGCTGTGCTAATTACTCTTAACAGTTAAATTATTTGAAATCAATGATTTTCCAAGAATATCAATATTAAATATACCAACAACTTTTCCTTTGTAATTATATCTAAAGGTAACAAATCCATCATTATATTAAATAATATTTTCAATGAATAATTTATTACCAGTCATAAATAGTGAGAAACCACTATCCATGTACCATATATTCTAATTGTTGGTACGTCCTTTATTTTCGAAAAAACAAAACAATTAGACAATTCAGATACAAAAAATCATGGATCAACAAATTCTAGAAAGTAAAATTTTAGGAATTCATATTGGGTTTGAAAATTGGGATTTGTGGAACCCTAAATATTAAATTTTATTTAAGGAAAAATATTAACTCCAATAATCTCTTTTTTTAATGTAGTGTAAATGGGGTCATTTTTAGGAAAAAATATTTTTGAATAAAAAATGGTTTTGAATGACTATATCCCATTATTGATCTATAATATTGTTGATGCAGTTGTTTATATAACATATCAGATCCTTCATTACTGGTGGTAATGCTTGTGAAATGTTTCTATGAAGATAAAATTCCAGAAATTATTTTTAAATCTATATTATAATCCACAATAGTATTAGTTTCATAAGTGGGTTTTGATTATATATTTTTTTCAGAGATGAATTTTTCATATTCATTTAAAAGCATATCCCTCTAAAAATTATGTCCCACAACGTTTTTCAAAATAGAATCATTTTCAAAAACAATTACCAAGATCTTTCCTTATATCTAATATTTATTATTTCAAATTAGTTATTCAATAACTTCATTCATAGAGTTTATTACTAATATTACAATTAAATATTCATGTAATTTTTTAAATATATGGGACAAAATCTTTTGAAGGTAAAGATTTGTCTATTTTTGAGGAATTTTCCATATTAGAATAAATATAACCACTCTCATCATGGTAGGTTGCATTCAAATAAATTCTTGTTAATGAATCTGAAGTGTGTACCTTTTTAATAAAACATTTAATTTCACATGAAATAAGGTCATAGTGAAAAGTACTCATCTTTCTGGAATTTTCATTGTATTTTAAATCATCAAAAATATTTCCTCTAATAGAACTCAATAAATAAATGTCTTTCATGACTATATTTCATTTTGGATTGTAATACATTCTCTTAATTCTATCATAATGCATTTCCATTCTATAATTACTCTTGAGAATTTGACATTCGGTTCTTATATGTCCAGTCTTATTCCATTCATAATGGGAAAGTTCATTATCATTCTTATCATTGCTATTTTTTTTTATAATGATAATGAAATTATTTCTTTCCAAAAATCTGGGTCATCCTTCGAGAATGATTGGAAAACATATTTTTTGAATATTATGATTCAATTGAGTCTAATTTAAAAATTATTTTCTTTTACATGGATGAAATTACTAGGTTTCTAGGTGTATGAATCATCATTTAATTTGATTCATAAATAAAATCAACACATTCATTATTCTTTTTGTCTTTTCCACCACCTCCTTTCAATCTCTTCACATATTAAACAAGAGTTCCAAACAACTCATCATGTGTTACATTAGTGACCTTCTATGACTCATAAAATAGTGTTTTTATTATTCCATTTCATTTACAATAATATATATAATCATTTATAGAAGGATCTCATCATCAAATAATTTTTCTCCCATGGATTGTAAACTTCTCATAGTTTTTATAATGCTTTGTGGGACCTTAACAACAGGTTATCAATAATAACATTATAAATCCTGATAATATTCTCTTAGCATGACACCTCTTATTTACATAACTTTAGATATAGTGAAATCAGTAATTTATAACATATTCCAAATATTTTTGGCTTCTTGAAAATATAAAATATGGCTATATAGATTTTTATTCATAGAATAAAGTAAATTATTTCATAAAATATTATATAATTAATATTCTTATTTCTCTTTTTTGAAAATGGATTTAACATTATTTCATGATTTTTTATTCTCGAGCCAAAATGAAAAGACTATATACTATAGTGTTGATTTCCATGGACATCATTTTATCTCTCCAGTATTCATAATCATTTTCATAAAAAATTAGTGGTCTTGTAGGATTGATATTTTCTACTAATACAAATTTTTGTATTATAATATTTTATAAATATATATAATTTTTTGTCCATAGTACATGTAAGGTTAACAAATATTTATAAAAAAATTTATACAATAAATATAAATAACATTCAAAAGAAATGTAAACAGAATGATGAGCAGTTGAAACCCCCATTAATACCATTTGTTGGATCATAAAGTATATATAGATGAAAAAATACAATATATGGGTGAATTGAATGTTTAAAAATAGTAATTTTTATATGTATAGTAATCTTATATTAAAAGAGTTAAACTAATCATATTCACAAACCTCTGTTGTATCAAAATAACACTCGGACAAGTTCCTAGGTCTCATGTACAATGTTTCATAATCCGTATGTTAAAATACTGATTCTATAGGTTGTATTTGAAATTAATCATATTATCAATAAGAAAATTATTTAATCATAACAGTTGTGATATGGATCATAATAATAATGGTAATGATAAAAAGAGTGAAACGATCAACGATTCAATAAAAATACATATAAAATCATATTGGTTAAATGAGTAGATTGTAATCACTAAAATTATACTTATAAATATAATAATCGTATAATATATAATATAAAAATTAATATATAAAATGATTAAATTTATATTATAGTATAGAATAAATTTTAAAAAAGTAAACAATGACAATTATTTTAAACCAAAGATGTTGGTATCTAGTAACCTTGGATAAATTGTCCTTAATTTATACTTGTATGCATGTCTATCTTCCCAACACCAAAGTAATCCCTCAATATGAAGATCATCCTTTTTATTACAAGCCCTGCCAAGCCTCTATCAATAAGGTGCTCTATACCTCTATCATCATAATATCTAAATCAATCAATATTAAAAAAAATTAAATGTCATTCTTCTTATGCAAGGAATCCCTCAATATTAATAACTATGATAAAAATAGCACAATGTAAAACAAAACTATTAACTATTACATGTTTTTGGAACAAGATGTTCATGACTTGTTCACATGACTGTTTTTTCGCATAGGTGTAATTTAGAATTGCACTAATAGTGTGTCCTTACATAAATAAATCATTATCTTGAGTTCAATCAAATGATATTGTATTTATAAGAACTTGTCTAAATAGTTTTCTAAGTCTCCAATAGTTATATTTTTACCGCAATTCTCTTAGAGACTTGGACACCGAGAACTCCCTCATTTATCGTATAACTGAAACAACAACATCATTTTCGATGCATATTGAAATATAATGCAATTAATCATTTTGAATTAATTTTCTTCGTTTCAATACAAAAGTGTTTTTTGGAGGTGAGAAACTAAATGATTTTTTATGATTTTTTACGAGATTCAGTTAAATTTATATCATTAAAATATTTGTTAATACGAATAACTGGAGAATGTGTACAATAAGAATCATATTCATTGTGTTCAATAAGAATCATATTCGGTCTCATTATAGAAATCATGGAATGAATACTTTCTATAAAACACATGGTTATTATTTTTATCATATTTATTCTAAATTATGGTAAAACGATATATGGTTCTATTATTAAACTACTTGAATATAAAATTTTTAGAAATTAGGTATTTAATAAAATGTCCTTGATTACCCAATAAAAAGGAATTTAGAGGTCAGAAGAAGACTTCTGACTCAATGCATTGCAGATCTAGGATTTAATTAGGTTTATTATGGAATCATTTTATGTAAAAATGTGGGCTCAGCTAAATTATTTACCCAAATTCCATATGTTTCATCTCCCAAAATTATAAAAGGCCTCCCACTATCATTTGTCATAGAACCACTAAGACCACTATAATTAAGACAATACCCAACCAAATCACTCTGAAAATTTACTAACCTCATCATAGAAGCCTAATCATTGGATGAATTCCATCTTAGGAAGGCATTAATGAAATCATAATGAGGACACCCAAATAATAGGAACTGATTCTCTAAAAGAATTTTTATTTTATTTCCTTATCCATCCCTTAGTTATTAGTATATATTGAATATATAAGAACAACAATATATTAAATGATTAATGATGAGAATAATATTTTTATATAATATTTATTATATTTGTGAAGAATTTATAAATTTTTAATGATTTTATTACTCAAACCATCAATATGTTCATTTTCTGTAATATTATAATATCGTTTGTCTGTATGGAAGACCATCAACTCACGAAGTAATGTGAAACATTCACACATTACATGGGATGCACTAAAGAATATTTTATTAAACTAACAATATATATATATATATAATGATCAATTATTTTTAATATATTCATAAATATTGTTTACATTTATTTCATTCAATATGATAATAAAAAGATAATATAGTTCGTGTGTATGTACAACATATGTCCCTGTAATAGTGTATTATATTTTTTATGACCAAATTTTATGGTTTAATAAAATTAGATATAATCAATTTATATAGTATGCATACATGATGGATTGAGTTCTTTATATGATTATAACATTATTTATATAATAGGACCCAAAAATATAAATCCCCAACATGGTCAACAAACAAGGAAATTGACACCTAAAATGATGAAAATAATGATATATTATTAACAACTAAGTAAAAATATGTTATGAATGGGTCATATATGATACAATAAATAAATTGTTTGTTAATAATTTAATTACATTATATAAAGATTATATATGATATTAGAGTGTGCTCACCCAAAATGATGTGTAATATAAGGGATTTCATCTTAATTTACATTCCATTGAGAATTATTTGTTATTATACAGTGATTCCTAATTATTTGTTGTGAATACAAAAAATTTAACATGTAATATCATGAATAATTAATTATTGATGGTATTTTATTTTTCAATATAGATTATTTCATCCTATGGGATTTGTTTTGGAAATTAAAATGTGTTAAAAGTTACTGTGAAGCCTCACATTCTTTTGGGATTAGTATCATTATCTTGATACAGTCACATTATTCTAATCACTATTTGTTATTAAATGTATATATATAAAAGATGATTCATCTTATGGGATTGGTATTATTATTTCAAAAAAAATTAACCATTTTTACATATGGTGTTTAATTAAAATTTTATTTTTTTAAATGGGGAAATATTGATAAATCTGTATTCTTTAATAAATACGAATATTTTATGATAGAGAATATTATTAAAGTTATTATTTTAAATAAGATTAGTGATTAGGAAATGCAATACATTAATTCTGTATTGGATAATTAAATATCCTTGATGATTCGGCAGTCTCATGAGTTGAATGAGTTCTCCAAATAATACAGATGTCCACCCAAAGACATAATCAATAATAGGGCTCGATCTTGACAGTGGTTATCGTGAAGATAAATATTGATAGTTAAAATATCCAAAATTATACATTCCATTTTTGTTTTTATTTTATGTTTTTATTTTATTATTAATAATATCAATGGTCATGTTAATGATCATGTGATTACATAAATGGAATTATTTGATCACGCTTCATTCCTTTAATATTATGATCAAGTAATTTATTAATTTTCATCTTCTCTAGTTATTTTAAATTACAAGATATTTATTAATTACTTATTTATGATAGCTTCAACAATATTTTAACATTATAGAGGGTTTGAGCTTACCGTTTTTTTTAATTTCATATGATTTGAATATTAATAATTGGAATTACTTTTTAGGGATGTTGTCAATATTACATTTTCTTGTAGTATGATTCATTTAATATTACCAATGTAATAGGAGTATGGTTTATTTATATTGTTTCAAAAACCACAAATGTTTTCAGCCCTTTCATATTTAAATATAGTATCAATGCTACTGTAATAATGGTAGTGACTCTAAGCTACAAGGATCTGAGATGTTATATTTGGTACGAGATAATGTTTTATAGAAACCATTGAATCACGGTTTTGGAATACATATATTAATAAACATTACCCAATTATTTAAATTTAGTGTATGCATATCTGAACATCCCAATGATACCATGAATATAACTATAACTATGAGATTTCATTCACCGAAAATTATAAACTTCTATTTTTTATTCCATTAGTTTTCGGATTGTACATTATTTCTCATAATTATATGGTCTAATATTATTTATTTCAGGGATTAGAAATGGATCCTAGGTGAAGGAACATGATCCTCACTAATTTATATTGATCCAAAGAGTAATGAGGATTGTGTCTTTTAGTGTATTAAGATACTATTTTTATAAATACTAGTATCATGAAAATTTATATAAAATACAGAAATAGTATCATGTGACAATGACTCGTTTTAAAATTTATCAACATATTAGGGATTTTGAGGGATGCACCAGAAGAAGAGGACGAGTGAAAAAAGTATGGATTATGAGAAAAGGGGAATTTTCATTTTACCACATGGAATAATTATGGGAAGAATCTCCCTAATAATTGGTCGAAGGGATTGGGAGTATGTTAAAATTGAGCACAAGACATCCACCATTAAATATAATGAAAATGGAAGAATGAAAAAACCGTTATTGATTGTTTTAAATAATTAGATTATTAGGAACCTTGAAAATGACTTCCCCAATCATCACGGGAATATACATCAGAATAAACTAAAATAATATGGTCTATATTCTTAAATTGGCACTACAAAATCAAAATTATTAATATTCTTTTGTATTTAGATCCATGAAATTATTTGTAAATTATTTTTATAGATGATATTTTCATATTAATAATTATAAATATATAGTTGTTATACTATAGTACTATTTCATTAAGAATTTGAAACTATACGTTGAATGGAAGTTGTGAATAAGAATAGTATTTCATGAAAATTTACCTATCAAAAAAATTTATTGAGGAATATAATATGTTCTTCGTGATTACATTATTATTGTTGGATAAAAAGGTGATTGACAATGGTAAATTGGATAGTAATGACTTCCTTGGAACTGATTTCATATTTCTTAAAAATGTTGTTTTTATAATCATTGATGATGTTTAAAAAAATTTCAATTTATGTAATATATAAAATAACCTATGGAGAATTCATTTTTTCCATATGGTTTTTGGAAATTCTTGTTATTACCATGTTCAGAGGGAATACATGATGATCTTATTGACATGATTGGTACGTGATGATTTACAACTACTTATTGTTTTTTTGGATTAATGATAAGATCATTTTTTAAATATAGTGACTTTATAATTTTTTTATTTTAATTTTTTTGGAAGGGACAAAAGGTTAACCAATATCAAATGGTTTATGATTAAATTTGGATGTGATTTTAGAGATTAATGTATTACATCACCATATAGGGGAACATGTTCTAAGAGATGAATTAAAAATAGTTCAAGGAACATCCAAAGGATAATATATTTATTAGGAAATATAAACTCACCGACAATGTATAATAAAAAATAATATTTTAGGGTAAATTAATTCCTCAACTTCATGGAAAATGTTCTTCAAACAAAATACTTTCATAATGTTTTAGTTTATTATGATATAAATTATATTTTTCACACTTCTGTTATATAGTTTTATGGTCATTATCATTTTTAATATCACCTAATTTCTTATGATCAATTTTCTCTATCACTCTATATGAGTATTTTTTTGTTTTTTTCTTCCATATCTAGGTTTTCATTTCCCACCGATGTACACCGATCTACAAACCAAGTTATGTGATTATTAAAAATGATTTTTAAATACCTTTATCTATTATTAAGGAAAATTTTTTTTAACTCTTTTAAAAATTTTCATTTTTATAATGATATTTACAAACATCAATAAATTTTTTACCAATATCATGATTAAATTTCGAGGATGAAATTCATTTAATTTTGGAATACTGTAACACCTAGATTTTTTAAAATATGACCATCATATTCAATTACATAAATTGCAGAAAATATAATCTTAGAAAGGGATATTACATCATGAGACTTCAAAACATTTTTACTATTGCATATAAAATAAATATATGATAAATAATTCAATGCATGATACATTGAGTAAGAAAACATTAAACAAAACAGTGAAATTATTCGATAACATGTTTTTGATGAAAGACTATAGTTTTCCAAATAATATTATTATAAATATTTGAAATTAAAATTACATCATTTCCATTAAATTAGAGGTTATATATTGGATTAAATAACATACGAAATATTTATTTTAATTATTATTTTACAGAATAATTAGATATGAATCTAAAACTCTATTTAATATAAAGCTAATGTGTTCATAAAAATTTATATTTTTGTACTAATGAAATATTATATTAATAATTTAAATTATTTTTTATCAATTTATGATATCAATTAAATATATATATATATATATTATATATAAAATAATATTTTTATACTTTCATCTAAATATTTTATATTTATAATATATGAACAAATCTGATTTTACAGATAAAAACATATAATTTTATAAAGGAAATTTCTAGCATTTTAATGGAACACTTGTTTTAAGACTATATATTTAAACATTAAAAAAAATTATTTGAAAAAAATTAAAATTATATTTGATATATTAATTTCAAAATAAAGTTATATGGATTTTTGGGTATTTTTCTCAAGTGTTTATTTTATTTATAAATACTAAAAATAATAAATTTTCATTGAACATTTACATTTCAGATAAATAATATATAATTTTAAATTTAATTTTTATTTTTATGTAATATTACATAAATAATTTGTCAATTAATAAAAACAAATTCATTATAATTATTTTTATATTGAATTTAGATATAAAAACATTGTAAACTTTTGAACATTCTCAATTTAAAAACAAGCTTTCTCATCCAATCAGTGGGATTAATTTTAAATTAACTTATATCCCTTATGTGATTTTAATTTGAAAAAATTATCTCTCAATTTTGAATTTTAATAATTTCTAATTTATAATTATTTACAACTAATAATTCACCAAAATGATTATTTAAAGGATATAATTTTAATTATAGCGATAAATAGAAAAATGAGTTTACATAGTCATTAATTATAGAATATGTTGTGTAATAATGATCCAAAAACTATCGAACATGAATTGTATAGATATTTTTTCACCATTAAACCTATATTATTTATTTATCTATACTAATTATTCAAATGTATAAGTAAAAAACATTAGTACATTAAATTCTTTTAAAAAAATGCTAGGTGTGTCATCTCTTTAACTTAAAAAAGGTATCTGCATGTACCCCTTCTTAACACCTCTAAAACTACATTAATTCTTCCAACTCCAAAAAAAAAACTAACTCAAATAATATTCTCCAATATTCATGTAAGACTTATCTTGTGAAAAAATCTAAATTAAGAAGGAATTAGTGCAAAACTAAGGAGGATACCCAAATAAGTGGTAAGGTTTTTCTAACAACATTTTAATTTTTTTTCCACATCATTAATTTATTCATATATTGAGAGTTTATAATATCCTAGGAATATTAAATATATTTAGTACATTATGGGTCAATTTTAAAACATTAATCATTATACACATCCATCAAATGGGTTAAGAAATCATCGTTCTTTTGTTTGTCAGACTATCACCTCATGAACGGATGTCCTTCGTTCTTCCCATACATCACTTAAAAAATGGGAATAATGATCTAGATGATATTTTTATTAGATATATATATTATTTTTTTTGATTTATTTATTATATATTAATTATTATATTTCAAATACCTTTACGATTTTCATTTTGATGGAATATGATTATGTTGTTCACATGTATGGTGGATTACAGCCTCATGATTGATGGGATTCGATCACCATTTACATAAAATGAAATAAAGAAGATTTTTATATACATATTATATGTATATATATATATATATTAATGATACTATAACATTGATATCACTACTAGAAAAGGGGGCATTGAAGCCCCCCCAGAATCAGGGGACCGCCATTGGCGGTCGCTATAGATATCTAATAGCGACTGCCAATGGCGGTCGCTGGCCTTGATAAAAAAATGAACCTTTTTGCGCCACCCCCCCCCCCCCCTACGCCCCCCTCTCGATTGAACCCTTCTCCCTCCCCCCCCCCCCCCCGCCTCCCGGCCTCCCCTGCCGCCCGGCCTCCCCCGCCACCCGGCCGCCCCTGCCGCCCTGCCTCCCCCGCCACCCGGCCGCCCCCACTGCCCTGCCTCCCCCGCCGCCCGGCCGTCCCCCCCCCGGTCGGCATCCCCCCTACGCCGCCCTCCTCCCCCCCGCCTCCTGGCCTCCCCCGCTGCCCGGTCTCCCCCGCTCCCCCCATGTCTCCTCCCCCCCTAACGTCGCCCTCCCTCCCTCCCCCACCCCCACCCCGCCTCCCGGCCTCCCCTGCCCCCCCCCCCCCCCCCGCCTCCCTGCCTCCCCCGCTGCCCAGCCTCCCCCGCCGCCCGGCCTCCCCCGCCGCCCGGCCTCCCCCGCCGCACGCCCTCCGCCCTCCGGCCTCCGCCCTCCTCCCTCCACCCCCTCAGCCCTCCCACCCACCTTGGACGGCTCCGGCACCACAGACACCCCCCCCCCCCGCACCCTGGACCGCTCCCCGCACCCCAGACTCCCCCCCGCACCTCAAACAGACCCCCCCCCCCTCGACCCCGGACAGCCCCCCCCCCCCCACCTTGTTGCCCGTCCCCCGTCCCCTCACCGCCTCCTCTCCTCCAGCTCCCCGCCGCCGTCCGTCCCCTCCCATGCTGCACCGCCATTGGCTCCGGCTCCCCTTCGCTGCCTCCTTTCTCTCGTTGCACCGCCTTCGGCTCCTCTCCCTTTCAGGTTTGTTGCTCAATCAGGTAACATGGGCTTTTAGTTACATTATTATTTTATCAATGGTTCATAAACAAATGATTAATATTTATTTTAAATATAATTGATTTGAAAAATGTAAATGTAATAAGTCTTGTGTAAATGTTTGTTATATAGATATAATTATCGATAAGAGTTGGATTGATCTTCCAAATCAAATGTCTAGGGAATATTTCAATGGAATTATGCAGTTTATTGACTTCACGAGAGGATTTGAAAGTGACTATATTAGTTGTCCATGTAGAAAATGTGCTAACAGATATCAATTCACACGAGATACTGTGAGGGAGAACCTTTTCTTTAATGGATTTATGAAAAATTATAAGAGTTGGACTCGTCATGGAGAAGAATATATTCATTGTCAAAATACAGATGCAGCTTAGATGGATGTTGATGCAAGGATAACTGATCCAATGCATGAAATGCTTCCTGAAATGGTACGTGGGTTTGATCCTGAAGGCATTGACATCCAGAATCTTGAGACCAGTGAGATAAATCTTCGCTCTGGTGCAGATCGTGATTCGAGGAGGTTTTATGAAGCACTTGATGATGCGAAAACAGAATTATATCCTGGATGTACTTCTTACAATAAACTGTCGTTCATCGTGGAGTTGTTGCATTTGAAGACTTTGAATAATTGGTCAGACACATCATTCGACATGCTTTTGGTTTTATTGAAAAAAGTTCTTCCTGTCAACGCTATGATTCATGAGTCGTATTACTATGCTCATAAGTTGACAGAGAACATAGGTTTCACATATGAGACCATAGATGCATGTGCAAACAACTGTATATTGTTTAGAAAAGAAACTGCCCATTTGGATATTTGTACGGTTTATGGTGCTTCCAGGTGGAAAGAGAACAGGGGAAATAATACTCATCAAAGTCATATTGCGATACAGGGGAAACCGATTTCCATAAAGAAAATGCGATACTTTCCCCTTAAACCGAGGTTGAAAAGATTTTTTATGTCATATAAAGTTTCTAATTTAATGAGATGGCATGCAGAAAGAGTTCATGAAAGTGATATGTTAACCCACCCGGCAGACTCTCATGCATGGAAGGATTTTGATATGATACATCCCGACTTTTCTAAAGATGTTCGTAATGTCCGATTGGGATTGGCAGCAGATGGTTTCAATTCATTCAATTCTATCGTTGGTGCAACTCATAGCACATGGCCCATGGTGTTGGTTCTATATAATCTTCCTCCGTGGATTTGTATGAAGCGACAATTTATATTACTTTCCACTCTTATTGATGGACCTAAAAGTCCGGGGGATAAGATTTATGTTTACCTTCAGCCATTGATTGATGAGTTGAATGAATTTTGGGGCGATGGTGTGATGACTTATGATTGCGAAATGAATGAAATGTTCAAACTGCATGCTGCTTTATTGTGGACAATCAATGACTTCCCAGCTTATGAAAATTTATCAGGCTGGAGTATGAAAGGGGGATTTGCTTTCCCTTGTTGCAATAAAAGTAAAAAATCTGTATGGCTTAAACATTACAAAAAATGGGCATACATGGGTCACATGCGTTTTCTCCCTCCTCAGTACAGATTCAGAAAGGACAGAGTGGCATTTGATGGTTCTAGAGAGTTCATCCCAGCACCAATGATCATGATAGGAGTCGAAATGATATCGCATATTGAGGAAGAAAACATCCGCACGGTATATGAAATTCAGGATTTGGTGGCTCCTCCAGTACGTAATATTCGTGCTGCGGGTAGGCAACGCAGTCACAATTAGAAAAAGATAAGTATTTTTTTATAGTCTTCCATATTGGAAAACTAACATGTTGAGGAATAATTTGGATGTCATGCACATTGAAAAAAATGTTTGTGATAACATATTATGGACCATTTTAGGTGTTAGTGGAAAATCAAAGGACCATGTTAATGCACGTCGTGATTTGGAAGAAATGGGTTTACGGAAACAGTTGCATTTACAATTAGCTGAGGGAAACACGGCATATATGCCTGCTACACAGTATACCATGACTACAGAGGAGAAAGAGACATTTCTTTCCATTTTGAAGATGGTCAAGGATCCTGATGGTTATTCTTCTAATATTTCAATGTGTGTGAATCTGAAGAGAAAGACATTGCAAGGGTTGAAAAGTCATGGTAATCACATATTACTTCAGCAGTTGATTCCAATCGCAATTTGTGATTGTTTATCCCCCAATGTTGTTCAGCCCTTGATTGAGATGAGTAATTTTTTTTGACATCTTTGTTTAAGAAATCAACGAATGTGTGATTTAAAAAGTATGCTGGACCGAATTGTACTTACACTTTTTCACATTGAGAAACTTTCCCCCCCCCCCTCATTTTTCAATGTTATGGTCCACTTGACAGTGAACCTAATTGATGAAGTAATGGCTGCTGGTCCAGTGCAATTCATGTGGATGTATCCTATTGAACAGTATTTGAGTACATTGAAAAGATTTGTACGCAACAGAGCTCGTCCAGAGGCATCAATAGCCAATGGTTATTTTATAGATGAGTGTACTACCTTTTGTGCAGAATATCTTACGGATTTTGAAACAAAATTAGATAAGCCCTCTCAGATTCATGATGGTCCAGTTGGAGAAGGAACCACATTTGATATGGACAACATCGAGTGGATACAAGCACATCGATATATCTTGTTCAATACTACATCAGTTTCACCATTAATGCAGTAAGTATCTTATCAATGTGCTTGTATAACTTTTACATGGTTTGTTTGTATAAGATGATCTTTTAAACATCGCGTTATCATTTGCAGGAAACACATTAATGAGATAAAAGAAGAGATTTATCGTGCGACTGAGTTGTAAATTCAACAATCTCATTATGCGTCATTTCATGATTGGTTCAAGGATTATGTATGTATAAATTGATTTTCATTATGAGTGAAGTATTATACTAATTCTTTCTGCATATATCAGTATTGATTTTTATAAATTATGTAGGTTCGTAAGTTGAGGGAGTTAGGGGACCCCATGCTACCTGAAGTATTTATCCAACTGGCTGAGGGTCCATCTATAACGACTCGTCGTTATAAAGATATTGATGCTAATGGTTTTTGATTTCACATTAAAGATGTTGACAACAAATGAGCAACACAAAACAGTGGCATCGGTTGTCTTTTTGTCGATTCTGGTTATTATTATGGTCAATTGATAGACATCATTGAAGTTGTATACACACACGGTTTGAAGTACATATTGTTAAAGTGTAATTGGGTTGATCCAGTGCGTGGATGTAAAGTCGATCAATATCAGTTTTCATTGGTGAATTTTAACTATATGTTATAAAGAAATAATAAACGAGTTGAGAATGAACCTTTCATTTTGACATCACAAGCGGAACAAGTATTCTTCGTTACATTGCCTTCGGATCCAAGTTGGCAAGTTGTTGTCAAAATGTCTCGGCAAGGAGTGTTTTTATTTGAAGAAGATGAACCCGAGACTGTTCCGTTTGTTTACCAACAACTTGATCAACATACCGTAGTTCAACGTGAAGAAGATAATTATTTGGTCAGAGTGGCTGTTGAAGGAGAAACGGTCGATTTGCATGATTAATGAAAGGTATAATTGTTTTCCCGCTATTCAGTAGAATGTCCTAGGATATCATAAATTATCTAATCATTTTATAAATCTTTATAAGTTTTAATTCGCACTTTTGTATGTTAATTCAATCATAAATATTTAGGTTGTTTTTACTCTTGATTTATTGATGTTATGCTCGGTGTATCATCCCTTTGAGGTATTCTTCATCTGATTCATGTGCTGCTTGAATTTTTATTAGTTCTATCTAAAATTTGGCTATGCATTGACTGGTTTTGTACATAATTTGTTTATATGTTTTGTTAACTTTATGATTTTTTAAAATTAATTCACAACTAATTATTCAATCCATTTTTTGTTTGATTAATAGTTGTACAAGTTTGATTTTTTAAGAACAATCCAATTTATCTTTTAAACACTTTGGACTCATTACTGATGTTTTCTATGACTGCAGACTTGTCAGGGGAAGAGGCAAAAGATCCACATCATCCATCTGTGGCATCTACGTCTCAGGGTCGAGGTATGTTTGAATGTCATTGTCTATATTTTTTATGTAATTGACAAACATATATATATATATATATAACATTTGTCAATTTATTTATAAATTTTTTTTCAAGAGGATCAGACTCGGCTGCTTCTTCCTCTCGCAGGAGAGGCCCTGGTCGTGGCATATTATCATGGAATTCCGACAAGACGATAGATATTTTATTTGATGAGGTTTTTCATCCTATGGGACTGAATGCCCCGACATTTATTCGTCAGCTGGGTCATATCATACGTGACCCACATCGATTTCCATTGACCACGCGTGACTGGGATTCTATCCCTCAGGACACATTAGATCATCTATGGAGGGAGGTTCAGGTAAGAAAATCATTTTACTTTATTTTCTTTGTATAAAGAATACTAATATGTTTGATTATTTTCATTATAGAAAAATTTGAAAGTATGCCCTGAAGAGTTTAGGCCCGTGTGTATGAGAAAATTCCGTAAGATGTGGAATGATTATAAAGGCAAAGTGAAGAGGGACCACTGGGTACCAAATGTGGGTGCCCTAGACATTTTGGAAAAAGTCCCGAGAGGTGTCCTCCCGGCTCAGTGGCGTGACTTGGTTGCATATTGGTCTACTGAGGGTGTTGCGGTTTGTATATTAATTATTTTGGTGTATATATATTTTCAAGAATATGTGATTTGTTTGAAATTTGAATGAATTGAATGTAGGAGGTGTCAACACGCCATTCTGAGAATCGAGCGTTGCAGGGACCACCTCACAGGCTCGGGACTCGTCACGTGTCTCAGATCCGACATGAGGTATATATTATTCATTTATTAATTTATTAATTAATATGGTTTTGTGTTTATATTCTTTTAATAGACAGTTGCGAGAGAAAGGTGCAGCAACTGATAAAATGTTGGTGTGGATGGGGACTCGTGATCGCAATGATCCAGAGGTTGCAGCATTGATAGTAAGTGTCTATACTTACCAATAATTACACAAATCAATATATTAACATATATATATTTAAATATTTCAGAGGATCAATTTGAAGCTGAGTTAGAACATCTGCCAGAGGACCAGCGACATCTTCCCATGCGACGAGGTGAGTTCTTTCCTCGCATTATCGGTCGGGACGGGCATGGCTATAGTTTGACCTATGGAGCAGGGATTCCTCGTTCTGTAGTGTCACACGCTGCGGTTGTCGGTCCTGCTCTTGCTCATATGACATAGAAGATGTCAGATTTTGAGGCACGGTTGCGCGCTTCCGAGGAGGCAAATGCGCAATTGACCGCTGAGGTTAGAGCACTGCGGGAATATGTGCGTCGAGCTGATGGTGCATGGGATCATACGACGCAGGTATATACTGTATTTATTTATTTAATTTCAATTTTTTTGATATTAAATTATTTATAATGTTTATTTGTTGTAGGCCCCTGGCCCACCAGAAGGAGGTAACAGTGGTGACAACGCGTGACGCATCATATATTCACGAGATATGTTTTTTGTTTTTACTGGTGGGGTTGACATTGATGTAATGTATTTATTCATTTAATTTAAATTAGAAGGTTGTGTACTTATAATTTCTTTCGTTTCTTGTTTATTATATGATAGCTAATATTATATAAGGCATGCATTTAAAAACTCTAACCCCCCGCACCCTCGTACAGCCCCCCCCCCCCCCCCCCCCCGCACCCCCGAACAGCCCCCCACACCACCTTACAACCCCCCCCCCCCCCCCCCGCACCCCAGTACTGCCCCCCGCACCCCCGTACAGCCCCCCCGTCACCCCCGTACAGCCCCCCGCACCCCCGGACGGCCCCCCATCACCCCCGTACAGCCCCCCCCCCCCCCCCCCGCACCCCCGTACAGCCCCACGCACCACCGGACAGGCCCCCGCCCCCCGTAAAGCCCCTCACACCCCCGTACAGCCCCCCCCCCCCCTGCACCCCCATACAGCCCCCCCGTCACCCCCGTACAGCCCCCCGCACCCCCGGACAGCCCCCCCCCCCCCCCCCCCCCGCACCCCCGTACAGCCCCCCGTACCCCCGTACAGCCCCCGCACACCCCCGTACAGCCCCCCCGCACCCCCGTACAGCACCCCGGACAGCACCCCCCCCCCCCCCCCCCCGCACCCCCGTACAGCCCCCCGCACCCCCGTACAGCCCCCCGGTACACCCGGACAACCCCCCCCCCCCCCCCCCGCACCCCCGTACAGCCCCCCGCACCCCCGGACAGCCCCCCCGCACCCTCGTACAGCCCCCCCCCCCCCCCACCCACCCCCCCACCCCCCCCCCCCCCCCGCACCCCCGTACAGGCCCCCGCACCCCCGTACATCCCCACGCACCCCCGTACAGCCCCTGCACCCCCGGACAGCCCCCCCGCACCCCCGTACAGCCCCCCGCACCCCCGGACAGCCCCCCCGCACCCCCGTACAGCCCCCCGCACCCCCGTACAGCCCCCCTGCACCCCTGTACAGCCCACCCCCCGCGCACCCCCGTACAGTCCCCCCCCCCGTACGCCCCCCCCCCCCCCCCCCACACCCTCGTACAGCCCCCCCCCCCCCCACCCCGCACCCCTGTACAGCCCCCCGCACCCCCTTACAGCCCCCCCAGCACCCCCGTACAGCCCCCCGCACCCCCGGACAGCACCCCCCCCCCCCCCCCCCCCGCGCCACCGTACAGCCCCCTGCACCCCCGTACAGCCCCCCCGGCCCCCCCGTACAGCCCCCCGCACCCCCGGACAGACCCCCCCCCCCCCCCCCCCCCCCGCACCACCGGACAGCCCCCTGCACCCTCGTACAGCCCCCCCGGCACCCCCGTACAGCCCCCCGCACCCCCGGACAGCCCCCCCCACACCCCCGTACAGCCCCCCGCACCCATGTACACCCCCCCCCCCCCCCCCCCCGCACCGCCGTACACCCCCCACACCCCCGTACCGACCCCGCACCCCCATACAGCCCCCCCGCACCCCCGTACACCCCCGCACACCCCCGTACAGCCCCCCCCCCCCCCCCCGCACCCCCATACAGCCCCCCGCACCCCCGGACATCCCCTCCGCACCCCCCGTACAGCCACCTGCACCCCCGTACAGCCCCTGCGCACCCCCGTACAGACCCCCCCCCCCCCCCGCACACCCGTACAGCCCCCCCCCCACATCCGTACAACCCCCCCGCACCCCCGTACAGCCCCCTGCACCCCCGTACAGTCCCCCTCGCACCCCCGTACAGCCCCCCTCGCACCCCCGTACAGCCCCACGCACCCCCGGACACCCCCCCCCCCGACACCCCTGTACAGCCCCACGCACCCCCGGACACCCCCCCCCCCCCCGCACCCCCCGTACACCCCCCCCCCCACGTACAGCCCACCCCCCCCCCCCCCCCCCGCACCACCCGACCGAATGTGTCGTTTTCAGCAGCGCGGCGCGCGCCGAAATGGCGCGTTGGGGGTTCAAAACCACCCGAACGACCTCTTAATGTCACGAAACCGCACGACAACATCCGGTGCGTAAATTATGAAATGTTCTGCCAGACAGCATGTCATTTGGTGGTGTCGTTTGACCGCGGTGGCCGAAAACGCGTTTCCGGCGCCAAAAACACCAAAACGGTGTGCGGCGGTCCAATTTGGACCAAACGTGCTCCGAACGACCTAAAACCGCACGAGAACGATAGAAATATTATTCCTGAGATGCAGGATGAAGCGGCACGTCCATCGGACGTGCGGTGCGCGCGGCATGACCGAATGTGTCGTTTTCAGCAGCGCGGTGCGCGCTGAAATTGCGCGTCGGGGGGTCGAAACCACCCGAACGACCTCCGAATGCCACGAATCTGTACGACAACATCTGGTACGTGAATTGTGAAATGGTCGGCTAGACGGCTCGTCATTCGGAGGTTCTTTTTTACCGCGACAGCCGGAAACACGTTTCCTGCGCCAAAAAACACCAAAACGGCTTGCGGCGGTCCAATTCGGAGAAAACGTGCTCCGAACGACCTGAAACCGTACGATAATGATAGAAATATTATTCCTGAGATTCAAGAGCAGGCGTCACATCCATCGGATGTGCGGTGCACGCGGCACGACCGAATGTGTCGTTTTCAGCAGCGCGGCGTGCGCTGAAATGCCGCGCTGGGTGGTCAAAACCACCCGAACGACGTCCGAATGGCACGAAACCGTACGAAAACAGCCGGTGCGTGAATTTTAAAATGTTCGGCCAGACGGCACACCATTCGGAGGTGCCGTTTGACCGCGGCGGCCGTAAACGCGTTTCCGACGCCCCAAAACACCAAAACGGCGTGCGGCGGTCCAATTCAGAGCAAACGTGCTCCGAACGACCTGAAACCGCACAAGAACGATAAAAATATTATTCCTGAGATGCAGGAGGAGGCGGCACGTCAATCGGACGTGCGGAGCGCGCGACACGACCGAATGTGTCGTTTTCAGCAGTGCGGTGTGCGCTGAAATTGCGCATCGGGGGGTCAAAACCACCCGAACGACCTCCGATTTCCACGACACCATACGAAAATAGCCGGTGCCTGAATTGTGAATTGGTCGGCCAGACGGCACGTCATTCGGAGGTGCCGTTTGACCGCGGTGGCCGGAAACGCGTTTCCGGCGCCAAAAAACACCAAAACGGCTTGCGGCGGTCCAATTCGGAGCAAACATGCTCCGAACGACCTGAAACCGCACGATAATGATAGAAATATTATTCCTGATATGCAGGAGGAGGCGGCACATCCATCGGACGTGCGGTGCGCACGGCACGACCGAATGTGTCGTTTTCAGCAGCACGACGCGCGCTGAAGTTGCGCATCGAGGGGTCAAAACCACCCGAACGACCTCCGAATGCCACGAAACCATACAAAAATATCCGGTGCGTGAATTGTGAAATGTTCGGCCAGACGACACGTCATTAGGAGGTTCCGTTTGACCGCGGCGGCCGGAAATGCGTTTCTGGCACCATAAAACACCAAAACGGCGTGCGGCGGTCCAATTCGGAGCAAACGTGCTCCGAACGACCTGAAACCGCACGAGAACGATATAAATATTATTCCTGAGATGTAGGAGGAGGCGGCACATGTAGAGACCCGTATCTCGACGTACATGGACATTACATTACTTTTGCGGAATACTTAGTACATAATAAAAACACACACACAAGGATCGTAATAGTTTAGTGTCTTTGGAAACTCGGAACGTAATCTTCTAAACGTGGTGAAATATCTTCAATATCTCCCATAAAGATCTTCCCCTTTTTTTACCTAAAACCTTTCTTTATATCCTGGGGAAAGAAAAACAAAAAAAAGGGTGAGCTCAAATGCTCAGTAAGGGTAAACAAAAGAAATATCAATCACATCATATACATAAGAACGTAGCTTTTGGAAATCTTGACCTGCAAAAGAGCTCATAATATCATAACATTGGATAAATCATAGAATTGAAAATGAAATCATAACTTAAAACATTACTCATTGTGGCATACACACATAATCATAGAGAATCATTTCTTGTTAGTCAAGACTCATTGCCAAGACTATCTTAGTGGACAAAGTCCCTTTCTGAATCGAGTAATCCTCGTTTCAGTCCTGTTTCACTGAACCGGTATAACCTACCATTCCAGCCATGTCTATCTCATGAGATATAAAATCTTTACCCAATGCATTGGAGGGAGATATAGGTCCCACCCATCTCATAATGATACCATTCTTATGTGTGCCACAAAATCATAAATCATACATCATTTCATAACCCATGTAATAAAAATGGTAATCTTAAACATCGTGACATCATAGAACAATTCATATAAGATAAAGGAATTCATAAGAAATATTTCCATCAAAACATAATCAAATCCATGTAATAATAGGGATAAAAACAGAACCCTTTTATTATCTTAGATGGAAAATAATTTTGATAAAATACTTGAATTGAATTCTTGAGGAAAATATCCTTTCTTCTTCAAAATCAATTTCTTTTCACAAAACATCATGCAATTTTAAAAGAAAGAGATTTTATTGAAAATAGTCATGAAATCTTTTAGAGGAAGATTCATGAAAATAAGTCTTTATAAAACAGTAGAAATCCGTTCGTGTCGTATAAGTTAAAAAAAAAATTCTTCGTACTTTTGTCGGAAAAGTCAAAAAGTACCTCGTACGAAAAACGACAAAAGATTCCTTTCATACGTATTACTAAAAACTCACCGAAGGGTAAAAATGGATTTAAACAATTTTAGGTGGATGGAAATAATATTAAATATTGATAAAACATGTATGTGGATGATAAAATACACCCCAGTGAATACTTACGAATAAACAATCTCGGATAAAAATGAGATTGTGATATTTCCCTTACCTTAGGTCCGACTTGCTTTGTAAGTGTCCGAACCTCCTGTATAATGATTTAAATCATGTTATTGACTTATTACAGAATCATATTCATTGTTATGATATCATATATGGTTCACTTATGACATTATATTACCCTTTCTTTTGTAAACTCCATGTTAAAGAAGCGTTTTGGGTAAAATCGTTTCATTTATCGTAGGTGTTTTGACTTGTTGTTCTTGACATAATTATTAATTATATCATGATTTACATACTTCCAGAATATAAAATATGATTTATATATCATATATATTCAGTATATATATATATAATAGGTAGATAAATAAAATGAAAAACACCGTTCATGGAGACGGTAGTCCGTACGTACGCATGAACGCTGTTTTCCTTTCCTTATTGTCTTGAAATGGAAGTAAGTAGATGACATACATATGTATATATATACATAAATCCAGTAGCTTTATAATGTCATATATTTCATTATTATTTCTTATATATACATTATAATCATTCTTAAATGGTTAACATGGAGAATGAATCTCATCGCGTCGTGGAGACGGTATTCCGTACGTACGCACGAGCGATGATATCATTTCTATAAATATTGAATTGAATTGGAGTGGATTATACAATATATCAGAATCAATATGATGTTGTAATAACTATGTATAGTTATTCTTTACACCATTATACCCATCCATGTAAGGTGGTGGTGGAAAATAGATTACACCACGGCGTGGAGACGGTATTCCGTACGTACGCACGCGCGGTGATTTCTTTTTCCGTAGGATGGATAGATGGTGAAATAGGGTTGTTTCATACTTATAATAACATATCCATATATGAGTGATACTTATGTTATTACTTCATAATGAAACAACCTAAGAAGAAGAAGTGGAAGAAGAAATAAAGATGAAAGAATTGGTAACGGTAATTACCTCTTCTTTGAAGTGCCTCTTTGAGACCTCCTCTTAGGGTACTAAAATTGGTCTTTGAGGAAGAACAGAACCTCTAGGATGTTTCTAGGGAAGTGGAGAAGAGATTTTGCCAGGGGTTGGCCGAGCTTGAGTGCTCAAATTGGTGTGAGGAGGAGGGGAAGGAGGTGTCCTTTTATAGGGGAGGAGAGGGGCACCTTAGGAATTTTTAAAAATATTAATTTATAATAAATCTAACCCCACTTAAAAACCTCCAAAAATGACTCATATTCGAAGATTAGATGATATAGGGTTGTAATCTCATCAACCAATCAAATTTAGACATGTTTGGATATTATTTTAAACCTTATCAATCAGATTTAACTCTAAGTTAAATAATTTAACTTTTACCGTGTCTTTTTGTTTTCTTTCACTATATGGTTAATACACTTACTATAACATGCCAAACGAACCCCAAATTGTTTATTATTAATATATATATCCTTATCTAAGTCATTTGGCCGAACCTTAGATTTTTAGGAATAAAATAACAATTAATAATATAATATTTGATTTAAAAACAATTTTGTGTCAATTTTGACACTATTTGATATATGTTTTTTGTGGAAGTCATAACAGAATTAAATGTTCTAACCAAGTTGATTAAATCAACATTAATATATCATAGTAACCTAGAAAATTAGTGGAATTCATAAAAAGTCTTAAATTACATTTATTTTTGTATTTATATTATCAATTATGTCAATATTTCATTAATAAGATAATTATTGCATCATCTTTGTGTCATAAATAAATTAAATTATTTGATTTCTAAAAATTACAAATAAAATACCATCATGTAGGAAATCGTTTTAGCTTTCTAAGGAATATTTATAGTCGAATTTAGCTTATGTATAACCCCATATTAAAAATTATTTACTTATTAAACTTTGATTTTAACTATTTTAACCCTTCTTTAAATAAATTAATAATAAATGTCCTAATCGAATCCAAGTGGGCCTAAATGGTCATATTTTATTCCTAAGTTTGTTTTTGGTCGAATTACACTTGTCCAATAGAATTAAGACATGTGTTAGGGTAATATTAATATCATATTTACCCTTAGTTACCCTATTTACTATTAACCGCGGTAAAAAAAGTAAAAAGTTACTATTCACCAAAAAATTATTTTCATCTCATTGAACCACATTTTAGTCCTTGATATTAACCGTGTCTCTCGGATTTTCGAAATTCCATTCACAGAAGCGGTAAAATTAAGTTTTATGCAAAAATTCAGTTTTTAACCAACCACTTAGTAGTTTCACTATTCATCAAAAATTGATGTTTTTCAGAACAATGCCAAAATTTCATCCTAAGCTATATTTTATATTCCGAATTCAAAAATGAAGTCTATTTTACCAAATTCATAACATATAAGTTGCATTAATTAATTTTATAATTAAATCCCGCTGTTAAAACAAATAGCGTGTTTTTAAGAAACAATATCTATCAAAAGATTGACACTTGTTTATGTCTAGATTAAATGTGAAACTACATCCAATGACCAACATTGTATTAAATTGTAAAAATATATTCTAAATATACTTTAAAACCACTCAAATTAATGATTTATCACAATTAATTATTTCGATTAAAAAAGTTGTTTTTAATTATAATTTAGTAATTTTCACTATTCATCAGAATATGAAAGTTATCTGAAAAGTACCAAAATTTCACCTTAGGCTAAATTCGATACTCCGAATCCAAAAATAAAGTTCATTTTGAAAAATAAGATTTACTGGATTTCAAAAAGTGGTTATTACTATTCATAACGGCTAGTTTTAATAATATTTTTATAGCATATCGTTGTTTAGTGAAACTCGGTATTGCGTACTACACACGCTATTGAGGAAGGTCGCGATTGCGTGTAATGCAAGTCAAGTCAAGGATGTGTGTTGTGCATGCTCCTTTTGGTGTAGCGTACAACACAAGACATTAATAAAATTAAAAAGAATATTTTTTTATAAAATCTTGGGCTGTTACATTCTACCCCCCTTAAAATGAATTTCGCCCTCGAAATTCGTCGGGGTTATAAATGGTTTACTATTTGAAAGTTTCTTTAATAGAAACCCACATCGTAAAAGGGAATACCAAAACTTGGCTTTAAAAACTAAAGTATGAAATGTAACGATTACCCAAATAAACTAATCGCTGGGTTTCCACATAGGTAAAAATATGGATATGGAAGAGAAATCTAACCATCATGTTCTGATGGAGAGTGGTAGAGAACATGGCTATGGAAAAGCCAGTAATCACAAATCCATAGATTTGTGATGATATAAGGTACCATCTGATTCATCAGGTATAAGATCACTAGGACAACATTTTTGGTTTTCAAGATCATTTCCCTAAAGTTGAAAATTTGAATTGGAATAAATACTTTCTTTATTTTGGTACAATTTCACTATTGTTCGTGCCTAGAACAATTTCCACTTCATCTCTTAAATAAATGAAGTTGAATTTGTTATTCGTGAAGTGTTAGCAGATCATGTGATAGAATGACGGGTCATTCCATCTGTCTCAAACAAAAGGTTAGCAAAACAAATTATATACATAAGTCGATCTATAGTGAGATTAATCATATATGGTTCCTAAAATGGACTTATACTTCATATATCATACTGCTTAATATAATAAAACTAGTTTCTACTAAATAGGGACTTCCTGTAGGTCAGTGGTAGGCGATAAAGGCCAGTCGCACTTCGGTTGTGGGTTCGATTCCCACAGCCTTGTCCGAAGCGATGGGCTGTCGCCCGTCCTGCAGGTTGTCCTTTTTATAAAACTATATTACTATAACATCCCATCAATAATATCGAAAAAACATATATCCTTAAACAATACTAACTTATGTCCAACATAATCCATTCCAATCTTTAGGCTTATCCATAATACTGCAGTCCATTCTCATAACATAGTGAAAACGATTACCAGAGATTTAATACCATCGTTGATCCCCATATATCATAAGATATATCTTGTTGGTCACATTCCAAACATTCAAAGGCCTTAATCTTGTACTCTCTTGAATACCCATTGAACCTTAGTGAAAACTTGAATGCAGTTAAAAGTTAACACTTTTCACATACCGAAATCCTCAAAATTCTATATACTCAAACCATGATATCACTTAGTCCTTATATCAATCATGAGCTCATGAATACAATCAAACATCTCATTATCTTCTTATCCTTTCATTATGCACTTATCATCTACTTTCCAAAATATTTGAATCACTTTTCATAGTTATTGGTACCTTAAAATTATTGAAAACCACAATAGACCAATACTTAAATATTTCAATACACCATAAAAGTACCTCAACAACATTATTCTTGAATACCAAAACACTTCAGTCCATCCACATCAATGATTATCCTGGAATAAGTCCTTCCTTGATTTAGAAGTAACTTTTTAGGTCAGGGCATTGAGTTGGGTAATGCCCATGTTCTCCACAAATAAGACATTGAACTCCATAACAGTCTGTCACTCTATGACCCTTTTCTCCACACAGATAACATCGGTCCCTCCATTTGAGGTATTCCTCAAGGTTCTTCTTCCCTTCTTTAGAAATCTCAATCTTCCTTTCTTTATGCTCCTCAACATGCGAACATGCATAATAGTCTATCTTCCTCTTCTTTGAAGAATTAGGTATACCACTAAATTTCACCTTGTTAATCATATATCGCGATGATTGATTCGGCATAATCACAACATCTTTCTCTCTAGGCATTATACAATTTTGTTGCTCATAGTCACCAATTTGTCCATTGGAATCAATGTTAACTGAATTCCTTTTGGTTCCCTCCATTAACTAAAACACAAAAATAATTTTGTGAGAATCAAAAATCATGCTAGAGAAAACAACATAGTAAAGGGAAAGTATCCTCAATACCTAACTTCTTAGGTTTAATCTAATATCATTACCATAGTTCTAGTAATATATCCTATACGTATACTTATCCTTGGGGACATCCCTAGACATACCTTAGAAATATCTCTAGGAATCTCACTAACGTTTTCGCATCCTAGTTTCCAAAGGTTGACTAAACCTTTCCTCTGATACCAACTGTAGAGACCCGAGTCTTATCGTACATGAACATTACATTACTTTTGCGGAATACTTAGTACATAATAAAAACACACACACAAGGATCGTAATAGTTTAGTGTCTTTGGAAACTCGGAACGGAATCTTCTAAACGTGGTGAAATATCTTCAATATCTCCCATAAAGATCTTCCCCTTTTTTTACCTAAAACCTTTCTTTATATCCTGGGGAAAGAAAAACAAAAAAAAGGGTGAGCTCAAATGCTCAGTAAGGGTAAACAAAAGAAATATCAATCACATCATATACATAAGAACGTAGCTTTTGGAAATCTTGACCTGCAAAAGAGCTCATAATATCATAACATGGGATAAATCATAGAATTGAAAATGAAATCATAACTTAAAACATTACTCATTGTGGCATACACACATAATCATAGAGAATCATTTCTTGTTAGTCAAGACTCATTGCCAAGACTATCTTAGTGGACAAAGTCCCTTTCTGAATTGAGTAATCCTCGTTTCAGTCCTGTTTCACTGAACCGGTATAACCTACCATTCCAGCCATGTCTATCTCATGAGATATAAAATCTTTACCCAATGCATTGGAGGGAGATATAGGTCCCACCCATCTCATAATGATACCATTCTTATGTGTGCCACAAAATCATAAATCATACATCATTTCATAACCCATGTAATAAAAATGGTAATCTTAAACATCGTGACATCATAAAACAATTCATATAAGATAAAGGAATTCATAAGAAATATTTCCATCAAAACATAATCAAATCCATGTAATAATAGGGATAAAAACAGAACCCTTTTATTATCTTAGATGGAAAATAATTTTGATAAAATACTTGAATTGAATTCTTGAGGAAAATATCCTTTCTTCTTCAAAATCAATTTCTTTTCACAAAACATCATGCAATTTTAAAAGAAAGAGATTTTATTGAAAATAGTCATGAAATCTTTTAGAGTAAGCTTCATGAAATTAAGTCTTTATAAAACAGTAGAAATCCGTTCGTGCCGTATAAGTTAAAAAAAAACATTCTTCGTACTTTTGTCGGAAAAGTCAAAAAGTACCTCGTACGAAAAACGACAAAAGATTCCTTTCATACGTATTACTAAAAACTCACCGAAGGGTAAAAATGGATTTAAACAATTTTAGGTGGATGGAAATAATATTAAATATTGATAAAACATGTATGTGGATGATAAAATACACCCCAGTAAATACTTACGAATAAACAATCTCGGATAAAAATGAGATTGTGATATTTCCCTTACCTTAGGTCCGACTTGCTTTGTAAGTGTCCGAACCTCCTGTATAATGATTTAAATCATGTTATTGACTTATTACAGAATCATATTCATTGTTATGATATCATATATGGTTCACTTATGACATTATATTACCCTTTCTTTTGTAAACTCCATGTTAAAGAAGCGTTTTGGGTAAAATCGTTTCATTTATCGTAGGTGTTTTGACTTGTTGTTCTTGACATAATTATTATTTATATCATGATTTACATACTTCCAGAATATAAAATATGATTTATATATCATATATATTCAGTATATATATATATAATAGGTAGATAAATAAAATGAAAAACACCGTTCATGGAGACGGTAGTCCGTACGTACGCATGAACGTTGTTTTCCTTTCCTTATTGTCTTGAAATGGAAGTAAGTAGATGACATACATATGTATATATATACATAAATCCAGTAGCTTTATAATGTCATATATTTCATTATTATTTCTTATACATACATTATAATCATTCTTAAATGGTTAACATGGAGAATGAATCTCATCGCGTCGTGGAGACGGTATTCCGTACGTACGCACGAGCGATGATATCATTTCTATAAATATTGAATTGAATTGGAGTGGATTATACAATATATCAGAATCAATATGATGTTGTAATAACTATGTATAGTTATTCTTTACACCATTATACCCATCCATGTAAGGTGGTGGTGGAAAATAGATTACACCACGGCGTGGAGACGGTATTCCGTACGTACGCACGCGCGGTGATTTCTTTTTCCGTAGGATGGATAGATGGTGAAATAGGGTTGTTTCATACTTATAATAACATATCCATATATGAGTGATACTGATGTTATTACTTCATAATGAAACAACCTAAGAAGAAGAAGTGGAAGAAGAAATAAAGATGAAAGAATTGGTAACGGTAATTACCTCTTCTTTGAAGTGCCTCTTTGAGACCTCCTCTTAGGGTACCAAAATTGGTCTTTGAGGAAGACCAGAACCTCTAGGATGTTTCTAGGGAAGTGGAGAAGAGATTTTGGCAGGGGTTGGCCGAGCTTGAGTGCTCAAATTGGTGTGAGGAGGAGGGGAAGGAGGTGTCCTTTTATAGGGGAGGAGAGGGGCACCTTAGGAATTTTTAAAAATATTAATTTATAATAAATCTAACCCCACTTAAAAACCTCCAAAAATGACTCATATTCGAAGATTAGATGAGATATGGTTGTAATCTCATCAACCAATCAAATTTAGACATGTTTGGATATTATTTTAAACCTTATCAATCAGATTTAACTCTAAGTTAAATAATTTAACTTTTACCGTGTCTTTTTGTTTTCTTTCACTATATGGTTAATACACTTACTATAACATGCCAAACGAACCCCAAATTGTTTATTATTAATATATATATCCTTATCTAAGTCATTTGGCCGAACCTTAGATTTTTAGGAATAAAATAACAATTAATAATATAATATTTGATTTAAAAACAATTTTGTGTCAATTTTGACACTATTTGATATATGTTTTTTGTGGAAGTCATAACAGAATTAAATGTTCTAACCAAGTTGATTAAATCAACATTAATATATCATAGTAACCTATAAAATTAGTGGAATTCATAAAAAGTCTTAAATTACATTTATTTTTGTATTTATATTATCAATTATGTCAATATTTCATTAATAAGATAATTATTGCATCATCTTTGTGTCATAAATAAATTAAATTATTTGATTTCTAAAAATTACAAATAAAATACCATCATGTAGGAAATCGTTTTAGCTTTCTAATGAATATTTATAGTCGAATTTAGCTTATGTATAAACCCATATTAAAAATTATTTACTTATTAAACTTTGATTTTAACTATTTTAACCCTTCTTTAAATAAATTAATAATAAATGTCCTAATCTAATCCAAGTGGGCCTAAATGGTCATATTTTATTCCTAAGTTTGTTTTTGGTCGAATTACACTTGTCCAATAGAATTAAGACATGTGTTATGGTAATATTAATATCATATTTACCCTTAGTTACCCTATTTACTATTAACCGCGGTAAAAAAAGTAAAAAGTTACTATTCACCAAAAAATTATTTTCATCTCATTGAACCACATTTTAGTCCATGATATTAACCGTGTCTCTCGGATTTTCGAAATTCCATTCACAGAAGCGGTAAAATTAAGTTTTATGCAAAAATTCAGTTTTTAACCAACCACTTAGTAGTTTCACTATTCATCAAAAATTGATGTTTTTCAGAACAATGCCAAAATTTCATCCTAAGCTATATTTTATATTACGAATTCAAAAATGAAGTCTATTTTACCAAATTCATAACATATAAGTTGCATTAATTAATTTTATAATTAAATCCCGCTGTTAAAACAAATAGCGTGTTTTTAAGAAACAATATCTATCAAAAGATTGACACTTGTTTATGTCTAGATTAAATGTGAAACTACATCCAATGACCAACATTGTATTAAATTGTAAAAATATATTCTAAATATACTTTAAAACCACTCAAATTAATGATTTATCACTATTAATTATTTCGATTAAAAAGTTGTTTTTAATTATAATTTAGTAATTTTCACTATTCATCAGAATATGAAAGTTATCTGAAAAGTACCAAAATTTCACCTTAGGCTAAATTCGATACTCCGAATCCAAAAATAAAGTTCATTTTGAAAAATAAGATTTACTGGATTTCAACAAGTGGTTATTACTATTCATAACGGCTAGTTTTAATAATATTTTTATAGCATATCGTTGTTTAGTGAAACTCGGTATTGCATACTACACACGCTATTGAGGAAGGTCGCGATTGCGTGTAATGCAAGTCAAGTCAAGGATGTGTGTTGTGCATGCTCCTTTTGGTGTAGCGTACAACACAAGACATTAATAAAATTAAAAAGAATATTTTTTTATAAAATCTTGGGCTGTTACAGGACATCCATCGGACGTGCGGTGCATGCGGCACGACCGAATGTGTCGTTTTCAACAGCGCGGCGCGCGCTGAAATTGCGTGTCGGGGGGTAAAAACCACCAAAAAGACCTCTGAATGCCACGAAACCATACGAAAATAGCCAGTGCATGAATTGTAAAATGGTCGGCAAGACGGAACGTCATTTGGAGGGGCCGTTTGACCGCGGCGGCCGGAAACACGTTTCCGGCGCCATAAAACACCAAAACGGTGTGCGGCAGTTCAATTCGGAGCAAACGTGCTCCGAACGACCTGAAACCGCACAAGAACGATATAAATATTATTCTTGACATGTAGGAGGAGGCGGCACGTCCATCGGACGTGCGGTGCGCGCTGCACGACCGAATGTGTCGTTTTGAGCAGCGCGACGCGCGCTGAAATTTCGCGTCGGGGGGTCAAAACCACCCGAACAACCTCTGAATGCCACAAAACCATTCGAAAACATCCGGTGCGTGAATTGTGAAATGGTCGGCCAGACGGCATGTCATTCGGAGGTGCCGTTTGACCGCGGCGGCCGGAAACGCGTTTTCGGCGCCACAAAACACCAAAACGGCGTGCAGCGGTCCAATTTAGAGCAAATATGCTCCGAACGACCTGAAACCACATGAGAATGATAGAAATATTATTCCTAAGATGCAGGAGGAGGAGGCACATCCATCGGATGTGCGGTGCGTGCGGCACGACCGAATGTGTCATTTTCAGCAGCGCGCCGCGCGCTGAAATTTCCCGTTGGAGTGTCAAAACCACCCGAATGACCTCCGAATGCCACAAAACCGTACGACAACAGCTGGTGCGTGAATTGTGAAATGTTCGGCTAGATGGCACATCATTCGGAGGTGTCGTTTGACTACGGCGTCCGGAAACGCGTTTCTGGCGCCAAAAAACACCAAAACGGCGTGCGACAGTCTAATTCAGAGAGAACGTGCTCCGAACGACCTGAAACTCCACGAGAACGATAGAAATATTATTCCTGAGATGCAGGAGGAAGCGGAACATCCATCGGACTTGCGGTGCATGCGGCACGCCCGAATGTGTTGTTTTCAGCAGCGCGGCGCGCGCTGAAATGCCGCGTTGGGAGGTCAAAACCACTCGAACGACCTCTGAATGCCACGAAACCGTACGAAAACAGCTGGTACATGAATTGTGAAATGGTCGGCTAGACGGAACGTCATTCGTAGGTGCCTTTTGACCGCGGCGGCTGGATACGCGTTTCCGGTGCCACAAAACACCAAAACGGCGTGTGGTGGTCCAATTCGGAGCAAACGTGCTCCAAACGACCTGAAACCGCACGAGAACGATAGAAATATTATTCCTGAGATGCAGGAGGAGGCGGCACTTCCATCGGACGTGCGGTACGCGCGACACGACCGAATGTGTCATTTTCAATAGCGCAACGCGCGCTGAAATGCCGCGTTGGGTGGTCAAAACCACCTGAACGATGTCCGAATTCCACGAAACCATATGACAACAACCAGTGCGTGAATTCTGAAATGTTTGGCTAGACGGCACATCATTCGGAGTTGCCGTTTGACCTCGGTGGCCAGATACGCGTTTCCAGCGCCAAAAAACACCAAAATGGCGTGCGGCGGTCCAATTCAGAGCAAACGTGCTCCGAATGACCTGAAACCGCATGAGAACGATAGAAATATTATTCGTGAGATGCAGGAGGAGGCGGCATGTCAATCGGACGTGCGGTGCGCGCGGCACGACCGAATGTGTCGTTTTCAGCAGCGCGGCGCGCGCTGAAATGCCGCGTTGGGTGGTCAAAGACACCCGAACGACGTCCGAATGCCACGAAACCATACAACAACAGCTGTTGCGTGAATTCTGAAATGGTTGGCCAGACGAAACTTCATTTGGAGGTGCCCTTTGACCGCGGCGGCCGGAAACACGTTTCCGGCGCCAAAAAACACCAAAACAGCGTGTGGCGGTCCAATTCGGAGCAAATGTGCTCCGAACAACCTGAAACCGCACGAGAACGATAGAACTGTTATTACTGAGATGCAGGGGGAGGTGGCACATCCATTGGGCATGTGGTGCGCATAGCACGTCCGAATGTGTCGTTTTCAGCAGCTCGGCGCGCGCTGATATGACAAGTTGGAGGGTCAAAACCACCCGAACGACCTCCAAATGTCACGAAACCGCACGAAAACATCCATTGAGTGAATTGTGAAGTGGTCAGGTAGACGACACGTCAATCAGAGGTTTCGTTTGACCGCGGCGGCTGGAAACGCGTTTCCGGAGTAATAAAACACCAAAACGGCGTGTGGCGGATGAATTCAGAGCAAACGTGCTCCGAACGACCTGAAACTGCACGAGAACGATAGGAATAAAATTCCAGAGATGCAGGAGGAGGTGTCACATCCATCGGATGTGCAGTGCGCGCGGCACGACCGAATGTGTCGTTTTCAGCAGTGCGGTGCGCACTGAAATTACGCGTCGGGGGATCAAAACTACCCGAACGACCTCCGAATGCCACGAAACCGTACGACAACAGCCGGTGCATGAATTGTGAAATGGGGGGCCAGATGGAACGTCAATAGGAGGTTCCGTTTAACCGCGGCGGCCAGAAACGCGTTTCCGGAGTCATAAAACACCAAAACGGCGTGCGACGGTCGAATTCAGAGCAAACGTGCTCCGAAAAACATGAAACCGCACGAGAATGATAGAAATATTATTCCTGAGATGTAGGAGGAGGAGGCACATCCATCGGACGTGCGGTGCGCATGGCACGACCGAATGTGACGTTTTCAACAGCTCGGTGCGCGTTGAAATGGCGCGTTGGGGGGTCAAAACCACCCGAACGACCTCCGAATGCCACGAAACCGCACGACAACATCCGTTGCGTGAATTGTAAAATGTTTGGAGAGACGGAACGTCAATTGGAGGTTCCGTTTGACCGCGGCGGCCGGAAACGCGTTTCCGGAGTCATAAAACACCAAAACGGCGTGCGGCGGTCGAATTCGGAGCAAACGTGTGCTCTGAAAAACCTAAAATGATAGAATTTCTTAAATCGGGGGTTTTAAATTATTATAGCACAATGATTCGATATTATACATATATTCAATATTATAAATATTAAAACATTTAAAATATATTATATATATATATATATTTAAAATACTGTATTTAATAGTATATATGTGAATATTTTTTAAAAATATATATATATATATATTTATTTATTTATTTCAGTGGACATTTTTATTAAAAAAAAATTCACTATAGAGACCGCTTTTGGCGGTCGCTATAGGCTGCCCGGCAGGAAACCTGCAGTGACCGCTTTGCGGTCGGTGGAGGCTGAAATTCAGGACTCATATAGCGACCACCAAAAGCGGTCGCTATAGGTTTCCCGGAAAGAGGCCTGCAGCGACCGCTTGGCGGTCGCTGGGGGCCGAAATCCGGGCCTCGTATAGAGACTGCCATTGGCAGTCGCTATAGGTCTCTAGCGATGAGGCTAAAGCGACCGCCAATGGCGGTCGCTGGGCGGCCGCTACAGCCCTATAGCGACCGCTTTTGGCGGTCGCTATAGAAGGTTTTTTTAGTAGTGTATATATATATAATGTTTACTTTTCATTCTTTCATTATGATAATAAATGTAAAATAATGTAAATGTATATGTATGACCTACTATCTCAGTGAATAGTGTATTTCAATTCCAATCACCAAATATTATGAATTACTATAATTAAATATAATATTAATATATATTAAATTTACAAAATTTTTACATTAAGGATATGATTTAATCAATATTTAAATAATAGTAAGAAAAAATAATTATTCAAAAAAAACTTAAGAAACATAGAAATTAACACATGAAATGATGAAAATAAAGAATGATTATTAACGAATGGGTAATATTCTGTTATAAAAGGATCATATCTAATATCATAAATATTAATAAAAATTTATAATAAAATAACAACATTCTTGAAGAAATTCTAAATGATGTTAAAGGGAATTCAATGAAAATGAAGCATAAGGTAAGAGATTTTGTCACAGATTACATTCCATTGATTATTATATGTTATTATGAACCGATTATCATTTATATAGTGTATATTCTACCCATATTACATGTAATTCAATAAATAATTCATTCTTCATTTTATTTTATGTTTCTATTTTAACAATTTCATCGAATGAGATTTTATTTTAAAATTTCCATGTGATATAAGTTATTGTAAAATATCATTTCCTATTGTGATTTTTTCACATTACCTTGAAGAAATAATTTTTTTGTGATAAATTTTCATTTAAAATAACAGTTCTAGTAAATATATATATTCTGGTGTAATGGATATGATTATATCCAGAAACATATACCCTTATTAATTACAATGATTACATAGAAAGATATTTGATTAACTACAGAAATATTGATAAATTTGTATTCTGTATTCAATATGTATATTGTATGATAAGAAAAGTTATTAAATAGATTATTAGAAATATAAGGAATTATATATAAATGAAATAGTTGAGTTTGGGAGTGTTTAATTAAACCCCATCATTGCATTTTTAGTATCATTTGATGAATCATTTGGCTAAATCAGAGAAAATAATTCCCATATAACTAAATTGTATTGAGGATAGAGTTTGACATTAACCAAAATTATGATATATATATATAGTTTTGACACCCAAAATTATTCAATCAATCAATTTTTCCATGTGATCATTATATTTGTTAAAATATAAACTTCCATGCTTCAAGCTTCTGTGATTATTTATATGACATTATTAGATCATCATTTATTCTTTAAATATTATGATCATATAATTGATTAATTGATGTATATCCCAGTCATTTACCTTTCCATGATTATTATTCTCTATTAATTTATTATATATTCCATGATACATAATCCTTTCCATACCTTAAATATTACCCTTGTTTTTTTCCCATTCTAAAAGATATGATGAATAATTATTGGAATGAGTATTCAAGGATACTGAGAATTTTTCTTTCTTATGTTTTGTGTTCCAATTTCCATTTACAATGTAAAATGTGTATAATGTATGAATTATAGGAAGGTGATATTTCATACGTTCGGATTTTATCTCTTTGATTCACTGACTAGATTTTTATATCCTAAAATCATGATCAATATATCTTCAACCTTTGAGTCTAAATTGGTATCGAGCATACATTATAAATTAATCCCAATACATTTTTGGTTAATTATACCCAAAAAACCTCCAAAAAATTACATATTAAATTAAATTTCCATACTTTGAACATGTATTTCACTTAGTGCTATGGATTCATTCTCAATAATGTATTGAAAGGAATAAAATCATATTATTATGTTGGGGTATTGTAATTAATTATATATAAATTTTATTTGTTTATCATTTGTATTAATTTTTAATATTTTGTGGATGGTTCTTAACTAGATAACCATTATGGAAAAAAAATTCCATCATAATCTCCTTAGTTGAAACCTATCATTTTATAATAATTTATTAATTAATGTGATTTAGGTCATGGGTCGTTAAAATAAATAACTTCGTAGACATAAATAAAAAATTATTTAAATGAACCATTCATGAGAATTTCCTATTTGTGAATTTTATGTGAAGAAAAAAAGAATCCTCGTTCCTAGAAAGAAATTACTTATATTATTTGTCATGGAAAGAGTTACTGCATCCGTCATGTACGCCTATGTATTCCCTTTGTCTGCCTCATAATGGTTCAATGTTGAACCACCTCTATGGGCCTCAGGAATCTCCGTTAATTACATGTTTTTCTAACTACCCGAAGGTGAGAGGAGCCAAAGGATTTGTTAACGGGGTATTATGTAAATATCTATGTACAGAAAACTATTATATAATAATATATTTAGGGATGAATCCCATGGAATCATATTTAATTTAATTATAAATAATTTAATAACTTGTGCAATAAATTAAATTAAAACATACAAAACACACAAATATTATTGTCAATCTCTTGAATGGTTATTAATTCACATTATATGAGAATATAAATGGAAGAAACTCATTTCTTATATTTTCCTTATTTATTAATATAAACACACATAAAATAATTACTTAAATAAAACAAATTCTGGAAGATGACCATCCAAATTCCATTAGAGATAATATTTATAAAAGAGGTAGGAGAAAATTACCGGAATGGCCAATAGTTTCAAATTTATTACAATTAATTAATTAATCATTTAATATTTTTTAAACCCATTATTGTATTACCAGTCACTAAAATTTATGATCCAATAAATAATTCTTTACTTTTGAATTTACAATTTTATTTAATTTTAATATTTCAGTATTTCGTTGACTATAGGATGTGTAATCTATAGCTACAAACCATCTACCAATTTTATTGGGTATCCAGTTCATACACATTGGGAATAAATGTGTCGACTCATATAGACATTAAAATATTTACATTTTAGTTACACTCCATGTATCCACTTTTAGTGTGACTGAGATACTCGGTAGGGTCGTCATTTTGTATCTTAGTTTATTACACAGTGTGTGCAAGAAAACTACACATAGTGTGGCCTAAATTCGATATGCATGGGAAAACTACCTAAAAGATCATCATGTCCCCTTGTTATAGAATATACAATGTGAGGACTCTAGTTACATTCCATGTATCTATAATTCTATTTTTCTAAATAACTCGTTGAGTATCATAGATGCAGTAAAAGATCAACTACATTCAATTTAAACCTCATCCACATCATGTGTATCAAAAATGATCATGGTTTTCAGTTTCACACTATTATTTCCTGTATAATGCACACATGGATTAGGAAATTTATATCACTTACCCTTCTATAAATCATTGATTTTTTTTCATATACACACAATGTAATCTGAAAACCATTAACCATGTTGGCCTTTCAACACATGATGTAAACCAAGTGTAATTATTGCATGGTATTCAGTCCACCCCATGACATGTCCATGTGCAAATTACTATGGTACATGGCATGTACTTTCGAGTACATGGCTTATTATCTTATCTTATGGACTAAAATTTGGAAGTTCCCGATGGAATCAATGGTCATTTTTTATATTTTAATTGGTCCATTAAAACAATGAAACACTAAAACAAATTTATTAACATGTCAATAACAATTTAATTCATATAATATTAAAAAATTAATAATATTAATTTAAAAATCATCCACAATTGTCTATGTATCATCAATAAAATAATTTATTATAAATTTATACAAGACAACACTAAAACAACTTCTTGGATTTATGAAAAGAAGAACCATGTAGTGGTTTTCGATATTTAAAATTTATTATAATATTTCTATGCCTCAAAACACAATTTCGGATCTTTCATTCTAAATTTATAATTAATTTATCTATATCTAGAATAAAATAATTCCTAAGAATAAGATCTTTGATCCATTATACTTTTGAATTTTTTAATATTCCCTTTCACATTTTCTTTGTTTAGTTATCAGTATCTATGTATAGAATCTCTCTAGATTTGATCCACACATTATCTTTTGATCTCCATGAAACTCCAATCGATCTCATTGTTCTTGAATGGGGAATTTATTTTCTTATTTTTTTTGTTGACCACTATTCATTCAACTAGAATGTATCTTTTCTAGTACTATACTGTTGGGGGGACAATCTTCTATCCACTTTTTGATAAGACATGGAAAACAAAGCTAATGTGTATTTTAGATAAGGCTAAAGAAAAATGAAAAGATAATTATTTCATCAGGGTATTTACTAATTTTTTAATGTTGATGGTTAAACACCAAAATGATTACTCATTTAGGCATAATCCATTGATGACTAGGTCAGCATCTATGGGTTTAGGACTAGAGTAGTCTAGTCTAAATGTTAATATTCATAGAATTAAGGAAATATAGATACTCCTCACATCAATCAATTGTCTCATGAATGTTCATCAGACTAATAGTCATCATAAATGTGTCAAGAGAACAACATGGAGGTACAATCTTATAGAGTATTCATCTTCCTATGATATTTCTCTATAATGATGATAGAAATATTTGACATGTTTGTAAGGAATTCTATATAAAAATATAAAAAATAAAATAAAACTACCATAGAGGTGTCATTAGAGCAGGATCTCAAATTGAAGGGAGGGTGTTGTACTTATGATCATATGGATAAACTCAATCTATGGTTTGAATAGAAACTAGATGTTGCATTGCATATGTGGAATATGAAATCCACCCCATTGACGATTACATTATTTTCTGAAATTAATGACCATCATGATTGAGGAAAACATTCATTATGATTCAATATAAATTTTATGTTATTTACATGGAAATTAAAAAAATTCCCCTATGGATCATAATTTGGATGTGTGTGTGGTGGTTTTCATCTTTATATTTTCCTATATTGAAATTTGGCTCAAATGTTATTTTTGGATATTTTTAGGATTCACAATAGACAAGACATAATGTTTTTAAAAATAATAAAAAATGACTTCATAAATGGGGTAGATGGATAAAGAATGTTGATTTGAGAGAGGAATAATTATGCAGAACAATTCACTATTCCTGAACGCATAGATAATTTCACACATTACCCAATAGTCATAAATCATTGTTTATAGAGATATAATTTCGAATAAATTGTTATTTAATTTCATGTCATCCATTAATCAGTATTATAACATTTAATAAACCATGTATCCTATAATAATAATAACATTTTTTATGAATCAACATGAGAAGTAAAAATACTTTTTAAATCAGTGTGCTAATTAATATTTGTCTCCAAACATGATAATATCCCATTATAACTCCTATATTATTAATTTAATAACAAAATAAATATTTAAATATTTCATTCGTCAATAATAATTTTTTATTGATATAATTTTAATAAAACTATCCCTTAGTATTGAAAATAATATTTGTTAAATTAATTAAATTCAAATAGAATATAATTAATAACATAAAAATCATTGTGTGTGACCATCTTTTATTATTTCTCATTATCATTGGTCATGCCTTCATAATGTCCATGATTACTATATAGAAATTATTAAAGTCACCCAATATAAATAACATAAATTCACATTGATAAAAATAATAATTGAACATTCACTCAGTAATAAAATCTATTTTTCCAGAAATCTCATCAAGAAGGATTCACATTTATATTTCCAACTGGTATATTCTAAATGTATTTCCATCACTATGTAAAAAAATCAAATCACTACACTATTTAATGGCTTTCATGGAGGATGGTCTCTAACATTAAAAAGGCCAAGATAACTACTTCCATAATTATGGATTTGAAAAATCCATCCTCAGCTTATCCATTAACAACAAGTTAATCATGACACACCCATCATTCAATTACTCAATATAACTTGATGGAATCATAATATTCATCTATAATTATATGTCCATGATTCATGACATACATAAATGAAAATTTTAATGTCTATGACTGATTAAACATATTCAGATTGGGAGCATCTAATTACATCAAAACATGTTGAATTATTAATGTCAATTATTTTCTCAAATTGTATCATCTTGTATAATTATGCGTGAAATATTCTTTAGAATAAGAATCATATTCTAATTTTTACTTATACCTGAATGTGTTTGTACTATGTGCCAAATCATTGTATGTTTTTCAACCCAATTCCATTAAAGAAAATTTCTTCATTGCCCTTCAATGTTCCCTTCAAAAAGGGGAACTGAAATGACCTTATCAATGTGACATATATTCAAGAATATTATTACATTATATTAATGTATTAAAATGAAAAATACTGAAAAATATGTTATATTATTATTCAATATATCAAATATTATTTCAATAAAAGTATATAAAATTGTTATTAGGACACCAAATTTTATAGAAAATGAGGTATGATCTTATCCCCATAAATTTTACTAACTCCAGAGATATAATCATAAGACATTGTGTTAGTATTTTAACTCATAATGTGGTATAACTATATCCCAAAATAGAAAATTCAATTTTTCATTAAAGGACCTTGAAGGTGAAAGACTACCTAGATGTCACTAGGAAGACGTCAATGATGGGTTTGAATCACCCATTAAGACTATTTTCCAAAATGGATACATAAATTTTTTGATTTAAGAACCCTCTCACAGTTCTCAAAATAATAGACATCAACCTAGAAGAACGTTTTTGACGTAATCGTGTGCTAATTTACATGATCTCTCCTAAAAATAATGATATGCTTCATAATGGAATACACATAAATATGTGTTCAATTGATGACCATGAGATTACTCAGAATCCCAAAACACAGAGAACTGGGTTTTATCCATGGTGTATAGGATGAAAAACAAAAAAAATATAATCTATAGTGAAAAATAAATGCCCCTCTTGATTTTTTTATTTGGGATTTTATTTTCCATATTAACCCATCTTTTGTTATTACTTTTATTTTAATAAAAGTGTAGATGCCAAAATTCTCTTTAATATATTTTAACAATAACTTATTTACAATTCTATAAATTTATTTATAATAATATTTATAAATATATAATTATAATTAATAAACAATAATTATTTATATATATTTATAAAAATGAATTTATTTATAATTTTATTTATAATTATATAAAAATATATTTTTTCATTTGAATCTATATATAGTTATACATATATTTTTATAAACATTTTAAAATATATTTAAAAATATAATAAATTGTTAATAATAATATAATTTTTAATAATTATCTTTTCTATATTAAAATTTTAATTATTATTTATATTTAATTATATTATTAACATCATCATTTGTATTATTTAGATTATTATTCAAATTTATCATTCTAATTATTGTAAAATTATTGGAACATGTACATAATAAAATTATTGTAAATAAGAAAATAAGTAAGGTGAATGATGGGATCAAACATATACTATCCTCATCAAACAATCAGTCAATACAAAAGTTTTATCTAATTTCCACAATTATATGATTTTCCTCATATCTCATAGAACTCCACATAGATCACTGACACACATGTCCCTACCATCTGGGATGATGACACTCCTCCAAGATTTTACTACATTATAGAGTCCTTCAATGACACTATTAGAGTGATATCTCCCACCATAATCTTTTTCCTCATCATCTAGCTATTTTTCATCACCTATAGACTTCTTGTAATGGGCTTGGATCATATGTGAGTCAGATTATTCTACTTCATTTTTTATTATCTCTTATAGATCATCATAGAAATATAAAAATCCAAAAAAATAGGTTGTGGAGAAATGAGACAATGTTTGAAATATAGGATTATGGAGCAGTACGCTTTCAATATTATCTCCATGATTCTTCTCATGAGAATGATCATCAACCAGTACATACTGGTTGCCATTTTCCCTCAATGGGAATTGTGGTTCATTAGACTTCTCAACATATGACATATCATTCTGAATAAAATTCATCAAAAATTATTTTTTATGATCATCATCTTTTTGAATGATCATATTAAATTACATGTAAGAATCCTATTCAAATGAATGAGAATACATGCTGAGTCAAAAGGCCTACAGGTATAATGATAGAAACCTTAACTAGAGAAAGGGTATCATTCCAATCCTCTACAGTTTAATCAAATATATCATCAGAATATTGTGGTCCATTCCCTACAGACCATTCCTATCAATGTAGATCTAGATAATGCGGCCTGAAAGATAAACTAAAAGCATTATGGCGATATAAAAAACCAGTGGAAGATGTATGTGTGCCACTTAACTTCATTAATTAAATAGGATAAACATCAATCTCTTTCCCTTCACATTCATTTTTCCATACTAAATTATACTTTTTTTGAATATTCAAATCCACCATTTTTTGAGAATGAACATCAATTTCAGTTTTATTTTATATTTAAATGTCATCGGGTTTATCTATCCCAGCACCCATAAGTAGAGAATAGATAAATTATATTCATTCCTCATACATTTCCACATATTTTTCTTCATTATAAATAATATCCTCTAAACCATACTGTATAAGATCTCCATGAAAATATTCTTGTAATGAATGTAAGTTTTATTTTTAAATGTTATAAAAACAACAAGCATAAAATAAAAGCATTATGGAGGGTGAAAATGTTAATTCCAAGAGTATCACCGCTAACAATACTCACACATTTGGTTGGAAGAGACCCTATAATATGGAAAATTTTGAGACGTCCATTGTGTGTGGCCCTTGAATCAAGAATGTATACATTTTAATTACCTTTATTACATGTGTGACTCACCTAAACTTGATTCAAGAGGAGAGAAATAAACTACATGATATAACTAATTCTACATGGGATAAACTATTGCTTGAGATTGGATTTTTATAAAATAACAGAGTCTATCTAGACAATCTCATGATTCATATTTTTTTCCATACAATGCTCCATGATATAGATAATGGGCGTTGCCTCCTCCATAATATAATCAACATGACCGTTCATGGAAGAAAACACCATTACCATTAACCCCTTAATATCACAGATCACACCACCACCCCAAGAAAAACAATTATTATAGGGCCCATCATTGTTCTACATCAGCACAGAATGAGCGGTGGTCCAATTCAACAACCATCCCAGTGATGATTCCAATAGTGTTTGGGAGACAAGATAATTGGGGGTAGACACCAATATCAATGAGGGTTCCTTAATCTATTCCTGCATGTATCCTGATGTCTACCACCGTTCTACACAACCTATATAGTAGAGTGATCCATAAACACTTCACACATTCATGTGGTTGTTTATTTCAGGATTTCCATATTGTCTAAAAGAGGTCCATGTGGTATGAAGATCATTTGTGGCAAATCATCTAATAGTCAAAACAAAAATCTAGTATTTTTTCATACATAATTATCAAAGAGAACTCATATATTGGTGTTTAATGAAAAACATTGATAAAAATGTTGGATAAAAGAACAAAATTCACTATTAGGTGAGTATTGTGGCCAAATAAAATTTACATAAAATACATGCCCAGTTTGATTGGGAATTTCATTGGAAAATAAATATTATGTAAATATTTTGTAATTCAATGTATCAAATTTTGACCATACACTCTTTCACTGACCTGATCAGATGAATTACTATCCCTAAAAGTGTTTACATTGGGGTCCCATTTTTGAAAATATAGGAATACATAATTGTGTAAAATAGATTCAAAGACCAAAACTCTCATTTTTTCATCTGAATGAAATAGAAAATAGTTGTATACTAGACCCAATGATAAAAACATCCCTGAATTGATGAAAATTTATTTTTTATAATGAATGGAACGGTTCCCTAAAAACCACAAAAATAAAACAAAGCACCCTCGCGGAAAAAATTGATGTAGTCCATGAGAATCTACTTAAGGAAAGTCATTTCAATCCAATGGAAGCAATCCAAATCTATCATAAATATCAAAATCCTCATACAACATCCCACAATGAGAAAACTAATCTATAGTAAAATCGTCCCCCCTCATACTATGATGAACAATCTACCCATGATTGGTCCTGAGGGCACATCTCCAGATCATGTAAATGAAATTACATGGTGTCTCATATCTCCCATTAACTATTCTCACTAGGAAATCAATATGTGACTCATCCCGAGGGACATGGGGTCCACACATCCTAGAAACCATGAGCCTATTGTGGAGCACACAAGTCTCATCACCCATAGAACTACCTGATCCATAAAATGAAACCAATTCAACAAAGACCGAACCCCATGAGTCACAAAGAAACCTGTCACCTCTCAAAAGATCATTCATAAGAAATATGTCCATGTTAAGTTTCAAATAACTGATAATAGGGATCCATTTATCCAATCATTCTATTGATATTTGATGCATGTAGGATTTGTTGAGTAGGAATAAACCAGAAGAAATAAATATCCTCCTTTCATAACCTAACCCAGCTAAAATATCAGAGACCTTAACTATATATGAATAAACAAAAACAAGTAATAATATCCTTGTATGTCCTAGTTCTGAACCTCATAAATATCACTGAAAATTGTGGAATGAATGATACACCATACCTAATATTCCCAACCCTACTCTCTGAAACCTTGAACCAGGAGACCAAAAAACCATGAAAATATAACTAATCATTGTTTTAGTGGTGCTGACTTTTCAAAAAAGACCACATATTTCACACCTCCATTAATTAAATCACCACAATGATGATACACATAAAAATAGATCCTCTATTTCCCCAGGTTTAGAACATATTATCAGAATAATTATAGTGTCAATTGTGTTTTTATCATGTTCAAAACATTCATCAATGGATATTCCATTTTAAGCAACATGAGAAATATTAACATCCCCTTGAATACTACCTTGATCCACATATGCCAAATCAATAAACTGTTGTTTTGTAGAGTCATGAAGATCCCAATCAATCATTAATGAATTCTTAAGATCACCACTGAAGACATCATTAGGTTTTGGAATTCCCAAAAAATATTCCTTATGTGATTATATGTACTTAGAGGATCATTTCCATCATATATTAGTTCTCACCATCTTAAATTGGTCCCACCGACAACAAATTACAAAATAAACTAACCCCACCCCCATTATATTTAAAAAAAATATATATATACCCCTGATGAAAAAAAGTCCCATTCATATATGTATACAAATAATTATATTTATATATAAGTATATGGTTATATATTTATATTTAATTACGTACATTCTTATATATATGTATATATATATTTATATATAAAAATATTTATTTATTTATATATTAGTATATATACAGATATATATATATATTTCTATAAGTTTATATATATTTATATATGTATTTATATATCAAAAATAAAATTATTAATGGAGATTTTGAGCGCCACATCTTGTGGATCTTCCTTATATATCTAAAAGCACTAAATCATGTGGTGTTTTCCCCCCAATTTCAGTATGAATTATAACCACAATCCCATATTATTCAAAAAAAATATGGACCTGCAAATGTATCCCAATATATCTTACATTACTAATGTCATTACCGATATTGAGTTCCTAAACAGACATAACTAAAAAAATATTATATACCATATCCAAGTCAATAAAAGGTCAAATAAATATATCATCTTATATAAATTTTCATATCCTAGTACTATTAGAAATCACATGTGTTTATCAAATTTCAAATAAAAAACTACATCATTATTCATAAGCAACTGGTTCATACACATTTAAATTATATATCATACACACCTATTCATAGTACATATTAAAATTAACAAATGTATTACTATACATGTGGTCATTATTTTAAAATAAAGCATCCATTTTCCCTATAAAACATCTATTTAATAATAATCATCCATCAATAAAAATGAATATTAGCATAAATCACCTCAAAAATTAAAAAAATTACATGGTGATCAAGAAATTAATAATCCAAACCATTCTAGTAAAATAATAAACTAAAACATATTAAATTGAAACAAATGATGAATAATTAATAATATATCATAAATGAATGATAAATACATATGATGATTTAGGATATAAAATCATTGTCACGAACCATATCGTATCCTTAAAAATCCATGGAATCGAAATATATTTTCCATAAATTTCTAACATACATTTCCTTTGATCCCCATAATTGAAAATTAAAACCCATGAAAAAAATAATAACAATATTATTAATACATGAACTAATTAAATGTATTGATTTGATATCTATATATATATCCTCCAACATCATTAGTTTTAAATATATATAAATATAATTGGTGAGATAGAATAGATTAAGGGATATCATCTTTAATCTAATGATTATTTGATCCCCAATGAACAAAATGTATTAAATCATGAATAATGTAGCAGAATCCATCCACAAGAACCCTTTAAATTAAAAATAATGTATATGGTTGATTTGGGGTGTTTATTTAGGTGAATCAAGTGGTATAATATCAAAAATAATATATTTAAATCATTTTATTGTTTTAGTTTAATAAATATTTAATTTTATCCAACATTATGAGTTTATCCGTAGGACCATCATCTATATTATATATGAAAACTTATATTCATGAATTTGAATATTTATAAAATATTTTATCTCGTCAAGATTTGTATTCTGTGTGAAAAGATATTTGATAATGTAAAAAATGTATGTGTCAAAATGAATATTTATTGCATTTCCCAAATACAATGAGATGTTTGATGTAAATTGATAGTATTATTAAATATTGTTTCTATATCCAGATAAAATTATTTGATGGGTCACAATTGATATATTCTATTTGGGGTGGATAATTAATGAAGAATTATCGTGTTGTAATCCCTTGGTAATCCCTAGTGTATAATATTATGAGAATAGTACCCATCAATAGATAATAAATATGTATACGAGTCATTAAATATTCTAATCTAAAAAAATGTTTACAAATCTATAGACACTATGACAATCATTAATACATGTCATAATTTATATACATAAATGTATTGAAAAGAAAATGATTTGAAAAATGTGTCTGGTGAGGAATGATAGACTGGATGAGTTATATGTTCAGTTCTAGTAATTTTTAATATAAATAAGGATTTATACAATATAATATTTAACAAAATTAGATATCATTGTAAATTTTATTGGAATTGAACAGACAGATTCATTCTTTGACTATGGTGATGTTTTCAGCATGTTCATTTCTAAAAATATAAATAATGATACATCGGTGATATAATCTAATGACTCTTGAATGAAACCCAATTTATTATATATATCGAGACAATGATATTATATTACATGATATATATTTTTAGTAGGTTACATGTTGTTTCAACATTAGCATCTTCATTTATGGAAGCCTTGGAATGTTAATAGATGATAACCTTGGTATTTATGGCATACATCCTAATGACACTAATAAAGGGTCTAGAGGGTAGCACAGTAAGATTAAAAATAATATAGACACTAGTTATTTAATACAATATATATATGTCATTTAGATATTTAATAAATATTTATTCACAAGGTCATTATTTATTTAATTAAATTTAAATTTATTTATTATATTTTACTCACAAAAAAATATTTATTTATTATGTAAAATGGATATTTAATCAATGGTATTTCACTAGTTTTTATGTATATAATTTTTTACAGTATATGATGTATGATCTAGTGGTATTTATTTGATAAAAAATATTCATTTTTTATGTACCAATAAATACTAATGAGGATTAGTGAACTGATATTAATTGACCTATGATCAATGTCATATTAAATATTATTCAAAACAAATTTAACTTATTTTTTCAAGAATAATAATATTTATTTAAACTTTGACATTAGGAAATCTTAAACAAATAATTATAATATTATCATATATATATATGGTATACTAGGAATTAATAAAATGATAAGGACTCTTTCGAATTTATTTATATTCTTACCCCAAAACTATATTAACTCAGTAATGAAATTTTGTGAAATGCCTAGAGCCACATTATTTCATTGTGCACAACGAGTTCTTTTGAAAATTCGATCAATCCCTAGATAACTTCCTTCTTATAATGATCTTAAAAACAAAAAATAATTATCTTCCTCCTCTACTGTGAATTCATTATCCCAATAAGGATTCAGTTGTTATCGACATCAATCATCATTTGTGATTGAATAATACACAATGCCGCAATGTTAATAATATGACGATTATCATAGGTTCATGTATCATGTTTGGATCTCCACTAGGAGAATTCTACAATTTATTCACCAAGAAATAATGAGGGTAAAGCAATCATTGTCTTCTGGTACATCAGAAAATATTGAATTCAAAAATTGGTAACTAATTAATTGAAGAAATTAATTATATATTATATGTGAGAAGATACTGATTTTTTAGATTTCAGGAAAGTATTTGAACTTATTTTGAGTATAAATCTAAATAAGGTGAGGGAAAAATTTTGTTATCCATGAGACTGCAACATTCTAATTTTTCCTCAAACCTTCAAGTGATACTAGAGAGGTCACATAAAGATTTATAATTAATTTATCATTTATACACAATTTTTGTTAGTTATACCTTTAAAATATATTCTTTCTTTAATCCAATTTCTAGTTAACATGTTTTCCTTTTATAAAATATTTCCATTAAAATTCAAAATATATTAAAAATATTAAAAATAAATGTAGAATGATAATTTATTCCATTTGGAGGTGATGATGATTATAGATATTAAACAATGATATATGACATTTAGGTGAAAGTACTAGTCGTTCACACAAGTTCACTTCACCTAGATGGGTCATGGGTACACGTTCCACTAAAAAGTACTAATACATTGGGTATTTAAAGTATAACTAGCAGTTATTTTCCATGACTAAAACATGGATTCTTAGACCACAAGACATTTAGATGGTATACAAGCTATATAGTTTTCAGGGGTTAATGGATAAATCCATTCAATTTATGTGCTCAAATATATAGCATAAAACCACATGAGACTAATTTACTATATCTATAATGAGATACATGGAAGGTACTATGTGTATAAACCAATGTAAATAAAATAATCCTCACATTGGTAGAACAACCCATTTCAACTGGAAAGTTATATGGATACACGACATACATATCACATGACGTGTCATTTTGTTAGTACATGCTTTATAATCCGGCTATGAAACACACTGAGTCCCTAAGAGTTTATCCTATAAACCTAAAAATCATGGAAAATGATATATATCTTGTTAGTACACACCATATAGTCTCTCAATAAGTAAGATAATTAAATTACATAATGAATAATTTATTCTCATACAAAAAACGCAGTTATACTATTTTCTTTTTATGTGATGACTATGTAATGAGGATTTTATAGTTAATAAATTATCAAATATTTATATAAAATTATCTTAAATACTTTTAAACTCAATATTTTTCCTTATTTCATTTATCATCATTATATCTAATAGACATGCATGGTCATTAACGTAATATAATTAATAAATTATTTCATTAAGTAATTGAGTTAATTCGAGAACATTTATCTTAATAATAAATAATAAAATGAATGAATGATGGTTGTTTTTATATTGTGTATTTTATGAATTTATGTGGATGACCATTAGGCTGTTACATCATACCTTTTTGATTGGTTTATTTAATTTATTATACCATGGATTCTTTATCAATTAATTAAATTAAATAATGGCATTAGAGTCATTTCACTCCTTCCATTATCTAAGGGGATTCATGCAGACAAATTCATTTATCTAAAACCTCTATTAACCAATGCATTTGTTACCCTTGTATATGTGTGAGTAAATTCATGTAATGGATATAGATTGTTTGATTTTGGAGTTTGTTCTCGTTCGATGTCAAGGTGAAACCAATCAATGAGGTATATAGTAGAATAGGTGAAATGGTGAAACTCGAACAATGATGGGTTGAAATAATTAATTTCATATGGTCATTTTTGTGTTTTCAACATCTATTTAGACAAAAAAATTACCATAACACATGTCCAATCAACATTTTTTATTTTATTTCATTTTGTTAAATGGTTAAAAATTGATTCATAATTATTTCATTAAATAAAATAATTAATAATCATGCAATATGGAATTACCATAAATATTATAATATGTATAAAATATATCTAGAGATGGTTAATAAATTATTTTAAATCCACATAATATTAAAAAAACGTGTTTTAGGATATAAATACCAGTTTACACATAATGATAAAAATTATTCAAATATAAAAGTAAGCTGGTATAACCATCAACTAAATGGGTATAATTTGAACCATTTTTCAATGTGCATGGCCATAGCCTATTAGGCTGCATTCAATCATCATAGAATCTATACAATGGTTATTGGGAAAAATAATCATATCTTTATTTATGGGGTTATCACCTCATAGAGACTTTGTTGAACTAGTTGGAAAGCTGTAGAGGAAATCCAAATCTAATATTTTTGGATAGTGTTGTCAATTCAATAAATAAATGTTCATTGAGTTAATGTAGTTGGAATGTAATTATTACCTAAATACCAACTATTATATTATGAAATATCTATTTAGGTAATAAGATGTGACATATTTTTTATTCTCACTTGGATATCACTGTAACATGAAATTCTAAAAGTAATATAGAGGGATCTTACATTTTGATAAAATGCCGGGAAAATTAAAAAATTTGATTTAATTTATTATCAAAATTTTCATCCATATAAATTACTATAATATTTCTATTGTTTATTATATATATTTTTTATCAATAGAAAACCAATATATCACTGTTATCCACTCAATATGAGGATAACACGCTCATCTTATTGAAATTATAGGAATGGTATATACAAGTATGTGTTATTATACACCATGAAAAAATATTTCACATGTTGGAAAACCCAATTATTGATGTTAATAATAATGTGTCCAATGATAAAGAACAATATCTCTATATGAAACACTTTTTAGATTACATAGATGCCCAACGTTTCATGCAAACTTACATTCAAAGTGAGATTTTAATTCAACATTAGGATATATATGTGTATGACATCATGAATCTGCATCATGGTCACTATCAATAGAGGTGTGATTTGAAAGATATGAGTGCTCCAATTATATGTTCATTTGAAATCTTGGAGGATCATCACTAGAAATGCCTCACATAGTCAATATGATTTTCCACATTGTGGATATAAACAACTTGGGAATTATGATCCATGATGTGTTCTGCATAAATCTAATTTTATATTTAATTAATAATAATTTATCTTATTTTATGGATAATTATAATATGAACTATAGTGAGAAAAATCATTCATAACTCCTCACACTTATTCATCATGATGATAAAATACATGGGGCATGAATTCTATAGTTTCATTGGTAAATAATAAAATTAATAAAAATAAAAATCATCTAAAGACACTTACAAGTCTAAGGCACCTAAAAACAATCATTAGAAAAATTAAATGTCAATATAAAGTAAAAGGAATGGGATATAGAGTTGATTCAATATATAATTCTCTTCAACATGAAAAATAACTACACCTAGTTTATTATGAAAAGTGAATGATTATGAAGATTCTATGACAAGTTCAATCTTTTCATGTCTATATATTCGATATTAGATAAGCCTTTTAGTCCACCAATTTTTATTACAATTTAGTATCCAACTATATTTGGAGTTATTAATATAGAATATGTTAATTTTCAGGTTTCTAAAGTCACAATGCTATCTACTCTTGCCAATATAGACTACCATATTCAGTTTCAATCTATGATATCCTTGGTTTTAAAATACGATTATTATATACAAAATATTACTAAAAAAAATTATTTGTCTTGAATAGATAGATATGTATTTATTTTCATCTTTGGAAATAATAATTTGTAATCTTATAAACATAACATATGTTATATTATGGAACAATTAAATAGTAAATTTTGGCTACAAATTATGAAATCCAATTGTTAGTAACAGATAACGAATCATGTTCACATGAATGATTTCACACCCATTTATGAAATCATCATCTTGTTCAGGTAAATATGAATCATATGATAAAACATTATTAATATGTTTGTATAGACTATATTTATCTAAAACAAAAGCATTTATTTTATGATTTTCTACAAGGAATAACTACCAGCCCCCCTTCTTATGCACAACATGAAATGGATCAAGTACATATATATTTGGTACACATTCATGTGGGAATACCATTTTCCATTATAATCTTTATGTGGATATTATTACATCATTACTTTTAAGGATGACATTATTCGATATCAAAATGTATAATTAATGGGGTGTAAGTTAGAATCCCTTGAGAAATAAAAAAATAAAGAATGATGTTGAGAATCAACATTTTAAGAATAGAAATTGTATTTGATCTAATCAGAGTGGGGAATATCCTAACCAAAAATTCATCAGCATTTTACATATGTGTGGGATCTTATTATAACTCATGAATTCTTATACGCTATAGTGGAATATTTTTTGTGAAAGGGTTATTAATAATGACATGAGGTATTTGGTTCTTTAAAATACAAACAATGTTCTAAAACCTGGGTCACATATTGCACCCAATATAGAAAACCAAAAAATATTTTAAGATGAAATTATTAATAAATATATAATAAATCCTAATATTGTAATACATTAAAATTTATTACCTTCAAAAGTTAAATTATTAACATGATTTTATATTGAAAATCTTATTTTAAATGAAACAGGTCTTTATATTATATATATTTAAAATTTAAAAAATATAATTTTCTCTAAATTATAATTTTATAATGTAAAATTAATTATATATTTTTCCATAATAAAATTATATTCAGTTGTAATTTTAATATTTTTTTTAAAATAATATATTTTTATGTGAATATTAATAAATTTGATTTTGATAATACAATAACTTTTTTATAACCTAGATTTTTTTAAAATAATTTTTAAATAAAAAATATATACTTATAAATTAAAATAATATTATAAAAATACTATGTTACATTTTAAATCTCATCAATTAAATTTTATAAAATTTGGTAATATTATTTGAAAAAAAATCATATGTTTCTTAAATTAAATTTCTGCACTGGGAAATTAGGTTAAGGATTTATTTTAATGTCGTGATTATTCTTCAAAAGATAAAAAAATTATAAATATTTCCATTATCAATAATAATGATAATATTTTTCTTATACATAAACTTTATTCTAAAAAATATAATTTCCATTAAAACATGTTTTTTACGTATCATAATAACTAATGATAAGATTATGTTCCCAATAACTAAAAAATAATTTGATAAAATGTTTCTTATATTTGAGATAATGATATACATATTATTTACTATATATAATGTATTATTTTTGGTATAGTGTATTTATTGGTCGTATTAATGCTAATTACAATGATTAATATTTTATTAATATCCTGGAATTTATATCTGACCAATTAAATTGAAATAATTAAAATAATTAGTCTAAAATGATGTATAAACACAAACAGAAATATATATATATATCAAAAATAATTTTAAGTAGTAATTAATTATAAATCATTAAACATAGAATGAAAATATTTAATGTCAGTTAATGTTGAAATGGGGTATTTTTAATGAATGTATTCATTTTATATATTTTTACCTTTTCAAAAGAAATGATTAATTTAATAATTTAATAATTTTATTTATATAAAATAATCCTCATTTATATATTCATCATATAGTAATTTAATTATTGTAATATTTTTATTATTCTATAAAATAGATTATTTTATTTTAAAATGGTGATATATACGTATATTATAATTTCCATTATTTTATCAAATGTAAGAATAACATATAATATATCAAAAATAGTAATAAAATAAAATATTAAATTCAGGAACATCATTATTTATTTTATGTGTTGTTTTTAAAATATAATAACTATGCCAAAGGACAACAGTCGCACTGATCCCTATCGAAGGACAACGGTCGCACCGATCCATATCGAAGGACAACGGTCGCACCGATCCATATCGAAGGACAAAGGTCGCACTGATCCATATCCAAGGACAACGGTCGCTCCGATTCATATCGAAGGACAACAGTCTCATCGATGCTGGTCAAATGAGTCATCGATCATGACTCACCGATGCTGATCAAATGAGTCACCGATCATGACACAGCGATGCAGATCAAATGATTCATCGATCAAGAAACACCGATGCTGATCAAATGAGTCACCGAAGATGACATACCGATGTAGATCAAATGAGTCACTGATCATGACACACCGATGATGATCAAATAATTCACCGATCATGACTCACCAATGCTGATAAAATGAGTCACCGATCATGGCACACTGATGCAGATCAAATGAGTCACCAATCATGACACACCGATGCGGATCAAATGAGTCACCGAAGATGACACACCGATGCAGATCAAATGTGTCACCGTTCATGACACACCGATGCGGATCAAATGAGTCACTTAAGATGTCTCATGAATGCTGGTCAAATGAGTCACCGAATATGTCTCACCGATGCTGATCAAATGAGTCACTGAAGATGACACACCGATCCAGATCAAATGATTCACTGATCATGACACACTGATGATGATCATCTGAGTTACCGAAGATGTCTCACCGATGCTGATGCTGATGAACTACTGATCACTTGACTAACCGATAGTCATAAACAGCTGTTTGAATTTATTTATCTTTATTTAATCTAACCAATTGTCATATTAAGAATGTTTTAATGCTCTGTCATTTATTTAATGAAGGTTGTTGGATGTTAGGGAACCGTACCTCTTACCTACAAAAAGAAATCATTTCTTTTACTGGAGCTCGTGCCATAAATACAAGAAGCCCCTACTGGTGCAAAGAGACTAGAGTAACAACGACAAGACATATATGAGCTCAAAGAGTGATGGATGAGATAGTTGTAGAAAAACACAGAACCTCATACACACTCAAGCTTACTCAAGAAGAGTTCTGTACATCCACGAGGACATTGAAGAACTTCATCCACTACATTTCTCACTATCTCTGAATCTGGATGCCAAGAAGACGACACTCTATTTTTCAGACAAAAACTAGACGAGGAATCAGAATCATCTCTTATCAAACATAAGGAGTCCAAAGCTTTATTAAAATCACTAGCTCCATTTCTAAACTCTACATCTCTGCTATGTGATTCATTATTTTTCATTTCGAGCAGTGTGTGTTATCTCCTGCATTTAACACCCACACTGTCTCCTATACTTTAACTGGAGGATCTGTAAATCCTCACTCAAACTCTTACATCTTCTATTTCCCACTGAGATAGTTGTAGAGGTCGTGTGTGACCTGGACAGCTGGTTCCTATTGTTCTGTTTCCCACGAATAATAGTGGTAGAGGTCTTGTACCTGGATAGTTGTAAACTGTTGTGAACCCCGATCCAGGGTGTGGATCAAATTTATACATATTTTTGAGAGGACTATGTCTCGGCTTGAGACTGAACCTCTTGGTTATACCTGCTGTGCTATATCTTTCAAAGTTATTCTTTTATTCCGCTGCTAATTTCTTTAAATCCAAAACTTTTTTAATGTCACTTTGATAATTAAATTTGAAAGTGTTTATATTAGTTGTAAATCAGTAAGTTGGTTTCAAAAGTTAATCAACCTTTCTGTTTTGATTAACTGGGAAATAATCAATCCCCTGAGAACCCAACCAAACCCTTACATTGATATAAATTCACTACAGTTTAATTCAGTATTTTATTTCGGGGTTGTTAAGACAATGTTTTAAAACAGGGAAATTTTAATTGGAACTCAATTCTCCCGCCTCTTGAGTATCCACTCCGACCAACAAAAATGGTTACAAATACAGGGTTGAAGTCATGCTCGACCAAACCCTACCCCATTTCATTATCTGTTCCTTCCTAGATACGTTGATCATTTTCTATTGAAAAACAAATATTGAAATTTAATGGTTTTTTTAAAATGACCATTCTATTCATCTGTAAAAAGGTAACACATTCCCCATGTATCACGGAACATCATTAAAGGATATAAATATTGCTGACGTAATTTAATATTTAGTTTGGTGGATAATATTTTTGATGAATGAGGGTCGGACTAGGGGTTTATCCCATTAAGTTTTCATTGGATGTGCATTTTGACTACACTTATATCCTTGATAGTGATCCATGTATTCTAGATATCAAAAAGAGATTTTCCTTGTTTGAAGGAATACTGGAGTATCCACCATACAGCTTGTGAAGTCCAACATGTTGCTAGTGGTCTTCCAAGTATCTAGGACACACTACCAGGATCTATCATCTCAACAGTTGGGTAGCTGAGTGATATTAAGTGGGTGTGAGTGGTATATTTCTTATATTTTCATGATACACCACATTATTACCCCTCCACTCTTTACCCTCAACCTCACTCAATCCATGAGATGATGGGGGTTGCTTTCATTGTGATTTTGGGCCCCTCTTCCTTGTTTTCCTTCAAATTTTATTTTTTTGGGTTCATCTATCTCAGTAATAATATGAACATTATATCCATTGTATCAAATTTATTGTAGTTTCATCTTACTAAAATGAAATGTTTTTGATCATTGGGATTCTATCATGAAACCAATGAATCATTCTTGATTTATGCCAAAATTATTGGAATTTACGAAATTTTATAATCAATATATAAATTGTATACCATTACATGACACTTATATAATTTTATGCCTTAAATTAAATGTTATATATTATAACTATTATTAAAATACATTTTATATTGATATGAGTGACGATATTTGTATCATTTTGGTAGGTTACATTGAAGGAGTGTATGGGTTTTGTACCATATAATTGGTAAATATTTGTGGTGTTCTTGGAATGTCTACAGGGTTTTCTTCTAAGGAATTTGTTCTAAAAATGATCCATTTGTGATCTGTACAGACTAGGATGGATGATATAGATAAAATAGGGGTTAAATTGGCGAGATACCATTGATTGGACACTTAAATTGTTGTTCAAGTGGCTTATATTTGGAAAACTGTTGTTGTAGTTGTCTTGGATAAAAAGCATGGGCTCTATCATTTTGGATTCAAAAATTTTATTATGATTTATTAATGTGGAATTGGGGATTGAGTTATGTTTTATACTTTTTATTTATTTATATTTGGAAAACCATGATAGAGGTAGTTTGGTCTATAAGGGATGACAGATTTCCTGATTCAGATATTGGAACACTATTGTAAAGGGGTGTTTTCCCATAATTTTTTTTAACAGCTATGTTTTTTAGGTGTTCTTCCACCTTTGATTATGTTATGATGGGATTGTATGAATATTGTGAACCTTAGGAACCGTCAGTATTGGATAATGGTTATTTTAGGCCTTCGAAGAACGCATTGGATGGACTGGTTTGTATGTCTCGCATCTCAAGAACCCTCAGAATGGGCATCCATGAATAAGGGCCACCTAATAACACTCATGATGCACCAGTATGATGATCAAACTACCATGAATCTTTATGATAGGCTTGTGAGATGGTTATGCTTCCCAAGAATAATTAATATCGGCATGTGTTATTAGTTATGCTATATAGAAACTATTGGAATGGGTTATTGGGTATTTTCTACCTTCCATGAGTCTTCAAGGATATGTTGAGGTACATAATTAAAATTTCACCTTTGATCAATAATGGTCCATGTGATACATTGATCTTCCAACTGAATGCTCCTTTCGGTTTTGATCTAAATCTTGCATTGTTGGGCATTGTAGTGGTTTGTCTATCAAACGATGAACCAGTGAGACGTATCTAAATTTCTTCCATATTTACATGAAATTTAATATGGCCAACTAGATTTATGAGAAGAAAACCTTGCCAGTGTCCAACAGAGTTTAAACAAACACCCTTCATGGACATCATCTTATATGTTCGTCCAATTTTTTTTTCAGGTATTCATGTGAGTTTTGGGACTTTGTTTGGGTATTTTTGTAGAATGTGATGTTTTTTGAGGATATGAAGAGATAGGCTCCACGATCCATCTGTATTTTCTTATTATTTATTCTTTTGTATATATAGATCCACCATATGTGTGGATCCCTCTAATATGAGGTTTGGTAATTTATATAATCTATTATATATGGTGTGACATTATTATATTTTAAGAACATTTTTTTATTTTTTTACCATGATTATTATTATGTGACTATTGACTGTGGATTATGTTCATACTGAGGGAATTATCTCCCCATTATGTCTTTTTGAAACTCACTTGAAGTCTTTATCCTTTGTTTTATAATGAGGTTTTCATGAGGTCTCATTAAACTCCAACCAAGATTATGTGATCTTAGTTATGGTCTAAAAAAATGGTATTAGGGCTTGTTATTATTTTTCTGACTATTTTAAAAGGTTTATAAGAGATAATATGTTGTTAGTATTTATTAAGGGTCCCATTTATTGGATTATCTAAGCCTGTTTTGATGGAAATGTTATATTTCCAATGATGTGACTTATGTTCTTGTGTTTTTATATTACAATTGAACTAATTTTCCTTGAGTGATTCCCATAGTTTTTGTCATTATTATTTCTTCGATTTTTCTCTTGGTATTATTAGAACAATATTTTTATATATTTCATTATATATTGGAAAATAAGATTAAATGTAATAAACATGGTTACATATGATTTATGTTGGCATATATTAAATAATTTCCAAAAGATTATATATTTATTATTTCCCAAAATATATATTTTTTTTCCATTATATTTATTTATTGTGGGAATGTTATATTTTTATTATACATGAATGTGGTGAATGTGAAGATATGTACTATATGTACAAGATCCTTTAGTGGGTAGGTATGTATTTTTTTACAAGTATTATTTCAATTTGTGTGTTTATTTTTATTTTTAAATGTTTTTGAGAATAAACAAATAACTTGACATTTCAGATTCTGAAAAGATTTCAACTTTTTTTCGATTTTGAAAGAATTATTAATTTCAAATGGTAATGATAAATTATCAATGAATTTTTTAAATATAATTGTGGTTTAAATGGGTTTTATGTCCTATTGGATTGGTGATTGGGAAAAATGGTGATTTTTAATGGTTTGAAGAGATAATTATGGTTTCTTTTATCTTTTGATTCTGAATCGAAAAAGTGATCTAGAACTGATTAGTTTTATAATTTTTTGGAAATGGTAAAAAAACGATTCATTAAAATGATGATTAAATGGGATTTAAAAAGTTGTACCTATTTTGGATCGTTGAACATGTATTTTTATCTATATTTAGAACATTTGAACATGGTTTTTTATGATGTGCATGTTAGACTCCTTAGGGACTTATTTCTTATTTTATATAGAGAGGATCATAGTCTATGGGTAAATAATATATTTTTGTGATATCCCTATGATGTAATGTTCTATATATGTGGTTTTGTGAATAGACCCCCCAATGGAATTGGCATATATGTTTTTATCTATTTTGGTTATTATTTTCATAGTTACTGATGGAATCTTGGAAGTATCACACTAGGGTGTGGAGTACCAGGTGGTGCCAATGTTGAACCTATAGGGGTTAGGATAACATGTTGTTGTTTTTTGTAGAACCACATGAGTTTTATTGGTTTTAATCATTTGATATTTTTAGTTTTGATATGTGGATCTAGATGTGATAGTTATGTTTGTAATGAATAATATATATTTTTTTGTATGGAGGGCTTTGGTTTTTTTTCTAGTTACTTGGACACATGGTTTCAAAGGATTAGAGAGGTTTTTATGTATGGCTTTCTATATGATATGGGAGGAAACTGACTAGAATGGTTATGATGTTAGGTAAATGGTACTGTGAAACCATGGTTATATGAACTTTTTAGTGATCTTGATTATTATAGTATAAAGCATTTGGTATTGATACATTTTTTCTTCAGTTGTGTGGAGCATGAGCATACTGAATGTTTCAGTTCCTTGAGAGTATGTAGGGGTCTATTTTAGAAATTTTCCTATCTAGAAGTTGAGATGTTTCATCCAAACATGCTTCAATGAATGGACCAACAACACAGTTTTCAGAATGCTCGCATGTGATATACTTATAATGGTTGTCATGGAAGGAATGAAGTTTGTTTTATAATTCATGTTATGGAACCAATGTTAGGTCTTTGAGTGAGTTTATCTCATTTTTTTCCAAATAGAAATTGTGGACCATTTGATATTTGATGGTATGAGAGTATAAAAAATATGTGACATGCTTTTGGAGGTATTCTTGGATGCCATTTGGAATTGAGTTATATTTTTTAGTTAACATTTTATCTTTTTAATGGTTAATGGAAAATGGAGTGTGGTGGAGTTGTTGGGTGTATATTTGAAAGGTCCAAGGGATGTTTTCACGAGATTGTTGGGTGAAACAATTCAGGTCATTGATGAATACTATCTTGGTTAACTATAATTGGGTTGGATGTTTCATGAATTATAAGACCTCTATGTGGTGAATTTTGGTATAGGAGTGTGGAAGTTGTATCTAAGGGTGTGTAAAATAGGGGATTCACTAATGATCATGAATATATTTTGGAGTTGAAATTTTTTTTTGAGGATATGGTCATAATGTTAAACTAAGAGTTAGGTCTAGAATTTTTTTTTGGTGTTGGGTGTTTTGGTTTGGCCCATGTTTTATGTTATTATTGTTGGGTGGAGATATAATCTGAGTGGGTGAGGTTGAGAACCAATGGGAAAGGTTTTACAAGAAGGATTTATTTTTTATAGAAATTTATTTAGTAATCGAAATTCCACATCAAGAACAATTTTCATGATGTGGTTTCAATGGATCAAAGTGTCACGAACCACCATCACCAAAAAGAGGGGAGGGTTAGTAGATTGCCAGGCCCTTCCATCTTTAAGTAGAAGGAGAGATAATGACCCTCGAGACCTGCCTTCAATAGGCCCGGAAGAGGAGACTAGCAACAAGGGTATATAATCACACACTAAATGGAAGGCATTACCCTTCTTCTTTCAATAGGATCGGGAGATAGAATGGTAAATCCCAACAACACAAAAAGTGGAAAGTAAAATTAATGCCAAGAACCATTCCCAATGAATATTACAAAAGTAAAAATCCACAAAGTACAAAGTCACTACAAGGGTAACATACCAAATAAAGATAAACAACAACTACAACTGCCCCAAAGGTCCGAGCTAGTATGGTACCGCTTGATCCCCGAAGTCCTCCTAGAAACCTGAAAGCAGTTTTATATACGTAGGGTGAGAATATAGGTATACTCAGTAGGGAAAACCAAATACTCTCGTGCACAAGTGGGGGAACGTGCTAATGTCCCGTGAGAAGCAGAAAACCAACACTATCAAAGAGTTCATCCTTCCCACTCACCGACAAAACTGACCAAATAACTCAAGCAAGTATTATAAATAAAAGAGAACATCGATGTTTGGGTACCCCGTGCCACTTTACCACTGGTTATTGACGACATCCTATGCATCAAACCAATCCCGCCATTCTGACCGCAGTCCCACTGCCACACCCCGCCCGCACACACCTGGGCCACAACCTCACGCAGTCCCACGGACCAACCCTGCCTGCACACACCTGGGCCACAACTGTCACACATAACCACGTCGGAAATCACCTAGGCCAGAACAACCACCGCCACACCCAAAAACACTTGGCCTAGAAGATCCACTACCATGCCCGAAGACACCTAGGCCTCATCCCAAAGATACTTGGGAAACAACCTGCCTGCACACACCTGGGCCATAACCACCACACTACCCCGCCAGAAGTTTCTTGTGCTAATAATGGACCTCAGGCCATCACAACCTGCCTGAAGATACTTGGGCTATCCGGGAAAGGGAGCAGAAACAGAGCTAATAACCTATCACTAATAATACTGTTGGAAAAAATACCCTCTCCTATGAAATGGGGGTGTTCGACACTAAGTTCTCAACATTGGTGGTAATGAATAAGAAACACAAAACTACAAGTATATATATAGGTAACATGTACACTCCCATGTTTTGGATTTTTAGCCAGCCTAAGGAACACAAAAAACACTCAAGTCTGAGTCACAACTCTCGCCAACAAAACCCATTTGTCACATTCGTTTTCATGTTCAGTAGTGATGTTTAATTAAGTTTTTCACCTACATGGGAAACTATTAAGCATAGGCACAAGTCTAGGGAAGCAAATAGTCAATAATTAACTACAACATCTACACTCAGTTCTCTCATAAATCCAAAACAACCAATGAAATCACCATGATACAGCCCCATGTCCAATATCCAGGAACCAAGAAGGTTTCTCAACAACAGAGGATTCCACCCCAATTCGGGACATAACATGGGATCCCATACTCAATTCATAACCACCGAGAGTGTAATAACAGGGGATCACATCCCCACCCACATCACCGAGAAAACGACCCATCAGTGAAAAGAAAAGGGTAACCCAATACCATCAACACAAAGTAGGCCCATGCTGGTGTTTTCAGATTTATACGATTTAACACACTCCATGATTTTCAAATTCGATGTACTTTTAACCGGGATTATCACAAAATGGAGTTGATCCTGGTTCATTCAATTTGTTTAGCCGAATATAAGTAATTAACAGATTTACTTTTCATAATAATGGTTTACAACCACAAAAAAATCAATTTAACATCACCAGAGGCAATGGTTCATTAGTACACATTGAAAACCCACTAACGACCATGATTTTTAGAAGGCGTAAGCCCACACAATTCAGATCTCATAAATTATGGAAGATCATAAATAATGGCAGCATCATCGATCAAACACCCCTCATTATTAAGAGACCATTCATCATCTTCATTATGGTTTGGGTTTATCCAATTCTACAGAATCAAAAGCATGCCCACCCGCATGATACACAAAAAGAGAGACTAAGGAGAAATTCCCTACTTGTTATCAATGATCGACGCTAAGAACGTGCATGGAACTTCACGGATAGTGATGTGTCTCGTCTGAATGAAAAGCTGCTCGTATGAACGAAGGGTACTCCTATCATAGGGTGATCGAGAAAACAAACCTAGGGAGAACCCAATTAGTTTATAAAGGCCTGGGACAGTAGAGATTAGAATTCCAAACTGTGTAAGGAGCGGGGTCATGGGTTGACCACACGGTTGAGACACCCCACACGTCATTAATGGGTCCCCGTGGTTTAAACCCACGCACCTAGTAGTTTCTCGCATTAAATATTTAATTAAACGACATTTATGGGCATTAATGTGCTTAAAAACAAGGTAAAATGGGTCTTAATAGGGTTTGAAACCCAATTTGAACAAAAGGGAGGTGCTACCAAAAAACCTGCGGGGGTAGGCTGGAGCTACTGGTAGCTGAGATCTACCGGTGGATGAAAGCTACCGGTAGTTGGGATACCGGTAGGCCGAGCTACCGATAGGCTATGACTACCGGTAGACCGATCTACCGGTAGACAGAGCTACCGGTTGGCTGCAGCGACCGGTAAACCGAGCTACCGGTAGAAAGAGCTACCGGTAGGCTGCGGCCACTGGTAGACCGAGCTACTGGTAGACAGAGCTACCGGTAGGATGCGGCTACCGGTAGAACGAGCTACCGGTAAACAGAGCTACTTGTAGGCCCAGTCCACAGATAGACCAAGCTACCGGTAGAGAGAGTAACCTGTAGGCTGCGGCCACCAGTAGACCGAGCTACCGGTAGGCCTGCAACCGGTAGGATAAGGCCACTAGTAGGCCTACTATTAGAGTTCAAACTTCACCGATATTTCCAAGCTACCCAGAACACCCAACATCAGATTTTATCAATGTAATGGACCCCAAAACCCTGGCCATTACATCAGATAATTCTCAATATATTCTTGTCCTCGAGTATATAAGAGAAAACAAGTAAGGAGAAGAGTGGTGTCAGAACAACCACACTCTAAAGATACTTCTCAGGGGAAATCCCCTCCATTTGAAAGATGGAACAGAACCCCCTACATCCAAGAACACTTACACTATCCAACGCATGAGTTAGGGAGTCCCCTACTACATGTCAGGATATAATCCATTTTTCACAGCACTGACTCGCCCGCATGGGTTCAATCACATCCACATTAATGCGTCCTGATTAGCAGTTAGGTTTCCAATCACACACATCCATGCACACACACAGAACAGGGAATAAATCACAAGCATTCCATATATATATTAAAGCACAAATTACAACACCACAAGGATCAAAACAAAACATAATGTCAAAACAACTCTGGGTACTGAACGCGTTACTGGGCCTCCCGATCCCATGTTTTCTCTTCGAGCCCACCATGTCTCCAAAACAAATTAACCAAGGGGATGGTTCATCCACTAAGAACATTCTCCTTATGATCCTCGATCCAGATTAGTCGTTCTACGATGGTCGCATCATCTTCGATATCTAACTCTCCCCATCAATGACATCGGAGTCGTCATGTAGTTATCGATGAAGATAGGACACATGGAATACATCGTGTATCCTCAGTAGTGACGGTTGTAGCACTAGATGATAAGCCACTTCACCGACCCTCCACAGCACTTCGAAAGGTCTGATGAACCTGGGAGAAAGCATACTCCCCTTGCCAAACCTCCATTGTCCACGCTGAGGGGAGACCGTCAATAAAACTTGGTCTCCATCCTCAAACTCCAAGGGCCTCCTCCTGGTATCAACATACGAATTATTCCGGGCCTGAGCCTCTATCATACTCTCTCGTATAAGCTAAACCTTCTCTATCGTGCTCTACACCACCTTCGGGCCAAGAACACCGGCTTCCCCAACCATAGTCTAGCACACTGGTGAGCAACACGACCTTCCATATAGGGCTTCAAACAGAGCCATGCCAATGGTAGAGTGATGGATATTATTGTAGTCGAACTCTACCAGAGGCAAGTGCCGCACCAATGATCCCCCAACATCTAGAATGCATGACTAAATCATATCCTCCAACATATGGACAGTGCTCTCTATCTTCACATCTATCTGGGGGTGGAAAGCAGTGCTAAGGCGTAGCTGGGTGCCAAAAGAATGCTGAAAACCACTCCAGACTCATGAGGTAAAATGTGCATCCCTGTCCGAGACTATGGAACTCAGGAATCCATGCAACCACACTACCACGTCAACATACTTCCGTGCCAGAGAGTCCACTGCACTCGACTCCTTAATCGCAAGGAAGTGAGCTGACTTCTTCAATCGGTCCACTACTACCCAGATGGCATCGCATCACCCTTGACCATTCGATATTCCTGTGATGAAATCCATCAAAATGTCCTCCCATATCCACTCGGGGATATCCACAGACTACAGCAGGCCACCTAGAACATGGTGTTCAGCCTTCACCTACTGACACACTAAGAACTTGGCTACAATCTCTGCCACTGTTCGCTTCACTCCGGGCCACCATAGTTGAATCCTCAGGCCCTGGTACATTAGGGAATCACCTGGGTGTACCATTATGGGTGAGTTGTGGAACTCACTGAGAACCTTCCTGCGCATCACCTCTAGGACAAAAAAATCCCCTAGAATAACATCAGGTGTTGACCATCCTCCGTCCATCTTTCTGGAGCATTGTTCTAGTCAACTCGGTCATGCATCACTTCGTACTCTGGGTCTCCCCACTGAGACTCCTCCACATGCTGAAACAAAGGTGACTACACTATCATCTGATATAGGAAACCTCTACCACTATCCATCCTTGCATCCTGGTGCAAGGGAGTCAACTCCTCCATCTCCTTCCAGGTGTCTGCCGACTCTCGGACCGCATCCTTCTGCGTCCTCCTGCTCAAGGAATCGGCCACTACATTCCCCTTCCCTGAAGTGTAGGAAATTTCAAAGTCTTAATACTGGAGGAACTCCATCCACCTCCACTGCCGCATGTTTAGGTCCTACTAGGGGAAGATACCCCTCAAACTTTGGTGATCTGTGAAGACCATAAAGTGTTCCCCGATGAGGTAATGCCGCCATAACTTTAGCGCAAAAACGATCGCTGAAAGCACCAGGTCATGGGTGGCATAATTAGGCTCATGAGGGCGTAGCTACCTAGACCCATAAGACATGATTCCTTGATGCTACATCAACAAACATCTGACACCTTTCCCTAAAGCATCACAAAACACCTCATACGCCTTCCATTTTCTGATAGCCTCAACACTAGGGAACTAACCAACATCCCCTTCAGATAGCTGAAGGCTGCCTCACACTTTTCACTCTGCATGAAAACCTAATCCTTCATGGTCAAGGTCGTCAAAGGGGTGGAAACTTGGGAGAAGATGGGTACGAACCTCCAATATTAACTTGAAAGCCTGAAGAAACTATGAACCCCTGCCACATTCTTGGGTGCTTCCCAAGAAACATCTGCCTCATCCTTTGATGGATCCACCGCTACCCCTTTCTCGGGAACTACGTGGCCATGGAAGTGCACTTCTCGTGTCTAGAACTTGCATTTAGACAACTTAACATAGAGTTGGTTCTATCGAAGGACCTCCAAAACCATCCTCATGTGCCCCGCATGATCCTCCTCTGATCTTGAATAGATCAGGATATCGTCGATGAACACCAATATGAATAAATTCAGGTACTCCCAGAAGATGGAGTTCATAAGCCCCATGAATGCAATCAGGGCGTTCGAAACACCAAAAAGCATGACTACGAACTCGAAGTGTTCATATCTGAACCTGATGGTCATCTTCAGGATGTTTTTCTCTTTCAGTCTCAACCAGTGATACCCAGACCATAGGCCGAACTTCGAGAACCACCCTACCCCTTTCAGCTGGTAGAAAAGGTCGTCTATCCTTGGAAGAGGGTAGCGATTCATCACCATTACCTGATTCAACCTTCTGTTTTCTATACACAACCTAAGACCACCAACTGCCTTTTTGGAGAAGAAGACTGGAGCACCCCACAGTGACACAGTCGATAGAACATAACCCCTCTTTATCAAATCCTCAATTTGAATCTGCAACTCCTATAACTCTGAAGGTTCCATCCGGTAAGGATCCATCGAAATCAGACGAGCACCAGGCTATAGGTCTATCCTGAACTCGATATCAAATTGAGGGGGTAGAGTCGTCACCTCCTCATGGAAGACATCCATAAACTCGCTGACGATTCCAGGCACCTCCACCATCTCAGCATCCACTGACTCGACTGATAGCTCGGTTAACAAGAAGAGGAGGGGTTCCTCTCGCCTACTGCCCCTCTGACTGCTCCGCTCACCTGTGAAAGTAACATGTTGGCCGCCCAAGTCTGAGAACACAACCATTCCTTAGAAGCAGTCGACAATGGCACACACAGCGAACAACCAGTTGATGCCTAGGATTACATCGTATGGCTGTATATGTAGAAGAAGAAGATCCTTGACCGACTAATGTGGCCATATAATCAGTCTTCATCCTAGACAAACATAAAACAATTCGTTCTGACCTCCGACTGGTGTGCTCAGCACCATGGGAACTGGAAGTCTCTCGGAATCTAGGCCCATAGAACGGGGGTATACGGGGTGCAACAAAAGGGTGAAAAGCTTCGGTAATCAAGAAGGCATAAGCAAGAGTGCTAAAAAAACTAATTGTACCTCGAACGATCTCCAGTCCCGCTAGAACTGCTACCTCCATGGTCTGCAACTACCCATGCCTAGATCCTATGCCTCTCGGCTGTCGGCCAAATCCCCGACCATGCCCTGGTCGAGGTCCCTGAGGAGCGCCCTGAGGTCGGCCCCCCTGCAGCGTCGGCCCTTGAAGGGGCGGGAGCTCACTGCCCCTACTGCTGCTGCTGAAAGGGCCTGGCTGGAAGCTGCTCCTGAGGTGGCTGCTTGGAATGTCTGCCACTACCATACTGAACTCGGTCGGGGAAATTATTCCGGAGATTTCCATGGTTCCCACAGTCAAAGCGCCTCCGTCCTGGGCCCGAAGGAAAAGGGCAAGGACCGGGGGTCCGAAACTGAAAATGCTGCAGGAAGCTCCCTGCTGGTCGAAACTTGGAGGGTCCTGACGCTGGAGGCCTCCTGCTGAAGGCCTTCCCCTTCGATAGACCCAGCTGGATCCCCTCTCATGACACACCTTAATGATTGTGCATCCTTTTCACCACTTATTCCCTCTTCTAGACCTCCAAGTACGTCGACTGGGTAAAGGGGGTAACAACATACTGGAGGGAGGGTCGGAGCTCCTCCTCTAAACATCTCGCATGAGACTCCTCGTCGGGAAAGAGGTCCGGTGAAAAACGATGGAGGACCTTGAGCTTGATTCCCAGCTCCCTTACTGACATACTCCCCTACTGGACGGACAGTAACTCATGCCTCGTCTTCGCCTAAATCGTAGAAGAGAATAATTCCGCCCATAACTCCTTCTCGAAATCATCTCATACCACCTCAGCCTCTCTCCTTTCCCCTAGGTAAAGCGTCCACCACGGACGCGCTTATCCCCACATCTGGATGATGTCCATAGGAACCCTGTACTCTGTCGGAGCCTAGATCAAGCCGAAGGCTATCACTATGTCCTCTAGACAGCCCTCCATCTTCATGTCAGAGGTGCTGCCCTCATACTTCATGTGGGTATGTCGCTGGAAGGCCCAAAGTGTCTTCTACCACTGGTCATCCTCCTCCTCTCGATCAGATCTCTGCCTTTCTGCCATGGTAGTCTCTGGGGCCTCGATCGCCCACACCGCACGTGGTCGTCTCCCAGGTTCCATAGCTACAAGGTAAACATGGAATGCCTAAGCCCAAGTAGTGCAGAATATTGTTCTTAAAATTTTATAAACTTATTATTTATTTATATTTCCCAAAACACCCCAGAAATACGTGAACACAATTCATTATGATGCATGTACCATTCCTAGGGTCTCTCTACAGTGCAATCAGTGTGGCCTTACTTGGTCATTTGGTAAGTCCATAGAACTTTCATCGGATCACGGGGGGCACTAAAATCCCACATCCTAGTCAGTCTTCCCTGGACTAATTCACGCACCAATGTCACTCAACACTGTTTCCCTATCATCCCATATAATCTTCACTATACCTATCTCCAAACTCCATCATATCTCTCAAACTGCCTCTGATACCATTCTGTCACGACCCGCCTTCACCAAAAGGAGGGGAGGGTCAGAATATTTAAAGACCTTTCCTTCTTTAAGTTAATGTAGAGTTAATGACCCCCAAGACTATCCTTCAATAGGTCCCATAGTGGCGACTATCACTAAGGGTATAGAATCACACACTAAATGTAAGGCATTACCCTTCTTCTTTCAATAGGATCGGGAGATAGAATGGTAAATCCCAACAACACCAAAAGAAGAAAGTAAAAGTAAAGCCAATAACCATTCCCAATGAATGTTACAAAAGAAAAAATCCAAAAAGAACAAAGTGACTACAAGGGGAAAGTACCAAAGAAAGAAAAAAAGCAACTGCAACTGCCCCAAATGTCTGATCTAGTATGGTCCTGCGCGATCCTTGAAGTCCTCCTGGAAACATGAAAGAAGTTTTATGTACGTAGGGTGAGCATATAGGTATACTCAGTAGGGAATACCAATGAATCTCTTGAACAAGTGGGGGAATGTGCTAATGTCCTGTGAGAAGCAGACAACCAACACTATCAAAGAGTTCATCCATACCACTCACCGGACACAATTACCAAATAACGCAAGAAAGTAATATATATAAAAGAGCACATCGATGATTGGGTACCCCATTCCACTTTCCCACTAGTTATTGAAGACATACTATGCATCTAACCAATCCCGCCATTCTCACCGCAGTCCCACTGCCACACCCCGCCCACACACACCTGGGCCACAACCTCACGCAGTACCACTACCCAACCCCGCCCACACACACCTGGGAGACAACTGTCACACGTAACCACGCCTGCAAACACCTAGGACAGAACAACCACCGCCACACTCGAAGACACCTGGGCTTGAAGATCCACTGCCACACCCGAAGACACCTGGGCCTCATCTTGAAGATACTTGGGAAACTACCTGCCCGCACACACCTGGGCCATAACCACCACACTACCCCTACCAAAGGTTCTTGGGATAATAATGGACCTCAGACCATCACAGCCTGCCCGAAGATACTTGGGATATTCGGGAAAGGGTGAAAAAAAGAAGCTAATAACCAGCCACTAATCATTATGTTGGAAAAAACACCCTCCCCCATGAAATGGGGGTGTTCGAAACTAACTGCTCAACGTTGGTGGGGCGCGAATAAGAAACACGAAACTACAAGTATATATATATGTAACAAGAACTCTCCCAAGTTTAGGTTATTCATCCAGCCTAAAGAACACAAACAACACTCAAGTACGATTCACAACTCTCGCCAACAAAACCCATTTGTCCCATTCGTTTTCAAGTTCAGTAGTGATGTTTAGTTAAGTTCTTCACCTACTTGGGAAACTAGTAAGCATAGGCACATGTCCGGGAAAGCAAACGGTCAAGCATTAACTACAACATCCACACCTGGTTCTCTTGTAAATCTATAACAACCAAAGAAAACTCCACGATACAGCCCCATGTCCAACATCCAGGAGCCAAGATGGTTTCTCAACAATAGAGGATTCCACCCTAATTCATGATATAACAGAGGATCCCATCCTCAATTCGCAACCACCGAGAGTATAATAACAGGGGATCCCATCCCCACCCACATCACCTAGAAAATGGCCCGTGAGTGAAAAGAAAAGGGAAACCCACTACCATCAACACAAATTAGGCCAATGCCGATATTTTCATATTTATAAGATTTAACACACTCCATGATTTTAAAATTCACTGTACATTAACCATGGTTATCATAGAAAAGAGTTGATCCTGGTGCATTAAATTTTTTTAGCAAAATATAAGTAATTAACCGATTTACTTTTCACAGTAAGGGTTCAAAACCGCAAAAACAATCCATTTAACATCACCATAGGCAAGGGTTTGTTATTAAACAGAGAAATACAACTAACGACCATGATTTTCAGAAGGCATGAGCCCAAAAAATTCAAAATCATAAATTATGGAAGATCATAAATCATGGCAGCATCATCGATCACATCCCCCCTCTTTATTAAGAGACCATTCATCATCTTCATTAAGGTTCGGGTTTATCCAATTATATAGAATCAAAAGAATGACAACCCCACATGATACACAAAAAGAGAGACTAAGGAGAAATTCCCTACTTGTTATCAATGATCGATGCTAATCCCGGGCGTGGAACTTCAAGGATAGCGATGCGGCTCGTCCGAATGAAAAGATACTCATCTGAAAGAAGTGTACACATAACACAGGGTGATAGAGAAAAGAAACCTAGGGAGAACCATTTTATTTTATAAACTCTATGGACGGTTGAGATAAGAATGCCAAACCACGTAAGGAGCGGTGTCGTGGGTTGACCACGCCGTTGAGACACCCCACACGTCATTAATGGGTCCCCGTAGTTTAAACTGACGTACCCAGCAGGTTAACTCATTAAATATTTAATTAAACAACATTTTTGGGCGTTACTATGCTTAAAAACAAATTTAAAGAGGTCTAAATATGGTTTGAAACCCAATTTGCGCAAAAGGGAGGCACTACCGGAAAAACACGCGGGGGTAGGCAGGAGCTACCGGTAGATGAGAGCTACCGGTGGCTGACAGCTACTTGTAGGCTATGGATACCAGTAAACCATGCTACCAGTAAACATAGCTAGTGGTAGGCTGTGGCCACCGGTAGATCGAGCTACCGGTAGACAGAGCTATCGGTAGGCTATGGCTACCAGTGGACCCAGCTACCGGTAGACTGAGCTATCGGTAGGCTGTGGCTACCAGTGGACCCAGCTACCGGTAGACAGAGCTATCGGTAGGCTGTGGCCACTTGTAGACCGAGCTACTGGTAGGTCTGATACATGTATGCTAAGGCCACCGGTAGGCCTACCATTAGAGGTCAAACATCACCGAGATTCCCAGGCTACCCAGAACACCCATCATCATATTTTCACAACGTAATGGACCCCATGACCCGGGTCATTACACAAAGGTTGAATAAGAGTTCTTTATGAAAGATAGTGTGTACGAGCGTGGCGTTTATAGTTGTTAAATGGTAGTATTTTGATTGTTATTGGTGAAATAAATAATTTTGGATAGATGTTGTTTGGAAATACTACTTGTTATTGTCCATATACCTACATTTTTTAAAAATCATTGGTATATGGATAATATTATAACTTTCACCCATAGTTTATTGTAGAGCTATCGGTATAATATTTTTTGAGTGTTATACACATAGTTTGGAAAAAAAACATGTGTATAGGTTTATATTAATTAAATATACCCATTGTTTTAAAAATATCTTGGAATATGTTTTTTCAAGACCAATACCTTGGATTTTTTAAATCCACAGGTATAGCTTTCCCACATTATGGCAGGGAAATAAAAATTTTTGCAGGAAAAACGCTTTTCACTAGAACAATTATACCCATAGTTTCAAACTATAACCATTTTTTAGAAATATATATAAATATATAAGTAAATGTATATTTATATATCAATAAGTTATGATGGTGTAGTTGTTATGTTACAGTACCATACAAAGGTAGTCTATGTGTAGAAACTTGCGGATTTTTTTTTTAAAAAAATACGCCAACTATTCTAAAACCATGAGTATGGGTGTAAATAGAACCATGGAATAAACATATAATCAGTGTTTGGAAACCATGTGTATAATTATTTGGAAATATGGGTATTGATTAGGGCTATACCGATGCCACATTTTCCCACTTTTATGTTGTCGACACCCAATGTTTCAAAATGTGTGTATAGTATAAATGCCCAGTATTGAAATCATGCTATTGGTTGAGTTACAATGTATTGTGATCCTAGTAATAGATTTACATGTGATCCAATAACTATTCTATATATAATATTTTATATGTGGCCTTTGACAGGCCTCCCCATGCGCCAGAGTCTACTAAATAGCAATGAGGGTCTAATGTGAAACATAGGGAGACTATACCCTAATTATCAGAGTGAGACACTATAGATAAACAGTAAATAATGTAAACATCGATAATAACAAACATTATTCACTAATCCATTTCCCAAAACATGGAACACACCCACAACCAAATAGTAAATATACCATATCATGTGACACATGGGGATGCAATATCCTTATTATTAGAGTAAGATAGATTAGGTAAATAATAAAAAATGGAAACAATGATAACCACTAATGTGATTCAAAATTCTCTTCCCATAACAGCGAACAAGCACACAACATAATAGTAAATATTCTATATCATGTCTTATAGTCACAAATGTAAAGGAATCACAAAAAAATAGAAAAATACCTAAAATGGGTCCTGGAATCACATATGATCTCATTATCCATTGATGTCCCTGAGGCCAAATTTTACACTGTAGCATAATGTGTTTTCCATTATCCAGACCTAGAATCATGATGTCTACATGGGTACCCACTGATAGTCCTATCATGGAGTGAGTGAAAATAATTTTTCCCCCATAAATATTTTCTACAAAATATCTAGTCTGATAGAGTGTATGTAGTTGTAGAAAACAAAATTAAAATAGAAAATTAAAATATCTTATATCATTTAACATTTACTATATTAGTTAATTTAATTTTTTTCCTTATTATACTAATTTTTCCAATCCTTCTTTTAGTCATTTTGATCAACTGATCCTTGTGAGAATAGGATCTCATGCCTAAAAACATGGAACCTTAATCCATGAATTTTACAATTTTTTTTAAATCCAAAGATGACCATCCAATCAACTACATGAAATTACATGTCCATACCATTGGGTTTTGGGGCATCAGTATATTCCCTAAAAAACAATTTTGTATAGAGGTACATGGATCATCATTCTATCCTACCTAATAGAGAGAAGAATCATCCCAAAAAAACCCACAACTATTTATCATATAATCATGGGTTATATTAAAAGACAAATTATTTAAAATGTAAAAGGTGAACAATTTAAATCATATTTACATGATTTTTGAATTCATTAGGTTCTCAATTTTCAGAACACTCCCATTTTTTCATTTCAACACATCAAAATTATTTATCACCCATTTCATGCCACTTAACCATGATTACATTCCCCATTAACCAATTATCATGTTAATAAATTCACATAACCTTACTAATTTAACTTTTAATGTTATGTGACACACCATATCATGCTATGTTTCTAGGTTAATAACAATTTCATTTTATTTAATATCATAAAACCCTATATTTACCATTTTATTGTATTATTTCTTATTCAATGGAGTGGAAAACCCCATAGGTGTCCATAATACTAATTTAACCATCCTCATCGGGTACCATGGGGATCATTAGTTGTCTAACAGTATATTTAGATACCCAGTTAGACCTTTCATACTGATGGAAAAATGTTGAGAATAATGATACAATGTTAACAATCACACAAAAATAATAAACATCAGTAATATTTGATATAACATTGAGACCACCTACCTTATGTTCATTGATGGATGCTTTATGGAAATTTACCCTTGATTTGAACCCAATAATCTATAAAATCCCTATAATAAATGATAGAATAAAAATAAGTTTTTATGGTGATTGATTTTGAGGGACAACCTTACAAGGCATTTTCTACAAAATATAGAAAAGATGAGTTCTGTACTCAACCAGATCTTTGATTCGCACCCATCCACACTCTAAATGACCACAAATTGAAGGAGAATCGTCCATTGGATGATTGGGATGAATAATTTCATAACCATTTTTTATAAGGTGTTTTTTTGGAGGAAATGGGTGCGATTTCATAAAGTGTGTGGGGGTAAATAAGAAAATTACCCCTATTTTAAAGGAACATGATTTTGCAGCACTATTGTCCAAAATGTGTACTATCAATGTGCCATATTATGTCGAAATAGTGCGTAGGTATCACGGTCTCCAAGGATCCTACATGGTTTGGTATCTTTTGATGAAGCAATTTGAAATGTCTATATCCATGTTTTCATGGTTTGAAGGCTACATCATTCATGTTTTTTCAACTATGAACCTTCTCCATGCATGATACATAGTTTAGGTGAACTATTATTACTATTCGTTCACTAACCATGGGACCTACCTAGAATAGAAATTTTATATCCTTTTTCATTCCCTGATACCTCAAAACACCCCTAAGCCAAACCATTTTTTTAGAAAACAAAAAATAATCCAAAAATATATGATTTCAACCAAAATTTAAATATAGAGTATCACATTATAAATTTGACATCGTATAACCTCCCAAACATATTACGACTCATCTTCGAGCTACAATACAATGTATTTTTGAGTCTATAAGGTAAAAATAATTAGACAACGGGGCCACCTATCTACATACCTCTCCCAAGTCTCCTAAACATTACCATGATTAAAAAAACTCAATCCAATTACATGGTCTTAAACTACAATATTTTATCGTTGTGATCCACGATATAAACCGAATGCTTCTCGAATGACATATCAACCTGAAGCTCAAAATCATCAAAATCAATCACTTGATAAGGATCATATGATATTGCTAGAACTATTACACAATAATAACATTGTATATTGCAGTATTCCTCTATTTATGATCCAATTAGCATGGAACATATCCAATCCTTAGAAGGATCCTAAACGACCCCACATATCATAGTGCCATCATGTGCTATTAAAAAATCCAATGGCGAACACACCTTGGTGAAAACTGAAGGAACTCAAGATCACCCACATAAACATAGTATTTTAAAGATAATAATTAGAATAAAACATATTCCAAATCTTGGTCATATCCATACATTTACATATCAACCATACATTTTTTCATTTCCCCATTAGGATGACCGGTCACAAAATATTAAATTACCCAGTATCCATCCAACAACTTGGGGATCTAAATAGTCTACCATAGAGTTCCTCATGTGGTGCAATCTAAATTTTCACATGATAATTGGTGTTTCAATAGAACTCAGTAACACCAATTGTTTTCCTAGGTTCCACACAATACAAGAATGTATACTCATAGAACTTCCACTAGAACCTTGACATTACACTTTGATTTCCAATTTATTTGTGTGTGGAAATACGCACTCAAAAGAACCTAGAATTCAAGAGTCATATTTCATGACATTATAGAAGTGTGATTTAGATGAAATATCTTGTTATTATACAATACATAATTGAACTCCATTCAACCATACCATCTCATGAACTTAAATGTCACCAAACTAGTCCATGGTAAAAATCTATCGACTCAATAAAAAGTGTGCCACAGGTGTGAAATGATCAAAAATTACCCATATCATGTCATTCTTCCATGTTTTCATCAAATGAAATCCCCCAAAACCCATAGTGACATCATAAAACTACCATTTCAGAATGGGAAATGGTTGTAGTGTACCACTATACTACTGATGCTCATCCTTCACCTGTTAATAAGTGTTGACTTGTTCTATAGAACCTGCCACATCTTTCTTCATCGGTAGCCACCAATATGATCTATGAATATCATGAAACATTTTTGGTTAATCTAGAATGTACCACCCATAATGAGTCTTGAAACTCAAGAATGAGTTCTTCTTTCATACACATATGAATAACAACACTGAAAAAACAACACTAATATCAACATCACCGACCATCTATTATTATGTTTCTCACTACCTTAAAGGATTTCCCCTACGATAAAAACTCAAAATCCTCCTAAAACCTATCATTCTTCCATCCAAGAAGACTTGAATCAATCTATAATGATATGAGGGTTATATTTGCTGATACCTCCTAAACCTCCATATGCATCTCAACAGAAAAATTAATCATTCTCCTCTTATAACAATATTCATAAACTGTTATGTTCTATGTATTATAAATAAAATGCCGACAACACATTTCCCGTTACCTAGAATATAGGCTATCTCAAAATCGACAGACTAAATATACTCAACCCATCATCACTGTAAAATCTTCAAATCCCTGTGAGAATAGATGTACATCATAATTTTATTATTAGTACATACAATAAAGAATTCTACAAAAAGGTACTTCTTTCATCACATGAAATAATAAACCACCCTTTCTAAATCATTATCATTTTTGGGGAAATTTTGTCATGTGGTCTAAACTATTGAGACTGGTAATTCATGACTCAATTTAGATACATTTAATGTTCTCCTTGAATGACCCCATGTACATCAAAAATCATGGTATACAGCTTATTAGGATTATGTATGATCAAAAATAGAGAGCTAGTGATGAACATAATCATATAATAAATGGTATTATTAGATTTTATTTACCTTTTTAAACTAGAAATCCACATTGGCCAAGCCCAAATTATGTATGGACACGAGAGGGAGGACCTTGATGAGCCTTTCGTAATAGATTTCCAATGCTGTTAATATTCTGATTTCAAAAACATTCATCGGGTTCACCCAAGAAGAAAATACATAAAAACATTCTTGGTCAATATAAAAATATCATTTTTACATTATGTGACCTAAGAAATGTTCATTGTCGATCCTGAAACTATAGTTGAACAACATTTTATATAGATAATGTTCCCTCACTGTACATAAAATGATATAAATATGTCAGGAAAGAGTATACAGATTATAGTAGTACACCAAGGTATCATCCAAGAAAATCTTGTTTAGGGGTAATTGGAAGAATCAGTTTATTAATTCCATAAATAATGAGAGAGAATTTCTTAAAATTAATTTAATCGAAAGTAACACCTACATAAAATACATACACCTGAAATTAGTATGATGTATATTAAAAAGACTCACCCTTATATAGTTATAACCTAACAACCGATCGATCTTTGAGAATTCACAAGAAACCCGGAATTGGTCAAAATGATTATCAGTATGTGACTCTGATATTGTCTCTTAACTGTCGCCCTATTTTACTTTCTATAATTGACAAAAAAATAAAATGATCGATCAAGTACATTGGAATGAAAGACCAGTGAACCGTGTGGTGATATATTTCCATTGATAAAACCATTATTATCCAAATCCTCTAGCTAAGTATTTCTCTACTAAAACTTTACATGTTTCATACTATAAGATTGTATAGAGACCTCCTAAACTCCATGAACCATCTCAATCGTGAACACAATCTTCATCTTAGAAAAAAATTTATAATAAGTAATTAAGAAAAGCAAATTGAATCAATTCTACCACAAGAGTAAAGAAGTAAAACTATAATCCAACATCATCAATCATAATACATTCTAATAGGGTGGTGAGATAACATAACAATTGAGGAACCTTCATCACATGTCCTGCATGGATATCCCATTCCCTACAAAGAACATAAGTGTCACCATCATGGGACGTGAATGTTAACCTTCTATTGTAATATATGATATGGTCTCGAAAAAACAACAATAAATCCATACCCAATATCTTGAAAAAAACATAAATTTCAACCATTGTCATGTTACAATAGAATATGTACCCACTATCCTTGAATGAAAACTCCATAAATTTCTTGACACATTATTTTTGTACTCTTAATGGTGTGTCTATCAATAAAACCTAAAACACTTGTTCTATCACTAGACCAAAAAAAGTACAAACTATGAATATATAAATTATTCTGAGAACCATGTATTAAATAATGAACTAGAACTCATGGATTCTATATGAATAATTCTTAAATCAATCGATTTCCCAACCTCACCACCATTAGGCGTATGTTGAATAGAAAGAAGATGACCTACCCATATGTCATAGGTTTCAGTATGAGTTCTCATTGTTGAAATACCCTCCTAATATGATTACTCTGGTCCTAATTAATCATTCCCCGAACATGACAATTACAACTGGAGGAACTCCAACAACATGAATGATAAATAGTTGATGACCCATACTCCTACCCTTTATCAGTATATATCTTCCAAATCTTCATGCATGTCATAGGATCTAGTATAACCTCTATATAGGATGAATCAAACCAAGTTTAAATCACTCCATTGGTGTTCATGGACACTATCCTCACATGTGTCATGGCCCACAACACTGATAAAAGACAACTAAGCTACCTCACTGGAAGTCATTTCTTCTTCCATGACTACTTTGGTGGAAAATATCACAGTTATACATCCGACTATTAAAATATTTACCATCATATCTCAAAAATACAATGATTGTTTGGACACTAGAAGCATCATTCGGGTACCCTCAAAAAATGATAGGATGATCCACCACCTTATAAAACCTCTCCATGTGGAATATTTTTAGATGTGACTGGATCTCATAAAAGATCTAATCCAAGAAATAACTTTCTGAAATTGTCTCATTCCTTCAAGAATCTGATAAATATAAATCTTATCTATGAAAAGGAAAGTTCAATCCATCAAAATTATATTGTATAGGTAAAATTGATAAACTCATCATCCTTCATATGCCACAACATCTTAGTGTAAAAGTGTTCTGTGGACTTCTCCTAGAATTCAATCCATTTAATTCCCTCTATATAATCATCCTAAGACTGCATATCCCACCGACGATTCTTGTGTACCCACATCATATAAGACACTATCATAACTCTCATTTCATATTAGGTTTTCAATTGAACCAAAAATATCTAGATAGACTCAATATAAAACATTGTTTCCTTACGTCCACCCACAAAAACAAACATTGAAGAGCATTACATCTAGAAATCTCTAGTCTATTCTAACATACTTGGTACAATCCTTATTGTGTCTCACACCATAAATTTAATAAAATATGTGAAGTTATAACTAAAATTCCCATCTACACTAATACCTAGAATAAATGGGGGTTATTTGTCCTCTATTGGATAATAATTATTAGTGATATTGGATTTTTCCATTACTGGTAGACATCATCACGGTTGCATATCTCTTAAATTCCTATAAATGTCTCAAAATACATAAGAAGTTATTTTTCACGATACAATATTAGATAGATAGAATCTTGTAAAAAATATCATCCTGTATACACTATCTCATCTGAAATAACTAGTAAACCATCATGATTGACATCCACTCATTACAGGGCCATTTGAAGAAAGGGGTAACCCAAATCTGATTTTTTTCAATTTACATTTAATTTCATTTTAATCATACCATAACAAACGTTTATTTCATTTTTACAATTAGAAAATTATTATTTGGAACATTTTCATAAAACAATACAAGAGAATAATGATGCAATTTTATTTACCATACCTGGCCATATTCATTTTATTTTGTGTACATAACGTGAGGCAGACCACATGTCGCACTATTTTCATAGAATGTGCATGATTATACAAACCACAAGCCAAGTCAGGATGAAAATAAAATTTCATATATATCTAAAATAAAACTGCATGAGCCTCACCAATGGTGAAATAACATCCAATAGTAATGAAAACTTTTATGACAAATATTCATACCATTGGTGCTCAGATTTCACCCTGAACATGGGATTAATAATCCCATGCACGATGTCATTTACAATGCCTGACTCCACCTATTCCCCTATAAACCTTCCCCAAATAATAAAAATAATAGATATAACCTCATTTGATAGCACTTTGTAATATCATAATGTGGGATAAACTAATTGGTTCCTAAATATGGTTTATTATGTGACTTCAAGAGCGCCTCCCTGTGTTCTATAGGTTACTAACTACCATCTAGGGTCTAATGATACATGTAGAAATACCATACCCTCTTTGTATGAGTAATCCAATAATGTTAAATAATATTTAATGGAAATAATAATTAAAATAATCTTGATTCAAAAATTCATTCGCAAAAACTATGCTCGATCCCACAAACAAATAATAAATATGCAATGCCATGTCTTAATGTGCCATGTGTAATAGAAATCCAAAATTTAAATAAGCTAAAGAATCCAAAAAATTATCCCCAGTAATGGGTCAAATCCTCTAATTGATGCACCTACCTAAGCCCAAAAATCATCCCTCTAACATATAGACTTTAACCATATCCTGACATACTACAATGAAGTATTATTTGGTAGCTAATAGTGGGTAGTGAAGGGTGTGAGTCCAACTCAGTATCCCACCACTAAAGATGTATTAAAAAACCTATCCTAATAGTGTATGAATTATTGTAAATTATACTAAAAATTGAATAATGAAATATTCTAATTAATTAAAAAATACATATCACCTACTTCAATTAATTGTTCCTCATTTTACCCATTTTTCATCAAATTTGATTTTATCCAATTTATTCATCTGATCCATATTTTAATGTGTTCACTGGTCATTAAAAATGGATCCTCAATCCATTAATCTGATATGGATTCATAACTCCATGTATAATAATTCCAACCCTCAAAAAAATTCTATTTGCATTACCTTCAGATCAAAAGCATCATTTTAATCACCAAATAACAATTATGCATATCGGTTTTTTGATAATTACTCTAGGTCACCGATGGGAGAGTATCATATTTCATATATCCCATTAACATTTATCACATGTCCAAGGGTCATCTTCATTAAAAAAATATCAAAATTAATGTTCAAACATTACTATAAAATCACAGTTTCCATTGTTCATTACATTTATTAGCATCTCATTTAACATATCAATCTTGTATTTCAATTTCATCACATATGAACCATTTATCATCCATTTCAAGTCACTTACTCAAGAGTATAATCTCTATTATCCTACTACCACATTCATCAATTTACATACAATTACTTATTTAGCTATTCTAGTTAATAAAAACAGCCAATTATGTAACATTATTGGTTTAATGAAAATTTCAATTGGTTTAATGTCATTGTATAATCACATATTCAGTTATCAAACAAATAATTCATGTTAATGGGTGTGTCCCACTTCAAGGGAGCCCATATTATCATTTTACCAATCCTCATAAAATACCAATGGGATCCTAAGGGATTGAGAACACCATTTAGATACCCATTTATTCATTTAATTCAATGGGAAACAAATGCACAGTATAAAGGCACAATGCTCACAGCCACATACACATATCCAACATCAAGAGTATGGGATGTAACATTTACAGCACCTAATTCATGATTGTACTTGGATTATCACATTAACATATACCTTTATTTTCACCCAAACATCAACCAACTTCACAACAAAGAAGCTATAATAAAACCACGGTTTTAAGGATTTTCATAGAAAAGGACAACCATACAACCCCTTTTCATGAAAATAGAGAAATGATGATTTTTGGACTCACCCAGGGATTCAATTCTCACCCAACATTACAAAAAATTTCATGTAATCAAATGTGAATCATTACATAGATGATTAGGATAAAGAAGTATGTAAACCTTGTTTTTGTAGTATGAAATTGAAGTAAAATCAGATCAGTTTCCATAATTCTTTAATGTGGAAAGGAAATTACCCCTCTATAATTAGGCACATGGTTTAACCATATAGTTGGCCAAAAAATTCACTAATAATGTGCCACCCTCTATCTAAAGGGTTTCCAGGTCACACTGTCTCATATGAGAAAACATGGTTTGGTAACCCATGTGGTGGAAATGTAAAATGGATCCATCCATGTTCACACAGTTTTAAGGCTTCCCATTAAATTTTTTTTAAACTATTCAACCTACATTTATGGGAATCACAGTTATATTTAATATTTACTAATCATGTGCACACCATAATCCCTTCCCAAAATTGCCTCATTTCGTCATTCGCCATATCCCAAACCCAATGAACACCTCTGAGCCTCCACCTATTCTTGGGAAACCACACATTAAACAAATAAATAAGAGTTCATCTAAAACATATATATTTTACCTCATTATATGTTCATGATAAAATAGACTTATGGAATATGTTACGAAATAGTCATCCATATATTTCATGTATAGTTTGGATTAAATAATGGTTGTTATTTCTTAGTTTTTTTACTATGCATCATCTAATTGTTTTAGTAATTTAGTAAGAGGAATATAGTGAGTCTTGTGGCTATATACTTTTCAATGTTTTTATGTTGAATCAAAATTTTCATATTGGTTAGAACTGGTGAAAACCTTAAAATTGAACATCTTGGGGTTTAGGAATGTGTAAATTTGAATGGAGTGGTTTTAGTTAATGTCGGTGATTGTTTTTTATAGACATTTAGGTGATTTGTGCTAGAAGTCTAGTGTTGATGGAGTCTTTGGATGCACGTTTGATGTAGGGAATTGGTGAACCTAGACCATGCTCATAGGCCGATTATGGTGTTCTATTCATTTTAATGGATGGGTTGTTCCCCAAAAATGAGATATTCCAATCTAAAGGAAGAAAAATAGGAGGATGGGTTTGAACTAGTGGAATATGAATCTGGAGAATGTCTCAAATTATTAGGAACAAACAATGGTGGGATATTGTAAGGTTCTTCTGGCTCATGGATGTGATAGACACCCTTTTATTGGGTATTCTGGAAACAATTATGCTCTACATGAGTATGTCTTGTAATGATCATTCAATGGGTGTTTTTGATTTGAAATAAGGAAATGTGAATGGGTAATGGATTTTCTAGACACTCAAATGTGTGTGGTAATTTGGAATTATCAAGAAGTGGGACTTGAAATTTTTGTTAGATGTTTGTATGAGAGGGTGTTCTGTTCATGGGAAACCACTGTGGTACTTATTGGGGATGATAATTAATTAAGATGGGAGTCCGTATTGATGTTCTTAATTGTGAGATAGATAATTTCTAGAGGTAATTTCATCATTAATTTGTGGGAAAGTAAATATATTTGAATAACGGAAAAATTGGGCATTCATCCATTTGAATGTCCAGAAGAAGATTTTTGGATAAGAATTAAGGACCAAGAGGCAGGCCAAGGATATAGGATTTTCAGAGAAGACATGCTAATCTAGAGGGGCTATTTCATTTGCTACTAACTAGGTAGTGGTCTTCCCAACAGCCTTGGGGAACTCACTGAAACCACTAGTAGGCCAGTAGTGTCCATCGACTAGCATGTGCTTATTCTTACAGAATTTAAGAGTGGAGAATAATATACCTATAAAACCATAATACCCTTTTTGTATTATCCATCGACCACAATAAGTCCATGTGATGTAGAGGGATTAAACAATTGTTATTTTATACCCTTCTCATTCATTTCATTTATGCTTATATTTTTTATCATTGTAGTTGATCTATCTTATAATGTATAATACATTTCTAGCATGAAATCCCTATTATTCTTGTTTTCTTTTTATATATCTGTAATGTGTGGAATTTAGGGATACAAATCTATAATTGGTTAATCAGGATTGATTCAAGTAGAAATAAATTTTACTAGGGCATCATTATCATCGATGTAAAAAGTACATACCATTCATAGAATCCTTTATAAAATTATTTTCCTTTAAATTCAATTTTTTCTGTGTGTGTGATCATATCCATCCAATACTTCATTAATTTATTTTTTCCTGGGATGGATATGTCTGTATCAATGATTTAGGCTACATAGAAGGCGTGCATTATTTTTATAAGAATGGGTGAAAATGTTCCTTGTACGGGAAATGTATGTATGTATATCAACATTGTATTTTTAGATTTAAATGAGAATATTGTTCTATGTTAATGCATAGTTTTGTTGGATAACAATCGGGATTGATGTGGTGAATTTACATAGTTTTTTGGATTGAATTAGTGAGGGGGATATTTTTATGTTGGTATAATTGATGTGTTTTCCACATGGAAAAACAGATATGGGAAGTGTTGTTTTTGACCAGGCTACGTCAAATGACTTAGGTTTCAAACATAGGGGTTTAGATGAGGTTTTATATTCATCCTATGATGTGACAATGGCCATGAATGTGGTGGATAAGTTTTGTAGTGATGATGGCCTTAGAGAGTGAGACATTAGGATACACTTATGAAGGAGTTGTTCCAATATATTTTTTCAGATAAATATTTTCTTTGTGCTTCTATTTGTTGAACCCCTTACCTTTAAGGGATGGTCTGGTGTGAATTTCAGGATTCCCCAGAACCTCTAGATCATACAGTGTTTTTTAATGGCCTCTTAAAAAAGCTTAATATGAGATACTGTTTATGTTTAGCCTCCCAAGAACTATCTAGATGGGTCGATGTTATTATGGGCCTCATAATAACCTAGGTTAGGGCTAGTGATATAGTTGTACCTCCAATGCATCTTTAAGATGAGATAGTGTAATTATTTTGCTACTTTATAATGAAAATTGATTGTGAGTCGTACATGTCGGACCTCCCTGAAGTATTTGGGGATGAGTCAGTGTAGTTAATGAGGTAGTGAGATATAATAATGTATTCTTCTATTCTAGTTATTCTTTTGATATACTAGTAACAAATTACATTGAACAATGATGTGATGAAGGTTGATTTAGGGTTTGTGGTGGCCTCATTAGTGCACAATCATGCTAAATTTTGTATTACTATTTGTGTATTCGTTTCATATAATCACATACACAATGACATGAGCTGATTAATTAATGATAAGGAAACATTTTGGTTGTTCTACTAGAATTATACACACACCCGACATAGATATCTCTGGAATGTGTTGCCTCTATTGGTGAGGTATTCAAACGAGGGATTGGACCCTGTTAGCATAGTTATACAAGATGTGATGGTTGGTTGAAGTGATGATGAGAGAGACCACAATATCCTTGTGTATATTTCTTTTATTTATTTTGTTAATATTTTTTATATGGTTGTTCCACTAGTGGATATCCCTACGACATGAGGTTTGGGTATTTTATTACATCTGTTATAGCATAATTTGATATAATTATTGTTTTATATAATCACTATTATATGATTTCGTACTAGGAATTATATCTACTGGAAACGATAATGTATCCCCATGGTTCCGTTTATGCCCTCGTTTCTAATTGGATTCCTTTTTCATTGGATGAGACACACAGGTGGTTATGTAATGCTTTGGCCCAGATTAGGTAATCCAGGATCTTGTGATACAATAAACAGAAGGACTCAAATATAATTCAAATTACCATATGAAATTATTCCATATTAGTCTCCATAGAACACCATAACAAAAAAATCCATCAGTCACTCATATTTATCTTATTTCATTTTATTTCATGGGGGTCCTCTAAGTAAATATTGATTCACCAACCTCAGTGTTATATCATTCTTATATATTGATTTTTATTTGTACTCTTCTATATATCATGTCACAAAAAAATATGTTCACTTGTGAATCATTAATAAACGATGACATTTTTATATAAATGGAATGACCTTTAATTATTCATTTCTATTAACCTAAAAAACAAATTAATATCAATCATGTTTGTGCATAGAATACTTTCTCCCCAAAGAATATTTTGTTTTGTTTTTTATGTTAGTTTTACATTCATTACCCAAAAGTTTTAAAATTTGTTCCACCAACATAAAAAAAATAAAATATATATCTTATTATTCTATTTTATTTATAATATTCCAAAACAAATACCTCCATAACCATACTCACCAATTGGGTAAATCTGTGTTCACGTTCAGGACGATTTAACCACCCACATTGATAATGAAAAAAAACACTATCATGGATGAATATGGGAACATAAAAATCAATATAATTATAATATAATAATATAATAATGATATGTAAATTATTTTGGAAATTTTACATTAATTATTTAACTTATTATTAAATTATTATTTCATTTTATAAAATAATTGAATTAAGAAAACATCAATTCCATTTTAACACATCGTATCTAGAATGATTATTGAATATTATAAGAGCTTAATAAATCATTATTAATGTTTCCTAAAAGAAATATTTATGATGAAAAAGGATTCAAAGGACGAATAAAAACATAGTAATTATAAAACTAGTGAAAATAATTAATTTTTTTTACACTTTATTATTGAAATAATAAATATTAAACAGATATATCAATAAAAATTAATTACAAGAGTGGAATTCAAGACTTTAAATAAAGAACAATGTTAGGAAATATAAAATTAATAAATATATTTTTCCATTATATGAACTAATAAAGGAAATAAGGTTTGGTATTTTATCTTAAATTTCTTATCATTGAGACATGTTTTAATGTTAGGAACAAATTTCATATTTTTATAGTGTATATACTACCAAATAATTTATTTATACATCATATATGATTTTATTCGTAGGATTTTTATTACCATATTATATTCAATAACCTAATGAAGTTATATAATAAAATTATTAAAGCTAAAAGGGGATTTCTGGACTCTATTCACATTATTTGGTAATAATATGTTATCATTATTTATTATCATTCATGAATGATATATTATAACATTTATAAATTTTATGATGTGTCTTACCCTTTATTAGGGTTATGTAATTTTTCACATAAAAATATACGTCCTATAAGATTCTAATGTATTGTTAAAATTTATTCTTTTAATAATAAATCCCATTTTTAATGGATTTTCCTACAAATATATGTTTTTTTTACATCCCGAAATTGTTATCATATCAATACTGGAAACTGAAAATATATCCACTTCCTATGTTCCTTTTTCTGTATTGTTTATTTTAAAATAAAAATTTCATTATATTTTTTATGAGGTATGTTTTTAGTAAGTTTATTTCAATATTTTCAAAATGTTTCTTCCATCTATTCAAAATGATAAATTTCATCATCGACTCATTTTTTTATATTTTTGAAATATTTTTTTCAAATAATCAATATTGTAGATTACTTTTAAAATTGAATGTTTTACAATTTTACTGACATCATTTTTAATTACTTATATAATTTTAAATTAATAGTACTAATGGTTCCTTAAAAAGTAAATGATTTAAAAACTGGTTCACTTATCAATTTCGATAACAATTATTTTATTTTAATGGATGTTTTATTTAAATAACTTATTTTATGAGTTTCAAATGTATTCTCTTTCCCTTCACAAATTTTTGTAATGTAATTTTTACTTAAATTTTATAAAAGATAAAAATGGGTTTTTAATTTTCACTTATATATAACTTCAAATTTTTTCCTTCATGATGTCATATTTTGATAACCATATATAAATTATTATGGAATGAATAAATTTTTAAAATGAGGCCTTTTTAAATCTTTTGATTTTTTATGTTAATGATATGTGTGTTTTTGAAGAAACAAAGTCTTTGTCTCTTGGTTATATAAGATTTGAAGATTATTATTTTTGAGTTTCACACAAATATATGGATGATGATTGTGGGGTTCTATATCAACATCGTATAAATTATTAATGTTAATATACCATTAAATAGGAAGGAATTGGTACAATGAGAATGTTTAGATAGGTGTGGGCATGATGGGTTTGCATACATTATTTAGGAATGAACATAATGAGTTTTTTGAAATGTGAATAATTATTTTTTCTCTAATCTTTTTTCCATTTTTTTTGTTCCACATTTACATGTTGTCCAAAAACTATTTCTATGGTTCTAACATGAATTTCTTCTACATGGGATTCAATATTTTTGATATAATTCTTTATTTATAAAATTATTCAGAAATTTATTATCATTATCTTAGGTTATATGGATATTGTGATGTGTTTTAGCTATCTCATATCATTTATTCCCCATTAATGATATATTTATGATATTATGTTACCATAACATGTTTAATTATTATCAATAAAGGTATTTTTATCCTTAATTTTGATATTTATGTTCTACTCGTGGTATCCTTCATTTCATGATATGTTATACACTTATTGATTTAATGAGAACTAACCATTCATTTGTCTCGAATCACTATGTCACACTAAAGATTATATCATGTGATAAATCTAGGAAAATATCCTCAGGAAAATTAAAAACAAAAAATGTTTTCAATTTTCCTAAAATATGATACATATATTCCTAATTTTGATGATTGTAAATCTATATATACATGGGAAGTGTAAAATATTTGAGATATATGATCTAAAATTTGATATTATTTCATTATTAGGTCATATTTATAACAGTTATATACAGTTTCTATCATAGAAGGGATTTTATTTGGGATATTGATTTATTTATTTATAGAAATTAGTTTTGATAACATTAAAAATAGGTTTAGAGATGCTTAGTAAAAATATCAGGGTTGAGTATCAGTATAGGATGATTTAATGAAATATTTTAATGGCTTCATTATATGGATTTACATAGTTATTCAAAGGTTTTTGTATATTAATTTTTGAAGGATGAACTTTAATAAATGTATATAAGTTAAATACAACTGAAAATGGATTTTGGGGTATTAACTCAGTCATTTGTGAGTTCACAACAAAAATTTGTAACTACACACATAATATAAAATTTGAATGGGATATGAATTGATAAAATCATATTTCATTTTTTGAATCAGTATAAAGAACTTATATCCTACTCACTATGAGGAGTGTAATATAACACATCATAAATTAACGTAGAATAAACTAAGACAAAAATAGGTTAAACTAAATGAATAATGGGACAATGTGATAATGTTCATGAATACGATTTTATGGTTGAATTAATTTTATAATTTTTATAATAACCACATATTTTATGTGTTTTATACCTCAAGTAAACCCTTTTGGTATTAGAAATCATTGGAACATGAAGGAATCAAGGGTACGAGTGATAGTGTGATGATTAACCCAATGAACAACCTATCAAAATTTGGGTTGTAATGAGAAACCTTATCATTACGAAAAACCATATATCATTGAATGTTATCACAACATGAACGTATTCAATGTATCAAACACACAAATGATAAGGAATATGATGTATCAATAAAGATCAATTGATAAAATTATGGATGTAATTTTTTTTCAATTTACTATATATAAAAAATGCTTGAAGAAACATGAAGGGAGATGATATAAGGAAACTAGTTGATGCTTTACTATTGGTAAAGGAGAACATTAAGAATACAAATATAATGGCAAAAGCTGTGTTTAGTTAACACACTGAAACATTATAGAATTCATACAATGGAACCACTAAAAATTAAATTTCTTATTATTGGATAACATTGGATTAATCAAGGTTAATTACATTATCTATGGACTGTTGATGATAGTAGGAAATCACAATATCCAATACCCAATGAGTGAGGAAGAACCAATGAAATGAAATCTGAGGAAGTGGATAGTGGTGATAAGGTTTCACTTACATTCAAACCCAAACCGGTGGTTGTCTTGATGTTTTTTCAACCATGTTTAATCTAGAGAGTTTTCTAAAACCAATAATTCACCACCATTAGTTAATTTTATTATATGGAGTTAATTTAGTGGTATGATTTTTATGTTTTTAAAAATAGACATTGGTAAATTCACAATATCCTCCTCCAAAGTAAGTAAATTTACATGATTTTTGAAGTATTATTTCCATATTCACTTTGAGCCTACAATAATATAATGAATTGGGAAAACACATACTAAATTAATAATGACCATATATATGTGCAAAGACAAATTTGAGTTTTCTAAAGATAAAACTAAATCATTCCAATTGGACTTAATATCGGGTTCTGAGATATATTTCCTTTTAATACATAGGGAAAATAAATGTTATATTTTTCAGTAGAGATAATATAATAAGGAATTTTAATATATTCACATCAAATAGCCCTTTATATTGGAAAGTATTAATTAAAATGTTGAGAAACAATATATTTAGGGTGAATAATATAATGACTTGAGCATTGGAAACATTTCGCATAAAAACTATGTTTTATAAATTTGTAACGTGATGCACCATATAAGAAGTTCACATCATATTTGATTGAAATTTTCAGTAAATTTATAATAAACAGTAAGATAACAGTCCATGAATAGTTGTTTCCTATAAAAGATAAATTATTAATATGAGTAAATATTGAAAATGTTATTAAAAATAAATTTTTATATATATATAATATATTTTATTATAAAAAATAATTTAAAATAATTTATATTTTAAATTTGATAATGTATAATTTATTTTCCTGTTCCTCACAACAAAATTAGATTAGGACGATTTTTTTAGATTTCTTAATAAAAAATTATTATGTTAATAGTAATGATATATTAATTTTTTATAATATAATCCCATTTATATGAAATATATGTTTTTAAAATCATTTCTATTTATATAATATATATTTTTAAGAGAAATAATGAAATTAAAAGAACAATGTGATTTCATTAAACCAGTGATTATTATTTTAGAAAATCAAGTCATGATTTATGAAACTTTTGTTATGCCTTTTATTTATTTAAATTCATGAATGATGAATTTTTTTTTGTAATTATTTTAAGGTAACATTATTCTTATTGAAATATTTATAACCTTCGTAATATATTTATAATCTATAAAAAGAAATTTTCATTACAAAACGTAAACATAATGTTTAAAAACAATCTTTTATTGAAAAATGGGGTTTTATGATTTACATATTACCATATTAAGACTGATTTCTATTCACATAGAATGTTTATATGATAAAATGATTCATATATTTGATATAATATTATTAATATTATTTAATATGACTATTTTAATTCATAGGTATAAAATATATTTCTTATTATTAATAATAATTAAATAACTCATTATTTTATTAATATCAACAGATATAAATTAAATCAATGAAATTGAAATCCTATAAATACTAAAACTAATATGAAAAATTGATAAATCAATATTTATATTACCTCATATTTAATTTATATTAAAATAAAAATCATTACCTTCTAAAAGTAAATAGTTAGAAATAGATAATTTTGAAAAAATGAAATTCTCAACAAAATCATCTTTTATATTTTTTCATATTTCAATTAAAATATAAGTTTGAAATTTTTATAATTTAATTTTGATAAAATAACACTATATTTTTAATCATAATAACCAAATTTACTTTTTAGTCAATTTATATTATTTTCTAAAAGGATTAATTTTTGTCTAATAATTTTGGGTATATAAAAATTATCCTTTCAATGATTGTATCACTATGTATGCATATCCATGAAGATATAAAATTTATTAAATTAGTGTGAAGATAAATTGATCATTAAAATTATGAATCTTGAAATATTATTTGAAAATTGAAAACTTATTCCAAAATGTTTTGATCTAAAGATAAATGTTACTTTATTTTTAAAATAATGTATATGGTCTTCTCTCCAAATAAATTTCATGTTGATGTTTAGTTTTGGATTTCCATATATTCCACGTATTATTAACTAGATTAATAATATTAAGTTTTATGGATTTTAAATTTACACCCATAATAACATTATCATATATAAATAAAAAAAAATTATTATGTTCATAAAAAAAGAATTTTACTTGTTTTTTTTTCTCAAAATAACATTTCATACATGTAGATTTTTTTGATAAAATTGTTTCAAAATTTGAAATAAGAAGGTTAAAATTACCTATTCCTATAAATTTTATATTCTTTTAATAAAATTAAATACAATGGTTAGAAATTAGTAGTCCTGGAAAAAATGTAAAAATAGTAACAAGTAATTTACTAAGGGGAGTGTACAAAAATGTTAAGGAAATATTTCCTAATCAATTATTATGGTGTGGATCAACTAAAAAAATACAAATTTTAAATAAAATTATTTTTTTAACCCTTAATTATTCACTAGTGCAATTAGAGTAATGAAATTTAATGGGTTCTTCCAAAACTACAATTTTACTCGCCTATAAAAAGGGAACAATTCCACTATGTCAAGACTCATCTATAATTTGAATTACTCATTTAAACTCTTCAATATTAATATTAGAAGACCAATTTACCCTGCAATTATATTCATATTCAATATTACATATCTTACACCCTTGAATTTCATAGTGACTTCTATAGAAAGATCAAGTATCCAATGTCAGTATTATCTCTTTTTTTACGTTTTTCTTCTAAATATAACTTTTAAAAACATCATATCACCAAAATATCATCCAAAATTATTTAGAATTACTATACTATTATATTTTAAAAATAATTGTACTAAACATAGTTATTCATTTCCTTCAATATATTAAAACCTTTGAATTTTAGTAATGTATGTTCATGGACTAGCACTTCCATTAAGAATCAATTTTTTCATGATTTTTATTATTTTAAAATTTTCATCAAATATGGTTCATCATTACTAAGTAATAAAAAACATATAATTATATTTCAGTTAAAATAATATCAGTTCAAAATATAAACCACCTTAACTATACTCACAAATCATGTTAATACGTGTTAATGTGTGGGTCAATTTAACCACTTACAAAAACAATTCGATAAACTCTATCACAGATGATGATGGTAAAATGATATGTAATATTATTTTCATATATTAATCTAATAATTATTTGAATATAGTTATTTAAATACTAAATAATGTATTTATCTTTTTATTAAAGTATGTTTTTCATTTTTTAAAATCACAGATATTATCCAACACTAGTATAATTTTAATTACCATAACTATTACACTTCTAAAATGATACAAGAAATTTATAAATACTTATAATATTATATAAAAAAATCTAATAAGGATGAAAATGTTTTTAAATTATGGATAATAACATCGATTTTATAAAATGATTGAAAATAGTTCATGTTATTCACACCTGATGGTAGAAATATGTTATAACTACCCAATATATTAGTAATAAATAATTTTAAATAAGGAATAAAAGAGGTAACATATATTAATATGGTTATAAAATAGCTGATTAGAGAATCAATGTTTTTTTACTAAATTTAAGAGTGTCATCAACCATACAAGGAATCAATGTAACTGTTTTTTGGCTTTACTTCTCTTCATTGAGAGATGTTTAAATATTATTAAAACATTTATTATTAATATGGTTTATATACTAAAAATCAAATATTTTTACATACATTAAAATTTAATAGAATCATATGATTATAAATATATTAATGATTTTTAAAACAAAAATTTCTATTGTTGTAATTGGTTTTTGTGACTCATTTCTCTTCCTTAGGTCATAATCATTCCTCATTGACAATTATCATCTAATATTGATATATTCAAAAATATCATTATTTTAGGATGTATATAAACATTATATTATGGTATTTCATATTTCACACTAATTTTTTATTCCTTTATGATTCAAATGTTTTATTATAAATAATTTTTGTAACGAATAATTCCAAACGCATTACTCAGATGAATTTTAAAATATTAAAAATATTTAATTCAACAAAATATTACAAGGGTATAGGCATCTTATGTTAAAATCCACGCCACTCTACCTGCTTTAAAATCCAAGTCTAGATGATGTAAAAATACAACAACAGCACATAATAATGCTAAAAAACCCCATACACCCAACTAAGTGTTGTTTTAGGGCTATCTCTCTATGTTCATTATGTAAAATGGGCCATTTCAATTTAAAAGTAATAATCATTTAAAAAATATTCCAGCTCATATTTTCAAAACACTAAAATTTGTTCAATATTATGGTTTTCTATTTCCATTATATAATGTCCCAAACTCCAAATGAATTAAACCATAAAATCCATTCTACCCACACCATGACATATTCCATCCAATATGACTGATTCTCCATGTATTAAAGTGCTATAATTAACTATTATGGTGTCTATTTAAACTTATTAAAGAAATAACATGTAATTCTAGAAGGCAGTTTAAGTATCAATTATGTTTCCCAATCCGTATAAGATGTTTCAACACAATTTAATATATATCAATGAATAATAAATATAAACTAGGAAAATTCATGCTGAAAATAAACATGAATGTAAAAATACATGGCATATTTATCATATAATTCCTAGCGCACGATTAACTGTAAATACCACATTTCATGACGCCTAATAAAGAAATAATAATTTAAAATTTTAAAATATCAATAACTACAAAAGACATGTGTATCACCCAATGTTGAAATTACATCAATAATCATAATCATAATCATAATAAAGTATAATCCCAAAACCATAGAATTTTAAATAAACATGGGTTTGTGACACAAAAGCATCGCTAATGACAACTTCCCAACTATTTACCAATTTCTAATACATTGTCCCTAAATAGTTAGTTAAAAAATATAATTCCACGATAGCACATTGTTTGATCTCAACCCAAGATCTACTTGTCTCATTCCCCAATATTGTGAGACAACATGCCTTAATCACCCCTCCAAATATACCATAAGTTTCTATGTAGTAGTGATTGTTTAAATGTTGTAAAATTGGGAGACTATAACCTCATATCAGAATAGAAGAGAGGATAAAAAATGTAACAATCAATAGTGGAAGCATTTATAAATAAATAGAACAAATAAAATGTAGATGTGTAACAAATGACTCTATAAATATGCAGCAGAAGATATAAACTAAACAACTAAATATAATAACAAAAGTCCTAATTTGTAGTTTCTGGAACATTATTCATGGAATGATAATAATAAATAATTATAATTTATGTAACTTAATTCTATACAATAGTAAAAAAATAAAAAAATGGAAAAACCACACCAAAGTTATCTTTATCCAAAAATTGATCCACTTGTCCTATGATAAAACTATCAAATCCTATGAACAACCAATAACATGGAATTTTCCATTAATCACACATATAAAACATAATATTCTCCTATATAAAAGACATCTATATAAGGTCAAGTGAAAAAAAAACATAGTAGTCCATCACTAAAGGTTTCTGCATGTAATTTGAGTTGTGCTTGGTACTGAATTAAGTGAAGGTAAAAGTAGAATAAATAAAGTAATGCTGAAATAAAAAATATGACCTATAAAGGTTCTTATGGGACACTTGACATCTCTACCTGTTTCAGATCATTTCATAGAGGAATGTATGGAGAGTCACTATATATATATTAGAAATATATATATACTATAAAATTACATATTTTGCATCCACCTATATAAACCATGTGTATAAGGATTGCTAATTAACATATACATAGAGTACTAGTATTGGGTGGACTGGTTTGTAACTCACATTATCCACGACCAATCAAATGAGTCTATATCTCAAGAAAAATGGTTCATTCACTTCATCCCAATAAGAGAAGGAGACATAGTACAACAAATTATGGGATAGTAAGCGATCCATTATGTAAATACACTAATCATAAAAAGTGGTTCCTTAGCCAAATGAATATATAGTATCACTTTTGTGAGAAACCAGGGACTCAATTCTGAATTTATGGTTGTGTCATTATCCTTAATTATCATCACCCCTTATCATAGTACATAGACTCAATAAATTTGAATTCATTTATATTGTAAGGCATGAGGCATACACTGTCATGAATCTCATTTATGAATCACTTATTGGAATATTATGAAGGAACAATCACATTTAAATTTTCATATACAAGGAACTACCTCTTATATATCACTTTAGTCGTGTTCAATTCCATTTCATGCATTAAAATTCAAGTATGTAATTATATTCCATAAACAATATTCCTTGTTTAACCATCACAATGAAATCAATAATCAATCCCTTGAAAAAAATTTATTTTTTATGAAAGGAAACACATCATGCATTATCCATTTCATTTAAAATAACCCATTAATTTTATAAGAACATGAAAAATTCAATTATAAGGCACAAGTGACAATTGTAAGTGGGATGGTCCATTAATTTAAACAATAACATTGTATTGTATAATCCTGCCTATATAAAACCTTCCCATCAAAACTAAGGAATGAAAATTTAAATCAAATGGATTGTGGGATAAAATTACTATTGACATGCCCAACATGGGAATTGCATTCATTTCCAATTACATAAGTAATAGAGGAAACACCAAAGAGGTGGTTTAGGTTTCATTTTACAATCATTTATCTTGGGAATACTCATTTAGTGTTCATGATAAAAGAAAAAAGGTGTTCATAGAATTTTGAACCAATTAGTCTAAATGACCAATTCTAATGGAAATAACAATGGGGTGACCATATATGATATTTGAATAATTTAACCTACTAAACCAGACTCAATAAACTTGTATCTTGGTGGAATTGTATGTTATAAATTATATAATCAATATAGATAATATACTCTGAAAAAGATTGGAGTGGAATGAAAACATAATTAAAATTTTCCACAACTCCAAGGAAAAATTATTTGACCATATATAGTGAAGATGTAAATGATTACATACATGATATTGGACTCATATTCAAAGCAGGCTCAAAGAGGGTATGAAATGCTCTAATGCCCTGAAAATGGGACAAATGATCATGCACCTAACTAGATGATCAGATTCGAAAAAAACTTATATAGGAAGTATGAATGAGGTTACCCATACCATTAGAAATTAAATTGTTCTGATGGATTGAAGAACATATGCCAGATAAATGTGTTTTCAAGGATATAAGGTTGAAGACATTTGAAGTCTATGTGAGGAAGAATCCACTATGATCCCCTATGGGAAGAACAATAAAATGAAAATGGGTTCTAATAATTAATGTATCAAGAAATAGATATTTAACCGCACAATATCTAGGTGCATGTTCTGAAAGAACGATTTGGAAATCCAATTATAAACCATGCTTAGGCCAAAACCGAGTGCCTCCCTATTCACGGTTGACTTGCACAGTTTCTCAAAATATGTGAAAACCATGATAAAATCAATTAACCCAAACCTACTGTTCTTATATGGTAATGTTCCTAGACTCACATGGTTTCAATGCTACCATGTGGCCTATCTGTTTTTCTGTATTCACCTAGAATATATTATATAAACAATTCAGCATGGGTGGAACGATATCTCCAATCCATGTTACATATTCTTTAGCCCATTTTTTCTTGAACTCTTGGCTCTGAACAAGCACTAAACGCTACTCGGAATGTCGTTAGGCCTTAGAACAAGCTTAAAATTCTTTAAAAAATTCATATCAAAAAATTAATTGTCCTTTCATTTATGAAAATAGGGTTCGTTAGAAAAACTGATGTTAAAACTAAAAAACATTAATTTAAAACCCTAATTTTTTAGTACTGGAATATAGGTTAATCCAATAGTTCCATAAGATGAAATAAAAATTTCTTTGGTCAGAAATGTTTCAATATTTATTATATATTAGGATTGATTATCATTATCATATGATTCATTACTCTTATTATTATTGATTTATACTCACACCAAATATTTTTGTTCTAGTGAGGGAATAACGAATAAATAATGAAAATGAGGTGGTGATAGTTTTTCCAATTTTTGGAAACATATAATTTCAGAATATTTTTATGAATTCATTCATATATTGAAAATTTATATCACTATTTTTGATAAACCCAATGTCATGATATATAAGTTTTTAAAAATTTATGAATATGGTGATGATCTCATCCCAAGCCTATAATTCATCTATAATTGAGGTTTGTGGAAATTTTCACCTTGTAATTCATTTTATTCACCCAGTTGTATAATATTATGAGATTTAGATACATACTCCCACTAACAATGAGATAAGTGGGAGCCTCACCCAGATGCACTATTACTAGTTGGGGTCAATGTTACTGGCCATCTCCATTTACAACATTGTAACAATCCAAGAAACATTTTCAATATTTACTTCTATAGAAAAATAATTTAAAATATGTGAAGATAGAGTTGGATAAAAATATGAGATGAAATGAAAGAATAATTCCTGAAATATAAAAAAAAATAAAATTATGGAAATAATGTGATGTATATACAAAAAACATTAAAAATTATAGATCACTATATAAATGATTTGAGATATAAGAAATTAATATAAATTTTATGTGGTCACATATATAGTGTAAGGACTATATAATTATTATTATAAATAAATCTATACGAGACACATAGAATAATATCTATGTAATTAGTATAATCACTAAAAAACATCAATCGTGAAAAAAATGATTTGAATGGGTGGGAACGTAATTTGTATATGTGTGGGTATGAAAAGCCATTCGAATCCCAATAAATTATAGTTAAATATATCATATATATAACACCTAATTTTTAATAGAATATAATCCTTTTTTATTCAATAAAATCTATTTACAAGATTGAAATTATTTGATTCACTGAAATTACAATTAGAACTTTTTCTAGAAGATTCAAAGTAATATTTTAATAGATTATGACATCAACTGTTTTTTGACAATACATACTATAACGAAACATTTCTCTACAAAAAGTTTATGTAGTGACCATTTTTTATAGGTTAAGTATATGAAAAATTATTATACTTCATGTTCAAATAAAAACGATCAGCCCTAAATTTTGACAGTCTAGAAGAAATAATAACTAGTTGTTTGAAATTCGTATGGTATGGTATCCTTTTAATATGAACCAATGGTCCTCATTGAACTTCACATTTCATTTAAAAAATGGGAGTAAAGCTCAGGGAAATTTTTTTATTTTTCTTTGAAGTGTACAACAATTTTTTCTTTACAGATGAATCATTATGATGTTGTAAAAAAATTCTGTAGACTTGGTCAAATTTAACCATGTACTAAAAGTTAATATACATTACTATAAATAAATCCCATAACATGATTTTTGGATGAGTTATTTACTAGAGTAATTAAGTTTGGGAATGTTTATTTTTAATGATCCAATTCTTCATGAGAAGGTGTTCCAAAATTAATTCCCCCAAGTAAACATTAGGCTAAAATTTAAAAATTTTGGTTTCCACTCTTGTAATAATTTAACTATCATTGCTCATCCACATAAGAATTATTTTAGAGGGGGCTAGTAAAAAATTTGTATGAAAACCATTTAAATATCCCACATATCTTTTTTATAGAGCAATGCCTATATAAATCTCATATATTAAAATATATTTTATTTTTTTTTGGAATTGAACCAATAATATGAGTATTTTGATATTATATCAAATTGTATCACCCTAAAATTATTTTACACTTATTTTAACTATTCTTTAATCTTATAAAATTTATTCTAAGGATGTATTATTTGTGAAGGATCCCTATTATGGTTACTCAACCCATCTAAAGTACCCAAAAGACCTCATTGTATTCCTTTCAACAATGTCAAAACCATAAAATTCCTACTCTATCAAGGCCTCAACCAATTCCATTTGGATTAAATCACTATAATGATACATATTTTTATGAATCACATAAATCATATCTTTATTTGATAGTATTAAATCAATATTGTTTTTGAGATCTCCCAATCATGGACCTCATTAGCTAGTAGAGCCCTTAGGGAACTATCAATTATGTCTTTCATAGATAAGGATTGTCCCTATTCATTCATAACCACTAATACATTACCTAGACAAAAACAACAATCATTAGTACTCTATGATGATCCCCATAGACCAAATATTTCTACCAATTCTACATGATTACATGTGTTATTCTTTAGTTAATTTCTTCAAGGGATAGATTTCCCAACACCTCTCACTTAAAAATTTTGGGTTTCAACTATGTCCACTAAGAACATGGTTGGATTAATTATTTTTAAACATTTTATAATCATAGAGTATGAGATAAATATATATGATATTCCAATATGGAAAAAATCCATCTCTTGTCCATTGGTTTATATAACCATTGATTCAAATCATACATCTTTTTATGATTCAAATATATTAAAAATAATATGGAAATGCGTATGACATTGAGTAAGAACTAAAATAACTTTAGAAAATTTCATATTTCATGTTAATATATAAACAGAAACACATATGAATGTATTAAACAAACCACTTATTATACCATTTGAATAATTATTCTACTTTAAATGCAAATAAACTTCTTATATCTACTCATAGTCATCTAGACAAAGAAAATATGACACGTTGATCATGGATACACAAACTAAAAAATCATTTCAATTGTCCATGATTCACAGACTCAAAGGTATATTCATTAATCATATATATATATGTAATAGAAAAGAATGATTTTGTAATATTTTGATGTCATTAGATGGACCCATAATAGTTTTTTTGGCACAAACCAAAAGGTACAAAATGTTCTGTTAATTGAACCAAAATAAATAGATTTTTCTTCCCTTAATATGAAATATAGTTATATGGTCTCATGTTATAAATGAAAAGACCATAAATCACATTGAATCCTTATATGGTAATAAATTTTTTAATGTCCTATTATATGGTATATAACAATAGTATAACTGTAACTCCCCAACCCTAGTTACACAGAGTCGATGCATTATTACATAACATTAGAATGAACACAAAAGTTCATGTCTGAAAAGACTGATTAGTTTAGTAGCCATGGAAATAATAGATACACTAATGTGTTTTACATTACATTATAAAATGAAAAACTACAACAACATACTCTCCATAGGACACACACATATATATTATATATTCTCTGCAGGTCAGTCAAAATATTCTTCTTCATATCCTGGGAAAAATAAAACATATAATGGGGTGATCTCATTTGATAAGTAAGTATAAAAATATAGTGGAAACATTATTAAATAAGAAAAACCCATTAAGTCAATGTAATACTAAAAGAAAAGACTTTTAAACATGAACTTATGCATAATATTGAAAAGATAAAATCAAATAATTCCATTTTCATATTCACATGGATATTCTACTAGTCGAACAACCAACTTCTATATCAATAGCCACATTTATAATGATGGAATGCATAATGCCAGAATTCATAACCACATAGTCAATGCCTTGTGCCAAGACTACAAATAATAATATTTCATGTCCTTGTGCCAAGACACTAGTTTGTCTAATGAGACCTACCGATGCATCGAGGAGCTATACCGAGCTCCACCCGTCACTTACTAGGTCCAATGCATTCCTCATATGAAAAGGAATAAACATAACATAAAAATTCTTATTAAAAAAAGAATATAAAAAGTAATCACTTCAACCATAAACCATGAATGGTATAAAAAATAACACATCCACAATCAGACATATCACAAAACCATCAATATGGATGTTTAGTATCATAATAAATCGATTTTGAAAGTGTTGGGTAAAACAATAGATAATATTTTTATTAAAATGGGGGATATTGTTGAGAACAATACTCTATCTCGTTACAATGAATTTTATGCTCACAAATACCCTTAGTTGTTTTCTAATGATTTTATTTTAAGTGTATTTATATAATTTATTATTCATTTTATTTTTATTACTAGAAGAAAGATTTAATTTATTGATCAATGCTAATTAATTGATTAAGTATTCATATAACATGTTCTAGAAACTCTAATCATGATCTACATATTCGGGAACTGGTTAAGCATGTTTGGGAAACACTATTCATACCCTATGTGGAGAACCATATAGTAATGATGGAATTCACTGTATACTTTATGAGATATCAGAAATGTATGGTTAAACAACCATATGTTATCAGAAAACTATGGAAGAAGAACCCTATGTTAGGAAGGAACACTACGTTTTGGATATTGTAAATGTATCGAATAAGAATCATACGCCTTTTTTAGATGTTATGTTAGTTTCTCAAAAGTATGGTTCATCAGCCATACTTTTGTGAACAACCTTACATTTCATCAAAAAAGTTTGGATCATGTACCTTTCGTTTGGATGCTTATAAAAGTATGTATCATTTATCATACGTTTGAATGTTAGAATCAATAGTATGGATGATCAACCCTACCTTTTTATCAACCTTACATTTGTGATATATTTTACATTTAAAAGATGCATGATATAAAGTTAAACATTACGTTTGGTGTCATTGAATTAATGTTGATATTATTATGCAACGGTCTACAATTGAATTTTTAGGCTGATTTCAAGCCCGATTAAAAACTGATTTTAATATGTCTCTTTTATGAATTCAATTTCTTTTATCAATGATTCGACGAATTAATTTAAAAATAGATTTTCATGAAGAATTTTCAAAGGAGTAACGATTGCTCTGTTATTTTGAATATTTTAAATATTGCGAGTCAGAAGGTGACTTTTTTGGATCTGACATTGCATATCAATTTCTTGATATATTTGTACTATTTTGAAATTCAATATATACGATGTAAAAGGTCAAAAACAAGAACATTAGAGATGATACTATTATGATTTAAAAATTCTATTACACAGTAACGTTGATACAATTGAGATAATAGAGGCTTAAAGATATGCTGTTAGGAAGAGTGAAAAAACACTGTTTATTGAAAAAGAAGAAACACGATAGAAGACTCACTCATTCGACATCGTAGACATATTGTGAATCTACAGCTTCTGAAGTTGCGAATTATTTTTCTATATCTTCTAAAACATGATCGACTTAGAATGACTCTATCTTTAAGATATTTATTTATTTAGATGATGATCTAACTAATATCAATTGTATTCTGTTGCAATTTTGATGAAAAACTGGAATTTATATTCAAATAACATAAAATTATTTTTATCTTTAGTGAAAAGCTTCTCGTACTAAGATTTTTAGGTTCTGTGATTGAACCAGAAATCACTGTTTAACATTATATTGTGAATGTGTCAACTGCCTGTACTCAGTTTTGGAATGTCCTATTGATAAGAGGACCAGAGTGTGAAAATCACCATTCTCGTGGAGTATATCATCGGTGGAGTGGACTATGGGCCTTCTGTTCCCCAAACCATTATAAATGGTGTGTCCATACTATTTTAATTTCTCCTCCATTAATCTATATGATTAAACTTAAAAGAAAAAACATGATCTCCCAATGAGTTTGTAAAAGACACAATTCACCCCCTCTTGTGTATATTTTGTATAACCTGATTCAACAATTTGTATTAGAGGAGGAGCTTTCTGATAATTCCTTAACATGTTGAAAGTGATTAATGATTATACATAGACAATGATGACCGATACAAGAGATGGAATGTCGATGGTGATAACACCATAATTAAATGAAGATAATTAATGACGCTGAAAGTTTAGAATGATAAATTATCTGAAAAACCTTAGATATAAAGTTTATTCTATGATTCTGACACCATATAAAATACCTGAAAATCCTGAGACATGTAGTGCAGCTACTGAAGAAGAATATGATATAAACAAAATGGAAGTGAATTCGATTATATGTGGTCTAGGAACTAAATAATTCAACAGAGTATCTCAATTCCTGATATCATATGAGAGGTGGAAAAATATTGTTGTTTCATATCATGGAAATGACAATATCAGGAAAATGAGATATGATACATCTAATCTTAAATTTGATACATTCAAAATGTTTGAAGGTGAATGAATTACTCAAATTATTGGACGATTATTATAAATTGTTGAAAATATAACAACATTGGGAGAACCAATCAAATTAGAATACCAAGACATAAAAGTACTGAGAGTACTACATACTAAATAGAATGGAATCTCTATTGAAATCAGAAACTCCACACCTGTCAAAAAATTAACTATGAGAGAGTAGATTGGAACACTAATGATTTACGAAGCCGAAATGAAAGATGAAGAAAATGAGCATAAGGTTTTTTTCATGAATGATGACACTACCATAACAGATTTATCACAAAGTAATATTACAAAGATAAAGAAAAAGGAAATAATGGTGAAATGTGAATTTTCTGATTCATCAAATTCTGATGTAAAACTAGATCAGCTAGCTAGAAAGTATTGTAAATTCTATAGAAAGAATAAAATCTTTAGAAAATCCTTCAAAAAGGATGAAAAGGATGTCAGATGTTATGATTGCAAGAAAACGGGTCACATCAGACCTGAGTGTACTAAGTTAAAAGAAGTCAAGAAGAAGAGTTCCTCAGAATGAATGATTATGAGAAAAAAATATATGAAAGTATTAAAAGCAACATGGATTCTGTCTGAATACTCCAATAGCTCTTTAGAATCAGACTTAGAGAAGGAAAAAGTAAATCTGAAAGCCAACTTCTGATTTATGGAAGAAACAAATGAGGTACAATCATACTACTCTTATAATTATAATTTTTACTCTATTTTGGAACAAGCTATTCTAATTAAAAACACGATGCCTAAGGTAGATTTTGATAAAAAAATATGATTCTATTTTTATGAAGCAGAAGTCTTTAAAGATCATTCAAAAGGATTTTTTATATGAAAGAGATAAAATACTGAAACATATTTAGGTGTTAACTAATAAATATAATTCAATTGACACTAACTATACATATTATGAATCAAAGGTAAAAATAGTGAAAATGAAGTATAAACCTATAAAACTAAAGCCCTGGTTTTTACCATTAGATAAAATGAATGATTTTTAATTTTTAGTAAAGGTTTAAAACTAGAGCTGTACAAGAAATATTTTGTTCTATGAACAAAACTATTAAATTATTGTTTTTGTAAGACATGTGGACATATTTCTAAATACTGTTTCAGAAGACATTATTAAATTAGTGCCAATAAAAAAACTTTTGTATCAAATAATTTATTTTATTCTTATGAAATTAAAAAATATAAGAAAGTCTGGATTACTAGATCATTACTAGCTAACACTCCTAGACCCAACAAAATAAGGGTACCAATGAAATTTGTTTAAATGCCTTCTCAAGAAGCAGGTCACAGAAGCAAAAAAATACATATGGTATATGGACAGTGGCTGCTCAAGTCCAATTATTGGAAGCTCATCGAATTAAACTACACTAATTGAGAATGATGGTGGATTAGTCACTTTTGGTGACAATGAAAATGTCATGATAAATGGAATTGGAACAGTTAGAGATCCAGAAGCTGTCTCAGTCAATAATGTACTTTATGTACAAGTACTAGCACAATCTTAGAAGTATCTCTCAACTCTGGAATGTTGTTTATGTTTATTATTTCTCTATCAATTGATGTTCTATTTTTAAAAATAAATTTCATAAATTTAGAGCACCTATAACTGATAATGTGTATACCCTGGATTTTAATTCCTTGTGAAAACAACAAGTAAACTTCTTAACTACTAAGATAAATGAATCAAGGATTTGAAATAATAGACATATACATTTAAATATATATTCTTTAAATATGTTATCCAAGAAAAAGGTTGTTTCTGATTTTCCTAGTCTCGAGTTTTAAAGTGATAGATTTTGTGATTCATGTCAACATGGAAATCAGCACAAATCATCCTTCAAATCTGTTAACAAAATTTCTACATCTAAACCGCTAGAACATATCCATTTGGATTTTATTGGATCTTAAATAGTAGTAAGCATAGATAGTAAACTATATTTATATGCTTTAATTGAAGATTATTCTAGATTTACATGGATTATCTTTTTAATATTTAAAAATGAAGCATTTAAATTATTTGAATGATTTTGAAAATATGTTCAAATTGAAAAAGGTTTTAAAATAATTTCATTATGAAATAATAATGGTGGATAATATGGGAATGTAGAATTAAATTATTTTTTCTCAAATATGGGTACTAAATATACCTTCTCTACACTAAGAACACCACAAAAAATTGGAATAGTTAAAAGAAGAAGTAAGACTATACAGGAATTGGCTAGGAAAATGCAAAATGGAGATATTATTCCTACCAATTCTTGGGCAGAAGCTATATGTATGTCCTACTATATATTGAATATATTTTTAATTATACTAATTTTAAGAGGACACGCTATGAACTCTATGATAATAGTGAACCAAGGGTAAATTAATTTAATGTTTTTTGATGCAATTTTTACACCTTAAACAATAAGGAAAATCTTGGTATGTTTGATCCAAAATCTGATGAAGTAATTTTCATAAGATATTATCTTACTTTCAAATCATGTAGAGTTTTTAATAAAATTTCATCGATTTTTTATGAATCAATTCATGTGAAATGTGAAAATTTTGATCCCTTTGAGAAACAGACAAATCAAATAGATGAAATTGATTCTAATGATTACATGATAATTGAAAACCTGAAAGATGAATTTTAAAAATATATAAATAAAATTTAGTCCAGTCCAGATGAACATGACACCTATGAACCTATATGTATACTACCTATAATGTCAAGGACCCTAAAAATCACCCTATTGAAACTATAACAGGAAACATAAAAACAGTAATAAAAATTAGAAGGATCATAGGAAATCTTGTTGAGTTTTCTACCTTTCTAACCTAATTATAACTAAAGTCTATAAAATAAGTGTTAGATGATTAATGTTGAATGATAGCAATTCAAGAAGAACTAAACTAGTTCAAAAGAAATGAAGTCTTGAAGTTAGTTGGAAGACCAAAAAGTTATCCAGTTATAGAAACAGAATGGGTCTTTAGAAATAAACATGATGATCAAGGAATAATAACTAGGAATAAAGAAAGACTAATTTCTAATGGATATAATTAGGAAGACGCTATAGATTTTGATGAGAACTTTTCACATGTAACTAGATTAGAATACATTTGAATCCTTTTATTTTATGAAACTCCAATGAACAATAAATTATTTTAGATGGATAATAAGTCTTCCTTTTTAAAAGGTTACTTAATAGAGGATGTTTATGTTGAACACCCTCTTCGTTTTGAAATTCACAAAAAACAATATTATGTTTTTAAACATTTTAAATCTCTTTGTGCCCATAAACAAGAACCTATAGCTTTGTATGAAGTATTAATCTCTTTTGTTTTGAAAAATGAATTTATGGTTGGAATGGCAGATCCAACACTATTTAAGAAAACTAAAAATTCTAATATTTTATTGGGTCAAAATTTATGTTGATGATGTTATTTTTGGATAAGCTAATAAATCTCTTTATCACGAGTATTCAAATATAATGTAATTTTATTTGAAATTAGTATAATGGTATAGTTAAATTTATTTTTAGGACCTCAAATTTACCAAAATGATTTTGGAAATGTATTAAATCAAATCTAATACAATACTGATTTATATAAAAAAACATCAACATGAAACCAACAATACATATACAACTCATATTTGTACTAATATAAATCTTGATTTGGATGAAATTGGGAAATTAGTTAACAACAAGTTATATAGAGGTATGATTGGTAGTTTATTATATCTTACTGTTAGCAGGCCAGATATATTGTATTTAGTATGAATTTGTGAAGATTTCAATAAAATTCTAATAAATCCAATTTAACTGTTGTTAAAAGAATATTTATATAATTAAAAGTAACTGTTTTCAATATCTTCCTTATCCAAAAATGTCTAATTTTAATATAATTTCATTTTCAGTGGCAGAATTTTGGAGTATTAGATTAGATAGGAAAATCACTTTAGGTACATGTCACTTTTTAGTAAAATACTTAGTATCATAGTCAAGTAAGAAACAATATTCAGTTTCCCTGTCAATAGCCAGGGTAGAATAAGTGTCTTCTGGCAGTTACTATGAATATGTGTTGTAATTGAAAATCACCCTTATGGACTTTGAATGAAATTTTAATAATTAACCTATTTTATGTGATAATGAAAGTGCAATTAAAATTTAAAAAATTCTATTAATCATTCTAGGACTAAGAATATTAATATCAGATATCATTTCACAGGAGACCATGTTCTTAAATAGGATATATTCTTTGAATTTATAGGTACAGAAATTCAAATAGGTGATATTTTTAATAAACTGCTTCCCATAACAATGTTTTATTTTATTGAGGGTGAGCTAGGTTTATTTAGTTTTTATAATATTTTATTTTATTCATTCGATTATGTTATTTCTATTTTTTTAATATTGTTCTAAATAAATTAGTTATTTGTTTTTCAAAATTTAAAATTTTTTATTTTTATTATTTTTATTTTTATTTTTACGAAAACAATTTTATTTGTTTGTAAAATTTATGTAATGATTATTGATAAAATGGGAGTCATGGATGTAAGAGCACTTTTGAATTCTGAATCATTTCATTTCTACCATATACCATTTCGAGCCCACGAAGCATTATTGCTATTTTTCAATCTGACTTAACCTTCGAAACCCTAATCCTTTTTTGAGCCTTCAGATATTTACGACAATAATGGCCAAGACCAAGAGAACCGATGAGGCTTAGACTAGCATTGTCAAGAGGCAGCGCTCTAAAGGAAGGAAAATTTAGCAAGGAAATGTCATAGATCTGGAATGATTATGTCCGATAAACATATTGTTGAAGCTGGATCTTGCATTTCAAAACCTCAAACATACTTTTAATAGTGAGAAAATTGTGTTTTTATATGAGTTGGAGCTTCGTTATTTCATGAAATCTATTCAGTTTAGTCTGGGGGAAGATAAAGATTGCATGATAGAGAAAATACAAGACAATGAGTTATTTATCTTATCTGTAGAAATTGATCAGATTCTAAACATCCCTTGTTAGGTAGTTTATCATTTTTACTTGAAAAATATTTTGGATAATGTACATAAATCTAAGGATATTATTTCTTTTCTGTTTGGATCAAAAAATATCCAGAAAATGTTTGTAAAGGACTTCGAATTGGAAAAGATGATATTGGTTATGTTTGTGCAAACTAGGATTGCACTAAGGATGTTTGACATGGAAAATATTCATTATCCAGAAATGTATTTAATGTTTTGGCAGATGAGTGATATTTAATTAGACATTCTGAGTTACATGGTGAGGTATCTTAGTTACTATTTCCTACCAAAGGCAATAATGAGTTTTTATCCTTTTGGAATATTTATCTCAAAAATTATGTTTAAGAAATATATGATATGATCAGGGGATCCTCGGTGATATGCCACCATATTAATATCCTTAATTATGGTACTTTGTGAAAAAGTTGATATTTCTAGAGCACTATCAAAGGAAAAATGTTGTATGTTGGAGCTGATGAGGATGATGAAAGTGCTCATGCCCAACCAGGAAATTCAAAAGATGGTGTAGCTTACTCTAGAACAACTGCAGTATCACAGGGGATACATTTTGAAGCAGTAGATCCTTGAGAAGATGAGGAAAGTAAAAATGAACTTCATAGGTTAATACATCGAGTGACTCAAGCTGATGAACAGACTACTCAAGCACTTGTAGATAAAACTGAACCTATTCTGAGCTACAGATTCATTAGAGACAATGGAGTACAAGAAAATGCCCAAGAAATAGCTTCTCAAATTTAGATGACTCCTCAAGTTGAAAGAGGATAGGAGGATTATGAAGAGGTAATAGTTACAGCTAATGTTGAAACTATTGTAAAGGCTGCAGTAGAAACTAAAAAAGAAAAAGAAAAGTATGTCGTGCTTCGTGAAGTAGAAGTGGCCAATCCTCATATAATTCAAGATGAATTTTTTTAGAAATCCCAATGGAGTAAATGGTTATAGAAGATTCTCATGAGGATATTCCTCCATAAAATTATTAATTTCATGATGAAATTTTTTTTGATGTTAATAAAGAGGTGTTGAATGAGGATTTTTAAGTGGAATAATCTGGGAAAGTCTCTGATGAAAAGTCAGTGGAAAACTCTGATCAGGAGGACGATAAAGAAAAATATGATGCAAATTTATTTCCTTTAGTGTTTTTGCATCAAGTACAAGTTGATGATGAAAATCAAGCACATGGTGCCTCTGATTCAGTGAATAATGAAGTAGATGAGTTGTACATGAATCTATCATGTGTGGATTATGAAAATGATACTCTGAGAAGTTTTTAGCAAAAGAATAGTTGAAATTTCAGAACCTAAAATCTAGTTCAGTTTCAGAGTAGGAAGTTGAAGTATTTTAAAAGTAAATGTTAAATGAAGTTGCAATGTCTAAATTAGATATGGTTATGAAGATAGATTTTACAGAATTTAAATCTTTCATGGAGCAACAATTTGCATCTATCAGACCAGGAGAGGCCAGTACTTTAGGTACTTAACCTGATTTAATCAATATCTTTCAAGTTATCATTGTATCAATGAGCAATATGAATAATAGATTGCAGGACCTTCAATGCAATAGTGCCCCTTTTTTCGTTCTATTAGATAATCAAAAGTTTTTAGTTTACTATTTTACCTCAAGTGAACAAAGTATTTGAACTATACTGACTCAGTTCACAGCAAAGTTGACTCTGTTTATGGAGAAGGAAGAGAGGCTACATGTGTTTTTCAGAGTAAATATGATATATGATATTCATATGACTCAGGAAAATAGAAATATTATTATCAATCTCAGAAAGGGAATCATGAGAAGGCTAAGGGAGAAGTTGACATAAGTAAAGGCCATAGTTCAGAGGAGATAGACCCTATCTCATACAGTAACCACACCCTGCTTCCTGTGTTCATCATGATTGTAACTGTTACATATTTTCAATGAAATTTTGTTTCATTCCATATTTTTTTGTCTCTATTAGTTTTATAGTCTTTTTTAGATATGTCCGTAATCTAGATTCACTTATTGAAAAATAATTAATAATATAATTTAATTATGTTTAGATCTAAATTAACATGTGTTCTCTCCAATATTATATCATATTATTTTTTATCACAATATGGGGGAGAAATTTTGAAAAACCCATCATTTTATTATAACTATTTCACATTGTACATTAATTGTTCTAATTTTTTTTCTTTTTATTGGGGGATAAATTTGGATAAACATTATTTTTATAATTTATTTTAAAATTTTATTTTTATTTCCCACTTTAGAAAAAGGGGAGAAATTTATTTTTAATTATAACACAATGTATATTTATTTTTGAAAAAATCATGTCAAAATTAAATACAGTTTTATCTAAGAAAAATACTAAAATATATGAAATTAATTTTGTTTGTTATTTTTATTTATTATTTTATTGTTTTTGTCATCATAAAAAAGTGTGAGATTATTGAGCAAGTGTTGTTTACAACAATACATAATTTTTTTATTTAAAAGGTGGAGATTTTTTAGAGCAATACTCTTTTTTTATGATGATTTTTATGCACCAAATAACCATTAATTGTTTTCTAATGATTTTATTTTCACTTCATTTCAGGAATTAATTATTCAATATATTAGTTTTACAAGAAGAAATATTTATCTTCCTGACCAATGGGAAATAATTGCTAAAGTATTCCCGTTAGCGTGTTCAGGAAACACTGACCATGTTCTACATATTCAGTAATTGCTAAAGTGTGTTATGAAAACATTGTTCATACCTAATTTGGAGAAGCGTAGAGTAAGGAAGGAATTTGGTGTTTACTTTTTGAGATATCAGAAAATTATGGTTAATCAACTATACGTTATCCGAAAAGTATGGAAGAAGAACCCTATATTAGGCCTGCAAATCATTTCTTTTTCATTTTCTAAAGCCGGGTTAAAGGGAACCGGACCCCAACGTACAACAAGCATTCATAGACGAAACTTAAACAAACCAGAACAACACAACCTTACATATCATAATAGCCATAATCGTCTCCAAAACCCAAGCAGGATTCCTCCGCACCCGTAGTCGACTCCCACTCTGGGTCCCTCCAATAGTTGGCACTTTGAACCCTACTTCTAAGCTGTTCCAGAACAGGCCGTTCAGGAGAGGCATCAACGTCCACTCTTCCTGTTTTCAGAGCAATCACTACCCCCACTCCGCTTAGAAGCTGATCCGGTCCTCAACGGCGACTGAAGATGCGAGTAATCCTTCCACACCCTTCTTCTTGTTTGAGTAGGCATAGGTTCGCCGCTTGTATCTATTACATGGGTCCCTCTCTTGACAATATCACTGAAAGAATTCCCAGCCAGCTCACTCACAGTCCCTGTTCCTCCCCCAGAGTTCTCCTCTTCTCCACTATGTTGCTCCCTCCGAGAAGAAACCGGGCGTTCGAGATTATCCAGCCTCTGAACTGTATTGCTGATTTCCACTAAAGGGAGACGTCCATCTTCATTCGGAGATTTTCCCACAGCACTGGACAAGGCCGCATTCCCTTTTCAATCATTGCTCCTACTCTTGCCCCTCCTTCTCTTGGGCGAGGTGTTACTTCCATCCAAGCATAACTCCTTGGCAGCCTCCACTTGGTCCCAATTCCGGATATAAGTCTCATTTCTTGTTGATTCCATACCCTCCTCCCCACCTCTGGAGACACTATTTGGAGCCGGATCAACATCACCGTTACGAAGGCATTCAAACCTGTTGGATAAAGCAACAAAAGGCTTGGCCATTGGATCTAAACCTCTAGAACCTTCTGTGTAGGGAACCTGAAAAACATGATTGGTACTCACATCCCCCAATGTCTGAACCAAATCAGCTCCGCGTCCAGCAAGCATCCATTCCAACGAATCTTTAGCACCTTGGTCGACCTCCTCTAGCACCCTACTGACTTCAACCACTGGACCATTCACCTCCGGTGCCTGGGAATCCAAGTCAACCCCTTCTGTATTCATCTTCTCAACAACAGGGGCAAGATTCTCCTTAATAGCTGCCTTGTTGGCCTCACCTAGCAGACTGTCCACTCCTACAGATTGGGAGACCTCCACTTCAACAGCCGCCTTGGAAGAGTTTCCCACCCTTAGAGCCAAGTCCGTTGGTCTTCTCCTAGCCTCTACATCCCTTTGAATGGTGATATGAGGCCGATCCTTCAAAGCTCCATTCCTACGACAAAATTCTGCTTCATGTCCCAGGCGGTGACAAGAAGAACAGAAACCCGTCCAGTTCTCGTAAACCACCTGCTGTCTACACCTGTACTCTTCCCCAATGGTAATCCACACATGATCAAACGGCCGTCGAGAGGCGTCCATATCCACACAAACCCGGGGTTTAACCGGATGGCACACAGCAGAAGTGCGACTATCAGAGCACAAAAACCTTCCTACTAGGTTGCCAAGCATTTGAATAATAGCAGGGTTTTGGAAGGGAAGCGGCAAATTAGGGAAACTTACCCAAACCGCTGTCGACGGTGAATCGCGCTTCATGTGAAAGTCGAAAGACCAGCATAATAGAAGGAAGCGATACCCGTTGAATCTGCGAGGAGCTCTTGACCAAGCAGCAATGATATCTTCCTCTGATTCGAACCGAATCATCATGTGGTTCCTGTCAAGCAGACCGACAATAGCCCTTTCCTGTAGCTCCCACGAACCGAAGATAAATCTGTCGAAGGCATCAACAGAAGGTCGTCCATTTCTAAAGCGTGCAATCAAGGTAAGATTCAGGAGCGCAGAGGATTCTGAGAACTCTGAAGTTGAGAGATGAAGGTTAGGTCGCCCATCGAACAGATCTGACGCCTTAGGGCTCAAAGAGATTTTTGGGAAAGGAGGGAGAAAGTCTGGATTCGAAAAAGGTCTAAAAACACCTCGTCTCGCATCGGTCGGCGAATCTCCCTTCCCCCCCAGCGGGGGGAAGGCCGGCACCGTCGCCGTCGTCACCGCTCGCCCAGAAATGCCAGGGTTTCGCCGTCGTCACCGCTCCCCCACCTATACTCTTTCTGAATTATATACAGGCCAATATCATGTAATGTCCCCTATATTAGGAAGTAACCCTACATTTGGATATTGGAAATTTATGGAAGAAGAACCATAAGTATATTTTAAATGTAACGTTTTTTTTCTCAAAAGTATGGTTCATCAACGCTACTTTTCTGAACATCCTTAAGTTTCATAAAAAAATTATGCATCATGTACCATTCGTTTGGAAGATTATAAATGTATGGATCATTTAGCATACATTTGAATGATGGAAAGAAAAGTATGGATGATCATCACTACATTTTCGATCCACATTATGATTGTATTCAACCTTATGTTTGAAGGATGTGTCATCAACCTTATATTTGTGATCTATATTACTTTCAGATGATTTATGATATACCGTTAAGCCTTAGATTTGGAATCAGATAATTAATGATGATCTTATTATGAAATGGTATGCAAGCAAATTATTAGGCTAGTTTCATGCTGGATTAAAAACTGAATTTAAAGCACATCTTTTACTGATTCAAATACATTTATATATGATTCAAAGGATGAATTTAAAAAGAGATTTTGTAACACCCCAGGTAAATAAATAATATGACATTTTCATATTTATCCATATTTGTGAATAAAATATTAATATGAATTTAAAGGGGATGCTATGCTCGATGGCATACCCAACACGCAACAATTAGTTTCTTGGAAATCTTACGTTGCACTCTAATAATAAAATAATATTATTTTAAATGGTATTTAACATGTAGTCGTTGTATTGGAGTGAATGGATGAAATAACTAAAATATGATTATATATGTTTTTAAATGTTTTTACATTTATCCAAAAAATGATAAAGGCTTAAAATACGGAAAGAATTCAATTTTAGGCGTATATGCCCTTGTGTTTACTAAATTTTCACTTATCGCCTTTTGATGGTGAACCGTCATTAAATATAGTTTTGTTCACTCTTATAAATTCTATTGGACCAAATAAAACTCTTCTTATTAATTGGGACATCAAAATTTACTTTGTGTAAATTTTCGGTATCTTTCCGATAAAGTTCATTTTTTTAATGAATAGTGTAAAATGTTGCATTTTAATTCAAAACCACTTTTTAATATAATTTATTTATATTATTAGATTATGTTTTGAATTGGTTTTAAAGTGAAATTAGAATATATTTTTACCCTTAAATATAAGAGTGGTCGTTGGAATTAATTTCACTTTGAAATCAGACTTAAACTAGTGTCAATCTTTTGATACTTATTGTTTCATAAAAACACGCTATTTGCTCTGACAGCGGGAATTAATTATTAAATTAATTAATGTGACTTATATGTTTTTAATTTTGTAAAATAGACTTAATTTTTGAATTCAAAATATCAAATATAGCTTAGGGTGAATTTTTGGGATATTTCTGAAAAACTTCAATTTTTGATAATTAGTGAAACCACTAAATGGTACTTATAAAAACTGATTTTTCTGTTTAAATGAACATTTTCCATCTTTGTGTTTTGAATTTCAAAAATCCGGCATACATGGTTGTCATTAAGAAGTAAAATGTGGTTTAATGGGATAAAAATAAAATTTTTTGTGAATAGTAACTTATTATGTTTTTAATCAGGATTAGAGGTAATTAGTGTAGTTTATGGAAGGAATAATGTTTTAATAAAATGAAATGATCTATAAACATGTCCTACCCTCATTGGATGTGTCATGGCCGACCAAGACAATCCATGGGTCAACTTGGGTACCCCATGGAGCCACTTTGGTTGGAAAATGACATAAATATCTGTTTATTTAATGTTAAAGTAAAAAAGACACAAACATGAGAAGTTTTACTAAATCAATTTTTAAATGGAGTTATACAAGTCATATTTTTGTCTATAAATAGTAATTGGAAATCTAAAGAGGTTTCCTACATCATAGTATTTGTTTTATAATTTTTATACATTAAATAAATTAAATTATTTATGACATCATGATGATGCAGCGATGACCTCATTATTTAACGATTTAAATAAAATGGAAAGATAATGTAATATCTAAGACATAACCTTGTCCAAAACCTATTGGATGAGTGGATTTCGAACCCTTATCACCTTATACTTGAAATAAATCAATTTTAGACCTTTAAAATCCGAAACTCTTTTGAAAATAAAGTAACATTTTGTAACTTTACAAGAGTGCCCTGCCTCTCCTATTATAAAAATCCCCCACCTCTACCTCCTTACCCACACTCCCAAAGCCTTTGGATCGGCCAACCCCTGCCCATTTTGTCTCTAAACTTACCTCTCTTACTCCTTGAAGCATCACGTTTGGCAGAAGGCTTCCTAAAGAAGCCTTTGAGCTCAAACCAAAGGGAGTTAACCGATTTTACGGTAATGTCTTCACTAGTGTCCTTTTGTTTTATTTTGCTTCTCCAACCACCTAAACTCTTTCTATTAATTTATTTTATAACAAATACAGTATCTTCAATATACTATGATGTTTTTTATTATGTATTAGAGCTACACTCACACACACCTACATCTAATGGTTAAAGAGCATACTGTTTCTGTGGATGGCGAATTTCTGCCTCCCGAAATGATGATTGTTCAACATTCTTCTAACACCTTCAAATGTGGACATTAAGATGACACTGTATTTTTATATGATATCTAATATGTTTATTTTTTACTTAATCTTATGTATTTTTCATTTATGGAATACCTTTATGGTTTCCATTATGGGTAAACGCGATATCTTCATTTAAGGAAGTGCGGACTACTGCCCCCTCAAAGTGATTTGATTCGTTAATACCATATGTGGTACGTATAAAGGATATAATTAATGATATTATATATTATACCATACTGGAATAAAAATACTATTATGTATCAATATGTTTTAATTCCATTAAATATGAAATAGAAATGGAAGTAGCGTTCATGCGTACGTACGGCTTACCGTCTCCATAAACAGTACATTTCATTTCTTATCTCAAAATGTTATGTAATATTATAAGTACATATATATAATAGATATATATGTAATATATTACATCTAAATTATAGATATCACTCTGGATGTATAACATATATATATATATCTCTCTCATTTTTTCTTAATTCCATTAATATGACAAAAAATGAAAGTAGTGTTCATGCGTGCGTACGGCCTACCGTCTCCATGAACGGTGCTTTTCGTTTTTTATCTCCAAATGATATGGAATAGTATAAAATGAATATTTAATGGATATATATGATATTTTAATCATTAATACTATTCTGTAAATTATTTACTTATAACTACATGGGCAATCTTTTTTCAAACAAGTTCATTTTTGACTCATGTACCAAACATCGGCAAAGACGTATGATATGAACGAACATTATTAAAAAATTATTATAACATTATAATATGTGATATGAACTGAATAATAATCTCTAAATGAGGTACTTAGGCAATTATTAATTGACCAATGTTTATTATTCAGGAATATAAAGAAACGAACAAGACAAGTTGGACTTGAGGTAAGGGATCCTACTCCACTCTTTCTTTTTAAATACACTCTTTTATGTCATTCCTTTTAAAGCTCATCTTTCTTGTTATTGGGATGTTCTTTTATATTAATCTTACTGTAATTTTTATGTTAATGTGATTAGAGACCTTATTATCTCTCATCAATCCATTTTGGATGTTTTGAGTGGCGCCGTTAGGCTGCCAAATTTTTTAAGAGATCTAACCTATCTATTTCTTTTTAAGTACTCTCCTTTATGTCACATCTTTTAAGCTCCTCTTTTTTATGTTGGGGGATGTTATTTTATATTCCTCTTTCAATAAACTTTATGTTAATATGATGAGATACCCTATTTGATCTCATCAATCCATTTTTGTATGTTTTATGTGGCGTCGTTAGGCTGCCAAGTTTTCGTAAGGGATTTTTCATCCCACTTTTATTCCCATGAGATTTATGGTACATTTTCCATAATTTCCTTTGATTGTTTTATGTACTGCCCATTATTTTACTCATTGTGTAATATAATTTCTTTTATAACTTTACATCAATGTATTGTCCTTCTTTCACGAGGTGTATGCTTCGAAAGATACCCATGTCGGTAAGGGAACATTTTACCCTCCTCTTTTTAAAAGACTTATTTTGTTGGTTCTTTTAGTTTACATATTTTTATGTTGGTATATGTTCTCATATATCCTTATTGATCTAAATTTTATGTCCAAGTGATGAGATACATTTTTTTATCTCTCATCAACTCATTTTGATGTGACGCTGTTAGGCTGTCAAGGGCACATCATAACCCAATTTCGATTTCTTTGGGTTCAACATGTAGTTGTTGAATATGTCATCCTTTGAATATGTGTGAATGACCATTGATTATTTTACACTTAATATCCACTTATATTTGGTGTATTCATTTGTCACACATAATTATGTAATTGATTTCTCCTTAAACCAAGGATAACGTCTTTGTAAGGGACTTCGTCTCAATCTCCTTTCATTGAGGCATATTCTATTTTATAAAAAACCTTATTTTATACGGTGTATAAACCCCTTTGACTTTTACGTTTATTCAAAAGGAATATTTTTTATACGAAGTGTTTATTAAACGACAAAAGGGAATGTTTTTTTCTTACGTATGCGGTGACAACGACTTCTCCGCCGTCGTGACCATTATTTGAGTTTCGACTTCCTGTACAAGCCCTACCTTCTTTTTAAAAGAAAAATAAATACCATGTTTTACTTTTCTTTTATTTTGGTATTGAAAATGGTTTTAATAATTTATTTATATCAATGTGTTGTATTGATATCTAATTATTGAAAGGTGGAAATGTTATGTTTCCTTTATGCATGTTTTATGGGATAAGATTATGTTATGGTTCTTGGGCATTGTTATAAAGACGAGTGGTTCCGTGATAAAATAAGGGCGGGTGAGCCCGATATAGCTCTCCAATTCATTGGGTAACGCGAAGGAGTGAAACATTATGGTTTCTCCAAAGAGATTTAGGGAATATACTGTGGTGGGTATTCCAAACGTAGCCAAGAGGGTTACTCCCTATGTAAGAATGTTATGAATTCCTCAAGTTACCTTTTATGTCTTATGATTTCTATGATTTATTCATTATTTGATGAGGTATGTTGATGTGCCTATTTTTTATGGGTGAAGTATGATTTCATTCTTATGTATATATGAACTCATGTTTCCTTTCCATATTTTTATAACCCTTACTAAGCTTTTTATGCTCATCCCACGTTTTTGAAATGTTTTTCACAGGTCAAGGGAAAGGTACATGATGTGATGATAGTGTCAATGATGTGTTAATAAAGAATCCATGTTTTATTTTAAATATGTTTCCGTTGATGGGAAGATTGAATACTGTCTTTTATGTAACCACTTTGTTTAAATGTGGAATGTAATGCAAGTTTCATGATCTAATTCTCTAAAACTCTAAACCTGAAAAGATCCTCAATGTGTAATCATGTAATAACTCAAGATTATGTAAGGTTTAAGGCCGGGGCCCTATAGTTGGTATCAAAGGTCGGTTTAGATAACATTAGAGGTTAGGGTATTCTTTAAGCATTAGTGGCATTACCATAATGGTTTGGATTTCAGAAAGATTCCTAGTTTTAGATAAACTGAATGAGTAAGTATATCTTAGTGTTTATCTTCCTCATTAGTACATCATGGTTTTTTTTGATATAATCACACTTACCTTTTTGTTTTTAGTAAATTGCTGGATCTAGTAGGCACCAATGTAACAGTGGATGTGAAGGAATCTGTGACAGTTTTTTGAGCAAGCAACTGAATGATATGGGAGATGCAATGAGAACTCTTGTGATTATCCTCAACCAACTATCTAGAGTCAAGATTGACCACCTAAACCATGGTGATTTCTCTAAGGCATCATATATGCGAGAAACAAATCCCTACGGAAGTACATGTAATAATCATAAAGGTAAGTGTGTTCAAAAACCTATGTGTCAAATATGTGGAAAGAAACACCTAGGAAAATGTTTCAAAGGGACAGAAATATGCTATAGATGTGGAAATGAAGGTCATAAAGCAAGATCCTACCATAGAAAAAGGAAGCATCCAGTTGACTCATGGAAAGGGAAAAAAGTTCTTTCTTAGGGATAAATAGAATGTTTTAAATGTGGTGTGCATGGTCATTATGCAAGCACATGTCCTATGAAGAAGTTTCGTGAATGGGATCACCAAGAGAGTAAAATATTTTGTTTACCAATACCTAATTCTATTCCGATTGAGGATAAAGAAACTGACAATGACCAATCAAAGGTATGTATTATTTCATGACTATTGTTTTTCTATTTTGGAATCTTAGGATATGATTCATGATTTTGTTTATAGGAAAGAGGTAATTTGGAATATGTTGGAAAGGAATGGCTAATGGGTCATGAAGAATGTTGAATGAGTAAGATGTCAACATATAAGGGATTGAAGAGTTATGGTGAAATTATTAAGATTAATAAGTCTCTTTTGATGATTGGGTTACATTAGAAGGATTTTTATATAATGTGTAACCCTGATGTTTAATATATGCAAATTTTATTCAAGGAATAGTTATCTTTTTCTTTTGTGGACATAGTTATAAATAACCATTTGGGTTTATATGATCCTTACTTTTGAGGTAATTATGGGTTACTATATTTTATGATTGAAGTGAAAGGAATGAGATAAAATTGAGGTTAAATTATGTTATGGTTATTTATGATGATTTTATCCCTTTTTGGGGAATTATTTGAGAATTATATAGTTTTGGGAAAAGGACAACATGCAGACCGTGTGACTACCCGTCGCGTCGGACAAAGCTGCGGGAATCGAACCCACAACCAAAGTGCGACTAGTATTTATCACCTACCACTGGACTACGTGAATTCCCTGGTTAGTTTGACTGATTCTTTTTCAGTTATATGATTTTATTAATTAAGAGTAAGTTGATTTTGGGTTATTTATTAAAATGATTAACCTATCATGAGGATATGTGATTAGGTTAATTACTTTTAAATACGAGACTTTAGGAGCAACAGATGTTGTTTGGAGATAAATTTTACGATTTAACTTGGAAGATTATGTGACTAAATATTTCAAATATTTGGGTTTCAATCTTAAATTGGTTTACTTTGAAGAATTTTATGGGAAAATTGTTTATCAGATGGTCCTCATTGAACTTTGGGTTTTGTTGGACAAATTTTGGAGATTAAGCACAGATTGCCTTTTTAAAGGGTTATCCTTTTCTAGATTATCTGACCTTGTACTAGCCTTTCTGGTTTTGGTTTTGGTTAAAGCCTGAAGACATGGGAATTATATAGTTCTCTTTGGTGGATTAGGTGATTATCTAGAAGTTGATTATAGTACTCTAAATGCGAACAAGTCTCCCTAAATACTCATCTTTTGGAAAAAATATGAGTTTGATTAAGGAATCTAGTAAAAGTTAAAAGTCAACATGATAAGTGATTATGTTTCCATATGAATAAATTCCTCAATAAAAAGTAACTTAAAAATAATGTTGTCTCTTAACTTTTCTTACTGGGGAATCGAATACCGTTTAACCCATCACAAGTTTGTGATTTTCTTATGGTTAAATTTCTCCTAGACATGTTTACTATCACTCTCCCTCAAGAACATGACCCTTTGTTTTTTCTTCCATGTCCATGATTTTCTACGTGGAATCCTAGTATGGGTTAACTCGGGCGACCTCTGTACTTATCTTCCGTTATTTTAAAGTGATTGTTTTACCGACTCTTGTTCCAATGTGGGACTTTCAAGGATGTTTCCAAGCTCAATTTTAAAAATTGTGAGGATGCAATTCCAAAAAAGAAGGGAAGTATGTAACACCCCAGGTAAATAAATAATATAAAATTTTCATATTTATCCATATTTGTGAATAAAATATTAATATGACTTTAAAGGGGACGCAATGCTCGATGGCGTACCCAACACGCAACAATGAGTTTCTTGGGAATCTTACGTTGCACTCTATTAATAAAATAATATATTTTATATGGTAGTTAACATGTAGCCGTTGTATTGGTGGGAATGGATAGATATAACTAAAATAAGATTATATATATTTTTAAATGTTTTTAAATTTATCAAATAAAAGATAAAGGCTTAAAATACGGAAAGAATTCAATTTTAGGCGTATATGCCCTAGTTTTCACTAAAGGATCACTTATCACCATTTGATGGAGAACCATCATTAAATATAGTTATTTTCACTCTTATACACTCTATTGGACCAAATAAAACTCTTCCTATGATTTTGGACATCAAAATTTACTTTGTGTAAATTTTTTGTATCTTTCCGATAAAGTTCATTTTTTTAATGAATAGTTTAAAATGTTGCATTTTAATTCAAAACCTCTTTTTAATCAAATTTATTTATATGATTAGATTATATTTTAAATTGGATTTAAAGTGAAATTATAATATATTTTTACCATTAAATCCAATAGTGGTCTTTGGAATTAATTTCACTTTGAAATCAGACATAAACTAGTGTCAATCTTTTGGTACTTATTGTTTCATAAAAATACGCTATTTGCTCTGACAGCGGGAATTAATTATTAAATTAATTAATGTGACTTATATGTTTTGAATTTTGTAAAATAGACTTAATTTTTGAATTCGGAATATCAAATATAGCTTAGGGTGAGTTTTTGGGATTTTTCTGAAAAACATCAATTTTTGATGATTAGTGAAACCACTAAGTGGTACTTATAAAAAATTATTTTTCTGTTTAAATGAAAATTTTCCATCTTTGTGTTTTTAATTTCAAAAATCCGGCATACATGGTTGTCATTAAGAAGTAAAATGTGGTTTAATGGGATAAAAATAAATATTTTGTGAATAGTAACTTATTAAGTTTTTAATCGCGATTAGAGGTAATTAGTGTAGTTTATGGTAAGAATAATGTTTTATTAAAATGAAATGATCTATAAACATGTACTACCCTCATTGGATGTGTCATGGAAGACCAAGACAATCCATGGGTCAACTTGGGTACCCCATGTAGCCACTTTGGTTGGAAAATGACATAAATATCTGTTTATTTAATGTTAATGTAAAAATGACACAAACATGAGATTTTTTACTAAATCATTTTTTACATGGGGTTATACAAGTCATATTTTTGACTATAAATATTCATTGGAAATATAAAAAGGTTTCCTACATCATATTATTTTTTTAATAATTTTTAGACATTAAATAAATTAAATTATTTATGACATCAAGATGATGCAGCGATGACCTTATTATTTAACGATTTAAATAAAATAGAAAGATAATATAATATCTAAGACCTAAACTTGTCTAAAACCTATTGGATGAGTGGATTTAGAACCCTTATCACCTTATCCTATAAATACATCAATGTGAGACCTTTAAAATCCGAAACTCTTTTGAAAATAAAGTAACATTTTGTAACTTTACAAGAGTGCCCCGCCTCTCCTATTATAAAAAGCCCCCGCCTCTACCTCCTTAACCACACTCTCAATGCCTTTGGCTCGGCCAACCCCTGCCCATTTTGTCTCTAAACTTCCGTCTCTTACTCCTTGAAGCATCACTTTGGTCATAAGTCTTCCCAAGGAAGCCTTTGAGCTAAAACCAATGGGAGTTACCCGATTTTAAGGTAATGTCTTCAGTAGTGTCCTTTTGTTTTATTTTGCTTCTCCAACCCCCTAAACTATTTTTATTCATATATTTTATAACAAATAAAGTATCTATAATATACTAGGATGTTTTATAAGAAGTATTAGAGCTACACTTACACACACCTACATCTAATGGTTAAAGAGCGTACTGTTTCTCTGGATGGCGAATTTCTGCCTCCCGAAACGATGATTGTTCAACATTCATCTAACACCTTCAAATGTGGACATTAAGATGAAAATATATTTATATATGATATCTAATATGTTTATGTTTTACTTAAGCTTCTGTATTTTTCATTTATGGCATACCTTTATGGTTTCCATTATGGGTAAACACGATATCTTCATTTAAGGAAGTGCGGACTAATGCCCCCTCAAAGTGATTTGATTCGTTAATACCATATGTGGTACGTATAAAGGATACATTTAATGATATTATATATTATACCATACTGGAATCAAGATACTATTATGTATCATTATGTTTTAATTCCATTAAATATGAAATAGAATTGGAAGTAGCGTTCATGCGTACGTACGGCTTACCGTCCCCATGAACAGTACATTTCATTTCTTATCTCAAAATGTTATGTAATATTATAAGTACATATATATAATAGATATTTATGTAAAATATTACATCTAAATTAAGGATATCATTCTGGATTTATAACATATATATATCTCTCTCATTTTGTTTTACTTCCATTAATATGACAAAAAATGAATGTAGCGTTCATGCGTACGTACGGCCTACCGTCTCAATGAACGGTGCTTTTCATTTTATATCTCCAAATGATATGGAAAAGTATTAAATTAATATTTACTAGATATATATTATATTTTAATCATTAATAATATTCTGTAAATTATTTACTTATAACTACATGGGAAATCTTTTTTCAAACAAGTTCATTTTTGACTCATGTACCAAACATCGGCAAAAACGTCTGATATGAACTAACATTATTAAAAAAATTATTATAACATTATAATATGTGATATGAACTGAATAATAAACTCTAAATGTGGTACTTAGGCAATTATTAATTGACCAATGTTTATTATTCAGGAATATAAAGAAACGAACAAGACAAGTTGGACATGAGGTAAGGGATCCTACTCCACTCTTTCTTTTTAAGTAAACTCTTTTATGTCATTCCTTTTAAAGCTCATCTTTCTTGTTATTGGGATGTTATTTTATATTAATCTTACTTTAATTTTTATGTTAATGTGATTATAGACTCTATTCTCTCTCATCAATCCATTTTGGAAGTTTTGAGTGGCGCCGTTAGGTTGCCAAATTTTCGTAAGAGATCTAACCTATCTTTTTCTTTTAAAGTACTCTCCTTTGTGTCACATCTTTTAAGCTCCTTTTTTTATGTTGGGGGATTCTATTTTATATTCCTCTTTCTATAAACTTTATGTTAATATGATAAGATACCCTATTTGATTAGAGACTCTATTCTCTCTCATCAATCCATTTTGGAAGTTTTGAGTGGCGCCGTTAGGTTCCCAAATTTTCGTAAGAGATCTAACCTATCTTTTTCTTTTAAAGTACTCTCCTTTATGTCACATCATTTAAGCTCTTTTTTTATGTTGGGGGATGTTATTTTATATTCCTCTTTCTATAAACTTTATTTTAATATGATGAGATACCCTATTTGATCTCATCAATCCATTTTTGTATGTTTTATGTGGCGTCGTTTGGCTGCCGAGTTTTCGTAAGGGATTTTTCATCCCACTTTTATTCCCATGAGATTTATGCTACATTTTCCATAATTTCCATTGAGTGTTTTTTGTACTGCCCATTATTTTACTCATTGTGTAATATATTTTCTTTTATGAGTATTTACATCAATGTATTTTCCTTCTTTCACGAGGTGTATGTTTCGAAAGATACCCATGTCGGTAAGGGAACATTTCACCCTCCTCTTTTTAAAAGACTTATTTTGTTGGTTATTTAAATTTACATATTTTTATGTTTGTATATGTTCTCATATATCCTTATTGATTTAAATTTTATGTCCAAGTGATCATATACCTTTTTTTTATCTCTCATCAACTCATTTTGATGTGACGCCGTTAGGCTGTCAAGGGAACTTCATAACCCAATTTCGATTTCTTTGGGTTCAACATGTTGTTGTTGAATATGTCATCCTTTGAATATGTGTGAATGACCTTTGATTATTTTACACTTAATATCCACTTATATTTTGTGTATTCATTTGTCACACATAATTATGTAGTTGATTTATCCTTAAACCAAGGATACCGTCTTTGTAAGGGACTTCGTCTCAATCCTCTTTCATTGAGGCATATTCTGTTTTATACACAACCTTCTTTTATACGGTGTATAAACCCCTTTTAATTTTACGTTTATTTAAAAGAATATTTTTTATACGAAGTGTTTATTAAACGAAAAAAGGGAATGTTTTTTTCGTACGTATGCGGCGACAACGAATTCTCCGTCGTCGTGACAATTATTTGAGTTTCGGCTTCCTCTACAAGCCATACTTTCTTTTTAAAAGACAAATAAATACCATGTTTTAATTTTATTTTATTTTGGTATTGAAAATGGTTGTCATACTTTATTTATATCAATGTGTTGTATTGATATATTATTATTGAAGGGTGGAAATGTTATGTTTCCTTTATGCATGTTTTATGTGATAAGATTATGTTATGGTTCTTGGGCATTGTTATAGAAGACGGGTGGTTCCGTGATAAAATAAGGGAGGGTGAGCCCGATATAGCTCTCCAATTCATTGGGTAACACGAAGGAGTGAAACGTTAAGGTTTCTACGAAGAGATTTAGGGAATATACTGTGGTGGGTATTCCAAACATAACCAAGAGTGCTACTCCCTACGTAAGAATGTTATGAATTCCTCGAGTTACCTTTTATGTCTTATGATTTCTATGATTTATTCATTATTTGATGAGGTATGTTAATGTGCCTATTTTTTATGGGTAAAGTATGATTTCATTCTTATGTATATATGAACTCATGTTTCCTTTCCATATTTTTATAACCCTTACTGAGAATTTTACGCTCATACCATGTTTTTGAAATGTTATTCACAGGTCAAGGGAAAGGTACATGATGTGATGATAGTATCAATGATGTGTTAAGAAAGAATCCATGTTTTATTTTAAATATGTTTCTGTTGATGGGAAGAGTGAATACTGTCTTTTATGTAACCACTTTGTTTAAATGTGGAATGTAATTCAAGTTTCATGATCTAATTCTCTAAAACTCTAAACCTGAAAAGATCCTCAATGTGTAATCATGTAATAACTCAAGATTAAGTAATGTTTAAGGCTGGGGACCTATAGTTGGTATCAAAGGTCGGTTTAGATAACTTTAGAAGTTAGGGTATTCTTTAAGCATAAGTGGCATTACCATAATGGTTTGGATTTCAGAAAGATTCCTAGTTTTAGAAAAACTGAATGAGTAAGTATATCTTAGTGTTTATCTTCCTCATTAGTACATGATGGTTTTTTTGATATACTCACACTTACCTTTTTGGTTTTAGTAAATTGCTGGATCTAGCAGGCACCAAAGTAACAGTGGATGTGAAGGAAACTGTGACAGTTTTTTGAGCAAGCAACTGAATGATATGGGAGCTACAATGAGAACTCTTGTGATTATCCTCAACCAACTATCTGGAGTCATGATTGACCACCTAAACCTTGGTGATTTCTATAAGGCATCATATATGTGAGAAACAAATCCCTACGGAAGTACAGGTAATAATCATAAAGGTATGTGTGTTCAAAAACCTATGTTTCAAAGATGTGGAAAGAAACACCTAGGAAAATGTTTCAAAGGGACATAAATATGCTATAGATGTGGAAATGAAGGTCATAAAGCAAGATCCTACCATGGAAAAAGGAAGCATCCAGTTGACTCATGGAAAGGGAAAACGTTCTTTATGAGGGATCAATTGAATGATTTAAATGTGTTGTGCATGGTCATTATGAAAACACATGTCCTATGGAGAAGTTTCATGAATGGGATCACCAAGAGCGTACAAATGTTTGTTTACCAATACCAAATTCAGTTCCAATTGAGGATGAAGAAACTGACAATGACCAATCAATGGTATGTATTATTTCATGACTATTGTTTTCCTATGTTGGAATCTTAGGATATGATTCATGATTTTGTTTATAGGAAAGAGGTATTTTGGAATATGTTGGAAAGGAATGGTTAATGGATCATGAAGAATGTTGAATGAGTAAGATGTCAACATGTAAGGGATTCAAGAGTTATGGTGAAATTCTTAAGAGTAATAAGTCACTTTTGATGATTGGGTTACATTGGAAGACTTTTTATATTATGTGTAACCCTGATGTTTAATATATGAAAATTTTATTCAAAGAATATTTATCTTTTTCTTTTGTGGACATAGTTATAAATAACCATTTGGGTTTATATGATCCTTACTTTTGAGGTAATTATGGGTTACTATATGTTATGATTGAAGTGAATGGAATGTTGTAAAATTGAGGTTAAATTATGTTATAGTTATTTATAATGATTTTACCCCTTTTTGGGGAATGATTTTAGAATTATATAGTTTTGGAAAAAGGACAACACGCAGACAATGTGACTACTCGTCGCGTCGGACAAAGCTGCGGGAATCAAACCCACAACCAAAGTGCGACTGGTATTTATCACCTACAACTGGACTACATGAAGTCCCTGGTTAGTTTGACTGATTCTTTTTCAGTTATATGATTTTATGAATTAAGAGTAAGTTGATTTTGGGATATTTATTTAAATTATTAAGCTATCATGAGGATATGTGATTAGGTTAATTACTTTTCAATACGAGACTTTAGGAGCAACTGATGTTGTTTGGAGATAAATGTTACGATTTAACTTGGAAGATTATGTGACTAAATCCTTCAAATATTTGGGTTTCAATCTTAAATTGGTTTACTTTGAAGAATTTTATGGGCAAATTGTATATCAGATGGTCCTCATTGAACTTTGGGTTTTGTTGGACAAATTTTGGAGATTAAGCATAGATTTTCTTTTTAAAGGGTTATCCTTTTCAGGATTATCTGACCTTGTACTAGCCTTTTTTGTTTTGGTTTTGGTTAAAGCCTAAAGACATGGGAAGTATATTGTTCTCTTTGGTGGATTAGGTGATTCTCTAGAAGTTGATTATAGTATTCTTAATGCGAACAAGTCTCCCTAAATACTCATCTTTTGGAAAAAATATGAGTTTGATTAAGGAATCTAGTAAAAGTTGAAAGTCAACATGATAAGTGATTATGTTTCCTTATGAATAAATTCCTCAATAAAAAGTAACATAAATCAAAAATGTTGTCTCTTAACTTTTCCTATTGGGGAATCGAATACCGTTTAACCCATCACAAGTTTGTGATTTTCTTATGGATAAATTTCTCCTAGAAATGTTTACTATCACTCTCCCTCAAGAACATGACCCTTTGATTTTTCCTCCATGTCCATGTTTTTCTAAATTGAATCCTAGTATGGGTTAACTCGGGCGACCTCTGTACTTATCTTCCTTTATTTTAAAGTGATTGTTTTACCGACTCTTGTTCCGATGTGGGACTTTCAAGGATATTTCCAAGCTCAATTTTAAAAATTGTGAGGATGAAATTCCCAAAAAGAAGGGAAGTATGTAACACCCCAGGTAAATAAATAATATTACATTTTCATATATATCCATATTTGTGAATAAAATATTAATATGACTTTAAAGGGGACGCTATGCTCGATGGCGTACCCAACACGCAACAATGAGTTTCAAGGGAATCTTACGTTGCACTCTAATAATAAAATAATATTATTTTAAATGGTAGTTAACATGTAGCCATTGTATTGGTGGGAATGGATAGAAATAACTAAAATAAGATTATATATGTTTTTAAATGTTTTTAAATTTATCTAGTAAAAGATAAAGGCTTAAAATACGGAAAGAATTCAATTTTAGACGTATATGCCCTAGTTTTCACTAAAGGTCACTTATCACCTTTTGATGGAGAACCGTCATTAAATATAATTTTGTTCACTCTTATACATTCTATTGGACAAAATAAAACTCTTCTTACTAATTGGGAAATCAAAATTTACATTGTGTAAATTGTTTGTATCTTTCCGATAAAGTTCATTTTTTTAATTAATAGTTTAAAATGTTGCATTTTAATTCAAAACCTCTTTTAAATATAATTTATTTATATGATTAGATTATATTTTAAATTGGTTTTAAAGTGAAATTATAATATATTTTTACCATTAAATCCAATAGTGGTCGTTTGAATTAATTTAACTTTGAAATCAGACTTAAACTAGTGTCAATCTTTTGATACTTATTGTTTCATAAAAACACGCTATTTTCTATGACAGCGGGAATTAATTATTAAATTAATTAATATAACTTATATGTTTTGAATTTTGTAAAATAGAATTAATTTTTGAATTCGGAATATCAAATATATCTTAGGGTGAATTTTTGGGATTTTTCTGAAAAACTTCAATTTTGATGAATAGTGAAACAACTAAGTGGTACTTATAAAAACTGATTTTTCCGTTTAAATGAACTTTTTCCATATTTGTGTTTTGAATTTCAAAAATCCAGAATACATGGTTGTCATTAAGAATTAAAATTTGGTTCAATGGGATAAAAATAATTTTTTGTTGAATAGTAACTTATTAAGTTTTTAATCGCGATTAGAGGTAATTAGTGTAGTTTATGGTAAGAATAATGTTTTAATAAAATGAAATGATCTAGACACATGTCCTACCCTCATTGGATGTTTCATGGCCGACCAAGACAATCCATGGGTCAACTTGGGGACCCCATGGAGCCACTTTGCTTGGAAAATGACATAAATATCTGTTTATTTAATGTTGAAGTAAAAATGACACAAAATGAAATGTTTTACTAGATCAATTTTTACATGGGGTTATACAATACATATTATTGACTATAAATATTCATTGGAAATATAAAAATATTTATGACATAATATTATTTTTTTATAATTTTTAGACATTAAATAAATTAAATTATTTATGACATCATGATGTTGCAGCGATGACCTCATTATTTAATGATTTAAATAAAATTTAACGATAATGTAATATCTAAGACCTAAACATGTCCAAAACCTATTGTATGAGTGTATTTAGAACCCTTATCACCTTAGTCTCGAAATAAATCAATTTGGGACCTTTAAAATCCGAAACGCTTTTGAAAATAAAGTAACATTTTGTAACATTACAAGAGTGCCCCTCCTCTCCTCTTATAAAGGCCCCCTCCTCTACCTTCTTACCCACACTCCCAAAGCCTTTGGTTCGGAAAACCCATTCCCATTTTGTATCTCCAATTCCATATCTTACTCCTTGAAGCCTCCCATTGGGCAGTAGTATTCCCAAGGAAGCCTTTGAGCTCAAACCAAAGGGAGTTACCCGATTTTAAGGTAATGTCTTCACTTGTGTCCTTTTGTTTTATTTGGATTCTCCAACCCCCTAAACTCTTTTTATTCATTTCTTTTGTAAAATATACAGTATCTTAAATATACTATGATTTTTGTATAAGAATTATTAGAGCTACACTTACACACACCTACATCTAATGGTTAAAGAGCATACTGTTTCCGTGGATGGCGAATTTCTGCCTCCCGAAACGATGATTGTTCAACATTCTTCTAACACCTTCAATGGTGGCCATTAAGATGAAACTATATTTATATATGATATAAAATATGATTATGTTTTACTTAAGCTTCTTTATTTTTCATTTATGGCGTACCTTTATGGTTTCCATTACGGGTAAACGCGATATATTCATTTAAGGAAGTGCGGACTACCGCCCCCTCAAAGTGATTTGATTCGTTAATACCATATGTGGTACATATAAAGGATATATTTAATGATATTATATATGATGAAATACTGGAATTAAAATACTATTATATATCATTATGTTTTAATTCCATTAAATATGAAATAGAAATGGATGTAGTGTTCATGCGTACGTACGGCTTACCGTCTCCATGAACGGTACATTTCATTTCTTATCTCAAAATGTTATGTAATATTATAAGTACATATATATAATGGATATATATTTAATTTATTACATCTAAATTATGGATATCATTCTAGAATTATAACATATATATATATCTCTCATTTTGTTTTAATTCAATTAATATGACAAAAAATGAAAGTAGTGTTCATGCGTACTTACGGCCTACCGTCTCCATGAACGGTGCTTTTTGTTTTTTATCTCAAAATGATATGGAATAGTATAAAATGAATATTTACTGGATATATATGATATTTTAATCATTAATACTATTCTTGAAATTATTTACTTATAACTACATGGGAAATCTTTGATCAAACAAGTTCATTTTTGACTCATGTACCAAACATCGGCAAAAACGTTTGATATGAACTAACATTATTAAACAATTATTATAACATTATAATATGTGATATGATCTGAATAATTATCTCTAAATGAGGTAATTAGGCAATTATTAATTGACCAAAGTTTATTATTCAAGAATATAATGAAACGTACAAGACAAGTTGGACTTGAGGTAAGGGATCCTACTCCACTCTTTATTTTTAAGTACACTCTTTTATGTCATTCCGTTTAAAGCTCATCTTTCTTGTTATTGGGATGTTATTTTATATTAATCTTACTATAATTTTTATGTTCATGTGATGAGAGACCCTATTCTCTCTCATCAAACCATTTTGGATGTTTTGAGTGGCGCCGTTAGGCTGCCAAATTTTCGTAAGAGATCTAACCTATCTTTTTATTTTTAAGTACTCTCCTTTATGTCACTTCATTTAAGCTCCACCTTTTTATTGTGGGGGATGTTATTTTATATTCCTCTTTCTATAAACTTTATGTTAATATGATTAGATACCCTATTTGATCTCATCAATCCATTTTTGTATGTTTTATGTGGCGTCGTTAGGCTGTCGAGTTTTCGTACGGGATTTTTCATCCCACTTTTTTTCTCGTGAGATTTATGATACATTTTCCATAATTTCCTTTGAGTGGTGTATGTACTGCACATTATTTTACTCATTGTGTAATATAATTTCTTTTATGAGTATTTTCATCAATGTATTGTCCTTCTTTCACGAGGTGTATGTTTTGAAAGATACCCATGTCGGTATGGGAACCTTTCACCCTCCTCTTTTTAAAAGACTTCTTTTGTTGGGTCTTTTAATTTACATATTGTTATGTCGGGATATGTTCTCATATATACTTATTTATGTAAATTTTATGTCCAAGTGATGAGATACCTTTTTTTATCTCTCATCAAATCATTTTTATGTGACGCTGTTAGGCTGTCAAGGGAACTTCTTAACCCAATTTCGATTTCTTTTGGTTCAACATGTAGTAATTGAATATGTCATCCTTTGAATATGTGTGAATGACCTTTGATTATTTTACACTTAATATCCAGTTATATTTGGTGTATTCGTTTGTCACAAATAATTATGTAATTGATATATCCTTAAACCAAGGATATCGTCTTTGTAAGGGACCTCGTCTCAATCTCCTTTCATTAAGGCATATTCTGTTTTATACACAACCTTCTTTTATACGGTGTATAAACCCCGTTGACTTTTACGTTTATTCAGAGGGAATCTTTTTTATACGAAGTGTTTATTAAATGACAAAAGGGAATGTTTTTGTCGTACGTATGCTGTGACAACGACTTCTCTGCCGTCGTGACCATTATTTGAGTTTCAGATTCCTCTACCAGCCATACATTCTTTTTAAAAGAAAAATAAATACAATGTTTTACTTCTCTTTTAATTTGGTATTGAAAATGGTTTTCATAATGTATTTATATCAATGTGTTGTATTGATATCTTGTTATTGAAAGGTGGAAATGTTATGTTTCCTTTATGCAAGTTTTATGTGATAAGATTATGTTATGGTTCTTGGGAATTGTTATGAAGACGGGTGGTTCTGTGATAAACTAAGGGCGGGTGAGCCCGATATAGCTCTCCAATGCATTGGGTAACGCGAAGGAGTGCAACGTAAAGGTTTCTCCGAAGAGATTTAGGGAATATACTATGGTGGGTATTCCTAACGTAACCAAGAGGGTTACTCCCTACATAAGAATGATATGAATGCCTCAAGTTACCTTTTATGTCTTATGATTTCTATGATTTATTCATGATTTGATGAGGTATGTTAAAGTGCCTATGTTTTATGGGTAATGTATGATTTCATTCCTATGTATATATGAACTCATGTTTCCTTTCCATATTTTTAAAACCCTTACTGAGCTTTTTATGCTCATCCCAAGTTATTGAAATGTTTTTCACAGATCAAGGGAATGGTACATGATGTGATGATAGTGTCAAGGATGTGCTAAAAAAAGAATCCATGTTTTATTTTAAATATTTTTTCGTTGATGGGAAGAATCAATACTGTCTTTTATGTAACCACATTGTTTAAATATGGAATGTAATGCAAGTTTCATGATCTAATTCTCTAATACACTAAAACTAAAAATATCCTCAATGTGTAATCTTGTAATAACCCAAGATTAAGTAAGGTTTAAGGCTAGGGCCCTATAGATTTTCATGCAATGTTTTTTATGGAGTTATGACAGCTCTGTTATTTCGAATTTGTTGAATATCACGAGCCAGAAGGTGAATTTTTTGGACCTGACATTGTAGAGAAACTGCTTGATATATTTGTGCTATTTAAAAATTAAATATATGCAATGTAAAAGGTAAAAATCAAGAACATAAGAGCAGATACTCTTACGATATACATAATCAGCTGCACAACAATGTTGGTACAAATGAGATAATCGAGACTTATGGATCATTTGTTACAAAGAGAGAAGAAACTATGTTTATTGAAGAAGAAGAAAAATGGAAGAACATTAACTCATTCGACATCAAAAATCTCTTGTGAATATACTACTACAAATGTTGCAAATTATTTTTCTATATCTACTACAACCAGATCCACTCTAAATGAATATTACATGATGATCATTATTTCTAAAGATGTCGATCCATCTACTTTGAATTGCATTTTGTTTCAATTGTGAAGAAAAAAGACAATGTATTTTCAAAGAACAAATACTTCTTTTTTATCTTGAGTGATATGATTATCTTACTAAGCTATGTAGGTTTTCCAATTGAACCATAAGTCTCTCTTATGCCTTTGATTGTAAAGGTTTCAACTTCCTGTACTCAGTTGTGGTATGGTCTATTGATATGTGGACCAGATAGTGAAAATCACTGTGCTCGTGGAGTAGAGCATTGGGGGAGTGTACTCGGGGCCTTCTGTTCCCGAAACCACTATATATCGAGGGTCCCTGCTACTTTAATTTCTGATGCATTAATATATCTGAATAATGTTAAACGACATAACATGATCTCATGAAGAATTTGTAAAAGACACAATCCCCCCCCCCTCTTGTATATATTTTGTATAACACGATCCAACAAAATCAACTTCAAATACGGTCATTATCCAGCAAAGGATGTTGACATAGATAAAATCAAAACATTTTTTTAGAGAAATATCTCTTTCTATTTTGAAATCATTTAAAAGTCATATACTTATAAAAGAAAACATTTATTTTGAAAATATTCTTATAAACTTGTAAGTGATACGTCGATGATGTTATAATATTGGATAATAGTCGCAGCAACCTGTATATGTAAAAAAACATTCTTACCATAATTTTTTCGAGAAGGTCATAAGGTAAATATTTTGGAAGATGATGGAAAGATTCCTTTAAAAAACACTCTATAAAAACTCAAACAAGGTTATAAATGAATTTAACCCATTTTCAGGTAAATAGTTAATTTTTTTGGAATACATTTTTATGAAACATGGATGTGGATGATAAAGAAGTCCCAGTAGATAATTATGTAAAAACAACATTTGATTATAAAGAGATTGTGAAATTAACCTATACCTTGTACTATTCCTTGGTTGAGGGTATGTTAACCTCCTGTATAATAGTGAAATAATTGTTATTAAATTATACAAGAAACATGTACATTTATATTATATCATATATGATCTTATAAAACTTAATTGTTAATGATATTTTAGTAGTATCCTCATTTCAGGTGTTAACAAATTCATTTTCCTTTATATTCATGGTCACATTGGCCATGTTTATTATGGATAGGATGTATATTGTTCATATACATAATGATATTATATTCATGGCCACATTGTCCATGTTTATTATTGATAGGATGTATATTATTCATATACATAATGATATTATATTCATAAAAATTATTTTTAATCATAAAATGAAAATTATTCATGAATGATTACAATGAAGAATGAATCTCATTGTGTTCGTAGAGATGGTAATTTGTCTGTAGGCACGAGCGACAATATCATTTTTTGATATTAAAATCATATATAATTGGATGGTATATCAAATATAATGAATCATTATAATATAATATTTATTATTTACATCATTTATACTCATTATTATGCAAATCCAAATGATGATGTGTTGGAATAACTAACTACACCACGACGTGGAGATGCTAATATGCACATACACACGTATGGTGACTTTGTCATTTATAGGATGGATAGAGTAGTCAATATAGTTGTAGAATTTTTAAAATATCATCACCGTATATAGAAGATACAATATTTATTATTTTATAATGAAAACAATAAAGAAAGAGGATGTGGAAGATGAAGAGAACCAAAATGTGATGATAAAATATTTACCTCTTCTTTGGGTTCTTCCTTTTGATTTGATATAAAATGATCCATAATTTGGCTTTCTGACTAACGAAAGGAATCTAGGATGAAGGGAGGATAGTTGAGAGGACACTTGGGAAGCAGTTGGCCTATACAAATTTCATTGAAGGTTAGAATTTGAGTGAAGGGAATATGGTCTTTTATAAGAGAGGTGTGGGTCACTTTTTGAAAAGTTTGAAATATTATTTTATAATAAAATAGATTTAAGTTTATAATGGATAATAAATAAATAATATAAATACTAATATGGGTATGGGTCTAAAACCTAAAAACCAATGGGTTTTAGATAGTTTTAGGTCGTCATATCGTCCTTATCTTTTCAATTTAACTCTTAGTAAAATTGTTTGATATTTACCTTTTCTCATTGTATTTTTAAATTCTATGGTTCATAAACATAAAATAAACTTCCATGAGATCCTGAAGTGGTCCATCAATTAAATATATAATATTATTTAAGCTTTTTTTTAGATCCTTATATTTTTATTAATAGAATATCAATAAATAATATAATATTTTTTTAAAAAAATATTTTATGTGAATTCTAACACTATTTGGTTTTTTATTTGGTAATATTCATAAATGTATTATTAATTCAAAAAAAATACATTTAATCGACACAAAAATGTCATATTAACCTAGAAAATTATTTTAATTAACTAATATTCTCAAATTAGATTTATTTGTTTATTATAATATTAGTTAATTTAATTTTTCATTAATTAGTTAATTATTGCATCCTCATTGTGTCAAAAATAAATTTAATTATATAATGTCTAGAAATTATAAATAAAATACCATTATGTATAAAATATTTATAGCTTTCTAATTAATATTTATAGGAGAATTTATATTATTTATAAAATTATATTAAGTATGGTTTAGATATTAAACATAAAATTTAACTCTATTAACACTTCATTAAATAAAATATTAATAATTGTCCTAATCTAATCCATGTGGACCTAAAGGATAATATTTTATTCCTAAGGTTGTTTTTCATCGAATTAAACTTAAATAATAGAATTAGAACATGTTTTATGGTAATAATAATAATATAATTTTTACACTTAATTATTATATATACTTTTAATCGTGGTAAAAAAAGTAAAAAGTTACTATTCACCAAAAATAATTTTCATCTTATTTAACGACATTTGTCTTAATTATATCAACTGTGTCTCTTAGATCATTGTAATTCCACTCGTAGGAGATGTTAAATTACATTTTACAGAAATTTACAAACGCTGTTATGAGGTGGTAAAAGATAGGAAATATTTCGATAATATTGTATATAACTAAACATATTATAAAATGACTCAAATTAATTACATTGAACATATATATGTATTATATATCTAATTTGGCCTAAAATAAAATAATGTAATATAACTAATTATTTAAATAAATAGAGTCTTTTAACTGATAATGCAGTGTTTTTTCGATAAACATCTAAAATTGTAAGTTTTCAGAAAAATTCCAAAAATTCACTATAAGCTAATTTCGATATTCTGAATCCTAAAATGAAGTCCATTTTGAAAGATAAAATTTATTATGTTTCTAAAAGATGGTATTTCTATTTAAAACATCTAGTTTCATTGGTTGGAGTGTGTTAGAATCTCGAAGATGCATACAATTCCCGCTATTGCATTATTCAAAGGGAAACATACTGTGAAAGCATAGTCTGCTACATTCTTCCCTCATTTAAATAATTTCTTCCTCAAAAAATATGTAATATTACTACATAAAACGATTTGGGTGGTTCTTCAACATAAGTTCCTTGGTCTCCCACATTGCCTCTACCATTGTATTGTTTCTCCATAGAATGATTACGAAACGAGTCGTCCGGTTTCTTAGAACTTGTTCCCCGGTATCAAGAATTTTGAATGGATCTTCACAATAAGACATATTAGGTTCCAGTTCAATTTCCCAATAGGTGAGTACATGTGTTGCGCCGGGAATGTATTTTCACAACAGTGATATGCGGAACACATCATGAACTTTGGAGAGACATGGAGGAATTTCCCAATGATATGCAATAACTACAATTCATTCTAGAATATCAAAATTTCTGATGTATGTGGGACTTAATTTACCCTTCATAATGAATCGTATAACTCCCTTACATGGAGATACATTCACGAAATCATGGTCACCTACTTGAAATTCAAAATATTTCCTTTGGTTATCAGCATAGCTCTTTTTTCCTACTTTTGGATGCTTTGATGTTGGTTTGGATAAGAATCACATTTTCTATTTTTTCCTCAAGAAGACCTGGGACTACGAGTTTTCTTTCACCATCATCATCCCAAAAAGTTTATTTGCGATATCTCCTTCCATATAACGAATCATATGGTACCATCTGAATACATGAATGGAAGCTGTTGTTATAAGAAATTCTACCATATCTAAATATTGATCACACATACCTTGAAAGTAAAGTGACCAAGATCTCAACATGCCTTCTAATGTTTGAATAGTCCATTTTGATTGTCCATCTATTTGAGGGTGGTAGGAAGTGCTCAAACGAAGTTCTGTATTGATGGATTTCTGAAGACATCTCCATAATCTTGATGTAAAATTCGGATCATGGTAAAAAACAATCGATAAGGTTACCCCATGAATTCTTACTACTTCATTAATATATAGTATTTCTAGACATTCAAGTCGTAAATCTTCTCTTATTGAAATTAAATGTGTTGACTTGGTAAGACGATAAAAAATGAACCATATTTCATCATTTTTTCATGGAGACTATGGTAGCCCCATGAAAATGTCAATCATAATATTATCACATTTCTACTCAGTTATTGGAAGAGGTTGCATGACTCCTCCAGGAAGTTTCCTCCCATCATTCACTTGTTGACAAACCATACATCTTAACTCAACATTAGAATTTTCCCTCTTCATGTTGTCTCACCAAAAAATTTCCTTAATTTCTCTATACATCTTGGTGCAACAAGGGTGTATATAGAAATTGGAGCTATGAGTAGAATTAAAAAATTCCCTTTTTGGATCCGTTATATTAGTTACACAAAGTCTCTTCCAAAATATCAAAATGTCATATACATATGTAAATTCAATCAATATGCCATCATTCATATCTTTAATCTCCTTTTGAAACTCCTCATCATCATCCGGATAAATTTTGTCCTTTCTAGTAAAGATGGTTTGGAAACCATTTGAAAAAGTATGGACGTTTCACCTTCTATGATTATTCCCATATCCATTATCACTAGCTCCATGAAAATAGGATCCCTTTCAACTCTCATCTTTTTCAAAACTCCAATATACATTCTTCTCAAAGAATCTATCACATTATTTGACTTCCTCGGTTGGTAGTGTATTGTGAAATTATAATAAATGAGTAGTTCAAGCCATCACATTTTCCCCATGTTGAGTTCTTTTTGTGAGAAAATATACTTCAAACTCTTATGACGAGTATAAATCTTAAATTTTTGACCATAGAGATATTGTCTCCATATTATTAGAGAAAATATTACTGATGCTAACTCATGATCACGAGGATGATAGTTTTTCTCATTAATATTTAGCTTTCTTGATGCATAGGCAATAAATCTATAATTCTATATAAGGACACTACCAAGTCCTTTCTTTGAAGCATCACTATAAATAAAAAATCCATTGTTCCCTGATGGTAGAGGCAATATAGGAGAATTAACAAATATTCTCTTCACTTCTTCAAAATTTTCTTTACACTATTTTTTCCGAAAAAATTTTAATCCTTAACATGGGATCTTGATTATTGATTTATCCAATCGGGAAAAATTCTGGACAAAACCCAGCTAATAACCCACTAAACCAATAAAATTGTGTTCCTTAGTTATACTCGTCGGTGCTAGCCATTCATGGATTACCATGGTCTTTAAAGGATAAATAGATATTCCATCCTTAGAAAAATTATAACCAATAAAAGAAATCTCTTGTGGCTATAATTCACACTTGAAAAACATCATGTATAATTCATTTCATCTGAGGGTTTTCAGAATGGTGTGAAAATGATTTTCATGATCTATATAAAATTTGGAGAATACCAGGATATAATCAATAAATACCACTATAAAGTCATCAAAATATTCCTTGAATTTTTTGTTTTATTAGATCCATGAAAACAGAGGGTTCATTAGTAATCCAAAAAGGAATTAATCTAAACTCAAAATGCCTATACCTAGTTTAAAATGCTATTTTTAGAATGTATTCCTTCTTCACACACAACTGATGAAATCCAGATTGAAGGTCAATCTTTGAAATATATTGATCTCCATGAATTTGTTCTAATAAATCATCAATTCTTTGTAGGGGATACTTGTTATTTATTGTTATATCATTGATCTCCCTGTAGTCAATGCACAACATAATATATTCTCCTTTCTTATTAACAAAAATGACAGGGGCTCCCCATGGAGATACACTGAGGTGAATAAATCCCTTATATATCAATTCCATTAGTTGTATATTAATTTCTACTAATTCCACAGTGGCCATTATAAAAGTGGTCTTCAATATGGGACTTGAACCAAGAATTAAATCAATGGAAAACACATTTAATCATTCTGGAGGATGTCCATGTAACTCTTCTAAAAACACATCATCATATTCTTAAAAAATAGGTACATCCTCTATTCGAACATTTTTACCACACCCATAGTTATTTCATTATCTTCCTCCCTAATAATTGAATTTAGTAGAGCTAATCAGGGTGGATATAGTTAAGAATCAGGTGGAGACGATTATTCTCTAAAGAAAACGTACTCATTATTATCCTCGAAAATTGTAACCTCCTTCTTAAAATAAATTTTCTCATCATTGTCCGAAAGAAAATCCATAAAAAGGATAATATCAAATTCAATCATGGGTATGAAAATGATATCAATAGATAAAGAACATTTATATGCCCAAATGGGAACTGATTCACAAAACATTGTTGCGATTATACATACCTTAGCTATTTTGAAAGATAACTCCCTTATTATGTTAAATTGAAAATATATAATTTTCCTTGAAAACAAGGAAGATATGTAACAATTCGATGATCTAGAATCAAATAATACATTGGCTAAAACTGAGGAAACCAATAAATTACCTACAACCATGTCTTTTAGAGCTTCTACTTTAGAAGTAGTGATCACATAATCTTGGACTTTATCCATTTTTCTTTATCTAAGGTATGTTCCCTTGGCACTTAAGACAGTTATTTTCAAAATTCCCCTTTCCTCTACAATGATAGAATTCAATTGTCTCTTTATTCCCCTTACAATCACGATCTAGGTGGACTTTTTGACCACACTAATAACATACATTGATTCCCTTCAGGCAAGTACCAAGGTGTTTTTACCACATTTATTGCAGGATGGATATTCTAAATTTCCCTTCTTCCCCTTATTTCTATTTATAGAGTGTTTAGAAGATCTCTTCTTCTCATTCATTGCTTTAAAGTCGTAAGACATATATAATTATTTTTCTTTATTGAAAACACATCAGATAATATCTTCGCATGAAAAAAAGGATTGTGAGATTAAATCTTGACGAAAAAATTGTTTTAACCCATAAAAGAAACGATCAATCTTACTCATTGTCTTACGTATATAATCTGTTTCATGTCTTGATATCCTTGCAATGTTACCCTCATATTTTGTGATATTCTAAACCCTATTTTTCCTCAGACTCGGAAATTGACTTTTTATATCTTCTCGATGGTCAGGAGGAATGTATTTTTCTTTGAAAAAGACTTTAAACTCTCTCCACTCCATATTTGGTAATTCATCATCTTCCTTTGTGTTTGGAATCAATGACAACAACTGATATTCATCTCTTGTGATACGATAAATTACCATGACAACTGTTTCCCTTTCTCTACATCCCAAATCAAGAAATACTTTCTCTAATGAATTTATACATAGCTAAAAAACTAATGGATTTGTACTCCTATTGAATGTTGGGGTTTGTTTCCACAAGAAGTGGTATGACATTGATCCTTCACATTGTGGATCAGCGTCCCATATGAGTAATGATATTATTCATAACATGAGTGAGTTGTCCAAGTATGGTAATAAGTTGATCAGAACCAGTGGTTTCACTAGATAAACTATATTTATCTCGAGTAGGAGGGAAATCAGTTCGTGGATTACTTGCATTGAAATGGTTTTCATTCAATCCACTAGGATCCATTTCTAAACAATGTAATACACTAGAATATTTTATGAATTGAATTAAATAATTCAAAACGTGTAATATAGTTAACATTAATTGAACAATTTATAGATATAATCCACAATACATAAATTATCTTCCTTGAGAAATTATATACACATAAACCCTTCATAATGGTTTGTAAAGAAAACATGAATTATCCTAAGCATATCACCTAAGAGTGTCATAACCAAAAGTGAGACTAGTCCAGTTGTCGTGCACCAGTTATCGTTCAATTCTAGCTCAGTGTGGTGTTTTGGGGGTTTACCACTAGGTAAATTTGTGCCAGAGCCGCCTCTACCTTCTTGTATCCAAATAGGGATATACTTCTTGGAAAACAAAAAAATTTCTATAGTACCCAAATTTTAGGATATTCATCTATAATAATCCTCAAAATGTATCTTAGGGTAATGTTCTATAATCAGCGTTTTTCTAAATCTACCTTTTAAGGTTTGTACTAAACATTCTCTGATACCAACTGTAAAGCCCAGAACCTAGTTACCCAGAGTTGGTGCATTATTACATAACATTGGCATGATCACAAAAGATCATGTCTCGAAAGACGGATTAGTTTAGTAGTCATGGAAATACTAGACACATTCATAAGTTATACATTACATTATAAAATGAAAAACTACATCAACATAGTATCCTTATGCCACTCTAATATCTCTCATACTAACCCTTCAAGTCAGTCATAATATACTTCATCACATCATGGGAAAGATAAAACATAGTAAGGGGTGGGCTCTAATGCTCAGTAAGGATAATAATATAGAAGAAACTTTCATAAATAAACATAAACTTTTTAGGTAATGTAATACTAAAACAAAATCCAGTTAAACATGATCTTCATCATAATATGGAAATGATAAAATCAAATAATTTCATTTACTTATTCACATGGATATTCTACTAGTCTAATAATCACATTAAATATAAATAGCCACTTTCATAATGATGGAATTCATAATTCCAGACATTAGAACAACGTATTTAAGGCATTTTACCATGACTACAAATAAGATTTTTCAAGCCCTTGTGCCATGAGGTTCCAGTAGATACGTAAAAACAACCTCAGATAATTAAATTGATTGGGAAATTAACCCTTACCTAGTAATTTTCCTTGGTTGAGGGTAGGTAAAAAAATTGTATAATGGAGAAATAATTGTTATTAAATTATACAATAACCATTTATATTAATATCATATCATATATGATCTTCTAATTTATCATTATAACTGATATATTAGTAGTATCATAATTTCGGGTGTTAACTGATTCGTTTTGCTTTATATGATTGGGTACATAATCTATGTTTGTTATAGATAGGATGTCATTGATTCAGATATAAAATGATATTATGTTCATAAACATTAATTTTAAACATAAAATTAAAATTATTCTTGATTTATTATGATGAGGAATGAATCTCATTGTGTTCGTGGAGATAGTAATCTGTACATACGCACGAGCAAAAATATCATTCTTTTGCTATTAAAATCATATATAATAAGATGGTTTATCAAATATACATAAGAATTAAAATTTTATATTTATTATTTGAATAATTTATACTTATTATTATAACCATTTAAATGATGAAGTGTTTGAATAAAAAACTACACAATAATGTGGAGACGATAATCCATACCCATAGACATATAGTGACATTATCATTTATAGCATGGATAGAATAATGTATTTGGTTGTATTATTTTTATAATAACATCACAGAATATATTATATACTAGATTTAATATTTTTGAATGTAAAAAACAATGATATAAGAAGTGGAAGAAGAAAACAACATAAAAGAGTTGATGAAATGTTTACCTCTTCTTCAGGATCATCATTTTGATTTGATCAAAAGGGATCATTAGGTTGTATTTATGACTAAATAAAGTCCTCTATGATGAATCAAGGATATTTGAGGGGATATTTGGGCAGGGTTTGACAGATTCAAATGTCTTTTAAGGTGTGAATTTGAGTGAATGTAAACTGCCCTTTAATAAGAGAGGTGAGGGTCACTTTAGGAAAAGCTTGAAATATTATTTTATAATAAAGATCATTTCTTATTATAATTCCACCAAAATGATTTTTTAAAGGATTAGGTGGGAATGGGTTGAAAACCTCAGAAAATATAGTTTTTAAATAGGTTTTTATCATCATATTAACATTATATTTTATATTTAACTCTTAGTAAAATAGATTGACTTTTATCATCCCTCTTTTTATTTTTATATTATATGGTTAATAAACATACTATAAACATTAAAGATAATATCAAGTGGTTCATTAACGAAATATAAAATATTATTTAAGCTCTTTTGAAGAACCATTTATTTTTAGTAATAGAATATCAATTAATAATATAATATTTGTTTTCAAAACACTTTTATGTCGATTTTGACACTATTTGGTATTATGATTTTGTTAAACCAATAAAATCATTATTACATGGAAAATAATTCATTTAATCAACCATAATATGTCATATTTACCTATAAAATTTTTCGAATTCAGTAAAAGTCTCAAATTAAATTTATTTGAATATTTATAATATCAATTATTTTAATCTTTCATTAATTAGGTAATTACTGCATCATTATTTTGTCATAAATAAATGTAATTATTGAATGTCTAATAATTATAAATAAAATAAAAATATATAGGAAATCTTTTTAAATTTATAATGAATATTTATAGTCGAATTTATGTTATGTATAACCCTATATTAAAAAACTGTAGTTATTAAACCTTAAATTTAACTCTTTAAACACTTCATTAAATAAAATAATAATAAAATTTCTATTCTAATACAAGTTGACCTAAATGATCATATTTTATTCTTAATTTTTTTTTTCAATTACACTTTTCCAATTGAATTAGGGCATGTGTTAGGGTAATAATAAAATCATTATTACCCTTAATTACCCTATTTACTTTTAACCATGGTAAATAAAAGTAAGAAGTTACTATTCACCAAAAATTATTTTCATCTTATTATAAAACATTTTTCATAATGATATAAACCATGTCTCTTGGATTTTTGAAATTCTACCCAAAAAAGTTGTAAAATTATGTTTTATACAAATTTTCAAATGCTCCATGGAGGTGGTTAAAAGACGGTAAATTGTTCGATTAAATTTTATATATCTAAACATATTATAAAATTACTCCAATGAATTATGTTGAACATATTCATGTATTATGTATTAATTTTGATCTAAAATTAATTAAAATAAAATAACTTATCTTTTAAATAATAAGTCGGTTTTAACCAATAACACAGTGTTTTTCACTATTCATCAAAACTTGAATGTTTTCAATAAAATACCAAAAAATCACCCTATGTTAATTTAGATCTTCCAAATCCAAAAAAGTTGTCCATTAAGAATGTTTAAATTTATAAAATTTCAAAAAAAAAGGAATTACTATTTATAACAGCTAGTTTTATTGGTCACTCTTTCCCTCAGAATTTGGGGATGACCTCCTTGATTGAAGGTTCAAACATTCCAATCGGTTTCTAATGGGTTTGTTCGTAGAACCAGAAACATCCAATTATTCCACATCCATTTATACCTAAATTACAAAGGTAGGTGCTCATTAGTTTGTGGAATGATGAGGCTTAGGAATTTTCATTGGTCGAGAGGTTGGGAGGTCGGACTCATCACACCTTTTTGAGGGGAATTATTGTCTACTCTGGGACTCTCTTTATAGATTTAAGTTTTGATCTTGAATCCTTATTGCATTACCTTGTAAAAAATGATCTTTCTTTTAGTCTGACAATCAATGATTGATATTTAAGAAATTCAAAGAATCTTTTATATGTATTCGGGGTTTTTCATCGATGAAGAATCATCTGTATTTGTTAGATATTATTAGTTGATGGTATCCTTAAAATACATAAAAGTCTCTTGGTAATTATGATGACCATACTAGTTTTAAAGCCACTCAGTGGGGAACTTGAAGTTTATTGTCATTCAAGAGGACATGAAATATTTCAAAATTATGATCATACTCGTTGATGGTCTACCTACGTATCCTTTGTTTTGGAAAATGAAACAGAACCCACGTAGTTCGAATAAGGGAGTATGATGCTTATGCATGATTGATGGCTCAAAGAAAGAAGTCATGATTACTTTTACACTATAATCTCATGTGAGTCATTCTGGGTGTGAGAAACAAGAGGTATTGGTAGAAACCATACAATTGTGCCATGAAATATGCAATCATAAGAAATAATTTGGGGTTTATGTATGTATGACTGCACAGATAAATAAAGATTAGGATTCACTTCAGGAAAGAAATCTAGGGACAGGGTCCATAAAGGTATATGTGCTTCCTAGAGATTTGAATACTCTAACTTGGGGCTTACTCCTAAAAAGGAGGCCCAAATTAGGAGAGGAATTATGATTGGGTTTTATTCCTGAGAAGGAATCCCAGATCAAAGGTAAATTAGGACTGGTTATGAGAAATCAAGACTATGGATTAATCCTGAGAAGGAGGCCCAGGTTAAGGGACTTAAAAAATTAGAGGACTTGGGGCTTAATCTTAAGGAGGATGCCCATATCAAGACTGTGGATTACTCTTGAAAAGGATTCCCAGGTAAAAAGTGGACTTGGGGCTTACTCTTAAGGAGGATGCCCATATTTGAGAATTATGACTGGGGATCATTCCTGAAAAGGTGGCCCAGATTAAGGATTCATTCATCATAAAGGATGAGGTTGAATGAATGATATCTCAATCATTTAGTGACATAATGATATATAAATCACTAGGTTTTGGGAGATATTCCACAAAATTCCCTTCAGATAAAGATGTCAAATAAAGAAATCATGCCATAAATGGTTTTGAAGAGTGTCTTGAAGACTGAATATTGAATAGGAGGGGTGGAATGGCATAAGAGGGGTGAAATGGGAAATAAGGGCACGCAAAAATGCAGGGGTGTGCATGTCCTAGTAGGCGCTCATGTACTATGTGGGCGCGCAAGTACTGGTCATGCAGGTTTACCTGCGCGACACTTGGGTACTTGGGCGTTTGTAAACTAGCATGGTAATATTTGGGTGACCCTTGACCAATGCCTTTAGAATTATCCTGAGGTAATTCCAGAAGAGAGGCATGCAAGTTTTGGTGAGGAAGTAGGGTGGCGCTCATGTATGTTCATTTCCTTTAAGGGTAAAACACCTTAGGTGCGCAACTGTTAGTGAATTCTAACATTTAGACCTTACTCTTCTTGTTTAGACCTTCAATTCTAGGTAAATAATTAACTTAAAAGTGTTCGGAAGTCCTGAAGAAGAGACATGGGCGTTCAGAGCTCTAAATATGAATTCTAGAAACAATTCCTCCTCAATGGGGGGACCACAGTGTCTATTTATAGGCTCAAGAAGACCACGAGCGGTTATCCTTTAGGGCGCACAAGTCACCTATGCGACCATTAGGCATCACGCAAGTATACTTACGCGATAGTGATGGAACTTGCATTGCATATGTGATTTTGAAGCTTTTTTCATGCCTTTGTCGATTTTTTATGTTTTCTTCAAAGGATGAATCAATTTTTTCTAAGTCATTTCCCTTTACATTATTTTTTTAGACAATGTGATGAAAAACGAGTGTTAACAATAGTCCCCCCTTAAAGTTGGATCCGAAAGAAATGATGATGTGACTCTAGGGAAAAGAAGAAAACCAAAGGAAAGGGGCACACAATTCTTTCAGTGTGCAACACTTGGCGCGCAGGTTCGAGTCACGCGGGGCTAGAGCGCCCTGGATGGAATGCGCTGGGTGTAGGAAAGCAGGAGGTCCACTTGGACTATAAATACGTGGTCATTTTCCACTCCTATCATCTGATTCTGGAATCCCGAGCTCTCGATGCACAGGTCCCCTTCGTCGTGCAAGTTTCTCATTTTTCGATGTTTCTTCATTTTCACTTTTTTGTCAAGGTAATAGGACTTCTGCGGTCATACTTGCGCGCCAAAAACTTGCACGACAATTTAAAACTTGCGCGACACATCCATACTTGTGTGACACATCCACACTTGCGCTCCTTAATTCCTTAGCCATTTTTCTGAAATTCCTTCACTAATTTTATGAAAAATCAACTTACTTAAAAGTTATCTTATTCCAATTTTTGTATAGAATCAATGGCTCTTAGAACCGGAATAGTTAATGAACTATCTAGTAAGAGGATTGATGCTATGATGAACATTGTTGGTCATGATTACTATGATATCTGTGACAATATTCTCTCAAATTTGGCTAAGTACTTGAAGAAATATCATCCTAATTTCTTATAGTGAATCTAACTGTCCCTATATGGTCATGGTCATCTGCAAAGAGTCATTGTTCCAGATGCAATGAACTATACCTCTGAAATGCAGCTGCACTTACACTCCTCTATTTCGGTTATGTTGTGCATTAAGAGAAACAACAATGGTGTGAACTTTCAAATTTTCCTTCCATGCCATTTCCTTACAGATATTAAAATGGAAAACCCATGGGCTGAAATTTTTTCCACTGCCAGTTAGTAGAGAGAATACAAAGATGTTATTAGAGAAATATCTTAAATGAGTACTCTCTCCAAATGGATCTTTACTTTCAATGCTCCATTCTCAAATTCATGTATCCATCTTCCAAGTCTCTTGGAAAGAAACAAAGTAACTGTTTGATCAGCAGAAAATTTTCTTAAACCACAATCAAGAACATCCTTTTACAATTGTTCCAAGAAGATCTGGTATCATTGCATCTCTTATTGTATCCAATTTAATGAATGAATTCCAGGTTGTTGCTGATTAAGATCGGGATGTCGTAAATCTAATGAAGAGTTATGTTTAAAGCCTCTTGTAATTTTTGAAAAAGAGAAGAGACTCCAGTATGTAGATGTCCTTCTATCTCCTATGTATCAATGAAAAACACATTCATCTTCAATCATTTGTGCACCTATTTTCCTACTACCTGCTTTAATTTTTACCAAATCCAATGGGCCTAGTAAGCATAGTTTGAATTTTACTATGATTAATATAAATAACCCTACAAACATTGAAACTCTTAATTTCTCAATATTACCTAAATCATACAAAATGTATGTTTAGTGTGCTGGAACTTGACTTTTATTTAGAGATCCTTTTTCTTTTGTGGGTAATTTAATGTCATGCACATCAGACATAAGGAGGCTAATGATTAAGGTCGAAATAGATTTGACCAAAATGGATTAAAATTGAATCAATTCCCAGATAATTTATCTGAAAACATATTACCATACTCAAGTATGAGGGGGAAAATTGTAAACTAAGACTTATGATTATTTGAATATGAGGAATGATATGAAAAAGATCGAAAAGGCATTTGAAGAAGTAGTTCCCAAAAAGGAAGTTACCATTATTGAACAAACCTGTTAGGGGGTTGAATTATGCAGGGCCACCTAATAGAATTGGATGCATAGTCAAATAATAATATCTTTTGGCTGACAAGTCTGTTATGTGGACTATTTATGAACAGTCGCCTAAGGGAAAGTACTGCATAGTCAGGAAAAAGATCTCTCATAAATTTACATTTCTAATGCTAAAACCCAGTGAATGTTTATGGAGATTAAAATTTTCCAATTTATAGATTTTTCTGTATGGAAAGAGGTACTTGAATATGGAAAAGATATTTCCGAACAATATTATCGAAGAACATGATGGATATCACTTCTACGAAGGTCTGGCCCAGATGTAGGGAAGGAGAATATAAACCATAGACTTGAATACTTTCAGATCATGAAAAAGGATATGGGACAAATATGTTAAGGATGGCTATTTTGGTGGATCCCTACATACTGTCATTTAAGACTAATAATGAAAAAAGAGGCTTTCTTCCCAAGAATGAAGTTACCATTATTTAACAAACCATTTAGGTGGTTTAATTATGCAGGGACACCTAAGGGCATTGGCTGCATAGTCAAATAATAGTATCTTTTGGCTAACAAGTCTGTTATGTAAACTGTTTATGCAAGGCCGCCTAAGGGCATGTGCTGCATAGTCAGGTAAAATAACTCTCAGAAATTTGACAGTTTTGTGACTAAAAGTTAAGAAAATGGGTATGAAGATCTGAAAATATTTAAGTTTAGGATTATGACACATAAATATGGGTATTTTTAACTATATACAAAGATACACAGATAAATGCTTACCATAATCATGTTGTGGCTGGGTTCTGAATGGAAATGTTGGACTTTACTACGTATCCCATAACGATGGGAATCCATCCATACGTAGTTCTTCGACTATAGTTTAACGTCATGTGGGACAAAAGGAATAGAGATCATAGTTTAGGGTCATAGATCTTGGACCATTGTAAGAAATACACATTGTGTGTTTTCATGGGGCCTTTTCAGCCAAGGGACTGGAAGTGGAATTTGGGGTTAGGCCCAAAAGACTTGGCGCTGGATTCGAGGGACACTCGAACGTTCCAATGTATCCCAAAAGGATGGGAATCAAGCCCACATAGTTCTAGAAATATGTTTTTTACAAATTTGGTTCGTACATGTGATGGGTGAAAGGGGACGTTAGAACAATGATGGTTTAAATGAAGATAAAAGGTTTGGGCATTGACATGCATGCACGAAGTCTTTGAAATGAAACATGATTGAAAAAACAATGTAAATAATGGTTCCCTCTTAGGTGAGGGTATCAAAGAATATTTTAGTTTATTGTCATAGTGGAAAATAGTGTTGTATAGTTTAACGTCATATAACAAGGACGAAAGGGAACCAATGTAAAGATATTGATTCTAGGGGAGTTTTAACGAATCAACATCGTATGAGATAGAGGTGAATCGATGTGAGGAGATTGGTTTTTGGCTTGATCCTTGGGAGGATGCCTACGTACCTAGCCTGGAAGTCAAGGATCAAAGTCCACATAGTTCAATTAAAGAATTAATTAATGATCAAGTCGTTATTGGGGACAACGACCTAAATTAAAAAATGATGTTGGGACTTACGCATGGTTAGAGGCCCAAATAGGGTATTATGGCTAAAGTTTTCTATAAGCTCACGTTAGTCATACATGGTGTGAGAAACAAGAGGTGGAAAAAACCCTAACAATGAACAGTTTAATGTCATTTAGGACATATGAAGGGACTATGCAGTTTTAATGTCTTGCAGTTAGGAGTATTGGTTCTACACAGTTTTTTGTCATGTAGTAGGGACAAAGTATAGTTTAATGTCATGTAGGATGTATTAAAGGATTTTATGTATAGTTTATCATCATACAGTTAGTATGATGGGACAATACAGTTTAATGACATGTTGTACAAAAGGGACTTCTATATAGTTTAACGTCATATAGCAAGAACAATGAAGGGGGACACAGTTTAATGTCATGCTGGATGTATTAGGGACTTTTTCACAGTTTAATGTCATGTTGGAAGAAAGTGTGAATAGATTAAAGTCATATGCATGGACCATGGATGGTGTAGTTTAACGTCATACTGGACGGAGGGGGGACTATGCAGTTTAATGTCATGTAGCGAGGAAAAATTAGGGAAATGTTTTTCCCAACAGTTTAACGTCGTGTGGGAAAAAATTAATACAAATAGTTTAAGGTCATATGTATGGACCCTGGATGATGCAGTTTAATGACTTGCTGGACGGTGGTGCCGTTTAAGGTCATACCAGACCATGATAATAGATTTTGTGTTTATACAAAATACTTCTTCAAAAATATGGCTTTGGTTGGAGTAGTGATGAGTTCTCCATCCATTGAGATTAAAGAATAAACTCCATTGGAGTAGACCCTATGTATTGAGTAAGGTCCTTCCCATTTTGTCTCAAGCATGGGAGGTTTCATTCCTGGTATCATTAGAGTTCTGAGAACTAATACTATTTCTCCCTGAGTGAATGAACGAAGACAAAATTTTTGGTTAAAATCTTGTGTTATTCGATTCTGATAAACTTCAAAGTGGTGAAAAGTACAAAATAATTTCTCATCTAACCGTTCCAATTCATTAAATCTCTTTTGAGATTGTTCATTTGTAGATGATTGATAAAAAATGGAAAATCTGAGTGAGGTTAGTTGAACTTCAATTGGAAAGACTGCTTCCATTCCATATACCAATGAATATGGAGTTGACAGAGTTGCAGTGCGGGTGGTAGTCATATAAGCCCACAAGGAATGAAAGAGTTTATCAGGCCATGATTTATTATCTTTATCCACCATCATTTGCAGTATATTTGAATGAGTCTTGTTGAAGTCTTCTTTCTGGCCATTGTCCACTGCATGATACTGAGATGAATGGTTGGATTTGATGTTGTATTCTTGATACGACTTCTTCACCTCGGATGAACAGAAATTAGTGCCAGTATCCGTCAATATGGTATGAGGGACACCAAATATGGTAATCCTGTTAAACTTGATCAAGCTAATAATGCATTTAGAACTGACTTCCTTGAGAGGTATTGCCTCTGCCCATTTTGGAAAGGATGTCGGTAGCTGTAAGAATGTAATTAAAATGCTTGGCAGTAGCCGAAGGGTAATGTCCACCACATCTGTTCCCCAAGTGGAAAATGGCCATGAGTATTTAGCTGTATGAAGCAACTCTGAAGTTTGATGAATGAAGTTGGAATGTACTTGTCATTAATGACACTTCTTTGTGAAATCAACGCAATCTTGTATCATTGAAGTCCAATAGTATCCAAGCCTCCGAATCTGATCAGACAGTCTATGTCCAGACTGGTGGGAACCATAGACTTATGCATGCACTTCTTTCATTACAACCATTCTATCTTCACCATCAATGCATCTAAAGAGAACTCCATCAAAACCAGGTTTGTATATAATTTTCTCTAGGTGATCTGGGATATCATAACCAGTAAAATAGACTACACATCACCAGATTTGTTCATTCTCGGCTCTATCAGGTGGAACTTTACCATTTTGAAGGTATTCCCTGATAGGTGACATCCATCCTGTAGTATGACCATACGGGTCAAGAATGGGACTAATTTCATTAATTTCCTCTGTTCAGATTCGAACATAAGGTGAAATTGCACGATGGTGGGAAATACTGATGGTTGTCTCATCCCAGTTTGGACCTGCAAGAGTTGTGGCTATATTAGCCAGTGCATCAGATTGAGCATTTTGTGATCATGGGACATAAGAAAATGTCGGTTTTGAAGGGAATTCCACCACTAACTCTCTAAAGTAATCATACAAAGGGATTATTTATTCTTTTATGATGGCATAATTCCCATTGACTTGTTTGATTACCAGGTCTCAATCACCTTTCACCTTTAAGTGATTCACTTGTGCTTGAAGCGCTAATTCCAAGCCTGCAATGAGTGCTTGGTATTCTGCTTCATTATTGGTACCACCTTCCCACAATTAGAAGGAATAAGTTAACACTGCCTTTTCTATAGAAATGAGCACAATTCCTAAGCCAACTTTTTTGAATTTAGGATTTTCAATTTTACTCCCTGTTGGACTTCTAGAAGAACCATCAAAAACATTTCCCATTCCAGGGGACTTTCTTGAATAGATAATACTTCCTCATAAGAGAGTTTAATATCTGAAGATGTGTCTTCCACTGAACGGTGTTCATCCAGGAAATCAGCCAGCGCTTGGCCCTTTATCACCTTTTGAGACACATAATGAATGTTGAATTGCTGCAAAATTACTACCCACCTTGCCAGACTCCATGTAAGAATTGGACGACTAAGGATGAATTTGAGAGGGTTATTACGAGATACCAATTGGACCTCGTGATGTTGCAGGTAGTGTCTCAACATCTGAACTACAATGATTAATTCCAGGTAGCACTTCTCAATACATGAATACCGGGTTTCTGCTTCAAGCATAGTTCGACTGAGATAATAGAGGTTGTTTTCATTTCCAGCATATTTCTTTTGATCAATAAAGGAACCCAATGATTGTTCTAGAGCTGTCACGTAGAGGATAAGTGGTATTCTTTTAACAGGTTCCATGAGTACCGGTGGACTCAAGAGTTATTTCTTGATAATATCGAATGATTCTTGACATTCTTCAATACACTGGTAAGTGACTCCCTTCTTCATCAATTTGGTGAAGGTTAAACTTTTGTCTGCCAAATTGGCGATGAAACGCCGAATATAGGATAAGTGTCCTTGAAGTCCTCTTAATTCATTCATATTTTGAGGAGGTGACATTCAAAGGATTGACTTGGTCTTCTCAGGATCGACTTCTATACCATGATGGCATACAACAATGCTGAGAAATATTCCTGAGGTTACCCCAAAATCGGATTTTAAGGGGTTCATCTTCAAATTATGTTATCGAAGCTTGAGGAATATGACTTCCTAATCATCCATGTGATTAGAACGTTTTTTGGATTTAACCAAAAAATCATCTACATAGCATAAAACGAAGTCCCTTAAGAAGGGTTTGAAGATACGATGTATGGCACGCTGATATGTTTCACCTGCATTCTTTAAGCCAAAGGGCATTACCCGGTAGCAAAACACACCATGAGGGGCTCTAGAGGCTGTGGATTCCTTATCTTATGGGGCCATTCGAATCTGATTATATCCAGAATATCCATCCATGGAGGAAAGTGCTTCATAGCCAGCTGTTACATCAATTAAAAGTTCTGTAATCAGAACTGGGAAATCATCCTTAGGACAATGACGATTAAGATCTAGGAAATCGATGCAAACTCTAATTTGTCCGTTCTTCTTCTTTACAGGGAAAATATTAGCCAACCAATTGGGATATTGAACTTCTCTGACAATGTTAGCTTGATAAGCTTATCCACTTCATCCTTAATTTTGGAAGCATAAGTTGGGTGTGTTCTTCTCGTAGCTTGCTTAAATCCTCGATGTTCATCTGGTAAAACCAAATGATGAGTGGCAACATCAGGATCAAGCCTGGAAATTTCTGTATAGTTCCATGAAAATATATCTCTATTTTTCATTAGAAAAGAAATATACATCCTTTTCTCTATAAGTGTCATGGCCGCACTGATTAAAGTGGGGTGTGGATCTTCTTTTGTACCCAGATTTATTTCTCTGAGTTCATCTACAGTGGTAGAAATACCCACTTCAAATGCTGGAGGAGCATCTCTGAGATCTTCCTATTCATCTTCATCATGTGTTATTTCTTCTGTTTCTACATACATAGTAGATTATAAAGCAGAATTTTCATGACTAGAAGAGATGTCAAAATATTCTGATCTTGAAGAAGAAGCATCCATTTTCGACCTGATTGATGATGAAGGGTCTTTATTCGGTAATAAAGAGGAGATGATGGATTGAGAATCGAAAACATTGTTCACCTCCGATGTTTCTATAACTTATTTTGTCCTAATTGGAGAAGTATAGACTTGTTGGATTTCAGCAGATGAAATAATGATGTCACCATTTGTGCTATCATCACTTCTTGGTGGGTTACCAATTTCTCACATGTTTTCTCGCTCGATTGCGGTAATTGACATTACGGATCTTTCCATAAGAGTATTTTGATTTGGGTCTATCTTGTAAATTTGACTGATATGCAACACATAAATTATACTCACATGTGTAAATGGATTTTCTGGAATCTTTTCCAAAACATATGGATCATTAACTTTGGTAATCTCATTTGTTGTGGATATCTCCCTTCCCTTCATGTGATAGAATTCCGCCTCAATCTATTGAGGCTCATATGTTTTGAACGGGGACTTATCACCATACAATGTCCCCACTTGACCATAGAAACAATATTAGATACATTGATGGTATGATGAAGGGATAGCCGTATGTTGATGTAGCCAGGGTCTTCCAAGCAAGATGTTGAAAGCTGAGTCTTGATCAACAACCATGATTTCCGAATTGGATACAAGATCTCCAAACTGAGTTATGAGTGTAACATCGCCTATTGGTTCTTGTTCATTTTAATCATATCCATGTAACATCATGGAAGAAGAAGATAAATAATATTCTGTAAGGCCCAATCATCTCCTTACTTGTTTGACCTCTTAGGCCTCTGAAATTGAACCAGATTATTTTTCAGAGCCGAAAGGAACTAATTAGGAACATGTTCATTTCTAAAAGAGTATGTTTTTCTCTTCAGATCCTCAAATTGTTTTCGTCTTTGATCACTTTGACCATCTTGACGAAACAGCCTTTGTTGTTGGCGATCAAGAGGTGGAGCCCTTCGAGAAGTTGAAGGTTTTGAAGTAGAAACAGGTATAGGTACATGTTTAAGCATAACTTTAGTAGTTTCTTCTTTACCCATTCACCTTCTTGGAGCTGATGGAATTACACGAGATTTATCCTTAGCATGTATAAGGGAATCTTCAATCTGTTGATTTATTGAAGTAAGGCCTCGAAACCCTCCTGTATATTTCATAGGGATCAATGGCTTGTGTAATTCATCACGTAGATTTTCCACACATATTGGCAAAAACTCCTCTTGAGGGAGTGCTATGTTTAGGGAATATTTTAATCCCTTCAAGCGAGCAATGAAATCTGAGACCCATTCATTCTCTCTTCTCTTACAGTTTGTAAGATTGAAAACTGTTTTTTTTGTCAAAGTTGAGCTGAATTGAAGAAGGAATTTTTGGCAAATATCCTCACATTCGGTAATTGACAGGGATTGCAAGCTTGTATACCAGACAAAGGCTGGTCCTTGCAAGGTCCATAAGAAGCATATGAGTTTTACTACATCTTTTTGCTCCGGAGTTCCCATCATAGGATCACAATAAAATACGTAATGTGTCAAATGCTATTCAGGGTCGTCTGATCCATTGAAAATATGGAATATAGGGTTTCCAAAACATGATGGAGGAGAGATTGAATCTAACCATTCAGGGTAAATTTATTTTCTGGTTGAACCTGCGCACGTTTCCCTTACTTAGTTTCTAACCGATCTGTTATTGACTCAATGGTAGTTATTAAAATTTTAGAATCATCCAGTTGAACTTGGACATGGGTAGTTGAAAATACTGGAGCTTGGACAGATGTGGTGGTTGGTACTACAACTGATGGTAGCACTGCCAACTGTTATTGCACTTGGCCCGTAGGATTAGACCTGTGAGGGTGTACAAATAGAGAGGGATATTCTTGATACATCATAGTATCTGCAACAAATTCCCTTGGCTGACTGACTCCAGCACTCTTAAGAAGAAGACTACCCGGAAGTAGTTCTGCATTCAACCTCCTAAATTCCTTCATTTATTCCTCCTGTTGTGCAAACCTCTGCTCTAGTGAGATTAATTAGCCTTCTTTAGAGGAAGGATATGTAACCTGATTATTTCCCCTCCCTTTGTTGGATCCTTTTCGAAGAGGGGGAAGTGGGTTACTGGAAGAATTACCTCGGTTCTTATTAATCCTTTTATTTCATATACGCACACCTTCTTTATTTGTGTCGATGCGTACATCTTCTTGAGCAAGAACCTCTTCATATGAGTCCCCTGAGTGAGCCTCATCTGGTGGATCAACAACAATAGCATTGATGACATTTATTGATTCATAACACATTGCATACCTTCTATTAGAATTTTTGTGATATTGTCTTCTTCCATTTCTTTGATGAGACGTTTCTTTTTGTTGATTCGATCCCTCAGGAACTTCTTGACGAACCGTAATCTAGAGGGAATCTCCTGACAATTTGGCTCTTCCTTCCTCTTGAGGCTACTTCCCCAATGAAGAAAATACCTAAATTACCTGAGGAGGGGATTGATAATTTGAAAAAGTCCCAAGTCTGGTGGAATAGGGTTGTTCCTTCTATTCTCGCTCAACTCCTCAAATCCTATTTGTTGATTCCAAGGGTTGGTTTAAAAGAGTCCTCAGTCTGGCAAGCTGGGGTGGCTCTTGACATGCTATGTCTGAGACTTTCTTAAAAGTTCTCCTAATCATGCTAAACAAAGTCTGGAAATTAGTTGGATGCATTAACCTGTATCCACTTTTATCACCAGGTTCAAAATACTGTTGGATGATTTTTGACACTTCTGTCACTTGGTGATGTGCTTGCTCCATACGAAAGGCCTATTCAATATTCTCATTTGTTTCATGCAAGATTAATTCAACAGCGTGTTCTCTATATGCATGATTTTTAGAGGAACTAGTTGAAGCCTGTTCTTGGTCAAGCTTTTGATTACAAACAAAGCCCATTGACTTTGGCTGGCCATTGGCAATAAAATTGCATGAGACTATTTTCGGTCGGCTTTGCTGACTGGAGAGCACAGTGAAATGTAGTGCTCCATTAACACCCCATACTCTGACATGAATACCAGATGGGCATTGGAAATTAACTGACACAATCTTCTTAGTGCGCCAAGTCCTGAACGTTGAAGGGATCTCTGATGATTTTCACCCTTTAGATATTGAGAGACTGATAGAGATGCCAAATCAATCTGACATTGTAACCCTTCAATTATCATAAGACGATTTTCATATTCATCATAAGATATTACTTTCTTCTTCAACTGAACAAGAGTTTTCCATATGTTGAGATGAATATCATGAATTCCATCTTCCGTCAACATCTTTGGAATGTCATACTGAGAGTCATCCAGATGCCAAAACATGACTGGTACTTCACCTTTTTCCAGTTGTTTTCTCATGTTCATCATTTCCTCTTTATCATTAAATGATAATTCTTCTACTTGATTTGACCAGAGCTGGTGCATCCTTTTTACTTCATCGGATTCAACAAGATTGGTAGAGAAATATTTAATTAAACTAGAAGATGCATGACTTAGGGGTGGTTTGGAGAATTACCTACACCCTGGGCTATCTTCTGATTGAGAAATTATTTCACCTGCTTACGATGAAGCATCGGACATGACTGATTTCGCATTTGCAAGTGCCTCAAGATAAGAGGGCTTTCTCGGCACTACATTGTCCACTGGAGCATTTTTTTGGGAAATGTGCATCACTACTGTGGATATGACATTCACAACGAAAATCATCATCATGGGGATGACCACCATGGTGGATTACAGCAAAAGATGAGATCTCTTGCTCATTGGTGTTCTGGCCACATAGAGGGTTATTGTAACTCTCATCTGAAAATGAAACATCGACATCGACAAAATTTACATGAATCAAGCCTTCATGAGGAAGTGTTTGTTGAAGACCTTAAGAATTAATGTTCCCAAAATTGGTAAATGAGGGAGTAGAATCTTAGATTTCAATAAGTAATTGTCTGAGGGCTTCAAGAACACCAGCATCGAGCAAGTCCTTGTTACAGATTGGATCTTGATCTTTTGACTGTGCTGGGTGGGTCATCTTCTTAGACGCCTTCTTACTCACCTTGTAAACCACTTGTTGAAGAAAGTGGATGCTCTAAGCAGGTGTATGTTCTGGACCAGGAACGATGTCCATGTCAGGCTGGAGATCTCCACTCAAATCAGGTATATGTTCCTAACATGGTTATCTGTATGATATGGGGGAGTATGCCCCACAACCCTCTTGGACTGTAATAGATGTGTGTGTCTGTTTCAGAGTGAACTTTTTATGTGTTACACCACTGGTAGGGATAGATTTATGTGTCTTTCCATGAGATGATGCTGAAGTTGTTATAATATCCTGTCAGGCATCCAGAATATGAGCAGGAATTTGCTTTTGCTCTTTCATCATTGATAGAATATTATTGGTGACTTCGGCTGCCGGAACGGGGATATATGTATATTCTGTGATTGGAGTAGGTGTATGTGCATGCTCCTTTATTCCTATTCCTATCAGTGAATCCAAGTAGTACTCAAGTGTGGGGGTAGAAAGTTGAGTCTGCCTCCTGTTTGTTGTCGGGGCTTTCCGACTAACTTCTCTGAATGCTACCATGCGATACTATTGGTAGGCTTGATTAATACTAGTGGGTGTATGTGCCTGATGATTTCACTTAATCTAACATGGTTGATGAGCTCCATCATGTGTAGTCATACGAGCCTTCTGACTAGCTGAGGATGCATAAACTGGTGTATGTTCTTGTATATAGTACTACACCGAAATTGCCTGGCGGGATTTGCGTGATGCTGCCAGACGAGTCTGCTGGATAGCAGAATTAAAACAGGTAGGGGTGGGTGCCCTCTTGTTTCTTACCACCAAGTTAGTTTGGAGGAATTCTCTGGAGATGGTAGAGAAGATAACTTGCACACTGTTAACCGGATTTCGCCTCTGGCGATTCGTCTTGCCTGCTTGGGTTCGGGGAACCTGAGACAAATGCCAGGAGTCGACACCCTCATCATTTTGAGGGAATATTGCTGCAAGAGTCTGGCAACGATTGTTGATGGGATCCCTCGAGAAGGACTCATGCTTCCTTGAATTAAGGCCCTGAGGGACCTGATCATTCACCTCCCTAGAATATGGGAGTGAATGGTGATTCTGTTCTGGGGATAACGACGTGAAATGTTTGAGACGGTGGTTATCACCGCCTACTTCTTGATCACTGGTCGTCGTTGTTCGGGCGACCGATGTGATTTGTTCACTTGGAGGGCTTGTCGAGTAGCCTCCAGAGTTGGGATGGTACTGTGCTTATAGTACTCCTTAACCATCTCATTTGATACCCAGTGTTGAAGATGCTGAGTAGGTGATGTCATCCTTAGGGTGGATGACGATCTAGCAGGAGTAGCAGCAGTGGCATTTGCATCATCAGTATTCACAGGTGTAAACATGAGAGTAGCCATTCTGTAAGTGCATAAGATCTTGGAATGGAGTGCTTGTTTGATATAATAGTCGTAATCAAGATAAATTCAACCACTACATCTTTTGGATGAGCACATATGTAAATGATTGTTTTTGTTGGCCCTCACATAGACTTTTAAATAGTGGCCTAACAAATAGGTAAAAAATCATTTTAACTTGGTTATGGATTCAAGTCAAGTTCACCATTTTTTGTTTCCCTCGGAATTTGGGGATGACCTCCTTGATTGAAGGTTCAAACATTCTAATCAGATTTTAATGGGTTTTTTCGTAGAACCGGAAACATATAATGATTCCACATCCATTTGGACCTACTTTCCAAAGGTAGACACTCATTAGTTTTTGGACTAATGAGGCTTAGGAATTTTCATTGGTCGAGAGGATGGGAGGTTAGACTCATTACACCTTTTTAGGGGAATTATTGTCTACTCTGTGACTCTCTTTATAGATTTAAGTTATGTTCATTAATCCTTATTACATTATCAAGTATAAAATGATCTTTCCTTTAGTCTGACAATAAATGATTGATATGTAAGAAATTCACAGAATCGTTTATATTTATTCGAGGTTCTTCATCGATGAAGAATCATCTGTATTTTTTATATATTCTTAGTTGATGGTATCCTTAAAATACATAAAAGTCTCTTGGTCATTATTATGACCATACTAGTTTTAAAGCCACTCAATGGGGCACTTGTGGTTTATTTTCATTCAGGAGGACATGAAATATTTCAAAATTTGGATCATACCCGTTAATGGGATACCTATTTATCCTTTGTTTTGGAAAAGGAATCAGAACCCACGTAGTTCGAATAAAGGAGTATGATGATTATGCATGATCGATGGCTCTAAGAATGAAGTCATGATTACTTTTACACTCTAAGCTCATGTGAGTCATGCTCGGTGTTAGAGGTAAGAGGTATTGGTGAAAACCAGACAATTGTGCCATGAAAGATGCAATCATGAGAAATAATGTGGGGCTTATGTATGTATGACTGCCCAGATAAATAGAGATAAGGATTCACTTCAGGGAGGAAATCTAGGAACAGGGTGCATAATGGTATATGTACTTCATGGAGATTTGAATACTCTAACATGGGGCATACTCTTGAAAAGGAGGCCCAAATTAGGAGAGGACTTATGATTGGGTTTTACTCCTAATAAGGAATCCCGGATCAAAGGTAAATTAGGATTGGTTAAGAGAAATTGAGACTGGGGCTTATTCCTAAGAAGGAGGCCCAGGTTAAGGGACTTGAAAAATTAGAGGACTTGGGGATTACTCCTAAGGAGGATGCCCATATTAAGACTGGGGGTTACTCCCGAAAAGGAGGACCAGGTTAAAAGAGGACTTGGGGCTTACACCTAAGGAGGATGCCCATATTTGAGAATTATGACTAGGGCTCATTCTTGAAAAGGAGTCATAGGTTATGAATTCTCTCATATTAAAGGATTATGTTGAATGAATGAAATCTCAATCCTTCAGTGACATAAAGATATATAAATCACTAGGTTTTGAGATATATTCCACAGAATTTCTTTCAGATAAAGATGTCAAATCAAGAAATCATTCCATAAATGGTTTTGAAGAGTGTCTTGAAGACTTAATATTGAATATGAGAGGTGTAATGGCATAAGAGGGGAGAAATGGACAAGATGGGCACCAAAAAATGCAGGGCGCGCAAGTCCTATCAGGCGCACAGGTACTGCGTGGGCGCGCAAGTCTTGGTCACTCATGTATACCTATGCGACACATGGGTACCTGCACGTTTGTAAACCAGCATGGTAATACTTGGGCGATATTTGACCAATGCCTTTATAATTATCCTTAGGTAATTTTAGAAGAGAGGCGTGCATGTTTTTGTGAGGAAGTAGGGCGGCACACAAGTATGTTCATTTCCCTTAAGGGTAAAACACCATAGGCGCACAAGTGTTAGTGAATTCTAACACATAGACCTTTCATATCTTGTTTATAACTTCTATTCTAGGTAAATAATTACATTTGAAGTGTTCAGAAGACCTGAAGAAGATACTTGTGCGTTCAGAGCTCTAAATCAGAATTTTGGAAAAAATCCTCCTCAATGGGGGGACCACAGGGTCTATTTATAGGATGAAGAAGACCCCAAGCGGTTATCCTTTAGGGCGCGCAAGCCACTTTTGTGACCATTAGGTGTCGCGCAAGTAGACTAGCGCTACAGTGAAAGAACTTATGCGACACATGTGCTTTTGAAGTTCTGTTCATGCCATTGTCAATTTTGGATCTTTTCATCAAAGGATGAATCAATTTGTGCTATGTCATTTACCTTTACATTTTTTTAGACAATGTGACTAAAAAATAGCGTCAAGAGTCACGGTGTGTTAGAATCTCGGAGTTGCGTACAATTCAAGTTGTTGCATTATTTAAAGGGAAAAGTACAGTGGATTCTTAGGGAGTTAAAATAACCATTTAATGAGACTGTAATATAGAGAACATCTAATATACAAAAATATTTACGTTGTTTAATGGAATAAATTGTTCAATTTCATGAAAAATGAATCGGTATTGTTTATTGGAAATATTCCTTGAATATATATAAAATATAAAATTTATTCATGGGAGAAAATAATATGGATCTCATTATGAAATTCAAGTCATCATTGGCCATCCTCAATGATCTTCTAACATTAGAAATAAATTCTATAACAATAAAGATCATGGATGAAAAATTGATAAGGGATGAGTATAAAATACATTATAATCCTCAAAAAGTGTTTAGTCAATATTATATAATTTTATAAACTCTTATCTATCATAGGTTTTTTTATCATCGGTCAATTTTGACTCCATGGAATGCCCAAAGGATGCCAATTCATTGCCTTTCTGAGTCTCAAACCCAATGCCTTCCTCAAATCATATAAAATGATATAAATCAATGAAATTATTTTTTAACATGGGGAGTAATGCTAGTGAACTGATATGTGACATAAATTAAATGGAACTATGCGATATAATTAGAAGATATAATTTTCTGTTGATGATTAATATATTGCGAGATATGAAGAAGGATCGAGAAAATCAAACTCTTTACCGTAATTATAAAATATATTATATTTATTATAAGCATCATCAAAACATTCTTAATTAGAACTATTATGAGTTGTGATTTCATGTGATTTTTAGAAGGTTAATCTGACTAGATTACTCATATTAATTATACGATTACCAATTATAGAAATGAAGTTTTTATTATTCTATTCTTCATCTATAAAGATATTATTTCATTTAGTCATAATATATAACAATGTGTGGTCCAATGTTAAAATATTTGAGTCAGACAGTAGTTAGTCAAATTTTGTATCATCCTCTAATTTATAGGGTGGTTGAAATTCAATTTTTTATTTAGAAATTAATGTTTTTAATTTCTATAAATGTCCTAGTAACAATGATATATTTCAAAAATTACTAGGTTTCAATTTTTCATAAATATATAGATATTGATAACAATCATAGATATGATATCGACTAACAAGATAATATAGTGAAACATTACCTTCACAGCAGTGATATAGAATTCAATAGTAAACACAAATATAAAAATAATTACAATGAGAACATATAGGTTTAATGAAATTATCTTTTATAACACACACTTTGGGAGGGTGGGGGAGTGGTAAACATGCGGTGACGTCTATGCCATTACAGACATGTGAGGATCCTTAATCTTATAACAATGAACAATAACCTATTTTAGTAATCTATTAATTTCATTTTTATTTGTTTATTTACATAAATTACTGCCATTTTATTTTATCCGGATTCTACATTTTTCATTGAAAATGGTACCAAATATTTCTATCATGCTAAATACTATAGAAGTTATAGTATGGTCAATCCTAAAGAGAGAATGTGTTTTCCACTAGTAATATCATCCCTGAATAATTTCTATATAAATAATGTTTTAATGTGATTAAACTAAAATTAAATAAGATAAAATAATTATTTAAATAAATTGAATCAAATTTACTAGAAGAAATATGAAATGGAAGTGTCATAGGTATGATTTAAATTTGGTATGTAAAATTGAAATTACGTTTCTTTTGCAGAAAATTTAATATTTATTTACTCATCAATTATTCCAATTTATATTATGATATCATTAAGTAATTCTCTCCATAAAAAATTATTATAATTTTTTTAAAAATAAATTATATATTCAATTAATTGTTGTTATAATTAATGAACACGATGACCAAACATTCACACTATATAATCAATTAAATTCAACATCATAATAACATTCTCATAATATTCTATTGTTGAAATTATATATATATATATATAATTAACAAGGATAATGGGAAAAATAAAATTACAAGAAACAATTTGGAAAAAATTTATAAAAAAATATATTATATAGAATATGTAAAACAACACATGATAAATAAATATCAATTAAAACATTCAAATGTAATATCATGTATTCAAACAACCCAAATAAAAAAATTATCTAGAAAACCTTAAATTTTCAAAATATAAAATTCTCTATTCAAAGTAACAATTTTTGGAGTGAAATTGAAATAAAATGATTAAATATATTTATATATTAATGTTAGAATAAAACCATAATGAATATAAACAAATTATTCCTTCTATCTCCATAGTTTCAAAAAATCAGTTTCACTAAATTGTACATCACAAATGTATAATGTTTCAAGTATTCTTCATTTATATACATGGAGAAAATAACAAATTAATGAATAAAACAAATGAGAAATATCAGAGAAAAAGAATATTAATACAACAATAGAAAGAATTCTATGTTATTTTCTATAAAATATGAAAATCATTATATAATGACTATTAATACAAGGTCAAATTTATAGAAATAATGTTACTACATGTTCCTCAAAAGTGAAAATATTTTTATTCATGTTTACTCTAAATCAAACAATTTTAATAAAATCTATCGAAAGAAATAAAATATAATCAAAATTTGTTTACATTGAAGAGCATTCTAGATCATTTAAAACTTGTATACATGAAAAATTATATATAATAAGAAATATTTATGAAAATATTACAAAAAAAAGATATTATATAATAGATTGAAATAGGAAAATAGAATATGACACCTAATCTCCTAAATAGATGATCATAATAGTATAAATCACTCATTAATGTAAGTAATTCACTAAAAATGATGACATTATTAGGATATGTCAAGGAAAAATATATCATTTAATATTGATATTTTAAAATATAGTTATAGTGGGTTCATGTTTCAGGCCAATAACAAAGAAAAATATCATTATTGGTTATTAGTTATGGTTGAAGGGCTCAGTTGAAAAGTGAATAAAAATATAATTTTTGAAAATAACACATCATGGGTAAATAATAATTCATCCTATGAAATATTTGTACAGTTAATTGAAAATTAATATTAAAATACGAAGCTTAGTATCATTTAGTGTGTTTCACATCATATGATGTTGAATTATAATGGGTATAAATGTCTCAATATCTAAATCAAAATCATAACATTACTAAAATTTGTGGGATTATTTAATAATATCATGTAACAAATTTTTCTACAATAAAAAATAAGTAAATATATTTAATATTTTGGAAAAATTAAATAATAAAATTAATATCTAATATGTGTATTAAATTTTTTATATTACAAATCAATTACATATTTATAAATTATATTAAAATTTGAGACTCAAAAAAATCCTATAGATAATGTACAAATATAATGATAAATAATGAAAAAAAATATTTACATTATTACATTTAGTGAAGTTTTCTACTTCATCATATATATATTCAAACCCTTATGTTTTATAAGATCTACCAACTCTAATAACACTAAATGAAATTGATAAAAAAAATAAAAAATGTTAGTTGAGAAAAATTATTTATTTCCTATTATTTATGGAAGTAAAAAGCCTTGTCATAAGCTGATACATAACGAACAAAATAAAAAAATATGACACATGTTTTAAATATCATAAACACCAATTCCCATGAAATTTTGAAATTGTAAATATAAATTAATTATAAATTTAAAGGAAAAAACATATTCTATATATTTATATTATTTAATTAATAATTTTAACTTTTATCAATAATTATTAATATTTTCAATTGTAGTGTGCACCTCAAAAAAATTAGTAAAAATTAAAAACTAGAATCATATAAATAAAAGGAATCAAACGTGTCCAACTTTACTACATATTTTTGTTGATTTAACTACTTTTTAATTCATTAATTTATGATTTAATATATAGGTTCTAAATATTCAATAATCTAATTTTCAATTACATATTGAATTTGTAGTTAGTAAGCCCCATATAGTTATAATTGTATTACATAGGGCTATGATTTTCCAATACTTTTGAACCAGATGTATTAATGGTAATTTTTAATGACATGTAACATATGTTTAGGAAATTGATATCAAATAACAATAATTGTGAATGATCTATAAAAATTATGAAACTTTTATAATACAAATCATTATATATTTATAAAAACATTATATAATATATTAATACACAATTCATTGATATTATCATGCAAGTATATTTAAAAATGAAAAATCATGAAAACAAGATATCCCTAATTTAATCATAGAGAATAAATACAATTTTTTTTCCTAAAACCTATTTTTAACATGTAAATTGAATTGATAATACATATAAAATAGTCATCACACATTAAAAAAACATAAATAAAATATACTTAAACTATATAATATATGTTATATAATAGTTTAAAAAATGAATAATAATAGTGAAATTAAATTATGTATAAGATTATTCTTATAAGACTTCAGTAATGATATAAATAATATTTTTCATTTTAGAACTATAGAACACTATAAAAATTAAATTCACATGGTGAAGGGAAACACAAATTCAAAATAATAAGAGTTTTCAAATAGTATATATCATATATATCATACCTAATGTTATTCAGTCAATAAATAGAAGTGCACATAATTGTATTACATATTTAAGGAATATCACACAAGTTTTGATGTTGTAAAGAATATGTATTTCTAATGACTATATAAAAAGTATCATATAGCCTAATATAATACAACAACATGTTATAAAGTAGTAAAATACATTATATTTGATATAGAGTAAGGTTTAATTTATTGAATCAACTATTTTAAGTGTATCTGAATGTAAAGGCATTAAAAATTAATAAAATTAAAAAATAAATGTGGTATTTTTTGAATAGTGCATGTAGACTATATAAACTGATTGAAGAAAGGAATCATTTTCAAACTTTTGTTTCATTATTAGGTTTGTGATGCATATATGAATTTCAACATATTATATTTTTAATATATTAAAAAGGATATTTGCAAAAAGAAACATACATGTTAAATTATTTGTTTAATAAAATATAAATAATTTAAGTATGATAAAAGTAGTAACATATCATAGAGAATTAAAAAATATGAAATGAAAACTCTAATGTGTAAAATATTTATACCCATACAAAAATATATAAGTGTGTTTTTTCAATTATAAATTAAAAAGTCATATTAATACATTCAATTGAGTGAAAATGTTTATGAGAATCCCATGATGAATTTTCTATTTTTATTACATTGATTAGGAGTATCTCCTTCTAGTATACTGTATTTAAAAAAAAATTAATATCTAAATAAATTGTTAATAAAAAAACATTGGGTGCATCAATTTAGTATTGGATTTATTTGTGACACCTGGGAAAAAATATAGAAGATATATCCATGTACAAATTTCTTATGAATCATGGGAACAAATATAGAATATAATTGATAAGACCCTAGAAATCATTTTTTAAAATAATAAATATATAAATATCAAAACAAATATTAATACACACTTTCAATCACACAAATAGACGCGAGTCAATATATATTCAATATATATGTTTGTACATTGTTATATTTGTGTGTATTTGAATATATATTCAGTATGCATATATATATATATATACATATATATGTCTATATATATTTGAATATATATCCAAACTATATACAAAAAATCGATAAGTGAAAAACAAGGTAATGTGAATAGTAATGTAATTCCATGTATCATTATTATTCATTATTATATTTTATAAATTAATATTCATTACAATAATTTTATATGATTTTCATAATCGGTGATAGAAATAATTCCACTCAAACTAATGTTTTTTCAATTTATTATATGGTTTTATTTAAACTTTTAATTGATAATTTATTGTAATTATATATAATAAAATGATTTTTTTATATTATTATATAAATTATAGTCTATGTTGAATTTTTAGTTTTTTTAGTTTTTTTATTTTTGGGTGAATAGTTAAAAATATTGAATTATATAAAAGCTACCATTTATTTTCATGATTTTATAATGTCAAATTATGTATAAGATTGGTATTATAGTAAAATTAATCCTTATTGATTATAAATTATTCAATCAATGACCTAGTAATCAATATTATCCAGGATTCTGGTATACATTTACCTATTGGAAAATATTTTTTTAAAAACACTATTTTTATGCGTCATGAAAATTTATATTAAATATTATTAAATCCCCTTATGATAATTGATTCATAAAAAATGTATGTAATTTATGTAAAAAAAATCTAAAAAATTAAATATAATGAAAATTTTATTTTTCTTTATAATGAAAAATAATAGAGTTAAAAAAACACAACATTGTAAATAGTATGATCGGTTAATTAATGAAAAAACAAAGTGATAGTGGTTCCAAATATAATATTTAATCATATTAGATTAAATTATTTTTACCTTTATCACCTTATATTTTAAATCAGTTATATTTAATTTAAAACTATAATAAATAAGACATCAAATTATATAAAAACATTGAAACAATTACAATAGTCCCACTCCCCTCGTATATAAAAGGGAACCATTGATCATCCTTTATTTACATATTTGTTCAACTTAGTATCTATTATCCAGACCATAATACAATCCCAAAATCCATCACCACATTCTAGATGTCTTAATTTAACCTAAAGAGTGACCTAGAGGGATTAGTGTGTATGCAAAAGCTGAGTTTCCAAATAAATGTGTTAAATAACGTATGGGGTGAGATAGACGTGAGGTGAGATATTTTTAATTAATTTTTTTAATGTTTTAAAATCTTTTTCATCTATATTCACGTTCATATAAATTTTTCAATAGTGTTATTATATAAACATAAATTATTGTTTAAATTCTGTTTCATCTATCCATTAAATTTTTTAATGTTTTTAATATATTATCCTTTTATTATTTTTTATACATGACACATTTCATTATTTTTTTTCAAAAGTGAAAATTGATTTTTTATATCTAATAAAAATTTACATTATTTTCCTTACATCATATATATTAATATTTATTAATATCACTATATACATTTTTATAGGTTTCCAAATCACATTTAATTTCTTATTCATCAAATAATTCATCATTTTATGATTAATCGATTTATAAAAGGATTTTCATCGTTCTTTCTACTTGAATATTGAATATGATTCTACATATATGTTAAATATAATTTTAATGTGATTTTATGATTTAAATTCATGATCTTTTGTGATTTATATATTTTATGGTCTGTAGAGATTTATTTGATGATGGGTGATCCTGAAATAGATATTTAATGTATTGGGAAATGATTTGTTTTCATTAGATAATTAAATTGGAATTTATCAACTAGGTTTTCCCATTTTCAAGTTCTCATGTAAGGTTACAATTAAGATGATGTTTGAATTAATCTACACGGCTTTTATAATATATTGAAATATTTTTAATGGAAAACTAATGATTTAAAATTTTACGAAGAAATGATTAATTTTTGGGAAATTTTATATCTTTTTTAAGGGTGAAACGCACATTTTAACGAAATATTTTCCCCTAGATTCGTTTGTTTTATAAGAAATACTCATTGATTATGATATCTCCTCATTCACACTTATGAATCATTTCATCAAAATCATTGCGAACTAATTTTAAATTCATGAGTATGTAAATGAATATTTGATCTCAATGTTTATTATATAAAAAAAGGTAACATTTTTATGGATTTAATCATTTTTCATAATGGATTAATATGTTTATTTATTTTTTGTAACATTTAAATAGATATTTGCAATCAAAAAACATTTTAAAATGTTTTTATATGGAATATATATGAGTAAGAATTATAAATACGGTCTATCTGTCAAAATTAGGGATTCATTACAAAATAAGAAAACATTTTCTAAATAAAAATTAGAGTTGAAAATTAAGAAACCATATTTTTTATTGAAATTTGATATTTACTAGAAGTTTCCACTTTATTATATGGTCTAAATATGTAATACATATTTCTATGTCTATAAACCTCTAATCATAAATGATAGTGGTAATTTTACATAATTAAATCCACACTATTAAACACATTATTAAGGGTTGTTAATTGAAATGGTTCTTATAGTTTGAATGAAATTCCAAATTCAGAAAAAAAATTAACATCTTGCTACAATTTTATCTATCCCCATATAGACAGTATCTATAGTACTTCGTGTTCGCCTCTAAATATGCTAGAGGTCGTCGACTAGTAGTATAGGTCTAAGGTGGTAATTTGTGGAGAATATATCCCTTATATGAGAGAATGATATAAATATAAAATTGTAAAAAACTATTAAAAATAATAAAAATTAGAAGATATAAGATATAAATTTAATAAACAAAATAATAAATGAAATTCCATAAATTCAAGAAAAACCATACAATACAAACATCAGACCTCCAAGTCACTGGTTACAAATATAGACAAAAATTAAAATAAACTAACGATATTGAATCTTTTACATGCCTTATCCATACATCATCCTAATATCGATATAAATGTTAGATCCATCCTTCCCAATCATGTTGTCCAAATCCTTGGCCAAAAACTATTTCTATAATGAAGGGAACATATAATTTTGTACCAATGTCAATTCATGGCCCGATCATTGTGTAAGTACATAGCTCATTATAAAACCACCAACATTGAACTGGATTGACTACCACATGTTGTGATATGTGCTTCTGACATGCTAATATAGATAAAAAATAAATAGTAGAAAAATAAATTGCCACCTCACTACATGTTTTGACTCCATGAAGTAATCTCTCTTAATACATCGTGAAATCATGCCGACTAAAACCTCTCAAAAAAAAACAATAGGGTTTGTTCTATAATAGAAACATAAACATATCTTTTGGGAATATTCCATATTCATCAAGACCCAAATCCAAGATCAAAATGATATAATGGACTAGACATTCCTCAACAGATAAAAATACTAACATATTGTTGGGTCTATGACCCTGTCCTAAGGACCACACGAGGCTAGCACTTGATATTTCCTCTTAAAATCTTAACTCCAAATACATGGATACCCATTCATGTCTAAACTCCAAAAATATTGTATCTCTATAAGTATCATGACACAAATCCACATCGTCCCATCTAATAAATCATACATCCACTACAAATTTTATCTAATCTGGGTATAATCTGTATAAACATCATATCCATCCCCCCATATTAGTGCTCTGCATCCATAGAGTAATTCCTCAAGGAATCAAATTCGTCATCTCATATGGGAGCTTCCATAAATTGGGAATAGACCCTATAAGAACCCATATAATACTACCATTTGGTAGTGTCCACATCTATGCAAGAAACCATATAGGAATTCTAATCATTGTCCTAATGGTCAAGTCCACATCCAGACCGTAATTCATGTTGGAATTATAGTAATCCCTACTAAGGGAGTGAATCTGTCTAGTCTAAAATTTTTATAATACATTCAAAATCATCATGTATAGGAAATTATATAACCTATACTCGACATGGAATATGACATATATATCATTAGTGGTCAAGATTGACATTATAAAACATGAGTTATCATTTGACATTGTCACTATGAAAACTATGGTCAGGCTACCTAGAGGGTGACGATTATCAGCATAAACAAAACATGATAAAACATCTATCTAGGTTCTAAATTAAACCTATCATCACATCTAAGAATTTTCATGCCCACCTATTCTTATTGACCAGGTGTCATGATGAACCATCAAAGGTCCCCTTGGTCTCAATAAATATAGGCACTCTAGTTGGTGTCATCAACATCATATATTGTTATAGGTCATTACCAAATGATCATATTATAATATGTGAAAAGACATCATATACAGGGTAGGATGGCCTCTAATATGTCTTGGGGTATCTCCGCATATGAAAAAGTGAAGATATGACACAAGATCGACCATGATCATTACGGTCAGTCTGGGGTGTCCCACTCACCCAACCCAAATCCAAGGCTACCTAAGGTCCTTCCACACTAAAATGGTCATGGGATAAAAAGGAACATTATATCTAGATTAACCATTTATGATATCTCGAAGCCACCATGTATCTCAAATGTTCAACCAACCCCCATGTTATTGCTATCTACTATAACAACTACCCTTCCTCAAAGGGTGATCGAGGTTCCTACCCTTGGGCTAATTTGTATCTTTAAAACCTACATTTCCTCCCATGTTGTTTTAGGGACCTCCATGGTCTCAATTGTATCTACCTTATCTTTTAAAATATAAAGAATCACGGTAACAAAATGTTTTTTTTGACCCCAAAAAGTCATCCATTTTAGTTAAATATTTTAATTTATTTTAAATAAAATTAATTGTTTTTGACAAGGGTAATCTCCCTCAATAGACTACCCAATCATCCACATATAACATAAAGAAACATACATTAAATTGATCAAAATTGAAAACTACCTAGGTATTGTCCTCATTTATTTCCAAGGGGGCAATAATAGTTATTGAGGCCTACCACGGCCGGAACAAATCTGTCCACAATCAACCCAGATCACACAAACATCCAATGCTATTAATTCCATATTTAAAATATGAATTAATAAATTATCTCATTGGTAATTAATTAATTAATTAATTAAATTCCAATTTGGAATATGTTTGAATAATTCATCAAGTGTCCAACGAGTATTGACTCTTTAAGTAATAGGTTTCCAGACACTACTAAATTCCCCTGCAAAACAAAATGAAATGAATACATAATCCACAATTCCGAATTCATTTTTTAAAAAATTCAATTTTATATTAAATCCAATATAATCTTTGTGGTGTGTTTTTCCACAACTAAAATGATTATCCCTTCACATATGATGACATACTCAATCACGTTCTCGTTATAGAAGATTTAAATCAATATCATTTTCATTCAATTCCACTAGGCTCCATTGAAATAAGAACAAAATCAATATATTATTAATCAAAAAAAATTAAGATATGGAAAGAATTTGGAAGTCTATTATAGTGGATAACATACCTAATTTTTTTAGAAAAAACCCATGAAAAACCCCCTTTATGGGGCTTGAAGGATAAAAGGTGTTGGGGATCCTACTCATGTAATAGAGAAATATGGGAGGAAACAAGAGATTACCCCATAATATATTAGGATGGAAATGGTAATTTAAACTCTATAAATGATCCATATGTTATGAATACATGTATTTATAAATCATGCACAAACACTGCACCTCCTTTTATTATTCCAACTATTCTACATTGTAAAAACACATATTTAAGTATACATTAAGCAAAAAAATGCAATGTATCTTCAATATAATATAAAAAATTTCCCAGCTTTCTGTATATTTTTACTTGTATTAACACACCATAAACAAATTCATTTTAGGATGTATGATTATGGTGCATAGATAACATTTAATGTGCCCCAACCAATCACATCAAGATGAATTTCTAAAAATGTGCCCTTCAATCCCAAAAAACTCATGTTTCTCCTAAACCATCTAATAAAATTATAATTTCATTCCAATCAAAAAATGGCATTCTCAGGGATACTAATGCTTATATTTATAATCGAAATCTTCAATCCAAATTTTGGAGATCCTGTAATTTAGAAATCTTTTACTTCTTGAAAATTTTAATTTGTATGGACATAAAATATTATAAGATTCCCAACATAAAATTTTTCATTCCTGATAATACTTGGTGTACATCCAATCAAAACATAATGACTATACATTATCATGATTTTCCTCTAAAAAGATCATTCTCCTCCTTTGAATTTCCAACATGATTATTAGGTGCCACATTGATCATATGATGATTAATCCACTAAAACCAAAGACTGTGCTTCCAGACACCATCAAAACACCATGATGATGACTACATAAGACCTTCTACACTGAGACACTATCAAATAATTATCTTATTCAAAAATAATCCTATGGTTCCCCCTATCACATGACTTAGTATGAGAAGTCCAATAAAATATCATGGAACTACCCCCATTGGAATTTAATATCGAAACACAGATCCCACCATCCCCTGAAGAACCCAGTGGTGTACACATAAATCCACCCATTCTCAAATAATAACACCATAATCAGTTCACAATTGTAATGTGAATCCATAAAATTTCAATATAGAAACATCAAAACCCAATAATGTTCTCTCTTTTTTAAAAACACCATATAGTGCCAAAAAAATCACCTATCATATCCCTAATGACATGTTTGGTGAGTTTTTTATCCAACCGTATATAATTAACACATCATGGGTAAATAACACATCATGGGTAAATAATAATTCATCCTATGAAATATTTGTACAGTTAATTGAAAATTAATATTAAAATACGAAGCTTAGTATCATTTAGTGTGTTTCACATCATATGATGTTGAATTATAATGGGTATAAATGTCTCAATATCTAAATCAAAATCATAACATTACTAAAATTTGTGGGATTATTTAATAATATCATGTAACAATTTTTTCTACAATAAAAAATAAGTAAATATATTTAATATTTTGGAAAAATTAAATAATAAAATTAATATCTAATATGTGTATTAAATTTTTTATATTACAAATCAATTACATATTTATAAATTATATTAAAATTTGAGACTCAAAAAAATCCTATAGATAATGTACAAATATAATGATAAATAATGAAAAAAAATATTTACATTATTACATTTAGTGAAGTTTTCTACTTCATCATATATATATTCAAACCCTTATGTTTTATAAGATCTACCAACTCTAATAACACTAAATAAAATTGATAAAAAAAATAAAAAATGTTAGTTGAGAAAAATTATTTATTTCCTATTATTTATGGAAGTAAAAAGCCTTGTCATAAGCTGATACATAACGAACAAAATAAAAAAATATGACACATGTTTTAAATATCATAAACACCAATTCCCATGAAATTTTGAAATTGTAAATATAAATTAATTATAAATTTAAAGGAAAAAACATATTCTATATATTTATATTATTTAATTAATAATTTTAACTTTTATCAATAATTATTAATATTTTCAATTGTAGTGTGCACCTCAAAAAAATTAGTAAAAATTAAAAACTAGAATCATATAAATAAAAGGAATCAAACGTGTCCAACTTTACTACATATTTTTGTTGATTTAACTACTTTTTAATTCATTAATTTATGATTTAATATATAGGTTCTAAATATTCAATAATCTAATTTTCAATTACATATTGAATTTGTAGTTAGTAAGCCCCATATAGTTATAATTGTATTACATAGGGCTATGATTTTCCAATACTTTTGAACCAGATGTATTAATGGTAATTTTTAATGACATGTAACATATGTTTAGGAAATTGATATCAAATAACAATAATTGTGAATGATCTATAAAAATTATGAAACTTTTATAATACAAATCATTATATATTTATAAAAACATTATATAATATATTAATACACAATTCATTGATATTATCATGCAAGTATATTTAAAAATGAAAAATCATGAAAACAAGATATCCCTAATTTAATCATAGAGAATAAATACAATTTTTTTTCCTAAAACCTATTTTTAACATGTAAATTGAATTGATAATACATATAAAATAGTCATCACACATTAAAAAAACATAAATAAAATATACTTAAACTATATAATATATGTTATATAATAGTTTAAAAAATGAATAATAATAGTGAAATTAAATTATGTATAAGATTATTCTTATAAGACTTCAGTAATGATATAAATAATATTTTTCATTTTAGAACTATAGAACACTATAAAAATTAAATTCACATGGTGAAGGGAAACACAAATTCAAAATAATAAGAGTTTTCAAATAGTATATATCATATATATCATACCTAATGTTATTCAGTCAATAAATAGAAGTGCACATAATTGTATTACATATTTAAGGAATATCACACAAGTTTTGATGTTGTAAAGAATATGTATTTCTAATGACTATATAAAAAGTATCATATAGCCTAATATAATACAACAACATGTTATAAAGTAGTAAAATACATTATATTTGATATAGAGTAAGGTTTAATTTATTGAATCAACTATTTTAAGTGTATCTGAATGTAAAGGCATTAAAAATTAATAAAATTAAAAAATAAATGTGGTATTTTTTGAATAGTGCATGTAGACTATATAAACTGATTGAAGAAAGGAATCATTTTCAAACTTTTGTTTCATTATTAGGTTTGTGATGCATATATGAATTTCAACATATTATATTTTTAATATATTAAAAAGGATATTTGCAAAAAGAAACATACATGTTAAATTATTTGTTTAATAAAATATAAATAATTTAAGTATGATAAAAGTAGTAACATATCATAGAGAATTAAAAAATATGAAATGAAAACTCTAATGTGTAAAATATTTATACCCATACAAAAATATATAAGTGTGTTTTTTCAATTATAAATTAAAAAGTCATATTAATACATTCAATTGAGTGAAAATGTTTATGAGAATCCCATGATGAATTTTCTATTTTTATTACATTGATTAGGAGTATCTCCTTCTAGTATACTGTATTTAAAAAAAAATTAATATCTAAATAAATTGTTAATAAAAAAACATTGGGTGCATCAATTTAGTATTGGATTTATTTGTGACACCTGGGAAAAAATATAGAAGATATATCCATGTACAAATTTCTTATGAATCATGGGAACAAATATAGAATATAATTGATAAGACCCTAGAAATCATTTTTTAAAATAATAAATATATAAATATCAAAACAAATATTAATACACACTTTCAATCACACAAATAGACGCGAGTCAATATATATTCAATATATATGTTTGTACATTGTTATATTTGTGTGTATTTGAATATATATTCAGTATGCATATATATATATATATACATATATATGTCTATATATATTTGAATATATATCCAAACTATATACAAAAAATCGATAAGTGAAAAACAAGGTAATGTGAATAGTAATGTAATTCCATGTATCATTATTATTCATTATTATATTTTATAAATTAATATTCATTACAATAATTTTATATGATTTTCATAATCGGTGATAGAAATAATTCCACTCAAACTAATGTTTTTTCAATTTATTATATGGTTTTATTTAAACTTTTAATTGATAATTTATTGTAATTATATATAATAAAATGATTTTTTTATATTATTATATAAATTATAGTCTATGTTGAATTTTTAGTTTTTTTAGTTTTTTTATTTTTGGGTGAATAGTTAAAAATATTGAATTATATAAAAGCTACCATTTATTTTCATGATTTTATAATGTCAAATTATGTATAAGATTGGTATTATAGTAAAATTAATCCTTATTGATTATAAATTATTCAATCAATGACCTAGTAATCAATATTATCCAGGATTCTGGTATACATTTACCTATTGGAAAATATTTTTTTAAAAACACTATTTTTATGCGTCATGAAAATTTATATTAAATATTATTAAATCCCCTTATGATAATTGATTCATAAAAAATGTATGTAATTTATGTAAAAAAAATCTAAAAAATTAAATATATTGAAAATTTTATTTTTCTTTATAATGAAAAATAATAGAGTTAAAAAAACACAACATTGTAAATAGTATGATCGGTTAATTAATGAAAAAACAAAGTGATAGTGGTTCCAAATATAATATTTAATCATATTAGATTAAATTATTTTTACCTTTATCACCTTATATTTTAAATCAGTTATATTTAATTTAAAACTATAATAAATAAGACATCAAATTATATAAAAACATTGAAACAATTACAATAGTCCCACTCCCCTCGTATATAAAAGGGAACCATTGATCATCCTTTATTTACATATTTGTTCAACTTAGTATCTATTATCCAGACCATAATACAATCCCAAAATCCATCACCACATTCTAGATGTCTTAATTTAACCTAAAGAGTGACCTAGAGGGATTAGTGTGTATGCAAAAGCTGAGTTTCCAAATAAATGTGTTAAATAACGTATGGGGTGAGATAGACGTGAGGTGAGATATTTTTAATTAATTTTTTTAATGTTTTAAAATCTTTTTCATCTATATTCACGTTCATATAAATTTTTCAATAGTGTTATTATATAAACATAAATTATTGTTTAAATTCTGTTTCATCTATCCATTAAATTTTTTAATGTTTTTAATATATTATCCTTTTATTATTTTTTATACATGACACATTTCATTATTTTTTTTCAAAAGTGAAAATTGATTTTTTATATCTAATAAAAATTTACATTATTTTCCTTACATCATATATATTAATATTTATTAATATCACTATATACATTTTTATAGGTTTCCAAATCACATTTAATTTCTTATTCATCAAATAATTCATCATTTTATGATTAATCGATTTATAAAAGGATTTTCATCGTTCTTTCTACTTGAATATTGAATATGATTCTACATATATGTTAAATATAATTTTAATGTGATTTTATGATTTAAATTCATGATCTTTTGTGATTTATATATTTTATGGTCTGTAGAGATTTATTTGATGATGGGTGATCCTGAAATAGATATTTAATGTATTGGGAAATGATTTGTTTTCATTAGATAATTAAATTGGAATTTATCAACTAGGTTTTCCCATTTTCAAGTTCTCATGTAAGGTTACAATTAAGATGATGTTTGAATTAATCTACACGACTTTTATAATATATTGAAATATTTTTAATGGAAAACTAATGATTTAAAATTTTACGAAGAAATGATTAATTTTTGGGAAATTTTATATCTTTTTTAAGGGTGAAACGCACATTTTAACGAAATATTTTCCCCTAGATTCGTTTGTTTTATAAGAAATACTCATTGATTATGATATCTCCTCATTCACACTTATGAATCATTTCATCAAAATCATTGCGAACTAATTTTAAATTCATGAGTATGTAAATGAATATTTGATCTCAATGTTTATTATTTAAAAAAAGGTAACATTTTTATGGATTTAATCATTTTTCATAATGGATTAATATGTTTATTTATTTTTTGTAACATTTAAATAGATATTTGCAATCAAAAAACATTTTAAAATGTTTTTATATGGAATATATATGAGTAAGAATTATAAATACGGTCTATCTGTCAAAATTAGGGATTCATTACAAAATAAGAAAACATTTTCTAAATAAAAATTAGAGTTGAAAATTAAGAAACCATATTTTTTATTGAAATTTGATATTTACTAGAAGTTTCCACTTTATTATATGGTCTAAATATGTAATACATATTTCTATGTCTATAAACCTCTAATCATAAATGATAGTGGTAATTTTACATAATTAAATCCACACTATTAAACACATTATTAAGGGTTGTTAATTGAAATGGTTCTTATAGTTTGAATGAAATTCCAAATTCAGAAAAAAAATTAACATCTTGCTACAATTTTATCTATCCCCATATAGACAGTATCTATAGTACTTCGTGTTCGCCTCTAAATATGCTAGAGGTCGTCGACTAGTAGTATAGGTCTAAGGTGGTAATTTGTGGAGAATATATCCCTTATATGAGAGAATGATATAAATATAAAATTGTAAAAAACTATTAAAAATAATAAAAATTAGAAGATATAAGATATAAATTTAATAAACAAAATAATAAATGAAATTCCATAAATTCAAGAAAAACCATACAATACAAACATCAGACCTCCAAGTCACTGGTTACAAATATAGACAAAAATTAAAATAAACTAACGATATTGAATCTTTTACATGCCTTATCCATACATCATCCTAATATCGATATAAATGTTAGATCCATCCTTCCCAATCATGTTGTCCAAATCCTTGGCCAAAAACTATTTCTATAATGAAGGGAACATATAATTTTGTACCAATGTCAATTCATGGCCCGATCATTGTGTAAGTACATAGCTCATTATAAAACCACCAACATTGAACTGGATTGACTACCACATGTTGGGATATGTGCTTCTGACATGCTAATATAGATAAAAAATAAATAGTAGAAAAATAAATTGCCACCTCACTACATGTTTTGACTCCATGAAGTAATCTCTCTTAATACATCGTGAAATCATGCCGACTAAAACCTCTCAAAAAAAAACAATAGGGTTTGTTCTATAATAGAAACATAAACATATCTTTTGGGAATATTCCATATTCATCAAGACCCAAATCCAAGATCAAAATGATATAATGGACTAGACATTCCTCAACAGATAAAAATACTAACATATTGTTGGGTCTATGACCCTGTCCTAAGGACCACACGAGGCTAGCACTTGATATTTCCTCTTAAAATCTTAACTCCAAATACATGGATACCCATTCATGTCTAAACTCCAAAAATATTGTATCTCTATAAGTATCATGACACAAATCCACATCGTCCCATCTAATAAATCATACATCCACTACAAATTTTATCTAATCTGGGTATAATCTGTATAAACATCATATCCATCCCCCCATATTAGTGCTCTGCATCCATAGAGTAATTCCTCAAGGAATCAAATTCGTCATCTCATATGGGAGCTTCCATAAATTGGGAATAGACCCTATAAGAACCCATATAATACTACCATTTGGTAGTGTCCACATCTATGCAAGAAACCATATAGGAATTCTAATCATTGTCCTAATGGTCAAGTCCACATCCAGACCGTAATTCATGTTGGAATTATAGTAATCCCTACTAAGGGAGTGAATCTGTCTAGTCTAAAATTTTTATAATACATTCAAAATCATCATGTATAGGAAATTATATAACCTATACTCGACATGGAATATGACATATATATCATTAGTGGTCAAGATTGACATTATAAAACATGAGTTATCATTTGACATTGTCACTATGAAAACTATGGTCAGGCTACCTAGAGGGTGACGATTATCAGCATAAACAAAACATGATAAAACATCTATCTAGGTTCTAAATTAAACCTATCATCACATCTAAGAATTTTCATGCCCACCTATTCTTATTGACCAGGTGTCATGATGCACCATCAAAGGTCCCCTTGGTCTCAATAAATATAGGCACTCTAGTTGGTGTCATCAACATCATATATTGTTATAGGTCATTACCAAATGATCATATTATAATATGTGAAAAGACATCATATACAGGGTAGGATGGCCTCTAATATGTATTGGGGTATCTCCGCATATGAAAAAGTGAAGATATGACACAAGATCGACCATGATCATTACGGTCAGTCTGGGGTGTCCCACTCACCCAACCCAAATCCAAGGCTACCTAAGGTCCTTCCACACTAAAATGGTCATGGGATAAAAAGGAACATTATATCTAGATTAACCATTTATGATATCTCGAAGCCACCATGTATCTCAAATGTTCAACCAACCCCCATGTTATTGCTATCTACTATAACAACTACCCTTCCTCAAAGGGTGATCGAGGTTCCTACCCTTGGGCTAATTTGTATCTTTAAAACCTACATTTCCTCCCATGTTGTTTTAGGGACCTCCATGGTCTCAATTGTATCTACCTTATCTTTTAAAATATAAAGAATCACGGTAACAAAATGTTTTTTTTGACCCCAAAAAGTCATCCATTTTAGTTAAATATTTTAATTTATTTTAAATAAAATTAATTGTTTTTGACAAGGGTAATCTCCCTCAATAGACTACCCAATCATCCACATATAACATAAAGAAACATACATTAAATTGATCAAAATTGAAAACTACCTAGGTATTGTCCTCATTTATTTCCAAGGGGGCAATAATAGTTATTGAGGCCTACCACGGCCGGAACAAATCTGTCCACAATCAACCCAGATCACACAAACATCCAATGCTATTAATTCCATATTTAAAATATGAATTAATAAATTATCTCATTGGTAATTAATTAATTAATTAATTAAATTCCAATTTGGAATATGTTTGAATATTTCATCAAGTGTCCAACGAGTATTGACTCTTTAAGTAATAGGTTTCCAGACACTACTAAATTCCCCTGCAAAACAAAATGAAATGAATACATAATCCACATTTCCGAATTCATTTTTTTAAAAATTCAATTTTATATTAAATCCAATATAATCTTTGTGGTGTGTTTTTCCACAACTAAAATGATTATCCCTTCACATATGATGACATACTCAATCACGTTCTCGTTATAGAAGATTTAAATCAATATCATTTTCATTCAATTCCACTAGGCTCCATTGAAATAAGAACAAAATCAATATATTATTAATCAAAAAAAATTAAGATATGGAAAGAATTTGGAAGTCTATTATAGTGGATAACATACCTAATTTTTTTAGAAAAAACCCATGAAAAACCCCCTTTATGGGGCTTGAAGGATAAAAGGTGTTGGGGATCCTACTCATGTAATAGAGAAATATGGGAGGAAACAAGAGATTACCCCATAATATATTAGGATGGAAATGGTAATTTAAACTCTATAAATGATCCATATGTTATGAATACATGTATTTATAAATCATGCACAAACACTGCACCTCCTTTTATTATTCCAACTATTCTACATTGTAAAAACACATATTTAAGTATACATTAAGCAAAAAAATGCAATGTATCTTCAATATAATATAAAAAATTTCCCAGCATTCTGTATATTTTTACTTGTATTAACACACCATAAACAAATTCATTTTAGGATGTATGATTATGGTGCATAGATAACATTTAATGTGCCCCAACCAATCACATCAAGATGAATTTCTAAAAATGTGCCCTTCAATCCCAAAAAACTCATGTTTCTCCTAAACCATCTAATAAAATTATAATTTCATTCCAATCAAAAAATGGCATTCTCAGGGATACTAATGCTTATATTTATAATCGAAATCTTCAATCCAAATTTTGGAGATCCTGTAATTTAGAAATCTTTTACTTCTTGAAAATTTTAATTTGTATGGACATAAAATATTATAAGATTCCCAACATAAAATTTTTCATTCCTGATAATACTTGGTGTACATCCAATCAAAACATAATGACTATACATTATCATGATTTTCCTCTAAAAAGATCATTCTCCTCCTTTGAATTTCCAACATGATTATTAGGTGCCACATTGATCATATGATGATTAATCCACTAAAACCAAAGACTGTGCTTCCAGACACCATCAAAACACCATGATGATGACTACATAAGACCTTCTACACTGAGACACTATCAAATAATTATCTTATTCAAAAATAATCCTATGGTTCCCCCTATCACATGACTTAGTATGAGAAGTCCAATAAAATATCATGGAACTACCCCCATTGGAATTTAATATCGAAACACAGATCCCACCATCCCCTGAAGAACCCAGTGGTGTACACATAAATCCACCCATTCTCAAATAATAACACCATAATCAGTTCACAATTGTAATGTGAATCCATAAAATTTCAATATAGAAACATCAAAACCCAATAATGTTCTCTCTTTTTTAAAAACACCATATAGTGCCAAAAAAATCACCTATCATATCCCTAATGACATGTTTGGTGAGTTTTTTATCCAACCGTATATAATTATACATTAGAAAGGATATCAAACCACCAATGGTTGACCCTTCTAAAAAATTACGGGCTCCAACTGCCAACATGCCAATGAAATTTTATCAAGTTGACCTTCACCCAATCAACACCATGATTATTGTATATTGAGTACCAAATTCACATTACCAACATTTACTAACATTCCATAGTCAAACAATCCAAATTACATTTTAATTTTCATACCCCAACATGTACCTTGATATATTATCAACTAAACGAATAATGGATCATAGAAAAACCGCCTCGATCTAGATGCTAATGCATTTAATCTAGTAAATATTTTATATTAATATTTACATATACTTTATTTAGGATTTTAGATATTTTAAATCCTATTGATCAGATATTATGGAAATAAAAAACAACCATCTTCCAATTGGTTACACTCTCTTAAATACTATCATTCTAGGGTCACATCCCTACAACTAACATCGTGGTCCCCCCAATAGAGTATCCTTATAATCACATTGTAAAAGAAATTATCACCATGAACCACACCATGTCCATCACTGAAAATAGATACTACCATGGATAGCCTAACTAACTCTTGACTTTCACCTCAATAAGATCCATTAAATGACTACCCACCTCACAACATTATTACAACATTTCATGTGATCATACTCAGTCTATAGATTCTCTACATCCTTCATGCCCATATATTATATTAAAAATCATTCCATTCCTAATATTCTACTCGTGACCTAAACATTCTTCCATAATAAACTATGTTGGTTAGTATGATTAGTCATGCAAAACGTCACTATGATCGGGACGTGTCTCAGTTAACTACAACCATAGATTCTTTCGTAGAAACCAATGCATCATCGTGGATTTTCATATATATGGTAAATACCCAAGAAACCATTTTTTGGAATTCCCTCCTACAACATAACGCATTAACCCTCTATGGACCAAGTAAGAACAATGTGCTGCTAGGTATCCAACATAGTACTATCATTTAGGTCAGACATCATGGAAACATGGTTTGAACAACTTGGCCATAGGTCAAATAACATAGAAGGTCATAGACTATGGGAAATCATCCACACTCCTATATGAAAATTATAATGACATTAAAATTATAAACATAAACTCAGGGGGTCGCATATAAAACGTCATCGAATTCCAACTATTGTTCGCTACTAAGGTGCCCTTCCCCATGAGAATCCTCCATTGGCGATTATCACTAGAGGAAAACATCTCATTCATAGATACGTCTCATAATTGATAGCACAACCCAAAAAGATATGTATAAAATGAAAAAACAAGAATCTGATTTGGTAATGTAGAATCCTATTGTAATCTATTTATGAAACCATTATATAGGTTGTTACTTGACATTTTAAGAAACCAAACCCAAATAAAAAGAACCACAATGTGTTCAAGACATAAGAACCATGTTCCATACTATCCCACATGGGTCACTGGACCTCTTATACCAAAAAACTAGGTCATCATCCTCATTGAAGATATTACCATGATTGATCTTCATAACCAACCATAAAAAGGAAATAAATAGAAACGTATACCTAGTTGAGTATAATGTCACTACATAATTATATGGTAAAATCTTCTATCATCAATTTTTTACAATATAAACAATTCAGCCTCAGTCATTAGTGATTAAAATCACTCTAGTAGGTTAAACACTAGCCAAATCGTCTAGTATGATACATAAGGAATGTCTTTTTAATATTGTAAATAAATGATATCCAAACCACTAGCTTCTGTCTAATGTCATAATATATGTACTTTCATAATATTAAATAAAATGAAACATCATGTGAACTGATCTATGAAAAATCCGATTACAACTATCACAAAAAAATTAAAAAATTAATTTAATGCCCCATAAATCATAACATACAATCAAAACATGTGTTCTCGATGTGGTACCCTGATATTAAATATATGTTGTGTGATATTCATAAATATTTATCCTATCAAATAATAAAAATAATTATTATAAAATAAATGTAATTATCTAATACAATGTTGGAATGTATTTATAGAATATAGAACTAACATATACCTAGAACGATTCTTTTCATTGTACATTAGGCATTCCTACGGATACATCATATGTTATAGTCTATTATAAGTGAGTGAAGTGGTTCTATATGGAGGCTATAAACCAAAAATAAGAGTGAAAAATAAATATAAAATAATTAAATACCTTTTAAATTAATATATAATCATAATTTATTAGCAAAAAATGTAATGAACATAATAAAAAATGCAGTTAAATAAATTCTCAAAAAATACCATACATACATCAGACCTCCCACTAGTATTGTTATATTTGATGACTATATGTAAAGGAAAAATAAATATTTTGGATCCCTAAATTAATGATGACATATCAAATCACAAGATTTATGTATAAATTCAATGTATCCCTATTGATTATGATCACTTAGTACATAGTTCAAACCCATTATTGACACCAAGATAATTTATTATCTGATACCCAAGCACAATGGTGGCATAAGTATTGTGTAAGTACATTGCACAGTAGGTCACTAATAATTTGGTACCTTTATAAAAAATATATATATTGTTATGTTAGTGTGACATGAATAGTTAGTTAGATAAATAAACTATAAAAATAAGAAAATACCTCACTATATGATTTTGCCCTATACTAAAGTGTCTATAGTTACATTATGAAATTATGCTCACTACAACCTCTCAAACCACGCATAGGGTTCACTCTATAATTTTATAAAAAAACCACACATATTGGAGTATTAATAATTTATCACAAACATAGATCCATGATCACCTTACCATACAATATCATCCCTACTTCAATAGATAATAGTCCCTTGAAATATAGTAGCCTCCAAGGCACTGTTGTTATGCCCCCACCAGCCTAGCACATGGCAGTATAATGGAACATCTTGGATGTAAATATATAGTGGCCCAACAAGTATCCCATACATTCCATATGAGTGTTTTCTATGCCTATATTATTCTATATTTGATCCCAATCATCCTCTACCACATGAGTGTCAAAATCAAGATAATAAGACCTATAAGCATTTTAATCATCCTCCCCTATGTTATATTCTTCATTTAGGGTATTATCTATTCATAAATCACAACCATCCTCCCATTTAGGAGTGTTTACATATATAGAATATGACATATAGGCATCTATTCCATCCTACCCTATTAGAGTTATCACATATTGTGTGTGAAAACCCCAAATTTCAGAATAATTTCATTTTTTTCTACATCACATTCGACATGAATCACTAAGGTCAAATGAATAATGAAATATTATTATTTATTTATGACCACTGTAACCATTTTTTGTATTGAATGGACTGAATATCAATAACAAAAATGATAACAAATTTTAGTAATGTTATTTATTTACGTCCCGGCGTGGCGCGCCGGCGGGGGGTTCTGCGGACCACCAGACGCGCCCTGGTGGTCCGATTTGTGCGCAGTCTTCGCCAGTGCTCATCTTGGGACTCGGTCTTCACTGAAAATCCTTTAAAATTAACTTGCATCCCCATTTTTCATCGCCCTCCAATCCGCGCATCAATGAAAATCTACAGAGGGTTTTCGGGCCGTGTTTGTTTGGTCCGCACCCTCCGCGTTAGGTGATAACAATTGGTAATAACAATCAATACATGAAAAACATAACAAGGCACAATTTTAATAAATTAAAATTGAACTTTGATCTGGGTTCTTTGTTTTAGAATAAAAAACCATGGGAATAAATATTATCCTCAAATAAAACCCCCACCTCGTAGCTGTCGTCGGACGAGAGTTCTTCTCGGAATTGACCGTCGCGGAAGAAGAGGATTGTCGTGTCACGAAAGGGTGTTGGGTCTTCGCGGAAGGGAGTCGCGTTGACGATCTCCGAGGGATAAAGAAAACACACGGATTTAATTTCACGAATTAAATCCATGTCAAGGATAAAATCCACAAAGGAAATTTAAAAGATCTGTAATCTCCTACATCAAGCAGATGATGATCAGAGATTATTGCGGGGAAGAACGTCACAGAAGAAGTCTCATGGAAGGAGAATCGTCAGTGTCGCGGAACACGGCATCGTGTCGTCGATCTCCATGGGTTTGGTGTTCTTCGCATTCTTTGCGTTCTTCGCATATTCGCGTTCTTCGCGAAGGAGGGTGAAGGTACAGTTTCTCCAAATCCTCTCATCAATTCGCATCTAAGAGGAAAGGGTGTTGGTCTTATTTTATTATTATGCCAACAGTTAGAAAAATAGGTTAAGAAATGAACCATTAATTCGGTGATTTAATGGTAACATCTTAACAGTCCAATTAATAGTAGCGTTAAGAGTTTTATAAAATTCCCCAGTTGACTTTCATTAATGATGAGTTTTTGTGGGTGCGTTAATTAGAGGAAAAGAAACGGTGGGGCTCGTGTGGGCCCCACCTCACAAATATCCAACAAGAGGGTAGGATATTTTGGGTACCACCCTATCCGCTTCAACTCAGCTTAAGCAGCTTTATGTGGCTTTATGTGGCTTTAAATGAAATAAAATAAAGTTGTTGCACCACTTTATTTTATTTTCTTCACATAACCCCAAAAATTTAAAAACCACACACTAGCAAACGCAACTCCGGAAGAGGCGTTTCTAAGAAAATACCGGCATTGCGATTCCATCGGTGCCCTCAAAATTTGATTCTGAGCACTGGTTCAAAAGTTAGAAAAAACTATATCTTTCGTTCATTAAACGTACACGAGCCAAACTTCGAAAAATGATTACGGAAACACCGGGCCTCGGAATCAAGTGCCGTCAGAATATGAGTTCTTGTAAAATTTGAAATAAAATTAAGGAAAAAAATTCTTTGAATCATTACGGGTCTTTACACAAATAATGTGACATAATATTTTTATGTGAAAATAATGGGTGACAAAAATTTGTATTAGTATTGAGTTTATTATATACTTGGTGGTTAGGATTATATATTTTTGGTAAAAAAATTATGGATGAACCTATGTAATCAATAAGATAAAAAAAATGTAAGATATAGATAATGTTCATTTCTTATCAATATATCAATTCACAAATTTTAAAAATAAATGTGGTTTATTAATGGATGATTCTAGGTGTAATAACCCCAAAATGATTTGTTCCAAAATCAATCATCAAATAGTATTCTTATTGGTGAGTGTTCCCCTATTGTGATCTTGGTTTTACATTCACGGGGATATGATTTATTTAACTCAGGTTTTCATAATAAGACATTTTAAATATTTTTTTTGTTAAAAACATGAATGAAGTATGTTAAACCTATGGTTTAATTGATTTAAAATAAGGTGTCTTGATTTTGACATCCAATAGATCATTTTTCTTGAATATGTGGTTTCCCACAATTATTATTGATTCCCACACTATTATTTTTGGTTTTAGTCATTTTATTGAACCAAGATGAATTTTTTTATCCTAAATGTGATTGACAATGAAATGATTATCCTTATTCCCAACTATGTGAAATGAGAGGTGGAATGTGAAACTATGTGAAATTTTTTTATATATATTCTTATATAATTAACAATATCAAATTGTGTGATGTTTTGTAGACACCTTATAATCCAAAAATTGTGTTTCATGAATCTTATAATGGAAAAAAGATTTATTTCACAAAATTCTATGAATACCGGAATAATTGCACAAGGGAATGTTTTAATATAATTAGAATATAATTTTATGTGGAAATTAGGGTAATAGAGAATAAAATTTCTAATTAAAAATTGAAGAGTCTGATGGTGGAAAATAATTTTTATCGTATGGTACCAGTTATTGTTAAATTTCATATATGTGAGGAATAATGTCATTATATGAACAAATATATATTACACAGGTTATCTCAAAGGTAATTAGAATTCATATTAACATTAAATAATTGAATATAGAGGATTAATGTATATATGTGTTTGGATTTGAGTAATTGTTTAGATGTTTCATATTAATGATATTCTCGATATAGGAATCTAGAATTATCTAATGATTGTCCCATAATATTTTTTCCTTATGGATAGAAATTTTTTTATTAATTTGTTCCAATATATATGGAAAGTTATTTATTGCTATGATAACATTTTTTAATTTGGACAAATATATTATTTACATTGAGGAAGTAATTGGTATAATATTGGAGATATTTAAATCGGTTTGTGGTAGGTTGAAAAATAATTTACCACATTTTTTATGAAGTTTATTAAATTTTATACTATGATTTTATTCTATGAATAAGGATAGAATATTGTTTTATGTATTTCTTTGAATCCAAAGTTAAATTTATGTACACCATCATGTTTTATTGTATTATAGGAATCAACTCCAATTTTAATGTTTTATGTGATATTAATTTGAGGTGATTTGAAACTTTTACTATGATTAAACGAGAATAATCTATTGTGGTATAAATAACCCATTAGTTTAGTATACTATTTTATTTATAGTTATAAAACGGGATTTAAAAATATTTTATGTTTGAATATCTACTCATTTACAAGAACTTTTTTAGTGATATTTACAGTAAATCTATGAATTAAATTTCATGTGGATTCAAAATTTGATTCCAGATTTTTTTATGTTGACTGCATTATATGATTTATAATGTTGATTATTGATATTTTGGAAGCTTTTTCATTATATTTTCGTATAGATATTAGTTACTTATAAAATTTGATTTAATATGAATTTTTATTTGGAAAAAATGAGAATAAATTTTTTGGGTTGTAATTTGAGATGTATAAGATCACGTTTCAAGTTAAAACATTATTTAATATCATGTTTATTAAGTTAATTTGTGTTTTAGTTCTATATATGAAATTATCTATGTCGATATTTTTCTTTTATTAATGAAAATTTAGAGTTAAATAGCAAGGTAAGGACACATTTCGTATTATCATACTTTGTGATAACCATTGCATTTTGGTAAATATTTAAATATAGGTTGAAAATATTAATATTATATTGTGGATTATAATGTTTAATTTTTTTATTTATTTGATGGAATAAAATTATATATCCCTGTAATTACATTTTGGTAATGTTTTTCATATATTGTGATAATAATGGCATACTAGTTGAAGTGCTTGATCTAATATGGGAAGAAAGTCATTTTTCTTGATCATCATGGGAATTAAGTTGATGTGATTGATCAATTATGAGAAACAAGTTATTATACATAATCCACTATGAATTTGTGGTCTAGGATGTTAACCATGTAATTAGAATAAATTATTATACCTAGTATTAATAAAACACTTTAATGACATGTATATATGGTTCAAGAATGATTTATTAAGATTTATCACTCTTTTAATTTATTTATTTTGAAAATATAATACCTTTTTCTATGAGTCATTTTTATTATCTCTGAAGTATTTTCTATGAATCGTGAAACCAATGGTCATGATTTCATATTCTCATTCTTATATTATTCTATTATATGATAAAAAATTGATATCTACCATGATTAATATTATAGAGAATCTCTACTCCCCCTTTCATATGATTCATTTCCCTATGTCTTCAAAAATGAATATATGAATGGTATGTAAAGAAAGGTACAAAATAGGAAGAAATTTATAGGAGATGATTAATAATGTATTTAAATAATTATATTATGTATCTATTTCCCAAACATACCAATCCTTCATAGTTTTGGCATGGATTCTAATCTTACACATTGAATATTCATATAAAATGTTGTAATATTTTTGTATGAACACTCGAGGATGATACATATAGAATTATCTCGTAATGTCATTTTGAATACTCTCCTATGGTAATTTAAATATCCATCCATCAATATTACATTTACCATATTCAAAAACATATGTCAATATTTAAATTAAAATACTGGCATATCCATATAAAAAACCTACTATAAAAACCAAATTATAACCCTCCAGAGTGTGACCAATAATTTTATATGAAAAAATGAAAGACATAAATCTAGTTTTTAAGATGACACCATTGATCATATCTAGAAATATACATGTAATTTCTCTCTCTCAAGGGTTATTTTTCATGAGACACCTAATATAGTCCACATAGTCTCATCAAATAGAGGTTCTCTACTTATAGCCTTCTGCCTCATACATAGTCTTGGTTTATGGCCCGACAACCCAATGAAACCACATTCTTTGTCATCAATATCATGGTATAATGTACTCCAAGGATACAGACATCGTTAAAAATAAGGACTATCAAGAGATACCTCACGTTCTTTCTCGATCTTCATGGTAATTCTAGATCATTCCACTCACCTAACCTAAATCCCCACCTACGTATGGTTTTTCCACCTAGGCATGTGAGTGGTATAAATAGACAAATTATATTCTATTAATCCTCTCAATGTGCAGGGATTCTACCAGGTATCTAAATGGTTCCACTAGATCTCCATGATATGGAAATCATTAATCACTACAACCATTAATCAGGGGGAAACCGAGACTCCTAAATTGTGTTTAGTAGGTATCAGTATCTCTTTCCTTGTCTAATGGGAGGTTTGAACTCCGTCCAACATTTCAATGGTCTATCCCTCGATCGTCAATAGTCCCATAATTTAGATAACACACAAGGGTTGTATGTAACCCCTAACACTCATCGATTTCTATTTATTTCAATTAAAACATTACATTTAATTAATTTTAATCATTTATATCACACAAATTAGAGTACCCATGAATCCACATTCCAAAAAACAAAATATTAATTCCTTAATTAATGAATGCTAGACAACCTAAAATTAATGTGATTTGATCATTTATTTCCAAAAGGAAAATATGAGTTGCTAAAGGCCATCTAAGAACCTATAGCTTTAGGCATGATCAAATGAGATCACACTAATAACCCTATATCCAATCACTAACTAAGAATCAATAATTAATTATTTTTCACATTTGTAGTTAATTAATTATTAATATTCCAATTTGGAATAAGGAATGATAACTTCTCTGGTATCCAATGATCACCGGTTCATCAAAAAATGGTGTTTTGAACACCCCAACACGTCCCATGACCTAAAATGATCCAAAAATCTAACATAACCCACAAATTTAATTACTAAAAATTTTCAATTTTAAATTATAAAAAAAATTAAATTATTAAACATGGAATACCTCTAGAATAATGATGATACACTACATGAATATACTATCTCATTTCTCCATATCCCAATGTAGAGATAAAAACATATCAAACACTGATGACTACACTATTATTTCAAAGAATTTTAACTGAGTCCCATAACATTGAAAACAAAAAATAAATTAATTAGATAATATAAATGATAAATAATTGAAAAACGAATCATGCCCATCAAAACACCTAGAGAAACCCCAAGAAAACACCACCATGATGGGTTTTGACGAATTATTGAAGGGAGAGCAGGATTGCATTAGGGAGGAGAATGGAGAAATATGGTGCTTTACTCTTAAAATATTGGGAGGTTAAATTGTTAATTCACAATATTTAAATGAATAAGAAGGTTATTTAAAACAGTTGAAAAAATAATATGTCGACCATAAACCCCAAACACTCCCAGACATAAATTCCACAGAGTTTTATAGACCTTTCACTAACTATATAACATGCCAATATTAGACTGTATAAACACATGTAATATTATTAAGCCTTTGTACACTTCCATGAATAGTTCACCTATGAATTTTGGGACTCATGGTTTGGGTGCATTATTAACACACACCATGCTCCATCCATTTACCCTAGAATTTCATTCCAAAAATACTAACCCCAAGCCTATAACCCTCATGATTTTCCTAAAAATTATTAACCTTCTACATAACATCATTCCCAGCCCTAATTTTTCATTTTTAGCAATTTCAACAATAAAGGTTCCATTACAAATAAATGATCAAAAGTTATCATATATAGTAAATTAAAATTCCAAATATTCTAAATTTTTTCAACTAATATGTATACGAAATATTACACTATTAAACTGTAGTTTATCAATAAGAAAGTATAATTATGTGTTTTAACTATGCGGAATATATTATAATAAGAAATCATTTAAGGTTTCCTTGTTAATTCATCAAATCTATGTTATTTATACAATATATGTCCATATAGAAAGCATGTTGAACCGGCTAAAAAAGTCATCATAAGTATAACATTAATTAAAATAAAAGACCTTGAATAGTTTTAATTAGAACAATGAATATTTTAACTATGGTACTCTAGTTAGTTCAGACTATTGGTTGTGGTATCCATACATAGTAGTGGTAAAACTCTCTACATGGGAATATTTAAATAGATTTTAATTTTGATAATTATCACCCATTGGTATTTAGTTGTAACTAAAACACATTATAAATTGATGGATGTACCATCACTCTACAAAATATATTTTATATTTTGGTTTTATAAATATCAAAAAGTAATTTATTATAGTTATAATTCTGAGGATGAATTCAATTAGTGCTGGTTATTGGATATAAATACATTGGAGAGAGATGATATTGATTTCATAGAGTTTTTATTGTTTACATGTGTCACGACCTGTCCCCTGGGGCTTGTGCGGTGACATACCCCATGGCCTCCTTCCGAAGGCCAGGTGTGGCAACTAGGATTTAATGTTCCAACCTATATGTGGGGGACATATTCCTTTGTAATTTTATGTAGAAATACAAAACCACATCCCAAATATGGATGGGTAAACAAGAATTTCATTAATCAACCACTAAGTTCAAGTACAACCAAAAGTCAAATGGGCTAAAATAAAAACCTAAAAAAGAATAAATCGAAAACATTAAAGTGAAAAAGAAACTCTAGATATTTATCCACGTAAAATTCTACCTGATTGGTAAGTATATTTCATGTGATGGAAGCCATAGATTTTTCCCCACTCGCTTGGTCTCATTTGGCACCACCGCATCCTCGACCACAAATTCCTCTATCATATTTGGGGTCCTCTTCACTAGACACAACATATGCTGGTGAGGCTTATGCAGGGTTGACTAACAAAATTCTCAGTGTGGAACCCAAAACATAGAGTAAATATCATAATGAAATCCACCTAGACAACCATGTATCATGAAAATGAATCATGATCACTACCCAAGACATATCACCCCATGTATATTATAGATAGGAAATTAAGACCATCAGTCATATCGTTAAATACCATGGGATGCGGGAGAACACATCATCAATGAGTACAATGGTCTTGTGAGGTCTCAGAGAGGATGGTTCACACTACCCTAGGATTGCTGAAATAATCATCCATGAATATTATTGTGGGTATGCTGGGTAACCAAGAATAAGTTCCCCACTGTGGACATGTCGTTCCACATAAAAACTACTGCCCACCTATGTACATACTAAGGTAAAAATCCTGTTGATTATCATGGGTCTGTCGGTTCATATAAAATCTAGCACCACCATGGGCCTGTCAGGTAACATATAAGATGCTTCCCACTGGGCTATAATATACGATCAACACAATGTCGCTTGTCATAAGTCTTTCTGTCTCCACCATATGTATGGTTTCTTCATGTAGTATGCTTGATCTCAAGAGAAACACTCCCCAATTCGGCATTTGAATGTCAACATCAATTAAATCATCCATAGATTATTCCAAATGATCTGCCACATCGTGATGTTACCAATGCCACAAACAGCTCATCAATCAGATGCTCGGTTTGAATGATATTGACATTTTTCCAAAATGGAGTTGGTTGGCTCTTGGTCCAGTCTGACACATTTGGACATACCCGAATAGGGGTCTGCCGACCAAACCAAGGCCCACCGACCAATCCAAGTCCGGCTAGGGTTCAGCCCATCCGATGTCAGTGGGTTCAGATAGCACCCATCCTGGTCCACCATTTGGTGTATTGACTCGGCCTTGTTGGGAGGAAGCTAGAAGTTGCGTCCCATATGCCTCTACACATAGGTTATCTGGGGGTTCTCCCACTACACCATTGTCAAAATACAGCAACATTTTGTGATGCGGTCGGCCAATCCAATAGTCCAGATTCCCCTACACAGTCAATTTGGCCGCATGCTCCTATGATGTACAACATGATGTTGTGGGCCACTCCATCGGCGTGGTGAAGGGGATGCGTCTCTGCCACCAGCCACCGACCCACCTGGTGGCTCTTCCTGCTGCGCCATGGACTAATCATATTAGAGTAGCTTACTCCAGTGTGCCTCCACCCTCCTGCATCCACCTCCGCGGGCCACCACTAGTGCCCTCACAGGCTCTTCCGCGGACCATCGGGTCTGCACCTATGGTCTGTTCATAACATTTATTTCTTCTCCAGGCTCAATGGGGTATCACCTCCTCTGTGAAGGCCTTTAATCTACATTTCTACCCCTTTCAAATTCATAGCCATGAAGAACACCCTCCCACAAGAATTCATGATCGACAGATCAACTTGTTTCTGGTTTGATCCGTGTTCATCATTTATATAACGAATAATAGGTAAAATGTAAAACAAATAAACCCCTACATCAATCAAACATCATCATTGATGTGTTATTCCCTCATGTATTGAAGTTGTATTGTCATTCATCGCTTCTATGTCTAGTTCTTCGAATGGCATCAATGTAGTTAGTGATCCTGCCAGCATTTTTCATTTGTCAATGGAGGGAGTCCTTATAGTTGGTTCATCAGAGAATCCCGATCGTTTAATTCTCAACTCTCTAATGTGTTATCACAATAAATTGAAACACATCACATCATTTATGTTACACTGTGACATTTTGTCGTTATACTATTTCATTTATGAAATAACATATCTGTTCAGCCTCAATTAATGTGTAGATACACTGCAAAAAACGAGTCATTAATGAGATTTCATTAATTATCCTCGTCACTAAACCACAACGCCATCGCCTGCCGCTCAATTCTGAGAAAATAAATTTATTATCATTTTAAGTTATTTTAATATTTTCTGAAAAGTCTGAAAATTAACATTTCCATCCAACCCTTTCTGGTCAATTTCACGTTCATTCTATGTCGACCCTGGTATTCTATGTTCAATGGTTCTTATAGATTTTTTATCTGAGTGCTTATTTAAATGTTAGAAAAACCATATAGCATTTTTATTTAAATGAACTTGGAAGAAGGTCAAAATTCGGTTTTGTGCTCTCAAGGCCTTCGAATCACATGTCGTCAAAGTATGTGGTGTCTAAATAATTACATAGAATTTTAAAAAATATATATCTTGAAATTTAGTGGCATTAAATAGTTCCCACCATAGGTATTTACTTCCCCTAAAGCCAAAATAATGGTTAAACAAACTAATTGGCGTACTGAGCATGAATATGGGCCTCCCACTCCCATTTTCTCTGCTAGAGATTCACGTGCTACATCCAAACACATAAATTACGAGTCGACCATCCATAAAGGACACAATGTTGTTGATCCCCTATCTCCACCAAGAACTCCAAAAATGACATCCAATCATTAAGTTCCAACTCTCCCTAGTTGAAACCATGTGATGGATAAAGAACCTACCTCCCTAGCTGTGACACATGGAAAACATCAACCAACTGGTACATCTAGGGGGATGTTCTTGAAAGGATACCATCTAACTATATCTATAGTGAATTTACATTGATCCAATAAACCTCAGAGATAACATGACACCCCATCCAATTCACTACAATCCCTGAAGGGGTGAGACCCAATGGAAAACAAGGTATCCCTCCTAAAACAACTAGGGTCTTCTTCTCCTATAAGCATATTATTTCTACCTTCTCTATGCACTCCTCATATGCTTCGTAATGATCTACACCATTCCAATAGTAGCTGGTACCACCTCTGTACTCAGGAGTTCTAACTCCCCGAGGTATTTCCAGTCTAAAGGGGATTTGCATGGCCACCCGTAGACGGCCTCAAATGGCTCCATTATAATTCTAGATTTATTGATATTGTTTCTTGAAAAATAAACTAGTGGAAGGTGGTCCTCCAAAAGATGACCCAAAATCATGGAAACAAGCATGAAGTAAGTACACTAATGTCTGTATGGTCTGCTCCATTATTCCATCTTTATGGGGGAGAAAAATTTTTCTCTAGTTCAGATGAGTCTTGAACACCTCCTACAATCCCTTCCACAATCGGGATGTAAAGTGTACATCACAGTTTGATACGATCATTGAAGGAAACCTGTGATGTTGTACTATCTCTTGAACATAGTTGTATCCAATGCCTTTTTCTGATCCAAACTTCAAGATGATTATGAATTGAGCCGACATGGTGAGTTGATCAAGGATATCATCGATAGAATCGTGGACCCTAGATATTCATGGTTACCTGGTCACAAAGTCCATGGAGATACCATCCCAATTCCATTCTTATGCCTCAAGTAGTTCTGCTAAGCCTACTACAACCTGAAGCTCGACCTTAACTTCCAATAATGTGAGGAATCATGAAACGAACTCTGCCACCTCTTTCTTCATCCATGGCCATCAATATTAACTTCACGGGTCCCAGTACATCTTTACCAGACTAGGATGTACCTCCAATGGGGATGTATGGAACTCCATCAACACCTCCTCCCACAGCCTCACTGAAACTATTATACTTCCTATGAAAATTTCGATTTTCCCCATCTATTGAAAGTACATCAGGATCATGTCCTAAGAATGTATGAGCTGGTTGAGACTCAATGTCAAAATACACAAGATGATCCTCCCAAATTCGTTGTAATAGTGGGGGATTGGCCTTCATTTACTAAAGGTATGTTTATAAATCATCATCCACGATGGATATCTTCATCAATGTAAGTTTCTATGTCTCATCACTAAGTAGATGAATACCAAATCTCTAGCAGATCACATCTTCCACCACATTCTCCTTCACATGAGTGTAGACTATCTCAATGTCATATTCCTTAAAGAACTCCATCCATCCCCACTATCGAATGTTCAGGACCTTCTGTGAGAAGATATACTTGAAACTCTAGTTGTAGGAGTATATGGAAAACCATTCACCCTACTAGTAGTAAAACCACATCTTTAAGGAATATTCCACTACTATTAACTCCACATCATGGGTCACATATTTCTTCTCATACTTCCTCATCTGATATGTGGCATTGGTGATCACTTCTTGCTCCTAAATTAGGAAACAACCCAGTCTAGGACCTAATTCTTCACAAGAGACTACAAACCCAATTACCTCTTCTGGTAGTCTCAAGATGGGGGTGCTCATTAGTCCATGCCTCATCTTCTGAAAAAACTTCTCCATCCACAGGAATGGTTGTCCCTTCAATGTCAAGGCTGATTAAAGTGCTTCTATAATTGAAACAATGGGAAGAAAACTCCAGTAGTATCCATCAATACCCAAGAAACTCCCCACCTAAGTCACAATCTTGGGTAGATCCCAAGAATGCACATCCTCTATCACAGTCAGATCAACTACAACTCCAACCGCTGAGTTGATGTGTCCCAAAATGTGGACCTCATGAATCCAGAACTAGAACATTGAGAGATTATAGTAAAGATCATGATCTCGGTCTATATCCATGACTATCTAAAGGTTTTTAGCGTTATCCTTCTTCGATTTCGAGTACACCAAGATGTCATCAATGAATACCACCACCAAATGATCGTGTTAGGGCTGGATGATCCTGTTCATGAGTCCCATGAACAATGCTGGTGAATTGGTTATACAAAAATTCCTCCCCAAAAAAACATGGTGGCCATACCGACATCTAAATGTTTTCTTCTAAACATCCTAATCACATACCCAAGGTGATGATATCATGATATGAGGTCAATCTTCGAGAACCACCTCTCCCCCTTCAGCTCATCAAATAAGTCATCAATCCTCAATTGTGGATACTTGTTCTTCACTATTACCTAGTTTAGGAACCAGAAGTCCACGCATAGCCTCATGATCTCATATGACTTCATGGAAACTAATACGGGGGATGCCCATGGCGAATCACTAGGCCTCACAAACCCCTTCACCTACAGGTCCTCCAGTTGTACCCTCAATTCACATAGCTTTGTGGGAGCCATCCGATATGCATGTTTGGATATCAGTGTCCTCTCAGGGTACATGTTGATACAGAAGTCTACCTCACTCTGAGGAGTTAGTAATATTAAATCCTCAAGAAAGAAATCCCCATACTCATCCACCACTACCCAAATTCTATGAATCCTCTCATCCGTAGAACAGATGGTGACACTTTCCATCTGTTGAGGGATCGGTTATACCCTCTTCAGAGAGACTCCATCTTGCGCTGGAAATGATCCCTTCTCTTAGATGAAGGAAAATGTGGTCCCATATTTGTAGACACTCAAAACATTGTTCCTAAAAGAGTCTTTCTATGAATAGAATATAGGTAACCTATCCTTACACATGATGAAATTGTATGGCCTCTAAAGCACTAATAGGATATCACAGTCGAAGATTTCTCCATCCAATGTAATCTAACACTGTCGAATCCCTTGTCTTATTGAATAATACCCTCCTGTAAGAGTATCTAATCGTAAGGATCGATTCAATGCCCCCACCAAAATCTCTGAGCCACAAAAAAAGTGAATGGAAAGAACATAGTGTCTGGAACTTCTGTCTATATGAACTACAACAATGGTGGAGATGAAAAATATTATACCTCTAATCGTCTCTGGAGTTCCATGTTCATAGGATTCCATCTCTGGAAGATTGCCTCACTGTTTTGACCCAAACATTCATTAATGGAAATTCCTCTTGATCTAATTAAATGTCTTATTATTGTTATATAAAAGTAATACTTCATTTGTTCTAAGTTTTTGGATTTTAAAATGTTGTTATGAATTCTGGTCTTTGCTAATATAGTCGTCGAACAATGATCACATGATTTGTATACATATAGGGATTTGACAAATCCAATTTACTCGGACAAGGGATGTGATGTCCCCACCCAATAGACTTTCCCGGTATGAAGCCCATTTTTTGGAGCTCAGATGGGAGGTGACGTGATTGGGAGTCACTCTTGACCAATCCCAAGCCGATCTTGAACATGTTAAACTTGAGCATAACCGACTGAGGGAGAAGTCGATGTTAATTGGGAGTACCACCTGAGTGATATTATCTGAGCCACCCAAGAGTCATTCACCATCGCACACCATACCCTTCGGTCTTATGCGGGGTGATATAAGGGGCTATTTAATATTAAATTTGGACAAGTACTATGTAATATATTTTTTTATAATTAATTTGAATTGAATTTATTATTGTTATTTATTAAATAGTTTTTAATGCCCCAATAATATTTTTAGTAAATATTCAACTACAACATATTTTTTCATAAATTAATTTATATTTGAAATAAATTTTTTTTCAATAAAATATTATCACAATTACATTAATTAATATTAAATATGAATGATCATATAATTTTATGAATACAATTGTAGTATTTATTAAGGTTTGAAAGCTATTTTTTTCAAAACCTGTGAATTTTCAGTAAATAACTATTTTCAAGTTTAAAAGTAAAAATTTACATATTTATAAAAATATATAAATAAAATGAATATTATTTTTGGAATCATGACATAGTAATTTTCCAATTGTGAATTTTTCATAATTTTCTTAGATAGTCGAATTTTTGGGTAAAAATTAAATATCATTTAAATATATATTGTGATTTATGACATTAGAATGACCCAATAGTTCTGTAATAAAATAATATAAACATTATATTTGGACAATATATGTTATAAAATTAAAATAATGTGATTTTTGGAATATTTGATTTATGTTACAAAGCTTTAGTGGACAGTTCAAGGATTATAAAACATTTTGTCATTTTAAATTGGTTCCCTTTACAATGTGACTCACCTCCACATAAGAATCCTTATTATTTTAAGATGTTTGGAAATTGCCTGTATAAAATAATTTTTTCCACTACCCTTTAGTAAAAACAATAGTAAAAAACCATGAACTGGTTTGTGGTTTTGATTAGTTTAATGTGAGGTGTTACAAACTCAAATAATAAAGAATTCTCTCTCCATTCCTATATAATCCCACCCATGCTCCGACTTCCTCTCTACTAAAATATTTTAGATTTAGACTAAATCCTACCCTCTTCTTTCTAGAATCCTCCCATGGTTCCACGAGCTCCCTAGATGCAATTATCAAGCCTCTCCAAAACAACTAGGTTCACATATCCATGGAATTGATTTCTTCCTTTCTCATTTTTGTCCAATTTTCAATAAGTTGTTATGCCCTTTTTGGTTTCAGTTACAAATGTTGGGGTTGGAATTAGAACCTCCCCCATACTGTCCACATTATTTTTCGATACTGGTAGACCACTTTCTATCTCATTAATGCCTCCCATGTTCACCTTTTACCATACAGAAATTCCTTGAGGGATTTCTCGAACATCTTTTACATCGAAGTAACTCTCATGTATTATGCATCTAAATTACATTACATTTGTTGGGAAATGTATATATATGAACCCCTTATTATCCATTTCATTTATATATGATTATATACCATTTTCTCTCTCATCAACCATTTTCATGAATCCTTATGTCACGTCATTATGAAGCCGAAATTGCACTGCGTTTTTCCAAGTCAAGATCATTGTGTAGTGAATACAATACCCATATCTCAATCAAGGTTATTACCATTTATACACATATATATTTATTGGTACTTTATTATATTCATTCCACATTACTTAATAGTTTAATAACTTATGATGTTGATTTATTCCAAGATCCATGTGGCACATTTATGCTAGAAATGAAATCTTTATGGAGGGTGTGCCCTGAGAGCGCCCCAATGCATTGGGTAAAGTATAGTATCATTATATATCATGTATAATGGGTGATAAATAATGATAATTCAAGTTAAATGATGTTTTAATCATTCTTCATGTGCATTGAGGGTTTATATATACTCCATGTGCAATGATCCTTGGCTGATGCTAATTCCATTTTAAGTGTTCTTGCCACATTTCCATGTTATGATTATCATGCTTTGTCAAGCCTTCATGTTCATTTTTTTGTTGTTATACATTGATATAATTATTTTCTAACATTTATTTTATTCCTCAGGTTATTCCATGTTTATTCCCTCACTGGGCTTTATAGGCCACACTTTTCATATTCATGACCTTAGATTATCCAATGAAATTCCAATTACGAGATAATATAGTTGTCATTTAAAGAATTTTTCAATATAAATGTTATGTGTTTTATGTTGTTATGAAATGTTCCTAAGCCCAAAACACACTATAACTCTCTATATTCTATGTTGTATCACGTTATGATTTTATGTAATAAATCAGGATTAAGAGTGTAATGAAAAGATGGGTTGGTACAGTTTGTATCAGATTGAGGATTAGTTATTTTTTGGATTAGGATTAAAAACCCATTATGAAGACATAAAGACAATAATAAGTATAATAAAAACATCCCTAAGAATTGGGTAATATTGATTAAGTATTTTATCAATAAAATACATCAATGTTTGGATACAAGCAGCAAGAGGCGACTCTGGCACAGATGTGTCCAAGGGGTAAAACCAGAAATCACCGATTTAAGCTAGACTCGAATGGGAAATAGTGCACTTCAACGGGACTTGATGCACTCTTGGTTACGACACACCCATGGGATATGCTATTATAATTTCATAATCTTAGTATGAACACTTATTAAGGGAATGAAAAAATGCCCCTAAAACTATATGTCATAAAGTAGATCATGAATATCGGTTGTTAAAGCCTATGGAATCATAAGTAAAGGAAGTAAATGTTATTTATATGTCATCAGTTTTGTACTAGGATTACCATTTATGTATTATGCCTAAATTTCCTATTATTTCAATAAATGGCTTGTTTTAGGAGGACTCATGCTAACAATTGATTCGATGATCAACATGATGACTGCGCAAATGAGATGCCCAATTTGATGGGAGCAGGAATCATGAACATGTAACACTTCTCACTCAGTTAACTAATTCTTAGAGTAGATACATGGGACAAGAGTAACATTCATCCCCCCACCGCTAAGAATGAAAAAGTTGCTATCAAGAGATTCATGAGACAATGGAATTATAATTTTAATAGATGATCTGATCCCTCAATCAGCGAACTATGGATCAAGTTCTTTAAAAGGATCTTCTATATCCTTCAATTTTCTAAACAAGAGAGGGTTCTCCTGGCTGCTTATCATATGGAGGGAGAAGCTGATCAATGGGGTACATTGAGCCAAAATTCGATGACTGAGTAGAAGATTGAGGCATTGGAATGGAAGGATTTCTAGAAGATGTTTTTTGATAAATATTTTCCACGCACCCTCCGGATTATTATGGAAAGGGACTTCCTTTCCTTCATGAAAAAAAGATGAAGAATCTATATGAGTGTATGAGGAAAAACATTACAAGGCTTGCTCAATAAGTCATCATCTTTTTCGTTACCCTTGAATGCAAGGCAGACCACATCCTTGGGGGTCTGAAAACAATCCAACGAAATTGTATGATTTTACCTCAAGGTCAAAATAGAGATCGGAGAATCTCAGGGTTATCATGGAGATAAGGATAATAATGTTAAATAAAATGCTAGCAGTCCAATGGATAAATCCAATGGTTCTAATAAGATCCAGCACCCCACTTTCCAAAGCCGTGAAAAGAAGCACCCTTAAAATTCCCTAAAGGGGACGAGGGAATTAAATAGATGTGGAAGAGAAAGGCACCTAGCTGTTATCTACCAACAAGAAAAACACGAGGATGCAAAATTTGAGAAGAATGATCCGTTCAAACCTCAATGCATTGTTCATTGATAAAAGTGAAAAGAATCAGTGCATCATTCAAATAAGTACCCTAAGAGAAGGGTTTTCGAAGGTAACCAACAACCTCCAAGGTAGCAAGGGAGAGATTTTTCCATCACAACTGCCGATGTGAACCTTGACAATGATGTTGTGACTGATACTCTAGTTAATCATTCATGAATAGTGAACGTACGTTTGGATTTAGGTTATATGAATTATTTTATATCCCTTATGTTTAGTTTTACAATCCCAACACCACCACTAATCCTGCAAGTAAAGATGACAGTGAGTATGGAAAATGGGTTAATCATTGTATCCCATGAATATAACTCCTCACATATCATAATAATTGGATTGAATTTCCCGGCGAACCTCATCAAGCTCCCTTGATGGAATTTGATGCAATTATAGGCACGAATTGGATTTCCATATATAAATCCAACATAAATTTCCATGAGAAGGAAATCACTCTCCATGTGGAGAATAGACCCCAGATTCTATACAAGTGTAACGAGGAAGATGAATCTTATTTAGATCCACCATCTCAAGTGTGGATATTACTACCTTTTGAGCATGCATAGTAGGCTCAAATGATTTAGTATATGGAGGAAAACATCCTAGGAGACAAGCCTATTGTCTGGTAATTCACATAAGTCATTCCCGTGGAATTTCATGGTCTTCCTCATAGAAGAGATGTTTAATTAACAATTGATCTCATTCTTGGGTAATTTCCAATATCCATGACTCCATATAGAATTGTTGTTGGGGAGCATGAGGAGTTTCAAAAACCACTATATGAGAATCTGGATAAAGAGTTTATATGTGCTAGTGCTTCACCGTGGGCTTCACCAGTCCTCTTCATCAAGAAGAAAGATGGTTAAAAGAATCATTGAATCTACTATCATGATCATAACAAAATCACAACAATGAAAAAGAATCATCTCTCATGAATCGATGAATTGTTCGATCAATTGAATGGAGCACAAGACATATCCAAGGTTGATTTACAGTCTATATGTTATCCAGTAAGGGTCAAGATGGCTGATATCCCCATGACTGATTTTCATACATGATTTGAGAACTATAAATTCATTGTAATGCCTTTGAGACTCACTAATAATCCATCAATATTAATGGACATGAGGAATAGAATAATTATGGATTATATAGAGAAAAATTTGGTAGTCATTATAGATGATTTTCTGATATACTCCAAAACCAAGAAGGATCATGATGAGCATTAATGAAATATACTAGAGACATTGTGGAAAGAGAATCTCTGTTAAAATTACATCGTGTGTGAGTTCTGGTTGAAGTAGGTCTCATTCATGGGATATATCATCAAGAGAAATGGGATATATCTGGATCCCTCCAAAACAGATGCAATTGAGTGACAGTAAAGGCCAACATCGGTAATGGATATACCTAGATTATTGGGGATAGCTGGATATTATCGACGATTTCTGAAAAATTTATCATGATTATAAAACCCATTTACCAAACTAAATCAGAAGGGAGAAAAGTATTCATGGAGTGATGAAAGCGAATAATGATTTGAGGAGTTAAAATTAGGCTTATTATTTCCCACTATGCTCACATTACCCATAAGTGGAGAACTTTTTGTGGTATTCAGTGATGCTTCGAAGAAGGGTATGGGCTGTGTGATGATGAAAAATGAAAAAAATCATTTCTTATGCTTGAAGGAAATTAAATGTTAATGAGAAGAATTATCCAACACATTATTTGGATTTGGATGCAAGGATATTCACTTTAAAAATTTTGCAGTGTTATCAATTTGGGGAGAAGTGTGAAATATATACGGATCACAAAATCCTCAAGTTTGTATTCAAACAGAAAGAGTTAAACATTCGACAACGTAGATGGTTAGAGATGATCATAGACTATGACTGCTTAATCCATTACCATCCTTGGAAAATGAACAAGGTGGTGGATTCTCTATGTTGAAAGGCCCCAACAATTCAATAATTGATCATAATTGAGAAGAATCCAATCTTTTTAGACTCGATGATGATGTCCAGAGGAATCATAAAGAAGGGTACATCATCAATCATTTCACAAATGATTTCTCAACCTTCTTTTATGGAATGGTTAAATGATGCACAAAAGGTTGATATGGGATTTCAAGAAGACTGTGGAAGCTATCAAATGAGGGAAATCCTCAATATTAAATGTTAATGAAATGTAATTTTGATATTTTTGAAAAGGATATGTTTTCCATCATGTTCAGAGCTGAAGAAGGAACATTTAAATGATGCACATAGTTCAAATTTCTCAATTCACCCATGAAACACAAAGATGTATCAAGATCTCTAAAGGAATTATTGGTTTAATAATATGAATAAAGAGATCGCTAAGAATACATCCAAATGACTTGTGTGTCATCCAATGAATGGAGAGACATAGATGTATAAGGGGAAGATGCAACCATTTCCCATAACAGAATGGAAATGGGAGAACGTCACCATATACATTATTATTAGACATACAAAGATATCCAAAGGAATTAATGAAATCTGGGATGTTTTGGATCGTATTACAATTTCAGAACACTTAATTGCAATTTGGGAGGATTTATCATTTGATAAACTGGCACAAATATACATCAGGGTAGTGGAAAGGATACATGGAGTAACACAATCTATTTTATCTGATTGAGATCCAAGATTCACCTCTAATATTTGGAAGAGTCTTCAACATGTTTTGGATAATGAACTGAACTTCTGTACAACTAATCATCCTCAAACTGATAGCCAATATGAACAAACTATTCCAACACAGGATGATATGTTATGATCATCATCTATGGACTTCAATTGAGGGTGGCACCATCATCATTCACTGGTTGAATTATCCTAAAATAAAATTTCCCACTGGAGCATCAGAATGGAACCTTTTGAATCCCTATATTGGAAGAGATGCGGAACACTATCTTGTTCGGATGAAGTTGATGAATGTAATATGGAAGGAATAGAAATGCTCGAAGAGATGGTGGAGAAGGTGAAAAAAATTCTGCATCATATCAGGGTAGCCTAGAGTCAAAAAAAGAGTAATGCAGATAATTGTCGAAGAGAAATTGAGTTTAATGTTGGAGACATGGTATTTCTATTAATATCTCCATGGAATATGGTCATGATGCTTCTAATGAAGGGTAAGTTAAGCCATAGGTACATGAGCCCTTCAAGATTCATGATCATGTTGGTACTATGGCCTATCGACTAGAACATCCACCTACCATGGCCAAAGTACATGATGTCCTTCATGCATAACTCTAATGGATGTACATACTAAACCCTTAACATGTACTCTCTTCAGAGGTATTATAACTATAGGATGATCTTTCATACAAGGAGAAACCAGTGATGATATTAAATCATAGAGAAACATTTCTATGAAATAAGACAATGCCCCTCATCAAGGTGTTGTGGAAAAACCCCATGTTTGAAGAAGTGATGTAAGAATTGAAGGAAGTGATGAGGAAGAGTTACCCTCATCTATTTTAGTGTGTGTAAGGAAATTTCAAAAGAGGAATTTTTTAAGGGGGTATGATTGTAACGACAAAAAAATTCATTAATGGAAGTTCAACCTAATCAAATTAAATGTTTTATTATGATTATATTAAATGTGAACATAATTGATTTATATTTATTGATTTTATAATACCATTTTGAATTGTGACCATTTCTAATATAGTCGTTTAACATTGATCACATGATGAGAATAAATATAGCGCTTTAAAAAAACTAGTTTACCCAGAAATATGAAGAGATGGCATCATCCAGTTGACTTTCCCAGTACAGAGCCCATTATTCGGAGCTCGAAAAGGATGTGAAATCATTGGGATTCTATCTTGACCAAGCATAATCAGATCATGAACACATTAATCCTGAGTAGAACTGACCACGGGAGAAGTGGATGTTAATAGAGATTACCACCCAAGCGATATGATCTGAGCCACCCCAAGGTTCTGTTACCATCGCACACCTAACCCATTGGTCTTATGAAAGTGTTATAATGGTTTATGTTACAATAACCTAGAACTATGAAAATGTACATTATTTTTGTATAAATAATGTGAATTCATTTTATTATTGTCACTTTGTAAATATTTTTTAAAGCACAAATAGTATTTTTAGTTAAAATTCAACTAAAAATATATTTTAATGTACTAATGGATTTTTGAATTAATTAATATTTTAATAAATTATTATTATTATAAATTATTTTTTATTATGTATAAATGATCATATATATTTATGAATGAAGTTGTAATTTTTTATTATGATTTGAGTGTTCTTTTTGTCAAAACCCATGAATTTTTGGTAAATATTGGTATTTATTTTAAATGTAAAAATTAACATATTTTAAAAATTATTTAGATAAAATGAATATTATTTATTGAATTATAATGTTGAAATTATCCAATGGTTAATTTTTCATAATTTTCTAAGACAGTGGAATTTTTGTGTAAAAGGTAAATATCTTTTAAATACATAATGTGTTTTAGGACATCGTAGTGACCTAATAGTGATTTAATAAAAGAATTTAAACATTATTCTCGGACAATATATGTTTTTCCATTAAAAAAATGTGATTTTGGGTTTGTTTTATATTTTTTAAAAATTCTTTAGAAGACCCTTGAAATCTTACAAAACATTTTGTCTTTTTTAATTGTTTTCCATGAGAGTGTGACTCACCTCAATATAAGAAACCATATTATTTTATGATGTTCAGCCATTTTACTTTTAAAATATTTTTTTCCACTCCCCTTTAGAAAAAAATATTGGGAAAAACCATGTGTTTTTTTGTAGTTTTGATTTGTTTATTGTGAGGTGTCCCAGACCTAAATAATAAAGAATTTTCTCTCCTTTCCTACATAAACCAACCCAATCTCCCACTTAATATTCACTAAAAGCCTATGGAGTTCAACCATCCCTTTCCCCCATTTGTCTAGAATCCTCCCAATGTTACCCAAGCCCAAAAAAATCTCCTCTCAAGCCTCTCCCAAGACATTGGGACCACACATCCAAGTAATGGATTTCTACCTTTCTAATTTTTCTCAATTTTCATTAAGTTGTTATGACCATTTTTTCAGTTAAAAATATTGGGGTATGATTTTAAACATCCCACATACTGTCCACATTCTGTTAGAATGATGGGTTACCCCGTTTTCTCTCTAATTAATGCATCCCATGTACACCTGTTACCAAGCCAAAATTCCTTGAGGGATTTCTCTCTCATGTTTTACATCCAAGTAACATTTTTGTATTATGCATATAAATTTCATTACATTTGTTCATATATGGATCTATATTCCCCCATACATTCCATTTCCTGAATACATGATAAAACACCATTTTATCTCTCATCAACCATTTTCATTAATCTATATGCCATGTCGTTATGCTTCTGAAATTACACCGCATTTTTCCATGCCACGATCATTGTGTAGTGTATATCATACCCATTTTTATATAAATGATATTAAAATTTATTAAAATAAACAATTTAGTGTTAATTTCATTTATTTATTCCAAATTACTTAATTGTGGAATAACATATGATGTTGAATGATTCCATGATCCATGTGGCACAATTATGCATGGAACGAAATGCTGAATAAGGGTGTTCCCTGATAGCACTTCAATGTGTTGGGTAATGTATATTATCCCGATATGTCATGTGAAATGGGTTTTAAATCCTGATAATTCAAGTACAATATGGTTTTACTTTTTCTTTATCAGCAATGAGGGTTTACTCATTCTCCACGTGCAATGAGCCTTGGCTCATGTTAATTCCATGTCAAATGTTGTTGGAACATTTCCATGTAATGATTATCATGCATTATCAGGCCATTATGTTCATGATTCTCTTGTGCTCCATTGATATTCCTATTTTCTAGAATGTATTGTATTCCTAATGTTATTCCATTTTTTCCCTTAATAGGCTTTATAGCTCACCATTTTCTTATGCATGTCCTTAGGTTATCCCATGCAATTTTATGTACGTGGGAATGTTGTGGTCCTTTAATCAATGTTTTCAATAAAGATGTTGATTGTTTTATGGATTTGTGAAATGATTATAATCCCTAAAGATAGTAGAAATCTTGACCTTCTATGTTGTATCATTTGAATATTTTATGTTACTAATTAGGTTTAAGAGTGTAATAAAAATCAGGGATGTTATAAGAACCCATATCTGTCATCACGTTAAGGTAGTTGTGGGATACCTAGGGTGGGTGTGGTTTCTCCTCAAACTATCATCCATCACATGCCACGTGGTCTGCTCCACTGCCACTTCTATCTCCCAACATACCTCCCTATTTGAAACTCTACCTCTTCATTGGTGGTCTCTCGACCATCTACTTATAACCTGACTGGTGGTCTGGGTATTCGAAAGAAAAGTGTCCATGGCCAGTGCACGTGAAGCACAACCTATTTCTCTACTAACTCCCTCTGTTATTGGACCCTCATACTATAGATCCCATGTAACGTCCCGGTTCCGGGTTCCACTCAATGGGTTCCCCGAACCCGGTTCGACACATGACCTCAAGAGCATTTCCCCAAATGCCAGAGGCTGCAGACTAGCTGCGAGGGCCCAGGTCTGATAGTGGGGAAACTATGTCCTCATTTTTCAAGGTGTAGCGTAGTGGAATATAATAAAAACATACAATAACAGTGTAAGCAGTAATCCATACAAAAGTGAAGTGAAAAACTCTAGTAGATATAACCAAATGGATATAAATAATGATGCAACCTGTCTCATGTTCTATGAAAATAGCCAGAACATGTTTATACATCAATACAGCACAACAAAATGTAGAGTACAACTAAACAAAACAAAACAGCTGGCAGCGGCATCGCAGGCCTAGGCTATGTCCCATGCCCTCCTACTCCTCAGCAACAGTCAAGTACCTATATAGGGACACTTTCCCCTATCCACACCTGCCAAAACGTACTCTGTTTGGGCCGAAAAGGATGAACCAAACAGGTTGTGAGAAATATATCTCAGTAGGAACCCACCAAGGGCCCGTGCCCAACTGCGTGTAAGAATGCAATAACAGTGTTGAATAGTAAAATGAAATAAAGTAAGCAGTATTGAAAAGTAACTAACATAACAATTAAATTTCTATTTTATTATTCATTTAATCCATTAAATATTAGAAATCACCATAGTGCATTTCTATGTAAACGGTCCACAACTTCAGACAAGAAAAACCTTACCCTCAGGTAAGCAGAATCCAACCTGCATGTATAGCCCTCAGGCGTAACAGATTTTTTCCCTTAGGCATAGGTAGTGTCGCCCTCTGGCACAGAAGTCAAGCCATCAGGCATGAAAGGCTTCCTTTAGGCGAAGTAGAACGTTTCCCTCAGGCTATTACAGTCTCACCCTCAGGCTATAACAAAACATCGCCCTCTGGCGTAAGTAACTGGGCCATGCCCAACATATGAACATGCAATTTGAATACAATTCCTCTCAAGGAAAAAGTAATGAATAATTTAAACATGGAATACCCTCAGGAATCCTGGCCAAATGTCTAAACAGAGGAACACACCCCTCGGGAAGGTCCTGGATCCAAGTGACGATCCCAAACAGCAGTTTTACAAATTATTCAATTACCTATACTGTTCTAGGTAGTTAAAAATAGCCACGGCCTCAGCCAAACAACACTCCAACATGGGTTCCAAGCACGAAAACACACAAAACACACAGCAGTTGGAAAACTAAACACTAAGCCACCTACATTATATGCCAACGAGCGCTATACCCGAACGTCGGTTCCAGAATCGCCCAAGAACGATGTAGATTTGATGAAGAAACAAATTATCTTAACATGGCTACATGCCCCGTGTACCTATCCCTACATGGCCAAAAGTACACGGTGTGTGGATAAAGTACATGGCGTGTACTTCCAAAATTTAGGTTTTTTCCCATTTCCATATATTCTCAAAAACCCTTAAGGAAAAGAGAACGGAAGAAACCAGTACCTCAAATATAAGAACCAGGTTCTTACATCCCAAGTCATAGGGTCACCACTAAAAGACCTGTACCGAATGGGAAACCATGTCTGGTCCATGATGCTCAATACTAATGTCTCTATCACCGGATGTCCACTAGTGGGTCTGGTTATCGGTACTGGCTCTGCCAGAAATCTTTCTACATGAAGGGAAAACTCCAATACCATATCATTAGTATGGATGGTGATATACTCCATAGATTTCCTGATCTCCCATCAGAGTCACTAAAAAAAGGACCAGGCCTTGAAGAATGGGTCTCAAATCATGTATGTGGTGTAGTGAATGATATCTATAAACCTTCTATAATACTCATACACACAAATGTTTACTTGCTGAAAAAGAAGAATATCTTGAATGCGCAGAGATACAAAGTTACTGGGAAAGACTCCTCCAAAAAAAGCTTCTCAAATTTAGCCCAAGAGAGGGTTGCCTCATCACTTTTTCAAATGGTCAACTTCTACTGTCTACCTCCCAATCTCTATAGAAGGATAGAGACCATGAATGCCATATGGTCATGTGGTGTCGTCACTATGTGAAAGACCCATGTCACTCCTCCCTCCATTACTCAAAAACCTATGGATATATATATATATATATTTCCATTTAACCTATGAGGTATCTGTCTCTAAAAATTGTGCAGGGAACTGAGACTGCATAAGTACTCAACAGGTAAACTGAGTAGTAACTTATAATCAACGGGTTGTGGCAACAATGGTGCACCACCTGGTTGTGACGTCTCTTGCACTAGTCCCTGAACATACTCTTCATTAAAAGTAAGACTGTCCACATGATCACATATTGGAAGCCTACCTAGATGTCTTCCTGGATGCATCCTGAAATAGATCATGACGTACCAAATTCAGAATATTATACCTGGTGAGATGAAACTTATTCAATGAAATAAAATGTTGAAACTCATGTAACCAATGTTTTTATTTATATAACTGAAAAAAATAATTCAATGTCCGGGTGTATTGATACGTCAGTAACGACACCAACACTGGACTCCCCAAATAGGATGGTCAAACTCAAAATATTCATAATTGTTTCTCCCAAAAAACACAAAGCAATAGACTCATGGTGTTTGAGTTAAAACTGATTACTGAAATACCACTTCGTCAAGACCCATCCCACAATGCCCCTGCTGTGACATACCCTAATCTTGCTTCATAAAGGACAAGGTTTGGTGACTAGTGCCGATAGATTCAACTTGCAAGTGGGGGGAATTTTCCTGAGTACATGTATGTACACAAACACAAACAGGTCTAAAGTATTAATGTTAAACAAGAATTACACTAAAAACCGATTTATTAAAAGTACAATTTAAAGTAAAATGGGACAGAATACAAACCCAACAAAATAAAAACTAGAAAAAAAAAATACAAAAGAATCTCATGAGATTCGTTCGTTGAAAACCCCACCTAATGGGAAAGTACAATGTAGATGATGGAAGTTGTAGATGTACTCCACACCAACATGGTCTCACTGGGATCCACCATGTCCTGGTCCACCAAGTCATCCATCTCGGAGGTGGTCATCTGCACCAGATATAACATGTGTGAGGAAATCTCATGCAGGGGTGGGTAAGAAAATACTCAGTTAGACACCAAAACACAAAGTTAATATCACAAAAAAATTCATATAAAAAACCCGGAGACATGATCAGAAATCATGATCAGGATCCAACATAGATCACAGATGATATATTCTAGAGTAGGAAAGTAAGACCATCAGTCGTATTGTTGAACACCAAGGGTTTCTTGAGAAATCCTACTCTATTAGTATAGTGGTCCTTCCAGGTCAAACAGAAGCTACTTCCCATTAACCTAGGATATCTATGTTACTCATACCTAATGAGTATCAAGAGTATTCTAGGTCACACAGAAGCCGCTTCTCGCTGTTCTCATGTCATGTCACATAGATGTCGGTCCCCACCTATGGCCATACTATGGTAATACTCTGTAGAGTACCATGAGTCTGTCTGGTCACACAAAAGCTACTCCATGTCATGGCCTTGTCGCGTCACAAAGAAGTCATTCCCCACTGGGCTATAGTATATAATTCACATATGGTCTCTTATTAGCAGACTTTAGGTCTAATCCAACATTAAGGTTTCCACACGTATCATGTTTAATCTTAAGAGGACCTCTCTTCATTCCATTAGATAAATTTTATCATCCATTAAATACTTTATATATTATTTCAAAATATATTACTCTTCACGAGGGTTCCAATTCCACAAAATCTCATCAATGAGTCACCTGGTTTGAAAGATATTGAGGTTTTCCAAAAAGGGGACATTTGGGGCTTGTTCTGGTCTGACCCAGTGGGACGACCTGACGCCAACCGAACCGAGGTGCAATGACCTATCCCGAGTCCTCTGACCCGACCTGCACCTGCCCCATCCTGGGTCCTTCCTATTGGGCCATGTGTCTGACATTCCCCATGCTCAGTATGCCATGGTTCAGACCCTCTTCACCAGGCCAGAATGTCGTTGGAAGCTGCGCTCAGCTTCCCTTGCCCTATGGGTCATCCGCATGTCCACCATCTCCTCCGTGGTCAAGAAACTATGGTATGTTGTCATCCATCCAACCAATCTGGCTGGCTAGATTCCCCACACATGGTAAATCAACCACTTTCTCATAAGATGAATGGCCCATGGATGTGGTATGCGTCTCAACTACTAGTCGGTGGATATTTCTTATGTGTTACAGCCCGATAATGCCGTATCAACTGACTCTAAAATATCATTATAGTGCACCACCACCTGCCTATGACCACCACCAATTCTAGTGGGCCCTTACACGGACCACTAGGTCTACATCGGGGGACTGTTCTTCTAACTCATTGCTCTTCTGGCCTCTATGAGGTATGTCCTTCCCTACTAAGGCCTTGATTCTCCCTTGTCTCCCCATTAAAATGCTTTAACATGATGAACACACAAGAAAGGGGGATCATGCCTTGTTCATGTCATCCGGCACCCTCAATGTTATAGTTTTATAATAGTAGGAGGTTAGGGGATGATGTTATATCAATAATAATTATATATTGCTGTAGAAATCCCGGAAGAACACCCTCATTCTATAATACATGATATGTTAATCAACCAGTTTGTGGGTTGATCCAGATTCATCATTTGTAGAATGATCAATGAGGAAGACATAAAACAAATAAACTCCTACCTCAATCGATGTTCATCGATGAAGTGCTCTGCCCTAGAGAATTCAAGCTACACTTGAATTCATCATTTTTGATCCCGTTATTCGTAAGACATTGACATTACGAGCGATAATTTTGGCGCTCCTTATTCATCACTGGATGGTGTCTTATCGTAGGTTCATTATAGTATCCCCAGGTTTATCTTCTCAACCCTCAAATGTGTTATCATAAAAAAAGGAAACATGTCACATTGTTTCTATTATGATGCGACATTGTGGCCTTATACTGTTTCATTTATGAAACAAATTATTTTTTTCAACTCAATTAATGAATCGGCATGATTCAAAAAAACTAGTCATTAAGGTTATTCCTATAATGCGACGTGTTGCCTAACTCTAGCGCTATTTTACATCGCTGAACTGTGAGAAAAACATAACAAAACTTTTCTTTACATTTCTTCATCTGAAAATCTGACATTTAACTTCCATGTCCGACTCCTACTTGTCATTTTTACGTTGAATCATGGAAAATACAATGATTCTAGGTTCAATGGTGCCCTCATATTTTTGACTCGAGTAGGGGATTAAAATTTATAAAACACCACTTGCACGTTTAAATATGAAAATTTAACTGAAGTAAAAAATTTCATTCTGGGCTCATCAGGCTTTGGAATCCCACGATGTCAAAGATTGTGGTCTTGAATTAATGCCATAGAATTTTAAAAAAAAATATACCGAAATTCTTGGGACATTAGAAAAGATATTTTCCTTTATAATTATATTCTAATTTTTTCCTACATAGGGAAGAAAGGAAATTTGTAGATCTAATGAAAATAGTGGACGACACGGTTGCTACCTAAGAATCCAATTTTACTGGATTGGCCTAGTATGTGCCAAAATTTATTAAATACATTATTGAAAGAATAATAGTTTTTATACATGGTTAAAATGAAATCTTTGAAGAAAATTTCCCTCTAATGAATATAAATGTATTTTGAACGTAAAGAATTGTGTTCAAAAGACTATTATGCGGTTTAATGAAATTTACAACATTAATAACAATAATTATTATAGGTGGAAAGTGTTGAGGAATTACACATAAAATAATTTTAAATCAATGATTATTAAAATAGATTATTATTATCTGTCTTGTAAACATAATTTTTTTAATTGTCTCATGAAATTCAGGAAGCGCTTCCGGTGTGGTAGGTTGGTATATATAGCACATGAATGCAAGGTAAAGGCTAATTATAATGATAAAGAAAATAATGATCATTAGTTTATATGGTTTAATTATTATTTATAGATATTACATTACAAAAATTCATGTCTAATGATAACCATTAAGGATTGTAAAAATTATGAACATATATAGAATGGTATAGAAAATCCATTTGTAATTACATCAGGAAATCATGGACCATTTTACTAATTGTTTAAATGTATACGTATTTTGCCAAAAAGTTTTACAAATTACTTGTTTCATTAGGTGTAAAAAAAATTTATTTTATAAAATATTTCTAATATACTAGAAATTTCCAACTGAATAATTTGATATATAACATTTAGTAAAAAATCCAAGAGGAATGATTATATATAATATTTTTTAAAAGAATCATCCTATCATTATCTATGAAATTCTATCTCATAAAAATTATTTTCTCATTCCTATAATTTCAATTTATGTCATCATGGATATTTATTTTCTTTCATTTGATTATGCCATTAATGATTGGAAAGATAGGGAAGTTATATTAATTATTTATATTAATTTTATTTTTTTATAAAAAAATGAATTCTCACCGTTGATCACATATAAATAAGCTGAGAAATTTAATAACTACTAAATTGATGGTTTTATTGATGACATTATTAGAATACAAGGAATTTTATCGATTATTGATCTTCCTATTATAAAGTAATATATGGATATATCTCCTGATGAATTTCCTAATTTAATTGATAATTAATAGGTTTAATTAAATATTTACTTAGTTCTAAAACAAAATATAATTTCAAACCCCTTTATCAAATAGATACGTTATTGTTAATAATTTTGAAAAATCAGTTACAAATGTATGTAGAATAGGGTATCATTCATACTATGACATCACATTTGGGTTCCCGAAATTTTTCTAAAAAATTTATATATGGTTCAATGATGAATTTCATTGACTATAGATCTTACCATAATTATACTATCAAGATAAATGATGTGTTATCTTAAATAGACGGATTTTCAGATTAGATTAGAGGATAATTGTATTATTTGAAAATTAAAGTGAAGAACAGAATTCAAAATCTAAAAAAAATTATGAAAGCAATATAATTATTAAATTTTAAACTATGTAAGGCCATTATGACATTATTGTTAGGACTTTCATGTTAATGAATAAACCCACAATATTTTTTTCCTTATGAATATATTTTTATATGATTATTTTGACTTTTTTTCTAAATTTTATGTAAAACATGGTATACATATGGTAATTATTCTACATACATTAATATAAAATGTGTTTTTTTAGAAAATTTATCATATGTTAATTATTTTAACAAGATATTTCTCTCTGTATGAATATTAGTTCAAAATATGGAATTGATTTCAATCATGATAAAATAAAGGAGGTGAAAGAGTTTCCAAATTATAAAAATGTGTAACATTCTAATAGTTTATGATATATTTCATTTAATATATATTTAATCTATTTGACATGTTTTCGAACATGAAACTGTAAGTCTAAATGAATATTAGTATAATATATTGTTATAACAAAATATATAAACTCAAAAGTATGAATATGAATTAATAATTTTGGAAATTTATATGTTTTAAATATGTATATATCAATTCATTAGTTATCATTTTATTTGAAATGAAAATACAAATAATTTAAAAATAAAATATTTGTTTTTCAAAAACCGTATTTATGCACATAATGTCTTATTATCCTAATAAATTATATATAACTGTTGGTGATTTTTATTAATTAATTATATATATTATATATTAAATATAATATTTTAAAATTCGTCTTATATTTTCCAATGTTTGGGAAAATAATAATTAAAAATTATGCTAATAATGTATTTTTAAAAAATAAGGCTTCATCATGGTTATTGCAATTAATTGAGAATTTATTTTTAATAATTTTATAAATTGTATTTGAATAAATATATTTAATTTTTTAAATATAAATGAAAATATTTCCCTATATATAATTTTTTTTATTTTCTGAAAATAGTAATTACTTTAATGAAATTTACTAAATTATGATTTTTATTGAAACCATCCTTTTTGTTCAATGAATTAAAAAAGGCCCATTTTTTAAAATTTAATTAAAAGTAAAATTATTGCAATAATTTTATTATTAATCTAATTTCGGTCATTTTAATCAGTTTTGGGTTGAATTTCAATATAAAATATTTTTATTTGAGAAATAATATTCCTTAGAAAACTAAATTTTCATCACGCTATTAGGATTAATTTTTAATTAAATTCAGAATATTTTGTGAATTAATTTTGATAAATTGGATTCCACATTTTGAATGAAAATTATTAATAATATATTAAATTTTTAATAAAATTATTGGTCATAATGATTATTGAATATATTAAAATATAACTACTCTTGTTAAGGATAAAACATGTATTTACTTGTTATATGTACGTAATTATAAATTAATATTCTAGAAATGTATATTTTTTGTTTGAAAAATTGGATTTCATTTTAATAATACTTGTATATAATTAATATATTAATACACATTTATTTATTATTAAATTATACTTTCCATCATAAATAAAAAACTAGTTACCGTGGGGAATCAAAAATCATAAATGTGAGTGACCCTTGAGATTAATTGAATTACACATGTTGTATGTGTGGATTGAACTTATTTCCCATAAAAACACGTTTTCATCAAATTTTTGGGAACTTGGGTTGATAATTAATTCCCATTATTTAATAGTTTTGGATATTTACCAAAATTCGACTCCTCCTCAATAGAAATAGGAAACATCCTCCCCTCACATCATCACTCCTCTTCAGCTATTTATATCAACCAAACTAGAAAATCTATCTCCCCAAAATCATTTTCCATGTTCTAGATCTATTTGTCTTCCCAAAATTCCTAACCTATTGTTCGTAATAATATATCCAAGAGGGTTTTTTTTAAAGAGAAAATAACAATCTTTACTAAGATCTTTCATTGCTATTTAATCTTTTAACACCATTACTCATATATTAATAATTAAAATATAATATCATTAATAAATGAAATATAATATGATTTATTATATTTATTGAATAACCTATATACATATCAGAATATATTAAATGCGAAATGAATCAATCATTTGTGGGTACACCGGAGTATGGACTCATGAACTGATGTAGTCCATATTCCATCCCGACCTATTATGGATGGATATAATGATATATTTAATAAATATATATGATATTTATGACATAATTATTATTTTTTAAAAATAATATCACAACAACACTATAGGTTCTGGCCGCAGTGGAAAGATGTTAGTGGGTGTACCCAAAATTAATTATTGAGTTAACAACGATCAATCCATGATTTTTCACGATAATCAAATGCCAGATCATCATAATAGAATGAAGAACAACAAAGAAATAGGGGAGTAATGAATCCTTAGATATGATCATCATATGTAGGTAATTATTATTTTAATTAATTGAAAGGAATTTCCTTGGAGGATTTATCTCTCTATTGATGTTTCTGGTCACGATTTGATGTAATCCAACATTGCGTCATAGAATCCAAGAGCAGTCTTCCTCAAACGGTGATCCACACATTCTTCATGTATCTCTGGACATCATTGAAGCTATCTCCTAGTGCTTCCATCGAGGATCCCTCTCTTGCAATGTTGGTCATCGATTTCCTTCATCTAATGGTGGTTTATCTCTTTAACGTAGCATGAGAGCGCTCTTGGTGGAAAATGAATTATCTCTGGGCTTGAGAGCTTTTCTAAATCCATTGTGCATCACCACAAAAGCAATTCCTATTCTAATGAGAAATATAAAATTGTAATTTTTAATTATATAGTCCAAAAAAATTAATTAATTACATGAATTCATTTATTCATTTCATTTAATTCTTAGTAATACCCCATTTCTAATAATAAGAGTTGACCATTATTATTACATAACTTTCTCCCATCGAAGTACACCTAATATTATTTAATTAGATAAATAATATTATTTCTCATAAATTCCCGGAAAAATACATGGAATTTATATTTAATATACACTGCGTATACTTTTGTTTTTCAACTTTTCATTATTTCTTCTACCTCATTTATTAGACCTTGAATAATGGCTATTTATTTCTCAAATAAATATCCCTACATTAGTCACCTGTAAATATATTATTTTTCACTCAACATATTATCTTGAATAACTAGTGTCAAAATAAATACGACCAGACATTCTTGAATAATTATTAAATAGATTTCGAGAAGAATATTGAATCAACTTGTTAAATTAATATTTAACTGAGATACTTGAACACATTTTTTGTGTGATCCTCTTGGCCTCTTTCTAAGTGGCATTAGGCAGAGCCTACCAAAATTCTAAGGTTAGTGTCTAGAAACACACCATGGAACCCATAGGGAGAGATGTCTACACCGCAATGATGTGCCACCTCATACAAATTCTTACTGTGTAATGTAATCCATTTTATACCATTTCTCGTATCAATCAGGTTTCATGAGAGTTCTATCATCCCATGTGCTCGATCATTCTTTCTTTGACATCCTGGAATATAACTTTCCCATTCCTCACTATGGACATGGATTTATTTTTGATATATCAAATCCATCAAAGGGGCTGAGATATAAACTTCTGTTATGGAACAGAAGGGACAAATCCATTCTCACATTATTTATTAATGCAGTATCACTCATGATGCACCCAACGTATCCTACATCACTACGAAAATTTTTTCTTCACAGTTTTCATCAATACATAAATGTTCATGATTTGTAATACCCATTAATAATAATCATAATGTCTATGGACCAATACACACATCCACATATTGACTCATCCGATGACATAATGAGATGTGGAATTCCTGATGGCGGGTCCCATTATCATAAAATCCTCATGGATATTACCAAGGGTGCACTCCATGAGAAGGTCACTCATATTTTTATGATTCATTAACCCTATTGGGTTGTATTATTTTTGTCCCAAAAATTATATTATCCATCTATAGAACATATATTCAAAAACTATGTTATGGAACATCTGGGTTCTCATCATATTAGGGATCCTCTATGTCCATTTAATGCTATAGTTTCCCTTCAGACATTATGACATGAATTTTCATGTAGAAGATCAATCAAGATGTGATAAGATATTTACTATTGAATAATGTATGATGTATTTGGTTCTAGGCCACCAACTCTAACAGACTCCTACATGGACTACAACCAACTGCTAAAATCGTTAACTTGGTAGATCTCACATGATACTCATGCTTCAGCTGAGATATGCCTTTAGTCATGGGGTTTACCAAATTCCATTCCCTAGAAACTCTACTCATTGTATATTCAACCCTTTGCCTGAAATCCCTTTAGAGGTGATACTTTCAGAGTATTAGCATTGTATGTTTACGTGACCTTGGTTCTTGTACATGAGCCACTGTTGCAGTATTATCACAATGCAATGTGATATGATATTTACTATTAGAACCTACATCAAGCTCCTGTACAATGTTTTGAATCTAGACGGCATCCTTGCCTGCAACGGAAGATGAAATATATTCAGACTCCACTGTGGAATCGGCGACAACTGTCCGCTTTGAATTATTCCATCTCATAGCTCCTCCACTGTGACAGAATATATATCTATATTGTGTCTTCAGATCATTCTCATATGTATGAAAACTAGCATCAACATACCCTTTGATTCCAAACTCCTCATCTCCTCCATACACGAGGAACATATCCTTAATTCTTCTCACATACTTAATGATAGTATTAACAGTAGTCCAATGCAGATCTCCTGGATCTGCTTGGTATCTGCCTACCATACTTAGTGCATTGGAAACATCATGTGTGGTACATAACATGTCATACTTGATGGATCCTATAGCATAAGTGTATTTGATATTAGTCATTTACTATTTATGTTATTGTTTTTGAGGAAACATTTTCATAAAAAGATATAGGCCACACGACACTGAAACCAATCCCCTCTTACATTGTTCTATACTAAATATCTTTAGTATCCAGTCAATGTATATACCATGACATACTACAGGTAGCCACTATGATCTATAATGAATGATCTTGATCCCAAGAATGTATGCTTCTTCACCCAAATACTACACAGAGAAACACTTGTTCAATAATTCGTTAAATGAATATAAGAGTGTTACATTGTTTCCAATAAGAAATATGACATCAAAATATACTACTAGTATAGTGATCGCATTCCCGTTAAACTTATTATAAATACATGTCTCATATTCATTCATAATGAAGTAAAATTATTTTATGGATTCATAAAATCTAATGTTCCATGACATGAATGCTTTCTTAATCCAGACATGGATTTCTGAAACTTGCAAACCCATTTTTCTTCACCGAGTTTCACAAATCCTTCTAGTTGCCTCATATATATATATATATCTTTTGAAGGTTCCAATAATGGAATTTTATTTTGACATTCATATGTCAAGTCTCATAGTCATGGTAAGCTTCTATGAAAAGTATTATTCTTATGGATTTAAACAAGGAAATTTGCGAGAAGGTTTCATCATAGTCAATTCCTTGACGCTGTCTGAATCCTTTAGCCACTAGACTTGATTTATATCATATAAAATGACATTCGATGTCCCACATTCTCTGGAATACCCATTTGCATCCAATAGGCTTTAAATCAATTGGCTCATCGACCAGAACCCAGATGTGGTTCAGATACATGGAATCCATCTCATAATTCATATCTTCTATAAATATTGTAGCTTCTGAGCTTTCTACTGCTTCCTTATAGGAGAGAGGTTCATCATTGTCTAGCAATAATGATTCACCATCCTCTGTGACTTAGAAAATAAATCTCTTTGGTTCCCTTACCACTCTTGAGCTCTTGTGCAGTACTTGTGTTTCTGGAACCTATTCTAGGTGAACTTGTGAACTTGTTGCTCTACCAACTCTTGTGTATCTAGAGTATCAACTTTGTTGAAGTCAATCTTTCTCCCACAATCCTTTTGGTTGATTTTATCCCTCTCAAGAAATATATATTATGTAGAAACAATCAAATTCTTTTCTTTAGGGTTATATAAGTAATATCATATTGTTTCCTTGGGATATCCTATAAAGATACACTTCGTTCCCTATGGCCATTTCACCATTTCCACCAAAACGAAACTTTGTCATTTTACCTTGTAAACAAACAAGACATCTATCAAGTTTTTTTAGCTTAGTAGAGTCTAAATAGCCATCCTTGTGGAGCATTATCTAGTGCATCTCGTTTTAATGACTGAGATAGTGATTCCACAACAGGGTGATGTATGATTCATTTGAGTTTTTTATTATCGATTCCCAACACTTAGTTTTCATAATTTAATACATACAAACCATTATTTAAATGCGCCATACCATAACATATGTTGTTCTTATAAATGAAATAACCCTTATTTCCAAAATTGAAAATATATACATCAATATCCAAACATGATACAACAATTATGTTCATGGTAACTCTAGGAACATAATAACAGTTTAGTAAAAACAAAAATCACCCCAGTTGGCAATTAAAGATGGTAATTTCCAATGGGCAACACAGCCATCATTTTGCTATAGGAATCTCGAAGATCCACCTCCCCTATGGCAGTCTTTCTAAATCTACATAGTTTCTACATTTGAATATAGATTTGATCCCCACAATCATTATCTAATACAAATGTCTAGAGATGGAATAATTACACTCAATAACAAATGCACATTCAGCATCCCAATGCTTCTAAGTGCAGTTCCTCTTCTAGTGGCCTTTTATTCCACATGAAAAACATATCACCTATCGATTCTTGCCCTGCCTTTGGATCATCCCCTTTTTTGAGAGACGATGCATGGGTGATTCAGATAGTTTATATGTCTTTAGACCCTTATCCTTTCCTTCTTTTCTTATTCACCATAAGGACAGTGGGTCTGTTCGGCCCCATGTCCTTATCTACCTGGAGAATTATTTTCAGAATTTCCAATAGACTCTTTTCATTATTGTTCATGTTAGATTTTATAATAATTCTAGAGTAGGTCTTGGGATGTAATGAAAGGATGAGATCTATATGTAAATCATCCAGAAACATAATCCCTAATATGTCCAGGGGATCAATGTAGCCAATAAGCCTGACTACATGAGGCCTAGATGGTGTAGAAACTTCAATCATAGTTTTATACAAACCGTTGGAGATCTCATAGCTCTCATGTCTTTCCTTCTATATATAGAGATCATTAAGATGAGACATCATGATATATAGGTCCATGTTTTTATGTTTCTTGAGAATCTCCTAAGACATGGATTATAGCATGAAACATTGGACATCTGTGGCATCATCCAGATGTTTCATATAGAAAGATAATTCCTCATTACTATCCTTTTTACTAGGCATAACAAGAAAATGATCTTCCAACACATACAATTTCCTCTCGTGGTGAATGATGGTGCGTAAACGCCTCTGCCACTCTTGGGAATTGGTGCTAGTGAAGAGGTTTTCCTTTTCTAGTATTGTTCACAATGATATGTTTGAAGACTTTTTTCTTTCCATTTGTAAAAATTATGATGATCAGAGTTTTAGTACTTTATTATTATAAAAATGAGAGAAATAAATAAATTAATACTTATTCGTCTCCCACTATTTTATCAAAATCCAATTTCCCTCACTATTGACTTCAGAATATTCTGTTGCAAAGACATTCTAGTGGAAAGGAGCCATGTTTCCATTACCATTACTCAAAATATGGATGGTAAAGAAAATTGAAGGTTTTATATAGGCATTCCAAATTCCAACTACATTAACTCGCAGCTCCTTGATCCGTTGTGTGGACTCCCCAATCCTGAAATCCTTTTATTTTTGGATTTACTCAACCTTTGCCTCTTGGTCACACCAATTACTGCTGGGGAATTTAACCCTTGATTAAAACAAAGTCATGTTAACCCAAAACCATGAATTATAATTCCCAGTCAATTGAAATCACCCCAAATGGGTCGGTCAAGAACTTTTGAACTATGGTTTGATTATAACAATGATTATGGAAGGCTATACTGACATAATATTTCATTGAGGGATTTTTTTACTTATACATAATTTTCTATTTTATTGTCATTGATTACATTCTTATAAATATTATATGGGATATGCTTAGGTGATTAACCATGTATAAGATAATATTTATGCATAAGTCAGTCTTATTTTTGTTCCATCTCGCGTGGTTGTTTAATTCATTATTTGTGTGATCTTGACTACCCACCCATAATAAATAAACCATGGAACTTACAGAAATATAGTAAATTGTATAATAATGTTCTTTTAATATTGGTTAGTTTATCTATTGGCTGATAAACTGACCCAAGACTTTGAGTAAAAACACTTTGAACCTTTCGAGTTCATGTATACCGCTTTCCACCGGTTCACCATTCTATCACCTTTGGATTGGTTTCACCTTGGCTCCAGACATGAGCCACCTCGACTAAATTGGGAGCTCTATCCATTACATATGATATTATCTCACAACCAGGTAAGGAGTAAAACTAGGTTTTATATAAAACAAACCATGTGTGTGCATGCCCTAAATATTAATGAAGAGAAGGCTCGCATGCCAACAAAATTAATTTAAATAAATATATCGAAGAAAACCATTCACATACATATGACTCTGTCTAGCTCTTGATCATCCATACATGCAACTATATTTACACATAAATAAAAGTTTCCTTCAATTCTTTAATCGTTCTTGTTTAAGATAAATCATTCTCGAATCAACTAATTAACATTAATTAATCAATCCTTTTATCTAAACCCTTTTTTTTGAATTTCCATGATAATCTCTCTATCATAATTTTAAACAAATAAATTCATTTCAAATTATCAATGTACGTTACTTGTACCCTGGAGTAAACCCAGTGAATTCCCAATCGAAACTACCCAATGAGTTATAATTAAAATTATGACGATGTTAAATTAAATACGTATATATTTTAAACCTATCAAGTGTTTTAAATTAGCTTTACGCCTGCACTATGGTACATGAATTCATGGTTTTTATATTATAATAATAAATTTTAATAAGTCTGCGTAATTTGGATGTGTACACGACATATAGTACCGACTACACGAAATACACTAATTTTCACCATCCATTCAAAATACATGCCAGGGGACCTGGAGTGTAGTTGTACATCAGAAATATTCAAGGTACACGTCATGTTTAGTGGGACACACACCGTGTATGGTCCACGTTACACGGTTTTCAGCTGGGCAAACCGTGTACGGGGTACACGGTCCAACCCTAACCCGAAGGGACTATACACCATGTTCTGTGGACTATAGGGAATGTAATCTAGAAATAGTGTGCCACCTAATCCTAGTCAACCCATAGTGTTATTTAAGACTTTTATAAGATCCATTTGCAAAACCTGATTTGACAGACCAGTCCAATGCAATGATCTTAGACTACATGATGTGTACTGCCGAATACACACCGTGTATTCTTGGGTTGTATAGTTAGGAACATATGGAACTTCAATGTGAGATCCCCTATTTTATTTTAATAAAAATTTAAAGAAAAATTTGTTTCTATAAGGTGATTGAGAAATGAGAGAGGAGGAAAAGGACTTAATATTCATATATAAAGAACGAAAAACTTGAACTGAAACAACTAAATTATTAAATTCTTAATTCATCAATGAAAAAGATTAAAAATTATAATAAAAAATATGTCCCCTCTGATACCACTTATAGGTTCCAAGTGCTGTGGAAGTGCATTGGTGGGTGTACCCAACATTGATTTTATCATTAAGAATTATAAATCAGATATATTTCATGATAATAAAACATCAAATATTCATAATAGAATGATGAACAAAAATGAAAGAGGGGAGTCCCAGAACCATATATATTACCATCATATGTTGATTATAATTAATTTAATTTATTTACAATAATTACCATGAAGGAAATCTCTCTCCGTTGATGTTTCCGATCATAATTCGATGAGATCCATTGTTGCGTCATAGAATCCATGCATAGGATTCCTCTAGCTGTGATCCACAAATTCTCCATGTATCTTTAGATGGCACTGAAGGGATCTCTAGGTGTTAGCACTGAAGATCCCTCGCTTACAATTTTCCTCTTCATACCCCTTGATCAGTTGGTGGAGGATCTCTCTCTTGTAGCTTGAGAGCATTCTTGGTGGAAATGTAATTCTCTCTTGGCTTCAGAGCTTTTCCAAATCCATTGTGCACCACCACAAAAACAATTACTTGTATAATGAGAAATATATAATTGGGATTTTAATTACATTAAATAATAAAATGAATAAATTACCCAAAATAATTTTCTTATTTCATTTAATTCATAGTAATACCACATGTCTAATAAGAATAGTTGATTATTATTATAACCTGACATGCACCAAATGAATTACACCTAATATTATTTAATTAAGAAAATAATATTTTTTCTCATAAATTTCTAGAAAAAATACACGGCGTGTATATTTAATATTCATGGTGTTTACTTTTGTTTTTCCATTTTTCTTTATTTCCATCACCATATTTATTAGAACATGAATAATGGTTATTTATTTCTCAAATAAATATCACTGAATTAATCACTGACAATTATATTATTTCTCCCACAATATATTTTCTTGAATAAATTCTGTCGAAATAAATGCGATCAAGAATACTTGAAAAATTATAAAACCATAGTCGGGAATAATAATTATTAAACATGTAAAATTATTATTTTATTTAGATACTTGTACAATGATAGGATGTTACCCACTAGGCATCATTCTAAATAACATTAGGTAGATCCTACCTAAAGTCCACGATTAGAATATAGAAACACGACAAGGAACACGTATAGAATGATGTAAACGCCACAAATACATGTCACCTCTTATGAATTGTTACCATTTAATGTATTCTCATTGTCATGATATCTTGAATCAATCGAGTTGCATTCTAGTTCCATCAACCCATGTGCCTGATTTTTTTTGACATCCAAGAATTGAACTTGCCCATTCCTCACCATGGACATGGATTTATTTGGGATATAACAATTCATTCAAAGGCCTAAGATATCTACATATATTATGGAAAAAAAGGGGAAATGTTTTTCTCGAATTAGCTATTAATGCAATATCAATCGTGACGTACCAAACATATCCTACCACAAAGCGAACAGAGTGTCGTCATAATTTTCATCAATACATGTAATTGAATGATTTTTAATACCCAGTAATAATAATCACAATGAATATGGACCAATTCACACTTCCAGAAAGATAGGAACATCTAATGACACTAGGAAATGTGGATTTCCAATAGGCGACTCTCGTTCTCATATTATCTTCTTAGATATTACGAAAGGCGCACACCATGAAAAGGTGCCTCATAGTTTTACGAGTCCTCACCCCTAATAGACTGTATTTTTGGTTTCCTTCAAAAAACATCATCCGGACCTATAAATTATAATCAAGGATAGTGTTATGGCACTTCTGGATTCTCATCAAAGTAGTTTTCCGCTTTGATAATTTAATGAAACAGTTATCCTTAGGGCATTATCACATGCATTGTCACCCAGAAGGACAATCAAGATGTGATTTGATATTTATTAAGGAATAATGTAAAATGTAGTTGGTTCTAGTCCATCAAATCGAACATACACTTTATCCTTCCAATGTGTTAGAAAATAATAATATCTTTATTGCACACATTATCACAACCACCACAACATATATTTCTTTTTATTTCAAAATTTATTGTTACAAGGATAAATTTTCTTAATATTTATAATACATATGAAATAACAATAATGGTATAATGTTCAATTATTTTTCACCATGTTTCCTATCCAATAAAAAAATTGGAATCAAATTTCATACATACATACAACGTACCACCTCCACAAATAGTGTAATTAATTTTTCTATCTATGTCATATATGTATAAATCTAAATATATAAATATATTTAATATATATTGATTTTAAATCACAATTAATATTATTTAAAATATATAATCATGATGAAATTACAATTACAAAAACTATCAAACCAATATATACCGGAAAAACGAAGCATTTATTAACCAGAATGGATATTTTATATAGAAGTTATTAATAAAAGGGTGATAAGGAATTGTAAGTAAATTATATAAGGTATGATATATATGATTATGGTTTTATATTTTATATAAAATAAATATATTATTATGTATGTATGTTTTTTGGAAACATATAAAGGAATTTTTACTTGAGGTAAGGGTTTATTTCACAATCTTATCATTATTCCATATTGATTATATTAATGTCTCCACATGAAGAATTAATTGATATATAAATATTATACTAAAATATATTCATCTCCATTATTTTTTATATAGAAATTATTTGTTTTTATTCATTCTAAAATCTTTAAGAACTCAATATAGTGATATAATGTATTTGTGGAAAAAATGCATTATTTATCAACTATGCGATGGAATATTTTTCTTCCCAGTAAATATTCTCTGTAAAAAAATTTTAGAATAATTTATAATTTCTATAATTATTTTTATTGAAATTTATACCCATATATGAAGAAAATGGTTTAAAATATATCTTCTTATTCTCTTCTAAATTTCAATTTTTTAGTATTTTTTACATAATAAATAAAGGAATCATTGTTTTAAATTACTCGACATAAATGGATTTTCTTATAGTCATTACATGTAATTAATTTTATGATTCCTATAAAATATTCCATGATTGTTTTCACAAAAAATATTATTCAAGGTATTCTATATATATTTTTATTTTTTCAAGATATTTTTATTGTGAACAGTGTTTTTCATCAAGAATATTTTATTTTATTTCTATTGATAAACTACATCCACCATTATTTTAATTATGTTACACTTGGGATATGTTGTAATGATACCATAGTTATTATTTCTATTGATTATTTATGAATATATTGACTGGGTATTTACTATATTGATATCATTCTCTATATTACTCTAGATGTTTTATAAGTACATTTACTTATAGGATAAATTGTTAAAGAATCATATGAATTATTTTGAATATGAATGTTTTCATTGATTGGGTTTCACCCCTATTATACAAGAAATTAATTGGACATAGTGGGTCATTGTAAATCCCCACAACATCCCCACAATGAATTAGATGGTCTCATGAGACTATCAATATTATGTGTTTAGCATAATCATTTCCCATTTTTTAGGATTTCATGGAATAATTCCTTGATAGTATGATTATGATATGTTGAGTTATTAATTTAATCATTATGATATTAGTTATTGATGTTCATTTGATTATCTGATAAATTACGATATCCAAGGATATGTTTCAAGATCATGTGATTATTTTTATGGAATTATTTGGTCATTAATTACTCATTACATACTATTATTCATTCAAAATTTATTTATTGAAATGAATGTTTTTTTAGATATTTCACATTCTGAATTGATTACTAAATTTCTCATTCATGATATATTTCATTGTATTCATACTCATTCTGAGAATTTGAGATCTCTTAATTATTATGATTCTATTACCCAGGATACTAGAAAATGTATTTATATTAATATAAAAGGATATTATATATGGAAAAGAGTTTCTAGAAAATAAAATACTACCTTGTATTTGAAATATTCAAATGTAATGTACCGTTCATGTAAGAATATAGTTTTCCAATACTACGAAACTATTTTTCACTTTAGGATATGATCATTTCTATATAGTACAAATGCAATAATGTATCCTCCCACTCTGGGATACTATGGTTGAGATATTTATAATAGGTATCAGAAAATGTTTAGTTGGTTCCTTAGGAACTATATTACAAAATATAATCCCATGATTATATTTGAAGGAAAGAATTTGTATAAAATAAAATCATAATGTTTTGTTAAAGTAGAGTTTATTTGGGTTTCCTTGTAATACATCCATTTCTAGATGCTTATAGTGGTTGTGGATCTATAATAGTAACACCTAGGGGTAATAGCTCGGAAGTGGGTGTATTATGATTTTAATTGATTATCACATGGGGCACAGAAATGGGACATTCTAGACACCAGGTTTGACACACCCATGTAATATGTTGGGTCAAATTAAAATTCTATTTACAATCTATTATGGGTTATTTAAAAATATTTTATGATTTGACAATTTTTTAAAGAATCTAGGATCATCATCATAATATTAGTTATTCAAATATTTATGAACTTATGTTATTTTTTTAAAAAATGATAAAATTATAATTTATGCTTCATAATGATATGATATTATATAGAGTTTTAAATGTTTTTGAAATTACATCTATTGTATGTAATGGGATCTATAAAAATGAAAAAAATTATTGGGATTTCTCACTTGGAAAGATATTGAAAATGGATATATAGATTTAGCTAGAGGAAAATTAAATATATCAATATTAGGGACGCTATATAGGTTTATGTTAAATAATCTTGCTTATATGGAGCATCATTCTAAATCATAATTAGGAATGACTCTGTTAGATAATATAATGTGAGAACAAAATTCATTATTAAATGGGACTAAAAATACATTTGTAGCTATGAAATGAATATGTTATGTAGATAATATATTTCTTGCGTTGGAATGTAATGAATGGGAGAAGGTTTTGATGGTAGTTTAACATCTTCTGTGACATTAAAATCTTTGGTGATCATTTATTCAAAACCCTAAGTATGGGGATGAAAAAATGATAATGGAATAAATGGGTATTAATGTTCTCTTATTCGAAAAAACATTTAACCATAATAATAGAGAATATATTGTAATAAAAATCTTGAATCTATTATAAAAAGATGTGGGTAATATTATTATGTAGGAAGGAATATTTTAATATATTTCTATATAGTGGTACAATACATATGTATTCTGATGATAAAAATAGACCATTCATATTATAGGCTTAATGAAATCCTTCGAAGGTAAGTAGTCTCCCCAAAATTCAAACCATATGAGTAAATAGTATCATGTGTTATCAAGATAGAGAAATAATTCATATTGTTTTTTGACCATGAAGTAATGAATGATATGAATAGGGTAGATGATAACTCTATAATACTAAATATGATAAATGAGAATAAGGGAAGTGAAGAATTTAAAAACCATAATAAATGAGTACAAAAGAACTATGAAACATTTTTTAAAAAAATATTTGTTTTCTCTATGTGTGGAGGGAAATTCCCCCATGTTCATAATTCTGTGGGAAGGAATGAATCTTCTAGTGTGGAATTCATAATATATAAGGTGATTGGGCATTATTTAATTCATTTTACCCAGAGATAACGACATTTTTTCTAAAGAATTACAATGGGGAAATAACTAGATTATTTGATCACAATAGCTCGTGATCTAGTTCATAAATATGATGTGGTGTGTATTTATTGGTACCATAATATTTTACTATGGTTTTATTTTACTCTTGACCATTAAATTTTTTAATTTTTCCATTATTTCTAGGAAAATTATATATTTACCTAGATGCTTGAAATGTGAGTAATCATTTAAGAATCATAGTGCACGTCTCACCACTATGAGGATATTTTGGTCAATCCCCATTATCACAGACAAAAGAGTACTTTTTTATTACTATATTATTATACATATGGTGGAGTTTTATATAATCCTTTCTATGTAATGAATTTAAATGAACAGTAAAATATTTATTATACTGAGAAATACATTACAATTCAAGATAAATATGTGGATTTCATTATCTTTTAGTAGAGAATTCATCAACTAAGAAATGTCTAGATCCAACTGAAGTAACTATAATAAATTAGATCATGGGGATAGTATATAGGACATTATATGAAGATGAATATTTTAATCTTCAAATTGAGGATGTACCTATAGTTCATCAATTCATAGATAAATATTTGGATGAATTAACATGGAATCCAACCAATAGAGATGTGGAGTTTTTCTTTCAGGTTATCCATAATGGAAGACCTATATAAAAATATCTATATAGAATATCCATTATGGATTTAGTGATGTTGAAGAATCGTCTTTATGTGTTTTTATTTAATAGATTTATGTTTCTTTGTATTTCACTATGGGGATCCCATGTTCCATTCATTCAGAAAAAAATATGGATATATGAGTTTGTGAATTTATTATATTGAAATAAATATTATAATGATAAAGAATAAGTATCATCTACCTCACATGGTTACTTATTCTATCAGTATCAAGAAGCACAATATTTTTCAATGATTAACCTTCAATCATGGTATCATTAATTAGGAACAAATAAAGAAGATACTCTGAAGATGGTATTTAAAATGATGTATAGACATTATGATTTTGTAGTAATGAATTTTTGATTTACTAATTAACCATTTATTATAGATCTAATGAAAAATTTATCCAAACATAATCTTGATAATTTTATTATGGTATTTAATGATGACATCTTTCTGTACTCTGAAATCTCTGAAGACTATGAGAGTCCATTTTGAATCATTCTTAAGACTCATATAAAAATGTTATATATGAGATGTTTTGAAATTGTAAATTTTTTATTCAAGTAGTTGTTTTCATGGCCATATTGTCTCTATGGATTGAATCTCTTTTGATCATGTGATTAAAAAGGTACTTCATGAATGAAATTCACTAAGGAACATAATATAGGCTAAATGTTCCATTGGATTCTGAGGTTACAATCTGTGATTTTGTCAACAACTTTTCCACAAAATTAAATTGTTACCAATATTACATGTAAATTGGTTATGCACATATTGAAAAATTAATGCGAAATATGATTTTATGAATTAAATAATTGATTTTGAAAACTCCTATTATGACTCTACTATTGGTAAATGACGGTTTTGTGAAATATAGTGATTCATCCTAGAAGAAACTTGTTTGTTTCCTTATGACAAATTATGATTCTATTTCTTATAAATCAAGGAAATTAAGGAATCGGGAAAAAACAATCATTTTTAACTCCTTGTTTTAATGATAAAAAAAATCAGGTTTTCAATATCACTAAATAATTTAAATATTTTGGTATGTAATATTTATTCTGGGAAAATTTTATATATCTTTCTGCTTATAATACACCATTGACACTGACATCATTGTCCATAAAACACCTCCATCCTAAAAATACCTCTAATTTTGTCAAACCGCCAAGATATCACACCATAAGAATGCTATACCACTTGATCAAAATGGTGACATTGTATGAGATACCTTAAGTCGACACACCTCTAAAACTTCATGTCTCTAGAATTCAAATTTGACTATGTATGAGATACTTCAAAATATCACACTACCAGACTCTTAATTACAACAATAAATAATTACCTAATATTGAGACATTTTAAAATAATACACTATTTGACCATACAAAATTAGTTGATACATCACCAATATACTTAAAACATGGCTGTGTCTAAGACAATGGAAGTGACACGTACTGCTAGAGCTATGTACCTCTAGAGAGACATACCTGTAGAGATACATAACATTAGGGAAACATAAAACCAGAACAAAATACAATTTCAAAATGAGTGAAGACTCTTGATATGATGTCATGATCATTATTTATATTACATTAAATATTTTTAATTGTTACTGCTAGATTTATTTATTGAAGTGAATTCTATTTATTATTTTAATTATTCTTTCTTAAATTATTGAAAGTAATAATCGAAGAGTGAGTCAGAAAATTTATTATGAGGAAGAAAATCTGGAAATTTATTCTTTTGTTCTTGTATACAATAATGCATCACACTCCCACATAAAAATGAATGAGTACATAAGATAAAAATAACATAATATGAAATATAATGGAAGAATGAACTCCAAGAATACATTGAGATAAAATTATTTCCCACATAAAATATATATCCTATAGAAAACATTTCATTTGGAAGACAATATAAATCATCACATCGGCTAACATAATCTAGTTTCAGAAACATGTGTCTGTGAAACGCTATTTTTCTGAAAATTTCAATAGAACCCTACTGAAGATTCAATATTAAATAAAATAAAGAGTCGGAAGTTTCATTGAAATATACTGATAATATCAATAGCCAACATGGATATATTTCATAATTTTGATTAATTTTATTTACAATTTCATCACTGACTTCAATACATTATTTTATAAGCTCTCAGTTTCTCCTCTAGTAAACTGGAAGATACTCAAAATCATATCAATATTTTGTCTTATTTTTTATCCCATGGATTAAAGTGGTAGAGGTCCTTCTGTTTTATGTTTATCTTTTCTCCGATGAATAAATGTGGATGAGTTTATGTGTGACATAGATTGTTTTAAACTATTGTCTAAGCCAGATCCATGTTGTGTATGATCTAGTATATTTTATATAAACTACTTGTTTCCCAGTGATAAACAAATGTTGATGACTATGTATTGACTTCTTACTGAACCTATTTTAATTATTCATTCTTTTATGGGTTTTAATTTTGTTTTAATCTATTTATACATTAAAATTGATAATGTTTTAACAGTAAAAAAATGTATATACATTTATAGTATGTCTTAATTAGTCTTGATAAAGTGTTTTTATCATGAACAATAATATTAATGGATATAATAATATTTTATATTATTCACTGGTGACCTAATCACCCCATTAATAAATCTTTCAAAAGATTAATATCTATATAATACTCCTTAATTTTACAAAATGGGCACTTTTATTAAATATTGGTGGGAATTTGAAATAATACATTTATAACATAAATATTTATTATCTATATAATAAAACACCCTCCCATTTACATACTCACTCCAACCAATATTTTTTATAAGAGGATTTTATTTATTTTGTACACATGTATTTAATATTCTTTCAACTATGATTCTAGTTATACATTAAATATCCCAAATTTGTGTTAGGTTTAAACTTAATTCACTGAAATGGATAATTTTCAGGAAGGTTCTTCTACCATCATAACTCCATTATTTAAGGGAATAAATATTCACAATTGATTATTTAATTGAAAATGAACAAAAAACACGAGTTTTGATATTTGAATTCCTATTAAAGATAAACATGTAATACATAATACTATTATAAGAACATAGTATGATGCAATACAATTATTATTAAATATTAATTATAAATCTATGAATTCCATGTATTTATCTCTTGGACAAGAAGAGTTTAAAATAATATCTTCTTGTGTAAATGATTTTGATATTTGGGACACTATTTATATTTAACACGGGGGAAATTTTAATGATAAGAAAACGATTGTTAATTATTATTATATTAAATAAGATAAATTTAATGTAAACCATAACAAACCCAATTTAGGCATTTACTTTAGGTTTAATGATATTTTCAATACCATACACTATTTTGGAACACAACTATATTACAAGATCCTGAAAATGAGATTGTAGAAAATTCTACCAGTAATATGGAGATGGGCATCATTTTAAATGCATGATTTATAAGATATAAGTAAACATATTTTTGAGGATTTGAGAATAATTCTTATGATGTATAAAGAATATCATAATTTAAATTTTAAGGAAGATCAAGAGCCTAAATGAATGTCATTACCTTCTAAGACTACTTCCCCTAAAAAATGGAAAAAGAGAAAGATAAGGTTCAAGATTCAAGTTCCAGTGATACTGAGCTACCCTCTAATAGTGATGAGGAAATATATCAACAGGATTGAAAGTTCAAAAAATTCTACAGAATGAATTTTTTTTAAAATAATACTATCTATTCAAGAATGTATGAATATATAGGAAACATAATGAATGGTTGGAAATGTGTGATGATTAAAAAATTTGTATTCGATGAATTAAAACGAAAAATTCTGATTAATTTTGACCCTCCAAAAATGAAATAAGAAGATAAATATGAATATAAGAACATAAGATACATGAAGGCCACAAAAACCACAAGGAATGCATCTAAAAAATCTCTAGGAACTCAAATTCTTCACCTGATGAAAATTTAGATAAATAAAATATTTTTTATGACTAAAGTATATTATGAATTTTGTTACAAAATATTTCCAATATTATTCTTATGTATGTGTCCGATAATTTTAAGAATGATCAACTTGATGATAGTATCTCAAATGATATATTATTTGAATATTGAAGTATTTTATAGCTTAAATGTAATGAATTTAGGTATAATTATAAAATTATTAAAAGAAAAAAAGCTCTAATAGTAATAAAAAGTTTAATATGATTATAGAAATTGGGAAGAATGTTCAACTGCTCAATGAAAACAATGAACATGAACTATACAATGTGAAATTGATGAAAAATCATGAAATGTTTACAAATGGAAGAGACAGACGCAAAATTTATCACTAAATTATTCTCACCCTATAATGGTAATAGAATATTATATAAACCTAGACAATTATGGTTATCTAAAATCACCATCTTCCTTATTATAGACTTAAAATTTCTACTTTTATTTAATTTTCGAAATGAACCGATATGGTTTTTATTTCAAAAAGATTGCAATTTATCTATATAAAAACCATAAGAAAAACGTGGTTCCTAATTCCATTATATTTTACATTCCTAGATCAAATTATATGTAGGTGACCAAATAATTTAGGGTTTAAATTTTTTCTTTGTAGTGAAACTGTTTGAGGACCTCTAGTAGCAGTCTATAGTACTTGTACAATGGTTATTCAATACATATGAAATGGTATTATTCATACTTTATTTTCCTGATAAGGGTTTATAGAGTCCATGCTTCATTGGTGACTATGAAATAAGAAAAAACAGTCATCCTAGGACATATTTTTAATAAAAATACCATTCAATTTTTTTTGTTATAAATATTGATTTTTTATTTGTATAATCAACTTAGTATTTCTCAATCGTGTGATATTGTTTTTTATATAATTTATTGTAATGATTAAGTTAATAATTTTGATAGAAAAATTATATAATTTTTACTAATTTGTGATATGAAAAATGTATATGATGTATATTAAAATTATTTTACTTCTCAAATAATATCTTTCTTAAGTTCCATTCACAAGTATTTATGGATTTGGAATAAGATACTAGCCCATTGTAACATTAAATCACATAAGAAGATAACTATAAATAGTTATGTAATGGGTATACCTAATATCATGTTCCCAATTAATAAATTATTAGATCCCTATTAAAAGGGGTGACGACAAAAAATTTCCTTAAAATTAAAGATTTATATGTCAACTTCTCTGCCTCTTGAGTTGGTTCACATTGATTTGTTTACACCATCTAATGTTTTATGTCATAATAAGAAGCGCTATATAAATATTTTTATAGATGGGTATTCTAGATATACCTGGGTAAATTTTATATCAATATTAATTTAATCATTTTACAACTTTCCCATGTATGATGAGTTTTTAGAAAATATTACAGTCTTCAGATCAAAATCATAAGAACATATCACAATAGTGAGTTTGAAAATCAAGATTTTGAATATTTTTACTCACAAAATAGCTAAAGTCATTTCTTTTCATATACAAGGAAACCCCAGAATAATGGAATCCTTTAAATTAAAAAATATAACCTCAAAATAGATAGTTCTAACCGTAATAAATGAGTATGACTTACCAATCTATTTTTTTAATAAATTCTCAATATACCTCTGAATATTTTCAATTGAATTCTCCATAGACATATCCTTAATAAGACCCTTATGAGTTATTGAATAATAATAAACCTATGGTTATTTACATTATATTTTTTGGTTTCAAAAACATTATTCTTAATTATATTGATAATTTTTAATAAATTTCATCCAAAAGTCCAAAAGTAATTCTCCTCTTTTACTCAGTATCTAGAAAATACTATAGAGTGTTCAATAAGAATAACATAATAATGAAAGAATAATTTCATGTGAAATTTTATGAAACAAATACAAATGAACCTTATTACATTTTAGAAAACCATGATGATGATTTATATTCAATGAAATTACATTCCAATAATTTAGATTCACGACTAAAACATGTATAAAATCACCATATTCTGAAAAATTTCCAGAACATCTAGAACATGATCCTAACAAACCAAAAGATATCAATCGATACTTCTATAGTGAAGTTAGAACTATTATGTACCATCCTATGTATATAGTTTTTGGTTATCAAAATATAGGAATGAAAACTATAGATTCTATATGAAATGTTGTTGAACATCAAATTTTTTTTATCTCATATAGAACCTATAAAAATAAATGAAGATATTAATGGTAAATTAATTTTAATAGATAAAAAATATGAATTAAATTTGTTGAAATATACATATTGGGGGAACATTTAGATATTCCAATGGAAAAATTTAATTATTGTAATTAAATGGGAGTTTTAGAATAAAGATGATGAGTCGTACAACATAATTAGAGACAAGGTTATAATATTTATCAATGGTTTCATTCAGGAAGAAGGGATCGAATATGGGGGAACCTTTACACATATATCTAAATGTGAATACATAAGAATCATGTTCCCTTTTGTAGATCATATGGATTTCATAATTTTTCAAATCGATGTCAAGAGTTCATCCTAATTGGTTTTATAACTGAGGATGTTTTTTGGAAGGACCCCTGGTTTTTAGAATCCCAACATTCAACTTCAAGTTTATATTTTATATAAATATTTATATGGTATCAATTAAGATCTTAGAGATTGATAGGATACGATTATCAATTTTATAATTTTAAAAGGATTTTCAAAAGGAATATTTGGTCCCACCCATTTCATTAAATTAATTTCAAAATATATATCATTAGTAAAAATCAATGTTGATGATATTATTTTCAGATAAACAAGAAATTATTTATCTACTTATTTTTCTAAAATGATTATAAACTAATTAGATATGAGTTTAAAGGGTGAAATAAAATTATTTCTTGGATTTCAATTTTTTCAAAATTATGAATGAATTATTTTAAATCAATGTAAATATAAAAAGGATCATTTAATACAGTTTAATCCAGATAGCACAAAGAGGTATGATACTCCAATGAATACCAATTGTAAAATGAATCCTGATAAAACTATGAAATACTTTGAATAATGTAGTTATAAAGCTATGATTGTAATCCTTCTCAACATGATTTTTACATGACCCAATATTATGTTTAGTCTGTGAATGGGTTATTGTTTTTATGAAAATGAAAAAGAGTCACACATAGTTATTGTTAACTGTATTTTCAATCACCTCAAGTACCCTACCATTTTATTATTGGTTTACCCTTGATGACCCGTATTTTATTTGGTCAGTAACTCTGATGACGATTTTGGTGGATACAAATTATGTTTAAAAATCACACCAGGAATATGTATCTTTTTAGAAAGTCTCTAGTGCGATGGTGTATGAAAATGAAAAAATTATTCCATTTACTACTACTTAAGCTGAGTATTTTGATAATTTTTTTGAATTCCACTACTTTTAAAGGTTAATATGATATGTTATGGTTGATTAAATGAATTCTGTTAGAAGTAATAATTATGTTATGAATTTAACAAAAACAAAATAATTATTAGTGTCAAAACTGACATGAATGAGTTTTTTTGAAAAATATTATATTTTTAATTGATATTCTATTCCAACAAATCAAAGGTTCTTCCAATGGTTTTAAATAAAAAATTATATATCCTTAATGAACCAGTTGAGGTTTGCTTCAATGTTTATAGTATGTTTATTAATCATATAATATAAAAATAAAAAGTTACATTGTAAATGTCAATCTAATTAACTAAGTGATAAATTGAAACAATGAGGATAATATAGTGACCCAAACCTATCAAAAACCTATTGGTTGAGAAGTTTTCAACACATCCACACATTAGCCACAAAATAAATTATGTTAGAGCCATTAAAAACTGAATATGATTTTATTATAAAATAATATTTCAATCCTTTCCAAAGGTTCCCCTATCCCCTCTTATAAAAGGGCACTCCCCCTTCTCCCAAATTCACACCTTCCAAGCGATTTGGCACAGCCAAACCCTACCCCAATATCATCTCAACTATCCTAACATCATCTAGGAATCATTAATTTAGTCATAAATCCAAACTATGGAGCCATTTTGATCAACTCAAAAGGAAGAACCCGAAGAAAAGGTAAATATTTATCACCTCTTTCATGTTCTTTTCCTCTTCCACATCTTATTTCCTTGTTGTTTTCATTATAAAATAATAAATATAGTATCTTTTATATACTGTGATGTTATTAAAAATATTTTAGAACCATATCAATTATTCAATCCATCCTTTTAATGCCATTTCACCATACGTGAGTACGTATGGCTTACCGTCTCCATGTCTTGGGGTAGTTGATATTCAATACATTATTATATGGATTTGTATAATAGTGATGTATAATTGATATAAATAATAAATATAACAAGATAATGGTTCTTTATATATGATATACCATCCAATTAAATATGATTTTAATAGCAAAACAATGATCTTTTTGCTCGTGCGTACGTACGAATTATCGTCTCCATGAACACGATGATATTAATTTCCCATCCAAACCATTCAAGACTAATTTTCATTTGATGAAAAAAAATATTTAATTAATTGATATTATTCAGGATATAAATAAGAAACATCCCATCCATAACAAAAATGGCTCACGTAACAAAGAATATAAAATAAATCGAATCATTTAACACGTGAAACGATGATAATACTAAAATATAATTAACAAATCATTATTATAATATCTTATATGATATCATAATTATGTATATGTTTCTCATATAATTCAAACACAATAATTTAACTATTATACTGGAGGTTAATGTACCCTCGACCAAGGAAAATTACATGGTAAGGGTTAATTTCTCAATCTCTATATTATCTGAGGTTGTTTTTATATAAGTATCTACTAGGACCACTTTATCATCCACATCCGTGTTTAAAAAAAATTCAAAACATTTTTACTATTTACTATACAATGGGTTAAAGTAATTTATACCCTTATTTGACCTTATATGATTGAAAAAGACTATTTTCATCCTTTTTCAAACAAGGTACTTTATGATCTTTTTGACAAAATTAAGGTAATAATGTTTTTTTAAAATTATATGGGGAGTATGAATATTTTCCGTCATTATAATATCTTTGAAGCTTTCCTTACAAGATTATAATTTTTTTTAAAATAAATTTTTTCTTTCTTATAATGTAACTCTTAAATGATTTTTAAAATAGAATGTGTTAATTCTCTCAAATAGTTATATTTCATCTATTTGAACATCCATTGATAAATTTTACACTTGTTTGAAGTTGATTTATTAGGATACAAATCAAGTATATTGTACATAATGTTTTGGAATATGTTTGACTACAGATGAGTTATTTTTATACCATTCATGGTTTATGGTTAAAGTATTTACATTTCGTATGATAGTTTTAATACGAATGATTATGTTATCTTTCATCCTCTCCATAAGATTAATGTGTTGGACTAGTATGTTCTAGGTTTGGGATAGGTAAAACTAAGACCTATGAGTTGGGGTCTGGTTACAACAGACCCTCCAAGTTGGAGTTCAATTACAGAGGCTCTCTGGTTTGCAGTCTGATTACAGTGGTTCTTAGGGTTGGATTCCGATTACAGAGGATCTCTAGGTTGGGGTCTAATTACAGTTAGCCCCAAGGTCCTGGCATGATGAATTGACACAAAAATTAAAGTCTGGTACTATACATTCCCTCATTTTGAAATTAGTTATTACATGTGATTATTTGACTAGTAGAATATCCATGTTCATGTTTATAAGTTAATGTTTGATATATATTCTTTTATATTATGTTCATGTTTATTTATAAAAGGCTGTTTTATTAATAAACATGTTACCTTAAAAGTTTATAGCTACCACTAAATTATTTACCCTTACTGAGCATATGAGATGAACCCATTATTATGTTTTATTTTCCAAGGAAATGAAGAAATTATTTATGAGTTACGTTCAGGTATAATCTAGGAGTCTTGGACGTTTTTAATGGAATAAATTATTGTTTTATTTCTTTTCATGTTTTAATGTTTTACTTCATGTATATAATCTATTTTCCAAGAATGCTAAACAGATCTGTCTATTTGGACTTGATTCCTTGTAATAGTTCTAATGTATTAAAATAATGCAATGAATCTATGAATCTATGGTAGGGGAGTTTTAGGATAGGATCTTCACAGTAAGATGTGTCAATTTCCAATTCGATGAATTTAGAATTGAGTAAAAGGATAAGGTCTAGCAATCACATTCTCTGCAATGAGACCTGGAACACATTGTGTACTTTAGACAAGCTAGGTGGAATATCCAATCGATATGAAATAGATCCAATTAAATATTGGAATTCAAATGCTCACATTTACCTAAGGATCAATTTCCATTTCTGCTGAAATCTGATAACATTTTTCCATGTTGATAATTTTGAGAAAATATGATCTCCCACATTAAAATACAAACCATTTCTTCAATTATCCACATATTATTTTTTTCTCTTTTTATCTTCTTTCTAATGGACTTTAATTGTATTTAAAATCATTTTTGTTCCCTCCATTAGCTCTAAGGGCATAAAATTCTTTTCTCCAACTTTATCCCAACAAGTTGGTGTACGAAATTTATTTATATACAATGCTTAATATGGTTCTATTTGTTTACATTAATAGAAAAAATTATTGTAGGAAAATTCCACTAATGGTAAATATTGATCCCATTTAAATTTACAGTCATCTGGCCTTGATCTTTACATGTCCACTAAGGTTTGGATCGCCTTTTTTTATTTCTTGTCAGTTTGTGGGTGATATTCAGTACTCATACAATGAACATTATCCAAAGAATTATGAAAAATTTAAATAATTTTTATATAAATCGGGGATCATGGTTATTAAAAAAATTGAGGGTGGTACTCAATGAAGTCTTAAAACTTCACTGACATAGAGTCATGCTTGTTGATCCAGTGTAAACTCCTACCTTATAGCGATGAAATGTGCATATTTTTTTTATCGAACAATAATTTCCCATATGATACCAATCTTCGGTAGAGTATTTGGTGGTCCAGTGACAAAATCCATAGTGATGTCATCCCATTTCCATGTAGGTATTGGTCTAGGTTGCGTGACTCCTCTTGGATGTTGTCGTTCAGCATTCACTTGTTGATAGACTAAACATCTAGATACATAATCTAAAATTTCATGTACCATTTTTTCCATCAATAAATATTCATTCAAATATCTATAAATTATAGTGCTACCATGGTTTAGAGAAAAATTCGACCTATATGGATTATCTAATAACTCTCTTTTCAGCTGAGGAATAGAAGGAAGACATATCCTCTTCCTAAACTTTAGATTTCCATCTTCACATATGAAGGCACCCAATATCCCATGTTTCTGATCATTAATTTTATTTTGATGGTTCTCATCATCAGGATAAGTGATTTTAATCATTTACAATAAATATGGGTGGGAAACCAATTTAAGATGGGATGATGTTTTATCTTCCTTGATAATTCCCATGTCCATCTTTTATAGATCAATAAATGCATTATCCCTTTAAATCCTCATTTTTTTAAAACTCCATGATCTATTATGATAAATGCATTGGTTTTTTATATGACATTCCTTGGTGGTAGTGTATCAAAGAATAATAATCCTTGATTAGTTAAATAAATCACATTTTCTGGGTGTTGAGATCCTTCTATGAGAAAATATACATAAAAAATATATGATTCGTATATGTTTCAAATCGTTCACCATAGAGATAGTTTATCTATATTTTTTGAGAAATGATCATAATAGCTGACCCAAGAACATAAGTATGATAATTTTGTCCATGGATTTTTAAATTCCTTAATGCATTGGAAATAACTCTATCATTTTACATAAGTAAACAACCATGTCCTTTCATTGATGCATCACTATTGATATCTAACCCATAATCCCCTAGTGGAGGAGTTTGGATCAGAGCCTTCATTAATCACTACATAATCTTTTAGAAATAGTCCTAATGTTATTTTATCAATTCATACATAAATCCATTATGTGTAAACTTGGTCATTGGGGTTGCTAGACACAAAATTTTCCGAATGAAATGCAGATAATAACCTACTAAAGCAATAAAACTACGTACCTTAGATATGTTCGATTGCATTGGACATTCTTGAAAAACATTTGTCTTTATAGGGTCAATAGATATTCCATCCATAGATACAATATGTCTAGGAATGAAAACAGATTGAATCTAAAATTCACATTTCTAAACATCCCATACAATTCATTTCTTTTATGATTTTTAAAAGAGTGTGCAAGTGATTTTCTTGTTCTTCATTAATTTTAGAGTATACAAAAATATTATACATAAATAACTCTATAATTTCTACATGATATTCATTGAAAAACCTATTCATTATATCCAAGAAGACAGAGGGAGCATTAGTCAGTCCAAAAGGCATTACTGTATACTCATAATTCCGACACCTGGTTCAAAATGATGTCTTTGATATATCTTTTTTCCTTACTCACAACTCATGAAATCTATACCAAGGATAAATATTAAAAAATAGTGGGATCCATGAATTTGATCAAATAAATCATCCATGTGAGGTATGTGATACATGATTATTAATGTTATAGCATTGATATACCAATATTCAATGCACAACCTCATAGATCCATCACTCTTTATAACAAAGAACATAGTGGATTCCCATAGAGAGGCAATAGGGTGAATAAATTCATTATCACTTAAATAATCTTGTTTTTTATTCAGTTACACCAATGAAATAGCATATATTATAAAAGGGGTCTTTGATATGGGACTTGATTCAGGAATTAATTCATTATAAAACTCAATTTCCTGCTCTGGAAGATTTCCAGGTAAAGCCTCTGCAAACACATAAACATATTCTTACACAATAGTTATGCCCTCTATTTCAACATTTCATTCAACACACATAGATATTTTATTCCCTTCCTCACTAGTAATTTAATTTTGTATAGCTACTAATGGTGGATCTAGAAAATAATCAGTGAGGTCTCTACTCTAATTATAAGGGATTCAACTCCATTCACTGGAATCATAACTTCCCACTTTTTGTAATAGATCATGGAATAATAACCTGAAAGAAAACTCATATTTCATGAATATATCAATGTCAATCATGGGTATTATGGTATTTTTATAACCCAAAAAACGTTGTTTCTTCAAAATAATTCAATAACTAGCACTACACCCAACAATGAATTCAAGCGCACCACGACTTACCAACCTAGACGTTCAAAAGAGGATACGAATAATATTAACTAAATTTTGAACTTTATATAATCCTTATAATTTTAAAATTCATATTATGTGTTTCTTAGAAATAATTAAAAAACAAACTCATTTTTTTCAGATAAAATATTTTTTTTTAGAAAAATGCAATTTTTCCACCATTTAAAGGAAAAAACTTTATAAATCCAATATTTTAAAATATTAATATATTCTATATGAATGAATAAACTTTTTCTTTATAATAAATACATAAAAAATTAGTTTAAATAAATTTTGTGTGTTTTTCTGATAACATTCCTATTTGGGTGAATAGTGAAAATTACTATATTTTAACTAAAAAAAACATTTTAATAAAAATAATTTCTAGTGTTAAAATATACATTTTAATGGTTTGGAAGAAAAAAATAGATTATATTTTTACTATTAAATCCAATCTTATTCATTGTAAATGAATTTACTTTGAAATTGAACAAAAACATGTATCAAACTTTTGTTAGTTATTAATTTTTAGAAACACATTTTTTGGTTTTATAAACAGGAATTAATATTGAATTAATAATTGAAACTTCTATGTTTTGATTTTGGTAAAATAGACTTAATTTTTTAATTCATAATATCAAAATTATCCTAGGGAAAATGTTTGGGATTTTTCTAAAATCATTCAATATTTGATGAATAGTGAAAAACTCTAATTTAATAGTAAAAACTATCTTTTTATTTAAATAATTATTTATGTTATCTAAATTTATTTTAGGTTAAAATAGATATATAATTTCTATATATGTTCGATATAATTCATTTTATTGATTCAATAATATGTTTTGATATATATAAAGTTTATTGCACTTTTTACTGTCTTTTACCCATCTCCTAGGAGAATTTGCAAATTTGTATAAAACATAATACTACTATTTCTGTGAGTAGAATTTAAAATATTAGAGATAAACAGTTAACCACAGTAAGTATAATGCGGTTCAATAAAATGAAAATATTTTTTGGTGGAAAATAACTTTTTACTATTATTTACCGCGATTAAATGAAAATATGGCAATTCAAGGTAATTGTAATATAATAATAATAGAGAATTACCTTAACATTTTTCCTAACCTTATTGGTTGTGTAATTACCGACAATGGGCATCCATTGGTCGATTTGGGGACCCCATGGAGCATCTTATTGATGATAATGACACCTTATTTTAATTAACTTAAAATAAAAGAAAAAATTCCAAAAACAAATATCTTATAGTAAATAAATTTTTAAATGGGGTTATATAAGTCAAAATTTTGACTATAAATATTCATTGGAAATATAATAATATTTCCTACATAATTATAGTTTCTTTATGTTTTTTTACGTTAAACAAGTTAATTTATTTATGACGCAATGATGATGTAGTAATTACATTATTAATGAAATATTAAACTAATTGATATTATAAATATCCATATAAATGTAATTTGAGGTTTTTTATGAATTAATATAATTTTATAGGTTTACATGACATGTTAGGGTTGATTAAATTAATTTTTTTCAATGTAATAATGATGTAATGAGTTTAACAAAAACAAAATAGCAAATAGTATCAAAATTGACATAAAAGAGTTTTTTAAAAAATATTATCTTATTAATTCATTTTATATTTCTAAATAAAAATGGTTTGGCCAAATCTCTCAAATAATATTATATATTTCATTAATGAAACACTTAATGTTATCTTGAACGTTTATTGTATATTTATCAACCATATAATATAAAAATACAAAGAGATATGGTAAATGTCAAACTAATAAACTAAGTGTTAAATCTAAAAGATGAGGTTAATATAGTGAACCAAACCAATAAAAACAATACTAGTTGAATATTATTAGAACTATCACCACCTTATCCTTGAAATAAATTATTTATGATGCATTAAAAACTGAAAATTATTTTATTGTAAAATAATATTTCAATATTTTCTAAAGGTTCCCCTCACCCCTCTTTTAAAAGGGCACCCCCCCTTCTCTCAAATTCACACCTTCCATGCCATTTTTCATGCCCAAACCCAGCCCAAATATCCTCTAAACATTCCTACATTTCATCCTAGAGTCCTTAATTTATTTATAAATCCAATAAATGGATCCCTTTTGGTGAAATCAAAAGGAAGAACCCGAAGAAAAGGTAAATATCTATCACCTCTTTCAAGTTCTTCTCTTCTTCCACTTCATTATTACTTATTGTTTCAATTTTAAATTAATAACTACAATAACATATATATAAAATTATTTTATTATAAATATTTATAACCATATTCATTATTCTATCCCTTCATTGTGTGACAAGTCACTATAGGTGCGTACGTACGACACACCGTCTCCATGTCGTGGTGTAGTTCTTATTCAATACATTATTATTTGAATGGGTATAATAATGATGTATAATTGATGTAAATAATAAATATAACATGATAATGATTATTTATATATTATTTACCATCCAATTATATATGATTTTAATATCAAAATAATGATATTTTTGTCCGTGCATACGTACAGATTACCGTCTCCACTAACGCGATGAGATTAATTTCCCATCGTATCCATTCAAGACTAATTTTCATTTGATGATTAAAAATAATTTTTTAAGAATTATTATAATTATGGATATGAATAAGAAACATTGAATCCATAACAATCATGACTCACGTAATAATGAATATTAAGGAAAATGAATTAGTTAACACATAGATCAATGATAATACTAAAATATAATTAAAAAATCATTATTAAAAGATCATATAAGATATTATAATTATGTATATGGTTATTGAATAATTTAATGGGAATTAAATAACTATTATACATGTGGTTAATGTACCCTCGACCAAGGAATAATAAAAGGTAAGGGTTAATTTTACAATCTCTATATTATCTGAGATTGTTTTTACATAAGTATCTATTGGGACAACTTTATCATCCACATACATGTTTTCATAAAGAAATATATTTCAAAACATTTTTACTATTTACTATACAAGGGGTTAAAGAAATTTATAACCTTATTTGACCATATATGTTTTTAACAGAATATTTTAATCATTTTCAAAACAATGTACTTTATGACCTTTTCCACAAAATTAAGGTATGACTGTTTTTTTACTTATACGGTGAGTATGGCTATTTTAGACAATTAGAACATCGTCAAAGCATCCTTTATAAGTTTATAAAAATATTTTTAAAATAAATTTTTTATTTATAATTACATGACTCTAAAATGATTTCAAAATTGAAATGGATATTTCACTCAAATAGTCTTGATTTCATATATGTCAACATACTTTGTTAAATTTTAAAATTGTTTGGAGTTGATTTATTATTTTACAAATATTCCATATTTTATTTAAGGTTTTTGGTTATGTTAGACTATAGATGAGTTATTTTTATGCCATTTTTGGTTTATGGATAATGTATTGACATTTCGTGTGCTAGTTTTAATACGAATGATTACGTTATATTTCAACTTATTCTTAAGATGAATGTGATGGACAAGAATGTACAAGGTTGGGGACTCGTAAAATTATGCCCTCCAGGATGGGGTCCGGTTACAGTATACCCTCTGGGTTGGATTCCAGTAATAGAGGCTCTCGGGGTTTGAGTCCAGTTTAAGAGGCTCTTTGGGTTAGAGTCTGGTTAAAGAGGCTCTCCGGGTTGGGGTCTAGTTGTAGTTAGCGCTAATGTCCTGACACGAGGCATGGACACAAAAATTAATGTCTGGTACTATACATTCCCTCATTATGAAATTTGTTATTACATGTGATTATTCAAATAGTAAAATATCCATGTGCTAGTTTATATAGTAATGTTTGATTTATTTTTTCTATATTATGTTTATGTTTATGTTTAAGAGGTTTTTGATTTATTACACATATTTCATTAAATGTTTATAGATTCCAATAAATTATTCACCCTTATAGACCATATGAGATCACCCCTTTCTTATGTTTTAATTTCCCACTATATGATGATGTTAGTTATGAGTGACTTGCAGGCTTAATCTATAAGGATTGGACGTTTCTAATGGAATAAATTAGTGTTGTTTCTCTTTTTATGTTGTAATTTTGAAATTCATGTATGTATTCTATTTTACAATACTACTAAACTGATCAGTCTTTTGGGACGTGATTCCATGTAATCATGCCAATGTATTAAAATAATGCACCGACTCTGGGAATCTTGGGTCGGGCGTTACAATTGGTATCTGAGGAAGATTAACAATAAACATGGAAACTAAATTTAGATAAAATCTCATTTGAGCACATTACCCAAAGATAGAGTTAGAAGATTAGTATAGACTAAATTCCTATAATTTCGGTAATTTAGCGATTTTGTGAGCTTTCCAAGAAAATGCATCCCTTTCTAGAATCAAGAAGGAAGAGGCAGCTTTGGCACAGATGTATCTCGGGGTAAAACCCGAAAACACTGCTATAAACAAGACCCGAATGGGAACTAGTACACGATAATGGGCTTTACTGCAGTCTTGGTTATGACACTCCTGGCAGATAATCTTATGATAATTCTATTTTTTTTAAAAAGTTTGAAGGACTTACAAGTATATACCTCCTCAGTGAAAATATATTTATGATTGTTGATTACATCCATTAACTGTTCAATTTACGTTAGGTATTTTACAAGTGTGGAATTATTCATTATAATTCATAATCTGACCTACTGTATTCCATTGTATAGAAATGTCACCCAGTAGAAGAAATGTGAACTCATGCAATACGTGTGATCCATAGAGTCAGAAGGATCATATCTTTCATGGTATTTTTCCAACATTTATAATGGAAATAGTTTCCCATGTATTCTCAACATATGATGAAATAATATCACATGATAATAAGATAAATAAAAAATTCTCAAATCCCTATAGATTTGAAGGGAAGCAAGAGAAGAAAATGATGAAAGAGAGAAATATGGATAAGGGGAAGAGGAAAAATAAAAATTTTCCCATATTTGATAACTATGTAAAGAATCACCTTGGTAAATTCATGAAGGGAATGGGAGTTTATTATAAGTGTTGAGAAAAAGGACTTCAAGTATGTGATTTCAAGGGTATGAAAAAAGTTTCAAATGTACAATGCTTCATCTGCAAGGCGTTGGGATACTATGCGAATCAATGTACCAGTCACTAGAGTATAACATAAATGATGCTATTGGATAATAATCATGTTATGATACTACCTCAGATGAAGAATAATGAATATTTTTCATCTGTGGTTATTATATTATAAGTTCATTTTATTGTTGTATCAACAATATACTCTTTTTTTGAATTGTTGAGATAAATAAGGATTTTACTGCATTAGTATTCTATTAAGGAATTGAGATTATATGGTTTATGAAAAGTGACTTAACAGTAAGCTATAATTTTTGAAAAAATACATTGCTGAAGGAAATGAAATCCTTAATATGGTTCTGATAATGAATTAGTGATTTTGGAATAAGAGATGGTTTTTTTTTATAAATTATATTGGATATTCTTTACATCCAAGTAACTGATTAATAGTGTTTTTATTTCATCATTTGGAATATTCAATAGTTTTGGATATAAGGAATATATCAGTATTATATAAAGGATAATGGATCGTGAATATAATCAATAAGGTTTTAGGGTAATTCAAGGTGTTACCTTGTTTTAAAATAATACATGATGAAGGTGTTCACATCTTATTATGTGAAAAAAAATATCTACACTATTTTTAACATCCTAATAAATTTTGGACTGTGATTTTGGATAGAATAATTCTGGATAAGTATAATTTTTGGAATGGATTAAGTTTGAAATTGGATACTATTGTTAAGGTTATTTTTGGATTTGTATAAAAAGGACGACAAGCAGACTGTGTGACAACCCATCGCGTCGGACAAAGCTGTGGGAACCGAACCCACAAAAATTTTGCGATTTGAATTTATTGCCTACTACTAGAATATGTAAAGCCCCTAGATTATATCATGTATTTTCTTTTTTTAAAGGTTCTGATAGGTGAATTTTAGATTCATTTTTTTTGTAACTCTATTTGAATTGGATAAATAGAATAATTTTTTATGTTTTATTATCTTTTAGAGTGAAAGATGCATTTGTGGTTTAAATTAGTAAAAGGATCGAACTCTAATTGTCAGGTATATATTTTTTTCTTCACATATTATATGTATAAATTAATTATTAAACCTTAGGTAAGGGATCATTAAACTAAAAATATTATATCGCAATACCTTAGGTTTTTTTGAACCGAAGATATTTTAAATCATCATATATTGATGGCTTTTAGGCCCTCAATTGTACAATTGTTTGGGACTAATGACCATAATATCTGCCTATAAATATTTATATTTTTCACCAATTATTCATATCTAATTTCCACCAATGTTTTCCTAATCTAGTTCATAATTTTGTGTTGATTTTTCATTCCCCTTTTCCTTTTATTAGGACTAAATTTTATTAACCCAAATTTTGATGTGGGTTTTTCCACTAAGGTATTTTCTATTTTCAACCATTAATTTTCAACGAACAATTTCAAATTGCGAGGACAGAATTTATTGAAGGAGGGATGAATGTAACACCCCATGATTTCATAGTATCTTATTTCTTCAATATAATTCAATAACATGCACTAAACACAACACCGAGTTCAAGAACACCACGACTTACCAAACTAGCCGTTCAAAAGATGTTATGAATTGTATTACCTAAATTCTAAAACATAACCTTTGGAATATTAATGAAACCATTTTGAATACCAAACCAACCAATTGAATAGTAAACTCACCAATTAATGTAAAAATAATATTTTGGAATCATATAAATCAAAATATGATATATGAATATATTGTAATAATTAATTAAATATTTTAAAAATTATTAATTAAGTGGGGGTATTTTTGTAAATCGTAAATTTTGAATAATATTTTTATAATTAATATAATGATTTAATGAAAATTTTTTTTCATAAAATTGATTCATAATTTTTTTACTCTTACGTTTAGAAGATAATTTTATGAATCATTAATTAATTATTCAATGTGTTATAAAATACTTTACATGTTTAAAATAGTTATTTTCATAATAAAAGATGATTTAATTTAAAAAAATTAATTTCCTACAAATAGATAATAAAATTCAAAATATAGAGACCCAAAGCATGAAGTACATGGAAATTACATTAATTTTGCGGAATACATAATACATGACAAAAAAAATTCCCAAAGACCGTATTAGTATAGTGTCTTTGGAAACTCAGAACAAAATCTTCTAATCATGATGAAAGACCATCAACATCTCCCACAAAGATCATCACCTTTGGTTTTCTTACCTAAAAACATTCTTTATATCCTAGGGAAATGAAAACATAATGAAAGGTGAGCTCAAATTCTCAGTAAGGGAAAGCATATAGAACATAAAACAATACATAAACATTGGAATGAAAAAATTGAACATAAAATATAAACATCAAAATCTCGAGAAAAGACATAAATCATGGAAGTACGTAATGCATATATCATAAATGAACATCAATAATGATAGCATAGAATGGTAATCAAACATGTAATTTTGGAAAACCATTAAGCACATGACATTATTTCCATAGTATCCTAGGAATTGCTGCCAAGACCCTCTTAGTGGACAAAGTCCCTTTCTAAATCGAGTTCACTCCTCGTTCTAGTCCTGTAACACCGAACCAGATTAACTTACCATTCCAACCATATCTATCTCATTAGATATAAATCATTACCCAATACGTTGGTGGGATATATAGGTCCCACATATCTCATAATGAAATCATTCTTACTTGTGGCACAAAATAAACTTAGAACATTTATCATAACCCAAAGAATAAAATGTTTTTCATAAGCATCATCCCATCAAAAAATAATCCATATAAAACAAATGGATATAATTTCATCATAAGATAAGTGAAACCATTTATATCATATAGGAAATATACTTGAAGCATACACATATTAAATAATGTCATCTTAGATGGAAAATGAATATGATAAAACACTTGAAATGAATTCTATAGGAAAATATCCTTTCATCTTCAAAATTATATTCTTTTTAAAAAATGCCAATAAAATTTTAAATAAATGTATTTTGTTGAAAATATTAATAAAATTATTTAGAGGAATCATTATTGAAATATGTCTTTATAAAACCATAAAAATACATTCACGCTATATAAGTTAAAAATAACGTTCTTCTCATACTTTTGTCAGAAAAGTCAAAAAGTACCTTGTATGGTAATCAAAAGAATCATTCCTTACATACCATGTAGTAAAAGTCAAAAATGGGTAAAATGACTTTAAAAATACAGGAAACCATTTTTATAAAACAGGTACATGGTTAGTAAATATAACCTCAGTAAATACTTATGAATAAAAAATCTCGGATAAAAATAAGATTGGAAAATTTATCCCTTACCTTATGTACGATATGATTCGTATGTATCTGAACCTCCTGTATAATGATTTAAAAATTTCATTGACTTATTAAAGAATCATATTCATTTTTATGATATCATGTATTGTTCACTTATGTCATTATATTAACCGTTCTTTTTTAAATTCCATGTTAATGCATAATTTTGGGTAAAATCGTTTCATTTATCGAACCTGTTTCGACTTGTTGTTCTTGATATTATTACTTATATCCTATTTTTCATAATTTGAAAATGTAAAACATGATCTATATATAATATATATTCACCATATACTTATATATATGATATATCGATAAATGGAATGAAATACACCGTCCATGGAGACGGTAGCCCATACGTACCCATGAACGTTGTTTTCGTTTCCTTATTGAATTGAATGGAATTAAGTATATGACATACATATATATATATATACATAAATCCATTATCATTATTAATTCATATATTAAATTATGAATAATTATATATACATTATAATCATTCATGAATGGTTAACATGGAGAATAAATCTCATCGCGTTGTTGAGACGATAGTCCGTACATACGCACGAGCGATTATATCATTCCCATGATCATGGAATGGTATTGAAGTGTATGTATAATATTTCAGAATCAATATCACTTTAAAATAATCATATATAGTTATTTAATTTCATCATTATACCCAACCACGTATGGAGGTGGTCGAAAATAGATTACACCACGGCGTGGAGACGGTATTCCATACGTACGCACGCTTGGTGATTACATTTTCCGTAGGAAGGATAGAAGATGAAATAAGTTTTTTTCATATTTATAATAATATATCAGTATATTAGTTATATTTATGTTATTAATTTATACTCAAACAAATAAATAATAAGAAGTATAAGAATAAATAAACATGAGAGAATCAGAGGAAAAGATTACCACTTATTCGACGCACCTCCTTTATGCTTCCTCTTATGGAAGTAGAGTTGGTCTTTTTAGAAGACCAGAACCTCTAGAATGTTTCTATATAAGTAGAGAAAAAAACTGGGTAGGGGTTGTCCGAGCTTCAAGGCTCAAAAGGGTGTTAAGAGAAGAGGTACGAGTGCCCTTTTTATAAGGGAGGAGAGAGGCACCTTTGAAAAAACATAAATTATTATTTTATAATAAAGTCATATTCGGTTTATAATATCTCAAAATTGATTTATTTAGAATATAAAGTGGGGAGAGGTCTAAAACCTCTCACCCAATAGGTTTTAGACAATTTTAGGTTACTATTTTAACCTTATCATTTAGATTTAACTCTAAGTTAAATAATTTAACTTTAATCGTGTCTTCTTGTTTTCTTACACTATATGGTTAATAAACTTACTATAATAATCAAAACAGATCCCAAGTGGTTCATTATTAATATATATAACTTTATCTAAGTCATTTGGCCTATCCATAGATTTTTAGGAATATTATAACAATTAATAATATAATATGTGTTTTAAAAACTATTTAATGTCAATTTTGACACTATTGGGTAATTGATTTTTGTGAAACTCATAACAGCATGATTAGTTCGAAAAACGCTAATTACATAAATACCAACAAGTCAGATTAACCTAGAAAATTATTTTAATTCATAAAAAGTCTCAAATTACATTTATTTGGGTATTTATAATATCAATTATTATAATATTTCATTATTTTGGTAATTACCTCATCACCAATGTGTCATAAATAAATTAAATTATTTAATGTCTAAAATTTTTAAATAAAATACCATTAGGTAGGAAATAGTTTTATCTTACTAATTAATATTTATAGTCGAATCTATCTTATGTATATCCCTATATTAAAAATGTTCTAGTTATTAAACATTTATTTTAATTATTTTATCAATTTTTAAAATAAAATAATAATAATTGCCCTAATCTAATCCAAGTGGACCTAAATGATACTATTATATTCATAAAGTTCTTTTTGGTTGAATTATACATATCCAATAGAATTAGAGCATGTTTTAGGGTAATAATATTATCATTTTTACCCAAAATTACCCTATTTACTTTTAACTGTTGAAAATATAAGTTAAAAGTTACTATTCACCAAAACTTATTTTTATCTTATTGAACATCATTTTACTCCTGTATTTAACCGTGTCTCCAGGATTTTTGAAATTCCACTCCGAGAAGAGGTAAAATTACATTTTATGTAAATTTTAAAATTCTCCTAGGAGGTGGGTAAACGACTGTGAAAAGTTCAATAAGAATTTTATATATCTAAAATTATCATAAAATGTCTCCAATGAAATACATTGATATTATATAGGTATTATGGATCATATTTGACATAAAAAAAATCAACAAAAATAAATAAATATTTAAATAAAAAGTCGTTTTTTAAATAGTAACCTAGTGTTTTCAATATTCATCAAAAATTGAAAGTTTTCAGAATAATTCAAAAAAATCACCCTAGGATAATTTTGATATTCCAAATCTAAGAAGGAAGTCCATTTTGAAAGATAAAATTTATAAACATTCAAATATTGGGTATTACTTTTCATAACGGCTAGTTCATAATAATATTATAATAATATCTCATTTAGTGAAACTCGATATTGCGTACTACACACGCCATCGAAGAAGGTCTTGATTTATTGTAATACAAGACATGTCAAGGCTACACATAGGGAAAGCTATTTTTAATGTTGCATATAACATAATCAAAACTTTTTTCATTTATAAATTGAACAAAATCTATACTTAATTTTGTGTAGAATTATTTCCACAAAACGAACTTGAAATTGTGTATTACATGAGCCAGGAATAGTGTTGCGTATACTGCAAGCTAATACAGTGTTGCATATAGTACAATCTAATCATGGTGTTGTGTATAATAGAAGACATCTATGAAATTAAAAATAATATATCTCATAATATCTCGGGTTGTTACATTCTATCCCCCATAAAATCAATTTCACCCTCGAAATTCATCAGGGTTATAAATGGTTTATTACTTGAGAGTTTCTTTCATAAAAACCGACATCGTAAAAAGGAATACTAAAACATACTTTTAAAAAATTAATGTTAGAAACAAAATGTGTAACCAAAGTTACTCTTCACTTGGGTTCCCACATAAGAGATCATAGGTGAAAATATGGATATGGAAGAGAAATCTAACCTTTATGTTCTGATGGAGAGTGGTAGAGAACAGGGCTATAAAAAATCCAATAGTCACAAAGCCATAAAATTGTGATGATCGAAGGTATCATCTGATTCATCACATATGAATGTACTAATAAAACATTTTTGGTTTTCATGATAATTTCCCTAATTTTGAATAATTTGTGAATTAAAAAAATACTTACTTGATTATTGTACAATATCAACATTGCTCATGCCTCGAACAATTTCCACTTCATATGTTAAAGAAATGAAGTTGAATTTGTCTTTTGCGAAGTGTTAGTAGATCATGTGATAAAATGATAGGCCCTTCCATCTGTCTCAAACATAGGGTTAGCAAAAGTTATATACATAAGTCCATCTATGGTGAGATTAATCGGATATGGTTGAAAAATTGACTTATACTTCATCTATCATCCTACTTAATTAAATAAAACTAGTTTCTACTAACCAGTGACTTCATGTAGTCCAATGGTAGGAGATAAAGGGCTGTCACACTTCAATTGTGGGATTGATTCAAAAAACCTTGTCCGATGTGACGGGTTGTCGGTCATCTTATGGGTTGTCCGTTTTCTAAAACTATACTATTATAACCTTCCAGAAATAGTATCAAAAAATGTTCTAGCCTTAAACAATTCTATTTGAGGTCCAAATTAATCCATTCCATCCATTAAGCTTATCGAAAATACTTCTGTCCAATCTTATTGTATAATGAAAATGATTACTATAAATGTCATCAAACAAGAATGTGAATACCATCATTTATCCCCCATATAAGATATATCTTTTTGGTCACATTCCAATGATGTGAATACCTTAATCATGTATTCTCTTGAAAAATGAATACCCATTGAACCTTAGTGAAAACATGAATACTGTTAAAAGTTTACTCTTTCCAGATACCACAATCCCAGAATATCTATATACTCAAACCCTGATATCACATTGTCTTTATATCACCCATGAGCTCATCAATACAATAAAACATGTCATTATCTCCTTATCCCTTCATTATGTGCATATCATCTACTTTAAAGAAATATATGAATTATCCTTTCATTTTTTTACCGGTATCATTCAACATATACTTTCAAATAAATTAGGAAAAACAATAGTGTAACAATCCTTAGATGTGTCATTATTCTATAGTATAGTTACCTATACAACATAACTCTTGATAAATATAAATCATTCCACTACCTTCTTAAACCATTGACCAAGATTCAACACTTATTTCATCTCATATATCATTTGTAGTCTCCTCCTCATCATCCACATAAATACTACCCATATGACCATGTTGATTCTCGTTATGATATTTTTCCATAGGGAATTGGTTTGAAAAATTCCCATACATTCCACATTTAAAACATCTAATCATTATTGATGTCGTAGCAATACCTTTATCCTTATCCATGGTGTCAACTGATCCTTTTCCTTTGCACTTACTGGATTTTTGTCCATCTTTTCCACACCCAATGCATCTTCTAGTTCCTTTGAAACATTCTTCTTGATGCCTCTTCCCACATGTTTTAGATGAGAGAAATTGAAAATTCTTTCCTCTATGATCATCATGAAACTCCATCATTTTATTATTAGATGAGTTGGAAAATTTACCAAAGTTGAGATTATTGATCATATTATGAGATTGATGATTAGGCATAATAATTATGTTTGGACTTCCAACATCCCCTTTCATTTGGTTTCTCATGAATAATATCAATCCATTTTCCATAATATCCTCCATTATCGTGAATCTTCCAGTTTCCATCCATTTTCTAAAACCCAAAAAAATAGTGTGAGAGGAAAAAATCATGCTAGGGAAAACAACATAATAAAGGGGGAGTAACATCAATATCTAACATCTTAGGTTAAATTCAATGATCGTTACCATAATTCTAGGACTATAACCTATATGTATACGTATTCTTAGGGGCATCCCTAGACATACCTTAGAAATATCTCTGGGGATTTCACTAAAGTTTTCGCATCCTAGTATCCAATGGTTAACGAAACCTTCACTCTGATACCAATTGTAGAGACCCGAATCTTGAAGTACACGGACATTACATTACTTTTGCAGAATAATTAATACATGAAAATAAAAAACACCCAAAGACCGTATTAGTTTAGTGTATTTGGAAACTCGGAACATAATCTCCTAATCATGGTGAATGGTCTTCAACATCTCCCATAAAGATCATAACCTTTGGTTTTCTTACCTAAAACCTTTATTTATATCCTGGGGAAAAGAAAGCATAAAAATGGTGAGATCAAATGATCAGTAAGGGAAAGCATAGAGAACATAAAACAATCCATAAACATTTGAATGCAAAAACTTAAACATAAAATCTAAACATCAAAATCTTGAGAAAAGACATAAATCATGGAAGTACGTAAGGCATATATCATAAAGGAACATCAATCATGATAAAATTGCATGGGAATAAAACATGTAATTGTGGAAAACCATTAATCACATGATATGATTTCCATAGTATCCAAGGCATTACTGCCAATACCATCTTAGTGGACACAATCCCTTTCTGAATCGTGTTCACTCCCCATTCTAGTTCTGTAACACTGAATAGGATTAACTTACCATTCCATCAATGTCTATCTAATGAGATATAAATCATTACCCAATTCATTGGAGGTAGATATAGGTACCAACCATATCATAATGAAATCATTCTTACTTGTGTCATAAAATAAACTTAAAACATTCATCATAACCCAAATAATAAAATTGGTTTCATAAATATCATCCCATCATAACATAATCCCTATAAAACAAATGGATATAATTTTATCATAAGAGAAGTGAAACCATGTATATCATAGAGACATTATACATGAAACATACACATATGAAATAATGTCATCTTAGATGGAAAATGGTTTTGATATAACACTTGAAATGAATTCTTGAGTTAAATATCCTTTCTACTTCAAAATCATTTTCTTTACACAAAATGCCAGGGAATTTTAAAAAAAAAGTATTTTATTGAAAATATTCATAAATGTTTCTATAGGAAACTTTATTGAAATAATTTGATATAAAACCTTAAAAATCCATTCACGCCATATAAGTTAAAAATAACATTTTTTCATACATTTGTCAGAAAAGTGAAAAAGTACCTCGTATTGTAATCAAAATAATGATTCCTTACATACCATTAGTAAAAGTAAAAAATGAGTAAAAATAATTTAAACATAATTTAAATCATATTTAGAAAATAGGTACATGGATAATAAATAAAACACCAATAAATACTTATGAATAAACAGTATCAGATAAAAAAGAGATTTGAAAAGTTATCCCTTACCTTATGTCTGATATGCTTCGTATGTATTTTCACCTACTGTATAATGATTTAAATAATGTAATTGACTTATTACAGATCATATTCCTTGTTATGATTTCATATATGGTTCACTTATGACTTTATATTACACGTTCATTTGTAAATACCATGTTAAAGCATCATTTTGGGTAGAATCATTTAATTTATCTTACGTGTTTCGACTTTCTGTTCATGATATTATTACTTATATCATTATTTAATTCATTCCAGAAAGTAAAACATGATTTATGTGTAATATATATTTATAATATACATATATATATATATATATGATAGATCGATAAATGGAATGAAATAAACCGTTCATGGAGACGGTAGGTCGTATATACGCATGAACACTGTTTTCGTTTCCATATTGAGTTGAATGGAATTAAGTAGATAACATAAATATATATATATATACATAAATCCAGTATCATTATTATTCCATATATTTAATTTTTATTCATTATATATATTTTATAATCATTCATGAATGGTTAACATGGAGAATGAATCTCATCGCGTCGTGGAGACGGTAGTCCGTACGTACACACGAGCGATGATATCATTCCCATGATCGTGGAATTGTATTTAAGTGTATGTATAATATTTGAGAATCAGAATCACTTTACAATAATAATATACAGTTATTTAGTTTCCCAATTATACCAACCCATGTAAGGTGGTGGTTGGAAACATATCACACCACGGCGTGGAGATGGTATTCCGTACGTACGCACACACGGTGATTTCATTTTCCGAAGGAATGATATAAGGTGAAATACGGTTGTTTCATATTTATAATAGTACATCAGTATATTATAGATACTGATGTTATTGATTTATAGTGAATCAACTAAATATTAAGAGGTAGAAGAAGGAAGAAACTTGAGAGAATCAGATGAAATGATTACCACTTCTTCGACACACCTCATTTAAGATATCTTTTAAGGATGTAGAGATGGTCATTTGAGAAGAAAATAAACTCCATAATGTTTCTAGGGAAGTGTAGAAGAAAAATGGGTAGGGGTTGGCCGAGCGTCAAGGCTCAAAAGGGTGTGAAGAGTAGATGGAATGGGTTCCCTTTTTATAAGGGAGGAGAGGGGTACCTTTGGAAAAACTTAAAATATTATTTTATAATAAAGTCATGTTAGGTTTATAAGAGTTACAAATTTATTTATTTCAATGTTAAAGTGGTGATGGGTCGAAATAATCTAAAAAAATAGGTTTTAGACATGTTTAGGTTACTATTTTAAACTTATCTATTAGATTTAACTCTATGTCAAATAATTTAACTTTTACCATGTCTTCTTTTTTCTTACACTATATGGTTAATAAACATACTATAACATGCAAAAAAAAACCCCAAGTGGTTAATTATTAATATTTATAAACTTATATTAGTCATTTTTCTAGAGCTTAAATTTTTTGGAATATTATAACAATTAGTAATATAATATTTGGTTTAAAAACTATTTTACATCAATTTTGACACTATTTGGAAATTGATTTTTGTGAAAATCATAACAGCATGGTTAGTTCTAAAAAAGTCAATTAAATAAATAATAACATTTAATATTAACCTATAAAATTAGTGTAATTCATAAAAAGTATAAAATTATATTTATTTGGGAATTTATAATATCAATTATTTAAATATTTCATTTTTTAGTTAATTACTGCATCACAATTGTGTCAAAAAAAAATTAAATTATCTAATGTCTAAAAATTATAAATAAAATACCATTAGGTAGGAAATATTTATATATTTATAATAAATATTTATAGTTGAATATATCTTCTGTATAACCCTATACTAAATTTTTTTAGTTTTTAAACTTTGATTTAAACTATTTTAACTCTTTTTTAAATAAATTAATAATAAATGTCCTAATCTAATCCAAGTGGACCTAAATGATAATATTATAATCCTAAGGTTATTTTTGGTCGAATAATACTAATACAATATAATTAATACATCTGTTACGGTAATAATAATATCAATTTACCCTTAATTACCCTATTTACTAATAACCGTGGTAAATAAAAGTAAAAAGTTACTATTCACCAAAAATTATTTTTTCCTTATGAACCACATTTTACTCCTTGATATTAACCGTGTCTCTCTGATTTTAAAAATACCAATCATAGAAGTGGTAAAATTATATTTTAAGTAAATTTTAAAATTCTTCTAGGAGGTGGGTAAAAGACGGTGAAAAGTTCAATAAAATTTTTATATATTTAAATTATTATAAAATGACTCCAATGAATTACATTGAACATATCTACATATTATGTATCAATTTTGATCTCAAATAATTTTAAATAAAATTAATAATTATTTAAATAAATGGTTGATATTTAAATAATAACCCAATGTTTTTACAATTCATCAAAAATTGAATGTTTTCAGAAAAATACAAAAAAATCAACCTAGGCTAATTTCTATATTGCGAATCTAAAAAATGAAGTCCATTTTGAAAGGTAAAATTTATAAAATTTCAAAATGTGGGTATTAATATTCATTATGGCTAGTTCAAAATAATATTATAATAATATCTCGTTTAGTGCAACTCGGTATTGCGTACTACACATGATATCGAAGAAGGTCTTGATTGTGTGTAATTTAAGCCAAGTCAGGGTTGCGTGTAGAGAAATCACTCTTTAGTGTTTCATATATCATAATAAAAACTTTTTTCATTTATAAATTAAACAAAATCTATATTTAATGTTGTCTAGAATAATTTCCACAAATAAAACATGTAATTGTGTATAACATGAGACAAGCACAGTGTTGCATATATTTCACAATAATACGGTGTTGCGTATAGTATAAGATAATCATGGTGTAGTGTATAATAGAAGACATCAAAAAAATTAAAAATAATATATCTCATTAAAATCTCAGGGTGTTATACAGAACATGGTGGCCATTTTTCAATTCACAACATTGATACATGGTTATAGGGAATTTTGGTTATTTTTTATAAAATAGTAGAATTTTTTATGGAAAGTGAAATATGATAATTTATATTATGAGATAATATGTTTATTATTGAGTCCATGATGATGTATGGCTGATGTAAGAACCATTATATCAAACTCACATGCACTAGTAACAATAATCATAAGTAATCATGGTCTTTAGCAAAAATAATCAACAAATTAATTAAATAATTAAAAACACCACTCTAATACTCTATAAATACTAACATTCACCAAATATTATCCTCACACCTCAAAATCCCTAGATCATTTCTAAATTCTAATCAATTTTCATCTAGAGTCTCTCCCACACATTTAAGAGCATTTGGTGTCAATAAAATACCAAACCATATTTACCAAAGGAAATTATCAACTAGAATATTTCATGGAGTAAAACCAATTTCCTTTACTTTTATTTTGTTTTTAGTTTCATTCATTATTATTCACTCTTCACCTCCATATCCCTACCTGGATTGATAATTCCATTGTTTTTTATATACCTTAATTTTTTTTGATAATGGAATAACCAGTCATCATTTATTAACCAATACTATTTTCTAAAAATGAATGCATCATCAGTGATGTTTTGATTTATGTAATTAAAGGATGATGTGTTTTGAATTTCTATTATCTCCTTAATGGTTGCTTATAAAACCATATTTAAAACACCATGATATATTGGGAAATATTTTTTTTGATTAATTAAATATTTTTTATATTTTTTATTTCATGAAACAATGAATATACTATTTTTTATATATTAAATCACTACGTTAAGAATAAATAAAATACACTCAAAAACATATTATCGTGCGTTTCACACAACACCGACTTGTCATACATTACACACAACAACATGTTCCTACAAAACAATTTTTTTTATAATAATAAAAACTGGGATAGTAAAAAAATATTCATTTAACATAGTTACATGAATATTAATATCTAATTTTTAAATATTATCTCTAATGTTTTTATATATATAACTCATATTTCTAAAAATACATAAAATTTTTTTATTAAATGTCTATAGATGATTGAAATTATTATTTTCATAATAGAACATCATTTTTTCATTTTTTGAAAAATAATAACATTAATTTCAGGCACATTAAAAAATTTATTTTCACAAAATGGACATCATTTTTTAAATCATAATGTTAAAATATTTATAGGGATAATTTTTCTGTGTTTTATGAAAACATCATTTTTAGATGATTAGTTAATAATACTGAATTTTAAGTCTGACTATTTTTTTTGTTAATCTAACTCATTTGAGGAAAAAGTGAGAAACCGTACATAACTTCACGACATAAGACACTCAAAGCACCCTAGTACAAAATTTAAAGCTGAAAACACCAAGACAATATAGAAGAGCTCCTACCCAGCATCATGAACAATAACATCAGCCTCCTTCTACTCCCCGTTGTCAGCTAACTATCCCGTGCATGAGCGTCTATGCCTGGAATCAATGGAAAAACCATACCCTATCAAAAATTTGATTCTGAAGCGAAGACCAAAAAAACCAACTAATCTAAACCACATCTGGAGAATAAAAATGTAAGACAGATGTAGCGACCCTCAATCCATGAACCAGATGGACACAAAGAACATTCCACCAACTTAATGAATTCAACCACCAACTCCTCCATTCCAAATCATTCCACACAATTATCAAAAACACCAAATTAGAACTATGATAAATCAATTTTCATACCCCCAATGACCATTCAAAGAACCTCCATTAGATCCTTCATAGAACCATTCATAACTCTTCCTTCATCGACTTAGACTCAGCATAATGAATCCAACACCACAAAATCAGAAAATTCAGCAACCGAAATCACAGAAGAGACCCATTCACCGAACCAGACAATTATTCTCCACCTCCTTCAGCAATAGCGCCACCATCACCCTCGACCAGAACAATTATAACTGGTTAAAATCACGGGCGTCGATGACCCATCGCACGACCCAAACCAAAAACAAACAAAAATGATGAGTAAGAGAAATGAACTAACACCGAAATGAGGACCTCCTGAGTCTGAAATCACCTCCTCTGCTGGAACAATCCGTCGCCACAAATCCAGAAACATCAACCGCAAACCTGAACACCGAATACAAAACATGAACATGAACATAAGAAAATCATGATAAAAAACGTATCAAACATCAAAAAAACATCTCTGAAAATCATCACCCTAATGCCTGACAAACCGGAAGAAGAACGCAAGGCCTGACGCCACCTTCATGCGTATAAAAAGACCAGATCTACCAATCACAACCATAGAAAATGAAACAACGTGACTACAACCTTCATTGTAGCATTCAGAATCTCAAAAAATGGACCCTCACTGTACCCTCAATGCGCCGCCATGAGAATACCTATACAAATTTATGGGGAGGGCATGAAAAAGGACAGAAAACAGAAGAATCACCACGAATTCGATCCCATGAAGTCACACGATGTTGCCACAGAAGAGACATCACATGCCACAAAATCATTGGGATGTAGCATCGAGAAGAATTTGATTAGTGTTAAACTCACTATCACAACAAATTTGATCATTCTCACTTTATAAACTCACTTTCTCACCACATCTGCAAGATTATTATTAAACATCATTTCACCGATTCTATAAATTGAATATCAAAAACAGGATAAAAATGGTTTTGATTAGTATAATATTAATAGTTTAATTATATGAACATAAATTTGTAATAAATATATAATTGAAAGGTATTAAATTTTTTACAGCGAATAAGGTGCACTCATGCATAATAATAGACTAAACTATAATATTAAGGGGACATATAACCTATAAACTTATAAAAACTCTATTTTTTGCCCATATTTCATACAATACACCACTATGGTTACATAATGGTACATTTGGACCCTTTGGGAGAATATATTACCTAAGGAAGACACAATTATTTTCAAAAAAATACACAGTGAGTCCTTTCCCACCCTTATAAATGTCATCACCTCTCCCCCTTATTCACACCTGAGAAGCTATTATAGTTCATACAAGATCTATAAAATTCACTTTCTAAAATCCATAAATTAATAATTTCATTCTCTATATGGGAAGATATACATATATTGAAACCCTTTTCTAAAAAGAAAAAAGGAGTTACTCAAAGAAGAGGAGTTTTTTGCAAGTACAGAGAGAGTCAAAACATAATGTAATGGAATTTCTTCTCACATTTTATTTCCATGAGATAAAGGGAATTTTTACCAATATCTACATTTATTTAGTTTATATACTTACATATGACTTATTATATCATTATTTTTTAAAAAATATTATATAATTAAGTTGATGTTCTTCTTTAAAGGGTATTACATTTCTAATGTTACTCAAGTAGTTGGGCGTTTTTCATCTCACATCTATATTTCTTGAGACACAAAACATTTTCACCAATTATTAATTATATGAGATGTGTATAGTTCCCATATATGTATTTAGTGATTAATATACGTAAATTTAGGTGTATCTATATATATTTTTGATTATCTTTATTTTATGAGGTTTATGTTTCAAAAGTTACCGAATTTGTAAAGTAAATTTCTCTCAAATTTCCATGTTTGAGACACATTCCATGTTATGCACCACTATATTTATTTGATGTTAATATACTAAATTTTACATGTTAAATAATTAATAATTTATTTTCTTGGTATTTTAATCATCATGTTATTTCATTTTCATACATAGGTATAATAATTAACTCTTACCAAATGGTAAGCATTTAATAAAGCAATGCCTTTTTTAATTGAGATTTATTATGATTATAATTCTATTGATGAAATATTATGACCTATATGTAAAGAGATATCATTATTTTAATTGAACTATACATATTTATGTTATGATCATATATTAGAACCACTTTACACTATTTGGTACATAATATGATTGAGATTGTGTTTTTTTGAATGAATTACATTACCCATTTCTTCGGCCAGAAGTGTATGTTCCTTCAGAAACCAATTTTCTAAAATTGGATTCAATAAGATTTCAAGAATTAATTATATTATTTACAACTATATTAAAATAAAATAACTGTAAAATATTACTAATATTATTTTATAGTTTTAAAGGAAAATGGTTTTGAGATTTATTTCAAGCATTATTACTATTTTTCATAATATTTACAATGAATATTTTTTCAAATGGTTTGGTATATTTTATATCCTTTTTCAAATAATAAATGTTATTTTCTACAAGATATGTTTTTTAAGGATATTTCAAAATTATTTTCTATCTATGATGACATCTATTAATGATTATCCAGCCATTTTTGGTATTGATCCAATGGTTCTATTCAAATTATTTCTCTGAATGGTTTATGTTTTTATGTTGTAATGTTTGTGAAAAAATGTTTTTCTTTCACTAGTAATATTTTTAGTGAATCCAATCCCTCTTGGAAATGTTATATGCAAATGAAATCCATTTCTCCTCAATAGGTTATACCATGATAAATGATTATGAAAACTCGTTTATTCCCAAGTTTTTTCTATGTTTAAATTATTATTTAACTTGTATATATATTCTACAGTTTTTTATATGATTAATTTTTCTTTCATACACATTTAATTTCTTGTGTAATGATATTACTTTTACAAAACCCATCTCTTTTTATAGATAATGATATTATCATGATTTATTTTTATGTTTAACATGTATGTTTGATTTTATTATTTAATGGTTGTAACATATACATCCCTCAACTGAAATGGGAAATGATAAATTTTCCATGCAATCAATTGGGTACATAGAAGAAAATCCCATGTTTTAAATAAGACGTAATATTAGGTCCATAATAAGAGGGTTTATGGGAGATATTCTTGTGATGGAAACAAGAGGGTACACGAGTGGGAGCCCCGGGCCTGAAACATAGGGGAAATCTTATGCTTGAAATAATAGGGTACATTGTAGGGAATCTCAAGCATGAAATAAAAGGGAATTAATAGCATAAAACCATATTGTACACATGAGGGAATCCAAATAATAAAAAAGGGGATCTTATTCTCTATAAAATAGGGAATACAGGAGGGCATCCTAATCCCAAATGGGAGGGTATATAGGATGGACTCACAAGACCGATGCAAGTATAGGGGTTGTTTTCCCATGAATATCATGTTATGATAATCTTCATATGTATCCTTAAATGATGATTTTTTATGTTTATGTGTTTTCCACAAGTTACATGGCTTATTCTATCACAGATTATGCTCTTGTATCCCTTATAATTTTTGGCTAATGAACATATAATATTTCGTCCATTATTCATGATTATGCTCTTTGATATTCATTGTATGATCATATACTGTTATGATCAGATTCTCATTCCTTTATTATAAAGATTATTTTTATATGTCTCCATTGATTACAATTACTGATAATTTGATCTCACCCCTTTTTATTTTTCAATTTCTAGGTTATAATGATATATATTTCGTAATTATTGGTATGTGAAGAGAGATAGTCTTGTACAATATTGTGAGAGATTATATTGTTCTCTCATATAGCAGTGTTTATGATTCCATGTTCCCAAAAGAACTAAACTAGTATAGTCATTGGGTGTTTATTTATTTATAGTTTAATGAATTCCGAAAAAATTATATTATTCCTATTTATAAAAAGACAGAGTCCATAAGTTTGTTTTCAATGAAATGGTTCTATAAAACAATAGGAACTATAATGAGAATAATTTAGTGAGATACATATCAATAATTATATGGATATGTGTCGGGTTGTCTCTAAGGATATTTTATATGTTTAGTAACTATTTATAAAAATGTATTAGAATATTACTAATGGATAGAGAGGGTGGTCTCCATAGAATACATCACATTCTAGAAATAATAAGTGAAAAATGTTATAGCCCAGATTTACATAGGAGTAAAAACTATGAAAAAGTGCATCCAGCCTAACTAAAGCGTAACATGGTACATGAGAATGATATTTTCCAAACAACTTTTTCCAAATTCCCAGTAATTTTTTTGGGAATTAAAAAACTCTTCAAAAACCAACACGAAGGATTTAAAAATAAATTTTATATGAATAACCTTGTATAAACATAAGGTTTAATAGGTAAAATGATATTGTTTAATTATTTCAGCATCATATAAGTAATTTTTCATGATTATTTTTTTCTCATCTGTGCTAATTGTCTCTCACACTATGGTTTATATTGTTAATAAATAGAGATAAATATGATGAATGGGGTTGCCATTGAATGGTTCTGATGTAGAAATTATGGCAATGATAAAATTTATTTTCAAAGTGGAAATATCATGAAGATAGGTCCATGGGTATTGGTTATACTATTGAAGTTAAAGGGATGACAAGCGAAATGTGGAAGCTATGAAATGTTCTTATAATATTATTTATATTAAATATAAGAAGCATGATTACATTTAGTTTGAGGTAGATTAATAAAAGATTCATATTTCATGTTGATTAAAAGGGGTATTAAGGGACAAGAAGATGATGCTTGATTAAGGGTTTATGAATAAAGATGGATAATTAATGATTATATGTTTTGGAATTAAAATATTATGTAATATGAATAATAAATTACATATCAAATTTCAGTATAAGTGTTTCATGAAGAGTTTTAATCGATATTTATAATGGTGATTTTGAGGCAGAATTGTGATTTCATGGAAAACTGATATTTATATTACGTGAAGGAACCCCTTAATTTTATTTTTCATTTTTTGCGATAATGATTTTGGATAAAGATATGTTGGATGATACTCATTAACTAAGAACTGATAATTGATTTCTTTGTAAATATATTAGTAGTTATTAGTGATGAAGTTTAAAACACCTGGGATATTAGGAATATATCCAGTAATCATTACTAGTAAGATGAGATTCAAGACATATGGTAATGCAAATTCATCCCACGATTAATTTTCGTACGATACATTCCATATTCAGAACTCACTTAATTTTGTTGTTTCTATATTTCCCTTGACATGATGTATCATGATTTTACTTTTTTAATGATAAATAATGGTTTAAATTTATTTAATTCTCTCATTAGGATCATGATTCTAATGTTACTCATTTATGAGGGGTATTCTTATCATACTTTTATTTTTTATAATCAAACCTCGTTCACCACATATTTCTTATATGTGGTGTGTGTAATTTCAATCGTTGTATTGTATGATTTGGATAAAAGATTTTTTTTTTCTTTTTACTTATCTGTTTGGTTATATTTGTTGCGTGTGGTTTATGTTTCAAATGTAGACAAATTAGTATGGTTATCTTGTCATAGTTTTCCTTCATTGAGAAACATTCCATGTTTTGAACCTATATTTTTCTATGATGTGTATATAATAAAATTTAAAATTTAAATAATTAATATCCCTACATTCTAGGTATTTTATGATTCATTAAATTTTATATTATAATATAGGGTGTAGAACACAATGTTTTAATGTGGAGATATTTTGTAGATATAGTGTTAACATTTATCGAGATTATTTATGATTATGCTACCTTTGATGAAATCATATCATCCATCACTCAATAGAGATAATAAATTTTCCTTGTCTCTATATATTCATTAAATATTCATTTATTGGTACCATTTTCCCACTTTTTTCTAAAATATTATTAAGAATTTGTTTCTATGAAAGATTAACATTACCTCTATATTCCATCAGAAATCAGTGTATATTAAAAATAATTATTTTTCAAAATAGGTTCGAGAATAATTTTAATGATTTATCTATAATTTTATATATTTAATAAAATAAATAGGTTTCCTAAATTTTTTAAATATTATGTTATAATTTTTCAAGGAAATGTTTAATTAAAATTATTTCAATATTATTTTATATTTTTTAAATTAAAAAGGTTTTGAAAATGATTTTAAGAGTTATTTAACGGTTTTCAAGGTATTTTCCTAAAAAAATGTATAAAAATGTTTTTTTATACTAGAAATAATTTCTAACATAACAATTGATATTTTCTCAGAGAATTGTTTTTAAAACATATTTTTAAATTATTTTCTTTATATGATGACATCCATTGATATTAGTCATGTATTTCCAATAAAAGATCTCATGATTCCTTTAATATAATATCTATGATACATTTATCTTTAGTTGGAATGATGTTTATGAAATCATGTTCATTATTCTTCAATATTATATTTTTGACACGTATTTATCTTACACATATTATATACTTATGGAACCATTAAGCTTCAAGGAACTATACCATGATAAATTCTTATGAAACATGCTTCCATTGATGGGTTATTATAGGATGAAAAGATTATGAATCCTGTATATTTTCCATATTTTATTATATGATTAAATTTTTTAGATACACTATTAATTTCACATTTTATTGTATGATGTTTGTGAAACCCATATCATTCTATGTGTCATGATATAATCCATATTTTGTTATCTTATAGAGAATGTATGTATTATTTTGATTTTTGATCGGTGGGACCAATATATACTTACAATGAATTGTTTAATGATAAATATTCTATGGAAATAATAGGTTACATGGGATGAAATACCAACCATAAAACAAGAAGTCGTATTAATCCTTAAACAAGAGGGTACAAGTGGGCATCCTAAACTAGAATATATAGGGTAGAGGGGGCTTCCCAAGCCTGAAATAATAGGGAATATTAATCCCAATAAAATAAGGTGTATGGTAGGGAATATTTACACTAAAATAAGAGGGAATAACATGCATGAAACAAGATGTCACACAGGATCTCATCCCATGCCACAAATAAGTGACCCATATAATCTCAAAACATGGGGTATATAGGAGGGAATCCAAAGCCAGAAACAAGAGGTTAAATAAGAGGGAATATCAAGTCCGAATTTGTTATAAATTTTATTCACTTATGGCTTATATGTTATGAATTTATTGACATATATCCTTCAAATAGGGAATTTTATTTTTATACGATCCCCACAAGTTCCATAACTAATTCCTCCATGCATCCTGATATTGAATCCCTTATTATTCCAGGATATGAACTGCAAATATTTATCTCATGATTCATATTAATGTCATAAGATATGTATGGTATGACTATATAATTTTATGATCACATTATCATACCATGTCACTTTTGTTTATTCTTATATATATACCTGGTTTACCATTAATGAGCATCAGATCTCACCCCTTTTTATATTTCCTTTCCCTTTTTATGAAGATATATTTTATGTATGATATTTTACAGAAGGGAGATAGTCAAGGAGAACCTAGTGTGATATTATGTTTCTAATTAATATACTATTGTTTAGGTTTTCATGTTTCCATGATTTAAATGGACTATACTAATACGGTATGTGGGCGTCTATTTGTGTAATCTTTTAAGTATAATGAAAAATTGGTGTAACATATATGTGTTGAAAACAAGGGTCGCTATAAATTTTTAGATAAAAAAATTATAATATATTTGTTATAGATAATTTATTTTTCTAGATAACGTATATATACATAATATTAATTAATTAAAAAAGTCGTTTCTGATGAAAGAATAACACCAAAATAATCTAAATGATTATCATTATCATTTTATATAACGAATAAACATCACATATGGAAACATAATACCCATTAATTTTATAGAAACTCATTAATGACATATAATTTCTTATATAGAAACCTATTCTCATTTTAAATTATCTCACATACTTGTAAAGAAGTGATCTAGTTGTGAAAAACTAAGAAATTATTGCTCCCAGAATGATGATATTGAATCCCATTACTCAAAAAATTGAAATAAATGAATATTATAAATTTATAAAAAATTATAATAAATTTACAAGGGGTTATGAATTAATTGATTGATTGATTCAACCTGATTACCTTGGACAATAAGATCAAATGTAGAACAATTCCATGTATAAGGTGTGTGATTCTCACTGAACCTCCATTTTTCTATCTGGATAGACCTATTATCTCATTACCGAACTGTTAGTATTTTTATTTCTATATATTTATTCCAATTTCTATTTATATGTTTCAAAATCATGTGTCCATATAAGTTCGTCCTTTTTGGTGGGGAGATACATCTTTTAAAAGGTTCCCTTTACAATTCTTTTTGATTAGTAAAGGGAACATCCTAATTTCATATCAATTTTCAAGTTCACTCCCTAATCCATTTGAAGAGGAAAATATTTTAATATTGACAATAATTTTCTCATGAAAATCAATATTGGTTTATTTCTAGGTGTATAAAAATATTTATTCCATTTTTACATTCTACATAATCATCAAATTTATTCCATAAATCACACTAAAATGTTTTATTTCTATTGTTTCATAAAACCCATTTTTACATGTTTGAAATCACTTATCATGATTTATGGAAATTTAAATATATGAAAGTCCATGAATAATTTAAATCCATTATTTCTAGGATAGAATTATGGTAATCCATTTTGGTATAGTTTTTATATGATTATTATACCTAGTTATTGCTAGGGGTGTCCCCTTTGATTCTGATTGATTTATTAAGTATGATTCTTCATATGGAACACATATTCATGAAAATGATATGATGGGAGAGAAATAATATATAACCAAATAAATTTGTAATTTTTACTATCGGGAGATTTGATGTGAAATGCTGTTGGTGGCTTCCAATGAATCATGCTCCTCTAGGATCAATGGCCATGGCAGTTAACCTAACTCATGTTTATGTAGTGTTGTATATTGTTGAAACAATTTTTTGATTCAATGGTTAAATGATTTCGTGTTAAATATTTTATGACTATATATATTTATTCAGGTTATAATCCTTTATATGTCATTTTTATGCCCTCTAACCCATGTTATATGAATTATCCTTATGATTATTCCATTAAAAGGATTTTTATTGCATCCCATTTTTCATTTATTCTCCAAGATATCTTATGCATATTTAACTGCCAAAATGAAGTTTGGATCTCATTATGGTGATTAAATAAAAGATGTTTTTTTTGGTTTCATTATTTCTAATTATGTATCTAATATTCAAAATACATTAGACTATTTCATCTTTTCCTTTTATATGGTGGTTAGTTATACATAAAATCAAGAAATATTATGTGTAAATGTATAGGGATATTATAGTCGGTATTATATAATGGACTAGTAATTTTTGGATATTAGGTCTTTGTAAAATTATTAATAATAATATGGAATGTTCTATCACCATGTATAACCTATTTTGGAACATAATAATCACAATCTAGATATGAAATTCATCAATAAGTTTATCCATATATTTTGAAAATGATAAATTTATATTCTTATTGGATACGTTTTCAAGACACCTAATTGAAATTTATTTTTGATAGTTTTTGTCCAGAATTACAAGAAAATCATCCAATAATCAATGCGATAGAAAATGTGACAATAGACATAATGAAAATCCAAATATGATTGGAATGGGAGAAATTTTTTTATGATAGTAGTTTCTCAAATGAATCATGTTATGAATAATAACTTGAAACATATGTAACTCCCTCACACTTCTAAAAAATTATCATTTTGGTAGAATATATTATTCTAGAAAGGACTAAAATGATTACTGAATATTCTTATCCCATCCTCACAGAAAAAATAATTAACCCCATTGAAAACATATTCTCTATACACTAGTGCTCAGAATAAGATAATTTTGAGAAACTGATCTATTGATTTTATTGGTAAGCTGATCAGTGCTAGAAACTGATAAAGAATATGATTTCCGAGGATTATATTTATTCCATTGATTTGGAGTCATTCATGAAAATATCTTTTTATAAATATTTTCCAGCCATAATCCATCTCAAGAGGAGAAGATACATCTCTAGAATGAGGAAGAAGGATTAAAAATATATCGGGGTGTGTGAAGCAAACATCACAGGGCTTACAAAAAAGCCTCTAACTTTTTATGGAACCCCAAAATAAAGGTGGATTGTTTATTTAGATTTATAAACCCATTTCAAATGATATCAGCAGAGATTCTAGACTTTAACATCTATGAGGATATTTTTTTAATGTTCCATTAATGTTGAATTGGAGATCAGATACTCCATGTAGTGTCACGGGCCTAGTGATAAAACACAGAAAATAGAGTTTATAATGAGTGGATAAGAGGATAAATCTGATGATGGAAGAAAATCCAACATCGAACATATCATATTTTTTGTAAGAATCCTCAAGGGATTCTCCTAAAGTAAATAGAAAATGATTCAAATGTGTAATATTGGTGCAACAAGAAAATAAATAATGAAGGTACATGGATAATCCCAATAATGTGGAAGAAAAATAGAGGGTTATGATAAAAATTAATCATATAGTTTAGTGTTTCAACTACAGATAACATGTGTATTAAGTGATACATTTCCCAACGTGAAGGGTTGTTGGATTAAATCAACAACAACAATCCTAAAAAAATAATGAATTGGAAAATAATATCACTACTATTGATATTGATATTAAAAAGTATTCCATGATAGATATACTACATATTCATTAAATAATTTTAAAAATACTATTTTATTATAGTTCTATGAATTATTTTATATAATCCATGAATAGTAGAACTATTCATATTATAACTCAAAATAAGAGTTTGACTTATCTATAATAATAAAAAATATAGAGATTAATGCATCCAACGTATAAAACTTATCTGTAATTAATGTTTGTGGACTAAACCTATAATATCACATTTTCTATCTTCTATTGGTGTAGTTTGATGCTATAATGGGCTTGTATTAGGAATATTTATTTAAATACAACATCAACTATCAGGAAAGGGTGGTCACTCTTCACATCCTTAAGCATCCTATAATTCTATAAATGATTATTGAGGAGGATAAATCTCTATCAAAACAATCTTATCAAGTATGGATATTATTTAATTATAATAATTAATATATATCTCAAATGATTCTTAAACATAGAAGAATCATTCTAAAAGAAATGCCTATTTTGATGAAATATACTACCGTGTTCCTTGAAAAATTGTCTCATCTTCCTCCAAATCAAGATATTGAGTTCTAAATTGATCTTATTCATGTATCTATACCTATATAAATAAATAATCCTTTAGAATGACTAATTTTGAACTATTAAATCTAAATTAAAAGTTATAGCATCATTTGGACAAGGGTTTTATTCGCCTTTGTACTTTACAATGTGGTACACCAGTCCTCTTCTTCAAGAAGAAGGATTTATCAATGTGCCTCTACATTGATTATCATAAGCTCACTAAAATCATAATAAAAAACATGTATCCCCTTCAATGGATATATGTGTTTTTTGATAAACTATTATGGTATAATACTTTCACTATAGTGGACTTTGGGTCACGATATCACCAATTAAAGGTGCATAAGGATGATATTCTGATGACAAAATAACAAATGAGGCATGTACATTTTGAGTTCACAATTATTCACATCATAATCAATAATTCTAAAATAATTTTTATGGAGTTAAAATAATATAATATTTTGAGACTCTCTTGTTAATTTTTTGCTACTACTTATTGATGATATTTTGATATACTCCAAAAAATAGTGGAAAACATATATCATTTAAATACAATACTTCAGAAATTAATGTGGGATAAACTATTCGAAATGTCAAATAAATGGTAGTTATCGATAGAGGATGCATCATCTTTGGAGAATGTCTTCACTAGTAAGGGAATATATGTGGACCCATCTAAGGAAAAGGAAATCATATATTGGCCCCAATAAATATTTGCAATGGAGATTTGTAGATTCGTCTCTCTAGAGGTGTATTACTGATGACTTTTGAAGAACATATAACTATCTTAAAACCCAATAACCAATATGAATTATAAGGGAGTGATGTTGTTCTAAACTCGATAATTTAAGGATAGTATCATAGTGATGAAAAAATGTATTGTTATTATATAAGTGCTCAGACTATCGAATTGTAGAGGACTATTAGTGGTGTACAAAGATGGTTAAAATAATTGATTAGGATGTTTACTATTGAAAAATGAGAATCTGAAGGACTACGCCTAAATGAATTTGAAAATTCATGAGAAATATTATCCCACATATGATCTCGAGTTGGTGATTGTGATATTTGGATTGAATATATAGCGGAATTATCTACATTGGGAAAAGTATGACAAATATAATGATTATAAAAGAGAAAAATATATATTAACAAAGTGGTAGATTAATATGTGTCAATATACATTTTTATCTATGATCAGTACACTATTATCCCAATAATGAAAATATCGTGGGGGATACTCTATATAGGATGGATCTGTAATCGTTTTCATTGATGAGAAGTGATGTGGATATAGTCTTCATATATTTACAAAGGATGAACAAGGGGATAATTAAGGATGTAATATATTCAATCCTATATCAAGTATGATGTATTTATAGAAATATAGAAAACTAAATAAATTGAAAATTAATTTGACATTAGGATTATTAATGTGACTATTCAGAATAGTAAATCAGCCAATACAATAGTTACCACACCTATGAAAATACAAATAAAATTTTGATATATTATTAATGAAAATAATATATATATATATATATATATCTTCAAATAATTAATTAAATTTTTTAAATATGATAAATATGATGTCGATATTTTTATAAGTCATAAATATTTACCTACATATTTTTTTATTAATAAAATGATTAAAAATAAAATTTATTTTCTTAAAATAGATTTATAAATTAATATTTCGTTTTCATATGATTTAATAATAATTTTAGGAGACCTTAATTAATTTTCAAGTTGTTATAAAATCATTTATAATTTTAATATTATAAATTTATTGAATAAATAATTATTTTAATTAAATTTTAATTTCATCATATTTAAAAAATTATTTTCATTAAATGGTGTCTATTTTGGAATTCTACTTTCCGATAAAAGGTTTGGGTGATTTTTTATTTTTCTAAGTTAGTTTACTTGTTTTGAATAATGAAATACAATAATTTACAGTATAAGCTAATAACACAAAATTATATGTCACAGATGATGTTTGAAAGATGGAAGAACCAATAAATAGTACTCAGATTCACTAGTAATTGATTTTAGTCAAAATAAATGACACCATTCATTTACCTGATCCAAAATAATAAAAAAAATTAATAAATTTAAAAAACACCCCACTCCTACACTATAATTACCACCCCTCATCACCTCATCCTCACACACATAAAATTCAACAAATGTTCTCAAATTTCATCCTAATACTCTTTACATGTACCTCTCCCATGTCTAGTTGAATTTATCCTTAACTAAAAATGAAACATGATTCCCCTAAATAGGATCGAATGGAGATCAATTCAAAAGGTGAAAACTTCATTCCCTGTCTTTAAATTTAATTACCATTTAATTCATTATTATACTCTACACAACTCCATATCTAGGGTGGCATGATAACAAATGTATCATTTTTATATGATAATATTATCATATTAATAGAAAAACCCAAAAAATATTTCATTTCTTTTTGACTTTTTTTCTTAAAATGATAACATCAGCCTTTATGTGTTGATCTATCATATTCAACAGTGACAAGATTACAATTTCCATTATTGCCTTCCAGGATTTTCATAAAACGATTTTTATTTTTATAATTAATGATAATAAATTTATAAAATATTATTTGATGTATGTAACATGTAAATATCTATATATATATATTAAATGTTAATATAACAATACTAGATCGTGATTGTCCAAAATTTTCAAAATAATCTGAAATATTATCATTAACGTTTTATCTAATTAATCAGCCTCCCATCTAGAAAAGTACTAACATAAAATACCATTTATTGTTATTTACATTCATTAATAAAATAATTTCTCAATTATGGACAACTATTCTCTTTTTACATGATTTTACATACATTTATATAAGTGAACCATTATAGAAAACCAAGTAATCAAACTCTACTAGAAGGATGGAATTTAATCTCATTACAAGTAAAAGGGACAATAACGTACTTAATAAAATTTTAATAAATAAAATACATTTATAATAGTTTTTGAATGAATTAGTTAATTGATTTAATTTGATTACCCATGAAATTAAAATCCAGTGAAGAAATTATTCATACATATGGTAACTAATCCTCCATGAACCTCCGTTTTTCATTCATGATGCATTTACTCTCTCTATGAACCAATGTAATTCTTCTTTATTTTTATATAATACTTATAAAATCTATTTATATATTACATAATAACATATCTATATTAGTTAATCCTTAATTGATGTGGAAATAAATGAATTGTAAATATTTTATTCCCAATTGTTCTAGATAAGAAATCCTAGTTAAAGGTAACCTCCAAATTTATTAACCATCATTATGTTAAGACAATAATATATTCAGATGAACAATAAAATTTTATAAATCACTAATTTTATAATGAAAAATAATCATGGTTCACTTATGGTTTTCTAAAAACAATTTTGCCTTTTCTGTTTTATAGAAACATGAAAATTTCCCCTCAAACCACACTAAAATTATTTATTTCAAAATATTCATAAAAATTATTATTAAACTTTGGACATCACATATCATTATCTATGAATATATTCCCTTACTAAATACCATGTATAACTTGAATACATTCATTCATGGACAAAATTATGATATTCTCTACTGTTAGTCCTTTTGACATGATTATGATACCCAATTCATTCCATGGGTAACCATTTTGTTTATAATTGAATTCATTTGTCTGATTCTTCATGTTGCACAAATATTCATTAACATGTAATTATGGGGGTTCTCAAGTATAAATATAATTAATTTGGTAATGTTTATTCTCTTGATACCTTATATGTAATGGTCTTGGGGGTTACCCTTAACTCATGCTCTTCCATGTGAAATGGTCATGGTGGTTATACTTGACCCATGGTTATTCCATTTTTTATGTTGTTTCCACATTTCTATGATCCCATGATTAAATTAATCAATGATCTATATGTTATGTTTCCATATTTTTTTCTTGTTACAGTCCTTTTTATGTTATAATTTTATTCTTTCTATCCAATGTGTTATTCAATAGTCATATGATTATTCACATATTGGGATTTTTTGTTCATCCTTATGTTCATGTGTTCCCCAAGTTACCTTATGTTGATGTTTGATCCAAAAGGGATATAAGAGATAGTTATGGAATTTAAATATAATATTTTTTTATTAATGTTTCATGCTTTATATTTATGTTTCTATTATTCTGATGACATTATACTATAAAATCCGTGACAAGTATTTGATTGTTATATATTCTAAAAATCATGTAATAATATGTCTAAAAGGCAAGGGACATTATAAATTATATTCTAAAATATTTTATGAGGGGTGTTAGATCTTCAATCGTCAAATAAATCTAAACTTATTGTTTTAGATATCAGAGATTTCCACCTCACATTGGTGGAAAACATATTCATGTTTTAAGTTTTATTATTATGATCCATATAATGCAAAAATATTTTTTTGGAATCCTTACATGATAAAGATGAATTTATTTTGAAATTTTGGAAAAAATATTCTTCTTCTATATAGATAACATCATTTATGGTAACACATATATAAATAATGGCGATTCTATGATGGGTTACATGAAATATGTAATGGAAATCAACAATGATGTTTTTTCACATGACTAAAACAAAAACCAACATAGAATCACATCTTAGACCATTTAAATAAAAAATATTGAATAATTTTCATAAAGTTGGATATTTAGATTCCTTTGACGTGAATCCTCATACACTATGTCTTGAATTATTACAAGGAAAACTGACCAAGACCCTATTTGCTGGGAATTGTGAAATGCCTAAAAAGATTCTTGAATTAGTTTATAACAATGTGTGGACCATTTCATGTCCAATAAATTGGTGGGTACTCATTCTTAAAAAGTTTAACATTTGATTTTAGTTTATATGGATATGTCTACATAATTATTTAAAATTTATATTATTTTGTAAAATTAAAGGAATACAAAAATGTATTTGATGATGAACATGGTATGAAGATTGAGAAACTCTACCAATACCATAGTGTAGAAAATATTAATCAATAATTCATTTATTATTAATTAGAGTTCATGATATTATTTTTAACATAATCCTCTATAAAAACCTCATTATAGTGGTTTAAGTGAGAGGCATAATTGGTAATTGTTAGAAATTGTGACTTCGATGATGAGTTTGGCATGTATTAAATTAGCATTTTGGGGGTATGAATTATAAATAAAAACATTAATACTAAAATGAGTGGAATATAATGAAATAAATGGTATTTAATAACAATTAGGTAATGGAAGGATAACAATGTTGTCTTAGTTACATGTGTTGGTTTTTTAATAGTTTCATAAGGCCTCTTCATGTAAAAATCCAACACCCTAATGCACAATGTGAATATTTATTGGATATCCAAAATAAACAATGGTATGCACACTTTAAAATCATTTTGATACTTTTTTTTTACATCCCGCATTTCAAGAGTTAAGTCTTATATATATAATATATAGTATGTGTGAGATAGAAATTGATTAAGTCCCTAGTTAAGATACGCAAGATTTTGAAAATAAACAAATTCCCAAATTCAATGTGGAAAATTAAAATGTACCAGTGTCACATGTATTGATGTTTTTCAAAATAAAGGAAGCATGTGATGGGTCAATCTGAAATTGACTTATTGTCATGGTTGTTGACCAATACAATATTTACACTATGATTACTACCATGATCAATATAATTGATTAAAATAAAAAATATAATGGATATAATGTTTGAACCTCAGACATGATAATTTTATATTATTTATATTTAATTTAGTAAATTAACTAATTACATTATAAAAATTAGCTCTTCATTTATGGATCTAAAAATATATCTACATTATACAACCATTTTAATGAATAAATTAAGAAAAAATTCCCTCAATCCGAGATCCACACATGTTCCACATTTATCTTATTGTCTCTATAGTAATAATTCAGTACTAGCATGGAGGAGCCTATCTGTTGGGATGTTTTCCACTCATCTCCATGAGATTCCCTGCCAAAACATTTACTTTGAACTCTTTAGACTCGAGAGTGGGAGGTGGATGAAGAATTCTGTTTGTTCATGGGAGTGTTCTTGGTGTGGGAGCTCTCTCGGGATTGAGTGGATTCCCTCTAGTAATCATTATGAACCAAAAAATGAATTATTTTCATTTAATGTAATGATAATTGGGTTTATATACCAGTAAGTTTAGAGAAAAGGTACTTTCACAAGTTCTACATATTATTTATTAAATCCATGTGAAACCTCCTATGAATAATAATAATAATATTTTTATTATTTCGTGTCATGTAAAATACATGTGATTTAAAAATAAATATTATTTATTAAAATTATATTCAATATATATTATTTCTCACCGGACCACTATACATGGAACTCAAATTCGTTACAATATTTATCGGGCATTGAATTATGTATATTTATTTATTTAATAAACACCCCGTTATAATTCTTCTCTAAATAAATAAATATTATTATCCCTAAATAAAAAATAAATATTCATAAAATATCCCACTCACATAATATTTTATCGAATAACTACTAACAGAATATATTCAATCTAGAAAATATGAATAATTATTAGGCCATATGTTGGAAGAATATTTATTCAACTTGTAAAAAAATATATAATATTATATTATTTAATTGATATTCTGGATACTTTAATCATCGATTCTCTTGGCCTCTTATGGGAATTAGTTTTAGTAGATAAAGGTTCATGGTTATCACCCGGAAACACACCATGGAACCCATAGAAAATGAATTTGATGTCACAAAGACCTAATACATCAAAAAAAATCATGGTTGTGTAAGATAAACCTTTTATATTGATATCTCTAATAAATAACGTTTCATACTGGTGTCATCAACCTATGTGCTCGATTTCAATTTCTGTTACATTACAGAAACCAAACTTCTAACAGCACGCAGATTTTCAAATAATTGAGATATATAATTTAATGAACAAAACACTGAGTCTCCATAAAAGAGAACATTTATATTATTATTATTTATAGTAAACAGTTATAATGAAAATGTTAAACATGATAATGTTAAAAGTAATAACTACTATTAAATTTAATTTAAAATGGTTTAACATAAATAAATCATATTTCTAATGATATATATATATATATATATTTAAAATAAAATGAAATTTTTAAAAATTATCTTATGGTGAATTGTACATATTTTTATGAGAAGGTAATTTTTTTTGAAAAATGAAAAATACTTCATTTTATTTAAAAATATTGTATTTTTAATAAATAATTATTATACGTGAATTTTATTTTTATAATCAAAATATATAATTTATAAATATATAAACCCAATGATTATTGAAGGAATAATTTTTTGAGAATTTTTTATATAATGGCTTATTAAATTTTTGAGCGTTCTTTTTCCCACCTTCTCACCACACCATCATGGTTAGCATTAATTAATATTTTTATTCTTTTTAGAATTTAATTTAAAAAAATGTACATACAGATTTGTTATTAGTAATATATTTAGAGTCTAATAAGTTCATCTTAATTTTTTTGGTAAATATTATGTTGACCCTTTGAATAGTAATGTTACCCTTATGAATAATAATATGACCAAATGAATATTATCTGTGCCCATGAAAATATAATTAAAATTATGTATCTTATAAATGAAGTCATGATATAATTATATTATCGTATAATTAAATGAATAATTTAAAAAATATTATTTATATTTTGGTATTTTGGAATGTCATAAATAATTAATTTCGTGTTTGTAATTACTAAGATGAAATAAATGAAAATTTATTTTCATAAAATGTATTCTTAAATTAATATTCAATTGTCTAGTGATTTTTGGTCAATTTTATGACACATCAATTAAACATTAAAAGTGTTATAAAATCATTTATAATTATAAAATCTGTATTTTTCGAGTAAATGATTATTTTAATTAAAAATTAAATTTATCTTATTTAAAAAATTATTTTAATAAAATGGATTTCATTTTTGAATAATACAAGTCCAGAAATGGTTATAGTAATTTTTTTTGGATTTTTAAAAAATTTGTATTTTTTTTGAATAATAAAATATGTTAATTTGAAATAAATGTTAAATACATGAATTATTGAGACATAGGTGATGTATAGTTATTTTATGAAAGTAATATTTTAATATACATAATTATTTAATTATGTTTGGTTTCAATTCTCATAATATACATTTCTGTTAGATGAAATAATAAACCAATGATAAGATATTCAAAAAACACCATGCTCCTCTAATAATAATACCACCCCTTCACAACATACCTTACATTAATTGATCCTTATCTAATTTTTATCCAATAAACATCCCAATACCCCTTTTCATACCCATGATCTCATGGCCTCATCAAAATACCAAAAAATTACCTTTAAGGAGGTTTGCAATAAGGAGAATTACAGAGATAAAAATAGCATTTCTTTTGATTTAGATTCCTTGAAATTTATTTTTTTTATAATTATTCAATCACATACCCTATAAAAACAATCTTTATTACTCCAATATAATTTATATATTGTAACTATATCACGATACTGGAATAACCCATATTAAATATCCTTCTCATATCACATTTATTCTAAAAATTGAAATGTCATCAATGATTGTTTATTTGTGACCATTAAGGATGATAAGTTTTCATATTACATTACCTTAAACAAGTCTATAATACCTCATTATTGATTTAATTTTTTTATTACTTTTTCATGTGTGATATTCTTCATTTCACGTAACATTGAAAACACATTATTTTATATTAAAGAACATTATAAGGATTTTTTTATACGCAACAAAAAGTTAATTGTGTAGTACAAAAAAAATAACATTCTATACACAAAACGCATAGGATAGATGCAACATTCCATACATCATACAAAATGTCGACTTATCATATGAAACACACAAAACCTAACATAGCATACGTGACATTCAACACTGATGTTTTTATGAACCATCATTTCACTATTATAACTATAACAATGGAAATATAATATCCTACAAATTCAACATAGTAATATAAAATGAAATAACTATTGATTAAATATTGATTATAATTGTTTTATTGAAATAAAACATATTTATAAAGAATGAATTAATTATTTGTATAGTCCTTATTTATTAAAAATTTTATTTTCTCAAATGAAGTACCTTTCATGTCCATATATGAAAAATAATAAAATTAATTTGAGACACATCTTAAAATTGAAAATGATAATTTAAAATTCATTTTTTAATTTAAAATTCATTATTCATCCTAAGGTGATTATTTTTTTATTCATTACGGTAAACATAATTTCTTCAAGAATAATGAAAAATACTGCATTTCAGTTACTAACTACCTTTTCATTTATATATTTACTAATATAAAATTATACATTATTATGTTTTAAGGAAACATTATAATAATTATTTATATATTAATACCATTTATGTAATTATAATAATTTTCACATGAAAAATTATTATAAAAACACAACAGAATTTTAAACATTTATCTACTTTAGAAATCAGTTATTTCATCCCATCTACGAGATTATCATTAATATTAATTTTTTCTAATATATGAACTGAATCTAAAAAAACTAACATACACTAATTTAGTTAGAATAATATTTATATTATAATTCCTTCATGTTTATTTTTTGTAACAAATGAATAGTAAAGGTGATTAAAATAAATCACACCGATTAAGGTCAAATTAATTTTAATTAGGGACTAAAACGCAATATTTTGGTTCCAATTGACCAATCCACTTGTCAAAAACCCATTGGATGTCAATTTTTAGTCATTAACCATTCCATTAATTATTTATGTTTGGTAGATATGACTTGTTTATGTAATAAATTGTGTTCACCGAACAATTTTTAAAAAATTCAATGTGATTGCATTTTCTTCCCTGTAATGACCTCTATCTCTCCCCCAGCATCAAACCTCAAAGATTAATTAGGTTCATACATTATCTGATAAATACATTTATCAATATCCAAACCTTATTCCTAGAGGCATATCCCTAGAATTAAATCAATCCATGGTATCCATTTGGAATAATCCAAAAGGATTTACCTGATTATGAGGAAAATTCTTCTCTCAGTCACCAATATTTCATTATACTCATCAACACAAAAAGAATATTAATTAAATGATTTTATATCTAAACATGTATCTACAATATACTATGACATTTTTATTCTATTTTTATACATACACAAAACATTCATCCATCTAATGGGTAAATAACATATTGTTTATGTGTACAATGAACTACCACCTCTCTAAACGAGGGACATTCATTTTACATTTGTCGTATCTCATTGTGGAAATTATGAGGGAAACATTATTTATATAATAAATATATTATATTTTATATGTTTTTAAATTATTTATTCCTTTTTTCAGTCATATCTTATTTATTTTCTATTTTTTCAATATGATAATATTTTTCATGGATGTGTCGACTACCAACCCCTCAAAGTGATATGATTTATTCATACAGTAAATGAATTCAATTAAGTATGATTTATGGGAATTTAAATGATATGTATGGCATAAAAATATAATTCAATAATGATATATATATACCCATGTGTCTTTTATTATCATTATTTCAATAAAAAAAATTAAATTTTAATGACATTCATGCATAGGTACAGAGTACCGTGTGTATGAATTGAGTATGTCATTTTAACACTTATATAATATATATATTATTATAATAAAAATACAATGTATTTTTATGATATTTATATCAATTTTTAGATTCTGGAAGTCATGATATATGTATAAGGACCTAATATATAACAAATGAAGACATATGCGATGAATAAACAGAATATTACACGAAGTGAAACCATAACAGTAGATTGTGAATAAGTGGGTAATATAAGGTTGTGATACACAAATATATAGTATTATATATAATATTATTATTTGGTAAAATATTTATAAATAATTTTTATTTATTATACATGCTTTTTGAATGTGTACGATGAGATTCAAGAGATAAGGTAATGGGATTTCATCTCATTTTTTATTTATGTGAGATTCATGATATGATTTACATTACTTCATTTTGTATAGTGTCTTTAAGAAACATGAATTTATTTTATTAATACTATAATTAAATTTATTGGTATTCACACATCTATTTTATGATCATTCTTTAAGGGGGATTAAGATACAATGATACCAAATTGGTAAAATAGTTTTTTCTCAATTTTCCGAATTCAGGACTCATGTTGTGTATTTCACCTAACATCATTTTCATGGTGTACATTTTCTAGTTAACATGTTATATCAGGAAATTACATGTTTTCATGATATTATAGAAATCATTTCATTTTCATTTAATAAAATTATTATATTTTCTCACATTACCAATTTATAATAGTTTATTTATTTAATGTCATCACTTTTCAACGTTGTTTATCATTATGATTACATTGATGAAATGTTATGATCCATATCTCAAGAAAATTCATGAATTTTCCCCTCCTATAGTTATTAATAATATATTCATATATTTGTACCATTTATTCCACTAATTGGTATATATTATATTTATTAGAGTGTTGTTTATTGATCCTAACTTTAACCTCAATTCAGTCAAAAATCTAAATTCCTTTATAATTTTGTTTTATTAAAAGAGTTTCCAAGAATATTAAAATATTCTCATATGATCATTGAATTAATTTTTTACAATTTTTTTCCTATTATTTCAAAATAATATTCTTATATCTTTCCAACAAAGAAATTCTTTTATCCATTTTACCAGGAAAATGGAATGTCCTATTTTTCTCATTAGAATGAATTGATTTATAAACCAAAAATAATTTTCATCACTTTATTTATAATTAATGGATAATTCTTTAGATTAATTTTTAAAGGATAATTTCGAAATAAATCAATAGTATTCAATAAAAATTTATAATTATAAAAGTAAATTTTATTTTAAAATGATTCCTTGCTTCTTTTATATTTTTTCAAAGAAAAACAATTTCAATATAATTTCAAGACTCAATTATATGTTCGAAAAGTATTTTCAATGAAATGTTTTCGAAAATATTTCAAGATACAATGAAATGTTTTCATAGATAATTATTTTAAGAGTTTTTCATTCTTATTTTATATGTTATCTAATAAAAATAATTTCAAAAAATTTCCCCGCATTCATTTTATTTTTTCAATGTATTTTTAAAGGAAATGGTTTTGATAATTTATTATGTTTTAAAGAACATTTTTCAATAAAAAAATGATATTTTCATGATCATATATTTTCAAAATATCCTTCCATGTTCTTTTCCTTTTATTTTGACATCATTTTATTTTACTCATGACATTCTTGGAAATATTCCTAATGATCTACTCATATCCTTTATTTAATGGATTATGATTTGATAGAACGATTGATATAGTACAAGTATTCCCTTCATGGGTTATATGATTTTAAAACCGAATTCTTTTCATTGTTTTTTCTTATGAATAAATTATTATTAAACTAATATCTTTTTCTATAGGTTATGATATGATTAAATGGTTTAATATCCATTTCATTTGATGGGATATGATATTATTTTTAATGATTTGGTTCCACATGAATATATGATTTAACTATGAGATGGGTGGAAACAATGTTATCCTCTAATGTGTTGGGTAATGAATTGATGTATATTATCATAATGGGTGAACTAGTTTTAGCCCAAGCATCAAAACAATTTGTTACATCGGTTGTATCCCAATCCAAAATGAAATAGTGTACCCCAATTATAAAAGAAGACTGACACAAATAGGTATATGGGTTGTAGTTGTAACCTAATAGAAAGAGGGTACACATGTTTTGACCTGAGCCTAAAAATCATGATGATAAATGTGCTTTATCCCTAGCCTAAAGGAAGAGGTTACACTAATTTTTATTCCATACCAAATTTAGGTACATGTGTCATAGTACTATCCTACCCTATTATATCGTTATTGGAAGGTATAATTGATGGAAAATTTTCTATTCATATATATATGCAAGAAATTAAAAGTCTTATTCCTCCATTATGATGTCATGTCTCTTGATGTCTATTTCCTTATGATTCATTACCTTTGAAATTCCCACCATTTTCATATAACTCATGTTTATGATATATGATATGAAGGGTATGAAATCCTAATATTGTTATCATGTTCTCATACCCTGTTGTTCATGTATGTGCTTACATGTCATCATTATTTACCCTTACTGAGAATCTAAGTTCACCCCTTCATATGTTTCATTTCCCTATGTAAAGAAGAATGGTCTTAGGAAAACGTACTAAAATTGGAGATTTTTATTAGAGATATTGAGGATTCTTCACCATGATATTTTTTTTCTTTGATTAAAAATACACTAAACTATTATTTTCTTCAAGAATATGTTTTTTTAATGTAGGCAATATCCATAAGAAATGAACTAATAGAAATTTATTCTCAGTCAGTGTCGCTATTGTTGGAATCAATGGAATGTTTTATTCTAACGTTAGAAACTAGGATGAGAAAACATTAGTGACATGAAAAGTTGTATTTGTAAGTATATGTCTTGAGATGTCTATATGGATAAGCATATAGATTAGTAATTGTTTACGAAAATTTGTTGGAATATTGAAAAAGGATAGAGTATGAAATTTACTAGAAATATGTCCATGTAAATATACTATATGTGGGTATGGATATTATAAAATTTAACGTGGTGTAAAAACATTGAAAAGATGATATGGGCAATATTTGGGGTTATCTAGTGCATGATAACGAGCCTTTCTGCATAAATAGTATGACATTCCATGTGGATATACTTTACAAATTAAAAAAATATTCATGAAACATTTTGAAGTATTTATATAGTATTTGGAAATGAATTACATAGGATGATACTATGGTTCCATATATTAAATAAGGTTTCTGGATTTATACATCCTATACATATTTATTTTCATGACTATGTGGCTATGATAAGTAATCATCACACTATTCATCTGGTTTTAGTTAATGGATGGAACTAGAAGGAACATTATTAATATTGAGTGTTATGGAAGATTTGTTGATAAGAGGTCAAGTGGGGAGACCACTAGAGTAATAGATGGTGTGATCATACCTATTCATTTTTCATGAAAAATGTTTAACAATGTCTAATTAAACCAACTCATAAACACCCTAAGGAAAAGAAACAAAGATATCACTGAGTGTTGGCATAATGGATATCATGGATGAAAGAAGATTTATAGTCCATTATGTCAAAAATGTTGACTGAATTACTTAACCAAATTTATTTGAGGGTCAAATAATATGTTTTGACTATGGTAATGAAGGAGACATAAAAAGTGGTTGTAAGGGAAAATGAAGAGTTCTGTTAATGACATCGAAGATAATATTTGCCTCCATTAGTAATGATTGAAGGTTACATGTTATATGTGTTTAATAAATGGTCATTTTTAAACTCAAAGTCTAAGGAGGAATGATCCTAATGATAATCTGGAAGTTGGTACGAGTAATGTTTTCATAGGATATGATGAAATGACTACATAAGAAATGTGAAAAAAGGTATTTTTTTAATAGGATGAGGTAACCATGTTAGTGGAATAAAGATTAAGTAGTCTAATAAATTATTCTATAAAGTTGGATTAAATGATTATGTTATATGAGAGTTGAAATATATATGGATTGTTCAGTTTATGTTTTTCTCTCTGGATTTAGAATAATATTTTTAATGGATCCAATTGAATGGAATAATAATTTAATGGAAAAGTGATTTCAATATTAAACACATGATTATGTTAAAGATAACCCTTAATATGTACCATATGTTTATATATTTTTTATTGGATAATGAAACAAGGGAAATGAATAAGTAAATTGGACTGTACTAATTACATTGGAAATAATTAAGGGCCTATTGACAAGTAGGTCATAATATCATGAACGAAGTTTAATATTTGTTAGATTTAGGTAATATATCATATAATATATGAAATAATGAAGAATAAATTTTTTTCCCAAAAGGATGTATGGTAATACATATTTTTAAAATGTTCTTGGTAAATTTTCCACTAGGTATTCACATGATTTGAATATGACAAATAAGAGAAACTTTTTAATATATGTCGGATCAATGTCGAGATAATTTTGTTACTTTATTTCTATGGTTTTCAATTTATAAATTTTATAAGGGTTTTATGATTAATAGATAAACATTGGATGAAGTCTTTATGCATTGAGTTTGTATTGAAAAACATTGTTAAAAGTCTATTTAGTGATTAATAATATTTCAACTATGTCCATCATTTTTATTTTAGAAATTATACTATTTTGATTTTAGAAATGTAAATATTGTATTTTGGGTTATAATCAATCATGTATAGAAAGGGTGCGGGTCATGAACCCATGATAGAAGGACGATAAGGATTTAAAGCCTTTCATATTCCAACATGATGTCCTACATAATGTGTAATTATTTCTATTGAATAATCATGAGCTTGTACAATTACATTTTATGTTTATAGATTAATGATTTAACCATATTGAATATGAATAATAATTAAAGTGAAATATTTATAATGTCCATTCTTTTATGGGCCTTAAGATATGAATAATGTGTATTTTATAAAATCATTCATCAATGTTAATTTATGGACATAAATTACATTATGTAATGGATGTATTTGAAATTAATAAATCCACAACCAGTGAATTTATTTTCATTTCAAGTGATATATATAGTATGTATATATCTATATATTATTGGTCAGTAAAATTATTAATCAACATTAAGATAATGTTCAATAGAAATTGTTTTTTCCTAATACATTGATTTTTTATGAACCCATGTCATTTTAAATCATTATATATTTATACCATTGAGGCCCTCAAAATTTCTTTGATCATTCACTTGTTTGTGATTGATGAAATCAATCACTCCATATAAATAATCACATTGTTCCTCCATGCCCAATATTCACCACAAATATATTCTCCCCAATATAGAATCCAAATTATATGTTACTTTTGATATCATTTATTGTAACGTCATTCCCTTTTTAAGGGATGTTGTATTAATCATTTTTAAAACATTTATTTCTATGAAAAAAAAACACATGTTCTAAACCATTATTAAACCAGATGAATTTTGAGGGAGAAATTAATTTTAAGGGTGTATAATTCTACACCCCGTGAAATTGTGAATTTTTTTTATTTTGAATTAATATAAACTTTTAAATATTTTGTATTTCATTTAAATCTAAAAATATCATACTTTATATTAAATCAATATGTTTGTCTTGAGTTATATACACCAACATGGTAATCATCAAATACACAAAATATTAATTATAGCTTACTCTACATAAAACACTGAGGTTAGATGTGTATTGGTTTATATTACACACAAAAACAACTTTGTATATGAAACACCCAACACCTATCAAATAATATGTTACATGCTACCATGATGATTCTACAAAATGTCATTTTTCTGCTATAATTATTTAAATGATATAATTATAACATAGTAATTAAAAATATTAATATGAAAAATAACCACTAGTTTTCAAATACTTTTAAAAATGTTTTTATGGAAATAAAACTTAATAATAATGATGTATATAATTTTAGATAAAGACCATATATGTTTAAAAATACAATTTTTTCAAATGAATCACATTTCATTCCCTTATATTAAAATTAATAAAAATAATATAAGACTAATATAGAAATTTAATTGGAAAAAATAAACATTATTTTTTAATATGAAATGATGAAATTGTCTTAGGGTGATGTTTTTGGGATTTTATCAATAAAAATTCATTTTTTATAAATAGTTAAAAATTCTGTATATTAGTTAATGACTGGATTTTAGTTTAAATAACTATTTTTGTAAAATTATGTATAACTTTTTAAGATCACATTAGTCGTTTTATACATATATAAATACAATTTATGTCATTACAAATAATTTCAATTTTAATGTGAATATAAAAACGTAACAATATTTTGCACATTTTCTATATTAGAAATATCTTATTTCGTCTCATCTGTGGGATAAGTATTAACATTAATTTTTCCAATTCGGGGAATATAATTTTGAAAATTTATAATAATACTTTATAATTAGTATAATATTTAAATTTTATTTATATCATGTTTATTTATGACCCAAATGATTAGTAAAAGTGATTAAAATTAATCACATCCATTAAGGTCAAATAAAGATTATTTAGGGATTGAAACATAATCATAGTGGACCATATAACTTATCCACTTGTAAAAAACCCATTTGGTGGAAATATTTATTCCAAAAAACTTACTTTACTGGTTTATTTTTGTTTGGTATGACTTTTTCTGGTAAGAACCCGTGTACACCTTTCATGTTTTCAAATATTCTAAGGGGGTCATTTTCCTTCACTATAAAATCCCACCACCTCTCCCACTTTCTCACACCTATAAAATATATTACAAATAAAATTATATAAATAACTACATTAATCCTTGTATTATCTCATTTGGAAGAATGTAATCCGAGTAATCCTTTTTTCCTGAACCAAAAGGAGTTACGTGATTTAGTGGAAACCTCTTTGATCAAGATCCTTTGATTTATTTTACTTATCCACCCCTACAATATCATAATTGAATGTCTATATAAAAAAGTATATCTAATATACTATGATAGTTTTATGATACATTTTTTACCAATACAAACACTAACATCCATCTAACATGCAACGAAGATTTTATTTATGTGTACGAGGAACAACCGCCTCACTAAACGATTATTCTTCATTTTTTTCTTTAACTAGTCTCTTAGTTAATATTATGATGGAATATCTATTTAAATATTTTATATATTATATTTATTATGTATTTAATATTTTTAGTTAATTTTTAAAACAAACATCTTTTTTAATTTCCATTTTTTAATATAACTATTTAATTAGAAGAAGTGTGGACTACAGCCCCCTCAAAACAACATGATTTCTAAGTACACTACATGGGTTGTATCATGGATGTATTTAGTGAATATATATGATATAATAAATCTATATTAATAATGATATATGTACATAAAAATGTATAATTGTATTAATTTTACTTCCATGCTTTCAACATGTAAATTCAATGGAAATAACATTCATCCGTACATACAGCCTACCGTCTCCAAGAATGATGTATTCCATTTCATTCTTATATATTTTATATATTATAATAAGAAAAATATAATATAAATATATATATAAATGATTATTTTTATATTTATATTAACCTCTATTTTACGTGATATATCTTGAAATCCCTTATTTTAATGATATTTTAATATTCATTTATTTTTATATTATATCATATATAGTATAATAATGTGTTATTAGGTTATATAGGTTTAATGAAACAATCACTAAACCTTTCTGGATTGTTAATGGTTATTCTTCCTTTAAGGAAGTAATATCATCCACATCTTAATAACATTACTTAATTTTATTACGAATTGTCTATTAATGATTTATTCTTATATTGGTACCATTTATTCCACTCTAGGTACGTAATAGAGTTTATAAATAGTTTTTAAGATAGATAGACATTACCCTTTTTTGGTGGAAATATGTGTTCCATTAATATCATGATCTCCAAAATTGTTTTCCAAGAATATTATAATATTCTCAAAAGATCAAAAAAATAAAAGTTTACCTTTTTCCCCAATGTTTTTAATGGAATATTCTGTTATATTTATTAATGATTCATTTTTATAACCTATTTTCTGTGAAAAACGATTATAATTTTTTACATCATATGGAATGTAGGGATTTATCTACCATTAATACATGTATTGTTTATAGTAATTTTTAATGTATAAATATTTAATTTCTTTTGTAAAATATATTTAGAAAGAAATTTTTTTCAAAAGGTTTCCTGGAACTTTTATATGTTTTTTTAAAATATTTATAAAAATGTTTCCATGATTCTTTTATTAGTTTTCAAGGATTTCTGTTTAAAATATTCCAAGATACATTTATAATATTGAAAAGTAATTGAAATAAATTGATTCTCAGGAAAAGTTCACAATCTTTTTTTTATGTTTTCACTGAATGTTATTTTCAATTTGCTGCCATGAATACAGTACATATCTTCAAAAAAATTCTATTCAAGACTCATTTCTATGTATTCAATGTATTTTTTAAGGAAATGGTTTTCAAAAGTATTCATTTTTATAATTAAATTTTTTTCTACGAATGAAGGAAATTTTCCTCAAAACAATGTTCTCAAAATATCCTTCCATGATTTTTTTTCTTCTAATATGACATATCTTGATGTTAATCATGCCATTAAAAGAAATAATCCAAAGGATAAATCCTTATTATTTCATGAATTTTTTTTTGTTTTTATAGAATGATTTATATGACTTTCACGAGTAATATTTTTGTGAACCCCAATTCATTTCATGGGTTATTCTTATGATGAAATCAATATGTAACCAATATATTTTTAGATAGGTTACGATATGAATATATGTTTATAATAATGTTTTCATTTTATTAGTTATGATATGATTCTTTATGATTTTGTTGCACGTGTATTCATTATTTCACTATAATATATGTGGGACCTATATCTCCCTCAAATGCAATAGGCAATGATAAGTTGTACGTAAGCTCAATGGGTACAAGAGTTTTATTCAAAGACCGATAACAAGAAGGTAAAAGGGTTATAGACCAAGACTAAAAGAAATATTGTACACATGATTTAGACGATGCTCAAAATAAGATGATACATGGGTTGTAGCCCAAGCCTAAATGAAATGGGGTACCTGTGTTGTAGTATAATACATAAAATAATAAAGAACATGGGTTTTAACCCAACCTTACAAGTAATTGTGTACATTGGTTATTAGACTAGGTTTTTTTTCTGGTACATGGGTTGTATCCCAAGCCTAATATGTTATAATGGTCTAGGTAGCTATCCTTGACATTAAATTCTCTGTTCTTCTGTATATTAAAAAAATCATATGTCTTATTTCTTTGTTATGAATTCACAGTTCATGATGTTTAATTCATTATGAGTCATGACATATGAACTACCAATATTTATCCCATAAGTCATTTTAATTATATTTGAAGATAAGGTTATTATCACCTAATGAAACATTCACATTCAAATACCCATATTTTTATTTATATAATTACATGTCTCCATTTTTTACACTTACAGAGTGTATATCCTCACCCCATTTTATGGTTCCGTTCCCTATATTAAGGATAATGGTTTTAAGTTGAAGTACTAAAGGTGGAGATATTTATGGGATATGTTGAAGATCATTCACTAGGATAGAATATTTCTTCCATGTTTTCAATGACACTAAAATTTTATGGTCCTCAAGGAATGTATTTTTATAATTTACTAAAGATTCATCTAATATGATATTATATCCATGTATGCTTTTCCTTATTCATTGTAAAGGAAAATAAAAAAATTAATAGTTTATATATGTTGTAAAATTTATTTTAATACTCTATTTATGTTTTGTAACTAACATATTTACACAATACTAAATGATAAAACAAAATTACTTGTTGTGAATTAATTCCTCTAAAATTAATCTAAACAATTATCACTAAAATTTTATCAAATGATTCGTACTCAAATTTGGAAATAAATATTTATATATAACTAATTAAAATTTTGGATGTTCATTATGTTTAAATATTTCTATTTCTCTTGAAATATACCAATTTTACATGATCTATATTACTTATAAATAAGAAATCAAATCATGAAAATGGAGAAAACGAATCCTTTCAAAATATTAAATTAATCACAAGAGATTATCGATAAGGACATACATGAACATAAAAAAACTTTAAAGAATAAAATACATATAGATAAGATTTTGAATATATTAATCAATGGATTAAATTTTATTATCCAATTCATTATTGTAATATTTAGAAGACATTCATACATAAGGTAAGGGTTTTGTTCCCAATCCTTCATTTTCATTTGTGTTCATCTTTCTTCATCGATACAACAATATAATTCATTTTAATATTTATAAAATCACAATTAATTATATGTATACATTAAAAAATCATGTATATAGATCATTTTATCGTTATTTTAAATGAAATACATGTTTTTCAAGGTTCCCATTTCAATTATTACCAAAAAACAAGCATGATTAAAGGTAACATCCAGATTTCTTTCCACCTTTCAACTCAAATCCAAAATATTATTTTTGAGCCATCATTTTTTTATAATATAAAAACATTTTTTGGAAATCTATGTTGGTACATTTCTAGTATTAAAAAAATCATGCCTTTCCCCTTTAAAATATCATTATAATCATACAAAAACCCAAATTAAATGATTTATTTCAAATGTTTCTTAAAAAGTCATTTAACATGAGTTGCCTTCAGGGGGAAAACATTATTCCCATGAATATTACATTAATGTACATAACTTTTATTTTAAGGAATATAAATATTTAAAATATTATTTATTTAAAAATACAAAGGTTTTTGGAAAATAAATCTTCATTACAAATAAAAAAAGGGGTTTCTTATCTCACTTTTAAATATTTTTGATATATGCCTTATTCGCAACTTATTAATTAATTGTGTCAAGTATGTAATAACCATTGATATTTGATATCATGAGTCTTATTAATATCCGGATATTATATATATCATTTAATGTGTACTTTATAGGGATTATGATTTAAAAGTTTCAAAGTGGTATGGGACACATTGGAATGATTATGGACAAATTTACTCAAGAATTTTTCAATGGTATATTATTCAATGTCAAATTTCATTATTTAATATTTTTACTTAATTGTGGATAGTATTTTATGATACTACTAAAAATATGTTATTGATTGGTTTATGATTAGTTTTACCATGGCTGTGCTATTGGATATAATTCATGGTCTCTTGTTAAAGTATTCAAATTTGGTATTATCTATTTTCAACATGAATACTTATTTTATTTATGATATTCCATTTTAATTTGAGGAACATATTATATTAAGTACATGATTTGTGGGACCATCTATAGCCCTTCTATTCATCTGTAGGTATCATGAGACAAATCAGATTTAGGTTTTATCCATTAGGTATGGGGTCATTATTGAGGCCTTGACGGTATGTTTATGATGGATTACATTATGAATTTCCTCATTATGAAACTAGTAATTTATATTATTTTTCATTATTAGACTAGTATAATATCTGTGGATATGTTTTATTATGTAATTATTTAATCATATATTGTTTCATCCATATTATTCTCAATATAAATTTTTATTAACATATAATTTTAGTTATTCACCATGCCTTATTATTAAAGTTTACGATATAATTGGAATTATTTATTACAAGTTATACACATTTAATATCGTGCCATTATTATATTTTCCCCCAATATGATATGATATATATAATGAATGAATTTTAAGGATAATATATTATTTAATGGGTATTTCCAATGGATTTGATTTTTTTTCATTTCAAGATATGATGTCAATTTCCTGTATGTATTCTGGATTCAAAACTACAAAACTAATAGTTCCTTTGGGATTCCTATTGTGAATCAATTCCAATGTATTGATATAAGGTATCAACTCTGGGATACTAGGTTCAAGGCCTTAAAATATTTTATTTGATAATGTTTAGTATAAGACTTGTAAACTAGATTTAGAATTCATACATTATGGAACCTAAATCTATGATAGACTTTAATGATAAGAATGGAATAAAATAAAAAAATATATTTTAGAGATTATTTTGATATTTATAGAAATACAACCCTAGATGGGTACTACATGGGGATGTTGATCTAGAAATAATGGTAAAAGCTCTGACATGGTGTCCAGAGCCTAACTCGGGGTTACATGGTACATGACAATGGGTGTTACTGCACACCTGGTTCGACTCTCCCATGGAATATTCTTATGATAAGTGATATTTTCTCTACATACCATTATGAAGGATTAAAATTATATTTTTTATCCTACAAAAACCTGTTTATGACTTTGTGTTTACATATACAACAATTTTGAATATATGTTAATTGTTTTACTTATTTGAAATTATGAAATATTATTCATATCCTATAATAATGGATTCCATTGTATAAAAATAATTCATAGGGGATACAATTGTAAAAAATTTAATACACATTATCCAAAGAGTCATAATTATTGTTTCTTTGATGGGTTTCTTCCATATTTTTAGAGTGAAATTTTCTATCATACATTATCATCATATGAGGAGACCATATCATGTTCTATAAAAAATTAGAACAGGTTTTTTAGTATTATAGATTCTAATGGAAACATGAGAATAAGTGTTTGGGAGTTCAAAATGTATATAATGGGATGAAGAGAAATAATTAATTTCTTACACATTATAATTTTGGATAGAGATGACATGGTATATACATAAGAGTGAAATTAGAATGATTCTTATGTAGAGTAAAAATACCCCATTCTCATTATTTAATGTGTACAAAAAATGATTCAAATATACAATTGGTCAACTGTAACGAGATTGGAAAACATGAAAATAATTGTCCCATGTGTAAATGCAACAAACACAAAAAGAATATAATGGATAATTGTAAATATTACGCTACTACCACAAGTGAATTTAAATTATAATTGTGTTTATGTCTGTATTAAATAAATTTATATATTTTTTAATTTATCAATTATGTACTAAGTATATGAATTTTGAAATATATAATGATTATACAGTATTGTTATTTAATAATGTATTTTAGGTTGTATATTGAATGTTACCAAGAAAAATCATTCTGTAGTATGTTAATCGTTTGAAAACACTAGGATAATGGAATGAAAATCCACAAAATGTTCTTGGTGATGAGATAATGATGTTGGATGAAGATATGATGGATATGGATACTATATATTTTATAGAATTAACTACCATGGGAATGATTCAAAAGTGTTGGATGATAATATTTTTTAATGATTTAATTTTTTTGAAATGGTTCATTTTTATCATTGTTTGATGTTTTATAGGGTAATATATTATTTATCCACATCACACAAAATGAGTAGTGGGATGATGTATAGATAGTTCAATTAATAAACACAGTATAAGATTTTGTTTATAAAATAGAGACATATATTTATACTCTATATACTGGAAGAATTCCTAAAATCTATGTAAGGGGTCTTAATTTTTTGTCCTATTATCATAATCAATAAAAATTTTCATAATTATATTATATGGTTTTTTGTTAATCATCTTTTAGATGAACATTTCCCTATCACATTCCATCAAAACATCATAGTTTTATTATTTATCCAAATCCAGTTTTTCACTTCTAAATAATGCAATCCCATTTGAAAGAATAATTTTTTTCAGCCACCTCTTTTCCATTAACCTCCATTTATTAGGATATTTTATTTAACAAAATTATTATGTCGGTTTCCCAGAAGAGAATTTTAATTTATCTTCCAATAACATTGGAAGATAGTTTCCCAATTTTGAGGATGATGTTTACTGAAGGTGTGGAAAATTTTCACCCTTATGATTTAGAAATAAATTTAATATAGAATGCAATGAATGCAATAGCATGTCTTGGTGAAATGATATGTTGTTATTATAACTATTTAAATGAAATAGATATATCCTAGAAGTAAATTATATTTATTTGAATTGTAATAACTATTAGTAACTATTATTTATAATGGTTTCATAAAACTAAAACATATTTATAATGATATATATAATTTTTGGTATGATAAAAAAAATTGTAAAAATTCACATAGGGTGAATTATTAGTATTTTTTATAATGTTTATTTATTTTACGAATAGTGAAGAATACTAAATATTATTTAATTTTTTTTCTTTTCAAATATTATTATACTAAAAATATTTTTTAAATGTTAAAATATATTAATTACTGTTATTTAAAATCAATTTAGATCAAAGGATTCATTTTTATATTTAAATTAGATAAATTAACATATGGAAACATTTAATGTTATTTTTACCGACATTCTCACCACACTAGCATGATTAGCAGTAAACAAATAGTTTCCCATTTTATGAATATAAATTTCAAAAATGGAGTTATATAGTTTTCATTAGTAATATATTTAGAGTACGATATGATTAACATAATTATTTTGGTTAATAGTAACTTGACACTTTGGAATAGTACTGAAACACATATGAATGCTAATATGACCAAATTAATAGTGAACTCACCCATGAATTTATTAATAAAATTTAAGTATTTTATAAATGAAGGTATTATATAATTATATCAGAGTATAAGTAAGTGAATATTTTAATAATTGATTATTATGTGTTGGATCTTTTAAAATTTATAAATATTTAATTATATGTTTATTACTAATAAAATGATTTGAATGAAAATATATTTACAGAAAAATAATTCATAATTTAGTATTTTGTTTTCTTATTATTTTAGTATTATTTTATGATAACGTAGTTAAATTTGTAATGTGTTACAAAATCATTTATTATTTTAAAATATTTAATTTCTTAGTAAATGATGATCTTCATTAAAATAAATAAATTTCTCATACATAGAAAATTAATTTCCCAAAATGTAGTTATTTTATGAATTCAACATGTTTAAAAATTATTAGGGTGATTTTTTTGTGATTCTTCAAAAATACATGAATTTTTCGTCGGTTGTAATATAAAATACATTTCCATAAATGGTAAATATATGAATTTCTGAGTAATAAGTGATGTATAGATAATGTAGTCCTATAATATCACGTATTATTTTAATATATTTTTTGATAATGGTAACAAAATTCATAGTATTCAGCCAAAATAATTAACAAATGAATAAAATAATAAAAAATACATCCCTCATCTACAATAAATACAATCACTCACCCCACTATCTTCTCACACCATCCATGCATTGAACCTTGTTAAATTTATGCCCACTCCTATTATAAAGGGCCACAACTATTTCTTATAACTCTTGGTCCCATAAAAAGTCATAATTGAATCCCCTTAAAGAGGCTCTCATGAAGGATAATTTTGGAGGAAACAATTATCATTATTTTATTTTATTTTATTTTTAATTACATTTTTTTATTCTTATCTTACATACCATATATAAAGAGACATTGTAACTCTAAGATCACTTATATAATTTCATTCTTACATGTTATTGTATTAATCCATCAACATTCTCCTTATCTACTCTCATTTATTCTAAATATAAAATCATCGTCTGTGAGTTGTTGTTTCAACGCATTCCGGATGAATATTTTTCATTTTCCTTCACCAGCATAAAGGATATTCATAAAAGCATTTTAAATGTTAAAATAGATTGTTATAATTATATTACAAATAAAATTAGGTTTTTATAGAACATATTTACATAATACTAAATAATTAAACAAAATGTGTTTGTTGTGATCAAAAATCGCTAATATTAATCTAAATGATTATAATTGGTATTTTATCTAATGAATCATCCACATATATGGGTAAAATAAATAAATTTAACAATGTACATTTATTTATATTCATTAATTTCATAAAATAAATTTCATAAAAAATATACAGATATTATGTCAACCTTATCACATAAAAAAAATAAAACTGATCATGCAAATAAAGAAAATGAATGCTCCCATACAATGATATTAAACTCTATAATTCATAAAAAAGGCCGTAAACGAACTTAGTAAAACTATAAAAAATGGAATTAAAATTTTAAATTTTCTAAATCAATTAATTAATAGATTTAATTTGATTATCTAGGACATTAATTTCATCTGTATAACACATATAGACAAATGCTAAGTGTTATCTTATTAAACAATCATTTTCATTTGGGTTGTGATTTCTTCTTCTATTCACCAATTTTATTATTCATTTTTTATATAATTCATAAAAAATTTATCTATAAATTAAAAAATCCTATTTCCAAATCATTTCATTTTTTCTTAATAAAAAATAATTGTTTTTCATGGATCCCTTCTCAATTCTTCCCGATAAACAATACTGAATAAAGTGAACTACTAGATTTTATACTCATTTTCAAGATTAATAAAAAATATTTTTGAATGAAGTTTTTTTCTATAAAATAAATAATTATATCATTAAATACTATATTTGTTTAATTCATGTTTTCTGAAAACCAAAATACCTATCCTCTTTAAAAAATCTTTAATATTTTTTCATTAAACCACACTAAAACGTTTTATTTATATTGTTTCATAAAAACTATTTTTAAAGGATTTCAAATTATTGAGGCAGCATTTATGAAAGAAAATATATAATATAAATTAATTTACATTTTTTCCTGGGATATACATGTGTAAAATATGATTTAATTAAAATTAAAAATGATTTTCAAAGATAAATCTTATTTCCAAAGTAAAAATGTTATTTTATCATCTAGCATTTACATCTATTAGATATATGACATCATCACCACTTATTCAATGTGTGTGTGAAGAATGAATTTGTATTTCATATATGTTATAATAAATCTTATTAATCTCATTAGATTTAATGTTTCAATTAATAATTTATTCATAGGTATTATGAATTTAATGTTCCATTGTGGTATGGGACACATTGAATGTTTAAAAAATAATAAACTAAAAATTTATCAATCTTATCTTAATCCATTTAATCATCCCTTTTTGAATATTTTATTTATTATATTTATATATCTTATAATATCATCTGCAATGTTTCATTGAAGGTTTTATGATAAATTTCAACTTATATGTTCTATTTGATACTATTCATAGTATTTTTTTAATGTATTCAAATTTTTTATGTTAGTTTTTAATATGAATTTTTATGTCATTTCTCATTAAAATATAATGATTGAGGATTTTATTGGGCATAGTACGAAATTGTTGGGGCCCAATATAGACCCTTGATGCATTGGTAGGTCTCATAAGGCAACCGGACTATGTTTTTACCCATTATGTATGGTATCTTGGTCAAGTCGTTGATGATATATTATAGATGTCCAACATTATGAATTCCCTAAATATGGAACTATTAATTGATAGTCCATGTTATTATTCAAATCTATTATATCAATGGTTATATTTTATCATAGAATTTTTTAATCAACTATTCCTCATACCATTTTATTATCAATAGTATATTTTAATCACCCATGTTTTTCGATATTCACTATGTCTTATTGTATATGATTGTAGTAGATTCTACTGTATTGATTACACTTAAGGAGAATCTGAGAACACCCATTTCCTTGGTTTTATTTTTCTCTAGAATGTGAATATATTTGTTCTGAATGACTTATATGGTTAATCTATGATTTTATGGTTGACTCCAATGGATTTTCTATGTTGTTTTTCTTTTTAAGGTGTAATGTTAAATTATAGAATGTATTCTGGATTCCAAGGTATCTAAATAGATTGGTCATTTTGAATTTGATTCTTGAATCTATTCTAATATATTAATATAAATCACAGACTCTAGGTACTAGTTTTATGGTCTTTAATGAACTTTCTTATAGAAAACCATGGTCATGAATTTGTTTAGCCCATATATTTTCAATAAAATGGTCCCAGATATCAACATATATTAAAGAGAATAAGGGGAAAATTCCTTAATTCCTTAATCAATTTTTAAATATTTCTCACCACACATCTAATATTTTGTACCTCCCCACGATTATATGTCATCTTGGATTTTATCAATTCCCAGATATACAAAAATTATAATACACAGTAATAATAACATTAAATTAAAATGACCAATACACAAATTTGTAGATATTAAAATTCAATGAAACCTTTGAATGTGGATTCCCCATTGGCATGTCTTATTCCCATAACATCACATAGTGGATATTACAAAGGGCATACACAATGATAAGTATTCTCAATGTTCTATATGTAACACCCCGAGATTTTATGAGATATATTATTTTTAATTTCTTTGATATTCTATTATACACTACACCAAGATTAACTTTTACTATACGAAACACCGCATTAGCTTGCAGTATATGTAACACCCCGAGCTTCCACGGTATGCTACTCTTTGAATAATACAGTAGCATGTGTTGTACGAAACTTCGAGTTCTAACACACACCACGACCAATCAAAGTATCCGTTATAAATAGTAGTAGCTAATTTTCAAAATTATATATATATTATCTCTCAAAATGGACTTCATTTTTTGATTCAGAGAATTGAATTTATCCTATGGTGAAATTTTGGTACTTTTCGGATAACTTTAATATTTTGATGAATAGAGAAAATTACTAAATTTTAATTAAAAACAACTTTTTTAATAAAAATAATTAATAGTGATAAATAATGAATTTGAGTGGTTTTAAATTATGATTATAATATATTTTCACCATTTTATACAATGGTGTTCATTAGAATTAATTTCACGTTGAAATTGGATATAAACAATTGTTAATCTTTTGATATATATTGTTTCTTAAAAACACATTATTTGTTGTGACAGCGGGAATTAATTATAAAAATTAATTAATGAAACGTATATTTTTGGAATTTTGTAAAATAGAAATCATTTTTGTATTCAAAATATCAATTATTGTTTAGGTTGAAATTTTGGCATTGTTCTGAAAAGCGTCAATTTTTTATGAATAGTGAAACTACTAAGTGGTAGTTAGTAAAATTAATTTTTTATAAAACTTAATATTAGCACTTCTGTGATTGGAATTTAGAAAATCTGAGAGACATGGTTAATATCAAATGGTAAAATGTGGTTCAATGAGGTGAAAATAATTTTTGGTGAATAATACCTTTTTACTTTTATTTACCACAGTTAAAAGTTAATAGGGTAATTAAGGGTAAATATGATAATAATATTACACTAACACATGTCCTAATTCTATTGGACAAGTGTATCTCGACCAAAAACAACCTTAGGAAGAAATTATTATCATTTAGGACCACTTGTATTAGATTAGGACATTTATTATTATTTAATTCAAAGAAGAGTAAAAAGAGTTAAAATCAACGTTTATTTACTAAAACCTTTTTCATATAGGGTTATACATAAGATAAATTCGATTGTATTTATTCATTAGAAATAAAAAAAGATTTACTACGTAATGATATTTTATTTATAATTTTTAGACATTAAATAATTTAATTTATTTATGACACAATGATGATATAGTAATTACCATAATAGTAAAAAAATTAAAATAATTGAAATTATAAATACCCAAATAAATACAATTTGAAACTTTTTATGAATTAAACTAATTTTCTATGTTAATATGACATTTTCTTATTGTTGTAATTCACATTTTTCGAAGTAAAAATTCTCTTATGATTTTTAAAAAAATCAATTATCGAATAGTGACAAAATTGACAAAAAAGAGTTTTTAACACAAATATTATATTATTAATTGATATTAAATTATTAAAAATATAAAGTTCGTCCAAAAAACTTATATCATGATATGTGTATCATTAATGGAACACTTGGGGGTCCTTTGGATGTATATAGTATGTTTTGTATCCATATATTATAAAAATACTAAGAGACATTGTAAAAGTGAAACTAATAAACTAAGAGTTAATACTTAAAGATAAGGTAAATATAATGACCCAAACCTATATAAATTCTATTTTTTGAGTGGTTTTCAACCCATACCCACCTTAAACTTTAAATAATAAACTTTTTAGCAATTAGAAACCGAATATGAATTTATTATAAAGTAATATTTCTAGCTTTTCCAAAGATGCCCCTCACCCCTCTTATAAAAGGGAACCCCCCGTTCTCTTTAATTCACACATTCAAAGCCTTTTAGTTCGAAAAAACTCTGCCCAAATACTCACTCAACTTCCATCACTTCCTCCTAGAGGCCTTCATTTAGTCATAAAGCCAACCTATGATCCCTTTTCATCAAATCAAAAGGAAAAAACTGAAGAAGAGGTAATGATTTCCCCACCCTTTTCCAAGTTCCTTTCTTCTTCCACTTCTTCATCCTTTGTTATTACCATTATAAAATAATATCGATAGTATATTATATATACCTTGATGTTATTATAAATATGGTACAACAATAATCAGTATTCTATCCATCCTTTGAATAACATGTCACCATACGTGGGTACGTACGGCTTACCGTCTCCACGTTGTGGTGTAATTTTTATTCAATAAATTATTTGGATGTGTATAATAATGATTTATAATTAATGTATAAAATAAATATAACATGATAATAAATTTTTATATATGAAATACCATCCAATTTTATATTATTTTAATATCAAAAGATTTATATTGTCCCTCGTTCATACTTACGGACTACCGTTCCACGAACGCGATGAGATTCATTCTCCATCATATCCATTCAAGTATAATTATCATTTTATGATTTAAAAACAATGTTAAAGGACATGATATCATTCTGGATATGAATAAGATACAATCTATCCATTAAAAACATGGCTAAAGTAACAAAACATATAAAATAAAATGAGTACGTTAACACCCGAAACAACGATAATACTAAGATATTATTAACAAATCAATTTTAAAATATCATATATGATATCATATTAATGTATATGATTCTTGTATAATTTAATAACAATTATTTAACCATTATACAGGAGGTTAACCTACCTCCAACCAAGGAAAAGTACAAGGTAAGGGTTTATTTCGCAATCTCTTCATTATCCGAGGTTGTTTGTATGTAATAATCTACTAGGATCTCTTTATCATCCACATACATGTTTCATCAAAATGTATTTAAAATCATTATTACTATTTAAAAAGAATATGGGTTAAAGTCATTTACACCCTTGTTTGACTTTTAATAAGTGGTTTATAAGGGAATCTTTCTGTCGTTTTCCAAACAAGGTTCTTTTAACCTTTTCGACAAAATTAAGGTAAGAATGTTTTTTTAAAACTTATATGGTGGGTGTGGCTATTCATTGACATTATTTTATCGTTGAAGATTCTATTACAAGCTTATAAGAATATTTTCAAAGTAAATGTTTTATTTTATAATTATGTGACTTTAAATGATTTAAAATTGAATATTTTAAGAATTTATGAAAGGTAATCTTTATCAAGATGATAATTTTAAATGTTTTAAAGATTTATCTTTCTATATTTTTTAATTAATGTCTATGTTTTCAAAATGATTTTAAGGATGTATTTAGTTGGACATGAATTTTTTGAAATAACATTTCTTTTCAAAAGTTTCAAAGTGTTATGGGACACTTTGATTCAAAAAGATATTTTAAATTACTTACTTTGTAAATGTGTGACTATTCAATGATTTCGGGAAAAGAGATATTTATCTCAAATAGTTTTGATTTCATCTAGGTCAACATCTTTTGATGGATTTTAAGCTTATTTGAAGTTGATTTATTATACAAATATTTTTTATTTTATTGATGTTTTTGTGATATGTTTTACTGTCGATGTGTTATTTTTATACCATTCATGCTTTATGGAGAAAGTATTGACATTTCATATACTAGTTTTAATATGAATGTTTATGTTATGTTTAAACCTTTTCATATGTGAATGCATTGGACTTAGTAAGTGACGGGTGGAGCCCGCTATAGCTCCTCGATGCATCGGTAGCTCTCATGAGACAAACTAGTGTCTTGGCACAAGCCCTTGACAAAATATTATTTGTAGTCTTGGCACGAGGCCTTGGCTATGTGGTTATGATAGTCTGGAATTATGCATTCCATCATTATGAAAGTGGTTATTGATATTTCATGTGATTATTCAACTTTTAGAATATCCATGTGAATAATAAAAAGGAATTATTTCATTTTATCATTGCCATATTATGCTAAAGTTCATGTTTTAACGGATTTTGTGTTAGTTATACATTGCCTCAAATGTTTATGCTTATTTCTGAAAGTTTCTACTATATTGCTTACCCTTACTGAGCGTCTGAGCTCGCCCCTTTCTATGTTTTATTTTTTCCCAGGATTTCGAAAAGTGTATTATGATTACTATGCAGGGTTAAGACAAGGGAATAATGGAATTCATAAAGGATTATTTATGTTGTTTTGTATGTTATGAAGTGTAATGTAACATTAATTTATGTAATATATTTTCCAAGACTGATAAATTGATCGGTTCTTCGGGACTTGATTCCTTGTAATCATTCCAATGTATTCAAATAATGCACTGACTCTAGGTAACTGTGGTCGAGGTGTTACAGTTGGTATCAGAGGAAGTTTAACAATAACCATGGAAACTAGATTTAGACAAACTCTGATTAGAGCACATAGCCCTATGATAAACTTTGAGGATTAGTATAGAAGAACATCCTATAATTTTTTGTTGTATATATTTTTTGAGTATTCTGAGCAATACATCCTTGTCTGGATACGATCAGGTAGAGGTGGCTCTGGCATAGATGTACCTAGGGGTAAAACCTGAAAACACCGCTATGAGCTAGACTCGAATGAGAACTGGTACACGACAACGGGCCTTGCTGCACTCTTGGTTACGACACTCCCGGGGGATATGCTTAAGATAATTATCATTTCCTTTACAAACCATTATGAAGGGCTCATGAGTATATACTTACTCAAAGAAAACATTTTTATGATTATGGATTATATCCATAAACTGTTCAATTTGCGTTAGTATTTTACATGTTTGGAATTATTCATTGCAATTCATAAACTGACCTAGTTTATGCTATTGTATAGAAATGGCACCCAGTAGAAGGAATGTGAACTTTAGTAAAACATATGATCCAAAGAGTAAGAAGGATCATATCTTTCATGGTATTAAACCATCATTTAGAAGGGAAAGTCTCCCACGTATTATCATTGTATAAAGAAATAGTATCATGTGTGGATAAGATAACTAAAGAGTTTACTGAGTCATATGTCTTTGAAGGGAAGAAAGAGAAGAAAATTATGGAAGAGAGAAAGATGGATAAAGGGAAAAGGGAAAAGAATAATTTCCCGATATGTGGTAACTATGGGAAGAAACACCCTGGAACATGCCTGAAAGAAATGAGTGTTTGTTATAAGTTTGTAGGAAAAGTGCACAAATTAAGTGACTAAAAGGGTAAGAAAATGGTTTCAAATGTACAATGCTTCATTTTCAAGGAGTTTGGACACTACGCGAACCACAGTACCAGTCATCAGACTATGCCGCAAATGGTGCTATTGGATAATAATAATGTTATGATACTACCACAGATGAAGAGGAATGAATAATGTTCATATGTTGTTATTTTAGAATTATTTCATTTATGTGTTGTATAAATGATGTTCAGGAAATAAATAAGGATTGTACTGCAGTACTATTTAATTAAGTATTTTAGATTTTATGGTACTAAGAAATGTGACTCTACAACGAGTTAATTTTTTTGAAAATTACATGGTTGAAGGAAAGATAAACCTTAATATGGTCCTAATATTGAGGTACTGATTTTGGAATAAGAGATTGGAGATTTTGGTAATTCAGGATGTTGTAGTGTTGTAAAAGAATATATGAGGAAGGCGTTCACATGTTATTACCTGGAAAAAAGGATCCTCATTATGTTTAACTTCTTTGTAAATTTCGGACTGTAAGTTTGGATAATAGTATTTTGGATAAGTCTAATGTTTGGAATAGATTATGTTTGAAAGGTTATTTTTTTGGATTTTTATAATAGGACAACACGCAGACCGGGTGACGACCCGTCGTGTCGGACAAAGCTATGGCAATCGAACCCACAACTATAGTGCAATTGGGATTTATCACCTACCATTGTGCTACATGAATTTCCTGGATGGTATAATGTAGTTTCTTTACATAAAGGGTCTGATATGTGAATTATTAATTCATTATATTTGGAACCATATACGATTAGGATAAATAGAGTATTTTTGAGTTATATTATGTTATAGGGTGAATGATGAGTTTGTGGTAGAAATTTATTAATGGATAAAACTCTAATTATAAAGTAAGTAAATCTCTTTATGATCTTAGCCAATCTCATAAATAAATTCCTCAACATTAAGAAAAGGACCTTAGAACAAAAATGTTGTCCTAGATGGTACCTTAGATCATCACTAATTTATGGCTTTGGGATTGTTGGCCTTTTTATAGCCATGTTTTCTACCACTCTCCATCAGATAGTTCATGGTTAGATTTATTTTCCATATCCATATTTTCCTACATTGAACCCTAGTATGTGTTATTTTCAGTATTCTTTATATTTTCCACACTTTATTTTAAATAATGGCCCCATTAATTCATTTTTCGATGTGGGATTTCAACTAATATATTTTGAAACGTCAAAAATGTGTTATCCTATTACCTTATGTTTTGTTGTACCGATGATATTTTAAATTATCATAGATTGATTAATTTAAGGACCTCAATTTTAAACTTGTTTGTGATTGATGACCTCAATCAATACCTATATATATTTACGTTTTCCTCCAATTATATATCTATAATTTCCACCAATTTCCTCCTAATCGAGATCATAATTTTGTGGTGACCCTTTCATTTCTCCTTTGATCTTGTTAAGACTAAATTTTATTAACCAAATTTCCGATGTGGGTTTTTCCACAAAGATATTTTCTATTTTTAAATTTTATTTTCAAATAACAATATCAAATTGAGAGGACGCAATTTATTGAAGGTGGGGAGAATGTAACACCCCGAGATTCCACGATACACTTCTCTTTGAATAATACAATAGCGTGTGTTATACGCAACTTCGAGTTCTAAGACACACCACGACCAATCAAAGTTGCCGTTATGAATAGTAATACATACTTATTAAATTTTTTGAAATTTTAACTCTCAAAATGAACTTCATTTTTGGACTCGGAGTATCTAATTTATCCTAAGGTGAAATTTTGGTACTTTTCGGATAACTTTAATATTTTGATGAATAGTGAGAATTACAAAATTTTAATTAAAATAAATTTTTTTAATCAAAATAATTAATAGTTATAAATTATGAATTTGAGTGGTTTTAAATTATACATAGAATATATTTTTACCATTTTATCCAAATGTGTTAATTAGAAATAATTTCACTTTGAAATTGGACATAAATAATTGTCAATCTTTTGATATATATTGTTTCTTAAAAACACGCTATTTGATGTGACAGCGGGAATTATTTATAAAATAAATTAATGCAAATTATATGTTTGGAATTTTGTAAAATAGACATCATTTTTGAATTCGGAATATCAAATATATCTTAGGGTGAAATTTTGGCATTGTTTTGAAAAACTTCGATTTTTGATGAATAGTGAAACTACTAAGTGGTAGTTAAAAACTGAATTTTTCATAAAACATAATTTTACCGCTTCTGTGATAGGAATTTCGAAAATCCAGGAGGCACGGTTAATATCAAGGAATAAAATGTGGTTCAATGAGATGAAAATATTTTTTGGTGAATAGTAACTTTTTACTTTTATTTACCACGGTTAAAAGTAAATAGGGTAATTAAGAGTAAAAATGATATTAATATTACCCTAACACATGTACTAATTCTATTTGAAAAGTGTATCTCGACCAAAAACAACCATAGGAATAAAATATTATCATTTAGGACCACTTGGATTAAATTATGACATTTATTATTTTTTAATTCAAAGAACAGTTAAAAGAGTTAAGATCAGAGTTTATTTACTAAAACATTTTTAATATCAGGTTATACATAAGATAAATTCGATTGTAAATATTCATTAGAAAGATAAAATTATTTCATACATAATGATATTTTATTTATAATTTTTAGACATTAAATAATTTAATTTATTTATGACACAATGATGATGCAGTAATTACCATAATAGTGAAAAAATTAACATAATTGATATTATAAATACCAAAATAAATATAATATGAAACTTTTTATGAATTAAAATAATTTTCTAGGTTAATATGACATGTTATTATTGAATTAATTATCTTTTTTAGAAGTAATAATTATGTTATGAGTATTAGAAAAATCAATTATTGAATAGTTTCAAAATTGATATAAAAGTGTTATTATAACAAATATTATAACATTAATTGATATTAAATTCCTAAAAATATAAAGTTCGGCCAAGAGACTTATATAATGATAGGTGTATCATTACTAGACCACTTGGGGGTTTATTGGATGTATATAGTAATTTTATTAACCATATAATATAAAAATACAAAGAGACATTGTAAAAGTGAAACTAATAAACTAAGAGTTAATACTTAAATATAAGGTCAATATAATGACCCAAACCTATCTAAATTCTATTGGTTAAGTGGTTTTCGACCCATCCTCACCTTAAACTTTAATGAATACACTTTTTAGCCATTAGAAACCTAATATGAATTTCTTATAAAATAATATTTCTAACTTTTCCAAAGGTTCCCCTCACCCCTCTTATAAAAGGGCACTCCCCCTTCTCTTTAATTCACACCTTCAAAGCCTTTTGGATCGGCTGAAATCTTCCGAAATACTCTCTAAACTTCCCTCACATCATCCTATAGGCCTTACTTTAGTCATAAAGCCATCCTATGATCCCTTTTGATCAAATCAAAATGAAGAACCCGACGAAGTGGTAATGATTTCACCACCCTTTCCCAAGTTCCTTTCTTCTTCCACTTCTTCTTCCTTTGTTATTACCATTCCAAAATAAGAACTCCAGTATCTTATATATACTGTGATGTTCTTATAAATATGGTACAACCATATTCAGTATTCTATCTATCCATTAAATAACATGTCACCATACGTGCGTACGTACGACATACCATGTCCACGTCGTGGTGTAATTGTTATTCAATAAATTATTTGGATGGGTATAATAATGATTTATAATTCATTTAAATAATAAATATAACATGATAATAATTCCCTATTTATGATATTCCATCCAATTATATATTATTTTAATATCAATAGAATGATATTCTCGCCCATGCGTACGTACGGACTACTGTCTCCACGAACGCGATGACATTCATTCTCCATCGTATCCATTCAAGTATAATTATCGTTTGATGATTTAAAAATAATGTTTAAGGACATGATATCATTCTGTATATGAATAAGATACAACCTATCCATTAAAAAATGGCTTATGTAACAAAAAATATAAAAGAAAATGAGTAAGTTAACACCCGAAACAACGATAATACTAAGATATTATTAACAAATCAATGTTAAAAGATCATATATGATAACATATTAATGTATATGATTCTTGTATAATATAATAAAAATTATTTCACCATTATACAGGTGGTTAACCTACCCCCAACCAAGGAAAATAACAAGGTAAGGGTTTATTTCGCAATATCTTAATTATCCAAGGTTGTTCATACGTTATAATTTACTAGGATATCTTTATCTTCCACATCCATGTTTCTTCGAAAGGTATTTCAAAACATTTTTACTATTTACAAAGAATATGGGTTAAAGTCATCTATAACCTTGTTTGAATTTTAAAAAGTGGTTTATAAAGGAATCTTTTCGACGTTTTCCAATTAAGGTGCTTTTAACCTTTTCGACAAAATTAAGGTAAGAATGTTTTTTTAACTTATACGGTGGGTGCAGCTATTCTTCGACGTTATAAAATCGTTGAAGCTTCCCTTAAAATCTTATAAGAATATTTTAAAAGTAAATGTTTTATTTTATAATTATGTGACTTTAAATGATTTCAAAAGGAATATTTTATGAATTTGTGAATGTACTCTTTATCAAGATCAAAATTTTAAATGTTTTAAAGATTTATCTTCCTAAATATTTTAATTAATGTCCTTTTTTTCAAAATGATTTTAAGGATTTATTTATATGTACATGAATGTTTTGAAATGAAATTTCTTATCAAAAGTTTCAAATTGGTATGGGACACTTTGATTCAAAAATATATTTTAAATTTCTTACTTTATAAATGTGTGACTTTTCAATGATTTCGAGAAAAGAGATATTTATCTCAAATTGTTTTCATTTCATCTAGGTCAACATACTTCGAAGGATATTAAGCATATTTTAAGTTGATTTATTATACAAAACTTTTATATTATATTGAAGGTTTTGTGATATGTTTTACTGTGGATGTGTTATTTTTATACCATTCATGGTTTATGGAGAAAGTTTTGACATTTCGTATGCTAGTTTTAATACGAATGTTTATGTTATGTTTAAACCATTTCATATTGGAATTCATTGGACTTAGTAAGTGACAGGTGGAGCCCACAATATCTCCTCGATGCATCAGTAGGTCTCGTGAGACAAACTACTGTCTTAGCACAAGGCTTTGACAAAATCTTATTTGTAGTCTTGGCACGAGGCCTTGGCTTTGTGGTTATGATAGTCTGGCATTATGCATTCAATCATTATGCATTCAATCATTATGGAAGTGGTTATTGATATTTCATGTGATTATTCGACTAGTAGAATTTCCACGTCAATAAGAAAAAGGAATTTTTTAATTTTATCTTTTCCATATTATGCTGAAGTTCATGTTTTAAAGGCTTTTGTGTTAGTTATACAATTCCTCAAAGGATTATGCTTATTTCTGAATGTTTCTGCTGTATTGCTTACCCTTACTGAGCGTTTGAGCTCACCCCTTTCTATATTTTATTTTTTCCCAGGATTCCAAGAAGTGTATTGTCATTGATATGAAGGGTTAAGACAAGGGAATAATTGCATTAATAAAGGATTATTTATGTTGTTTTGTATGTTATGAAGTATATTGTAACATTCATGTATGTAATCTATTTTCCAAGACTGCTAAACTGATCGGTTCTTCGGGACTTGATTCCATGTAATCATGCCAATGTATTAAAATTATGCACTGACTCTGGGTAACTGGGGTCAGGGTGTTACAGTATATGAAACACTATTCTTGGCTTGAATTACACACAATCATGACCTACCTCGATAGCTTGTGTAGTACACAATACCGGGTTTCATTAAACAACGATATATTGTCATAATATTATTATATACTAGCTGTTATGAATAGTAATACCTACATTTTTAATTTTATAACATTTTTATTCATCTTACACATTTTCTAGAATATGGAATGAGAACAAAATAAATTTTTCGTGTAAAATATGTATTTTTCCAAAATTACAGTTTTCCCGCCATTTGGTGGCGCACCCACCTTAAATCATGTTTTTGAAATGTCTATAAGTTCAATTTGAGAAACAAAATTCTTTTTTGGAATCATGATATAAAAATTTACTTTCGATAAATTTTTCATATTATTCTGATAACTTTCATATTTTAATGAATAGTAAAAACATGCTATATTTTAATTAAAAACAACTTTTTTCATCGCAATAATTTATATGGTTAGATTATCTTTTTAATTGGTTTTAATGTTTAATTAGAATATATTTTTACCATTTAATACAATGTTGTTAATTGGAATGAATTTCCCATTGAAATTGGATATAAAAAAGTATCAATCTTTTGATAGTTTTTGTTTCTTAAAAACACGCTATTTGTTTTGATAACGGAAATTAATTTTAAAATTAATTAATTCCACATCTATGTTTTGAATATGAAAAAATAGACATCAATTTTTAATTCAGAATATCAAATAATTCTTAGGCTGAAGTTTTGGTATTTTCTGAAAAACATCAATTTTCGATGAATAGTGAAACCACTTAGTGGTAGTTAAAAAAATGACTTTTTCATTTAAATGAAAATTTACCCCTTCTATGTATTGAATTTAAAAAATCTGAGAGACACGGTTAATATCAAGGACTAAAATGTGGTTCTATGAGATGAAAATAATTTGTGGTGAATTGTAACTTTCTGCTTTTATTTACCACGATTAAAATTAAACAGGGTAATTATGGTTAAAAATGATATTATTATTACACTAACACATGTCCTAATTTTATTGTATAAGTGTAATTCGACCAAAAACATCCTTAATTATAATATATGTCCATTTAGGCCAACATTTATTAGATTAGGACATTTGATATTATTTTATTTAAAGAATAGTTAAAATAGTTAAAATCAAAGTTTAATAACTAAAACATTTTTGATATACGGTTATACATAAGATAAATTCTATTATAAATATTAATTAGAAAGATAAAAATACTTTATACATAATGTTATTTTATTTATAATTTATAGACATTAAATAATTTAATTTATTTATGACATAATGATGATGTAGTAATTATCTCATTAATGAAATATTGACATAATTGATGTTATAAATACCGAAATAAAAGTAATTTGAAACTTTTTATAAATTCCACTAATTTTATAGGTTAATATGACATGTTAGTATTGATTTAATTAACGTTTCTAGAACTAATATTTCCGTTATGATTTTCACAAAAATCTATTACCAAATAGTGTCAATATTGACATAAAATAGTTTTTAAAACAAATATTATATTATTAATTGTCATATTATTCATAAAAATATATGGTTCGGCCAAATTATATCGATAAGGTTATATATGTTAATATTAAACAAATTGGGGTTTGTTTGGCTTGTTATAGAAAATTTATTAACCTTATAGTGTTAGAAAACAAGAAGACACGGTTAAAGTAAAATTATTTAACTTAAATATAAATCTAAGTGATATGGTTAAAATAGAAACCTAATGATGTATAAATTATATTGGATTAGAGTATTTCTACCCATCCTCACATTAGCTTCAAAATAATTCAATTCGGAGCTATTAAAAACCAAATATGACTTTATAATAAAATGATCTTTTGTGTTTTCCTAAGGTGCCTCTCTCCTCCCTTATAAAAGGGAACCTCCTCCCTATCTTCCTCACACCACGTTGAGCCTTCAATATCGGCCAAAACCTGAAACTTTATCTTCTCCACTTCTCTAGAGAAATCCTAGTGGTCCTGGTTTTCTTCAAAGACAATCTTTAGTGCCCTAAGAGGAGGTTAAGAAGAGGCGCTTCAAAGAAGAGGTAATGTCTGTTACCGATTCTTTCAACTTTATTTCATATTCTACATCTTCTTCTTTAGTTGTTTCATTATTAAGTAATAACATCAGTATCACTCATATACTGATATTTTATTATAAGTATTAAACAACCCTATTTCACCATCTATCCATCCTACGGAAAATGAAATCACCACGCGTACGTACGTACGGAATACTGTCTCCACACCGTGGTGTAATCTGTTTTTGACCACCACATTACATGGATTTGTATAATGGTTTAAATAAATTACTATATATGATTATTGTAAAGTTATAGTGATTCTTAAATATTTTACATACACCTCAATACAATTCCACGATCATTGGAATGATATCATCCCTCGTGCGTATGTACGGACTACCGTCTCCACGATGCGATGAGATTCATTCTCCTTGTTAACCATTCATTAATGATTATAAAGTATATCTAATAAGTAATCCTAAAATATATGACATAATAATGATACTGTATATATGTGTATATATATATGTATGTCATCTACTAAATTCTATTCAATTCATTAAGGAAACGAAAACAACGTTCATGCGTACGTACGGCCTACCGTCTCCATGAACGGTGTATTTCATTCCATTTATCGATCTATCATATATATATGTATATGATTAATATATATTACATATAAATCATGTTTTACGTTATTTAATTCATAAAATCTTGATATACATAATAATATCAAGAACAACAAGTCCAAACATGTATGATAAATAAAACTATTTTACCCAAAACGCTGCTTTAACATTGAACTTACAAAATAAAGGGTAATATAAAGTCATATGTGAACCATATATGATATCGTAACAATGAATATTATTCTGTAATAAGTCAATTACATTACTAATATCATTATACAGGAGTTTCTAATACATAAAAACTATATCGGACCTAAGGTAAGGGATAACTTTTCCAACCTAGTCTTTATCTGAGATTGTTTATTCATAAGTATTTACTGGGGTTATATTTATAATTCATGTCCATGTTTTATAAAAATGGATTAATTTATGTTTAAAGTCCTTTTTACCATTTTTTGACTTTTACTACATGGTATGTAAGGAATCTTTCTTTTGTTTACCATACGAGGTACTTTTTGACTTTTCCAGCAAAAGTACGAGAAGAATGTTTTTTTAACATATACGGCATTAACGGATTTTTACGGTTTCATAAAGCCATATTTTCATGAAGGTTTATCCATAATATTTTATGCCAATTTTTAACAAAATACATTTCTTTTAAAATTTCATTCCATTATGTGAAAAGAAAATGATTTGGAAGAAGAAATGACATTTTCCTTAAGAATTCATTTCAAGTGTTATCAAAACCATTTTTCCATCTAAGATGTCATTATTTCATATTTTTATGTTTCATGTATATTATATCTATGATTAATATTGTTTCACTTTTCTTATTATGAAATTATATCCATTTATTTTATATGTATTATGTGATCATGGGATGATGTTTATGAAACCCATTTTATTCATTGTGTTATTATAAATGATGAATGTTTATTTTGTGGCACGTGTAAGAATGATTTCATTATGAGATGGGAGGGACCAATTTATACCTAGAATTCATTGGGTAATGATTTATATATCACGATATAGAAATGAATAGAATGGTAAGTTAATCTGGTTCAGTAATAATTGATTGGAATGAGGACAAACATGATTCAAAAAGGGACTGTGTCCCCTAAGATGGTTTTGGAAGCAATGCCTTGGCTACTATGGAAATAATATCATGTGCTTAATGTTTTTCCACAATTAAAAGATTTATCCCCAGGATATTTTATCATTATTTATGTTCTTTTATGATATATTCCTTACATACTTCCATGATTTATGTCCCTGCCCTCGATTTTGATGTTTAGATTTTATGTTCAAGCTATTGCATTCAAATGTTTATGGATTGTTTTATGTTCTCTATTCTTACACTTACTGAGCATTTGAGCTAACCCTTTTTATGTTTTCTTTTTCCCAGGACATAAATAAAGGTTTTAGGTATGAAAAAAATGGGAAGACCTTTATGGGAGAAGATGAAGATCATTCACCACAAATTAGAAGATTAAATTCCGAGTTTCCAAAGACACCAAACTATTACTATCCTTGTGTGTCTATGTTTATTATGTATTAAGTATTCTGAAAAAGTAATGTAATGTACATGTACGTCATGATTCAGGTCTTTATTGTTGTTATCAGATCAAAGGTTTAATCATCCTTTGGAAACTAGGATGCTAAAATGTTAGTGATATCCCTAGAGATATTTCTAAGTTATGTCTAGGGATGTCCCTAAGGTTAAGTACACATATAGGATAGAGTCATAGAATTATGTTGACGATCATGAATAACAATGGATGAACCTATGGTGTCATGAATTAATGAATTTTTGATAAGTTAGACATCCCATAAGTGACTTTTTATGATTATGTGGTTCCTCATTATTTTCACTGTTTCTTACACTATGGTTTATGGTCATAGTCAATAGAGGGAATGAGAAGGAATTAAGTTAACATTGATTCTAATGGAAAAATTGGTTACTATGATAAACGAAATTATGTAATGCCTGGAATGGAAGATATGGTGATTATTCCGAATCAGTCATCTCGATATATGATTAACAAGGTGAAGTTTAGTTGTATTCCTATGTCATCAAATAAGAGGAAGATAGAATTTTATGCATGTTCTCATGGTGAGGATCATAGATAATGGAAGATTGATATTTCTAAATAAGGGAAGAAGACCCATGAGGAATACCTAAAATGGATGGGAAGATGTTATCTGTGTGGAAAGAAGGGTCATAGAGTGACAGGCTGTTATGGAGTTCAATGTCTTATCTGTGCAGAACATGGGCATTACCCACCTCAATTACCTGACCTAAGAGGTTACTTCTAAATCACGGAAGGAATTATTCCATGAAAATCATTTAAGAGGATGGTTTGAATTTTTTATTTATTGGTATTCAAGAATAATGTTGTTGAAGTACTTTTATGGTATATTGGAATACCTATATATTGGTCCATTGGGGTTTTCCATAAGAATATGGCATCGATAACCATGACAAGTGATTGAAATATTTTTGGAAATCAGATGATATTCCCATAATAAATGGATAAATAGAAAATAAAATGTTTGATAGTATTCATGAGCTCATGAATAATATAAGGAAAAACTTATATCATGGTTTGAGTACATAAAATTTTTATATTTTGGTATGTGGAAATAGTTAACTTTTGACCTCATTCACATTTTCACTAAGATTCAATGGGTAGTAATTTTTCAAGAGAATACAATATTAAGGTATTCACATGTTTGGAATGCAATCAATAAAATATATCTTTTGATATATGAGGGATCAATTATGGTATTCACATGCTCGGTTGATGAAATTTCTAGTAATTGTTTTTTTATACTATAAGCGTGGACAAAAGTATTTTGGATAAGCCCAATGATTGGAAAGGATTATATTCGACACATGTATGTATTGTTTAAGGCTAGAACGTTTTTCGATATTATTGATGGAATGTTATACTAATGTAATTTTAGAAAAAGGACAACCTGCAGGATGGGCGAGAACCCATCGCGTCAGACAAGGTTGTGGGAGTCAAACCCACAGCCGAAGTGTGACATGCCTTTATTGCATACCACTGGCCTACAGGAAGTCCCTGGTTAGTAGAAACTAGTTTTATTTTATTAAGCTGTATGATATAAGAAGTATAAGTTTATTTTTGGAATCGTATACGATTAACGTCACCATAGATGGACTTATGTATATTTGATAACTTTTTCTAACCTTTTGTTTGAAACATTTGGAATGACCCATCATTCTATCACAAGATCTGTTAACACTTCACTAATAACAAATTCAACTTCATTTCTTTAAGAGATGAAGTGGAAATTTTTCAAAGCATGAACAACAGTGAGATTGTACAAAAATCAAGCAAGTATTTCTTCTAATTGAAAATTTTCAACTTTATGGAAATGATATTGAAACACAAAAATGATTTCCTAGTTCTCTTATATCTGATGAATCAGATGGTACCATAGATCATCACAAATTTATGGCTTTGTGATTGATGGATTTTTCATAGCCATGTTCTCTACGAATCTCCATCAAAACATTATGGTTATATTTTTCTTCAATATCCATATTTTCACCTATGTTCTCCTATATGGAAACCCAGTGATGAGTTTCTTTGTGTAATCATCACATTTCATAATTTAATTTTTAAAATTACATTTTACTGTTCCTTTTTACGATGTGGGTTTCTATGAATAGTAATCAATTTATAACCCCAACGAATTTTGAGGACGAAATTTATTTTAAGTGGGTAGAATGTAACACCCCAAGATTTTATGAGATATATTATTTTTAATTTCTTTGTTCTTATATTATAGACTACACCAGGATTAGCTTGTACTATATGAAACACTGCATTAGCTTGTAGTATATGCAACACTATTCTTGGCTTGCATTACACGCAATCGTGACCTACCTCGATAGCGTGTGTAGTACGCAATACTGGGTTTCACTAAACAACGATATATTATTATAATATTATTAGGGACTAGCTGTTATAAATAGTATTAAATACATTTTTAATTTTATAACATTTTTATTCGTCTTACACATTTTCTATAATATGGTATGAGAACAAAATAATGTTTTCATTTAAAATATGTATTTTTCACAAATTGCAGTTTTCTCGCCTTTTGGTGGTGCACACACATGAAATCTTGTTTTTGACCTTTCAATAAGTTAAATTTGACAAAATAAAACTCTTCTTTGGAATCAGGATATAAAAATTTACTTTGGATAAAATTTTCATATTATTATGATAACTTTCATATTTTAATGAATAGTAAAAAGAAGCTATATTTTAATTAAAAACAACTTTTTTCATCGACAAAATTTATATGGATATATTATATTTTTAATTGGTTTTAATGTGGAATTAGAATATATTTTTACAATTTAATCAAATGGTGTTCACTGGAATTAATTTCACTTTGAAATTGGATATAAACAAGTATCAATCTTTAGATAGTTTTTGTTTCTTAAAAACACGCTATTTGTTTTGATAATGTGAATTAATTTTCAAATTAATTAATGCCAATTCTATGTTTTTAATTTTAAAGAATAGTCATAAATTTTGAATTTGGAATATCAAATAATTCTTAGGCTGAATGTTTGTTATTTTTCTGAAAAACATCAATTTTCTATGAATAGTGAAACCACTTAGTGGTAGTTAAAAAACTGAATTTTTCATTTAAATGATATTTTACCACATTTGTGAATTGAATTTCGAAAATCCGAGAGACATGGTTAATATCAAGTATTAAATTTTGGTTCAATGAGATGAAAATAATTTTTTGTGAATAGTAACTTTTTTACTTTTATTTTCCACGGTTTAAAGTAAATAGGGTAATTAAGGGTAAAAATGATATTATTATTACCCTAAAACATGTCCTAATTCTATTGGATAATTATAATTAGACCTAAAACAACCTTAGGAATAAAATATGATCATTTAGGCCCACTTGTATTAGATTAGGACATTTAATATTATTTTATTTAAAGAATAGTTAAAATAGTTAAAATCAATGTTTAATAAGTAAAACATTTTTAATATAGGGTTATTCATAAGATAAATTCGACTATAAATATTCATTAGAAAGATAAAAATATTTTCTACGTAATGGTATTTTATTTATAATATATAGACATTAAATAATTCAATTTATTTATGACACAATGATGATGCAGTAATTATGTCATTAATGAAATATTGACATAATTGATGTTATAAACACCCAAATAAATGTAATTTGAAACTTTATATGAATTAAAATAATTTAATAGGTTAATTTGACATGTTAGTGGTGATTTAAGTTAATTTTTTAGATCTAATAATTCTGTTATGTTTTTCAAAAAAATCTATTACCAAATAGTGTCAAAATTGACATAAAATTGTTATTAAAACAAATATTATATTATTAATTGTTATTTTATACTTAAAAAGCTAAGGATCGGACAAATGTCTTAGATAAAGATATATATATAAATAATAAACAACTTGGGGTTTTTTTGTCTTTTTATAGTATATTTATTAACCTTATACTGTAAGAAAACAAGAAGATATGGTAAAAGTAAAATTATTTATCTTAAAGTTAAATCTAAATGATATGGTTAAAATAGAAAGCTAAACATGTCTAAATTCTATTGTATGAGATTATTTATACCCATACCCACCTTAGATTCTAAATAAATTAATTTGGAGATATTAAATAACAAATATGACTTTATGATAAATTAATATTTTATGTTTTCATAAGGTGCCCCTCTCCTCCCTTATAAAAGGGAACCTCCTTCCTCTCTTCCTCACACCACATTGAGCCTTCCAGCTCGTCCAACACCTACCAATTTCACTTATACACTTCCATAGAAACATCCTAGAGGTCCTGGTATTCTTCAAAAGTCCATATTTAGTTCCCTAAGAGGAGTTTAAGAAGAGGTGCTTCAAAGAAGAGGTAATGTCCAATACCGATTCTTTGAACTTTATTTGTGTTTCTCATTCTTCTTCTTTAGTTGTTTCATTATTAAGTAATAACATCAGTATCAATCATATACTGATATTTTATTATAAGTATGAAACAACCCTATTTCACCATCTATCCATCCTACGGAAAATGAAATCACCACGCGTACGTTCATACGGAATACTGTCTCCACTTCGTGGTGTAATCTGTTTTTGACCACCGCCTTTCTTGGATGGATATAATGGTTTAAATAAATAACTATATATTATTATTTTAAAGTTATGTTTATTCTAAAATATTAAACATACACTTCAATAAAATTCCACGATCATGGGAATGATATCATCGCTCGTGCTTACGTACGGACTACCGTCTCCATAACGCGATTAGATTCATTCTCCATGTTAACCATTCATTAATGATTATAAAGTATATGTAATAAGTAATCATGAAATATATGACCTAATAATTATACTGGATATATATATATATATATATATATATATTTCATCTACTTCATTCCATTCAATTAAATAAGGAAATGAAAACAACGTTCATGCGTACGTACGGCTTACTGTCTCCATGAATAGTGTATTTCATTCCATTTATCGATCTATCATATATATATGTATATTATGAATATATATTACATATAAATCATTTTTTACATTCTATAATTAAGTAAATCAGGATATAAGTAATATTATCCAGAACAACAAGTCCAAACAGGTACGATAAATAAGTCGATTTTACCCAAAACGATGCTTTAACATGGAACTTACAAAAGAACAAGTAATATAAAGTCATAAATGAACAATATATGATATCATAACAATGAATATCATTCTTTAATAAGTAATGACATTATTTAAAAAATTATACAGGATTTTCAGATACATACAAATCATATCGTACCTATGGTAAGTGATAACTTTTCCAATCTCGTTTTTATCCCAGATTGTTTATTCGTAAGTATTTACTGGGGTTATATTTATCATTCTTGTCCATGTTTTCTAAAAATGGATTCATTTATTTTTAATTTCCTTTTTAACCATTTTTTACTTTTACTACGTGGTATGTAAGGAATCTTTCTTTTGTTTACCATACGAGGTACTTTTTGACTTTTCCGGGAAAAGTACGAGAATAATGTTTTTTTATCTTATATGGCATGAACGGATTTTTACGGTTTCATAAAGCCTTATTTTCATGTAGCTTCCTCCAAAATATTTTATGAATATTTTCAAAAAAATACATTTCTTTTAAAATTGCATTCCATTGTGTGAAAAGAAAATGATTTTGATGAAGAAAGGATATTTTCCTTAAGAATTCATTTGAAGTGTTTTATCAAAACCATTTCTCCATCTAAGATGTCATTGTTTCATATGTGTATGTTTAATGTATAGTGTCTCTTTGATTTATATGGTTTCACTTTTCTTATTATGAAATTATATACATTTATTTTATAAGGATTATGTGATGATGGGATGATGTTTATGAAACCCATTTTATTCGTTGGGTTATTATGAATGATGTATGTTTATTTTGTGGCACAAGTAAGAATGATTTCATTATGAGATGGATGGGACCTATATCTCCCTCCAATGCATTGGGTAATGATCTATATCTCATGATATAAACATGGTTGGAACGTTAAGTTAATCTGGTTCAGTAATACAGGACTGGAACGAGGAGTGAACTCGATTTAGAAAGGGACTTTGTCCACTAAGATGGTCTTGGCAGCAATGCCTTGGCTACTATGGAAATAATATCATGTACTTAATGTTTTGACACAATTACAAGATTTATTCCCAAGATATTTTATCATGATTTATGTTCCTTTATGATATATGCCTTACGTACTTCCATGATTTATGTCATTGCTCAATATTTTGATGTTTAGATTTTATGTTCAAGCTTTTGCATTGAAATGATTATGGATTGTTTTATGTTCTCTATGCATACCCTTACTGAACATTTGAGCACACCCTTTTTATGTTTTCATTTCCCCAGGATAAAAAGAAAGGTTTTAGGTAAGAAAATAAAAGGGGAAGATCTTTATGGGAGAAGTTGAAGATCTTTCACCATGATTAGAAGATTGAATTCTGAGTTTCCAAAGACACTAAACTATTACGGTCCTTGTGTGTCTGTGTTTGTTATGTATTAAGTATTCCACAAAAGTAATGTAATTTACATGTACGTCGTTCTTCGGGTCTTTAAATTATGAGTCTCCAATGAAAATATCCAGTATCAGTTGTGTCCCTCAAATGATATCATCCAATTTTGGAACATATAATTAAGAATACTATCATTGATATTTTGTGTCCTCATCAATGTGGGGCAATGCTATCATCATTTAGTGAGACAACTACTCTTAATAATTATCAAAACCTATGTTAGGAAGATTAAAATTCCTGATGTGATATGTATTTTTTTAATATTAAAAATAATGAATACATTTTATTTTAAAGTACACATATGATGGATCTAGATAACCAACTAAAAAAATACTCCAACTATACTACAACAATCAACTAATACAATTTTGTCTTAGAGATCTCACTTGATTCTGATGCTTCTACTACGATAAGACTTTTTTCAAGGGTTATTCCATGTTCCCTTATGTAGGTTATATTCTTACTACTACATTTCACCATTGATTAATGTCACTGAAGATGTGATTCTTTTATAGTATATACTTTTTCTTTTTGGTGTGACCAAGGATCATTTTTAAAAGCCACTACAGCGGTATTATCACAATACAATTTGATGATGTCTTTTCTAATATATTCCATTCGTTCTCCTTTAAAATATTAGGTGTCCAAAAAACATACATGGTTGCATCAAAAGATTTTATATTCTCCAACTCTATTATATAATCTGTAAAATTGGATTCTTTAATCTCTTCCACATCACATATCCTTCACTGAGAGAGAAAACATAACCTAAAAATAAATTCAGATCATAATGATCTATTTCAAAATTAGAATTAGTTTATCCCCTGATGACCAGCTCCTCCTCTCCTCCATACAATATGAACATATCGTTTTTCTTCTCAGATACTTGTGGATATCTATAACTAGAGACTAAAAATGATCTTATAGATATTAATGTTGTATTCCTAACATGATCTATTCGTATGCAATTTTTTGTCATGTATAGAACATTTCATGTATGATTGATCCTATAGTTGATGTGTAGGAGACCTTACTATTTCTCACATTCTCCTAATCTGTATGATGACACATTTTCATCGAAAGATGAAAATAATGTGAAACTGGATCCAATCGCATCTTGGATGGTTCCATGATATTTTTTTTATTACTTATCAATTATTTTACTTTTAAATTGTCGAAGAACCCTATTGGATATGTCATAAATGATATAGATCCAAAGATTATTGGCTTCCTCAACTAAGTACTTTGTGGAAATCATTTGTTTCACTATACCAAAAAAATTGTTAGAAGGTTATATTATTTAGAATAATTAATATTTCAACAACATATAGTACTATTATAAATTCAACATTCTAACTAAACCCCTTGTAAAAACATCTCTCGAATTCATTATAAAACCCTAATTTTCATAATATATTCATGTAAACAAATCATCCTAGAATTAGATTCTTTCAATAATCAATAAATGGATCCCTATAACATATAAATTATTTTGGAATATTCTGGAGTCACAAACTCTTCTTGTAATATCCTATAGAATTATTACCAAAGGATCCTATAAAATAGTGTATTTTTTAAAACAATATTATAATTTCATAGTCTTGGTAAACTAAAACAATAAATATATTTTTGATGGATTTAAATATTGATCCAACTGAATATTTATCATCATATTTGTTTCCTAAAAATTATTTAAACCCTTTATACTATATTATTTATTTAAAGATAATTAAATTACATTCCTTTTCAACTGATCTTTTTAATAACCATTTTTTTCATACGTTATTTACATCAATATGTGAATCAAATAGAACACAAACCATGTTCTAATAAATGTAATCCATTTCCAAATTCATGGATTATTTTAATCTGGAAGATTTATATATCTCTACTAGCACGTTATATTATATAAGATCATCATTGTCAACATATAATGAATCACTATTTTTAATGACTAGAAAATAATATCTCTCTAGTTCCCTTACCAATATTTTGCTCCTATATGGTAATTTGTTTCATGAAATAATCCTTCATAAGTACCTAATGAATATGTTCCTCTATAAACTTTTGTGTATCTAGGGCATCAACATCATTAAAGTAAATCAATATCCCAAAATCTTTTTTAAGGATGTTTCTCTATCATGAATGGAACCTTGTATTTCTATAGTCACATTCCTATCCGAGGGTTTGTATATGTAACATACCTTCCTATCCATGGGAAACCCTATAAACATACACTTTTTTCCCCAGGGTGCTAGTTTATTTTCTATGATGGATTTAAATAATTCCTCAGAATCCCAAACAAATGTATGTGAAAAAACATGATTCTTTCCACTCTGTAATGTAAAGGTAATTCCAATTTCAAATTTAGTTGGTACTCGGTATAATGTATATTCCACATTTTTCAATAAATATACTGAAAACAATAATGGAATAGTTCTATGACTCATCATTGACCATAATATGACTACTAAGGTTGGGTTCATCCTTTTCACAAAACCTAGTCCGCAATGGTGTGTATGGTGGAGTGAGTTGAGGTAGAATGTTAAACTCTTTACGAAATTTGATAAAATAATGGATAATATTTTCACCACCTCAATCTGATTGAAACATCCATATATTTCTTCCATTAAGAATATATTTTTCATTTTTGAAATCATTGAATTTCTTAGTAGAATACAATTTATACCTCATAATGTTTGCATGACATTATCTACACAAGCCATCAATAAAATTTACGATGTAAGAATACACATCTTTATCTTATAATGGAAATGTTTCACAAAAAATAGTGTGTACTAATCATAGAAGCTCTATGGCCATTTCTTCCTATCCACTGAATACTAGTTTGTTCATTTTTTCTGGTAATAATGAATTACATATTTCAAGTGGTTTTAGTTAATAATAGTCTAAATAACCATCCTTGCAGATATTTTTCAAACACTTACTGTTTACATGGATAAGATAGTAATTCCATAGATGGGAGTCATGGGAGTCCCGTGAACATGAATTTTTGTTAGATTATTGTACATGGTTTCGTAATTTAGCATATAAATACTATTATTTAAATGTTTCATTCCATAACATTTAATTCATTTATAAATGAAATAACATATATTTCCAAACATGAAATTAAACCCATCTATATCTATTCTTGATATCAAAATTTTGAAATTGGTATCAATTTGTACATGATAAAAATATTTTGATACCAAAGTCATTATCAAATGAAATATATGGTTTTAATCACCAATGACAATGACATATATCCTTGCACCATTAAATTCTCTATAATATAAATCTCCTTTATAAATCATTAAGAATATATTGGTTCCTACATTTGGATTTAGAGGTGATCACCACAAGTTGTATTTATTTACTGGTGTTTAGATATCAAAATATTTCACTCAAAAAAATTAACATTTACCTTCACATTTCCTCTGGAGGAGGTTCTTCTTTTATTGTCCTTTTATAAACATGAAAAACATACTTCATCCTTTTCCTTCACCTACATTTTTATATTCATCCTCTTAGAAGGATAGTGTTTAGGAGAATTAGACGTTTGATGTGTCATGTGAATCATTTCATTTTCTTTCTTTTTTAATTCACCATAAAGAGTACATTTTCATAAAATAAGAAGTCCTTATCCACCTATAGAATCAATGTAAGATATTACAAAGGAATGTTATCATTATTTTGGATATGATAATTAACAAAATAAATAGTCAAGGTATTTGGTAGTGATGACTGTATGAGATCTGTGCACACGTAATCTATTAATTTTATCCCTAATATTTCTATGTATTCAATGTAGGAAATAATCATGACTAAATGTCCCCCATCAAGTGCAGACATTGAATAAAATATTTTAAACAATGAATTAGTGATCTTGGAACTCCCTGGTCTCACGTTGTCATTATAGCGACCATGAATTCAAGTCATCAAGCTAGATACATCAATATACTGATGTTGATTCAAAAGAACATTGTTGATGGATAATAGCATGAAACATTGAACAATTGTATAATTCATCAATTACAAATCTTAGGGAGACAACAATTCATCAGTAGCCTCATTTATAGTTTCTTTTGGACTAGGTTCTTCTAGTATGTACAATTTCCTTTCATGTCAAATGATAATCTGTATCTGCATTTTTTTTACTCTTGTAAATTTGTGCCGGTGAAAAGGTTATCCTTATCAAGTATGTATTTTAGTGATATATTTAATGTAATTTTATTTTTGAATCTTCAAATATGATGAGCATAATTTTACTACATTATCTAATGAAATATAGAAAAATAAATAAATATTATATTTATTAATCTCTTATTATTTTCTCAAAACTGAATATCCAACACCATTGTAATTAGAATATCCTATTTAGATGACATTTTAGAGGAAAGGATCTATATTCCACTTCTCAGTAACCTGGTTTTTGTTGGTAAAGAATCATGAATTGTGATAGGCTTACATTCCATAATCCAACTTCTTGAACTCAAAGTTGCATGATATGTTGAGGGGATTCACAAATGCTAAAATACTTATATTGGATTTATAAAACACTTTCCTCTCTATTACACCAACAATTTCATTAGCTGTTACCCCTCTACATGAACAAATATAATGAAACCATAATAATGATGATTGAATTTTCTGATAATTAAAATCTACCCATCATTGGGAGGTCATGCACTTTAAACTATGGATCAATTTTAATTGATCTAGGGAAAGACTATAATAACATATTATATATTTTTTAGGGAATCTATAATTTAATGTGTAAATTTAAAATTATTATATTTCATGAATTCTTGTTAATATTATGTGGATTCATTAAGTGAGATGCAGTATCATAGATAATATTTATGCATAAGACCAATTATTTTTGTTTTATCATGAATTGTTGTTATTTTTTTAATAAACATGATTGAAAAAAAAATCATTAATAATGAATAAATGATAAAATATTGAAAGAATTAAAATAATAAATCAAATTCATAATGATATTTTACTAATTGATAGTATAGATATAGGATGATAAACTAACTTTTGGCCTAGGTAAAAACACCTTGAATCGAATAAGGGTTGTGTTGAAGCTTTCTAGCAGTACAACAATGTATCACTCTTGGATTGGATTTTCCTTAGCTCCAAACAATAAAAACCTCCAATAACAATAGAGATCAATTCATTTCATATGCTTTTACTCACACACAGTTTATAGAATCAATACTATTACATAAAAGAAACGATGGGAACTCATTCGATAAATTATTTTTATGAGAGATGATACACAAGTCAAGAATTCAATTTACATGTAAATTAAATGAATCAAACTATATAAATATAAAACATTTATGCTCATGATCATCCATATTCATGAAATTAAATTCACAATTAAAAAACTATCATTCAATTTATGAACCTTCTTATTTAACATAAATCATGGTTGAATCAATTAATTATCTTCTTAAATTAATTAATTTTTTATGTTAATTTTCATTCTAATTTCCTTGTTAATATCAACAATTTTAATCATAAACAAATTATATAATTTTTTTTAAAAATTACCATGTTTATAAATATACATTCGAAGAAACATAATTAATACTCATCTGAATCTACCCTATATGTATTGTACTCATATATTTATTACTCTTGTGACATAGGGAATACATGAATTATTACATACACTAATGATGTGTATTATAAAATTAAGGATTATATGATTTCAAAGTATTTTCTATAACATGTTATTCTTTAATGCATATAAATTTATAATATTAATATGACTCACATATGATATGATTATCTGAAAATTATACATAAATTAATTAAACAATAATATATATATTATTACTTGTATAATGGCATGTACTATCATCTTAAAGACCGCCCACAAGAACATATATATATATATATATATATATGTTTTTCATAGTATTATAAAGGAATTTTAATTCTGCATTAATTTGAATAAGTGCATAGACATGATAAACAATATCCACAATATATTGGTTTCTTGCCTTTTATATGAGGCACAATCCTAGGGAATCGACATGAAAATCATTCCTTAGAGAAATTGGTGAAGACATAGTGCATAATGGATACACATTGTGTGGTCTCTGAGTTAGAGTATCACCATTTAGGTAGTACATGTAAGAAGATACATGAACTATCTGTGATTGTTGGACTACTCGTAGTGTATATGGGATATTTGTGGTGTACTCCATAAGATAGTGTTACAGGATGGCCTGGTCAACACATGATGTAGAATTTTATTCATTCATTAAATTTTCAAATTTTATTCGTTCTGCGTGAAACAAAAGTGGAACAATTAAATTTATCAATTAAATTTAAATAATGATATAAGAATGAATTTAAAACTAAATGTTAAATGTTTAAATATATCAATGATCATAAAATAATTATCAATAAATATGATACCGCTCCAATACCAAATTAAGGTTACGGACATAATGGACGTGTGAAATGGGTTGTTCCCAATATTGTTTTCTCAATAATGATCCATCATGGATTTAAAAAATAATAAACATCATGATCAATAGAATTGAATCATGGAAAATATATAATTTATTAGTCAAGTATTGGATTATCACATATTATTTCTAATTAATTTAATCAATTAAAGAATTAAATTACATGAATTATATATTTATTGGAAAATTTTAAAACCTATCTACATTGTATCATCATCCCATTACTAAAATATTGAGAAGATTCAACCTATAGGTGACCCACATATGTTCCCAGAATCCTTGGACATCATCGTAGGAATCTCTGGGATCTATCATTGAATATCATATCACATGCATCATTCTTCTTTGATCACCATGAAAATATATTCCAAAAAAATCTCCTATACCACCATAGAATTGAATGTTTGAGGTAGAGGAATATCAATCTCTATTCTTGGGAGTGTTATTGAAGTGGGATCTATCTAGTTATTGAGAGGATTTAGTATGGTTGTTGTGAAAAACACAAAATGAATTGGATCTCTAAGAAAATTATATATTTAGGTTCAAAAACCACTAGGGTAAAAAATTAAAAAAATTCACAAGTAACCCTTATTATTTATTTAGTCTATGTGGATTCAAATGTAAATAATAATTTTATTTTTATAATTATTTTTCGACATGAAATAAACTCATGAATAAGAATTAAATATTATTTATTCAAATAAAATTCAATATATAATTTTTTCATTGATCCATTAATCTGATTATTCAATTAATCCACTAATTTTTCAGGCCTGAATAATGTCTACTTATTTATTAAATAAATACCACATCATTTTTCTCTAAATAAATAATAAAATATTATATTCACATAATAAAAAATGAATATTTATTAAATAATATGTCACATAATATTTCGTAAAATAACTAGTAAAGGAATATTTCAGATCAATCAAACCTGAATAATTATTAAACCATGCGCGATAATTATAATCATTCAAAAGTTTAAATAATAAATAAAAATGTATTATTTAACTAAAATTATAGATAGACTTAATATTGTGGCCATCTTGGAAGCATTCTCAGTTGAACTAAGAAAAGAAGCTATAATTCCACATTTAGCTTCTAGAAACTCTTAATGGTACCCATAAATAATGATGTTGATGATAAAATAACATAATAACTAATACTTATGCTTATTTTGTAATATAATCATTTTATAATGATATCTCTAATCAAGAAGGTTTCATATTTGTTCCATTAGTCGCTATTCTAGTTGTTTCATTGTTTGAAATTGTTGAAATTGAACATTCATATTGAAGACCATTAAAAGATATTTATTTAGTTTATAAAAATTTTATAGAAGGGCCTATGGTATCAACATTTCTTAAACAACTAACGGGAAAAATCTGTTATCGGATTATTAATTAATGGAATATTACTCGTGTCACAGCCATTGTATATTATATCACTACGTCTTCATGATTATCATCACTACATCAAAGAACATGTCTTATAATATTTAGTAATAATAATCTTAATGTCAATTATTAATACACATGTCCATAGATAGGAATATTAAATAACACATATGAATATGGATATCCTACTATCGAGTCACATTATAATAAAAATCTAAACATGATATTTCCCTGGGTATACACCATGTGAAGGTGTCTCAATGTCAATTGAGTCTCCATCCTTAATAGTAGGTATCTTTGGCATCCCGCAAATGGTATCATCCAATTATAGAACATATTTTTTCGAATAATATTATGGATATTCTTGTGTATCCTCATGAAATTGAATTTATTTTAACATTTAGTTTAACGAATACTTTTAATAAAAAATCACAAAATTTGTTACACAAAAAGAACATTCATGATGTGATAAGGGTTTCATTAATAATAAAAACAATTTATAAATTATATTTTAAAGCACACATACACATGATATAGGGAACCAAATCCAAAACATACTCTCTACTAGTGTAAAAGAGGTTATATAACTAGAACTACAAATTATTAAAGTCACTATGGATAGTGAATAATTATTAGTTGATAATAATGATCCACTAACATATATGAAAGTAATAATTGAAACAGATGTTTCCAGGTGGTAAGAATCCATGACTTCTGAAATGGATTTCATGTACCCAAACCATGTCTAGGTTTTTGTGAATAATCTAGTGGATGTAAAGCTTATTGGTTTGAAATTTGTATTCAAGTAGAAACTGTACATGGAAGGAAAATTCAGTACCAATATGTCATGACATGCTACAAAGGGTTTAAACATGGTTAGTGAATTGAATATGATGAATCCTTTTCATAAATACCAATATAAAAATACATCATAATTATGCATACCATTGTAGAAAACCATAACTATGATATTTTAAAAATTAACTTCCAAACACAATTCCTTAATGGGATCGTTCAAGAATATGACTATATGACACGTCCTGAATGGGTTTTGATTCCAAAGGGTTCCACCAAGATATAAAAATTACAAAAATACATTTATGGATTAAATAAAGTATCATGGTTTTGTATCATTATTTTTTATGAATATATAATTATTTTTGTTTCATAAATAATAGGTGTGATCATTGTTTATACATTTTCATTGATGGAAGTATTGAAATATTTTTATTAATACACGTTGATGAAATATTACTCATTAGAAATGATATAATGATCTTATAGTATTTTAAAGAAGTATTGAGTAAAATATTTTAATTGATGTGAATTGGTGAGACAAAATATATTCCATGGATCGATATCAATGGGGAATGATCCATGTGGTTGCTCATCCTATGTAAAGGAACATACATTGAAATGATATTAAAAAGATTTATTATGGAACTATCAATTAATTGGGTTTTTACAATGTTAAATGAAATTCTAATTTCCAAAAAAAAAATTTACCATAAAAACATTTGGAATGAAACATAATAGAATATATTTCATAAAGATCAATGATTAGGCCGGTGATGAATGTTATGTTATGGAATAATCTAGATATTTCCTACACATTACGTGTTGTATAAATATAACAATATTACCTTGGTGACCATCACATTATTGAATTTGAGACTAACTATAATTTTCTATGTCGTACTAACAATATGTTCTAATTTATGGAGGATACGAGGAACTAGTTATTAGTGTATATGAATATTATATTTTCCAAACTGATCAAGATGATCGTAAATGAAAAATTATATAAATAATTACTTTTAATGGAGGTGTTGTGAGATGGAATATCTCAAAAAATTCTATGGTTGTAGATTCTATAGCAATGTATGATTAAAGTGTGGATTTTGATGAATTTAATATTGTAGTCTTGATGTAGAACATCATATAATATCTAGATGGTATTCCTATAAATAAATATCACATCTCTATCTGTTATGAGAATACTATTGTGTTGTCTCTCACAAATGTTTCATAGACACCTTAACGGATGAAGAACATACTTCATACAGATCATCTCTTTATGGATTTTTCATGGAGAGGGGAGGTTTATGTGAGATTTATTTCGAAGGATGACAATGTTCAGGACCCGAAAACTAAATACTTCAATTGGAAAAATCATAATATTCATGTGAAGTAAAGCCTACTGAAAGGCGTATGATGTCGGTTCTAGTAAAAGATGAAGTTCATTGTAGTTTGATTCAAGGGAAAACAGTTTATATGTAGAATACATGTATATTTAGTATACTTAATATTAATAAAATTTCTTATAACTTATTTTTCATTATTATTCTTGATAATAATGTAATAATTTCCTAATGTATATGTTCCATTGATAAGGTCATAGAAATTCACCTCTATGATGATTACCTTTATCTTCTAGGATGATAATATAAAATAATATTCTTTGGATAGATGAAGAACTATGATGAGAAACATAGTAAGTAGAAAGTCATGTTCATGTAATCATAAGAGAATTAGGATTCATATTTGGAAGTACACACTTGGTAATCTACAAGATATGAGAATATGTAAATAGAACCCCCGTGTAATAATTATGGATGTTTTGGTGTCATAATATATTCTTATATGCGAGATTTTGTACTGATCCATAAACAATTATATTATCATTAATTCAGATCATGACTTGGGCACATAGATTGGATAAAGAAAACCAACAAAGACACATTATCACAGTGACGCAGGGTTTGTTGGGTTCATAATAATTGAAATTCCATTAATGGATTTGTAGATGAAGTATTTGTTCCTTCCCTATTTATAGATAATGATATCTCATACCAATGACTACAGTTAAACTATTCCAAAAATTCCATGGCCATGGTGCAATAAAATCAATATTTTAGATATTCAAATAAATATATATCTAAAATATTATTTGGTGACATATATATCTATCATACTTAATGAGATATTATGAAAAATAAATTATATTAGACAGTAATAATTCATTTGTGGTTTTTGTGATTCATCCATTATGTTCATTCTCTTATGATCATTGACCCATTACAAGAGAGTAATGTTGCATTTTAAGAAAACTCACCTAATGCCACTGAGAAAGAATCCCTAAGAGTCACAAAGTATGTGTCTCTGATGATCACAATATTATTTTTTAGATTTATTTAACTAAATAAAAATTATTATAAATACAAATATATAATTCTATCCTTGTTTTATCAGTAAATAAATATTTCTTGATGAATGAAATATTTATATATTTATTTGTGTTTTTTGATAAATTAATGAGGTGTTTGATTTTACCAAGAACGTGTTTAGAGACCAATATTAATTAACAATCCTGTTAAATAATATATGACACTGCAAAACATGGCATGAACTATAAAAATAAAAAATATTAATATTATTAATACACTTTATGGTTATAAAAGTATCTAAAATTATTTAATGGTTGAAATATAATTAAAAAATATTTTTACATAATATATATATTTATAAATAGATAGTTATTTCTATTGTGTACTATGTACCATTATGTGTGCATTCAAGAGTAATGAATTGTTACATATAATGAGTTCCCCCACAATATCATCATATCTCTCTCTCTCTCAAGAATGAGAAATGTTTGAGATAATCTTTCATGACTGAATGATTAGTGTTCAACACATACCCAAAAAGACATTTGATTCATCAGACTAGAACCAGGAGATCGAATGATGTTTCTTAGATATCAAAGAGCATTGTGGATAAAAAATTAATGGATTATATCCCTGAATACTCAAAGTGAACTGAAGGAAATCCTAAAGGGGTTTTTCAGAAGATCAACAGTCACATTGAAGAAAATCCTAATTTTTGTGTTACGTTTCTTCTAAATGTAAATAAGTTAATTATTAATTTGATATACATGATCCTTGTAACGACCCGGGTCTAGAGCCCCTCCACTAGTGCCACGTACCCGGTTCGCCACATGACCTCACGTGTGTTTCCCCAAACACCAGAGGCTGCTGACTTGCAGCGAGGGCCTTGGTGAGTCGGTGGGGAAACTATGCCCTCATACAGTAAGGTATACAAGATAATAAAACAACAATAAACAACTGAAGTAGTAAACAACATTCATAACAACAAAAACCAAACAACAGATGCAATGTAGATGTATAACTATAATGACAATGATGCAGCATGTACAAGTATTTATGGAAAACAGAAAACACAACAACGTGCTGAAATACATCTGAAAGCAAGTGAAAAAGAGATCAAAGTAAGCTTCTGAGCATCGCGAACCATGACTCGGTCCCATGCTCCCCAGCTTCTGGTGCAATCAATATCCTGAAGTAGAAGGGCACATTACCTTATCTATACCAGCAGCAATATAGTCTGCTTAGGCCCAAAAGCATGCCCAAACAGGGTGTGAGATACAATCCCAGTGGGCAATCACCCAAAGATTTGTGCCTAACAGAGAATGTATACATGGAAGTAATAAAACAAGAAGCAGTAAACAAAAAATCACATGCAACTACAATCCACAGTTCTGGCAAACAAAGTACACAAGTAAACAGTCAGCAACAAGAAGAAAATAGGTAACCCTCGGGGTATCTCTCACATTCTAACCCCTATAGTTCAATCTCTATATACTAGCAACCCTCTTGGAAGCACACATAGTCTCACGCCTCTGGTTCAGCTACGTAATTATGCAGACTCTCTGGGGAAGCACTCACCGTCAATTCCCCCTATAGTCTCTTATCGTTCTAAAGGCTCTCTGGGGAAGCACTCCATGTCAACTAACCATGTGGCTTGAGTCGTAATTAAATGACACTCTGGATAATCACTTCCGTCAATTCTACCTTCGGTATCACATCGTGATTAAAAGACACTCTAGAAAAGCTCTTCCATCTATTCTCCATTTGGTCTACTACTCTAGGTTCTCACAGTCTTGAGTATAACTAAAAATTCTCATCACACGTGTATCATCCAAGTAAACCTCAAAAAATACTTGGCTAAAAACTAAGGCTCAACATCAATAGTAAAACATCAGATCCACTATCCTACAACAAGGCATGTTAACTGGAAAGACGCCAAAAAAGTAGAACAAGCATGGAAAAGCAATATGAGAACAAAAAATTACTCTAATCACAAGCAATAACCTCTACTAAATCAATCAAGCAAAGCAAGAAACTAATAATGGAAAAACAGGAAACATGCAATACCCTGTTCAAGGGTATTGGTGGAATTTTCACCAAATATTCATCAACTTTCTACGGAAAGGCACAAACCACCTACCTCGATCCTAGGAGATCGATATACATGACCCTCAACGATATATTCCTCTTATAACAACGTAGATCTGAGAAAACACACAAGAAGTTCATCCCATGATAACTTGGAAATGAGGAGGAATCAATAAATGAGGCTAAAGCAAAAGGAATAACTCACCATTGTGATTCCTACGCAACTAACCGTGCTTGAATCAGAGAACAGACGGCGAGGTGGGAGTTCGTCGAAGATATGGCCATATAGTTATTCTTGGACGGACGAAAACTGGAGAAGAAGATGGTTTTGGGGGTTAGGCGCGACCCCAGTCCATTTAATAAAAAAAATAAAGTACATGACGTGTACTTCTTGAGTACATGGAGTGTACTTCAATTATTCTATACTCCGAATTAACCGGCCTCTACCACAACGTTACACACCGTGTGTGTGGTCCGGACATGGATAGCACAAGGCTTCGGTCCAGGGAAGAGTACACGGCGTGTACTTCTGAAATTACCAGAAAATTCATTTTTCTCAAAAACTCCAGAAAAAGGAAAAACGTACCTGAAAAGAAGATATGGGTTCTTACAAACATCCCCCCTTAAATAAATTTGTCCTCAAATTTCATTAATGAGTCAGATAAGATGAAACCCCGAACAGCTCTGTCCATTGTGATCGTACATCAGCCTCCCTCTCTCAGGTCTCGTCCTGTACTCGCCCGTTCTGCCATAGCACTCGTACCAGAGGAATAGACTGCCCGCGGAGAACCTTCGTACTATAATTCAAAATCCGGATAGGATGCTCCTCGATCGATGCATCCACTTCAAGATCGACTTCCTCGGGTTGAATGTCGTGAGATGGCTATGAAAAGTAACATTGGAGTTGAGAGACGTGGATGACGTCGTGCATGGCCCAATAACTCTGATGTAGGTGAAACCGATAGGAGACCGGACCAACCCTCTCCAAGACCTCAAACGGCCCGACGTACCTTGATGAAGTCTTACCCTGTCTCCGAATCCTTTTGTGTCCCAACCTTGGTGCGACACACAGGAAAACCTGATCACCGACCTTGAACTCCAGAGGACATCTCCGCTGATCAGCATAAGACTTATGTCGATACTGTTCCCTAGTCATCCTCTTCTGAATCAACTCTATTTTTTCTGACGTCTCCTGAACAAGATGAGGTCCTAGAAGAGCTGACTCTCGTGCCTCCAGCCAACATAAGGGTCATCAGCATGGCCTAACGTAAAAATCCTAGTATTGAGCCATCTGAATGGTCACCTGAAAACTGTTGTTGTAGGCGAACCCCACCAGAGTGATATGTTTCTCCCAAGAACTGCCAAAGTCAAGGATGCAAGCCCGGAGCATATCCCAAGCACCTGGATCATCCGCCCAGATTTTCCATCAGTCTGGGGATGGTATGATGTTCTCTAAATTACCTGTGTACCCAAGGCCTTCTGATGTCCCTGCCAGAACAGAGAGGTAAAGAAAGAATCTCTGTCTGAAACAATAGAGCGTGGAACTCCATGCATACGTATGATCTCCCTGATGTAAAGTCGTCCTAGATCATCGACATTGATAGTCTCCTTGATCGGCAAAAAGTGAGAAACTTTCGTAAGTATGTCGATGAAAAAACAAAAAGAATTGTTCCCTCGAGTTGATCTCGGAAACCCGGTCACGAAGTCCGTCGCAACATTGTTCCACTACCACTCCGGAATGGGTAACTGTTGTAAGAGCCCCGCTGGTCGCTGATGCTCTGCTTTCACCTGATGACAATTAGAACATCTCATGACAAAACCAGCAACATCCTTCTTCATACCTGGCCACCAGTATTGGCGATGAAGGTCCCGATACATCTTGGTGACGCCAGGATAAACTGCCAAAACAGAGGAATTGAAATACCGCATCATCTCCACGCGTATGTCTGTCGCCACCCATCCGCGTCCTTATAAATGCAAGATCTCATCCTCGTCCACTTTCCATCCAGGAAGAGGGTCCCCTCGTCTCACACTCTCCCACATGATTAAGCCTTCTGAGTTTGACCGTTGCCTCATCCATACCTGATCAAGTAGCATGGAGGTAACAACTACAGAAGATAGAAAGGTCTGCCCCCGTCTGTCGTGCACCTCCAGATGCATCTCAGAGAAAAGATCCATCAACTACAACTCACTACTAGCCTCCTAAATTGCCTGAATCTGAGTTTTCCTACTCAACGCATCTTCCACGGCGTTGCCCTTTCCCAGCGTATAGGCGAGCTCAATGTCAAAAGACTGAAGGTACTCGACCCACCTACGCTGCATCAGATTCAGATCATGCTGAGTGAAGATATACTTGAGACTCTTGTGGTCAGTGAAAACCACAATGTGATCTCCCATAAGATAGTTTCTACAATAGCGCAAGGCATGAACAACAGCTGCCAACTCCATGTCATGTGTATGGTAGTTCCTCTCATGTGGCCTCAACTGCTGAGACCCATACACAATGACTACATCTCCCTGCATAAGCACAACTCCCAGCCCGATACCCGAAGCATCACAGTAAACAGTGTAGCTCTTTCCTAGCTCTGGAAGGACTAGTATCTGTGATGAAGTCAACCAACCTTTCAGCTCCTGGAAGGATGACTCAAAAGAATAATATCATAAGAACTTCGCCCCCTTCTTGGTCAGACCAGTCAAAGGTGCTGCTAGATGAGAAAAGTCCTGAAAGAAGCATCTGTATCATTCAGCAAGACCTAGGAAGCTCCGTACAGCAAAACCGTTCTTCGGCTACTGCCAGGAAACTACAGCTCTCACTTTCTCTGGATCTACAGATACACTTTCCTCTGAGATGACATGACCCAAGAAGTGAATTTGATCCATCCAGAATTTTCACTTTGAGAGTTTAGCATAAAGCCGATGCTCTCTCAGTTTACTCAGAACGATCTCAAGATGTGTGGCATGGTCATTTCAAGAGTGAGAGTACACCAAGATATATTCCATGAAGACCAAAACAATGGAATCCAGGTAAGGATCGAACACTCGGTTCATCAGTTCCATGAAAATTGCAGGTGCGTTCATGAGTCTGAAAGGCATGACTGTATACTCGTAAAGATAATACCTGCTCTTGAAGGCTTTCAGAGGTATATCTTATGGTATAACGCGCAACTGATGATAACCGAACCTCAAGTCAATCTTTGATAACACCTGGGCTCTTCGAAGCTGATCGAAAAGGTCATCGATCCTCGACAAAGGATATTGGTTCTTGACTGTCAACTGGTTCAGCTTCTGATAATCTACACAAAGCCGAAGGGTACAGTCTGCCTTCTTTGCAAACAGAACAGGAGAACCCCAAGGAGAAGTACTGGATCGGATGAAACCCTTAGTCTGTAGCTCCTCCAACTTCTTCTTGAGCTCCTAAAACTCAAGTGTGGCCATCCTATAGGGAGGAATGGACACCGGTGCCACTCCTGGAATGATCTCAATAGAGAAGTCTACCTCACGCTCCAGAGGCAAACCCGAAAATTCCACGGGAAAGACATCCCTGAAACGATCCACTACTAGAGGAAAGTCCAACTGTGGAGTCACCTGATCATCCAGGTAAAGGCTAGAAATATGGGTAGTCACCCCTCCTAGCCCAAGATGTCCGAGTCCCGCCCGACTCGCCCGAACGTCCCATTAGCCTCTATGAAGGAACGATTCACCTTCTGGTGAAATGAAACTGACTCTGTGACGATAAAAGTCAACGGTGACCTGGAAGGGAATCAACCAGTCCATGCTGAGGATGACATCATATCCTGTCATCTCTAGGACATAGAGATCCCATATGAAGTGATACCCTACAACCTCGAGAGGGAACTCTCTACACTAGCGTACACTAGATGTCCTCGTTCCCAAGGGTGTGTCTAGTGTCAATGAGTCGGTAAAAGAAAAGATGCAGAGTCCAAGGCTCTCTACAACGACAACAGAGATAAAGCTATGCGTAGCACCAGTATTGAAAAAGGCTGAAGATAAAACTGAGGCAACTAAAATTGTACCTCGAATAGTAGAAGGGTCGGGATCGTGCTCATGATGAGTTTTCTCCACGACAAAAGACTAGCCTGCACTGCGGCCCTGTGCCCCGGGCTGACTACTCTGAGCTAAACTGCCCTGCTGGTGCTGCGAAACTGGTGGCTGACGGCCACGACCTCGACCTCCACCTCAGCCCGAACGGATGGAATAACTCCAGTTCCCTGAATGGTGAGAAATTGGCGGTGCTGCTCTAGAATGAGGAGTCATGGAAGAACCCTGGTCACCCACTGCTGGTGAAAAAACCTAGAAGAACCGCTGAAGGTGACCCATCTTGCCACAAGATCAGCACTCCACGGGGTCTCTCGAGCACTGCAGCCTCGTGTGCCCTATCTAGAAACATGGGTAGCATGTCACTTGGATGCATGAAGATGCATCTCGCTTCCTTGAATCACCATGTGTAGGCTCCCTAGGGAGCTTATTTCTATCATCTGAAGGAAATATAGCTCTGGAAGCAGAACCGCCCTGGCTCACAGCTCTCGAGTCTCTCAGATTGCGCTCCGCAATCAGTGCCTGATTGACGATGGAAGTAATGGAGCTCATCTGGATGATGTTCACCTGCGAGCAGATCACCCGCCTGAGTCCATCCTCAAACTTCCTCTCCAAGAACACCCCAATCCTATCCCAAAGGGGTGTACAACGCTACATCTCAGTGAAACGAGAGGAATACCCCATGATGGATACAATACCCTGCTCTAAGCTCATGAACTCCTGGGCTCGATCAGCCCTCTGGGTCTCCGGGTATACGTAGTCATAGAACACGTGCTGGAACTCCTCCCAAGTCATAGCCTATTGCTGACCTTCTTGTGAGATCGTGTCCCACCACCTCTTGGAGGAGTCTCGGAGCATGTAGGTGGAAAGATTTACCCGCCTCTTTTGAGGTGTTTCCATATGCTCGAAGATAGTCAACATGTCTTCCATCCATGACTCTAGAGCCTGAGGTCCTCCCTCCCACTTGAACGTGGGAGGATGGTGCTGCTGAAAGACCCGCGTCAAGTCTGCCATAGACGTGGAAGGAAGCGGAGCACCCTGGAAAGGCTTCATTATCCTCATGAGAACTTCCCTAAACTGTGCATCAGCACCTGCAACCGATATAATAGCCGGTGCCAACGCTGGCTCGACTGTAGGATTGGCCGAAAGTCCCTGATCTGCCCTATCTGGCATCTGATCACTGCCTGAAGACAGACGTACGACCAGAGGATGTCTCAGAGGCATAACTATGAATGATCAAAAGCACACCTTAGATCAGGAAAACAAGGATAGGGAACACAAGTTCCAAAAATGGGAATAAGGGAGGAAGACAGACATGTATACAAAACACAACTACACGACGTGTATAAAACTACATGGTGTGTCTTCTTAAACCACTGACATGGGTGTGCAATCTCACCTGAAAAGTCTTGTACACTTCATCTACACGACATGTTGACCCCCACACATGGATTGTACTAGAAAAATATTCCCCTTACCGAGTCTCCTTACACGGATAACCCATAGGGTCTGACTCAACCCGAGACTACACAGCGTGTTCGAAACAAACACGGCGTGCACTAGACAAGGCTTCAACAGTCCGTGTTGTTGAGTACACGGCCGTCTACATGGATGGACCTTACGCGGTGTGCTCCAAATAAGCACGAGGTGCATAGGCAAAGGAGACATCGTCCCGTGTTGTTTGTCACAAGGCCAAGTACCTGGGAAAGACTACATGGCGTGTTCTGAACAAACATGGTGTGCGGAAAGGAAGGTAATGTCGGCCCGTGTTGTCTGTGACATGGCCGGGTAACTGGACAGGACTACACGGCGTGTTCCGAACAAACACGACGTGCGGAAAAGAAGGTCACACCGGCCCGTGTTGTTCATAACATGACCGGGTACCTGGACAGGACTACACGGCATGTTCCCTACAGACATGGCATGTTCTACTCGAGCTTCCCCAGCATGTGTTGTTAGTGTCACGACTGGGTACACGGTTCCAAACTCACATGGCGTGTACCAATGGTACACACTATGTTCCCGAAGTTACTCCCATGACACCATGTTCTGCTAAAAAGGTCAGTGACACGGCCTGAAAACTACTCGGCGTGTTCCCAAAAAGTACACGCCCTATATTTTGGTTTTTTCTGGGCAGTAGCTCAGAAACTGCACAGAATTCCAGAAACACTAAAAACAAGGGAAAAGATTCCAAATTCCGATCCAGGAGGCCCCAAAACACCTCATGAACCAAAATTTGGCATTAATTTTAAGCAAGGAACAAAGAAACAGTTTTCTAACACAACAGTAGAGAATCCATAAAGAAACTATCACAACAGCATGCATAATCTACACAAAGTCAATCACAACATAATTCAATCGCTAATGCCCCCTAGATAGCATGGAAAGAATGCATGACATGGGATTTCTACAAGTGCCTATATGATGCATGAGATAGCATACCGTCATCTCATCGGGTTGCGACAGAAATAGTACCGAAATATAAAAACAATAACCGCACAAGTCATACGAATCACTCTAGGTGAAAACATAACAACCATAAAATCTCAAAACCAGAATACTACAATTATCAATGTAGTGAGGCTTTTACATGTACATAGGTTAGCTAACCCCGGACATAGCTTAAAACTAGGTACTGAATCCATCCTATCACTAGATAAAGTCTCCAAATAGTAAAGAAAGAGAAAAGAACTACTCTGATACCACTTCGTAACGACCCGGGTCTGGAGCCCCTCCACTGGTGCCTCGTACCCGGTTCGCCACATGACCTCAAGCGCGTTTCCCCAAATACCATAGGCTGCCTACTAGAAGCAAGGGACTTGGTGAGTCGATGAGGAAACTATGCCCTCATTCGGTAAGGTATACAAGATAAGAAAACAATAATAAACAGCGGAAGCATTAAACAACATGCATAAAAACAGAAACCAAACAGCAGAAGCAATGTAGATATATAACTATAATTACAACGATGCAGAAGGTACAAGTATCTAAGGAAAACAGAAAACACAACAATTTGCTGAAATACAACTGAAACCAATTGCAAAAGAGAACAAAGTAAGATCCTCAACATCGCATGCCACGACTCAGTACCATGCTCCCTAGCTCCTGGTGCAATCAAGATCCTGATGTAGAAGGGTACTTGCCCTTATCTATACCTGCAGCAACATAGTCTTCTTGGTCCCAATATCATGGCCCAAACAAGGTGTGAGATACAATACCATTAGGAAATCACCCAAATAATTGTTCCTAACAGTCAATGAATACATTGAAATAATAAAACAAGAAGAAGTAAATAGAAAAGCACAAGAAGCTACAATCCACAGTTCTGGAAAACAAAGTACAAAAGTAAACAATCATCAATAAGAAGAAAACAGGTAACCCTCTAGGTAGATCTCATAATATAACCCCTATGGTTGATCCTATAAGTACTAGAAACCCTTTGGGAAGCAAACACAGTCTCACCCTCATGTTCTGCTACGTAATTATGTAGACTCTCTGGGAAAGCATTCACCGTCAATTCCCCCTATAGTCTCGTATCGTGCTAAAGGCTCTTTGGGGAAGCACTCGACGTCAATTCCCCCTGTGGACAACGTTATAATTAAAAGACACTTTGGAGAAGCCCTTCCGTCAATTCTCCCTTTGGTCTTACATCATGATTAAAAGGCACTCTGGAGAAGCCCTTCCGTCTATTCTCCATTTGGTCTACTACTCTAGGTTCTCATAGTAGTGAGTATAACTAAACATGCTCAGTGCGCATGTATCGTCCAAGTACACCCCAAAACCAACTTGGCTATCAACTAAGGCTCAACAACAGTAGTAAAACAACAGATCCACTATCCTACAACTAAGCATGGCAACTGGAAAAACGCCAAACAGGTAGAATAAGCATGGAAAAGCAATCTGAGCACAAAAAATTACTCTAATCACAAGCAAAAACCTCTACTAATGCAATCAAGAAAATAAGAAAAGAAACAAGGAAAAAACAGGAAACACGCAACACCCCGTTCAAGGATATTGGTGGAATTTTCACCAAATATTCATCAACTTTCTACAGAAAGTCACAAACCACCTACCTCGATCCTAAGAGATCAATATACATGACCCTCAACGACAGATTCTTCTTAGGACAACGTAGATCTGAGAAAACGTAGAAAAAGATCATCCCATGATAACATGAAAATGAGGATGAATCAAGAGACGATACTAAAAAAGAAGGATGAACTCACCGTTGTGATTCCAATGCAACTGACCATGCTTGAATCGGAGAACAGATGGTGAGTTGGGAGTTCTTCGAAGATCCGGTTGTACGGTCACTCTCAGACAGAAGGAAACTGGGAAAGAAGATGGTTTTGGGGGTTCGGCGCGATCCTGGTCCGTTTAATGAAAAACAAAGTACACGGCATGTACTTATTTAGTACACGGCGTGTACTTCAATTTTTCCATACTCTGAATTAACCGGCCTCCACCTCATCCTTACACATTGTGTGTGTGGCCCAGACACGGCCAGCACATGGCTTTGGGCCGGGGAAGAGTACACGACATGTACTCAGAAAGTACACAGCATGTACTTCTGAAATTTCCAAAAAATTCATTTTTCTCAAAAACTCTAGAAAAAGGAAAAACGTACCTAAAAAGAAGATCTGGATTCCTACAATCCTCAATTGTGGTTTCATAAAAATTAGTACTAGAACATCTTTTTATATATCTCGCACTATTTTCACATTTATGATGCGCAAAAAACCAACATTTTCAACTTCTCTCTGTGAATTAGAGATTTTGGTTTGTAGTGTAAGAGCCTCATTAAGGACCTGGTCATTATAATGAGGAAGAGATCAATTGGGGATCACAATCATTAATTAGTGCGGATGACACCCAAATTCCCCAGAAATCTAAACATACAGTCACTAAATTTAAAAAATATCCCTACTATTTTTCATTGATATAAGTAACTATTTAATTATATATATATATAATATATGTTGTTTATAACTAAGGATATATATTTATATATTAGAATATATAAATATTAGTATATAAATAGAAGTATATATTTATATTTATTTACAAGAATATATATATATATTCATATAGTTATATATATAAATATATATATATATATCAAAAATAAAATCTAATATTATTAGGAAGTGAGGGTGTGATTCCCACATCCAGAGGTTCTCACCAAAATTTATCTCAAAATGTCACATATGATGTATTACGTCACATATTGTAAATAAATTTAAACCATAAACCATTTTTAATAAAAATAATAATAATATATCCCAGAATACAAATTCTGCCTTTGGATTCTTATGATGGAAAAATTTGTGATGTGTACACTTTTTTTGAAAAATACAGTTATTTTTTGTTTATATAGTTAAAAGGGTGCATCCATCACCAAATATGTTTTTATTGGCCCCATGAATTGGGAGTGTCAGATCAATTTGTGTTGACCCCCACAATCTCTAGCCAACCCCAAAAAAATATGCAATATATTTCATATATATATATATAATTATACTTTTATAAATATATTGATATATTTTTATAATTTTTTCCTATATATAAAAATTAAATGTAAATTTATAATATATTAATTAATCCAGAAGGGTTTGGTTAATTTTTTTAATACCCAAACACTTATAATACCTGATTATGGGGATTCGGCACCAAAAACATATTTAGAAATTATATTTATTAAAATATTTATAAAAATATAATATTAAATAATATTTTTTATATTTACACTCAAAAATCGTTATATATTTATATTTAATATATTTATAAAATTATATTTGAGTATAAAAATATTAATTTATATATAATTATACTTATACAATGATATTTATATATTATTTATTTATTTATTTCAAATATTCCGAACACGCCCAGAATTAAAAAAGATATAATAATTTGAAATTTAAATATATATATATATATATATATTATGAAATGTTAACAAATAAATGTCGTAATTATGATTATAATGAGCACTCCTAAATTCCGAATTAATTTAACTCATAATGGCCGACCTTCTATTCATTATACTATTATATCAGATCTCATGCACTCTTTATATATGGTGATATATTAATGAAATAGTGAGGATTATTGGCTCTATATTGTTTTATTTTCCTCACATCCTGATTTACTCTTTTTTTTTATGACATCGTCATCATACAAAAATTAAATGATCACATTTTCAATGATTTTTTCACCAATGATAGGTCATAAAATTCTATTTTTGTAATTCATTGTGGTTCTAATTGTCATTCAAACAAATTTAGAACATGTCATCAGCAGAATGATCTTCTCTACATTGTGCATTATGATGACACTATCTCTATCCCCATCATCGACATTAGATAAATATCACATGAATAAGGAATGTCACATGTTTTGAAAAGCATTCTACTTTTGACATACTCTTTCACATGTGGGTTTACTACACTCACTCATAGAGGTACATCAAATGATGAGTCGTATTTTACTCAAGATATTGTTACATTAATTTTTCCCCTAATCGTATATATGAAAATAATGTAATATTTTTAATCATTATTAGAGGAAAATATTGATATCTTGTATATATTTAATGACTCACAGTTTTAAAATATCATTCCAGTACATGGATAAAATTTTTTTAATGAGTAACCAACATTTCCTATGATTAGATAAATAGCAGTCATTAAATTTAAAAAAACTACAAGATGTGATCAAATGATGAACATCGCATACCTTTCGTACATTAAGATGAATTTTTGTATTCATTGATGAACATCACATAACTTTTTGACAACAAACCTATTTTTTCAAATTCTTCCATGAACCATGAAACTTCATCTACTTTAACTTTTTTACCCTAATGGTGTCATGTTTGATGATGATGTGTAATGGTTCATGATGGAGATTATATTTAATTTGAATATTTTAAAATATTGCTTTGAATTATTTATTTTAACATTCAATATATTTCTTATAAAATGATTGAGAAAAAGTAAATGAATATGATAAAAAATAGTAATATATTTTATGTATGTCTATTCCCTATTGTGGATATTTTGGATGAAATTTTTCAGATGAATATTTATGTAATTGTCATGATGGAACTACAAAACTAGATCGAATTATATTATTACATTAACTAAATTGAATGTGAATATTTATTTAAAGTGATTAATTTTATTCGTTGGAGTGACGTAAAATACACATGATGTTATTTTAAATCATGTTCAAGTTGAATATGTAATTTTTTAAAGGATCATTTCGTTGTACCTGGAAAAAAATAATTATAATAATATGACCATAAAAAGTGTTTTGATGGAAGTAAATATTTACACTTCAAAATTAATTTTATTAATATTTATTAAATAATGCATCCATGGAGGATGATATTAAAAAAGAGTCCTCTTAAATTAAATTGATCAATATCTTCATTTTTTAAATATTGTACCAGTATAAGCAATCACAATAGAAAAATTATTATTAATGTGCTACGAATTTTCTATATAATATGAAGTAATTCATTCAATTTTATCTCATAAATTATATTTTATTATTATTCTAATTTATAAACCATATTTTTTAATTGATTGGTTTTGATAATAATACCTATATTATAAAAATGAATTTCTCACCTAAAATTGATTAAACAATGATCATCATAATCAATAACAATTTAACTTTTATAAAATATGTTTATTATTGAAAAATAATATATTATCATTCAGAGATCATGAAATCCATTGAAGGAAATAATTCATAATTATGTTTTTAATTAAATATCTCATTCCTTGAATAGAATGAAATTATTCATTAAAATTATCATCTGATTTGTGGCACTCATACATATTATTTTATTTTGATCATGTGAGTGTTGATGAAAATTGATCAAATATATTATCCCTCATTTGGAAAATTAATGTTGTTTATGAATTATATTGTTAGTGTAATGTCCTGGTTCCGGTAGTCACCCAGAGGCTCCCCGTACCCTATTGGTCTCATGGCCTCATGAACATTTCCCCAAACACCATAGGCTGTCGACTAGCAGCGAGGGCCTTGAGTGTGATAGTGGGGAAACTATGCCCTCATTGGAAGAGTACACAACAGATGTAAACAAATCAGACAATAGCGGAAGCAGTAAATATCCAACAATAATAAACAGTGCAAGACTTAAATAATAAACTAGAGCACACATGTCTATATATTAAATGATGCATGATACATATGTCTAGGAAAGTATCAAAACAAGTCCCAATGATGAATACAATCCTAAACCAAAGTAAAAAAAAGACAAATAATCAACTCCTCTGCATCGCAAGCCTAAGCATGGTCCCATGCTCTCCTCCTCCAAAGCAATCAAGTACCAGAAGTCGAAGGGTGCTTGCCCTTGTCTATACCTGCAACAACATAGTCTGTTTTGACCCAAAAGCATGACCCAAATAGGGTGTGATACTAATCCCAGTAGGCAACCTCCCGATGATCTATGCCTTATAGTCAGTTAGTATATGGAAGGTAATAATATAGTAAGTAGTAACTAGTAATAGTAAACAGTAGGCAGTAAACCGTAAATAGTAACATAATGATATACAACAGTAATCAATCCACAGAACAAAAAGCAGCAGAGAAGCAATCATCTTACCACAACTGGAACCCCTCTGGGAAGTACTCGTAGCCAACCCATCTGGTCCTATCCAAGAACTGCCAACAACCCCCGTGGCAGTTCACTCACCCTAACCCCTCTGGTTTGGTTATTCAAAAATATATGACTCTCTAGGAAAGCTCGGTCAGTCAATTTCCCTTATAGTCCGGGGTAGTCAGGGACACTCTCCAGAAGATCACTCGGTCTAACCCTCTTATAGCCCCAAGGACTAGAAAATTTCTGAGGAAGCTCACTCAGTCAATTCCTCCTATAGTCTCATGTCAATCACAGAATCTCTAAGGAAGCGCACTCAGTCAATTCCTTCTCTACACTGGAATGGTTTTAATGAAATTAAAACAATGTAAAGACTCTCTTAGGAAGCTCACCAAGTCTACCCTCATATAGTCTATAATATTCAATACTCTCTGGGATGTTCTCCCAGTCTATCCCATGTAGTCTATAATTTCTATGACTATCTGAGGTAGCTCACTCATTCTACCCTTCTATAGTCTATAATATCCAAGACTCTCTGGGAAGCTCACTCGGTATATCCCTTATAGTCTAAAGCACACGGTTCTCATGGTTGCATGCTAGTCAATGCATAATAATTCTATAAGGACAAAGTACACCTACAGAGCTACTTGTCTAACCAGTATACAACAAAACAAGCATGTCAAAAATATCATTCCATCCAACAGTCACATGGCATGGAAAACAGGCATAATATCCAAACACTAACAAGACCCAAAGGTCGTGAACAGAAAAAGGAATGGGAAAAACATCCAAGCACAAAAATTATCAACAAACATGATCAACTTACCTCTACAAAAGAATACATGAATGGTAGGAAAACAACATGGGAAAAACGATAACCACACAAGACCTCGTTCACTGTTATTTGTGGAATTTTAAAATAAAACTCAAATACTTCTAAAGGTAAGCACAAAACACCAACCTCGATGCTAGGAGATCAATATACTCGAACCATGAGTCTTGATTCCCTTAGAATGGTGTAGATCTACGAAAATGCACAAAAAGTTCAATCCATGATATATTGAGAAATAGGGAGAATCATGGAATGAAACTCAATAAGAAGGAAGAGCTCACCGCTGCTGTTCCAACGAAAAACAACGACGATCGATTCAGAAAACAGACGGAGGCTTGGGGGCTCGGAGGATGTTCATGGCCTTATAGGTCACTCTCGGTCGAGGAAACAAGAGAAGAATGACTTTTCATCAATTAGGCGTGACCCCGGCCCATTTAATGAAAAAAAGAAACTACATGGCGTTTACTTATGGGGTACATGGATTGTACATGGCCTTTCTGCACTCTACTTTACGAGGCCTCCACATTGCCCTTACACACAGTGCGTGAGGCCCGGACAAGGCCAGTACATGGCCTGGTGCTGCATTAGTATACATGGCTTGTACTCATAAAGTACACAGTGTGTATTCTGAAAATTTCCATATTTTCCTCTTTTTCTAAAAAATGACCAACAACGGAAAAACATACCTCAAATAATGATCCGAGTTCTTACAAACATCCCCCCATAATGAAAATTTTCCCTGAATTTCCCTGGAGAGGAGTATAAGAAGAAACCCCGAATAGCTCTGGACACTGCGATCCTATATCGTCCTCCCTCTCCCAGGTCTCTTCCTGTACTCACCCGTCCTTCCATAGAACCCATACTAGAGGAACAGACTATCCACAAAGATCCTTTTTACTGTGATTGACAATCTGGATAGGATTCTCCTCAAACGACACATCCACTTCATGTTCAACCTCCTCGGGTTGAAAGACATGACACGTGTCTGAATACTAACATCATATCTGTGAAACGTGGAATACATCATGCATAACCCAATACCTCTAAGGTAACTGCAACCGATAGGAAACCAGACCAACTCTCTCCAACACATCCAACAACCAAATGTACCACGGTGAATGCTCTTGTCTCTGAACCCTCTTGTGTCCCAACCTCAGTGCGACATGTAGGAAAACCTGATCCCTGATCTCCAACACTAGAGGTCGTCTCAGTGGATCCGCATAGTCCTTCTATCTGGACTATGTTGTAGCCATCCTCTTCTGAATCAACTCTATCTTCTCTGAGGTCTATTGAACAAGACGAGGTCCTAGAAAAGCTGCCTCTCCTGCCTCCACCCAGCATAAAGGTAATCAGCATGTCCTACCATAAAATGTCTCATAAGGTTCCATCTGAATAGTCGCCTGAAAACTGTTGTTATAGGAAAACTCCAAAAGGGGGATATGCTTATCCCAAGAACCTCCAAAGTCTATAATGCAAGATTTTAGCATACCCTCTAGCACCAAATTCGTATGCTCCAAGTGGCCATCTATCTAAGGATGGTATGTTTTACTCAAAAGTATATGTGTACCCAAAGCCTTATAATTCCCCTTCCAAAACCAAGAAGTAATGTGAACATCCCTATCTGAATCAATAGAGTGTGGAACTCCATGAAGACGTACAATCTCTCGATTGTACAACAACCTATCTCATCAATACTGAATTTCTCCTTGATCAGCAAAAGTGTGATCCCTTTGTAAGCATGTCGACAACAACCCAAACAGCATCACTCCTTCAATGTGACCTCAGTAACTCACTCCCGAATTCCATTACAATATCGTTCCACTTCCTCTTGGGAATGGGTAACTAGTGTAAAAGCCCTACTGGTCGTTGATGCTCAGCATTCACATGCTAACAAGTAGAACATCTCACGACGAACCCAAAAACATCTATTTTCAAACCTGGTCACCAATATTGGCAGTGTAGATAATGATATATCAGGGTGACGCCAGGATGAACTTCCCAAACTGATGAATGAAAACCCTTCATCAGTTCCTCGAGTATGTCTACTAGCACCCATACACATCCCTGGAAATGCAAGATCTCGTCCTTTCCTACTATCCATACAGGAAAAGGGTCCTCTTCGGAAACACTATTCTATAAGACTAGGCCTTCTGAGTCTGATAGCTGCCTCATCCTTACCCAATCAACAAGAGTTGAGGTAATATTTACAGAAGGAAAAAAAATTGTCCCTAACTGTTGTGAAACTCTAAGTGAATCTTAGATAATAGATAGATAAGCTTCCACTCACAGCTGGCCTCCTGAACTGCCTGAATCTGAGTTCTCCCACTCAATGAATCAGCCACTGGATTGCCCTTTCCCAGTGTATAGACGAGCTCAAAGTTAATGGATTGTAGATACTCGACCCACCTATGCTTTCTCAAATTCGGATCATGGTGAGTGATGATGTATTTGAGAATATTTTGTTCGGTAAAAACCAAAAAGGGATATCCCATAAGATAATGTCTCCAACAATGTAATGCATGAACAACAGCTACCAACTCCAGATCGTGTGTCGGGTAGTTCCTCTCATGTGGCCTCAAATGTAGGGACCCATAAGCAATTATTTCATCTTACTTCATAAGCACAACTCACAATCTGACACCTGAAGTAGAACAATAGACAGTATAACTCTTTCTCATTCTGGAAAGAATAGTATCAATGCTGACATCAACCTCCCTTTCAGCTTCTCAAAGGATGACTCACAAGAATCTGACCATATGAACATCGCAGTATTCTTGGTCAGACCTATCAGCGGAGTTGCAAGGCATGAAAGGACTTGTATGGAACGCCTATAGTATAAATCCAGCCCTAGAAAACTCTACACCGCAACGACATTCTTCGGCTTCTCCCAGGAAACTGAAGCTCTAACTTTCACTAGGCTTATAGATACATCTGTCTCACAGATAATGTGACCCATGAAGTGAATTTGATCCATCCAAAAGTTGAATTTCGAGAGCTTAGAATATAACGAATGATTTCTCAGTGGACTCAGAATGATATCAAGATGGGTAGCATGGTCATGTTGAGTGTGAGTGTACACCAAGATGTCGTCCATGAAAACCACCATGAAGAAATCCAAGTATGGATGGAACACTCAGAACATCAGTTTCATAAAAACTGTCGGCGCATTCGTGAGACCGAATGACATGACTGTATACTCGTGTAGACCATACCAGCTCCTGAAGGTTGTAAGAGGTATATCTGATGGTATACCACACAATTGATAATAACTGGACCTCAAATCAATCTCCGAGAACACTCAGGAACCTATATGTTGATCAAAGTGGTCATCGATCCTCGGAAAGGGATATCGGTTCTTGACCGTTAACTGGTTCAGCTTCTGATAATCCACGCAAAGCCTACGGGTGTCATCGGCCTTCTTCGCTAACAAGACAGGCGAACCCCATGGAGAAGTACTAGGTTAGATGAAACCCTTTACCTACAACTCCTCCAACTACTTTTTGAGCTCATGAAACATAGGTGTATCCATACTATAAGGAGGAATGGACATTGGTGTTGCCCCTGGAATGAGATCAATCGAGAAGTCTACCACACGCTGCAGAGGCAAAACTAAAAATTCCTCTCGAAAGACATCCTTGAAATGATCCACCACTGGAGGAAAGTCTAACTGTGAAGTCCCCTAGTTATCCAGATAAAGACTTCCAATCTGGGCTATAACTCCTCCTAGACCCTGATGCTCAGGTCCAACTCTACCCACACGGACATCCCACTCGCCTCTATGAAGAAAATATACACCCTCTGGTGATACGAAACTCACCCTAAGGCGATAGCAATTGATAACTATTTGGATGGAGACTAACCAATTCATACCGAGGATGAAATCATAGCCTTCCATCTCTAGGACATATAGGTCCCATAAGTAGTGACACCATGGAACCTCAAGAGGGAACTATCTGCAATAACATAGGCTAGATTTCGACATTCCCAACAGTGTATCAAGAGTAAAAATGTTTGTAGGTGAAAAGATATAGAGCCCAAGGATCTCCACAACATCAAAAAAGATAAAACTATGCAAAACACCAGTATCGAAAAGGGTTGATGATATAACTGAGGCTACTAAGATCGTACCTAGAATTTTAGAAGGGTTGGGATCCTACTCTTGATGGGTCTGCTCCATAGCGATTGTATGTCCTGTACCCTGGCCCTGTGCCCCTAGCTGACCACTGTGAGGTGATCCACTCTGTTCTCACTGGTAACCGGGTGACTGACCACCACGGCAGCAACCTGCACCTCGGCTTGAATGGCCAGAAGAACTTCAGTTCACGGACTAGTGAGAAACTGGCGATAAATCTCTTGTATGTGGAGTCATAGAAGAACCCCTACCACTAGCTGTAGGTGATAAGATCTATCAAAAATGCTGAAGATGACCCATCTTTCCACAAGATCGGCTTTCCATCGGGTCTCACTGGTACTAAAGCCTAGTATTCCCACTCCTATCACATTAGTAGCATACTACATGTCTTCCCGAAGATTCATTCCACCTACCCTGATATCCTCGAGAAGTCTCCTAGTGGCGCTCCCTGAAAGTTCTGCATATCCTCATGAAGTCATCCCTGAACTGCACAACGGCACCTGCAACGGGAATAACTGCTAGTTCCAAGGCCGGCACAGTAGTGTTAGATGGAATGTAGGATTGAATATATAAGTATGAGATGATCCGATACAAGAGGGGGGTGAATTGGACATTTAAAAATCCCTATGAAAATTTTGCATAATCAAAATTCTCAACACCTAAGAGTTCTAATAACATTCATGATTCCGGAAAAGTGATTCTAGATATGAAACTTAACAAAAGATTACATCAACTAATATTATACCTTAATTCATATAAAATATAACTAAATCAGAGTACTTGTCTGAATGTATAAGAATGATACACTTTCCTTAACAATACAAAATGCACAGCTGAAAACAACGTAGTAACACTACAAGTAAAAAATAATAAGTCTTTTAACCCAGAGAGAAGGGTATCCAACAACCCTGGATACGAGGTCCCTTGATTTATACATTCAAGAAAGTTTGTCTTACCCACACCAAGGTGATCCCTCGATACGAATATTGGATTCTGTCTTGCAATCCCCACAAGACCTCAACTATTAGGTAGTTAGCACCTCTATCTTACTATCCCAGGAAGCCCTCGATTGTACACAGCAACAATCAGAGGCGCACGAAGCAAGTCTGCATGAAGGAAAGTTTGAACAAGCTTTTCAAACATTCTGCATGTAGTGTGAGAGTTTATAAGATCCTCTCTCTCTAGATATCACTTCAACAACATTTAAGCACAGTTTTAAATGATGTTGTCAAGTCTATTTCTCTTTTAAAATTAGACCATATTTATAGTCCTAGCTCCAATGGTCGGATCCCTCCACAAACGGTCATATTCTTTCTTGAATTTTAGAGGGACATATACACGTGTCACTCAAACCACTGTTAGTTGATAACTGACGGTACGAAATCATTTTATTATAGAACAAGTGAATGAATAACTAAAACTGATATCCGGAATGGAGTAAATGAAAGTTTGGAGTGATGAAAGTTAATGTTCAGAGTCTAACTAGAAAATGAATTGAGATTATATAATAAAGAGATATTTGGATTCTATTTATCAAAAAATATTGGAGTCGAACTTCATACAAGTTCGTATCCATAATTCATAATTTTAATTCACAATCAGAATGAGAATTTTTAATCAAAATTTATCATCAAAATTTATAAATATAATTCATCATCAAAATTCATCATCAGAATTCATAATGAGAATTCTTAATTATAATTCATTATGAGAATACATAATTAGAAATCGTAATCAAAATTCATCATCAGAATTCGTAATGAGAATTTGTAATCAGAATTCATCATCAGAATTCGTAATGAGAATTCATAATCAGAATTCATCATCAAAATTCGTAATGAGAATTCGTAATCAGAATTCATCATCAGAATTCGTAATGAGAATTCATAATCATAATTCATTATCAGAATTCATAGTTATAACTTTATATATGTTCATAATCAAAATTCGGAGTAGAACTTCATAAAAGGCCATAACATGAATTTGGATTCTAAAATTGAATGATTCATATCTAAGTATTATATGATTCTGAGGTTTTAGATATGAATATAATTTTTATACTTAATAAAAATATTGATATGAACAATGGAACAAGGTAAGGGTAAATTTCCATTGGGAAGGAAATTTTTCGTATAGAAGTAAAATAGGGGTAAAATAAGTTTTGACTTCAAATAAGGTGTTTGTGATTTTCAAAACAGGAGGAATGGTCAAGTCCTAAGGAAACATTGATGACTTAACAATATCCCCATTATATGAAGGAATGGAAAATTCATAAGGAAAACCTTATTGACTCAACAATATCCCTCCTTTTGAAAGCACAAACATCTTTATGAAAAATATTTAATGAACTTATAATAAATTTCTGGACTTTGAAATTAATTCTTCTCTCTCTTTGTTTATGGATAATGGTGAATACGACTAACTCCCCCTTTAGATTTGGAACTATAAGGATCGTATTCTAGATTTCCTGAGTGATAAAAAATATTTTAATGAAGAAATATCCCTAATGAGAAATCCCCCTTAGATAAACTCCCCTTACATGGGGATAGTTTTTTACATAGAAATTTGTCTAATTCCTTTTGGAATTGTTTTTCCTCCCCCCCTGCTTTGGGATTTTCAAAATGATTATGAGTGAATGGAAAATAATATGGTACCCAAAATATTAGTACAAAATAGCTCAAAAGATAAGCAACCAGAATTTTTATTAAGATTGAAAAAAAATCAAGGAAAGACATTACACAAAAAGATCGGATTAGCCTATTTTTCTTCTTTTTCCTTGGGGATTAGATTCTTTTGATGGTTTTTTAGTTTCCTTAACTCTTACTGATCCTCCAAAGATTTCTTTTATATGTCTTCAATCTTGTCATCTTGAGCCTTTAGAAACTCATATCGAGCTTTAAGAACGTCATCCTGCTTTACAAGCTTCTCTTCAATCTCAATCAGGAGATCTCTTTCCCCCTTCCACCTTTGACAAACAGAGTTAAGATTCCCATTCAGATCCTTCACCTATTGATTCTGAGTATTCGGTTCTAGGATTTGATTTTCCTAAAAACTATTTATATGATCCATGATCTTGGAATCATCGGTAAGAAAATCATCTTTTACTTCCTATTGAAATTCATTAAGATCTGCCATATTTTGGATGATCTTCTTTGACCAAGTGGTCATTTTCTTGGAAGACTTCATGTGAGCTTTGTAGCAAATAAGAAAAGTTCTGAAATCTGATTCTATCTTTACGCACTTTTCCATCAGCATGGACACTGAATTTGACTTCTGATTAAGAGTGTATTGGAGCATCTGGCATCTAGAATCTATGTTTGTAAAAGTCAAAACCGAACTGACTAACTTCTTCAAATACTGCTCCACAAAATCATGACCAAGTGACGACGAATCTGAATCCGAGACATTACCTTGTGAAAGTGGTTTTTCATGCTCAATAAGCTTCCATTATGAAGTTCCTACAAATTCTTTACTCATCACTGTAGATTTTCTTGGTGAATCAACAACCACTTGCTTACCCTTATCAATCTTCGGTATGACATGCTCATCAGGAGTTTTATGCTCGCTATCAGATAATTTAACAACTCTGTCATCATCTAATTTTGCTTTTTTTCCGCCTTCCTCAATAAAGTGCTTTTCATATCTTTCTTCCTCATATAATTCATTTACTTATTCATCATCATTGTCTTCATATTTATTTGCATCTTTATCTTATTCCTTTCCAGGAGTGACAAGCTTCGAGGACTCGACCTCAGATGTTCGGAGTGATAATTTCACTAATGGATTTTCCTTATATTGATATTCTTCATCTTGTTTAATCAGATAATCTAAATCACCACTTTCATCTTCTTCTACTTCTTCTTATAATTATTATACTTCCTCCTCTTCCAGTTATTCAGAAACTTCATTCTCTTTAGATTTTATCGGAGTGAAGAAATTATTCCCCGGAGTCTCAGGTAATGGCTCGACTATGAAAGTTATCGGCATTGGAATATTTTTAGAAGCTACTTCTGTGGCTTTAAAAAGTGATTGCACAAATTCATCCTCAAAAATTTTCTTCTTCATCTTCTTCTCTTTTTCATTCTTTTCACAATATTCAACAGTCTTCTCCCTTAAAGACTTACCTTCAGTAGGGTCCAATCCAAACGGTGGCTCCCCTTATTTCCTCTTTCCCTTATCATCCCTCAATTTTTCAACCACATCATCTAGATATGCATTCTGTTTCATCGATTTGGGAGGTGCAGATTGGGATTTCTTAGACTTAGGTGTTTTATATTCAACTTCCACTCCTTTCAACATCCTTTTCTTTCAAACCTTCTTTGATGGGTCACCTTTTTCAATATTTTCTGGACTGGTTTCTGCCTCTTCTTCTGGCAGATCATAAAACTATTTTTTCTCCTTAGAATAGCCTATATTCATTATTTTCATGGTGTCATCACTAACTAGCATAACTTTGTAATTCTGAGACTTAGATTTTCATGTAAACATGAATGATTCAAGACACCAAACTATCAACTTTGATAGTAAGGAAAGATACATGATAATTCGAGGTCTTATATTTCCATTCTTGATGTTCTGAATTGTAACAAAAACATGCCTCATCAAATTTATTTTCATTAGATTTACCAGGAAATCTACGAAATATTTGTCACCCTTCTGGAGGGTATCTTTGTTTCTTTTTCTCGGTACTAAAAAATCGTGTACCTAAAGTTGAAGAATCAGATTTTTATAAGATAGATAGAAAATTTTTGGTGTCTTGACATTATAAAGTCCATGATATTGAAAGGCCTTGACCATAAAAAAACTACCTTGAACATCCTGGAGTTTGTCGGAGGAAAATTCTTCCTCCCCTCCATATGATAATCCCACCAAGATGGTTGCCTTATTATATGAATGTTTATAGGTTTTATCATAAGACGTGAATGAAAATAATTCTCTATTATCTTCCATAAAAAATCATACTAATTCATAAAACTCTATGAGTAAATCCAGATACCCCATGTCTTGATCACCTGGCTTAGATATGAAGACATCTTATCATCCATTTAACTTGATATTCATAGAAATGATAGAATCGTACATGAAAATGCTTGGATTCACCAACCATTCCCTGTATACTAGCCATTTTGAAATTGGCTTCATTATAAACATTTCATGGGAAGAGGCTTCTACATACATTCGGACTATAGGAACTCTAAGAGATTCGGAATGGGCTTAAGAAGGGTGGAATAGCTTCAGCATGTGAATTCTTAGAAAAATGATATGGGAAACCATCGAGGGTCCCCTTTATATAGGCGATGGAAGTGACCTTTCAACATGAAATTCCAATATAATGGTCAAAAAACACTCGGATCTGATTTGACGGTTAAAAACATACTCACAAAGAAATCGTGAATCTAATCTTTTGATTTTTTCATAAAAACATTAGGATTTAAGGAAAAAACGAATACAAAAAATTAATACAAGGGAAAATACCAGAAATTAAAAATGATTACGAAATAATAATTAATGAAACCATACCTTTCAAATTGGCTAGAATGAATTTTCTTAATAGGCGATAATCTTCTTGAAGAAAATTTGACTATGAACAACTCACAATGAAAAACATACTACGAAAATTTTACTACGAAAAACATAATATTTGTAGGTTTTATTGAAAAAAATTTAGTACCAAAATTCAATTATGAAAAATATGAGTATGAAAATTCACGTTATGAAAATTTCCTTTACTAAAATATCCATTTTGAAGATTTCCAGTAAGAAAATTTCTAGTACGAAAATTTTGAAAAACTAACTATGAAAAATTTCATTATGAAACATTTGAAAAACCAATTTCAAAAATTTCCATGAAGAAAATTTTGGAAAACCAACTATGAAAATTTTCATTATGAAAAATTTGAAAACCCAACTACAAAAATATTCATTAGAAAAAATTTGAATAACCATCTTCGAAAATTTTCATTATCATTAATAATACATGTACTCCCCCTATGAAAACGAGTTTATTAGTGTACATAGTTTTGTTCAACAGATTGATAGTGGAAGAAGATTATGTCAATGTTATCATTTCTAACATCTTTTTAATGTATTCAAATCTATCGATGGGTAATGATTTTGTGAAGATATCAGCAACTTGATATGCATTCCTATAAATTGAAGAATGATATTTACTTTTTGTCTGCGATCCCTAAGAAAGTGATGCCTAATGTCTATGTGCATTGCATGAGAGAGATGTGTAGGGTTTTTACTAAGGGAAATTGAACTCATGTTATCACACAAAATTTGAGTCTTAGTAAAACTCAATCCATAGTCTATGAGTGTGTGTTTCAACCGCAACACCAGTGCACAACAACATTCAGCTCCTATATATTTAGCTTTAGTAGTGGACAGTGCCACATAATGTTACATTATATCATATTTACAAGGGTTGTAAACTTTTGAAAAATCAAATCTAGGCTCCGGTAGAACCTTAAATAGTCCTTTTGTAGAACGTTTTCATAGGTTCCTAAGGTTACAATGTCCTATCCTTCTATTCCACAACCATGAATGATCTTCCATTTCACTAAGGTAAGTCATGTCTTGGATCCTAAGGATTTGTAATTTTAGTGTATAATCATTCTCTTTCCTATTGGTAGAAAGAAAAAATTCCTACATGGAATTTTGTTTTAAGAACTTATCATTCCTAAAATTCACAAGGTAGCCTTCATCACATAACTGGATATGCTAATGATGTTTTTCATAAGACCCTTAACAAATAAATCATTTGAAACCAATGTTTTTTCAAGAAGAATGATGTTAACTATACCAATAATTTCTCCTAGAGCATTATCTCCAAAAGTTACATTCCATGCTTTTGGTTTTATAATCTATTCAAAATTGTTTCTATTACCTGTAATATGTCAGGAACATCCACTATCCATGTACCATGTATTACTTTTGGTACTTTCTTTATTTTCCTGAAAATTTGAAAATGTTAGTCATTCGGAATCCAAACATTCATTGATCCAAAATTGACATGTAATAATATTTTTTGTATCCACATATGTATAGAAAAATATGCTGTATGAAACCCAAGAGATTGAAATTTATTCAAAATGCAATTTTTCATCCAATGCCCATCACTTTGCACTTAGTGAAAAAAGGGGCTCTAGAAGGACAAAACAGTTGTTTTTGAAAACCGGTTTTTTGTGAGTATAAGCTATTCGAGTACTGTTTCCTTGAGGTTTAATTTGAGTATACATCGTGTCAAAATTTTCCTTCCTATAGGTAAATTTTTCAAGAATCTTCTTAACAGAAAATATTTCATATTTAAGTCCAATGGCTAAATTCTTATCCTCAGCAATCATTTCCTTAGAGTTAGATTTATCCTCAAAAACATTTATCATTAAAAGATCCTTCTTAAGATCTTTAGAAAGTTTTTATTTATCAGAATTTTCATTCTCAAGGTCATTAAAAAGTTTTACTAAAAGCTCTTCATTATCTCTATAAACTCTAGAAGGATCTAAAATATCTTTTGTAAGAATTTCTTCCTTAGTATTTTCCTTGTCTAATTTCATAGAAATTTTACATTTTTTTGATTCAATTTACTTAGAAAATCTTGATACTTCTTCATATAAAGGTTGTTCATTTTATGTGGATGAACTAAATTCATTAGAAGTACAATTTTTGGAATATTAATTCTTATCAATAGATAAATTTGTTAAATCCTCGGCAGAGCGTACCTTGTCCATAAGACATGTATTGGGGAAAGAAGTAGTAGCAATGAAACCCATATTCTTTTGTGACGATGAATCATATTCAGAATATTCACATTCTGAAGATTCTCCACAGCTAGTACTCTAGGTATCATTAGATTTAATACTTTTCCTATGCTTTGACTAATAGGATTTCTTCCTGTTCCATTCTGAATTCCTTTCCTTCTTTTCCTTCTTTTTCAATAAGGGACAAGTAGGTCTGATATGACCTGTTCTTTTACATTGATTAAATGTAACTTCTCCATCTTTCTTATCTCTGTATTCATTCTTCTTCTATTTAATCTGATGGTTCCTTTGAGAAATGATCATGTTCATTCTTCGAGAAAGATCAGTTAATTCATTCTCAGTATTTTCTATGTCACTAGATTCTGACTGAATAATTACTTTCATTATATTTGATCTGGTTAATCTTTCTGGGGACTTGGATTTCATATGTTTTGAAGTTTTTGTAAAAGGAACTCCTCAATTTCCATTATTCTTCTTAACATTTTCATCATCTCTCTTCTTTTTGGTTTCATGTTGAAGAAGAGTCCCAAATAACATGTCTAAGGAAATCTGAGTGACTTTCCTATTCTAATCAATAGTTTCCCTCTTGGACTCACATTCTTTTGGCAGGATATCTATTATCTTATCCACAAGAGCCTCTTCTTCCAAACCTTTTTCTCCCATATATTATAAGCTATTCACTATAGTCATAAACCATTACTGATCTATGCTTATTGGATCTCTATAAGGAATGTTAAAACTATGGTATTCAGCTCTCAACATACTTGTTCTTGTCTCTATGACTTTTGAAGTTCTAAAATGTGTAACTTCAAATTTCAACCAAATACTTTTTGCAATTCACATGAAGATATTTGACTGTAGATGTTCCTAGTCATGGAACATAACATAGAGTTTCTAACTCTGAAATTTGATTGATATTCTGCTTTCTCCAGATTTGTAAAGGTTCTCAATTCCATATTTGGAATCATATAATCTCCAGTCAGCATTAGAGAGTTATCAAATCCAGTATTGATAACAAAAGTCTTCAACCTATCTCTCCAGTACTCATAATAATTTCCAACAAAAATAGGTGGCCTGGTAGGATTTATATTATTAATAGAACCAACTTTTAAACCTTCCGTTCTTAAGATAGTCTTTGGCACGAAAATCTTATTATTAGAATATGTTTGTAAACAAGAGAAAATATAAAGAAATTGTATCTCGAAGAAAAAAGAAATGAATCCGAACGTTGTGAGTCCAAAAATATGAATTCAAGAAAGTCAATACGAAAATGTCAATCGGAAAAATATTTATCCCAAAAATAAAATTTTGAATATGAAATTACGAAAGTTTTGAGACGAAGAAAATCTTCTTGAATCTAATCGTGAGATTAATTCACATTGAACCAAACCCTCTGATACCAATTGTTATATGGTATGTGAGTATGATATACTCTATAATACCAAATGTAGGATTAAATATATAAGTATGAGATTCTCAAATACAAGAGGGGGGTGAATATAACTTTTAAAAATTCCTATGGAAATTTTGCACAGCGAAAATTCTTAACACCACTAAGTTCTAATAACTTGATTGATTCTGGAAAAGTGATTCTATAAATGAATCTTAACAAGATTTTAAAACAAATAAGATTCTACCTGAAATCATATAAAATATAACTAAATTAGAGTACATGTAAGTAAGTATAATAACGTTATACATTCCTTAACAATAAAAAATGCACAGTGGAAAAAAAAGTATTAACACTAAAAGTAACAATCAATTACTCTTTTAACCTAGAGAGAAGGGTATACACCAACCCTGGATAAGAGGTACCTTGATTCATACTTTCATGAATGTCTGTGATACCCACACCAGGGTATGCCATCGATACGAATATCGGATTCTGTCTTGCTATCCCCACAAGACCTCAACTATAAGGTATTCGAAACCTCTGTCTTCCTATCCCTAGAAGTCCTCGATTGTTCACAGCAACAATCAGAGTTTCACTAAGCTTGTCTGCATGATGAAAAGTATGAACAAGTTGTTCAAACTTTCTGCATGATGCGTGAGAGTTTATAAGATCCTCTCTCTCTCTCTATAAATCACATCAACATCATGTAAGAACGTTTTTCAAAGATTTTTTCAAGTGTATTTCTATTTTCAAATGAGCCCCTCTTTATAGGCTCAGCTCCAACGGTCGGCTCCCTCCTCCAACGGTCTTATTCTTCCTTGAATTTCAGAGGGACCTATAAACATGTCACTCAAAAAACAGTTAGTTGATAACTGTAGGCATGACATCGATTTATAATAGAACAAGTAAAACCATAACTAAAACTGATAAACGGAATTGAGAAAATGAATGTTTGGAGTGATGAAAGTTAATGTTCCTAGACTTACTATAAAATGAATTCGGAGTCTATAATAAAGAGATATTTAGATTCTGTTTATCAGAAAAATTCATAGTCAAACATCATACAAGTTTGTATCCATAATTTTTTATCTATATTCACAATCAGAATGAGAATTCTTAATCACAATTCATTATCAGAATTCATAATGAGAATTCATAATCATAATTCGTCATTAGAATTAGTAATGAGAATTAATAATCAGAATTCGTCATTATAAAACGTAATTAGAATTCGTAATCAGAATTCATCCTCATAATTCATAATAAGTATTCGTAATCAGAATTCATCATCAGAATTCATAATGAGAATTCATAATTATAATTCATCATCAGAATTCATAATGAGAATTCGTAATCAGAATTCATCATCATAATTCGTAATGAAAATTCATAATCAGAATTCCTAATCAGAATTCATAGTTAGAACTTTATATAAGTACGTAATCATAATTCAGAGTCGAACATCAATGAAGTTCGTAACAGGGAATTCAGAGTAGAACTTCATAAAATTTCGTAACAGGAATTCAGAATATAAAACAGAATGCTTTATATCTAAGTATTTTATGATTTTTAGGTTTTAGATATGAATCCGATTTTTATACATAAGGAAAATATTTAATTGAAAAATGAAAAAAGTTAGTGGTAAATTTCTTTTGGGAAGGATATTTTCCTTATAGAAGAAAAATGGGGGTAAAATGAATTTTTCCTTGAATGAAGGTGTTTGTAATATTCAAAACAAGAGGAATGGTAAAGTCCTAAGGAAACAATGATGACTTAACAATCTCCCTCTTATATGAAGAAATGGAAAAGTCATTAGGAAAACCTTATTGACTCAAAAAGCAGGAGGATTTGTAGGAGGTCCCTGATCGTCCATATCTGGTGTCTGATCACAATCTGGAAACTGAAGTTAAACTAGAGGACGCCATGGAGGCACAACTCTAAAAGTTCGAAATCACACCTTAGATAAGTATTATCAAGGACCGAGAACACACAAGTACAAAATGGGAACATGATAATGTAACAATCATGTTTTACTAAACACTACTACATGGCATGAATAAAACTACACAACGTGTTCCTTAAATCCATTCACATGGGCGTGTACACTACCACCTCTGGTCATATAACACACCAGACTACATGGTGTGTTTTCACCACACACGGCGTGTACTTGAACTCTATTCACATGCCCCGAGTCTCGTTGAATGGCTAACTCACATGGTATTCTTAACACTAGACTACATGGCGTGTTCAATAAGGACACGACGTGTACTAGACAAGCATCAACGACCTGTGTTGTTAGTTACATGGCCGGTTACACAGATGACCCTTAAACGGTGTGTTCCGAACAAACATGGCATGTATTGGAGAGATAACACTGACCCGTGTTCTTCGTGACACAACCGGGTACCTAGAATAGGGATACATGACATGTTCCAACCAAACACGTCGTGTACGACATGATATTACTAGACCCATGTTGTTAGAGACACGATCAGGTTCATGGATCACTACTACACGACATGTAACGTCCGTACATGGTGTTATCTTGAAAGCGTTTTCACCACCCCGTGTTTCTGCTCACACAGTCACTGACATGGTTTACAACTTCATGGTGTGTAGTCATGTACATGACCTATCTTCTAGGTGTTTCTAGGAAGATTCTATAAAACTACTCCAAAGACTAGAAAACACAAAAATTCAAACATGGAGGAGGGAAATTCTGATATGTGAGGGCCCATTCTCCCAGAGAATCAAAGCATGACATCTCCTACATATCAAATACAAGGGAAACAAGTCAATGATCCACAAAACAACGATTAATGAGGGACCATAACACCTCAGGAATAAATTTTTTCATCCATTTATATAAAGGTACAAAAAAAATTTATAACACACATCAGGGATTCTATCATAGCATCTATCCAAACACCCTTCATAATCTACACAACGTCTATCACAACAACATGAAATCGCTAATGCGCATTAGATGGCATGGAAAAAATGAAAGGCATGTGATTTATAAAAGTGCCTATATGATGCATGAGATAGAATACCATCATCCTATCAGGTTGCGACAGAAATAGAACCAAAATAGAAACAACAATAACAACACAAGGCAAGAGAATCACTCTAGGTTAAATCATATCATCCGTAAAATCTCATAACCAAAAAACATCAATAAAAAAGGTAGATTTAATTTTTCCCTGTACACGGGTTAGCTACTCCCTGGCATAGCATATTATAAAGTACCAAATCCATCCTACCCCTAGATAAAGGCTCTAGAAAGTAAATCAAGAGAAAAGAAATCCTCTGATAGCTCTTTGTAACGTTCTGGTTCCGCAAGCCACCTAGAGGAACCCCATACCCGGTTGGTCACATGGCCTCAAGTGCATTTCACCAAACACCAGAGGCTGCCAACTAGCAGCGAGGGCCTTGGGTGTCATAGTGGGGAAACTATACCCTCATTGGACGAGTACATAGTAGAATTTAACGAAGTAGACAATAGAGGAAGCAGAAAATATCCAACAACAATAAATAGCAGAAGACAAAAACAATAAACAACTGGAGGACACATGTATATATATATATAAATACACAAGATACAAATGTCTAGGAATGAATCCAAACAAGTCACAATGATGAATACAATACTAAAAAAAAGTAAAAAAGAAAGACAAATAAGCAACTCCTCTTCATCGCAAGACTCGGCTTGGTCCCATGCTCTCCTAATCCAAAGCAATCAAGTACCAGAAGTCAAAGGGATCTTTCCCTTGTCTATACCAGCAACAACATAGATTGTTTGCACCCAAAAGCATGACCCAAATAGGGTGTGAGACTAATCCCAGTAGGAAACCACCAGAAGATATGTGCCTTATAGTCAGTGAGTATATGGAAGGTAGTAGTATAGTAAGTAGTAACCAGTAACAATAAACTGTAGGAAGTAAAGAGTAATTAGTAACATGATGATATAAAACAGTAATCAATCCATAGAACAACATGCAGCAGAGAAGCAATCCACTAACCACAACAGGAACCCCTATGGGATGTACTCGCAGTCAAACCCTCTGGCCTTATCCAAGAAGTACCAACTACCCTATGGGAAGTGCACTCAGCCTAAACCCTCTGGTTTGGTCATAAGAAAATATAAGACTCTCTGGGAATGATCGCTCGGTAAATTTCCCTTATAGTCTAGGGTAGTCTAGGAATCTCTAAGGAAGATCTTGCGGTCTAACCCTCATATATCCCTTAGGACTAGAAACTATCTAAGGAATCTCACTTGGTCAATTCCTCCTATAGTCTTAGTTCTATCACAAACTCTCTAAGGAAGCGCACTCAGTCAATTCCTTCTCTATCATGGAATGGTTTTAAAGATATTCAAACAAAGTAAAGACTCTTTGAGGAAGATCAGTATGTCTACCCTCCTATAGTATATAAAATCCAAGACTCTCTAGGAAGCTATCTCGGTCAATCCAATATTGTCTATAATGTCTAAGACTCTCTGAGGAAGCTCACTCAGTCTACCCTCCTGTAGTTTATAATATCCAAGACTCTCTGGGAAGCTAACATGGCCTATCCCTTATAGTCTATACCACATGTTTCTCATGGTCCAGTGCCAGTCAGTGCATAATAATTCTATAAGGCCAAAGTACAACTATAGAGCTACTTGGATAACCGGTCTACAACAAATCACGCATATCAAGAATATAATTCCATCCTACAGTCACAAGGCATTGAAAACTGGTATAATGACAAAATACTAACAAGACACAAAGGTCGTAAATAGAACAAGTCATGGGAAAAACATCCAAGCACAACAATTATCCACAAAAATGATAAAATTACCTATACACAAGAATACAAGAATTTCTGTAAAATAACTTGGGAAAACGGTAAACACGCAATACCTCGTTCATGGGTATAGGTTTAATTTTCATATTAAACTGAAAGGCTTCTAAAGGTAAGGCAAAAACAACATACCTCGATGCGAAATGATCAATATACATGATCCAAAAGGCTGGATTCTCCTTATAATGGAGTAGATCTATGAAAATTCACAAAATTTTAAACCCAAAATATCATCAGAAAGAGGAAGAATCATGGAATGAAAATCAAGAACATGGAAGAGCTCACCGGTTCAGTTCCAACGCAATTGAAGGCAGTCGATTTGGCAAACAGGCGGAGGCTTGGGGGCTTGGAGGATGTTCACGACTTTCTAGTTGTGTCGTGAAAACACCTTCCATGATTGGTTTACAAAACATCCAATTATCATTTAAAATATAATATAAATTATCTATGTTATATAAAATTTAAAAATAATTATGAACAACAATTAGGTATAACCATTTGATCATTATTGATTTGAAACATATACCATCCATGTATCACGTCACAAGAATACCAAGGACAATATAGAAAATAATAATCCCTCTCACTTTGGTAGATGGAATCCATTTTTTTAATTTTAATTTCTTTTTTCTATTCGATATTATTCTGTATACATTATACTTGAATGTAAAATTATTCTAAATGAAAAATTATTCACCGGACACAGTGAACATAAAACCATCAACATGGTTGTATCCTTCATATTTAGTATGTGTTTATGGAACATTTATCTTCCACATGATCTGGAACATGTTCATATGCTTACTAATTTTTTCTCATGAAAAAAATAAACCCATGTCAATATGCCTCTGACTATATCGATTAAAAATGTTCAACCTTTTATAGAAATATATTATATAACATTAATACATCATTTCAATCATAGGGATTTCTGTGATATTCTATGAAACATTTAATATTATTACTATAGATGAAAATTACATTTTTCATTATGCATGTTTGTTTATATCATAACAAACTCATTTCATCAAAATTCTTGTTTAATGAAATAATGTTTTTTCATCATAATTCAACTCAGTAATTATTAATTTTTCATTATAGTTTTATTTCATTTATATGATAGAGAATGTATTTTCAAATAATGTATTCATAAATTAAAGAGTATATGGTGAATAGGTTTTTACATTGATTCTCCTTTTAATCACATCATGAATAAGATGTGTATAAGGAAATTTTCATTTAGGAATAAAACAATGCTATATTATTTTAATCATTTTCAACATGTTAGAATCTTAATTGACACCCCTTATTAGAATCAATGATTTTATAAGGATAAATTTGTGTGTCTTTAAGAATAACTCCACACAACATTATTTGGATTAATTAAATAATGTTAAAGTTATTATTTGGTATCCCGGAAAGATTAATATGATATCTTTTGACCATGAAAATACATTAAATCAATTTAAAATTCATTAAACACTTAAAAGAATCTTGTGATACATGCATACCACTAGACTACCACTAAAATAATTCACATTCACATGATGATCAAATTTTTAAATATTTCTAACATGAATTTATAAATAATGGATTCTTTGTCCAAAAAATGTTAGTGTTTCAGGAATACCTATGTCCATTAACTCTAAAGAGTATAATACCACACCGGTTATATATTTAACAAATTTTATTTCTTCTTGATAAGTTATTATCTTTCCACAAGTGAATATATATATTTGATATTTGATATTTATTATTTCTGGACCTTGATTCAATTATTACATAAATATTGGTTGTGTTTGAAATACCTTAAATAACATCTATAGATAATTGTTTTGTTAGAATCCATAAAAAATTATCATTTTAAAAGAACCATCCACTTGGATATGAAATTTTGTGATTCTCACCACTGATATAGGTATCACCCTTCTTCAGTTTACTAGAGATCATATCATTATTCATATTTATTCATACTTAATTTCTTATATCATGTATTTAGAAACATGTATGATATGATATATTCTTTCTAATACACATTGATTACAAATGAAATATTAAGTTTAATGAAGAACATACTTAATTTAGAGGCTCATTTTTTCCTCTATTTCAATTCATTTTAGTTCTTATTTGATTTACCTTTTTTAAAAAATGTAAAGAAAATAACATCATGCTCAATTATCTCCCATAATATAATCGGTATCATAGATAGACATAAAGAATGTGACAATGAAATTATATCTGTAGTCGGCCTTTTCACCATCCCATTCTGTTGGATATCATAAATAAAAAATGATTTTGTATTCATTACATTCATATATTCTTGGATAACATCACCCAAAAGATATTGAAGAGGATTTTCGAAACTACTCATTTGATAATTCAAAATGAAAATGAAAAAACATTATTGAAAATGTGAGAGAATGAGATCAAATTAATGTTCATCATTTTACCAGAAACACATTTCATATAGTCATTCAATAGACATTATCATTCTTAGTACATGAGGACTAGAGTTTGTTTCGTCTCTCAAATGATATGTAATTATATTTCAATTTATATCATAAATTTCATTATACACGTAATCCTTACAAACTACTGAATAATAAAGAGACATGGTATATATATTCATGTCCATATCTCTCACCATCAACTCTTTGTAAATTGATGTTCCCATTATGATGTAAACATCAACTACATCATCCATGAGCCTCTTATAGTAAACATTTTGTTCCCCATTATCTCCCGGTAGAAGTTGATTAGGTATTGTGGACTTTAGTGAAAATAATTCCCTTTCATATTGTAGTACTACGTGAAATCGTATATATTACTATAGAAAATTTATGCTGATGAGGACATGATATTTTCCTATTTTGGATCACAGAATATATGTTGTGTTACTTTCCATATCCTATAAAATAAAATATAGAATATTTTTTACATATATCTTGATAATGAACTAGTCATTACTAATTTTACCAAACAATTAATGTATTCCACTATTTAATAAAATAGAAGAAACTCTCCTTACTGGAATTGGAATACTCTATCACTGACGTATTTTAATGGAAATGATCCATGAACCTCCCCTAATAGTCTACAAGCTATGGCTATGACAATATTGGTTGAGTTCATGGTAGGTGTTTGATACGATTAACACATTAACTAGTCACTCTCTAATTAGTTTTGTGAATTCCTAACTTATATAATAATAAATGTGATTTACTGAAATATTTACCCTAAAAATGAAATAATCTAGCTATGGATACTACATTGTTTCCTGCATTTGTTATGTCAAAAAATAATTATCAAAAGAAAACCACAATAATATGAGGCACCCTAAACTATGGCTGACTGAGAACCCCGAACTCCTATTTGTGTTAAAAATAGACGATTGAAGGTGTACTACGAATAAATAATTTTATGAATGTTCATATTTTTTTCCATAAATGTTATATATTTGTAATAATATTTTCTTTCTATATTTTCATGTTCATATCTAACCATTGTTAAAAATGTCTATCAATTAGTTATAAATTTTTTATTGTTTTTTACTTTATGTCAATCATGCTTTAATGAGAATAAAATAATGGAAAATGAATGAAGGAAATAGAAGACCTAACGACCCATGAGCATCTAATTTTTCTTGATCCATTTAAACTTAATAGATCAACCATTACCTTGGAATATCAAACCTGATTCATTTCTTCATTCATGATGCAAATCATTCCTGTTTAGTGTATCTATTTCTTAACAGATTTTCTCCTTGACTTAGTGTTGAATACATCTTAAAATATCCTTGTCATGGTATGAACAAACACTCAAACTTGAGAGGGTGTATGAAGAGTAACAAAAAATAACTTTTATCTAGAAATGGCAATCCCTATACATACTAAAAAATCAAGAAACAACAATGAAAAAACCATTATTTAATTAACTATTAATTAAAAACATCACACACAAGTACTAAATAATTAGAGAAATTAATACATATATGCACAAATACATTATATAGCTAATGAATAGTTGTATAATAAACACATGCTAAATGATAAACTATAGTAAAATAAGTATGATTATAATTTAAATAAATAAAATGAAATAATTAAATTCAAATAAATTATCTAAATGCATTATCCTTATTTGGCATAAGAATTAATTTTAATTTAGTACCAAGAATAAAATATATATGTAATATTATTTAAGAACTAATATTAAATTATTTTCATTTTGGCTTATTATCATATAACGTTTTTTGGCAAAAAACAAGGTTTTAATTAATTTTATTTAATTCCTAAAATTAATATAATAATGTAATTTTTTTATTATATAATAAATAAACATGTCCAAAATCCCTATATCGTGCATCTGCATGTTGGGATAAACCCATAAATGACCATTTCAAGCACTAACAGCCTGTTCATGGACGTTTTGGGCGAGGCTAGTAGCTTCAGACCCTTTCTGGATCAAGAAGACCAAAGTCACCACACTACGAGATGTATTGAGTCTAATAGATTCACCAATGGAGTTACAATGTAGTAAAATGGAATCATAGTGTGGGGGACATTCCTATATTAATAGTATAAATGGATAAATTGTTATCAGTAACAGCATGGTGCATGTCTCATATGGTGTGCCACCTCTTCTCTGGTTGGGGAGCCAACCCAACAATAACACATTTGGATACAACCAACATAGAACACAACTGATGATGATGAGTTCTTCAAGGTATGAAGAACCATCCTTCACTGACCATTGACACCATTTTATTTTTTTCGGTTATTATAAAAGAACCATATCCCTTAAAATTTTCACTCAGTTCCTATGATCCTCTATCGTTATTATCATGAGAGAGAAATATACAAAAGTTTATCGTTTATCCTATTGAAGTATGCCCAATTATAAACCATGAAAATAATTCGTTTTCATGATTTTTAATCCATTCTTGGGTGTTTTTAATTGCCACGACACTTTTTTCCCAAAAAAGTTGAATTAGAGGGTTAAAAGTCAAAATTTTGATGTGGAAAAATGTTTTTCTAATAACCAGAAAATTAAAAGTGACCAATTTTTTTCTCGGATCTGTAAAGAGAACATCAAGACAATTCCAATAGTGAAAACGATGTAAAAAAATGGAGCTTAGACTAACCCAGTAGGCTCTATTAATGTTACAGTAAAACTGTAGGTGCAACAATACCCTTTTGATCGAGAAGATGGAACTATTCATTCTAGTAGTGACATTCTGAGGGGTTTTTCAGCGACTGTCCTAGGGAGCCACATCAGCACCACCTCATCAACCAATTTGGGCCATTGAAACTCAAATGGCTATATATTGTCTAATCAATTTCCATTTTCAGCAATCTACTTTTGATTCTTTCCAATTAAACATATATGAAAACATTCATATGGTGTGATTTTAAAAATATTAACTACCTTAGTAGATGAAAATACATGAAAAAATATTAGGACTAAAACATTAAATTATTCCATCTAGAAACTGTAAATGGATGATATTTTATAAAGTTATAAATTATGGAAACCAATAGTGGAGACTGTTGAGCCTATTGCATCACAAGAAAAAGAAATATCAATATGTGGTCAATGAGGTCAGACGATGACATCCAATACCCTGGAAGAATATATTTTTTGTATTTTCAAATGACAATTTTAAAGGCAAAGTGTGAAACCTAACAACTTCACTCAATAAAAACCATTGAAAAGAAAAACATCTCAACAAAAATACTACAAGAAACGCCCTTCCACATCAGTTACTTCATTATGTCAAGACTTCACCATCACATGACCGCTCAGCTAGCTTTCTCGTGTAGCGTTGCACATGCCTGGTACCGATGGAAAAATCCATACCCTCTCATTCATCAAAATTCGAATGACAAAGCTATGGTGAATTCTTCCTACTCTGAAACCTTATCTTAAGTGGATACTTGTAGCTTGTCTAGGATCTTTCACATACCAAAATCACAATATCACAAAATCACCAAAGAACAATCATGCTAATGCAAACCACGAAAACCCTTAAACATGCAAGAATTAAATGAAAAAAACAATATCAAGGATACCATTTTTATCCTAAAGACACACCAACCTCATCAGAACCTTAAAGTCATTGAAGAACATCATCAAGAGCCAATAGTGATGGATCAACCACAATACGACAACAGTCATTCACTTGCACATCCCAAATCACCAGGAGGACCACCACTCAGATCCACCTCGAAAAGAATAGAAGATCCCTAAAGTAAGAGCAGTGGAATCCAAAACCAAATCTCTCGATAGAGATCTTCTCTACATCCCCGAAAATATCAAAATGAAAATAAATAATTGCAAGGATAACTCCATAACATTTCATGTGTCCTGGAACACCAAACCACTCACACAAACACAACATCCCAAAACATCTTTGAAAACCATCTCATCCAACCAACCTGGAAAAGAGAAATAAACCTAGAAACCAGATCTGCATAATAGTGAACATGACCTCCACAATATGCCATGATGAATCCAGTACCATCTACACCATAGAAACAAGCATCATCAAACATGTCCTTCAAACAGTAAGTAATACTCCTGTGATAATCATTTAAGCTTGAAATTTAGACCTCAAATTGAATAAAATAAAATCCAGGATGCAACCACAACTTCATTCAAGAAACATCATCCAAAATAACACAAAAAAAGACATTTACAGTGAAAAAATGGAACCATATAAAATAGACCCATAGCAGGGTGATATGATAGACCCCGAACATCAACCACAGCAGGTACGAACACACAGAAGTCTCAGTAAGAACAAGATGCAGGAAAACGACTTCAAAAATCCACGAACACTCCCATGCCTGCAGTGACCATGAATATGAACGAAGATAAAAATGAGATCCAAATCCAAAAAAGTCACATCTTCAAGAATCAAAACCTCCAACAGGTTCAAAAAAGGAAGAACCTGGAAATACGGCACCCTCATCTCCACACGAGCTCGAATATTCCTAGAACTATCCATCAACAGCTGATTGGAATCACCGACCTATCTGTATGAAATCAACAACATTGATAAAGATTGACTGGATCAGTATCTACATCATGCGGAAAAAACAAAGGCACCCTCAGCTTTGCTAAACATGGCAGCCTCGATCCATCTGGCTTCGGTGGATTCCAATTGACGCAGAAGAGATGAAATACAACTCACTGACTCCTGAAGATCTTCCACCGTCGAAGCCAACATGATGTCTCCATGCCAAGCCGCACTAAGCCGAAGCACCCATGATCACCAGAGATGAGTCATGCTGCCAAGACCACCATCGACGAGACTGCGTCCAGATCACCAGAGATCCCCCGCCGCTCCACCCATGACTTGGATGTCTGGGAGCCGCCATCATGCCAAGATCCAAATCCACATGGCCACTGAGGATGGGCAAAACCCAGGAGATCCAGGGAGCTCTCAGCCGAAGCTGAGATCCCCCTCCTCTACATAAATTACTACATCATAACCAATACCATGGAAGATGATATGGAGTGGGTAGTGATCAACAGAAAGTGTGATACCCAAATCAGACATTGGATATACAATAGTATCATACAAAGCATTCACAACTAACATGATTTTTATGATAAATGGTGAAAATAGAGAAAGATGAATACAAGTATAATTTCCCGTAATGAATAAAAATTTATATATTATCTAGTGAACATGATGCATAAAATGTGGGACCAAAGTGTCATACCATATTAGGAACATCCAAATCATTGTTGATTAGTTGAATTCCATGGAAATAATTATTAATGACGAGTTACATAAATTGATGATGTTGATTTATTTACCAATGATATGGGACACATCAGTTGTGTTAGTCAGCAGTTCAACTATAGATGGATATCCCACTATGGAGATGATGAACGATTGAATAATGAATGAATATTCCCCAAGGAAGGATGATAGAAATACACTTGAATCAGATTTTATAATAATTAAAAGAGAGGGTAAGAAAACATTGTAGGAAAGAAGAACAGGAAGAGAACACCATGAACAAATTTTTCAATGGAGGAAGTGATCGAAATCATGATTGAGACATGACATGAAGTGAAAAAAATTAGGAAAGACAAGATAGTTTTTTTTAGAGTGTAGGAGGCTGAAATTAGTGAAGTGGAATCAGGAATGTATGGCCCAATATAACGATGATGATTTAGTCATTGGAGAAATAATTATTATTTATAATCACAAATTTTTTAGTGTTGTAAGGAACGAATCAATATGGGTGATCAATTTTGAATCCTCCTACCCTGTCACAACAAGAAGTGACTTATTCTCATCTTACTATTCATTGTTTTTGAATATGTGAATATGGGAAATGTTGGTGCGTCAAAAATTACTGGTATTGGTCACATTTTTCTAGAATGTAATATTGGATGGAGGTTATTTTTTACGCTTCTGAGGTTGGTTCCTCATGTTCAGCTCAATATGATATCGACCAAAACTCATTACAATGTGGGATATGTCTGTTCCTTTAGTGATGGGAAATGGAAGCTCAGTTTAGGTCACTTGGTAATTTCTAAAGAAAATAATGACAATTCTCTTTATCTCACATATTACATTCCATTTGGACCATAAATTAATGGAGCTAGAAAATATATTCTACAATATTTTTGGTATAAAAGGATTAGAAATATAAGATAAAGGTGAATGAATATTCTCTCTAGGAATAATCTTTATCAGGGAATAAAATGTACACATTATGATACATGTGTTGATTTCATCCATCGAAAACAACATAGTGTATCATTTCGTACATATATGTCATTCAAAAAAAATTAGATTTTATTCACATTGATATCTTCATGATGAGCACTATGAAAATGGAAGGTACTATTTATTCATATTCCATAAAATATTTTCATTTTAAAAATATTTGGGGAATTGATATGGTAACTAAAGATCAAGGGCATGATGTTTTCAAGTTGTTTCATTTGATGTTGGAACGAGAAATTAGAATTTGGTAGAACTGTTTGTGGGAAGACATTAGAGGATAGTAACATGGTCTACATTAGGAGTTCCAATGTATTTTCAACATCAACCTAGAAAATTAATACTGAATATTGCTGTATATAAAAATCATGCTGAGATGATGAATATAATAATTTGTGAGAGAATAAGATGTATTATCACAAATGAAATACTACAAAATGCATTTGGTGGAATGAGGACCTCAATTGATCTTATCGACCATTCACCATTAGTTCCTATAAAATAAAATGTTATATAAATTGTCTAGATTGTTGAAGATGTTTTATACCAAAATACGAGAGTATTTGGATGTAGGGAATCTGTTCACATCCTAAATAATGAGAAGGTGAATTTGGATGGAAAAAGTAAGTAGTGTATCTTTTTGGGATATGATCATTAAGAGTTTGGATACAGAATCAAAGATCCAATCAATCAGATTATTTTATTATGAAGAGATGTAATGTTTATTGAGGATAAATGATTGATGATTTTGAGAGGCCAAAAATGCGGAGATGTAACGACCCAAAGTTTCATTAATGGAAAATCCCTCTTGATCCAGTTAAATGTTTCTTTATGAAAAATGTTTTTATAAGATTTCAACTTCTTTAAGTTTTACGTTAAGATTTGTGACCGTTACTTTTATAGCCGTTGAACAGTGATCGTCTGGGTAGTTTAAATACAAGGCTTTAACGAACCAATTTTCTACTCAGACAAAGGAAGCGATGGCCTCATCCAGTAGAATTGCCCCTTACGAAGCCCATTTGTCGGAGCTCGGAAAGGAGGTGGCGTCTTTGGGCTTTGCCCTTGACCAAGCCCAAGCTGAGCTTCATCAAGTCAAGCTCGAACGTGATCGTCTACGGGAAAAATGGAAGTTGATAGAGATTACCACTCGAGCGATGTTATCCGAGCAACCCCAAGAGTCTGTCACCATCGCACACCTTACCCTTAGGTCTTATGCGGCTATTTTAAGGGGTTATGTAACAAATAAGTAGCACCATGTTCATGTACATTATTTTTTTTGTATATAATAATAAATATAATTTCTATTCATTTTTGATGCATTGTAATTAGTTTTTAATGTACAAATGATGTTTTTAGTTATTATTTAATTAAGAATTATATTTTATTAAATTAAAGGATTTTTTAATTAAATAATATTTTAATAAAATATTATTATTAATATTAAATTAATTTTTATTAAATATAAATGATCTTATAATTTTATGAATGCAATTAAAATTTTTATTAAGGTTTGAAAGCCATTTCTGTCAAAACCCGTGAATTTTTTATAAATGTCGGTTTTTATTTTAAAAGTTAAAATTCACATATTTAGAAAAATTTTTAGATAAAATAAATATTATTTTTGGAATCAGGGCGTCGAAATTATCCAACGGTGAATTTTTCATAATTTTCTGAGACAGTCAAATTTTTGGGTAAAAATTAAATACCATTTAAATATATAATGTGTTTTATGACATCATAATGACCCAATGGTGATGTAATAAAATACCATAATCCTTATGTTCGGCCAATATGTGTTTTATCATTAAAATAATGAGGTTTTGGGTTTGTTTGACTCACTTTTCAAAGCATTAATGGAGCCCTCAAGACTTATTCAACACTTTGCCTTTTTAAATTAATTTTCATTGGAGTGTGACTCACCTCCACATAAGCAACCCTAATTTTTTAATAAGTTCGGACCTTGGCCTTGTAAAATATTGTTTTCCTCTTTCCTTTTCCAGAAACCATGGGCAAATACCAGGGGATGGTTTGTGGTTTGGATTATTTTAATATAAGGGGTCCCAAACCTAAATAATAAAGAATTCTCTCACCTTTCCTATATAAACCCACCCAAGCTCCCACTTCCTCCTCACTCAAAGCCCTTGATGTTCGTCCAACCTCTGCCCTACTCTCTCTAAAATCCTCTCAAGGTGCCCCAAGCTCCCAAGAAGCCTCTCACAAGCCTCTCTCTAGCCTTTGGAAGCACACTTCCAAGTAAGGGTTTTCTTCCTTTCTCTTTTTTTTGTCAATTTTCATTAAGTTGTATTGCCCTTTTTATTTCAATTATGAATGTTGGGGTATGGTTTCGCACCTCCCCCATACTGCCCTCTTATTTTTTGAATGATTGGAGAACCCTTTCTCTCTCATTAAATGCCTCCCATGTACACCCGTTACTATGCCGAAATTCCGAAAGGAACTTCTCTCTCTTCTTTTACATTCAAGCAATACTTTTGTATCATGAATCTAAATTCCATTTCTATTGTTGGGACATGTATATATATGATCTCCTTACTGTCCATTACATGTAAATATGATGAGTAACCCCTTTCTCTCTCATCAACCTTTTTATGAATTCTTATGTCACGCCGTTACGCTGCCGAAACCGCACCGATTTTCTAAGCCAATGTCTTTGTGTAGTGAATACCATGCCCATTTCTCCATCAAGGGTATTCACCGTTATGCACATTTACATATTGATTATAAAGTTTCATGTATGAATTCCACTTTCCTTTATCGTGGAAGAAATGATTATGTTTTATGAATCCATGTTTTATGATCCATGTGGCACACTTATGCATGAAATGAAATGTTTAAGAAGGGTGCGCCCTTTATAGCGCTCCAATGCATTGGGTAAAGTAAAGTATCATGATACGTTATGTGCAATGAGTGTTGACTCATGATAATTCAAGTGCAACGAGGATTTACTCGTGCTTCAAGTGCAATGAGGGTTTACTCATGCTCCATGTGCAATGAGCCTTGGCTCATGCTAATTCAATGTTAAGTGTTGTTGCCACATTTCCATGTTATGATTATCATGATTTATCATGCCTTTATGTTCATGTCTCTATTATGCTCTTTTGATATGCCTATTGCCTAACATGTATTGTACTCCTCATGTTATTCATTATGTACTCCCTTACTGGGCTTTATAGCTCACCCTTTTCTTATGCATGTCCTCAGGTTATCCCATGCAATGCTAAGTACGAAGGAATGTAGTGGTCATGTAAAGGAAGTTTTCAATAAGGATGTTGTATTTCAAGTTTAAAGTTTTTATGTAATGATCCTAAGCCCCAAAGACACTAAACCTCTCGATCTTCTTTGTTGTATCAAGTGAAGTTTTATGTAATAAAGCATGTTTAAGTTGTAATAAAAAGCAGAGTTGTCATAGTTGGTATCAGAGGATAGGTTTAGTTATTTTTGGGATTAGGAAACCCTAGTAAAGCCTTAGATACAAGACTAAGCATAATAAAAACATCCCTAAGTTTTGGTAAATACTAAGTAAGTGTTTTATCAAACAAATACATCCCTGTCTGGATACGAGCAGGTAGAGGCGGCTCTGGCACAGATGTATCCTAGGGGTAAAACCCGAAAACACCGCTTTGAGCTAGACTCGAACGGGAACTGGTGCACGACAACGGGCCTTGCTGCACTCTTGGTTACGACACTCCCGGGGGATATGTTTTGATAAATTCACAATCTTAGTATGAACCCTTGTTAAGGGAAAAATGCCCCTAAGAATATATGTTAGAAGGAAGATCATGAAAAGCCTGGATTGAATCCTATAGACTCATGAGTTAAAGAGATTAAAGTTTATTTATAAGTCATTAACTTTTGTCTTTGGATTACCCTTTATGTGTTACCCCTAACTTTCCTTTTATTCCAGCCAATGGCCGGTAATAGGAGAACTCGGGCTAACAACCGTTGTGAAGATCAGTGTGATGATTGTACTTATGAGATGCCCAATCCAATGGGAGCGGGAATCACGAACTTTGTCACGCATCTCTCTCAGCTAACTCAAGTTTTTAATAGAAACACTGGTCAAGAGGAACGTTCAACCCCCCCTAAGAAAGAACAAGTCGCTATTGAAAGCTTCATGAGACAAAGGCCTCCTACTTTTAGTGGATCATCCGATCCCACGATTGCTGAACAATGGATCAACTCCATTGAAAAGATATTCTCTATCCTCCAATGCTCTGAAAAAGAGAAGGTTCTCTTGGCGGCTTATCGTATGGAGGGTGAAGCTGATCAATGGTGGACGTTGATCAAAAATACGAAGCCTGAGGAGGAGATCGAGGCTTTGGAATGGAAGGTATTCCGGAAGATGTTTTTCGATAAATATTTTCCACGCACCCTCCGTCTTAAGATGGAAAGGGACTTCCTTTCCCTCAAGCAGAAAGATGAGGAATCTGTGGGAGCGTACGAGGCAAACTTCACAAGGCTTGCACGATACGCTTCCGGCTTTGTCGTTACCCCCGAATGCAAGGTTGACCGCTTCTTTGGTGGGCTGAAGCCTAGCTTGCGGAAAGCATTAGCGATCCGTGACTTCGACAGCTATGAGGAAATTGTCCGATGTGCCCTCAAGGTTGAAATGGAGATCGTAGAATCACAGGGGTATCATGGGGACAAGAAGCGGAAGGTGGACTTCAATGCTGGTGGTCCGATGGATAAATCCAACGGCGCTAAGAAATTCCAGCACCCCACTTGCCAAAAGTGTGGAAAAAAGCACCCTGGAAATTGCCTTAGGGGGACAAGAAAATGCTTCAAGTGTGGAAGAGAAGGGCACCTAGCTGTTAACTGTCAGCAAGAAGGACTCGCGGCTGCGACGGAGGGGAGGAACACTCCGTTCGAACCTCAACGCGTTGTTCAATGCTTCAAATGCAAAGAACCGGGTCATTTTGCGAATCAGTGCCCTAATCCAAGGGTTATCGGAGGCAATCAACAACCTCCAAGACAGCAAGGAAGAGCTTTTGCCATCACTTCTGCCGAAGTGAACCCCGAAAACGAAGTGGTGACAGGTACGCTAGTTATTCATTCAAGAATAGTGAACGTACTTTTTGATTCAGGTTCTACGCATTCTTTTATATCTCAAAAGTTTAGTAGAACAATCCCTGCACCACCACAAATCCTGGAAGTAAATATGTCGGTGAGTACAGCAAATGGGGCAATCATTGCATCCCATGAGTATAAGTCCTCCCCTGTTATAATCTGTGGATTGAATTTCCCGGCGAACCTCGTCATACTCCCTTTGGTGGAATTTGATGCAATTCTTGGCATGGATTGGCTTTCCTTATATAGAGCCAACATAAATTGTCGGGAGAGGGAAATCACACTCCATATGGAGAATCGACCCCCGATTCTTTACAAGTGTCAGGAGGAAGATGAATCTCCTTTAGCTCCATCATCTCAAGCATGGATATTACTTCCTTATGAGCACGCATATCTGGCTCAGATGATTGAGTCCAATGAAGAAACCACCCTTGGAGAAATGCCTATTGTGAGGGAATTCGCTGAAGTATTTCCCGAGGAACTTCCTGGTCTTCCTCCAAGAAGAGATGTTGAGTTCTCTATTGAACTTATACCTGGGGCGCTACCAATATCCAAGACTCCATATAGAATGGCTGTGGTTGAGCTTGAAGAACTGAAGAAACAACTACAGGAGAATCTGGATAAAGGGTTTATACGCCCAAGTGCATCACCATGGGGTGCACCAGTCCTCTTCGTCAAGAAGAAGGATGGGTCAATGCGGCTTTGCATCAATTATCGTGAACTTAACAAAATCACGATAAAGAACAAGTATCCTCTCCCAAGAATCGATGACTTGTTTGATCAGCTGCGTGGAGCACAATACTTCTCCAAGGTCGACATGCGGTCGGGATATTATCATGTAAGGGTGAAGAAGGAAGATATCCCCAAGACTGCTTTTCGTACAAGGTATGGGCACTATGAATTCATAGTAATGCCTTTTGGACTCACCAATGCTCCAGCAATATTCATGGACATGATGAATAGAGTCTTTAGAGATTACCTAGATAAATTTGTGGTAGTCTTTATAGATGATATTCTAATATACTCCAAAACCAAGGAGGACCATGAGGAGCATTTAAGAACTGTACTGGAGACTTTGCGCAAGGAGAAGCTCTATGCCAAGTACAGCAAGTGTGAGTTCTGGTTGAAGGAGGTCTCATTCTTGGGCCATATCATCACAAGCAATGTGATATCTGTGGACCCTTCTAAAACAGATGCAATTGAGGGATGGCCGAGGCCAACATCGGTAACTGATATTCGTAGCTTCTTGGGGTTAGCTGGATATTATCGACGATTTGTGAGAAACTTCTCACGATTGTCCAACCCTCTTACCAAGCTAACTCGAAAGGGAGTAAAGTTTGCTTGGAGTGATGAATGCGAAGAAAGCTTCAAGGAGTTGAAAAGGAGGCTTATCACTGCACCTGTGCTCACTTTACCCACAAGTGGGGAGCTTTTTGTGGTATTTAGTGATGCTTCGAAGAAGGGCTTAGGATCTGTGCTGATGCAGAATGATAAAGTGATATCCTATGCCTCAAGGCAGTTTAAAATCCATGAGCGAAACTATCCAACGCATGATCTGGAGTTGGCGGCGGTGATCATTGCCTTGAAAATCTGGCGGCATTATCTCTATGGAGAGAAATGTGAGATATATACTGACCACAAGAGTCTTAAATATATATTCACACAGAAAGAGCTTAATATGCGCCATAGAAGCTGGATAGAGCTCATAAAGGATTATGATTGTTCAATACATTACCACCCTGGGAAGGCGAACAAGGTGGCGGATGCCCTAAGTAGAAAGGATCCAGCAATTCTATCAATGATGAGAATTGAGAAGGATCCAATCTTCTTAGACTTGATGAAGATGGACATGGGAATCATAAAGAAGGGAACATCATCAATCCTTTCACAAATGATTGCTCAACCATCTCTTTTGTAAAGGTTAAAGGATGCTCAAAAGGATGACGCGAGAATCCAAGAAAAAGTGGAAGCTATCAAAAAGGGAAAATCCTCAGAGTTTAATGTTAATGAAGAAGGAATTGTGCGGTTTGGGAAAAGACTATGTGTCCCATCATGTTCGGAGCTGAAGAAGGAACTTTTGGATGATGCACATAGTTCAAATTTCTCTATTCACCCAGGGAGCACAAAGATGTATCGAGATCTCCGAGAAAACTTTTGGTGGAATAATATGAAGAAGGAGATCGCTGAATATACATCAAAGTGCCTGGTGTGCCAGCAAGTGAAGGCAGAGAGGCAGAAGTCTAAGGGGATGATGCAACCATCGCCCATACTAGAATGGAAATGGGAGAACATCACCATGGACTTCGTCACTGGACTTCCAAGGACATCCAAAAGCAACAATGCAATCTGGGTTATTGTGGATCGTCTTACAAAGACTGCACACTTCATTACTATTCGAGAGGATTTCTCTTTGGATCAGCTGGCACGGATATATATCAGGGAAGTGGTACGGTTGCATGGAGTACCACTATCTATTGTGTCGGACCGAGATCCAAGATTTACCTCTAAGTTTTGGAAGAGTCTTCAACATGCTCTGAATACTGAACTGAACTTCAGTACGGCCTATCATCCTCAAACTGATGGCCAATCCGAGCGGACTATCCAAACACTTGAGGATATGTTGAGAGCGTGCTCAAAGGACTTTAAAGGAGGATGGGATCAACATCTTCCTCTAGTTGAGTTCTCTTATAATAATAGTTTCCACTCGAGCATCCAAATGGCACCATATGAAGCCCTGTATGGGAGAAGGTGTAGAACACCGGCATGTTGGGATGAGGTCGGTGAACGTAAGCTTCTTGGACCAGAAATGGTCGAAGAAATGGCGGAGAAGGTGAAAACCATTCAGCAGCATATCAAGGCAGCCCAAAGTCGACAGAAGAGTTATGCAGATAATCGTCGACGAGGCCTTGAGTTTAAAGTCGGAGACATGGTGTTTTTACGCATATCTCCGTGGAAGAAGGTCATGAGGGTTGGAAAGAAAGGGAAGTTAAGTCCAAGGTACATCGGCCCCTTCGAGATTCTTGATCGTGTTGGGGCTATGGCCTATCGACTAGCACTTCCACCTACTATGGCCAAGGAGCATGATGTCTTCCATGTATCCCTCTTAAGGAAGTACATACCAGACCCTTCACATGTACTCTCTTCCAAGGTGGTACAATTAGAAGACGATCTTTCTTATGAGGAGCAACCAGTGAAGATCTTAGATCGTAGAGAAAATGTTCTACGAAATAAGACAATGCCCCTCATCAAGGTGTTGTGGAGAAACCACAAGTTTGAAGAAGCAACTTGGGAGTCGGAGGATATGATGAAGCTATGTTACCCACATTTGTTTTAGTGTGGGAAAAGGAAAATTTCAAGGGCGAAATTTCTTAAGGGGGGAATGTTGTAACGACCCAAAGTTTCATTAATGGAAAATCCCTCTTGATCCAGTTAAATGTTTCTTTATGAAAAATGTTTTTATAAGATGTCAACTTCTTTAAGTTTTACGTTAAGATTTGTGACCGTTACTTTTATAGCCGTTGAACAGTGATCGTCTGGGTAGTTTAAATATAAGGCTTTAACAAACCAATTTTCTACTCAGACAAAGGAAGCGATGGCCTCATCTAGTAGAATTGCCCCTTACGAAGCCCATTTTTCGGAGCTCGGAAAGGAGGTGTCGTCTTTGGGCTTTGCCCTTGACCAATCCCAAGCTGAGCTTCATCAAGTCAAGCTCGAACGTGATCGTCTACGGGAAAAATGGAAGTTGATAGAGATTACCACTCGAGCGATGTTATCCGAGAAACCCCAAGAGTCTGTCACCATCGCACACCTTACCCTTAGGTCTTATGCGGCTATTTTAAGGGGTTATGTAAAAAATAAGTAGCACCATGTTCATGTACATTATTTTTTTTGTATATAATAATAAATATAATTTCTAGTCATTTTTGATGCATTGTAATTAGTTTTTAAAGTACAAATGATGTTTTTAGTTATTATTTAATTAAGAATTATATTTTATTAAATTAAAGGATTTTTGAATTAAATAATATTTTAATAAAATATTATTATTAATATTAAATTAATTTTTATTAAATATAAATGATCTTATAATTTTATGAATGCAATTAAAATTTTTATTAAGGTTTGAAAGCCATTTCTGTCAAAACCCGTGAATTTTTTATAAATGTCGGTTTTTATTTTAAAAGTGAAAATTCACATATTTATAAAATTATTTAGATAAAATAAATATTATTTTTGGAATCAGGACGTCGAAATTATCCAACGGTGAATTTTTCATAATTTTCTGAGACAGTCAAATTTTTGGGTAAAAATTAAATACCATTTAAATATATAATGTGTTTTATGACATCATAATGACCCAATGGTGTGGTAATAAAATACCATAATCATTATGTTCGGCCAATATGTGTTTTATCATTAAAATAATGAGGTTTTGGGTTTGTTTGACTCACTTTTCAAATCATTAATGGAGCCCTCAAGACTTATTCAACACTTTGCCTTTTTAAATTAATTTCCATGGGAGTGTGACTCACCTCCACATAAGCAACCCTAATTTTTTAATAAGTTCGGACCTTGGCCTTGTAAAATATTGTTTTCCTCGTTCATTTTCTAGAAACCATGGGAAAATACCATGGGATGGTTTGTGGTTTGGATTATTTTAATATAAGGGGTCCCAAACCTAAATAATAAAGAATTCTCTCACCTTCCCTATATAAAGCCACCCAAGCTCCCTCTTCCTCCTCACTCAAAGCCCTTGAAGTTAGTCCAACCTCTGCCCTACTCTCTCTAAAATCCTCTCAAGGTGCCCCAAGCTCCCAAGAAGCCTCTCACAAGCCTCTCTCTATCCTTTGGAAGCACACTTCCAAGTAAGGGTTTTCTTCCTTTCTCTTTTTTTTGTCAATTTTCATTAAGTTGTATTGCCCTTTTTATTTCAATTATGAATGTTGGGGTATGGTTTCGCACCTCCCCCATACTGCCCTCTTATTTTTTGAATGATGGGATAACCCTTTCTCTCTCATTAAATGCCTCCCATGTACACCCGTTACTATGCCGAAATTCCGAAAGGAACTTCTCTCTCTTCTTTTACATTCAAGCAATACTTTTGTATCATGAATCTAAATTCCATTTCTATTGTTGGGACATGTATATATATGATCTCCTTACTGTCCATTACATGTAAATATGATGAGGAACCCCTTTCTCTCTCATCAGCCTTTTTATGAATTCTTATGTCACGCCGTTACGCTGCCGAAACCGCACCGATTTTCTAAGCCAATGTCTTTGTGTAGTGAATACCATGCCCATTTCTCCATCAAGGGTATTCACCTTTATGCACATTTACATATTGATTATAATGTTTCATGTATTAATTCCACTTTCCTTTATCGTGGAAGAAATGATTATGTTTTATGAATCCATGTTTTATGATCCATGTGGCACACTTATGCATGAAATGAAATGTTTAAGAAGGGTGCGCCCTTTATAACGCTCCAATGCATTGGGTAAAGTAAAGTATCATGATACGTCATGTGCAATGAGTGTTGACTCATGCTAATTCAAGTGCAACGAGGGTTTACTCGTGCTTCAAGTGCAATGAGGGTTTACTCATGCTCCATGTGCAATGAGCCTTGGCTCATGCTAATTCAATGTTAAGTGTTGTTGCCACATTTCCATGTTATGATTATCATGCTTTATCATGCCTTTATGTTCATGTCTCTATTATTCTCTATTGATATGCCTATTTCCTAACATGTATTGTACTCCTCATGTTATTCATTATGTACTCCCTTACTGGGCTTTATAGCTCACCCTTTTCTTATGCATGTCCTCAGGTTATCCCATGCAATGCTAAGTACGAAGGAATGTAGTGGTCATGTAAAGGATGTTTTCAATAAGGATGTTGTATTTCAAGTTTAAAGTTTTTATGTAATGATCCTAAGCCCCAAAGACACTAAACCTCTCGATCTTCTTTGTTGTATCAAGTGAATTTTTCTGTAATAAAGCATGTTTAAGTTGTTATAAAAAGCAGAGTTGTCATGGGAGAGGTTATATTTTTTGGAAAATCTATTCAGTATTGAACATGGGTCCTGACTATCTTTACAAGCTTGTGTGTGAGAGATACATGATAGTTATGATAAAAAACTACAATTTATTATGTCTCTATCTGCTGATATTTCTCCATCGTATGATATTACCAAATACATTACCCTCGAAGTGTAGTAGGGGATTTTTAGTAGAGAGCAACTACCATGTTTTACATACTACCCACATGTGTATGTGATGATTAGTGATGGGGTAGAGATAGAAAATTATGATGATGTGATCATGAGACAACAAAATATGGAATGGAATAAGTCCTTGAAAGAGGATATGATATCCTTCCACAAGAACCATACATTTCATTTGGTGGAGTTACCAAATAGAAAAAAGGAACACGAGAAAATGCAGGTGTTACAATTAAAGGAGAACATGGATGCTCATAGACATTCGATAGATCCAGAATGGTTGTTAAAGAATTTATTCCGAAGAAAGGTATTCTCTTCGGTGAATTTTTTTCTATTGTGGTCAAAATGTCATCTATAAAGGTTATAAATGGATTGGAAGATAGTTTGAACCTTTATGTAACGCCCCAAGATTCTACGGTACGCTTCTCTTTGAATAATGTGATAGCGTGTGTTGTACGCAACACCGAGTTCTAACACACCGTAACCCATCAAACTAGTCGTTATGAATAGTAATACCTACTTTTTGAAATTATATATATTTTATGTTTCCAAATGGGCTTAATTTTTGGATTTGGAATATCGAATTTAGCCTAAGGTGAAATTTTGGTACTTTTCGGATAACTTTCATATTTTGATGAATAGTGAAAGTTAATAAATTTTAATTAAAAACAACATTTTTAATAAAAATAATTAATAGTGATAAATTATGAATTTGAGTGGTTTTAATGTATATTTAGAATATATTTTTACCATTTAATATAATGTTGGTTATTGGACACAATTTTACAATTAAACCGAACCTAAACAAGTGTCAATCTTTTGATAGTTATTATCTCTTAAAAACACGCTTTTTGTTTTGACAGCGGGAATTAATTTTAAATTAATTTCTGCTGATTATGTGTTATGAATTTAGAAAAATGGATTCCATATTTGGAATCAGGATTTCCAAATTGTGTAAATAGGTATCTTTTATTTTTAGACATTTTGAATAATTATTGTGGTAAATATTTTATTTACCATGGTTATGTGTAAATCCGGTAAATAAGGGTTAAAAATAATATTATAATAATACTAAATTACCCTAAAATGTGTCCTAGCCTTATTGGTTGATACAAGTTCGACCATAGTCATCTTTGGGTCGATTTTGGGACCCCATGGTGCCACTTCTAGGTGATAGGGACACTTTTTTTAATTAAGTTAAAATGAATACAAAAATGACACAAGCATATATCATTTAGAAAAAATATTATTATATATTGTTATATATGTTGGATTTTATATTATAAATATTCACTAGAAATATAAAAAGATTTCCTACATAATTATATTTTATTTATAATTTTAAGACATTAAATAATTTAATTTATTTATGACACAATGATGATGTAGTAATTACTATAATAGTAAAAAATTAAAATAATTGATATTATAAGTACCCAAATAAATATAATATGAAACTTTTAATGAATTAAACTAAATTTCTAGGATAATATGATATATTATGATTGATGTAATGGAATTTTTTTGAAGTAATCAATCTGTTATGAGTTTAAAAAAAATCAACTATTGAATAGTGTCAAAATTGACATAAAAGAGTTCTTAAAAAAAATATTATATTATTAATTGATATTAAATTCCTAAAAATATAAGGGTCGGCCAAAAGACCTATATCAGGATATTTTCATCATTAATGGAACACTTGGGGGTCTATTGGTTGTATATAGTAAGTTTATTAACCATATTATATAAAAATACAAAGAGACATTGTAAAAGTGAAACTAATTAATTTAGAGTTAATACTTAATGATAAGGTTAATATAAGTACCCAAACCTATCTAAATTATATTGGTTGAGTTGTTTTAGACCAATCCCCACCTTAACCTTTGAATATTAAATTTTGGAGCCATTGGAAACCGAATATGTATTTGTTATAAACTAATATCTCTAGCTTTTCCAAAGATACCCCTCACCCCTCTTATAAAAGGGCACTCCTACTTCTCATTTCTTCACACCATCAAAGCCTTTTGGATCGGCCAAACTATGCCCAAATACTCTCCCAACTTCTCTCACTACAACCTAGGGGCCTTATCTTGATCAGAAAGACAACCTACGGAGCCCTTTTGATCAAATCAAAAGGAAGAACCCGAAGAAGAGGTAATGATTTCACCACCCTTTTCCAAGTTCATTTCTTCTTCCACTTCTTCTTCCTTTGTTGTTACCATTATAAAATAATAACTCCAGTATCATATATATACTATGATGTTATTATAAATATGGTACAACCATATTCATTATTATATCCACCCTTTGAATAACATGTCACCATACGTGCGTACGTACGGCTTACCATCTCCACGTCGTGGTGTAATTGTTATTCAATATATTATTATTTGGATGGGTATAATAATGATGTGTAACTCATGTAAATAATAAATATAAAATGTTAATGATTTTGTATATATGATATACAATCCATTTATATATTATTTTAATATCAAAAGAATGATATTGTCGCTCGTGCGTACGTACGGACTACCGTCTCCACGAACGCGATGAGATTCATTCTCCATTGTAACCATTAAAGTATAATTATCATTTGATGATTTAAAAATGATGTTTAAGGACATGATATCATTCTGGATTTGAATAATATACAACATATCCTTTACAAACATGTCTTACGTAACAAAACATTTAAAAGACAAGTAAGTTAACACCCGAAACAACGATAATACTAAGATATTATTATCAAATCAATATTAAAAGATCATATATGATATCATATTAATGTATATTATTATTGTATAATTTAATAACAGTTATTTCACCCTTATAGAGGAGGTTATCCTACCCCAACCAAGGAAAAGTACAAGGTAAGGGTTATTTCACAATCTCTTCATTATCCGAGGTTGTTTATATGTAATAACCTACTAGGATCTCTTCATCATCCACATCCATGTTTTTTTAAAAATGTATTTCAAAACATTTTTATTATTTACAAGAATATGGGTTAAAGTCATTTATACGCTTGGTTGACTTTTTATAAGAAAAATCTTTCCGTCGTTTTCAAAACAAGGTCCTTTTTAACCTTTTCAACAGAAATAAGGTAAGAATGTTTTTTTAACTTATACGGCGGGTGCGGTTATTTTCCGCCATTATAAAATATTCAAAGCTTCCCTTACAGGCTTATTAGAATATTTTCAAAAGAAAATGTTTTATTTTATATGGCTCTTAAATGATTTCAAAATAAAAAGAGATATTTCTCTAAAAAGAGTTTTCATTTCATCTATGTCAACATCCTTTGATGGATTTTATGCTTATTTGAAGTTGATTTATTATGATACAAAACTTCTATATTGTATTGAAGGTTTTGTGATATGTTTTACTGTGGATGTGCTATTTTTATACCATTCATAGTTTATGGTGAAATTATTGATATTTCGTATGCTAGTTTTAATATGAATGTTTATGTTATGTTTAAAACTTTTCATATGAGAATGCATTGTACTTAATATGTGACGGGTGGAGCCCGCTATAGCTCCTCGATGCATCGGTAGGTCTCATGAGACAATCTAGTGTCTTGGCATAAGGCCTTGAAAAAATCTTATTTGTAGTCTTGGCACGAGACCTTGGCTATGTGGTTATGATAGTCTGGCATTATGCATTCCAACATTATGAAAGTGGTTAGTGATTTTGCATGTGATTATTCGATTAGTAGAATATCCTTGTGAATGAGTAAATGGCATTATTTCAGTTTATTTATGCCATACAATGTTGAATGTTCAAGTTTGAAAGGCTTTTTTTTAGTTATACATTTCCTTAAATGTTTATTCTTATTTATGAAAGTTTCCGCTATATTGTTATCCTTACTGGGCATTTGAGCTCACCCCTTTTCTATGTTTTATTTTTCCCAGGAAGTGAAGAAGTAAATTATAAATGTTCTGCAGGGATATTATGTGGGGATATGAGTGTGGATTATGGAGACAATATGTTGTTGTAGTAGTTTTTCATTTTATGATGTAATGTAAGACTTATGAATATATCTAGTGTTTCCAAGGCTACTAAACCAATCGGTCATTCGAGATTTGATCTTTCTTGTGATCATGCCAATGTTATGTAATAATGCACCGACTCTGGGTAACTAGGGTCAGGGCGTTACAGTAGGTATCAGAGGAAGTTTAGTACAAACCATGGAAGCTAGATTTAGATAAACTATGATTAGAGCACGTAGACCTAAGATGAACTTTGAGGATTAGTATAGAAGAACTTCCTAGAATTTTGGTATTGTAGAGATTTTGTGAGTTTTCTGAGCAATACATCCCTGTCTAGATACGAGCAGGTAGAGGTGGCTCTGGCACAGATGTACATAGGGGTATAACCCGAAAACACCGCTTTGAGCTAGACTCGAACGGGAACTGGTGCACGACAACGGGCCTTGCTGCACTCTTGGTTACGACACTCCCGGGGGATATGCATAGGATAACTCTCATTTTATTTACAAATAATTATGAAGGGTTTATGAGTATGTAATTTCTCAAAGAAAACATTTTTATGATTATGGATTATATCCATAAATAGTTAAATTTATGTTAAGTGTTTTATAAGTATGGGATTATGTATTTTGATTCAAAAACTGATCTAGTTTATGCCATTATTTATAAATGGCACCTAGTGGAAGAAATGGAAACCGTATCAATACACGCACTCCATGTAGGGATTTCCCTCCCGCTCAAGATAATTATAGTGGAGCTGGTGATGCAACTGGTGCCGATCAGCTAATCACCATACTGGGACAACTTACTCAGGTTATTAATAATAACCTTATTCGTATGGAGCACCCTGATCCACAGCATGTAGGATCAATGTTAGATAGATTCATGACGCAACAACCACCAATGTTCAATGGGAGTAAAAATCCCTTAGTAGCTGAGCAATGAATAAATTCCCTAGAGAAAATATTTCAGGCTTTGGGGAGCAGTGAAAGGGGAAAAGTTATCATGGCAGTTTACCGCCTCACTGGAGATGCTGATCAATGGAGTTCTTTGATTCAAAACATGAAGGAAGATGATGAAGTATCAAATATGGAATGGAGGGAGTTCAAAGATCTGTTTTTAGAAAAATAATTTCCTCGCGACCATCGAGCAGATATGGAAAGGCAATTTCGGAGTCTGAGACAGAAGGAGGAAGAGAATGTCGCAATGTATGAGGATAATTTTACAAGGTTAGCAAGGTATACTGGAGATTATATACGTAACCCAAGAAGTAATATTGATTGTTTCTTTGATGGGTTAAAACCATTTCTTCGTCGAGCATTAGTCTCACAATCCTTTTCGTCGTACGAAGACATTGTCTCAAGTGCTATCAAGACCGAAAAGGAATTCTCTAAGTCTTATGACTTTAAAGAAAAGCAAGAGAAGAAGAGACCTGCTGATCAATCTGGGAATGGAAATAAGGGGAAGAAGGGAAAGTTTGAATATCCATATTGTGGTAAATGCGGGAACAAACATCCCGGTACTTGCTTGAAAGGAATGGGAGTCTGTTACAAGTGTGGTGAAAAAGGCCACCAAGCTCGTGATTGCAAGGGGAAGAAGGAAGCTACCAACGTTCAGTGCTACAATTGCAGGGAGATGGGGCATTATGCAAATGAATGTCCTAAGCGTCAGGAGAACTTATCTCAGAAAAGTCCAAGGGATCAAGGCCAAGATTATGCTATCACTACTGCTGAGGTAGAAGCTCCGAAAGACATGGTGGCAGGTAATTTAATGGTTTCCTCAAGTTTAGAAAATGCATTATTTGATTCTGGATAATCACATTGTTTCATATCTTCCCAGTTTGCTAATAAAATTAGATATTTCCAATTCAATTTAATAAGGGAGTTGTCAGTTAAAACTCCAAAGGGAAGTATCATTGCAATAATGTTTTGCGAATCAGTCCCCATTAGAGCACATAAATGTTCTTTATCTTCTGATCTCATCGTCATACCTATGATTGAGTTTGATATAATCCTCGGTATGGACTGGCTTTCGGACTATGATGCGAAGATTTATTGTAAGAAGAAAGAGGTTACGATTCTTGATGATAATGATAAGGAACACCTTATCTTTAGAGCAGAATCATCACCACCTAATTCTTATTTAGATCCACCCCCAGTAGCTCAACTTAATTCAATTATTGGGGAGGAAGAGAATGAAATAACTGTCAGTGAGGAAAGAAATGTTCAAATATACGATGTACCTGTTGTGAAAGAATTTGTAAATGTATTTCCGTAAGATTTACCTGGACATCCTCCAGAACGAGAAGTTGAGTTTTCTATTGATTTTATTCCTGGATCAATGCCTATATCGAAGACCCCTTATAGAATGGACATTGTAGAATTAGTTGAACTAAAGAAACAACTAGAGTAATTGAGTAATAAAGGATTTATTCGCCCTAGTGTTTCTCCATGGGGAGCCCCTGTTCTTTTTGTTAAAAAGAAAGATGGATCTATGAGCTTATGTATCGACTACAGGGAGATCAATGCTATAACGATAAAGAACAAGTAACCCCTTCCCCGTATTGATGATCTATTTGACCAACTACATGGAGCTCAATACTTTTCAAAGATTGACCTTCGATCTGGATACCATCAGTTGTGTGTGAAGAAGGTAGACATTCCGATGACAGCATTTCGAACCAGGTACGGGCATTACGAGTTTACTGTAATGCCGTTTGGATTGACTAATGCACCCTCTGTATTCATGGATCTGATGAATAGAGTTTTCAAGGATTATATCGATGAATTTGTGGTGGTATTTGTTGATGATATCTTGGTATACTCCAAAACCTACGAAGATCATGAAAATCAGTTGTGCATTATCTTGAAGACTCTGAGGAGGCATGAATTATATGGGAAGTTTAGCAAGTGTGAATTATGGATTCATAAGATTTATTTTCTTGTCCATATTGTCTCTAAAGATGGAATCTATGTTGATCCATCTAAGACCAAGGAAATCCAAGAATGGACAGCACCTACGAGTATAACTGAGGTACGTAGTTTTATTGGTCTAGCAGGTTATTATCAACGTTTCATCCTGAATTTTGCCCGATTGGCTAACCCATTAACGAAGCTCACACGTAAAGGGGTTAAATTTTTTTGGACAAAAGAGTGTGAAGAATGTTTTGAATAACTGAAGAGAAGATTAGTCAATGATCCTATATTGACTCTACCATCGGGTAATGATGGGTTCGTTATTTATAGTGATGCATCAAATAAAGGACTTGGTTGTGTCCTTATGCAGAATGATAGAGTTATTGCCTATGCATCACGACAGTTGAAAATTCATGAACAAAACTATCCTACTCATGATCTCGAGTTAGCAGCTGTGATATTTGCTTTGAAGATATGGAGGCACTACCTCTATGGTGAAAAATGTGAGATTTATACTGATCACAAGAGTTTGAAGTATATTTTCTCACAAAAAGAACTCAACATGACGCATAGGAGATGGATTGAATTAATCAAGGATTATGATTGCACGATACACTACCACCCGGGGAAAGCAAACAAGGTGGCAGATGCTTTGACTAGAAAATACCATGGAGTTTTGAACAATATGAGAATTGAAAGTGATCCAATTTTCATGGATCTAGTGAAGATGGACACGGGAATAACCAGGGAAGGTGAAACAGCAATGCTTTTTCAAATGGTTGCCAAACCATCTTTACTAGAAAGGATTAAGAGTTCTCAGACCGATGATGAAGAATTTCAAAAGAAGATTAAAGCTGTGAATGATGGGAGATTAATAGACTTTGTATATGAAGATGGAATTTTGAAATTCGGGAAGAGACTTTGTGTTCCCGATATACCTGATCTAAAAAGGGAATTGTTGGATGATGCTCATAGTTCCAATTTCTTTATACACCCTCGGAGCAGAAAAATGTATAGAGATTTGATGGAACATTTTTGGTGGGACAACATGAAGAGGTAGATTGCTGATTTTGTGTCAAGATGTATGGTTTGTAAGCAAGTGAAAGCTGGAAGGTAACAACTTGGATGAGTCATGCAACCTCTTCCTATACCGAAGTGGAAATGGGACAATATTACGATGGACTTTTTCATGGGGATACCAAAGACTCCTTGAAGGAATGATGCAATATGGGTTATTGTTGATCATCTTACCAAGTCAGCACATTTTCTTTCTATAAGAGAAGATCTACCCCTGGAACGTCTAGCAAGACTATATGTTAATGAAGTTGTGATACTTCATGCAGTACCCCTATCGATTGTTTCTGATCGTGATCCCCGTTTTACTTCAAGATTTTGGAAAAGTCTTCAGAAATCCATGGATACTGAACTTCATTTGAGCACTGCTTACCACCCTCAGACAGACAGACAATCAGAACGGACTATTCATACCTTAGAAGACAAGTTGAGATCTTGCTCACTTGACTTTCAGGGTATGTGGGATCGATATTTACCACTGGTAGAATTTTACTATAACAATAGCTTCCATTCGAGTATTCAGATGGCACCATATGAAGCGTTATACGGAAAGAGATGTCGTACACCAACCTGTTGGGATGACGTTGTTGAACGAAAACTTGTAGGCCTAGAACTGGTGGAGGAAACGGTGGAAAAGGTGAAGGTAATCCAAAATCACATCAAAGCAGCACAAAGTAGGCAGAAGAGCTATGTCAATAATCTAAGGAAGGATTTGGAATTTCAAGTCGGTGATCATGTTTTCCTGAAGGTATCTCCATGGAAGGGAGTCATACGTTTTGGTAAAAAAGGTAAATTGAGTCCCAGGTACATCGGACCTTTCGAAATTCTAGAACAAATTGGGGCTGTCGCTTACCGATTGGCAATGCCGCCAAGTCTCGCCAAAGTTCACGATGTGTTCCACGTATCTCTGTTGAGGAAATACATGCCTGAACCAACGCATGTACTCACCTACGAGGAATTAGAACTGGAACCCGATCTTTCCTATTGTGAAGAGCCCGTTAGGATTCTTGATACGAGAGAACAAGTGCTGAGAAACCGGACGACGCGTCTGGTAAAAGTTTTATGGAGAAACCATAAGATGGAAGAGGCAACGTGGGAACTCGAGGAACTTATGATGAAGAATAACCCGAGTCTTTTCATGCGGTAGTATTCTAGAAATTTCGAGGGTGAAATTATTTGAAGGAGGGGAGAATGTAACACCCCAAGCTTATACGGTACGCTTCTCTTTGAATAATGTGATAGCGTGTGTTGTACGCAATACCGAGTTCTAACACACCGTAACCAATCAAACTAGCCGTTATGAATAGTAATACCTACCTTTTGAAATTATATATATTTTATATTTCAAAATGGACTTCATTTTTGGATTTGGAATATCAAATTTAGCCTAAGGTGAAATTTTGGTACTTTTCGGATAACTTTCATATTTTGATGAATAGTGATAGTTACTAAATTTTAATTAAAAACAACTTTTTTAATAAAAATAATTAAGAGTGATAAATTATGAATTTGAGTGGTTTAAAGTATATTTAGAATATATTTTTACCATATAATATAATTTTGGTCATTAGACACAATTTTACAATTAAACCGAACATAAACAAGTGTCAATCTTTTGATAGTTATTATCTCTTAAAAACACACTTTTTGTTTTGACAGCGGGAATTAATTTTAAATTAATTTCTGCCACTTCTGTGTTTTGAATTTAGAAAAATGGATTCCATATTTTGAATCAGAATGTCCAAATTGTGTAAATAGGTAACTTTTATTTTTAGACATTTTGAATAATTACTGTGGTAAATATTTTATTTACCATGGTTAAGGGTAAATCCGGTAAATAAGGGTTAAAAAATAATATTATAATAATTCTAAATTACCATAAAACGTGTCCTAGCCTTATTGGTTGATACAGGTTCGACCATAGGCATCTTTTGGTCGATTTGGGGACCCCATGGTGCCACTTGTTGGTGATAGGGACACTTTTTTTTAATTAAGTTAAAATGAATACAAAAATGACACAAGCATATATAATTTAGAAAAACAATTATTACATAGGGTTATATATGTTGGATTTTAGATTATAAATATTCATTAGAAATATAAAATTATTTTCTACATAATGGTATTTTATAAATAATTTTTAGACATTAAATAATTTAATTTATTTATGACACAATGATGATGTAGTAATTAAAATAATAGTAAAAAATTAAAATAATTGATATTATAAATACCCAAATAAATATAATATGAAACTTTTAAAGAATTAAAATAATTTTATAGGATAATATGATATAGTAGGATTTATTTAATTTACTTTTGTAGAAGTAATCAATCTGTTATGAGTTTCAAAAAAATCAACTATTGAATAGTGTCATAATTGATATAAAAGAGTTCTTAAAACAAATATTATATTATTAATTGATATTAAATTCCTAAAAATATAAGGTTCGGCCAAGAGACCTATATCATGATATGTTCATCATTAATGGACCACTTGGGGGTCTCTTTAATGTCCATAGTTCGTTTATTAACCATATTATATAAAAATACAAAGAGACATTGTAAAAGTGAAACTAATTAATTTAGAGTTAATACTTAAAGATAAGGTTAATATAAGTACCCAAACCTGTCTAAATTATATTGGTTGAGTTGTTTTTGACCCATCCCTACCTTAACCTTTGAATAATCAACTATGGATCCACTGGAAACCGAATATGTATTTATTATAAACTAATATCTCTAGCTTTTCCAAAGATGCCCCTCACCCCTCTTATAAAAGGGCACTCCTCCTTCTCATTTCTTCACACCTTCAAAGCCTTTTGGTTCGGCCAAACTCTGCCCAAATACTCTCCCAACTTCCCTCACTAAAACCTAGGGGCCTTAGTTTGATCCGAAAGCTAACCTAAGGAGCCCTTTTGATCAAATCAAAAGGAAGAACCCGAAAAAGAGGTAATGATTTCACCACCATTTTCCAAGTTCATTTCTTCTTCCACTTCTTCTTCCTTTGTTGTTACCATTATAAAATAATAACTCCAGTATCATATATATACTTTGATGTTATTATAAATATGGTACAACCATATTCGGTATTCTATCCACCCTTTGAATAACATGTCACCATACGTGCGTACGTACGGCTTACCGCCTCCACGTCGTGGAGTAATTGTTATTCAATATATTATTATTTGGATGGGTATAATAATGATGTGTAACTCATGTAAATAATAAATATAACATGTTAATGATTCTGTATATATGATATACCATCCATTTATATATTATTTTAATATCAAAATAATGATATTGTCGCTCGTGCGTACGTACGGACTACCGTCTCCACGAATGCGACAAGATTCATTCTCCATCGTAACCATTAAAGTATAATTATCATTTGATGATTTAAAAATGATGTTTAAGGACTTGATATCATTCCGGATATGAATAATATACAACCTATCCTTTACAAACATGTCTTACGTAACAAAACATATAAAATACAAGTAAGTTAACACCCGAAACAATGATAATACTAAGATATTATTATCAAATCAATATTAAAAGATCATATATGATATCATATTAATGTATATGATTCTTGTATAATTTAATAATAATTATTCACCATTATACAGGAGGTTAACCTACCCCAACCAAGGAAAAGTACAAGGTAAGGGTTATTTCACAATCTCTTCATTATTCGAGGTTGTTTATATGTAATAATCTACTGGGATCTCTTTATCATCCACATCCATGTTTTCTTAAAAATGTATTTCAAAAAAAATTTATTATTTACAAGAATATGGGTTAAAGTCATTTATACCCTTGTTTGACTTTTTATAAGAGGAATCTTTCCGTCGTTTTCAAAACAAGGTCCTTTTTATCCTTTTCGACGGAATTAAGGTAAGAAAGTTTTTTTTAACTTATACGGCGGGTGCAGTTGTTTTCCGTCGTTATAAAATCTTCAAAGCTTCCCTTTCAGGCTTATAAGAATATTTTCAAAAGAAAATGTTTTATTTTAGATGGCTCTTAAATGATTTCAAAATAAAAAGAGATATTTCTCTAAAAAGAGTTTTGATTTCATCTATGTCAACATCCTTTGATGGATTTTACGCTTATCTGAAGTTGATTTATTATGATACAAAACTTCTATATTGTATTGAAGGTTTTGTGATATGTTTGACTGTGGAGGTGCTATTTTTATACCATTCATAGTTTATGGTGAAATTATTGATATTTCGTATGCTAGTTTTAATACGAATGATTATGTTATGTTTAAAACTTTTCATATGGGAATGCATTGGACTTAATTTGTGACGGGTGGAGCCCTCTATAGCTCCTCGATGCATCGGTAGGTCTCATGAGACAAACTAGTGTCTTCGCACAAGGCCTAGACAAAATCTTATTTGTAGTCTTGGCACGAGGCATTGGCTATGTGGTTATGATAGTCTGACATTATGCATTCCAACATTATGAAAGTGGTTAGTGATTTTGCATGTGATTATTCGATTAGTAGAATATCCATGTGAATGAGTAAATGGCATTATTTCATTTTATTTATGTCATGCAATGTTGAAAGTTCAAGTTTGAAATGATTTTGTTTTAGTTATACATTGCCATAAATGTTTATTCTTATTTATGAAAGTTTCCGCTATATTGTTATCCTTACTTGGCATTTGAGCTCACCCCTTTTCTATGTTTTATTTTTCCCAGGAAGTGAAGAAGTAAATTATGAATGACCTGCAGGGATATTATGTGGGGATATGAGTGTGGATTATGGAGACAATATGTTGTTGTAGTAGTTTTTCATTTTATGATGTAATGTAAGACTTATGAATATATCTAGTGTTTCCAAGGCTAATAAAACAATCGGTCTTTCGAGATTTGATCTTTCTTGTGATCATTCCAATGTTATGTAATAAAGCACTGACTCTGGCTAACTAGGGTTGGGGCGTTACACTTTAGGTTCAAAAAAATAGATGTAATGTCTTCATTATTACATGTTGATCTTGATAAAGAGATATACATTTATTTTTTTCAGGGATTTTAGGTGATGTGAAATGAAGACCATGTCTGAGATCGTAAAAAATGATTTTATGGATTGAAACATGAACCAAGAAAATGGAATAGAAAATATGACTCCTTCCTGGAGAAAATTTAGTATTAGAGGACAACTAATAATCCCTAGATTTCCATAACAAAATTTTATAATGGTTATTTCATTATATTTTTTATTTATGTTGATGATATGTTAGTTATTGGTTGAGATATCACCACTATTTTCTAGTGGAAAAAGGAGTTGAAAAATAATTTTTAAATGATGTACTTGGGGGATGTCTCTCAGATAATTGGAATGATAATTTATTTTTATTGGGGAATAAAAATATATTGTTTTCCAAGGAGTGTTACATAGAAAGAATTCTTGAGATGTTCATCATGTCCAAGGCCAAAATAGATACCACTCCACATGCAATTCATTTTAGTATCAAAACAAGTCAGAGTCAATCAACTGAGATGGGTATAACAGAAATGGAAAATGATCATTATTAATAACATGTCAGTAGTCATATGTGTGACTTGGTGTGCTCAGGAAAAGAAATTTCTCATGCTATTGGCCTTGTGATCATAGTCTTATCATATCATGGAATGGAACATTAGATAGTGGTCAAATGGATATTGAGGTACCTCTATGATATATGTAGTCCTTATTTAGGTTTTAGAAATGGAAACCCTTTTTTAGAAAGATATAATGATGTAGATCAGGATTGATATGTATTCCCATGGAAATCCATATATGGATTCCATATATCATTTTTAGGGGGAACCCTCCTTGAAATCATGAATTTATGAGTTTTTTTCCTTCTACACTAAAGAAGAATAATAGATCGTAGTCACGAAAGGTTGTGACGAGATGTTGTGAATCAAGAACTTTTTACAAGTGTTTCGAATTATTTTGGAGAATTATATTCTCTATTGCAATGGTTAGATTTCTATTAATCCTTGTAAGAACCCAATATATCATTCTAGGACCAAAAAAATCGACGTGAAATATCACGAGATCCAAAATGTATTGGATGCATGATTGTTGAATATTGAAAAAATCTACACCAATGATAATTGGAAATGTATGATGTTTATTTTTCTATCAAAAGAGAAACTGGATTCCTACAAGGAGATGGCGGGTCTTGCATCAACCCCGAATTGGTATTGAGGGAGAGAATTGTAGGGACACTACCATTTAGTGAGTATTAAACAGATGAATTGTGGTCGAAAAAATCTTGGTGATGGAATCCTCTGGTGGGTATCCTATTATCTAGTTAGGAATCCAAACCAGTAACACCTTAGATAGACACTTCCAATATGAAATTTTTCTTACGAGAAGTTCTTTAAGGGTTGATTAACCGAACCTTGATAAAAATTGACATCGTTGGATTTTGTGTTCTCTTTATAACAGGATCAAGTCCCATGAAATTGTATTTCGGTGTATATGATCCTCCAACATCATTATCTATAGAGTGATATAGAGGCAAGTCCTTGCTTTCTCCTATGGACAAAGTCACACTACGAAAACATGTAAATATTTTGAATTATTCATTATTGTTCTGTTCTTATGAATTTTTCATTACGAAAAAGCTCTATTTCCCCAACACGTCAGAGGTGGGATGCTGATATGATTGGACTGATGGGTGTGGTTGACCATGTGGATGATGGTGGCCCATATTTAGAGGTAGTAGTTTGGGATTTGGATTAAGATTTGAATGATGTCGCAGTACATGTGTGATCATGTTTGGGAGGATGTGTTCGAGATGCAGATGGTATATTTGAGGCTGGTTTGATGATGGGGTTACTAATATAATATCAAATGAGAAAAATAATCTAGTCTATCATAAATAAAACTACGATATGGTTAGAGATAGGGTAGAAACCATAGTAATAGGTGGTATTGTGAGTTTTAGGTGGCATCACGATTTTAGTGGGGATGCTCTTGAGGGAGGAGGCAGTTGTGAGATTCAAGGGTTGGCTGGTCAGGTAGAGGGAATTCCCAAGCCAAGGTATATAGTTTCACCAAGGCATGATAGTGGATGATGGTGTCTGGTACATGGATATTAATGAGGATAAGGACCTTGGTCGATTAGTTTTACTCTTACTAGGGTGTCACACTATCTAAAAGGGGAAGGGTGGCACAGATGAAACTTGTCTAGGTGATGTGAGAGGATAGTTTGGTGTTTGAGAATCTGGAGGAGGGAGCCCACAAGTGGTTGTATTCCACAGGTAGGAATTAATATTTTGATAAAATATGGACGACTGGTGCAGCTACACATGCATATTTGGAAGATTTAGAAGCCCAGTTTTGTTAGTCCACCGACCTGAATTTTTTTTGTATATTTCATTTTTCCATTATGCAGTAGAAAAGAAATAATATTTTATAGCCCCATTAGAAGATCCAAGGCATAAATCACATTGCCTAACAATTTTTAAAATTTAATAATTAAAATAAATTTTCAATATATTTTTCTATTTGGAAGTAGAAACATGGATTATAAGTAGGTGTAACTATAGTGACCTGATTAGGGTTAAAACAAGTTCAAATTTTAATGAGATCGATATACATAAAATTTATGATGAATTAAGAAAATATTATTTTGAATTAAAAAATAATGTCATAATATTTGATTATATAAAAATTTCACAAATTATCTATATCAAAAAATTATTATGGTCATAACATTTCCATTAAAAATCAGATCAATTTTCGTGCTATTTCACTGAGATCTGTATAAATCCATCTGTATAAATTTATATATAATTTAATTGTCCTGGATTAAAAAATTAACACACTTGCACTGATAACAATTGGATTTACCATGTTGCTCAGTAGAAGCTAATGCGATGGGGATTTTAAAAAAAATATTACTGGAGTAATGATACTTGTCATTTATAATGATATATGGACCACTATGGTTTCAGAATGTCAGATGAATTAATTAGAGAAAAAAATATAATATTTCCAATTTCTAAAAAATTGATCTCATGTATCACTCAATGACATTGCCATTCCTCGAAGAATTTGATGCTGAATACCCATAGATTACACACACATGTTGCTCAAATATTCATATACATCAATCATCAGATCATGGGTGTTAGTGCATATCTCCAATGACCACTTCAATGGCACTATGACTACCATGATCACTAGCCTTAGATTGAAAAAAGAATTCTCAGATTTTACACTCATATTGATTTAATATCTCTTTAAGAGATGATAAGAGAGTAAATCTCTCCATTCATCACAAATGAATATTTTTTTGGAATGATCTTATCTCCCCTTATATTGTGGTTGTTCAAATACAAAATTATCGTTGCCCAACCCTTATATATTTACCATCTATATAATTAGTAACAATTTATTAATTCTACTAATCATATTGAATTATAAATATTACATGTATTTTATCTAAAAACTGTTATATATTATAAATACATTATTCGATAAACATGAGTGATTAAGTAGCCTAATACTTCTTTCTAATATTAAATGAACATGAGTTTTGAAAATAATAGTCATAAATCTAATATTTCTACCTGAATTTACAGAATCACATATAAATAATTTATGTAAATAAATCCAATCCAAATATATTTAAATTAAATATTAATGAATTCATTTATTTATCGTTGATTGAGAAAACATGGAAAGTACTCAGATACCATGGTGGTTCCGACCATGTCATATATACTTATTAAATAGAATTTGTCAGATTCTTCAATATGCTACTGTGTGTGACCCTCCATAACCTTGTCTGAATAATAGTGAATAGTATTCCAAGTCTAGGAGGGGAGTCTAGTAAATTTAAAGTCCCATAAATTGGCACAAAATATTAATAGTAATGAATCCCCACACATGATCGCACACATTGAAATATTATATCTATGTCTTTTGATATCATGTAATGTATGATGCACAATTGTGCCATATTACTATTTTCACTGTTATTGTTGGTTCTATTTGGATGAATTTCGCATAGAATCCCATGGACATTGATTAATAGATCTACTACTATCTTAATCAATGTTTCTCAAGATATTACTTCATTAATGAAAAAAAATCTAACATGGCCATTTAACCAATTCCATTCAACCAATTAATCACAAACTACAAGATTCCTCACCACATATAGGGACTCAGACATAGCATACATGGATATAACATCATCCTAGATGAATTTTATATGCATTAAAAAACATCCTACTCAAGGATCATAATAGTTTATTTTATATCAAAACAGATAATAGATTTTTCTAATTTAGTGAATGATCACCATCATCTTCTGTAATGATATTCCTATTTATTTATCCTAATTAAAAACATTATTCATAACATGTGGAATGGAAACATAAGAATGTGTGAGATTATAGGTTTATTAAGGGTACAGATAAACAATATAATTAATTATATCATGGATATAAGGGTGTTAGAATGTGAGAATAACACATGATGATCATACCCTTCATATAAAAGATCATAATATTGAGTCATGAAATAATTATCGGTAATTAATATGACTTCAATCATAAGGATATCTAAGAACACGAGTCATGTGAGAATAAAATTTTCATACGATATAAAATTTTAACATACATGTCTTTTTAAAATATTGTGAACATGTATAAATTTAAAAATATTCACTCATTAAGTTACAAAAAATAAATCAGGACCTCGTATTAACTTATGGACAAGTGAACATGTCTAGTCATATCATTATGTGCATGAAAGATTGGTCCACACATAATATTGTGAACATGTATTCATGTTCACACATGACATCGTGAACATTAAATCATGTACATGCATAAAACTAAGAACATGTAATCGGGTTCCTACATGTAATTGTGTAAATGAAATCACGTTGACTCATAACATTGTGATCATTTAATCAATTTCATGCATAACATTAGGAACATGTAATCATGTACACACATGACAGTGTGGCATGTAACAAGGATCACATATAAAACTATGAATATGTAATCATGTTAATGCATAACATCTATACTCATGAGTTATCCATCATTACTATTGCATTGAAAAGCGATATTTGTCCAAATTATCACATAATTAAATCATACATGTCTATTCCAAAAGATCATAAAAATTCATAATCACATAAAACATAAAATTAAATTGTAAAATAAACACTTAACTCAAATATATCATTTTTAAAGTGATAACTTTGATAATAATTTAATCATAATGTTACCTATTAATATATGTGGTTTTCATTTGTGTATCATAATGGTATATATGGTGGATGAGAAATGGGGTTCATAAGATACTTGTCATCATAAAACACCATCCAATGAAAGACAAAGATTGGTGTCCTCAGACCATATACAAAATAATTCATAAAGTATATCAAAGTATTTAATCATAGATGGGAAATAATTTTTTAAGGATATTTAATAATATTTATTGAGGAAAATATCCTTCCTAAATTAGATCCTCCATTTTGAAACCTAAAATATTTTTAAAAACTTTTTCAATGAATATATCCATGAAATCATAAATGTTATATTTGAAAAACTAGTGAAACTAATTTTTAATACAATGATTAATTTTAAATATATTTTCCATGAATTTGATCATAAAATACTTTTTAAAAACATTTATGAAACATTTTTTAAAAAATATTGGTTTTTAAATAAAATCATTTTTTAACAGAACAAATAAATACATTCGTATTTATCAAAATAATTCTTTAATATATTTGATAATAATGAGAGGAAAAATAGTACCATTAATTTATGATACCATGAATTAAAAGAGTATATTAAATTTAATGACAATTACTGATATATAGGTCAAAATATATCATTAATGTAAGAGTTATCGTAGACTACACCAACCAACAATGATATTGTAGTAATAAAATTTTACCACATCAATTTTTTTCAATCAAAAACCCCAAGAAAGTTTAACAATAAATTAAGAGTATAATACAATTAAAATATTATATTCATTATTTGAAACATAAAAGTTTATTATAAACTCCACCTAAAATAATGTAGATGCAGGAAATAACATTTTTTGTTAGAGCAGGAAAATGGAGGATAAATTACATTAATGATTTTGATACATGGGACCCATAAACTACACGAAAGAGAGATTATTACATTTATCTCTAAATGACCATAAAATTAAGGATAATAATCATATAATTTATTCATTTTATGTATATAAACTACAAAAAAAACCAGTGGTCAATATGGAATATGTCTTAAAGAAATTAAACTGAGTCTAGAAATACACACACTAAATGTGTAACTTTTTATCCATTATCCCTGTAAAAGAGTAACATCAATTTGAAAATTTAATATCATTATATGAATTTTTTTTATAAAACATGTCATAGTGATTTATATGAACCACATAAAAGAATCGAGTGGTGAATGTGGCATGAATATCACATATGTAATTAGTGTGATTAAATTTCCTTACTACATGGTTAACATTAGAATCATGAAATCCATGAAATAATAACATAAATTATATAATATATTGTCCTAAAATAACGAAAATTCTTGACATAACATTTCTTAATAATTATATACACCACACAATATGAATTTATGGTGAATATAACATATATCTCATTGAAATAAATTTTATATTAAAAAATCCTTACAACTTGAGTAAACTTTGAATCGTTAGACACATGAAAGAATTAATTAAATTAAAACATTTATTTCCATTAAATAATTTAAAATAATTATATTAAATTTAATTTTTATGTTTATATAGAACATAAAGTAATTTAGTGGGGAATATGGAATGTATCTCATAGATATAAAAATTGATATGAAATTTAATTACATTAAATCATGTATCTCATTGTACTTGTTCAACCGTAAATTATAATAAATATTAGTTCATAATAAATTTATATAAGAACAATATTAAAATATATAAGTCCTTATAAGATTTAAATATATATCTTTATATTAAATGTTATTAAAAATATCTAGTTAATGTTATGATTCATATAATAATTGTTCTGTTTTTTGTACTTGTTTTGAATAGTGATTGTTATTCTACTGACAAGGATAATGATTTTATAATTTCAAGAATTTAGTTCATTATTTTAACATATTATAGATTCATTTTATATTTATTTATAAAATCAATATAATATATAAAATTTAAATGAAATACACCATTCATTGAGATGGTAGATCATTCGTACACATGAACATTGTTTCAATTTTATTATCATATTGAAAAAAAGAGAAGTAAATGATATATATATAAATATATATTATAATTAATGTATAATTATTATTTTATAAATATAAAAACTGTTTAATAATGTTAATCACAATTCAGTTTTTTTAATGCGTGAATGAATCCCATCACCCTGAAAAGGTTGTAGTACATACGTCCACAAACGACATTATCATATTCCCAAAAAATAGAAATAATAATGGTAATTACTATATAATAATTTAAAAATAATAAATACATCAAAAATACTTATATATAATATAAAAAAGCAGTTCCATTATTATTACATTCTTTTATAGGTTGTATTGGATGAGTGAACGACATCAGTTCTTGAGACGGTAGTTCGTTTTACAGATAAATGATAGTTGCATATCCCATTTGATGGACAAGTGTGTAGTTGTTGGTAAAACCCATAAAATAAAAAAAATCATAGAATATTAAATATAATTATGTTATTATATTAGCACTGAATAATAATAATTTATGGGGTGGTAAAGGAATAATAAATCATATTGTAGAAAATTACCTCTTCTTCATCTCACTCCTTATGGTTTATGTTTGATGACTATTTTTTTCATTCTACCCATATATTGAATTATAGGATTATAGGAGTGAATATGATAAATTATTTTATCATGGGTTTGAAGAATCCTAGGGCTTCTTATTTGTGAATAAGTGAGTGGGGGGGGGGGTGATTTCCATTTTATAGTGTAGGAATAGTGTCATTCTTGTAAATACAAAATGGTAATCACAATTGAGTTGTCTCTGATTCAAAATGATCCTAAACTAATGGTTAATATTACATTAACTAGGGGATAAATTTAAAATTTGTAATTAAAATGGGTTTTGGGAACTTTACATGTTAATTTTGGTGCCTAAAGTTAATGTTTTGTTCCTTGATAAACCAATTTTTCTCTTCATCACTACAATTATTTTTACCTATTTTCACAAATATTATTGATCCAAAATTATGTTTACCTTATTATAGATTATAAATTACTCTGATTAAAAACATCTAATCATATTTTCTTAATTAGAATAATATAACTTAAAAAAATTAATTTACAAATATTCCAAAAAATGGAATGAAACAACGAGTTATTACATTGAAAATGTTCATAAGTTTGATATGCTTTTATATCAAATGCCACAGTGAAATTTATTAAAATCAAATAAAATATATTAATAGAAAAAATATTAATCAAAATATAATAAAAAAATGTAAATTATAATTCAAAAATAAAAATAAATTGGTAGAAAATGAATATTTCAATTAAATTTCACTATTATCAATATTCATCCAAAAAGGAAACTTTTGTAAACAATACCAAGAATTCACCAAGGGTAAATTTTGATATTAAAAGATAAAAAATAAATTTTGTTTTTTCATATAATATTTATAAAAGTGAAAAAAGGAGTTTTAAAACTATTATTCCATTAAAAGGAGGTAGAATTATCTCTTATAATAATAAATCATTTTATCCACAAAATTAATTTTATTATTTTTTTATGCCTATTAAAATTATTGGATGAATAGAAAAAAAATTAATTTTTAATATATATATATATATAATATCAACCTAATATTGATGAATTTAATTTATTAAGATAAAACTATTTTTAGGGAAAATGAATTGTTTTTCTTTCAAAAACACAACATTTATATTCAATTGTTGTTTTTTCATTTTCATTAAATTGATAACCATAGAATAATATTATAATAATTTGTAAAAATCAGTTTTATATTTTAGTTAATATTACTCTTATCTTATATTCCCATGGTTGTGTGAAAAATATTACAATGATTATGTTATAGATCAATAATACACGGTCATAAAAGTAAAACAAGCTATAAATGAAACATGAAATTGTGTGTAAAAAAATCCAAACATAGTGTTTCGGGTTGTGAAATATAATCTATGTGTTTATTGTCTAGATATATAATATTGTTGTGGTAAATAATGAGAAATTAACATTGTGTTATAATCATCTCAAGTCATGAAATAATTTTAATTTATTTGAAATTAATTAATTCATAAAAATGTGGTGTGTTACATTATACTGACCGAAAAATGAATTTATCCTTAAAATTTATTATTGGTTATCAAATTATTATTTCTTAATGTTAATTTCACAGATAAAATCTACATAAAACATAATAATAATTCATCATCTATGTAACATGAAAATGGAAATGTGATAGTCACTACAAACCAAACCTTATAAAAAAGAGATTTTTTTAAAAAAACATGGAAATGGAAGAGAGTTGTCTATATCATGTTCTGATGGATAGATACAAAGAATGAGTATCATAATAATGTGGGTAATCTAGGTTGGGATAAAGGTTAAAAACCAATAAAAAAAGAGTATTGAAAATGTAAATTGAAATAATAAAAAATGATTATATAATGATGATATTTTACTTGACTATTATTTACCTAATGATGAAGTGTTTTCAGATTAATATTTAATTAATTTATTTCATTTAATTTTTTAGGATAAACCTTAATATTTTTGTTCCGTTTTTAATTTCCCCTTCACCACCCCTCTATGAAAAGAAGGAGAACTTTTCATTCCTGAAGAACTAACATATTGTGGGACACATTAATAGAATGATATTTCATTCCAAATATATATAGTTATCATTGTAGAAAAATGGTTTTCAAAGATTATACAATATTCATAAATAATCATATGGTGATATAATTCATTAATTTATAAAACCTCATCCATTGATTAACTTAAACAATTCCATAAACTATTAACCATGTAACCCTTTAAAATAATGAAGATCCATAACATTATAAATAAGGTCTTTAAATTCTCTAAAATTATATTAATATTGACCCCCAATATATCAAAAAATATTTTTACATAACAAACATATGAATTCAATTAAAATGAATTATTTTTAATCATAATAATAACCATGATTTCTATAAACCCTTATTGAAAAAATGCATGATTTCTTAATTCAAAATTTATTGGATATATTCCATGAATCCAAAAAATATTTAAACATAATCCATGATAGAATTTTTCTAGTTTTTATGGATAAGAATAATCATTTCCCTGTAAGAAATACAATACAATTTACATTATCCATATCAATCATCTCTTTATCTTACTTCAAACAATTACCAATTTCAAGAACACATTAAGGGTTATTACCTTAATCATAATATGGCTGTTCTACTAAATCGAATGTCTAGGTCATCGAAACTATCAATATATTTTTTCAAAACTCTTAATAGGAAATATATAATTATTATTCATTAATCATAATTAATAAATTATAATAAATATATACTTGATAGATCCAACATCATTCAGAAACCGTTTACTATGAAAATAACCTATTTCAACAATTCCCTTTTCCTAAAATAATAAATACGATTATTTAATTGATAATTTAATCATTATCATAAAAAATAAAATTAGAACATCACATGTCACGACCCGTCCTCGGGGCCCGTGCCGTGACTACCCCAAGCCCGCCTTCCATAGGCCAGGGGCTGGCGACTAGCACCAAAGGCGTAAAATCCCGATAACTGGGAAGGCATTGCCTTTATAAAAGAAAACAAGCACCACAAAGTACAAGCGGAAGTAAAACACTAAGTACAAAAAGACGTGCTGAAAAGTAAATGGGCCAGAATACAAACCCAAAAGAAAGTACAACTACAACTGAACAAAGTACAACAGAAAAAGACAACAGCTGGAGGGACGGAAGCGGCTCCTGGGTCGTCCTCCTCGGATCCTACCTGAAGGGTAGGTACAGATGGCGCAGCTCCTCGATCGTCCACCACGAATCCTACCTAAAGGGTAGGTACAGATAGCCTCCACAGTGCTCTCGTCCGTCAACCTCCTCCGAGTGTCGTCTCGCCGTGAAGTCCACCTCCGGACACTGACTTGTCGTGTAGTCCACCTCCGGGTACCATCCAGTCCTCGAACACTCGGCCTCTGTCAGCACTGCCTGTCGTCTGCAACCAACACAACGAGGTGCGGGCATAGCCCGTGCAGGGGTGAGTATAACGATACTCAGTAGGGACCCCGAGACCCTCAAGGTCTCACTAAAACCAACAAGGATAACCACAAGAAGATCTCAACAGAGAAACTCTACTTAGGTATATGCCCATACATATACCTAAGTTATCAAGTAACCCATCTAAATCATGAGGAAACACAAAGGTCAAAAGTTTCAGCTCAAACCAGGATTTTCATTATCGAAACCGTAACTGCTGAAGAGATCCGTCTCTGGAGTGTACAGTGGTCCTGTCACGACTCCGAGGTACTGCTCACTAACCTAAGACTGCTGAGATACTCCTCCTGTCGAGTACCGCGGGTCTGCGGCCAACTACCGGGCGCTCCGTCCGCTGTGGGTCTGTCGCCAAATACCGGGCGCTCCCCCCAATAGCCTACAGAGGTACTCCTCCCATCGAGTACCGCGGGTTTGCGGCCAACTATCGGGTGCTCCGTCCGCCGTGGGTCTGTCGCCAAATACCGGGCGCTCCGTCCACTGGGCTAGTCGACCTACTCCAAGTCGAGTCGGTCAAGCAGTCGTCAGGTCTCAGCAGGCTACACGATCTCCGTACTCCGCACGCTCGTCTCCGGGAGGGTCCGCTCCACGAGCTACTGGCCGATACTCCAAGTATCTCAAGGTACCACGAAGAAGTGCCTCAAAGGACCGCCTCATCATAGGGGTCTCAACGCAACAGACGGCGCGTCAATCGGACGCCCGGTCTGTGAGTTATTAGCCTTTTCGTCCCAGGGGCCCGGTTGGTTTCGTGAGCAAACCAATCCCGGCCGTATCTCAACTGTACCCCGAACTCCCATATGGTATACTCATAGGGACCGTTACTCAACGTAATCACCAACGCCGCTGACGGTTCGTCAAACGGACGTCTGGTTTGAAAGATATCAGCTTTTCCGTTCCAAGGGCCCGGTTGGATTTCGGTGCGATCCAACCCGGCCACTATCCATCTGCATCCAAATCTCAGGCGGAGGATGCCAAAAGTTCCGTATCGACAACAGGAACTCAACGTCGCAGACGGCGCGTCAATCGGACGCCCGGTCTGAGAGATATTGGCATTTTCGTCCCAGGGGCCCGGTTGGTTTTTAAGGCAAAACCAACCCGACCGCACTCCACCTGCGTCCAAACCTCGGGCGGAATATGCCAAAAGATCCGTCTCACAAAGAGGAACTCAACAAAGCTGACGGCACGTCAATCGGACGCCCGTGGCTCAAGATATGAGTGTTTCCGCTCCGAGGGCCCGGTTGGTTTCGTGTACGAACCAACCCGGCCGAACCCAAAGTATTCCGAAACTTTGAGTGCGATAAACCGAAACGACCGAATCGCTCCAAGGATTGCGTTTCCGCTGACGGCGAGTCGTTTGGAGGCCCGTAGCTCAAGATACAGCCATTTGAACGAAGTCCGTCCGAAGACGGGGGGTCTGGGCCCGGGCCGACCTGGCCCGACCCCCCCCCCCCCCCAGTTGGCCCAAACCGGGTCGGGTCCGACTCGGCCCGGCCCGGCCCGGCCCGGCCCGGCCCGGCCAGGGCCGGTCCGGCTCGGCTTGGCCGAGCGGCCGACGCGGGGGAAAGCCGCCGCCCCGCGGGGCACCCCCGCGGCACCCGCCGCGCGGACAACCCGCGGGGTGCCGCGGGGTTGCCACGCGGCACCCTGCGGGTGTCCGGCGCGACACCCCGCGGGTGCCGCAGGGATGTCACGCGGCACCCCGCGGGTGTCCAAGGTGACACCCCGCGGGTGCCGCGGGGTTGTCACGCGGCACCCTGCGTGTGTCTGGCCGACACCCCGCGGGTGCCGCGGGGGTGTCACGCGGGGCGGCGGCTTTCCTCCGCGTCGGCCGCTCGGCCAAGCCGAGCCGGACCCGACCCGGTTTGGGCCAACTAGGGGGGGGGGTCGGGCCAGGTCGGCCCGGGCCCGGACCCCCCGTCTTCGGACGGACTTCGTTCAAATGGCTGTATCTTGAGCTACGGGACTCCAAACGACTCGCCGTCAGCGGCAACACAATCCTTGGAGCGAGTCGGTCGTTTCGGTTTATCGCACTCAAAGTTTCAGAATACTTTGGGTTCGGCCTGGTTGGTTCGTACACGAAACCAACCGGGCCCTCGGAGCGGAAACACTAATATCTTGAGCCACGGACATCTGATTGACGTGCCGTCAGCTTTGTTGAGTTCCTCTTTGTGAGACGGATCTTTTGGCATACTCCGCACGAGGTTTGGACGCAGGTGGAGTGCGGTCGGGTTGGTTTTGCCTTAAAACCCAACCGGGCCCCTGGGACGAAAATGCCAATATCTCCCAGACCGGGCGTCCGATTGACGCGCCGTCTGCGACGTTGAGTTCCTGTTGTCGATACTGAACTTTTGGCATCCTCCTCCTGAGATTTGGATGCAGATGGATAGTGGCCGGGTTGGATCGCACCGAAATCCAACCAGGCCCTTGGAACGGAAAAGCTGATATCTTTCAAACCAGACGTCCGTTTGACGAACCGTCAGCGGCGTTGGTGATTACGTTGAGTAACGGTCCCTATGAGTATACCCTATGGGAGTTCAGGGTACAGTTGAGATACGGCCGGGATTGGTTTGCTCACGAAACCAACCGGGCCCCTGGGATGAAAAGGATAATAACTCACAGACCGGGCGTCCGATTGACGCGCCGTCTGTTGCGTTGAGACCCCTATGATGAGGCGGTCCTTTGAGGCACTTCTTCGTGGGACCTTGAGATACTTGGAGTATCGGCCAGTAGCTCGTGGAGCGGACCCCCCCGGAGACGAGCGTGCAGAGTACGGAGATCGTGTAGCCTGCTGAGACCTGACGACTGCTTGACCGACTCGACTTGGAGTAGGTCGACTAGCCCAGTGGACGGAGCGCCCGGTATTTGGCGACAGACCCACGGCGGACGGAGCGCCCGGTAGTTCGCCGCAAACCCGCGGTACTCGATGGGAGGAGTACCTCTGTAGGCTATTGGGGGGAGCGCCCGGTATTTGGCGATAGACCCACAGGGGACGGAGCGCCCGGTAGTTGGCCGCAGACCCGCGGTACTCGACAGGAGGAGTACCTCAGCAGTCTTAGGTTAGTGAGCAGTACCTCGGAGTCGTGACAGGACCACTGTACACTCCAGAGACGGAGCTCTTCAGCAGTTACGGTTTCGATAATGAAAATCCTGGTTTGAGCTAAAACTTTTGACCTTTGTGTTTCCTCATGATTGAGATGGGTTACTTGATAACTTAGGTATATGTATGGGCATATACCTAAGTAGAGTTTATCTGTTGAGATCTTATTGTGGTTATCCTTGTTGGTTTTAGTGAGACCTTGAGGGTCTCGGGGTCCCTACTGAGTATCGTTATACTCACCCCTGCACGGGCTATGCCCGCACCTCGTTGTGTTGGTTGCAGACGACAGGCAGTGCTGACAGAGGCCGAGTGTTCGAGGACTGGACGGTACCCGGAGGTGGACTACACGACAAGTCAGTGTCCGGAGGTGGACTTCACAGCGAGACGACACTCGGAGGAGGTTGACGGACGAGAGCACTGTGGAGGCTATCTGTACCTACCCTTCAGGTAGGATTCGTGGTGGACGATCGAGGAGCTGCGCCATCTGTACCTACCCTTCAGGTAGGATCCGAGGAGGACGACCCAGGAGCCGCTTCCGTCCCTCCAGCTGTTGTCTTTTTCTGTTGTACTTTGTTCAGTTGTAGTTGTACTTTCTTTTGGGTTTGTATTCTGGCCCATTTACTTTTCAGCACTTCTTTTTGTACTTAGTGTTTTACTTCCTCTTGTACTTTGTGGTGCTTGTTTTCTTTTATAAAGGCAATGCCTTCCCAGTTATCGGGATTTTACGCCTTTGGTGCTAGTCGCCAGCCCCTGGCCTATGGAAGGCGGGCTTGGGGTAGTCACGGCACGGGCCCCGAGGACGGGTCGTGACAAATTGGTATCAAAGGAGGAACCCAGCCTTGAGTGCGCGGTGCACTGCCTGGGTTGAGATGTAGGGCCCACAACGAGGGCGTTGTGCTCTAAAGGGGGGGTGATTGTAACATCCCCAAACGATAAAGGGTTAAATGACTAAATGATATGACTCATGTCAACAAGGTGCACCTTCCTTTTCGGGAGCCTGTCTGATTAGAACTCCACAGTTAAGCGTGCTTGGCCTGGAGTAGTAATCAGGATGGGTGACCATCTGGGAAGTTTCCTAGGGTGTGTGTGAGTGAGGACAAAGCACACTGGAAATGACATGTGTTGGCCTGTGGGGAATGTCATTAGTCATATGACCCGTTCGGGCACGTGGGTGGACCCTGGGGTGGGCCCCACGTGTCTGCGGGGCAACTGGTGGTAACCGACCGCCATGTTATGGCGGGGTGTCTGTGCTACCACTGGGGCCCGGTTGTCACATTTGGTATCAGAGGAGGAACCCAACCTTAAGTGCGCGGTGCACTGCCTGGGTTGAGATGTAGGGCCCACAACGAGGGCGTTGTGCTCTAAAGGGGGGGTGATTGTAACATCCCCAAACGATAAAGGGTTAAATGACTAAATGATATGACTCATGTCAACAAGGTGCACCTTCCTTTTCGGGAGCCTGTCTGATTAGAACTCCACAGTTAAGCGTGCTTGGCCTGGAGTAGTAATCAGGATGGGTGACCATCTGGGAAGTTTCCTAGGGTGTGTGTGAGTGAGGACAAAGCACACTGGAAATGACATGTGTTGGCCTGTGGGGAATGTCATTAGTCATATGACCCGTTCGGGCACGTGGGTGGACCCTGGGGTGGGCCTCACGTGTCTGCGGGGCAACTAGGGGGTACCTGGTGGGCCAGGACCTGACGACCATGTTAAGGAGGGGTGGTTGTGCTGTCACTGGGACCCGGTTGTCACATCACATACCACTGACATGTCATTCACGGTCTATTTACTTTCATTAGTATAACCAAAACCAGAAACACCTTCATGATTCTCATCATGAGATTTATACTAAGGACATTGATATTAATAATTCACATACCATACACATATTAAACATTAAATATTATCCCAATTTCTTTTATTTACCAAAATTTTCTAATATAATGAATCATAATAAAAGAAACAAATATCATAGAAAAAAACCACAAAATCATGAAAATAAATTTGAGGTTATATAAATTAGGAAGACTAATTATTTAATCTTAGAATCCATCCGATTATGAATAGTAATTCATAGTCATATTCATTTCAAATCCATTAATATAGTTTATAATGAGGTCATGAATTCAAAAATCAAATCCCTCGGGAGTGTTAAATCAGTTGTGAAGAAAGATCCATGATCATATATAAGTTCTCTATCGAGTCTTGGTTAATACGATGTTTTGTTGGTTTTAACCTTATGTACATGTATTCCTGAGATGCCTGAACATGTATAATCTAGATAGAAATGTAGTCCATGAAAACCACTAAATATTTCCATTAATAAAAATCCATGACAATTACATATAATTTAAGTCATCCTTAGAATTATCCTTATTGAAATCCCTATAAATGTCCTTATAAATATCACTAGGCAACTCAACAAATATTTCTCTTCCTTGTTTTCAAATGAGAAAACCCCATTCCAATGATAACAACTATAGCTGCATAGGATGAACATACATGGATATTACATCATATTTCGATGAATAGTATGATGATTACAAATGTACAAGATTGACGACCCTAGTTTTTTTTGTGTATTTAAAATCATAGAATAAATTCTTCTAATTTGGTGAATGATATTAAAAAACTATAGTAAAAATATATTCCCCTTTATAGATCCTTATTAAAAACATTCTTCTTAACATGGTGAAAGGAAACAAAAAAATGTGGGGTATAATATTTTCATTAAGGTTTAAAATAAATTGGATGTATAAGAATAATATCTAAATAATGGTATGATTAGATGATAACAAAATTTGATGATATTTTCTTATATGTCAATGATCATAATCATGAGTTATAGAATAGAAATTCTTATTTCACAAGACATGAATCATAAGGAAATCAGAGGCCATGTGTTTTGAGATCATAAAATGGGTATTTGATGTAGACATGTTTCATACACATCATCATACAACTTTTGGAACCTATATAAATATAAATATGTTAAGTTATTATGTTTAATGACATGAAATCATGCCCTCACATAAACTCATAGATATACACCCAGGTCCATGCATATCATTAGTGACATGAATGTTTTATTCATTTATAACATTTGGAAATGTAATCCAGTTCACGCATAACATTGTAAATTTTTAATTTGGTCCATTTATAAAATTGTGAACACGTAATAAAATTAACACATAACATTGAGAACATGTAATATGGTTCATGCTTAACATTGTGAAATAGTAATCAGGTTCCTGCATAACATTGTAAACATGTATTCATTTTTATGCATGACATTGTAAACATGTAATAATGCTCATGAATAATAATGTGAACACTTAATAAGGTATACTCATAACATTATTAACATGTAATATGGGTCATGCATAATATATACACTCATGAGATATCCATTATTTGCCAATGCATTTGAAGAAGATATAGGTTCGACCCATATCAAAATTAAATCATTTATGTGAGTTCCAAAAGATTATAAACATTCATAATATCATATCCTAGGAATTGAAATGTGTATTATAAACAATCCATCATATCATAAAAAATGGAAAAATATAGGTTTAAATATAATATGACCATATAATAACTAATGAATGTAATTGGTTTTAAAAATAATTTTATCATGATATAACATGTGGAATTGAAACATGTATTATCACGACTCGTTCCCCAGGGCTCGTGCCATGACTTCCCCAAGCCCGCCTTCCATAGGCCAGGGGCTGCTGACTAGCACCGAAAGGCATATTCTCTAAATTCAAGAATTCATTGTCTTTATAAATTTTAAAAACATGAAACAATGAACACAACGAGATATGATTAAAAGTAAACTTTATAGTAAAAAAAGTGTGTACAGTAAGAAAATTGGGAAAGAATACAAGCCCATCTAGAAAGTACCAGAAACTGAAAGGTACAAGTAAACTTAAACAGCTCCCATTAACATCTATCAGGTATCATACCTGAAGGGTACGTATAGCTCTCAAACAGTCGTCTTTGAGGTACGCCTCATCTAGGGTCCACCTCTGAGCCACCTCCTTTCTGGGTACCCTCATCCTTAGTCAATAATGTCTTTCATCTGAAACCCACACAAAAAGGTGCGGGTATATCCCATGCATGGGTGAGTATGGAGATACTCAGTATGGACCTCATGACCCTCATAGTCTCTCCATATTTTCAAAGGATAAACCAAAATGCATCAAAACAGCTGACAATACCACTTAGGTATATTCCCATACAATTACCAATGTTTTCAAGTATACCCATCTCAATCATGAAGAAACATTGGGTCCAACTCAAAATCCCGAATCTCAAATGTTCCACAAAAGAAGGAATACCACTTAGGCAAGTAACACAAATTTACACCACAATGAAGAATACCAAAAAGGTATTACCACTAAGGAATGTACCACAATGGTTCAAACTCATCTCACAACAAGTATTTCTTAGGTACAATAGTAGAGATGATAAGATGTAACTACTGAATCATCTTACTCTCATAAGAGGTCGACCCATGAAGGTTCTCTTTTCATCTTTAAAACCATGAAAGAATAGATTATATCATCATAACCACACAGGATCCTTGTACATTGTTAGTACATCATCAGACTGACATTGGATCTCTAGGTGTAGACTCACACAGGATTGCTCGGTGCAGTCCCACAGAGGATCGCACGGTGCAGACCCACACAGGATCGCTCAGTGCTAACCCACACAGGATCTCTCTGTGCTATCCCACATAGGATCTCTAGGTGCTTACCCATAGAGGACTGCTCAGTGGTGACCCACACAGGATCGTTCAGTGCAGACCTACACATGATTGCTCGGTACTGACACACACATGATAACTATTCATTCTTCACATCACATCCAGCTACAATGTTCCCTCACTGAGCTTTCTCATCTATGGGAGGGTCTCCTCCTCAATCCACTGGTCAATACTCCAATTTCCACAAAGTTCCACAAAGTTCCACAAATAATTATCCCAAAGGACCACCATGCAATAATGGACTCAACACAATAGATGATGTGTCAAAAGGAAGCCCAGTCTATATGAACCTCCTCACCTCAAATATTTCAGTGCTATAGATGGTTCGTCATTTCAATACTATACGAGGGAGATATGTCGAATACAAGATACAAAAATAATAGTACTAATAATATTATTGGGTGTTGCGTGGACCCGTGCCACAAACCAAAATTTTATATTCAACATTAGACATAAATCGACTGTATTAATGACATGAGCACATCACTGATGTCGGTAACTCTATCAGATGTTTCATGTATGAGTTATAGAGGGCCGAATATTTATTAATAATAATATATTATTATTATTTAAGTGTCTCAGGTATCCAATTAGAAACCCCAAAAAATATGACCAATATTGGACTCATAATTTCTGTCTCGAAGATAGGGTCGTACTTCCACAAACCGTTCATGAAACCGAGGTCGCATGAAGAAGATACAGTCAAAATACAGTAATCCCAACAACAATAATAATAAAATTATTATATTATTATTAACTTTAATTTAACATTTTTATTCTTCCTTCAACTCAAAGCTTATTTCATGCACTAAATCTTCAATCTCCCATCCGTTGTACATACCCCCCCCAAATCAATCATCCTTTTTCATTTAGTTCTCCATAAATTTTATTCCCTGTCTATATATTTCTCTCTCCATTCTAATCATTATTTCACATTTTTTTCTCCCAATTATCCCCTCCTCTAACTCAAATTTATATCCTCTGCACATCTGACTTCCAATGGAATTCGTCAAAAAAGCATATTTCCCGATACCACCTAGACACTGCCGCCATCTTCCACCAGCCGCACCTTCTGCCTCACGCGGCAGCTTCGCACGGCCCGCAACCGTTGTCTGCTTGGCCACCACGCCACTAGGGAGCTGCTCCCCTTCATACTACCTCCTTCTAGGCCTCTTGCACACACAACCATGATCCACCTCGGTTGTCGGTTATCTAAATCACCTCATCAGATGCCTTCTACCAATACATCAAACCACCAATGTTTTGACCCTTACACAGGACATTGCAACATCATTCTACGACCTATAATTGTACAGATCGTAGATCTATGATCCTAGAGTCAAGATATCTTCGTCCGTATGTCATGCTAAATGAAAAATAATTTTTTAGCATGCACAATTATTTGGAAATAAATAATTAATGAAGAACGAAATAGAAATTATCAGGGACTATGTGCGGAACTATGATGATGATTGTTTCACCATTGTCATTGAGAATCATGAAAAAAGAATAATTAACAAATATATATTTATAATACTTCAAATTAAGACTACCTACCATGATCGTCTTTTGGAGGTGTCATGAGGAAGGAGATGATTGTGGAAAAATCTCTCCTACAACAGTCTCTATAGTTGGATCCTCATTCTTGATTCAAAGGATGTTCTTCATTGAAGAGATTCTTCTTTTGGATATGGTTCTTCCACCAAGAAAAATCTCTCCAAAATCTCTCCCGAAAACATCTCATTTGCCAATGATTCCCCAACCAAGAGGTGAGGTACCACTTAATTAATGATCAATTATTAATTACTTGATCAATTAAGAGTGGGAACAAATATATTGGGAAACCCAAGAGTTTAATCACATTAATGGGGAGTTTGTGTGGTCCCCATCACCAAGTATTCAAAATTGAGGTTTCCGTAAAAAAAGTTGTTGTTTTATTTTATTATTATTATTTTGAAAATCCCATTAAAAGTCCGAAAACTATCCTTCTCCATAGACCTACTATAGTTTAGGTGAAGGTATCCTTAAATGAATATCGGCGCTTCTATTTCAATGGTGTCCTCAGATTTCAATTCCGAGAATCGGTTCAAAATTTACAAACGTCGCTCGCGCGTTTAATGAACGTACCTGAAAAAAATGTTAGGAAAATTATTAGTATCAACCCTCGACCCATGATGGTCGAGGTTGGGATCTGAACAAGTGAAACATTCCCCAAAAAACCAAATGGTACTCTCAGCTTTACAATCCGGGTTACTATTTAAATGTTATGGGTTTTATAATAAAAAATTATAAAAAAATTATTTTATTTACGGACAAAAAATAACTTTCACTTGTGGTATGCACCAGCTATTGTTACTATCTGCATAAATAAAGCTTTCACTCAATAGTTCAGTTGTGGTATCAGATTTTAAATCCGAGTTACCATTTGTGCATTATAATCATTTGAAAAATAAAATAATATAATTTAATGTTATACGATTTTTTTTTCTCACAACAGGACCACTCTCACTAAAATTAAGTCATGCCTCGGGTAAACCCACAATCCTGAATGCAACGGTGCCCTCAGATTTCTAGTTTGAGTTACCATTTTAGAGTTAATCAATGTTTTCTGGAAAACTGCTTAAGCATGCAATGTAATGTTTAAAAAAACATAGCCAAACCATTTTGGTAACTCCAGGCCTCAGAATCGCGCTCTATCAGATTTCCCAATCTCAAAATAATTCCTTATAATTAAAAAAAATATACAAAATTTATGGGACATTACATTCTTCCCACCATAGGGGTTTACGTCCCCATAATCCAAAATCATGTAAAAACAACCAAAAGTGGGTACTGGTCACGAATCTGAGCCTCCCACTCCAATGTGCTCTCTTGGAGGTTCCCATACTTCCAGCAAAAGAACACTAGAGGTATCGAACACCCTTAAAGGACCCGATACTGTTGATCCTCTATCTCTACTTGATCCTCCGTAAACATCACCCCATAATTGAAGTCCAGCTCATTGTGGTAGATGATTTGGGGTGGGTAGTGCACATATCTCTTTAGCTATGATATGTGGAAGACATCGTGAAGCCTCTCCAACTATGGTGGAAGGGAAAAGAGGTATGCTACCTCGCATATTCTCTGAAGTATCAGAAAAGGACCGATAAACCTCGGTGATAACTTGCTGCCTTGGCCAAATCATCATAGTCCCTATCGATGAGATACTCGCAAGAATATGTTGTCCCTATCTTGGAACTTCATGTGTTTCCATATCTTGTTGGAATAAGACTTCTACCAACTTTGTGCAGTCATTCCTTGCTGACAAGTGAGACATCGTTCTACAAACTCTTCCACTCCTTCCTTCATCTCGTGCCATCTGTACTAACGTCAGAGATCCTAATACTTCTCCACCACACCTGTATGTACCATTATATGGGATGTATGGGACTCCATAGACACATCCTCATGTATTTCCATTGGTACCATTGCTCATCCTTTGAACAGGATGATGTGCTCCCAACCTTCAGAAAATAGATTAGGTGCATGTCCTGTGGATATTTGAGAACATCGACCCCCCATAGTGAGTGTCCCCACAATGTGCCTCACTGACTTTCTGAAGAAGTGGGGGAGTGACTATAAATGATAGAAGATTAGAAGATTCATCTCTATCCATGAAGGATGTCTGCAGAACAACTAGCTGCTATGTGACCTCACTCAGCAGCTGCAGGCCAGACCTCTTGCCGAGTTCATATGCTACCACGTTCTGCTTCCCATTAGTATAGATTATCTCAAAATCATAGTCCTAGGGGATCTATGGCCACTCCCTTTGGAAATAAAAAACTCAAATCTTCTTTCACCACGAGGGTAGGGCTGGCTGACTCACGAGGGAACAACTGCACCCTCCTATGCATGACTTTATCCTGTGTTGACTGGGTTTTCTTTTTCACCTACTAAGGAAAAGCTCATCCCAACATTCTAGATAAACCACAACCATTTTTCAATATAAAATCAATCTGAGTTTGACTTGTGGATGTCCAGTCATGCCCAAACTTACCTCATAAGCCCTCGATGTTTCCGCCAAGAGGATCCAAACGAAACTCTTGCCTCAATGGTCAGATCACATTGTCTGCGTAAGTGTGATTATCGAGTCTCCTCCCAAAGGTATCTTCAAGCATGAGGGTTATGTCAACCATTTCACCAGAATCTCTAGGTCTTGGACAAGATTATTGGAAGGAATGAATGATTGGTACCTATGTGAATTGATATGGTAGGTTGTAGTAGACATAGACCGTACCTTTAATCATTCATTGAGCCCTTTGGTTTCACTCCATGACTACATGCATCTACTCTTTTCCATTGTCTTCTAACTCCCTAAGCCTAGATGAGACCACAATGGGGGTGGTTGTAACATTTAAAAATGTAAACCACCTCATGTTGCTCCCCTAGCTCTGCTTCCACGTCTGCAGCCATGCAGATTCATCTGTCCCTAACACTTCTTCTTCTCGAAACATTTTTACATGCCCAATTCTCTATGACCGGTGCTAGTTTCCTAATTTCCCACTACTTACATTCTCTGGTTGTATCCGCTCAGCCAAAAAAATTCAACCACATAGGTACTCTCTACCACCCCAACATAAGTAGGAATTTATAGAAGAATATTATTGGCTCAGACATCCTTATACACAATATGCTCGATAGTCAATTCCTCGAAGCACTGATCTTATCGTATTCATTGTGTACCAAGAATGATCAATATGCCTCGATTAATACACAGCTACTGGCATGTCATCATGCCATAGCCGTAGAAGTTCTAGTTAACTCTCAACCACCTCCTCAAACCAGTCCTCAGCTACCTGTGAGTCGGGCTTGCCTCATATACTGGGGGGTATTTAATGTTGAATCATGTCTAAGATAGTAATCCTATATATGTCCTCTACCGGTACCGCCTGTTGTAAAAGTTGACCAACAGGCAGTGATATAGATCACACACTAATGAAAGGTACTATCTCAGGTAATGGTCCACATACGGAAGCCTCATCACAATGTTGATCATCCTCATGGTCACTCACTGAATAAGACTTGTAGCTATGACCACCATATGATCTTCTGGTGTCTCAACTAGGATAAAAACTCTAGCAACCACCTCCATCCTTCCCTCAGCCGCCTGGGGAATTCTCTCTCATTGAAACCTCAGAGTCGTCTGCTACTGGAACATGTGAAGTGTGCTCGGTCGGCATCCAAAGTCTGCCAGTGCGGCTAGGGGTATCTGCTGCCCAACAGGTTGTGGTGCTATTGGTACACCCCCGAAGGTGTGAACATATTAAGAGGGCCCTACATCGGAACCTCCTCGCTCGGTGGGCCATCATCATGTACTCTCTAGGGAATCCAAGCTAGCTTTCTATGCAATGACATCTTCATAAGGAACAGGTTCGCCACTATCATTAAGTTATACCTAGTGAGATTTCTCATGAAAACAAAATAAAACTTTTCAATAACACACACTCAATCAATGTTTTCATGCACTGAGTCATAATTCAGAATTCGGGGTCCAAGTTTATGGATACGTCAGCTGCCCCCCAAACACAGGATTCCCTAAACATATAACCACACTCACTACGCCTAACACTATTTCCAAAAAAATATTAGAGTCATATTTTCTATGGTAGAACTAAATCCTTTGATACAAATTTTTCACAACACGTCCCCCGGGGCCCGTTCCGTGACTACCCCAAGCCAGCCATCCATAGGCCAGGGGCTGCAACTAGCACCGAAAGGTGTATTCCTTAAAATAGGGAAGGCATTGACTTTATAAAATGTAAACACATGCAACAATCCACACAATGAGATGCAAACACAAGTAAAAAATATAGGAAAAAGAGTGTGTACAGTAAGAAAAATGTGCCAGAATACAAGCCCAACTAGAATGTACCAGAAAGTAAAGGGAACAAGTAAACTAATATCGCTCCTGTGAACACACATCAAGGATCCATACTAAAGGGTATATATAGCTCTCGAACATTTATCTCTGTGGTATGCCTCATATTGGGTCCACCTCTTAGCTACCTCTAGTTAAGGTACCCTCATCCTCAATCAGTGTTGTTTGCCGTATACAACCAACACAACATGGTGCGGGCATAGCCTGTGTAGGGTGAGTATGAAGATACTAAATAGGGACCCCGAGACCCACAAGGTCTCTCAAAAGTCACAAAGCATAACCCAAAAAGCATTAAAAAACTAAAGATCCCACTTAGGTATATGCCTATACATATACCAAAGTTATCAAGTATACCCATCTCAGTCATGAGGAGACACAAGGTCCAACTCAAATGCCCAAAACTCAACTATTCCACAAAGGAAGGAATATCACTATGCTATGTACCACACAAGTATGCCACAGAGAAGAATACCACTAAGGTATTACCACAAAATAATGTACCACACAGGTAGATACTCATATCATGCTATGTATTTCTAGGGTATAGAGTTTGAGATGATTAGATGTAACTACTAAATCATCATACTCTATTTTGAGGCAGACCCATGAAGGATCCCTAGTCGTCATCATATCCATGGAGGATCATAGTACATCGTCAGACCCACAAATGAACCTTATACCTCGTCAGTACCTCGTCAGACCCACATAAGAACTCTAGGTGCTGACCCACACAAAATAGCTCGATGCTGACCCACAGAGGATAGCTCGGGGATGACCCACATAGGATCTCAAGATGCTTAAACACACAGGATCGCTGAGTGGGGACACACATAGGATATCTCGGTGCTGACCCACACATGATCACTCGGTACTGACCCACACTGGATCCCTATGCATTCATCACGTCACAGCCTGCTATTGGGTTCCCACACTATGATTTCTTGTCTTCGGGAGGGTTGAATCCTCAATACACTAGTTTATAATCCAATTTACATGAATTCCCACTAAGATGTATCCATAAGGACTGTCATGTAATAGGGGTTTTAATGCAACCGACAGTGCATCTACTGGACGCCTGGTCTGAAAGCTATAGGCATTTTAGTGCTGAGCGCCCGGTTGGATTCGAGTACGATCCAACCTAGTGAAACTCCAACCTTCAATAAAAGTCACGTGGTGTATCTATAATAAACAACCACACCTCTAGTTTTTCACCACCGTAAATGGATTGCAATTTCTACACCATATGAATGAGATTTTTCGAATACAAGATCTCTTAATAATATAATTAATAATATTATTGGGGGGTTCGTGGACCTGAGCCATGAACCAGAATTTAATGTTCAACATTAGAAAAAAATCAACCATCTTAATGACAGAACCACATCACCGCTGAAGGTAAGTCAATTGGACGTCTCACACATGAGTAATAGAGGGTCAAATTTTTAATAATAATAATATATTATTATTATTATTATTTGGGGGGTTTGGGTACCCAATCAGAAACCCCAAAAATGACGTCCCATATTGGGCTCATAATTTTTGTCTCGAAGTCAGGGTTGTACTTCCGCTTACGGTTCGTGAAACAGAGACCGCACTAAGAAGACACTGTCAAAATAAGGTTTTCCCAAAAAAATAACAATAACATTATTATATAATTATTTTTAATTTTTCCATTTTATTTTTCCATCTAACCCAAAATCCCATTCCATGAAAAAATCATTCAATATCCCATGTGCTGCACACAACCCCCCAAATCAATCATACATTATCATTTATTTATCATTAAATTGTATTCCCTTCCTATTTATTTCCCTATACAATATAATCTTTATTTCAAATTTTCTTCTCCAAATTAGTGTGTCCTCATAACCAAATTTCAAGCATCCACACATCTATCTTCCAAAAGAATCCTAAAAGAACATTGCACTTCACCACCTGGACGCTGCCACCATCTTCTGTCAGCCGCACCTACTGCCTCCCACGGATACATCACATAGCCCACACCTGATGTCCGCCTGGACACCACGCTGATAGGGAGCATCTCCCCTTTGGCCTGTCGCCTTCCCAAATTCCAGCTCATGCAGCAGAAAGCCACCTCCATTGTCGCTTATTCGAACTTCCTCGCCAGATGCCTGATGCAACTGCACCGAACTGCCACTATGTCACCCCTTCCACAGGATATTGCAGAATTTATCTATTCCTAAAAATTGTTACAATAGTAGAGCTTTTATCCTCAAGTCAAGATATCTACATTCGTATCTCTCACTCAACGAATCATTATGTTTTTAACTTGATTAATTATTTGGAGATGAACAAACTCGTCAAGAACGAAATATAAATGATCATGGTCATTGTGCAGATCAATAACCATGTTTTTTTTACTATAATCATTGAGAATAATGAACAAGATGAATTAACAAATAAATATTTATCATAGATCTAATTAAAACAGCAAAGATTGATCGTCTGTTGGAGGTGTCGTGAAAATGAGATGAAGGTGGTAACATTGCTCCCACAAAATGCTCCAAAGTTTGTTCCTTGTTATTGTTTTGAAGGATGTTCATCATTGAAGAGGTTCTTTGTTTGGAGGAGGTTCTTCCACCAAGTAAAATATCTCCAAATGATCTCCCCAAAACCTCCCCTTTTCCATTGATCCCCCAACAAATAGGTGAGGTACCGCTTAATTAATTTTCAAGTATTATTTACTTGAAAAATTAAGAGTTGGCCCAATAATAGGGGGAAACCCAAGTGTTTACTCACATTAAAGTGGATTTTGGATGGTCCCCATTATCATGTATTCAAAATGGTGGTTTCCATAAAATAAAATAAAAGTGGTTGTTTAATTTTATATTTATTCTTTTAACTATCCCTTGAAAAGACTGAAAAATAACATTCACTCTCGACCTACAACAGTAATGGTGTAGGTCCCCTTAAATGAATATCGATGCTATGAGTTCAATGGTGTCCTCATATTTTAATTCTGAGTACCGATTATAATGTTAAAAAACGCCGCCCGTGTGATTACTGAACATACCTGAAAAAAATGTTCGGAAAATTATTAACAGTCACCCTCGACTAGCGATGGTCAAGGATATACTCTACCTAAGTGAAACACACCCCAGCGAACCCAATGGTACTATAGGATTTCCAATCCTAGTTACCATTTAAAAGTTATGTATTTTACAATAAAATAATTGTCACTTAATTATTTTATTTACGGCCAAAATCTAAATTTTACTAGTGGCCCATACCGGCCAATGTTAGTATCGGATTAAATAAAGCATGCCCTCATGAGTTCTTCTGTGGTCTCGGATTTTCAATCTGAGCTACCGTTTTTTTGTTATAATAATTTGAAAAATAAAATGAAATTAATTTATTATTTTATTTACAGTTACGACATTTTGGGGTTTTCTCACAGGAGGCCCATGCCGACTAAACTTAAGTCGCGTCTAGGGTAAAACTGCCATCCTGAATGCAATGGTGGCCTTAGAATTATGACCTGAGTTACTGTAAATGAGTTATTCCACATGTTCAGGAAAAATTCTTATGCACTCTATTTAATGTTTAACAAAATGTAGACAGACCATTCCCGGCACTTCAGGCTTCAGAATCACGCACCGTCAGATTTCACAGTCTCGAAGAAATTCTATGTTATTAAAAAATATTATATGAAATTTTTGTGAAATTTCATGTATTAGATAAAACTGGTCATCATAAACGTAAACCATTCAAATAATGAATAAAAATGGTTTCTATGGATCCTATCCTCAATAAATCCTAAACTATATAAAATTATAAAATCATAGATTGAAATTAATTTCTAAAGTATAATTTAAAACCATTCAAGATAAGATTATCATTTCTACTTTTAATGACTCGTTTCTAAAACACAAATCATCATTAAAAATATTATTGAAAATAAATTTGAAACCATATAAAGGAAACATTGAAAATCATTAAAAAAACTTTTAAAAAATATTTTTTAATAAATATTTTCCATTATATTGAGATTAAATTATCATTTAAAAACAAAATTTTAATGATTATTTATAATATGTGGTTATTTGAATAAATTTGGATTCCAACCGAACATCAAAATATATTCGAATTTTCTTAAAAAACATTATTAATTATATTATATACCAAGGAGTGAAAAAATAGTACCAGCAATTTAATATATTATTAGTAACCCTAGTAGAATAATATGAATTATAATTATCAAGATATACATAATAATATATCATCAATGTTATCATAATCCCAAAAATTCATGTCAAACGATGAGATTGTAGAAATAATATATTTAATCTTTAGTAAATTTGAATCAAAATAAAATTGAAAGATTGAAATTACCTAATGAATAAAATATAATGTTAATAATTATAACCATGATATAACATTTCTATGTGATGTATATAATCCTCGAAAAAAAAATTATTAGCATAACATAACATTTGTGTCAATGGTGGAAAATGGTGACAAAATTGTTTTATAGATTTGGAACTTTTGAACCGTAAACCTCATAAAAGAGAGATCCTAAAATGTATTAGTAAAAACAATTAAATATTTGGAAAATATTTAAATAATAAATTCATGTTCATATTATTCAACACATAAAATTAATGTGTGGTTAATGTGGCATAAATCACGTCGAAATAAATGCGAGATTAGAAATCCACTTACTACCTTTGTACCTTTTTATGCTTGATTATCATGATAGAAAAAAATTAAATTATAACTTTCCATATAATTAAATATATTAAATTAGTGATATAAAATTTAATGCGTTAGAATATAAACTTCATAAAATAATTTATTAGTGAATATGGAATTTAACTAACAAGTATGAAAAGTGAGATTAAATTCCATTTCTATTTGAGTAACAGTTAAATAAATAAATATGTGAATGATTAAAATAAATTTAATCATTTATGATGATTAAATAAATTAAATTCCTGATATAACATGTAAAAAGTCATTATATACACCAGAAAATAATAATAATTTGTGAATATAAAATATATGTCAACGAAATAAAAGTGAGATGAGATGACCTTTACTACCTGAGTAACATTCGAATCGGGTGCCCCATGAAAGAATAAAATTAATTGAATCATTTTATATATATTAATAATGTATGATAATGATAAAAACATATTATGGTTGTATATAATCTTTATAAAATAATCGACTAGTGAATATGGAATATATTTCATTGATATGAAAAATGAGATTAAATTCTATTTCATTAAGTATTGACTCCATAGAACATGGTCAAACCATCTCTATAATAAATATATTTTTATTATTAATCTCTAATGAAACTATATTTATATATATAATACCATATTTGATTCACATATGACTTTATTTTACCCATTTATTAACAATTTAACTTTAATGTTTTGTTTCAAGTAATAATCACTTTGTATTTTATACATGTATTGACTTGTGATTATATGTCCTCTTATTTAGATCATGATTTAATTTTATAATAATTTAATGAATTATATAAATATCATATATATTATTTATATATTTATTTATAATAATATATATAATATATAAATATTAAATGAAATACACCATTCCTGGAGATGGTCGGCCATAGATATGCTTGAACAGAGTTTACATTTTATTAACTTATTGATAGAAATAAAAATGAATGATATATATTTACATTGAAATATATATTATAATTACATTAGAATTATTATTTCATAAATATTAAATATGGTTAAAAACCCCATCTTTAATAACATACATTTAAATCATCAGTGAATCACATCGCTTTGAGGATGTGGAATTTCACATGTCCACAAACAATGTTATCATATTCCAAAAAAATGAAAGTATGATGGTATGTGTAATATAATATTTGAATAATCATAAATAATTCATAGATATATTATATATAATATAAAAATATTTTTCCCTAATTATTCTTAACCCTGATGGGTGGTAATGGAAGGATGGACGATATCAGTTTGTGAGGTGGCGGTTTATTGTACACTGAAACGATGATTGTGAATCCCATTTGATGAATGTATCTCTAATTTTTATTATGAACCATAAATAAATAACATATAGCTATATTAATTATTCTTAGTATATTATATTTTCATTCTATAAGTATAATTTGTGGGGGTGTATAAAGATATTAAACAAAAGTTCTTATTGAAGAAGTTCATCTCTTCTTTGAGTAACTGCATTTTTTTTCACCAAAGGGATTCATTATTTTGATTATTAATAAAATTTATGATTCAATAATGAGAGGATATGATTTGGGAGATTTATTTTACTTATTTTTTATGAGCCAAAGGTATTGAGATTTGTGAATAATTGATTGGGTGAGTTTCCATTGATAGTGGTGGAGTGACATTCTGGTAAATAAATAAATGTAAAAAAATTGATAGGTCTCTCATACATTATTTTCCAACTATAATGAAAAATAAGTGATAAAATGGTGTAAATGGTCTAAATAGGTCTTAAAAATATTTTTTTCTAAAGTTTTAGAGGCCTTTTTTCCCTCGTAGGTTAATGGTTAGTCCAATAGTAAACTCATTTTTCTCGTAATTGATGTAAATAATTTTATTTATCTTCACTAATATTTTCGAACATAAATTATGTTGATAATATTATAAATTATAAATTACTATGAGTAAAAATATTAAATTTATTTCTATAAATTTAATTAATATCATTTTCATAAATTAAATTTAAAATAATCTAGGATACGAGATTAAATAATTGGGTTTTAGAGTTAAAATATTCAAAAGTTTGAGATGTTTTTATTTTCAATTTATCTATGTAATTGATTACAATGGAATAAATTGATTTAATAAATATATAATATTTCGGTATTTTTTTAAACCATTTCAATAATAAATAAATATTTAAATAATTTAGATGAAAATACTTTCAATTCAAATTCATTATTTTTCATTATTCATCAAAAAACTAATAAAACAAATTACCAAAATTTAACTAAAAGTAAATTATGTTATTAAAATTTAAATAATGAGGTCTATTTCGTCAAATAAAAATAATAAAACATTCAAAAACTTGTTTTCAAACTGTTATTCCATTAAAAGTTGTTCAAAATTACTTTTATAATAATACATGTTTTAATGCCTAAAACTCGATTTGTTCTTATTTTGTGCCTATAAAAATTTGTGGACGAATGTCAAAAAAATTGATGAATTTAAAATATATTATTTTCCTTAATATATATTAATAAAATATTTTATTTTAATTTATTAAGATAAAACTCTATTGTAGTCAAATAATTTTTTTTATAAAAACAACTCCATTATATTAAATTAGTTAATATTTGAATTTATAATAATTTGATAACCAAAAAATTTACTTTTATAAACATGTGTAATACAAAGTTTCATTACTTTTTAATATTATTAAATTAATCCATTCCAATAGAAAGTTGATAACTATAACTATATTATAAAAATAATATTAATAGAATATTGTAGTTTCATAAATATCAGTATTTCATGTAACATAGTATATCCAAAGAACTCACCATTATGTATAAAATAAAACAAACATAGTGTCAAATTTGTTGAAATATAATCTATCTATCTTCACATCACAAAATCTAATCATAGTGTTGTGTATAATGATTAAAAAATAGAATGTAACACAGATGCAATCCATCAAATAAATTTTATTTATTAAAAAATTAATTCATAAAAATATAGGGTGTAAAAACACATTAATATTATCATGGTTTTTCCTTTGTTAATGTAGACTATCAAAATGAACACAATTATAAGGATCTCATGATTTAATACCCATATAAATATACATAAAAATAACATCTAATGACACCCAAAACATGTGGTCTTCCAATTAACGGGTTTTTCCTCATGTTCTCAACTACTACATATAACCAAGGGAAAATTTCATGAGAGGATGTCTCACTGTTTTTTAGCCCCTAACACCAGACAGTCAGGCATATACTATCACTATTTAATAGTATATTTCTATACAGTATTTCATATATTTAGTATTAAAATTTTATTATCTCAATGCTCTCATTATAGCTTAAGATATTCTAGAAATATTATATATGAAAAATAATCTATTGAAATTGACATTAAATAGTTGCCCAAATATGTCTAAACAATAACAGTAAGTGTATATCCTAGATATTTCACTGTATATATGAAATGGAAAAACATTACCTATAAATGTTTTTATAGGGAACCTACTTTTACAACATTAATGATGTCTTCGACCCTATTGACAAAACTAAATCTCTTTTGGACCATACATCACCAAACTATATGGTGTGAAATTAACTAGTATAGCAACTAAATAAAACATAATTGTAACAATAAGAAAATTAATATTAACAAATAAAAAAATTATTACAATTTTTTTAAAGTAAAAAAATATTTAATATAATACTATTATTCTATAGGGTAGAATTCATATGCATCTATTTAGGATTTCATGTGATGAATTTGACTATTAAATATTAGTTTAAATATATTAATGTTTTAGTTAAAATATTTCCATTCAATATTCTTATTTTATCAATAATATTTTATTCACACAACAATAGCTTATTGGGGTCATTACCTACTTTATTTTACTTTCATTATATTGTTTATAATGGAGCCTGGTTGATGTATTTCATAACTGTAAATTTAGTGATTCATATAAAAGTGATAATAGATTGTTTCTTTATTTTTATTAGATTTTAATGTTTAAAAGAAATTATGATTATTATTATTTATTTATAATAAACTATTTATCGAAGGTTTCGAAAAGAAAAAATTATTACCCATTATATTGTGATTTTTTTATTTCTAATAAGTAATCAAAATAAAAGGATATATCATTTTATTTTAGAAGATAATATAATGTGATTTTTATTATGGGTTGAAATGATTATTATTATAAATCATGAATGATTTTATATTTTTTTTCTAATGTAATGTTTCTTGTAAGTTATACATGATTATTGGTCGGGCAATTATATATCCCTCTGATTCATTGGGTAATTATTTACTCTCTTTAAAAATTATTATTTTAAATAACTAAATATAATTTATTCTATTATGGGATAAATAGGTGTAAAAAATATTGATAAAAATGTTGTACCAAGGTATCATTATGAATTTTTTATTCATTCAATTAATTTTTTTGTTTTTATTAAACATGTTTCATTTTTCAAATGAATGATTTTATTTTTTAGTTCAATGTTTCAATATTTTATAATCTTATATTTTTCTTGGGTTTCATGTTTTTTAATGGACTAATGGTTTTCTTTTATTTTTTTATAGATTAATAAGATTTATATTATAATACCATATTTATAAAAACAATTATTGGATTTTATGAATGATTATGATCTATAACAAGTGAAATCATTCAGTTGTGATCTATCATCATTAACGAAAAAATTATTTCTTAAATGAGACGTTAGTGAGATATACTACATTATTATTTGTAGAAAAAATGTAAAATGTGCAGAGGTTTCTTTTTTTATGTAATTATTTTCCCAATTACATTAAAATCAAAACATAAAATATCATTTGAACGTAATAATTTTCAATCCTATAAATTATAATATGAATCATGGGTCAGTTATGTATGGGTTTTCAAATTTTTTACATGAGAAGAGATTTAATAAATTTGTATGGCAGCATGTTGTTACATAAGCATGGTTTAAAATTTTAAACAATATCAGGGGTGAATATATTAGTTTCATATTATAATCAGCACATGTTATATAAATAAATTGGTTATTATAAAATGGACAATTTAGGTGGTTTTTTGAATTAATGGTTTAATTAAAATAGTTGAAAGAAGGTAACAGAGATAATGAAAATATTTTATTTATAATAATCAATGATAGTTTATTACAATTATATTGGAAATACTCACACTGAACTATATAGATTTTGTAAATAGTTGGAACGAGGAGGAAAAATTTTAAAAATGGGAGTGAAGTAAAACGAAGGGATAACATTAATATGAAAAAATAGGATTAGAGATAGATGGAAATATATTTTCATTATTACTAAACATCTATATCGATTTATGATTAATAATATAAATTTAGGTTATTTTCTTAATATAATGAATACAAAATAAATTTATTTTCATGGATTTTTATTTAATCAAGACCATGTATGAAAAATTTTCAACTACATGGTTTTCTAGAAAACAAGAATTAGTTTATAATAAAATGTATCAATGATGCAGAAATATGTTTTGTATGTGGAAAATGAGTGTATAAAGTAGTAAAATCATGTGAAAAAATTTTATGAATTTAGTTAAAATAATGGAGGAGGAATTAGTTCCTCTAATGGAATTATAAAAAATTTAATTCATAAAATTATAGTATAAATTGAATTATAAATATTAATGACCATAGATGAAAGCTCAAGAATGGTATCACCATGATAATATGGATAAAGGTTTAGAATAGTCATGTATTATACATATGAAGAGGAATAAAATGTGATAAATATAAAATGTAGGGATTATTTTAGGAGTTTTCTTGTTTTTAATGTATAAAGAAATTTTTGATTTATGATAACGATTCTTAGGACAAGATTTTTATTTTCAACTACAGAATGTATTATGTAATTCTTCATTAAATAAATAATATGTAAACTATATATTTTACATACAACAATGAAATAAAATAGACCATGTAATATTATATGAATATTATTAGAATAATAGTAAAGAGAATAATACCAATACTTAATAAATAAATAATAATCAATTATAAATGATTATATATCTCAGATTTATAATGAAAATGATTTACATTTAAAAATGTTGTTTTTGAAAGAACATTTGTTAATGTGTTTTGTAATTAATACTAATTAAATAAATTGATTACTTTTAAAATATTATTATGATAATTTTTATTATTTCAATGTGTTAACTAATATAAAAACATTTATTTATTTAACAATTGATATGAAAAAATACTCAGAACACAAAACTTTTAATGGTCACTTCTCAATAAAATTGTTTTTACGTTATATTTTTATAAATAAATATATTCAAATAATAATTATAATTATATTATGTGAAAATAATTTATAAATCATGAAGGTAAAAATTGTGTTAAAGTTTCATCTTATGATTTTTATCTAATGGAAGTATTCATGTTGAATAGTAAAAATGGCGATGTTTAAAAATTCTATAAATTTTATGAAATTTTTATTTTATAATAATGGATGTAATGTTTGTAAAAAAAATTTATAGAATATTTATTTCTTTAATAAATAAAATATTTCATGAATAAATATTAGGTCTAATTTTAATAATTTTTGTTTAACATTTTAGATCATAATTAATATTTTTTTGTAAAAAATTTTTTATTTTTGATCATTTTATTTAATAATTAATTTAAAATTTTACATACTGGTTTGGATTAATTTTTATATAAATATAACTAATTATTTATTAATAAAAAATTAATTTCATGTAGATCATTTAAATAATTTTTTTATCTACCAAATCAGTTTGTTCATAAAAATTATTTCTTCTAAAAATTATTATTATTTACATTTTTCATTTTAATTTTAAAACTAATATTTAATTATTAATGAAATTTAATATTTTAAAATTATTTGCATATTTTTATTTTTAAATTTAAAATTAGGTGACAATTTATATTTTATTTTTAGTATTTTAAATTTCTTATACTCATAAATTTTTCTCAAAACTATAAATGATCAAATTGATTAAAATGGTTAGAACAAAAATACATGCCCAAAATACTCTTAATATGATACTTATAATTTAATTTTATGAGTTTAATTGAACTCATAATATCCTATCATAATATTTAGGCTACCATGGTTCGACATGACTATGATAAATGAGTTTATAGTATTTTAAATATAAGATCATTTAAAATGCACAACATTTGTAATCAATAAAAGAAACACCTCACCCATATATTATCCACACACATTGAATAATTTAAATTAACCAATACTACTGCTAATAACATCCCAAAACCCTCAGTGACATTATATAGGTTATTTTCATGACAACATAATGATCTAAGAGATTTTAAGGATTTTTTAAAAATTTCTTATCCAAGGATGATCTAATTTTTCTAACAATTTTTTAATGTTAATTTATACACAATCCGTTTTAAAATATTATGTAGAAATCGATAAATAATTATATTAGAGTCATTATTTTTCTGAAATATTTTATTTTTATGTGAAAAGGAATTTCTACCTTGTTTCTGTCCATTGACAAAAGAAAATGTTGTCTCTTCACATGCAATTATTACCATATCCTTGAGATATTTGAATAATATTTTATTAACACATCTATTGAATATTTACTAATATAGATTTAATGATTAATTATTATATTTATTAAATAATTATGTTTTTGAAAATATAATAAGTCATCTACCTTCTTTCTCTTCCAGACATTTTAAGGTTAAAATGTTTATGTTGTATTCGTCTGGACAACTGCCTCCAGGAATGATGTGTTTCAATTATAATCACAGGTTTACATGGGTGGTTGTAAATGTTAATTAAATAAATATATTTTATTCTATTGAAATAATAAATAATATTTTATATTATTGAACAATTTTATATCCCCCGTTACCCCTATTAACATAATTTAACTATTTTGGATTGAAATACCCCAAAATGAATGATATGACCTTAACTAATATATTAACTATAATAATAATGAGTGTAAATGAAATATATTTAATAATAAGAATGTAATAAATATGAAAATTCTTACTAATCATGATAATAAATAATAATATATTATTTTTGGGAGTTTATATGTCAAACAAAATAACTTTGGACTAGACGTCTGGGTTTCATCTATTACTCCTTATTATAATTGTTTTGATGTTTTCCTTTCAAAAGGTTCTCTTACATGACCATATTATTCTAATAATGTTTTATCTATAACTAAATGATTTATTAAATTACATTTACATTAAATATTACTTTATTAAAAAGGTTTTAAATAATATTTCCATTTTATTATGTATGGTTAAATTTAATCATTATTATACAGACATGAAAATATGTTTTTTTAATTTTTATATAGATTTTTATTTTCAGTTCGTCAATGTTTAGTATATATTACTAAGAATCCTTATAAGATTCCACGGAATCTAAAATAAAATAAAATTTCTTATTATTTTTTGAATTTTTTAGTTTCATAGAGTTACCAAAATAAAATATATTTTATCTTATTTTTATGAGAATATTGAGAGCTATTTTCACTAATGATTCAAATTAATGTTATGATGAAGAGTGATTGATTTAATATAATTTTCATATTCAATATCATTTGGAAATAATATATAATAATGGGTAGGACTGGGATATAGACCTCCAGTTCAAAAAGGGAAAAAATAATTGGAATCGACTGGCTATAAATTAAAGCATTACATGTGAAATACAGGTTAACAAGAGTGATGAATTTGATATGTCAGGACCACAATATGAGTTTTATGTTATTTATTAATTTTTTACTATATATTTTTATCTATCTCTAGTGCCTATTTTTATTATTTTTTAGATTTGGGATCACATGTTCTATTTTTCATAATGAAAACATTCTCATGTAGTTTCATTATTTTCATCGGATTAATGTGTTAATATAATTTTAACATCCATTAATATGATTTTTGTTCTTATCCCATTTTATTTAAATTGTATAATAAAATTTTAAGGATTTTTATAATCTATAACAAGGATAATCATGATGTTGTGGAGTATCATCATGATGGAAGAATGTGTGTCATGAATGAAAAAAGAACATCAAATTACAGAATTTTTATATTATATAAAATCTTTTGTGCGAAAAAAGTGTTTAATTTATTATTTAATTATTTTCCTTATTCCATAAAACTCTAAGAAATGATCTTGTTATTGTTTAAACAAAAAATCCATATTATCAAAATCATAAATAATTTTTAGTTATGTATACATTTTAATTTTTTTATCGATTTAGAGTTTAGATAACATTAGTGGTCGGGATGTTCTTAGAGTAGTATAATTTAAAATACAAAGAAAACTATAACACTTAATATATTGGTTTATAATAATAAGTTAATATTATTATATAACATTAACAGTTATAATTTAAAAGATAATTATGTTTATTTTTTGGGTATGAGTAAAAATATAAAGAGTATTACAAAAGGTAACATATGTAAGGAAATATTTGTATTTATTATATTTATAATATTGTTTATTTTGATTTTATTGGATATACTCAAACATACAATTTTTTTTTATTAAATTAATAGAATCTGGAGGTTCGATGTTAAACATGGGTGTGACGGATAATGTTATGGTTTTCTAAATTGTAAACCATATGAGATGAGAGGTGGAGTGTAAATTATTATAGTTATACCTAACCATAAATATAAATTTATGATAAAAAAAAGAACAAATAAATAATTCCATAAACACAAAATAACAGAAAATATATATTCGTGAATGTTATGGTGATAATGAACATAAAGAAAAAATGATTCTAACTTCTTATATTTCTTGATTCTAGGATGTAAAATCCAACGAAATATCTCATTTGAACAATATAATTTATAATATAATATAAAATTGGAAATATAGAAATAAAATAACAACTAAATTCAATATTTTAGTAAAAAAATTAACAGGAATAAGATTATTCTATGGCTTCATAAAAAAATTAATTTATTATATGACAGGATTATTAGAATTATGTAAATTGACATTCAAGGAGTAATGTGGTAGAATGGTGTCATAATGTTGTTTTGAATAATAGTTTCATAATTTCATATTCTATAGAGTTGGAGACAATGAAAATGAAAATAACGAACAAATCCATATATTATTTTGATATTTTTATTTATTATTAATATAGGAATCATGATTATATTTATTTTGATGAATAATATAACTTGTTACATTTTTTCTCTTCGATGACCGGTGTTTTAAGGAAAAAATAAAAATTCGTGGTTAAATGCTTTTGATTTAAATTTATTGATTAAGGATTATATAAATAAGTATTTATGATTTATGAAGTAGTTGGTTTTAATGGAAAATAAAAATAATAAGGATTCCATTAATATACGTTTGAATAAAATGTAACAACATATGATTTCAATATGAAACTCTACTTTAAATAAATAATATATTAAATGTCATGTTTTTCATGGAATATAAAATAATAATCCATGAAATTTTATATGATAATGACTAGAAAATTGATAATAATAATAAAAAAATCTGTTAAATAAAATTATTATAATCAATTACAAATTATTATATTGATTGGATAAATAATTAGTATGATTTAATATTGAAATGGTTCTTTTTAACAAATATATATTTTTAAATTGTTTTTATTTCATCCTGAAAAGTTAAATTGTTAAATTTTAAAATATTAGTAACATAATATTGAATATTTCAATGTATTACAATACATATTAGAATTTAATTAATAATTATATATTATAAAAAAAATTAATAACACTTAATGTATATAATTTATGTTTGCTAAAAATGCATTTTTTATGTATTTGTTTTATTTATATTTAAATGATAATTTATTCATTTTATGATTCTAAATTTTCTTAAATTAACATAATTATATAAATATATAAATTTGAAAATATATCAATAAGATTTTTTCTGGATGTTTCTGAAATGACTTACTTTTTTTGGAATAATGAATAATATAGAGTTTAAAGATACTATTACTTTTAAGAAATTATTATGATATAATATTGATTGAATGTTTGTGAAGAAAATTTTATTTACTAGATATTAATTTTATTTTTATTAATGAAATTAAAAAAATATTTAAAATTTGTAAAATATATATATGATATTTTAGAACTGAGGTTATGTTTTATTCTAATAAAATAAGTATTTTAGTACATTTTATTTAATTAATAATTATAAACATTAGTTTTAGTTTTAAATTTTTTATTCCATATAAATATATTTTCTTATTCATAATATATCATGTAGAGACCCGAGGCTTAACGTACAAGGACATTACATTACTTTTGCGGAATACTTATTACATAACAAAAACACACACACATGGACCGTAATAGTTTAGTGTCTTTGGAAACTCGGAACGTAATCTTCTAATCTTGGTGAAAGATCTTCAACATCTCCCATAAAGATCTTCCCCCTTTTTTTCTTACATAAAACCTGTCTTTATATCCTGGGGAAAATTAAACATACAAAAGGGTGAGCTCAAATGCTCAGTAAGGGTAAACAAAAGAAATATCAATCACATCATATACATAAGAACATAACTTTTGGAAATCTTAACCTGCAAAAGAGATCATAATATCATAACATGGGATAAATAATTGAAGTGAAATGTAATCCCAATAATCATAACTTAAAACATGAAACTTTTTGGCATACACACAATATCATAGAGAATCATTTCTTATTAGTCAAGACTCATTCCCAAGACTATCTTAGTGGACAAAGTCCACTTCTGAACCGAGTCACCCTCGTTTCAGTCCTGTTTTACTAAACCGGTATAACCTACCATTTCAGCCATGTCTATCTCATGAGATATAAAATCTTTACCCAATGAATTGGAGGGAGATATAGGTCCCACCCATCTCTTAATAAAACCATTCATATGTGTGCCACATAATCATAAATCATACATCATTGCATAACCCATGTAATAAAAATGGGAATCTTAAACATCGTGACATCATAAAACAATTCATATAAGATAAAGGAATTCTTAAAAATAATTCCATCACAACATAATCAAATTAATAGGGATAAAAACAGAACCCTTTATTATCTTAGATGGAAAATAATTTTGATAAAACACTTGAACTCCATTCTTGAGGAAAATATCCTTTCTGATTCAAAAACACTTTTCCCTTCTTAACATGTCGTACAATTATAAACTAGAAGAAGTTAATTAAAAATAAACTTGAAAACATGTAAAGGAAGATTCTTGGAAATAATGTTTTAAAAATCCATTCATGCCGTATAAGTTAAGAAAATATTCTTCTCGTACTTTTGTCGGAAAAGTCAAAAAAGTACCTCGTACGAAAAATGACAAAAGATTACTTTCATATCTTTTATAAAAAACTCACAGAAGGGTAAAATTGGATTTAAAAAATTGTAGGTGGATGGAAAGAATATTACATATTGAGTAAACATGGATGTGTATGATAAAATACACCCCAGTAAATACCAAAGTATAAACAATCTCGGATAAAAATGAGATTGTGATATTTCCCTTACCTTAGGTCCGATTTTCATCGTTTGTGTCCAAAACTCCTGTATAATGATTTACATAATGTCATTGACTTATTACAGAATCATACGCATTGTTATAATATCATATATGGTTCACTTATGGCTTTATATTACCCGTTCTTTTGTAAATTCCATGTTAAAGTGCGTTTTGGGTAAAATCGTTTCATTTGTCGTCCGTGTTTTGACTTGTAATTATTCATATGATTACTTAGATCAGGATTACTTAATTCCAGAATATAAAACATGATTTATATATAATATATATTCATAATATATATATATATATATTATAGATCATTAAATGGAAAGAAATAAACCGATCATGGAGACGGTAGACCGTACGTACGCATGAACGCTGTTTTCTTATCCTTATTGTGATGAATGGAATTAAGTAGATGACATACATATATATACACATAAATCCAGAATCATTATTATGTAATATATTTCAATATTACTTATTAAATATACTTTATAATCATTCATGAATGGTTAACGTGTAGAATGAATCCCATCGCGTCTTGGAGACGGTAGTCCATACGTACGCACGAGCAATGATATCATTCTCATGATCGTGGAATTGTATTGGAGTGTATGTATACTATTTCAGAATCAATATCACTTTACAATAATCATATATAGTTATTATTCACACCATTATACACATCCAAGTATGGTTTTGGTGGAAAATAGATTACACCATGGCGTGGAGACGGTATTCCGTACGTACGCACGTGCGATGATTTCGTTTTCCATAGGATGGATAGATGGTGAAATAAGGTTGCTTCATCATTATAATAACATATAATTATAAAATTTATAATGATGTTATTACTTCATATTAAAACAACCTAAGAAGAAGAAGTGGAAGAAGAAATAAATATGAAAGAATCGATAACAGACATTACCTCTTCTTTGAAACGCCTCTTTGAGATCTCCTTTTAGTGCACTAAAATTGATCTTTGAGGAAGACCAGAACCTCTAGGATTTTTATAGGTAAGTGGAGAAGGGAATTTGGCAGGGGTTGTCCGAGATTTAAGGCTCAAAGTGGTGTGAGGAAGAGAGGGAGGAGGTGCCCTTTTATAAGGGAGGAGAGGGGCACCTTTGGAAAATCTGAAAATATTATTTTATATTAAGGTCAAATTCGGTTAATAATGGTTACAAAGGGTCTTATTTAGATGATAAAGTGGGTATGGGTCTAAATCCTCTAATACAATATGATTTATACAAGTTTAGGTTATTATTTTAACTTTATCAATTAGATTTAACTATAAGTTAAATAATTTAACTTTTACCGTGTCTTTTTGTTTTCTTACACTATATGGTTAATAAACATACCATAACAAGCCAAAAGAACCCAAAGTTGTCTATTATTAATATATCTATTCTTATCTAAGTAATTTGGCCGAACCTTAGATTTTTAATAATTAAATAACAATTAATAATATAATATTTGTTTTAAAAACTAATTTATGTCAATTTTGACACTATTTGGTACATGATTTTTATGAAATTTTTAACAGAATGATAAGTTCGAACCAAGTTACTTATATAAACAATAACATATCATATTTACCTATAAAATTAATTTAAGTCATAAAAAGTCTATAATTACATTTATTTGGGCCTTTATAACATCAATTATGTCAATATTTCATTAATAAGGCAATTACTGCATCCTCTTTGTGTCATAATAAATGATAATTATTTAATTCCTAAAAATTATAAATAAATTTTTATGATGTATATAATTCTATTATATTTCTGGAGAGTATTCATGTTCTAAGTTTAATGATGTTTATCACTAAATTAAAATTATTATACTTATAAGATTTAAGAATGTGATATGTTGTCACATTCTTTGGTTTTAATAATAATTAAATTATTTTCATGGAAAAAAGTCCATAAAATGAATCTAATCGGACCCTTAGGTTATATGGGTCTACTGTTAGCTATCCAATAGGATTTTTCCAAGTGTTAGGATAATTTTATAATCTTATATTTACCCTTAATTACCCGATTTACCTATAACTATAGTAAATAAAATTTACCGTAGTTACTATTCACAATGCCCAAAAATAAAAAGTAGCTTATTAACATAATTTAGACCCACTGATTCCAAATATGGAATCCATTTTTCCAAATTCAATACACAAAAGATGCAGAAATTAAAATAAAATTAATTCTTTTATCGAAAGAAAACAGGTTTTTCTTTAAAACATTGCAAAAGATTGAATTGATTTAACCTACGAATTCAAGGTAAAATCAATGATAATGACATACATTATATTAAATGGTAAAAATATATTCTATTTATACTTTAAAACCATCCAATATTATAATTTAATCACATAATATGTTATGATGAAAAATTTTGTTATTAATTAAAATATAGCGTGTTTTTACTATTCATTAAAATATATAAGTTATCGGAAAAATATCAAAAATTTATCTAATGTAAATTTTTATATCCTGATTCAATAGAAGAATTTTATTTTGTCAAATTGAACTTATAAACATGTCAAGAACTTGATTTAATGTGGGTGCGCCATCAAAAGGCGGCAAAACTGCATTTTTTTAAAAATAATTATTTTACCTGAAAAATTTATTTTGTTCTTATACCATGTTCTAGAAATGTGTAGAATGAATAATAATGTTATAAAATTCAAAATTTAGTTAACACTATTCATAACAGCTAGTTCATAACAATATTATAATAATATATCGTTGTTTAGTAAAACCCGGTATTGCGTACAACACACGCTATCGAGGAAGGTCGTGATTGCGTGTAATGCAAGCCAAGTCAGGGTTGCGTGTTGTGCAAGAATATTTCGTTGTTTTGTATAACATAATCCAACCATATTTAATTTATAAATTGAATATATATATATATATATATATACTCAATGTTGCGTAGAATAACTATTATCATAATTGTGTGTAACATGATCCAAGAATAGTGTTGCGTATACTACAAGCTAATATGATGTTGCGTATAGCGCAAGGTAATCTTGGTGTAGCATACAACACAAGACATTAATAAAAGAATATTTTTCATAAAATCTCATGGTGTTACATTCTACCCCCTTAAAATGAATTTCTCCCTCAAAATTCGTCGTGGTTATAAATGGTTTACCATTCGAAAGTGTCTTTAATAGAAACCCAAATCGTAAAAAGGAATACCAAAACCAATCTTTAAAAACAAAAGCATGAAACGTAACTATTACCCAAATAAACTAATCACTGGGTTTCCACATAGGTGAAAAAATTGATTTGGAAGGGAAATCTAACCATCATGTTCTGATGGAGACTGTTAGAGAACATGGCTATGGAAAAGCCAGAAATCACAAAGTTATTGATTTGTGGTGATTTAAGGTACCTTCTGATTCATCGGATATAAGGCCAGTAGGACAACATTTTTTGGTTTTTCAAGATCATTTCCCTAAAGTTGATGAAATTGGTATTAGATGAAATATTTTTGTGATTTTGGTATAGTCTCACCGTTTGTCATTGTTTGGACAATTTCCACTTCATCTCTTAAAGAAATGAAGTTGAATTTGTCTGTCGTGATGTGTTAGCAGATCATGTGATAGAATGATGAGTCATTCCATCTATCTCAAACAAAAGGTTATAAAAGTTATCAAAAAAAATACATAAGTCCATCTATAGTGAGATTAATCTTATATAGTTCCTAAAAGGTACTTATACTGCTTAATATAATAAAACTAGTTTCTACTAAACAGTGACTTCCTGTAGGCCAGTGGTGGGCGAAAAAGGCTAGTCGCATTTTGGTTGTGGGTTTGATTCGCATAGCCTTGTCCGACGCGATGGGTTGTCGCCCATCCTGCAGGTTGTCCTTTTTTTAAAACTACATTACTATAACATCCAATCAATAATATCAAAAAAAAAATTATCCTTAAACAATACTAACTTATGTCCAACATAGTTCATTCCAATCTTTAGGCTTATCTAAAATACTTCTGTCTATGCTCATAGTATAAAGAAAATGATCACGTGAATGCCATACTTTATCCCCTGTATATCATAAGATATATCTTGTTGGTCAAATTACAAACATGTGAATACCTTAATCATGTATTCTCTTGAAGAATGAATACCCATTGAACCTTAGTGAAAACATGAATGCAGTTAAAAGCTAACACTTTCCACATACCAAAATCCTCAAAATTCTATATACTCAAACCATGATATCACTTAGACCTTATATCAATCATGAGCTCATGAATACTGTTAAAAATTTCAATTTCTCAATTTCCCTTCATTTTGCGCATATCATCTTATTTCCAAAAATATCTCAATCACTTTGAATACCACATTAGGACAATACATAAATATTCCAATACTCCATGATACAACATTATTTTGGAATCCCATTACATAAACACTTAATCATTCCACCACATCGTTTTCATATTCAACATTTCCAATAGTGATAGCAGGTGACTTCCCTTTGTCCTTTGCCTTAAGTGGTTTCTCATGTTGATCATCCCTAACCCGTGGATTAGGGAATTTATTAGCATAATGCCCCATTTCCTTTCACTTGAACCATTTAAGTGTTGGTGGTGCATTCTCTGCAGTGTTTTATTTATTCACATAATTATAAACCCTTTTTCCATTACTTCGACACTCAACTGCTCGATGACCTTCTTTTCCACACTTAAAACATTTTCTAGTCCCTTTATGACAATCTCCACCATGCTTCTTTCCACACTTTGTGCATAAGGAAACATTAATCTTCTTTTCAACATTATTATGAGATTTCTCCTTGAACTCCATCTTTCGTTTATTGTCAAAACCATGAGATGGATATGTAACACCAACTTTCATTTCTACCTTGATAGCACATTGAAAAATTCTTTCATAGTTACTGAAGTCTCTTATAGCTAATGCCCTTCGAAGACTTGGTTTTAAGCCACTGAAAAATCGATCAACTTTACTTTGAGGTTGGATGATAATTCCAGATGCATACCTTTCAAGTCTTGTAAAATTCGCTTCGTATATACCAACAGATTCATCATCCTTATGCTTCAGCTCAAGAAACTCCTTTTCCATATTTGTTCGAAGAATATGAGGGAAGTACTTACTGAAAAACAATTTCTTGATCTTGTCCCATTCCATTGACTCAATTTCATCTCTTGGCCTCATATTCTTGATAAGATTCCATCTTTGATCAGCTTCACCTTCCAAACGATATACTGCTAAGATAACTTTATCATGTTCAGAACATTGAAGAACTGAAAATATATTTTCAGTGGTACTGATCCATTGTTCAGCAACAAGTGGATCGGGAGACCCACTGAAAGAAGTTGGACGTTGCCTCATGAAGGACTCAATAGAATATTGTTCCCTTCTCTTCTCATTTGGATGTCCAGAATGATTCATAGCTTGTGTAAGTATAGAAATAATATTTTGCACTCCATCTCCCATAACATTTGTTTGTTTAGGAGGACAATCATTACATTGTCCATTGCATTGATCAACACGGTTCCTTCGGGTTCCAGCCATCGTCTAAAACCTAAAAAGAATAGTTGAGAGGAAAAAATAATGCTAGGGAAAACAACATAGTAAAGGGGGAGTACCCTTAATATCTAACATCTTAGGTTAAATTCTAATATTGGTACCGTAGTTCTAGGACTATATCCTATACATATACTTATCCTTAGGGACATCCCTAGACATACCTTAGTAATATCACTAGGGATCTCACTAACGTTTTTGCATCCTAGTTTCCAAAGGTTGACTAAACATTTTCTCTGATACCAACTATAGAGACCCAAAGCTTAACATACAAGGACATTACATTACTTTTGCGGAATACTTATTACATAACAAAAACACACACAAAAGGACCATAATAGTTTAGTGTCTTTGGAAACTCGGAACGTAATCTTCTAATCATGGTGAAAGATCATAAACATCTCCCATAAAGATCTTCCCCTTTTTTTTCTTACCTAAAACCTTTCTTTATATCCTGGGGAAAATAAAACATACAAAAGGGTGAGTTCAAATGCTCAGTAAGGGTAAACATAAGAAATATCAGTCACATCATATACATAAGAACATAACTTTTGGAAATCCTAACCTGCAAAAGAGATCATAATATCGTAACATTGGATAAATCATAGAAGTGAAATGTAATCCCAATAATCATAACATAAAACATGAATCTTTGTGGCATAGACACATAATCATAGAAAATCATTTCTTATTAGTCAAGACTCATTGCCAATACTATCTTAGTGGAGAAAGTCCATTTCTGAACCGAGTCACCCACGTTTCAGTCCTGTTTCACTGAACCGGTATAACCTACCATTTCAGCCATGTCTATCTCATGAGATATAAAATCTTTACCCAATTCATTGGAGGGAGATATAGGTCCCACCCATCTCATAATGAAACCATTCTTATGTGTGCCACAAAATCATAAATCATACATCATTGCATAACCCATGTAATAAAAATGGGAATCTTAAACATTGTGACATCATAAAACAATTCATATAAGTTAAATGAATTCCTAAAAATAATTCCATCACAACATAATCAAATCAATAGAGATAAAAACAGAACCCTTTATTATCTTATACGGAAAATAATTTTGATAAAACACTTGAACTCCATTCTTGAGGAAAATATCTTTTCTGCTTCAAAAACACTTTTCCTTTCTTAACATGTCGTACAATTATAAAGTAAAAGAAGTTGATTAAAAATAAACTTGAAAACTTGTAAAGGATGTTTCTTGGAAATTATGTTTTAAAAATCCATTCATGACGTATAAGATAAAAAAACATTCTTCTCGTACTTTTGTCAGAAAAGTCAAAAAAGTACCTCGTACGAAAAATGACAAAAGATTACTTTCATATCATTTACTAAAAACTCACCGAATGGTAAAATAGGATTTAAAAAATTGTAGGTGGATGGAAATAATATTACATATTGAGGAAACCTGAATGTGGATGATAAAATACACCCCAGTAAATACCAAAGTATAAACAATCTTGGATAAAAATGAGATTGTGATATTTCCCTTACCTTAGGTCTGATTTGCTTCGTATGTGTCCGAACCTCCTGTATAATGATTTAAATAATGTCATTGACTTTTTCCAGAATCATACACATTGTTATGATATCATATATGGGTCACTTATGGCTTTATATTACCCATTATTTTGTAAATTCCATGTTAAAGAGCGTTTTGGGTAAAATCGTTTCATTTGTCGTCCGTGTTTTGACTTGTAATTATTCATATGATTACTTAGATCATGATTACTTAATTCCAGAATATAAAACATGATTTATATATAATATATATTCAGAATATATATATATATAATAGATCAGTAAATGGAAAGAAATACACCGTTCATGGAGACGGTAGACCGTACGTACTCATGAACACTGTTTTCTTTTCCTTATTGAGTTGAATGGAATTAAGTAGATGACATACATATATATACACATAAATCCAGAATCATTATTATGTCATATATTTCATTATTAATTATTATATATGCTTTATAATCATTCATTAATGGTTAACGTGTAGAATGAATCTCATCGCGTCTTGGAGACGGTAGTCCATACGTACGCATGAGCGATGATATCGTTCTCATGATCGTGGAATTGTATTGGAGTGTATGTATACTATTTCATAATCAATATCAATTTAAAATAATCATATATATTTATTATTTACACCATTATACCAATCCAATAAAGGTGGTGGTGGAAAATAGATTACACCACGGCGTGGAGACGGTATTCCGTACGTACGCACGCGCGGTGATTTCGTTTTCCGTAAGATGGATAGATGGTGAAATAAGGTTGTTTCATAATTATAATAAAATATCAGTATATATTTGATACTGATGTTATTAATTCATATTAAAACAACCTAAGAAGAAGAAGTGGAAGAAGAAATAAAGTTGAAAGCATCGGTAACGGACATTACCTCTTCTTTGAAGCGCCTCTTCGAGATCTCCTTTTAGGGCACTAAAATTGGTCTATGAGGAAGACCAGAACCTCTAGGATGTTGATAGGGAAGTGGAGAAGGGAATTTGGCAGGGGTTCGCCGATCTTGAAGGCTCAAAGTGGTGCGAGGAAGAGAGGGAGGAGGTTCCCTTTTATAAGGGAGGAGAGGGGCACCTTTGGAAAATCTCAAAATATTATTTTATATTAAGGTAAAATTTGGTTTATAATGGTTCCAAAGGTTCTTATTTAGAATATAAAGTGGGGATGGGTCTAAATCCTCTCATCCAATAGGATTTAGACAAGTTTAGGTTATTATTTTAACCTTATCAATTAGATTTAACTCTAAGTTAAATAATTTAACTTTTACCGTGTCTTTTTGTTTTTTTGCACTATATGGTTAATAATCATACCATAACAAGAAAAAAGAACCCCAAGTTGTTTATTATTAATTTATTTATTCTTATCTAAGTCATTTGGAAGAACCTTAGATTTTTAGGAATTAAATAACAATTAATAATATAATATGTTTTTAAAAACTAATTTCTGTCAATTTTGACACTATTTGGTACTAGATTTTTATGAAATTTATAACAGAATGATAAGTTCGAAAAAAGTTACTTATATCAACAATAACATATCATAGTAACCTAAAAAATTAATTTCTGTCATAAAAAGTCTCAAATTACATTTATTTGGGCATTTATAACATCAATTATGTCAATATTTCATTAATAAGACAATTACTGCATAATCTTTGTGTCATAATAAATGATAATTATTTAAACCCTAAAAATTCTAAATAAATTCTTATGATGTATATAATTGTATTAGCTTTCTGGAGACTATTCATTTTCGAAGTTTCATTAATGTTATCACTAAATTAAAATTATAATACTTATTTGATTTAAGAAAGTGACATGTTGTCACATTCTTTTGTTTTAATAATAATTAAATTATTTTCATGGACAAAAGTCCATAAAATGAATCTAATCCGACCCTTAGGTTATATGCGTATACTTTAGCCATCCAATAGGATTTTCCAAGTGTTAGGGTAATTTTATAATCTTATATTTACCCTTAATTAACTGATTTACCTTTAACTATAGTAAATAAAATTTACCGTAGTTACTATTCACAATGCCAAAAAAAAGTAGCTTATTAACATAATTTGGACCCAACGATTCCAAATATGGAATCCATATTTCAAAATTAAATACAAAAAATATGCAGAAATTAAATTAAAATTAATCCCGTTATCGAAAGAAAATGGGTTTTTCTTTAAAACATTGCAAAAGATTGAATTGATTTAACTACGAATTCAAGGTAAAATCAATGCTAATGACATAAATTATATTAAATGATAAAAATATATTATATTTATACTTTAAAACCATTCAATATTATAATTTAACCACATAATATATTATGATGAAAAAAGTTGTTTTTAATTAAAATATAGCGTGTTTTTACTATTCATTAAAATATAAAAGTTATCGAAAAAATATCAAAACTTTATCTAATGTAAATTTTTATATCCTTATTCAAAAGAAGAATTTTATTTTGTCAAATTGATCTTATAAACATGTCAAAAACTAGATTTAAAGTGGGTGCGCCATCAAAAGGCGGCAAAACTGAATTTGTTTAAAAATACTTATTTTACCCGAAAAATTTATTTTGTTCTTATACCATGTTCTTGAAATGTGTAAGATGAATAATAATGTTATAAAATTGAAATTTTAGTTAACACTATTCATAACGGCTAGTTCATAACAATATTATAATAATATATCGTTGTTTAGTAAAACCTGGTATTGCGTACAACACACACTATCGAGGAAGGTCACAATTGCATGTAATGCAAGCCAAGTAAAGGTTGCGTGCTGTGCAAGAATATTTCATTGTTTCGTATAACATAATCCAACCATATTTCATTTATACATTGAATATATATATATATACTCATTGTTGCGTAGAATAACTATTATCATAATTGTGTGTAACACGATCCAAGAATAGTGTTGCGTATACTGCAAGCTAATACAGTGTTGCGTATAGCGCAAGGTAATCTTGGTGTAGCATACAACACAAGACATTAATAAAAGAATATTTCTCATAAAATCTCAGGGTGTTACATTACAAGTTTCATTGGGATGAAATCAATACCAGATTTTGGAGTAATAACATTTTTATGCTTAAAACAATTTCCAATAATTGTTCTTCATTGTGTTAGGTATATTTATATTAAATTTTTTTTATCAATTTTAATAACTGATACTTGTAAAAGTATTTTCCTCGTGTGTACAATGAATTATAGCCTCCCGAATGAATTACTACCTCACGAATCTATGTAATTTATATATCTCATACACAATAAATATAATTGAATAAATATGATATTAGTGAATATATATAATATATTAAAGAATATATTTATTTTTTATAAACTAAATAACATTTACTTTATTACCCATTCATTTTTTAGGTGAATGGTATTACCGCTCGTTAATATGAATGGCCAACTATCTTCACGAAGTGAAATTATTCATTTTCCACATACAGATTAAATAAATTTTAATAAAAATGTATCTATAGAATAAATATGATCTTTATAAAATTAATATAATTATATATATGATGGAAATATGTCCTATTTATAATAACACAAAATTTTCTGGAAAAACTCAAAATTTTCAAATCACAAAATGAAAAAATGAAATATTATTAACCAAATGGTGGTAAAAGTTAATAAGGGGTTAATATATGATATTACACATATAAATATGGTCATTTAATAAATTAATGACATCCATAACCACATTATATAGAAGGATGAATAAAATTCATATAAAATTAAGTGTGAGTTAAGGGTCTTAGTCTCCAATTCCCTTTATTGAGGCATATTCTATTGTTGTGGGACTAATTTCATTTATACAGTTTACATATAGACACAAGAACTATTAATTTCATTAATAATACATAATTCATCTAATTTTAATTCTAAATTATAATTATTTCATCCTAGGGTATTTTACGTGAAATTTATCTTGTGATAAATAATTGTGTAACAAAATTTATTTTCCTTGGTTTACATTTCATCATCATTATTCTTTCGAACCACTATGACTATGTCTATAATGATTTTGAATTATGTTATATTTTATTTAAAATTATTATTTTTGGATTAATTGGTTAAACATATAATATGTTCCTTAATTAATTCAACCTTTATTGTTATTATCAAATAAAGATAGTTTGTCTTAATTATCATTTAATTGAGAAACATTTGTTAATATGAACCTAATCACATTCATGTGTTGTATATACTACCATGATTATTGTTTAACATGTGTACATATTTAATAATGATATTTAATGTCTCAATTACAGTTTTTTCACATTTTTTATATCGTAGATATGGAAATTCAATAATTAATACACCATTATTACATACGAAGAATAAATAGAAGGTTATTCAACAAAATAGGGATATATTGCTAAATTTGGGTAATTTAATCAAAGAATATATTTGTTGATAAGATATATGATTAATGAATAACATAATTTGTTAGATATTTGATAAATTATTTTGACATTAATGATTATCGGGGCCTATAATTATATATCCCCTTGATAAATACATTAGATTTTTTAGGAATATTTTTATTCCAAATTAAACTGGTGTATACCAATAGTTTTAAAAAAATTGTTCAATGGTCTAGATAGTAGAGGTATCATGATGACTTATATGATTACATCTAATAATAAATCATTTATATAAGTCATAAATTTGTTATTTTAATTATTCATGATATTTTTACAAAGAAATTATCTATGGGTGCATTTTATTATCAGATTATTGATTCCATGGAATCATTACCTTTCCATACTGATTATAACTTATCTAATTATGACAGAACAATTGTTGATTAAATTTAATGTGTGTATAGTTCTTACTCTTCAACATTGTTATTTTTTTTATTTATTTATGATATCTTTCTTTGTATGTAATGCTAACATACAATTTTATATCACACTTACTTCTTTTAATTCCACTAGGATATGAGTAAGATGTATTTGAATGTGTTTTCTTGGATGCAGTTCATATTGTTTTGATAGAAATTATTATTTATTTTCTATTCCAAATCTAAAATGGATATCCTGACTGTATTTGGTTTACCAAAACTAAAAAAATTATTGGGACAGTTAATTTTTAATGCCTTATTTCTATGAAAATATTATAATGTAAGAATCAAATTTACGTTTCTGGAGTCAGTTTCATTATAGTTTGTATCATAGTTATTTTAGTTTTAACACATAAAATTGTATTAATGGAAATTTAATTTAGGTAAAAAAACCTATAATATACTTTGTTTATAATTATATACGAACAACAGAAGGTTTGGTTATGAGAGAGATTATGTTTTTTCCTGTGTAATAAATCCATATAGGGATATAATAAGTGGATTTGGTTCTGGAACAGATTTATATATGAGTAATAAATCTAAAAATTAAGCATTGGGATTCAACCAACAATCACCTGGTGCATGAAAATGTTCCTTAATGATCACCTAGTTTGGAACTCCATGGGCTTATGCTTAAGATAATTCAATTTTTAATATCAAAATTTAATGAATGATTTAAAATTAATGATATCCCCAAACAATACATGTTTGTTATTTATGGATGAGAAATCCCTAACATTGAAATATATGTTCGCTGTTACATTATATTTTAAATTATAAAGTATGATTTAAAATTAATAATTTTATGAGATAATTTAGTGTAATCTATTGAGTAGAAATGGCTCAATGAATGATTAGTGGTATAAATAACAATGTTCAATAATGATTTTTCCTTGATAAATAATCCAATACAACTAGTATTGGAATGGGAAAATTATTGTTATATTATAGAAGTATAAAATGGTAATAAAAATAACCTTTCATAGTTAAATAAATTTTTTCAATACTGTGAAACTCCAATTGTGGATCTCTTCATGCGACAGAACCCCCATAATATGGTGGGAATACTAATCTAATAGTAGGTGATAAATGGATTAAATATAAATAAAAGATATTTAAGTCCTTGGAATTTGATAAAAAAACTATTTACAAATTTATTGTATTGTATCAATGATGGTGAAGAATAATGGTGGTTGTATATCTTGAATTCTATAGATGAAGAAGATTTATATCACATGGAATGTAATTATTTTAAGGAGACATTCTTGGAAAATTACTTCCCTTGAGAGACAGAAACTCAATTGAATAGAATGGTCTTCATCTTAATTAAAACATTTGATGAAGAAGTTGTGGATATGAGGCAACCTCTACAAGGTCATAAATGTATGTTACAGATTATATAACCCAAATATAGTACAAGATTGATCATTTCATTAAAGGGATTAAGTGATGCTTTCAAAAGGAACAAGTCTCCCATTATTTTTCATCATATGTTAAAATATTTTTTATAGATTCAAAATAGATAATAAATTAAAAATATCATTAATATTCACTGTAATTAAATAGTACAATAGGTTATCAAAAAGTATTGAAAAGAAAAAGTGTAACACCCCAAGATTCTACGATACGCTTCTCTTTGATTAATGCAATAGCGTGTGTTGTAAGCAACATCGAGTTCTAACACACACCACAACCGATCAAACTAGCCATTATGAATAGTAATACCTACTTTTTGAATTTTTTTTAAATTTTATCTCTCAAAATGGACTTCATTTTTGGATTTGGAGTATCGAATTTAGCCTAAGGTGAAATTTTGGTACTTTTCAGATAACTTTAATATTTTAATGAATAGTGAAAATTAATAAATTTTAATTAAAAACAACTTTTTTTAATAAAAATAATTAATAGTGATAAATTTTGAATTTGAGTGGTTTTAAAGTATATTTATAATATATTTTTACCATTTAATACAATTTTGGTCATTGGACATAATTTCACAATTAAACCGAACATAAACTAGTATCAATCTTTTGATAGTTATTATATCTTAAAAACACACTTTTTGTTTTTACAGCAGGGATTAATTTTAAATTAATTTTTGCCACTTTTATGTTTTGAAATTTGGGAAAATGGATTCCATATTTGGAATCCGGATGTTCATATTGTTTAAATAGGTAACTTTTATTTTTAGACATTTTGAATATTTACTTCGTTAAATATATTATTTACCATGGTTAAATGGTAAATCAGTTAAATAGGGGTTAAAAAATATTATAATAATAAAAAATTACCCTAAAAATGTCCTAACCTTATTCCGACCATGGGCATGTTTGGGTCGATTTTAGGAACCCATGGTGACACTTGTAAGTGATAGGGACACTTTTTTTTAATTAAGTTAAAATGAATACAAAAATGACACAAGCATATATCTTTTAGAAAAACAATTTTTCCATAGGGTTATATATGTTGGATTTTCTAATATAAATATTCATTAGAAATATAAAGAGATTTCCTATATAATGGTATTTTATTTATAATTTTTAGACATTAAATGATTTAATTTATTTATGACACAATGATGATGCAGTAATTACCATAATAGTAAAAAATTAAAATGATTGATATTGTAGATACCCAAATCAATATAATTTGAGAATTTTTATGAATTACAGTAATTTTATAGATTAATATGACATGTTATAAATTATTTAATTAACTTTTATCGATGTAATCATTCTTTTATGATTTTTTTAAAAATAAATTATTGGATACTGTCAAAATGACATAAAATAGTTTTTAAAAACAATATTATATTATTAATTGATATTAAATTCCTAAAAATATAATGTTCGTCCAAAAGACTTATATAATTATAGTTGTATCATTAATGGACCACTTGGGGGTATCTTGGATGTATATAGTATGATTGTTAACCATATAATATAAAAATACAAAGAGACATTGTAAAAGTGAAAATAATTAACTAAGAGTTAATACTTAAAGATAAGGATAGTATAATAACCCAAACCTGTCCAAATTCTATTGGTTGAGTGGTTTTTTACCAATAACCACCTTAATATTTAAATAATCTACTTTTGAGACATTAGAAACCGAATATGAATTTATTATAAAATAATATTTCTAGCTTTTCCAAAGGTGCCCCTCACCCCTTTTATAAAAGGGCACTCCCCCTTCTCATGAACTCACATGTTCAAAGCCTTTTGGTTCGGCCCAACTATACCAAAATAATCTCTATACTTCCCTAAATTCATCCTAGAGGCCTTACTTTAATTATAATTGAAACCTATGAGCCCTTTTGATCAAATCAAAAAAGAAGAACCCGAAGAAGAGGTAATGATTTCACCACCCTTTTCCAAGTTCTTTTCTTCTTCCACTTCATCATCCTTGGTTATTACCATTATAAAATAATAACCCTAGTATCTTATATATACAGTAATTTTATTATAAATATGGTACAACAATATTCAGTATTCTATCCATCCTTTGAAAAACATGTCACCATACGTGTGTACGTACGACTTACCGTCTCCACGTAGTGGTGTAATTGTTATTCAATAAATTATTATTTGGATGGGTATAATAATGAATTATAATTCATGTAAATAATAAATATAACATGATAATAATTCTGTATATATTATATAACATCCAATTATATATTATTTTAATATCAAAACACTGATACTGTCGCTCGTGCGTACGTACGGACTACCGTCTCCACGAACGCAATGAGATTCATTCTCCATCGTATCCATTCAAGTATAATTAAAATTTTATGATTTAAAAATAATGGTTAAGGACTTGATATCATTCTGGATATGAATATTATACAACCTATCCATTAAAAACATGGCTTACATAATAAAATATATAAAGTAAAACGAGTAAGTTAACACCCGAAACAACGATAATACTAAGATATTATTAACAAATCAATGTTAAATGACAACATATGATATCATATTATTGTATATGATTCCTCTATAATTTAATAACAATTATTTCACTTTTATATAGGAGGTTAACCTACCCCTAACCAAGTGAAAGTACAAGGTAAGGGTTTATTTCGCAATCTCTTCATTATCCGAGGTTGTTTATACATAATAATCTACTGGGATTTCTTTATCATCCACATCCATGTTTCTTTGAAATGTATTTCAAATTTTTTTACTATTTACAAATAATATGGTTTAAATTCATTTATACCCTTGTTTGACTTTTTATAAGTGGTTTATAAAGGAATATTTTCGTCATTTTCCAAACATGGTCCTTTTTAACCTTTTCAACAGAATTAAGGTAAGAATGTTTTTTTCACTTATACGACGGGTGCAGCTATTTTTTACCGTTATAAAATCATTGAAGCTTCCCTTACAAGCTTATAATAATATTTTGAAATAAAATGATTTATTTTATAAATATATAACTCTAAAATGATTTCAAAATAGAAAAAGATATTTCTATAAAAGGAGTTTTGATTTCATCTATGTCAACATCCTTTGATGGATTTTACGCTTATTTGATGGTGATTTATTATTATAAAAAACTTCTATATTGTGTTGAAGGTTTTGTGATATGTCTGACTGTGTATGTGCTATTTTTATACCATTTATAGTTTATGGTGAAAGTATTGATATTTCGTGTGCTAGTTTTAATATGAATGTTTATGTTATGTTTAAACCTTTTCATATGGGAATGCATTGGACTTAATATGTGATGGGTGGAGTCTGCTATAGCTCCTCGATGCATCGGTAGGTATCATGAGACAAACTAGTGTCTTGGAACAAGGCCTTTGCAAAATCTTATTTGTAGTCTTGGTACGAGGCCATGGATATGTGGTTATGATAGTCTGGAATTATGCCTTCCATCATTATGAAAGTGGTTATTGATATTGCATGTGATTATTTGATTACTAGAATAACCATGTGAATAAGAAAATGTCATTATTTCATTTTATTTTTTCTATACTATGTTGAAGTTCAAGTTTAAAATGATTTTGTTTTAGTTATACACTGCCTTAAATGTTTATTCTTATTTATGAATGTCTACGATATATTGTTATCCTTACTGGGCATTTGAGATCACCCCTTTTCTATGTTTAATTTTTCACAGGATGTGAAGAAGTAAATTATGAATGACCTGAAGGGATATTACGAGGGGATAATAGTGTGCACTATGGAGAAAATATATTCTTGTAGTAGTTTTTCACTTTATGATGTAATGTAAAACATTATGAATATATCTAGTGTTTCCAATGATACTAAACCAATCATTCTTTCGAGATATGATCTTTCTTGTGATCATGCCAATGTTATGTAATAATGTACCGACTCTAGGTAACTGGGGTCGGGGCATTACAGTTGGTATCAGAGGATGTTAAGTACAACCCTTGGAATATAGATTTAGATAAACTCTAATTAGAGCACATTGACCTAAGATGGACATTGAGGATTAGTATAGAAGAGCTTCCTAGAATTTTGGTATTGTAGAGATTTTGTGAGTTTTCTGAGAAATACATCTCTATCTGGATACGATCAGGTAGAGGCGGCTCTGGCATAGATGTACCTATGGGTAAAACCCGAAAACACTGCTTTGAGCTAGAATCGAACGAGAACTGGTGCATGACAACGGGCCTTGCTACACTCTTCGTTACGACACTCCCGGGGGATATTCATAGGATGACTATCATATTCTTTACAAATCATTATGAAGGGTTTATGATTATATATTTTTTCAAAGAAAACATTTTTATGATTATGGATTATATCCATAAACAGTTCAATTTATGTTAAGTGTTTTATAAGTATGGAATTCTGTATTTTGATTCATAAACTGATATAGTTTATGTAATTTTTTAGAAATGGTGCCTAGTAGAAGAAATGGAAACCGTATCAATGCACGCACTCCATGTAGGGATTTCCCTCCTGCTCAAGATAATTATAGTTGAGCTGGTGATGCAACTGGTGCCGATTAGCTAATCACCATACTGGGACAACTCATTCAGGTTATGAATAATAACCTTACCCGTATGGAGCACCCTGATCCGCAGCGTGGAGGATCAATGTTAGATAGATTCATGAGGGAACAACCCCCAACATTCAATGGGAGTACAAATCCCTTAGTAGTTGAGCAATGGATAAATTTCCTAGAGAAAATATTTCAGGATTTGGGGAGTAGTGAAAGGGAAAAAGTTATCATGGCAGTTTACCACCTCACTGGAGATGCTGATCAATGGTGGTCATTGATTCAAAACATGAAGGAAGATGATGAAGTATCAAATATAGAATGGAGGGAGTTCAATGATCTGTTTTTATAAAAATACTTTCCTCGTGACCATCGAGCAGATATGGAAAGGCAATTTCTGAGTCTGAGACAAAAGGCGGATGAGAATGTCGCAAAGTATGAGGCTAACATAACAAGGATAGCAAGGTATGCTGGAGATTATATACATAACCCAAGAAGATAGATTGATCATTTATTTTATGGGTTAGAACCATTTCTCCATCGAGCATTAGTCTCACAATACTTCTCGTCGTACGAAGACATTATCTCATGTGCTATCAAGACAGAAAAGGAATTCTTTAAGTCTTTTGACATTAAAGAAAAGAAAGAGAATAAGAGATCTGCTGATCAATCTTGGAATGTAAATAAGGGGAAGAATGGAAAGGTTGAATATCCATCATGTGGTAAATGTGGTAAGAAACACCCTGGTACTTGCTTGAAGGGAATGAGAATCTGTTACAAATGTGATGAAAAAGGCCACCAAGCTCGTGATTGCAATGGGATGAAGGAAGATACCAATGTTCAGTGATACAATTCCATGGAGATGGGACATTATGCAAATGAATTTCATAATTGTCAAGGGAACTTACCTCAGAAAAGGCCAAGCTTTTTCTATCACTGCTGCTGAGGTAAAAGCTCCAAAAGACGTGGTGGCAGGTAATTTAATGGTTTCCTCAAGTTTAGAAAATGCATTATTTGATTCTGGATCATCACATTGTTTCATATCTTCCCATATTTCTAAGAAAATTAGATATTTCCAATTTGATTTAACAAGGGATTTTTCAGTTAAAACTCCTAAGGGATGTATCATTACAATAATGTTTTGTGAATCAGTCCCCATTAGAGCACATAAATGTTCTTTATCCTCTGATCTCGTTGTCATACCTATGCTTGAAATTTGATATAATCCTCTGTATGGATTGGCTTTCAGATTATGATGCGAAAATTTATTGTATGAAGAAGGAGGTTACGATTTTTGATGACGATGTTAAGAAACACCTTATCTTTAGAGCAGAATTGTCACCACCTAATTCTTATCTAGATCCACCCCCAGTAGCTCAAATAAATTCAATTATTGGGGAGGAAGAGAATAAAATGACTGTGGGTGAGGAATGGAATGTTCAAATAGAGGATGTACCTATTGTTAAAGAATATGTAGATGTATTTCTGGAAGATTTACCTTGAAATCCTCCAGAACGAGAAGTTGATTTTTCCATTGATTTAATTCCTTGATTAAGGCCTATATCAAAGACCCCATATAGAATGGCCACTGTAGAATTAGTTGAACTAAAGAAACAACTAGAGGAATTGAGTAATAAGAGATTTATTCTCCCTAGTGTTTCTCCATGGGGATCCCCTATTCTTTTTGTTAAAAAGAAAGATAGATCTTTGAGGTTATGTATCGACTATTGGGAGATCAATGCAATAACAATAAAGAACAAGTATCCCCTACCTCGCATTTATGAATTATTTGACCAACTTCATGGAGCTCAATACTTTTAAAAAATTGACCTTTGATCTGGATACCATCAATTTTGTGTAAAGAAGGAAGACATTCCGAATACAGCATTTCAAACCAGGTACGGGAATTACGAGTTTTCTGTAATGCCTTTTGGACTGACTAATGAACCCTCTGTATTCATGGATCTGATGAATAAAGTTTTCAAGGAATATCTCGATGAATTTGTGGTGGTATTTAATGATGATATCTTGGTATACTCCAAAAGAAACGAAGATCATGAAAATCCCTTACGCATTATCCTGAAGACTCTGAGAATACATGAATTATATGGGAAGTTTAGCAAGTGTGAATACTGGCTTCATGAAAATTCATTTCATGGCCATATTGTCTCTATAGATGGAATCTATATTGATCCTTCAATGACCAAGGCAATCCAAGAATGGACAACACCTACGAGTATAACTCACGTTAGTAGATTTATTGGTTTTCCAGGTTATTATCGACGTTTCGTCCAGAATTTTGCCCAATTGGCTAACCCATTAACAAAGCTCACACGTAAAGGGGTTAAATTTGTTTGGACAAAAGACTGTGAAGAATTTTTCAAAGAACTGAAGAGAATATTCGTTAATCCTCCTATATTGACTCTACCATCATGGAATGATGGGTTTGTTATTTATAGTGATGCATCGAAGAAAGGACTTTGTTGTGTCCTTATACAGAATGATAGGGTTATTTCCTATGTATCATGATAGTTGAAAAATCATGAGCAAAACTATCCTACTCATGATCTCAAGTTAGCAGCTGTGATCTTTGCTTTGAAGATATGGATGCACTACCTCTATGGTGAAAAATGTGAGATTTATAATGATCAAAAGAGTTTGAAGTATATTTTTTCACAAAAAGAAATCAACATGAGGAAAAGGATATGACTTTAGTAACTCAAGGATTATGATTGCATGATACACTACCACCCGGGGAAGGCAAAAAAGGTGGCAGATGCTTTGAGTAGAAAAGACCATGGAGTTTTGAATAGTATGAGAATTGAAAGGGATCCAATTTTCATGGATCTAGTGAAGATGGAGATGGGATTAACCAGGAAAGGTGAAACTTCAATGCTTTTTCAAATGGTTTCCAAACCATCTTTACTAAAAAGGATTAAGAGTTCTCAGACCGATGATGGAGAATTTCAAAAGAAGATTAAAGCATTGAATGATGGGGAATTGAGAGAATTTTTGTATGAAGACGGAATTTTGAAATTCGGGAAGATACATTATGTTCCCGATATACCTGATCTAAAAAGGTAATGGTTGGATGATGCTCATAGTTCCAATTTCTCTATACACCATGGGAGCACCAAAATGTATAGAGATTTGAAGGAACATTTTTGGTGGGACAACATGAAGAGGGAGATTGCTGATTTTGTGTCAAGATGTATGGTTTGTCATCAAGTGAAAGCTGGAAGGCAATAGCCCGGAGGAGTCACGAAACATCTTCCCATAACGGATTGGAAATGGGACAATATTATGATGGACTTTGTCATGGGGATACCAAAGACTCCTAGAAGGAACGATGCAATATGGGTTATTTTTGATCGTCTTACAAAGTCACAAAATTTTCTTGCTATAAGAGAAGATCTAACACTAGAACGTCTAGCAAGACTATGTATTGATGAAGTTGTGAGAATTCATGGAGTACCCCTATCGATTGTTTCTTATCGTGATCCCAATTTTACTTGAAGATTCTGGAAATGTCTTCCGAATTCCCTGGACACTGAACTTCATTTGAGCACTGCCTACCACCCTCAGATAGAAAGACAATCAGAACAGACTATTCAAACCTTATAAGACATGTTTAGATCTTGCTCACATGAATTTCAAGGTTTTTGGGATCAATATTTACCTCTGGTAGAATTTTCATATAACAATAGCTTACATTCAAGTATTTAGATTGAACCATTTTAAGCATTATACAGATAGAGATGTCGCACACCAACCTTTTGGGATGACATTGGTGAAAGAAAACTTGTTGGTCCCGAACTGGTGGAGGAAACAATGGAAAAGGTTAAGGTAATCCAAAATCGCATCAAAGTAGTTCAAAGTAGGCAGAAGATCTATGCCGATATTTGAAGGAAGGATTTGGAATTTCAAGTTGGTGATCATGTTTTCCTGAAGGTATCTCCATGGAAGGGAGTCATACGTTTTGGAAAGTAAGGTAAATTGAGTCCTAGGTACATTAGACCTTTCGAAATTCTAGAACGAATTGGGGTTGTAGCTTACCGATTGGCAATGCCGCCAAGTCTCTCCAAATTTCACGATGTGTTCCACGAATCTCTATTGAGGAAAAACATGCCAGACCCAATGCATGTACTCACCTATGTGGAATTAGAACTGGAACCCGATCTGTCTTATTGCAAAGAACCTGTCAAGATTATTGATATGAGAGAACAAGTACTGAGAAACCAGACGACACGTCTGGTAAAAGTTTTGTGGAGAAACCATAAGATGGAAGAGGCAATGTGGGAACCCGAGGAACTAATGAAGAAGAACCACCTTAGTCTTTTCATGCGGTAGTATTCTAGATATTTTGAAGATGAAATTATTTGAAGGAGGGGAGAATGTAACACCCCATTCTTCTACGGTACGCTTCTCTTTGAATAATGCAATAGCATGTGTTGTACGCAACATCGAGTTCTAACACACACCACAACCGATCAAACTAGCCGTTATGAATAGAAATACCTACTTTTTGAAATTTTATAAATTTTATCTCTCAAAATGGACATAATATTTGGATTCAGAGTATCAAATTTAGCCTAAGGTGAAATTTTGGTATTTTTTAGATAACTTTAATATTTTGATGAATAGTAAAAAATTAATAATTTTAATTAAAAACAACATTTTTTAATCAAAATAATTAATAGTGATAAATTATGAATTTGAGTGGTTATAAAGTATATTTTTACGATTTAATACATTGTTTTTCATTGGACATAATTTCACAATTAAACCGAACATAAACAAGTATCAATCTTTTGATAGTTATTATATCTTAAAAACACGCTTTTTGTTTTGACAACGGAAATTAATTATAAATTAATTTCTACCACTTCTGTGTTTTGAATTTGGAAAAATGGATTCCGTATTTTGAATCAGGATGTTCAAATTGTGTAAATAGGTAACTTTTATTTTTATATATTTTGAATAATTACTTCGGTAAATATTATATTTACCATTGTTAAAATGTAAATCCGGTAAATAGGGATTAAAAAATAATATTATAATAATAAAAAATTTCCCTAAAACGTGTCCTAACATTATAGGTTGATACATTCCCGACCATGGGCATATTTGGGTCGATTTTGGGACCCAATGGTGCCATTTGTAAGTGATAGGGACACTTTATTTTAATTATGTTAAAATGAATACAAAAAAGACACAAGCATATAACTTTTAGAAAAACAATTTTTACATAGGGTAATATATGTTGGATTTTAGACTATAAATATTTATTGGAAAGATAAATGGATTTCCTACATTATGGTAGTTTATTTATAATTTTTTGACATTATATATGTTAATTTATATATGACACAATGGTGATGTAGTAATTAAGATAATAGTGAAAAATTAAAATGATTTATATTGTAGATACCAAAATAAATATAATTTGAGACTTTTTATGAATTAAAATAATTTTATAGGTTAATATGACATGTTAGGAATGATTTAAGTTACTTTTTTAGAAGTAATAATTCTGTTATGATTTTTACAAAAATCAATTATTCAATAGTGTCAAAATTGAAAAAAAGAGTTTTTAAAAAAAATATTATATTATTAATTAATATTAAATTCTTAAAAATCTAAGATTCGGTAAAGAGACTTATATAATGATAGGTGTATCATTAATAGACCACTTGAGGGTCTCTTAGATGTATATAGTATGTTTATTAACCATATATTATAAAAATACAAAGAGTATATTTTAAAGTGAAACTAATTAACTAAGAGTTAATACTTAAAGATAAGGTTAGTATAATGACCAAAACCTTTATAAATTCTATTGTTTGATTTGTTTTCGACATATTACCACCTTAAAATTTAAATTATCCACTTTGGATCCATTAGAAACCGAATATGAAATTAATATAAAATAATATTTCTAGCTTTTCAAAAGGTGCCCCTCACCCCTCTTATAAAAGGGCACTCCCCCTTCTCATTATCTAACACCTTCAAAGCCTTTTGGATCGGCCAAAATCTGCCCAAATACTTTCCACACTTCACTCACTTCATCCTAGAGGCATTAAATTAGTCATAAAGGAATCCTAAGACTCCTTTTGATCAAATCAAAAGGAAGAACCCGAAGAAGAGGTAATGATTTCACCACCCATTTCCAAGTTCTGTTCTTCATCCACTTCGTATTCTTTTGTTATTACCATTATAAATGAATAACTCCAGTATATTATATATACTGTGATGTTTTTATAAAAAAGGTACAACCATATTCATTATTCTATCCATCCTTTGAATAACATGTCACCATACGTGCGTACGTATGGCTTACCGTCTCCATGTCGTGGTGTAATTGTTATTCAATAAATTATTATTTGGATGGGCATAATAATGATTTATTATTCATTTAAAAAATAAATATAACATGATAATAATTCTTTATATATGATATACCATCCAATTATATATTATTTTAATATAAATAGAATGATATTGTCGCTCGTCCGTACGTACGGACTACCGTCTCCACGAATGAGAGGAGATTCATTCTCCATCGTATCCATCAAGTATAATTATCATTTGATGGTTTAAAAATAATGTTTAAGGACTTGATATCATTCTGGATAAGAATAAGATACAACCTATCCATTACAAACATGGCTTACATAACAAAACATATAAATGAAAATGAGTAAGTTAACACCCGAAACAACGATAATAATAAGATATTATGAACAAATCAATTTTAAAAGATCGTATATGATATCATATTAATGTATATGATTCGTGTATAATTTAATAAAAATTATTTCACCATTATACAGGATGTTAACCTACCCCAAACCGAGGAAAATTACATGGTATGGGTTTATTTCGTAATCTCTACATTATCTGAGGTTGTTTATACGTAATAATCTACTAGGATTTCTTTGTCATCCAAATCCATGTTTTTTCGAAATGTATTTCAAAAAAATTTACTATTTACGATGAATATGGGTTAAAGTCATTTATACCATTGTTTGAATTTTTATAATTGGTTTATAAAGTAATATTTCCATCATTTTCCAAACAAGGTCCTTTTTAACATTTTCGACAGAATTAAGGTAAGAATGTTTTTTTAACTTATACGGCGGGTGCAGCTATTTTCCACTGTTATAAAATCATTGAAGCTTCCCTTACAAGATTATAATAATATTTTCAAAGAAAATGTTTTATTTTATAAATATATGACTCTTATATGAATTCAAAATATAAAGAGATATTTCTCTAAAAAGAGTTTTGATTTCATCTATCTGAACATCCTTTGATGGATTTTACACTTATTTGAAGTTGACTTATTATGATACAAAACTTCTATATTTTATTGAAGGTTTTGTGATATGTTTGACTGTGGATGTGCTATTTTTATACCATTCATGGTTTATGGTGAATGTATTGATATTTCATATGCTAGTTTTAATACGAATGTTTATGTTATGTTTAAACCTTTTCAAATAGGAATGCATTGGACTTAATATGTGGCGGGTGGAGCCTGATATATCTCCTTGATGCATCGGTAGGTCTCATGAGACAAACTAGTGTCTTGGCACAAGGACTTGGAAAAATATTATTTGTATTCTTGGCACGAGGCCTTGGCTATGTGTTTATAATAGTCTGGAATTATGCATTCCATCATTATGAAAGTGGTTATTGATATTGAATGTGATTATTCGATTTGTAGAATATCCATGTGAATAAGTAAATGGAATTATTTCATTTTTTTCCATAATATGTTGAAGTTAAAGTTTAAAAGGCTTTTGTTTTATTTATACACTGCCATAAATGTTTATTCTTATTTATTAATGTTTCCGCTATATTGTTATCCTTACTGGGCATTTGAGCTCACCCATTTTCTATGTTTTATTTTTCCCAAGATTTGAAGAAGAAAATTATGAATGACCTACAGGGATATTATGAGGGGATAATAGTGTGTACTATAGATACAATATGTTGTTGTAGTAGTTTTTAACTTTATGATGTAATGTAAAACTTTATGAATATATCTAGTGTTTCCAAGGCTACTAAACTAATCTGTCTTTCAAGATTGGATATTTCTTGTGATCATGCCAATGTTATGTAATAATGCACCGACTCTAGGTAACTGGGGTCGGGGTGTTACAGAATGCATCAAAGAATAATAATAAAACACGGTAATATCCACCCAATGAGAACTATGAAAATAATCACCCATTAAAATTATTGAAGTTATTACAAGTTTGTAATAAGAATGTCGATAAGGGTCACCAATATAAATAATGAAAAGGAAGGAGCAAAAAATCTTCTATTATGTGTTCCAACTATTAGTGTATTCTAATATACACAAATTAATTCCCTATGAATCATGGGAATCCATCAAAAAGAGTCATAGGGATGATGGGAATTATTATCTGATCTCTAATATAGAGATGGGAATACCGAATGATGTAGTATAATGCAATTTAATCTGACCATAAAATTTCGATATTTTTTATTATTGATGATCACAATATTTTATATCTACCCAGTTTTCAAAGAATATTAGACATTTCACTATTACTATAATATGGTAATCAAAGTAAATATCCCAGTAGAATAAGGATGTGTTATGAAGCCCCCATTATGACATATAAATATACATTATTTTCAGATATTATTATTATATCAATGGAATTCGTTGATATAATTGTTGGTGTGGAATTATTTTAAGTTAATGAATTAGAAAAATCAATTTCTTAGAGAAAGAAATTAAAATTCATAAACAAAATTTGGATTTAATTATCTTTATAGATGTAAATTCATATATATGTCATCTTCATATCTACACTCATTGTCTATTTTGAATGATATTCTTGGGGAATAAGGACATATATAAGATGTGGATATATAATTTAGAATTATAATTGAGTATATGCCTATAGTTTTGGAATACAATGATGTATTTCATAAAAAACTATATAGACCTCAACCAATGCGTGATTTAAAGTTTTCCATTAAAATTTTCTCTGATGAATGACCAATATAAAAACCACCTATATAATGGGTATTGTTGATTTAGTTGTGTTTGTGAAAATACTAGGGGGATATTTGTGATAAAGGATTCATACGCCATAGTTTTTCATAGTAGGGATCCAATATTCTCTTAATTAAGAAGATGTACTGATCCATTAGGATTTTAATTGATTATAAGAAATAAATTCCACTACGATAATTGAATATTATCCCATTATTTGAATGGATGATTTATTTGATCATCTAAATGAAGAAAAATATTTTCCAAATATTGAAATTTAGTATGGGTTATATCAATTATTAATAAAGGATGAAGTAATTTTTAAAAAACTATTACAAATGAGGCATGAACATTATGTCTTTCTAGTAATGCAATGTTGATTTAACAATTCATCATATATCATTATATGGTTATTGAACAGAAAATTAAATTACTAGCTTTAATTTTTTTTGTCATATTAATTAATGATATATTGGTGTATTATGAAAGTTATAATGATTTTGAGAATCAGGACGAGATCATTCTTGGGACACATAATGGAAAAGAGTTATATTCGATATTCAGAATGTGTGATTTTTTACCATCAAGATGATTGTTTTATTCTAAATATTGTCTCCATGGAATTTTGTTTTGTTGATGTTTTGAAGAAAAGGCACCGAGAGAAAAACATATAATTAAATAATAATTTTGGTATCTATTTTCAGTATATTCGATGGTTTTTAGAAGTGATTCATGAAGAATGTTTCAAGATATGATAATTTTTTATCCAATATTACACATTAAGGGGTTATGTTTTTTAAGAGAATATAATGTCAATAATGTTTTGACGAAATGAGGCAGATATTGGTCAATGCTCCAATTATTAATTTACTATCATGAAATGATTTGTTCGTTATATATTGTTATACCTCAAAAAATGGAATTGTTTGTGTACATACAAAACTGATAATGTTATGACATATGCATCAAGATTGTTAAACACTCACATATGAAACTATCCAAACCATGATCTTGAGTCTACCGATATAAACATTTATTTGAATATATGGATACATTATCTCTATTTTAAATGATTATGGAAATAAATAGTCCATAAAATCATTAAATATATCATTTAATAGAAATAATACAACATGAGACAATGGTGATGGATTGAGCATCTCATGGATTTTGATTTCTCAATACAGAACTATTCCTAGAAAGACAAAAAGGTATAAGATTCATTAAGTAGTAGTGATCATAGAGTTATAACCCAACTGGTGATTGAGAGGGATTCAATGTTAAAAAAACTAGGAAATATGAATATGTAAATTATTAATGAAGTTGAGAAATAAATAATTTTACAAAATATTGAAAAATTATAAATTTTGAAAATGGAAAAATTTCTTCCATCTGATAATGATAATTTTTAATCGTAAATTAATTCATTGAATGTTGGGGAGATGGTAAAATTTTCATATAAAAATAGTGACCATTCATGTTTTCAAATGGTGATAAATTGAGCATTATATGGAAAGATATTTCATACTAAATTTGATGGGATGAATCTACTGAAGATAATCATATAGGATAATACATGTCTAATGGATAACAAAAAAGTTATAGACTATTAAAGAAGAAATTGATGAGGCTTAATGTAAGAAAGATGGTTCTATTGAAAATCATAGGAAGGATTTTTAATTTCAATATGGAGACCCAGTGTTTGTAAAATTCTATATTGGTAATGTAGTCAACAGTTTTGGAATGAGGGGAAATATCAGCTCTTGGTACATTAAAAATATTAAAATTATTGAAATAATTTTATTTTTTTATTATAATTTGAATATTCCACAATGTCTCAAAAAATTACTTGATATGATCCATTTAACATTGTTATGAATGTACATGCCAATCCCAATGCCTATTCTCACTTATATTGAAATATAATATGAAAAAGATATATATTTCTATGTTGAGGCCAAAAATATTATTTATACTTGTCACAATGTATTGAGTATTCAACTAAATATATATGTTAATATATAATGGCTAAATCAAAAAATGGTGGACGAAATATTGGAAAAAAATATGTTTTGAATAAGAACTATCGTCCACTATTTTGAAGGTAATATTGATTAAAATTTAGTGAATACATTTTTTTGGTGGAAATATTGTAATTCATAGAGTCATTATTATTTATTTACTTTTAAATAAATTTACCCTATTTGATATATTTTGATATATGCAACATTAGGTTTAAATGAAATACGACACTCTATTAAAATTTAACTAAAATGTAACCATTATAACCAATATGTTAAATTAGAGATTATGAATATCACTATATAAATTATGAAAAATATATATAGTTTCCACAAATTCATTATTTATCAATTTATTAAAAATACAAATAATAATCATTAGAAATTAAAAGAAGTGTTTTCTGGAAAAAAATTTAAAGAAAAACGTTTCTTTTCCCCCACAGTCATATGATAGAATTAATGTTTGGAAATTATATAATTTTTTGTAAAATTAAATTCATTTAGAGAATTATTATATCAAAATTGTTTGGGGGAATTATTTTTACATTTTTCTGAATTTTTTTTTGGCAAATAGTGAGAAAATACTAATATTTATTAAAAAACATATTTTTGTTCAAATTAGTTAAAGAGTAAAATTGAAGTTTAAATTAATTAAATGTAATATTAGATCATTTATATTACAATTTATCTATTTTTGTTCATTGATATAAATTTTATAATATATTTTATTATAACAATTTCCATTTTTATAGTTGTTTTCTCTTTGTGAACCCACTTTTTCAAGGCATCTAGGGGTTAAATTTTAATTAGCATTCATCCAAAAAGTTGAATTGATTTTGAAAAACAAGATTCTATATATGGAATCATAATTATTTATTTTATATAATAAGGTAAAAAATATTTCACAATTATGAATTTTAAAACAACTAAAATTATATTACTATAGTTAGGGAGAAAATTATTTAAGGAGACGTTAAACAAAGAAGAGAAGGTTTAAAATGAACTACCATATTTTTAATACCACATTTATGGTCATATTTTGGCAATAAATCTTGTATAATTTGATAATTACCTATTATAGAGGCTTTTATCATGATCAAAATGTGTATTTCATTGTTTCATTTTAAAAAATCCATGTGTGGTCTCTCCCCCACATATACAAGGACACCTATATCCATCCATATTCACACTCCCAGATAAATTTGGTTCATCCATTACATGAAAAAATGACGTCCTTAATTCTCAACCCTCTATATAGAAGCCTTGTATTGATAAAAAATCCATCATCGGATGGAATATCGTGTTAACCTAGAGTGGTCATCCAAAAATATTTAACGTTTATAAACATGAATGTTTATTTTTTTTTCTTATTTTACAACATTTAAATATTATGAAACAGCGATAGAATAATAAGAACAATATATCCCAAATACTTATATGTTATTTGATTATATAATGACCTTTATCTACCTCCACATCCATAAAATGTGAAACGCAACTCTCGATCATGTGTATGGAGTACTACTACCTCCCAAACTATTTTAATTCTTTCACCGTCACCAGAATTCAAGAATGGATATAAAAATTGTTTTAAATAATGTATATGATATTTGGGAAATTATTATACTTCAATAATTTCAAAATCTTATATACCTTTTTTAACATTATATTCTTTATACAATAACATTTCACGTGTGTTTGAAACACCATCGCCTCACATAATGATGTGGTTAGATTTTCAGTTACTCATTAAATGAAATGTAATAAGGATGAAATTAATCAACATATTTAATATATATCAAATGGTATTAATTATGTATAAATAATATATCACCCCCTTCCTAAAATTTTCACTCATTAGGGGAATGATATTGTTACATGTACGTAAACATGACCTACCAGCACCACAACGTGTTGTGATTCATTCTTAGTTTCGAAATTTCTTAAATGAATCCAACAAATTTTTGTAACAACGTAATATTATATTTACATCATTATTATAATTATTTACATGATTGATATATATCTTATATACATGTAATTAAACTTTCATGATAAAGCACATAATTAAAACACTATAAAATGAAAATAATGAAATATTACTTACAAAATAATGGTAAAATGTAAGAAGATGGTCAAATATAATGTTATTAGTATGAATATGTTTTTTCTATAATTTTAATAATTCTTTAAACACTTATATATTATGATAATTCGTGTTCATCTAATGGAATGTGTGAGGTAATAGACTTTGTCTCAATTTTCCTTCTTCCACAAAGCCCCTATTATATCTAATGTCATTAATACCTCATATTTTAAATTATTTCATGTTTTAATTTGAATTATTTACTCATTTTTTATTTCAAATGAATGTTACCAACTGTTAATGAATTTCAGGACTCAATTTAGTTTCATTGGGTTGTATTACTTCTTTATTTCCCATGGATATTCTATGATTTTTAACATAATGACATTATATTATATTTTTTTATAAAATTGTTTTCAGTGATGCTTTAATTTTTATACATATAATCTATTTATGGATTCAAAATCACATTATCTTTATGATTATTATAATGGATTTCATCTCATTATCCATTTCATTGTTCTATATTTTTTAAAATGAAACTGTTCACTTTCATGTCATTTATATAATATTGCATTGATGTATCTAACATAAATAAGTATTTATTCCTGATGTTTAATGTTTTAAATCTAGTTTATATATAGTCATTGTATTATATATTTAGATATTTTATAATCTATAATAAATTCATATATATAGTTTTTACTCTGAATTTTATTTTGGTAACTTGGGAAATATTTATAAATTCATTTTCGTTACTCATTGTGGATATTTTTTATAAGGAATATTTTTGATAAATTAAATTGATTAATTGATATAAAAGTAATTTTTTCGATATGATGAAATGGGTGGGGCTTGGAATTATATATCCCCTCTATGCATCGATAGGTCTCATGAGATTAGTTAGTTACACAAATTAATTGGTTTCTTCTTATAGTTTTAAACCATCTTATTAAAGAACATTATAGTAGATATATCATGAACCATGAGAACATCACATCCAATAATTAAGAAATTCCTTCAATGAGAATTCAATTATTTTTATTATCCCTGATATTTTAACAATGATATTATGACAGGATGCATTTCATTTAAAATATTTGATAAATGAAAGGTTTTTTTACATTTTTAGCATGCTATATTTATTATGCCTTATGTAATTATGATATACCATTTATTGATAAAATGTATTGTGGGTAAATTTATTTAAAATGAATTATTGATTTTTCATTTTTTTATTTGTTATATATTATAGTATATGTACACATTTCTGATCATTTTTTCATCAACCATATTTTGTTTCCTTTCTCCTATATCTGAAGAAAAAATATTTTAATGAGTTTTTCAAGATAAAATTAGTTTTATTTAATTATATATTAAGTTATATTTTATATTTAATATGTAAAATGGGTGTCATGTATGTATCCAATTCTCCGCTGATACTGAACTAATCATTCTAATGGGATTCAACACCCTAAATCTTTGCCAATGTAATTAAATTGACATCGACACAAGTTTACTGAAGTATGGTTCATTAAATTTTTTCCTGATCCATTTCACCAAAGGCACTCATCCTACGTTTTTAATGAACATATTGGGTGATATTTCCTAAATTCCACCTCTAATAGCTTACAGGTTTGTGACTAGATCTATGGACATTCCATACAAATGACTGAGAAGAATAAACCGCTATAAAAAATAAGGTTAGATATTATTGGAACAAAAAATATCTCATGTTATTAATAATAAGATAATATAATAAATGAATGTATTATCACACTAAATGAACAATAAAAAAGAAACTATATGGTCCAAAAAAAGCCTTAGTAATGACCAATAAACCCAATCATATACTAAATTAATCCATGAGCTAGTAATCATTTTCATGACCACCTACTAGTTCATATATACATAGAAGACATTTAGGAGAAATTATGGTTTTCATACATGTACACTCAATAGGATCATCCCTAGATCCATTCATGTAAATGTTATGAATTCATATTGAACACCTATAAAGAAATAATGAAACTAACATGTAAATTAATCAGGTATAAAATGTCTCAATCCTCATCATAACTCCCCTAACAAGTATCATATATAGGTAATAATATAGTAACGAACATAACTATAAAAGTGAAGGTACCCCACTGCCACATCCACACTAGTTTTCTACTATCTACCCAACATCACACATTATTATATATATATCTATCAAATAAGAAACATTCTTCATAGGAATCTGAATTAAAACATACCCCTCATGATCCAAATAAATTAATTATCAGCATAACCATCTATATAATTTAATGATGTAGTTTCTAGGAGCTAAGAAAACTTATACATAATGTGTGATTCCTAAAACCATCACTACCCATACACAACATACCTAAAATAATCCTTAAAATATTTTATTAGTAGAAACACTTGAGTAAAAGAACAATAAATTATAATAAACCTCATCAAAAATAAATAGGATGGTTGCATCTATATATTTCAACCCATAACAATATCAAGATAAGGCAATGGGGTAATTGTGTACAAATATATACATCTTAGAATAACTATATGTCATAAGAAACACCTCATAGAGTCTACTAGGTCTCGATCACCCTACCGAAATGGGTTGGGAGGAATACAAAATCAGAAAACCTAATTAATAAATATAGATTTGAAACTACACTATGGGGAACTATGTAATCTAAAACTCAACATCATATACTGTCTCTCAAATACTCAATAATTACAAAATATGACTAGATAACTTATAATAACACAAACATTTTAAATGTTAATATCTTTAATAATTTCTTTTATATAGTTCATTATCAATAATTAGAAACCAATTATCAGATTCCGCAATTATTATTCCAACATTAAGGGTTTAATAATTGATATTAATTTACATTCAATAATTCTAGGAACTCTAGTACTCATCCTATGATACCATAAAGGTGTGTATTCCATGAATAGAATACCACATTCCGCATTGGGGAATATAATTTTAAAAAATAGTCTAATTATGCATAAAAACACTATGTATGTTCATTAATAAGAATGAAATTAATACATTAATAGAATAATTTATGGGAAATCATTTATTCAATCCTTTTCATCAATCTTAGTTCCATATCCAACACCACTATGTATTCCACCGTACATACCTCCATCTCTGGTGTGAACTGCTACCACATCCCCGAGTACCCCCACCCATTTTTACAAAACCACATATCATCCAAGACTCAAATCATGTAATATAGAATGAATAAAATACAGGTAAATATCATTGGGAAGAAGGAAAACAAAAAATAGTTAATATGTTTTATCGGTATTAGAACTATGTCAAAACATCTCTAAAAGAAATGATGCTATATTGAACCATAAAACATTATCAATATTAAAAAATCAATCACTCTTATTAATTAATTATCTGATTTATTTAACATATGATACATTCTTAATAAACATTATGCATAATAATTTAATATTGAAAAGTTATTTTAACATCCTTGATTTATAATATTTATTTTATTAAATTACAAGTATAAATGATAAAAATTAAACATGAATCTTTATTATTTAGTCATCAATAATTTCTAGATTAATATTTCTTATCAAATTACCAAACATAAATAATGTGATAATACATTTTATAAATATATGATGGTACACTCATTATAAAATAAAGAGGGAATCAATCAACACAGTGTAAAAAAATGTGATCATAATAACCTAAAAACTTTCACTCTTAAATTCATGTTATATAATTACTAATGTCAGTTACAAAATTATCCAAAGTGATGTAGAATGAAAAACCTATAATTTAACAGAAAATAAATGAAGAAACAAATAATCTACCTTTTACAATTGTTCATTTATTGAATAAGTAAATAATAAATATCACTGATCATTAATCACCTATACTGCAAGGAACATACAACCCATATAGATGGTGTTTGACAAACATGCCACCAAAAATTTAAGAAACACCAATAAAAATAAGGATAAAATATACAATATTTTAGAATCCTAGAAAATAGAGAAAATAATATTTAAATGGAATTAATCCCAGGGATAATGTGGGGAAAACCCTTATATCACCACATATTGAATATTGAATGTTAGGGATCAATCCAAATCAAAATGGATTAAGAGAAGCATGAATTAAAACTCAAGAATCACATGGATTAAAGGGGTATATGGGATATCGTGATAAATTGAGTATTTTTAAAGATGTATAGGTACTCTACCATATGTTGAATAATGAAATTAATAGGTTATTTGTAACGCCCCAACCCTAGTTACCCAGAGTTTGTGCATTATTACATAACATTTGCATGATCACAAAAGATCAAGTCTCGAAAGACTATTTAGTTTAGTAGTCTTGTAAACACTATATATATTCATAAATATTACATTAAATCATAAATTAAAAAAACTACGACAACATCTTGTCTTCATATCCCCTCATACTATTCTTGCAGGTCATTCATAAATTACTTCTTCACATACTGGAAAAATTAAAACATTGAAAGGGGTGAGCTCAGATGCTCAGTAAGGATAACAATATATAAGAAACGTACATAAATAAGCCAAACCATTTAAGGCAGTGTATAACTAAAAAAACTTTTGAACATGAACATCATCATAATTTGGCAAAGAAAAAATAAAATAATTCCATTTACTTATTCACATGGATATTCTACTAGTCTAATAATCAAATGAAATATCACCAACCACTTTCATATTGATGGAATGCATAATACCAGACTATCATAACCACATATCTGAGGCCTTGTGCGAAGACTAAAAATAAGATTTTTTCAAAGCCATGTACCAAACACTAGTTTGTCTCATGAGACCTACCGATGCATCGAGGAGCTATAGCGGGCTCCACCCATCGCTTATTAAGTCCAATGCATTCCTCATATGAATAAGTTTAATCATAACAAATATATTCGTATTAAAACGTGCATACAAAATGTATATAATTTCTCCATAAACTCTGAATGGTATAAAAATAACACATCCACATTCAAACATATCACCAAAACCTTCAATAAAATATTGAATTTTTGTATCACAATAAATCAACTTCAAATAAGCTTAAAATCCATCAAAGGATGTGGACATAGATGAAATCAAAACCGTTTGAGAGAAATATATATTTTTTTTGAAGTCATTTAAAAGTAACATAATTATAAAATAAAACATTTACTTTGACTTTTAAATATAATCTTTTAAGGGAATCTTCGAAGATTTTATAACAGAGGAAAATAGTCGCACCTACTGAATATGTTAAAAAATTCATTCTTACCTTAATTCTGTCGAAAATGATAAAATGGACCTGGTTTTGAAAATGAAAGAAATATTCCTCAATAAACTTCTTATAAAAAGTAAATAATGGTATAAATGACTTTATCCCATATTCATTAAAATATTAATAATGATTTGAAATACATTTTTAAGAACCATGGATGTGTATGATAAAGAGGTCCTAGTAGATAATTATGTATAAACAACCTCAGATAATGAAGAGAATGAGAAATAAACCATTAACTTGCACTTTTCCTTAGTCTATTGTATGTTAAACTCTTGTATAACAGTTAAAACAATGTTATTAAGTTATACAAGAACCATATACAAAATTATGTTATCATATATTATCTTCTAATAATGCATTGTTAATAATATTTTAGTATTATCGTCTTTTTGGGTATTAACTTACTCATTTCCTTTTATATGTTTTGTTACATAAGTTGTGTTTGTTATAGATATGTTGTATCATATTCATATCCAGAATGATATAAATTTCTTAATGATTACTTTTAATCATCAAATGAGAATTAGTCTTGAATAGATACGATGGGGAATGAATCTCATCACGTTCGTGGAGATGGTAGTCCGTACGTATGCACAAGCAACAATATCATTCTTTTGATATTAAAATAATATATAAATGGATGATATATCATACATAAAGAATCATTATCTTGTTATATTTATTATTTATAGGAATTACACATCATTATTATACCCATCCATATAATAATATATTGAATAATAATTACACCACGACGTGGAGATGGTAAGACGTACGTACGAATGTGTGGTGACATGTCATTCAAATGATGGATATAATACTGAAAATGGTTGTAACATATATGTAATAAGATCAAAGTATATAGAAGATACTGTAGTTATTATTTAATAATGGAAATAAAAAACAATGAATAAGTTGAAGAAGAAATGAACTTGAAAGGAGGTGGTGAAAACATTACCCTTTCATCGGGTTCTTCCTTTTGATTTGATCAAAATGGCTCCATAAGTTAATTTTGTGACTAAAGGAAGGCATCTAAGATGAAGGGAGGATATTTGAGAGGGTATTTTGGAAGAGGATGACTAATCCCAAAGGTGATGATGGTGGGAAATTGGGAGAAAGGGGAGTGCCCTATTATAAGAGGGGTGATGGGGCAGCTTTGGAAAAGCTAGAAATATTATTTTATAATAAATTAATATTCGGTTTCTAATGCCTGAAAAGTAAATTATTTAAATATTAAGGTAGGTATAGGTCTAGAAACACTAAAAAAATTGGTTTTAGATAGGTTTGGGTCACTTTAGTAATGATATATTTTAGTTTTAACTCTTAGTTAATTTGTTTGACACATACCATGTCTCTTTGTATTTTTATATTATATAGGCAATAAACTACTCTAAACATCCATGAGACCACAAATTTGTCCATTAATGATACACCTATCATTATTTATGTCTCTTGTCCGAACATTAGATTTTTATGAATAGAATATAAAATAATAATATAATATTTGTTTTAAAAACTCTTTTATGTCAATTTTGTCACTATTGGGAAATTTGTTTTTAATAATTTCATAACAGCATTATTACTTCGAAATAGATTATATAATCAGTTCTAATATGTCATATTATCCTTGAAAATTATTTGAATTCATAAAAAGCCTAAAATTTCATTAATTTTTATATTTATAATATCAATTATTTTAATATTTCATTAATTAGGTAATTACTGCATCACCATTGTGTAAAAAATAAATTAACTTATTTTATATCTAAAAATTATAAATAAAGAACCATTATGTATGAAATATTTTTACCTTTATAATTAATATTTATAATTGAATTTATCTTAAGTATAACCCTATATTAAAAATGTTTTAGTAATTAAATTTTTATTTTAACTCTTTTAACTCTTCTATGAATTAAATAATAATAAATGTCCAAATCTAATCCAAGTGGACCTTAATGTTAATAATTTATTACTATTGTATTTTTGGTCTAGATAAACTTGTCCAATACTATTAGGACATGTTTAAGGGTACTATTAATATCATTTTTACTCTTAATTACCCTATTTACTTTTAACTCTTGAAAATAAAAGTAAAAAGTTACTATTCATGGAAAATTATTTTTATCTTATTGAACCACATTTTACTCATTACTATTAACAATGTCTCTAGGATTTTTGAAATTTCACTCACAGAAGCGGTAAAATTATGTTTTATGAGAATTTCCAAATTTTCTTAGGAGGTGGGTAAAAGACGGTGAAAAGTTCAATAAATGTTTTATATATCTAAAATTATTCTAAACTAACTTTAATGAATTAGGTTGAACATATATAGTTATTATTTAACTATTTTGACCATAATTAAATTTAAATAAAATAATTAATTATTTAAATAAAAATTCGGTTTTAAACTATAACTCAGTGTTTTTTCACTATTCATCAAAAAATGAATATTTTCATAAAAATACCAAAAAATCACCCTATGATAATTTCGATAATCCAAATCCAAAAATGAAGTCCATATTGAATGCTAAAATTTATTATAGTTCAAAAAGTGGGTATTATTATTCATAATGTCTAGTTTGATTGGTTGTGGTGTGTGTTAGAACTTGATGTTGCGTACAACACACTCTACTGTATTATTGAAAGAGAAGCGTACCGTGGATGCTTGGGGTATTACATTCTCTCATACTTCATATAATTTCGTCCTCGAAATTTCTATAATAATATCGTATGAAAAGACTCAGGTGATTCTTCATCATATGTATCTCGGGTTCCCACATTGCCTCTTCCATCTTATGGTTTCTCCATAGAACTTTTACCAGACGAGTGGTCCAGTATCTCAGCACTTGTTCTCTAGTATCAAGAATCCTGATGGGCTCTTCGAAAAAAGAAAGATCATGTTTCAGTTCTAATTCATCGTAAGTGAGGTCATGCGTTGGGTCAGGCATGTATATTCTCAACAGTGATACGTGGAACACATCGTGAACTTTGGAAAGACTTGGCGGCATTGCCAAACGGTAAACTACAACACCAATTCGTTCCAGAATTTCAAAAGGTCCGATGTACATGGGAATCAATTTACCTTTCTTTCTGAAACGTATAACTCCCTTCCATGGTGATACCTTCAAGAAAACATGATCTCCTACCAGAATTTACAAATACTTCCTTCAGTTATCGGAATAGCTCTTCTGCCTACTTTGAGATCTTTTGAAGTTGTTTTGGATTACCTTTACCTTTTCCATTGTTTCCTCCACCAGTTCTGGCCCTAAAAGTTTTCTTTCACTAATTTCATCCCAACAGGTTGGTGTGAGACATCTCTTTCCACATAACGCTTCATATGGTGCCATCTGAATACTTGAATGGAAGCTATTGTTATTGGAAAATTCTACATGAGGTAAATATTGGTCGCACATACCCTGAAAGTCAAGTGAGCAAGATCTCAACATGTCTTCTAAGTTATGAATAGTCTGTTCTAGTTGTCCATCTGTTTGAGGGTAGTTGGTAGTTCTCAAATGATGTTCAGTATCCAAGGCCTTATGAAGACTCTTCGAGAATCATGAAGTAAAACGGGGATCACGATCAGAAACAATAGATATCGGTACTCCATGAAGTATCACAACTTAATTAATATATAGTCTTGATAGACGTTCTAGTGGTAGATCTTCCCTTATAAAAAGAACATTTACTGACGTGGTAAGATGATCAATAATAACCCATATTACATCATTCCTTCTAGGAGTCTTTGGTAGTCCAATGTCAAATTCCATTTTTGATATTATCCCATTTCCACTCAGGTATGGGAAGATGTTGCAGGAATCTCCCAGGATGTTGCTCTAACACCCCGAGATTTTATAAGATATATTCTTTTTAATTTATTTTATATCTTCTGTTGTCCGCTACACCAAAATTATCTTGTTTTATATGCAACAACAATGGATTCTTGCACTACACGCAACACTGACTTGTCTTGCATTTCACGCAATCATGACCTTGCTCGATAGCGTGTGTTGTACGCAATACCAGGTTTCACTAAACAACAATATATGGTTACAATATTATTATGGACTAGCTGTTATGAATAGCATTAACTAAAATTTTTATTTTATAACATTATTATTCATCTTAAAAATTTTCTAAAACATGTTATGTGAACAAAATAAATTTTTCGGGTAATATATGTATTTTAAATAAATTCAGTTTTTCTACCTTTTGATGGCGCACCAACATTAAATATATTTTTTTACAGGTTTATAAGTTATATTTGAAAACATAAAATTCTTCTTCGAAATCAGGATATAAAAATTTACTTTGGATAAATTTTTCATATTATTCCGATCACTTTCATATTTTAATGAATAGTAAAAACACCATATATTTTAATTAAAAACAACAATTTTCATCGCAATAATTTATATGGTTAAATTATAGTATTGAATGGTTTTAAATTGTAAATACAATATATTTTTACCATTTAATATAATTTATGTATGTACTATTAATTTTACATTGAATTAATTGGTAAATACATTTCAATCTTTGGCAATGTTTTACATTTTAAAACCATTTTTCTTAACAATGACATTAATTTTATATTAATTATTGCAACTTCTGTATTTTGAATTTTGAAAAATGGATTCCATATTTAAATTATGTGGGTCCAAATTAGGCTAAATAATTATTTTTTTTTGATATTATGAATAGTAACTACGGTAATTTTTATTTATTAGAGTTCAAGGTAAATCACGTAATTAAGGGTAAAAATAAGATTATAAAATTACCCCAAAACCTGAAAAAATTCAATTAGTTGACTAAAATTCGACCAATATCGCCTAAGGGTCAGAATAGAATCATTTTATGGACTTTTGACCATGAAAATAATTTAAATATTTTTAAAACCAAAGAATGTGACAACATGTCACTCTCTTAAATATTATAAGTATAATAATTTTATTTTGCTGATAAACTTCAAGAAAAATCAAACAAGAATAATATCCAGAAATCTAATAAAATTATATACATCATGTGAATTTATTTAGAATTTTTAGGAATTAAATAATTATCATTAAAGGCGACACAATAGTGATGTTGAAATTATTTAATTGATTGAATTATCAAATAAATAATTTTAAAAATATTACAATAAATATTGTATGAATTTTTTAATTTTCTCCACGAATTTTATGGATACATATGACATGTTACTAATATATTAAATATTTTAGTTCAAACATATATTATCTGTGGATTTTTTAAAATTCAAAAAAATGAATAGTGTCAAAATTGACACTATTGTTATTTTATAAAAATTACATAATATAAAATTGTTTTAAAATCACAAAAATTATTTAATATTATAAATTTAAATCTATAAGGTCGAAAATGTCATATATTATCCAATTGTGGACAATTCACAACACATAAGTAATTATTTATAACAATTTAAAATTTAGAATCTTATTACTGCAAATAAAATTAAATAGATTGAATAACGATAAATCAAGTTGATAAGGAATAAAATAAATTTAAAAAATGTCTAAATTTTATTATTCGATGATATTACGACCGTATATCATAAAAAATTCGAATATGAGTCATTTTTGGAGGGTCTTAACTAGGATTTGATTTATTATAAATTAATATTTTTTAGGTTTCCAATGGTGCCCCTCTCCTCCCTTATAAAATTGCACGTCCTCCCTCTTCTCTTTACACATCATTGAGCCTTCAAGCTCGGGAAACCCCTACCAATTTCTCTTCTCCACTTCCCTAGAAAAATTCTGGAGATTCTGGTCTCTTCAAAATACAAACTCTTGTGCCATAAGAGGAAGCATAAAAGGGGTGTGTCGAAGAAGATGTAATCTCTTCTATAGATTCATTCAAGTTTCTTTCTTCTTCAAATTCTTCTTCCTTATTTTATTCATCATAAATTAATAACATTATTATCACTCATACACTGATATGTTATTATAATTATGAAGCAATCCTATTTCACCTTCTATCCATCCTATAAAAAATGAATTCACCGCGAGTGCGTATGTACAGAATACCGTCTCCATGCCGTGGTGTAATATGTTTTTTAACCACCACCTTACATAGAAGGGTATAATGGTTTAAAGTATAACTATACATAGTTATTATAACATAATACTTATTCTGAGATATTATATCATCAACTCCAATTCTATTCAATAATTATGGGAATGATGTCATCGCTCATTTGTACGTAAGGATTACCGTCTCAACGACGCGATAAGATTCATTCTCCATGTTAACCACACAATAATCATTATAAAGTATATATAATGAAGAATAATGAAATATATGACATTATAAAGCTACTGTATTAATTTATATACATATATATTTGTTATATACTTACTTCCATTCAAGTCAATAAGGAAAAAAACAGCTTTCATGCGTACGTACGACCTACCATCTCCATGAATGGTATATTTCATTTAATTTATATATATATATATATACTGAATATATATATGATATATAAATCATGGTTTACATTCTGGAATTAAGTAAATAAAGATATATGTAATAGTAATACCAAGAACAACAGGTCCAAACACGTACGATAAATAAAAAGATTTTACCCAAAACGCTGCTTTATCATGGAACTTTCAAAAGAACGTGTAATATAAAGTCATAAGTGAACCATATATGATATCATAACAATGAATATGATTCTTTGAAAAGTCAATGAAATTATTTAAATCATTATATAAGAGATTTAGATATGTACGAAGCATATCAGACTTAATAAAAGGGATAACCTTTCCAATCTTTTTTTATCTGAGATTGTTTATTAGTAAGTATTTACTGGGGTAATATTTATCATCCATGTCCATATTTTCTAAAAAAGGTTTCATTTATGTTTACAGTAATTTTTACCCATTTTAGACTTTTATTACATGGTATGTAGGGAATCATTATTTTGTTTACCATATGAGGTACCTTTTGACCATTTTGGAAAAGGTACGAAAAGAATATATTGTTTTTTTACTTATACGACATGAATGAATTTTTAAGATTTTATAACACCTTATTTTCATGAAACACACTCTAAAATATTTCATGATTATTTTCAACAATATACTTTTCTTTTAAAATTTCATGATATTTTGTGAAAAGAAAATGATTTTGAAGAAGAAATGATATTTTCCTCAAGAATTCATTTCAAGTGTTTTGTCAAAAATATTTTCCATCTTAGATGATATTATTTAGTATGATTTTTTTTCAAGAATAATTTATCTATTATTTACATGATTTTATTATTCTTATGATGAAATGATATCAATTAATTTTATATTTATTATGTGATGATGGGATGATGTTTATGAAAACCATTTTATTTGTTGGGTTATTATGAATGATGCATGTTTATTTTGTGGCGCTAGTAAGATTGGTTTCATTATGAGATGGGTGGGACCTATATCTCCCTCCAATGTAGTGGGTAAAGATTTATATCTCAATAGATATACATGGTAGGAATGTCATGTTAATCTGGTTCAGTAATACAGGACTCGAACGAAGAGTGAACTCGGTACAGTAATGGACATTATTTGCTACGATGGTCTTGGCAGCAATGTCTTGGCTACTATGGAAATCATATCATGTGATTAATGGTTTTCCACAATTACATGTTTTCTTACCAGGCTATTTTATCAATATTTTTGTTCCATTATGATATATGCCTTACGTACTTCCATTATTTATGTCTTTTCTCATGATTTTGATGTTTGTATTTTATGTTCATGTTTTTGCATTCAAATGTTTATGGATTGTTTTATGTTCTCAACGTTTACCCTTACAGAGCATTTGATCTCACACTTTTTATGTTTTCTTTTCCCAAGGATATAAAGAAATGTTTTAGGTAAGAAAAAAAGGGTAAGATCTTTATGGGAGATGTTGATGATCTTTCACCATGATTTGATGAGTATGTTCCCAGTTTCCAAAGTCACTAAACTATTACATTCCACTGGTGTCTATTTTTTTATGTATTAGATATTCCGAAAATATTATGTAATTTCTATATACGCCACGCTTTGGGTCTCTATAGTTGGTATTAGAGGAAAGGTTTAGTTAACCTTTGGAAACTAGGATGTGAATACTTTAGGAAGATCCCTAGATAAATTTCTATGGTATGTCTAGGGATGTTCCTAAGGTTAAGTGTATGTATTGGATATAGTCCTATAATTACGGTAAAAATAAAAGAATTAACCCTAAGATGTTATATTTCGAAGGTACTCCCCATTTATTATGTTTTTTTACCAAGCATAATTTTTTCCTCTCACACTATTCCTTTTGGGTTTAAAACGATGACTGGAACATGAAGGAAGTGTGTTGATAAATGTAATGGACAATGCAATGATTTTCTATATTCACAACCAAATGTGATGGGATATGGAGTGAATAATATTATTGCTATATATACAAATGCTTTGAATCACTCTGGATTTCTAAATGATCAGAGAAGGGAACAATAATCTATTGAGTCCTTCATGAGGCAACTTCCACCTTTTTTCAGTGGGTCTTCTGATCCACTTTTTGCAAAATAATGGATCAGTACCATTGAAAATATATTTTCCATACTTCTCTGTTTGGAACTAGATAAATTCATTCTAGTTTTTTACAATTTAGATGGTGAAGCATACCAGGGGTGGACTCTAATTAAGAATAAAATTCCCCAAGATAAAATTGAATCCATGGAATGGGACGAGTTCAACAACATGTTTTTCAATAAGTACATCCCTCATATACTTCGAAAAAAGATGGAAAAGGAGTTCCTTGAGCTTAAGCAGAAAGATGGTGAATCTGTTGGTATATAAGAAGTGAATTTTACAAAACTTTCAAGGTATGCATCTGGTTTTATCATCCAACCTGAAAGTGAAGTTGATCGATTTTTTAGTGGATTAAAACCAAGTCTTCGAAGGGAAATAGCTATAATACACTTTAGTAGCTATGAAGAAAGTGTACATTGTGCTATCAAGGTTGAACTGTAAGTTGGTGTAACAAATCCATCTCATGGTTTTGAAAAGAATAGAAAGATGGAGGACAAGGAAAAACCTCCGATCAATGGTGAAAAGAAGGTGAATGTTTCTTTATGCTCAATGTGTAGAATGAAGCATGGTGTAGATTGATTAAAAGGTACTATAAAAGGATTCAAGTGTGAAAAAGAATTTCATCATGTAGCTGAGTGATGAAGTAATGGGAAAAAGGTTTCTAATGACATGAATAGAGAAACGACTATAGAGAACGCTCCACCAACACCTCAATGCTTCAAGTGCAAGTTAATGAGGAATTATGCTAATCAATTGTTTAATCCAAGGGTTAATTATGGTCAACGTGAGAAACATATTAGGTCAAAGGATAATGGGATGTCACATGCGAACACTATTTGTGATTTTGAGTATGAAATTGATGTTGTGTAATGATTAAGTGTTTATGTAATGGGATTTCAAAATAGTATCATGTAATCTAATTTATGGTATCGTGGAATTTTGGAATATCTATTTATTGGGTTTCAATAATTATATGGTACTGGTTGTAACACCTTAGGTAAATAAATAATATGGAAATTTCATATTTATCCATATTTTTGAATAAAATATTAATATTTCTTTAAAGGGAATGCTATGCTTGAGGGCGTACCCAATACGCAACAATGAGTTTCTTTGAAATCTTACATTGCAATCTAATAATAACATTATATTATTTTAAATGGTAGTTAACGCCTAGCCATTTTAATGGCGAGAATGAACGGAACTAACTACAAAATGATTATATGTGTTTGTCAAATATATTTACTTTTATCCAATAAATGTTGGAGGCTAAAAATGAAACTGAATCCAATTATAAGCAAAAATATTCTAATATTCTTTAAAAGGTCGATTAACCGCTTTTTGATGGAGAACCCTTTTTAAATATACTTTTTAAAATATTATATGTTGTATTTGACAAAATAAAATCCATCTTTAGAATCTGGAATCAAAATTTACTTTGTTTAAAATTTTGTTATTTTTTCGATAAAGATCATTTTTATTGAAAATGTTGAATTTTAATTCAAAACCTCCTTTTAATCTGATTTATTTGTATGGATAGATTATATTTTTAATTTATATTAGAGATTATTTAGAATATATTTTTACCATTTAATCTAATGGTGGTCATTGGAATTAATTTCACTTTGAAATTGGACTTAAACTAGTTTGAATCTTTTAATATATATTGTTTCTTAAAAACACACTATTTGTTTTAACAGTGGGAATTAATTAATAAATTAATTAATGAAACAAATATGTTTTTAATTTTTTAAAATAGACATCATTTTTGAATTCCGAATATCAAATATAGCTTAGGGTGTATTTTTGGTATTTTTCTGAAAAACATCAATTTTTTATGAATAGTGAAACCAGTAAGTGGTAGTTTAAAAACTGATTTTTTAATTTAAATGAAACATTACCACTTCTGTGATTTGAATATCAATAAATCCTACATACATAGTTGTCATTAGGATGTAAAATGTGGTTCAATGGGATTAAAATAAGTTTTTGGTGAATAGTAATGTTTATGTTTTTAATCACGATTATAGGTAATTAGTGTAATTTAAGGTAAAAATAATGTTTTAATAATATGAAATTACCTATAAACATGTCCTACCCTCATTGTATGTGTCATGGACGACCAATAAAATCCATGGGTCAACTTGGGGACCCCATGGAGACACTTTGGTTGAAAAATGACTTTAATAACTTTTTATTTAAAGTTAAAATAAAAATTTCACAAGCATGAGTTATTTTATTAAAACAATTTTTATGTGGGGTTATACAAGTCATATTTTTTACAAATAATTATTCATTAGAAAGATAAAATGATTTCCTACATCATGATATTTTTATATATAATTTTTAGACATTAAATAAGTTAAATTATCTATGACATCATGACGATGCAGCGATTACCTCATTAATAAAGAATTTAAATAAAATGAAATGATAATGTTAAAACTATAACTTACACTTGTCAAAGACATATTGGATAAGTATATTTCGAACCCTTACCACCTTATCCTCGAAATTAATCAATGTGGGTCCTTTAAAATCCGAAACTCATTTGAAAATTAAGTAAAATTTTGTAACATTCCAATAGTGCCCCTCCTCTCCTCTTATAAAAGGCCCACAACTCAACCTCCTTACCCACACCTCTCAAGCCTTTGGCTCGTCCAAACCCTGCTCATTTTGTCTCTACACATCCCTATATGTCACGACCCGACCTCGGGGCCCGTGCCGTGACTACCCCAAGCCCGCCTTCCATAGGCCAGGGGCTGGCGACTAGCACCAAGGCGTAAAATCCCGGTAAACAGGGAAGGCATTGCCTTTATAAGTAACAACCACCACAGAGTCAGCAAGCGGAAAGTAACTACAAAGTGCAGAAAAGTAAAGGGGGCCTGAATACAAGCCCAACTGAAAGTACAACTGAAAAGGAAAAGAACTGCAACTGAAGAAAAGACGGCGGCCTCGTGTCGTCCACTGGCAATCCCACCTGAAGGGTGGGTACAGATAGCCTCCAGGCTCCTCGGGTCCCATGTCCACTCCGAGCACGTCCCGCCCAGTGGTCCACCTCCAGGTACCGTCCTACTCCACGCCCCAACCGTGATCAGCGCTGTCCGTCGTCTGCATCCAACACAACAAGGTGCGGGCATAGCCCGTGCAGGGGTGAGTATAAGCTACTCAGTAAGGACCCCCGAGACCCCCGAATGTCTCCCGAAATCCACAAAGGATATAGCACAAAAGGAAGGTGCAATCACGAAGTAACATCTGACTCGACTTAGGTATATGCCCATACATATACCTAAGTCCCCAATTCTAGCTCTGCTCACGAGCTCAAGAACAACTCAATCCACACAGGAAAGCAAGACTCAAATCCACAAAGTAGAGTAAACAGTAAATCCACATAGGATAGTTCAACACATTCCACAAAGGAGAGTAACATAAGATTCAGCTCAACCAGGTATACTTTTTCAGATGACGTCAAAGATGATCCCTGATCCATCTAAGTCGTCGGACCCACGAAGGATCGGTAGGTACTAACCTCGGCAATGACCCACACAGGATCGGGCCCACACAGGACCTGTAGCAATGGCTCACACAGAACCGTAAGAGATGACCCACACAGGATCGGGCCCACACAGGACCTGTAGCACTGATCCACGTAGGATCACTGAGTGCAGTAGTCGACGCAGTCCACTTAGGATCTCTGCACAGTCGTCGCCGCAGTCCACGAAGGATCTCTGCTCTGTCGTCGTCGCAGTCCACGGAGGATCTCTGCTCTGTCGTCGAAGTCACAGCCAGCGCTAGGGTTCCCGCACACAGCGAGCTCGTTTAGGAGGGTACGCTCCACGAGCCGAGAGGCTGATACATCAACTGACACATAGTCCGAATTTGATGTATCCAAAAGTTCCGTATCGACAACAGGATCTCAACGCAACAGACGGCGCGTCAATCGGACGCCCGGTCTGAGAGTTATTGACATTTTCGTCCCAGGGACCCGGTTGGTTTTTAGGGCAAAGCCAACCTGACCGTACTCCGCCTGTGTCCGATCCTCGGGCGGAGTATGCCAAAAGTTCCGTCTCACTTAGAGGAAACTACCACAGCTGACGGTACGTCGATCGGACGTCCGTAGCTCAAGTTATGAGCGTTTCCGCTCCGAGGGCCCGGTTGGTTTCGTGTACGAACCAACCCGGCCGAACCCAAAGTCTTCCGAAACATTGAGTGTAATGTACCGAAACGACCGTATCGATCCAAGGATCGCGTAGCCACTGACGGTTCATCAATCGTAGGTCCTAGGCCCAAGATATGGGCAAAAGACCGAAGAGGGCCCGAAAACGGGGGTTGTGGGCCCGGGGCGACCCGGCCCGGTTGGGCCGGGTCCGGCCGACCGGACCGGCCGGCTCGAACTCGGTCGAGTGGCCAAGGGGCGCCGCGGGTTTGACCCACGGCTTAGGTGGAACGCGGCCCGCGCGGGCCGCGTGTTGGGTGGCCGGACCGCGGACGCGGTCCGGCGGTTCGCCGCCGTCGCGGCCGAGCCGCGGCGGATCCTCCGGCGGCGCGCCGGGTGCCGCCGCCTCCGGTCGCCAGCGCTGCCGCCTTCCGCGGGCCGCCGAAGTTGCTCCGGGGGCCCGATTCCTCTCCCGTCTGCGCCGTTGCTCCACCCGGGGGCCGATCTTCACTGCGGGATCAACGGATCGCCCTTGCCGCACGGTTCGTCGTCGCTTGCCAAGACCGCACACGAAAAGGATCGGCGGAGGGTTTTCGGGTCTTGTTCGTTAGACCCGCACCCTTCGCGTTAGTCATAAACAACGGGAGAAAGGGGCTACAACAATTTTTAATCAAGATAAAAATTGTTCACTTCTTTTTCTTTTAAACGGTAATTCAATTTTAAGTAATTGAAAATATTCATGCCGGTTCTTTATTCAAAAAGAAATAAAAACACGGGAATGAATCATCAAGAATTAAATCCCTACCTTGTCGTCGTCGTCGGACGAGAGGTCGTCGCGGATTTGTTGATCGTCGCGGAAGAGACGCTCATCGCACCGCGGGAAGGAGTCGCACCGACGATCTCCGGATTAAGATCAAACGGATTTAATTAATTTAAATCTGTTGATATCGAATTATAAAAAAGGAGAATTTAGAAGATTCGATTCTCACCTATAACCGCCGATCGTAGGTTTTCCGCGGAAGAAGAAGCGCCGAAGAAGAAGAAGGTCGCGGAAAAAGTTTGTCGACGTCGCGGATCATGGTGTGCGTCATCGAATTTTGGTTCCGGCGTTCTTCACGTTCTTCGCGTTCTTCGCGTTCTTCGCGTTCTTCGCGTTCTTCGCGTTCTTCGCGGGGAGGGTGGAGGCCCAGAGAATAAAGAGTAATCCTCCAAAATAGACACGTTGGTCTATTTTATTATTTTGCCAACAAACGCAAATGCGTAAGTAACGACCCATCAGTTCGTTGAATTAATTCAATGAACGAAACAGCCCATTTAATTCACGAAATAAACCGCTCAATTAAATGGTCTGTTAAGAATTTAAGAAAACGTGTCGGTTGACTTTTCAGTTACTTTGACGGGTTTTCGCGGGTGCGTTACTTAGCGGAAGAAGCGGTGGGGCCCGCACGAGCCCCGCCTTTTCTTCCGCTAAGTAACGCACCCTTGAAAACCCGTCAAAGTAACTGAAAAGTCAACCGACGCGTTTTCTTAAATTCTTAACAGAATATTTAATTGAGCGGTTTATTTCGTGAATTAAATGGGCTGTTTCGTTCGTTGAATTAATTCAACGAACTGATGGGTCGTTACTTACGCATTTGCGTTTGTTGGCAAAATAATAAAATAGACCAACGTGTCTATTTTGGAGGATTACTCTTTATTCTCTGGGCCTCCACTCTCCCCGCGAAGAACGCGAAGAACACGAAGAACGCGAAGAACGCCGGAACCAAAATTCGACGACGCACACCGTGATCCGCGACGTCGACAAACTTTTTCTGCGACCTTCTTCTTCTTCGGCGCTTCTACTTCCGCGGCAAACCTACGATTGGCGGTTAAAGGTGAGAATCGAATCTTCTAAATTCTCCCTTTTTATAATTCGATATCAACGGATTTAAATTAATTAAATCCGTTTGATCTTGATCCGGAGATCGTCGGCGCGACTCCTTCCCGCGGTGCGACGAGCGTCTCTTCCGCGACGATCACCAAATCCGCGACGACCTCTCGTCCGACGACGACGACAAGGTAGGGATTTAATTCTTGATGATTCATTCCCGTGTTTTTATTTCTTTTTGAATAAAGAACCGGCATGAATATTTTCAATTAATTAAAATTGAATTTCCGTTTAAAAGAAAAAGAAGTGAACAATTTTTATCTTGATTAAAAATTGTTGTAGCCCCTTTCTCCCGTTGTTTATGACTAACGCGAAGGGTGCGGGTCTAACGAACAAGACCCGACAACCCTCCGCCGATTCTTTTCATGTGCGGTCTTGGCAAGCGACGACGAACTGTGCGTCAAGGGCGATCCGTTGATCCCGCAGTGAAGATCGGGCCCCGGGTGGAGCAACGGCGCAGACGGGAGAAAAATCGGGCCACCGAAGCAACTCCGGCGGCCTGCGGTAGGCGGTGGCGGCGGCGCCCGGCGCGCCGCCGGAGGATCCGCCGTGGCTCGGCCGCGGCGGCGGCGAACCGCCGGACCGCGTCCGCGGTCCGGCCACCCAACACGCGGCCCGCACATGCCGCGTTCCACCTAAGCCGCGGGTCAAACCCGCGGCGCCCCTTGGCCGCTCGACCGAGGTCGAGCCGGCCGGTCCGGTCGGCCGGGCCGCGCCCAGGCCGGACCGGAGCCGGCCGAACCGGGCCGGGTCGCCCCGGGCCCAGAACCCCCGTTTTCGGGCCCTCTTCGGTCTTTTGCCCATATATTGGGCCTAGGACCTCCAATTGACGAACTGTCAAGGGCTACGCGATCCTTGGATCGATACGGTCGTTTCGGTATATTACACTCAAGGTTTCGGAAGACTTTGGGTTTGGCCGGGTTGGTTCGTACACGAAACCAACCGGGCCCTCGGAGCGGAAACGCTCATAACTTGAGCTACGGACGTCCGATCGACGTACCGTCAGCTGTGGTAGTTTCCTCTATGTGAGACGGAACATTTGGCATACTCCGCCCGAGGATCGGACACAGGCGGAGTACGGTCGGGTTTTCTTTTCCCTAAAAACCAAACGGGCCCTTGGGACGAAAATGCCAATAACTCTCAGACCGGGCGTCCGATTGACGCGCCGTCTGTTGCGTTGAGATCCTGTTGTCGATGCGGAACTTTTGGATACATCAACTTCGGACTACGTGTCAGTTGATGTATCAGCCTCTCGGCTCGTGGAGCAGACCCTCCTAAACGAGCTCGCTGTGTGCGAGAACCCTATCGCTGGCTGTGACTTCGACGACAGAGCAGAGATCCTCCGTGGACTGCGACGACGACAGAGCAGAGATCCTTCGTGGACTGCGGCGACGACTGTGCAGAGATCCTCAGTGGACTGCGTCGACTACTGCACTCAGCGATCCTACGTGGATCAGTGCTACAGGTCCTGTGTGGGCCCGATCCTGTGTGGGTCATCTCTTACGGTTCTGTGTGAGCCATTGCTACAGGTCCCGTGTGGGCCCGATCCTGTGTGGGTCATTGCCGAGGTTAGTACCTACCGATCCTTCGTGGGTCCGACGACTTAGATGGATCAGTGATCATCTATGACGTCATCTGAAAAAGTATACCTGGTTGAGCTGAATCTTATGTTACTCTCCTTTGTGGAATGTGTTGAACTATCCTATGTGGATTTACTGTTTACTCTCCTTTGTGGATTTGAGTCTTGCTTTCCTTTGTGGATTGAGTTGTTCTTGAGCTCGTGAGCAGAGCTAGAATTGGGGACTTAGGTATATGTATGGGCATATACCTAAGTCAAGTCAGATGTTACTTCGTGATTTCACCTTCCTTTTGTGCTATATCCTTTGTGGATTTCAGGAGACCTTCGGGGGTCTCGGGGTCCTTACTGAGTAGCTTATACTCACCCCTGCACGGGCTATGCCCGCACCTTGTTGTGTTGGATGCAGACGACGGACATCGCTGATCACGGTTGGGGTGTGGAGCAGGACGGTACCTGGAGGTGGACCACTGGGCGGGACGTGCTCAGAGCAGACGTGGGACCCGAGGAGCCTGGAGGCTATCTGTACCCACCCTTCAGGTGGGATTACCAGTGGACGACACGAGGCCGCCGTCTTTTCTTCAGTTGTTGTTCTTTTCCTTTTCAGTTGTACTTTCAGTTGGGCTTGTATTCCGGCCCCCTTTACTTTTCTGCACTTTGTAGTTACTTTCCGCTTGCTGACTCTGTGGTGGTTTTTACTTATAAAGGCAATGCCTTCCTTGTTTACCGGTATTTTACGCCTTGGTGCTAGTCGCCAGCCCCTGGCCTATGGAAGGCGGGCTTGGGGTAGTCACAGCACGGGCCCCGAGGTCGGGTCGTGACACTATATTACTATTAGAAGCCTCACTTTGGGAAGAAGTCTTCCAAAGGAAGCCTTTGAGCTCAAATCAATGAGAGATACTGGATTTTAATGTAATGTCTTCACATCTGTTCTTTTGTTTTATTTTCCATCTCTATCCCCCTAAACTCTTTTTATTAATTTATTTTGTAACAAATATAGTATCTTCAATATACTACGATGTTGTTATAAGAATGATTCGAGCTACACTTTCACACACCTACATCTAATGGTTAATGAACATACTGTTTCTGTGGTTGGTGAATTTCTGCCTCACGAAACGATGATTGTTCAATATTCTTTTAACACCCTCAAAGGTGGCCATTAATATGTCACTATATTTATATATGATATATAATATTACTATGTTTTACTTAAGCCTCTGTATTTTTTCATTTAGGGAATACCTTTATGGTTTCCATTATGGTTAAACTCGATATCTTCATTTTGGGAAGTGCGGACTACCGCCCCCCAAAGTGATTTGATTCATTAATACCATATGTGGTACGTATAAAGGATAGCTTTAATGATATTATATATGATTCCATATTGTAATTATAATACTATTATGTATCATTATGCTTTAATTCCATTAAATAAGAAATAGAAATAGAAGTAGCATTCATGCGTACGTACGGCTTACCGTCTCCATGAACGGTGCATTTCATTTCTTACCTCTAAATGTTATTTAATATTATAAATGCATGTATATAATGGATATATATTATATATATGATATCTACATAATGAATATAATTCTAGATATAATATATATTTTACCACATGAACAACTTGTAATTATAAAGAGTTTATTTTTGACTCAAGTAGAAATGATCTACGAAACGACCATTATTAACTTAAATAATTACATAGTGTTCATAGCCTGGTAGTAAGTGATATAAAAGTAATAATGTACTTGAAAAATGTTCTTGATCAAGTAGAAATTAACTCATGTTTATTATTCATGAGGTTAAAGAATGATCAAGTCAAGTCAGACCCGAGGTAAGGGATCCTACCTCTCTCGTTCTTTTTAAGTAATCCATTTTATGTCATTTCTTTTAAGCTCGTCTTTCTTATGATTGGGGATGTTATTTTATATTTCTAATTCTGTAATTTTTATGTTCATATTATTAGAGACCCTATTTGAAATCATAAATCCATTTTTTTAATTTTTAATTGGTGCTGTTAGGCTACCTAAATTTCATAAGGGGCTTTTTATCTCACTTTTTGTTTTCGTGAGATTCATGCTACATTTTCCAATATTTCCTTTGAGTGGGGTATGTACTGTCCATTATTCTACTATTTGTGTAACATAATTTCTTTTATGAGTATTTACATAAATTTTGTTTAGTCCGTCTTTCATGGGGTGTACGTTTCGAAAGTTACCCAAATCGGTAAGGGAACCTTTCACCCTCCTCTTTTTAAAAGACTTCTTTTGTTATGTCTTTAAAATTTCATCTTGTTATGTGGGTATGTGTTCTTATATTTCATTATTGCCATAAATTTTATGTCCAAGTGATGATATACCATTTAACTCTCTTATCATATCTTTTTCTAAAATTTGGTGTGACGCTGTTAGGTTGTCAAGGGAACTTCTTAACCCAATTTCGATTTCTTTGGGTTCAACAAGTAGTTATTGAATATGTGTGAATGACCTTTGATTATTTTACACTTAATATCCAGTTATATTGGGTGTTTTTATATTTTTCACACATAATTATGAGATTGATTTATCCTTAATTTACGGATACCATCTTTATAATGGATTTCATCTCAATTTACATATCCATTGAGACTTCATTGATGTTATGCACCAATTCACTCTTATATGGTGTATATACTATAATTTGGAATATTATATCATGAATCCATCTATTCTCATGATATTATAAATTTTTGATTTAATGTTATTCCTCAATTATTGTATTCAAGTGTCTCTCATTTTGTTAAAACCCCTTTAACTAAAATATTGTTTTAAATGTTTTAATGATTTGATCTTATAAATATTTCTCATTAAAATCCAGGTTTTCAAAATGGTTTTAAGGAATTATATATATGGATATTAATGGTTTAAAATGTTAAAATATTCAATGTGGTATGGGACACTTTGATTTAAAAATCTATTTATTAAATGATTTAAATGGTTTTGAAAATGCTTTTTAGAATGGATTCATTATTTCAATATCTTAAAATGTTATATTGTTATTGAAATGTCAGAATGTTATCTTTCCTTTTTGCTTAAGTTATGTTCTATGGTTATGTTATGGTTCTTGGGAATTGTTATGAAGATGGGTTGTTTCATGAAAAACTAAGGGCGGGTGAGCCCGATATAGATCTCCAATGCATTGGGTAACGCGAAGGAGTTAAGCTTTAAGGATTCATAGAAGAGATTTATGGAATATACTATGATGGGTATTCGAAACGTAACCAAGAGGGTTACTCCCTATGTAAGAATGTTACAAATGCCTCAAGTTACCTTTATATCTTATGATTTCTATGATTTATTCGTGATTTTATGAGGTATGTTAAAGTGATTACGTTTTATGGGTAATTTATGATTTCATTATTATGTATATATGTACTCATGTTTCCTTTCCATACTTTTTAAAACCCTTACTAAGCTTTTTATGCTCATCCCAAGTTTTTGAAAAAAATTTCACAGGTCAAGGGAATGGTACATGATATGATGATAATGTCAAGGAAGTGTCAAGAAAGAATCCATGTTTTATTTTAAATATGTTTCTTTTGATGGGAAAAATGAATACTATCTTTTATGTAACCACATTGTTTAAATGTGGAATGTAATGCAAGTTTTATGATCTAATTCTCTAAAACACTAAACCTGAAAAGATCCTCATTGTGTAATCTTGTAATACCTCGGGATTAAGTAGGGTTTAAGGCTGGGGCCTTATAGTTGGTATCAGAGGTCGGTTTAGATAACATTAGAGGTTAGTGAGTTGTATAAGAAAAAGTGACAAGTTTTGTATAACCCAAATGGTTATAATATTAGATGGAGTCATCATTTTTTTAATGTTAGAATGAGTTTGATAAAACTTGGTAATTATATCTTGGTGTTTATCTTCCTCTTTTTTATTTGATGATTTTACTGATATACTCACACTGACCTTTTTGGTTTTAGTAAATGGCTGGATCTAGTAGGCACCAAAGTAATAGTGGATTTGAAGAAAACTATGACGGTTTTATGAAATAACAACTGAATGATATGGGAGCTGCAATGAGAGCTCTTGTGGTTATCCTCAACCAACTATCTGGAGTCATGATTGACAACCTTAACCTTAGTGATTTTTATAAGGCATCGTGTATGCGACAAACAAATCCCTACGGAAGTTCAGGTAATAATCATAAAGGTAAGTATGTTCAAAAACCTATGTGTCAAATATGTGGAAAGAAACACATCAGAAAATGATTCAAAGGGACAGAAAGATGCTATAGATGTGGAAATGAAGGTCATAAAGAAAGAACCTTCCATGGAAAAAGGAAGCATCTAGTTGACTCTAGGAATGGGAAAGAAGTTATTTCTGAAGGATCAATTTAATGTATTAAATGTGGTGTTCATGGTCATTATGAAAAAACATGTCCTACAAAGACATTTCGGGAATGGGGTCACCCAGATCATACAAATATTCATTTACCAATACCTAATTCCATTCCGACTGAGGATGATGAAACTGACAATGAAGACAGAAAGGTATGGATAATTTCGTAACATATGTTTTCCTATTATTGGAATCGTAGGATATGATTCATGATTTTGTTTTTAAGAAAGAAGTATTTTAGAATCAGTTGAAAAGGAATGGATAATGGATTATGAATAATGTTGAATGATTAAGAAGTCATCATATAAGGGATTTAAGGGTTATAGTAGATTTTAGGATGGTGAAATTCTTAGACTTATTAAGTCTCTTATGATGCTGGGGTTATATAAGAAGACTTTTTATAGTAACCCTGATGTTTGATATACGAAAATTTTATTCAAGGAATAACTATCCTTTCTTTTGTGGATATAGTTATAAACAACCATTTGGGTTTATATGATCCTTGAATTTGAGGCAATTACTGGTAAATACATTTTGGGTTGCAAAATGGAAGTTATCAGATAACCTTTGTGGTTAAAATATGTTATGGGCATATTTGATGAATTTATCTCTTTTTTAAGAATGTTATAAAATTATATTGTTTTTGAAAAGGGACAAAATGGAGACCGTGTGACAACCCGTCGCATCAGACGAAGCTGCGGGAATCAAACCCACAACATAAGTGCAACTGGTATTTATCTCCTACAACTGGACTACGTGATGTCCCTGGTTAGTTTGAATGATTCTGTTTAGTTAGATGATTTTATGAATTAAGAGTATGTTGGTTTTTTTGTTATCAATGGAAATGATTAGCCTATCATGGAGGATTTGTGATTAGGTTAATTACTTTTCAGTATGAGACTGTAAGAGTAACTGATGTTATTTTTGAGAAAAATGTTAAAATTTATCTTAGGAGACTATGTGATTAAATCCTTCGGAGAATTGGGTTTCAATCTTAGTTTGGTTTACTTTGTATAATTTTATGGATAGATGTTAATTGAATGGTCTTTGTTGAACTTTGTGTGATAGTTTTGGTTAAGGTCTAAATACATGGGAAGTATATCATTCTCTTTTGTGGATTAGGTTATTCTCTAGAAGATGATTATAGCTCTCTTAATGTGAAGAAGTCATCCTAAATACTCGTCTTTTGGAGAAAATATGAGTTCGTGGAAGAAATATAGTAAAAGAGGAAAGTAAACATGACAATTAAGTAAGGTTCCTTATGTTTAAGTTATGCTCATAAATACATTCCTCAATGAAAAGTAACTTAAAACAAAAGTGTTGTCTATTAATTTTTTTATTGGAGAATAAAATACCGTTTAACCAATCACATGTTTGTGATTTACTTGTTGTTAACTTTCTCCTAGACATGTTTACTATCACTCTACATTAAAAAATGACCCTTTTTTCCTTCGTATCCATATTTTCATACTTGGAATCCTAGTATGGGTTAACTTATGTGACATTTTTACTTCTCTCCTATTGTTTTAAGGTGATAGTTTTACTGACTGTTATTCCGATGTGGGATTTTTCATGAAGCATTCAAGATCAATTTTAAAATTGCGAGGAAGCAATTCCCAAAAAGGGGGAAGGATGTAACACACCATGTAAATAAAGAATATGAAATAGTCATATTTATCCATATTTTTGAATAAAACATTTATATTACATTAAAGGGAATGTTATGCTCGAGGGCATACCCAATACGCAACAACGTGTTTCTTTGAAATCTTACATTGCACTCTAATAATAATATAATATTATTTTAAAAGTTAGTTAACGCCTAACCGTTGTAATGGCGAGAATGAACGGAACTAACTACAAAATGATTATATATTTTTGTCAAATATTTTTACTTTTATCCAATAAATGTTGGAGGCTTAAAATGCAAATGAATCCAATTTTAAGCATAAATCATCTAATATTCTTTAAAAGGTCGATTAACCGCTTTTTTTTGGAGAAAAATTTTTAAATATACTTTGGAAAATTTTATATGTTGTATTTTACAAAATAAAATCCTTCTTTAGAATCTGGACATCAAATTTACTATGTGAAATATTTTGTTATTTTTCCGATAAAGATCTTTTTTATTGAAAATGTGGAATTTTAATTCAAAACCTCCTTTTAATATGATTTATTTATATGGATAGAATATATTTTTAATTTAAATTAGAGTGTATTTAGAATATATTTTTACCATTTAATCTAATGGTGGTCATTGAAATTAATTTCACTTTGAAATTGGACTTAAACTAGTCTCAATCATTTAATAGATATTGTTTCATAAAAACGCGCTATTTGTTTTGACAGCGGGAATTAATTATCAAATTAATTTATTCAACATATATTATTTTAATTTTGTAAAATAGACATAATTTTTGAGTTCAGAGTATCAAAAATGTGGTTCAATTGGATTAAAATAATTTTTTGTTGAATGGTAACTTTTATGTTTTTAATCGTGATTAGAGGTAATTAGTGTAATTTAAGGTAAAAATAATGTTTTAATAATATTAAATGACTTAGACACATGTCCTACCATCATTGGATGTGTCATGGACGACCATGAAAATCCATGGGTCAACTTGGGGACCCTATGGATCCACTTTGGTTGGAAAATGACATAAATAACTTTTTATTTAATGTAAAAATAAAAATGTCACAAGCATGAGTTGTTTTACTAAAAAAAATTAAATGGGGTTATACAAGTCATATTTTTGACTATAAATATTCATTAGAAATCTAAATATATTCCTACATAATGATATTTTTTTATAATGTTTAGACATTAAATAAATTAAATTATTTATGACATCATGATGATGCAGCGATTACCTCATTAATAAATGATTTAAAAAAAGTTAATGTTAAAAATATAAACTAAACATGTCAAAGACCAATTGTATGAGTATATTTCGAACCCTTACCACCTTATCCTCTAAATAAATCAATGTGGGACCTTTAAAATCCGAAACTCATTTGAAAATAAAGTAACATTTTGTAACTTTCCAAGAGTGCCCCTCCTCTCCTCTTATAAATGTCCCCCACCTCACTTTGGGAAAAAGTCTTCCCAAGGAAGCCTTTGATCTCAAATCAAAGAGAGATACCCGATTTTAAGGTAATGTCATCACTTTTGTTCTTTTGTTTTATTTTGATTCTCCAACCCCCTAAACACTTTTAATTCATTTATTTCGTAATAAATACAGTATATTAAATATACTAGGATGTTGTTATAAAAATTATTCGAGCTACACTTACACACACCTATATCTAATGGTTAAAGAACATACTGTTTCTTTGGATGAGGAATTTCTACCTCACGAAATGATGATTGTTCAATATTCTTTTAAAACCCTCAAAGGTGGCCATTAAGATGTCACTATATTTATATATGATATATAATATGTTTATGTTTTACTTAAGCCTCTGTATTTTTCATTTATGTCATACCTTTATGGTTTCCATTATGGTTAAATGCGATATCTTTATTTTGGGAAGTGCGGACTACCGCCCCCTCAAAGTGATTTGATTCGTTAATACGATATGTTGAACGTATAAAGGATAGATTTAATGATATTATATATGATTCAATACTGGAATTATAATAGTATTATGTTCATTATGTTTTAATTCCATTAAATAAGAAATAGAAATGGAAGTAGCATTCATGCTTACATACGGCTTACCGTCTCCATGAACGATGGATTTCATTCCTTACCTCTGAATGTTATGTAATATTATAAATGCATGTATATAATGGATATATATTTTATATATGATATCTACATAATTAATATAATTCTGGATATAATATATATTTTACCACATGAACAATTTGTAATTATAAAGAGTTTATTTTTGACTCAAGTTGCAATGATCTACAAACCGACAATTATTAACTTAAATAATTACATAGTGTTCATATCATGGTAGTAAGTGATAAAAAAAATAATTAACTATAAAAAGGTTCTTAAGAAAGTATAAATCAACTCATTTTTATTATTCAGCAGGTTAAAGAACGATTGAGTCAAGTCGGACCCGAGGTAAGGGATCCTACCTCTCTCTTTCTTTTTAAGTACTCCGTTTTACGTAATTTCTTTTAAGTTCATATTTATTATGTTTGGGGATGTTATTTTATATTCCTCATTCTGTAATTTTTATTTTCATATAATGAGAGACCCAATTTGATCTCATAAATCCATTTTTGGATGTTTTAGTTGGCGTTGTTAGGCTGCCGAAATATCATAAGGGGCTTTTTCTCTCACATTGTGTTTTCGTGAGATTCATGCTACATTTACCAATATTTCCTTTTGAGTGGTGTATGTACTGTCCATTATTCTACTATTTGTGTAACATAATTTCGTTTATGAGTATTTACATCAATGTTTTATAGTCCTTCTTTCATGGGGTGTACGTTTCGAAAGTTACCCAAATCAGTAAGGGAACCTTTCACCCTCCTCTTTTTAAAAGTCTTTTTTGTAATGTATTTTAATTTTCATCTTATTATGTGGGTATATGTTATTATATATCCTTATTGCCATAAATTTTATGTCCAAGTGATGAGATAACCTTTATCTCTCTCATCTACTGTTTTTCTAAAATTTGATGTGACACCGTTAGGCTGTTAAGGGAACTTCTTAACACAATTTCGATTTCTTTGGGTTCAACATATAGTAATTGAATATGTCATCCTTGAATATGTGTGAATGACCTTTGATTATTTTACACATTATATCCACTTATATTGGGTGTATTTATATTTTTCGCACATAATTATGAGATTGATTTATCCTTAATTTAATGATACCATATTTATAATGGATTTCATCTCAATTTACATTTCCATTGAGACTTTATTGTTGTTATGCACCAATTCACTGTTATATGGTGTATATACTATCATTTGGAATATTATATCATGAATCCCTTTATTCTCATGATATTATAAATTTTTTATTAAATGTTATTCCTCAATTATTGTATTCAAGTGTCTCTAATTTTGTTAAAAACCCTTTAACTAAAATATCGTTTTAAACGTTTAATGATTTAATCATATAAATATTTCTCATTAATATCCATGTTTTCAAAATGGTTTTAAGGAATTATTTATATGGATATTAATGGTTTAAAATATTAAAATCATTAATGTGGTATGGGACACTTTGATTTAAAAATCTATTTATTAAATGTTTTAAATGGTTTTGAAAATGGTTTTTAGAATGGATTCATTATTTCAATATCTTAAAATGTTATATTGTTAATGAAATGTGGGAATGTTATCATTCCGTTATGCTTAAGTTATGTTCTATGATTATTTTATGGTTCTTGGGAATTGGTATGAAGATGGGTGGTTCTATGATAAACTAAGGGCGTGTGAGCCTGATATAGCTCTCCAGTAAATTAGGTAACGCGAAGGAGTTAAGAGATATGGTTTCTCCGAAGAGATTTAGGGAATATACTGTGATGGGTATTCCAAACATAACCAATAGGGTTACTCCCTACATAAGAATGTTACGAATGCCTCAAGTTACCTTTATGTCTTATGATTTCTATGATTTATTCATGATTTTATGAGGTATGTTAAAGTTCATATGTTTTATGGGTAATGTATGATTTCATTTTTATGTATATATGTACTCATGTTTCCTTTCCATACATTTTAAAACCCTTACTGAGCTTTTTATACCCATACCATGTTTTTGAAATGTTTTTCACAGGTCAAGGTAATGGTACATGATATGATGATAGTTTCAAGGAAGTGTCAAGAAAGAATCCATATTTTATTTTAAATATGTTTCTGTTGATGGGAAAAATGAATACTATTATTTATGTAACCATTTTTTTAAATGTGGAATGTAATGAATGTTTTATGATCTAACTCTCTAAAACTCTAAACCTGAAAAGATCCTCAATGTGTAATTTTGTAATAGCTCAAGATTAAGTAAGGTTTAAGGATGGGGCCTTTTACTGGTAACCATGAAAAGTGATTGAAATATTTTTGGAATGAAGATGATATGTGCATAATTAAGAGATAAGGAGAAAATGAAATGGTTGATAGTATTCATGAGCTCGGGACTGATATAAGAACAAAGTGATATCATTGTTTGTGTATAATGAAATTTTGGGATTTTGGTGTGTGGAAAGTGTTAACATTTGACAGCACACATGTTTTCACTAAGGTTCTATGGTAACTCATGTTTCAAAATAATACATGAATAAGGTATTCACATGTTTGGAATGTGACAAACAAGATATATCATATGATATATGGGGGATAAATTATTGTATTCACATGCTCGGCAGATGGCATTTTAGTAATTGTTTTCTTTATACTAGGAGCTTGGACATAAGTATTTTGGATAAGCCTAATGATTGGAATGGATTATGTTGGACATAAAATATTATTTATTAAGTCTAGAAATTTTTGATATTATTGATGGAATGTTATAATAATGTAGTTTTAGAAGAAGGACAACTTGTAGGACAAGCGACAACCCATCACGACAGACATGGCTGTGGGAATCGAACCCACAACCAAAGTGAGATAGGCCTTTATCTCCTACCACTGGCCTACAAGAAGTCCCTGGTTAGTATAAACTAATTTTATTATATTATTTAGTATGATATATGAATTATAAATCCATTTTAGGAACCATATAAGATTAATCTCACTATAGATGTACTTATGTATATTTGACAACTTTTGTTAACCCTTTGTTTGAGATAGATGGAATGACCCATCATTCTATCAAATGATCTGCTAACACTTCATTAATGACAAATTCAACTTCATTTATTTAATAGATGATGTGGAAATTGTCCACGGAACGACCAAAGATGAGATTGTACCAAAATCAAGAAAGTATTTCTTCTAATTCAAATTTCTTCAACTTTAGTGAAATGATCTTGAAATCCAAAACTATTGTCCTAGTTCCATTATATATGATGAATTATATTTTACATTAGATAATCACAAATTTTTGGCTTTTTTATTCTTGTATTTTTCATAGCCATGTGCTCTCCACTCTTCATCAGAAGATGATGGTTATATTTCTCTTATATGTCCATATTTTCACCTATGTTCTCTTATGTGGAAACCCAGTAATGAGTTAATTCGGAGAACTGTTATGTTTCCTAATTTAATTTTTAAAATTAATTATTTATATTAATTTTTTATGATTTGGGTTTCTATGAAATAAAATTTCAAGTAATAAACCATTTATAACCCCGACGAATTTCGAGGGCGAAATTCATTTTAAGGGGGGTAAAATGTAACACCATGAGATTTTATAAGATATATTCTTATTAATTTATTTCATATATTCTATTGTACACTACAAAAAAATTAGCTTGTTCTATATGAAACAATAAAGGATTCTTCCACTACACACAATCCTTACTTGGATTGTATTACACGCAATCACGACCTTCCTCAATAGTGTGTGTTGTACGCAATACCGGGTTTCACTAAACAATGATATATGGTTATAATATTATTATGGACTATCCATTATGAATATTATTAACTAAATTTTGAATTTTATAACATTATTATTTATCTTACAAATTTTCTATAAACATGGTATGTGAACAAAATAAAATTTTCTGGTAAAATAAGCATTTTCCAAAAAAATGATGTTTTGCCGCCTTTTGATGGAACACCCACTTTAAATATATTTTTTGATAGGTTTATAATTTCTATTTGAAAAAAAAAATTATTCTTTAGAGTCAGGATATAAAAATTTAGTTTGGATAATTTTTTCATATTATTCTGATAACTTTCATATTTTAATGAATAGTAAAAACATGCTATATTTTAATTAAAAACAACTTTTTTCAACGTTATAATTTATATGGATAAATTATAATATTTAATGGTATTAAAGTATAAATATAATATATTTTTACCATTTAATATAATTTATGTAATTACCATTAATTTTACAGTAAATTCATATGTAAAAACATTTCAATCTTTGGCAATGTTTTAACTTTTAAAATCTTTTTTCTTAACAACAGGATTGATTTTAAATTAATTAATACAAATTTTGTGTTTTGAATTTTGAAAAATGGATTCCATATTTGAATTCAGTGGTTCCAAATTATGCTAATAGGTTACTTTTATTTTTTTTATATTATGAATAGTAACTATGGTAATTTTTATTTAGTGTAGTTAAAGGTAAATCAGGTAATTAAGGGTAAAAATAAGATTATAAAATTACGCTAACACCTGAAAAAATTCTATTGGATGACTAAAAGTCGACCCATATCACTAAAGGGTCAGAATAGATTCATTTTCTGGACTTTTGAAAAAGAAAATAATTTAATTATTATTAAAACCAAAGAAAGTGACAGTATGTCACTCGCTTAATTATTATAAGTATAATAATTTTAATTTAGTGATAAACTTCATGAAACATAGAACAAGAATAGTGTACAAAAATATAATAAAATTATCTATATCATGTGAATTTATTTATAATTTTTAGGGATTATATATTTATTATTAAAGGTGACACAATAGTGATGTTGAAATTATTTTATTGATTGAAATATCAAATAAATGGAATTAAAAATATTAAAATAAATATTTTATGAACTATTTAATATACTCCACGAATTTTGTAGAAACATATGTCATTTTAATAATCTATTAAATATTTTAGTTCGACCATATCTTATGTGTGGAATTTATTTAAATTCAAATAAATGAATAGTGTAAAAATTGACACAATTGTTATTTTAAAAAAATAACATGATATAAAATTGTTTAAAAATCACAAAAATATTTAAAAATTATAAATTAAAATTTATATGGTCAAAAAGGTCATATATTATCCAATTTTGGATAATTCAAAACAGATGATTAATTATATATAACAATTTAAAATTTACAATCTTATTACTATAAATAAAATTAAATAGATTAAAAAGGATAAATCCATTTGATATGGTTTAAAATAAAGTTCCAACATGTCTAAATTTTATTGTTTGATGATATTAAAATCCTATCTCATCTAATTATCGAATATGAAGCATTTTTAGAGGTTCTTAATTGGGGTTTTATTTATTATAAATTATTATTTTTGAGGATTCCAATGGTGCCCCTTGCCTCCCTTATAAAAGGGCACCTCCTACCTCTTCTCTTTACATATCCTTCAGCCTTCAATCTCAGCCAACCCATGGCCATTTAACTTCTCATATTCCCTAGAAAAATTTTGGTTGTTTTGGTCTCCCCAAAAGACTAACTCTATTGCCTAAGAGGAAGCGTAAAAGGGGTGCATCAAAAAGAGGTAATCTCTTCTACCAATTATTTCATTTTTCTTTCTTCTTCAAATTATTTTTCTTTATTTCTTTCATCATAAATTAATAACATCAGTATCACTCATATACTGATATGTTATTATAAATATGAAACAATACTATTTCACCTTCTATCCATTATATAAAAAATGAAATCACCGCGCGTGCGTACGTACGGAATACCCTCTTCACATCGTGGTGTAATTTATTTTTCCACCACCACCTTACATGGATGGTTATAATGGTTTAAAGAATAACTACATATAGTTATTAAAACATCATACTGAATCTGATATATTATATGATCCACTCTAATTCAATTCAACAATTATGGGAACAATATCATCGCTCCTGCGTACGTACGGATTACTGTCTCCACGACGCGATAAGATTCATTCTCCATGTTAACCACTCAAGAATGATTATAATGTATATATATAATGAATAATTATGAAATTAATGACATGATAAAGATACTGGATTTATGTATATATATTTATGTCATCTACTTACTTCCATTCATGTCAATAAGGAAAAGAAAATAGAGTTCATGCGTATGTACGGCCTACCGTCTTTATAAACGGTGTATTTCATTTCATTTATATATCTATTATATATATATAATGAATATATATGATATATAAATCAGAATTTACATTCTGGAAGTAATTAAATCATGATATAAGTAATAATAATATCAATAACAACAATTCCAAACATGTATGATAAATAAAACGATTTTACCCCAAATGCTACTTGAACATGGAACATACTAAAGAACGGGTAATATAATGTCATAATTTAACCATATATGAAATCATAACAATTAATATGATTTTGTAATAAGTAAATTAAATTATTTAAATCATTATATAGGAGATTCATTTTTGTACGAAGCATATCGGACCTAAGGTAAGGGGTAACTTTTCCAATCTTTTTTTTATCCGAGATTGTTTATTCGTAAGTATTTAATGGGGTTATATTTATCATCCATGTCCCTATTTTCTAAAAATGGTTTCATTTATGTTTAAATTCATTTTACACATTTTTTATTTTTACTTCATGGTATTTAAGGAATCTTTTTTTGTTTACCATACGAGGTTCTTTTTTACGTTTCCAGCAAAAGTACGAGAAGAATGTTTTGTTTTTTATATTATACGACATGAATGAATTTTTACTATTTTATAACACCTTATTTTCATGAATCATACTCTATAATATTTCATTATTATTTTAAACAGAATCATTTTCTTTTAAAATTTCATGGTATTTTGTGATCAAAAAATGATTTTGAAGAAGAAAGGATATTTTCTTTAAGAATTCATTTCAAGTGTTTTGTCAAAACCATTTTCCATATAAGATGATATTATTTAGAATGATTTTGTTTCAAGAATAATGTATCTATTATTTACATTTTTTGATTATTATTATGATTAAATTATATCAATTTATTTTATATGGATTTTGTGATGATGGGATGATGCTTATGAAACCCATTTTATTTGTTGGGTTATTATGAATGATGTATATTTATTTTGTGGAACAAGAATGAATGATTTCATTATGAGATTCGTGGGACCGATATCTCCCTCCAATGAATTGGATAAATATTTATAACTAATGAGATAGACATGGATTGAATGAAAAGTTAATCCAGTTCAGTAATACAGGACTGGAATGAGGAGTGAACTTTGTTCAATAATGGACTTCGTCCGCTAAGATGGTTTTGGCAGCAATTCCTCGGCTATTATGGAAATCATATCATGTGCTTAATGGTTTTCAACAATTACATGTTTTCTTCCCAGGCTATTTTATCAATATTATTGTTCCATTGTGATATATGCCTTACATACTTACAAGATTTATGTCTTTTATCATGATTTTGTTGTTTAGATTTTATGTTCAAGTAATTTCATTCAGATGTTTATGGATTGTTTTATATTCTATATGTTTACCCTTACTGAGAATTTGATCTCACCATTTTTATGTTTTCTTTTCCCCAGGATATAAAGAAAGGTTTTAGGTAAGAAAAAAAGGGGAAGATATTTATGGGAGATGTTGAAGATCATTCAACATGATTAGAAGATTATGTTCCACGATTCCAAAGACACTAAACTATTACGGTCCTTTGGTGTATATTTTTTTATGTATTAGATACTCTGAAAAAGTAATGTAATGTCTATGTACACCACGCTTTGGGTCTCTACAGTTTCCATCCAGCTTTCACTTGTTGACAAACAATACATCTTGGCACAAAATCAGCAATTCTCCCTCTTCATGTTGTCCCACCAAAAAGTTTCCTTCAAAAATCTAGACATTTTGGTTCTCCCAGGGTGTATAGAAAAATAGGAGCTATGAGCATCATCTGAAAATTCACTTTTTAGATCAGGTATATCGAGAACACAAAGTCTCTTCCCAAATTTCAAAATTCCATCTTCATACAAAAAGTCAGTCAATCTCCCATCATTCGCATCTTTAATCTTCTTTTGAAATTATTCATCATTGGTCTGAGAACACTCAATCCTTTCTAGTAAATATGGTTTGGCATCCATTTGAAAAAACATTGATGTTTCACCTTCCATGGTTATTCCCATGTCCATATTCACTAGATCCATGAAAATTGGATCCCTTTCAATTCTCATATTGTTCAGAACTCCAGGATCTTTTCTGCTCAAAGCATCTGGCACCTTATTTGCCTTCCCCAGGTGGTACTGTATCATGAAATATTAATCCTTGAGTAATTCAAGCCATATCCTTTTCCTCATGTTGAGTTCATTTTGTGAGAAAATATACTTTACACTCTTTTGATTAGTATAAATCTAACAATTTTCACCATAGAGGTTGTGGCTCCGTATCTTCAAAGCAAAGATCACAAATGCTAACTCAAGATCATGAGTAGGATAGTTTTTCTCATGAATTTTCAACTGTCGTGATGCATAGGAAAAAAACACTATCATTCTGCATAAGGACACAACCAAGTACTTTATTCGATGCATGACTATAAATAATGAACCCATCATTACCTGATGGTAGAGTCAATATAGGATTATTTACAAATCTTCTCTTCAGTTCATTGAATCATTCTTCACACTCTTTTTTCCAATCAAATTTAACCTATTTACATGTGATCTTTGTTTATGGGTTAGCCAATCAGGAAAAATAATGGATGAAAAGTCTAGAATATCCTGTTAAACGAATAAAACTGTGTACCACAGTTATACTCATCGGTGCAGGCCATTCCTAGATATCCATGGTCTTAGAAGGATCAATAGAGATTCTATATTTAGAGTCAATATGGCCATGAAAAGAAATCTGTTGAATCCAAAATTCACACTTGCTAAACTTCTCATATAATTCATGTCTTCTCACAGTCTTCAGGATAATTCTCAAGTGATTTTCATGATCATCGTAACTTTTGGAGTATATCAAGATATCATTAATAAATTCCACCAAAAATTCATCTAGATATTCTATGAAAACTCTATTCATTAGATCCATGAATACAGAGTGTGCCTTAGTCAATCAAAAAGGCATTACAGTAAATTTTTAATGCCTGTACCTGGTTCGAAATGCTTTCTTCGGAATGTCTTCCATCATCACACACAACTGATGATATCCATATCAAAGGTCAATCTTTGAAAAGTATAGATCTTCATGAAGTTGGTCAAATAAATCATCAATGTGAGGTAGGGGATACTTGTTCTTTATTGCTATAGCATTGATCTCCTTGTAGTCGATACATAACCTCATAAGTCCATCTTTCTTTTTAACAAAAAGAACAGGGGCTCCCCATGGAGAAACACTAGGGAGAATAAATCCCTTATTAATCAATTCCTCTAGTTGTTTAATTAGTTCAACTAATTCCATAGTGGCCATTCTATAAGGGTTCTTAGATATATACCCTGATCCATGAATTAAATCAATGGAAAACTCAACATTTCGTTCTAGAGGATTTCCAGGTACATCTTTTGGAAACACAAATTCATATTCTTTCACAATAGGTACATCCACTATTTGAACATTACTTTCTCCACCCACAATCATTTCATTCTCTTCCACCCCAATAATTGAATTTAGTTGAGCTACTAGTGGTGGATCTAGGTAAGAATTAGGTGGTGGTGACTCTGCTCTAATGATAAGGTGTTCCTTATCATCATCATCAAAAATAGTAACCTCATTCTTATTTCAATAAATTTTTGCATCATGGTCCAAAAGTCAATCCATACCGAGGATTATATCAAATTCAATCATAGGTATGACGATGAGATTAGCAGATTAAGAAAATTTATGTGCTCTAATGGGGACTGATTAACAAAACATTATTGCAATGATACATCCCATAAGAGTTTTAACTGAAAACCCCATTGTTAAATCAAATTGGAAATAACTAATTTTCGTAGAAAACTGGGATGATATGAAATAATGCGATGATCTATAATCAAATAATTCAATTTTTAAACATGAGGTAACCATTAAATTACCTGCCACCAGCATCTTCCTTCTCCACCTTGTAATCACGAGCTTGGTGGCCTTTTTCACCACACATGTAATAGAATTCCATTCCTTTTAAGCAAGTAACGGGGTGTTTATTCCCTCATTTACTATAGGAGGGATATTCATATTTTCCCTTCTTCCCCTTATTTTCATTCCCAGAGTGATCAGCAGATATCTTCTTCTCATGTTTATCATTAAAGTCACAAGAATTAGAGAATTATTTTTCTGTCTTGATAGCACATGAGACAATATCTTCATACAAAGAGAATGTTTATGAGAGTGATGCTTGACGGAGAAATGGTTTTAACCCACAAAAAAATCAATCATACTTCTTAGGTTACGTATATATTCTATAGCATACCTTGCTAACCTTGTAATGTTAGCCTCATACATTGTGACACTCTCATCCTCCTTTTGTCTCAGAATCAAAAATTGTCTTTCCATACTTTCTCGATGGTCACGAGGAAAAAATTTTCTAAGAAATGTTCATTGAACTCCCTAAATTCCATATTTGATACTTCCTTGTCATCATTTGTGTTTTCAACCAAGGACCACCATTGATCAACATCTACAGTGAGGCGGTAAACAGCCATGATAACTCTTTCCCTTTCACTACTCCACAAAGCCTAACATATTTTCTCTACGGAATTTATCCATTTCTTAGCTACTAAGGGATTTTTACTCCCATTGGATATTGGTGATTGTTTCCTCATGAAGCGATCTAGCATTGATCCTCCGTGCTGTGGATCAGGGTGCTCCATACGGGTGATGTTTTTATTCATAACCAGAGTGAGTTTTTCCATTATGGTGATTAGTTGTTCAGCACCAGTTGCATCACCAGCTCCACTATAATTATCTTGAGCAGGAGGGCAATCCCTACATGGAGTGCATGCATTGATACAGTTTCCATTTCTTCTAATAGGCGCCAATTATTTACAATGGCATAAACTAGATCAGTTTATGAATCAAAATAAATAATTCCATACTTGTAAAACACATAACATAAATTAAACTATTTATGTATATAATCCATAATCATAAAAATATTTTCTTTGAGGAAGTATATACATAAACCCTTAATAATTGTTTTCATTGAATATGTGAATTATCATAAGCATATCACTTGGGATTTTCATAACCAAGAGTGCATCAAGGCCCGTTGTCATGCACCAGTTCCCGTTTGAGTCTAGCTCAAAGTGGTGTTTTCAGGTTTTAGCCCTAGGTACATATGTTCCAGAGCCGCCTCTACCTGCTCGTATCCAGACAGGGATGTATTGCTCAAAAAACTCAAAAAATATCTACAATACCAAAATTCTAGGAAGTTCATCTGTACTAATCCTCAAAGTCTATTATAGGTCTATGTGCTCTAATCAGAGTTTATCTAAATCTAGCTTCCATGGATTCTACTAAACTTTTTATGATACCAACTATAACGCCCCAAACCCAGTTTCCCAGAGTCGGTGCATTATTACATAACATTGGCATGATCACAAAAGATCAAGTCTCGATAGACCGATTAGTTTAGTAGTATTGGAAATAGTAGATATATTCATAAGTCTTAAATTACATCATAAAGAAAAAAAACTACAACAACATCTTGTCTTCATATCCTCTCATACTATTCCCGTAGGTCATTCATAAATTACTTCTTCACATCCTGGGAAAAATAAAACATTCAAAGGGGTGAGATCAGATGCTCAGTAAGGATAACAATATAGCGGACACTTTTATAAATAAGTACAAAATTTTAAGGAAATGTATAAATAAAACAAAATCTTTTTAAACATGAACATAATAATTATATTGAAAATATAAAATGAAATAATGCCATTTACTTATTCACATAGATATTCTACTAGTCGAATAATCACATGCAATATCAATAACCTCTTTCATAATGATGGAATACATAATTCCAGAATATCATAACCACCTAGCCAAGGCCTCATGCATAGAATAGAAATAAGATTTTGTCAAGGCCTTATGACAAGACACTAGTTTGTCTCATGATACATAATGATGAATTGAGGAGCTATAGCGGGCTCCACCCATCACTTATTATGTCTGATGCATTCTTCATATGAACATGTTTAAACATAACATAAATATTCGTATTAAAACTAGCATACAAAATGTCAATAATTTCTCCATAAACCATGAATGGTATAAAAATAAAACATCCCCAGTAAAACATATCACAAAAACCTTCAATACAATATCGATGTTTTGTATCACAATAAATCAACTTCAAATAAGCTTAAAATCCATCCAAGGTTGTTGATATATATGAAATCAAAACTATTTGAGAGAGATATATCTTTTTTTGAAGTCATTTAAAAGTCACATAATTATAAAATAAAACATTTAATTTGTAAATTTTCTTATAAGAATGCAAGGGAAGCTTCGTCGATTATAAAATTGTTGATAATAGTCACACCTGCCGTATAATTTAAAAAAGACATTCTTTCCTTAATTATGTCAAAATGGTTAAAAAGGACCATGTTTGGAAAACGACACAACGATTCCTTTATAAACATCTTAATAAAATGTCAAAAAATGGAATAAATAACATTATACCATAGACTTTAAAATCTTAAGAATGATTTGAAGTACATTTTTAGGAAACCTAGATTTGGATCATAAGGAGGTCCTAGTAGATAATTACGTATTTGAACCTCGGATAATTTAGAGATTGTGAAATAAACACTTACCTTGTAATTTTACTTAGTAGATGGTATGTTAACCTCCTGTATAATAGTAAAAAAATGTTATCAAATTATACAAGAACCATATACATAATATTGATATCATATATTATCTTCTAATAATGCTTTGTTAATAATATTTTAGTATTATCGTCGTTTCGGGTGTTAACATACTCATTTTATTTTTTTTGTTTTGTTACATAAGACAAGTTTTTTATGGATAGATTTTATATTATTCATATCAAAAATGATATAATGTTCATAAACACTAATTTTAATCATCAAATGATAAGTAGTCTTGAATGGATACGATGGGGAATGAATCTCATCGCGTTCATGGAGATGGTAGTCCGTACGTACGCACATGGGACAATATCATTATTTTGGTATTAAAATAATATATAAATGGATGTTATATCATATATACAAAATCGTTATCATTTTATATTTCTTATTTACAGGAATTACACATCATTATTATACCCATCCAAATAATAATATATTGAATGACAATTACACCACGACGTGGAGACGGTAAGCCGTACATATACATGAATGGTGACATGTCATTCAAAGGATGCATAGAATACTGAATATGGTTGTACCATATATATAATCACATCATATTATATAGAAGATACTGGAGTTATTATTTTAGAATGGAAATAACAATGAATGAAGAAGTGTATGAAGAAAGGAACTTGAAAGTGGGTGTTGAAAACTTTATCTCATCTTCGGGTTCTTCTTTATGATTTGATCAAAATTGCTCCTTATGTTGGATTTATGACTAATGGAAGGCCTCTAGGATGAAGGAAGGATATTTGTGAGGGTATTTGGGGAGATTTTGGCCGAGCCCAAAGGCTATGAAGGTGTGAAATTGATAGAAGGGGGAGTGCCCTTTTATAAGAGGGGTGAGTGGAACCTTTGGAAAAGCATGAAATGTTATTTTATAATAATTTCATATTCTGTTTAAATTGGCTCCAAAGTGGATTATTTAAATCTTATGGTGGGTATCTGTCGAAACACACTCAAACAATTGGTTTTAGATAGGTTTGGGTCACTTTATTAACCTTATCTTTTAGTTTTTACTCTTAATTAATTAGTTTGACACTTACCATGTCTCTTTGTATTTTTATATTATATAGTCAATAATATTACTATAAACATCTAAGAGACCCCCCAGTGGTCCATTAATGATACACATATCATCATATAAGTCTCTTGGCCGAACTATAGGTTTTTAGGAATAGAATATAAATTTATAATATAATATTTTTTTTTAAAACTCTTTAATGTTAATTTTTACACTATTAGGTATTTTGTTTTTGATAATTTCATAACAGCATTATTACATAGAAAAAAAATTTATATAAATAGTCCTAATATGTCATATTATCCTAGAAAATTAGTTTAATTCATAAAAAGTCTCAAATTAAATTTATTTTGGTATCATTGATATCAATTATTTTAATATTTCATTAATTAGGTAATTACTACATCACCATTGTGTTATAAATATATTAAATTATTTAGTGTCTAAAAATAATAAATAATAATTCATTATGTATAAAATCATTTTAACTTTCTAATGAATATTTATAATCGAATTTATCTTATGTATAACCCTATATTAAAAATGTTTTATTAATTAAACATTGATTTTAACTCTTTTAACTCTTCTTTGAATTAAATAATAATAAATGTACTAATCTAATCCAAGTGGACCTAAATGGTAATATTTTATTCCTAAATTTTTTTTTGGTCGAGATACACTTGTCCAATAGAATTAGGACATGTGTTAGTGAAATATTAATATCATTTTTACCCTTAATTACCCTATTTACTTTTAAATGTGGTTAATAAAAGTAAAACGTTACTATTAATAAATACTTATTTATATCTTATTGAACCAGATTTTACTCCATGCTAATAACCATGTCTCTCGGATTTTTTAAATTCCACTCAAAGAAGCGGTAAAATTATGATTTTTTAGAATTTCCAAATTCTCCTAGGAGGTGGGTAAAAGACGGTGAAAAGTTCAATAAAATTTTTATATATCTAAAATTATTATAAACTAACTCCAATTAATTACATTGAACATATAGAGGTATTATGTATCTATTTTGACCTTAATTATATTTAAGTAAATTAAATAATTATTTAAATAAAAAATCGGTTTTAAACTATAACTCAGTGTTTTTTCACTATTCATCCAAAATTGAATTTTTTCAGAAAAATAAAAAAAATTCACCCTAAGCTAATTTTGATATTATAAATCCAAAAATGAAGTCCATTTTAAAAGATAAAATTTATAAATGTTCAAAAAGTAGGTATTACTATAAGTACCCGACCCTAAACATTACATAATATTGAATTAAATGAATAATTCACATTGAGAATCCTTTCAGGTTTAGAGTTTTAGAGAATTAGGACATTACTATTACATCTCAAAAGATTACAACGTAGGCATATCTACACAATTTCAATTTTTTCATAAAATAAAAACTCTAAAAAAGAGTCATTTAGATAACATGACATTTCCTTGATCCCATCCTTGACCATATTCATCTTTAAGTCATGTGAAAACATTTCAAAACATGGGATGAGCGTAAAAAGTTCAGTAAGGGTTATAAAACAAATAATGAATTGGTTTTTTCATAAACACATACAAAACATTAATTTTTTACATACCTCGTGAAATAATAAGGTTTATAAAATACACATAGAAAACATAAATCATAAAGGTAACTTGTGGAATTTATATCATACTTACATTGTAGCTATCACATCTACATAGGGAGTTACTTTGGAATACCCATCATAGTATATTCCCTAAATCTATTAGAAAAAACATTCACATTTACCTCTGTCATGTTACCCAATGCATTGGAGAGCTATCTCTATAAGGCCCCAGCCTTAAAACTTACTTAATCTTGAGTTATTACAAGATTACACATTGGGGATCTTTTCGAGATTAGAGTTTTAGAGAATTAGATCATAAAACATTCATTACCTTCCACATATAAACAAAGTGGTTATATAAAGATAGTATTATTCATTCCCATCAATGGAAACATATTTAAAATAAACATGGATTCTTTCTTGACACTTCCTTGACACTATCATCATATCATGTACCTTTCCCTTGACCTATGAAAAACATTTCAAAAAAACATGGGAAGAGCATAAAAAGCTCAGTAAGGGATATAAAAATATGGAAAGGAAACACGGGTACATATATACATAAGGATGATATCATACTTTACCCATAAAACATATGCACATTAACATACCTCGTCAAATCATGAATAAATCATAGAAATCATAAGAAATAATGGTAACTTGAGGCATTCATAACATTCTTACGTAGGGAGTAACCCTCTTGGTTACGTTTTGAATACCCATCACAATATATTCCCTAAATCTCTTCAGAGAAACCTTAACGTTTCACTCCTTCGCGTTACCCAATTCATTGGAGAGCTATATCGGGCTCACCCGCCCTTAGTCTATCACAGAACCACCCGTCTTCATAATAATGCCCAAGAACCTCATATAATCATATCATATAAAACATGCATAATGGAAACATAACATTCCCACCTTTCAATCACAAGATATCAATACATCAAATTGATATAAAAACATTATGAAAACCATTTTCGATACCAAAATAAAAGAAAAGTAAAACATGGTATTTATTTTTCTTTTAAAAAAAAGGTATGGCTTATAGAGGAAGCCGAAACTCAAATAATGGTCAAGGCGGCGGAGAAGTCTTTGTCGCCGCATACGTACGACAAAAACATTCCTTTTTTTCTTTTAGTAAACGGTTCGTATAGAAATGATTCCTTTTGAATAAACGTAAAAAGTCAAAGGGGTTTATACACCGTATAAAAGAAGGATGTGTATAAAACAAAATATGCCTCAATGAAAGGAGATTGAGACGAAGTCCCATACCTCGTATCCGACTAGACCCGACCGTTCTTTAATCTCCTGAATAATAAACTTGAGTTAATTTATACTTGCTTAATAACCTTTTTCAAGTTCATTATTCCTTTTATACCATGTTATGAACATCATATAATCATTTAAGTTAATAATGTTTATTTTGTCGGTATTTGGTTTTTATGTCAAAAATAGACTTCTTACACTTACATGTTGTTAATTGGGTCAAAGGTTCATTATATCCAGAATGATATTAATTATTTGTATAACATATATATCATATATATTCATCATATACATGTATTTATAATATTACATCACATTTAGAGGTAAGAAATGAAATGCACCATTCATGGAGACGGTAAGCCGTACGTACGCATGAAAGCTACTTCCATTTCTATTTCGTATTTTCTGGAATGAAATCATAATTAAATAAGATTATACTATAATTCCAGTATAATAACATATATAATATCATTAACTTTATCCTTTACACATCCCACATATGGTATTAACGAATCAAATCACTTTCAGGGGGCGGTAGTCCGCACTTCCTAAAATGAAGATATCGTGTTTACCCATAATGGAAACAATAATGGTATGCCATAAATGAGAAATACAGAAGCATAAGGAAAGAATAAACATATTATATATCATATATAAAAATAGTGACATCATAATGGCCACCTTTGAAGGTGTTAAATGAGTATTGAACAATCATCGTTTCGGGAGGCAGAATTTCGCCATCCACAGAAACCGTATGTTCTTTAACCATTTGATGTAGTTGTGTGATAGTGTAGCTCTAATAAATCTTATAACAACATCCTAGTATATTTAATATACTGTTTTTGTTACAAAGAAATTAAATAAAAAGAGTTTAGGGGGTTGGAGAAGCAAAATAAAACAAATGAACATGAGAGAATGAATTACCTTTAAAAGTGTAACTCCTTTTGATTTGAGCCTAAAGGCTTCCTTTGAAAGGATTCTTCCCAAAGGGAATCCTCTAGGAGGAGGAGAGGGAGGTGGAGAGAGTAAATGGGCAGGTGATGGTCGAGCCAAAGGCTCGAGGAGTGTGTGAAATGAGGTAGAGGTGGGGGCCTTTTATAAGAGGAGAGAAGGGGCACTTTTGGAAATCATGAAACTATTATTTTATTTTCAAAAGTGTTTCGAATTTCTAAGGTCACAAATTGATATAATTCGAAGATAAAATGATATGGCTTTAAAATATTCCCATCCAATAGTTTTTTGACAAGTGTAGTTCTTAGATTTTATATTATCGTTTCATTTTATTTAAACTGTTCATTAATGAGGTCATTGTTGCAACATCATGATGTCATAGTTAAATTAATTTATTTAATGTATAAAAATTATAAAACAAATACTATGATGTAGGAAATCGTTTTATATTTCTAATGAATATTTATAGACAATAATATGATTAGTATAACCCCTTATAAATTTTTTTTTAGTAAAATAATTTATGTTAGTGTCATTTTCACCTTTATTTAAAAAAAGGCATTAAAGTCATTATCTCACCCAAGTGGCTCCATGTGGTCCCCTAAATCGACCCATGGGTTGTCTTGGTCGGCCATGACACAACCAATAGGGTTAGGACATGTGTCAAGCTCATCTCATTTTATTAAAGCATTATTTTTACCTTAAACTACACTAATTATCTCTCATCGCGATTAATGAAAAAAAGTTACTATTCACCAAAAAATTATTTTCATCCCATTGAACCACATTTTACATACTAATGACAACCATGTATGTCGGATTTTCAAAATTCAATACACATTAGTGGTAAACTTTCATTTAACTGAAAAATCAGTTTTCTTGATTACCACTTAGTGGTTTCACTATTCATCAAAAATTGATGTTTTTTAGAAAATTACCAAAAATTCACCGTAAGCTATATTTGATATTCTGAATTCAAAAATGAAGTCTTTTTTACAAAATTAAAAACATATAAGTCACATTAATTAATTTAATAATTAATTCCCGCTGTCAGAGAAAATAGCGTGTTTTTATAAAACAATAAGTATCAAAAGATTGACACCAGTTTATGTCTAATTTCAAAGTGAAATTGATTCCAATGACCACCATTGGATTAAATGGTAAAAATATATTCAGATAAAACATTAAGACCAATTCAAAAGATAATCTAATCATATAAATAAATTTTATTAAGAAGCCGTTTTGATGTCAAATGTAGTATTTTTCACTATTCATTAAAAAATGAACATTGTAAGAAAAATACCAAAAATTTATCCAATGTAAATTTCAATGTCCCAATCATAATTTATATGTTTTTTTGACAAATATTGATTATAAAATTGTCAAAATATAGATTCAAAAATGGTTTTACATCAAAAGGTAATAAAACAATCTTTTAAAAATATTAGTGTATTCCATGCTTAAGATTGGATTTATTTTCATTTTAAGCCTCTAAAACACTATCTAATTCATTAATAGACATAGATAAAAATATATATTATTAATTACTTTCTTGGGATGTAACATCCTTCCCCCCTTTAGAAAATTGCGTCCCCGCAATTTATTTACTTATCAAATAAATGGGGGTACTTATCCCTCATTGCATTTTCAGATTCCCAAGTTGCCTCTTCCATCATGTGGTTTTTCCACAAAACCTTTACCTGGTGAATCACCTTATTCCATAACACTTTCTCCCTGTGGTCAAGAATATGGACCGGTTTCTCCTCATAAGATAGGTTCTCTTCCAACTGAACTACCTCAGGACTCAAAACATGAGATGGATCTGGCATATACTTTCTCAACATCGAAACATGAAAAACATTGTGTACCTGAGATAAACTCGGAGGTAATGCCACCCAGTATGCAACTGATCCAACTCTCTCCAGAATTTCATATGGTCCCATGAACCTTGGAATTAACTTTCCTTTCTTACCAAATCGCATAATACTTTTCCAAGGAGAAAGCTCGAGAAAAACATGATCACCTACCTCAAAAGAGAGATCCTTCCTCCTGTTGTCCGCATAACTCTTCTACCTGCTCTGAGCTGTTATCATGTGCTTCAGAATCAGCTGAACTTTTTCTACCAACTCTTCTACCAATTCTAGTCCCATCAACTTCATTTCACCCACTTCATCCCAGAAATATGGAGTTTGACACCACTTCCCATATAATGCTGGAAATGGTGCCATCTGTAAACTGGAATGAAAACTGTTATTATATGAAAATTCAACCAAAGAAAGAAGTTGGTACCAACTTCCCTTATAATCCATAGAGAAAGAATGTAGAATATCCTCCAAGTTCTGAATAGTTCGTTCTGACTGCCTATCTGATTGATGATGAAAAGTTGTACTAAAATTTAATTCAGTACCCAACGACTTCTGAAGGCTTTCCAAAAGTTAGAAGTGAACCTAGGATCACGATCAGATACAATGGAGAGAGGAACTCCATGTAACTTGACTATCTCTTTAAGATACAAACGGGAAAGTTGATCAAGAGAGAAAGTATCTCGTATAGCGAGGAAATGAGCAGATTTGGTCAAGCAATCAACAATAACCCAGATTGCATTATTACCTCAAGATGTCTTCGGTAATCCAACAACAAAGTCCATGGATATATTCTCCCATTTCCACTCTGGCACTGGTAAAGGCTGAAGCATCCCTTTCGGTAATTGCCACTCTGCTTTAACCTATTGTCATGTCAAACACTTCATAGTAAAATCAGCAATATCTCTTTTCATTCCATCCCACCAGTAATACTCCCGAAGATCTCTGTACATCTTTGTACTGCTAGGATGAACTGAAAACGGAGAACTATGAGATTCACATAACAACTCTCTCTTCAACTGTGAATCACAAGACACACACAATCTCTTACCAAATCTCAAAACACATTCATTATAAATGTTGAATTCAGGCAACTTACCTTTCTGAACCAGCTCTACCTTTTTCTCCAACTCACTGTCTTGCTTCTGTGCTTGCTTGATTCTATCTGATAGAGATGATCTCACTGATACCTGAAACAAAATAGAAGAACATCCTGCACCAACAAATTCTATGCCAATGTTCATCAAATCCTTAACCAGAGGATCACGTTCCCAACGCAACATTGCTAATGAAGCATTACTTTTTCGACTCAAGGCATCAGCCACTTTATTTGCTTTTCCCGGATGGTAATGAATTGTACAATCATAATCTTTGATTAATTCTAGCCATCTCCTTTGTCTCATGTTCAATTCGTTCTGAGTGAATATATACTTTAAACTTTTGTGATCGGTATATATTTCACACTTTACTCCATACAAATGATGCCTCCAAATTTTTAATGCAAAAACAACAGTAGCTAATTCCAAATCATGTGTAGGGTAATTTACCTCATGAGTTTTCAACTGTCATGAAGCATAAGAAATTACCTGATCATTCTTCATTAGGACGCAATGAAGTCCTTTCAATGAAACATCACTGTATATAACAAACTCACCATTCCTTGAAGGTAGTGCCAAAACTGGAGCATTCAATAATCTTCTTTTCAATTCCTGAAAACAATCATCACAAACTTATCCAAGAACTCATGGAAAACTCTATTCATTAAATCCATGAATACAGCAGGTTCATTGGTTAGCCCAAAAGGCATTACTATAAATTCATAATGGACATATCTTGTACGGAACGCGGTCTTCGGAACGTCTGCTTCCATTACCTTCAGCTGATGGTACCCTGATCTCAAGTCAATCTTTGAAAAATACTCAGCTCCCTGGAGCTGATACAACTTCATTTGATGGCCCGACGTCTGCCGAAGTAGTTGAAAAAGATTTCACCACCCCTTTCTGCTTATAGTCTATCTACTTCCAATCACTCAAGCTCTTTGTCGGACACTCGTTTGCATTGTGACCCATCTCATTGCACTTAAAATATTTCACTAACTGTAAATCAAATTTGGTCTTACCATCACCCTGATCTTTTTCAGTGCAATCACGAGCCTTATGTCCCATCTTACCACATCTGTAGCACTTTCCAGAATTCAGCAGACATTCCCCAGCATGCCTTTTGCCACATTTATCACAAACTGGAAACTTAGTTTTCTTACCATCAGACTTTTTTGAAGAATTCTTACCTTTCTCCTGCCACCTCGGTCTCTTCTTCTGTTGGTTGTTATAGAACACTTGATCATCGGCAAACTCCATTTCCACCTTCTCAGCACATCTAACAAGCTTTTCATAACTTTTAAACTCACGAGAAGCTAATTACCTTCGATATTTTGGCTTTAATCTTGAGTAAAAACGATTGATTTTACTATCAAGGTCTCGGATATAATTTGGAGCATACCTTGCCAATCGAGTGAACCTTTCATCATAGGTATCCACTGAGTCTTCCTCTTGCCTCAATTCCAAGAATTGATCTTCCATCCTAAGTTGAACAGCATTAGGAAAATACTTCTCAAGAAACATACATTTGAATTCATCCCAGTCAAGAGCATCAATCTCATCGGCGTCCCTGATATTTTTAACCATAGACCACCACTGATCTGCCTCACCCTCCAAACGGTAACTTGCAGGACTAACCTTTTGATTGTCTGAACACCCCATGACATCGAAAATCTTCTCTAGTTCTTTAATCCACCCTTCAGCTAGCACAGGGTCAGATGATCCTCTGAATGATGGGGGATGTTGCCTCATGAAATATTCCACTACTGACATGTTCCTCTGCGGTTGGTCTGGCTGATCTCGTGCATGGATACCACCACCATTTATCGCTTGAGTCAAATGTGCCATTACTGCAAAAAAACTGTTCAGTTCCAATTCCGACCATTCCGGGATGCTGATTCGGAAGGTTATTTCCTTCTGTATGCCTTCCTAGCACGACTTCCATGTTTCCTCTACGGAAAACCATTCTGAACAAACATGTGTTAGATGAAGCAACATGGTAATCTTCAAATGCTATATCATTTCAAAAAAAAATTGGATAATCATTTAATATAATTCTAACTCCTGAAGTTATCTAAACCGACCTTTGATACCAACTATAAGGCCCCAGCCTTAAAACTTACTTAATATTGAGTTATTACAAGATTACACATTGAGGATCTTTTCGGGTTTAGAGTTTTAGAGAATTAGATCATAAAACATGCATTACATTCCACATATAAACAAAGTGGTTACATAAAGATAGTATTCTTCATTCCCATCAATGGAAACATATTTAAAATAAACATGGATTCTTTCATGACACTTCTTTGACACTATCATCATATCATGTACCTTTCCCTTGACATGTGAAAAACATTTCAGAAAAACTTGGGATGAGCATAAAAAGCTCAGTAAGGGATATAAAAATATAGAAAGGAAACATGGGTACATATATACATAAGGATGAGATCATACTTTACCCATAAAACATAAGCACTTTAACATACCTCATCAAATCATGAATAAATCATAGAAATCATATGACATAAAGGTAACTTGAGGCATTCATAACATTCTTACGTAGGGAGTAACCCTCTTGGTTATATTTGGAATACCCATCATAGTATATTCCCTAAATCTCTTCAGAGAAACCTTAATGTTTCACTCCTTCGCGTTACCTAATGCATTGAGGAGCAATATCGGGATCACCCGCCCTTAGTCTATCACGGAACCACCCATCTTCATAAAAATTCCCAAGAACCTCACACAATCATATCACATAAAACATGCATAAAGGAAACATAACATTCCCACCTTTCAATCACAATATATCAATACATCACATTGATATAAAAACAATATGAAAACCATTTTCGATACCAAAATAAAATAAAATTAAAACATGGTATTTATTTTTCTTTTAAAAAGAAGGTATGGCCTGTAGAGGAAGCCGAAACTCAAATAATGGTCAAAGCGGCGGAGAAGTCGTTGTCGCCGCAAACGTACGACAAAAACATTCCCTTTTGTCATTTAGTAAATGATTCGTATAAAAAAGATTCCTTTTGAATAAACGTAAAAAGTCAAAGGGGTTTATACACTGTATAAAAGAAGGTTGCGTATAAAACAAAATATGCCTCAATGAAAGGAGATTGAGACGAAGTCCCATACCTCGTATCCGACTTGACCCGACCGTTCTTTAATCTCCTGAATAATCAACTTGATTTAATTTCTACTTGCTTAAGAACCTTTTTCAATTTAATTATTCCTTTTGTACCATGTTATGAACATCATGTAACCATTTAAGTTAATAATGTTCATTTTGTCGGTATTTGGTTCTTAAGTCAAAAATAGACTTCTTACACTTACATGTTATTAATTGGGTCAAAGTTTCGTTATATCCAGAATGATATTAATGATTTGGATAACATATATATCATATATATTCATCATATACATGTATTTATAATATTACATCACATTTAGAGGTATGAAATGAAATGCACCATTCATGGAGACGGTAAGTCGTACGTACGCATGAACACTACATCCATTTCTATTTCTTATTTTCTGGAATGGAATCATAATGATATAAGAGTATATTATAATTCCAATATAATAACATATATAATATCATTAACTTTATCCTTTACACATCCCACAAATGGTATTAATGAATCAAATCACTTTCAGGGGGCGGTAATCCGTACATCCTAAAATGAAGATATCGTGTTGACCCATAATGGAAACAATAATGGTATGACATAAATGAAAAATACAGAATCTTAAGGAAATGATAAACATATTATATATCATATATAAATATAGTGACATCATAATGGCCACCATTGAAGATGTTAAATGAGTATTGAACAATCATCGTTCCGGGAGGCAGAATTTCGCCATCCACGGAAATGTATGTTCTTTAACCATTTGATGTAGTTGTGTGAGAGTGTAGCTCTAATAAATCTTATAACAACATCCTAGTATATTTAAGATACTGGTGTTATTACAGAAGAAGTAAATAAAAAGAGTTTAGGGGGTTGGAGAAGCAAAATAAAACAAATGAACATGAGAGAATGAATTACCTTTAAAAGTGCAACTCCTTTTGATTTGAGCCTAAAGGCTTCCTTTGAAAGGATTATGCTGAAAGGGAATCCTATAGGATGTGTAGAGGTATGTGGAGAGAATAAATGTGCAGGGGATGGCTGAGAGAAAGGCTTGAGGTGTGTGTGAAATGAGGTAGAGGTGGGGGCCTTTTATAAGAGGAGAGAAGAGGCACTTTTGGAAATCCTGAAACTATTATTTTATTTTCAAAAGTGTTTCAAATTTCAAAGGTCCCACATTGATATAATTCGAAGATAAGATGATAAGGATTATAAATATTCCCATCCAATAGTTTTTGGACAAGTGTAGGTCTTAGATTTTATATTATCGTTTCAATTTATTTAAATTGTTCATTAATGAGGTCATTGTTGCATCATCATGATGTCATAATTAAATTAATTTATTTAATGTCTAAAAATTATAAAAAAACTACCATGATTTAGTAAATCTTTTTATCTTTCTATTAAATATTTATAGACAAAAATATGATTAGTATAACCCCTTATAAAAATTGTTTTAGTAAAACAATTTATGTTAGTGTCATTTTCACCTTTATTTAAAAAAAGGCATTAAAGTCATTATCTCACACAAGTGGCTCCATGGGGTCCCCTAAATCGACCCATGGGTTGTCTTGGTCGGCCATGACACAAAAAATAGGGTTAGGACAAATGTCAAGCTCATCTCATTTTATTAAAGAATTATTTTTACCTTACACTACACTAATTACATCTAATCGCGATTAATGAAAAAAAGTTACTATTCACCAAAAAATTATTTTCATCCCATTGAACCACATTGTACATAATAATGACAACCATGTATGTCGGATATTAAAAATTCAATACACATTAGTGGTAAACTTTCATTTAACTGAAAAATCAGTTTTCTTGATTACCACTTAGTGGTTTCACTATTCATCAAAAATTGAAGTTTTTCAGAAAATTACCAAAAATTTATCCTAAGCTATATTTGATATTCCGAATTCCAAAATGAAGTCCGTTTTAAAAAATTCAAAACATATAAGTCACATTAATTAATTTAATAATTAATTCCCGCTGTCAGAGCAAATAGCGTGTTTTTATAAAACAATAATATCAAAACACTGACACCAGTTTAAGTCTAATTTCAAAGTGAAATTGATTCCAATGACCACCATTGGATTAAATGGTAAAAATATATTCATATTACACATTAATACCATTTCAAAAGATAATCTAATCATATAAATAAATTAGATTAAGAAGCAGTTTTGATGTAAAATGCAGTATTTTTCACTATTCATTAAAAAATGAACATTGTCATAAAAACACCAAAAATTTATCCAATGTAAAATTCAATGTCCCAATAATAATGAATATGTTTATTTTGACAAATATATATTATAAAATTGTCAAAATATAGATTCAAAAATGGTTTTCCATCAAAAGGCAGTAAAACAATCTTTTAAAAATATTAGTGTATTCCATGCTTAAGATTTGAATTATTTTCATTTTAAGCCTCTAAAAAACTATATAATTAATTAATAGACATAGATAAAAATATCTATTATTAATTATTTACTTGGGATGTTACAATCTCGGGCTCACCCGCCCTAGGTTTATCACAGAACCACCTGTATACGTAAATAATTTCCAAGAACCATAACATGATCATAACACATATCATAAGCCTAAAGGTAAGATATCATTTCCACATTGCAATAATAAAATATCATTTCAAGATAGTGAAATAATAAATACATTTTCAAAATCATTTTCAATACCAAAATACATAAAATGAGTATATGGTATTTTTTTTTCCTTTTAAAAACATTCCGGCCTTTTTATAGAATCCAAAGATCATATAATACTCACGGTGACAGAAAGGTCATTGTCACTGCTTACATTAAAAAAACATTCCCTTTTTTCATTTAGTAAAATGATTTGTATAAAATTACTCCCTTTGAATTAAATTAAAATTCAAATGGGTTTATTTACCGTATGAAATAAAGTCGTGTATAAAACTAAAAATGCCTCAATGAAAAAAAATTGAGACGAAGTCCCTTACCTCGCATCCGAGTTGACTCTACCATTCGTTAATCTCTCTGAATAATAAAATAAAGACAATTTCTACTTGCTTAAAAACCTTTTTCAAGTTTATTTTTTCTTTTATATCACTTATTACCATGTTATAAACATTATTCAATCATTTAAGTTAATAACGTTCAATTTGTCGATATTTGGTACTTGAGTAAAAATGAAAACCTTATATTTACATGTTGTCCATGTGGTAAAAGGTTTATTATATCCAGATTTATATTCATGATTTGGATATCATATATATTATATATATCCAGATTATATATGTTTTTATAATAGTACATAACATTTAGAGGTAAGAAATGAAATGCACCGTTCATGGAGACGGTAAGACGTACGTACGTATGAACGCTTCTTTCATTTGTATTTTTTTAATGGAAAACAAATAATGATTCATAGGTATATTATAATTCCAATATAATATCATATATAATATCATTAAATCCATCTTGTATACATCCCACATAAGGCATTAAAAAATCAAATCACTTTGATGGGGAAGTATTCCGCCCTTCCTCAAATGAGATTATCATATTTACCCACTATGGAAACCATAAAGGCATGCTATAAATGGGGTGTATAGAAGCATAATGAAATAATAACCATAATATATATCATATATAATTACAGTGCCATAATAATGGCCACAATGAGAGGCGGTAAGATGTAATTGAACAATCATCGTTTCGGGAGGTCTTAGATTTCCATCTACAAAAACATTATGTTCATCATCCATTAGATTGAGGTGTGTGTAAGTGTAGTTCGAATAAATATCATAAAAACATCCTAGTATATTGATGATACTGGTTTTTTTACAAAAGAAAGGAATAAAAAAGATTTTAGGGGATGGAGAAGTAAAATAAAAGAAAACAATTTAGGAGAAACCGTTAACTTTAATTTGGGTAACTCCCTTTGGTTTGATCCAATGGACATCTTGAAGCGCCTTATGCCTAAGTTAAGGATTATAAGAGTAGGAGGTGATGTAGGGAGCTTAATTGGAAAGATTTGGGACAAGAAAAATGGCTTGAGAACTGTGAGAAATTGGTTAAAAGTGGCCTACTTTTATAAGGGGGAGGAGGGGCTCTTTAGGAAAGTGTGAAAGTATTATTTTATAATATACTGATATTGGGTTTATTGTGGCCAAAAAATCATTATATTCATAGATAAGATGATTCATGGTCGAAATAAAATCATCCAATAATAATAGGACATGTTTTGGATAATATTTTAATCATTATAATCTTATTTATTTAAATCATTTATTAATGAGGTAAATATTGCATCATTATTGTGTCATACATAATTTATTCGATGTCTAAATATTATAAAAAAATACTATCATGTATGAAATCCTCTTATCTTTCCAATGAATATTTATAGTCTAAAATAAGACTTATTTAACACCATATAAAAATTATTTTACTAAAAGATATTTGTTATTGTCAATTTTGCATTTACATTAAATTAATTAATCCAAAGTGTCATTATCATTCATAAGTGGCTCCATGGGGTCCCGAAATTGACCCAAGGATTACCATGGTCGTCCAGTACTCAGTCAAGAAGGTTAGGACAAGCGTAAAGGTAATTTTGAATTATTATAATATTCTTTTAACCTTTAATTACCCAAATTACCATTAACCGCGGTAAATAATAGTCAAAATTTACTATTCTAAAAAAATTATTTTCATCTTAATGAACCTCATTTTACTTCTTGATAACAACCATGTATGTTGTATTTATTAAATTCAATTCACATAAATGGCAAAATTTCATTTAAATTTAAAGGTCAGTTTTTTAACTACCACTAAGTGGTGTCACTATTCCTAAAAAAATGATGTTTTTCAAAAAAAATACCAAAAATTCAGCCTAAGAATCATTTGATATTACAAATTCCAAATTAATGTCTATTTTTTCAAATTCAAAACATATGAGTGGCATTAATTAATTTGAAAATTAATTCTCGTTGTTAAAACGAAAAGTGTGTTTTTAAGAAACAATAACTATCAAAAGATTGATACTTATTTATGTCCAATTTCAAAGTGAAATTAATTCCATTGAACAAAATTGGATTAGATGGTAAAAATATATTTCAATTTCACTATAAAACAAACTAAAATGGTAAACTAACCATATAAATAAATTATATTAAAAGGCACTTTTGAATTAAAATACAGTATTTTTCACTATTCATTAAAAAATGTACTTTATCAAAAAAATATCAAAATATAACCGAAAGTAAAATATTATGTCCCCATTCTAAATAAGGATTATATATGATCAATTAGAATGTATTAAATGGGCCAAAACTTTATTTAAAGAGGGTTTTCCATTAAAAGACGGTAAATCAGCCTTTTAATGTAAATTATGCTTAAAAATAGATTCATTCATATTTTATTCCACTAACTTTTTATTGGATAAATTTAAATACATTTAAAAATCATTTATAATCATATTGTAGTTAGTTTCATTCATTCCCACCAATACAACGACTAGGAGTTAACTATAGTTTAAAATAATAATATTATATTATTCGTGTGAAACGTAAGATTCCAAAGAAACCCGTTGTTGCGTATAGGGTACGCTATCGAACATAGAAACCCCTTTAACGTAAAATTAATATTTAATTCACACATAATAATAAATATGAAATATGTCTTATTCTTCATTTACCTGGGGTGTTACATCCTTCACCCTTTTGAGAACTGCATCCTCGTAATTTTTATTCACTTATCAAAATATATGGGGGTATTTATTCCTCATAGAATTTTCAGTTTCCCACGTTGCCTCTTTAACCATATGGTTTTTCCACAAAACCTTCACCTGTAGAATTACATTATTCCACAACACATTCTCTCTGTGGTCAAGAATTTGGACTGGTTGTTCTTCATAAGAGAGGTTCTCTTCCAACTGAACTACCTCTGGGCTCAAAACATGAGATAGATCTGGATATATACATTCTCAACATAGAAACATGAAAGACATTGTGTACCTGGGATAAACTTGGGAGTAAAGCCACTCTATATGCAGCTAATACAACTTTTTTCAGACATTCATAAGGTCCAATGAACCTTAGACTCAAATTTCCTTTCTTACTAAAATGCATCACACTTTTCCGTGGAGAAAAAATTGAGAAAGACATGATCACCTACCTCAAAGGAATGATCCTTCCTCCGGTTATCTGCAAAACTTTTATGTCTTCTCTGAGTAGTTCTCATGTGATTCTGAATCAACTGAGCTCTCTCTGCCATCTCTTATACCAATTCTGGTCGCATCAGCTTCCTTTCAACTATTTCATCCCAGAATGCTGGAGTTTGAAAATGATTTCCATATAATGCCTCAAATGGAGTCATCTGTATACTGGAATGAAAATTGTTATTATATGAAAATTCATCCAAAGAATTATGTTGGTCCCAACTTCCCTGGTAATCCATCGAGCAAGCACATAACATATCCTACAAGGACTGAATTTTTCGTTATGACTGACCATCTGATTGAGGATGAAAAGCTGTACTAAAATTTAATTCAGTACCCAATGAATTCTCAAGGCCTTTCAAAAAGTTAGAAGTGATCCTTGGATCACGATCAGATACAATGGAGAGGGGAACTCCATGAAACCTGACTATCTCTTTAACATACAACCAAGCAAGTTGATCTAGACACAAAGTATCATTAATAGGAATAAAATGAGTAGATTTAGTCAATCAATCAATTATAACCCATATTTCATTATTACCTCGAAATTTCTTTGGTAATCCCACAATAAAGTCCATTGATATATTTTCACATATCCACTCTGGCACCGGTAAAGGCTAAAGCATTCCTTTTGGTAACTATCGCTCTGCTTTATCCTTCTGACAAGTCAAACACATCAAAGTAAAATCAGCAATATCTCTTTTCATTCCATCCCATAAGTGATACTCCCAAAGATCTTTGTACATCTTAGTACTGCTAGGATGAACTGAAAACAGAGAACTATGGGATTCACATAATAACTCATTCTTCAACTGTGAATCACAAGGCACACACAATCTCTTTCCAAATATCAAAACACAATCATTATTAACATTAAATTCAGCCAACTTACCCTTCTAAACCAACTCTACCTTTTTCTACCACTCACTATCTTCTTTATGCACTTTCATAATTCTATTTGATAGAGATGATTTCATTGACACCTGAAACAAAAAAGAATAATTTCCTGCAACAACAACTTCTATGCCAAATTTCATCAAATAAAAAACCAAAGGATCTCATTCCAAACGTAACATTATAAATAAAGAATTACTTTTTCAACTCAAAGAATTAGCCACATTATTTGCATTCATCGAATGATAACGGATCGTGAAATAATAATCAATAATTATTTCCAACCATCTCCTCTGTCTCATGTTCAATTCTTCCTGAGTGAATATATACTTCAAACTTTTGTGATCAGTTTATATTTCACACTTCACTCCATACAAATGATGCCTCCAAATTTTTAAAGCAAAAAACAACAAAAGCTAATTCCAAATCATGTGTAGGTTAATTTAAATCATGTGGGTTCCACTAACGTGAAGCATATACAATTACATGATCATTTTGCATTAGGACACAACCCAATCCTTTCAACGAAGCATCACTATAGATTACAAACTCACCATTTCTGGAAGGCAGTGTCAAAACGGGAGCATTCACCCATCTTTTTTTCAATTCAAGAAAACAATCATCACATTATTTTGTCTAGATGAACTTAACACCTTTTCACGTTAACTTAGTCATTGGACTAGATAACCGTGAAAACGTTTCAACAATCCTTCCGTAATAACCTCCCAAACCATGAATAATACGAATGTCAGTTATATTTGTTGGTATTGGCCATTCTTCAACAAATTTCATTTTAGCATGATCAATAGTTATGCCATTTTTTGAAACAATGTGACCAGGGAAAGACATTTGTTGTAACCAAAACTCACACTTTCTGAATTTACCGAATAGATTCTTTTCTTTTAAGGTTTGCAGGACAACCCTTAAATGACATTCATGTTCCTCTTTAATTTTGGAATAATCCAAAATATCATCAATGAACACAACCAAAAACGTATCCAATAACTCACGGAAAATTCTATTCATAAGATCCTTGAATACAACTGGTGCATTGGTTAACCCAAAAGGCATAACTACAAATTCATAATGGTCATATCTAGTACGAAACACGATCTTTGGAACATCTACTTCCTTTAATTTCAACTGATGGTACCATGACCTAAAGTCAATCTTTGAAATATAATGAGCTCCCATGAGCCGATCAAACAAAACATCTATATGAGGCAAAGGATACTTATTATTAATAGTGATGTTATTCAGTTCTCTATAATCAATGCAAAGTCTCATTGAACCATCATTATTTTTAAAAAACATGATCGGAGCACCCCATAGTGACATTCTAGGTCGAATAAAACCTTTATCTAATAACTCTTGAAATTGCTTCTTTAACACTAAAAGTTTAATTTGAGCTATTCGATAAGGGGGTTTTGATATTGTCTTAGAATCAAGAATTAAACCAACAGTAAATTCAACTTCCTGATCAGGTATAATACCATGAAACTCATCAGGAAGAACATCAAGGTACTCGTTTACCACTGGCACATCATTAATCTTTATTTTTTCTTTGTTTTCAACAATATGTGAAAGGTGACAATCATTTCCATCATTTACTAGTTTATCAGATTCCTGATATTTTATCAACATCAAGGGTTCATTTTTGTATACAAACTGAAAATCATTATGAAAAGAAACCTCTTTAGCTCTCCAATCAATCTTAGCATGATAAACAGAAAGCCAATATATGCCCAAAATTACATCATACTCTACTAGAGGAAAAACAATAAGGTTTGCATGTAGGTTCTTTCCACAGATAAGGATAGGAAGACTCTTATAAATTCTTCTTCCCTCAACATTTCCCCCATGTGTTTTTACCACAAGTTTTGGAGTCATTTATTGAAATGGAATTCAAAATTTACTAGAAATGTTTTCAGAGATGAAATAATGTGTATACCCTGAATCAAACAACACCTTAGCATAATCTGAGAAAACAAACAAAGTACCTGATATAACTTCATTTGATAGCCCAACACTTGCTGAAGTAGTTGCAAAGGATTTCACCACCCCATTCTTCTTGTAGTCTAGCTGCTTTCCTTCAGTTGAGTTCTTTTTTGGACAATAATTTTCATAATGACCCATTTCATTGCACTTATAACATTTTATTGACTGTAAATCATAGTTTTTTTCATACCATTACCCTGATATATTTCAGTGGAATTACGAGCCTTATGTCCCATTTTAACACATTGGTAGCACTTACCAGAATTCAAAAGTCATTCCCCAGCGTGCTTTTTATGACAATTTTCACAAACTGTAAACTTAAGTTTCTTACCATCAGACTTTTTCGAAGATTTCGTCCCATTCGCATGCCACCTCGTCCTCTTATTCTGTTGTTTTTTAAAGAATACATGATCATCGGCAAACTCTATTTCTAACTTCTCTACACAATGAACATGTTTTTCATAACATTTAAACTCACGAGAAGCTAAATCCCTTCGATACATTGTTTTTAATCCTGAGTAAAAATTGTTGATTTTACTATCAAGATCTCGTATGAAATTTGATGCATAACTTGCCAGTCGAGTGCATTTTTCTTCATAAGCAGCCACTGAGTCATCCTCCTGCCTCAATTCCAGGAATTGTTTTTCCATCCTAAGACGAACAACCTTAGGAAAATATTTCTCAAGAAACCTACCTTTGAAGTAACCCCAATCGAGAGAATCAATCTCCCCACTATCCCTAATATTTTTCACCATAGACCACCACTGATCAGCTTCACCTTGAAAATGTTAAACTAAAAGACTAACCATTTTATGTTCTGAACAACCCATGACATCAAAAATATTTTCCAGTGCATTAATCCATCTTTCAGCTAGAACATGTTCTGATGATCCTCTGAATGATGGGGGATGTTCCCTCATTAAATTCTCCACTACTAGCATGTTTCTTTGTGGTTGATCTGGCTGATCTCATACAAGGATACCACCACCGTTTATCGCCTGATTCAACTGTGCCATCGCTACAACAAAATGTTCAGTTCCAATTTTGACCATCTTAGGTTGCTGATTTGGGAGGTTATCTTCCTCCTGATGTCGTCCCAACATAGCCACCATATTTCCTCTACGGAAAACCATTCTGAGCATAGAAATATCATTTGAGAAGCAACATGGTAATCTGGAAATGCTATATGATTTCAATATTAACATAAATTACTTTATGGATATTAATTTAACAATACCCTAACACCTAAAGTTATCTAAACCGACCTCTGATTCCATCTATAAGGACCCAACTTAAACATTACATAATATTGAATTAAATGAGTAATTCACATTGAGGATCTTTTCAGGTTTAGAGTTTTAGAGAATTAGTACATAACTATTACATCTCAAAAGATTACAAGGTAGACATATCTAAACAGTCTCCATTTTTTTCATAAAATAAAAACTCTAAAGAAAGAGTCATTTAGACAACATGTCTTTTCCTTGATCCTATCCATGACCTTAATCATCTTTATGTCCTGCAAAAACATTTCAAAACATGGGATGAGCATAAAAATTTCATTAATGGTTATAAAATAAAGAATGAAAACATTTGTTCATAAATACATAAAAAACATGAATTCTTTTACTTACCTCATGAAATCACAAGATTTATAAAAGAAACATTGAAAATTAAATCATAAAGGTAACTTGTGGCATCCATATCATACTTACATTGTAGTTATGACAGCTACATAGGGAGTTACTTTGGAATACCCATCATAGTATATTCACTAAATCACTTAGGAGAAACATTCACGTTTACCTCCGTCGCGTTAACCAATGCATTGTAGATCTATATCAGGCTCACCCGCCCTATGTTTATCACAGAACCTCCCATATATGTAAATAATTCCCAAGAACCATAACATGATCATAACACATAACATAAGCATCAAGGAAAGATAACATTTCCACATTGCAATAATAAAATATCATTTCAAGATAGTGAAATAATAAATCCGTTGTAAAAAATCATTTTCAATACCAAAATATATGAAAAGAGTATATGGTATTTATTCTTCCTTTTAAAAACATTTCGGCTTGTTAAGGAAGCCAAAGATCAAATAATACTCATGGCGGAAGAAAGGTCATTGTCGCCGCTTGCATTAAAAAAAATTCCCTTTTTCATTTAGTAAAATTATTCGTATAAAAATATTCCCTTTGAATAAAATGAAAATTCAAAGGGGTTTATACATTGTATAAAATAAAGTCTTGTATAAAACTAAAATGGACTCAATGAAAGGAGATTGAGACAAAATCCCTTACCTCGCGTCCGACTTGACTCGCTCGTTCTTTAATATCCGGAATAATAAACTAAAGTTAATTTATACTTTTTAAGAACATTTTTCAAGTTTATTATTAATTTTATATCACTTATTACTATGTTATAAATATTATGAAATAATTTATGTTAATAACGTACATTTTGTCGATATTTGGTACTTGAGTAAAAATGAACAACTTATATTTACAAGTTGTCCATGTGGTTAAAGGTTCCTTATATTTAGAATGATATTCATGATTTGGATATCAAATATATCATATATATCCACTATATAAATGTTTTTATAATAGTACATAACATGTTGATGTAAGAAATGAAATTCACAGTTCATGGAGACGGTAAGCCGTACGTACGTATAAATGCTACATTCAGTTATATTACTTATTTTAATGGAAATAAAACATAATGATACATAGTTATATTATAATTATATTATAATATCATATATAATATCATTAACTCCATCCTTTATAGATCCCACATAAGGAATTAACGAATCAAATCACTTTGGGGGGCAGTAGTCCGCACTTCCTCAAACGAGATTATTGTGTTTACCCACTATGGAAACCATAAAAGCGTGCTATAAATGGGAAGTACATAAGCATAAAGAAATCATAAAAATAATATATATCATATATAAATACATTTCCACCATAATGGCAACCATGAGAGGCATGAAGATGTAATTTAACAATCATCGTTTCGTGAGGCCTTAGATTACCATCCATAGAAACATTATGTTCTTAATCCATTAGATGGAGGTGTGTATAAGTGTAGTTAGAATACTTATCATAAAAACATCCTAGTATATTGAGGATACTGGTTTTGTTACAAAAGAATAGAATTAAAATGATTTTAGGGGTTGTAGAATAAAATAAAGTAAAGCAATTTAAGAGAAACATTTACCTTTATTTTGGGTAACTCCCTTTGGTTTGAACCAAAGGACTTCTTGATGTGCCTTCTCTCGAAGGTAAGGCTTCTAATTGGAGTAGAGTGATGTAGGGAGCTTAATTGGGCAGTTTTTGGACGATCCAAATATCTTGATTGGTGTTAAGAATTGGTTACAAGTGGCCTCCTTTTATAAGGGAGAGGAGGGGCTCTTTAGGAAAGTGTGAAAGTATTATTTTATAATATAATGATATTCAGTTTATAATGGTCCAAAAATCATTATAGTCAAAGATAAGATGAGTCATGGTCTAAATAAAATCATCCAATAAGAAGTTGACATTTTTTGGATAATATTTTAATCATTATAATATTATTTATTTAAATCATTTATTAATGAGGTAAATACTGCATCATTATTGTGTCATAATTAATTTATTTGATATCTAAATACTATAAAAAAGTATTATCATGTATAAAACCCTTTTATCTTTCCAAATAATATTTATAGTCTAAAATAGGACTTATAATACACCATATGAAAATTAACTTACTAAAAGATTTTTGTTATTGTCAATTTTGCCTTTACATTAAATTAATTAATCCAAAGTGTCATTATCTTTCATAAGTGGCTCTATGGGGTACCAAAATCGACCCAAGGATTCCCATGGTCATCCACTACTCTACCAATAAATATAGTACATGTGTTAAGGTAATTTTGAATTATTATAATATTCTTTTAAAACTAAATTACCCTATTTAACTTTAACCGCGGTAAATAAAAGTCAAAAGTTACTATTCATAAAAAAATTATTTTCATCTTAATGATCCACATTTTACTTCTTGATAAAAACCATGTATGTTGGATTTTTGAGATTCAATTCACAAAAGTGGTAAAATTTCATTTAAATGAAAAATTCATGTTTTTAACTACCACTAAATGGTGTCACTATTCATCAAAAAATGATGTTTTTCAGAAAAATATGAAAAATTCAGCCTAAGAATTATTTGATATTCTGAATTAAAAATTAATGTTTATTTTTCCAAATTCTAAACATAGAATTGGCATTCATTAATTTAAAAATTAATTCCGGTTGTTAAAAGAAATAGCGTGGTTTTAAGAAATAATAACTATCAAAAGATTGATACTTATTTATGTCCAATTTCAAAGTGAAATTATTTCCAATGACCAAAATTAGATTAAATGAAAAATATATATCTCAATATCACTTTAAAACAAATGAAAAAGATAATCTAACCATATAAATAATTTATATTAAATTACACTTTTGAATTAAAATACAGTATTTTTAACTATTTATTAAAAAATGATCTTTATCCCAAAAAAATACCAAAAAATTACCCAAAGTAAAATTCGATGTCCCCATTCTAAAGATGGATTATATTTGGTCAATTAGAATGTATTAAAGTGAAAAAAAACTATATTTAAATAGGGTTCTCCCTTAAAAGGTGGTAAATCAGCCTTTTAATTTAATTTTGCTTAAAATTAGATTAATTCATATTTTAAGCCTCTAACTTTATATTGGATAAATTTAAATACATTTAACACTCTTGTATAATGATATTGTAGATGGTTTCATTCATTCCCGTGAATACAAAGGCTAGGATTTAACTACAATTTAGAATAATAATATTATATTATTAGTCTTTAACGTAAGATTCCAAAGAAACCCACTGTTGTGTATCAGGTACACTATCGAATAGAGAAACCCCTTTAAAGTAAAATTAATATTTAATTCACAAACAATAATAAATATGAAATACGTATTATTCTTCATTATTCTAGGGTGCTACAATTAGTATTCATAACAGCTAGTTTGATTGGTTGTGGTGTGTGTTAGAACTCAAAGTTGCGTACAACACATGCTACTATATTATTCAAAGAGAAGAGTACCATAGAAGCTTGGGGTGTTACATTATTCATGTCATGAATGGTCCGAGTTCAATGATTTTGGGAAAATGAATCAACCATATCCTATAAATTTATTACCAATTCACACTATAACCTATATGTTCACATCATGAACATTAATGGATATATTCACTAAACATTACATTTATTATATAAATTTCACGATCCTATGGTTCAGATTGGGAATAACACCCTCTAAACCACCCTCACCTAGTCCATAATTATTCATTCTATTTGTGTAATTCCCTCTCATGTGTTGAATATCACTTCACCTCAAAAATTGAACATAAAACAAGGTTCTATATAAAAATAAATATGATATAAACCCTATTCATCCCCCATTTCCCATAGGATTTAGAAAAATGAAATGAAATGTATTAGACGTATCCATTCCTTTATATCATATAACTCTTACGAAAGCTTTCACCATTAAGACTTAAAACCAAAATATGAGAGAATGGAAGGTAAAAGAACCTTCCAAATAGCCACCATATGAGTTTTTTCTCAATGAAATGACCATCATAGAATAAAAAACTCACATATAAAAATAATGTTCAAAACTAAAAAAACATTTTTGGATGATATCATTCAAATATATGTAGTTCTATAATATTTCGATGAAGAATCAAGAACCAAAAATATTATAATGACTGTGTATCTATAACTCACATTCTTAGGTTCTCTAATACATGACAGCTTGTCCCTATAGAACATGAACTAAGGAAATATCACTCCCATTAAACACAATATACTGACATTCCAAGATCACAAAGGGTAACTCCTCAATTGTCTTATCATTACCAGATTTAATATTTCCACATTAATTTTTATTGAGAATTTTCATGATGATAGTGGTGAAAATGAAACACATGAGTGACATCATGAATTTGGATCACCTATAGGGGATGATCATTCTAGTAAAAAATGAATACAAAATTTTCCAAAACCTTTAATGGACCAAATAAAAGGTAAAAACATCCTCCCATTACTGAAAATTCACTACCCATAATAAGGTGTAACATTAAAGAAAAAATGATCTATAGTGTCAAACTATATAAGTATTCTCTAATGGTGAGAATTATAATTATAATGGTCATGTACTACATTAATCATATCACAAGTTAGCCAAACCGTTTCCATAGTGCTTCACACTTCATACTCTATTACAATCGTATAGTTCAATAGATAACAATAGTATTATCCATACAATGATTCAAAATTTGTTATTCAAATAGTTGATAGGAAAATATTTTTTGTATTAATAGTCTGAAATATGTATTTTTCATCCAACAAAACTATAAAATACATGAAAAAATAAAGAAATATGTCATCAATATTCTTGATGGTATGTTCTATAATATGGTCCTACTATGGATGAAAATTAGGGATGAAGAATAAATTATCTCTAAAGGCATGTTGATTACATCTCCACACCCTAATGGTGGAATAAGGTTAAAAATTAATGATGGTCATTCTGATGACTCCATGAATCCCCACAACCTCTTATATATAATTCCAAAAAAAAACTCTAATGACCCAGAATTATAATTTCCTATAAGTGAGACAATTTTTATTATAAATGGTCATCTATCTCCCCAAAATCATAATACCATAACTAATATTTGGTTAAATTGGAGATTAATTCAATAAAAAATTCCACCACATTCAGCAATGATCTTCTGAATGTTAAAGAGATCCTCCTAGGGCATGATATTAAACTATAATATTTAATGACACTAATCCTCAAGATATAATCTCTACAAAAAGGTATTTATCCTAGTTCACCACAATTGACCTCTCATAGCATGGAATAACATTATTCCACTAAGATTTTCCCAGGAGGGAGTTACGTGGGAATCAAGAAGAGACTCTCCATGTATAATCAATGTAACATAATGCCTCCCCTAAAACAATAGCAACTGTCAATCATCCTTAGACAATCCATCAGGTGGGTCACACATAAAGTCTTTGATACCACTAAAATGTCACACCGAATCCACTAGTTCAGACTCCTCCAACTATTATACAAAAGAAGACTGCATCATCATCTGATAGAGGAATATTCTTCCACCAGCCTCTTCCATATCATGACTAATTCGAAAGAGTTATTCCATAAATGTTTACAAATCCCTAAACACACACATAAAACCAAAATGTGACTTCCTTCATAGAAAATCATCTATATCATTCCCCTTTCACACATAATAGGAAATAATATAATCATTTTCCCTAATAATCATATCCACATTCACTATTGATAGATTGTTTTATTATGGGATAGTTCATAACTCAAAGATTTATGATTTGTGAAAAAAACTAGTCACTAAATGTCTCCAAAATTTTAAGGAAATCACTACCACATGATACTCATGATAATGGGAATAATATATATTGTAATGGGATTCCAAGCATCAGAAAACACATGGAATAAATTATCATTTATATGTTAGGAAATTTTACATTCCATGATGTTATGTATCAATGAAAACCTTGAACTAAACTCCCTATTATAGAAATCTAATAACCATAGAATAGACCAATATCTTCTAAGGGTACTTGAATTAAGAATTATAGTAGTCATTAAATAATAACACCTAATATTTTATGGTCAATTATATATTTTTATTCATCATTTGATATAATCAATTCATGAACATCCTATAATAGCCTATACGACTAAAGAAACATAACACCTATGAAATTTTTTTAGGGGATTCTAAAAAAGGAAAACTTTTAACACTTATGGATAAAGGGATACAACAAAATAGACTATGACATTCTCCATGAAATAAAATTTAAAATCACAAAAATCAATCTTTAATAGTTTCATGGAAAAAAATATTTACAACAAAGATCACAAAAAATGCCCCATTGATGCTATGTGTGATCATCCCCAGGCATGGAAAACAAAAAGAATTCATCAAGAAAATATCCCTTAAACAAATCAATAATCACTATGAAAACATCATTCATTAATTCTATTAATATATCTAGAGTGGTCATTACACCGAATTAAATTATATATAATTCATATTACCCAAAATAAAAAAACAAACCATTCATTGTATCATCATTTTTCCATCACATTTACCAATATACCAATTAATTATCATTATTCAAGAATCAATATGAACCATTCAAACAGTCAAATAAATCCTAATCCCTTTAAGAGGTTAGTGATTCATTACTATCACAAAATTAAATTAATTATATATGATACATAGAAACCAAATTCCACTGTCATTCATTGCAAAAAAATTTAAAACTCCAAGGTGATATAATAAGAAGAATACATAATAAATAAAAGAGAACATAAACATATATATATACACTTCAACTCATAAGGAACCATTCTACATGAATACATTTAAATAAAATACGTAATAAATTTTATCTCTATCCCAAAATTGAACACCAAATAAGGGTGTAGCGCTACAACCCATTCAGGGAAGAAATCAAGGAATTCTTTTACAGAACTTGGAAACCACACAAACTATATCACTGTGGAAATAAAAAAACTCTAAAAGCATGAAATACACGGGTTTCATCCACATTTTCCTGTTATAGAGGTCTCTATTACTGAAAATAATATTGAATGTTCCCTATCAGCATCATCATAGATGATCTGCATCCTGAATAAATCAATGATATAATGCTCCAAAAATTTGATTCCATTCCAAATAGGATGTCATATGGACTTATATAGAATCATTGGAAATATAACTGAGATATTTTCTATAGATTACTTATATCATTGTCTATATACACTTCAAAAAAAGGTATCTCAACCTTCAATGGGAGCATTAAACACTGAATAATCAATAATTTTATCCACCATAATTCCTATACCATAGACCAAACATGTGAAGTAGAGGAGTTCATACTTCATGTATACAAAAAAAATAATTAAACCATGAAGAATGAAATTAAATGCTAACTCTAATGATGTACTTATTTCCTGCTAATGGAATCCTAAGAGCATGAGTCTGTTGATAACATATTCTAGGGAATATGTTTCATGGATAACGACCAACTCCATGGAATCTCTCTACTCTTAGAGGATGAGTAGAATAATGGGGGGTTTCATATTCCTACCCTATGTTCCCTTAACTAGTAATATATATATACATCCAACCATTTCACACATATAATTTCATTATTTTAATATAGGCGTAAATTAATTATATTATAATATTTTTGGGGCCTAGTGTTTGGGGAAGAATAATTACATATTATATCAATGTGAGGATAAAATAAGAATTTTTTATTTTGTTATCATTATTTAGAAACTAAAACTTTAAAGCCAAAAAAATGGGATAACCTGAGGAATACCTATACAAAAGGGGTGATCGTGAAATCCACGTATTGAAATAAACATGATATGAAATAATAACATATGATTACAAGGATTAAAATGTTATCATAAAAGTGAAGAAACATGTATAATCACAATGAATAATAATTGTAGAAACCCGGTGTCATAATATAATTGAATCATAGATAATATGGAAGAAAAATATAGCTGAACATGTATAGGAATATAGGATAACTCGAAATATAATATCACATGGTGGAAAAAGTCTCATAATGGGTAATGATTGCTCACTAATCCTATAAATAAGGTATCGCGAGAAAAATGATTTACCTAATCCATTTTATTTCTATATAGGAGCACCCATCATAGAATGTTCATGATATTTGTGTTCTACATAATGGAATTAAGCTATAAGAAAAATCATACGAATAACTGATGAAGACAAAATGGGTAACATAAACTAGTCTCATATCTATGTCCATGTAAATATTATAATGAAGGATATTGAGAAATGAACATGAGGTATGTATTTCCAAATAAAAGGAATGAAGGGTGAGATAATTATATTTCTATGATATATATATATATAATTTAATGTAATTTCACAACATTTTATGTTTTTTTAAATTATTAATTTACTCACATTCAAAAATACTAAAAATATATTTTAGGAAAATAAATATTGATATTTTAAAATCAATTTTGAAAACTAAAATCATCCCAATATATTATAAAAAGAATTCTTTAAAATAAGGAATGACAAGTTATAATCTAATATTCATAGAGTTTAGTGGTTAGGAAGACAAGTAATTTTGTACAAGACATGTATTTCAGAACAAATATCTTCTTCCTATTTTTAAATAAAATGTCAAAAGTTTCTTATTTGGAAAATGATGTGGTTATTTCTTGTGATTTTTTTAAAAAATTAATTTTTAGAATAAAATTAAATAGGCATATTATATTATTAAAAACTTTTTTTTAATAGTTTAAAGAAAACATTTTCATAGATGCTATTTTTTTACACTAAAGAGATAAATGAAGTTGTTTTTCATTAAAAATAGTTTGTCAATACTTTTAATGAAAAAATAGTGGACATTTTAATTTTTACATTATTCTTTAATGAATAAAATGGTAGAAATTTGTAATGTTTTGTTAGATAATTATCATATAATTCCTTTTAATAAATATCTATGAAATTTTTTTTTAATAAAACGAGACCGAATCAAACAATCTTACTGCATTGGTAACATTTCAATAAAATCACATGTTAATGAATCTAATGATATATATCATAAAATATCATGAATTATGATCGATTAATGATATATTATTAATTAGGGAATTATATATACCATAAAAAAGTAACTAGGTACATAAAATTATAAGTGTCTCAATGTATAATATATTGAGACTAAACCATTCAAAGATCCTGAGACATCATATGCATTTGTTAACCTATTAAATAATAAATATATTATGATTATCTACATCATAAAATCCCTTTTTCATGATTCTTATTATTGTTGTAAAATTTTTTCCATGAAGTAATCAAATATACAAGAAATAAAGTTTAGGTCATACAGTTTAATATTAAATGACTGATATGTCAAAATTCATTTTGTTAATTTGATTATGCCCAAAACAATTATTACTAAAAAATCCAGAATGTTAATAATTAAATAATTATCATTTTGATACATAAATATTAAATTTAAAACTAACCATTGAATAAATTTATTAAACATTAACCATAATAATATCAAGGAGATGGTAATACATACGTACACATGAGAAAAATTTCCATTTTTTATAGATGATAGAACAAATTAAAGTATTATATTATCCTTCTATAATGTTAATGATATCATAAATGTCTTATTATTTCATTAAATATATATTAATATATCATCCATGTGAGGTAGTAATAAAAGTGAATCACATCTCTCCATGCGGTGGTAGTCCTTCGTAAAAAATGATCAACATTGTCACTCATTAAATCAATCATAATGAATGAATGTGTATGATATATTTCATTTATAGATTTATTATACTTTATTAATATCATGTATCAAAAAAGTTAATCCTTATTACTTTCTATATACTTTTTATTTAAAAGTAATCAAATTATTTTTGAGGTTGTAGTCAACCGTACATAAGAGTGTTGTTATATTATTCTCTATAAAATGAAACCAAAATGAAATATGTGATATAAAAATTATAGAACATATTTATTTAATAAATATTTGTATCCCAAACACCTTAAACACTATGACGTTGGTTTGGTGAATATGGGTATGATAGAATAAAATTATTTCACCATTAGATCTTGTTTTGTTGTAAAACACTATTCCTTTCTCACCCTTTTCCATTAGAATTGTGTGAGAAAACACAAAGGAATTCATAAGACACAACATTTTAACATAGTTCAACCACACTGGGATATGTTAAAATAGAATAAAAATTTCATTTTCATATATACCAAATACTCTAATGTTCAATCCTATTAAACCTATTTGAGGGAACTAACTATCCATCCCAATTTACAACAAATCAGAATTTAATAGCTCACTGCTCTCCCAATTAAGGAGTGAAAACTAATCCTTTAAAAGATTCATCTTTTATGGACATGAAATATTATTTTTAACACTAAATTTGGTGTAGAATTATGTTAGGATTTTATCAAATTGATGAATACCACTGAACAACAGATTTAATGGAAATTTATTATAGTGCAAATGAAATTTACATTTGAAAATTCCTCTTTCCAACATTTTTGAACATTTCTAATTGTTCAAAAGAATATATTACTTGTGATAAACCAAAAAAAATTAATCTTAATAGATCATATAATATCACATAGCCTCCATCATGCTAACATTTTTTTAATATCACTCCATTTTCAATTTCGTTTCTACTTTCACAATGATGAAAAATTTCATGAATATTATATAGAATTCATTTACCTTCTTTATCCATAAAACAGATGACTTTTTGAAAGCATTCACCCAAGAAATATCCTTCCTGAATTAGATTAATGAATTTAGAGCCTTTCTATTTTTTAATTCTTTCTACTTTAAATTGGGGGTAGATGATTATTTATACACCTTTACTCTATTTTCAGAATCATTCAATCTAACCACCACATTTTTTGGAATATCACCATTCCTGTTCATCAACATATATCATTTCAATGCAATATATGAATTTTACTATACCTAATGTGTAACACCCCAGGTAAATAAAGAATATGACATTTTCATATTTATCCATATTTGCGAATAAAGTATTAATATGACTTTAAATGGGATGCTATGCTCGATGGCGTACCCAACATGCAACAACGAGTTTCTTGGGAATCTTACGTTGCACTCTAATAATAAAATAATATTATTTTAAATGGTAGTTAACATGTAGCCGTTTTATTGGTGGGAATGGATAGAAATAATTAAAATATGATTATATATGTTTTTTTAATATTTTTACATTATTCCAATAAAAGATAAAGGCATAAAATACAGAAATAATTCGATTTTAGGTGTATATGCCCTAGTTTTCACTAAAGGTTCACTTATCGCCTTTTGATGGAGAACAGTCATTAAATATAGTTTTTTTCACTCTTATACATACTTTTGGACCAAATAAAACTCTTCTTAAGAATTGGGACATCAAAATTTACTTTGTGTAAATTTTTGGTATCTTTCTGATAAAGTTCATTTTTTAATGAATAGTGTAAAATGTTGTATTTTAATTCAAAACCTCTTTTTAATATAATTTATTTATATGAATAGATTATCTTTTGAATTGGGTTTAAAGTGAAATTAGAATATATTTTTACCATTAAATCCAATAGTGGTCGTTGGAGTTAATTTCACTTTGAAATCAGACTTAAACTAGTGTCAATCTTTTGATACTTATTGTTTCATAAAAACATGATATTTGCTCTGACAGCAGAATTAATTATTAAATTAATTAATGTGACTTATATGTATTGAATTTTGTAAAATAGACTTCATTTTTGAATTCGGAATATCAAATATAGCTTACGGTGAATTTTTGTGATTTTTCGGAAAAACTTCAATTTTTGATGAATAGTGAAACCACTAAGTGGTACTTATAAAAACTGATTTTTCAGTTTAAATGAAATTTTTCCATCATTGTGTTTTGAATTTCAAAAATCCGGAATACATGGTTTTCATTAAAAAGTAAAATGTGGTTCAATGAGATAAAAATAGTTTTTTGGTGAATAGTAACTTATTAAGTTTTTAATCGCGATTAGTGGTAATTAGTGTAGTTTAAGGTAAAAATAATGTTTTAATAAATTATATGAGATTGAAACATGTACTACCCTCATTGGTTGTGTCATGTACGACCAAGAAAATCCATGGGTCAACTTGGGGACCCCATGGATCCACTTTGGTTGGGAAATGACATAAATAACTTTTTATTTAAAGTTAAAGTTAAAATGACACAAACTTGAGTTATTTTACGAAAACAATTTTTACATGGGGTTATAAAGATCAGATTTTTTATTATAAATAGTCATTGGAATGATAAAAAGATATCCTACATCATTGTAGTTTTTTTTATAATTTTTAGAATTTAAATAAATTAAATTATTTATGACATGATGATGATGAAACGATGACCTCATTAATGAACAGTTTAAATAAAATGAAACGATAATATAAAATCTAAGACCTACAATTGTACAAAAACTGTTGGATGGGAATATTTATAAGACTTATCATCTAATATTCGAAATATATCAATGTGGGACCTTAGAAATTCTAAACACGTTTGAAAATAAAATAATAGTTTCATGATTTCCAAAGGTGCCCCTCCTCTCGTCTTATAAAAGGTCCCCACCTCTACCTCATTTCACACACTCCTCAAGCCTTTGGCTCGGCCATAACCTGCCTATTTACTCTCTCCACATCCCTCTCCTCATCCTACATGATTCCCTTTGGGCAGATTCCTTTCAAAGGAAGCCTTTGGTCTCAAATCAAAAGAAGTTACACTTTTAAAGGTAATTCATTCTCTCATGTTCATTTGTTTTATTTGGCTTCTCCAACCCCCTAAACTCTTTCTATTTACTTATTTTGTAACAAAACCAGTATATTCAATATACTAGTATGTTGTTATAAGATTTATTCTAGCTACACTCTCACACAACTACATAAAATGGTTAAAGAACATACGGTTTTCGCGGATGGCGAAATTCTGCCTCCCGAAATGATGATTGTTCAATACTCATTTCACACCTTCAAAGGTGGCCATTATGATGTCACTATTTTTATATAGGATATATAATATGTTTATTTTTTACTTAATCTTCCGTATTTTCCATTTTTTCTTACTTTTATGGCTTCCATTATGGGTATAAGCGATATCTTCATTTTAGGAAGTGCGGACTACCACCCCCTCAAAGTGATGTGATTCCTTAATGACATATGTGGGACGTATAAAGGATGGATTTAATGTTATTATATATTATTTTATACGGGAATTATTATATACCTCTATATCATTATTATTTCTTTCCATTAATGTATGAGATAGAAATGAAAGTAGCGTTCATGCGTACGTACGACTTACCGTCTCCATGAACGATGAATTTCATTTCTTATCCCCAAATGTAATGTACTATTATAAGTACATGTATATAATGGATATATATGATGAATGATACATCTAAATTATGAATATAATTCTGGAATTAAAATATAAATACCTCTCAATTAGTTTTAATTCCATTAATATGACAAAGAAATGAAAGTAGCGTTCATGCGTACGTACGGCTTACCGTCTCCATGAACGGTGCATTTCATTTCTTACCTCTAAATGATTATGTGATATTATAAATACATGTATATTCTAGATATATATGATATATATGATATACAAATCAGGAATGTCATTCTGGATATAAAGAACCTTTGACCACTCGAACAACATGTAATTGTAAGAAGTCCACTTTCGACTTAAGAACCAAATATCGACAAAACTATCATTATTAACTTAAATGATTACATAATGTTTGTAACATGTCAATAATTGATATAAAAGGAATAATGAACTTGTAAAAGGTTATTAATCAAGTATAAATTAACTCAATTTTTTTATTCAGGTCGTTAAAGAACGATTGAGTCAAGTCGAACCCGAGGTAAGGGATCCTACACCTCTCTTTCTTTTTAAGTACACTCTTTTATGTAATTCCTTTTAAGCTCATATTTCTTATGATTGGGATGTTATTTTGTATTAATCCTACTGTACTTATTATTTCCATATGATGAGAGACCCTATTTACTCTCATCAATCCATTTTGTATGTTTTGAGTGGTGCCGTTAGGCTGCTGAATTTTTCGTAAGGGATTTTTCATCTCACTTTTATTCCTGTGAGATTTATGCTACATTTGCCACAATTTACTTATAGTGGTGTATGTACTGCCCATTATTCTACTCATTGTGTAATATACTTTCGTTTATAAGTATTTACATCAATGACTTATTGTCCTTCTTTCATGGGGGTATGTTTTGAAAGATACCCAAGTCGGTAAGGGATTCTTTCACCCTCCTCTTTTTTAAAAGACTTCTTTGTTAAGTCTTTTAATTTACATCGTATTATGTTGGGATATGTTCTTCTATATCCTTATTGATGTAAAGTTTATGTCCAAGTGATGAGATACCCTTCACTCATTTTCTGAATTTTGAAGTGACGTCGTTAGGTAGTCGAATTTTACCAAGGGAACGTTTTAACCCAATTTCGATTTCATTGGGTTCAACATGTAGTTATTGAATATGTAATCATTTGAGTATGTGTGAATGACCATTTATTGTTTTACACTTAATATCCAATTATATTTGGTGTATTTATATTTGTCACACATAATTTTGAGATTTATTTATCCATTATTTAAGGATACCTTCTTTATAAGGGATTTCATCACATTTTACATCCCTATGGAGACTTCATTGTTGTTATGCACCAATTCAATCTTATTGGTGTATATACTGTCCTTTGGAATATTATATCATGAATCCATTTATTCTCATGATATTATAAAGTTCTGATTTAATGTTATTCCTCAATTATTGTATTCAAGTGTCTCTAATTTTTGTAAAAACCCTTTAACCAAAATATTGCTTTAAATATTTTAATGATTTGTTCTTATTAATATACATGTTTTCAAAATGGTTTTAAGGATTTATTTATATGGATATTAATGGTTTAAAATGTTAAAAGCTTCAAGGTGGTATGGGACTTCTTCTCAATATCCTTTCATTGAGGCATATTTTGTTTTATACACACACTTCTTTTATATGGTGTATAAACCCCTTTGACTTTTACGTTTATACAAAAGGAATCACTTTTATACGAAGCGTTTCATAAACGAAAAAAGGGAATGTTTTTTTTGTACATATGCGGCGACAACGACTTCTCCACCGTCGTGACCGTTATTTGTGTTTCGGCTTCCTCAACAAACCATACCTTCTTTTTAAAAGAAAAATAAATACCATGTTTTACTTTTCTATTATTTTGGTATCGAAAATGGTTTTTATAATGTTTTATATATCAATGTGTTGTATTGATATCTTGTGATTGAAAGGTGGGAATGCTATGTTTCCTTTACGCAAGTTTTATGTGATATGATTATGTTGAGGTTCTTGGGCATTATTATGAAGACGAGTGGTTCCGTGAAAAACTAAGGGTGGGTGAGCCCGATATAGCTCTCCAATGCATTGGGTAACGTGAAGGAGTGAAACGTTAAGGTTTCTCCGAAGAGATTTAGGGAATATACTGTGATGGGTATTCCAAATGTAACCAAGAGGGTTACTCCCTACGTATGAATGTTATGAATGCCTTAAGTTACCTTTATGTCTTATGTTTTCTATGATTTATTCATGGTTTGATGAGGTATGTTAAAGTGCCTATGTTATATGGGTAAAGTATGATTTCATTCTTATGTATATATGGACTCATGTTTCCTTTCCATATTTTTATAACCCTTACTGAGCTTTTTATGCTCATCCCATGTTTTTGAAATGTTTTTCACAGGTCAAGGGAAAGGTACATGATGTGATGATAGTGTCAAGGATGTGTCAAGAAAGAATCCATGTTTTATTTTCAATATGTTTCTGTTGATGGGAAGAATGAATACTGTCTTTTATGTAACCACTTTGTTTAAATGTGGAATGTAATGAAAGTTTCATGATCTAATTCTCTAAAACTCTAAACTTGAAAAGATCCTCAATGTGTAATCTTGTAATAACTCATGATTAAGAAAGGTTTAAGGCTGGGGCCTTATAGTTGGTATCAAAGGCCGGTTTAGATAACTTTATATGTTAGGGTATTCTTCAAGCACAAGTGGCATTACCATAATGGTTAGGATTTCAGAAAGAGTCCTAGTTTTAGATAAAGTGAATGAGTAAGTGTATCTTAGTGTTTACCATACTCATTAGTACATGATGGTTTTGTTGATATACTCACACTAAATTTGTTGTTCTTAGTGAATGGATGGATCTAGCAGGAACCAAAGAGACAAGAGGTTTGAACGAATCTATGGTGGTTCTATGATTAATATACTAGATAAAATGGGGGATTCAATGAGGAAACTCGTGGTTGTTCTAAACTAACTATCAAGGAGTCATGATCAACCACTTGAACCTTGGTATGATCTTTAATGCATTATGTACAAGATGACCAATCCATGTGGAAGTTCAGGTAATAATTATAAAGGTAACAATTAGAGTTTATATGATCCTTACTTTTGAGGTAATTATGGGTTATTATATGATATGCTGGAAAATGAAATGCATGAGATAAACTTGAGGTTAAAATATGTTATGATCATTTTTGATGATTTTATATCTTTTTGGGTAATGATTTAAGAATTATATAGTTTTGGAAAAAGGACAACACACAGACCGTGTGACAACCCATCGCGTCGGACAAAGCTGCAGGAATCGAACCCACAACCAAAGTGCAACTGGTATTTATCGCCAACCACTGGACTATGTGAAGTCCCTGGTTAGTTTGACTGATTCTTTTTAGTTAGATGATTTTAGGAATTAAGAGTAAGTTTTTTTGGGTTATTTATGAAAATGATTAACCTATCATGGAGGATATGTGATTAGGTTAATTACTTTTCAATACGAGACTTTAGGAGCAACTGATATTGTTTGGAGATAAATGTTACGATTTAACTTGGAAGACTATGTGACTAAATCCTTCAAATGTTTGGGTTTCAATCTTATATTGGTTTAATTTGAAGAATTTTATGGAAAAATTGTTTATCGGATGGTCCTCGTTGAACTTTGGGTTTTGTTGGACAAATTTTGAGATTAAGAATAGATTTTCTTTTTATAAAGGGTTATCCTTTTTGGATTATCTGACCTTGTACTAACCTTTATAGTTTTGGTTTTGGTTAAAGCCTAAATACATGGGATGTATATAGTTCTCTTTTGTGGATTAGGTGATTCGCTAGAAGTTGGTTATAGTACTCTTACTGCGAACAAGCCTTCCTAAATACTCGTCTTTTGGAGAAAATATGAGTTTTTGTAAAAGTTGAAAGTCAACATGATAAGTGATTATGTTTCCTTATGAATAAATTAATCAATAAAAAGTAACTTAAAACAAACATGTTGTCTATTAACTTTTCCTACCGGGGAATCGAATACCGTTTAACCCATCACAAGTTTGTTATTTTCTTGTGGTTAACTTTCTGCTAAACATGTTTTCTATCACTCTCCATCAGAACATGACCCTATGTTTTCTCCTCCATGTCCATATTTTTCTACATGGAATCCTATAATGGGTTAACTCTTGTGACCTTTTTACTTCTCTTTCTTTATTTTTAAAGTGATTGTTTTACCGACTCTTGTTCCGATGTGGGACTTTCAAGAATGTTTCCAAGCTGAATTTTAAAAATTGCGAGGACGCAATTCCCAAAAGGGGGAAGGATGTAACACCCCAAGTAAATAAAGAATATGACATTTTCATATTTATCCATATTTGTGAATAAAGTATTAATATGACTTTAAATGGGATGCTATGCTCGATGGCTTACCCAACACGCAACAACGAGTTTCTTGGGAATCTTACGTTGCACTCTAATAATAAAATAATATTATTTTAAATGGTAGTTAACATGTAGCCGTTGTATTGGCGGGAATGGATAGAAATAACTAAAATATGATTATATATGTTTTTTAATGTTTTTACATTATTTCGATAAAAGATAAAGGCATAAAATACGGAAATAATTCGATTTTAGGAGTATATGCCCTAGTTTTCACTAAAGGTTCACTTATCGCCTTTTTATGGAGAACCGTCATTAAATATAGTTTTTTTCACTATTATACATACTTTTGGACCAAATAAAACTCTTCTTATGAATTGGGACATCAAAATTTACTTTGTGTAAATTTTTGGTATCTTTCTGATAAAGTTCATTTTTTTAACGAATAGTGTAAAATGTAGTATTTTAATTCAAAACCTCTTTTTAATCTAATTTATTTATGTGATTAGATTAACTTTTTGAAATGGTTTTAAAGTAAAATTAGAATATATTTTTACCATTAAATCCAATAGTGGTCGTTGGAGTTAATTTCACTTTGAAATCAGACTTAAACTAGTGTCAATCTTTTGATACTTATTGTTTCATAAAAACACGCTATTTGCTCTGACAGCGGGAATTATATATTAAATTAATTTATGTGACTTATATTTTTTTAATTTTTTAAAATAGACTTCATTTTTGAATTCTGAATATCAAATATAGCTTAGGGTGAATTTTTGGGATTTTTCTGAAAGACTTCAATTTTTGATGAATAGTGAAACTACTAAGTGGTACTTATAAAAACTGATTTTTCAGTTTAAATGAAATTTTGCCATATTTGTGTTTTGAATTTAAAAAATCAGACATACATGGTTGTCATTAATAAGTAAAATGTGGTTCAATGGGATAAAAATAATTTTTTGGTGAATAGTGACTTATTATGTTTTTAATCGCGATTAGTGGTAATTAGTGTAGTTTAAGGTAAAAATAATGTTTTAATAAACTAAGATGAGCTTTACACATGTCCTACCCTCATTGGTTGTGCCATGGCCGACATAGAAAAGGCATGGGTCAACTTGGGGACCCCATGGATCCACTTTGGTTGGGAAATGACATTTATAACTTTTTATTTAATGTTAAAGTAAAAATGACACAAACGTGAGTTATTTTAAGAAAAAAATTTGTACATGGTGTTATAAAGATCAGATTTTTTATTATAAATAGTCATTGGAAAACTAAAACGATTTCCTACATTATAGTATTTTTTTTAATAATTTTTAGACTTTAAATAAATTAAATTATTTATGACATCATGATGATGAAGCGATGACCTCATTAATGAACAGTTTAAATAAAATGAAATGATAATATGAAATCTAAGACCTAAACTTGTCCAAAAACTATTGGATGGGAATATTTAGAAGCATTATCATCTTATATTTGAAATATATCAATGTGGGACCTTATAAATTCTAAACACTTTTGAAAATAAAATAATAGTTTCATGATTTCCAAAAGTTCCCCTTCTCTCCTCTTATAAAAGGCCCCCACCTCTACCTCATTTCACACACTCCTCAAGCCTTTGGCTCGGCCATACCCAACCCATTTACTCTCTCCACATCCCTCTCCTCATCCTATAGGATTACCATTGGGCATAATCCTTTCAAAGGAAGCATTTAGGCTCAAATCAAAAAGAGTTACACTTTTAAAGGTAATTCATTCTCTCATGTTCATTTGTTTTATTTTGATTCTCCAACCCCCTAAAAACTTTTTATTTACTTATATTGTAACAACACCAGTATATTCAATATACTAGGAAGTTTTAATAAGATTTATTCGAGCTACACTCTCACACAACTACAGAAAATGGTTAATGAACATACAGTTTCCGTGGATGGAGAAATTCTGCCTCCCGAAACGATGATTGTTCAATACTCATTTAACACCATCAAAGGTGGACATTATGATGTCACTATTTTTATATATGATATATAATATGTTTATGTTTTACTTAATCTTCCTTATTTTTCATTTGTGGCTTACTTTTATGGCTTCCATTATGGGTATAAGCGATATCTTCATTTTAGGAAGTGCGGACTACCGCCCCCTCAAAGTGATGTGATTCGTTAATGACATACGTGGGACGTATAAAGGATGGATTTAATGTTATTATATATGATTCTATACTGGTATTATTATAAACCTATATATCATTATTATTTCTTTCCATTAATGTATGAGATAGAAATGAAAGTAGCGTTCATGCGTACGTACGGCTTACCGTGTCCATGAACGGTGCATTTCATTTCTTATCCCCAAATGTAATGTACTATTATAAGTACAAGTATATAATGGATATTTATGGTGGATGATACATATAAATGATGAATATAATTCGGGAATTAAAATATACATACATCTCATTTAGTTTTAATTCCATTAATATGACAATGAAATGAAAGTAGCGTTCATGCGTACGTACGACTTACCGTCTCCATGAATGGTGCATTTCATTTCTTACCTCTAAATGATTATGTGATATTATAAATACATGTATATTCTAGATATATATGATATATATGATATCCAAATCAGGAATGTCATTCTGGATATAAAGAACCTTTGACCACTCGAACAACATGTAATTGTAAGAAGTCCACTTTCGATTTAAGAACCAAATATCGACAAAACAAACCTTATTAACTTAAATGATTACATAATGTTTATAACATGTCAATAATTTATATAAAAGGAATAATGAACTTGGAAAAGGTTCTTAAGCATGTATAAATTAACTCAAGTTTATTATTCAGGACGTTAAAGAATGATCGAGTCAAGTCGGACCCGAGGTAAGGGATCCTACACCTCTCTTTCTTTTTAAGTACACTCTTTTATGTCATTCCTTTTAAGCTCATATTTATTATGATTGGGATGTTCTTTTATATTAATCATAATTTAATTATTATGTTCATATGATGAGAGACCCTATTTCCTCTCATCAATCCATTTTGGAAGTTTTGAGTGGCGCCGTTAGGCTGCCGAATTTTTCGTAAGGGATTTTTCATCTCACTTTTATTCCTGTGAGATTTATGCTACATTTGCCACAATTTACTTTGAGTGGTGTATGTACTGCCCATTATTCTACTCTTTGTGTAATATACTTTCGTTTATGACTATTTACATCAATGAATTATTGTCCTTCTTTCATGGGGGTATGTTTTGAAAGATACCCAAGTCGGTAAGGGAACCTTTCACCCTCATCTTTTTTAAAAGACTTCTTTGTTATGTCTTTTAATTTAAATATTATTATGTTGGGATATGTTCTTCTATATCCTTATTGATGTAAAGTTTATTTCCAAGTGATGAGATACCCTTCAATCTCTCATCAACTGATTTTCTGAATTTTGAAGTGACGCCGTTAGGCAGTCGAATTTTACCAAGAGAACGTTCTAACCCAATTTCAATTTCTTTGGGTTCAACATGTAGTTATTGAATATGTAATCCATTGAATATGTGTGAATGACCTTCTATTGTTTTACACTTAATATCCAATTATATTTGGTGTATTTATATTTTTCACACATAATTTTGAGATTGATTTATCCTTAATTTAAGGATACCTTCTTTATAATGGATTTCATCACATTTTACATCCCTTTTGAGACTTCATTGTTGTTATGCACCAATTCACTCTTATATGGTGTATATACTGTCCTTTGGAATATTATATCATGAATCCATTTATTTTCATGATATTATAAAGTTCTGATTTAATTTTATTCCTCAATTATTGTATTCAAGTGTCTCTAATTTTGGTAAAATCCCTTTAACCAAAATATCACTTTAAATGTTTTAATGATTTGTTCTTATTAATATCCATGTTTTCAAAATGGTTTTAAGGATTTATTTATATGGATATTAATGGTTTAAAATTATAAAAGCTTCAAGGTGGTATGGGACTTCGTCTCAATCTCCTTTCATTGAGGCATATTTTATTTATAGACAACCTTCTTTTATACGGTGTATAAACCCCTTTGACTTTTACGTTTATACAAAAGAAATCTTTTGTATACGAAGCGTTTACTAATCGACAAAAGGGAATGTTTTTGTCGTACATATGCAGCGACAACGACTTCTCCGCCGTCGTGACCGTTATTTGAGTTTCGACTTCCTCAATAAGCCATACCTTTTTTTAAAAGAAAAATAAATACCATGTTTTACTTTTCTTTTATTCTGGTATCGAAAATGGTTTTCATAATTTTTTATATATCAATGTGTTGTATTGGTATCTTGTGATTTAAAGGTGGGAATGCTATGTTTCCTTTTTTCATGTTTTATATGATATGATTATGTTGAGGTTCTTGGGCATTATTATGAAGATGGGTGGTTCCGTGAAAAAATAAGGGCGGGTGAGCCATATATAGCTCTCCAATTCATTGGGTAACGTGAAGAAGTGAAACGTTAAGGTTTCTCCGAAGAGATTTAGGGAGTATACTGTGATGGGTATTCCAAATGTAACCAAGAGGGTTACTCCCTATGTAATATTGTTATGAATGCCTTAAGTTACCTTTATGTCTTATGTTTTATATGATTTAATCATGGTTTGAAGAGGTATGTTAAAGTGCCTATGTTATATGGGTAAATTATGATTTCATTCTTATGTATATATGAACTCATGTTTCCTTTCTATATTTTTATAACCCTTACTAAGCTTTTTATGCTCATCCCAAGTTTTTGAAATGTTTTTCACAGGTCAAGGGAATGGTACATGATGTGATGATAGTGTCAAGGATATGTCAAGAAAGAATCCATGTTTTATTTTCAATATGTTTCCGTTGATGGGAAGAATGAATACTGTCTTTTATGTAACCACTTTGTCTAAATGTGGAATGTAATGCATGTTTCATGATCTAATTCTCTAAAACTCTATACCTGAAAAGATCCTCCATGTGTAATCTTGTATTAACTCAAGATTAAGTAAGGTTTAAGGGTGGGGCCTTATATAATATTCATGTAATCATTAAACATTAACATCAACCCCACATGATCAATAACCTTTTTCAAAGATCCACTCCTTCAAAAAATACCAAACACTCATGACTCACCAATAAATAGTTTAAAAATCATGCCTTCATGAAAATTTGTCTACTAACATTTTCTTATGACACATTCATAGTGATATAAATATCATGATTCTTGATGCTTCCTCTAAATTTTTGACACCAAAGATTTTAAAAACTATGGTAAATAGTGCCACGTTGTATATACAACTCTCTATACTATCAACAAACCATCCATTCCATTTTCATAGATATTTTCCAAAATACAATGTCAAAAACCATCCCAGAGCTCCACAACTGACATTTCCACTATCTTTTTTAACAAACATGGTCATACTTAATTCACTAAAATGTAAACATAAGTGATTTTTACACAAGAATATCTTAGTTTGTGTATTTTAACATCTAATAAACCTTTTATACTTATTTAATGATACTTATATACTCTCCCAAAATTAACATCTCTTTGTTTCTTGATATTGATCAATGGTATTCCATAAACACACTCAAATCCTTAATCATCCATTATTAATAATAGAAATAAGAGTAGAATTCAATGTTCATCAATGAATCAATTCATTCAAAAACAAGTCACATAGATTCATCAAGAACTATGTCTGTTGTGATATAAAACATTTGACAGATATTCCTTTATATCCATTGATTTAGAACCCCATGTACTTTATTTATCCCCTATCAAGTTATCCCCAAATCATGGTAATGACATTTTCTCCCACACTCTCAATAAACCCGATGATTACTCCATTGTGTATATAATATTTTAATGAAAACATATCTTCTTATAATGGAATTACACAAAATACCATAAGGAAAGGCGGTCTGGATTACACATTTTTTATTGTTTAGGGTCTTGATTTACCTCCATGTTATTTTTAATGCAACTAAAATGATTATTTTGGTATTCCATTAATCAGAGTATTTGAAACCTTAGTTATATAGGAACATTCTCCAAAATTATAAACATGTGGTCCACATTTTCCATTATAACATTGTACTTTATTTCACTATTATTCATCCATGAGTGATGGAATGGATTTTTATAATATTTATAGATCATGAATTATCACAATGGATTTTGTTTTGTGACTTCAAATAGAAAACCATAACATAAAGATACATCTTCATCCATAATAATTGTTTCTATGATATATTTACCAAAAGAAATTCAGAATCTATCTGGATTAATTAAATAAAATCACTTTCTCACTTATCCATGAGATACACAAATCACCATGATAGCATTCACCACCAGACATTGATTTTTTATCATCTATTGAACTGGGCCAATATACATCTTGAATAGCCCAATTATTCATGATGAAAATATTCATTATACAACAAACCAAAACGCATGGTTCCCCTAATATATCAATATATAATTTTTACTAAATGTAAGTGTAATTTTATTGGAGTTTTTTTGATACAATGCATCTTATTAGGTTCAAAAAATATTATTTGGTCATGAAGATATAATGTAAACAAATATACAAATGATATTCTTGTATTAGATAATATAAATATATTTTCGTAAATTTTTTTAGGAAAGTTCGACTAAATAATCAAATGGACTCTCTATATTCCATAAATTATCCATTCAAAATCATCTAAAATCCTTATTGGAATATTTATAATTAGAAATAATTGTTCCATTCATTATTTATGCCTCCAATAAGAACATAAAAATGATCAGTTCACTAGTCATTATCATTTTGAGCTAGTTTGAAAATAATTCATCCAACATCATGAACAACAGTTCATGTAATCAACCAAATATTAAGTCAAACACATACACCATCACAATAATCCATTGGTTAATATCATTTTTTACATATATATTTTAATAAACTCCACTGTGATGAAAATAATGATCTTTATGAAATTGATCCAATATTGAATGCCCTACTCTACATGTTTACCTTAATCTTTATTTAAAAATCCTCAATTGACAAACTCTTTGATAATATTCATGAATGATAAACTATATGGATACTAGATGTACACATATTATTCTCAAACCACATTCTAAAATGAAAACTAAAAACCCATTTGGAAAATTTTGAACATTATGTCCACTTCTGTGACATAGAATAACCTAATTGTGTCTATTCTTAAAACAAGTGAAAATGATTAATCAACATTAATTCTCTCAATCAAGGGGTACCTTTTCCAAAAAATTATTTAATTTTTTTAAATCACTATACCATATTCAATCATCTTATTATGAAGGAATTATTTGGTCACAATGAAATTTTTATTAATATGTCTCGAAACAATCTCTCATGGATGGTTCCAACAAACATGGTTATTCCCTTGATACTATATTTAAACCATCAGAAATAACATTCTTATTAATCGATAATATTTTTCTCTACCTGAGACGAGGAATAAATATTTCATAGAGACTTCATTTTCCACAAGTGAACTGCAATTTCATAATAAAAAATTATATATTTCCTGCCAAGATCACCTTGATTCTTTGGTTTTCATGTTGCAGTAAATTTGAATTCCTCCTTCTCATCATTTGATTCAACTTCAAATTATCATTTACCTATTTTATAACTCATATGATTTTATTACATCCTTAAAACCATCTAGAAGTAATTATTTACCATGTTATTTAAAATTATATTCATTCTATTATATAGAGAAATAATTTCATTCAACTACATTTACAAATCACTTGTTGAATAATTTCTATGCATTTATTTTCCTAACTGTCAATAGAATATCCCATCATCTCCATACTATTAATAATTCATGTGTTTCTTCATATATATAATAAAATAATTACATCAATTTATTCAAAATTATATCAATTTTGGATTCATTCTTGATAAAATATCTTATAAAGTCTTTAATTCATTCAGAAAAAATATTGGCATGTTGGGTATGTAGACTGATGTAAAGTATATTATAATAAAAAATTTATCTGGTATGTTCTTTCCAGTAAGAAATGTTCTCAACATGATTTTGGTGATCAAAGTTTTCCTCAAAATCAATCCATTTTGATGAGTTGTTAGCACTGAAAGTAATTTATATCTTATCTCGTATTTCTTCAGATAATATTTTAGTTGACTGTTTGTGAATTATATAACATTAGTAATATTCAAAATTACAATATTCGATCCATGAATCATTTAAAATTCATTATTATATTTTTTCATGAACCTTAATGTTTCATATATGGGGAAAAATTAAAAAATCCATGTTATCTTGTTCAAATCATCAATGAAATGAGAAGAATATATATTACCAATTGTTTCTCTTATTTTCATAGGTCCGCACATGTCTTCATGTTCAAATTCAAGAACTCTATTTGGATTTTATTATTCTTTCCCTATTATTTCATTCTGATAATCATCCATCATTGATAAGAATCAAATGTGAGAGTACGATCACTAATAACATAGGGAGATTTGAAGCTTTATCATAATATCCCATAACATACTAGGATTGTTTGCAAAGATGTCTATGGAATTTCATCCATAAAATATTTTCTTCCATTATAAATGAAATAAGGTATATTTATTTCAACATTAATGTTATATATTCATCATTTTTCATTTTCATTGTAAAAATACTCCACCACATTTTCCCTTAATTATAAAAAAAAATTCTTGGTGATGTATATAGTAGTACTTTAGTAATATCGTGGACAAACACATAGCTAGTTTTAATTGATAAATTCAAAAACAAATACATCAAAATGTATCATATCTTTTCAGCCAAATTTTTTCTAATTCCAAGGAAATTTTATTTAGGAATTCATCCTTTGAAAATTTGACAGCCCCCTCTTTATTGTATTTGATGTCTATAACAAGATAATTTTTTCCCATCATACGGGATATCAATACACTATCAAGGATTCATAAAACTATACAATATAATCTATTATGGGAAATATATACCACAACTATCAACAATGATATTTACTTTTTAGGACATGTCTTTGACATAAAACCTATTATTTCTTGATAATATTTATTTCCTTTAGTGTATGATAGAGCATCTTAATCTTTCAGTGCTATAAACCAATTTTTCATTATCAACTCATTTTATGATAATTTGAGCTTCTATTTATTTCCAATTTATGTATTCTTCAATGAATTTCTATACAATATTGATGATAAATATTTTTCAACATATCAAAATCATCATCAGAGAAAATAGTGACCATCAAAATCATTCCCATAATATTAAAATCTATAAGGTGTTCATTGTTTACCTTGTTATGTTTTGTACGTTTTTTATATGAAACAAATATTTTGTGAATGTCCCATCATTCCACAACAATGACACCTAACAAAATGTGTAATAATGTACATTTTAATAAGACATATTATTTCCTTGGTTCTATGAGTCTTCATATTGTAGTTTGTACACAAAATATTTTTTACCATCGGAGTGGGTGCTTTTGGTCTGTCTTCAATCACCAGATCATTTTGATTGTGATCTGGTTTTATACCATCCATCACATTTTTATAAGTTTTATTATTCCATAATTCATTAAATTTATGCTCCAAAACCATCTTTTATATCACCTTAGTGCTCTTATTTCATGATGTCATACAAGAAGTCATGTGTCTCTCATGATCTTATAATTTTCACCATAGGGTGATATCATCCACTTCATGTTCTTTCTTATGATTGATATTATGTGCTTTTATGTTAGAAAAAACCATTGGTATCTCATTTATTCCCTTCCACATGTTACATATAGTCAACAACCATTTTTATTTTCTCTCGCATTGATGATTCTAGGATATCATTTTATTTTATCAGATTCGAATTCAATGAACCCTATTTCTATATATAGAGTTCGGCTTCATGAACTACTCTACTGGATTTCATTATATTTGATCTATATAGATATTTCAAATAAAGGGTGGATTCTAATTCATCCAAGAGATCAAATATTCCTTCAATTTTATATTCTTCATGGTCTATTTCTTCACTTTTTTCAAAAATACCAAGAAAAAGACACACTATAATTTTATTTACGATCATTATAGTTATACATATCTACAAAATCATATTTCCCTGATATTTAAATTTTTATTATTTGAACATCTTCTTTTTGAAGAATTTTTCTTACCATTCATAGATAATGATGTCCTTATTACTAAAATTTCAATTTCATCCTCACCATCATCATACAAAATTCCATAAGAACTATGTTGTAAGATTTTTGTCCTTTCTAAGTTGAATAAAAGAGAGTTGGAGTTTCACATTAACATTCCTTTTACTATTTAATGAATTGGGGATAGGAATTACATAATCTCAAATATCTCCTCTTCTTCTTAGACATCCTCAATAGTGAGCATCTTAATGGCCTTTAATTCCACTTCATTGGGATTCCTTTATCCCATAGACCCAATATCATCATTTATCATCTCATATGAGACATTATTATAATTTTTGAAATCTTATTTCACCTCTACTAGATCATTATATTCCATAACAAGGATATTTGGAATGAACTAATGGGGATGTTTCCTCAGGATACACTTAACAATCTATACATATTTAAGAGTATCATTGAGACCACATTTGCCTTCTAGAGTAACATTCATCAGGTGAAATAATGGATCTATAAAATCATTATGGGGAATTATTTGATCATCAAACTTGTTCTAAAGAATCATAAATTATTCTTATCTATTATTAAGTTAAACTCATAAATATTTATCAATTTTTCCTACATAACATTTTATGAAATACATGGAATGATAATTAAATAGATGAAATTTGATAGATATACCCTTAAAATTTTTATTACATTGGATTCATCATACAATTACATTTTTGCATCTTCTGATAAATCACCATAGTCCATAGTGGTTTCAATACCATGCATCGCCACCTTATAGAAATACATACTTAAAGATCAAAAGTAGTGTTGCATCATTTTCATCCCTTAATGAACAATATTTTATTCAATGGGATGAATTAATTTATGATATAAAACCACAATTGAATACAATGAGTGTTCAATGTTGATATTAAAAATTATCTCTGATACAAACTATTAGCTAACACATGTTAAATACTATGAGGAGGGGAATTTGGGTAATATAGGTTAAAACTAATTCATCTTCAGATCGTGATTTGTCATTAAACAAAACATCCTTATCTCCATTTCCCATTACAATGTATGGGTAAAAATAAAATAATACACAATACACAATACGTTTACTTTTTTAACCAGCATTGTAATATGTTAATAGAGCCTACAATGGAAACATACCTATTAAAAAATGATCTAAATGCCACTATTGTGACAATGGTCAAAGAAGAAGAGTGTCCCTCTATGTTTACTTGAGATCACAATTTAACATCTCACTAATAATTCATATAATGGGTTCTCATTGAATCTTTAAATGCATACTTTTTTTATTACTTAAATCAATATGTTTCTAACCTCATTTGGTGTATAATTCAGTTATATGTTCATCCACATGATTAATTACATTTTAGTAAAAAAATAATGGAAAATTTCATCTTGTTCATATGAGATTTACATTATAGAAAACCCTATTTACAAAAATTATGAACTAAAACAATTCCTCACAATAATATCCAATCTTTTTAAACCCCACAACATTTTTGAATATTGAAAAATTCTTCATGCTCATATAGTATCCACTAAAAAATCACATTTTTGAAGCTCACTACTTTCAAAAAATACTTTTTACTCCTATGGGAATCCAAAAATTCATGAATATTACATAGCCTTCACTAATTCATATTGGCCATGAAACATATGATCATTTGAAAACCATCCAAGTCGCAAAATCCTTTGCAAAATCCATTGAAAACCCCCTTCATGAATTTTTATCCTTTGTATTTTCGTTAATTATTACTGCTTCAAATGAGTGGGTTAGGCTCCTATTTATAAACAATTAATTTCTTTCATGAAACATTAAATCTTACCAGGAAATTTCATGAATCTCATTATACATGTTCACAAACCTCTCTATCATGTCAATGCTTTTGGTTAACTTTCCCGTTCCTAAAGCCTCTCATATCCGTGGATCTTTACCACCAACCCTACGAACTCCACCCCCTTTAAGGAAGATAAACACCTTTACAAAACAAAAATTAATATATCAAAGAAAAAATCATTCTCAAAATATCAAACATTCATGAAATTATTTCATTTCCCATATTTTTTTAGCAATTTTCAGATACCCATAGTTATTAATGCTTGACCCATCTTCCAAATTTTTGATCCAAAGAATATGAAAAACACTGTGAGACAACCCCACCTTATATATGAAAAATTGTTTACCTTATCCAAAACATAGATTAAATTATATTAGATATTTATAAACAAACAAGGGTAAAAAAATGCTATAACACTACATTTACCCTTTTTACACTACATTTTCAAAAAATACTCTCATCCAAAAAACACTATAATGAATCCTTAAGTGATTTTATCCCAACAAATAACGTATATTAACATTAGATACATCATTATATCATTCCATGAGTGTTAATGAAGGAAAAATATTAATTTTAGTTGGTGAGGTGGTAGTCCACCATACACACCATCAATAGTTTTGTTTCCCATTTGTTGGAGTATGAGATGGCTATAGGTCATGACCTTGAAATAACAACATAAAAGTATATAGATTAGAATTATGTTATTATGTAAACATGGTGTAAAAATAATTTTAGTTTCCAGAATAAGAAATAATATTAAATTATAGGTTAACGATTTAAACTCTTCTTCGTAAAACAACTGTAGTTATGCACTAAAGTCCTATATAGGATGGATTTTTGACAAAACCAAGGTTTATATGATTTTATAAGGGTTTTATGTTAGGGTTTTTGGTAGGTATTGGATGAAAAAAAAATTCTAAATTTTAGGGATGCGATAATAGAATATGGGTGGACTTTTATAAGTGGCAGATATGACACATTTAGGAATTTTGAAAAAATTGAATTTCACCCATGTTGTTCCCTTAACAACGATAGTTTTTCTAACGTTTTTACAATTTATTAGGTTTAAAAATTAAATTTAGATATTATTTAATATTAATTATTTTTATTCTAACTATCTAATCCATTTCTACTAATTCAAATCATATATTCGAAACATGTAATTAATATCTATAGCCACAGTTGTTTCAAAAAATGGGTTTTAATGAAAATAATTTTTATCAATAAAAGAATGATTTTATAGTAACAGTATGACACATAATAATAATTAAATGATTTAAATTGATAATTATTGTTTTAAAATAATAAAATTTCATTCTAATTATTCCCCATTTTTATTTATTTTAATATATTATGATGGAGAAACATTATTTACTTTTAATGAAATTGAAAAATTATTTTTAATCACGACCATAAATAGAAACTAAAATACATTATAAAAAATATTTAAATGTAATAAATTAGAAATTATATAAAATAAATAATACTTTAAATAATTTTGAATGAAAATAAATAAATAATATGACATTAAAATTTAAAATTTTATTGAAAGAAAATGTTAATTTAAAATAAAATTGGAATTTTTCATCTTCAGTGAAAGTGAAATATTATTTAAAAATTGCAATAATTTTCCCTATGTTAATAATGAGATAATTATTTAGAAATATTATTTAAATTTTAATAAATAAATTATATTAAAGGTGCCATATCTATTTATATTATTATCTAATAGATACTAGTAAAAATTATTTTTTAATGAAACATGTTTTCATTGAATAATATGTTTTTTCTTAAAAATTTGGAGACTTATTAATTATAATTTATGATATTTTGATAATTTATCATGCTTTATTTAAAAATAGTGTAGTGTATTAAATAAAATATGTAGAATATTTCTGTTCTAAAATATCATTGTGTTACATTATACCCCCATAAAAATATTGAATCACTAAAATGTGAACCAGTTCTCAATAATTAGGTGTTTGATATAATAAAATTTATTTTTTGAAAATTCGTATCAAAACATGTATAATAAAATAATTTCATAAAACTATGGAAGGGGAAATATGTGGGTCATCACATAACTAGTATTCCACATTGGGGAGTATTAGTGGGAAATGAAAACATTTCTTTGAAAATAAAATCCATTTAGTTGGTAATTTTATAATTATTTTTTGAGATAGGTGATAATCAATTTTTCTTGAACAAATTATATATTTATTTAAGGATAATATTCTTAATGATAAGGGATTATTTTACAACCTTGATTAATAAAATAAGTATATATACTTACTTGATGAGGGTAATTTCAACTTTTTATAAATTCTCACTACAATCTCATTCAATTATCTAATAGATCACTTGAACACCAAAAAAATAAAGATATTTATATGACATTATACATTAACCAAAACAATAAGTGGTCAATCCAATTTCCTTTTATAACCCTAGTAAACCAAAATACATTAATATTCAAAATTCAAAAATAAAAACAATGGTTTAACATTTATCATTCCTTTAAAAATAACCTCATATACTTAATGACCTCAATAAAAACAATGTGAAAGAATTTTTTAACACCAATGGTTATATAATACATGTAAAATTAAATATCCCAAAAAAATAGTTACGTTAAAACAAACAATCCTTTATATTATACCTAAAAGTTATATATATATTAACCAAATAAACATTCATCCAAAATATCTTTAGTCTCCTTGTAAACAAAAAAATTAAAAAATATTTAATTAAAAAATATGTTTCCCATATCATCTTAGTATATATAAACAAAATATTTTAATTAAAAATAATGTTATACTAAATAGTCCATCACATAGGACGATGGAAGGGGTAACAGCTTTATCACCATATGGTAGTGTGTTGAATCCCAACAAACATTCCAAATATAATTTGTTTTCTCCAAGAATATGGGTTCTCCCATTATTAAAATTATAATTCCAATAACAGTACAAATGAAATGAAAAATAACCTATAACATTAATAATCCATTAAGAATTTAACAACTATGTATTTCAATATATCTTATTTTTCACCCAACATTAAATAATATTTATTTAATATTATAAAATTTACATAAAAGCTTGGACAATCTCTAAATTTTTCAAATACCATTAATCTAATGATAAAAAACTGAAATAATTATTCATAATTTTTTTCTTAAAAACAAAAATAATCCCAAGGGTTATATTTCAGTTAATGTATCCCAAAATAATACTAATAATTATAGACTAATTTAATATAAAATATTATAAGATCTATTATTTCATTTAAAATCAATTTCAACCATTGCCTTATCAAATGATGAAACTTTGTGTTTAACCATGGACTTCAATGACTATCATCTATTCATTTCCTTCATTATGGTTAATAATGTTTTTTGTAATTTCCAAAACATATATCCCAAATTTGTCAAACTATGGGTTCAGAAAGGATTACTTTCATTTCCCATGTGTTGATCGAGTGCAACTCAATGTTCCCTTTATGGGGTTTTTAATCCAAGGTAAAATTACTAAAGAGGCACATCCACTTGTAGTATCTATTTAGGGATGTAATATCTAGGAATATATGCAATTTAAAATTCACCAAAATTCAGGGATAATTCTTATTTTTTTGGTATTTCCATTAATTGTTCTTATACTTATACCTAGGGTCACAATTAAATTTTTCTAATCATAGTTTCCAAATATTTCCAAATCATTTTCTCTAATACCAACTATAGATAAAAAATCCTTTTATGAATATTACTATATTGTTTTTAACATAATCAAATATTAAATACAACCAAATGATTATGGGGACTATTATTTATGGAAGGATTAGTTCATAGTAAATAAAAGTGAGGATAAAAAAACATTTTCATTTTATTATCTATAATGGGTCCCAAATTACTTTTTCTATCTTAAAAATACATTGTATAACCTGGAGAATACGTTGAAAAAGTAGGTGAGATAAAAATACATGTTGAGAAATAAAAATGAGTAGGATTTATAAAAAGTGAGTTAATGATGACACACTATAATAAAAGAAATGTCACATTTAAAATAACAATAATAATTACTTAAATAACATGGTATCATATGATTATTAATCATAAAAAATGTTCCAATAATATATAACATTACATAAACATGATTCATGGATAATATCATAAAAATTATCAAATAGAAGACAATGTACTATAATGGATTACTTTTACAATCTAATCCCATATTTTCCATATCATTAGACTAAAGAATTACCCAATCCATTGGATTTATATATTGGTGAAACCATCATAAAATTATAATGATATATGTTTTCTACACAAAATAATTTCAATCATATGTCCTAACCTAAAAATTACCCATTTAGAGAAAATGGGTCTCATAATCCTATCTTATATCATAATCAATGTAAATTTCATAACGAAAGATTTTCATAATTGAAAATAGATAATGTAATACCCCATCAAAGGAATTAATATTTTGATAGGAATATATCTAAAAGGAATATATAAATAATGTCTAATAATTCAATAATATTAATCATCTTTTCTGATGAATTGAAATATTTTTAAAAAGATTGAGAAATTTTTTGAATAAAATAACATTTTTCATTAAAAAAAATTTAAGAAATAATAAATTTAAAAAAAAATTATAGAAAAAATATCCAATTAAAGGAAACATGAGAAATTATAAACGAATATCCAAATAGTTTATTATTAATAATGGTGGGTAATCGTGCATATTCTGAGTACGTTAAAACTATTATTCATACAACCGTTCAATAAGAAAATTCAAAAGTACCTTGTTTGGAAGAAAACATTAAGAGTATATTAAAAAAAATAAAAAACCATTCTTGGTAGTAGATGGATTTATAAATTCACAATACAATATTTACATGCTTTATAAACCACCTTATGGAACACACTAACACGGAAGTGAAAGTGTATTTGTCAGAATAGAGAAATGAAGTCATATGTCCTTAGAAACGTCTTCATAGAATTTTGATGTAACACTGATTGGAAAATAATATTTTTACATTTATAATTAATTATTAAATATATGATAAATATATTTAATGTTTTTCTTATTCAATTATCAAATAATGTATTTTATTAGAAATTCATGAATAAATAATACTGAATAATATGAGATTGAAACATAAACCCTTAAAACCACATAAACATTTGAAACAAAACCCAAATTAAGGAAATAAATTAATTTTAACTTAAAATAACATGATTTATGATGAATTTCATACATAATAGGTAATGGTTAATTATATACCTCATTTAATATAAATTAATTGTATAATAGAATATGTGTCTCAAAGAAATATTTTTTGAGATGAAACCCTTACCTTGATCCTGATTCAACACATATGTTTCATATCATCCTTACAAATATATAAAAGTTAATTAATTTATATTTTGAAAAAAAATTATGATTTTTATTAATCAATTTTTTTTATTTCATACGATTTCTTATTCATATACTTATACTATTATTTTATTGTCGGACATCTCAATGATAATGAAATATATATCCAAAATAACTTATTTATATTTACTATTGTCAAAGAGATTGTTATTTAATCATATCAAAAAGTTTAAAAATAAAAATAATTAATATCATTATTCATAATTTATACTATTAAAACCAAACCTGAAATTTAGTTCTAAAAAATTAACTGTGTTACAATGACAGAGATAGTAGGGCATAAATATGAAAGGGAAATGTTTCCATTTTTCACCCATCATGATACAAAAAATGCTATTTATTGTTTTATCATTATATAATTATAATTATATCATAAATATCATATTATTATATTAAATTAACTTACATATACCATCCTTGATATGAGGTAAAAAATAGTAATGTTGCTTTGAAATGTGGTAGTTCATCGTACAAATGAACTACATTGTCACTATTGAAATATATTTTAAGTGAATAAAATGTATGACGTATATTTTCATGGAAATTATTAATATTTTATTAACATGATATATAATCATAAAATTAATCCATATTGTAATTCATGTAAAGTGTAAGTAAAAAATGTATCAAATCACCTCACAATGTTGTAGTTCATCTAATACATTTGTGACGTTATTGTATTCCCTACTGAATGGAATGTAAGATGTAGAATGTGATATTATAATCAAAAAATTAATATTATATAATAAAAATCATATATAAATATTATATATTTCATTATATCAATCCATAAGAAGTGGTGATGGAAAATGAATTTTAGCGGTTCATGAGGTGGTGGTCCACTATGTATAGAAAGAACTATATTATTTCCAATATTTATGGGATATGAGATGGTTCTAGATTATTCCCTTTTCATAAGAACAAATAACTATATTTACAGTACTGAATTTTTATTTACTCATGGTTTAAAATAATTTCAATGTGGTAGAAGAAGAAATAAAGTAAAATTATTTCTTAATTATATTGTATATTCATCGAATAACATCATTGGTATTGCACTAAAATTCATCCACTAGATAATTTTTGATTAAAAAATTATTAAATAATATTATAGGTAATTAATGATGGTAATTTGGAGGTATTAAATGAACTATTCATGTTTTTATGTTTGTATATTTTTGGATATGGGGAGGCCTTTTATAAGTGTGGGAGAGGATGCATTAGAATATTTTTTAATGAAAGAATTATGAAAATGTTTTTCACATTCCAAAAGGATAAATAATAGTTCCATATTAGAAATTAAAACATATAAGTTTGATATATGTCCGTATAAAATTAATTAAACCCTTTTTTATTATTTTTTACCCCTATAATATTTGTTTAACTCCTTAGTAAAATAGTTTTTACATTAACCACAATAATTATATTTATTATCCTCACTATTAATTATGGTAAAAAATAAAGTTGAATTTATAAGATAATATCAATAATTCTGATTTCAATTTTTAATCCATTTTACCAAAATCATCATATATATATGTGGAATAATTCATTTTAAAATTAAACCCATAAACAGATTGAAAGAACCATTTTTCATAAAATGCATTTTTCTAAAGCATAAAAGATTATATAATAACTATATAAAAATGTTATTATTGTTATTCTAAAATAAATTAATATTTATATATATTTTTCATTTATGTTTATTTTCATTTATTCCTCAAAATGGGTCATTATTATTAATTAGAATGGAACGAAATTATCTAGATTAAAATATTTTTCAAAAAAATAATTTTTTGGCCCTAAAAAATAACATAAAAGAAAATTTATAATATAGATGAATTAAGTTTTATTAATTATATTTTTTATAATTAAATAATAATATATTAGTTTTATAAAATTTGAATTTAAAAAAGTGACCTTGTAATTTAGTAATTTATCAAAATGAAATGACATGTTTATAAATATCAGATTTCATCATTGTTTAATAAAATTGTAATATTTAAAAAAACTGATAAATTTTACCCTATTATAATATTCATATAATGATTTAATATTTTATTTCAATTTTTTAAAATATATTATGTGTATTTTGAAAGATAAAAATAATTATATTATGTTCCACATATAGTATAAAAATTTTTTTTTAGGAAAACATACTTCAAATAAATAAAATGAATTTTCTTAAAAATTGATTAAATAATTAATTATAACTTATAAATAATTATATTTTGAGTTTTTATTTAATATAAATTTCAAACTATATTTAATGATATTAATACCCTTTAATTTATTTTATATGTTATAAATATCATATTTAAAAAAATTCAATAATATGTAACATTTTGTATAAAATCCATATTGAATATTAAATACTCTATCAATAATAGTGAAATTCTAAAACATCAAGGAGATATAAAATATATGATAGAGAATGATCCTATTTCCAATCCAGGTGATAGTACTGTAATGTTGAAACAAATATAGTCCAATTTTCACACATTTACCACTCAATATGTACTGGCACTCACCCTACTGATGACCATGTCCTAAAAAATTTATAATTCATTGGTATTGGCCTAAGATCAATCAAACCTAGGGAAATTGGATGTTAGATCTTGTTTCATCCCTGAACTATCCAAAAACCTCTATTTGGAGGCAACTGGGAACCCAAAACTCCGCATTTCAACATGATGAATGTTGATTAATCCCATATCAGGAAGATATGGTCATGATGAATATCCTCTTCATAACCAAAGATTCAACATTTACATTGAAATATGTCAAAAACATTAACACATTGACTTTTCATTGGATATATAGATGCAAGACCTTCTAAAAATTTCATACATTGACATCCTCATATGGAAATTTATTTGAAGAATATCATAAAAGGCCCATCAAATGGATCTTAATTTCCCATTTTCTAGAGATTCCCTCATGAAGGGTAACATGCTCCATATCAAATCCCTCCCTTACTATTGAATAAATAATATCATCGTAGATCTAATATCATAGCTTCTCTGCAATAATATATAACTCCTCAAGATCCCCATGGAACATGAACCACCACTTCAAGGATTTTCTAAGTAAAATCATTAATGCATGTATAACCGAGTGGTCCTTTTGAGAATGATCAAACTGAAGGTTGTCTACACCTCCTCCAACCAATCCTCTTTGACATATCTAAAATGGATCCCTTATTATTATATTTTCATTGTAGACAAAAATATCAAAGCATCATCTTCCATGTTTCATCATGGGTGACCTTATACTAGTGATGATACATTGACATATAATGTCAAACAACATTTGCATTATCCTGAAATTTTGTCAACATGGATACATTCTTGAAAAAGATAATATTGATAAGAAAACCAAAAAATAGAGTTTATAATATATTATTTTTAATAATAAATTTTCCACATACACCAGAGGTATACTAATGTTAAACAATGTCAAAACCATAATGATGCATGATCCCTCCCAAGGTATCTACCCTGCAACCAATATCAATTCATTTAGTTGTCTTATTAAAAAAATCATTATATCATTTACCAGGGGGTCTAAATACTAGTGTCTTAAGTGATCCCACTTTTTATATCATATACTAATCATCACTTACATCATTTATGTAGTGACACTTGTATTTATCATTGGTTTCTACCTATAAATTCAATACTATATCTCAACATAACCTTTAATATTACAATAACATAAAACCCTTTTGCCAAATGTAACCCTTTTTGACTATAAATGAATGTAGTGAGATGATGACACCCAAATTCCACCTTCAATAGGATATATATTGGAATCAATCACCAAAGTTATATCATACAAATGAATGGGAGTAATTACAATCAAACAAAAAAATAAAACAAGAACTAATATGAGATCAAAAAACCAATATATTAAAAATAAATAATAAAAAACCATTGAGTAATGTATTTTCACACAAACTAAAAAAATGAATATGAAACTAAAATATGAAATCAAACATTTATTATTTCCCAAACTATTCAATACATGGAATAAAATACATGATCCTTTAATTTAGATTATGGGAAATCTGGAATAAAATACTTGAAAATATATAACATTCTTATAATATATTTGAAAGGATTTTTATTGGTACACCCTATGCTACTTTTACTATATATCATGTCCTCGAGATATACATCAATGGAATGGGGTGTGCATGAGCTTAGTAAGGGAAACCCCAATGGATACATTTATCATTTGATCATATGGTATTACAATATGACATGTTCAAGAGAAAAATAAGTGTATCATAACATAAAGATCAAAAATTATAACTTGAAAATCTTCTTACCACCTAAAATGAGTCATTCATAAGTATATCACCATGGTTTATCACCATGGTCTCATAAATGAAAACCACTATGGTAATTCAACATGGTATTGTAAAAAGTGTCATCTTATGAGATTAAATTATATACCCAATGAATTTGAGAACTATAAATGAACACCTAACATATATTTGAATTTCACATTATACATATTGATCATAATATTTCATTTTTTTCAATAACTCAAGGAGAATATGTTTCATGTTTAATATAAAAGTAGTCATTACAAAACTTGTAAAAAGATTAACCATAAAATCATTCTCATTCAATAGAAAGGGAATATGTATCACTAATATGTATATAAAAAATATATTATTTTTATTAACATCTACATGAATACCCATGGATTATAAAATGGTTTGGGTAGTCAAAATATTATAATTTTATATTTAAAATAGTGATATTTGTGAATTAAAATCATTATCATGATAGGTATTAAACATTGATTTAGATAAGGATAAAATGAGAGATAATATTTTTTATAAATGTATAAATAAAATTTAATTGTGGGTATGAGAAAATGTGAAATTGAAGATTGTAACATAACATTTAAAAGACATACTCATAAGTGGTTCATCAATTGAAGAGAATGTAATAATAATTCTCGTACATTGATGATTTTTTTAAAAAAACCTGAGGATTGGAATCTTGGAATCTTCATAAAATCTTGGGGGTATACATGGGAGGATAAACAATATAATTTTATGAAGGCTCTATTGGGAGTGAAGGGGAAGGGAGATATTGATGGGTATTTATAGAAAAATGAGGACGAATGGTTTAATAATTGAAAATATAGTTCTTGGAAACCATGGTTTTGGAAAATGAAAAACCATTGGATTACTGATGGTTATTACTAATAATTTTTACAATTTGGGCCTTGTTTTATTATATTTTATTCTCTTAAAAAACACTAATTTTAATAATACTTTTGGCAAGGAATAGAATGCATTACATGAATTATTATTTTTTGAAATCAAAATATCCATTTTATACTTTGGAATGTCAGTTATAGGTTTGGAATTTGATTGAAATATATTTAAATAATTCATATTAATAATATAAAATATTTTCAGTCATTGAACATTTTAAATTAATTATTATAAAATTAATACATAAATATGTTGTTATAAAACATACCAAGTCCCCTAAATTGTAGTCAAACTATTTAAATGAAAATTAATTATTTTAAAAAATTATCATAAATTAACCGTAACCTAATTATATTGTGATTTTATCATGTATTATGTTAATTATATTAAAAAAATCTTTAAATATAAAAATTTTAACATATAAAAAATAATTATTTATTTAATGATTGAATTTTTATGGAATTTTGAAAGGTCAGTGACATGTAATAATCTCATAGGTCATTATAAAATTAGTTTTTATTATACAATTAAATATGAGGTATTTGAATGAATATTTTATTATAATAAATATTATTCATAATACATACGTTTAATATAATAATGGATATCATTTTTTATACATTAAATTATGTTTAAATATGCTTCATGAAATAACTTTATCAATTCTTTCACAATGAAACATATATTTAATTAAGAAGTACTTTTTTGATAAATGTAATTAATTTAAAAATTCTATTATATATATATAGTAATTTCAAATTTTTCTATATATGGCCTGAACACATAAACCCTTATAACACACATGAACTTCATGAGGGTGAGGTGTCAGATGATGTTAGCTTCACGGGGTGGATCAGCTGACATTTTTTGAGTGCTAATATCCACTAAAATGAACTTCTCACATATTCTAATTGATTCGTTATTTATATCATAAATCCTAGAATGATATTGGTAGTGGAAGGAACCCAGTGATGATGCCTCACAACCAGGTTCTGAAAAATGGTCCTCAAATTAATTACTCAATGGGTTGAGGCCATCATTTATCCTCTCTAAATAAATTATCCATTGTCCTCACTACATAAAAATAATAGTTACTATGGTTAAATTATAACCAATGAGTATAGTAAAATTGATCAAATAGAAATGTGGTTATATTTACCAATGTATATATAATCATAAAATCCCAATAATCAAATTTCCATTTATAGCATATAAAACCCCCTTTATTATTTTAATCATCATTCACTAAAATTCCTTTAACGATTATATGATCTTTTTATTTATATTATGAATAGTTTAAAAATATTTTTTTCATTTCTACATTATTTTATATGGGGATATGATTCTATATGATTCTATAGAAAAAAAAATTTCTTTTTAACATTTCAATTATATACGTTTTTCCAATTATAATCTTTATAATTTTTAATTATTTTTATAGATAACTATTGTATTGGTATTTATTAAAAGATAAAGAATTTTTCATTCATATATGTTTTTTTGGTATAATATTATATTATGTAACAAATATTTTCTTAGCAATTTTTTATCATTAAAAAAACTGCGCCTTTACATTCTTTCCCCCTTTAGATATTTCATGGATGAAATTTCAACTCATATTATCGGTTGAAAATAGTTGTGAATACTTCTATTTTTCCATGGGTTCCAATTTTACCACTTCATACATTATTTCCTCCACAACACTATGACACAGTGTAGTTTGGTTACATAGATCATTATCTCTAATGTCTATGATATCCAGTGGATGCTCATTATAAGAGACCTCTTGTTCCAACAGCACCCCATCAAGATATAGTATATTTTAGAGAGCTTTTATGTAATTCGTCAAGAGGAATATGTGGAATACATCATGAAAATGAGATATATTTGGTGGATGTTCTCAATGATCGGCCTCTTCTCTGATGCGATCAAGGATTTCAAAGGGGAAATATATCAAGGTCTAATCTTCATGTTATTTTCTATTCGCATGAATCTTATTCATGGTTATATATGATGTAAAATATTGTATCTAATACTAAACTCAAACTTCCTTAGATGGTTTTTTACATAGCTCTTCATCTAAATTTGATCATCCTCTATATTTTGCGGGATACCATGAAAGTTTGTATAATCTCTTATACAAGATTATTCCCAAGCAGCATTCTCTAACCAACTTCATACAAATAGGTATGATTTTTACATCTAGTACCAAATTTTTATTAATATAGTACCTTTTGACTACATGATTGGAATATGTTGATGTTTGAGAACACATCTAATGGTAGATGATTATTCTATCCACCATCATGTTCTATTTAGAATGTTCTCGTTATTTCCGTGAGTGTCTGAAATGTTCTTTTAGATTGGAAATCAATTTAGGTATGATAGGACATTCAAAAATTAAATTTTGTATTCTTAGTATGTAAATCAATTTTCTATGAGGTAATATCTTAACCTTAAATCACAATTATAAATGATAAAAAGTAGTTCCCCCTATTACCTCCCAACTATCATTATTTATATCTTGAAAAGTTGTTCGAAATAGTAATATTCTTGAAAGGAGATAAAATGATCATTTTTGGGGAGTTGAACCACTATAACCCATAAAAAATTATTATTATTTGGATATTCATTGGAGAAAAGTGAATCTGTTGATAGTTATATTATCCCACTTCTATTTAGGTGGGGATAGTGGTTTCAATACACCTATATTATGTTATCACTCCAAGCCTCATGCACTGTAGTAAAAAATATCCTTTTTCATTTTATCGCACCAATAATGATCATGAAGGTATATATAAATATTAATTCTAATAATGTTTATATATAATGTTGAGATATTATATTCACCCCTATACTCCTTTTTAATATCTATTATTTTATGTGACACATAATCTTGTATGAAAAATTATTTATCATTCATAATCAATATTAATATTAAGAATCTTCCCATTATTAAAAATCTTAATAATATACTGAATCAAAGGATATTATGTTTGAGAACTCTTGATCATCTATTGTAATGATGGTTGAGAAATCAGTCTCCCTAGGATTGATGATGACACTTCTAACATGGTTCTCATATCCAACCATTCTAGGACTTCAATTAATTTATATCCTTGATTCCAAATAATTTCCAGCACAATAAGTTCATTCATACATAATGTATTATTGTATTTTTTACTCTTCTTATTAGATAATTAATTGAATAGGAATAATATTAATTTATCTCTCACCATATAATTTTTTTCATGTTAAATTTCATTTTTTTGGAATATATACTTTAATCATTAGTGGTCAAGCTATATATCACATTTCTCCCTATAAATAGAGTTTATCTATAAAATTAGTTAAAAAATAACCACATCTAACTCTATCTCATGAATAGTATTGTGTTACTCCTAAGGATTTTACTACTGATTAACATAACTGATCACATTGTCATTTTTCATAAGGATTTACAAAATACCTTTTCAAATATTTGTGAATATAGATAATAAATCATTATCTAATAGAGGGAAGTGTTTTCAATGTTATAGTAACCAGTATCTTCTTCAATTCTTGGAAACAATATTTACACTCTTTTTTCTAGGTAATATTATTCCCTTTTAGAAATAACATTGTTATTAGAATAGAAATTTGTGAAAATATTTTCACAAACATCATATATTATTTTGATAAAAGTATGGAAAATAATATTCGTAGTTACTTTTTTCAGATGAGGAGACTCCTCTATAGGCATTATCTTGGCAGGGTCAATTAAGAATCTTTTATTTTTTACAATATGCCTCAAGAATGTAACATGTAAAAACCAGAATTCACATTTTTTTAAATTTTACAAATAGATTCTCCTTTATCTGAATTTCAAATATAACCCCTATATGATTTTCATGTTCCTCACCAATTTTAGAATATAACAATATATCATCATCAATATATAAAATAAATATATCCAGATAGTCCTTCAAGACAATATTAATCAAATAAATAATTATAAAAGGATAACTACTTATGATTAAGGGAATAAAAAACATCATAATGTCCATATATCATTTGTAATAATGTATTTGGAATATATTATTTATTCAACATCATTTAATGATACCTAGACTGAGGTGTCAATCATCGAGATGAATTAATCCCCATAAAGCTACCCAATGAAATCATAAATTCCAGAGAGAGGGTATTTGTTTTTCTTTTCAACCCTACTAATTTCTATATTATTCATTAATAGACACATTAATAAATACATCTTATTTACAAATAGATTATATTATCTCCTTCGATACACCCTTGTTCGAATAAATCCCTTACCCAATAGATATTTATGTTGATTAATTAATTCCTCTAACTCTATGTTTTTCAATTAGTATGGGTTCTTCGATTTTATCATTGTTCTAAGTATGAGTAAATCAGTGAATTATATATCCCTTTCATGGGGAGTTATATTTATCTCTTCACGAAATACAATAATGTATTCTAAAATAACGTTTACATTCTCTATCTTATAAATTATTTTTCATCTCTGTATACCTCGATCACATCTGTAATGAAATATACGGTATGTTATTCGAGAAAAATTTAGGCCATGAAATATCTCCATTGAATACAAGAATAGGATTTCCATTCATGACTACTAAAATTTCATTACTTCTTTCGTTGATCTGATCATTTTAATTTGATACCCATTTTATACCTAGTATAGTGACAAATTACACAATATGAATAACTACAATATTAGAGATGATATGTTACCCATCGGTGTTAATACTATATCTTACAGACACTATTGTTGCTCAAATAATCATTCTAGGTGGTTTTAATGGAATCAATACTTCAAGTATCTTAGGGATTAATTCCTTATTTTATGAAAACCTGGAAAAATAATGGAATATGTAGAACTAGAATTAGAAAAAATAGATAACTTATATGAGACCATAATGAGGGAAACTAATACCACATTATTTATAGCATGTACTTAATCCCCATGATATAAAAGTCCTAACATTTATCCATGGCCTTTGTTGATGTTTATAGTTGTTTCCCAACAATATCATTTCATTTGGAGATTGATTGTAAAGAACCCAGTATGTCTAAACATCAATCATTGATTATTATGCTAGGCGTGAACCATCTTCCCATTATTTTAAAAATTTATAATTTAATGAATCATCTCACAATGACACTTATGTGAAATACACTCATATCATCCACACATATAGCACATTACACACCCAATAATTTAGTCCACCAAATCGCTATTGCCACATTATTTCACATGGGATGTTTCACATTTCATCCACCTCTCTCATGATCAATGTTATTCCCTATGTTTAGATATATTTCCCTTTTATTATCATTTGACCTGACTGTATACATGTGTCTCCAAACTTCAATTCAACCTTTATAGAAGTCTGAACCATTTGCTAATGGAATTAATAGTCACTCTTTTCCAAATTCATCCATATATGGTATTATATTACACCATTGAATCTTTCATTCTATCCCTTAGGATCATGTGAAAATATAGAATTGTCATTTAAATCGTATAATGATTATCTCATATCATACCGATTACTCATTTTCATTTTTTTACAACATACAATGGATTTATTTCTCAATGTTTTTTTCATCAATCTAGGAAATTTTTTTTTGAAAAGGATTCTTCAAACTCTTCCATCTATATATAGTCAACATCAATTCCTTGAATTATGTTTCTTATCAGTTTCCATAACTAATTAGATTCTACATATAAGTACTATAATTTTATGGTTACATAATCCATATATAAATAATGGAGTATAAAAATATATTTTATATAATGCTAATACAGTGTTCAACATGAAATGGGTTGGTAGATCCACTAAAATAAGGTGGTTGTTAATATATGAAGGACTAAACAAATTAATTTTCACTTAATGGTCAATCTACTCTCTCAACATTATTGAAGTTATTAATAATAACCCTTTTTTGTTTACACTTTATCTTCATGTAGTTTTCAATTAAAACATATATCTTGAATTCCATTAGTGCATTGTTTTTTTCTCCCATCATATACGTTGTCCCTCATACATCAAACCATTTTCATAATAGAATAAATTTTTAATGATAAATGAGATAATTTTTGGAATAATATTATTCTAAATTATGTTTATTTATTAAAACATCATGGTTAAATATGTAATTAATCATCTATAATTATATGTTTATTTTCTATAAATTCTTCATATTGATCAAAAAAATGCATGTGATTTACCAAAAAACATTCCCTATGTGGGTTAAACCATGTGTGAAAAAATGCATTGTGATGTGTACCACTTTGTGATTGAGTACAATTCAATGGAGTTTTATATGGGTTATACCCCTAGGGACCTCAATAACAGAGCCACGTCCAGTTGTAGTATTTAGATAAGAATGAATATTATTATAATCTACTTAATTAATACAAACCCAAATAATAGAATTTTATCAAATATTTAAACATGACCCCAGTGTTATTCCTATGGTTTTAATTTCATATTTTCAACAAATAAAAAAACTATCCTCTGATGCCAACTATTTAATCCAACCTTTTTTTGTATAAACTTATCAATACAATGAAAAAATACCACATCATTGAGAGTTTACATTCTACGAAATTAGGAATATAATCAATTTAAACAATAAAACATTATTCTAATCCATGTGAAAGGCTTCTTCATGGGTTCACCTAGAATGCCTCGACCCCAGTTACATAGAGTCAGTGCATTATTATGTATCATTAGCATGATCACAAAAGATAAATTCTTGAATGACTGATTATTTTAGTATCCTTAGAATCACTAGATACATTCATAAAGTTTACATTACATCATAAAGTGAAAAACTATAACAACATCTTTTCTCCAATGACCACACTCATATCCTCATACTATCCCTACAGGTCATTCATAAAATACTTCTTCTCATCCTGGAAATAATAAAACAAAGAAACGGGTGAGCTTAGATGCTCAGTAAGGATAGTAATATTTCGGAAACATTCATAAATAAACATAATCATTTAAGGTAATGTATAATTAAAACAAAATCCTTTTAATCTTGAACATAAGCATAATATAGAAAATATAAAATGAAATAATTCCATTTACTTATTCACATGGATACTCCACTAGTTGAATAATCACATACGATATCAATAACCACTTTCATAATGTTGGAATGCATAATGTCATACTATCATAACCACATATTCAAGGCCTCGTGCCAAGACTAAAAATAAGATATTGTCAAGACCTTGTTCCAAGACACTAGATTGTCTCATGAGACCTACCGATCCATCAAGGAGCTATAGCAGGCTCCACCCATCACTTACTAAGTACAATGCATTCCTGATATGATATGTTTGAAGCATAACAGAAACATTCGTATTAAAACAAGCATATGAAATGTCAATACATTATCCATAAACCATGAATGGTATAAAAATAGCACATCCATAGTCATACATTACTCATTAAATAAAATATTTAAGATTTTATTGTAACAAATTAACCTCAATCGATAATAATGAAGGATATTGACATAGATGAAAATAATCATCAAAACGTTTTGAGAGAAATATCCACCATTTTCTTGAAAACATTTAAAAGTGACACAATTTTTCATAAATACATTAAAAAATATGTTTATCAATCAAAGTGTCCCATAACAATTTGAAACATTTAAAATGAATTTTAAATTTAAAACATCAATATCCATATGAATAAATCCTTAAAAAACATTTTTAAAACATGTACATTAATGAGAATGTTTAGAATAATAAATCATTAAAACATTTAAAATGATATTTTTGTTAGAGTTCCTAACCAAAACATAGAAACATGAATAAAAATAATTGAGGTAATAAAAACTTTTTAATATCATGAGAACAAAGGGATTAATGATATACTATATCAAAGTACATTATATACACAATATAAAAGTGATTTGTAGTATAACAACAAAGAAGTCTCAATGGAATGTAAATTTAGATGAAATCTCACATAAAGACTGTATCCTTATATTAAGGATAAATAAATGACATGATTTTGTGTGAAAAATATATATATTCTCAATATGTTTGGATATTCAGTGTAAATCAATCACAAGATATTCACACATATTCATGTAAAAACAACACCAATGAATTGGATATTTAACTCAACAAATGGATATTGAGTTAAAATTACTCTTTAATGTTCATATCGATGACATAAAAATTTATCAATGGAATGATTATGTGTATCAAAAGTATATCCACAGAAATGGGAGTGGAAATTATGACATATGAAAATGAAAAGTGATTCCACATATAATATTGGTGTAAAATAATCAATGTAGTATGAATAAAGCCAAATGAGTGGAAATTGAAATTTCGAATTCCCTTATCGATTTGGTAACATACCAAACATTAAACCATGAAAAAAGGATCATAAAATGATAATTTAGATATCTAAAAATTAATGTATATTACATAATTAATATAATCCTAGGAAGTACACTCACCACATGCAATAAATAACTAGTGAACAATGGAAATCTCACGGAATTAAAAGTGAGATAAGAAACCCCTTACTTAGTACTTTTTTCATGGTCGAGTGTCCGATAAACTCCTGTATAATTTTAAAATAATTGATATAAAATTATAAAACAATCATATTCATTAATATAGGTACATATATGATCTTTTAACATTCATTTGTTGATAATATCTTAGTATTAGCGTTGTTTCGGGTGTTAACATATTCATTTCCATTTATATTCCTTGGTATGTGAGCTACATTTTTTTATGGATAGGATGTATCCTATTCATATACAGAATTATATATTGTCTATAAAAATTATTTTTAAAAATCAAATGAAATTTATCCTTGAATGAATATGATGGGGAATGAATCTCATCGCTTTTGTGGAGACCGTAATCAGTACGTACGCACGGGCGACAATATCATTCTTTTGATATTAAAATAATATATAATTGGTTGTTATATAATTTATATAGAATCATTATCATGTTATATGTATTATTTAAATTAATTACATATCATTAATATACCCATCCAAATAATATTATATTGAATACCAATTACACCATGACGTTGAGACGGCATGCCGTATGTAAGCACGTATGGTGACATGTCATTCAAAGGATAGATAGAATAATGAATACAGTTTTCCCATATTTATAATAACATCATAGTATATATAAGTCATTAGAGTTATTATTTTAGAATGCAAAAAACAAATAAAGAAGATGTGGAAGAATAAATGAACTTGGAAGAGGGTGGTGAAAACATTACCACTTCATCGGGTTCTTCTTTTTGATTTGATCAAAAGGGCTCCTTAGGATGGATTTATGATCAAAATAAGGCCTATAGGTTGAATTGAGGGAAGTTGAGATAATATTTGGGCAGGGGTTGGCCATTCCAATAGGCTTTGATGGTGTGAAATAGAGAGAAGGTGGAGAGTCATTTTATAAGAGGGGTGAGGGGCACCTTAGGAGAAGATAGTAATATTATTTTATAATAAATTCATATTCGGTTTCTAATGGCTTCAAACAGATTAATATCAAGGATAATGTGGGTATGGGTCGAAAACAACTCAACAAATATGTTTTAGACTGGTTTGGGTCACTATAATAACCTTATATTTTAGTTTTAATTATTAGATAATTAGTTTGACATTTACCATTTCTCTTTGTATTTTTATATTATATGGTTAATAAAACTACTATAAACATCCAAGAGACCCATAAGTTGTTCATTAGTGATAAAAAATATATTATATAAGTCATTTATACTAACCTTATATTTTTAAGAATATTATATAATTTTATAATATAATATTTGCTTTAAAAAATCCTTTATGTCAATTTTGACACTATTTAATAATTGATTTTTGATAAAGTCATAACATCCCTATTTATTTGAACCAAATTCATTTAAGAAATACTAAAATTTCATATTAACCAATAATATTTGTGGATGTCATTAAAACATTAAAATTATATTTATGTTAACATTTATAATACCAATTATTTGATTCGTTCATTAATAAAACAAATACTACACCATTATTGTGTCATAAATACATTTAATTATTCAATGTATAAAAATTATAAATAAAATACCATTACATAGGAAATTGTTTTAAATTTATAAATAATATTTATAGTCTAATATATAGCATATATAACCCTATGTAACAAAATTTTTCTAAAAGATATATGCTTATGTCATTTTTGTATTTACATTGACTTAATTAATATAATGTGTCATTATCACTTACATGTGCTTCATGGGGTCCCAAAATCGACCTAAAGATGACCGTGGTCGAAAATTTATCAACCAATAGGGTTAGGACACATTTTAGGGTAATTTAATGTTATTATAATTTATATTTTCACCCTTATTTACCGGATTTACCCTTTAACCAAGGTAAGTAAAATATTTAGCGAAATAATTATTCAAAAATGTCTAAATACAAAAGATGCCTATTTAAAAAATTTGGATCTCCTGATTCTAGATATGAAATCCATTTTTCTAAAATCAAAATACACATGTGGCAGAAATTAATTTAATATTAATTTATGTTGTCAAAATAAAGATCGTTTTTTATGAAATAATAACTATCAAAATATTGACACTTCTTTATGTCTATATTAAATGTGAAATTATGGCCAATTATCAATATTGGATTAAATGATAAAAATATATTATAATTATACTTTAAAACCACTCAATAGTATAATTTATCACTATAAATTATTTTGAAATTTTTGTTTTTAATTAATATTTAGTTTTTTTCACTAGTCATCAAAAATTGAATGGTTTCTAAAAAATACCAAAAATTCACCGTAGGATTTTTTTGATATTCAGAATCGAAATATGAAGTCCAATTTGAAAGGTAAAATTTATAAAATTTCAAAAAGTGGGTATTACTATTCATAACGGCTAGTTTGGATGCGGTGTGTGTTAGAACTCGAGGTTGCGTACAACACATGCTACTATATTATTCAAATGGAAGTGTACTGTGGAATCTTGGGATGTTACATTCTCCCCTCCTTCAAATAATTTCATCCTCAAATTTTTTTAAAATTGGGCTTGGGAATATAATGGAAATATCTACATCAGATAAATAGTTAAAAAAACTGTCACTTTAAAAAAAGGAGAAGTAAAAAGGTCACTTGAGATAACCTATTCTAGGATTCCATGTAGAAAAACATGTATATGGATGAAAAACTAAGTGGCATTTTCTGATGGATAGGGATATAAAACTTGATCAGGATAATGTTAACAAAAATAAAACCACAAAATTGTGATGGGACAAACGATCATTAGTTTCCCAGTAGGAAAAGTAAAAACACAACATTTTTATTTTTTATTTTTAAGTTAAACTACATAATGATGTGGAATTAATTTCTGAGATTGACTGAGAACATAAAGAGATATACTTACTTTTTAAGTATTGTTTCATTCTTTAATAAATTTCTACTACTAACTCATTTTTAAACGATGTGTTTTCTAGAAGACTTGGTCACACTAGAAGATCTAGAATAAACTTCTTATATAATCACATGATCCATGAAGGATAAACTATATATTTACCTAGTCTTTAGAGATTAATCATAACCATAATGGTTAGTATAAGATCTGATGATCTCCTAAAAGGTTATTCCATTAGAGAGAGAAACACTAATTTTAGTTTCTAAAATTAAATCAATAATACCCCAACGTTAAATAAATATCATTCAATAAACAATTGTCCTTAAAATACTTCAATATAATCCAAACTAATATTGAAACCCAAAACATAGATGAATTTGGTTATGTAGTCTTCCACATTATATTTTATCTCCATATGACATTAACTACTCTTAAAGTCACATAATTAAAATTAATGAACCTAATCACATATTATTTTCTATAAGTTAATCATTTCCATAAATAGCCCAAATAACCCTAAATCCAAAATAAAAACATATATAAAAATCAATCATTACTCCTCAAATGAAATCCAATTGACTTCTATTTTCCTTGGGCATATAGTGTTCCAAACAAAGCGAACATCTTCCAAAATAACATTTATATCTTAGTCACCAAATCATTTTCCTATAGTAAGGGAATTCATTTTATAAGACATAATATCCCAAATCAACAAATTATTGATCAATAAAATCATTTAACAAAAATAATTAGTCACACTAACTAGGTACATAACGTAGTCTAGTGGTAGGCTATAAATACCAATCGCACTTTGGTTGTGGGTTCGATTCCCACAGCTTTGTCTGACGCGCCGGGTTGTCACACGGTCTTCCTATTTTCCATTTCGAAAAGATATCTTTTATAACATTACCAAAATCAGATAAATTCTTCAAAATAACCATAACATAATTTAACCGCAAATTTTATCTCATATATTTCATTTTCATCACTATATATAATAACTTGTAATTTCCCCAAACCCAAAGATCATATAAAACCAAATTGTTATTTATAACTATATCCACAAGAGAAAAGATATGTCCTCCTCAAATATAATTATTACATGGGAAACTACAGGAATACAAATACAAGATAAAATTATTCCAATTTAATCCCATAAACAAAGAGCACTAATACTTTTAAACATTTCTCCAACCATTTATTTCTACATAGCTTCTTCATTGACCACGAAAATATCCTATAGAATAGGGCATTCACTCATGTAATGTCCAGGTCCACTACATTTATGAAAAAAGTCTATAAAAAGATTCTTAAGACCATTTTTATTTTCTTCAATAGTACTCTTCATTTCTTCCTTGGAAATTCTTCACTTTATGTCCTTCTTTCACACACGTAAAGCATTTTGTTTTTCCACTGAGACACTTTCCTAGGGGCATCCTTCAACATTTCATGAATGATGGAAATTGAGGAGCCATTTCTCTATGGTATCCACTACTGGATCTCTTATCATTCATTTCCTTTCTCTTCTATTTTGAGTCCGAGAGTTGGTTAATATATATGTTATTGATCATATTTTCGAAAAACTAATTTTCCATGAACACGATATCTTATATGCTTATCAACATTCCTTTTTTTTCTCATTTCTCCCACCATTCCCACCTTGTATAACATTCTCAATGAAACTATGAATTTCATTGGAATCCTTCCATTGACTAAAACCAGAATGCATTTTGTGAGTAACTGTAGTCAGAAAAACATTTAAGGAATATCATGTCACCATATTCTCAATTTGAAACACATTAGTATCAACAAAGGTCATTTACTCTCATATTATTTTAAAATAATTCAAATCTTTTTGTAATGAAATTGTAAATTATCCTATGCATATCCCCCTGGAGTGTCATAACCAAGAGTGTAGCAAGGCCCATTGTCACGCACCAGTTCCCGTTCGAGTCTAGCTCAATGCTGTTTTTTCGGGTTTTTCCCCTAGGTACATTTGTGAAATATCCGCCTCTACCTACTCATATCTAGACAGGGATGTATTTCATGGAAAACTCACAAAATATCTACTATACTAAAATTCTAGGAAGTTCTTCTATACTAATAATTAAAGTCTACCTGTGGGCGATGATCTCTAATCAGATTTTATCTAAATCTAGTATCCAAGTTTTCTACTAAACTTCCTATGATACAAAATGTAACGTAATGACCCCAATTACCCAGATTTGGTGTATTATTACGTATCATTGGTATGCTCACAAAATATCATGTCTCAAAAGGCCAATTAGTTTAGTATCCTTGGAATCACTAAATACAATCATAAAGTTTACATTACATCATAATGTGAAAAACTACAAAAATATCTTGTCTCCATTGAACACAATCATATCCTCATTATATCCCTACAGGTCATTCGTAAAATAGTCCATCTCAACCTGGGAAAAATATAGCATATAAAGTGGTGAGCTCAGATGCTCAGTAAGGAGCACATTATAGAAGAAAATTTCATAAATAAGCATAAAAATTTAAGACAATGTATAACTAAAACAAAATCCTTTTAAACTTGAACTTCATAATAATATAGAAAAGATAAAATGAAATAATTCCATTAACTTATTCACATGGATATTATACTAGTCGAATAATCACATGAAACATCAATAACCACATTCATAATTATGGAATGCATAATTCCATACTATCATAACCACATAGTCAAGGCATCATTCCAATACTACAAAAAGATTTTGTAATGATATTTTGCCAAGACACTAGTTTGTCTCATGAGACCTACTGATGCATCAATGAGCTATAGCGGGCTCCACCCATAACATAAAAAGTCCAATGCATTCCTCATATTAAAATATTGAAACATAACATAAACATTAGTATTAAAACTAGCAGACGAAATGTCAATACCTTATCCACAAACCATGAATGGAATAAAAATAGCACATCCACAGTCAAACATTACTCATTCAACACAATATGGAAGATTTTATTGTAACAGATTAACCTAAATTGATAATGATGAAGGATACTAACATAGATGAAAACAATCATCAAAACAATTTGAGAGAAATATCCTACTTTTTTCTGGAAAACATTTAAAAGTCACACTATTTGTCAAAAATCCATTTAAAAATTGATTTTTGAATCAATGTGTCCCATACCACTATGAACCTTTTAAAATGAATTTTAATTTTAAAACATTTATTTTAATATGAATAAATCCTTAAAAACATTTTTAAAACATGGACATTAATGAGAATGATTTTGAATAATTAATCTTTAAAACATTTAAAATGATATTTTATTTAGAGTTCCTAACCAAAAGAAAGACACTTGAATAAAAATAATTGAGGTAATAAAAAATTTATAAAATCATGAGAATAAAATTATTCCTAATATACTATGTCAAAGTGCATTATATGCACCATATAAATATGATTTGGTGTATAACAAAAAGATGTCTCAATGGATTGTAAATTGAGATGAAATATCTTACAAAGAATGTATCCTTATGTTAAGGATCAATAAACGACATAATTATGTGTTAAAAATATAAATACACTCAATATGATTGGATATTTAGTGTAAATCCATCAGAGTATATTCACACATATTATTGTGAAAACACAACCAATGAATTGGATATTTAACATAAAAAATAGAGATTGAGTTAAAATTACTTTTATCAAGTTCATATAGATGAATATAGATTTTATCAATGGAATTATTATGTATATAAAAATTATATCCATATATAGGGGAATTTAAATTATGACATAATAAAATGAATAGTGATTCCACACATAATCATGGAGTAAAATAATCAATGATCTATGCGTAAAGTCGAATGGGTGGAAATTGAAATTTCAAATTCCCTTATCGATTTGGTAACATAGAAAACATACACCCATGAAAGAAAGATCATACAATGATGATGTAGATATCCATAAATTAAATTATATTACCCAATTAATACAATCATGGGCAGTACACAGACCACATGCAATAAATAAGTGGTGAACAATGGAAATCTCATGGAATTACAAGTGAGATAAGAAACCCCTTACTTTGTAATTTTTCCTTGGTAAAGGGTATGTTAACCTCTTGTATAATTTTAAAATAATTGTTATTGAGTTATAAAAGAATTATATACATTAATATTATATCATATATGATCATTTAACATTGATTTCATGATAATATCTTAGTATTATCGCCATTTCGGGTGTTAACAGAATCATTTTCCATTATATTACTTGTTATGTGAGCCATGTATGTTATGGATGGGATGTATCTTATTCATATCAAGAATTATATCATTTCTATAAATATTATTTTTAATCATCAAATGAAGTTTAGTCTTTAATGTATATGATGGTGAATGAATCTCATCGCTTTTGTGGAGATGTTAATCAGTACGTACACACGGGAGACAATATCATTATTTTGATATTAAAATAATATATAATTGGTTGCTATATAATTTATAGAGTATAAATATCATGTTATATTTATTATTTACTTGAATTACATATCATTATTATACCCATCCAAATAATAATATATTGAATAACAATTACACCACGACGTGGAGATGGTAGGTCATATGTTAGCACGTATGGTGACATGTCATTCAAAGGATGGATAGAATACTGAATACGGTTGTAAAATATTTATAAAAACATCACAGTAAATAGAATAGATTAGATTTATAACTTTAGAATAGAAGAAACAAATAAAGAAGAAGTGGATGAGGAAATGAACTTGGAAAAGGGTGGTTAAAACATTACCACTTCTTCGGGTTCTTCTTTTTGATTTGATCAAAAGGGATCCTTAGGTTGGATTTTTGATAAAAATAAGGCCTCTAGGTTAAATTTAGGGAATTTTAGAGAAAATTTGGGAAAGGGTCGGACAAGACAAAAGGCTTTGAAGGTGTGAATTAGAGAGAAGGGGGAGTGTCATTTTCTAAGAGGGGTGAGGGGCACCTTTGGAGAAGATATTAATATTATTTTATAATAAATTTATATTATGTTTCTAATTACTCCAAAATGATTAATTTCGAGTATAAGGTGATTATGGGTCAAAAAGAACTCATCCAATAGGTTTTATACAATTTTGGTCACTTTATTAACCTTATATCTTAGTTTTAATTAGTAGATAATTAGTTTGACATTTACCATTTCTCTTTGTATTTTTATATTATATGGTAACTAAACTTACTAAAAACGTCCAAGAGGCCCATAAGTGGTTCATTAGTGATAAAATAATCATTATATATGTCATTTGGTAGAATGTTAGATTTTTAGGAATATTATATCATTTTATAATTTAATATTTCTTTTAAAAAAAATTTATGTCAATTTTGACACTATTTAATAATTGATTTTTGATAAAGTCGTAACATCATTATTATTTCGAAAAAAATTCATTTAAGAAATAATAAAATGTCTTATTAGCCCATAATATTCGCGGATGTCATCAAAAAATGCAAATTTTATATATGTTAACATTTATAATACCAATTATTTGATTCTTTCATTAATAAGGAAAATACTACATCATTATTGTGTCAAAAATAAATTTAATTATTCAATGTCTGAAATTTATAAATAAAATAACACTAAGTAGGAAATAGTTTTAAATTTTTAATGAATATTTATAGGAAAAATTATAGAATGTATAACCCTATGTAAAAATTGTTTTACTAAATATATATGCTTCTGTCATTTTTGTATTTACTTGTACTTAATTAATATAAAGTGTCATTATCACTTACATGTGCTCCATGGGGTCCCAAAATCAATCCCAAGATTCCCATGGTCAGAAATGTATCAACCAATAGGGTTATGAAACACTTTTGGGTAATTTAATATTATTATAATATTATATTTTTACTCTTATTTACCGGATTTACCCTTTTACCATGGTAAATATAATATTTACCGAAAAAGTTATTCAAAATGTCTAAAAATAAAAGATACCTATTATCAAAATTCAAAACTCCTGATTCTAAAAATAAAATCCATTTTTCTAAATTCAAAATACATATGTGGAAGAAATTAATTTAAAAATAATTTCTGTTTTCAGAACAAAGAGCGTGTTTTTTAAGAAATAATAACTATCAAAATATTGACACTTATTTATGTCTATTGTAAATGTGAAATTATGTCCAAGTAAAATTATTGGATTAAATGGTAAAAATATATTATAATTATACTTTAAAACCACTCAATAGTATAATTTATCACTATAAATTATATGGAAATTTTTTTAATTAATATTTAGTATATTTCACAAGTCATAAAAAATTGAATGTTTTCTAAAAAAATACCAAAAATTCACGCTAGGCTATTTTCGATATTCCGAATCGAAAAATGAAGTCCAATTTGAATGATAAAATTTATAAAATTTCAAAAATTGGGTATTACTATTCATAACGGCTAGTTTGGTTGTGGTGTGTGTTAGAACTCGAGGTTGCGTACAATACACGCTACTGTATTATTCAAATGGAATTGTACTGTGGAAGATTGGGGTGTTACATTATCCTCTCCTTCAAATTATTTCTTCCTCAAAATTTTTTAAAATTGGTCTTTGGAATATATTGGAAAGGCCCACATCAGAAAAAGAGACAATAAAACAGTAAATTTTTTAAAAATAGAGGTACAAAGGTCACTCGAGATAACCTATTCTAGGATTCCATGTAGAAAAACATGTGAATGGATGAAAAACTAAGTGTCATGTTCTGATGGAGAGGGATAGAAAACATGATCAGGATAATGTTTTAAATAAGAAATCCACAAACATCTAATGGGACAAATGGTCATTAATTTCCCAGTAGGAAAAGTAAACATACAACTATTTTATTTTTTATTTTTATGTGACATTACATAAAGATGTGGAATTAATTTCTGAGATTGACTGAGAACATTAAAAGATATACTTACTTTTTATGTAATTTTTCATTCTTTAATAATTTTCTACTACTAACTCATTTTTAAATGATGATTATTCCAGAAGACTTTGTCATATTAGAAGAGCTAGAATAAACTTCTTATAGAATCACATGATCTATGAAGGATAAACTATATATTTACCTTGTATTTAGAGATTAATCAAAACCAAAACGGTTTGTATAATATCTGATGATCTCCCAAAAGATAATTTCATTATAGAGATAAACACTAATCTTAATTTCTAAAATTAAACCAACAATATCCCAACGATAAAAAAATAAAATTCAATAAACGATTGTCCATAAAATCCTTCAATATAATCCAAACTAATATTGAAACCCAAAATGTAGAAGAATTAGGTTATGTAGTCTTCCACGTTAAATAGTATCTCCCTCTGACATCAACTACTCTTAAAGTCACATATTTAAAAGTAATTAACCAAATCACATATTATTTATTATAGGTTAATCATTTCCATAAATAGCCTAAATCACCCTAAATCCATAAAAAACAAATATAAAAATTTACCATTACTCCTCAAATGAAATCCCATTTAATTCTATTTTCCATGGGCATATAGAGTTCCAAACAAAGTGAACATCTTCCAAAATATAATATATCACTTAATCACTAAATAATTTTTCTATACTAAGGGTATTCATATGATAGTACATAATATCCCAAATCAACTAATTATTGATCAATAAAATCATTTAACAAAAATAATTAGTCACACAAACTAGGGACTTCACTTAGTCTAGTGGTAGGATATAAATCCAAATCACACTATTGTTGTGGGTTCGATTCCAATAACTTTGTTGGACGTGATGGGTTGTCACTTTGACTTCCTATTGTCCTTTTTCAAAAACTATAATTCATAAAATTACCAAAATGAGATAAATTCCTCAAAATAACCATAAGATAATTTAACCACAATTTTTATCTCAAAACTTTCATTTTCATCACAAAATATAATAACTTGTAATTTCCTCAAACCAAAAGATCATATAAAACAAAATGGTTATTTAAAACTATATCCACAAGAGAAAAGATAACCCTTCCTCAAATATCATTCTTACATGAGAAACTGTAGGAATACAAATACAAGTGAAAATTATTCCAATGTAATCCCATCAACAAAGGGCACTAATACTTTTAAACATTTCTCCAACCATTTATTTCTACATAGCTTCTTCATTAAACAAGAAAATATCCGATAAAATAGAGAATTCACTCGGGTAATGGCGAGGTCCACTACATTTATGGAAAATGAATGTAAAAGGATATTTACGACCATTTTTATTTTCTTCCATAATACTCTTCATTTTTTCCTTGGCAATTATTCACTTTATGTCCTTCTTTCCCACACATAAAGAATTTCTTTGTTCCACTAAGACACATTCCTAGGGGTCTCCTCCCAAATTTCATGTATGATGAAAACTGAGGAGTCTTTTCTATATGGTCTCCACTGCTGGAGCTCTTATCATTCATTTCCATTCTCTTATTTTTTGAGTCCGAGAGTTGGTTAATATATTTGTTGTTGATCATATTTTTTGGAAAACTAATTTTTCATGAACATTATATCTTTTACGCTTATCAACATTCCATTTTTTTCTCATTTCCACTACCATTCCCACCTTGTACAACATCTTCAATGTTTCTATTAATTTCATTGGAATACTTCCATTGACTTAAACCAAAATGCATTGTGTGATTAACAGTAGTCATAAAAACATTTATAGAATATCATGTCACCATATTCTCAATTTGAAACACATTAGTATTAAAAAAGTTCATTCACTCTCATCTAATATTAAAATACATCAAATCGATTTTTAATGAAAATGTTAATTATCCTATGTATATCACACGGGAGTGTTATTACCAAGAGTGCAGCAAGGCCCATTGTCATGCACTAGTTCCCGTTCTAGTCTAGCTCAATGCAGTGTTTTCGAGTTTTACCCCTAGGTACATCTTTTCCAGATCTGCCTCTACCTGCTCGTATCTAGACAGGGATGTATTGCATTGAAAACTCACAAAATATCTACAATACTAAAATTCTAGGAAGTTCTTATATAATAATCATCAATGTCTATCTTTTGGCGATGAGCTCTAATCAAAGTTTATCTAAATATAGCTTCCAAGGTCTCTACTAAACATCCTCCGATACCAAATGTAACGCACTGACCCTAGTTACCCAGATTTGGTGCATTATTACGTATCATTGGCATGCTCACAAAAGATCATGTATCGAAAGAGCGATTAGTTTAGTATCTGGGGAATCACTAGATACAATCATAAACTTTACATTACATCATACAGTGAAAAATTACAATAACAACTTGTCTACATTTAACACACTCATATCCTCATACTATCCCTGTAGGTTATTCATAAAATATCTCCTCCCATCCTGGGAAAAATAAAACATAGAAAGGGGTGAGCTCAGATACACAGTAAGGAGCACAGTATAGTAAAAACTTTCATAAATAAGCATAATCAATTAAGACAATGTATAACTACAACAAAATCCTTTTAAACTTGAACATCGGCGTAATATGGAAATGATAAAATGAAATAAAGCCATTTACTTATTCACATAGATATTCTACTAGTTTAATAATCACATGAAATATCAATAACTACTTTCATAATGATGGAATGCATAATTCCATAGTATCATAACCACATAGTCAAGGCCTCATTCCATTACTACAAAAAAGATTTTGTAAAGTTATTGTGCCAAGACACTAGTTTGTCTCATGAGACCTACCGATTCATCGAGGAGCTATAGCAGGCTCCACCCATCACTTACTATGTGCAATGCATTCATCATATGAAAATATTGAAACATAACATGAACATTCATATTAAAACTAGCAGACTAAATGTCAATACTTTATCCACAAAACATGAATGGTATAAAAATAACAAATCCACAGTCAAACATAACTCATTCTATACAATATGGATGATTATTTTAACAGATTAACCTCAATCGAGAATGATGAAGGATATTGACATTGAAGAAAATAATCATCAAAACTATTTGAGATAAATATCCCACTTTTTTCTCGAAAACATTTAAAATTCACACTATTTGTCAAAAAGCTATTTAAAAATATATTTTTGAATCAAAGTTTCCCATACCACAATGAAACATTTAAAAGGAATTTTAATTTTAAAAAAATTTATTTTCATATGAATAAATCCTTAAAAACATTTATAATACATGACCATTAATGAGAATGATTTTGAATAATAAATCTTTAAAACATTTAAAATTATATTTTATTTAGAGTTCCTAACCAAAAGAATGAAACTTGAATAGAAATTATTGAGGTAATAAAAACTTTATAATATCATGAGAATAAAATTATTCCTGATATACTATGTCAAAGTGCATTATATGCACCATATAAATATGATTTGTTGTATAACAATAAAGAAGTCTCAATGGATTGTAAATTGAGATGAAATATCTTACAAAGAATGTATCCTTATGTTAAGGATCAATCAACGACATAATTATGGGTTACAAATATAAATACAAACAATATTATTGGATATTTAGTGTAAATCAATCAGATTATATTCACACATATTCTTGTGAAAACATCACCAATGAATTGGATATTTAACATAACAAATGGAGATAGAGTTAAAATTACTCATATCAAGTTCATATCAATGACTAGATAATTTATCAATGGAATTATTATGTATATAAAAAGTATATCCATATATAGGGGAATTTAAATTATGACATATTAAAATGATTATTGATTCCACACATAATCTCGGAGTAAAAAAATCAACGATCTAGGCGTAAAGTCGAATGAGTGGAAATTGAAATTTCAAATTCCCTTATCGATTTGGTAACTTAGAAAACATACACCCATGAAAGAAGGATCTTACAATGATGATGTAGATATCCATAAATTATATTATATTACCCAATTAATACAATCATGGTCAGTACACAGACCACATGAAAAAAATATGTGTTGAACAATGGAAATCTCACGGAATTACAAGTGAGATAAGAAGCCCCTTACTTTGTACTTTTTCCTTGGTCAAGGGTATATTAACCCCCTGTATAATTTTTAAATAATTGTTATTTAGTTATACAAGATTCATATACCTTAATATTATATCATATATGATCATTTATCATTGATTTGTTGATAATATCTTAGTATTATCGTCGTTTCAGGTGTTAACAGATTCATTTTACTTTATATTACTTGTTATGTGAGCCATATTTTTTATGGATGAGATGTATCATATTCATATCCAGAATTATATCATGCCTATAAACATTATTTTTAATCATCAAACAATATTTATTCTTGAATGTATATGATGGGGAATGAATCTCATCGCTTTTGTGGAGACGGTAATCAGTACGTACGCACGGGCGACAATATCATTATTTCGATTTTAAATTAATATATAATTTTCTGTTATATAATTTATACAGAATAATTATAATGTTATATTTATTATTTACATTAATTACATATTAGTATTATACCCATATAAATAATAATATATTGAATAACAATTACACCACGACGTGGAGATGGTATACCGTACGTAAGCACGTATGGTGACAAGTCATTCAAAGGATAGATAAAATTATCAATACGGTTGTACCATATTTATAATAACATCACAGTATATAGAAGTAATTGGATTTACAATTTTAGAATGGAAAAATAAATAAATAAGTGGAAGAAGAAATGAACTTGGAAGAGGGTGGTGAAAACATTACCACTTCTTTGGGTTCTTCTTTATGATTTGTTCAAAAGGGCTCCTTAGGATGGATTTCTAATCAAACTTAGGCCTCTAGGTTGAATTGAGGGAAGCTGAGAGAAAATTTGGGCAAGTGTCGGCTGAGCCAAAAGTCTTTGATGGTGTGAATTAGAGAGAAGGGGGAGTGTCATTTTATAAGAGGGTGAGGGGAACCTTAGGAGAAGATATTAATATTATTTAATAATAAATTCATATTTAGTTTCTAATGGCTCCAAACTGATTCTTTTCAAGTATAAGGTGGGTATGGGTCGAAAAAAATAGAACCAATAGGTTTTATACAGGTTTGGGACTATTTATGAACCTTATATTTTAGTTTTAATTATTAGATAATTAGTTTGACATTTACCATTTCTCTTTGTATTTTTATATTATATTGTTACTAAACTTTCTATAAACTTCCACGCGACCCCCAAGTGGTTCATTAGTGATTAAAAAATCATTATATAAGTAATTTGTTCAGAACATATATTGTTTGGAATATTATAGCATTTTATAAAATAATATTTGTTTCAAAAACTCCTTTATGTCAATTTTGAGACTATTTAATAATTGATTTTTGATAAAGTCATAACATATTTATTAATTCGAACCAAATTCCAATAAGAAAAACTAAAATATCCTATTAACCAATAATATTCGTGGATGTCATCAAAACTTTCAAATTATATTTATGTTAACATGTATAATACGAATTATTTGATTCTTTCATTAATAAGGAAAATAGTACATCATTATTGTGTCATAAATAAATATAGTTCTTCAATGTCTAAAAATTATAAATAAAATACCATTAAGTAGGAAATATTTTTAAATTTCTAATGAATATTTATAGTTGAAAATATAGCATATATTACCCTATGTAAAAATTGTTTCGCTAAATATATATGCTTATGTAATTTTTGGATTTACTTTTACTTAATTAATATAAACTGGCATTATCACCTACATGTGCTCCATGGGGTCCCGAAATCGACCCCAAGATGCCCATGGTGGGAAATGTATCAACCAATAGGGATATAACACATTTGAGGGTAATTTACTATTATTATAATAATATATGTTTACCCTCATTTACTGTATTTACCCTTTCACCATGGTAAATATAATATTTACCGAAAGAGTTATTCAAAATGTCTAAAAATAAATGTTACCTATTTACACAATTTAGAAATACCAATTATAAATATGAAATCCATTTTTCTAAATAAAAAATACATATGTGGTAGAAATTAATTTAAAATTATTTTTTTTTTCAAAATAAAGAACGTGTTTTTAAAAAATAATAATTATCATAATATTGACACTTATTTATGTGAGTTTAAATGTGAAATTATGTCCAAGTACCAATATTGGATTAAATGGTAAAAATATATTATAATTATACTTTAAAACCACTCAATAGTATAATTTATCACTATAAATTATTTTGAATTTTTTTTTTGATTAATATTTAGTATTTTTCACTAGTCATCAAAAATTTAATGTTTTCTAAAAAATACCGGAAATTCACCCTAGGCTATTTTCGATATTCTGAATACAAAAATGAAATCCAATTTGAAATATGAAATTTATAAAATTTCAAAAATTGGGTATTACTATTCATAAAGGCTAGTTTGGTTGTGGTGTGTGTTAGAACTCGAGGTTACGTACAACAGATGCTACTATATTATTAAATGGAAGTGTACTGTGGAAGATTGGGGTGTTATATTATCCCCTCCTTCAAATAATTTCTTCGTCAAATTTTTTTAAAAATTGGGATTGGGAATATAATGGAAAGGCCCACAACAGAAAAAGAGTCAATAAAACTATCACTTTAAAAAAAGAAGTACGAAGGCCACCCGAGATAACCTAATCTAGGATTCCATGTAGAAAAACATGTATATGGATAAAAAACTAACTGTCAAGTTCTGATTGAGAGGGATAGAAAACATGATCAGGAAAAAGTTAACAACAAGAAAACCACAAACTTCTGATGGGACAAATGGTCATTAGTTTCCCAGCAGGAAAAGTAAACATACAACATTTTTATTTTTTATTTTTAAGTTACATTACTTAAAGATGTGGAATTCATTTCTGAGATTGAGTGAGGACATTAAGAGATATACATACTTTTTAAGTAATGTTTCATTATTTAATATTTTTCTACTACTAACTCATTTTTAAACGATTAGTGTTCCAGAAGACTTGGTCACACTAGAATAACTAGAATAAAATTATTATATAATCACATGATCCATGAAGTATAAACTATATATTTACATTGTCTTTAGTGATTAATCAAAACAAAAACAGTTAGTATAAGATATGACGATCTCCCAAAAGGTTATTTCATTAGATATAGAAACACTAATCTTAATTTTTAAAATTAAACCAACAATATCACAACGTTAAATAAATAACATTCAATAAACAATTGCCCATAAAATCCTTCAATATAATCCAAACTAATATTGAAACACAAAAAGTAGAAGAACTAGTTTATGTAGTCTTCCACGTTAAATTGTATCTCTATATGACATCAACTACTCTTAATGACACATATGTAAATGTAATTAACGTAATCACATATTATTTATTATAGGTTAATCATTTCTATAAATATCCCAATCACCCTAAATCGAGAAAAAAAACATATATAAAAATCCACCTTTACTCCTCAAATGAAATCCCATTGAATTCTATTTTCTGTGGGCATATAGTGTTCCAAACAAAGTGACATCTTATAAATTTACATTTATCACTTAATCACCATATCATTTTCTTATAATATGGGTATTCATTTTATAAGACATAATATCTCAAATCCACTAATTATTGATCAATAAAATCATTTAACAAAATTAATTAGTCACACTAACTATGGGAATCATGTAGTACAGTGGTAGGTTATAAATCCCAATCGCACATTGGTTGTGGGTTCGATTCCAACAGCATTTTCTGGCGTGACGGGTTGTCACACGGTCTTCCAGTTGTCCTTTTTCAAAAACTATCTTTTTTAACATTACCAAAATGAGATAAATTCTTCAAAATAACCATAAAATAATTTAACCACAATTTGTATCTCATATATATCATTTTCATCACAAAATAAATAACTTGTAATTGCATAAAACCCAAATATCATATAAAACAAAATTGTTATTTATATCTATATACAAAAGAGAAAAGATAAGTCTTCCTAAAATATCATTCATACATGGGAATCTGCAGGAATACAAATACAAGTGAAAATTATTCCAATGTAATCCCATCAACAAAGAGCACTAATACTTTTAAACATTTCTCCAACCATTTATTTCCACATTGCTTCTTCATTGACCAAGAAAATAACCTATAGAATAGGGCATTCACTCTGGTCATGGCTAGGTCAACTACATTTATGAAAAAATACTATAAAATTATTCTTACGACCATTTTTATTTTCTTCCATAGTACTCTTCATTTTTTTCTTGGCAATTCTTCACTTTATGTACTTCTTTCCCACACGTAAATCATTTCTTTGTTCCACTAAGACACTTTCCTAGGGGTCTCCTTCCACATTTCATGCATGACGGAAATTGAGGAGTCTTTTCTCAATTCTTTCCACTACTGGAGCTCTTATCATTCATTGAATTCTCTTCTTCATTGAGCTTGGGAGTTGGTTAATATATATGTTGTTGATCATATTTTTGGAAAACTGATTTTCCATGAACACGAGGTCTTTTACGCTTATCAATATTCCATTCACTTCTCATTTCCACCACCATTCCATCCTTGTACAACATTCTCAAGGTTACTATGTATTTCATTTGAATCCTTCCTTTGACTAAAACCAGAAAGCATTATGTGAGTAACAGTAGTCAGAATAACATTTAGAGAATATCATGTCACCATATTCTAAATTTGAAACACATTAGTATTAACAAAGGTCATTTAATATCATCTTATATTAAAATTATTCAAATCAGTTTGTTAAAAATTGTAAATTATCATATTCATATCCCTCGGGAGTGTCATAACCAAGAGTGCATCATGGCCCGTTGTCGTTTACCAATTCCTATTCGAGTCTAGGTCAATGCAGTGTTTTCGGGTTTTACCCTTAGGTACATTTGTGCCAAATCCACCTCTACCTACTCGTATCTAGAAAGGGATGTATTGCATGGAAATTAAAAAAATATCTACAATACTAAAATTCTGGGAAGTTCTTCTATACTATTCGTCAATGTCTGTCTTTGGGCCATGAGATCTAATCAGAGTTTATCTAAATCTAGCTTCTAAGGTTTATACTAAACATCCTCTGATACCAAATGTAACGCACTGACCCCAATTACCAAGATTCAGTGCATTATTACGTATCACTGGCATGTTTACAACAGATCATGTCTTGAAAGACCGATTTGTTTAGTAGCCTTGGAATCACTAGATACAATCATAAAGTTTATATTACATCATAAATTGAAAAACTACATCAACATCTTGTCTCCATGGAACAAACTCATATCCTCATACTATCCCTACATGTCATTCATAAAATACTTCCTCTCATCCTGGAAAAAATAAATCATAGAAAAGGGTGATCTCAGATGCTTAGTAAAGAGCACAGTATAGAAAAAACCTTCATAAATAAGCATAAACATTTAAGACGATGTATAAATAAAACAAAAGCCTTTTAAAAATGAACTTCAACATAATATGTAAAAGATAAAATGAAATAATGCCATTTACTTATTCAAATGGATATTCTACAAGTCGAATAATCACATGAAATATAAATAACCACTATCATAGTGATGGAATGCATAATGCCATACTATCATAACCACATAGTCAAAACCTCGTGCCATGACTACAAATAAGATTTTGTAAATTTATTGTGCCATGACACTAGTTTGTCTCATGAGACCTACCAGTGCATCGAAGAGCTATAGTGGGATCCACCAATCACTTGCTATGTTCAATGCATTCCTCATATGAAAAGATTGAAACATAACATAAACATTTGTATTAAAACTATCAGAGGAAATGTCAATACCTTATCCACAAACCATGAATGGTATAAAAATAGAACATCCACAGTCAAACATAACTCATTCAATACAATATGGAAGATTTTATTGTAATATATTAACCTCAATCTAGAATATTTAAGGATATTTACATAGATTAAAATAATCATCAAAACTATTTGAGAGAAATATCCCACTTTTTCTGTAAAACATTTAAAAGTCACACTATTTGTCAAAACCCATTTAAACGTAGATTTTTTAGTCAAAGTTTCACATACCACTATGAAACTTTTAAAATTAATTTTAATTTTAAAACACAAATTCTCATATGAATAAATCCTTAAAAACATTTTTAAAACATAGACATTAATGAGAATGATTTTAAATAATAAATCTTTAAAACATTTAAAATGATATTTTATTTAGAGTTTATAACCAAAAGAGATACACATGAATACAAATAATTGAGTTAATAAAAACTTTATATTATCAGGAGAATAAAGGGATTCTTGATATACTATGTCAAATTATATTATATACACCATATAAATGTGATTTGGTGTATAAAAACAAAGAAGTCTCAATGGATTGTAAATTAAGATGAAATCTATTATAAAGACTGTATCCTTATGTTAATGATCAATCAAGGACATAATTATGTTTTATAAATATAAATACACTCAATATGATTGGATATTTAGTGTAAATCAATCAGGGTATTTTCACACATATTCTTGTAAAAACACCACCAATGAATCTGATATTTAACATAACATATAGAGATTGAGTTAAAATTACTATTATCAAGTTCATATCGATGACTTGAGAATTTATCAAAGGAATTATTGTGTATATAAAAAGTATATTCATATATAGTGGAGCGTAAATTATGACACTACTGGAAATTCAAGCTATAGCCATGGTTCTAAACTGTGGCTATAGGCCCTCAAATAGTGGCTATAGGTAATAGCCACGGTTTGAGGAATCGTGGCTAAGTTTGGCGTGGCTATAGGACTAGACCTAGAGCCACGGTTTGGAACCATGGCTTTAACTCTATAACCACGGTCCTAACCGTGGCTATAGGTTTAGAGCCACAGTTTAAACCATGGCTGTATACCTAATGCCACGGTTTCAACCGTGGATATACTAAAGGCCGGACAAAATCTATAGCCATGGTTTTAAACCGTGACATTATGTCTATAGTCACGGTTTAAAACTGTGGCAATAAATCAATAGACACAGTTTAAAACCGTGGCTATAGGGTGTCCAAATCCATTAAAAAAATACCCCCTGGACTCACCCTGGACACCCCCCTGCCACCCCCGGCAAGTCCCCCCTGCCAGTACCCCCTTCCATTCCCCCCTCCCAGTCCCCTCTGCCACCCTCCTTCTAGTCCCCCCTGCCAACCCCCCCCTGCCCACTGCTTGTCCCCCTGCCAGCCCCCCCTGCTTGTCCCCCTTCCACCCCTACCCCCTGCGTGTCCCCCTGCCAGCCCCCCAGCCCCCTGCTTGTCCCCCTGGCAGCTCCCCCCTTCCCCTGCTAGTCCCCCCTGCCACCCCCCCTGCCCCCTGCCTGGACACCCCTACCCCCTGCCTGGGCACCCCTCCCCCTGCTTGTCCCCCTTGCCACCCCCTGCCGGTCCCCCCCTGCCCCCTAACACCCCCCTGCTAGTCCCCCCTGCCCCTTCTAGTCCCCCACTGCCCCTGCTAGTCCCCCCCGCCACCCCCCTGCTTGTCCCCTTGCCAACCCCCCCTACCACCCTCTGCTTGTCCCCCTACCAGCCCCCCTGCCACCCCCTGCTTGTTCCCCTGCCACCCCCCCTGTCACCCACCTGCCTGTCCCCCTGCCAGTCCCCCTGCCCCTGCCAGCCCCCCCTGCCCCCTGCTTGCCCCCCCTGCCAGCCCCCCTCCCCCTTCTTGTCCCCCTGCCAGCCCCCCCTGCCACCCACTGCTAGTCCCCCTGCCAGACCCCCCTGCTTGTCCCCCCTACCATCCCCCCTGCCCCTGCCATCCCCCATGCCCCCTGCTTGCCCCCTGCCAGCCCCCCCTGCTTGTCCCCATGCCAGCCCCCCCTGCACCCTGCTTGCCCCCTGCCAGCCCCCCCCCTTCCCCCTGCTTGTCCCCCTGCTAGCCCCCCCTGCCCCCTACTTGCCCCCCTTCCAGCCCCCCCCCCTTCCCCCTGCTTGTCCCCCTGCCAGCCCCCCTGCCCCCAGCCCCCCCTGCCCCCTGCTAGGACCCCTGTCAGTCCCCTGCTAGTCCCCCTGCCCCCTGATCTGATAACCATGTTTATCTGATCTGATAACCACATCATCTTCAGCACTGCCAGATTCAAGTTTAACAGGTACCAATTCACCAATTCTGACATGTTTAGTAGCATGAGATAAGACAGGAACAGACTGAACTACATCAGATTTACAGACCATGTTTAGCACCCATCCCCCCTGCTGGACACCCCCTGCTGGACACCCCCTCCCTCTGCTGGACAACCCCCCCTGCTGGACACTCCCCCTGTCAGTCAGCATTGCTATAGTTGCGGGCCAAAAGCATTCGGCCCAACCGGATCGAGCAACACCAATCCAAAAAAATCCTCATCCGCGACAGTTGCAGGCTACAAGCATTCAATAGGGATTAATGGAATAAATCAACATGAATACAACGACAAATATGCTCCTTTGAGGAACATATTTCAGGGGCAACATGTAGAAAACTCATATGCTGAGAGTAATGTAAAAAAACTCCAAGACTATTTCTAAAGCACAAACCTCCTAGAAAGACACAAAAGGGTCTTGGAAGCATGAGAAGAACTCACATGATACTTAAACTAGAAGGATTCATGTGAAAGGGGTGCCCCAAGGCAAGGTATGTACTGAAAATGCTTGCAGGGACAGTCCAAGCTGCAAGGTGATTTGGAGAAATAAAAAATCAACCTATAGTGAAAAGAAAAATCCTTGGTGGTAAATCTATCCAAGGAAAACAGGTTCTATTTTGGGTTGTGAATAAGAGAACAATCCTAAAGAAGTGGAGACACAATCCATGGGGTAAGTGTGCTCACAAAGCATATATTTTAGAGCTGAAAACAGATCTGGTTTAGAGCAGGAAGTTGCATGCAGCAATGGTATCAATTCATGCTAAAAGTGGTATGTCACACACACTTTGTGCTTTACAGTTTATATACTAACAATTTGGTGTGAGTTTGGTTTATATCACAAGATTGTTGAGAAAAAGGAAAGGTGAAGCGGCCTTGGAGAGCACTCTTGCACCCCCACTGGACCCCCATTCCCCCCTGGACAGCCCTCTTGCACCCCCTTGCAACCCCCTGGACAACCCCCTTAAACAGACCCATTGAACACCCCCCCTCACCCCCATTCCCCCCCTGCACCCCACTGGACAGCCCCCATGCCCCAACTGGATAGCCCCACTGGACACCCCCTGCACCCCCTGGACACCCCTCCCCCCTGCTGGACACCCCCCTGCCGGACACCCCTCCCCTTGCCGGACACACCTCCCCCTGCCGGACACCCCTCCCCCCTGCCTGGACAACCCCTCCCCCTGCTGGACACCCCTCCCCCCCTCCCCCTACACCCCATGGACACCCCTCCCCCTGCTGGACAACCCCCCTGCCGGACACCCCTCCCCCTGCTGGACACCCCTCCCCCCTGCCTGGACACCCCTCCCCCTGCCTGGACCCCCTGGACACACCTGGACCCCCTAGACATCCCTTGCACCCCCTACACACCCATGTGCCCTTGAACCACCCCTGCTGGACAAAACCCCCCACCCCTGGAGAAACACCCCCCTAGAAAGCATCCCTACTAAGACTCACATGTAGTGACCCCACTAAGACTGGACATCCCCTCCCCCTACTGGACCCCCTAGACACCCCATGGACAGACCACGCCCCAAACCCAGACCCCCCCCCCAAACCCAGACCCCCCAGGACAGACCCCCCCCCCCCAGACCATGGACACCCCAGGACAAACGCCCCCCCCCCCCCACTGGACCCCCTAGACACCCCATGGGCAGACCCCCCCCCCAAACCCAAACCCACTCCCCACCCTTGACACCCCACTTCACCCCCAGTACCACCTGCACCCAGCCACCCCTCCCCCCAAGATATTATTTGACATTACATCTATAATTGGAATTCCCATCAAAATGGATAGAGCAACTGAGGAGGCACATTATGGGTATTTTGCTAGAATAATGTGCATTTTTCTAGAGTTCTTCTATAAGTGGACCTTAATTCCACCCTCAATGATCGGGTTGTGTTATCCACAAATGAAGATGACTTTTTTTGAAAATTGTGTATGAACAACTACCTGCATTTTGTTCCAAGTGTCTGTATATAGGGAAATCTAAAGAGAGATGCAGAATGAAACATGTCTGCTCTTTTTTCTCACAGAATGGACATGATTTTCAGACTTTCCGTTAGAAGATTATGAATGGTCCTGGAGCTGGGAATGGCTCTGGTCAGGCTATTGCAGGAAATGGAAGTGTGGAACTTGGGCAGGGTCTTGCAGGAACAAGTTATGATCAACCAGGGACTGGAGTCAACAATATGAAGGGGAATGCTTCTGATATTTCAGGTGAAGGTTTTCAAGAGGAGGTGAATTCTGATGATCCGTATTTGAAACCTGGACTGGGGCTGGTGAGGTTCAGGGGCAGGGAAAACTAACTGTAGCAGGGGCTGTTAGTGGCCGGATTGAGGATGAAAATCAGAGTCCAGGAGCAGATAAGTCAAGGTCAGAGTTTGATGCTGCCTCTCAGCAGCGGGGTCAAGGTCTGATCTCATCAGGTGTACAGGTGCAGGTAAATGTTGATGATCCAGGCTTGGAGCAACCAGGAATCGGCTCGAAGCTTCTTTCTGTTTCGTTGGATTTGGGGAGTTTGAACATCTCACATAATCATTTAATTTAAATGTTAAACGATTACTAATGGGATTGAGCCGTACGCTTCAAATGAGCTGAAACTTTCGGGACATTTGTGTAACGTACCATGAATAGGCTGAAAATTTTGAGGTTCTCGAAGGCCTATATGAATTGGTTCAATTCCTATGAAAGTGGTTACACTTGATGGATGAGATCATGTGATCGTTAGAACTCCTCAAAGCCGATTCTCTCTAGCTCTTGTTTCTCTCCCACCTTTAAACAAGGTTCTAACAGACTGTGGTGTTGAGAGAGACCCTACCTAAGCATCGGGTGATTCCCATGAACCTTGGATACCTCAGAAGGAGACTTTCGATGACTTCTCGGAGATCTCGATCAAACGCTTGTGAAAACATCGACAAGCAGGAAGGACTGGTATTGAGAGAGGTCCTACTAAGTGTCGGGTGATTCCCATGATTTGTGGATACCTCTGAAGGAGTCTTTCAGCGACTTCTAAGTGATCACAATCAAACACTTGTGAAAAGCTTCGAAAGACTGGATCAAATGGTGTAAGGTACACCATTCTTATTCTTTGTTTAGATTGATTACAAACGTATAGATATATTTCGGCGTGACTGCGGCGTGACCGCGGACACCCCTCTCCCCCTGCTGGACACCCCTCCCCCCTGCTGGATGTGGCTGGAGTAGGTCCACATCACGGCGTGACTGCGGCGTGACCGCGGCGTGACCGCGGAGTGACCGCAGCGTGACCGCGGCGTGACCGCGGCGTGACCGCGGCGTGACCGCGGCGTGACCGCAGCGTGTTGGCCTGATCCAGCGACATCCGCGGGGCAGCATCTTCCGACCAGGAGCGAAGGGAGCGGGAGGAGGCTGGAATGCGGGTGGAAGGGGGCTGGTTACAGGTGTTGGGGGATGGTGCGGGCTGATTCGAAGGTGGTGGGGGGGGGGGGGGCTGTTGCGGGCTGGAATGCGGGTGGCTGCGGGCTGGAATGCTGGTGGCAGCGGGCTGAAATGAAGGTGGAAGGGGTCGTTCAATGACACGAATAGGCAGAGTGAGAATACCGGATTGATCATCGGATGGAGTACACTGCAATCAGAGGAAAGAATATGCGCTGTGAGAATACAATATGCAATGGAGGATCATTGGATGGTACAATAAAATTGTACGCTAAGTAGACACCCTATGATCAAACGGTTCAGGTATAACATACCCGGTAGTAGAAAAGTTGAAAGAATATGATATGAATCTACATACACAAGAGTTGGAGCACCAAAAAAATGCAACTAGTGATGATCATGTGATAATAATACAATCGAGCTGAGTAATAAATACAATAAAGCAGCTAATTTGAAGAAAGAAGCAAATAAGAATAGAACCTTTTCTACCTCATCTTCCACTTCTTTGGTCACATGGAAGGTGATTGTAAGAGGAGTAAAGATTGTGGGCTGTGAAATTTTAAGGTCATTCAGATGCTTTCTGTATGAAGGGATATGCACATGTTAAGACCTTTGATAGGTCTGGTCTTCCATGGCCGGTGCATGCTCCAGGAAACAGTGCAAGTCCTCTTGCTGATCACAATTCGCAGGGTTCAGTCCAGGTAGGTTCTGATGAACCTGCTATTCATGTGGTAGCTCAGGGTCACCCGGTGGCCTCTTCAGTTCATCTTGATTCCCCTCGAGACTCTGTACAGGGTACTGGTGATGGATCTGATCAGGTACACTTGCAGGTGTAGTCTGAAACGTTTGTGGTTCCTTAGGATTCTGTGTAGGTGTCTACAAATCTGGATTATTCTTTTATTGTGGATGTTGCTCAGGCTGATTTGCAGGCTCAGCCAGTGTTTTCTCACGCTGTTAGTCCTAATGCTCCTCAGGATAATTCTCTGGTTGTTGATGCTGCATCTGCTCAGGGAGTGCTGGGTCAGGCAGTGGCCTTACATGCAGGTACAGTGGATGTCCCCTGCATCTGCTCAGGGAGTGCCGGATACTGCACATTGAACCTGAAAGTCACAGAGGAAAAATGCACAAAAAACATCACATAATGCAACATTAAGAAAATGTGAAGAAATAAGCAAATAAGAATAGAACCTTTTACGAGCATTGCCAACATGGGAACCCATCCAGAAGTTGAGAAAGATATACAGAACAAGAACAATCACCAAATATCCGTACTCTTTTGGAAACACCTCAACTGCATCCATCTTCTGTTTTATAGGAAAATTTGTTCCTCAGTTATCTTCGGTTCCTCTGCCATGGGGAATTTTAAAAACACAATATGAAAACCCTTTACTTCATAATTCATGCATTCGGATCACTTTGTTCCTTAAAACCTAACATCATGAGTCTGCATTGTAAAGAATCATTGTCATTAATGAAATTGTGTTTCCATTAACAATCCTTACAATGCAAGTTCATGACGTCCAGCGTAGGGGTCATGCAATAACTTGTGGAATATCCCGTGAAATAGAAATACCGAGTTACGTTATAAAGTAATCCAAACCCAGCACATATAAGAGGATGATGAAACCCTCCCAGCAACATCAGTAGTAAATATATGGGCAGCCACTCCAGCGAGTTCTGGGGCCCTCTCTGCAAAATCGTCAAATTTGATATGGTAAAAGGAATTGAGAGGCGGAAAATGATTTTCATTATACAACAGTTGCAGTATACTTGGTAATCGAAATTCCATCATATGACCCAGACAAGACCAAAATGGAAAGCCAAAGAAGACAAGAAAACAGAGAGGATAATTTGGCTGTGGTAGAATAAAAAAATGATCAGCATCATCCAATGTACAGAACTCTGGTGGGTACGATCAATCATAGAACGTCTCATCTGCAATAAGTAAAGATCACCATCATCTAGTGAACAATTGTTATTAGAATTCATTTACAAAAACTATAACAGCAATGGTATACATTATTTTCATACCATCATTCTCTTCGACATTATAATCAATCATCTTAATCGTCATCAAAATCAATATTCTGCAAGAAAACAATCAGAAACAGAGTTATGATTAGAAATATTTACCAGATTTTATAGCACAGTGCTCACTATCTATAGGTGGTGAAATAGTTATACCTGGCCTGTGATGTATCTGTGGGATGTTTTATGATATTTTCTCGATCTGTACAGCAGTGAATTTTCTCTATAGAGACATTCATATCCTGCATGGGCTTAGTTTCCTATATCGATATTTTGGTACCATGTTCAACTGATTTGGGTTCCACGAAAGCAGTATTACAGGGCTTATTTAGTCTCTTGGCGTACCCATAATTGGCAGGATTTCTAATAGTATTAGTGTGAGTTGGGATAGCAAAAACTGGTTCATCATCTTTTATTTTGATTTCACTCTTTAGTCCAAGAGAGGTGTCATTTTTAGCAGGTTGTATTATTGAATCCTTAAGGATAGAAATTGTAGGTTCCATATTACGGAACATCTTAGAAATAGTATTATCACAACTAAAAGAAAGCTGAGACCAATCAGAAAAGGCATTTGTAGCAGTGGGGAACCGTAGTTTAGTAGTCATTCTCATTCCCAATAAGATATGGTAAATATTAATGATATTGATCAAAAAATCAATGTAATCGGATGCATGGAACTCGTCATACATTACCAATACAAACATAAAATTAACATCAAAAGTGAGTCTCAATATCAGTATCATCAAAATCATGATAACCCTCACCCACACCTCCTATAGAAACACCTTCACCACCTATCACACCACCAACATCATCATCGGCATCGACATCTGTATCCAAACCGGCACAAGCACCGGGTCCAGCACTAGGTCCGGCTCCGGCTCCAACAGAAGAATCTACATTAGCAGAACGCATCGACATCAAAAAGGCATCAACCATTGCAGATGCTTCTGGTGGAAGTGTAAAAGAAAGGACAGACATAAACATAATCATATTTGCAGTTATCTCCTGTTCTAATTTTTGACTTGCTTCTGTGATTGCGGCATTCAATTGTTCCACTATGAAAAAACCCGAACCGGTACTCAAAGAAACGTTAGTAGACCAGTATCGAGATGGTACAATCTTCTTCCTAGGTCGACAATGCACTCTACCCTGATGCTCATCTCCTAGTACCTGATGTAGATGATTGTTTGGGCCCAAATTGTCATGTTCTTTTTCTGCCAATGCCTCTAAAGAATTCTGTTGATTGATATATAACATAAATTAAAATGATAAAATAATATAAGGAATTAAATTCATTAAAAATCAAAGAAATTGAAATATACTTACAATCGCATTCTCGGTGTCAGTATTTGGCACAATACCATCTTTCTTTTTCCGGCTTGTACAAAACAAAGTTGAGCGAGGAACGTGACCCTCAATATTCGATGCCTTTTTCTGGAAAAAAACAAAGAAATAAATAAAAATTGGAAGTTAAAAAAATTACACAAAACAAAGCTAAATATTTTAAATGTTAAATTACATGCGTCTGCTCATGATCTGGTAATGAAGTGTGTCCGTGAGTATAAATGAGTTTCATTGCACTATTGTTTTTTTTATTTCTATTTGAGTTCGCCTGTAAACAAATAATTATATAAATTCATTAACATAAATAAAACAAGTAATTTAAAATCGTTTTCAAATAAAAAAATGAATATATATATAAATTTAACAAACACCTTAAACGCTGAACTCTTCCAATAGTTGATCATCTCTTTATATTGTGATATTGGGCAATCTTGAATCACCGGTACTTCTTCAAGCTCTGTACCAACTCTCTTTTTCCACCCAAGATATAAATCATACTTGTAGGCTCTCCACATTTCACCTAAATACATTATTATTGCAGCCTTTGCATTTTTTCCATCGGGAAAATTATATCGAAGCTTCAATGGACATAATATTTGTTAAGAAAATTTTATAAATTTATATATATATAAAAGGTGATTAACATTACATACCCAAATCTATGCCTAGGCTTTGTCCTTTATTTCTTGTCCAACTGCCTTCCAACTTATCGGTTGAACCGGAATGATATTGCTGTGTCTAGCAAGTGTTCCAATAAAACTTTTACATTCCGTGACATTTTTATTAATTATAGCATTGTCCTCATTGTAATCAACTATGATTTGCGTGTTCCGATTCCAAACCTCGCGCATTTTTGTGCGGCCTCGTCGTCTGGTAGAGGATGGAGCTAATCATGAAACCAAAATAAAAGAGAATAATATATATGAATTTATCATTAATCAGTAACAGTAATGCTTAAACAAATATTAGTAGATGGGGGATCTGCTGACCCCTGAAGTGCTGCGTCTGGAGGGGGGTAGCCTCCATGGTATGTGAGATATCTACAGGAGTACTATGTACAGTAGATGTAATGTGTACTGATGGAGGCAGAAAAACCGATGGATAACCCTGTACCGAAGAGGGTGGATATGGATATGGATATGGCGGTGGGATATATGGGGGCACAGTACCCTGTACAGTGGATGGTGGGAATGGAAACTAAGGGATGGGAGTCTGAGAACTACCATCCGATGTGGGTGAGGGAAAAAAGGGATACGGAAAAGGTGGGTATGTATAATATGGAGGTGGCATAATGGGAGGATGGCCTCCTGGTGTCTCAAGTGGCGTAGTAGTCGGCTGACCTGTAGAATCAGTGCCCCCCGCCACTATATCATCCTCAGTGGCCTAATCCAAGCGTCTCCTCGACGATGAGGTCTAAAATAACATAGATGATAAAATAAAACGAACGATAACAAGATAAATAATATGAAAGACCATAATATTCAAACATAATTTGTACTTACATTGTTTCTAGGAGGAGACCTACGTTGTTCGTTTCTCAATATTCTTCTACTCCTTCTACTACCATCATCATCAGACATTTTGACCAGGAAATTTAAAATAATATTATCTAATAAATAGAAATAATGCAAAATGTTAAATAATACAATTGTAACATAAAACAATGAGATACATTTTCATGTGTGATATTTATATTGATAAAATATCAAGACTTTTCTATGTTCAAGATTTACTAGAGAAGTGGTTAAACATAAATTGGTGAGGCTGTTAATAGTTTTATATTCGATAATGGTATAAAATATACTAGTTATTTTGATATCATGTATGAAAGTTAAAAAAACACATACAATATTGCGATAATATCAGGTAAATACTTACAAATGTTTCAACGCTATGTGGGGTCTGTGACAATTTCTGGTTCACAATCTGTTTTAACAATAACATCATCAGTATGATCAAATGAAACATTCGAATAAATACCAACAGGTTCATCCACAACATCATTGTCATCCATGCCTTCGTCAAAAATATGTCTAGGAATAACATCAACAATAACACCAAATTGTGGTTGTAATGGGTCGCATACATAAAACACCTGTTTAACTTGTGATGCAAGAATATAAGGTTAATCGGTACGAAGCTAGTGGTTCATATCAATCACTCTAAATCCACAGTTATCAATATGCATTCCTTGTCGTGTCATTGAATCAAACCACTTGCATTTCATCATTGCGACACGACCATGTGCATAGTAATCTAATAAAATGATTCTTTCAACAACACCGTAATATGATATATTTTCTGATCGAGGTTTCCTGTCCGATGCACTCACATAACAATCTGTTGTGGCGCTTATCGTGACATCGTCATGCTGTGTTGCCATTTTTTTGCACAACTATTTATAACAAATTTATATCCATTGGCAACCATTGACAACCATTGACTTACAATCACGCACCACATCGTTTGGACCAAAGGACAATGCTTTTATTTCATCTGATACTTAAATCATTGGTAGAGTTAAAACCTAAAAGATACCAACATAGAATATTAAACAGACACATGTGATTATGTTATTAGAAAAAGAAAAAGAAATCTATTACCTTTGACTTTAACCAGGCAGCAAATTCTTTGCTGTTCAACAGTTCCTTCCTCTTAATAGATAGAGAGCGATGTCTCTTTTTTATAATTTCAAAATGTTCTCTACAGATATGAAAGCATTAAAATGTCAGAAGATATAAGGAAATCACACAATGAAAAAAATACATATTTATTAGTTTACTTACTTGATATAATCATCATGCACACTACAGATGAATAATACTGTGTGATGTGCCATTTCCCACTCTTCCCTGCTTAAAGTACACAACGAGTACGATCCAGATATCCCCCCTGTTTGGGGGCATTGAAGGTAATGCAGGCTCAATGGGATCATATTGCTCATCTTAAGTTCTCATTAGTCGATTAGACCTTGTAGTGACATTATCCAAGTACGATGAACAGAAATCCATGCATTCTTGTGCTAAATAGCATTTCACAATAGAGCCTTCAGGATGATATTTATTTCTCACATAAGATTTCAATGTAAACATCATTCTTTCGGTAGGATACATCCACCGACTCGAAACAGGACCACCAAAGAGAACTTCCGTGGGAAGATGCATAGTCAAATGTAACATAATTGTGAAAAAAGATGGTGGGAAAATTTTCTCCAAGTCGCAAAGAATAATCTGTGAATCTCTCTGCAATTTCTGAACATCACTTCTGCTCAATCTTTTGGCAAAAAGATCTCGATAAAATTGACATAACTTAATCACCGCAACTCTAACATTATGTGAAAGTAAATGACGAATGGAAATGGGAATCAACTCATGTAACAAGACATGGTAATCATGGGTTTTAAGAGATTTGAGTTTCACATCTTGTGTATTCACCCTTTTCAAAATATTACTTGAATAACCATCCGGAACCTTCAAACTTTCCATGACCTGACAAAATTGTTTTTTCTCCACATTTGTCATCGAATAACAGGAAACAGGGACTTTCCACTTATTTTGACCAATTAACTCAGGATGAAGTCTTGCTCTTATACCCCAATCCATCAAATCACGACCACACCGGAAATCGTCTTTTGTTTTGCCTTTGACATTTAAAATAGTAGCAAGTAACATCTCACAAATGTTTTTCTCGATATGAATTACATCCAAACAATGACGTAATAAATTCGATGACCAATACGGAAACTCAAAGAATATGATTTTCTTTCTCCAATTTCTGTTGGAATTGGAATTACCATGCTTTCACTTTCTTATATTTGATTGAATTTTGCCAAGAACATAATTCAAATCATAAAGTTCTTTAACAATATCAGTCCCTGACATTCGTTGAGGTGTCTCATCTGTCTCGATGGCATTATCGAACTGTCTCCGATTTTTCCTGTATGGATGGTCCATTGGTAGAAAACGTCGATGCCCTATGAAGCTGAAAGTTCGTCGAAACATCATTCTTCGAAAATGTGTATTTTTCATAAAAATAGGACAGGATAATTTCCCTTTAGTACTCCAACCATACATCATCCCGTAGGTAGGGAAATCATTTATCGTCCATAATAAAGCTGCACGAAACATAAAGTACTCCTTTCTGAATGCATCATACGCTTTGCACAAACAATCCAAAGCTCATTTAACTCCTCTATTAATGGCTGCAAGTATATTTCAATATCATTTCCAGGATCACTGGGTCCAGATATCAATATACTCAGGATAGTGCACGGCTTCTTCATACACATCCATGAAGGAAAGTTATAAATGTGAATGAAAACAGGCCAAGTACTGTGTGCAATATGCATTTGGCGAAATGGGTTGAAACCATCACAGGATAATCCCAATCTAACATTTCGTGGGTCGGCTGCAAAATCAGGATGTAACCTATCAAATTTCTTCCAAGCCAACCCATCTGCAGGATGCACTATTTCATCATTATCCTTATTTCTTTCATCTGCATTCCATCTCATATTCATTGCCATTTGTTCTGACATAAATTTTTTTTGAATCCTGGGAATTAAAGGGAAGTGCCACATCACTTTCTGTGGTATGCATCATTGAGATCCATCTTTATTAGTCTTCCGCCTTGATGTGCCACACTGTTTTCACTGACTCAAGTTTTCATTCTCCTTCCAGAACAAACAACAGTCTTTGAGACAATAATGAATCTTACTAGATGAAAATCCAAATTTGTTAACCACCATTGATGCCATGTAATCATTTTCTGGAATACATGCATCATCAGGCAGTAAATCATTAATAAATGTATGGAGATAGTCGACTGTAGTATTACTAAATCCATACATTGTTTTCCCATGATATAATCGCATTAAAAACTCAAGTTTTCTCATTTTTCAACATGCGTGATATACTAGGGTATTTGCATCTTCCATCAACTTTCTAAGACTCTCAACGTCATAATCCTGCTTAATAGATGAGAACTGTGTTCCAGTATTCATTTCCTCTTGCACTGGTCTACATGAGGAGCTAGCTTCAGAAACAAAAGGAAACCGATCAGAAATCAGATTTTTCATACCAATCTTTTCCGCTGTATCGATGACATTCAACACTTGAGCTTTTTCTCCATTGTGATACCACACATGATAATTTTTTTGGAAACCACTTTTAGTGATATGGTAACTCACTTCCTCACGAGTTAACCAAGTTCTTCCAACACAATCAAAAAACGGGCATCGAATCAATCCGCCATCTGAATCATTATTGAATGCAAAGTCCAAAAAATATTGTAACTCCTTCTGAAATTCATCAGTGATCCGATCAATGTTGTACATCCAGTATCTATCCATTCTGAGGCAGATAAACATACATTAGATAAATAATCTAGAAAATGACTTAACATTATATGTATTGTTTCATAAGATATCATGTAATCATCAATAACAAGTTAATAAAAAAATTATAACAAATATATTAAAATTATGGTTTAGTGAATTCATAAATGTTTTAAATTATAAAAATTCATGAATAGTCATACATAAGTTCTAATAATGAGGAATGATTATAGTAAAATGAGTTTATATGAAATCTAAGAGATAATAATAATCAATTCTCAAAAGTGTTTGGGTAAATTCATAACGAGTTTTGATGTTCTGTATTAAATCTACAAAGATTTATTGAAATTTAGAGACATTTTGAAAATATAACCCATATCTACAAAGATATGTTGTCATTCTACTAAAATCCTTGGGAATTTCTGGTGTGGTTGAGTTGTTTAGTGATTTCTCTCAGTTTTCTTTTATTCCTTACCCCGCACCCCATTGTTTAGTGGTAGATGACGGAAAATATAAACCATATCTAAAAAGATATTTTGTCATTCTACTAAAATCATTGGGAATTTCTAGTGTGGTTGAGTTGTTTAGTGATTTTTCTCAGTTTTATTTTATGCCGTACCCCGCACCCCATTGAGTAGTGGTAGATGAAGAAAAATATAAACCATATCATAAAGAAATTAATAATAGAAATCATCATTATTTATCTTTGAGAAGGAGAGAGACATTTCATAGAAAATAGTTTTCTTCTTGGTTGAAATTGATGGTGGAAATATTACTATAATAAATTAATTATATCAATATTTAATTATGTTCAATATCCATTTATATTATATGAACTAGAGGTAAATCCATTTTGATCAAGGACTCCAAAGGATATTATTTTTTTTGAAGGTTTGGGACCCACCTTACATCAAGTAAGTGGATGCTGGATTGATCATCTTACTCTATTAGAATAGAGTATCTACCCTCAACCCTACACCTATTATTATTTCCTAAAAGGACATACCATTCCAACTTCTTGAATAGATTTAAAAAAGACTCTATATATAAACAAAAGTTACAATAATATCCAGAGTTGAGGACCCACTCATGATTGAGTTTATGGATGGATATATTCCGGAATTCAATAACATAATATCTTGAGTCAACCATAAAAGGCTGGTCAGTTGGTTTTTTGTGTTCTAACTCTCACATGAGTTTCCTACACTTGGGATTAATGTGCATGGGTTTAACATAGTGAAAACATGTGACTTTTCTATCCAAGGAACTAGTTTTGGATTTGGGTTCTTTATTACACTTGGAAAGTATGTTCACTACCACCATAATGACATCAAATCCTTTAGATCGGGGTAAACTAGATATAAAATATATATAAATATCCTCCCACACTTATTCAATAATTAGTAATGGCTATAATAATATTCATGAATGTTGGGCTAAATATTTTTGTCATTGGAAATTGTCACATTCAGGAATAAAATTTAAAACACTCTATACAATACCTGTCTAGAAAAGATGCAAAGCCAAATGATTAATGGTTTTATCGTATCCTGCATGTCCACCAATAGTATATGAGTGAACTTTTTAATAGGAAATTTTTTAAATTAATGATTAACATCAGAGTATATTTCATTCATAAATTTAATAGGCCCATTTTCTCAACTTTATAATACAACTTCTTCCCTAAGATGGCATTTGAAAATTTTAATAGAAAAAAAATCTCTTTTATTACCTTTAATTTTTGGTACACCCTATTTCAATTTTGAAATATTTCTTAAATTATCCACTTCATTCATCATATTCTTAATTTTTTTCTAAAAAATCCATTTCTAATTTGAAAATGTGCTAAAATTATTCATCAAACAAAAAATTAATATCTAAAATTTGAAAAAAAAGGAAAAATAATTATATCTAATCAATTTATAACATGAATTAGCTCTAGTACTGCATGAAATTTTGGGTACATTAAGAGGTGGGATGAATCAGTGTGAACTAGTTTTACTAATTTCTCTTTTATATTTTTTCTTTTAATCACACCTTTTGACCTTTTAAGCCCCAAAATAGTTATAGATAATGGATTTCCATATATATTCCAATGAAAACCCATTATATGAAATGAAATATATAAAAAAATATTAAGATTACAACATATTTTTAAAATATATTTTTAAAATATTTTAGTCTCGATGTAAATGACTATGTCCTTATTTTTTTGGTTTGTTTTTGAGAAAGAGATATTCATTATAAAAAACAATTGTATCCTGTTGGGGAAGCTATATTCCATAACCACTAGGCTACCTCTAAAAATTTATATAATTTCTTCTAACTATTTCAAACTCTTAATATAGTTTCATTGTACTATCTCCCAATAGTTTAAAATGGGTCCTCTCAAAATCACAATCAAACAGTATATAAATTATTCTTTTGGACCTCACTACAATATATAGAGAGATCATATTCTTTAATAAAGGCATTTGAATTCCAATATTGAATATGAAACACTCATATGTAATCATACGTTGCACTCATTGTTACATTATCATAATAGTCAATTCATGAATGCATTAACTAACTTTATTTTATCTTCTTACTCATTCACATGTGATCTCTCATGGATAGAATATAATAAAATAGTAGCACTATGTCAAATCTAACCTTAATCATTTTATTCTTATTCATGATCCTAAACACATATATTGCAAGACATCCCCCATCACCCATTATATTTGGGATAGATATAGGTGCTATAGGCCATAGGCGAAATTCCTAAGACACCAAAGGCTATCAATAAATGGCAAGGGATTAGGTTTGAGGTTGTTTTTCCATTAGAAGATAAAAAACTAAGGGATTACCCGGAGTATCAGCCCCACCTGCTGGACCCCCTGGACACCCCCCTCCTAGACACCACACCTGCACCCTCCCCCCCTCCCCTACACCTCATGCAAGTGTAGCCTGCTCCATAATTTGCACAGATGTTGCAGAAACCCCGGCTGATGTGTCCCCTTTACTGGCCACATGCTCATGATCTTCGTTATTGCACAGAGGGTGCTAATGTGGGAGTTCATTAAGCAGGGTGTTGATGTGAAAGTTATGTTTAGAAGGTTGTAGCATTAGTTATGGGATGAAAGCTACTAAAAATTATAATGAATTTATGGTTAATATTTTTGATGAAGTGGTAATATTAGAACAAGTAAAGATTCTATGATTCTATACCAATAAAAATAAAATAATTCCAAGATGGATTCCTAAATTATAGGAATTCCAATTGAATGTAACAGTGAAAAAATCACAATCCAGTAGAAAATTCATTAATCAAATGCTTGCATATTTCTCATAGAAACATAAACAAGAATCTACACAGACTGATTCCCCTAAAACGAGGGTCAAAAACTTGAGAATACAATTCCAAAACATAGGCATTTACCAAGTTAATAAGAAATATAAACCAATAAAGGTAAAATAATTTGGAAATAGATTCCTAAATTCCAAGAATTCAAAATGATTATAATGAAACCAACGAAAAAATTATAAAACAATGGAAAATACAAGTAGTAAATGCTTGCATAATTCTCATATAAATAGAAATAAGAATCCTTACCGATTAATTTATCTAAATCTTGGATAAAAAAACCGAATAATATTCTAAAACATTGAAATTAACACATAATATTTACCCCTATCATTTCCAGAACCAATAAGCATGTTCTTGACACAAATAATCATCTAAAACAATAAAGAAAATGAGGGCTACAGCAAGCAGGGATTAAATGAGTCATAACAGAATTTATTTATAATAGTAAATAGAAAATGTGTTTTAGAATATTTTTTTTTGAGATATTCAACATGGTTAGGGGTTTGAAGGTGATTCCCAAACATCTAACATTATCTTTGAACACCTTGTTTGTAGGGTAAATAGGTTTATCATCCATGCTCCATGGATGTAAAGATTCTTTGACTCTAAACCTATTAACATAAACTATTTCCAATATGGATTCCAAAATTCTAGGAATTCAAAATGATGGTACAAACCAGTAGAAAATTCATGTATGGAATACATGGATAGTTCTCATAGAAAAAAATAATAATCTGTATAGACAGATCCACATAAAATATGGGTAAAAAACATGAGAATGCAATTCCAAAACATAGGAATTTACCATGTTCACAAAAAATATAAACCAATAAAGGTTAAATAATTCAGAAGTAGATTCTTAAATTCTTGGATTTCCAAATAATTACAATGACACCAGTGAGAAAATATCAAAATAGTGGAAAATACAAGTAACAAATGTTTGGATAATTCTAATATAAATTGAAATAAGAATCTTTAGATATTGATTTATCTAAATCTAGGATAAAAAAACTATGAATGTGATTCTAAATAATTTTAATTGACACAAATTATTTAAACCTTTCATTTCCATAACCAATGATCAAGTTCTTGACACAAAGAATCATTTATAGCAATAAAAAAATGAGGGCTGCATCAAGAAAGGATTAAAAGAATCATAAGAATTTTTTATATTAGTAAAAAGAAAATGGGTTTTAGAATACAAAATAATTGAGATATTCAACATGTTTTGAAATATCAAATAGTTTCTATACAACTGAAGGAGTCAAAACATAACCAGAAACAAAAAATTAAGTTATTTTCAATTCATTAGTGATATTAAACAGACCCTAAATGCATGTTCAAAACACCAATTCAACAAAAAAAGAGTATCAAGAGAGAGTTAAGGGAACACATCTAACGGAAAAAATAACGGATCAAGACCCCTTTTCATGGTATTGGTCTAACCTTCATCACACTCACAGAGCATGTTGGCTAATGGTGTTAAATTTAACCTCTATTTCATCCTTCCCCCCCATATGGGGATTTTGCGTGAAGATGTCGGTCAGGAACGGGGAGGGGGTTCGCGCAAAGATGTCTCAGGGTAACGTCGGCCAAGAAAAGGGAGGGGAATTCATCAAGTAGGTCCATTGAATGACAATAGGATTTACTATATTCATAATAGGAATCCACCATATCAATGTAATTGGAAAAATAAATAGTTTTAGGTGCTTATATATTTCTATTTTCATGTATATAAATACCATTATTTTGAACAAGGATTTATATAGTTCTGAGGTAAATATAAATTTTTATAGTTTCCCACTGACTCAATGAAGTTGGATAACAGGAATCATGGTGGGTGGATACAATAGAATGAGAAGAAGCACCAACATCATCGGAAGGTAAACACCAAAATCTCATATTTTCAATGGGAGGACCATAATAAATAGATTCTATTATATGATTCTAATTCCTCAAATGTTCAGCTATTTCCCTTTATATCCCCTTCAACCTCATGAACTGGTTGATAGTTAGAAACATGATCCAATTTTTCTATTTGATAAACGAGATATAATTGGTTCCAAGATTTAGTGTACTTGTATGTGTATACTGAATACATAATATTGATAGATGATGAATCTGAAATAACATTTCATCGTGAGTGAACTATAGCCAGATATTTTGAGCCACCATTCTATTTTCTGATGAAGTGTAGTGTTGCTGTTTGGAAAACAACTCCTCTAGCTGTTGTAAAATTGATATGCAAATCATCATGGTTCATACTAATCACAAAAAAATCATCATTAATTCATGATATAATGACACAATTTATCAAATAATTGTGATACCCTCACTTGGAATGATAAGAACCCAAGAACACCTGACAGAAATCGCAAACAGGAGGAGGAGGAGGGTGTTCGAAGAGGTGGATGAACTGTAGAAAAAAAAACAAATTACCGAGGAAGACAACTGCAGATGAGGAAAATGTTTCGGGAGGGAGATGGGGGTGTCGACCTCGGCGTCGGAAGAGAGCCTTCGGGGAGGAGCCATTGAGGAGGAGGGCGCGGCGAGGAGGGCGCGGCGAGGAAGAGGCGTCGGGGAGGAGGGCGCGGTGAGGAGGAGGGCGCGGCGAGGAGGGCGCGGCGCGGAGGAGGGCGCGGCGAGGAGGGCGCGGCGAGGAGGAGGCGTCAGGGAGGAGGAGGGCGCGGCGAGGAAGAATTGCGAGGGTGGAGGAGGAGAAGAGGTGGTCGGGAGGAGGGTGGTGTGCGAATCGGGGGAGGAGGGCTGTGGGAGGAGGAGCCCGATAAAAGATAGGAGAAAAAAAGGAGGAAACAGATTTAGCCACGAAAGAAAAATTTAACCGTGGAAATATAATGGCTATAGCCACGGACCTACAAAACTGTGGCAATAGGTCCATGGCTATTGCCCGAATTTCCAGTAGTGTGACAAAAGCAAATGAATAGTGATTCCACACATAATCTTGGAGTAAATTAATCAATGATGTATGTGTAAAGTCAAATGAGTGGAAACTGAAATTTCAAATTCCCTTATCGATTTGGTAACTTACACAACATACAACCATGAAAGAAGGATCATACAATGATGATGCAGATATCCATAAATTAAATTATATTACCCAATTAATACAATCATGGGCAATACAAAGACCACATGAAATAAATAAGTGGTGAACAATGGAAATCTCACAGAATTACAAGTGACATAAGAAACCCCTTACATTGTAATTTTTTATTTTTAAAGGGTATGATAACCTCATATATAATTTTAAAATAATACAAGAATCATATAAACTAATATTATATCATATATGATCTTTTAACATTGATTTGTTGATAATATCTTAGTATTATTGTCATTTCAGGTGTTGACGGATTCATTTTCCTTTATATTACTTGTTAGGTGATCCATATGTGTTATGGATGGGATGTATCATATTATTATCCAGAATTATATCATGTCTATAAACATTTTTTTAATCATCAAACATAATTTATTCTTGAATGGATATAATGGGGAATGAATCTCATCAATTCTGTGGAGACGGTAATCAGTACGTACGCACGGGCGACAATATCATTCTTTTGATATTAAAATAAAATATAATTGGTTGGAATATAATTTTTACAGAATAATTATAATGTTATATTTATTAATTACATGAATTACATATCATTATTATACCCCTCCAAATATTAATATATTGAATAACAATTACACCACGACGTGGAGACAGCAGGTCGTACGTAAGCACGTATGGTGACATGTCATTCAAAGGATTGATATAATACTGAATACAGTTGTACCATATTTATAATAAAATCATAGTATATAGAATACATTGGAGTTATTATTTTATAATTGAAAAAACAAATAAAGAAGAAGTGGAAGAAGAAATGAACTTGGAAGAGGGTGGTGAAAACATTACCACTTCTTCAGGTTCTTTTTGATTTGATCAAAAGGGATCCTTAGTTTTAATTTATGATCAAAATAAGGCCTCTAGGTTGAATTTAGAGAAGTTGAGAGAATATTTGGGCAAGGTTCTACCGAGCCAAATGTCTTTGAAGGTGTTAATTAGAGAGAAGGGTGAGTGTCATTTTATAAGAGGGGTGAGGGTCACCATAGGAGAAGATAGAAATATTATTTTATAATAAATTCATATTCGGTTTATAATTGCTCCAAACTAATTCATTTCGATGATAAGGAGGGTAAGGGTCGAAAACAACTCAACCAATAGTTTTTGGACAGGTTTGGGTCAATTTATTAACTTTATATTTTTGTTTTAATTATTAGATAATTAGTTTGATATTTACCTTTTTCTTTCTATTTTTATATTATATGGTTACTAAACTTACAATAAACGTATAAGTGACCCCCCAAGTGGTTCTTTATTGATAAAAAATCATTATATAAGTCATTTGGTCGAACCTTAGATTTTTAGAAATATTAAATCATTTTATAATATAATATTTTTCAAAAAAACTCTTTTATGGAAATTTTGACACTATTTAATAATTGATTTTTGATAATGTCATAAGATTATTATTAATCCAAAACAAATTCCATTAATAAATAATAAAATTTCTTATTAACCAATAATATTGGTTTATGTCATCAAAACATTCAAATTTTATATATGTTAACATTTATAATACAAATTATTTGATTCTTTCATTAATAAGGAAAACACTACATCATTATTGTGTCATAAATAAATTTAATTATTCAATGACTAAAAATTACAAATAAAATGCCATTAAGTAGGAAATAGTTTTAAATTTCCAATGAATATTTATAGTAGAAAATATAGCATATATAACCCTATGTAATTTTTTTTGTAATATATATTCTTATGTCATTTTTGTATTTACATTTTCTTAATTAATATAAAGTGTCATTATCACTTACATGTGCTCCATGGTGTCCCAAAATCAACCCCGAGATTCTCGTGGTTGGAAATGTATCAACCAATAGAGTTATGACACGTTTTAGGGTAGTTTGATATTATTATAATATTATATTGTTTCCCTTATTTAACGGATTTACCCTTTAACCATGGTAAATATAATATTTACCGAAATAGTTCTTCAAAATGTCTAAAAATTAAAGATAACTATTTACACAATTTGGAACTCCTGATTATAAATATGAAAAACATTTTTATAAATTCAAAATACATATGTAGCAGTAATTAATTTAAAATTAATTTCTGTTGTCAAAACAAAGGGCATATTTTTTAAGAAATAATAACTATCAAAATATTGACACTTCTTTATGTCTATCCTAAATGAAAAATTATGTACAATTACTAATATTGGATTAAATGGTAAAAATATATTATAATTATACTTTAAAACCACTCAATAGTATAATTTATCACTATAATTTATTTGGAAGAATTTGTTTTTAATTAATATTTAGTATTTTTCACTCATCATCAAAAATTGAATGTTTTCTAAAAAAACACCAAAAATTCTCCCTAGAAAATTTTCGATATTATGAATCCAAAAATGAAGTCTAATTTGAATGATATAATTTATAAAATTTCAAACAGTGGGTATTACTATTCATAATGGCTAGTTTGGTTGTGGTGTGTGTTAGAACTCGAGGTTGCGTACAACACACGCTACTGTATTATTAAAATGGAAGTGTACTGTGGAAGCTTGGGGTGTTACATTCTCCACTCCTTCAAATACATTCTTCCTATATTTTTATTAAAAAATTGGGCTTGAGAATATAATGGAAAGGCCCACATCGGAAAAAGAGTCAATAAAACTATCACTTTAAAAAAAGAGAAGTACAAAGGTCGCCCGAGATAACCTATTTTAGGATTCCATGTAGAAAAACATGTATATGGATGAAAAACTAAGTGTCAAGTTCTGATGGAGAGGGATAGAAAACATGATCAGTATAATGTTAACAACAAGAAGACCAAAAACTTGTGATGGTACAAATGGTCATTAGTTTCCTAGTAGGAATATAAAACATACAACATTTTTATTTTTTATTTTTATGTTACAATACATAATGATGTGGAATTAATTTTTGTGATTGACTGAGAACATAAAGATATATACTTACATTTTAGGTAATCATTCATTATTTAATAAATTTCTACTACTAACTCATTTTTAAACGATGAGTATTCTAGAAGACTTGGTCACACTAGAAGAGCTAGAATAAATTTCTTATAGAATCACATGATCCATGAAGGATAAACTATATATTTACCGTGTCTTTAGAGATTAATCAAAACCAAAATGGTTAGTATAAACTCTGATGATCTCCCAAAATGTTATTCCATTAGAGAGAGAAACAATAATCTTAATTTCTAAAATTAAACCAACAATATCCCAACGTTAAATAAATACCATTCAATAAAAAATTGTCCATAAAATCCTTCAATATAATCCAAACTAATATTGAAACCCAAAATGAAGAAGAATTTGGTTATCTAGTATTCCACGTTAAATTGTATCTCTATATGACATCAAGTAATCTTAAAGTCACATAATTAAAAGTAATTATCCTAATCACATATTCTTAATTATAGGTTAATCATTTCCATAAATATCCCAAATCACCCAAAATCCACAATAAAAATATATATAAAAGTTCACAATTACTCCTCAAATGAAATCCCATTGAATTCTATTTTCCTTGGGAATATAGTGTTCCAAACGAAGCGAACATCATCCAAAATAACATTTAACACATAATGACCAAATAATTTTCCTATAATAAGGGTATTCATTTGATAATAAATAATATCCTAAATCAACTAATTATTGATCAATAAAATCTCTTAACTAAAATAATCAGTCACACTGACTAGGGACTTCACGTAGTCCAGTGGTAGGCTATAAATCCCAATTGCACTATGATTGTGGGTCTGATTCCCACATCATTGTCTGGCGTGATGGGTTGTCACATGTTTTGCTTGTTGTCCATTTTCAAAAACTATCTTTTATAACATTAGAAAAATGAGATAAATTCCTCAAAATAACCATAACATAATTTAACCACAAATTTTATCTCATACATTTCATTTTCATCACAAAATATTATAACTTGTAAATTCCTCACCCCAAAGATCATATAAAACCAAATGGTTATTTATAACAATATCCACAAGAGAAAATATAATTCTTCCTCAAATATCATTCTTACATGGGAAACTGCCGGAATAAAAATACAAGAGAAAAATTATTCCAATGTTATCCCATCAAAAAAGAGCACTAATAGTTTTAAACATTTATCCAACCATTTATATCCACATAGCTTCTTCATTGACCAAGAAAATATCCTATAGAATAGGGAATTTACACGGGTAATGGCCAGGTCCACTAAATTTACAGAAAATGACTGTAAAAGGATTCTTACATCCATTATTTTTTCTTCCATAGTACTCTTCATTTTTTCCTTGGAAATTCTTCACTTTATGTCCTTCTTTCCCACACATAAAGCGTTTATTTTTTACACTAAGACACTTTCCTAGGGGTCTCCTTCAATATTTCATGCATGATGAATATTGAGGAGTTTTTCTCTATGGTATCCACTACTAGAGCTCTTATCATTCATTACCTTTCTCTTCATTGTTGAGTTCGGGAGTTTGTTAATATATATGTTGTTGATCATATTTTGGAAAACTGATTTTCCATGAACACGATATCTTTTATGCCTATCAACAATAAATTGTTTTGCTCATTTCCACCACTATTCCCCCCTTGTACAAAATTCTCAATGTTACTATGAATTTCATTGGAATCCTTCCATTGACTAAAACCAGAAAGCATTTTGTGAGAAATAATAGTCCGAAAAACATTTAAAGAATATCATGTCACCATATTATCAATTTGAAACACATTAGTATGAACAAATGTCATTTACTCTCATCTTATATTAAAATACTTCAAATCAGTTTGTAAATAAAAAGTCAATTATCTTATGTGTATCCCACGGGTGTGTCATAACCAAGAGTACAGTAGGGCCTGTTGTCATGCACCAGTTATTGTTCGAGTCTAGATCAAAGAAGTATTTTTGGGTTTTACCCCTAGGAACATATGTGCTAGTTTCGCCTCTACATACTCATATCTAGAAGGGATGTATTTCTTGGAAGACTCACAAAATATCTACAATACCGAAATTCTGAGAAGTTCTTCTATACTAATCATCAAAGTCTATCGTTAGGCTATGACCTCTAATCAGAGTTTATCTAAATCAAGCTTCCAAGGTTTATACTAAACTTCTCTGATACCAAATGTAACACACTGATCCCAGTTACCCAGATTCGGTGCATTATTACGTATCATTGGCATGCTCACAAAAGATCAAGTCTCGAAATCCCGTTTAGTTTAGTAGCCTTGGAATCACTAGATACAATCATAATGTTTACATTAATTTTAAATTAAAAAATTACAATAACATCTTGTCTCCATAGAACACACTAATATCCTCATACTATCCCTACAGGTCATTCATAAAATACTTCCTCTTTTCCTGGGAAAATAATACCCAGAACGGGGTGAGCTCAGATGCTCAGTATGGAGCATAGTATAGCGGAATAATTCATAAATAAGCATAATCATTTATGAAAATGTATAACTAAAACCAAAGCCTTATAACCTTGAACTTCTGTATAATATGGAAAAGATAATATGAAATAATTCCATTTAATTATTCACATGGATATTATACTAGTAGAATAATCACATTAAATATCAATAACCACTTTCATAATGATGGAATGCATAATTCCATACTATCATAACCACATAGTCAAGGCCCCACGCCATGACTACAAGGAATATTTTGTAAAGGTGTTCTGCCAGGACACTAGTTTGTCTCAATAGACCTACCGATGCCTTGTGGTGCTATAGCAGGCTCCACCCATCACTTACTAAGTCCAATTCATTTCTTATATGAAAGGATTGAAACATAACATAAACATTCGTATTAAAAGTAGCAGACGAAATGTAAATACCATATCCACAAACCATGAATGGTATAAAAATAGAACATCCATAGTAAAACATAACACATTAAATTCAATATGGATGATTTTATTGTAATAGATTAACCTCAATTGAGAATAATGAAGGATATTTACGTAGATGAAAATAATCATCAGAACTATTTGAGAGTAATATCACACTTTTTCTAGAAAACATTTAAAAGTCACACTATTTTTCAAAAAGCCATTTAAAAATATATTTTTGAATAAAAGTGTTCCATACCACTATGAATCTTTTAAAAGTAATTTTAATTTTAAAAAATTAATTTTCATATGAATAAATCCTTGTAAACATTTTTAAAACATGGATATTAATGATAGAGATTTTGAATAATAAATCATTAAAACAATTAAAATGACATTTTATTTAGAGTTCCTAACCAAAAGAGAGACACGTGAATAAATATAATTGAGTTAAAAGAACTTTTTAATATCATGAGAATAAATGGATTTATGATATACTATGTCAAAGTGCATTATATACACCATATAAATGTGATTTGGTGTACAAAAACAAAGAAGTATCAATGGATTGTAAATTGAGATGAAATCTCTTATAAAGTCTGTATCTTTATGTGAAGGATCAATCAACGACATAATTATGTGTTAAAAATATAAAGACACTAAATATGATTTGATATTCAATGTAAGTCAATCAGAGTATATTCACACATATTCTTGTAAAAATACCACCAATGAATTGGATATTTAACATAACAAATGGAGATTGAGTTAAAATTTCTCTTATGAAGTTCATATCGATGACTTGAGAATTTATCAATGGAATTATTATGTATATAAAAAGTATATCTATATATAGGGGAGTGTAAATAATGACATAATAAAATGAATAGTGATTCCACACATAATTATGGAGTAAAATAATCAATGATGTATGTGTAAAGCTGAATGAGTGGAAATTGACATTTCCAATTCCCTTATCGATTTGGTAACTTACAAAAAATAAACCCATGAAACAAGGATTATAAAATAATGATGTAGAAATCCATAAATTAAATTAAATTACCCAATTAATACAATTATGGGGATTACAGAGACCACAAGCAATAAATAAGTGGTGAACAATAGAAATCTCACGGAATTACAAGTGAGATAAGAAACCCCTTACATTGTACTTTTTCCTTTGTCAATGGTATGTTAACATAATATAAAATTTTAAAATAATTTTTATTGAGTTATTCAAGAATCTTATACATTAGTATGATATCATATATGATCTTTTAACATTGGTTTTTTGATAATATCAAAGTATTATCGTCGTTTCGGGTTTTAATGGATTCATTTTCCATTATATTACTAGTTATGTGAGCCATATTTGTTACCGATGGGATGTATCTTATTCATATCCAGAATTATATCATGTCTATAAAAATTATTTTTAATCATAAATTGAAATTTATTCTTGAATGGATATGATGGGTAATGAATATCATCACTTTTGTGGAGAGGGTAATCAGTACGTAAGCATGGGCGACAATATCATTCTTTTGATATTAAAATAATATATAATTTGTTGGTATATAATTTATAAATAATAATTATAATGTTATAATTATTATTTACATGAATTAAATATCATTATTATACCCATCCAAATAATAATATATTGAATAACAATTACAGCACTAAGTGGAGACGGTAGGCCATATGTAAGCATGTATGGTGACATGTCATTCAAAGGATGGATAGAATACTAAATATAGTTTTACCATATTTATAATAACATCACATTATATATATGACATTGGGGTTATTTTTTTATAATGGAGAAAACAAATAAAGAAGAAGTGGAAGAAGAAATGAACTTGGAAGAGGGTGGTGAAAACATTACCACATCTTCGGGTTCTTCTTTTTGATTGGATCAAAAGGGCTCCTTATGTTGGATTTATGATCAAAATATGCCCTCTAGGTTAAATTGGGGGAATATGAGAGGATATTTGGGCATGGTTCGGCCAGGCCAAAAGGCTTTGAAGGTGTGAATTAGAGAGAAGGGGGAGTGTCATTTTATAAGAGGGGTGAGGGGCACCTTAGGAGAAGATAGAAATATTATTTTATACTAAATTCATATTTAGTTTCTAATGGCTCCAAACTGATTCATTTCAAGGATAAGGTGGGTATGGGTTGAAAACTACAAAACAAATAGGTTTTATATAGGTTTGGGTCACTTTATTAACCTTATATTTTAGTTTAAATTATTTGATAATTAGTTTGACATTTACCATTTCTCTTTGTATTTTTATATTATATGGTTACTAAACTTACTATAAACATACAAGCGATCCCCAAGTGGTACATTAGTGATAAAAAAATCATTATATAAGTCATTTGTTCAAACCTTATATTTTTAGGAATATTATATCATTTTATAATATAATATTTGTTTTAAAAACTCCTTTTATGACAATTTTGAAACTATTTAATAATTGATTTTTGATAAAGTCATAACATCTTTTTTAATTTGAACAAAATTACATTTAGAAATAATAAAATTTCCTATTAACCAATAATATTCGTGAATGTCATCAAAACATTCAAATTATATTTATGTTAACATTTATAATACCAATTATTTGATTCATTCATTAATAAGGAAAATACGACATCATTATTGTGTGAAAAATAAATTTAATTATTCAATGTCTAAAAATTATAAATAAAATACCATTAAGTAGGAAATAGATCTAAATTTATAATTAATATTTATAGTCAAAAATATATCACATATAACCCTATGTTAAAATTGTTTTCCTAAAAGATATATGCTTATGTCATTTTTTAATTTACTTTTACTTAATTAATATAAAGTGTCATTATCACTTACATGTGCTCCATGGGGTCCCAAAATTGACCCCAAGATGCCCGTGGTCGGAAATGTATCAACTAATAGGGTTAGGACACGTTTCAAGGTAATTTAATATTATTATAATATTATATTTTTACCCTTATTTACTGGATTTATCATTTAACCATGGTAAATATAATATTTACCGAAATAATTATTCAAAATGTCTAAAAACAAATGTTATCTATATACACAATTTGGAACTCCTGATTCTAAATATAAAATCCATTTTTCTCAATTCAAAATATATATGTGGAAGAAAATAAATTAAAATTAATATCTGTTGTCAAAACAAAGAGCATGTTTTTTAAGAAATAATATCTATCAAAATATTGACACTTCTTTATATCTAGTTTAAATGTGAAATTATGTCCAGTTACCTATATTAGATTAAATGGTAAAAATATATTATAATAATACTTTAAAACCAGTCAATAGTATAAGTTATCACTTTAAATTATTTAGAAATTTTTTTTATTAATTAATATTTAGTATTTTTCAGTACACATAAAAAATTGAATGTTTTCTAATAAAAATACCAGTAATTCACCCTAAGCTATTTTCGATATTCCGAATCCAAAAATGAAGTCCAATTTGAAAGATAAAATTTATAAAATTTTAAAAAATTGGTATTACTATTCATAACAGCTAGTTTGGTTGTGGTGTGTGTTAGAACTCGAGGTTGTGTACAACACATGCTAATGTATTATTCAAATGGAAGTGTACTATGGGAGCTTGGGGTTTTACATTCTCCCCTACTTAATATAATTTCTTCCTCAAATATTTTTTAAAATTGGGCATGGGAATATAATGGAATGTCCCACATCAGAAAAAGTTTCATTAAAATTATCACTTTAAAAAAAGTACAAAGGTCACCCAAGATAACCTATTCTAGGATTCCATGTAGAAAAAAATGTATATGGATGAAAAACTAAGTGTCATGTTCGGGTGGAGAGGGATAGAAAACATGATCAGGATAAAGTTGACAACATGAAAACCACAAACTTGTGATGGGAAAAACGGTCATTAGTTTCCCAGTAGAAAAAGTAAACATACAACATTTCTTTTTTTAAGTTACATTACATTATGATGTGGAATTAATTTCTGAGATTGACTAAAAATATAAATAGATATACTTAATTTTTAAGTAATGTTTTATACTTTAATAAATTTATACTACTAACTCATTTTTAAACGATGAGTATTCCAGAAGACTTGGTCACACTAGAAGAGAAAGAATAAACATCTTATAGAATCACATGATCCATGAAGGATAAACAATATATTTACCTTGTCTTTAGAGATTAATCAAAACCAAAACAGTTAGTATATGATCTGATGATCTCTGAATATGTTATTCAATTATATATAGAAACACTAATCTTAATTTCTTAAATTAAACCAACTATACCCCAATGTTAATCAAATACCATTCAATAAAGAATTGTCCGTAAAATTCTTTCAATATAATCCAAACTAATATTGAAACCCAAAACGAAGAAGAATTTGGTTATGTATTATTCCACGTTAAATTCTATCTCTATATGAAATCAACTACTCTTTAAGTCACATACTTAAAAGTAATTAACCAAATCAAATATTCTTTATTATAGGTTAATCATTTCCATAAATAGCCCAAATCACCCTAAATCCACAACAAAAACATATATAAAAATCCACCACTACTCCTCAAATGAAATCCCATAGAATTCTATTTTCATTGGGCATATAGTGTTCCAAAAAAAGTGATCATCTTATGAAATAACATTTATCACTTAATCACAAAATAATTTTCCTATACTAAGGTTATTCATTTGATAAGACATAATATCCCAAATCAACTAATTATTGAACAAAAAAATAATTTAACTAAAATAATTAGTCACACTAACTAGAGACTTCAAGTAGTCCAGTGATAGGCTATAAATCCCAATCACACTTTGGTTGTGGGTTCGATTCCCACATCTTTTTCTGACGCGACCAGTTGTCACACAGTCTGCCAGTGGTCCATTTTCAAAAACTATCTTTTATAACATTACCAAAAATAGATAAATTCTTCAAAATAACCATAACATAATTTAACCACAAATTTTATCTCATAGCTTTCATTTTCATCACAAAAATATAATAACTTGTAATTGTCTCAAACCCTAAGATCATATAAAACCAAATGGTTATTTATAACTATATCCACAAGAGAAAATATAAAATCTTCCACAAATATCATTCCTATATGGGAAACTACAAGAATAAAAATACAAGAGAAGATTATTCCAATGTAATCCCATCAACAAAGAGCACTAATAATTTTAAACATTTCTCCAACCATTTATGTCCACATAGCTTCCTCATTGACCACAAAAATATCCTATAGAACAAGGCATTCACTCGGATAATGGCCAGGTCCACTACATTTACGAAAAATGATTGTAAAAGGATTCTTACGACTATTTTTTTTCTTCCATAGAACTCTTCATTTTTTTCCTTGGAAATTATTCACTTTATGTCCATCTTTCCCACATGTAAAGCATTTCTTTTTTCCACTGAGACACTTTCCTTGGGTTATCCCTACACATTTCATGCATGATGGAAATTGAGGAGTCTTTTCTCTATAGTCTCCACTACTGGAGCTCTTGTCATTCATTTCCTTTCTCTTCTCTATTGAGTTTGAGAGTGGGTATATATATATGTTATTGATCATATTTTTGGAAAACTGATTTTGCACGAACACCATATCTTTTATGCCTATCAACATTCCAATTTTTTTCTCATTTCTACCACCATTCCCACCTTGTACAAAATTCTCAATGTTACTATGAATTTCATTGGAATCCTTCCATTGACTAAAACCATAAATCATTGTGTGAGTAACAGTAGTCAGAAAAACATTTAGAGAATATCATGTCACCATATTATCAATTTGAAACACAGTAGTATTAAAAAAATTCATTTACTATCATATTATATTAAAATAATTCAAATCGGTTTGTAAAGAAAAAGTCAATTATCTTATGCATATCACTCGGGTGTGTCATAACCAAGAGTGCAGAAAGGCCCGTTGTTGTGCACCAGTTCTCATTTGAGTCTCGCTCAAAGAAGTGTTTTTAGGTTTTACCCCTAGGTACATCTGTGCCAGATCCGCCTCTACATGCTCATATCTAGACAAGGATGTATTGCCTGGAAAACTCACAAAATATCTACAATACCGAAATTCTGGGAAGTTCTTCTATACTAATCATCAAAGTTTATCTTTGGGATATGAGCTCTAATCAGAGTTTATCTAAATCTAGCTTTCAAGGTTTCTACTAAACTTCCTATGATACCAAATGTAACACACTGACCCCAGTTACCCAGATTCGGTACATTATTATGTATCATTTGCATGCTGACAAAAGATCAAGTCTCGAAATACCGATTATTTTAGTATCCTTGGAATCACTAGATACAATCATAATGTTTACATTACATCATAAAGTGAAAAACAACAACAACATCTTGTCTCCATAGAACACACTCATATCCTCATACCATCCCTCCAGGTCATTCATAAAATAATTCCTCTCATCCTAGGAAAAATTAATCATAGAAATGGGTAAGCTCACAAGCTCACTAAGGAGTACAATATATAGAAAACTTTCATAAAAATTCATAAACATATAAGACAATGTATAACTAAAACAATATCCTTTTAAACTTGATCTTCAGCATAATATGGAAAAGATAAAATGAAATAATTCCAGTTACTTATTCACATGGATATTATACTAGTAAAATAATCACATGAAATATGAATAACCACTTTCATAATGATGGAATTCATAATTCCATTCTATCATAAACACGTAGTCAAGGCCTCATTCCATGACTACAAATAATATTTTGTAAAGGTATTGTGCCAAGAAAATAGTTTTTCTCATGAGACCTACCGATGCATAGAGGAGCTATTGCGGGCTCCACCAATCATTTACTAACTCCCATGCATTCCTCATATGAAATGATTGAGACATAACATAAACATTCATATTAAAACTAGCAGACGAAATGTCAATACCATATACACAAACCATGAATGGTATAAAAATATCACGTCCAAAGTCAATCATAACTCATTAAATACAATATGGATGATTTTATTGTAACATATTAACCGCAATTGGGAATAATGAAGGATATTGACATTGATGAAAATAATCATCAAAACTATTTGAGAGAAATATCCCACTTTTTCTGGAAAACATTTTAAAGTCATATTATTTATCAAAAAGCCATTTAAAAATATATTTTTGAATTAAAGTGTCATATACCACTATGAAACTTTTAAAAGGAATTTCAATTTTAAAACATTAATTTTCATATTAATAAATCCTTAAAAACATTTTTAAAACATGGAAATTAATGAGAATGATTTTGAATAATAAATCTTTAAAACATTTAAAATGATATTTTATTTAGTGTTCCTAACCAAAAGAGAGAAACATGAATAAAAATAATTGTGGTAATAAAAAATTTATAATATCATGAGACTAATGGGATTCCTGATATACTATGTCAAAGTACATTATATACACCATACGAATGTGATTTGGTGTATAACAACAAAGAAGTGTCAATGGATTGTAAATTGAGATTAAATCTCTTATAACGACTCTACCCTTACGTTAAAGAACAATAAATGACATAATTATGGGTTAAAAATATAAATACACTCAATATGATTGGATATTCAGTGTAAATCAATCAGAGTTTATTCACACATATTTTTGTAAAAACGACACCAATGAATTGGATATTTAACATAACAAATGGAGATTGAGTTAAAATTACTCTTATCAAGTTACTATCGATGACTTGATAATTTATCAATTGAATTATTATGTATATAAAAGGTATATATATATATAGGGGAGTTTAAATTATGAAATAAGAATATTAATAGTGATTCCATACATAATGTTGGAGTAAAATAATCAACGATGTATGCGTAAATCCGAATGAGTGGAAATTGAAATTTCAAATTCCCTTATCGATTTGGTACCTTACAAAACATACACCCATGAAAGAAGGATCATAAAATGATGATTTAGATATCTATAAATTAAATTATATTACCCAATTAATACAATCATGGGCAGTACACAGACCACATGCAATAAATAAGTTGTGAACAATGAAAATCTCATTAAATTACAAGTGAGATAAGAAACCCCTTACTTTGTACATTTTCCTTGGTCAAGTGTATGTTAACCTCCTTTATAATTTAAAAATAATTTTTATTGAGTTATAAAAGAATAATATACATTAATATGATATCATATATGATCATTCAACATTGATTTGTTGATAATATCTTAGTATTATCGTTGTTTCGGGTGTTAACGGATTCATTTTCCTTTATATTTCTTATTATGTGAGCCATATTTGTTATGTATGGGATGTATCTTATTCATATCCAGAATTATATCATTTCTATAAACAGTATTTTTAATCATCAAATTAAATTTAGTCTTGAATGGATATGATGGGGAATGAATGTCATCGCTTTTGTGGAGATGGTAATCAGTACGTACGCACAGGCGACAATATCATTTTTTTGATATTAAAATAATATATAATTGGATGGTATGTCATATTTACAGAATAATTATCTTGATATGTTTATTATTAAATGAATTACACATCATTATTATACCCATCCAAATAATAATATATTGAATAACAATTACACCATGATGTGGAGACGGTATGTCGTAAGTATGAACGTATGGTGACATGTCATTCAAAGGATGGACAGAATAATGATTATGGTTTTACCATATTTAAAATAACATAAAATTATATGGAAGACACAAGAGATATTATTTTATAATGGAAATAAAAAATTAAAGAAGAACTGGAAGAAGAATGGAACTTGAAAGAGGGTGGTGAAAACATTACATCTTCTTCGGGTTCTTCATTTTTATTTGATTAAAAGGTATCCTTAGGATGGATTTCAGATAAAAATAAGTCCTCTAGGATGAAGTGAGATAAGTTTATATAATATTTGGTCCGAGGATGGCCGATCCAAAAGGTTTTGAAGGTCTGAATTAGAGAGAAGGGGGTGTGCACTTTTATAAGAGGGGTGAGGGGAACCTTAAGAAAAGATAGAAAACATATTTTATAATTAATTCATATTCTGTTTTTAATGGCTCCAAACTGATTTATTTATAAGATAAGGTGGTTATGGGTAAAACACCACTCAACCAATAGGTTTTATACAGGTTTTGGATACTTTATTAACCATATCTTTTAGTTTTAACTATTAGTCAATTAGTTTGACATTTACCATGTCTCTTTGTATTTTTATATTATAGGGTTAATAAACTTACTATAAACTTCCAAGAGACCCCCAAGTGGTTTATTAATTACACAAATATCATTATATAAGTCATTTGGATGACCCTTATATTTTTAGGAATATTATATAAATTTATAAAATAATATTTGTTTTAAATACCCCTTTATGTCAATTTTGACCCTATTTAATAATTGGTTTTTGTTAAAGTAATAAAAACATTATTAATTGGAAGAAAATTAATTTAATCAATCCTAACAGGCCATATTTACCAATAAAATTCGTGGATGTCATCAAAACTTTCAACTTATATTTATGTTAACATTTATAATACCAATTATTTGATTCTTTTATTAATAATGGAAATACAACATCATTATTGTGTCATAACTAAGATTCATTATTAAATTTCTAAAATTCCTAAATAAAATACCATTCATTAGGAAATCATTTTAGATTTATAATGAATATTTATAGTAAAAAATACTTCATATATAACCCTATTTCAAAATTGTTTTTCTAAAAGATATATGCTTGTGTCATTTTTGTATTTACTTTTACTTAATTAATATAATGTGTCATTATCACTTACATGTGGCTCCATGGGGTCCCAAAATCGACCCAAAGATTCCCGTGGTAGGAAATGTATCAAAAAATTGGGTTAGGACATGTTTAAGGGAAATTTAATATTATTATAATATTATATTTTTACCCACATTTACCTGATTTTCTTTTTTACCATGGTAAATAAAATATTTACCAAAGTAGTTATTCAAAATGTCTAAAAATAAAAGTTAACTATTTACAAAATTTGAAACACTTGATTCAAAATATGGAATCCATTTTTCTACATTCAAAATACATATGTGGTAGAAATTAATTTAAAATTAATTTTCATTGTCAAAATAAAGAGCGTGTTTTTTAAGAAATAATAACTATCAAAAGATTGACACTAGTTTATGTATAGTTTAAATGTGAAATTACATCCAATTACCAATATTGGATTAAATTGTAAAAATATATTCTAATAATACATTAAAACCACTAAATACTATAATTTATCAGTATAAATTATTTACAAAAAGTTGTTCTTATTTAATGTTTAGTATTTTTCACTATTCCTCAAAAATTGAATGTTTTCTAAAAAAATACCAAAAATTCACCATAGGATAAATTCGATATTCCGAATAAAAACATTAATTCTATTTTGAATGATAAAATTTATAAAATTTCAAAATGTATGTATTGATATTTGTAACGGCTTTTTTGGTTGTGGTGTGTGTTGGAACTCAATGTTGCATACAACACACGGTACTTTATTATTCAAAGGGATGTGTATCGTGGAAGCTTGGCGTGTTACATCACCATAAAATTATTTTACTGTTTCTCAAATTCAAGTAACCTAAATCTTGGGAAAGGGATGATAATGACCATAGATAGGGAATAATATTGAGGTAAATATAGTATATGATCATCAGGAATATCAATAATCACATGAGGTATAACAATAAACCTGATAAAAAGAAAAATGTTTGGCTATAACTAATAGAACATGACACATACCATAGAAATGGGGATAAAAATCAAAAAAACAAGGAATTTTTAAGCATATCACCTTGATTTATCATCAAGGTGTAACACCCCAAGCTTCCACGGTTTTCTTCTTTTTGATTAATACAGTAGCATGTGTTGTACGCAACTTCGAGTTCTAACACACACAACAACCAATTAAACTACCCATTATGAATATTAATACACACTTTTAAAATTTTATACATTTTATGTTCAAAATGGACTTCATTTTTGGATTTGGAATATCGAAATTTTTTTAGGGTGAATTTTTGGTACTTTTCTGATAACTTTCATATTTTGATGAATAGTGAAAATTACTAAATTTTAACTAAAAACAACTTTTTTAAAAAAAATAATTAATAGTGATAAATTATTAATTTTAGTGGTTCTAAATTATATTAATAATATATTTTTACCATTTAATCCAATGTTGGTCATTGGACATAATTTCAAATTTTAACCAGACATAAACAAGTGTCAATCTTTTGAAAGTTATTGTTTTGTAAAAACACGCGTTTTGTTTTGACAGAGGGAATTAATTTTAAATTAATAGTTCAAATTATATGTTTTGAATTTGGTGAAATAGAATTCATTATTGAATTTGGAATATCAAAATTATCTTAGGGTAATGTTTTGGTGTTTTTTTGAAAACTATTAATTTATTATGAATAGTTTAAAACACAAGGTTATAGCTTAAAACCAAATTTTTATTTAAATAATTATTTATTTTATTTAAATAATTTTATGTAAAAATAGATACATAATATCTATATATGTTCAATTTTATTCATTGGAGTCGGTTTACAATAATTTTAGATATATAAAAATTATATTGAACTATTCACCGTCTTTTACCCACCTCCTAGGAGCTTTTGCAAATTCATATAAAACATAATTTTACCACTTCTATGAGATAAATGTAGAAAATATGTGACACGCTGTTAATATGAAGGAGTAGAAAGTGGTTCAATGAGATGAAAATATTTTTGGTGAATAGTAACTTTTTACTTTTATTTAGCACGGTTAAAAGTAAATTTGGTAATTAAGGTTAAAAATGATATTAATATTACCCTCACACATGTCCTAATTCTATTGGAAAAGTATATGTAGACCAATAATAACCATAAGAATAAAATATTATCATTTTGGTCCACATGGATTAGATTAGGACAATTATTATTATTTAATTCAAAGAAGAGTTAACAGGGTTAAAATAAAAGTTTAATAACTATAACAATTTTAATATAAGGTTTTTCATAAGATAAATTCGATTATAAATATTTATTATAATTCTAAAATGATTTCCTACATCATGGTATTTTATTTATAATTTTTAAACATTATATAAATAAATTTATTTATGAGACAATGATGATGTAGTAATTACCTTATTCATGAAATAAATAAAAAAATGGTATTATAAATTTTAAAATAAATATAATTTCAAAGTTTTTTTAACATCCACATATTTTCTAGGTAATATCACATGTTAGTGTTGATTCAATTTATTTTTTTTAAGTAATCATGTTGTTATTATTTTAACAAAAAACAAATATCAAATAGCATCAAAATTGACATAAAATAGTTTTCAAAACAAATATTATATTATTAATTTATGTAATGGTCCTAAAAATAGAAGGTTTGTCCAAAGGACTTATATGATGATAGGTATTTCATTAATGAACCACTTGGAGTTCTCTTGGTCGTTTATAGTATGTTTATAAACCATATAATATAAAAATAAAAAGAGAAATGGTAAATGTCAAACTATTTAACAAAGAGTTAAATCTAAAAGAAAAGGGTCAAATAGTGACCCAAACATGTATAAACCCTATTGGATGAGTGGTTTTTGACCTATCCACACCTTATAATTCAAATAATATAGTTTTGATACATTATAAACTGAAAATTAATTTATTATAAAATAATATTTTAAGTTTTTCCTAAGGTACCCTCACCCCTCTTATAAAAGGGAACTCCTCTTCTCTCTAATTCATACAATCTAAGCCATTTGGCTCAGCCAATACCTGCACAAACACCTTCTCACCTATCCTCCCTTAAACCTAGAAGCCTTATTTTGATAATAAATCCAGCCTATAGAGCCCTTTTCATCAAATGAAAAGGAAGAACCCGAAGAAGAGGTAAGGATTTCACCACCATCTTTCAAGTTCCATTCTTCTTACACTTCCTTTTTCATTGTTTTTTCCATTATAAAATAATATCTATAGTATATTATATATAATTTGTTGTTATTATAATTATGGTACAACAAAATTCATTATTCTATCCTCCCTTTTAATGACATGTCATCATATGTGCGTACGTACGGCTTACCGTCTCTATGTCACGGTGTAATTGTTATTCAATACATTATTATTTGCATGGGTATAATAATGATATGTATTTGATGTAAATAATAAATATAACATGATAAAGATTATTTATATATTATATACCATTTAATTATATATTATATTAAAATAAAAAAATGACATTTTCATTCGTGCGTACGTACGGATTAACGTCTCCACGACGCGATGAGATTCATTTCAAAGTTCACTATTCATCAATGCTTATAATAATATATATTACTAATATGTATGTAATATATGACATACGAATACTAATGGATATAAATATATTTATATATATAAGTATTTTTATACTTACATAAATTTTATTCACTTACTTTTGCTCAATACTATATGAAAACGGAAACAACGTTTATGCGTACGTACGGACTACCGTCTCCGTAAAGGTTGTCTTCCATTTCATATATACGTCTATTATAATTTTTTATATTCTAAATATATATGATAAATAAATGATGTTTTATATTCTTAAAGTATTCAAATCATGATCTATAGGATACAATCAACAGTAACAAGTAAAAACATGTTTGATAAAGAAAGCGATTATTACCCGAAATATCAATATAACATGGAAATTATTATTAAATGGGTAGTATAAAGTCATAAATTAATAATGTATGATATAATAAATATAAATATGTGTCTGTTTTTATTTATTAACATTCTATAGTCTTCATACGGGAGGCTAAACGTACCCACGACTAAATGAAAGTGAAACGTATGGGTTTTCATCTCACTCCTTATTCCTGTGAGATTCGTACCATATTGCCACTATTACCTTTGTGTGGTGTATGTAATTCCCATAATTGTATTATTTTTGTAATACACATTAATTTATGTTTGTTTACATATTTATTGTATGATACCTCTTTCATGGGGTGTATGTTTCGTAAGTTTCCATATTGGTAAGAGTTTATTTCACAATCTCTTCATTATCCTAGGTTGTTCATACGTAATTATCTATTGGGACCTATTTATCATCCATATCCATGTTTCTTAAAAATGTATTTCAAAACATTATTATTATTTTAGAGACTATGGGTTACAGTCCTGTATACCCTTTTTTACTTTTTATAAGAAGTTTATAAAGGAATCCTTCTGTCGTTTTCTAAACAAGGACCTTTTTATCTTTTTAGACAATATTAAAGTAAGAATGTATTTTTTTACCTTATACGATGGATGCGGCTATATTACGCCATTATAAAATCATCAAAGATTTCCTTCCAAGTTTATAAGGAAATTTTAAAAATAATGATTTTCTTTTATAATTATGTGATTTTTAAATGATTTCAAAAAAGATATATTTCCTCAAATATATGAAAATCTAGTGCAAATGTATACATATTTAACGCAAGCATAATTTTTTTTTATAAAACCTAACCCTCGAGTGTGGTAGAAAGGAAGGGATTGGGCATGGAACCATCATGGTCTGTAATTAGTCGAACAACATCATAATTATTTTTTTCAGAATCTTTTAAAATGTTTTCAGAAAAACAATGGAGTTTATTTGAGAAATTGTAAACGTATATTCTAAACAAATTGAATCGGTAGGTCTCATCAGACAAACTAGTGTGTTGTCATGAGGCTTTAACAAAATCTTATTTGTAGTCTTGGTACGAGGCCTTGGCTATGTGGTTATGATATTCTGGAATTATGCATTCCATCATTATAAAAGTTGTTATTGGAATTGAATGTGATTATTTGATTAGTACAATATCCATGTGAATAAGTAAATGGAATTATTTCATTTTTTTTATATAATGCTGAAGTTCATGTTTAAAAGGCTTCTGTTTTAGTTGTATACATTTCCTTAAATTTTTATGCTTATTTTTGAATGTTTCTGCTATATTTCATACCCTTACAGAGCGTTTGAGCTCACCCCTTTCTATGTTTTATTTTCCCAGGGTTCAATGAAATGTATTGTGATTGATATGTACGGTTAATACAATGGAATAATGGTGTTTATAAAGGATTATTTATGTTGTTTTGTATGTTATAAAGTGTAATGTATCATTAATGTATGTAATCTATTTTCCAAGACTGCTAAACTGATCGGTCCTTCGGGGCATGATTCTGAGTAATCATGATAACGTATTAAAATAATTTACTGACTTTGGATATCTGGGATTGGGGCGTTACAGTCGGTATCAGAGGATGTTTATAAATGACCTTGGAAAAAAGATTTAGATAAACACTGATTAGAGCACATCGCCCTAAGATAGACTTTGATTATTATTAAAGAATAACTTCCTAGAATTTTCGTATAGTAGATATTTTGTGAGTTTTCGAAACAATACATCCTTATTTGTATAAGTGTATGTAGAGGCAGATCTGGCACAGATGTACCTAGGGGTAAAACCCAAAAACACTGCTTTGTGATAGACTCGAATGGGAACTGGTGCACGACAATGGGCCTTGCTGCACTCTTGGATACAACACTCCCAGGGATATCCTTTGGATAATTCTCATTTTCATTACAAACAATTATAAAGGGCTTATGAGTATATACTTACATAAAGAAAACATTTTTATGATTATGGATTATGTCTATAAATGTTTTAATTTATGTAAAGTGTTTTACAAGTTTGGTATTAGGTATTTTTATTCATAAACTAATCTACTGTATTCCAATATTTAGAAATGGCGCCCAGTAAAAGGAATGAGAACTCCAACAATACGCATGATCCAAAGAGTAAGAAAGATCATATCTTTCAGGGTTTTAAGCCAGAATATAGAAGGGAAATATTCACCCATGTATTATCATCATATGAAGAAATAGTATCATGTGTTGATAAGATAAGTAAATAATTCTCGGAATCCTATAGCATTGATGGGAATCCAAAAAAGGAAAGGATTGTAGAGAGAAGGACAGATAAAGGGAATAAGGCAATGAAGAATTTTCCCATATGAGATAACTGTGGAAAGAATCACCTTGGAAAATTATTGAAGGGAATGGGAGTATGTTATAAGTGTGGAGAAAAAGGACACCAAGTACATGACTGTAAGGGTAAGGAAAAGGATTCAAATGTATAATGCTTTATCTACAAGGACTTTGGACACTACGCGAACCAATGTCCCAATCATAAGACTATACCAAAAATGATGCTATTGGATAATAATCAAGTTATGATACTACCACAAATGAAGAGGAATGACTAGTGTTCTTATGTTCTTATGTTGGTTTTATTTAATTTATTTGTTTTGTCAATGATGTTCTAAAAATAAATAATGATTGTACTGCCGTACTATTTCGTTTAGGATTTGAGATTTTATGGTACTAAGAAAAGTGACTGTACTGCGATTTAAACATTTCTGAAATTACATGGTTGAAGGAAAGATAAACCTTAATATTTTCCTAATATTGAGGTACAGATTTTGGAATAAGATATGGTTGATTTTGGTAAATTATATTGTATATTCTTGAATACCTTGAAACTGATTAATGATTCTTCGTCATATGAGTTTACAATAGTTTTGATAAAAGGATTAAATCTAGTATTCTATAAAGAATAAGGGAGAATCAATGTAATAAATAAGGTTTTATGGTAATTCAGGATGTTAACATGTTTTAAAATAATACATGGTGAAGGTGTTCACATGTTATTACGTGGATAAAAGGATCTTTATTGTGTTTAACTTCCTTATAAATTTTGGACTGTGAGTTTGGATAGTAGTATTTTGGATAAGTCTAAAGGTTTGAATGGATTATGTTCGAAAGGTTATTTTTGTATTTTTATAAAAGGACAACACACAGATAGTGGGACAACCCATCGCATCGGACAAAGTTGCAGGAATCGAACCCACAAACATAGTGCGAATGGGATTTATCGCCTACCACTGGACTATGTGAAGTCCCTAGATTATATAATGTCGTTTCTTTTTTTAGTGGGTCTGATATGTGAATTATATATTCATTATATTTGGAACCCTATATGATTAGGATAAATAGAGTATTTTTGGGTTGTATTATGTTTTGAGGTGAATGATGAGTTTGTGGTAGAAATTTATTAATTGATAAAACTAATATTATAAAGTATGTATATCTCCTTATGATCTTATCAAATCTCATAAACAAATTCCTCTACATTAAGAACAAGAACCTAGAACAAAAATGTTGTCCTAGATGGTACCTTAGATCATCAAAAATTTATGGCTTTGGGATTGTTGGCTTTTTCATTGCCATATTCTCTAACACTCTCCATTAGATATTGATGGATAGATTCCTCTTCCATATCCATATTTTTTTAAATAGAACCCTAGTATGTGTTATTTTCGTTAACTTTCATACTTACCACTCATTATTTTAAATAGAGGCCTCATTAATTCATCATTCGACGTGGGATTTCAACTAAGATATTTTGAAATTCCAACCCCACATTTCCAACACAGAGCATAAATTTCAAGGATGAAATTTACTGAAGTAGGGGAGAATGTAACACCCCAAGCTTCCACGATACGCTTATTTTTTAATAATACCGTAGCATGTCATGTACGCAACTTCGAGTTCTAACACACACCACAACCATTCAAACTCGCTGTTATGTATATTAATACACAATTTTTGAAATTTTATACATTATATCTTTCAAAATGGACTTCATTTTTGGATTCGGTATATCGAAATTATCTTCTGGTGAATTTTTGGAACTTTTATGATAACTTTCATATTTTGATGAATAGTGAAAATTACTAAATTTTAATTAAAAAGAACTTTTTTAAACGAAATAATTAATATTGATAAATTATGAATTTGAGTGTTTTTAAATTATATTTAGAATATATTTTTACCATTTAATCCAATGTTGTTCATTGGACATAATTTCACATTTAAACCGGTCATAAACAAGTGTCAATCATTTGATAGTTATTGTTTCTTAAAAACACACGTTTTGTTTTGACAGTGGGAAATAATTTTAAATTAATAAAAGCAACTTCTATGTTTTGAATTTGGTAAAATTGACTTCATTATTGAATTTCTAATAACAAAATTAGCTTAGGGAAAATTTTTGGTATTTTTCTAAAAACTTTTAATTTATGATGAATTGTGAAAAACACGAAGTTATAGTTTAAAACTGAATTTTTACTTAAATAATTATTTATTTTATTTATTTAAAAAAATGTAAAAATAGATACATAATACCTATATAAGTTCAATTTAATTCATTGGAGTCATTTTATAATAATTTTCGATATATAAAACTTTTATTGAACTTTTCACCATCTTTTACCCACCTCCTAGGAGCTTTTGCAAATTCACATAAAAATAAATTTAACCACTTCTGTGCGCTGAATTTAAAATATTTGAGAGACATGGTTAATATCTTGGAGTAATATGTGGTCCAATGAGATGAAAATAATTTTTTTTTGTGAATAGTAACTTTTATATTTTATTTACCACGGTTAAAAGTAAATATGGCAATTATGGGTAAAAATGATATTAATATTAAACTCATACATGTCCTTATTCTATGGTAAAAGATTATCTCAACAAAAAAAACCTTATCAATATAATATTATCCTTTAGGTCCACTTGGATTATATTAGGACATTTATTATTATTTAATTCAAAGAAGAGTTAAAAGAGTTAAAATCAAAGTTTAATAACAAAACCATGTTTAATATAGGGTTTTGCATAAGATAAATTTGATTATAAATCTTAATTAGAATTCCCAAAATATTTCAAACATCATGGTATTTTATTTATAATTTTTAGACATTATATTAATAAATTTATTTATGACAAAATTATGATGCCGTAATTACCTTATTCATGAAATAATCAAATAAATGGAATTACAAATATTAAAATAAATACAATTTCAAATTTTTTTTGACATCCAAAAAATTTATAGGTTAATATGACATGTTAGTATTGATTCATGTTTTTTTAAGTAATCATGATGCTATTATTTTAACAAAAAAATACAAAATAGTTTCAAAATTGGCATAAAATAGTTTTTTAAACAAATATTATATTATTAATTGATATAATGGTCCTGAAAATCTAAGGATACGCTAAAGGAATTATATGATGATAGGTATGTCATTAATGAACCACATGGAGTTCTATAGGAAGTTTATAGTAGGTTTATTAAACATATAATATAAAAATACAAAGGGACATGGTAAATATCAACACTATTTAACTAAGAGTTAAATTGAAAACATAAGGGTTAAATAGGGACTGAAACTTGAATAAAACCTATTGGTTGAGTGGTTTCTAACCGATAACCACCTTATACTTTAAATCTTCCAGTTTGAAGCCATTATAAATCAAATTTGAATTTATTATAAAATAATATTTTAAGTTTTTCCTAAGGTAGCCCTCAGCCCTCTTATAAAAGGGAACTCCACCTTCTCTCTATTTAACACCTTCTAATCCATTTGGCTCGTCCAAACCATGCCCAAATACCCTCTCAACTATCCTCCATTTAACCTAGAGGCCTTAGTTTCATCTGAACGCCAACCTATGGAGCCCTTTTGATCAAATCAAAAGGAAGAATCCGAAGAAGAGGTAATGATTTCACCACCCTCTTTCAAGTTCCTTTCTTCTTCCACTTCCTTTTTCGTTGTTGTTTCTGTTTTAAAATAATAAATCCAGTATATTATATATATTGTGATGTTATTTTAATAATGGTAAAACAAAATTCATTATTCATTCCACCATTTGAATGACATGTCACCATACGTGAGTACGTATGGCTTACCGTCTCCACGTCGTGGAGTAATTGTTATTCAATACATTATTATTTGGATGGGTATAATAATGATGTGTATTGGGTGTAAATAGTAAATATAACATGATAAGTATCCTTTATATATTATATACCATCCAATTATATATTATATTAATATCAAATGAATGATATTTTTGCTCGTACGAACGTACAAATTACCATCTCCCCGACGCGATGAGATTCATTTCCAAGTTCACCATTCATCAATGATTCTGAAAATATATATTACTAATAAATATGTAATATATGAGATTATAATGTTACTGGAGATATATATATATATATTTATATAAGTATTAATATATTTTCATATATCTTATTCACTTACTTTTGTTCAATACTATATTAAAATGGAAACAACATTTATGCGTACGTAAGGACTACCCTCTCCATAAATTGTGTTTCCCATTTCATATATACGTCTATTATAAATTTTTATATTCAATATATATATGATAAATAAATCATTTTTATATACTGGAAGTATTTATATCATGATCTAATTGATACAATCAAGTGTAACAAGTTAAAACACGTACGATAAAGAATGTGATTATTACACACAATATTAATATAAGCTAGAAATTATTATTAAATGGGTAGTATAAAGTCATAAATTAATAATGTATGATATCATAAATATTTATATGGTTCTGGTATAATTAAATAACATACTATAGTCTTCACACTGGAGTCTAAACATACCCTCGACTAATGGAAAGTGCAAGGTAAGGGGTTTTCATCTCACTCCTTATTCCCGCGAGATTCGTACCATATTGCAACTATTACCTTTCTTGTAGTGTATGTACATCCCATAATTTTATTATTTTTATAATACACTTTAATTTATGTGTATTTACATATTTATTGTATGATACCTATTTCATGGGTGTATGTTACGTAATTTACCAAATTTTTAAGGGATTATTTCACAATCTCTTCATTATCCGAGGTTGTTTATATGTAATTATCTATTGGGGCCTCTTTATCATCCACATCCATGTTTCATAAAAATGTATTTCAGAACATTCTTACTCATTTATAGACTATGTGTTACAATCCTTTATACGCTTTTTGACTTTTTATAAAATGGTTATAATGAAATCTTTCTGCCGTTTTAAAAAACATTGTCCTTTTTATCCTTTTTGACAAAATTAAGGTAAGAAAGTCTTTTTTTAAGTTATACGACTGATGCGGCTATTTTACGTCATTATAAAATCATTCATTATTCCCCTACAAGAATATAAGGATATTTTCAAAATAAATGATTTCTATTATAATTATTTGATTTTTAAATGATTTCAAAAAATAGATATTTATCTCAAATATATGAAAATCTAGTGAAAATGAATTCGTATTTAATGAAAGCATTAATATGTTTTCAGAAAACCTGACTCTTGAGTGTGGTAGACAGTAATGGTTTGGGAGTGGACCCATCATGGCTTATAATTAGTTGAGCAGTCTCAGAATTAGTTATTTTGTTTTTAGAATCTTGCATAATGTTTCCAGAAAAACACTGAAGTATATTTGAACAATTTTAAACGTAAGTATCTTCTAAGAAAATTGCATCTGTAGGTCTCATGAGAAAAACTAATTTCATGGAACGAGGCCTTGACAAAATCTTATTTGTAGTCTTGTCATTAGGCCTTGGCTATGTGGTTATGATAGTCTGGAATTATCCATTCCATTCTTATGAAAGTAGTTATTGATATTTCATGTGATTATTCGATTAGTAGAATATCCAGGTGAATAGGTAAATGGAATTATTTCATTGTATTTCTTTTATATTATGCTGAAGTTCAAGTTTAAAAGGCTTTTGTTTTAGATTTATACACAACCTTAAATTTTTATGCTTATTTTTGAATGTTTTTACTGTATTTCTTACCCTTACTGAGCATTTGAGCTCACCACTTTCTATGTTTTATTTACCCAGGATTCCAAGAAGTGTATTGTGAATGATATGCAGTGTTAGGCCAAGCGAAAAATGGTGTTCATAAAAGATTATTTTTGTAGTTTTGTATGTTATAAAGTGTAATGTAACATTCATGTATGTAATATATTTTCCAAGACAGCTAAACTGATTGGTCCTTCAGTACATGATTCTTTGTAATCATTCCAATGTATTAAAATAATTCACCGACTCTGGGTAACTGGGGTTAGGGCGTTACACAATGTGTAATAAGTTAAAATAACCCTAGTTATTCATCATCTATCAAAAAAACAAGTCATATATAGATATTAAATTTTTTACCCAATGCATTTCCGAACAATCTTGGTAAACACTTAATATATTATAATTTCATTTGAGCAAAAATTATTATAATAAATAATTTTTTAATAATCCATGAATAATAAGGTATGAGTTTTATATAAACACATTTATTACATAAGTATTTAATTGCATGACCATAAAATCATTTTTAATCCATTGAATGGGACGGAATGATTTTTATATATAAATCGATGATACAATAAATTATATTAACATATATGTGAATAGACATGGATACATAAATTGTTTGTTTATCCATAATATATTAATTTTCATTTCAAAGAGTGAAATTTGAAAAGTAAATTCACCATTAGTATGGTTATTTAATGAGGATTTAGAAAATATAATTTAAGAGGAGAATAGTGTAATAACTCGGATCTTCTTTTCTGGTATGTTTTCCTTTTCTGGTCATTTTGGAGGAAAAGAGAAAGATGTAGAAGTTTTTTAAGTACATTCCATATAAATTAATCCCTCGTGAGGCCGTGTGATGGCCGTGTCGGGGCCAGACACACAGGGTGTAGGGGTGATGTGGAGGCCGCTTAATGCGGTGTACGGAAAAGGTGGGAACACACTGTGTACTCAAGAAGTACATGTCGTGTACTTTTCTTTTTATTTCATTAAATGGACCAAGGTCACGTTTAATCCCTATTTTTGTCTTCTTCTTTGCCTAATTATGTCCTGAGAATCTGAGGAGGCTGAATCATCTCAGATCTGCTGATCCATCACAAGTTATCCGAATCGAACATCTTTGATTGTAATAGAATCGTAGCGGTGAGTTCTTGGTTCTTCCTTGGCCACGTTTCCTGATTCATTCTCTTATTATAGTTATCTAAGGATGAACGTTTTAGACGTTTTTTCAGATCATCTCCATTCTAGGCCGACTCATAGGCCGAAGTTCATGTATATCGATCTCATAGGATCGAGGTAGGTGGTTTGTTTCCCTACGTTGAATGTATTTGTGTTTTTGTGAAAAAGTGTCAGATTCCCATTTATTGGGTATCTCGATTTAGGGTTTTGAACAAGTATTATTATCTGCATTATATTTCCTGTATGATTGAGGTTATTAGATGATTAATGATTGCTTGTTAGCATGTTGAGGATCACCCCAGTTCAGTGGCTCCAGATTCGGGTCGTTACAAAGTTGTATAAGTGGAGTTCGTTCCTTTCCCATTGATATACTAGTTAGCAACATTAGATAGGGATAGGTTAGAATAGGTAAATGGTAAATAGTTGTTCTAGGGAGTTATAGAGCCCATATACAGTGAAAAATCCAGATTACCTTGATTTTTTCAATTTTCATGTTTTGAAAATGTTATAGTTTAGTTGATTTCACCGTAGGGTGGTGCACTTGTTTTGTGTTGTTACTGTTTAAATTATTGTGGTTCTATTTTGTTGAATCCCGATGAGATGAGGGTATGCCATCTCATGAATCATATAGGAACTTGTTGTAAAATCACATGTCATGCATTTTTTAATGCCATATAGGTTGCATTATAATTTTCATGCTGTTGTGATAGAATTTGTGATAGATGATGCATGATGTTGTGATAGCTGCTATTATAGAATACCTTCTATTATGATAGGTTATCATTTGATCAGAGCCTCTTTATCATGGATTCAAAATATTGGTCTTATAGGTGTTATGGGCCCTCGAGGATCAGAATATTATGGGTCATGAGTTTTTTATATTGTTTACTTATTATATGCATTGTTATGATGGCATGATTTGACTCGTAGGGAGTATGGGCCCCACGGATCAGAATTTGGCTCCTTAATTCTAGCTTTTCTGTGTTTTATGGGCTCCGGTGCAGTTTTGAGGCTACTATCCGGAAAAACCTAGAATACACGGCGTGTACATATTGAAAACATGCTGGTTAGTTTTTAGCCGTGTCACTGACTGTGTGGACAGGGAAACAGGGTTGTGAAGGTTCTTGTAGGAACATGTTGTGTACTTGTTTACATGTCGTGTAGTATGACATGGGTATTCGTATGTGTCACGAACAAAATGAGCCGGGGGTTTCATTCATGTACATGTTGTGTCCGTCTGGAACACGTCGTGTAGGGTTGGCCATGTGTCAGGTCGTGTCGCTAACAACACGGTCCAGGTAAGGCATGTCAAGTAAATGCCATGTCTCTTATCAACATGCCATGTAGTTATTTCATATAGTATCCGTGTGACCACTCCGTGTAGCTGAATACATGGGTTGGGAAAATCTGCAGGGAAACCCACCATATACCATGTTGACACACTGTATTGTAGGGGTCTGTGTACTAGTCTATGTGACTAACGACACAGACAAGGGAAAAATCTTAAGGACATGCTGTGTAGTGAAAAAACATGTCATGTAGTTCCCTGCTAGTACATAAAGTGTTCCTTGCTGTGTAGGAGTGATCAGGCATAGAGAAAATGGGATAGTACACACTGTGTAGTTTTAGAACATGTCGTGTGGTCGGGTGGTTTACATAGCCATGTATGGCCAAGGTACACGTCCATGGTAAAATTTTCAGAAAACACACTGTGTTGTGGCACTAACATGCCGTGTAGTCATGTTTTTCAAGAATTTTAACTTTTTCCCCATCTGTTCCATTTTAGGCTGGGATGTGGTTTCACATGCAGGGCGCCAATAGGCTATGACTTGGGATGAGTTCCAGCATACGTTTTATGACTACTTCTACCTGGAGACGCTGAGGGATGATAAGGATAGAGAGTTCATGATCCTGCAGTTGTTTACTCTCATAGTTATAGATTATTCCTCTCGCTTCACAGTGTTATGGATTTTCACTCCCATTATTGGGGAATAACGAGGTGTTTTTAGAAAGGAATTTTGAGGAAGGCCTTAGACATGACATCAGATCATAGGTTAAAATATAAAATTTAAATTCTATTACTCTGATAGTCAACTAGGCGCTTATCACGGAGAAAAACCAGAGGGAGACTGGAGTTGTGTACATGGGCGGTTCGGCTTCCAAGGCTGAATCTGTTCAGGTAGATGGAAAGAAGCGCCACTGAGAGTCTACACGAGGTGACTCAAGGAATGAGGCATTTCATCGGGTAGATGAGATATTCCTTATGAAAACCAAGTTATGTGATATCAGTGTGGTAAGAAAGGAAATAATAATCCTCAATGCCCGATAGACCTACGAGAGTGCCGATCAGGTGGCAAGATGGGTCATCAGCAGCGTTTCTGCAAGGTTCTTCTTCCAGCTGCTAGTGAAGGAGGATCAGTTTCGACTCCATGTACTGGAGCAGGATTACTAGTTCTACTGCAGAACGGGGTCTGGAGTTCTTCAAGTTATTCAGGACTGGGTAGAGGCTACGGACGCAGTGGTCAGGCTCACGGTGGGTCAGCTCAGGGATCTGAGGCGGCTACAAAAGGCTGTAGTTAAGGCTAGAGTTTTACGGTAGAGAAGATTTATAAGGAGTATGATCCTGGACCTTCCACAGTATGTGGTATGATTTTAGTAGACTCAGTTTTATCCTTTGCAGTTTTCGATACTGGAGTTTCTAGTAACTTTATTTCTATGCATACTGTGGAAATCCTTAGACTTAGTGTTTTTACTTCTAAGGATATGATGACGCTAGACACTCCCTTTGGAATTAGAACTGCTAGCCTTCATCAGTGCTTAGCCTTCCCCATTTAGGTCGGTGGGTGTTCTTTTCGTGAAGTCTCTATGTTTTGGAAATGAAATGCAATGATTTCATCCTCGAGATGGACTGGTTAGTTCCCTTTCAGGCCTTTGTCGATTGATATTGTCTTAGCATGAGTTTTAGATCACCAGAGGGAAGATCGTTTCTCCGCAAGGTCGAATTGGATGTCCAGGCGAGCAGCACGGTACCAAAGCATCATGGGTTTGGTGGTGTTATGTCACATATTACTAGCTTATATCTGGATGAAAAGGGGACTTCTCATATAGATTTTCTTCTAGTGGTTAATCGCTTTCCAGATGTTTTCCCAGAAAACATTTCAGGTTTGCCTCCGGAGCGAGAGGAAAAATTTTCTTCCGAGATTGTGGAAGGAGTGGCACATGTGTCCATTCCTCCTTATAGGATGGCTACAAATGAGTTGTAGGAGCTCAAGAAGCAGTTGGAGGAGTTTCAGACAAGGGGTTTCATCCGACCCAGTACTTCTCCTTGGGGTTCGTCTGTCCTATTTGTGAAGAAGGCAGACAGAACCCTTAGGATTTTTGTGGATTATCAGAAGCTGAAACAGTTGATGGTTAATAACTGATATCCATTTCCATAGATAGATGATCTATTTGATCACCTTAGAGGAGCCAGAGTGTTCTCGAAGATCGACTTGAGATCCAGCTACCATCAGTTGCATGTCAGACCATCTGATATACCTCTTACAGCCTTCCGGAGCAGGTATATACTATATGAGTATCTGTTTATGTTGTTCGGTATCACGAATGCGCTAGCAGTTTTCATGGTGTTGATGAATAGAGATTTCCATATTTACATGGATTATTTCGTGGTGGTTTTCATAGACGACATATTGGTGTACTCTCACACTCGACACTGCCATGCTAGCCATCTTGAGATCATTTTTAGTACACTGAGGGAGCATCGGTTATCTACTAAGCTCTCAAAGTTCCACTTTTGGATGAATGAGATTCACTTACTAGGTCAGGTCATCTCAGAGACAAGAGTATCAGTAGACCCATAGATGGTGAGAGCAGTATTTACCTAGGAGTATCCGAATAATTCCTTCAAGGTAAAAAGTTTCTTAGGGATGGCTGGTTACTACATGTGGTTTATACAGGACTTATCACGCGTAGAAATGCTACTGATAGGCTTGACTAAGAATGGGTTAAGTATGTTTGGTCAGAATCATGTGATTCATCCTTTTAAGAGCTGAAGGGGAGATTTTCTTCAGTACTGATTCTAGTGTTTCCAAAGCTAGAAAAGAGTTATATAGCTTTTTGTGATGCATCTAGAATTGAGGTTGGAGAAGTGCTTATGCAAGAGGATCCATGTTGTTTCATATGGATAGTGGTAGTTGAGGCCACATGAGAGGAACTATCCTATGCATGACCTAGATTTGGCTGCAGTTGATCATGTATGCATTGTTGGATACATTATCTTCCGAGAGAGAATTTTGTGGTATATATTGACCACAAGACCCTCAAGTATATCTTCATGCAATGTGACTTGAATCTGAGACTGTAGAGGTGGGATGAGTACCTACAATCTTTTGATTTCAAGCTTTCTTATATTCCTAGGAAAAGAAATGTTGTGGCAGATGCACGGAGTAGGAGGACACAAATACAGGCAGTTCAGGATGCCATCATCGAGTGACAGCTTATGGATCTTTTCTATGAAATTCATTTGGAGGTGTATGAAAAATAGGGTCAAAAATTTCATTCTTCTTTAGAGGTTACCTCTACCATTCTTGATCGAGTACAAATGAGGTAGCTATCAGACTCATATGGCCCAGTCCTACGGGAAAGTGTGTCTGGAGAGGACCCTTTTCCTAGAAATACCATAGGTGAGGATGCATTCTTGTGTTTCCTGGGATGCATATGGGTGCCAGCAAATATATTTGAGGAGCTGATGCGAGACATCTATTCCTCAGTTTGGGTAGTTCATCCTGGTGTCACCAAGATGTATCATGATCTGCACTGCCAGTATTGGTTGCCAAGTATGAAAAGAGATGTAGCTAGTTTTTCATGATATGTTTCACCTGTCAGCAGGTGAAGGCAGAGCACCATCAACCAACATGGCATTTACATCAGCTACCCATTCCTGAGTGGAAGTGGAATGATGTCACAATGGACTTTGTGACAGGGTTACCGATATCACCTCGAGGGAATGACGCAGTATGGGTTTTCATTGACAGGGTCCCGAAGGTTTCTCACTTCATGACGATTAAGGGGACCATCAGTGTCGATGAGCTTGGATGGTTGTACATTCATGAGATTGTACGTTTGCATGGGGTTTCATGTACTATCATTTAAAATAGGGACACCCGCTTTACGTCGCATTTCTGGAAAGGGCTACAGATGGCTTTGGGTACACAGGTACTTCTGAGTATAGCTTACCATCCTTTGACAGATGGCCAGTCAGAGTTCACGATACAGGTGCTAGAGGACATGCTAAGAGCATTCTTCCTTGATTTTGGAGGTTCTTGGGGGAAACATATACCTCTAGTGGAGTTTCCCAACAATAATAGTTTTCACGAAACTATTCTGATGGCACCTTATGAGGCTTTGTATGGTACGTCGTGTCGATCACCCTTGTGTTCGCTGGAGGTAGGAGAGGCAGCTATTCTGGGACCTCATCCTGTTCAGGAGACCATAGAATATGTACAGTTGATTCGGAAAAGTATGGATACTGGACAGTCTTGGCATAAATATTATGCTCATTAACAGAGACGATCTTTGGAATTCAAGGTCGGAGATTAGGTTTTTCTACGTGTTACCCTGAGGGTGGGACACAAGAGGATTAAGAGACAGGGTAATCTTTCACCGAGATACGTCAGGACATTTGAGATTCAGGAGAGAGTTGGGATGATTGCTTATAGGTTGCAGTTACCTTAATGGTACCAGGATATTCATGATGTCTTCTATGTTTCTCACCATCAACATTATTTCTCAAACCTGTCTCATGACTTTCAACCCAAGAAGGTTGATCTGGAGCAAGATGCATCATTCAAGGATCATCCTGTCATTATTTTTGATCATAGTGCAAAGGTACTCCATGGCCGATCTATTTCTCTGGTATGGGTGCTATGGCTACACAGCGGTGTTCATGCTGAGACTTGGGAGAGGGAGGATGATATGCGATCACAATGTCCAGAGTTGTTCAAGGTTTCTTCTTCGCCATCTTGTTAGGGAAATATGGTGAAAAATTTCATTAATTGGGGATGTTTTTAAGAACATGGATCTTCGTTTCAGGTATGTTTTTCCTTTTCTGGTCGTTTTTTAGGAAAAGAGGAAAATATGGAAATTTTCTAAGTACACGCAGTGTAAATTATAATTACACACCGTGTACTTTATTCCCGCACAAGGCCATGTTCTGTCCTTGTCCAGGCCACACACACGGTGTGTAGGAGTGATGTGGAGGCCGCTTAATGAGGTGAACACAAAAGGCGGGTAAACTCCATGTACTCATGATGTACACGTCATTTACTTTTCTTTTTATTTCATTAAATGGTTCGGGGTAACGTCTAATCTCTATTTTATTCTTCTTCTTCACCTAATTACGTCCAGAGCATATGAGGAGGCCAAATATTCTTCATGCCACTGATGTATCACCATTTATCCAAATTGAACGCCTTCAGTTGCAATATAATTGCAGCGGTGAGTTCGTGGTTGTTCCTTGGCCACGTTTCCTTATTCTGTCTCTTATGATAGTTTTCTAAGGTTGAACGTTTTAGAAATTTTTGCAGATCATCTCCATTCTAGGAAAATTCACAGGACTATGTTCAATTATATCGATCTACTAGGACATAGTTAGGTGGTTTTTTTCCCAATGTTGAATGTATTTGAGTTTGTGTACAAAAAGTGTCAAATTCCCATGTATCGGGTATCTCGGGTTAGGGTTTTGAACCTATATTATCATCTGCCATAGATTTCATGTATGCATGAGGTTATTAGCTGATTTATGTTTTCTTGTTATCATGTTGAGGATCTCCCCATTAGTGTTTCCCTTGTTTTGGTTGTTTACAACCGTTTAGCTTAGGTTTCTTGGGAGGCAAACCATGTTGCATTGATTGCCTACCATGAGAATATTGATTGCATGTATTGACTAATATTTATATTCTTTTGATGAATTGTAGCTATTAGCCAAGTATTTTTTGAACTTACTTAGGGCTGTTGACATTCAGTTACACATGACTAGATTGCTCAGGGTTGTGTGAACCTGGTGCGGTAGACTATAGAAGAAATTTACTATTAAGGGCTTTCTTAGAGAGTGTGTTATAAATTAGTATTGTTTGCAGGTCCAATAGAAATTGGACATTGTTCTTCCCCAGAGTGTCCATAGTTCTATATCGAGACTATATGGGAAATTATACTTAAGTGATTCCTCATAGTGTCTATACCTATCATTACATGACCACATGGGAATTGACGGTGAGTGCTTCACAGAGTGTGTGTGCCTTTGTATGATTATGTGACTATAGGGGTCTGGCCGTATGAGCCACCCAGAGGGTCAGTGTGAATATTGTTAGGTTGGTTGTGATGAGTCCACCAAGCTAAAAAACAATCTTCTGTTTTTTACTACTTGTAGTTTAGGTAGTATACTGAGATACCTGTTGTGTTACTTGCTATGCTTTGGGAATATAGAGTTGTTGCTAGATTCCTTGGGGGATAATTAAATGAATGAATTGAATTACTAAATAAATTTGAATTGATATTTGTAGGATTGTTTACTAAGTGTACTCATGTTTCTCTACTACATTTATTTTATTTACTTTTTCTACATTGGTCATTGACATTAGGGCTCAGATCTTGTGGTGATTGCCTTCTGGGATTAGTCTCACAACCTGTTTGGGTCCTACTTTTGGGCTCAAACAGGTTATATGGTTGAAGGTGTTGATAGGGATTGGGGCCATTTTACTTCAGGTACATGATTACTAGTAAGAGCTGGAGATCATAGGAACGATCCTAGGCTTGTAATGATACTGGAGTTGCTGTTTACTTTTAACACTTTGCTCTCAGTTGTATTTCATCACGTTGTTTTGTTTTTCTGCTTTCCTTAGATACTTGAACCTGCTCCATCATATTCATCATTTTTATATTATACATTGTTTTCGTTGTTAGTTTCAATTATAGTATGATGTTTACTGATTCCTCTATTGATTGTTATTTCCTTTTTTTTGTATACATTACCGAATGAGGGCATTGTTTCACAAATTACTTGACAAGGCCCTCGCTGCTAGTCGGCATCCTATGGAATTTGGGGAAATGCGCTTGATATCATGTAGAGAACCGGGTACTGGGAACCAGATGAGTGGCTCTGGATTCAGGTCGTTAAAAATACATATATTTGAATGATAGAATATAGTTTGGAAGTAATTTTATTATCAATTAGTTCTAAAAATAGAGTAATAATACATTTATAATACAAAAAAGTATTTATTGAGTTAAAGATAATGGTTGGAGAGTTTTCTCACATTTAAGATTTCTTCCTAAATCAGGATGATTAGAACCATGGTGGGTTTGCTGAAATAATTTTGGGGATCATTGGGAGGAAAATCTATTATAAAATCATTTTTAATGGATAATGAGTGAATGTGAATGGTGAAACAGTTGGGTATTTATAAAAATGTTGACAAATTCATTAATAATTATTATGTGTAGGTCTCTGAAATATATGTTATGGAAAATGAAGAACTATTTCCCTGATCATTTTAATTTCTTATTAATTTGGTCATTTAAGAAAACTTTTATTATATTTTTTTCCCATAGAGGTGAAACCTAATTTTTAAAATTTATTTTATCATATGATGATATATTTGTCACAATGTATTTTAATTAAAATGAAAATTTTAATTTTAGAGATTGGAAAGTCACATATAGGATTGGATGTTGATTATGATATATTAAAAAACATAATATTAATAAAATAGATTTTTTTAGGGAATAAATTTTTAATTATTTATTATCTTATTTTGAAATAAATATGACGTTGTAATACATATCAAAACCCTGAAACTATATTCATACTATTAATGAAAAAGATAATTTATTTTAGAAAATTTTGATAAATTCACCGTATCCAAATTCTGACATGATTATTTCAAATACATTTTTTATCATAAATTTTATCTAAATATAATAGTTTATACTATAAAATATATAAATCATTTTTTCAGGAAAAATAGATGTTTTGTTCTTATAATCAATGTTTTAACAGTTATAAATATCTTCCATGACATTATAAAATCATTATATTATTTATATTTAAATAAGGTTTCTTAAAAATAATATTTAATTAACAAATATTATTCAGAATACATATGTTTGTTGTAAAAATTTATATCTTTTTTTGACATACGTTTATGTTTTTTTGTACCCAAAATATAAACCTAAATTAAAAAATATTTAATAACGAAAAAATAATAAAAAAACTGAATTGATGAAATAAAATATTTATTCACAAAAAGGAATTACACTTCATATACTTATGTCATATACATGTAACCTCTTATAACATATGCATCTAGACTAAGGCTAAGGTGTGTGTTTATGATTGTTTCATGAGGTGTCTTGGATAAAATTTTCTGAGTAGTAATCTCCCATAATATGAAATTATCCCATATGGGATTTCATTCAAAATACATTTATTGATTCTCATTATGGTCTTGGTCAAGGTAGAACCCAATTGACATGACCTACATACAATGTTCTCATAGTTGGCCTTCCAACAGCTTGAATCTACTAATTCTGGCCATCGTTTTTCAATTTTGTAGTAATTATCCTTTGTTATTACTACTTATAAACACTTATTATAATTGTAAAATTGTCACCAATGGGTATTTTACAATTAATAATATAGACCAATAGTTATATTGACCTGTGATCATTTTTTATGACTGGATATCTAATAGTCAATCCCCAACGATCACATTTCTCATTATACACTATAAATATCACTTCATTTTTGAAATCCTCATTCAATAAAATTCATCCTATGGGTATATTTTTTTTTCATAATATTTTTATTGGATTAAAAATATTTTTTTTCAAATTTAAATATAATTTTTTATTGGGATATTGATTGTTATTGATTTGGGTAATCCATATTTTCCCATTTTAGCATTACATTTTTATATATTTTTTCTAATTATAATTTTTGATATTTTAATTGGTTTCAAACCTTATTAAAAAATTATAAAATTAATTAGATATGTTTTTTCTTATCCCTATGTAATTTTTATTATTATAATGTTATATAATATAACAATTTTTTTTTAAAATTAACTATCATTTTAATGACTCATGTCGTTGAATAAAAGTTCCAAACAAAAACCATATTAGTGACCTTAAATCCCTTATAGATCATTAAAAACTCAAGGATCCATAAATTTAATAGCTTTGAACCAACTAGTGCATGTATACATGAAAAATAATTTATATTCATTGTGATGACAATACATGTTTCCTAAATAGGATCCTCCATAGGTCCTCTCATACAAATGTATGAAAATCCAAATAAATCCCCTAAATAAACAATGAAACTAACTCATCACATAATCATGTATTATTTATTCCTGGACTCACCAAGTATCCCTCCCCATGTATTGCATACATGGAATAATATAATATCATGTATAATTATAAATGTGATGTTACTTAGCACCACATACCTACTAGATTAACACTCTCTTCCAAACCACAAATGCCATGGGCCTTCTCAATCTATAATTAACCACATTTTTTAAAGGATATAGAATAGAAACCCACACCTCACATTTCACATATTATAATAATCAATATCCCTATATGTATATTATAAAAATGTAGTTTTTAGGAGCCAAAAAACCCCATATATAATTTTTTATAACTCAAACCATCAAAACCCATTCACAACATACCTATAACTATCCCAGGAATATTGTATATTGAGAAATATGTTTCTGAAATTACTAAAACCCAATGAAGTCCTCTATGGACATGTGAAGGAATGTAAACTCTATGAATTTTAATCTATAATGCTACCAGGAGAAGGGAGTAGGGGAGAGGTGGTACTCAATCATTCATTTTCTCCATGATATTTATAGATGATAATTAATACTTATAGTCCACTAGGTGTTTTTCATATTACCTGTGTGAGAGAGGTTGAAAATGAAATAAAAAAATTATGATATATATATATATATTACAAAAAACACTCTTGGGAACTACCTAGAATAAAAATAAATCAAACCATTCATCTTTAAGACAGCCAACTAACACCAATTAGATTCGGATAACATATTAGCATAAAATTTATAAAAGGATATTTTATATAATTCATTCTATTAAACATATGGTAATCCATAATTACATAAAAGTTATTTGAGATAACTATTGAACTACCAACCCCAATGGTTAGATAATTAATCTTCTTATCATTTTCAAAATTCAATCTAATCTAGTGGTCATCAAAATATACTACAAAATTCAATATACAAATACTGAAAAACTATGTTAAGAACTGGGGAAATGGAAAATATAAAACAAAAAAATACGACATCACACAATCATGTTGATTCATTAACTAGAATTAAACCTACTATTCATCATAAAAATTTTCCAGAATTAAAATCTTTACCCCATTATATCAATTATTGTACCATGTCTAAGAACTTTATGTATCCCAGTATCTATTAATCCAATATTGGATGTAACAACTATAATAACCCTTCAAACCCAATTCATTTCCCAAGAAAAAACCATCCATCTCTCACTGATATCCTATCACATAGAAAAACTCATATCAAGACAAAACACACTGGGAAATAAGAAAATAATTTATTGGGACTTTTGAGAACATTCCCAAAGGAATCATTAACTTTATAAAAAAATAATCTCACTTTACCCTAAGAAATGATCTTTAACAAAAGAAATAAATTAATTAATATTATTAATTAACATATTCATATTACAATGTTTTTACATATAGCTAACAAACAAAATCATCTATTAATAAATATTTTTTATTTAAACATGTTTTAAATATAACCCTAAGAGAAAAATAATGAGAACCCTAAAATTTCACTTATAATAAAATATTTAATGAATTCCCTACCTCAAGTATTTTAATTTTCATCAATTCAGAATATATGATGAAGATAAAATATCAGATCACCTATCCGATTATAAATATATTTTCCCTATAGTTATTTTATCATGAACATGAAGTCTAACATCCAAGAATCCCCCATGTGAAGAAAAGAGTTAAACCACCACAAGAAGTTAGTTTTTTAATATGAAAAAATAAAATATATATGAAAATAAATGTGAATGTTTGAAAACTCACATCCAGTCACCACAGATCAAACAAGGGAATCAGTAGTTCAATCCCAAATGAATTGGATTAAAAAATGGGAATGGGTCCACAAGGAGACCATGGTTTAGGTGGATTCAAACAAGTTTTTGGGTAATAGTTTAGGGGTATTATTTATATGCACTCTTACATATTCACATTTATGTTGTGAATTGATCATTCATGTGATGAATAATCTATGTTGAAGGATGACCAAAAAAAATTCACCCATATTATATAAAAATGATATTAATTGATGTTGTAAACTACATATCCACATGAAAAAATATCTAAGAGATTTTTGAAAACAATCGAATTAGAATCGATAGCCCTATAGTAGAATAAATACTAGAATCGTGCATACTAATTTCACAAAAAAATAATATAATGATGTCTAGAATGACTAATAACTAATATAATGAATCCTACATAAGGAAAATTGGTTAAATGATACGAGGAATGTCATGAGAATTGAGCATGAACAACACATTATTTAACTAGGTTTATGGGAATTCCCTCTGAAAACACATCTTTTTTACATGATGGTTTCTATATAAGTTTTGATGGTCACTTGAAGGATTCCAATCATGTTCCTCTGTTCATGAAAAATTTCAAGCTCTAGACACATGTAAAACAACAAACATCTAATATAAAATTAAGGTTAAAAATGTAGGAAACACTATGAGATAGAGATTTTTGTTGATCTCTATGCAATGTACTCATGTGACTTGAGAGACCCCTTGTTGCCCCCTAGTGACATGTACACCTTGTCGCTTGAGAGTAAATTCATATGTCTTATTTATCATGAGAATGACCACAAACACATCTATTATGTCATGTAATTATCCTTAGTCCCCATATAAATATGTAGCGGTTTTCTATAAAAATTTAAGAACACCATCATGAGATCTACCATTGGTCACATGATGAATCAACGGAAAGAAGAGAAGGTTTCCATGACAATTCTCACACAACATAGTGAGATACTATATACTTTTAAAATGATCGAGGAATTAAAATAAGAAATGGTGGATGCCTCTCACGATGAGTGTACACACTAATAATAATCAAAATTCACTTATTCACCTTGTGCGATCACTATTGACCACACAAGAGGACCATCACTATAAAATGCAATCTTATGAGAGGCCTCTAAATAAAAATCTTAGTCTATTAAGGACCCCTAAAAGGTCATTTTAGATCATGTGTAAACATTTATATTGGAAAATTGAACTCATTTTTTTGTAAAATATTTATGCTAAATGGTTCAATGTCCATTTGACTTTTCCAAGTTATTATTAAAGATCCATTTGATAGGCCAGGTCCAATGAATATTTAAATTGAAGAAATTTCTCACGGTCACTAATATCATGAGACACATTATGTGAACCATGGTAAGATAATTTTAAGACCATTATTAAATTACCAATCCACCAACTCAAATTAATATCATTTCGATATGATCCACTAAAGGATCTATATAAATGGGGTGGATAGGATAACAAATCATTCCCAATTGGTAAAAATAGAGACATAAAAGTGACTTATACATAAGCAAGATGAGTAGAATTCTATTTGTGGAAATAAAGATTATTGAAATATCCTCTCACCTTGATTAATATAGGGATATGTGTAATGGATTATATGACATTAATATGTACTTCACATGATAACTCTATAGATAACGAAAAATAATATTTGTAGGCCATCCATATTATGTGAATGTGTTTCCACATATTGAATGGTTCAATCAAATCCAAAATGAGATAATTATTGAAAAATTGTGAGGAACATTTGAAATAATGAATGAAAATGCTGGAATATTAATATAAATATATATACTTAAATATTTAGTCGCTTCGCATGTTATACACGAATAAAGCAAAAATAACTGGAAATGACAACCATGTCTTTTGAATTCCTCATGAAATGTTAATGAACTCTAGAAAAGTCCTCTAGACCTGTACCAAATGACGCGAGGGAGAAATATGTAATTTCACCCATGTCATGAAAATTATTCAGTACATTTAATAGAAATCAAGGAACATATCCTAAAAATGACACCCCAATTATGCTCTTGCATCATGAAATTTCTCCCATGTCAAGTGTAGTCCTTTTGACATGTCACTCAAGTCATGTGTTAGCCCATGGCCATGTAACTCATATCTAATAGAGTCCTTTTTACATGTCTCACATGTCATGTGAAGGCCTCCAGCCATATCAACCAAGTAACGTGACACCCTCCTGACATGAAATTCAGATATTGCAATGTCATTTATAAATTTTATCATGGCCATGCGACATCCTCTAAATTGTCATCTAGACCATGAATTTTCCATTGGCCAAGTCAGCTGGATCATGTGATTTTATTACTAAATTTCATCTAAGGAACAAGATCATGTCAATGCATCCTCATACATTTTATACAAGAACCCCAAACATTCCTAGAAGACACAAAATATCAGATAGACATCTCATTACATGATAACATTGTCAATGGACATATCTCTCCATACATAAAATTATATTATATCTATTATTCCTATCAAAACATAATACATGGGAATACATCCTAATTATTGAGCTACAATTGGAATCCACCATAGTGTATATCCCCTAATGTCATAGACACTGCATCCCATGAAACCGAAACTATTGTATAGGTTCATCCATCCATCTCATCCATCAATTTATTGAGAAGATAACTAAATTACCCACTACTAGAATATCAACCTATTCCATGAACCAATAATTGTAGTTCTCCAAAATGTGACTATAAAAATTTATATGAAGTCTATAGATACAAGTGTTTTTAAACACTGGATATATATTAAACCTATATTGACAGATTAATTAAACCATTGAAATATTTTATTTACTAAAAGTATAGAGTGAAGGTTCAATAAATCTGTGGATATAGCCTCTACCAAGAGACATGGTTTCATAAATCACAGTTTTAGTTTTCCCACCATAAAAAGGAGGTAATATTTTGGGTGCTATATGGTAGTAGGAGCTATAGCCATAGTTTAATTCTATTTCCATAGTTCATAATGATATATATAGTATATATATATATATACAAAAATTTATCCATAGTCGAGTGGTAATTCATCTGGTCCCTTATGTCACACGTAAGGATTGTTATGATATATATAAATTTCCCTCAATTATACATTAACTGTTATGATCAATTAATAATGTTTTCATCAAGGCAACATGGTTGTTAACCTAAAGATCTATTTTAATCAAAAAATTGAAAAATTTGTGAATGTGTCTAACATTCCAGGTAATAGTTTTCAAAATTATACCAAAATCCCAAACAATAGGATATTGGGAGTATATGATGTTATAATCCTTTAAATTAAACATATATTTACGTGTTTGTTATTAAATGGAGTACATAGTTTTTATTTTGGTAGTGTTTACAAGAATTCAGTTATCATGATGCTGTTAGATGTGTATAATTTAAAATATTTTGACACATCATGTGTTATTATGTTGGTTTGGTATCATAAGTTGTATGTCCTATATAATCACCACTGTTAGTATAAAAAAGAGAATTTTAGTTATTTTTAGGGATTTGTGGTTGAATATAATGATTTAAATAGAATGGGTCGTAGTTAAGGAAATATTAATATTTATTATAATAATGTAATGTTTTATTATGATTTTGATGGATATACTCACACTAATCATTTTGGTTGTAGTAAGTGGATTTAACTAAGATGAACAATGCTGAAAATGGGTGTGAAGGGAAATTTTGTGGTTATATAAAGTAAAAAAAATTGTATTACTGTTGGATTTTAGGATATTTTGGTTTTACATAACCAAATCACTAAATTTATGATTAAAAACATAACTATGTTTAATTTCCTCACATGTTAAATTAGTGAAAAATGGAGTTTCATGTAATTTATTGGGATAAAGACCAAGGAAAAAAATTCACCTACCAACATATCTCGAATGTGGGAAAAAGAATCAAATGAAATTTTCCCAAAGAGAATGAAGATGTTTTATATATTAAAATGGATAGAATAAAAATATTACTTTATTAGAGAAAAATATGATTAGGTTCTCAAAATGGATAAAATATTTTTATTCCTAAGGTTTCACTAACAATTGAATGTACTTAATATGGGAGGTATGAGAATTATAAAAATTAGCTTCCAATAGGGAATGCGTAATATGGGTAACATTATTTCTATAAGAATAAGTATTAAAAAATTTATATGAAATTAAACTAAATATATAGACGCTAAATATAAAAAAATACACTAAATTAATAATATTTACAATATTTCTTGTTTGAGGATTCAAAAAAATATTATATTGAGGTTTATGAATCATATCACTTGATTTATATTTTTTTATTTAGGGAAGTAAGTATCAATGAATATGATGAATAATGACGGTTAAGTGATTATGATGGATGTAGAATGAATTAGGTACCTGCATCTAGGATTTCAAGAGTTATGATCCAGTGGTATTTATGTCAGTAAAATAAGAAAATTATTTGGTTGAAATTTCTATAATATGGTGAGAATGTAACACCCTAATACTTCAATAAGTAATTCTCCTTTAAATAAATAATATCATGAATAGGTTTTTTTACACAACACTAAACTAAATTGAGATGCAACATTAATGATAAGAAATATTAGTAAAATTATAATATGTATAAAATCACTACTAAATAAAAATATTATAATCATTTAAAAAATCATAAATTTTATAGATAAATAATTAATATGATTTGACTTTATCTCATCGGTTTTACTAAAGTATTTATTATTTAATCTTAAAAAATTAAATTATTCAAATAGAATGTTTTTTGTTAACGTCTAATATTTATATTTTTGAACTAAAATATTGATTTTTATTTATTTACTAATTGGTAAGAAATAAGATTAAGAACACTTTCTTTTTTAAATTTCAATTTTCTAATAGATTAGTTTTATATATTTTTTGTATTTTCACATAAAATATAAATATATGAATTTTATAATTTGAATTTCATAAAATAAATGTAAATTTTTATATATTATTATAATAATTATCATAGTAAAATTTAATTCATATATATTAATACTTAAAATAACTGAATAAGTCTTCATGGATTCGAAAAAAGTTTAAAGAGATTGATAGAAAGGCATATTAGTATAAAAGATAGTATTTTTTTCTTCCTTATTGAATGTTTCAAATATTATACATATTGTCAATTATAAAAATTCGCATAGTTCACAATTAATCTAATTAATCGCAATTTTTTTTAGAATAATTAGTATTAGAAATAAATCTCTTCTAAAAATTAAATTCTAATATTAAAAAGTCAATTAATGATTTATTCATTTAATTATAAAGATGAATAAAATAATTTAAAATCATAATTTAAATACAATCAACATTTTAATAACCTATTAAATGTTCCCGTTATATATATGCAATTGATTTTAATTATAGGAAAATAATAGAGAATTTAATAAAAATAATATGTTATAAAATTTTAAAATATGTGTTTTATTAATATATATATAAAAGTATATACAATTATAAATATTGATTTTTAGTATTGATAATGATGTGAAATACCAATGTGTGAATCAAAATATTATAATTATATTTATTATAGTTATTTTATTCCATACAACATAAAAAAATTAATATTATTTATTCTGTGATATTTTAATGTGATCCCATGTATTTAAACATAAATGATGCATTAATATTTTCTTATTATATAAAAAGAAAATTTGGATATTTAATATTAGTGAAAAAAATGGAAGTAGTTGTCTGGTATTACTATACCTTAATGGGTAGTAAATATTTATTATAAAGAGTAAACTTCAGAAGGAAAATTTATTAATTGGAAGATGTGTTATTGTTTGGATTACATGAAATAAAAAATATAAGCCATTATATATTGCAGCAATAAATTATTTATTTTCTTTACATAATTATTCGAATATTATTTTAATTAAAGTTATATTTTCTCCAATAGAGGAGAAATTAAAATTATTTTTTGAATTAGTTTTTGCAGACAAGATAAATCATGTTGTTTAAAATTTATTTGAAATAATAAATATAAATAATATAATGTAATTAATGACCATTTATCAAAGAGAATGTTTCATATAGAATCATGTGACTTAAGAATATTACAATTAAGAACCATATTATTATAATGTTTTATATGAAACTATTAAAGGAAGAACTATTGATTATAATTATTATATGGATTATTTATCACATACCGCTCAAGAATTCAATTATAATAAAAGAACCCAATCATTCTATATTTTTTATATATTTATGTATATGTTGGTTTTTTCAAATGATGAAATAAAATAGGTTTTAATTTAATTATTTAATTGGTTATATATTTTATAAAAGAAAAATAATTATTTTTGGTAAAAGGATTATTTTTTTTGAAAATAATACATTTAGAGAAAAAAAAATTTGGACAAGGATCTGGTGAATGTATTCAGTGATGAAATATTAATTTTTTTGTTTTATATTTCCATGGTATTTACTTTAATCATCATTAATTCAGCTAAATTCCTCTTCTGGTTTTCTTTAATTCCATAGTGAAATAATATAGAATCCCATTTGATTCTATCCAGCTTAGTCATTAAATTCTTAAATTTATGTTAGAGTGTTTCCATTTTTGTTTCACTCAAATTTATCTTTTTCACCTTGTAATTGTCCATGGTCACCATAATATCTATTTACTTTTCACTGTTTATATAAATATCAACTTTTCATAATTTCTCTGAAAAAATTGAGGTGATATTTTCAGATGAATAATCATATTTTTTTTTAAAAACTATAAGTATATGTTGTTTGGTTAAATGATATGATATATAGATAGATCATTATTCATTTTAATTCTTACGTATATTAACTGACCTATATACTCAATCATCTTGAGTTTGTATGGGATACCAAAAATTATATAGTTTATCTTATACGAGTAATGATTGTTTGTAATAATATCACATTATTAGATAAATTAATTCTAGTAATAAGCATTTTCTATGACTACATTGTGTAACCATCCATTGCTTCATTTTACTATTATAACTGGCTAAAAAATAAATGATAATATGATGACTTAATCATGAAATATTTAATCTATGCACCCCTTTTATATATCCATGCAACCCTTATATCCTTCTCCTTATGTATTATCTTGTATAAAAATATCAACCATATAGATACCATGATTTTTCATTCATGTCCATTAAAATATTTTAATGATAAAAAAATAATAGTTATACAATCAAGGATCAAAAGGTTCAAAATAATGGGATAATTAGGATCATATATCTCTTATATGACATAAAACATAAAAAATATTCTAATTATTCATCTTTATAAACATAAAATTTTCACATTCTCCATATTATTTGTATTCACCAGATGATATACATAAACCAAAGGTGTCAACTAATGGACAAATAATGAGAAGGGTAACAGAGGAAAAATAATATATATGAATCTATAGTACATGGGTGACCATAATAATCATAATAATTTTATACACATGGGATTATAATAACATGAATGAGGATGAAATTTGAAAAAGGAAAGGAATTTAGAAATTCATAATAAAGAAACATTACTTAAAAATGTTCAAATTCCACATATAGTTATAAAAAAAATCTAAAATCATGTTTATGCAAAACTTATGTGTATGAGTCATAAATAATCACTGTGAAAAAATATAGCGTCTTGTTGACACATTTTTTACATACTCTCCTCAGATATATTACACATAAAAATTCATTTGATGAATGTGTAATTCCATGAACACCCATAAAATCATAAATTCACATAATCATGCATGAAACAAGTAATGTATAACAATCATAATCATATAATAACCAATGGATTGGAATTAGTATTATATGGATATAATAAAATATATTATCTGGAATAAAACTCAGGGTACTTACATGAATATGGAAATACATGTTTTGCATAAAAATAATCATTCATGATGAGAGAATAAATAACTCCAGACGAGTCAATGAATTGTCATAGAAAGAAATGAATTTTTAAAGAAACCTGGCATTCTAATTAGAAGTGAAGGTGGAAACATTTAAATCACCAAAAATAGAAGGTAAGAATAATGAAATGATATTTATGTAACAATAGCGGAATATACATAACAGTGATTTCTGAAATGATTTATAACCCAATAAAAGGGATATAATTTTGAGAATCCAATTACCTTTGATTCCAAATTACTTTATCGCATATCCTATTACTGAATAATATCAATAATTTTATTAAAACATATATTTAAAATATAATTATTTAAATTTTTAACAATATTTATTATTTGTATTTATTTTATATATATTTTTGAATTTACATGGTTAATGTATACACATTTTGATTTAATCTTGCCCTAAAATATTTCCTCACCTTATTTGATTTTTAATTATTCAATGTAATTTATACATTATATGAATTTATTATATAACATTAAAATAAATATATTTTTACATTTATTTTTAATAAAAAATGTATGATAAAAATCAATCTGGGTTTTAATGATAAAACAATTTTTAACATCTTCATTGGCGTATAATTGACTATTAATAGGATATTTCCGAAAGAGAGGGGATGTGAAGATTGAAAATTTAACAATTCAAAAATATAATTATTAAAATAGGATAAAAATTTAAAAAAAAATTAAACATACAACATAATTATCCTTATATGATTTGGGAGTATAATGGGGGGATAAAAAAAGACAGATAAGGGGAGAATGAGATGACTAATTGGTTAGAGCATACCCACTTCTTGAAGTTACATATTCTTTATGGATCTAAAGTACATTGATCCTTGGAGTTGAATGGATACAAGAAAAACATAGGTATTACTCGATTGTTAATAGAGTGGATTATGGAATATATTTGTGTTTTTCTTGTAATGGAGAAGTGGTTTTCCAAGGAGAGGTAAGTGGATTATTTATAGTTGACGATAGTACTATTTTTTTAATAAAATAATGAATAAAATACAAAATCAACTGAAAAAACATGTAATGATCAATTTTAGAAAATATAAATCATATATCAATATAATATAATCTTTTTATGATATTAATCCCAATTATAATTCGAATTCACATTGATTAATAAAAAAATATGGAAATTGAAAATTTTCCTTTTTAAATGAATAATTTTGACATTAAGCATGGAAATTATTTTTTGGGTTTGGAAAACTTGTTTAATGTATTTGAAGGTATAATTTATGAAATATAATTTTTTAGACAATGGTTATATTAATTAATATATCATTATTACAACAAGTCTGAGGTAATTTGGGATACATTGGTTAATGAAAAAAACTAGATCACTATTACTCACAAGAAAATTAAAGTATATTAGACAATTATAAAAAAACATCTGTTAAAAATATCAACATTGTGACTTAAAAAATAAAATTTATATTATCAATGAAAATTTCAAAATAGTTAATTTAAATTATTTATATAAAAACTTTGATTTTTACAAATTAATTTAAAATAAAATTTATAAAAAAACTTCTTAAATTTTCATTGATTTTTTTAAATAGTGTAATAATTTTATTTGGAATTATAATATTATTATTTTCATAAATTATTTATATCAAAATTTATTACTTTGGGGTTAAATTACATTGCAAATGGTCATTTCATTTTTCCCAATGGTCAGGTTACTATTCCAATGTGGTCATTACTATTCAAAAATTCACATTAGCTCATACAATTACCAATTCATTCTATTATAAATAAATAATGTCAATTAGAATAAAGGATCAATATATTATTTTTCTATAATTTTTATTGGATTAAAAATAATATGTTTCTTTTCCGTAGTGTTGTTATATGGGAATGATGATTCTGGAAATTCGATTTGATCCAAATTTTCCAATTTTATTTGATTTATTTTTAATTTTTTGTCTCCATATAATATTTTTAATTTTAATGGATTGGATTTATGAAAAAATATATTTATTTAATAATTAAAATAATTTTTTTCTTTCAATAATTTTTTTTATTTTCATAAAAATGTATAATATAATATAATACACATTTATTTCATGAAACAATTATAAATTATTAACTATGGGAAGATCCATTCTTCTCCTTTTCAATATTTCCCACCATAAATTTCTACACATATTTTTGATTAACCATGGGATAGGGTACTCATGATTTATTGTTTTTTCTAGTTCCCATGTTTCCTCTAAACATTTATTGTTCCTCCATAAAACATTGAATAGGTGAATTGTATTATTGAATATAATTTTTTCTCTATGATCCTTAATTTTCACATGTCTTTCATCTTCTGAGTGGTCATTATCTTGTGGTACAACCTCTGAATTGAGTACATTTGAATAATTTGGTATATAATTCCTTACGATTTATATATGGAAACCATCATGAAATTGATCAATATTTTATGGAACTAAATGTTTATAGGCCACTACTCTTAGGTGATCAAGGATATATAGGGGAAAAATGTACAGATGTCTAATAATCCCTTTCCATTTAGACCACACAAATATATTCCATGGTGAGATTCAAAAGAAATACATTGTCTCCACCTTTAAAATCCTTGTCCCTTCGATGATTTTTAACATATCTATTCTATTAGCATTGAGAATTTTTTATATTCAATCAGATCGATTCAAAATTTTCAATCATCTATTGCACAAGATCAGGCCCAAGTATCTTTTATTCACCTAATTCAACCCAATATATATGCCACCTACCTAACTTCATTTATAAATAATCATATGGATCCATTTGAATAATAAAAATGATGCTATTTTTTATGATAAATCAACTAATGGGAGATACTTATCCCATACTCGTTTAAATTCTATTGATCAAGCTCAATTTTTTCCTCGAGTCTATAAATATGCCTTTTAGATTACTCATCATTTTGGATTTGAATCAATTCTGTATTCAATGAAGGACGAATATTTCTATATAATTTATAAGGGTTACATTGGATAACGATCAAATATGTTTGAGATTTTCCCCCCATACAGCCTCACCAGTTCATTTATATATATCATTTATTTTTAATCATGTTAGAAATCTTCCCAAATAGTGATGATGTGAGCACTATTAGTGAGTTGACACACCACAACTCATTTCTAATTCATTACTATAGATTTGTTCGGTTGGCCATTGATAATGTACATATTTATTTTCTCCCACTTCAATGTGGGTATATGTAATGGATACATCATTGAATTTTAATTCTATCAATCTTCTTTAACATGGTCATATACCAAAGACATTTAGATATAGTAAAAAATTTCAATATTTATGTTGTCTCGCTAGAACTATTCGCAGATATCATAAAATATCATTGTACTAATCATATGGATAGAAAAGTAGGAGAGATACACATTATCTATTAGACCTTTCTTTATAATAGGCGATGAATGAACGCAATTACTAGTTTCAAATAAACTCACATCATCATCATTTATATGGAATTCCAGAAGCATCCACCATTAACATTTTTGTCATTCTTTCTAAGCTATAGATCATTAGCTGTTTCCACATTGATCCTATTTAGGATATATTTTTGGGAAAAAAATTTAGAAAGGTAGGATTTTATCTCTGTTGTCAGTATTTCCATTTATATCATTAATATAACCGTTATTATTGTGACTTTCTCAACTAGCACCATTAATATAAAAGTAGATTATTACGTATAATAGCATATTCTACCATTTTTTCATTTTGTATATGGTTATTTTTAGTTAATTAATTTTTCTTCAATTTGTTTAACAATAATATTTGATGCATGTTGATGTAATTATGATTGAATACATACATTATAATCCTTTGAGTGGTATATTTATCAAAAATATCTCTAAAAGGTCATGGTTTCTAATTATTCTTATTGATAATCAGATTAGGAAACTCAAAATCATGCATTAAAAAGTTTTCATCAGGGGTATTCAATTATGATGATGTTTCATCTATCACTTTATCATTCTACATGACTTTACATCCTAATCCATTATTTGATTCATCAATGAATATAAAAAAAATTCTCCACCTGATGGTATTGTCTGTAGAAGCGTAGTGAATAATGTATTGTTGATCTCTTTAAGTCTTTACTCACGTTATTCTATCTATAATTACATTACCCATTTCCGTGTTAAAATAGTTACTGCCTGAGATAATTGTGTGAAATTTCTAAAAAACATTGGTAGTAATAATATAAGATAAGGAATGTAATTTTTTTTGAAAGACATTAGGGTCTAGTCCATTCATTAAATGACATTTTCGTCAAACGTACTATAAAAATGCCCTCATTTGAGAACATGTTCCCCTATAATCCATGTTTCTACATCCAAACATCACACTATATTTCTTAGAACGAATTTCCATCAGGATTTATGTAACTAGTTCAATCATTGGATTATATTTATGTCCTTACATGAACTGTGATCAAATGAAAATATTATAGGCAAATAATTGAACACATATATTAATATAACATCAAGAATTCCATATTTATATGAGCAATGAAAATATCATGTCAATTAGTTAGTCTAATAGGAATTACAAAGATCTCATAGTGTCCATACTTTGTCTAAATTTTGATCATAGGAATATCATCCTTCATTACATTATTTTATGATAATATGAATGGAGATCCACCTATAAAAAGTACATAGTTTCTCAATGTTTATGAATCAATTAATAAATCCATGGAATGCGATAATTTTTCCATACAGTGATCTTATGGAGCTCTTAGTATTCTTTTTATTGCCTCATTGATTCATAATTCTTATTTAAGAGGATAATTATCATGCCCTAAGGTAATGAATTGGGGTGTACGAACACTTTTCTCAAATTAACTTTTAAATTAGTCTTTAACTCCTCTTGTTTTATATTAACTATCCTATAACTAAATTTGGATATAGAAGTGTCTCAATTTATATGTTATATTTAAAACACCTAACAATTATGAGGATGTATGGGTATCTTTTAATTATGCACATCAGTTTATTCCAAAACAATGGGAATTTACACATTGTTGATGCTTTCATTGAATGAAACCATTTGCCTAATTAAGGTTCTTTATAGGTAATTATCAACCACCACATCAATTGATTATCTAATGAATATCCATGATGTTCTTTTAAATTTTATTGGAGCATTTGATGGTTCATACTAGTGAATGATATTTCATTTCCCCGAAAGTAAATGTGTTCACTATTTATTGAGAGGAAATCCATGCCCATTATAATAGTGAATTCTACTTGGGGTGGATATTTAGACATTTCGAATGAATATAAAAACCAACTCTTATAGAATAATAGGAAAAATATTGTGTCACAATGATTTCATCACTCTGTGTTTTTATAGAAATCTCTACTTTAATGTATCTATTCCATGATTCAAATGTATTGGGAAACTAGTAGGATAAAAATTAATTTGTAGAGCTAGTGTCAAATAAATATTTTTAAATTATTGATTGAATATGAATTCTACATTGTATGACTTCATTTTTATGATCCATATTAGCAATAGTGTTCGATCATGATTTTCCATGATCTATTGGACTAGGTGGATGATCATACAAATTACCCTTAAGGACTAGAGGTTTGGTTAATTGGAATGAATAGTGACTTTGTTCCATTTAGTTTATTAAATGAATTGTGGGTAGTACATTAAGAGTATCATTTCATTATTCCCTAATTTAGTCAGCTTTAATAACTTCTCTTTGACATTCATGATCTTGCTTGATTTTTCTAATGCACATGATGAATTTCTGCATCCTTTTGACCAAATTCCCCTGATGTTTCTTCCCACATTTTTGACACATGGGTAGTTGGATCATATTTATTCCTATTTCATTTTCCCCACTATATTTAAAATCTATTATAATATTATTATATCAATAACCATGGGTCCATTCTCAAAACACCATAAATAATTTTGGATAACAATGAACTACTACTTCATAACTCTTGATGTCTCATATATCTTGGGTGTTTTAATTCCCTGGTATTGAACCACTCATGAATCTATCCCTTTTCATATAATATTTCTTTAAAAAAACCATGTAATATTTTATAATCCTCATGATTATTTCCATGAACTACATGTATGATTCACCTTTATATTGATTTAACATTATGAATTAACTCTATTCTTTTGTTTGACGTGTTTGAGGGAAATAATTATTTAGAAATATTTATTAATGTCTTCCCAATAACACTCTTCCATTTCATCCTCAAAATTGGTTTTATTTATCAAATCCATTTATTTATCAGCCTCCTAATCTAAACTATAGACGTCCAGAGTCACCTTATACATCATATAAATTCATAGTACAAAAAAGATCTTATTTGTTGTGTCAAAACACATTCTTGTAACAAGTGGCTAATAAAATTAATCATTAGCAATCATTGCTACATGTAGGAATAAATGGATAGTTTCCATTTTTTAGGTGATGTAATACCCCCAAATGATTTAAGTAATTATTATTCTATTGATAAATATAAGTAATCATTTCAATGATGTTTTGTACACCATCTCCAACGTCATTTTGAATTTCATTAATGCAGTCATGTCATTTTACGTTATATATGTAATTGGCCTAGTTTATCAGGATCCCACAATATAAAAAAAGAATGGGATGAAAAAAATGTAAGTCAAAAACAAATAAATAATTAATTTCTTGTTTAATTAGGTATTGTATATAGTCTTTTATTATGGGATCCCTTTTTTATACTTATTCTGAATTAATATCACTATGGTGATTACATATAATGTTATGCATCCTTTGAGTTTTCTCAAATGTTTACTAATTATAATTTACATGTTTAACAAAAAGATCCTATGTTGACAATAGTAATGTGTATATTTTTTATTTCATGAATATTACATCATTTTAAAGATAAAAACCTAATAGTTATACATTAAATGAAAAAATGGATTTTTTTTTTGAAAATATAGGATCATACATCACTACGAAATAATAAAAAAATACATTATAAAATTATGTCTTATTTATCATATTAAATTCTATCACGTACTACATAGTATATTTATTCACGAGAGGATATAAATAAATGAATGGAATAAGATAAAATACATGTATAAAGAAGGATAACATATAATAATTAAGAGACATGAATCAATAGTACATGAAAAATAATGATAAATGTAATTATGTGATAAGAATAAGGTAATTAGTAGAATAATGAGTGATAAAATTAAAAATGTAATTGAATGTGTCAATGAATAACAACGAAACAACATGTTGTAGTAGCCAAATACCACACATATTTGTGAACCCTGATACAACTATGTTCATGCATAACATATATATATAAATCCAAAAAAGAAAACATTCAACAAATATTGAAATTTTTTCATGAATAATGAACAATATTTCATAAGATACTTCATTTTAACAAATTAATAGAGGTATATATATTTAAATTCTCCTTAATTACATCATAAATGATAAAATTAATACATTCCACATAGAATGTTTAATAATAATTCTAAAATAACCCTTTTAAGGGAATTGTTTTCATAAGGATTTCATAAAACATCATTTCATGAACAAACATTGGGTTTCTCAAATGAATATTGGAAATAATATTATCTCAAAACGTAACCATTCATGATAAATGAATAATAAATAATGATGACTCAAGGATGATTTTTGGAAAGAAAATTATTTTTGAAAAATAATTAAATTTGGCAAAAAACTCTTTGTGGAAACGTTTTTATTCTAGAAAATAATAGTTAGTAATATTGAAATGATATTTAAGTAACATTATAGATATATGAACCTGAATTTTTCATTACATATGTTTGACATCATTATTAAGATAAAAAATATAATATCTATACATTCTAGGATACGAAAGTTTAGTATATTATGGAAATTAGTCTAAAACATAACATTTTAATAATAAGAAAGAAACATTGTTTAATTACGTATTCTATATCCCCTTAGTGTTCCTCACAATGTCCATAGCACATGTTATAACATGATGATATTCATCAATGATAGGGGTGAGCTAAAATCATAACAAAGGGGAAAATAAAGGACATGAATAGAAAGTAAATGGGTGAGAAGAATCATATCCTTTGAATAGGATCATAATTATAATCATGACGGAAAAATTTGAAAAGGGTGTTAAAGGTGGAATATCTATAAAATGAAACAACTTTTATTAGTGGTCGAATACCACACATTGTTTTAAACAATTATAGCATCATGTTCACACATAAAATATGTGAATAATTATAACATAAAAATTGTTATTAAATATATAATAATTTTTACAAATAATACATATAATCTCATTATTTACATCGCATTACCCAATCCATTGGAGGGCTATATAATTCCAGGCCGACTTTTCACGTCATAATTCCACATTGAATGTATAATAATCATAGTCCCAAAATTACAAATGGAATATAATGGGTTTCATAATGCTTTCATAAATAAAACATTCATGGATAATATTCTAGGGTTACTATTTAAAAAAGGTCGATCATACATTGGAATATTAGATCATTTTTCTTTGGATAATTATCAACACTTTAGATTTCGATGGATTATTTTATAATGGAATGTCATTTTGTAAAATAATTATATTCGGTTTCAAAATAATGTATTAACATTTAAATACCCAAAAAAGTATAAAATGATAATGAAATGATATTTTTGGAACCTTAATTTATTAACCATACTATAATTGTTGTGAAAATGGTAAATCCAGATGAAAATGAGTTGGGTTCAAGAGTCCCATTGTAATAAATCCACATTTTATTGTACTGAACATACGTTTGAGGAATTATAAATATAATATTTAAAAAATTTCCATAAAAGTAAATTATGTCACTTTCATCCTCTATTTAACCATTATAATAATTGGATTATATTTTATAACAAACATTGGTAAACCAGAATTGGTTTTAAATCATGTTTTCATTAAATTTCCCCCTTTATGTTTCACTATTTTCTTTCAATTACATTTATAAATAATTATAATTAAATCCAAAAGTACATAATACATTTAATTTCATATTTATATAATGTAGATAATTACTAGTTTTCATTGATTAGGGTTTTTATATTCATTATCCTGAAAATATCACCGCATGTAATTAACTGGCATTTGAAAGGATATTATCAAAAAAGTGGGAATGAGAATTTAGAAATTAATAAATATATAAAATATGATGCATAAATTAGGATGAAATCAGTAATATATTGTTAAATTTATTCCTAATTAATCTTATAAGGTTTTGTTTTAGAATTTTTTTTGTTAAAATATAGAGAAGATTAATAAAGTATATGAATTAATCAAAACATACTATATCATTAATCTATATTATCATCTACCACACTGAAATCACTTTATATTTGGAATTGGATTACTCTAAGACATCCATAATGATTATAATGGAATTTAGAGGAATTATTTTTTTGTATTGGTGAGGGAATGTAGAGGACGTGTGGTTTTGCTATGGGACGGAGATGGTTTATATACACTTTAGTAGAGTGGTATTTGAAGTATAAAATATTAAATAAAAAATATATCCAATGAAATATTTGTCATAGGGAATTTTTGGGAATATAAATAATATATTAAACAAATAGAATGGTTTTTAGGACATTAAACTCCATTATATTTTTAATATATTGGATTATTAAAATTTAATGTTGAAAGAAGTATAACTAGTTATTTTATGGGAACTGTGTTTAATTTAGGTTTTCAAACTTTTGTTTCAGGAATGGAATTAATGTATATTTCATTTTAATGAATAAATTGTGAAATTAAATATATCATGGACTATATTAATCTTCTAGAAAGTATTTGGTTGTAGTTACATCATATAATATTCTATTTAAGATATTCCATCTTTGTGAGGAACTGTTTATTTTTTATTCACCTAAAAAATTATTTATTTCATATAATTACCCAAAAAAATCACCACTATAAAATTTCAATGTGATTATTAAGATAATGGTATTAATTTTAACAACATAAATTTCAACTAAAATAAAATTTAAATTTTATTACAAAAATAAAAAATTTTATGATATACTTCAAGATAGAGTTTAGTAATAATTTTCATATATTATCATTGAGTTTTTAATTATGTTATATTTTTTTGGAATTTTATTTTTTATATTTACAAAAATTAACCTAATAAATATTAATTATATGAAAAAAATTTAGTTGGAGTAAGAATTATTATTTAACATTCGGGTCACTATTACCATCAGCCAGGTTATCAATCCCAATGGACATGTTACTATTACAATCGTCAAATTTATATTATAATTATCACATTTATACATATATATAAAACATAATTATTTCAAGAAATATTAACTAAAATTCCCAACAATGATATATATTATTAGTTTCAATGATTTTTTATTTCTTTTCTAAAAAAAATTATCTATTGTACAGTGATTTAATTAAGGGAGATGATCCTAGAAGATTATGGAAATCCATATTTTAGGATTTTAATTATATATATTATATTTTTTTCAATAGTAATGTTTTTCATTTTAAATATTTTATTTTACAGAAAATGTATTTATTATTATTAGTGATATAATTTATTCTTTGTTTCTCTATATCTTGTATATGTATAATTTATATAATACAATAAAACAAAAGATTAATCATGATATAAATATTAATAGTATCCACTAAGTCATTATATTCTTCCCCCATTTAGAAATGTTATACCCAGAATTTCTAAGCATATTCATTTTTAATAATAGGGGATGTAATTTCTACCACATTGTTTATACTTGTTCACACATCACCTCTTTACCTATTGTTTCACCACAAATATTTTACTAGTTGAGTTGTATTGTTTAATATAACATTGTATTTATGGTCCATTTTCTTCACAGAATGATCCTTATAAGGGAGTTCATTCTCCTGTTGTTCCAAATCCATATTTATTGCATGTGAGGGATTGAGTATGTAATTCCTCATGAGAGATACATGAAACACTACATTGTCATGAGGAGCACTTGGTAGATAAACTATTTGATAGGCCACTTCGCTTATGAAATCTAGGATCAAATAGGGGATAATATACCTTGGTTTGATCTTTCAATTCATTGAAAACCATGTGATAATCATCGATGGTGATATTCAAAGGAAAAAAAGATTCTCCTGTTACAAAATCCAAGTACCTTTGACGTTTTTCAATATAAACCTTTTGGCTAATTTGAGAAAATATTATATTCAATTGGATGGACAAATCCTTACCCATAATCTATTTCATAATATCTTATGAATGTTGATTTCTTTCCCAAACATCATCCCAACATGTTTTAGTCTTAAATTTCATCGCATATAGAGCTTCATATGAATCCTTTTGAATACATGAGTGGAAGATATAGTTGCATGAGTTTCCAACTAATGGATGTTGTTGATCCCATAATACTTCACATTCCCTTAACTAGTATCTTAGCATTTCCTCTAGTGTATAAAATTCCTTTTCAGATTTTATATCAATTTGGGTTGATGGGAACTACTAAATTTCAATTTTGTATTCAAAACATGCTAAAAGTTTCTATTTTTTTGTTTTTTAGAGGGATTTCGTGGTGTGAAATATTTTTTTTGACATGTTAGCATTTCAATTTTCTTGTCAAACATTAAATTGTTCTCCCATATATAGCTAAATAAGGACCTACATTCCAATGTATATTGGACATCTTGGATTTAAGGTCCAACAACTCTTAGGGAATCTCAATGGTCAAGAGGATACGAGGTGAAGATGATTGCACCCTTTTGGGGGGAATTGCTACATACTATGGGAATCTATTTTATATTTGAGACCTCTTCTTGAATCACTCTGTAATCATGATACAAGACTATTTACAATGACAAAATGACTATGGGTTAATTCCCTTTTATATACAACAGACATATATTCATCAATATGTATCTGATCTTCTCTCTAATTTTTGTGTAGTAGGCATTCACTGATGTGTTGATGTCACATGACCAAGTGCTTCAGGCTACACAACCATGTTTTGAGGTCGTTTATATTCTAATGATAGGAATATTCCATTATGAGACCTCCAATATGTCCTAGTTATTAGATGTCTCAAAACCCACAAAGTTCTATTTTTGTGTGGACTTATGCAGCACAACATCTCTTTTTATCAGGCCTAATGAGGGTCTCATTTCATTCCGCTAATACCACATTAAGCATGATCATTGTGATAAAAAATAGGAAGTACATGAAAAACCTCATGGAATTTAGATGTTTGATCTACATATTGTGGTAGTCATTTGGTTATTTGATATGGAGTTCGAGCCATTAAACTGGCATAATAATTTTCTTTGTTATAGAAAAAATTAGAGTCCTTGTATTTTTATAATGTTGGGGCTTACACAATGTTGATTATGAGATGAATGGTACTTCATATCTGGAAGGTGTATTGTGATCTTGTTGGCATACCCTTGGAGTCCTCGTGTGACCTTGATCGACACAAATGTGGGGTGTCGCAAGAGCCATGGTGGCATGTTCTTGGGGTTGTCACGTGTCTTGGTCGAATTGTTCAGGAGACATGGTGTGACTGGGCCATCCTATCATAAGGATTCGGTGCACCAGATAACCCATTCAGGGGGTACCACAAGAGATGGGTTGTTTTGTCCATCTCTGTCAATGAGACTCAGGTGAATTGAGTAAGAACCATCATACGAGTTATAATATTCCACAATAGGACACCACAAGTATGCGTTGAAAAACATTGAGGGATTTTGGGATCTTTGAGGTGATCATATCAGGTTCTCAACACCTATTAATACATTTATAGAGTGTTCTGTATGTCCCAGATGATAAGAAAATGTGATGTCTTGAGATCTATGTGGCGCGACTTGGCATTGTCTTTTGTCCTCAGATGTCACAAGTGAAACCCATAAGGGTATACACTCATTTCTTCATATTGAGTTTTACTATATGAATCCTAGATTTTTTCATATTATTATGTGATCCTTGGCTTGGTTTTGTGTCATTTTGTATGTGTCTCATGTGGTCAGGAACACATGTGATGTTGTATTCGCATGTGTTGGTAGGAGTCATGTGTGTGATCAATAATTGAACACACGAAGGAAATTAGGATAGGTGCATGGCTACAGTTGTGGCCACCAATGGATTACCTAGAGAAATGTTTATCAATCACATGATCAGATGTTTGTAGAAGAAAGGGATCTGATCCTGGATTTGTGTAGCTTCTAGCGTCTAGTCAATCGACCAACACACCAAGTGACTACCCAACCAGCCCATTTTTCATGTGGTAGTAGGATATTTATGGGCGCAACAATCCCACATACTCACTAGTTTATGTGGGGAATCTAATGTGAGTCTAGGATAGAGTCGATATGTGGTATACTATTACATGGTTTTGAGAGTCTCCCTGGTGGACTACATCTCAGGCACTTCCTAATTTTCAGTGGTTGTAGGCCCATCCATTCTTTTTCATATTATTTCATCTTATTTAAGATGCATACCATGATGGGATTACATTACGTCATGTGTACATGGGCAAGCGTATTCATGAGATCCAAGTACTTATTGAAGGGCTCTCACGAGTCCTTTTATAGACTATCTCATGGTCTCATGGTCTATGATTAGGGTGTGCTGGATGCATTGCATGTCCTTCATCAATCATGAACCCTCTTTGCCTCTATTTTCCATCTCATTCATTTTATGTGACAAAGGTAGAGAGTCATGCATGATTACATATATGGAACTGAGGTTCTTTCCTTTGTTTTTTAGAGATGTTTTTCATGAACAATATGGGTTACTTGATGATGCATGAGTAATTCATGGAATAACCTATCATGTTTATCCTTGGTGTGTTTTTGGGTTTCATAGACAATATCTAGGTCATTCGTGTTGTGAAACTAACATAATAAATGGACCAAGTAGGGTAGGTCAGTAAAGAAAATGGGGTATTGTGGTGTCTCATGGTTTTCTCATGGCTAGCGTCGCATGTCGTTCAGTGACCGTGGAAACCAATCGCCTCCTCTATTTTGATCTCCTTTGTTTTATTTGGCAAGGGCTGGGTGGTATGTGATTTTTCTCAGTTAATATAAATTAGTTTTATTCAATTTTCGTGTGGTTTATAATGTGAAAAATGTGTATATTATGATACTGCACATGTATTTTGTCCAAAACCATTCATTTTTCATTAGAGAATGCAGTATTTTCTGGCAGTCCCCATGTGATGCGACTGATGAGGTGAAGGGTCTCCGCGAGATGCCCCATATAGTTCGGGTTATGCCATGGTCTTCAGGGGAGCACCACTTGTCCTCCATGAATGTATACCCTTCTCACTTCTTCTTCTTTATCCCATTTATTCATTTTTTTAATAGGCTCAAAGGTCTTTTTTGGGGGGTTAGACATCATCTAGGGATATTATTCAACCCTATTATGTTATGTAACATGATGATTAGGACTAATGGTGGTCTCCTCATTTGGATGTCCCCTTCTTATATTTTTAGGTGATTTCATACGGGGTTTTAGGTACTTACCAATGACATAGCCTTCACCCTCGAGGGACATCCATTATAAATTCACCATTCATTTTCTAGTTAGTAGGGTGAGCTTTCTATGGAGGGTTTTCTATGTCATTCCATAGGATAAGAACCATATATGGAGAATTTTTGTTACCTTTAGGTGGTCACACGATCACGATCATTTTTTGGTCTCCGCTAGTTTTTGATTGTCCTATTCTCCCATTATTTCATTGGAATGATAATACCAATGTCCAAGTATTTCTTTCATGGTGATTAATTTGATGGTGCTCATTTGGAGGGAGTCCGGAAATCCCGCACCCCCTTAGGAGCGATATATGAGCATGATATGACATGGTACTGAGGACGACTAGATGCCCTCTACAGTCCTTGTTGGTGTTTTGAACTGGTCCATTCATGTGATTATTGATTCATTTGGTGGACTTTTTTCTTCCAAAACTACCCTCTATATAGGTGTTAGAGGAGGAAATTTCATTCCATTGACTTTATTTTTAATGAGAGAGCTCCTACCACTTCCCTATTACAGGCCATCAATGTGAACCCTGATTGTGAACCCTATCCATGGGCCTCCATCAAGATTTCGGACAAGGATCCCTTCTGGTGTGCGAGACTACTTCCTTCTCTTTCACTCTCCAACCTCATCTTTCGAATACACATTGGCTACTTCTTGGACATGTGCAGCTTTCATGAGGACATTGTGGGTTCAACAAGTTCAACCTCTCGCTCGTTTTATGGCACCTTGTCTAGGTCATATGATTACGATACTTCAAGGAGGTCACGTGTTGTGCTTGGTTCCATGAATATGTTATGCACCATGTGAGTCCTATGGAGGTCGGGTGTTTGGTGTGATCCTCAATGTGGTTCAGGACATGCTTTTTTTATATTATTTTAGATCAGACCTTATATTTGATTAATTCAGGGTCCTTTGCTTAGGAAATTTATTACATTAGTTGAGGGTCTTTTATCATGGAACATTTATTTGATTGGTTTAATTTATTTTATATCATACCATCTATTTCATTAGTTTAGTGTAATTTTTTTGGATTATCAATTTCTTCAGTTTAAGGTGTTTTAGCTCGGACAATATATTGCTTAATATTAGGGTCTTTTACCTCAAACTATCTATTTCGTTACATTTCGGTCTTTTAGTTCTTACTATATATTGCTTTAGTTTTGGGTCTATTAGCATGGACTATCTGTTTCACTAGTTTAGGGTCTCTTAGATCGGACCATATGTTGATTTAGTTTAGGTTCTTTTATTTTGGGCCATCTATTCATTTAGACTATGTTCTTTAGCTCATACCATATATTGCTTTAGTTTATGGTCTTCTATCTCATACAATCTATAACTATTGTTTTGGATATTTTAGCTAATACGATCTATCAGATGCTTTAGTTTAGTGTCTTTTAGATCATTCCATCAATAACACGATTTAGTTTAGGGTCTTTTAGTCGATACCATCAGTCACATGCTTCAATATAGTGAATTTTTTCTCAAACCTTATTTCACAAGCTTTAGTTTAGGGACTATTAGCTTGGACCATCAATCACATGCTTCAGTTTATAGTATTTTATCATAGAAAATTTGTCACATGATTTTATTTCATTTAATTTAGCATGCACCATCAGTTTTATTAGTTTAGGTTATCTTAACTCAGATCCTCTATTACTGGATTTAGTTTATGGTCACTTAGCTCAAACCATCAGTTTCATTAGTTTTTCATCTTTTACCACGGTCCATATGTTACATTAGTTGTAGGACTTTTGCCTTGGAATTTTTTTTTCATTAGTTTACACTTATTTAGCTCAGACCATTTATTGATTTAGTTTTCAGTCTTCTACCTCAGACTATATATTTCATTAGTTTAGGGTCTTTTATATCAGTTTATATGTTGATTTATTTTAGGGTCTTTTATCTCAGACCACCTATTTCATTTGTTTAGTGTCATTTAACATTGACTATCTATTGCATTAGTGAAGGTTATTCAATCTTATACCATTGATTTCTTTATTTTAGGGAATTTTATCTCTGACCATATATATGTTTAGTTTATGATTTTTAGCATAGACCATCGATTTCGTTAGATTATGGACTTTAATCTTAGAACATCAGTTGGTCTATTTTAGGGTCATTTAGTTTAGATAATATAGTTCTTTATTTTATGATCTTTTATCATATACCATCTATTACATTAGATTTGGACCTTTAAACTAAAACCGGCTATTTCATTAGATTAGGGTCTTTTAGATCAAGCCAGTTGTTGCTTTATATTTGGATATTTTAGCTCTGATCATCTATTTCAATAGTATATAGGCTTTTATATCAGACAATATGTTTCTTTAATTTAGGGTCTTCTAGATTGGACCATATGAATCATTAGTTTACGGTCTTTCATCTATGACCATCTCATGATTTAGTTTTTGTATATTTGGCTCAGATAATATGTCTGTTTAGATTATGGTATTTATAGTCGGACCATCTATTTCTTTAGTTTAGGTTCTTTTATCTCAGTCCATATGATTCTTTAGTTTTCGATCTTCTAGCTCTGACAACCCATTTCTTTAATTTATGGTCTTTTATCTCAGAACACCTAATAAGATAGTTTCAGGTCTTTTATCACGGACCATCTATTGCATATAAGTAAAACATGATACAAATGACTCATAGTAATATGGGATGATGAGTTTCTGTGTGATACAGATGCGGATCATGAGGAAAGCAGTTACAAGGTCTTTGGAAGGTTTGTGGGGGAGAACATGATTGAGGGAAAATATCAAGGGATACATGTCACATATGGATAGTTGGAATGTGGGTTGCATAAATCACTAACTAGGATCTCAAACTAAATGATATGGAATGGGGTAGACATATCAGGTATGTCCCTTAAAAACATCAGGGTGTCTGGTTCTACAACAGTGTCCTTGACGATCACATGGATTAAGTGTCCCTTTATATTTGGACAATATATCCCATGACGATGGGTCGGAGCCCTTCTGTGTCAGTAGCATGACTGAGTGGAGATATCTCTTTTACATTCCAGGGTCTATGAGATATTTTTTATGGATAAAACATCTATATGATGAAGGTCAGTATGGAGGGATGGAAATTTATGAATGGTTTTGACACTATAGGGGAACATATCTCTTAATTGAACAGCCAATCCATATGACCTATTGTTTTGAGGCACGATATGTAGGCCAAAAAAAGTTTCAACAATGAAGAGTTGTAATATTTCTTTGAGAATGGGTACAGAACATTGAAATTCAATGTTAAGGATATCCTTTGGATAGTCTGATATAGAGTATATAAATCATAGTCCAATGTGAAGTGGTCCTAAGAATAGTTTGGGACAATCATTATAGGTTAACCTATAACAAATTGGAGTGATGGGTTCTACCTTTATGACATCAGGATCACATGAATCAAAAATCCATTATGTATGGCCATGATGTCTCTAGATGGGAGGTCTAAGCCCTTACATCAATATCATGGCCTAATAGAGAGATCTATTTTCAAATTAAGGGGAAATGAATGATTTGTGATGACCTAATTTTCTTTAAATCCTGAAGATTCGTATATGGAAAATGAATGATCCAAGAGGGGTTCCTAAACATTAAAGTTGTGCCACCACATGTCAAACATATTCTCATGGTTAGAATAAGTGATGAATCATTTCCCTTATTTTTTCACGGACTAGGGGGTAAAATGAGAGTTATAGTAAGTTTACAAGTGATACATACGATACCCTATGACCTTTATTCCTCATTCACTTATTCCATAATTATTGAAAAAAATAAAGATATGATGAAAACAGAGGGCTATTACTTGAATTTTTCTAAGGATTCCCATTATGGGATATCGATTTGACGAGTTTTGGGTCTCTTTTGTTTGCAAGTTATGGTCATTCGGTTTTGTCCGTTATGTGATGGTATTTATGGTCATACATATTTTACCAATATGTGGGAAGTTTAATGTCATGATACTTATACCTAGTATTGGGATGATACACTAGATGCATATTATGATACATAGGGTAAAACATACTCTATCATCCTTATTTGTGGGTGGTGGAAATGTTGTAAATCATGGATCAAGATTATTAGGTCATGACTGATGATATGTGATATTTATACATAGTTTTGTTTTGATACAATGTGTCATGTGGTCTATTTCAATGATCCCAGGCCTCATGAAAATTGGAATGTCTATATTCAGAGTGAGGTGTTTGGGTGACGGTTATAGTCGCATATGAAGGAGTCATTAGAATGCATTCATATTCTAGAAAATGATTTTTAGAGATATATATCCTTTACAAGGATCATGGAAGGATCACAAGGGCCTTGGAAACTCTTGACGTGAATAGTGGGACATGATTTGAGGGGCCTAAAAAGATGACAGAGGAACTTTTTTCATTGGTTTGCATCATAAGTCTCTTAATGGTTGTTGATAAAAGAGGTATATGGATGTTGAACATAATATTTTATTATCATGTAGTGGGATGTTCTTTGATGGAGTCTAAAATCATATGGTGCGAACATATGTGGATTAACATAAGGCGGAAAGGACAAGGGAAAACCGATGTAAAAAAATAGTTATGTTTGAATTTTGTGATGTATTAGGCTTGAACATATGGGGATTCCTACATACCCTATCTGGTTGGGAATCATTGTCCACATATTTCTCGAAGAGACATCCAGTTTTACATCATGAGGCGAAGAGGTATGTAGAACCATCAAAAATTACGGCTGAAGATATCCACACCATGCCATGAATATCTGAATCAGCTTAGGCCAAGAAGACAAAAAGAGGGCCATTTTTTTGGTACTCGAGTATGTACTCGTAGACTAAATTATTAGGAATTATTATGTATACTATGGTGGAACGAATCTATTCCAACATAGTTCTAGAATTTTTCATTCAATTTATCATCATTTGGAAATGAATAATGGTAGAAACATTGTTTATTGTCTCGTGAATAGGACAAAAAGGGTAGATATTGTCCCATTAGGGATATATGTGACATGGTAAAAAACCCCGACATGAATTATGTTCATTGACGTTCTCGTCACACCATGAACTCATAGTACGGGACATTGTGAAAGGGTCTAATAATGGTCAAATGGGAATAGGGTTTGACACAATGAAAAATTCATAGGAATACCTACGTATCCCGTAAGGATGTGAAACAAGACACAAATAGTTCATGATATTCCATGATGTTTAATGTCATGTGGGGAGGACGAAGGTCACCAAACATGAATGAAATATTACCCTATGTCTAGGACCATAATCAAGGTATCGGGTGTCACTAACTGTCTCATTAGGAATGTGAATAAAGACTCATGTAGTTATTGAATTGTTGGGGCAGTAGAAACTGACACTAGTGATGGTGTTCCTCTCTGATAAGGCTAACATGATCATATAATTTTATCTCTTTTATGGGACATCAAAGAAGAAATTTAACATCCTAAGGAATAGAATCATGTAATCTATTTCATCTCCATATATTTAATATTATAATGGGTTCATAGCATCCCATCACCTCCTACTTTTTGTTTGTAACCCCTATTCAGATTTCTTAATCCAACATGGGATGATGCTCGATGAATGAAAAAATAAATGAAACGTACCCCTCCCACTATTCATATTCATAGAGGATAGGATGGTAGTACATTATGATATGTGTTTTTTAGGTAAAGTCATACGATCGGGGCTTCCCTATGTATCTCATTGAGAATGAGAATCACCTCACACATAGTTCTTCTGAGACCGTGGAATTTAACATCATGGGGTGAGGACTTTTCTACACAGTTTATTGTCATGAGAGAGACATTCCATGATGTTTAACATCGTACAATAATTAAAATAATTGGACATAAACAAATTTTGATGCCCTATTTCCAAATATTAGGAAATGTTTTTATTGGGAAATCCCAAATTGTTTGGTGGTGTGACACGCACCCCATTAATAGTGACAAATAAATGGGATTCATTTTGATATACCATATGATTGGCATAGGGTCCCTCCAACTTGGGTTTCAACATTGGGTGATTATTCCCTACCATATTAGTTGTAATGAGAGCATGAAAAATTTATCCTTAATGTAACGTATGGTGGAAAACCATTCTATTAAATGATTGTGCTATACGGTTTGGCTGGACTTATAGGTTTTGCAGTGTGCACAACCTCTTATCATCTATTTGATCCAACTCATCCATTCATTTATGATATTGTTAATCGTATGAGAGTTTATCGAAAATGTATATTCATAGAGAGGGTAATTTAAATAGTATGGGTAACACCGCCTCAATACCATTCACCAATGAGTATGGAATTTCATATGTAGCAGTACACGTTGTGGTACAGTTGTCCCATAATGCAACGAGGAGTCTGTCTATCCTTGACATAATCTCAACATTAACAATCTTCTTGATTATATTTGATAGAGTCTTATTCCAATCATCTATTCATACATATTCTTCTACATGATATAATGATCTGTGATTGGATTTGATTTTATACACTGTCTATATCTTCTTCAACTTTGCATAAAATAAATTGGTTCCAACATCTGTCAATATCATGTGAGGGACTCCTAACCTATTGATGATGTGGTACAGTTTGAAGCTGATTATATTCTTCATCCTGACATCCTTATGTGGTATCATCTCCTCCCATTTGGAAAATATGTCGATAGAAGTATGGATGTAGTTGAACATCTGTGTTCTAATCTGGGGATATTGTCCCCCAACATCCATCCCCAAATATCGAATGGGTAAGACTATTTAACTATGTGAAGTAATTCTGGGGGATAATGGTTGAATATTTCATGAATCTAAAAAGCATGAAATTTTCATGTGAATTAAATTCATTCTTTTATAAAGGTATTCCAGTAAAACAGAAACATTCTGATCTGGTGGGGAAGCTTGTTTCTATAGTGGGGGGAACCATAGGATCCTGTGTGGAATTCTTCCATGTATAAAAAAATTTATCATTCCTCTATAAATCTTTGGAAATTTCCATTGTACCAATTCTATGATATTGTTTTTGATTATTTGTACCATACAAAAAGGTAATATTTTCTACTAGGTTCCAAATCTATTCCATTAATGCACAATCCGTTAGGAGTATCCCATCGTGAATATTGATAATTATGGTCTTCATCCATCCAGAGGTGGGAATTGGTTGGTTTCACTATATGGGGTTGCTAATATTTATCATTTCATTCAAATCATACATGATGATCGATGATACCATTCATTGATGTGTTATGTGTTATGTTGCATCCTCATGATTAGGGTCTTCAAAGATAGTGGTTGCATTACCAGTGCGTCGACATGAGCATTCACTGTTTGAGGGATATAATGCCACATGGTTTCAAATGGTAAATATTCCATTCGTCTCCTAAAATATCCACTGAGAGGGGTTAGTTCATTATAATTTTATGTCATATTCACCATTGATCAAATTTATCAAAAGCTCTAAATCCCCTACGATGCTCTAGTAGACTATGTGAAAATGTTACCCTAGTTCCAACCCAACATGGAGGGCTTGGTACTAAGCATTGTTGTTTCATCACCCTTCATATAGTGATAAAGAATTAGGAATATGTTTTTTATCTAGGGAGACAAATATGACCCATATGTCACCCCAGATTAGATTTGTGTTCTCCATTATTATACTTATAGACACTATGTGGCGCTATGAAAATAAATCTCTCGTGTCTAGGGAGAGTACTGGGCATACAAACCCTCTTCATTAATGAGTTTGGTGTCCAACTGTTAATTTTATGGTGTGGGAAGGTGCACTAGGAATTCTACTCGAGCTTTTCATTTTACTGACTTATGGGATAAAAATCAGATTTCGTATTGATACAGGATGACCACCCATGTAGTCAAATGACCAATCAACATAGAACAGACAAGGATGTACATGAGCTAGTCGATATGAGATTCAAGGTGGACATCATTGTGTTGGATGTAATGCCTCAGCATCATGCACCGCAATGATGAGCACAAGGTAGTTTGTTTAAATATCATAATATCTGCTCTTAGTACACATCATACTCAAGGAGAGGTAGTAGATATTATTCTCACTCCAAACATCAAGATTTTGAGTGAGGATAGAGACCTATGAGAAATCTATAGCAGTCACATATAAGATGTGTTGCCTCCCCTCCTATGAAGTAAATGGCTTCAAACCATGTAGTTGTGTCAATCAAGATTTAGATGATTGAAAATTGAAAATTTCACTTCGGGAAATACCAATTAATGTATCTGAAATAAATGTAGACCTTGATCTCCCCATTCTTGTTATTCAAGGGGATGATGTTGGAAAGTCATTTGGGTATTTCGACTCTCATCTGATGTTGGATTGGATCAACATGTCAACCTATGCCTCTACCTTTCTGGAATGGGAGAGGTTTATTCTTATGGATTACATCATGAGGCATTCATGATCTTTAGGTAGTCTGAATAGTCCATAGATATATTTAGATTAAATCCTAGAATTTCTCTATTGTTCTCTTAAAACACATATTGGAGCTACATCAAGAATACAATGTATTTCTGCTTCTCCTATAAAGGCATAACGATGTTAATCAATGTTGGAAATCTATCTTATTTTGCCCCTAGGTTTATCTGTAAGAGATCATCTATGGTAATGGAAACACCTTCCTCAAAAGTTGGATGGGAATTTATGTGAACATCCTCGTCCATTTGTATTCCTAATTCCATTGGGACAACTCTAGGCGAGGATGAAAATTTAGGGGACACTCCGTCACTGTCAGGGTTTGGGAGATTATGCAGAGAAATTTCCTTAACTCCCATCATCTGAGTTTTGCCAGAGAAATGATGACGGTGAATATTATTAAGGATAGAAGATGGTTTGTCCACAAGGACTTGCCTATCAATTTCAAAGATGTTGATGGGGAGCATATATTTCTCATCAAGCATGATCCATGGATTTACAGGGATAGTCTCCATGCCATTGGGGGTGGCAACCTGTATAACATCATTTGATATTGTATATTTTACACCCTTCATATAGAAGTCTTCTTCAGAATATATGGTTCCACATGATTCGAAGGGGTAATTATCACCATGGATTATGATTAGTATTCAATTGATGGGGAACGTAAAACATTGATGTGAGGATTGTGGGACCTCTGAGTGGTTATGGATCCAGGGCCTTCCCTGAAAGACATTGTATGGTGTTCCCTTTTCATAATTATGAAATTGATATCATATATGATCTCCAAAAAAAATTTCTCTTACTTAATCATTCTGAGGGGATATTTATCATTATTATCATACCTCTTGATAGTCATCTTTGTAAAGGATAAGTCCTATTATCTACACCCCATACCTCATAGGTTCCTAGATAGGAAATAATTTACCCCAAATCCATTATCTATCAACACCCTTCAGATGCTAACATTATTGAGCATGCCTAAGACAGATAGTGGTTTGAGGTGTCTCTGGATGTCCTCTTCCTAATTTGGCCAGTGAATGAAATGGAACCCTGGCATCCTTCTGAAATTGTTTTCGCTCGATAGATCTTTGTTTCAATGACTTATATATCAAATTATCACAGGAATCTGAGGGATTCAATAAGTTCCTCTCATTTTAATTGCAATGAAGAAGCATATAAAATATTTAGAACTTGGATGGGACCAAAACATTCAATTTCAGGACATCATACTTCAACGCTAAAGGGAACCACATCTTGATTTGGGGATGCTCGTAAGAATGTGGGTGACTACAGGAGTGGCTAAGGTCAATGGACTTGGGGCATGTGAAAATGTCGAAGTACTATCTGCCATAAGTGGCATAGGCTACATTGGCCTTTCGAGTTTCTTGGGTTGATCAAGATGAACAACAACTATATAGTCATGTAGGATAATCGAGTGCAAGCATCTACTCGAGGGCTCTAAGGAACATCCCTTCCTCCATCGAGCATGCTTGAGATCTTACCCATTATTCAAGATGAATATGATTCCACTTTGTGTAAATGACTAGGATACTAACTATGGACATATCTTTATTGTCCCCTCTATCCTCATCTTTAGCGCATGTGGCCCCATGTTCATCGATCAGATGAGGCCAAACCATATTCAAAGGTGTCCTCATTATTAGAGAAGGGGTTTTTCAATTCTATCATGTTCACAAAACTGAATATGAGTTTATTTCCTGCTGATGGTTATGTTTAGTGGAGTGGGGCACATGTTTTAGATGTTATAGGGAAGAAATATATGTGAGTTAGAACCTACATTGGAGAGGAGTATTAATGTTCCACCATTTATTTATCCTGCTTTTTTGGTCATTCCCACCCATGTGAACTACAACATTGTTATGTATTTTGGGTTGTGGAGATATTATTAGATTGAGCAACAACTCTATGAGGGATCCATGGGATCTATCAAATATTTTACAATTCATCCATTTTGTGAACATCCATGCTTGAATGGTAGGAACTTTCTTTAATCCATCATATTATTATGACCATGACATTATTATGAAAGCTGCTTTTTATATATAATCATCTAATTTCACTTGTCTAGAAACAATAATACCATGAAAGATGTCCATAATGATTAAATATTTTTGGATATTATGACACATTGTTTTATGAAAATTGTAGTAATCAGGATGGTCGATGAGATTAACTTCATCAATTTTCTTGGTCTGCAGAAGTCAGAGTAGGTTGTTGTCTATGGATATCAATATGTAGCCCATGAATTTCTCATTTTGGAAGGACTGCACATTATTTATAAAATCAAGGAATCCTTAGTTGGACGGGTTTATTTTTGCATCTTATTATGGGAGATTCTATGGTTTTCCCCAGTGAGTAATTGCTGTTAGGCTATTCAGAGCATGTATGAGTACTTCAACCATTTAGGCATGATTGTGATAGCTACACTGTCTCTTTTCCTAATTGTTTCCCTTCACTATAAGAATGTGTTGGGACATGGACCAGGTTCATTGGATAGCTTCTTCAAAATTATATGACGTTTCAGTGAATTATCGAAATGCACGTAAATATTTTGGGGGGATTAGAGGTGTTTGTAACTCATCAATGATATTTTCATCTAACTTTTCAAGTAATTTTCCCTATTAGGGAGAGTACCTGGTGAATAGGTAGGGCCCTTAAACATTTCATTGATGTCAGACAACCTATCATTCTCATTCATCATATTGTTTGACAATTCATTAATCTAAGTCTTTTTCATTGTTGAACTCAATTGGTAAAGTAACTAACAACATTGTTCTTCCCATCCTGTGGTAGACCATTTAGGTTAACTACTACACATGATGAAGGTTGAACCTATCCCGGTCTATACGAAACACCTCAGTTTTTTTGCCTCCTACTAATATTGGGGGTCCTTCATCTTCCCACATCGAGATACAAATTGTTTGACATGCCGCTCAGGATCCCCTTCACATTTGAATGTGGGGAAGGAAGGAATTCCAAAATTGGGATAAGGTATTGTATCACCTACCCAGGTGGAGTATGGATTCTTATTAGGTAGAACATCCATGTGTCACCCTTCAATGTATTTCATTCATTTAAATAGGGATTCAATTGTAGTGTGCAGCTCTAGGGTATCTACCATATGAGACTCTTCACATCCATAAAGAGTGGGTGGATTCTGATGAGGTTGTCCCACATTAATATCTTGTTGATCCTCTAACATTTAAATCACTAAGGAGTTACCATAGTGATTAAGTGGTTGTCTCTGAAATAGAAGGATGTCCTGATCCATTCTAGCTTCCTCGTTTATGTTGATGGGTTATCTCGACCCAAATCGAATCTGATAAACACATGCTTCTCAGGTTGGTGGATCATCCATATGAGGGGGGATATCCTCTAATGGGTCGAGATGATACCTAGTGGGAGTATTTCCCCTGATTAGATCCTCATTGAGAAGTTGGAGAGATCATACCCCACACTCATATTGTGAAACGTTCTCTTAAAATGATATTATTTTTTTCCAATTTATTTTTTTAAAATACTATGTGACTATTTTAAAATAAATACACTAAATAACTCTCATTATATGTTGAGTGATACATTTTATGTAAAATAATTTGTAATATAAGAGTTTAACTATTTGTGTAATTTTAATTATTATTATTATATTTCTCTATAAAATGGTATAGAAAATTATAGAACCCTATAGAAAATGTATTAAATGATTATATCATTAAAATATAAAATAAATATTTTCAAATTGATAGAAATTAATACTTTTGTAAATATAAATATGAAAACAAATATTGGTGTTAACGTAGTTTTTCTAAAACATCATAAAAGTCAATAATTATTGTCCTTGAGATAAAATTTTAAAAAGGAGAAGTACATGTTATAATAAAATTATAAATATGATTACTAATCAATTATAATGATTTAGTTTCATGGATTTTAAAACAATAGTGATCGATAATTATATAAATGCTCACCAAGTTATTGAAGAATGTAAGAAAGGTAAATATTATTATCTTAGAAATGATATAATGATATAAATAGAAATAATTTTTTTGTGAATAAAATAATATTCTAATAATTAATAAATAAAAAATATTTATTATTATTATTTTCATTAATATAAATAATAATAATATTATCCATGTTTCTTACATAGTGTCGACCTAGAGAGTTTCCATATAGAAGAAAACAAAAAAATTCGTATTCTGCATAGGAGGATGCAACGCGGCTGGCGTGTCCACATAACAAACATGGATTGAAAAACCAAAATTTAAGAATTAATAATCTGGGATTAATCATTAATTAACAATCTTTAAACATGAACATAATCAAGCTCTATGTTCACAGGCCACCTTCCACGGGCCATTCTGTTTGACGAACACTGATTAATGGGCCAACACCTCACTGATGGTTCGCGTACCATGGAGATACACGTTGAAATGAATCTGTGTACAATAGTTGTAGTTGTGGTTGCTTCTTAACATCATGCATTACATGGAATGTTCCTTCCATTTAATATTTCCAGAAATAGTACATAGAGCCTTATTTTAACATATTTCATGTTTTTATCCATTTTTCTATATATCCTACAATTTGTATTGTACTCACTTTTTATCTGCTCTTGGACATTCTTATGTAGGATACAATGGATACTATACAAGATATGATAAAATCAAAAATTACAAGTGAGAGCATGTTGGGGAATCTTTAGGATTATCTTCGAGCCCACATCATTCCCTATGACATCTTTTTAATGTATTTCAGGATGTCAGAGCTCATAGCATTTCTGTTATCTTTGCAGTTTCTATTTTATGGATTTAGTCTCCACGACGACGTTCCTCTACCGTTGGATGACCCCGATACCCATTTCATCCATTTAGATTCAACACAAGGACATTATATCAGCAACATTTCCTCGGTAATAGAATTCATCACCTCTCTAATTGAAGAGAACATTTTCATACTATGAGGCTCAACATGGACATTAGGGAAACTGTGGGTGTCGTAATGGTGTCCCAAGAAGTACCGCATGAGAGTACCCATATATTATCCACATATCCATTTAATATACATACGGAAGGTGGAGAATCATGTGGGATCTCTGAGCCAGGGAATGTTTCTTCGTTTAGTGGGCCAGAGTGTTTTTGTTATATCAAACATGTTTCAAGTACCCCGACCAGTTGGAGATGATGGGGTTGTATCAAGCGTCCTAGGTTTCTCAGTTTTCAGTATTTTCCATAGGTGAAATCCTTAATAAGTTTCTATTCCTCAAGTGATCATGCACCAACACCATTCACTTATTTCATGGGGAGGTGGTTATCAACTAATGGGATATCCCCGAACTCGGAGGGCTCACTATCCTTGAATAGATGTACGGAGAGTTTCTCATAGTAGCTACTACATGGAATGAAACTAACCATGTTTCCACATTGAAAATGAGTTTATTGGTAATGGTATTGGTATTACAAGACCATCCTCTCTATTCATTCATTCTCTTCCTATTCGAGGAGTTGATAGGGTCACTCTTCCTGGGAAATAGACACAAGTCGATGGATCACCACAACAGAATTCATCAATCTCATCAGTCTCGTTAGACTCCAAGGTCATAGTGTGTTACCACAGAAGAGGGAAAATACACCACATAGGTATATGAGCTTCAATAAGACGTATCCAATGCACTTAGACTAGCAGGTTTCCTTTCCATGATTTTGAGTAGATGACATTTCCCACCCCATGATTTATATACTGGATTTCACGTATGTACATTGATGATGGTGGTCATACTGGTAGAGGGTAGACCAATTATTTTGGCATGTCCTACAATTTCTGGGTAAATGAATTATTGTGAAAAATATAAGATGGTTTCCCCAAACACCATCTCGGTGGACCATTTCAATATCTGTACCAGTGGATGGCAGAACACTTCCCTTGTTATGAATTTTGGCATACTTCAAAGGTTCTTCATTTTTCACTTTCAACCCAACCTTCACTAAATTTTCGATGTTCGTCCTAAAAATCTAAGATTTATTGATGTGTTTGGGATATTTATTAACACTTCTCATTTTCCATTTACACTACACCATGCCCCTCATGGGGCATTGAGAGGTGACATTGGTGGTTCAATGGTCCTTGTGGGATTTGCATCATTTTGAATTTATTCTGATGTCAGGATCCACAGTGGGTGAATGACCTTAGTATTGTCAAATCAAAACATTAGGGACATTCATATCAACATTGTGTAGGCAATTTTTCATGCATAGTTTCCACTTGTAAGAGGGAGAGATAGTGGGTTGTCAATTTAGTTAGAATTCATTCTTAGGTCAGGCGATTTCACAAAGAAGAAGGTATATAAGTCATTATCCTAGAGATTTCAAAATCCAGGAGTTAGATAGAACATGATTTTAATTTGAGAATAAGGAAGCTGGAAAGGACTCTCCTTGGGATGAATTTGACTTTGATTTCAGTCTTTTTTGTGGGAATCATATGCAGAGCTACCGGTGCATGATGTTCATAGTCAAACAATGTTGTTCTTTGGACTCTAGCCATCCATCTCCAATATAAATGGTAGTTATGGAGATTGGGAAAATTAGGAATATGGTATGTGACCTTATTAAGGGGTTCTCATGAGCAAGAAAAGGGGAATTTTAGCTAAACATATCCCAGAAGTGAGTTGAGGCACTCTTATTTTGTATGTTGTTCAACTTCACACATATTGATAGGGTATCATTAGAAACCTCATAAGGGCCATAGATGAATTGAGCTAGCACATTCTGATTTTTCTAGGATGTGTGTAGAGAGGAAAATTTAAACCATTGCATTGATGTCCCTTGAATTTGGAAGGATGGAATTAATCATAGAATCCATTGGGCGTACTGAGATAAGAGAAGAATCTATTAGGGTTGAATTTACCTTTGATTGACTTCCATTTTGTGGGCATCATATGCAGTGCCATCAGGGCAAGATGAGTATAATTAAACATAGGAGTCCTTAAGACATTGTTCATTCATATGATATGGCATTAAATGATCATGGGGATTCATGTTTTCTCAAAACATGGAGGTTAAGGTATGATAAGAGTTTTTCCACACATATTAGAGACATTTGGGATATGATATACTAATGGAATTAGGTATCCCTTATGTGGATCTTACTCACACACAGGGTGAGGCATTCCATCCATCTATGGGGTACATGGTCATTTAACGTCACATGCCCAGAAAGGGGGGTTCCTCTCGGGGACGGGGAATTGTACCATCCCTTTTTGGGTCATGATTGTAGGACCAAATTCGTGGACATTTTTTCTATAATGTCACAGTGGATATATCACTAATATCTGTAATCTCATTTGAGGTATGCATTATGTGAGAAACAATGGATTACGGGGATTCTAGGTCATTTCCCTTGAATATAAAAATCAATATCAGTGTGAACATATGGCTTAATAAAAATTTATGCAGTTTGACATCATACAAAAAAAGACAATTTGGGCCTTGTAGATTAACGTCATGCAGTGAGGACATGATGCTGTGAAGTTTAGAGTCATTTATTGAGGACTATTATGTAGTTATTATGATTATTTATAGTTTTATGTAAATCACAAAGAACATACTCTATCTTTCCCTAGATGTGAGTGTTGATAAATGGTGTAAACCATAGTCTTTTGGAAACATGAATCATGAAGGGTGACATAGGGATTAGAAGATACATATCTTACAATGATTGGAGAGGACTCTCCTGTGGATGAATTTTCCTTTGATTGAATCCCATTTTTCTAACAACGTATTTAGATCCACCAGGGCATGATGTTTATATTCAATCAAAGGTGTCTGTAGGACACTGAGATTCCAGCGTAGATGGCCTTGAAGGATTATGGGGATCAATGTATTCCTAGGGAATGTAGTTTGACAGACATGGAAAATTTTCATTGGAAAGTAAAAAATAATTTTTCAGTTTATTTTCATGATATTATGACCATTCATGGACTCCCTATACAATTATAACCTACACATGGGGAAATGGGAATTTGTTTATCCTGGTTGTGTGGGGAAGCTAAATCTGGGCATCACTACATATCCAGCCAAGTTTGGAATCGTGCCTCACATAGTTCTAAATGTTCCCTACATATGTTCTCTTGATGTGTAAGAACAAGTAATGTAATTTGTTTATGGTGGGGTCTAGCCTGTGATTCCATATTCGAGCATCACGAAGTATCTTGTGAGGGTAGAAATCAATCTGTCTGTATTTTTAAGATTCACTGTATTGATATGTCTTAGTCCATATGTATGGAAATTTGAGGGAATTTTTGGATGCTGATGTTTGGGCTGGGATACCAAATCCATGAATCACTCCGTATCTTGTGAGGTAAGAAATTAATCCATACATAGTTCTAAATGTTTTTTATACTGATCTATCTCATTAAATATACATGGACATTTTCATTCTATCCATCATGATTTTCAGGTGTACCATGTTTCTCTATATTTTAAATTCGTAAGATAATCCTTAACACATATCCTAAGCTCATGTGAGTTATACACGATGTGAGAAACAAGGTGTGATAAGGGTTTCCCATACAAATATAGGTAGATATGCGGAATGATAGAGGCTTTTATAGTGGGGGTTTGGGCATGATTGAGGATTGAGGCATCACTATGTATCCTATGAGGGTAAGAAACAATCTAAATGTATTTTTGTGAGAGATCATTCAATTTATTTTCATGTGATTAGGAAACTTTGTGTCGTGTAGTTTAATGTCTCATACATAGGTCATGGATCATAGTATAATTTCATGTTTTAGTGACTATTTCCTTATAGTTTAATGACATGTGGAAAGGAATATGGCTTGTAGATTAATAGAATAGTGTTTGGACTATGGCATGTTGTATTATAAGTCATATTTTAGGTTCATAGATCATGGACCATGAAATCATGGATCAATGTCATCTTTCATAGACAAATACCCTAGAGTTTAACATCATGTGATCCTAAAAATGACTCATAGTTTATGTTCATAGAGGTTAGATATTGGAATCATGGTTATGTCATGTTGCTTGGATTAATACCCTACAATTTAACATCAGGTGGCTAGGAAAATGACTCACAGGTTAAGTTTATAGAGCTTGGACCCTGATATAGGGGTTTCATAGTATTATTACACAAATTTTATGGTTATAGAGTTATTACCAAGACACTAGGGGTTTGAAACGAAAAATAATTCTTCATGAACTTTTCATTTGTAGGAGCTGTGATGAGTTGTCCATCCATTTATATCAGGGAATATTCTTCTTTGGAACAGATACTATGTTTAAATTATGGTCCTTCCCACATTTCTTAAGGATATGGGGGATTCTTTCTACGTATCATCAAGGTTCTGAGGAAAAACACCATTTTCCATTCAAGGAATGATTGATTTCCGACCTTTTTGTTGAAGGATCATGAAATCCAATTTTGGTAGATTTCCAAATGGTAAATAGTGTGCAACCTCTTCATCTTTTTACTCCAACTCATCAAACAATTTCTATGAATGCTCTTCTGTGGATAGATGAACTCAAAATCAGAGAATAATTTATGGAACTAGGATTTCTATAGTAAAAACCACCTCTACCCCGTATACTAGTGAGTATGGGGTTGCATGGGTGGTGGTGTAGGTCGTGGTCTGGTAATCCCACAAATCATGAAAGAGCTTGTCTGGACAGGATTTCTTATCTAATCAACCATCTTTTCTATTATGTTAGGTAATGTCTTGTTGAAATAAACTAACTACCCCTTGGTAGTCATGTGGTAATGGGATGGCCAGTTTGTTTTTATTCCAAACTCTTTGTATAACTTGTCCAACTCCGCAGAGTAGAATTTGGTGCCATTTTCTCTCAGCGTTGTATGAAGGACACCATATACAGTAATGATGTCAGTCTTTACTAATATAATGATGTGTTTCAAAATGAAATCTTTAAATGGTATGGCATCGGCCCATTTGGAAAAGAATTTGGTGGTTGTGAGTATAAACTGGAATTGTACAGCTGTGGCAGGATGATGCGGTCCCAAAACATCCATCCCCAAGGTGGTGAATGGCCTGGAGTACATATCTATATAAAGTAACTCTAGGGGTATATGTATGTAATTGGATTGAAATTGGCATGAATGGAACTTCTTGGTAAATATGGCATAATCTTGTATAACAGTGGGTTAGTGATACCCAATCCTCAGATCTGGTGAGAGAGCTTAGTTTCTTATTAGTGCGCTCCACAAGCTCTGACATGCACTTCGTTCCTGACAGTGGTAGTCTCTTCTACTTCAATGGAACTGAGAAGCACTCTATTGAGTCCTCGTTAATAGAGATCCATTTCGTGTTTTACCCCAAAATAAATGAAAAAATTAATTACCCATCTTCGGACATTCTCACATCCATCTCTATCTAGCGGGAGTTCCCTTTCCGAAGATATTTTCAATGGGCATCATCCAGCCAATGGTGTGGCCATAAGGCAAATAAACATTGGTAATTTCATTGATTTCATCCTTATTTCTCTAGATAAATGGCATGACCATCCATCGGTGGGAAATTATAATTAATGGTTCCTCCTAGACTGGAGCATCCAAGGTCGTGGATACATTTTCCAATGAATCCTATTGGGAATTTGGAGATAGGGGGACATAAGTCAACTTTGGTTTTGATGGGAATTCATCCATCAATTCTCGAATATGGTTCATCAAGCTGAATAAGAATACATTCTTAATGGTGTAGTCCCCACTGACTTATTCGATGACTAGCTCAGAATCACCATTTACTTTTAGTTGTTTGAAACTCACATGAAGTGCCACTTTTAGGCCTGCAATGAGGGCCCGATATTCCGCTTAATTATTTTTACACCCTTCTAAAAGAAGGAATGTGTATGTAAAGGTGTAATTTATAAGGTATGTTAGTATAATTCTCAGCCCACATTGTTGAGATTGAGATCCTCCATCCTTTTCCCCGTCGGCATTCTAGAAACACTATTGAAATACAATTTCCATGTCTCGGGGTCCTCTAAGATAGAAAACAATTATTCATCCAGATTTTCATAATTTAATGGTGTTTTTTCTTCCAAGGGGTGCTCGACCGGGATGTTTTCTAACATATAACCTTTGATGGACTTCTAAAAAATGTATCGTATGTAGAACTGTTGTTAAATGAACTCCCATCATGATAGGCGTCAATTCATCTTGGGACATTTGAGGATATATTTCTACGGGCTGTATTGGGAGACCAAGAAGAACTCCTGGTGCTATAGGTAATGCCTATTTACTTGAACCAGGAAGATTAGGGCTGGGAAGTTATTTTCAATTTTTGAATAGAGTTTTTAGAATAAATCATTGTTCGAATAAGGTAATATAGGATGTTTTCAATGTCATCATTATTCTTATTTGCCAGGAAGGCACCTAATGATAATTTTAGGATGGTTATGGAAAAAATGATCACTCTATACTCAACTGGTGGAATCATCACTGGATATCATAGGAGATATATTTTATGATTTTTGAACGCTTATTGGCAATCATTATCCCACTCATATGTATCTCCTTTCTTCATAATCATAGTGAATGGTATGAATTTACCTTCTAGGTAATCCATGAATCATTAAATGTAGTTTCGGTTCCCCTAGATTCCTCTCAACATGGTGATTTTTCTAGGTGGGGACATGCCAGGATTGGATTTTTTTCTTCTCATGGTCGATTTCGATACCATATTGGAGTATGGAAAAGCCGAGGAATTTTGCAATTATAATTCCAAAGGTGCACCATACGGGTTTCATATATATTTTTTGTTGTTTCAATTATCATAATATATTTTTATTTTCGGCAAGATGGTATGATCTATGTTGTGATTCATCCACCATATCATCCACCAAAAACTAGAAGAATTTTATGAAAATATATTAATGATGTGATGCCTGGAATGCTAATTTGTGGAACCGACATCTATTAGATGAAAGGGCATAACATTATAACTGAACACTCCCTGAGGGCCCCTACAATAGTACAAGCTTCAAATCCTCGAGCCATTCAAATCTTGTTCTATCCTGAATAGTCCTCCATGAAAAAGTGGGCTTCATATCTGATTATTACATCAATCAGAAATTCTGTGATCCGGACCGCAAAAACATCAGTTGGGTTGTGTTAATTAACTTCCCTAGAAATTGATGATTATATTCTATCCATTTTTCTATTTTATATGGACTATTTTTTTCAACCTAATTTTATATTAGACCTCCTGTATGATGATTTCTTTGATCATATTTTCAACTACGACCTCTTTTTTGGTAGCATGCATTGAGTGGGTCCTTGTGGCTACCTTATTATTTCCACAGTGATCTTTTGGTAAGCTCGGATGATGAGTGTTGACCTCTAGATTGAGGCCTATAATTTTTGGTTAAGCCTAGGAAAATACATCTTGATTATTTTTTTAGAAGGAGGTATATACCTCTTTCTCCCCAACAAGAATATCCAAACTGATCAGAATGGATTGTTGTACATTTTCGTGCCCTGATTTATCTCTTCATTATAATCAATTTTGGTGGGCTCACCCTCTTCTAATGCTGGAAGGGAATCATTATGTTACTATTCCACTTCTTCTTCTACATTTTCATCTTTATCATCATCATTTTAATCTTACGAAGAGAATAATTTTTAGCTGAAATCTCCAATGTTGGGTGATAAATCATCTTTCACCTTAGTCAGCAAGGCTTGGGTAGTTTTGAGTCCTGAGGATGGGCCAAGAGCTTATTTTTCAGGGCTTTTCCTAACATCATTTGAGTCAGCCTGCTTATATGTGTCCTTGGACATGGAATCCATAACAGAGACCGCATAGATAATTGAGCATACATCTATTAATGTATTTGGCCATTCACCTTGGTTGATGGGTAGTATATACCCTTCCCCAAGATGCTGGAAGGGATAGGTTGAATCTATTCCCAATCAGTTTGGGGAAGTAACCCAATGTCGTCGGTCGATGGATGTTTTCCTTCCGACACAATGAACCCTGCATCAATATAATTTTTCTCACATGAATCAAAGGGAGATTTATCATTGTACAGTGTCCCATTTTTTCCATTACTATAATATTTGAGGCACATACGGTATGATGATAGAATTTCAGCATGATGATACAACCAAAGCCTCCCTAAAAGGACATTGAAGGTTGTACTTTTCCATACTATAGGGAACTCGAAATCTGACATTAGGTATGTCAACCTATTTTTAATCTTGATTCGTCCCAATGGTTGCTACTCTCATTTTTCGTATTCTAGCATAGTTTTACTATAGGGTGATAAGCTGTATTCATTATAACCCAGTTGACGATGTGTCTGCAGTAGGCAAGGGTTTACTCCAGAGCTGTTGTCAGTTAAGATCCTCCAGAAATCAATTTCATTTACCTTTCCATAAAATCATATAGGTTTTCAGTTCACTTTCATGCAGTTTTCTTCGTCGCAATATGTGAAGGAGATGACAGTGGGAAATTTCTCGGGACTGGAATTCGTCTGATAGACTTTGGCAACAACTACATCGATCTCAAGTTCTTGTGGGCGTAGTAAGGTTTTGATTAGTTCCACCAAAAGATATGTGGACAAACATAACACATCTAGGATTGACAATATTACTAGTACTGAACTCAACTGCATTAGAATGTCAGTCTTTAGCTCTATAGGTCGGCGCTTCCCACCATGAGGATGATCATTCATAGAAAAATTAAGGGTTTGGGCATTGGACGCGGATGGTTCGGCATCTGTAAACGTGGTTGCTGGTGATGAGGTCCTTTCAATGTTTTTCTAAACTAGTCCACCTGTATTCCTTGGGATATTTGATATTTATTCATCCCCTGATTGATATTCCAAGATAAATGGGATTGGATTTCATCCGATGGGGGAAAAGAGAATTCTTGTTCATGTTGTGGTTATCGTAGTGTGCTTCCAGAAGTTTCCACAATGTTAACTATTTGACTTTTGTTGTATCTAGGGATATGACTCCTTCTATGATCATGACTTCTGAGAAACCTCCATCCCGGGAGTCATATTTCTCTAGCTCTCCGGTTGGGTGTAGTGAATTCAGGTTCGTGGCCATAGTATTTATCCGAGAAGGGGCTCATTAAAGGAATGAAATTAATGGTTTTGAAGATCAGTTCTTGATCTGACAATGATTCTATTAGACTATCTCTTTTTGAAGGTTCCATTTGGTATAGTGGGGCCCGTTTTAGAGTTTTGAGTGGAAGTTATTTTTGTACAACTTGGCGGGGGTGGCGCCCGTTGTACCGTTTGGAAGGGAAGTTCCGTTTGTTCCGTTTGGTAGGGCATTACCCATTGTACCATTTGGCTGGGTGGTTCCCATTGATCCAAGACTATATTCATAAACTCCAGAAGTGTCAATACTAACTTTGGCCTTGTTGAAAGCACATCTTCTTACTCTTACTTTCATCCATTCTTACAATTATAGGACCACTGGTCTGAGGAGGATGGTTTTGTCTTTGGGGAGATTTTCGAGGCACAATTGGTTGTTTCAAATATGCATGGATAATGCCATATAATAGGTTGATAGTCTTTTTGGTCATCCAATTTTTAGACTTTTTCTCCTTCTTATGGGAAATTGTTTTCCATTCCTCTTCCTCTCTTGAGTCTGAGGCATAAACACATGCCACCTATGTTGGCAGTCATCCCAACCTGACATGCCCTCGAATGCATCATATTTGTAGTAGATCCTTAACATAGAATAATTATCCAATGGTGTTTCCCAGTATTTGGTGATGGGGAAAATATTTTGGGTGATCTTCGAGCCCTGCTTTATGATCATGATTTGGATTTGGTATCGAGAGAAGGTAGCAATTCATAGCTACTATGAATTAGTAGCGGACCCAGTTGTCTCATAAAAAGTTAACATTATTTCGGTGTTCATAGAATTTATTTATTTTAGAACCTTGTCACTCATCTTTATGAGGATGGGGTTGTTGTTGGTGCCGAGGTGGCCCGACATGGATAGTTGGGGGCTTTGCAACTAGATCTGGTGTCGGGGGTGGCATAAGCATGGAATAACCAGCTTCATCTTTTCCCGTTATTTCCCTTGGGGTGGATGTGACACTGGGGAAATAATACTGGTCCAATTTAAGGATTCTTATATCCTTTGGGAAAAGGAAGAGAAGTCTTAGAACACACTTTTGTACATCACCAGGATGAGAGGTGGTTGCAATTCATCCCAAATTTTTTCGATGCATAGGGAGAGAATATCATCATGAGGGAGAGTTCAGTTCATGGAATATGAAATGACACTCAATCTGGAAATGAATTATGAGAATCTCTAGTAATCTCTATGTTTGTAGTTCATGAGATCACTAACTATCATCTTAGGATGCATTGAACTGAACTGGAAGAGAAACTTTCACTGAATGTCCTTTGAGATTATGATTGAATTGGCTGGAATGCTAGTATACAATACAAAACTATATCCCTATAGACTTCGTACAAAGCAACTAAGTTTTACCACTATTCAGATCTGAAGTGCCTATCATGGTGTCAAAATAAATTCTTAGTGAATTAAATGTTGTTCTAGATCCCCCAAGCCACTGAATACTTGCAATACGAGGTATACAAAATTTTACTTGTGGCAGAACATTTGTCACCCAGTTGGGGTAGGGTTTGTTCTATGATTGAATTGGAGTGTACCTCCCCTCCATAGCTTCCAGTTGAGTTATTAATAGCTCTATGATGTTCAAGAGACCAGGATGCATATCCTGTCGGGCTTGATCTTGGGCTAGTGTGGTAGTGGCCAAGACTGGGTGTGTAAGTGCCGCTGGAATTTGGGGGAAGTTGTGATGTCCTTCAAGGGTTGGGATTATGTAGGTTATTGGTCTGCATGCTAGATTGGATGGGCATGCAGGCTTGGCTTCATTCGTAGGGATGTGTTCATGTGGTATAGAAACCCTTAATGGGAGTGCCTGTTGACATTCAGTATGGGAATCACATCTGGTGTGGTAGCTCACTCGACATAGCTCAACATTATTTCACCTGATCCCATTCATTTCTTACTCTAGATTGGTTCATCATTCCTCGAGGGTGATAGTCACATACTCAGGGGGGATGTTTTGGTTCATAGGTGACCTTTTATTTATACTTCACCTTGTTGTGGTTTTACGAGGAAGGATGTGACAGATTTACTAAGGGGGCTCCCAAATTTAGGACCGCTATATAGTTCCTGGTATGAAAACCCTTAGCCTCGGTGGGGGATTCCTCTAGATGGGAATTATCTTCCTTCACATATTATACCACTTCATAATTTCCTATGTGATTCCACTACATGGGGACATGAGGTAAAAATTCACCCAGCCTTGTGGGATGGGGTTGTTCTTATTCCTCCCTCGATGCGCTATGAAAAAGATTATTTGGCATTACGGGGGAATCCTGATTTAAAAATAACCCCCATCCCGGTGGGATTGGGTTTTTCTCACATTGTGGCAGAAGCTGATTCTATTGACATCATTTAAATTTGGGATACTATTACACGGGAGTGAGATGTGCATGGAATTGAGCTGGCATAGAGTATATGGTCGTTTGAAGGCATGGGCACTACTTTTTGGATGGCTTCCCATGTAACACCCAAGACTTTTATGTTATATAAGTCATCAAAGGAATCTTTTTCTACACAACACTTTCTTGGCTTTCTTTACACGAAGTTACGACCTTCCTCGATAGCTTGCGTCGTACGCAATACCGAGTTTCACTAAACAACGATATGCTATTAAAATATTATAAAAACTAGCCGTTATGAATAGTAATAACCACTTTTTGAATTTTTATAAATTTTATTTTTCAAAATGGACTTCATTTTTGGATTCGGAATATCGAAATTAGCCTAGGGTGAAATTTTGGTATTTTTCTGAAAACTTTCAATTTTTGATGAATAGTGAAACCACTAAGTGGTAGTTAAAAAACTGAATTTTTCATAAAACTGAATTTTACCGCTTCTGTGAGTGAAATTTCAAAAATCCGAGAGACACGGTTGATGTCAGTAAGTAAAATTTTGTTCAATGAGATGAAAATAATTTTTTGGTGAATAGTAACTTTTTAATTTTTTTCCCACGGTTAAAAGTAAATAGGGTTATTAAGGGTAAAGATGATATTATTATTACCCTAACACATGTACTAATTCTATTGGAAAACTTTAATTCGACCAATAACAAACTTAGGAATAAAATATGACCATTTAGACCCACTTGGATTAAATTAGGACATTTATTATTAATTTATTTAAAGAAGGGTTAAAATAGTTAAAATCAATGTTTAATAAGTAAATAATTTTTAATATGGGGTTATACATAAGATAAATTCGACTATAAATATCATTAGAACTCTAAAAATATTTCCTACATAATGGTATTTTATATGTAATTTTGAGACATTAAATAATTTAATTTATTTATGACACAATGATGATGCAATAATTATTTTATTAATGAAATATTGACATAATTAATGTTATAAGCACCCAAATAAATGTAATTTGAGACTTTTTATGAATTCCACTAATTTTCGAGGTTAATATGACATGTTAGTATTGATTTATTTAATTTTTTTCGAACTAAACATTCTGTTATGAGTTTCATAAAAATCCATTACCAAATAGTGTCAAAATTGACATAAAATAGTTTTTAAAACAAATATTATATTATTAATTTTTATTTTATTCCAAAAAATCTAAGGATCGTCCTAATGACTTAGATAAGGTTATATATATTAATAATAAACATCTTGGGGTCCATTTCTCTTGTTATAGTAAGTTTATTAACCTTATAGTTTAAGAACACAAGAAGACACGGTAAAAGTACAATTATTTAACTTAATGTTAAATCTAAATGATAAGGTTAAAATAGGAACCTAAACTTGTCTATATTCTATTGGATGAAAGGATTTCGACCCATCTCCATCTTAGCTTTGAAATAAATCAATTTGGAGCTATTTAAAACTGAACATGACTTTATAATAAAATAATATTTTTAGTTATTCCAAAGGTGCCCCTCTCCTCCCTTATAAAAGGGCACCTCCTACCTCTCTTCCTCACACCACATTGAGCCTTCATGCTCGACCAAACCCTGCCACTTTCTCCTCTACACTTCTATAGAGACATCATAGAGGTCCTGGTCTTCTTCAAAGACCTATTTTCATGCCCTAAAGAAGGTCTCAAAGAAGCACTTCAAAGAAATGGTAATGTCTGTTACCGATTCTTTCATCTTTATTTTTTCTTCTACTTCTTATTCATTAGTTGTTTCATTATGAAGTATTAACATCAGTATCACTAATATACTGATATGTTATTATAAGTATGAAACAACCCTATTTCACCATCTATCCATCCTACGGAAAAAGAAATCACCGCGCGTGCGTACGTACTGAATACCGTCTCCACGCCGTGGTGTAAACTATTTTACACCACCATCTTACTTGGATGGGTATAATGGTGTAAATAATGACTATAGATGACTATTATAAATTGATACTAATTCTGAAATAGTATACATACACTCCAATACAATTCCAAAATCATAGGAACGATATCATCACTCATGCGTACGTACGGAATACCGTCTCCACGATGTGATGCGACTTGTTCTACATGATATTCATTTCATAATGATTATATAAATGAATTAAATGAATGAATATGATATATATTACACTAATACCATTCTGTAAATGAGGTATTTAAAACCTAAAGAGAAGAATAAGAATTTATTCGACAAGACACGAATAAGAACAAAAGGTTATATACACCCGAATAACAAGTAGTAATGAAATATTACTACTAAGATGCTAAGAATTAGACCATATATTATATCATGATTCTAGAATAAGTCAATAAAATTATTTAAATCATTATACAGGAGGTTCGGACACTTACGAAGCAAAACAGACCTAAGTTAGGGGAAATATCACAATCTCATTTTTATCCAAGATTGTTTATACTTTGGTATTTTATGGGGTGTATTTTATCATCCACATCCATGTTTCCTCAATATGTAATATTATTTCCATCCACATACAATTGTTTAAAACCTATTTTATCCTTTGGTGAGTTTTTAGTAAAATATATGAAAGGAATCTTTTGTGGTTTTTCGTACGAGGTACTTTTTGACTTTTTCGACTAAAGTACGAAAAGAATGTTTTTTAACTTATACGACATGAATGGATTTTTAAAACATTGTTTCCAAGAATCTTCCTTTACAAGTTTTCAAGTATATTTTTAATCAACTTCTTTTAGTTTAAATTTGTATGACATGTTAGGAAAGGTAAATTGTTTTTGAAGAAGAAAGGATATTTTCCTCAAGAATGGAGTTCAAGTGTTTTATCAAAATTATTTTCCATCTAAGATAATAAATGGTTCTGTTTTTATCCCTATTATTACCTTGATTTGATTATGTTGTGATGTAATTATTTTTATGAATTCCTTTATCTTATATGAATTGTTTTATGATGTCATGATGTTTAAGATTCTCATTTGTATTACATGGGTTATGCAATGATGTATGATTTATGATTTTGTCGCACACATAATAATGGTATCATTATAAGATGGGTGGGACCTATATCTCCCTCCAATGCATTGGGTAAAGATTTTATATCTCATGAGATAGACATGGATGGAACGGTAGGTTATACCGGTTCAGTGAAGTAGGACTGAAACGATGGTAACTCGGTTCAGAAATGGACTTTGTCCACTAAGATAGTCCGGGCAGTGAGTCTTGACTAATAATAAATGATTCTCTATGATTATGTGTGTATGCCACAAAGTTTCATGTTTTAAGTTGTGATTATTGTGATTACATTTCACTTCCATAATTTATCCCAGGTTATGAAATTATGATATCTTTTACAGGTTAAGATATCCAAAAGTTATGTGCGTATGTATATGATGTGATTGATATTTCTTTTGTTTACCCTTACTGAGCATTTGAGCTCACCCTTTAGTATGTTTTCTTTCCCTAGGTCAGGAAGAAGGTTATTAAGAAATATATTCCAAAAGGGACTATAGATATGATGAAATAAATGGGAGACAGTTTAGACGCTTTATGAACCAGTTGTTTATGTTTCCTAGTTTCTAAAGACACTATACCTATACGGTCGTTTCGTGGTTTTGTTATATGTTGTAATAAGTATGCTTCAATTTTGAAGTATTAAAAATGTATGTTAAGTATGGGTCATTATAGTTGGTATCAGAGGAAAGGTATAGTCAACCTTTGGAAACTAGAATGTGAAGGCCTTAGTAAGAACCCTAAGGATAAGTCTAAGCATAGAACACAATCTTAGTGGTTTAGAAATGGAAATTAATAACCAAGTGTAAGACCTTAAGTGTGAAATATTATTATTGATTATGTGGTTTTCCTATTATAATTAGTGTTTCTCACACTATTCTTCTTCGTTTTAGTCAGTGGCTGGAACCCGAAGGAATCGTGTTAATGCGGAATGCGACGGGAAATGCAATGATTGTCCCCCTGAGCAACCAAATGTTGTGGGAGTTGGAATGAAAAATCTTGTATCCATGCTCACACAACTTTCTCAATCTATGAATCATGCAGGGCTTCCAAACGAGCAAGCGAAGGAGCAACATTCTATTGAATCCTTCATGAGGCAGCGTCCACCTTCTTTCAGCGGGTCTACTGATCCATTAGTTTCTGAACAATGGATTAGTACTACTGGAAAGATATTTTCAGTTCTTCAATGTTCTGAACATGATAAAGTCATTCCAGCAGTGTATCGTTTGGAAGGAGATACTGATCAATGGTGGAATCTTATTAAGAATACGAGGAAAATGGATGAAATTGAGTCCATGTAATGGGACGAGTTCAAGAACTTATATTTCAAAAAGTACTTCCCTCGTATTTTCCGAACAAAGATGGAGAAAGAGTTTCTTGAACTGAAGAAAAAGGATGATGAATCTGTTGGTACCTATGATGCAAATTTTACAAGACTTGCAAGGTATGCTTCTAGTATTATTATCCAACCTGAGAGTAAGATATATCGATTCTTGAGTGGCTTAAAACCAAGTCTTCGAAGGGTGTTAGCCATAAGGGACTTCAATAGATACGAGGAAATCGTTCGATGTGCTCTCAAAGTCGAGATGGATATTGGAGTAACCCATCAGTCATATGGGTTTGATAAGAAGAGGAAAATGGAATTCAAAGGAAAATCTAAAGAGCACACTTAAAAGAAGTTGAGCTTTCCCTTATGCTCAAAGTGTGGAAAGAAACATGGAGGGATTTGTCTTAAAGGGACAAGTAAATGTTTCAAATGTGGAAAGGAAGGTCATCGAAATTTGAATGCCGCGATGATGGGAAGAAGATGTCTAATGATGCCAACAAAGGAAGGGATACACAGAATGAACCTAGTACACTTAAATGTTTCAAGTGCAATGAGATGGGACATTTTTCCAATAAATACCCTAATCCAAGGGTTGATGATGATGGTCGACATCAACAAACTCTTAAGGCTAAAGACAAAGGAAAGTCACATGCAATTTCTATCAGTGATGTGGAGTACGATAACGATGTGGTGAAAGGTACACTTACCATCCACTCTAAAGTAGCAAATGCTTTATTTGATTTTGGATCCACCCACTGGTTTCTTTCTGAAGAATTTTTTTAGGGTATCACCGTATTACCTCAACAATTAGATGTTGAGTTAGCTGTGACAACACCTAATGGCACAACAGTCGCATCAAAAGTTTATAATTCTTCTCCGATCGAATTTTGTGGGAAAGTGTTTCCTGAAAATCTTGTGATCCTTCATATAGTGGAATTTGATGTGATTCTTGGCATGGATTTTCATTGTTTATATGGATCTTATATCAATTTCCAAAGAAGGGGAGTCACATTTCATATTCCAGATCAATCTATGATCGTCTATCGATTCATGGATGAACATAACCATCCAGTGGAAATTTCTTCCATTTTATGGGTATTGATTCCACTAAAAGAAGGTTATTTATCTCAAATGGTTGGTGAGAAACTCACGATTAATAATATTCCCATTGTACGGGAGTTTTATGATGTCTTTTTGGAGGAATTACCCGGTCTTCCACCGAATCATGAAGTTGAGTTTTCAATAAAACTCATACCGGGTGCTTTGCCTATTTCAAAGACTCCTTATAGAATGTGCCCAATTGAGTTGCAGGAATTGAAGAAGCAACTCCAAGAGAATCTTGATAAGGGATTCATACGCCCTAGTGTGTCACCTTGGGGAGCACCTGTTCAATTTGTTAAGAAGAAAGATGGATCAATGAGACTCTGCATTGATTCTCGAGAACTTAACAAGATCACTATCAAGAACAATTATCCTCTCCCATGCACTGATGACTTATTTGACCAACTACGTGGAGCTCAATACTTTTCCAACATTGATCTTCATTCAGGGTATCATCAATTAAGTTTCAAAAGGGAGGGTATACCAAAGACGGCTTTCCGTACAATGTATGGACACTATGAATTTATAGTGATGCCATTTGGTCTTACTAATTCCCCTGTTATCTTCATGGATCTGATGAATAGAGTCTTTAGAGACTATCTTGATCAATTTTTGGTAGTCTTTATAGACGATATTCTTGTCTATTAAAAGTTCAAGGAAGAAAATGAAGATCACTTGAGAATTATATTGAAGACCCTAAGAAAGGGTAAGATTTATTCCAAATTTACCAAGTGTGAATTTTGGCTTCAAAAAGTTGCATTTCTGGGTCACATAATCTCAAAAGAGGGGATATCTGTGGATCCAGCAAAAACAGAGGTTATCGAAAGATGGTCGAGACCAACAAGAGTAACTGAGATCCGAAGTTTTCTTGGTTTGGCTGGATATTATCGACATTTTGTGAAATATTTTTCACGATTATCTAATCCACTCACCAAGTTGATTCAGAATGGAGTTAAGTTTGTCTGCACGGAAGAATGTGAAGAGAATTTCAAGGAGTTGAAAAGAAGGTTATCCAGTGCACCTATTCTCACACTGCCTTGTAGTGGAGAAAGGTTTGTGATCTATAGTGATGCATCTAAGAAGGGATTGGGGTGTGTTTTTATGAAAAATGATATGGTGATAGCTTATGCCTCACGACAGTTGAAAATCCATGAGCAAAATTACCAAACACATGATTTGGAGTTAGCTGTGGTAATATTTGCATTAATGATTTGGAGGCATTACCTTTATGGTGAAAGATGTGATATTTATACTGATCATAAATGTTTAAAGTATAATTTCACACAAAAGGAGCTGAATATGGGTCAAAGAAGATGGTTGGAGCTGATTAAGGATTATGACTGCTCAATCCATTACCACCCTGGGAAAGAAAACAAGGTGGCAGATGCATTAAGTCAACAAGACCATGCCAGTTTATCCATGATGAGGATCACAAAAGATCCAATATTTATGTATTTACAAAGGATGGATCTTGGAATTATAATGGAAGGGGAAAAATCTTATCTTTCTCAAATGAATGTTCAACCATCAATACATGTGAAGATTAAGGAGGCACAGAAAGAAGATGTCAAGTTACAAAAGAAGGTGAGAAATGTTCCAGAATTTAACCTTGATTGTGATGGGATAATAATGTTCAGGAATCGGGTTTGTGTTCCTCCCACCCCCGAATTAAAGAAGGAACTGATGGATGAGGCGCATAGTTATTCATTCTCTATTTATCCTGGAAGCACGAAGATATATAAGGACCTGAAAAGGTACTTCTGGTGGGATGGCATCAAAAGAGATGTTGCTGAATATGTCTCTTGATGCTTGGTTTGTCAGTAAGTTAAAGCTGAGAGACAGAAGTCTAAGGGGATGTTACAACCATTACCCATACCCGAATTGAAATGGGAAAACATCACTATGGACTTTGTCACAGGACTTCATAAAACATCGAAAGGCAATAATGCTATTTGGGTCATAGTTGATCATCTTACAAATTCTGCACACTTCATTTCTATTAGAGAGGATTTCTCTCTGGATCATATTTCCATGATATATGTAAAGAAAGTGGTAAGATTTCATGGAGTACCACTTTCTATTAAATCTGATCGGGATCCGAGGTTTACCTCAAAGTTTTGGTGAAGTCTTCAACATACTCTGGATACAGAGTTGAGTTTCAGCACTACTTATCATCCTCAGACAGACGGTCAGTCTGAGAGAACAATTCAAACCCTAGAAGATATGTTGCGAGCTTGCTCATTGGATTTCAAAGGTTTTTAGGATCAACACCTACCGTTGGTGAAATTTTCTTATAATAATAGCTTTCACTCCAGTATTTAGATGGCTCTTTATGAATCTCTCTATGGAAAAAAATGCAAGACTCCAACTTGCTGGGATGAAGTTTGGGAAAGAAATCTATTAGGACCTGATCTCATTGATGAAATGGCAGAAAAAGTAAGATCTATTCAACAACACATAAGAGCAGCTCAGAGTCGACAGAAAAGTTATGCCGACAACCGAAGAAAAGACCAAGAGTTTGAAGTGGGGGATAAAGTGTTCTTACGAATATCTCCCCGGAAAAGGGTTATGAGATTTGGAATGAAGGGGAAGTTGAGCCCAAGATATATCGGTCCTTTCGAAATACTGGATCGTGTTGGGAAGGTAGCTTACCGATTGGCGCTTCCACCGAATCTCTCTCAAGTTCACGATGTGTTTCATGCATCTCTCCTGAGAAAGTACATACCTGATCCTTCATATGTACTCAGCTCAGAAGTTGTACCGCTGAAGCAAGATCTTTCTTATGAAGAATAACTGATAGAGATTCTGGATCGTAGCGAAAAAGTCCTACGAAACAAGACCACTCTATTGGTGAAAGTTTTATGGAGGAAACACCAATTATAATAAGCTACATGGGAGCTTGAGGATATGATGAGGGAGAGCTATCCTCATCTGTCTGTTACAAAGTGACGAATTTAGAGGGAGAAATTCATTTTAAGGGCGGTAGAATGTAACACCCGAGACTTTTATGTTATATAAATCATCAAAGGAATCTTTTTCTACACAACACTTTCTTGTCTTGCTTTACACGAAATCGCGACCTTCCTTGATAGCTTGCGTCGTACACAATACTGAGTTTCACTAAACAACGATATGCTATTAAAATATTATTAAAACTAGCTATTATGAATAGTAATAACCACTTTTTAAAACTTTATAAATTTTATTTTTCAAAATGTACTTCATTTTAGAATTCGGAATATCGAAATTAGTCTACGGTGACATTTTGGTATTTTTATGAAAACTTTCAATTTTTGATGAATAGTGAAACCACTAAGTGGTAATTAAAAAATTGAATTTTTCATAAAACTTAATTTTCCCACTTCTGTGAGTGGAATTTCAAAAATACGAGAGACACGGATGATGTCAGTAAGTAAAATGTGGTTTAATGAGATGAAAATAATTTTTTGGTTAATAGTAACTTTTTACTTTTTTACCACAGTTAAAAGTAAATAGGGTAATTAAGGTTAAAGATGATATTATTATTACCCTAACACATGTCTTAATTCTATTGGAAAAATGTAATTCGACCAAAAACAAACTTAGGAATAAAATATGACCATTTAGGCCCACTTGGATTAGATTAGGACATTTATTATTAATTTATTTAAAGAAGGGTTAAAATAGTTAAAATCAATGTTAAATAAGTAAATAAATTTTAATATGAGGTTATACATAAGATAAATTCGACTATAAATATTCATTAGAAAGATAAAAAGATTTCCTACATAATGGTATTTTATTTGGGGTTTTTAGACATTGAATAATTTAATTTATTTATGACACAAAGATGATGCAGTAATTATCTTATTAATGAAATATTGACACAATTAATGTTATAAACACAAAAATAAATGTAATTTGAGACTTTTTATGAATTCCACTAATTTTCTAGGTTAATATGAAATGTTAGTATTGATTTAATTAATTTTTTTCGAACTAATCATTCTGTTATATGTTTCACAGAAATCAATTACCAAATAGTGTCAAAATTGACATAAAATAGTTTTTAAAAAAAATATTATATTATTAATTGTTCTTTTATTCCTAAAAATCTAAGGTTCGGCCAAATGACCTAGATAAAGTTATATATATTAATTATAAACAACTTGGGATTCGTTTGGCTTGTTATTGTAGGTTTATTAACCGTATAGTATAAGAACACAAGAAGACACGGTAAAAGTAAAATTATTTAACTTAATGTTAAATCTAAATGATAAGGTTATCATAAGAAGCTAAACTTGTATAAATTCTATTGGATGAGATGATTTCGACCCATCCCCACATTAGCTTCTAAATAAATCAATTGGAAGCTATTTTAAACCGAACTTGACTTTATAATAAAATAATATTTTTAGTTATTCCAAAGGTGCCCCACTCCTCCCTTATAAAAGGGCACCTCCTCCCTCTCTTCCTCACACCACTTTGAGCCTTCAATATCGGCCAACCACTGACACGTTTTCCTCTCCACTTCCCTAGAGACATAATAGAGGTCCTGGTATTCTTCAAAGACCAATTTTAGTGCCCTAAAAGAAGGTCTCAAAGAAGCACTTCAAAGAAGAGGTAAAGTCCGTTACCGATTCTTTCATCTTTATTTCTTCTTCCACTTATTATTCTTTAGTTCTTTAATTATGAAGTAATAACATCAGTATCAATCATATACTGATATGTTATTATAAGTATTAAACAACTCTATTTCACCATCAATCCATCCTACGGAAAAAGAAATCACCGCTCGTGCGTACGTATGGAATACTGTCTCCACGTCGTGGTGTAATCTATTTTCCACCACCACCTTACATGGATGGGTATAATGGTGTACATAATGACTATATATGACTATTATAAAGTGATAATAATTCTGAAACAGTATACATACACTCCAATACAATTCCACGATCATAGGAACGATATCATCACTCGTGCGTACGTACGGAATACTGTCTCCATGATGTGATGCGACTCATTCTACATGATCTTCATTTCATAATGATTATATAAATGATTTAAATGAATTAATATGATATATATTACACTAATACCATTATGGAAATTAGGTATTTATAACCAAAAGAGAAGAATAAGAATTTATTCGACATGACACGCATAAGAACAAAAAGTTATAAACACCTGAATAAGAAGTAGTAGTGAAATATTACTACTAAGAAGCTAAGAATATGACCATATATGATATCATGATTCTATAATAATTCAATAACATTATTTAAATCATTATACAGGAGCTTCGGATACTTACAAAGCAAAACGGATCTAAGGTAAGGGAAATATCACAATCTCATTTTTATCCGAGATTGTTTATACTTCGGTATTTACCGGGGTGTATTTTATCATCCACTTCCATATTTCCTCAATATGTAATATTATTTCCATCCACCTAAAATTGTTTAAAACCTATTTTACCCTTTGTTGAGTTTTTAGTAATATATATGAAAGGAATCTTTTGTCGTTTTTCGTACGAGGTACTTTTTGACGTTTTCGACAAAAGTACGAGAAGAATGTTTTTTGAACTTATACGACATGAATGGATTTTTAAAACATTATTTCCAAGAATCTTCCTTTACAAGTTTTCAATTTTATTTTTAATCAACTTCTTTTAGTTTAATGTTGTATGACATGTTAAGAAAGGAAAAATGTTTTTGATGAAGAAAGGATATTTTCCACAAGAATGGAGTTCAAGTGTTTTATCAAAATTATTTTCCATGTAAGATAATAAAGGGTTATGTTTTTATCCCTATTATTACACTGATTTGTTTATGTTGTGATGGAATTATTTTTATGAATTCCTATATCTTATATGAATTTTTTTATGATGTCATGATGTTTAAGATTCCCATTTGTATTACATGGGTTATGTAATGATGTATGATTTATGATTTTGTGGCACACATAAGAATGGTATCATTATGAGATGAGTGGGACCTATATCTCCCTCCAATGCATTGGGTAAAGATTTTATATCTCATGAGATAGATTCGGCTGGAACGGTAGGTTATACCGGTTCAGTGAAGTAGGACTGAAACGAGGGTAACTCGGTTCAGAAATGGACTTTGTCCACTAAGAGTGTCTTGGAAGTGAGTCTTGACTAATAAGAAATGATTCTATATGATTATGTGTGTATGCCACAAAGTTTCATGTTTTATGTTATGATTATTGTGATTACATTTCACTGCCATGATTTATCCCATGTTATGAAATTATGATCTCTTTTGCAGGTTATGATTTCCAAAAGTAATGTTCTTATGTATATGATGTGATTGATATTTCTTTTTTTTACCCTTACTGAGCATTTGAGCTCACCCTTTTGTATGTTTTCTTTCCTCAGGTCAGGAAGAAGGTTATTAAGTAAGATATGCCAAAAGGGACTATAGATATGATGAAATAAATGGGAGACATTGTAGACGCTTTTTGAACACTTTGTTTATGTTTCTATGTTTCTAAAGACACTATACATATACGGTCCTTTCGTGGGTTTGTTATATGTTGTAATAAGTTTGCTTCAATTTTGAAGTATTAAAAATTTATTTAAAGTGTGGTTCGTTATAGTTGGTATAAGAGGAAAGGTATAGTAAACCTTTGGAAACTAGGATGTGAAAGCCTTAGTAAGAACCATAAGGATAAGTATAAGCATAGAAAACAATCTTAGTGTTTTAGAAATGGACATGAATAACCTAGGATAAGATCTTATGTGTGAAATTTTATTCTTGATTATGTGGGTTTCCTATTATAATTAGTGTTTCTCACACTATTATTCTTGGTTTTAGTCAATGGCTGGAACCCGAAGGAATCGCGTTAATGCGGAATGCGACGGGAAATGCAATGATTGTCCCCCTGAGCAACCAAACATTATGGGAGCTGGAATGAAAAATCTTGTAGCCATGCTCACACAACTTTCTCAAGCTATGAATCATGCAGGACTTCCAAATGAGCAAAGGAAGGAGAAACATTCTATTGAATCCTTCATGAGGCAGCGTCCACCTTCTTTCAGCGGGTCTACTGATCCATTAGTTGCTGAACAATGGATTAGTACTACTGAAATGATATTTTCAGTTCTTCAATGTTCTGAACATGATAAAGTCATCCTGAATGTGTATCGTTTGGAAGGATATGCTGATCAATGGTGGAATCTAATTAAGAATACGAGGCAAATGGATGAAATTGAGTCCATGGAATGGGACAAGTTCAAGAACTTATTTTTCAATAAGTACTTCCTTCGTATTCTCCGAACAAAGATAGAGAAACAATATCTTGAACTGAAGCAATGGGATGATGAATCTATTGGTACCTATGAAGAAAATTTTACAAGACTTGCAAGGTACGCTTCTGCTATTATTATCCAACCTGAGAGTAAAATCAATCGATTCTTTAGTGGCTTAAAAGAAAGTCTTCGAAGGGCGTTAGCCATAAGGGACTTCAATAGCTACGAGTAAATCGTTTGATGTGCTCTCAAAGTCGAGATGGAGATCGGAGTAACCCATCAGTTATATGGGTTTGATAAGAAGAGGAAAATGGAATTCAAAGGAAAATATAATGTGTACACTTAACAGAAGATGAGATTTCCCTTATGCTCAAAGTGTGTAAGGAAACATGGAGGGAGTTGTCATAAAAGGACAAGTAAATGTTTCAAATGTGGAAAGAAAGGTCATCGGGCATTTGAATGTCGCGATGATGGGAAGAAGATGTCTAATGATGCAAACAAAGGAAGGTATACACAGAATGAACCTACTAAACATCAATGTTTCAAGTGCAAGGATATGGGACATTATGACAATTAATTCCCTAATCCAAGTGTTGATGATGATGGTCGATGTCAACAAAATCTTAAGGCTAAAGACAATGGAAAGTCACATGCAATTTCTATCAGCGATGTGGAGTACGATAACGATGTGGTGAAAGGTACACTTACCATCCACTCTAAAGTAGAAAATGTTTTATTTGATTTTGGATCCACCCACTCTTTTATTTCTGAAGAATTTTCTAAGGGCATCACCGTATTATCTCAACAATTAGATGTTGAGTTAGCTGTGACAACACTTAATGGCACAACAGTCGCATCAAAAGTTTATAATTCTTCTCCGATCGAAGTTTGTGGGAAAGTGCTTCCTGCAAATCTTGTGATCCCTCTTATAGTGGAATTTGATGTGTTTCTTGGCATGTATTGGATTTATTTATATGGAGCTTATATCAATTTCCAAAGAAGGGGAGTCACATTTCATATTCCAGATCAATCTATGATCGTCTATCGATGCAAGGATGAACATAACCTTCTAGTGGAAATTTCTTCCATTTTATGGTTATTGATTCCCCTAATAGAAGGTTATTTATCTCAAATGGTTGGTGAGAAACTAATGATTAAGAATATGCCCATTGTATGGGAGTTTGATGATGTCTTTACAGAGGAATTACCAGGTCTTCCACCGAATTGTGAAGTTTAGTTTTCAATAGAACTCGTACCGGGTGCTTTGCCTATTTCAAAGACACCTTATAGAATGGCCCCAATTGAGTTGGAGGAATTGAAGAAGCAACTCCAAGAGAATCTTGATAAGGGATTCATACGCCCTAGTGCATCACCTTGGGGAGCACCTGTTCTATTTTTTAAGAAGAAATATGGATCAATGAGACTCTGCATTGATTATCGATAACTTATCAAAATCACTATCAAGAACAAATATCCTCTCCCACGCATTGATGACTTATTTGACCAAATACGCAGAGCTCAATACTTTTCCAAGATTGATCATCGTTCAGGGTATCATCAATTAAGGGTCAAAAGGGAGGATATACCAAAGACGGCTTTCCGTACAAGGTATGGACACTATGAATTAATAGTGATGCCATTTGGTCTTACTAATGCCCCTTCTATCTTCATGGATCTGAAGAATAGAGTCTTTAGAGACTATCTTGATCAATTTGTGGTAGTCTTTATAGACGATATTCTAGTATATTTAAAGTGCAAGGAAGAACATGAAGATCACATGACAATTATATTGAAGACCCTGAGAAAGGAGAATCTTTTTGCCAAATTTAACAAGTGTGAATTTTGGCTTCAAAAAGTTGCATTTTTGGGTCACATAATCTCAAAACAGGGGATATCTGTGGATCCAGTGAAAACAGAGGTTATCAAAAGATGGTCGAGACCAACAACAGTAACTGAGATCCGATGTTTTCTTGGTTTGGCTGGATATTATCGACGTTTTGTGAATGATTTTTCACGATTATCTAATCCAGTCACCAAGTTAACTCGGAATGGAGTTATGTTTGTCTGGATGGAAGAATGTGAAGAGAATTTCAAGGAGTTGAAAGGAAGGTTATCCAATGCACCTGTGCTCACACTGCCTTGTAGTGGAGAAAGGATTGTGATATATAGTGATTCATCCAAGAAGGGATTGTGGTGTGTTCTTATGCAAAATGATATGGTGATAGATTATTCCTCACGACAGTTGAAAATCCATGAGTAAAATTACCCAACACATGATTTGGAGTTAGATGCGGTAATATTTGCATTAATGATTTGGAGGCATTTCCTTTATGGTGAAAGGTTTGATATTTATACTGATCATAAAAGTTTAAAGTATATTTTCACACAAAAGGATCTGAATATGCGTCAAAGAAGATGGTTGGAGCTGATTAAGGATTATGACTGCTCAATCCATTACCACCCTGGGAAAGAAAACAAGATAGAAGATGCATTAAGTCGACAAGACCATGCCAGTTTATCCATGATGAGGATCACAAAAGATCCAATATTTATGGATTTATAAAGGATGGATCTTGGAATTATAATGGAAGGGGAAAAATCCTATCTTTCTCAAATAGAATGTTCAACCATCTATACATGTGAAGATTAAAGAGGCACAGAAAGAAGATGTCGAGTTACAAAAGAAGGTGAGAAATGTTCCTAAATTCAACCATGAATGTGATGGGATAATAATGTTCAGGAATCGGTTTTGTGTTCCTCCCATCCCTGAATTAAAGAATGAGATGCTGGATGAGGCTCATAGTTCATCATTCTCTATTCATCCTAGAAGCACGAAGATTTATAGGGACCTGAAGGAGTACTTCTGCTGGGATGGAATGAAAAGAGATGTTGCTGAATATGTCTCTCGATGCTTGGTTTGTCAGCAAGTTAAATCTGAGAGATAGAAGTCTAAGGGGATGTTACAACCATTACCCATACCCGAATGGAAATGGCAAAGCATCACTATGGACTTTGTCATAGGACTTCCTAAAACATCCAAATGCAACAATGCTATCTGGGTCATAGTTGATTGTCTTACAAAGTCTTCACACTTCATTGCTATTAGAGAGGATTTCTCTCTGGATCAACTTTCCAGGATATATGTAAAGGAAGTGGTAATATTGCATGGAGTACAACTTTCTATTATATCTGATCGGGATCCGAGGTTTACCTCAACGTTCTGGAGAAGTCTTCAGCAAACTCTGGATACAAAGTTGAGTTTCAGCAATGCTTATCATCCTCATACAGACAGTCAGTCTGAGAGAACAATTCAAACCCTAGAAGATATGTTTAGAGCTTTCTCTATGGATTTTAATGGTGGTTGGGATCAACACCTACCTTTGGTGTAATTTTCTTATAATAATAGCTTTCACTCCAGTATTCAGATGGCTCCTTATGAAGCTCTCTATAGAAGGAAATGCAGGACTCCAACTTGCTGGGATGAAGTTGGGGAAAGAAAGCTATTAGGACCTGATCTCGTTGATGAAATGGCAGAAAAGGTCAGATCTATTCAACAACACATAAGAGCAGCTCAGAGTCGACAGAAAAGTTATGCCGACAACCGAAGAAAAGACCTAGAGTTTGAAGTGGGTGATAAAGTGTTCTTACGAATATCTCCCTGGAAGAGGACTATGAGGATTGGAAAGAAGGGGAATTTGATCCCTAGATATATCGATCCTTTCGAAATATTGGATCGTGTTGGGAAGGTAGCTTACCGATTGGCTCTTCCACCGAATCTCTCTCATGTTCACGATGTGTTCCATGTATCTCTCCTGAGAAAGTACATACCTGATCCTTCACATTTACTCAGCTCAGAAGTTGTACCGCTGGTGCAAGATCTTTCTTATGAAGAACAACCGATAGAGGTTCTCGATCATAGCGAAAAATTCCTACGAAACAAGACCACTCGATTGGTGAATGTTTTATGGAGGAACCACCAATTAGAGGATGCTACATGGGAGCTTGAGGATATGATGAGGGAGAGGTATCCTCATCTGTTTGTTACAAAGTGACGAATTTTGAGGGAGAAATTCATTTTAAGGGGGGTAGAATGTAACACCAGAGACTTTTATGTTATATAAATCATCAAAGGAATCTTTTTCTACACAACACTTTCTTGGCTTGCTTTACACGAAATCGTGACCTTCCTCGATAGCTTGTGTCGTACGCAATACCGAGTTTCACTAAACAATGATATGCTATTAAAATATTATTAAGACTAGCCGTTATGAATAGTAATAACCACTTTTTGAAATTTTATAAATTTTATTTTTTCAAAATGGACTACATTTTTGGATTCGGAATATCGAAATTAGCATAGGGTGAAATTTTTGTATTTTTCTGAAAACTTTCAATTTTTGATGAATAGTGAAACCACTAAGTGGTAGTTAAAAAACTGAATTTTTCATAAAACATACTTTTACCGCTTCTGTGAGTGGAATTTTAGAAATCCGAGAGACACGGTTGATGTTAGTAAGTAAAATGTGGTTCAATGAGATGAAAATAATTTTTGGTGAATAGTAACTTTTTACTTTTTTTACCACTGTTAAAAGTAAATAGGGTAATTAAGGGTAAAGATGATATTATTATTACCCTAACACATTTTCTAATTCTATTGGACAAGTGTAATTCGACCAAAAACAAACTTAGGAATAAAATATGACCATTTAGGCCCACTTGGATTAGATTAGGACATTTATTATTAATTTATTTAAAGAAGGGTTAAAATAGTAAAAATCAAAGTTTAATAAGTAAATAATTTTTAATATGGGGTTATGCATAAGATAAATTCGACTATAAATATTAATTAGAAATCTAAAAAGATTTCCTACATAATGGTATATTATTTGTAATTTTTAGACAGTAAATAATTTAATTTATTTATGACACAAAGATGATGCAGTAATTATCTTATTAATGAAATATTGACATAATTAATGTTATAGACACCAAAATAAATGTAATATGAGACTTTTTATGAATTCCACTAATTTTCTAGGATAATATGAAATGTTAGTATTCATTTAATTAATTTTTTTCGAACTAATCATTCTGTTATGAGTTTCACAAAAATCAATTACCAAATAGGGTCAAAATTGACATAAAATAGTTTTTAAAACAAATATTATATTATTAATTGTTATTTTATTCCTAAAAATCTAAGGTTCGGCCAATGACTTAGATACGGTTATATATATATTAATAATAAACAACTTGGGGTTCTTTTGGCTTGTTATAGTATGTTTATTAACCTTATAGTATAAGAACACAAGTAGAAACGGTAAAAGTAAAATTATTTAACTTAATGTTAAATCTAAATGATAAGGTTAAAATATGAACCTAAACTTGTCTAAATTATATTGTATGAGAGTATTTAGACCCATCCACACCTTAGATTATAAATAAATCAATTTGGAGCTATTTTAAACCGAACGTGACTTTATAATAAAATAATTTTTTTTGTTATTCCAAATGTGCCCCTCTCCTCCCTTATAAAAGGGAACCTCCTCCCTCTCTTCCTCACACCACCTCAAGCCTTCAAGATCGGCCAACCCCTGCCACTTTCTCCTCTACACTTCCCTAGAGACATCCTAGAGGTCCTGGACTTCTTCAAAGACCAATTTTAGTGCCCTAAAAGATGGTCTCAAAGAATCACTTCAAAGAAGAGGTAATGTCTGTTACCGATTATTTCATCTTTATTTCTTCTTCCACTTCTTATTCTTTAGTTGTTTCATTATGAAGTAATAACATAATTATCACTCATATATTGATATGTTATTATAAGTATGAAACAACCCTATTTCACCATCTATCCATCCTACGGAAAAAGAAATCACCGCGCGTGCGTACGTACGGAATACCGTCTCCACGCCGTGGTGTAATCTATTTTCCACCACCACCTTACTTGAATGGGTATAACGATGTAAATAATGACTATATATGACTATTATAGTGATACTAATTATGAAATAGTATACATACACTCCAATACAATTCCACAATCATAGGAACGATATCATCACTCATGCGTACATACGGAATACCGTCTCCACGATGTGATGCGACTCGTTCTACATGATCTTCATTTCCTAATGATTATATAAATGAATTAAATGAATTAATATGATATATATTACACTAATACCATTCTGGAAATTATTTATTTATAAACTAAAGAAATGAATAATAATTTATTCGACAAGACACGCATAAGAACAAAAAGTTATAAACACCCGAATAATAAGTAGTAATGAAATATTACTACTAAGAAGCAATGAATATGACCATATATGATATCATGATTCTGTAATAAGTCAATAATATTATTTAAATCATTATACAGGAGGTTCGGACACTTACGAAGCAAAAAAGACCTAAGGTAAGGGAAATATCACAATCTCATTTTTATCCGAGATTGTTTATACTTTGGTATTTACTGGGGTGTATTTTATCATCCACATCCATGTTTCCTCAATATGTAATATTATTTCCATCCATATACAATTGTTTAAAACCTATTTTAACCTTTGGTGAGTTTTTAGTAAAATATATGAAAGGAATCTTTGTCGTTTTTCGTACGAGGTACTTTTTGACTTTTTCGACAAAAGTACGAGAAGAATGTTTTTCTTAACTTATACAACATGAATGGATTTTTAAAACATTATTTACAAGAATCTTCCTTTACAAGTTTTCAAGTTTAGTTTTAATCAACTTTTTTTAGTTTAATGTTATATGACATGTTATGAAAGTAAAAATGTTTTTGATGAAGAAAGGATATTTTCCTCAAGAATGGAGTTCAAGTGTTTTATCAAAATTATTTTCCATATAAGATAATAAATGTTTATGTTTTTATCCCTATTATTACATTTATTTGATTATGTTGTGATGGTATTATTTTTATGAATTCCTTTATCTTATATGAATTGTTTTATGATGTCATGATGATTAAGATTCTCATTTGTATTACATGGGTTATGCAATGATGTATGATTTATGATTTTGTGTCACACATAAGAATGGTATCATTATAAGATGGGTGGGATCTATATCTCCCTGCAATGCATTTGGTAAAGATTTTATATCTCATGAGATAGACATGGCTGGAACGGTAGGTTATACCGGTTCAGTGAAGCAGGACTGAAACGAGGGTAACTCGGTTCAGAAATGGACTTTGTCCACTAAGATAGTCTTGGCAGTGAGTCTTTACTAATAAAAATTGATTCTCTATGATTATGTGTGTATGCCACAATGTTTCATGTTGTATGTTATGATTATTGTGATTACATTTCACTGCCATGATTTATCCCATGTTATGAAATTATGATCCCTTTTGCAAGTTAATATTTCCAAAAGTTATGTGCTTATGTATATGATGTGATTGATATTTCTTTTGTTTACCCTTACTGGGCATTTGAGCTCACCATTTTGTATGTTTTCTTTCCCCAGGTTAGGAAGAAGGTTATTATGTACGATATGCCAAAAGGGACTATAGATATGATGAAATAAATGGTAGACAATGTAGACGCTTTATGAACCGGTTGTTTATGTTTCCCAGTTTCTAAAAACACTATACCTATACGGTCCTTTCATGGTTTTGCTATATGTTGTAATAAGTATGCTTAAATTTTGAATTATTAAAAATGTATTTAAAGTATGGGTCGTTATAGTTGGTATCAGAGGAAAGGTATAGTCAACCTTTGGAAACTAGGATGCGAAAGCCTTAGTAAGAACCCTAAGGATAAGTCTAAGCATAGAACACAATCATAGTGTTTTAGAAATGGACATGAATAACCTAGGATAAGACCTTAAGTGTGAAATATTATTCTTGATTATGTGGTTTTCCTATTATAATTAGTGTTTCTCACACTATTCTTCTTGGTTTTAGTCAATGGCTGGAACCCGAAGGAATCATGTTAATGCGGAATGCGATGGGAAATGCAATGATTCTCCCCTTGAGCAACCAAAAGTTATGGGAGCTGGAATGAAAAATCTTGTAGCCATGCTCACACAACTTTCTCAAGCTATGAATCATGTAGGACTTCCAAACGAGAAATGGAAGGAGAAACATTCTGTTGAATCCTTCATGAGGCAGCGTCCACCTTATTTCAGTGGGTCTACTGATCCATTAGTTATTGAACAATGGATTAGTACTACTGAAAAGATATTTTCAGTTCATCAGTGTTCTGAACATGATAAAGTCATCCTAGCAGTGTATCTTTTGGTAGGAGATGTTGATCAATGGTGGAATCTTATTAAGAATATGAGGCAAATGGATGAAATTGAGTCCATGGAATGGGACGAGTTCAAGAACTTATTTTTCAATAAGTACTTCCCTCGTATTCTCCGAACAAAGATGGAGAAAGAATTTCTTGAACTAAAGAAAAAGGATGATGAATCTGATGGTACCTATGAAGCAAATTCTACAAGACTTGCAAGGTACGCTTCTGGTATTATTATCCAACCTGAGAGTAAGATCGATCGATTCTTTAGTGGCTTAAAACCAAGTCTTCTAAAGGCATTATCCATAAGGGAGTTCAAAAGCTACGAGGAAATCGTTCGATGTGCTATCAAAGTCGAGATAGAGATTGGGGTAACCTATCAGTCATATGGGTTTGATAAGAAGAGGTAAATGGAATTCAAAGGAAAATCTAAACAACACACTTAAAATAAGATGAGCTTTCCCATATGCTCAAAGTGTGGAAAGAAACATGGAGGGAGTTGTCATAAAGGGACAAGTAAATGTTTCAAATGTGGAAAGGATGGTCATCGGGCATTTGAATGCCGCAATGATGGGAAGAAGATGTAAAATGATGCAAACAAAGGAAGGGATACACAGAATGAACCTACTACACATCAATGTTTCAAGTGCAAGGAGATGGGACATTATGCCAATAAATTCCCCAATCCAAGGGTTGATGATGATGGTCGACGTCAACAAACTCTTAAGGCTAAAGACAAAGGAAAGTCACATGCAATTTCTATCAGCGATGTGGAGTACGATAACGATGTGGTGAAAGGTACACTTACAATCCACTCTAAAGTAGCAAATGTTTTATTTCATTCTGGATCCACCCACTGTTTTATTTCTGAAGAATTTTCTAAGGGTATCACCATATTACCTCAACAATTAGATGTTGAGTTAGCTATGACAACACCTAATTGCACAATAGTCGCATCAAAAGTTTATAAATCTTCTCCGATCGAAGTTTGTGGGAAAGTGCTTCCTGCAAATCATGTGGTCCTTCTTATAGTGGAATTTGATGTGATTCTTGGCATGGATTGGATTTCTTTATAAGGAGCTTATATCAATTTCCAAATAAGGGGAGTCACATTTCATATTCCAGATCAATTTATGATCGTCTATCGAAGCAAGGATGAACATAACCTTCCAGTGGAAATTTCTTCCATTTTATGGGTATTTATTCCACTAAAATAAGGTTTTTTATCTCAAATGGTTGGTGAGAAACTCATGATTAAAAATATGCCCATTGTATGGGTGTTTGATGATGTATTTCCGGAGGAATTACCGGGTCTTCCACCGAATCGTGAAGTTGAGTTTTCAATAGAACTTGTACCGGGTGCTTTGCCTATTTCAATGACACCTTATAGAATGTCCCCAATTGAGTTGCAGGAATTGAAGAAGTCACTCCAAGAGAGTCTTGATAAGGGATTCATACGCCCTAGTGCATCACCTTGGAGAGAACCTGTTATATTTTTTAAGAAAAAAGAGGGATCAATGAGACTATGCATTGATTATCGAGAACTTAACAAGATCACTATCAAGAACAAATATCCTCTCCCACGCACTGATGACTTATTTGACCAACTACGCAGAGCTCAATACTTTTCCAAGATTGATCTTCGTTCAGGGTATCATCAATTAAGGGTCAAAAGGGAGGATATAACAAAGACGGCTTTCTATAAAAGGTATGGACACTATGAATTTATAGTGATGCCATTTGGTCTTACTAATTCCCCAGCTATCTTCATGGATCTGATGAATAGAGTCATTACAGACTATCTTGATCAATTTTTGGTAGTCTTTATAGACGATATTCTTGTCTATTCAAAGTGCAAGGAAGAACATGAAGATCACTTGAGAATTATATTGAAGACCCTGAGAAAGGAGAAGCTTTATGCCAAATTTACCAAGTGTGAATTTTGGCTTCAAAAAGTTTCATTTTTGGGTCACATAATCTCAAAAGAGGGGATATCTGTGGATCCAGCGAAAATAGAGGTTATCGAAAGATGGTCGAGACCAACAACAGTAACTGAGATCCGAAATTTTCTTTGTTTGGGTAGATATTATCGACATTTGGTGAAAGATTTTTCATGATTATCTAATACACTCACCAAGTTGACTCGGAATGGAGTTAAGATTGTCTAGACGGAAGAATGTGAAGAGAATTTCAAGGAGTTGAAAAGAAGGTTATCCAGTACACTTGTGCTCACACTGCCTTGTAGTGGAGAAAGGTTTTTGATCTATAGTGATGCATCCAAGAAGGGATTAGGGTGTGCTCTTATGAAAAATGATATTGTGATAGCTTATGCCTCATGACAGTTGAAAATCCATGAGCAAAATTACCCAACACATGATTTGGAGTTAGCTGTGGTAATCATTGAATTAATGATTTGGAGGCATTTCCTTTATGGTGAAAGGTGTGATATTTATATTGATCATAAAAGTTTAAAGTATATTTTCACACAATAGGAGCTGAATATGCGTCAAAGAAGATGGTTGGAGCTGATTAAGGATTATGAATGCTCAATCCATTACCACCCTGGGAAAGCAAACAAGGAGGCAGATGCATTAAGTTGAAAAGACCATGCCAGTTTTTCCATGATGAGGATCACAAAAGATCCAATTTTTATGGATTTACAAAGGATGGATATTGGAATTATAATGGAAGGGGAAAAATCTTATCTTTCTCAAATTAATGTTCAACCATCTATACATGTGAAGATTAAAGAGGCACAGAAAGAAGATGTCGAGTTACAAAAGAAGGTGAGAAATGTTCCAGAATTCAACCTTGATTGTCATGGGATAATAATGTTCAGGAATCAGGTTTGTGTTCCTCCCATCCCCGAATTAAAGAAGGAGCTGATGGATGAGGCTCATAGTTCTTCATTCTCTATTCATCCTGGAAGCACGAAGATGTATAGGGACCTGAAAGAGTACTTCTGGTGGGATGGCATGAAAAGAGATGTCGCTGAATATGTCTCTCGATGCTTGGTTTGTCAGCAAGTTAAAGCTGAGAGACATAAGTCTAAGGGGATGTTACAACCATTACCCATACCCGAATGGAAATGGGAAAACATCACTATAGAATTTGTCACAGGACTTACTAAAACATCCAAAGGCAATAATGCTATCTGGGTCATAGTTGATCGTCTTACAAAGTCTGTACACTTCATTGCTATTACATAGGATTTCTCTCTGGATCAGCTTGCCAGGATATATGTAAAGGAAGTGGTAAGATTTCATGGAGTACCACTTTTATTATATCTAATCGGGATCCGATGTTTACCTCAAAGTTCTGGAGAAGTCTTCAGCATACTCTGGATACAGAGTTGAGTTTCAGCACTGCTTATCATCCTCAGACAGACGGTCAGTCTGAGAGAACAATTCAAACCCTAGAAGATATGTTGAGTGCTTGCTCGATGTATTTAAAAGGTGGTTGGGATCAATACCTACCTTTGGTGGAATTTTTTTATAATAATAGCTTTCACTCCAGTATTCAGATGGCTCCTTATGAAGCTCTCTATGGAAATAAATGGAGGACTCCAACTTGATGGGATGAAGTTGGGGAAAGAAAGATATTAGGAACTGATCTCGTTGATGAAATGGCAAAAAAGGTCAAATCTATTCAACAACACATAAGAGCAGCTCAGAGTTGATAGAAAAGTTATGCCGACAACCGAAGAAAAGACCTAGAGTTTGAAGTGGATGATAAAGTCTTCTTACAAATATCTCCCTGGAAAAGGGTTATGAGATTTGGAAAGAAGGGGAAGTTCAGCCCTAGATATATCGGTCCTTTCGAAATACTAGATCGTGTTGGGAAGGTAGCTTACCGATTGGCGCTTCCACCAAATATCTCTGAAGTTCACGATGTGTTCCATGTATCTCTCCAGAGAAAGTACATACCTGATCCTTCACATGTAATAAGCTCAGAAGTTGTACCGCTGGTGCAAGATCTTTCTTGTAAAGAACAACTGGTAGAGATTCTGGATCGTAACGAAAAAGTCCTACGAAACAAGACCACTCAATTGGTGAAAGTTTTATGGAGGAACCACCAATTAAAAGAAGCTACATGGGAGCTTGAGGATATGATGAGGGAGAGGTATCCTCATCTGTTTGTTACAAAGTGACGAATTTCGAGGGAGAAATTCATTTTAAGGGGGGGTAGAATGTAACACCTGAGACTTTTATGTTATATAAATCATCAAAAGAATCTTCTTCTACACAACACTTTCTTGGCTTGCTTTACACGAAATTGCGACCTTCCTCGGTAGCTTGCGTCGTACGCAATACCGAGTTTCACTAAACAACGTTATGCTATTAAAATATTATTAAAACTAGCCGTTATGAATAGTAATAACCACCTTTTGAAATTTTATAAATTTTATTTTTCAAAATGGAATTCATTTTTGGATTCCGAATATCGAAATTAGCCTAGGGTAAAATTTTGGTATTTTTCTGAAAACTTTCAATTTTTGATGAATAGTGAAACCACTAAGTGGTAGTTAAAAAAATGAATTTTTCATAAAACTTAATTTTACCACTTCTATGAGTGGAATTTCAAAAATCAGAGACACACGGTTGATTTCAGTAAGTAAAATGTGGTTCAATGAGATGAAAATAATTTTTTGGTGAATAGTATCTTTTTACTTTTTTTACCACGGTTAAAAGTAAATAGGTTAATTAAGGGTAAAGATGATATTATTATTACCCTAAAACATGTCCTAATTCTATTGGAAAAATGTTATTCGACCAAAAAAAACTTACGAATAAAATATGACCATTTAGGCCCACTTGGATTAGATTAGGACATTTATTATTAATATATGTAAAGAAGGGTCAAAATAGTTAAAATCAAAGTTTAATAAGTAAATAATTTTTAATATGGGGTTATGCATAAGATAAATTCGACTATAAATATTAATTAGAAAGCTAAAACGATTTAATACATAATGGTATTATATTTTTAATTTGTAGACATTAAATAATTTAATTTATTAATGCACAAAGATGATGCAGTAATTATCTTATTAATGAAATATTGACATAATTAATGTTATAAACACCAAAATAATTGTAATTTGAGACTTCTTATGAATTAAAATACTTTTATAAGTTAATATGAAATGTTAGTATTGATTTAATTAATTTTTTTCGAACAAATCATTCTGTTATGAGTTTCAAAAAAATCAATTACCAAATAGTGTCAAAATTGACATAAAATGTTTTTTAAAACAAATATTATATTATTAATTGTTATTTTATTCCTAAAAATATAAGGATCAGAAAAATTACTTATATCAGGTTATATATATTAATAATAAACAACTTGGGTTTCGTTTGGCGTGTTATAGTATGTTTATTAACCTTATAGTATAAGAACACAAGAAGACAAGGTAAAAGTAAAATTATTTAACTTAATGTTAAATCTAAATGATAAGGTTAAAATAGGAACCTAAACTTGTCTAAATTCTATTGGATGAGAGGATTTCGACCCATACCCACCTTATCTTCGAAATAAATCAATTTGGAGCTATTTTAAACCGAAATGAATTTATAATAAAATAATATTTTTAGTTATCCCAAAGGTGCCCCTCTCCTCCCTTATAAAAGGGCACCTCCTCCCTCTCTTCCTCACACCACTTTGAGCCTTCAAGATCCGCAAAACCCTGACACTTTCTCCTCTACACTTCCCTAGATACATCATAGAGGTCCTTGTCTTCTTCAAAGACCAATTTTAGTGCCCTAAAAGAATGTCTCAAAGAAGCACTTCAAAGAAGAGGTAATGTCCGTTACAGATTCTTTCATCTTTATTTCTTCTTCCACTTCTTATTCTTTAGTTGTTTCATTATGAAGTAATAACATCAGTATCACTCATATACTTATATGTTATTATAAGTATGAACCAGCCCTATTTCAACATCTATCCATCCTATAGAAAAAGAAATCATCGCGCATGCGTACGTACGGAATACCGTCTCCACGCTGTGGTGTAATCTATTTTCCACCACTACCTTACATGGATGGGTATAATGGTGTAAATAATGACTATATCTGACTATTATAAACTTATACTAATTCTGAAATAGTATACATACACTCCAATACAATTCCACGATTATAGGAATGATATCATGACTCGTGCGTACGTACGGAATACTGTCTCCACGATGTGATGCGACTCATTCTACATGATCTTCATTTCATAATGATTATATAAATGAATTAAATTAATGAATATGATATATATTACACTAATACAATTCTGGAAATGAGGTATTTATAACCTAAAGAGAAAAATAAGAATTTATTCGACAAGACACGCATAAGAACAAAATGTTATAAACACCCGAATAACAAGTAGTAATGAAATATTACTACTAAAAAGCTAAGAAAATTACCATATATCATATCATGATTCCGGAATAAGTCAATAAAATTATTTATATCATTATACTGGAGTTTCAGACACTTACGAAGAAAAATGGACCTAAGGTAAGGGAAATATCACAATCTCATTTTTATCCGAGATTGTTTATACTTTGGTATTTACTAGGGTGTATTTTATCATCCACATCCATGTTTCCTCAATATGTAATATTATTTCCATCCACCTACAATTTTTTAAAACCTATTTTACCCATTGGTGAGTTTTTAGTGAAATATATGAAAGGAATCTTTTGTCGTTTTTCGTACGAGGTACTTTTTGACTCTTTCGACAAAAGTATGAGAAGAATGTTTTTTTAACTTATACGACATGAATGGATTTTTAAAACATTATTTTCAATAATCATCCTTTACAAGTTTTCAAGTCTATTTTTAATCAACTTCTTTTAGTTTAAAGTTGTATGACATGTTAAGAAAGGAAAAATGTTTTTGAAGAAGAAAGGATATTTTCCTCAAGAATGGAGTTCAAGTGTTTTATCAAAATTATTTTCCATCTAAGATAATAAAGGGTTCTGTTTTTATCCCTATTATTACATTGATTTGATTATGTTGGTATGGAATTACTTTTATGAATTCCTTTATCTTATATGAATTGTTTTATGATTTCATGATGTTGAAGATTCCCATTTGTATTACATGGGTCATGCAATGATGTATGATTTATGATTTTGTGGCACACATAATAATGGTATCATTATGAGATGGGTGGTTCCTATATCTCCCTCCAATTATTTGGGTAAAGATTTTATATCTCATGAGATAGACATGGCTGGAACGGTAGGTTATACAGGTTCAGTGAAGCAGGACTGAAACGAGGGTAACTCGGTTCAGAAATGGACTTTGTCCACTAAGATAGTCTTGGCAGTTAGTCTTGACTAATAAGAAATGATTCTCTATGATTATTTGTGTCTACCACAAAGTTTCATGTTTTAAGTTATTATTATTGTGATTACATTTCACTGCCATGATTTATCCCAAGTTATAAAATTATGATCTCTTTTGGAGGTTAAGATTTCCAAAAGTTATGTGCTTATGTATATGATGTGATTGATGTTTCTTTTGTTTACCCTTACTGAGCATTTGAGCTCACCCTTTTGTATGTTTTCTTTCCCCAGGTCAAGAAGAATGTTATTAAGTAAGATATGTCAGAAGGGACTATAGATATGATGAAATAAATGGGAGACAGTGTAGATGCTTTATGAACCAGTTGTTTATGTTTCCCAGTTTCTAAAGACACTATACCTATACGGTCCTTTCGTGGTTTTGTTATATGTTGTAATAAATATGCTTAAATTTTGAATTATTAAAAATGTATGTAAAGTATGGGTCACTATAGTTGGTATCAGAGGAAAGGTATAGTCAACATTTGGAAACGAGGATGCGAAAGCCTTAGTAAGAACCCTAATGATAAGTATAAGCATAGAACACAATCTTAGTGTTTTAGAAATGGACATGAATAACCTAGGATAAGACCTTAAGTGTGAAATATTATTCTTGATTATGTGGTTTTCCTATTATAATTAGTGTTGCTGACACTATTCTTCTTGGATTTAGTCAATGGCTGGAACCCGAATGAATCATGTTAATGCAGAATGCAACGGGAAATGCAATGATTGTCCCCCTGAGTAACCAAATGTTATGGGAGCTGGAATGCAAAATCTTGTAGCCATGCCCTCACAACTTTCTCAAGCTATGAATCATGCAAGACTTCCAAATGAGCAAAGGAAGGAGCAACATTCTGTTGAATCCTTCATGAGGCAGCGTCCACCTTCTTTCAGCGGGTCTACTGATCCATTAGTTGTCGAACAATGGATTAATAATACTGAAAAGATATTTTCAGTTCTTCAATGTTCTAAACATGATAAAATCGTCCTAGCAGTGTATCATTTGGAAGGATATGCTGATAAATGGTGGAAAATTATTAAGAATACGAGGCAAATGGATGAAATTGAGGCCATGGAATGGGACGAGTTCAAGAACTTATTTTTCAATAAGTACGTCCCTCGTATTCTCCGAACAGAGATGGAGAAATAATTACTTAAATTGAAGAAAAAGGATGATGAATCTGCTGGTACCTATGAAGCAAATTTTACAAGACTTGCAAGGTACGCTTCTGGTATTATTATCTATCCTGAGAGTAAGATCGATCGATTCTTTAGTGGCTTAAAACCAAATCTTCGAAGGGAGTTTTGCATAAGGGACTTCAATAGCTACGAGGAAATCGTTCGATGTGCTCTCAATGTCGAGATGGAGATTGGAGTAATCCATCAGTCATATGGGTTTGATAAGAAGAGGAAAATTGAATTCAAAAGAAAATCTAAAGAGCACACTTAAAAGAATATGAGCTTTCCCTTATGATCAAAGTGTGGAAAGAAACATGAAGGGAGTTGTCTTAAAGGGACAAGTAAATGTTTCAAATGTGGAAAGGATGGTCATCAGGAATTTGAATATCACGATGATGGGAAGAAGATGTCTAATGATGCAATCAAAGGAAGGGATAAACATAAGGAACCTACTACACTTCAATGTTTCAAGTGCAAGGAGAAGGGACATTATGCCAGTAAATGCCCTAATCCAAGGGTTGATGATGATGGTCGATGTCAACAAACTCTTAAGGCTAAAGACAAAGGAATGTCACATGCAATTTCTATCAGCGATGTGGAGTACGATAATGAGGTGGTGAAAGTTACACTTACCATCCACTCTAAAGATTCAATTTTTTTAATTGATTCTGGATCCACCCACTATTTTATTTGTGAAGAATTTTCTAAGGGTATCACCGTATTACCTCAACAATTAGATGTTGAGTTAGCTGTGACAACACCTAATGGCACAACAGTCGCATCAGAAGTTTATAATTCTTCTCCGATCGAAGTTTGTGGGAAAGTGCTTCCTGTAAATCTTGTGATCCTTATTATAGTAGAATTTGATGTGATTAATGGCATGGATTGGATTTCTTTATATGGAGCTTATATCAATTGCCAAAGAAGAGGAGTCACATTTCATATTCCAGATCAATCTATGACCGTCTATCGATGCAAGGATGAACATAACCTTCTAGTGGAAATTTATTCCATTTTATGGGTATTGATTACACTAAAAGAAGGTTATTTATCTCAAATGGTTTGTGATAAACTCACGATTAAGAATATGCCCATTGTACGGGAGTTTGATGATGTCTTTACGGAGGAATTACTGGGTCTTCCACCAAATCGTGAAGTTGAGTTTTCAATAGAACTCGTACCGGGTGCTTTGCCTATTTCATAGACACCTTATAGAATGGCCCCAATTGAGTTGCAGGAATTGATGAAGCAACTCCAAGAGAATATTGATAAGGGATTCATACACCCTAGTGCGTCACCTTGGGGAGCACCTGTTCTATTTGTTAAGAAGAAAGATGGATCAATGAGACTCTGCATTGATTATCGAGAACTTAACAAGATCACTATCAAGAGAAAATATCCTCTCCCATGCATTGATGACTTATTTGACCAACTACGCGGAGCTCAAAACTTTTCCAAGATTGATCTACGGTCAGGGTATCATCAATTAAGGGTCAAAAGGGAGTATATACCAAAGACGACTTTCCGTACAAGGTATGAACACTATGAATTAATAGTGATGCCATTTGGTCTTACTAATTCCCCTGCTATCTTCATGGATCTGAAGAATAGAGTCTTGAAAGACTATCTTGATCAATTTGTGGTAGTCTTTATAGACGATATTCTTGTCTATTCAATGTGCAAGGAAGAACATGAAGATCACTTGAGAATTATATTGAAGACCCTGAGAAAGGATAATATTTTTTCCAAATTTACCAAGTGTGAATTTTGGCTTCAAAAAGTTTCATTTTTGGGTCACATAATCAAAAAAGAGGGGATATCTATGGATCCAGCGAAAACAGAGGTTATCGAAAGATGGTCGAGACCAACAACAGTAACTGAGATCCGAAGCTTTCTTGGTTTGGCTGGATATTATCGATGATTTGTGAATGATTTTTCACGATTATCTAATCCACTCACCAAGTTGACTCGGAATGGAGTTATGTTTGTCTGGACGGAAGAATGTGAAGAGAATTTCAAGGAGTTGAAAATAAGGTTATCCAGTGCACCTGTGCTCACACTGCCTTGTAGTGTAGAATGGTTTGTGATCTATTGTGATGCATCCATGAAGGGATTCGGGTGTGTTATTATGCAAAATGATATGGTGATAGCTTATGCCTCACGACAGTTGAAAATCCATGTGCAGAATTACCCTACACATGATTTGGAGTTAGCTATGGTAATCTTTGCATTAATGATTTGGAGGCATTACCTTTATGGTGAAACGTGTGATATTTATATTGATCATACAAGTTTAAAGTATATTTTCACACAAAAGGAGCTGAATGTGCATCAAAGAAGATGGTTGGAGCTGATTAAGGATTATGACTGCTCAGTCCATTACCACCATGGGAAAGCAAACATGGTGGAAGATGCATTAAGTCGAGAAGACCATGCCAGTTTATCCATGATGAGGATCACAAAAGATCCAATATTTATTGATTTACAAAGGATGGATCTTGGAATTATATTGGAAGGGAAAAAATCTTATGTTTCTAAAATGAATGGTCAACCATCTATACATGTGAAGATTAAAGAGGCACAGAAAGAAGATGTCGAGTTACAAAAGTAGGTGAGAAATGTTCCTGAATTCAACCTTGATTGTGATGGGATAATAATGTTCAGGAATCTGGTTTGTGTTCCTCCCATCCCCAAATTAATGAAGGAGATGCTGGATGAGGCTCATAGTTCTTCATTCTCTATTCATCCTAGAAGTACGAAGATGTATAGGGACCTGAAAGAGTACTTCTGGTGGGATGGAATAAAAAGAGATGTTGCTGAATATGTCTCTCGATGCTTGGTTTGTCAGCAAGTTAAAGCTGAGAGACAGAAGTCTAAGGGGGTGTTACAACCATTACCCATACCCGAATGGAAATGGGAAAACATCACTATGGACTTTGTCACAGGACTTCCTAAAACATCCAAAGGCAATAATGCTATCTGGGTCATAGTTGATCGTCTTACAACGTCTTCACACTTCATTGTTATTAGAGAGGATTTCTATCTGGATCAGCTTGCCAGGATATATGTAAAGGAAGTGGTAAGATTGCATGGAGTACCACTTTCTATTATATATGATCGGGATCCGAGGTTTACCTCAATGTTTTGGAGAAGTCTTCAGCATACTCTGGATACAGAGTTGAGTTTCAGCACTGCTTATCATCCTCAGACAGACGGTCAGTCTGAGAGAACGATTTAAACCCTAGAAGATATGTTGAGAGCTTGCTCTATGGATTTCAAAGGTGGTTGGGATCAACACCTACCTTTGGTGGAATTTTCTTTTAATAATAGCTTTCACTCCAGTATTCAGATGGCTTCTTATGAAGCTCTCTATGGAAAGAAATGCAGGACTCCAACTTGCTGGGATAAAGTTGGGGAAAGAAAGCTATTAAGACCTGATCTCATTGATGAAATGGCAGAAAAGGTCAGATCTATTCAACAACACATAAGAGCAGCTCAGAGTCGATAGAAAAGTTATACCGACAACCGAGAAAAGACCTAGAGTTTGAAGTGGGTGATAAAGTGTTCTTACGAATATCTCCCTGGAAGAGGGTTATGATATTTGGAAAGAAGGGGAAGTTGAGCCCTAGATATATTGGTCCTTTCGAAATACTGGATCGTGTTGGGAAGGTAGCTTACCGATTGGCGCTTCCACCGAATCTCTCTCAAGTTCATGATGTGTTCCATGTATCTCTCCTGAGAAAGTACATACCTGATCCTTCACATGTACTCAGCTCAGATGTTGTACCGCTGGAGCAAGATCTTTTTTATGAAGAACAACCGATAGAGATTCTGGATCGTAGCAAAAAAGTCCTACGAAACAAGACCACTCAATTGGTGAATGTTTTATAGAGGAACTACCAATTAGAAGAAGCTACATGGGAGCATGAGGATATGATGAGGGAGAGGTATCCTCATCTGTTTGTTACAAAGTGACGAATTTAGAGGGAGAAATTCATTTTAAGGGGGGTAAAATGTAACACCCGAGACTTTTATGTTATATAAATCATCAAAGGAATCTTTTTCTGCACAACACTTTCTTGGATTTCTTTACACGAAATCGCGACCTTCTTCGATAGCTGGCGTCGTACGCAATACCGAGTTTCACTAAACAATGATATGCTATTAAAATATTATTAAAACTAGCCTTTATGAATAGTAATAACAACTTTTTGAAATTTTATAAATTTTATTTTTCAAAATGGACTTCATTTGTGGATTCGGAATATCGAAATTATCCTAGGGTAAAATTTTGCTATTTTTTCCGAAAACATTCAATTTTTGATGAATAGTGAAACCACTAAGTGGTAGTTAAAAACCTGAATTTTTCATAAAACATATTTTCACCGCTTCTGTGAGAGGAATTTCAAAAATCTAAGAAACACGGTTGATGTCAGTAAGTAAAATGTGGTTCAATGAGATAAAAATAATTTTTTGGGGAATAGTAACTTTTAACTTTTATTTACCACGGTTAAAAGTAAATAGGGTAATTAAGGGTAAAAATGATATTATTATTACCCTAACACATGTCCTAATTCTATTGGACAAGTGTAATTCGACCAAAAACAAACTTAGGAATAAAATATGACCATTTAGGCCCACTTGGATTATATTAGGACATTTATTATTAATTTATTTAAAGAAGGGTTAAAATAGTTGAAATCAAAGTTTAATAAGTAAATAATTTTTAATATGGTGTTATACATACCATAAATTCGACTATAAATATTCATTAGAAATCTAAAATGATTTCCTACATAATTGTAATTTATGTGTAATTTTTAAACATTAAATAATTTAATTTATTTATGAAACAATGATGATGCAATAATTATCTTATCAATGAAATATTGACATAATTAATGTTATAAACACCAAAATAAATGTAATTTGAGACTTTTTATGAATTCAACTAATTTTTTAGGTTAAGAAAACATCTTAGTATTGATTTAATTAATTTTTTTAGAACCAATCATTCTGTTATGAGTCTCACAAAAATCAATTACCAAATAGCGTCAAAATTGATATAAAGTAGTTTTTAAAACAAATTTTATATTATTAATTGTTATTTTATTCCTAAAAATCTAAGGTTCGGACAAATGACTTAGATAAGGTTATATATATTAATAATAAACAACTTGGGGTTCGTTTGGCTTGTTATAGTAATTTTATTAACATTATAGTATAAGAACACAAGAAGACACGGTAAAAGTAAAATTATTTAACTTAATGTTAAATCTAAATGATAAGGTTGAAATAGGATCCTAAACCTGTCTAAATTATATTTTATGAGATTATTTCGACCCATACCCAACTTAGAATCAAAATAAATCAATTTGGAGCGATTTAAAACCGAACTTGACTTTATAATAAAATAGTATTTTTAGTTATTCCAAAGGTGCCCCTCTCCTCCCTTATAAAAAGGCACCTCCTCCCTCTCTTCCTCACACCACTTTGAGCCTTCATGTTCGGCCAACCCCTGCCACATTCTCCTCTACACTTCCCTAGAGACATCCTAGATGTCCTGGTCTTCTTCAAGGACCAATTTTATTTCCCTAAAAGAAGGTCTCAAAGAAGCACTTCAAAGAAGAGGTAATGTCCGTTACCGATTCTTTCAACATTATTTCTTCTTCCACTTCTTAGTCTTTAGTTGTTTTATTATGAATTAATAACATCAGTATCACTAATATAATAATATGTTATTATAAGTATGAAACAACCCTATTTCACCATCTATCCATCCTACGGAAAAAGAAATCACCGCGCGTGCGTACGTACGGAATACCGTCTCCACGTCGTGGTGTAATCTATTTTCCACCACCACCTTATTTGGATGGGTATAATGGTGTAAATAATGACTATATATGACTATTAAAAAGTGATACTAATTCTGAAATAGTATACATACACTCCAATACAATTCCACGATCATAGGAATGGTATCATCAATCGTGCGTACGTACGGAATACCGTCTCCATGATGTGATGCGACTCGTTCTACATGATCTTCATTTCATAATGATTATATAAATGAATTAAATGAATGAATATGATATATATTACACTAATACCATTCTGGAAATGAGGTATTTATAACATAAAGAGAAGAATAAGAATTTATTTGACAAGACACGCATAAGAACAAAAAGTTATAAACACCCGAATAACAAGTAGTAATGAAATATTACTACTAAGAAGATAATAATATGACCATATATGATATCATGATTCTGGAAGAAGTGAATAACATTATTTAAATCACTATACAGGAGGTTCGGATACTTACGAAGAAAAACGGACCTAAGGTAAGGGAAATATCAAAATCTCATTTTTATCCGAGATTGTTTATACTTTGGTATTTACTGGGGTGTATTTTATCATCCACATACATGCTGCTCAATAAGTAATATTATTTCCATCCACCTACAATTTTTTAAACCCTATTTTACCCTTTGGTGTGTATTTAGTAAAATATATGAAAGAAATCTTTTGTCATTTTTCATACGAGGCACTTCTTGACTTTTTCGAAAAAAGTTCGAGAAGAATGTTTTTTTATCTTATACGACATGAATGGATTTTTAAAACATTATTTCCAAGAATCTACCTTTACAAGTTTTCAAGTTTATTTTTAATCAACTTCTTTTAGTTTAAAGTTGTATGACATGTTAAGAAATGAAAAATGTTTTTGAAGAAGAAAGGATATTTTCCTCAAGAATGGAGTTCAAGTGTTTTATCAAAATTATTTTCCATCTAAGATAATAAAGCGTTCTGTTTTTATCCCTATTATTACATTGATTTGATTATGTTGTGATGGAATTATTTTTATGAATTCCTTTATCTTATATGATTCATTTTGTGATGGCATGATGTTTAAGATTCCCATTTGTATTACATGGGTTATGAAATGATGTATGAATTATGATTTTGTGGAACACATAAGAATGGTATCATTATGAGATGGGTAGGACCTATATCTCCCTCCAATGCATTGGGTACAAATTTTATATCTCATGAGATAGACATGGCTGGAACGGTAGGTTATACCGGTTCAATGAAGCAGGACTGAAACGAGGGTAACTCGGTTCAAGAAATGGACTTTGTCCACTAAGATAGTCTTGGAAGTGAGTCTTGACTAATAAGAAATGATTCTCTATGATTATGTGTGTATTCCACAAAGTTTCATGTTTTAAGTTATGATTATTGTGATTACATTTCACTTCCATGATTTATCCCATGTTATGAAATTATGATCTCTTTTGCAGGTTATGATTTCCAAAAGTTATGTGCTTGTGTATATGATGTGATTGATATTTCTTTTGTTTACCCTTAATGAGCATTTGAGCTCACCCTTTTGTATGTTTTCTTTCCCCGGGTCAGGAAGAAGGTTATTAAGTAAGATATGCCAAAAGGGACTATAGATATGATGAAATAAATGGGAGACAGTGTAGACGTTTTATGAACCAGTTGTTTATGTTTCCCAGTTTCTAAAGACACTAAACCTATACGGTCCTTTCATGGTTTTGTTATATGTTGTAATAAGTATGCTTCAATTTAGAATTATTAAAAATGTATGTAAAGTATTGGTCGTTATAGTTGGTATCAGAGGAAATGTATAGTCAACCTTTGAAAACTAGGATGCGAAAGCCTTAGTAAGAACCCTAAGGATAATTCTAAGCATGGAACACAATGTTAGTGTTTTATAAATGGACATGAATAACCTAGGATAAGACCTTAAGTGTGAAATCTTATTCTTAATTATGTGGTTTTCCTATTATAATTAGTGTTTCTCACACTATTCTTCTTGGTTTTAGTCAATGGCTGGAACCCGAAGGAATCGTGTTAATGAGGAATGCGACAGGCAATGCAATGATTGTCCCCCTGAGAAACCAAACGTTATAGGAGCTGGAATGCAAAATATTGTAGCCATGCTCACACAACTTTCTCAAGCTATGAATCATGCAGGACTTCCGAACGAGCAAAGGAATGAGAAACATTCTGTTGAATCCTTCATGAGGCAGCATCCACCTTCTTTCAGCAGGTCTACTGATCCATTAGTTGCAGAACAATTGATTAGTACTACTGAAAAGATATTTTCAGTTCTTCAATGTTCTGAACATGATAAAGTCATCCTAGCAGTGTATCGTTTTGAAGGAGATGCTGAACAATGGTGGAATCTTAATAAAAATACGAGGCAAATGGATGAAATTGAGTCCATGGAATGGGACGAGTTCAAGAACTTATTTTTCAATAAGTACTTCCCTCGTATTCTCCGAACAAAGATGGAGAAAAAGTTTCTTGAACTGAAGAAAAAGGATGATGAATCTATTGGTACCTATGAAGAAAATTTTACAGGACATGCAAGGTACGCTTCTGGTATTATTATCCAACCTGAGAGTAAGATCGATCGATTCTTTAGTGGCTTAAAACCAAGTCTTCGAAGGGCGTTAGCCATAAGGGACTTCAATAGCTACGAGGAAATCGTTCAATGTGCTCTCAAAGTCGAGATGGAGATTGGAGTAACCCATCAGTCATATGGGTTTGATAAGAAGAGGAAAATGGAATTCAAAGGAAAATCTAAAGAGCACACTTAAAAGAAGATGAGCTTTCCCTTATGCTCAAAGTGTGGAAAGAAACATGGAGGGAGTTGTCTTAAAGGTACAAGTAAATCCTTCAAATGTGGAAAGGAAGGTCATCGGGCATTTGAATGTCGTGATGATGGGAAGAAGATGTCTAATGATGCAAACAAAGGAAGGGATACACAGAATGAACCTGCTACACTTCAATGTTTTAAGTGCAAGGAGATGGGACATTATGCCAATAAATGCCCTATTCCAAGGTTTGATGATGATGGTCGACGTCAACAAACTCTTAAGGATAAAGACAAAGGAATGTCACATGCAATTTCTATCAGCGATGTGGAGTACGATAACGATGTAGTGAAAGGTACACTTACCATCCACTCTAAAGTAGCAAATTTTTTATTTGATTCTGGATCAACCCACTCTTAGATTTATGAATAATTATCTAAGGGTATCACCGTATTACCTCAACAATTAGATGTTGAGTTAGCTGTGACAACACCTAATGGCACAACAGTCGCATCAAAAGTTTATAATTCTTCTCCGATCGAAGATTGTGGGAATGTGATTCCTGTAAATCTTGTGATCCTTCTTATAGTGTTATTTGATGTGATTCTTGGCATTGATTGGATTTCCTTATATGGTGCTTATATCAATTGCCAAAGAAGGGGAGTCACATTTCATATTCCAGATTAATCTATGATCGTCTATCGATGCAAGGATGAACATAACCTTCCAGTGGAGATTTCTTCTATTTTATGGGTATTGATTCCACTAAAAGAATACTTATCTCAAATGGTTGGTGAGAAACTCACGATTAAGAATATTCCCATTGTACGGGAGTTTGATGATGTCTTTCCAGGGGAATTACCGAGTCTTCCACCGAATCGTGAAGTTGAGTTTTCAATAGAACTCGTACTGGGTGCTTTGCCTATTTCAAAGACACCTTATAGAATGGCCCCAATTGAGTTGCATGAATTGAAAAATCAACTCCAAGAGAATCTTGATAAGGGATTCATACGCCCTACTGTGTCACCATGGGGAGAACCTGTTCTATTTGTTAAGAAGAAATATGGATCAATGAGACTCTGCATTGATTATCGAGAACTTAACAAGATCACTATCAAGAACAAATATCCTCTCCCACGCATTGATGACTTATTTGACCAACTACGCGAAGCTCAATACTTTTACAAGATTGATCATCATTCAAGGTATCATAAATTAAGGGTCAAAAGGGAGGATATACCAAAGACGGCTTTCCGTACAAGGTATGGACACAATGAATTTATAGTGATTCCATTTGGTCTTACTAATTCCCCTTATATCTTCATGGATCTGATGAATAGAGTCTTTAGAGACTATCTTGATCAATTTTTGGTAGTATTTATTGACGATATTCATGTCTATTCGAAGTTCAAGGAAGAACATGAAGATCACTTGAGAATTATATTTAAGACCTTGAGAAAGGACAATCATTATGTCAAATTTACCAAGTGTGAATTTTGGCTTCAAAAAGTTGCATTTTTGGGTCACATAATCTCAAAAGAGGGGATATATGTGGATCCAGTGAAAACAGAGGTTATCGAAAGATGGTCGAGACCAACAACAGTAACTGAGATCTGAAGTTTTCTTGTTTTGGCTTGATATTATCGACGTTTTGTGAAAGATTTTTCATGATTATCTAATCTACTCACCAAGTTGAGTCGGAATGGAGTTAAGTTTGTCTGGACGGAAGAATGTGAAGAGAATTTCAAGGAGTTGAAAAGAATGTTATCTAGTGCACCTGTGCTCACACTGCCTTGTAGTGGAGAAAGGTTTGTGATCTATAGTGATGCATCCAAGAAGGGATTGGGGTGTGTTCTTATTAAAAATTATATTGTGATAGCTTATGCCACACGACAGTTGAAAATACATGAACAAAATTACCCAACATAGGATTTGGAGTTAGCTGCGGTAATCTTTGCATTAATGATTTGGAGGCATTACCTTTATTGTAAAAGGTGTGATATTTATACTGATCATAAAAGTTTAAAGTATATTTTCACACAAATGGAGCTGAATATGTGTCAAAGAAGATGTTTGGAGCTGATTAAGGATTATGACTGCTCAATCCATTACCACCATGGGAAAGAAAACAAGGTGGCAGATGCATTAATTCGACAAGACCATGCCAGTTTTTCCATGATGAGGATCACAAAATATCCAATATTTATGGAGTTATAAAGGATGGATCTTGGAATTATAATGGAAGGGGAAAAATCTTATCTTTCTCAAATGAATGTTCAACCATCTATACATGTGAAGATTAAAGAGGTACAGAAATAAGATGTCGAGTTACAAATGAAGGTGAGAAATGTTCTTGAATTCAACCTTGATTGTGATGTGATAACAATGTTCAGGAATCAGGTTTGTGTTCCTCCCATCCCCGAATTAATGAAGGAGCTACTGGATGAAGCTCATAGTTCTTCATTCTCTATTCATCCTGGAGCACGAAGATGTATAGGGACCTGAAAAAGTACTTCTGGTGGGATGGTATGAAAAGAGATGTTGCTGAATATGTCTCTCGTTGCTTGGTTTGTCAGCAAGTTAAATCTGAGAGACAGAAGTCTAAGGGGATGTTACAACCATTACCAATACCTGAATGGAAATGGGAAAACATCACAATGGACTTTGTCACAGGACTTCCTAAAACATCCAAATGCAATAATCCTATCTGAGTCATAGTTGATCGTCTTACAAAGTCTGCACACTTCATTGCTATTAGAGAGGATTTATCTCTGGATCAGCTTGACAGGATATATGTAAAGGAAGTGGTAAGATTTCATGGAGTACCACTTTATATTATATCTGATCGGGATCCGAGGATTACCTCAATGTTCTGGCGAAGTCTTCAGCATTCTCTAGATACAGAGTTGAGTTTCAGCACTGCTTATCTTCCTCAGACAGACGATCAGTTTGAGAGAACAATTCAAACCCTAGAAGATATGTTGAGAGCTTGTTCTATGGATTTCAATGGTGGTTGGGATCAACACCTACCTTTGGTGGAATTTTCTTATAATAATAGCTTTCACTCCAGTTTTCAGATGGCTCCTTATGAAGCTCTCTATGGAAAGAAATGCAGGACTCCAACTTGCTAGGATGAAGTTGGGGAAGGAAAGCTATTAGGACTTGATCTCATTGATGAAATGGCAGAAAAGGTCCGATCTATTCAACAACACATAAGATCAGCTCAGAGTCGACAGAAAAGTTATGCCGACAACCGAAGAAATGACCTAGAGTTTTAAGTGGGTGATAAAGTGTTCTTACGAATATCTCTCTGGAAGAGGGTTATGAGATTTGGAAAGAAGGGGAAGTTGAGACCTAGATATATCGGTCCTTTCGAAATACTGGATCGTGTTGGGAAGGTAGCTTATCGATTGGAACTTCCACCGAATCTCTCTCAAGTTCACGATGTGTTCCATGTATCTCTCCTGATAAAGTACATACCCGATCCTTCACATGTAATCAGCTCAGAAGTTGTACCGTTGGAGCAAGATCTTTCTTATGAAGAACAACCAACATAGATTCTGGATCGTAGCAAAAAAGTACTACGAAACAAGACCACTCGATTGGTGAACGTTTTATGGAGGAACCACCAACTAGAAGAATCTAAATGGGATCTTGAGGATATGATGAGGGAGAGGTATCCTCTATCTGTTTGTTACAAAGTGAAGAATTTCGAGGAAGAAATTCATTTTAAGGGGGGTAGAATGTAACACCCGAGAATTTTATGTTATATAAATCATCAAAGGAATCTTTTTCTACACAACACTTTCTTGGATTGCTTTACATGAAATCGCGACCTTCCTCGATAGCTTGCGTCGTACGCAATACCGAGTTTCACAATACAACAATATGCTATTAAAATATTATTAAAACTAGCAGTTATAAATATTAATAACCAGTTTTTGAAATTTTATATTTTTTATTTTTCAAAATGGACTTCATTTTTGGATTCGGAATATCTAAATTTTCCTAGGGTGAAATTTTGGTATTTTTCTTAAAACATTCAATTATTGATGAATAGTGAAACCACTAAGTGGTAGTTAAAAAAATGAATTTTTCATAAAACTTAATTTTACCACTTCTGTGAGTGTAATTTCAAAAATCCGAGAGACATGGTTGATGTCAGTAAATAAAATGTGGTTCAATGAGATGAAAATAATTTTTTGGTGAATAGTATCTTTTTACTTTTTTTACCACCGTTAAAAGTAAATAGGGTAATAAAGGGTAAAGATGATATTATTATTACGCTAACACATGTCATAATTCTATTGGACAAATGTAATTCGACCAAAAACAAACTTAGGAATAAAATATGACCATTTAGGCCCACTTGGATTAGATTAGGACATTTATTATTAATTTATTTAAAGAAGGGTTAAAATAGTTATAATCAATGTTTAATAAGTAAATAATTTTTAATATGGGGTAATACATAAGATAAATTCGACTATAAATATTCATTATAAAGCTAAAAAGATTTCCCAAATAATGGTATTTTATTTGTAATTTTTAGACATTAAATAATATAATTAATTTATGACACAATGATGATGCAGTAATTATCTTATTAATGAAATATTGACATAATTAATGTTATAAACACAAATATAAATATAATTTGAGAATTTTTAATAATTCAACTACTTTTCTAGGTTAATATGACCCGTTAGTATTGATTTAAATAATTTTTTTCGAACTAATCATTCTGTTATGAGTTTCACAATAATCAATTACCAAATAGTGTCAAAATTGACATAAAATAGTTTTTAAAACAAATATTATATTATTAATTTTTTATTTTATTCCTAAAAATCTAAGGTTCGGCCAAATGACATAGATAAGGTTATATATATTAATAATAAAAACTTGGGGTTCTTTTGGCTTTTTATAGTAAGTTTATTAACCTTATAGTATAAGAACACAAGAATACATGGTAAAAGTAAAATTATTTAACTTAATGTTAAATCTAAATGATAATGTTAAAATAGGAACCTAAACTTATCTAAATTCTATTGGATGAGAGGATTTATACCCATATCAACCTTAGCTTAAAAATAAATCAATTAGGAGCTATTTAAAACCGAACATGACTTTATAATAAAATAAATTTTTTTGTTATTCCAATGGTGCCCCTCTCCTCCCTTATAAAAGGGAACCTCCTCCCTCTCTTCCTCACACCACTTTGAGCCTTCAATCTCGGACAACCCCTGCCACTATCGCATATCCACTTCCCTAGAGACATCCTAGAGGTCCTGGTATTCTTCAAGGACCAATTTTAGTGCCCTAAAAGAAGGTCTCAATGAAGCACTTCAAATAAGAGGTAATGTTCGTTACCGATTCTTTCATCTTTATTTCTTCTTCCACTTCTTATTATTTAGTTGTTTCATTATGAAGTAATAAAATCAGTACCACTCATATACTGATATGTTATTATATGTATTAAACAACCCTATTTCACCATCTATCCATCCTACAGAAATGGAAATCACCGCGCGTGCGTACGTACGGAATACCATCTCCACGCCGTGGTGTAATCTATTTTCCACCACCACCTTACTTGGATGGGTATAATGGTGTAAATAATGACTATATATTACTATTATAAAGTGATACTAATTCTGAAATTGTATACATACACTCCAATACAATTCCACAATCATAGGAATGATATCATCACTCGTACGTACGTACGGAATACCGTCTCCACGATGTGATGCGACTCGTTCTACATGATCTTCATTTAATAATGATTATGTAAATGAATTAAATGAATTAATATGATATATATTACACTAATAAAATTCTGGAAATGAGGTATTTATAACCTACAGAGAAGAATAAGAATTTATTTGACAAGACATGCATAAGAACAAAAAGTTATAAACACCCGAATAACAAGTAGTAATGAAATATTACTACTAAGAAGATAAGAATATGACCATATATGATATAATGATTCTGGAATAAGTCAATAACATTATTTAAATAATTATACAGGAGGTTCAGACACTTACGAAGAAAAACGGACCTAAGGTAAGGGAAATATCACAATCTCATTTTTATTCGAGATTGTTTATACTTTGGTATTTACTGGGGTGTATTTTATCATCCACATCCATGATTCCTCAATATGTAATATTATTTCCATCCACCTACAATTGTTTAAAACCTATTTTACCCTTTGGTGAGTTTTTAGTAAAATATATGAAAGGAATCTTTTTTCGTTTTTCGTACCAGGTAATTTTTGACTTTTTCGAAAAAAGTACGAGAAGAATGTTTTTTTAACTTATACGACATGAATGGATTTTTAAAACATTATATCCAAGAATCTTCCTTTATAAGTTTTCAAGTTTATTTTTAATCAAATTCTTTTATTTTAAAGTAGTATGACATGTTATGAAAGGAAAAATGTTTTTGAAGAAGAAAGGATATTTTCCTCAAGAATGGAGTTGAAGTATTTTATCAAAATTATTTTCCATCTAAGATAATAAAGGGTTCTGTTATTATCCCTATTATTTCATTGATTTTATTATGTTGTGATGGAATTATTTTGATGAATTCCTTTATCTTATATGAATTGTTTTATGATGTCATGATGTTTAAGATTCCCATTTGTATTACATAGGTTATGCAATGATGTATGATTTATGATTTTGTGGCACACATAAGAATGGTATCATTATGAGATGGGTGGGACCTATATCTCCCTCCAATGCATTGGGTATAGATTTTATATCTCATGAGATAGACATGGCCGGAACGGTAGGTTATACCGGTTCAGTGAAGCAGGACTGAAACGAGGGTAACTCGGTTCAGAAATGGACTTTGTCCACTAAGATAGTCTTGGAAGTGAGTCTTGACTAATAAAAAATGATTCGCTATGATTATATGTGTATGCCACAAAGTTTCATGTTTTATGTTATGATTATTGTGATTACATTTCACTGCCATGATTTATCCCATGTTATGAAATTATGATCTCTTTTGCAGGTTAAGATTTCCAAAAGTTATGTGCTTATGTATATGATGTGATTGATATTTATTTTGTTTACCCTTACTGAGCATTTGAGCTCACCCTTTTGTATGTTTTCTTTCCTCAGGTCAGGAAGAAGGTTTTTAAGTAAGGTATGCCAAAAGGGACTATAGATATGATGAAATAAATGGGAGACAGTGTAGACGCTTTATGAACCAGTTGTTTATGTTTCCCAGTTTCTAAAGACACTATTCCTATATGGTCCTTTCGTGGTTTTGTTATATGTTTTAATAAGTATGCTTCAATTTTTATGTATTAAAAATGTATGTAAAGTATGGGTCGTTATATCCCATTGACGGGAAGCCACCTGGATGATCCCGGTTTCCTGACTCAGATGCTTTTTGATGGTTTGATCTCTTCAGTCATGATGCTTTTGAAACTTACTCAATGCCCGTTTTTTTGTGTATCTCGTCATTCCTGAGCACGAGGTTCACAAGATTGCATCTCCTAGATGATGAAATTACATGATTTCATTTCTAATGGAGTGTTCTAGACACGATGTGTGGTAATTTTTAGAGCTCCATGTTCTCCCCATTTCAGAATGTGAACACCATCTGAGGCATTTCTAATGAGGAATCACAAAATATTCTATGCATAGAGCCAAAAAAGTTCATGGTATTTCTTTTTTCCATTTTTTATTTTCACTTTTGTGTGGATGGGGGAGCATCTAGTTCAATTAATATGTAATGTCTCCCCAATCATGTTGATTTGGTCTGCATACCCTTTAGAGTGTAGGAATATTTCATTCATCTGATGATGATTCATGCATATATTGAGGCAAATTTCATTAGTTCATTCCCAAGACAACTATCTTGGTATGTCTAAGTGATAAGTGTTCATAGGACAATAAATCAATAGTAGATTGTCGTTAGAAAGTTGTCTTCTGATAAGAAACATATCATATTGTTATTCATTCATAGGCTCCTCTACTAGAAATTCCCATCTCGACAGCTTCTTAATAATTTTGGTCTGATAAACTGGGATTGTGGTTTCATTATTGATTTGTAGATGTCATGGGGTGGCTTAAAATATGATCCAGGCTTTAGGGAATCCTATGGTTGGGAAAGGATATCACTCGTGATGTAAAGAGTTCATGATATATCTGACACCACCTTTTTGAGTTCTTCATCATAGAAAGTATCTCTCGCATTTGTTCTATAAATGGGAGGACCTTCATTACAGTATGAATTTGGGTTGCGGGTAGGACCTTCGAAATTGGTGTTTCAATAGAGAGAGCTACTATTTCAACTTGATACCTGACCATGGAAAAATTTATTAATGGCCTAAAACAAATGGAGGACCTTTAGGGTGGGAAACTGCGAGGGGATGACATTCTTGATTATTTTTATCACTCAGGAGAGGGCCTTCACCACAACTTACATTACAGGGAGGGCCTTCTCAATGACGTTTATCATGGTGAGGACTACCATCATTACATGATACCCAGATGTAGGGAGAAGTTCTGTAGTGCACATCATGCAGAGGGACTTCAGGACATACAGTAATAAGGGGAGAACCTTTTTATGGATTGATGTTACTATGGATAGGACCTTCATAGTAATAGCCATTGCAGGGAGGGCCTTCACAATATTTTTTTATCATGTATAGGATAGCCATCATGGCTCGATGTCAGACATTAGGGAGAAGCATATCTGCAGCTTATACCCAAGGGATGAGCATTATGGTGGATGAAAAAAATGGTAGGAACTTCTTTTTTCCTGATCTTAATGTCAAGGGGAGGGAATCATCGAAGGGAGTTAGGAGACAGGCTCTTGTGATTGATCTATCTTGGACCATGGAATGGTTCCTCATGAGTGTTATTGGGAGGACCATCAGAGCTATTATTTGTCATATTACAGGAATGACCATTACAGCTTCTACTTCCACTTACATAATTTGGTAATGGATTAAGAGGGTCTTGAGATTTCATTTATATATGTTTGCGGGGTTCAAGAATTCAATCTTCGTGTAGAGCATGATAATGTATATGCTCTTCATTTTCCTATTTCCTTTGGTGAATTTTTTCATTGACCGCTCTCTAGCGGGTAACCAGGGCCATCTTATGTTTGTAATGGAATTTATATAGGGTTCCATATTTATTTGTTCCTGTGATGTCATTGGGATACAATGACGGGGATCTTGAGTTTTGGTAGGAATATATGCTTTCCCAGGATCAGTCACCACATTGGATCAACATCGCCCAGTTAGAACATGTATGTTTTCCCATTCGATAGTCTGTGTATCACAGGATATTTCTATCAACACTCCTAGAATGAACCAGGGATTCAAAACTTTTCTTGAGTGACTAACTCATTTTGTGAGTGAGTAATTATGTTTGAGGAAATTGGGTCATGAGCCTCATTTCATGCCTTTGTTGCTAATGAAATGATATCTTCGAATGTTTGTCAGATATGGTCTATAATTTATGTTTGATCATCCATTATTTCTATGATGTGATTAGATACCAATTTGGATTGAATGGGTATGAGGGACCATTCCGATGACGGAGTAGGTGTTTGTGCATGCTATGTTCTTCTATATGTTTCCAAGAGATACTAGCAGTTCACATGTGTCGGGAAAGAGGAATGATTCTTCCACTGGTTTTCTTGTCTGGATTCCACCATGTTTGATTGGTATTCTTTATATTCACGAGTGATAATTTACATTTTCTCACATACAACTCTATTTATCTTAGAGGATTTTTGTACATATGAAATAATTTGACTCTATTCATATTCACTTTCCATCCTATTTGTATGGCAGGAATGGTATACATTAGCTTGTTTTTTTCTTACAAGTAGTTGTGGGCCTGCCTATTCAGTTGATGGGCTTGATATGCATCAATAGGTGTCCATTCCTATGTGTAGCTTCTTTCTTCCATATTTGGATGATATGCTTGTTGTGAATCATCATATATTGTCATCTTCCTAGAGTTTGTCACTTTATCTTCACGGCTGGACCAGCGAGCACTAGAAAGATAATGTATGTTGTCATATTGTGCCACACTATTTCTATTGTGGGCTAGATTGGAGGTGGCAGAGTGGTATGTCTGCCTCCTGAATGTCAATCCATTAGTACGGACGAGTTGCTTCTTAGGAACTAGAGTGATAGTCTGTCTAGGATTATATATTCACTTTCTTCATTGGGCTAATTGTTCAGCCTATGTCACATGCACATTTGAAGGTGACCTCTCCATCAGTTCCTCTTTAGAGGAAGGATGTCGGGTCATCCGGTTTCAGCAGTGACACTCTTTGGTTGGGCATGTGAGTGGGACCCATGTGATGTTGAGATGATGTTATCATCATTGACTTCATCATCCCCCTATGATAAGTGATGTACTTATTTCCATGTTCTGTTGACAGTCATTCGATATGCTTTGGGATGACCACCAGAGCTGCCTTGTGTTATGGTGTTTACCATGCCTGAGGAGATGACTAGTGGAGCTTTGGAGACTGGAGGGCCTGTCTCGCAGCCTCCAACTTGGGGAGAGTATAATTTTTGAGGTACTACTTGATCAACATGTATGATACCCATCATTGAAGAAGTTGGGTAGGTGAGGGGGTCGTTCCCTTCACTGGGTTCCCGGTAGCATGCAAGATCACTAATGCATTTGTCTACATTGGTCGTCGGGATGTCATTGGATCGATGGTTACTCTGTGGAAACATTCAATATACATATATGAAATACTACCACACAACCACATCAAATTATCATCCATTTAAACATGTTAATATCTGATGATTCAGCATGAACCCCTTCCCTCTATATTCTGTTGTGGGGTGAAGGGGCTTGAGTGAGGTAAAACTACCACCCTGGTTAAGGATTCACTTCGGGTTCACAATATTTTATCCTCCTCTGAGGTGGAACACTTCGTTCATACATGGGAGAACAAAATGGGCAGATGTGAAATGTAATTTTATCATTTATAATTGCTATAGAACAACAACTTTGGTTATGGATTCACGTCAGGTTCACCGTTTTGTTCCACCTCTGAGGTGGTGCATTTCGGGTGATGGTGAAATGGTCTTACGAGGATCATCCCCAATCCCTTTTTTCAATGACATTTTCCTATCAAGTTCATCATATATTTTTTGGACCCATCCTCTATCATAATTCTTTAATGGGATGTTGCATTAACCCTGTGATGATTGGGAAATTCACCACTTTCAAATTGTGGAGGACATGCAATATGATTTCAGTGGGTGATTTCATGGGGTCATGTACTTGTGAAATCATTCCTCATTGGATATAACTTCCTTTGATAGTCTCTAACGGTTTTAATCATGGATCAGGAACACACAATGACCCTGTTATCCCTGATTTATGGACCTACATTCCCATGGAAGGTGCTCGTTGATTAAATATTTAGCCAACAAAACATACAGACACCCTTGGTAGAGAGGATGGGAAGTTAAGCTCACCACACCATTCTAGGTGAGGATTTTTTCCTATTCCAGTACTCTCTTATATATTGAAGTCATTTTAATATGTTCATGAATCATTGGTTCCTTCCTAAAGAGTGTGTCCATGGGCTACTCTATGTTTGCAAGATCCACATAGGCAACCATATATTTGATGCTATGGAGGTGATACTAACTTGATCCATACAATAAGGCACTCAAGAGTGTATCGTTTATTAGGGGGGATGGAATTTGAATTCATGTTGGGTTTAAACCCATAATATGGGTTTCTTAAGTATCCTCTTGTGAGGAATTAGAACCCACCTTGTTCGGATTGTGTGGGGATTACACATAAGTGATGCCCATTTGAGGAATCATGATTGGGTGGACCCTTTTGGGAGCATAACCTTTAGAGCTCGGGCATTCAGAAATTTGTCTTATGTTTCTTAGTTCCATAATGAACCATAATTTTCTAATTTCAAAAGAGATTTGGCCTACATGGGTTTATTTCTGATTTACAATGATATGATAGGGTGTATCCTTGTGGGAGATATCCATTTTGAGCTCTGGTCTTTCATTAGGCGTCCTATGTAAATTTGTTTGATCAGGAATTAGAATTCCCATAGTTCAGATTGTGTGTATTTTGTAATTTCCACAATCCTCTAAGACCACGTGCATTGCACGTAGTTTGAGAAAGAAGAGGATGTAAGAGATACCATAGACTACATACTTCCTCTCCATTTGGTGGGAGAGGGAGAGACTACAGAGAACCAGGTCGGGGCGACCATGGGTGAGGGAGCAGAGTGATGATCCATTCCATGTGAAATAAAATTAAAGTTAATGTAGACCGATATCTGATGATTGGGGACATACCGCAGGGGGAGGGCCTCATAATATGTTTTAGAAAAGGGGAGGTGTTCCTTACATATAAAATGAGAAGAAAACATAACTATATTGACTAATCACTATTACTCAATGAATGAAAATAATGTGATCACCCTTTATCCATATAATGGGGAGGATCACATCAGAATCCAAAGGTTGGAATCCAGGTTACCAAGGGAATTTTGGCCCATTGACATTCTTGAAGCCCAAACAGCTGTGGGGAGATACTTCATGACTCCAATTACCATGGGTATGTAGACTCAATGTGGCTCACTGATACACCTGATAGGAAGATCATACGGTACCTGTGGCTGTGGAAGAGTCTTTGGAATGATGCTGGAGGACCGGAATGATGATAGATTATGGAGGACTAGACGGTAATGGGGGGTAATGGTTGGAATGAGAGGAAATAATTCCTGAAAATACCCCTTTCCTCATACTTATTTATTTTGTGGGGTGGGGTGGCTCTGTATAACGTAGTAGTATACGAGTAGACGGGACATCCATATGGTGATGTGATACATGTGTATTGTTATAGATCACCACATACCACAGCGGTACATTTCTCATCATGCTAATTAATGTTCCATCCATGTACTAATGAAGTATGTGTCATGGGGTGTAGTCTACAAAGCAGTACAATATGTGAAACACCATGTTGATGGAGGGTTCGAGGGATCAACATTCAACAAAAGTTCATCCATGAGAAGTATATGGTTTTCAATTCACAAATGAAGTTCGCAAATCTCTTTTTATTATTATGCACCCCTGTTTTAGGGTTCACGGCCGGTTGTACCGGCAAATATAGTGGTTTGTGATTCATGCTACCACGTTGAATCAAGGAAGAAGCTGAAATATTCTCTAAAATCTTTTTTCCATCCTCTTAGTTCCCTTAAATATTTCTTCACATGTCCATCCATCTTTCTCTTGTTCTCCTTATATAGAGAATCAAGGAAATTGTATTCATGGAAATACATCATCATTTTTAGAGGCCCATAACGAGATACTCTGACCCACATAAGACTCGATCAAATGGTGGTTTAAAAAGGTAGTGGTTCGCAATCATGGTTCACCAAACTCTGCTGGTTTGCATCATCTATAAACTAATTAGTTCGTGGAATGGTATGTTGATGGCCTTTGTAGATATGATTCCTTTAGTGATGCGGTTTGCAGTCAACCTTGTTCAATGGCCATAACTCCATGGCCCAGTAGCCTGTGAATATTTCCACATACCTAATGGTTCACCATCAAGGTTGTCCAAGGAGCCATCCTAGTAAAGGTTTGGAGAACCACACAAAATGCATTGAAAACATGAATCTCATCACATTTATTCTAAAAGTTTATACTAAACGTAAGTCCATTAAAAATTTTAGACTTGTAGGAGTAAATTATTCCTTATGAAAAGTGATTGGGGGTAGTTTCTTCCCTTGCCCGAATTTTCAAGAGCCTACATGTGGTTATATACATATTGATATGTTTTAAATTATTATAAGAGTTTGAATTAAAGGGAATTATATATATTATTGTTAAATTTTTATAAAAAATATCAAAAAAAATTATAGAAACCTTTTCAAAAAGTATTAAATGATAATATTTTAAAATATTATATATATATTATCCAACTAATCTAAATAAATTTGAATATCATGATATATATAAAAACTATTATAGGGGATGATGCAGTTTTTTCACATCTTTGGAAAAATAAAAATTTGATTCCTTTATATAATACTTGAGAATGTATAAAGATATTCTAAAATTTAATGATATATTTTATTAATAATAAATTTTATTTGTCATTTTTTATTAATTTTAATTTAATAAAACAAGATATGTATCCAAATTGTTACCCAATGCTAGAATAACGTATGAAAAGTCAAAATTATTATCATAAAAATGAAATCATGTTATAAATGGAAATCAATAATTTTAGGAATGGTTAACGATTTATATAATTAATAATAATAATATATATTTATATGAATATTTTTTTTATAATTACATTATCATATAATTATTAAAAATTATTACACGGAGTTGGTATTGCACATATATATGTTAGGGAAATGTTAAAAAATGTTATTTGAGAAATATTTATATTCCTAAGGATTGGATGAATTTTGTATCAAGAATATTATTTAGATTAAATATATATATTAGAAATTATATATATATAAATATATATTTTTAATTCCATAGTTGATTATTTATCTTTAAAGTCAAATCGCAAGAATACTGATGCAAATGAATTTAAATAGTATTTAATGTTAAAAATAATTAACAAGTTAAAATATCATAAAAAATAATATTTAATTAATTACTCATTTTCAATTATCTATCATATCATATATTTTCCTATTATGAAGCACTATCAATTTTAAAATTACATTTGTGACCCTCAAAGTCTATATATTTTCAAAAACACCAACAATTTTTCCATATAAAAGGGGACCATTAAAACCATTGAAAAACCAAAATAAAGGTCATTTTAATCACTATATCATTCCCAAATTCATCTCTAATCATCCATTTACATGTTCATAAGTCTATTTATTGTGGATTTCCCTTCACAAAAAGATTATTATTCCATCAAAGGGAGGTGATTTGAAGATCATGGTAAGGGTTTTGAACTAAAACATTTCCTTCAAATTTAAAATTATGCCTCCTTCAAAATATTTTAATTACTAAATTATAGTCCTATAAAAAATAAATTACTATAGTATTGAAAATTTTTTATTTTTATATTGAATACATATCAGTCTTTTTTAGTTACATAACAATTTTCTTGACTTTTGATAGTGTTAAAATATATGTTTGTCAAAAATTATGTTATTTAATTATCCTCTATATAATTTCTATAACAGAAGAAATATTTAAAATAAAACATACAATATTATTTTAAATATAATTTAATATATTTATTATTCATAAATAGTGGTTATGATTTCTATTCTTTTAACTAATTTTGATAAACATCTCTCACCAAGGTGAAATTACACAATCTATATTAACAATTATGTTTTAATAATAATCAAATTGATGGATAATATTGAATTTTTATTCTGTGATTTAATGTAACATTAATATTGAATAAAATTTAATATTATTATTCTGGCATGGTAATTCACAATTCATAATAATGAAGAAAAATTAAGAACTCCTAGTCATTTTTATCTATATAAGACGACCTTATATATGAATATTATTTGATTGGAAACTCGTCCATAACCAATTGTTTTCATTGCATTATTTAATGACATAAAAGATATACCTTGAAATCACATTATATTTTGGAACCATTTTAATGGAATCATTAAATATATCCATTTTACAAGAACTATTATATAACTATTGACAAAAGAATCTCAACACATAAAAAGAAAGAATCCATAATTTATCATAATAATCATATATGACAATAAATGTATAAAAAGATTAATAAAATATTAATAAAAATAAAAAGTAATCGAATGTTATAAATAATTAATAAAATTTTATTATTCTTGATGATAGATGATGTACTATGTTAGTCAAGACTCAAGGAATGTGGTTACATTTTAAACTATTAATTTACCTATTTTAATGTACTTTCAAAACTCTATCTAATGATTTTATAGAATATTTTTCCCATATTCATATCAATACTTAAATTTATTCTATGAATCAATTTCATTATACTCATATCATGAAATTTCGTGGCACATTATATTTAAATAATTTTCCTTATACCTAATTACCATTGGGACCAATATATAAATCCCTAATTCATTGTGTAATGAAATATTAACAACAAAATATATATTTTATGTCATGACCCGTCCTCGGGGCCCGTGTCGTGACTACCCCAAGCCCGCCTTCTATAGGCCAGGGGCTGGCGACTAGCACCAAAGGCATAAATCCCGATAACATGGAAGGCATTGCCTTTATAAAAGTATAAAAAACACCACAGAGTACACGCAGAAGTAATACACTAAGTACAAAAGAATGTGCTGAAAGTGAATGGGTCAGAATACAAACCCAACTGAAAAGTACAGCAACAGCTGAATAGAAGTACAACAGAAAGACAAGCAGCAGGAAGAGTAGAAGCAGCTCCTAGGTCATCCACCTCGGATCCTACCTGTAGGGTAGGTACAGATAGCGCAGCTCCGGGATCGTCCACCATGGATCCTACCTGAAGGGTAGGTACAGATATAGCAGCTCCTGAAACGTCCACCACAGATCCTACCTGAAGGGTAGGTACAGATAGCCTCTACAACGCTCTCGCCCATCAACCTCCTCCGAGTATGGTCTCGTCTGGAATTCCACCTCCGAATACTGACTCGTCGTGAGGTCCACCTCCGGGTACCGTCCAGTCCTTGAACACTCAGCCTCTGTCAGCGTTTTTTGTCGTCTGCATCCAGCACAACGAGGTGCGGGCATAGCCCATGCAGGGGTGAGTATAACGATACTCAGTAGGGACCCCAAGACCCTCAAGGTCTCTCTAAATCCAACAAGGATAACCAAAAGCTGAATCTCAACTGATAACCCTTACATAGGTATAAGCCCATACTTCTAATTAAGTTATTAAGTAACACATCACAATCATGAGGTAAAAAAAATGGTCATAGACTCAGCTCAAACCAGGGTTATCATTATCAAAACTGTAACTGCTGAAGAGCCCCGTCTCTGGAGTGTATAGTGGTCATGTCACGACTCTGAAGTACTGCTCACTAACCTAAGACTGCTGAGGTACATCTCATGTCATGTACTGTGGGCCTTTTGCTATAACCAAGTGATTCCCACCATGGGTCTGCCGCTACAACCAAGCGCTCGCCCTCATAGCCTCCATAGGTACTCCTTCTGTTGAGTACCGTGGGTCTACCGCTACAACCAAGCGCTCCTCCTCCATGGGTCTGCCGCTATAACCAAGCGGTCCCGCTCATAGCCTCCAGAGGTACTCCTTCTGTTGAGTACCGCAGGTCTGCCACTATAACCAAGTGCTCCTCCACCGTGGGTCTGCAGCTACATCCATGTGCTCCCCACTGGGCTATCCGAAACACACTGAGTCGATCGGTCATGTAGTCATCAGATCTCAGCCGGCTACACAGTCTTCGTACTCCACACGCTCATCTCCATGAGGGTCCGCTCCACGAGCTACTGGTTGATAATAAAATTATCACAATGTTCCATAAATAAGTATCTCAATGGACCGCCTCGTCAATGAGGTCTCAACACAATAGACGGCGCGTCAATCGGACGCCCGTCCTGTGTGTTACTAGCCTATTCGTCCCCGGGGCCCGGTTGGTTTCATGTGCGAACCAATCCGGCTGTATCTCAACTATAACCCGAACTATCATAGGGTAAAATCATAGGGACCGTTTCTCCACGTGATCACCAATGCCGCTGATGGTTCGTCAAACGGACGTCCAGTCTGATTGTTATTAGCATTTCCGTTCTAGGGGCCCGGTTGGATTTCGGGTGCAATCTAACCTGGCCACTATCCAACTGCATCCAAAATTCAAGAGATGTATTCCAAAAGTTCCGCCTCATCAAGAGAAATCAACGAGACAGACGTCGCATCAATCGGACGCCCGGTCTGTGAGTTATTGGCTTTTTCGTTCTAGGGGCCCGGTTGGTTTTGTAAGCGAACCAACCCGAACGCACTCCGACGGCATCCAAACCTCGAGTAGAGTAAGCCAAAAGTTCCGTCTCATCAAAAGGAATCCAAGAAAGTCGATGGCCCGTCAACCTGGCCGAACCCGAAGTTTTCCGAAACATTTAGTGTAACATACCGAAACGACCGTCTCGATCCAAGGATCGCTACACAACTGACGGTGCATTGATTGGAGGTCTGTAGCCCATGATATGGGAAAAATACCGAAATTGATCCGAAAATGGGGGGTCTGGGCCCAGTCTGACCTGGGCCAACCCCCCTGGGTTGGCCCGAACCTGGTCGATCCGACCCGGGTCTGTGTCCGACCCGGCAGGGCGCGACCCGGAACGGCGGGGCGTGGCCCGGCCCGGTCCGCCCATACCAGCCCGGCTCGGCCGGGCGGCTCGCTGGCTCAGCCAGTGAGCTGGCGCTCCGCGGACGCGGTGTGCGCCACGTCCCCCTGGATCCCTTGCGGCCGCGGGATCCACTAGCTCGCCATCGTGGCTTTAGCCACAACAGTTTCCCTAGGCGGCGTTCCGGGGTGCCGCCGCCTCCTGGCGGCCTGCCAGTACCAGTCGTCGCCTCCGGCTGCTGGCGCCGCCGCACCGGCGTCCCGCGCCGCCGGTGGTGTCCGCGGGCCACTCGAGTTGCTCTAGTGGTCCGTTTTCAATTTCGTCTGCATCGATGCTCATCCTGGGTCCCGTTCTTCACTGCGGAAACATCAAATCGTCTCTACGGCCCGTTTTGTCAATACCCGTCATTACGCACGTCAAACGAAAAAACTGTGAAGTCTTCTGTTTGCCTTCGCGGTCCCAATTACGACCACACTTTCGTTCGGCCTCGACGGCGCGTCACGACGGTGCCGCGCATCCTTGCTGCATTCCTCCAGGTTCCCACGTGGTGCTGTCGCATCATGCCGCCATCTTCTGAACCGCAACAACACAACAACAAAGGGGGAGGATGGTCGGTCGTGTTCGTGCGGTCCGACCTCCTCCCGTTAAGATGATAACAAGCGGCCCAAAAATATAAGACGAGGAACGACAAAGGATGTTTCATGAACAAGAAGTAATAAACCCCTACCTTGCAAAGACGTCACACGTCGTCGAGCCGCGGAAGAGACAAGCCTCGCGATGATTAGATGTCGCGGAAGATCAGTGCTGATTCCGTTGACGTCGGCGGGTGAGTCGTCATCAATGGAGACGGTCCCCATGGTGGTGTCTCCTCCCTTTGACGCTGTGGAAGAAGAGGAGAAGGCACATCGTCGGGGATTGCCTGATGACTAATGCGGCGTCTCGCTTCCTTTGACGTGGAGAGAATGTGCAAGATGAGACGACGTTCTTCATCAAAGTTTCGATGTTCTTCACGTTCTTCAACGAAGGAGATGAAGATCTTCAAGCCTTAGAGATTTTTCCAAAATCCTCTCAACAAGCTAACAACATAATAAAATAAGTGTTTCCATTATTTTATTACCCCTATCATCCCTTTGAAATTCATATAAATAATTAACTTAATTAATTAAACCTAAGTCATTAAATGGGTGGTTAAGTGGGGGTTAAGGAGTTAAGGAATTTGAGAGGTCAACCACTTAATGAGGGAGTTAGAGTAGGTTTAAAGAATGTGAAGGGGTGGGGTTCTTGTGGGCCCCACGTCCCTCATAACCTCACATGGGTGGTTACCCCAACTTCCACCCAAAGGTTAACCCCTTAGTACAAATAAAATTTGTAACTCAATTTTATTTTTACTTTCCACAATTTTTAACATCTCCTCTGGAGAAAACGCAACCCTAGAAAAGGTGTTCCTAAGCAATTACCGACGTTGTGGTTTCTTCAGTGCCCTCGGATTTTAATTCCGAGCACCGGTTGAAAAGATAGAAAAACTCGCTCGTTCGTTCACTGAACGTAACCGAGCTAAACTTCATAAATTGATTCCGGGCACACCAGACCGCTGAATCAGGTGCCGTTAGAAACTATGTTCTTGTAAAACCCCAAAGAAATTAAAAAAAAATTCCTTGAAATTTCTGGGACTTTACATTACTCCCACCTCAGGGCTTTACGTCCCCGTAAAACTTCAACACAATCTAGGGATACAAAATCATTACTGAGAATGCATCTGAGCCCCCCGCTCCCATGTGCTCACCTGAAGGTTCTCGTACTACCAGTGAAAGTGCACCCGAGGAATTGACTGTCTTCATAGGATCCGCTCCTGTCGATCCTCGATCCCTACTGGACCCTTCGTGAATGTCGCCCTGCCATCGACGTCCTACTTCCTGAGGTCTATGATGTGTGATGGATCATGCACGTTTCTCCCCAGCCGTGGTACGTGGAAGATTTCATACTCCCGATGCAACTGAGGTTGAAATGTGATGAGGTAAACCACCTTTCCTACCCTGCTGGGGACATAGAAAGATCCATTGAACCTCAAAGATATCTCACCGCCTCAGCTACATCTCTGTAAACCTCGTGGAGGTGAGACCTGTATAAGAACGTGGTCTCCATCCTCGAATTCTAGAGGTCTCCCTTTCTGGATTAGAACTGAAACTCAAACTCCTGCTGCCACGAGGGTAAGGCTGGCCGACCCAAGAATGATCGGCTACACCCTTCCATGCACGAGTTTATTCGGTGCTTCCTGGGGTTTCATTTTCGCAGACCAAGGAAAACCCCATCCCAATGTTGTAGATAAAACACAAACATTTTTCCTGATACATTCAATCCATATATGAACTGTGGATCCAATCCATACTTAGACAAACATCGTAATACCTCGACGTTGCCACCAAGAGATTCCAACTGAAACTCTCGTCTCGTGGGTCAGATCACACTGACGGTGTAAGTTTGATTATCGAGTTTCCTCCCAAGGTATCTCCAGACATGAGGGTCAAGTCTACGGCTTACTGGAAACTCTAGTCCTGGGACAAGATTTGTGGAAGGAAGGAATAATTTGTATCAACGTCTGTTACTATGGAAGCTAGTAGTGAACACAGAATATCCCTCGAATAATTCTTAGATCCATTGGGTCACTCTCCCTGACCGCAAGCAGCTACTCTCTTCACCCACCCTCCAGCTCCCTGATCCTAGCGGGGAAAACTAAGGTGGGTGGTTGTAGAATGTTAAAACATACACCACCTCATGCTGCTCTCATAGATCTTCCTCCACGTCTACTACTTCGTAGAATCATCTCTTCTTTACACATCCTCTTATTGAAACATTTAACACGCCCGAGTCTCTAAGACTGGAACCGGTTTCCCGTTTTTACTACACGGTGCAGTCTTCATCTACTCCTGGATGATTTGCACCTTCCTTGCCTACGATCAGAAAGAGCTACTAAAATTTATCCTTTTTCGAAAAGAGAAACTCAGTCTCATCCCTGGATGAACCATTCCCATTGCCTAATACACTCAATCCTGACATGAAAGATGCATTCATACCATGGATGATGTCGTAAGGCCTTGACGTAACTACCAAGAGATCCAACTGTAACTCTTGCCTCCATGGGTCGAGTCACACTGTCGGCATCAGTGTGAGGTCACTGGGTCTCCTCCAGTAAAATTATTGAAAGTGAGGGTCAAGTCAACAGTCTTAACCAGGACCACTCATTATCAACCAAATAAAAGGACAGGAAAGCAAAAAAAATTAAGTGTCTTTTTATTATTGCAACTCATAGTACAAAGACACGAAAACAACAGAAACATGGAACTAGAAGTAAAAGGGACATATCCACTAGTTCTGCTCCTGTCCAATTGCTCTCGGAGCTCTACTGCCTTGTCCACTGCTCGGCTGTTGCTCAAGCACCTTCCACTGCTTCCACCTCGGTGGCTCCTCTAAAGCCTGCGGATCGACTGTGCGGGTGGTCGGATAGTCATGTGCCTGGTGAACCTCCCTGCCGCATTCATCACACTTCCTGCTCCTCGTACGGCTGGATCTGGTCCTCTTAGACCACTGCATCATCTATCTACTTCCCACATATGACTTAGCTACTGATCGAAAATCCTGCGGCAAAGTCAGCAGCTCCTGTACACGCTCGGGGTGTAGAGCTACTAGCACAAACTCCACCCTGAAGAAGGTCTCGATGTATTCCCATATGAAGGTCATCTTATCAAAAAAGTGGAACAAGTTCCTCCACCACCTACCTGCTTCTTCGTGAAGAAGGATGGAAGTAAAGATCACCATGAAGTCTGCTGGCGTTTCCACTAGCCTGAAGACTCTCACCACAGCCACCAGCCAAACCGCAGCTGCCTGCAGGTCCGTCTCTCCCCGGAACCTGGGTGGCCTCTGGTGCTGGAACTCATGAAGCGTGCTCAAGTGGTGTGCATCACCTACTGCTGGGGCTGGTGGCATCGGTGGCCCAACATATGGTAGTACCGCTGGTGCCTCCGCTAGTGCCTCAACTGCAAGAGGGCCCTATACCGAAGCCTCTTCTCTCGTTAGGCTATCAGTATGCACTTCCCTCTTGGATCTAACTGGTCGTCTGACCTGGCCCAACCCAGTAGGTAGAGACCCGGACCTGCTGGGCGCGGCGCGGCCCGGTCCGCCCATGCTGGCCCGGCTCGGCCAGGTGGCTCGCTGGCTCAGCCAGCGAGTTGGCGCTCCACAGACGCGGCGCGCGCCGCATCCCCCTAGATCCCGCGTTGCCGCAGGATCCACTCGCTCGCTACCACGGCTTCAGCCGCGGTGGTTTCTCTAGGCGGCGCGCCGGGGCGCCTCCCCCTCCGGGCGGCCAGCCGGTACCTGCCGCCGGCACCGCCGCGCCGGTGACTCGCAGCTCCGTTGGTGTCAGTGGGCCACCAGAGTTGCTCCGGTGGTCCGTTTTCCATTCCTTCTATGCCGATGCTCATCCCTGGTCCCAGTCATCACTGCGGAAACATCAAATCATCTATGTGGCCCATTCTATCAATACCCGTCATTCTGCACGTCAAAAGAACAAACTGTGGAGTCTTCTGTATGCCTTTGCGGTCCCAATTATGACCACACTTTCGTTCGACCTCGAAGGCACGGTGCGACGGCTCCGCACATCCTTGCAACATTCCTCCATGTTCCCATGCAGTGCCGTCGCACCATGCTGCCATCTTCCAAACCACAACGACACAACAACAAAGAGGGAGGAGGGGCAGTCGTGTTCGTGCGGTCCGACCTCCTCCCGTTAAGATTATAACAAGCGGCCCAAAAATATAAGACTAGGAAAAAAAAGGATGTTTCACGAACAAGAAGCAATAAAACCCTACCTTGCAAAGACGTCACACGTCATCTAGCCGTGGAAGAGACATGCGTCGTGATGATAGGACGTCACGAAAGATCGGTGCTGATTCCATTGACGTCGGCGGGTGAGTCATCGTCAATGGCGACAGTCCCCACGGTGGTGTCTCATCCCTTTGACGCGGAGGAAGAAGAGGAGAAGGCATGCCTTCAATGATTTCCAGATGATTAATGCGGTGCCTCGCTTCCTTCGACGTGGAGAGAAGGTGCAAGATGAGACGACGTTCTTCGTCGAAGCTTCGGTGTTCGTCACGTTCTTCAACGAAGAAGATGAAGATCTTCAAGCCTTAGAGATTTTTCCAAAATCCTCTCAACAAGATAACAACATAATGAAATAAGTGTTTCTAAATTTTTTTTACCCATGTCATCCATTTTAAATTCAAATAAAGTATTAACATAAGTAATTAAACCTATTTCAGTAAATGGAGGGTTAAGGGGGGTTAAAGAGTTAAGGAATATGATAGGTCAGCCATTTAATTGGGGAGTCAGAGTACGTTTAAGGAATGTGAAGGGGTGGGGTTCGTGTGGGCCCCACCGCCCTCATAACCTCACATGGGTGGTTACCCCAACGTCCACCCAAAGGTTAACCACTTAGTAAAAAAAAATTTGTAGCTCAATTTTATTGTTACTTTCCACAATTTTTAACATATCCTCCCGAGAAAACGCAACCCCAGAAAAGGTGTTCCTAAGCAATTACCGGAACTTCAGTTTCATCAGTGCCCTCGGATTTAAATTCCGAACACCTGTTCAATAGATAGAAAAACTCGCTTATTCGTTCACTGAACGTACCCGAGCTAAACTTTGGAAATTGATTACGGGCACACCGGACCTCGGAATCAGGAGCCATCAGAAACTGCGTTCTTGTAAAATGCCAAAGAAATTATGAAAAAATCTTCCTTGAAATTTCTAGGTCTTTACATTTTAAGTAACATGATGTGTTCTTAAATTAAAATGGTGATTTTAATTATTCTAAGGAATATATTTCCCTATGATAACTTCATTATAATTATATTTATTTTTTCATACATAAAAGTTGTTTTTTGGAACTTTTTTAAAAATTAAATTGATATGATGTATTAAATAATGGTTTATATGTACTAAACTTTATTTATTAATTTAAATAATTTCTCAATTTTCCATGTTGTTAATGGATTGATTGGTTTTTTATTTCATTTTTACCCATGTAATGAGCATTATATTATCATTAAATGTTTTTAAATTATTTTTATAGGTCCTATTAATAAATTGGAATGATTAGGAAGAAATGTAATAGTTATTTGGTGTTAATAATTTCATAATATGACAGATCGGTTAAAGTGTTTTTTTCTGTGAGAGAAATTGTCTACTTGTGAAAAAAATCTCTGTTTGTCTTATTTTTTTCTAATTCTCTAGGACAATAAAACTAATTTTATTGGATATATAATTGATATATTATATTCATTAAATATTGCAATCATTGGATTGTTATATTTATGTATATAAAATTGAAATTTGGGATCAATAAATCTAATAAAAAATTCTAGATAAAATAATTCATTATCTAGATGATAAAATAATTTCCAATTTAGATGATTTTTTATAAAATATCCAGATTCATATATTTCAATTTTCAAAAAAAAATAAATTTATTTCAAAATTATTTTCATTTGATAATTTTTGTAATGTTCCATATTTTCAATGTTTTATTTTTTAATATGATGTAGAATTAATCTGCGATTAGGAGTTTAGATAATGTGTGATTCCATGGACTAGTGTTCCAGTATTAAATATTTTAAATAGACTAGACATATTAAATAACACACATGTGCAGTTTTACTAAATAAGTGGAATAACATCTGAACAAGTTCCTTGATGAGAAATATGAGGTCACCATTGCATTCAGAATAGTGAATTTACCCTTGGTGAGACCTAGAAATGGCCAGTGTGAATCGACTTCAAAGTTAATTTTTGGATGTTTTAATAGATATAATAAATTATGGACATATTTTAGATTAACATGTTATCTATCCCACGACATATCATGACTATTTTTTAATAACCTTAGTGGCACAGGTCTATGATTAGACACATAACCCTATAAATCCTTAGAGGATATAGAGAGGTGAAACATAGAGGTTTCTCTTGGTGACGAATGATGATGAGAAGTTGGATCAATGCATTATATGATCCATTTGTGAGAGATCATTCAAGTAGTGAAAATGTGGAAGTTGTGCTTATTCTATTAGTGATACAACCACCATGTAGGGTGTGTTATTTTTATTTCTTTTCCCCATTTCTGAATTCAATGATGTATGCGGATCATCTAATGAAGAAGTTGATCTGAGGTTCATCATTCTTGCGGGATGTGCTTATATTGTGATATTTTAATCAAGGTTTGTATGGTTTCATGTTTTATTTTCATTCCTAATCATTCTTATAGAATGGATCAAGGTTTAAATGAACCATGATCGAGGTTCAATCCATAGGTTATTCTTTATTGTATTCTTCCCTAATGTTCTTTACATTCATTTTGATATTCATGGGATATGAATGGATTATCATTGTGCCTCCCTATTTTGATAAAACAATATAAAATTAATGTTCCATCCTTGTGATGACCTTGAGGAGGTTTCATTTCAATGGTTGATGATGTATCAAATTTTTTTAAAGAGGTCTCGTTCCTATGGAGTCTTTTGTGTGGATGATCAGATTTGTTTTTTAGAGATGGATGAAGGTCCGAAAACAAAAAAAATTATTGTTTTAAAAGTGTTCTGACATTCAATAATTAGTTTAGAGTTGAAAAAATTATCAGATAAAACACTAATAGATTGGCTGAGGTGCATGGAGGTAGAAGAAGCATTTCAGAAATGTTGCAAGAACACGACGTGTAAACCAGACTAAACAGTGTGTGGACCCCACTGAGAGACGACTCATGTTAGTGGAGGCATTCAAGAGAAACATGGTGTGTGACCCCTATCTAACGGAATGTAGGTCCTTCCCTGAAAATCTATGTGTACTCTAGGTGTACACACACAAGGGGTGGAGTAGAATGATTTCCAACACGTTGTGTACCCCACCACATGGCTTTCCTGGAACAGGTCACACAAACAACTCTATGTATTGGTACACATACATGTATACATTGGATGAAACTATGTAATGGAACATGTATAACATACATGGATCATACTATGAATAGTAGGACATGGTGTGTGATGCTTTCTACAAGTGGATTATACCTTTTCTACACAACATGTACTTATTCACAGGTCGTTGTACACTTGTTATACACGGGTTCGAATGATATTGTGTCTGACTCTACTACATGGAGTGCAACATATAATACAAGGATCTATATTTTTGTACACCATATCATGAAAAATATTTTTTGTTGTTGAGATTTTTCAACCCTAAAGGATTGTTGTTATCATTTCATTATTACAAGAGTGTGATCCCTTCAGCAGGACTTTTAGTATAGAGTTTGGAATCTGCTCCATGTTCCTTAGAGTAGAAGAATCTATCCATTATTGTATCCTTTGTAGATTATTGGTATCAACAACAAAAATCCAACTCTATTTATATCATTTATATATTATGCAATCTAGATGGATCGTGGAATCACCATACGGCCTTAATAGTGATCCTAAACTGTGTATTGTGATTTCCCCCTCTCATGAAGTGTATTCTCTGAGAAAGAGCCTATCATATATCTCATAAAATGTATTATTATATCTCTATCATTAAATTTTATGATAGATAGTACATATCTGATAGAAATTTTATATCATATCAGACTCAGGTGTGTGCTCTCCCAGATGAGTGCATTGTGGAATCTTTAGACTGAATCTCAATAGCAGGTATATGGGTTTGGTGGCATATGTCTACAGTACAGGTATGCGATTGAGTATATCTATATTTTCTTGTTATATTTATTGTATATTTATACTATGTCGAGCTAATTGTACCTTTCCATTGTGTATTGATTTATGGTATCATTTTGTCTTTCTGAGTATTGTAATATATACCGCTACACAGTATTTCCTACACATGTCGTGTCTTGTACTAACAAGTGACCTTTTTATAGATTCTAGGATAATAATGGACATGGAATATCTTTGTGAGTTCATATATATAAAGTTTTTCCTATGAAATTCAACAGCATTTCATGGAACTATTTGGTTTAAATGCTGGATTTTCTTAGTTTTTATACTCTTTCTTTTGGTGGTCCTGTATTCTGGCACATATAAATTTAATTTAATTTTGTACTCCATTGGTTGGTTTAGTGGTATTCATGAATCATATTCGAAAGTGGTATTTACATTTCAACATTTAGGGTTTGTATATGTGTGTGTGTGTGTACAGGTACTTAGGCAATGCCTCCCCTTTTAAGGATATGCCAACTCAGTACTATTCAATAGCCCATGGCCTATTGGTTGAAGGATTGTAGAGTCAAGACATGGGGCCCACTAGGGAGGGTCATGAAAGAGTGGTATAATTTCATGGTCAGTTCTACCATAGGATAGAGTGTTTTTTGCGATAGGTTTGAGGGAAATAGTGTTCTATGTTTGAATGAATGATTTCAGGCATGGGACCCCAGTGTTTGTGGGGTGGCTGAATAATCTGTAGACCAGGGCTCAAATAACATTCTTATCAACTCATTAGAAAAAAAATTGGTTTTAGGGAATAAAATGTTAAATGCTTCATATAGGAATGGTTTCGGGATTCCATTACCTACTTGAGTTAGATATCTATATATACTAAATGATTGTGGTATATATTGTTTTATTTTAGGATGTATTCGCAACATATACCAACTAGGATATAATGTCATGATCACACAGATGACCTCCTTAGTAACAGGTTTTCGATGTAGGTATCAGTTCTCCAAATGTGACCTCCATGTGGTGCATTGGCCATACTGCCACCTATAGAGCATCACATGATACTCACAGTAGTAGAGAATAGAGACTGCAGGCTAAGAACTATTCATGAGTTTCACCAGCCAATAACCCTCGTGATAAAATGTGAGCCTAACACCAAAGCGGCATAGGACAGTCTTGAGGTGGTTATCTATGTTTTTCATGTATTCTAGATGCTATTATCTCATATGGTGGGTCTATTGGAGATCATTCTTCATGGATCGACTAAGAGATGGTGGGTTTAGATACATGATCATACGTTGAGTCTAACCTTCCATGGGCGGAGTTTTTTTATCCTTTTTAGAGAGATCTTATTATTTTCTAGGATGAGGGTTATGCGTATCGAAGATATTCTACAGTTATGGCAAGATGACATGTTTTCTTCTAAGTATAAATTACGGCATACCTACATATATAGGTAATTGATGGATATACATCATTATTAGCACTACATGGATCGGACCTTCGATCGGGTTCTAAAAGAAGTCATATAAGTTAGTGTATCCCCTCTGTGACTTCCATCCTATGATGGGGTGGTAGGGAGGGCACAAGTAGTTGTGTTTTTTGTGGATGAGTGGATACAGTATGTGGTAGTCAACAGCGGGCCATAAGGACTAGAAACCTCGACTATGGGAAGCTGACTTCAACATTAGAAACATGGATATATGAGGCATTACAATAAGAAGACATAGAACATGGATTCTAAAGTTCATGACTCATTTGGTGGGTCTAATCATACTTGAGTGAGGTAATTCTATTCTTTTGGCGACAATGGATAATTCACTTGTGCTAGTTCGAACTATCAAGATTCTAATAGGTGGAATGTGTATGGTCCACCAAGGTAAAGATAGAAAATGGAGATGGTAGATTCATAGGACAGCAGCCATGGTTGTGGAGATGGGAGAGTAGCAGGAGGTGATAGAAGTTTCGGCATGTTAGCACCACCACCCTCGGGAGGTCCATGCTAGTCTTAGTAAGATGAAGGATAACGTTTTGGAAAGCTACATATTGTCGTGGTTTATAAACATGGGTCCCCATAATTGAATCCAGTTATGATATGTTTCTTTTATACATTAGCTTCCATATTAATAGACTCAAATAGTAGTAAAAAATTTCTTGTAACAAAGTTTTTATGACACATTGACATTATGGTTAAACCTTTCAATCGACCCTTATGGTTAGAGACACCTATAAATGGAGGCTCGATAATCTCATCGCTATGCTGACAACATGAACTTATCGTAGTAGGAGAGTGTTTTGGTTAGAACTATTTTATAAAAACATTGTGGACATATGAAAATATTCTTGGTTTGGATTGGTTAAAATCAATGCATGCCCATATTTACTATTTTAGGTGATGTGTGTGGTTTATCCAAAGAAATGAGATGATTTCATCCTTTTTTGTTTGGAGGGAAACACAAGCAGCATAGGATGGAGTCATGTTGAGGAGGTTGTAGCTGATTACTCATCAGTTGGCTAGACCAACCCTCAATGAAATATATGTTAGAAGATCTCAGCACCCAATAGTAGTGGAAATGATCAAGGAAATCTTTCTAGAAGATGTTACAGAACTATTTCATCATTGGTATATAGACTTATGCATTGATATACACCTGGATATGACCCCAATATAATTACCAACATATCGAATGGATCTTGTAATGATTTCCATGCCAATGGTGCAGTTGGATGACTTATAGGGGAAGGGATTCATGAGACCGAGTGTAACACTATGGGTGTCCCTTGTATTGTTTTCCATGATGAAAAATAGGATATTATGGTTTTGTCTAGTTTTATGGAAAATAATCCCAATTACCATGGAGAATATTTATCCAATGCCATGGATCAATGGCCTCCGAGAGAAGTTGAGAGGATCCTGATTATACTCAAATTTTGACCTCAGGTTGATGCTTTTAGGAGATGGGGATGAGTTTAAGAAGAACTCAAAAAATGAGATGGCCATAGGAGAGTGTTGTGTACATAGTGTTCTCAAATGAATTAGGGACAAGACATGATTGTGTCTTGATGTGGAGGGAATATATGATTTAAATTTTTTTTTCCAGTTGAGGCCATTTGAGCAGAACTATGTGACCCATGAACATGTGTTGGTAGTGGTAGTTTTTGCATTTAAAATGTGGCGACACTACCTAACAGGAGCATGGTTTATCATATAATCTGATCCCAAGTGACAAGTATATATTCTCTTAGAAGGATATGAACATGAGATATAAGTGATAGAAAGAGTCCCTTTAGGACTAAGGCTTTGTGATTGTCTATATTCATGGGATGTGGAACGTAGTGGAAGATGTTATCTACCATAGATCTAGTCCACAGTTACTGAATGAGGTGCTAGAGTAGTTTTACTATTTATAGTAATCCATCACGGATCGAGATAGATCATCATACCGCCATTCGATAATTTTCACCACTAAAATCAAAAAATTTGTTTGGGAGTACCATCTTTGGTATACATTATATGAGACCATAAATGGTCAGATGTCTATAAAAAATACCCTAAAGGATATTCAAAAGTGGGGAGGACATCATTATATTTAGTGGATTCATGGTATTATGAGTTGAATTGCAAGAGATGGTTCTGAGGGGTTTTCATAAATCCCCTTTTTAGTACACCCTAGTGAGGATTAAATGTTCTAGGATCATAGACATCTATTTTGGTTGATATGTTTGATACAATTAGTGGAATATTTTGTTTCTCGATTCCTTTTGTTCCAACAGGTGAATGATGAGGACCAATTTCCAGTAGTTATATCTCAACCCCATGAGGTACAGGAATGGAAGAGGGGTGAGATATCTATTGACTTCATGATGATTTTATCACATACATCTAAGGGATATGTTTCCATATGGGTGATCATTTGAAAAATCACAAAGACAACCATATTTTTAGCAATTTTGAGAGATGATATTAGAAGATATATTAGGAAACCTCTATTTGAAGGAGATAGTTCAACTCCTTGGAGTCCTATAAACAATAGTCCCGAATTGTGATTCTTGTTTCACACCCTAGTTGTAGAATGGATAACATGAGGATTTTTGGACTCAGTTATGCTTGAGAAATGAGTTTCATTCCTTGACAGTTGACTAGATAGAGAGAACCAATCAGGCACTGGGGTATATGCTGCATATTTTCATCGTGGATATCAGTCATAGTTTGGAGGACCACATTCTACTTATGGAATTTTTATTCAAAAACATCTACCACTCAACTATGTGTATGGTAAAATTTGAGGCATTCCACAAGAGACCCTTTTGGTCACAACATTATTGGTCGGACATAATAGAGTAATCAATCAGGGGCCCATAGTTGGTATGATAAACTATTGAGAAGACTCAGTTCTTTTGGGAACAAATTATGACCATGTAGAGACATCATATATCTTATGCTAATTGATAAAGGGGACCTTTTGTGTTCACAAAGGAGAACATGTCTTCCTTCACGTTTCACCTCGATGGGGATTAATGAGGCTTGGCTATGGTGTAGTGTTATATTCTTGGATTTTCTTCCCTTTTCAGATACTGTGTAGTGGTAGGAATGTTATGTATCCCTTAGTATTTTTCCTACAGTTGGACCATGTACACATTGTCATTCATGTGTCGCAGCTTTGGAGGTACATTCATGACTCATCAGGTGTCATTTACTATAGAACGATGAACATTGATGATGGAGTGACCTAAGCTAATTACCCAACATAGATAAAGGATATGTTAGAGAGGATCCTCTATGGGTGACTGATACCCATGGTTCATTTCTAATGGAATCGCTGGAATATCTCGGAGAGAAATCTGGAGCGGGAGGTTCAAATCCATGAACATTACCCACATTTTTTTGTGTAGCCTGGTTTTGGGATTTTGGGGGATGTGAATCCTTTGGGTTGGGAGAATGTATTTTCTGAAATGTTCTAAGTATAATTTTATATATTATATTGAAATAATCCATGACAAAGCACTGAGACGATGTAGATTCTCTAAATTAGTGTGACTATATTAAATGTTGTGAAATATATTAAATATTGTGCACATGTATTTCTTATTAATAATTTGAATAACATCTAAAGGGGTTCCCTGATCATAAATATAACAGCACCATTGTTATCATAACAATGAATTTACCCTTGGTGAGTCCTAACTCCATAATGTGTGATTCGACAACAACATTTACTTTTGGGATGTATTACTTGATAAAATAAATTAAGAATACATTCTATTTTAATGTATCCTCGATGTAATGATGTATAATTTTTTCTTTTTGAATTAACCTAGATGTATGTATCAGGTGTTTGTCTAATAACCGTGGAATTCATTGGTTGATTTTATTAGAGAAATCTTGAAGGATTATCGCATTGAAAAATGATGAATGGATGTTAGATAAAAGATTTATGAGAGATACTTTGGAGAGATATCACCAATATCGATGAATTGACATCGATATTATTCATAGAGAGATCCAATTCCAAAGGAGGCTGTGACATTTGGATTTATATTTTCCATTTTTATGTCAATGAAAAATGAGGACCCAACAATGAACATGTTAATCCATGGTTCATCATTCGTATGATATGTGATTATATAGTAAAATTATTATCGATGTATAAGTGTTTAGAGATCTTATTTCTTTTCATTATCATTCTTATGAAATTTATTGATTCCATAATGACCATTAGTAAAGGATCATTCCTTTGGTTTTTCATGGTGCTTTTCATCCCGGATGTTATTTAATTTCATGGCGTTCTTTATGAGATATAAATAGATGATCATTGTTCCTCTGTTTCATTAATCAATTATCCGAAATCGATGATCCAACCTCTTGATAACCTATAAAAGAGGTGCAATGGAGATGGAGGTTGATGTAAAGAAGTAATTCTGGAGGTATTGTTCTTTTGGAGACTATCGTTTCGACGATCAGAAATAGATTTTGGAGTCGATCGAAGACCCAAAACCCATTGATTTGATGTTTCCATAGAGAGATGGCCTTAGATCTTCAGTTTCCAGGAAAAAACACATCATATCGAACACCAAATAAAGGAATGGGGTGATTCGAGGAAGAATGGCAGTAATGGAAATTTATGAAGGAAACAACATGTAGTATATAATTCATAGTGTGTGTCCCCCAACAAGCTGCGTCACGAGTTTAAGGAGGTATTAAAGGGTAACACATTGTTGGAACCCTGTCACATGCCATTTAGGACCTTACCCAATAATATGTTTGAATTTAGGAATACAAAAACTGTAACGCCCTGACCCTAGTTACCCAGAGTCGGTGCATTATTACATAACATTGGAATGATCACAGGAAAGATCAAATCTCGAAAGACCGATTGGTTTAGTAGACTTGGAAACACTAGATATATTCATAAGTCTTACATTACATCACAAAATGAAAAACTACAACAACAACATATTGTCTCCATAATCCACACTCATATCCCCACATAATATCCCTGCAGGTCATTCATAATTTACTTCTTCACTTCCTGGGAAAAATAATACATAGAAAATGGGTGAGCTCAAATGCCCAGTAAGGATAACAATATAGTGGAAACTTTCATAAATAAGAATAAAAATTTAAGGCAATGTATAACTAAAACAAGAGCCTTTAAAACATGAACTTTCAACATTGTATTTCATAAATAAAATGAAATAATGCCATTTACTCATTCACATGGATATTCTAATAATCGAATAATCACATGCAAAATCACTAACCACTTTCATAATGTTGGAATGAAAAATGCCAGACTATCATAACCACATAGACAAGGCCTCGTGCCAAGACTACAAATAAGATTTTGTCAAGGCCTTGTGCCAAGACACTAGTTTGTCTCATGAGACCTACCGATGCATCGAGGAGCTATAGCGGGCTCCACCTATCACATATTAAGTCCAATGCATTCCCATATGAAAAAGTTTAAACATAACATAAACATTCGTATTAAAACTAGCATACAAAATGTCAATAATTTCACCATAAACTATGAATGTTATAAAAATAGCACATCCACAGTCAAACATATGACAAAACCTTCAATACAATATAGAAGTTTTGTATCATAATAAATCAACTTCAAATAAGCGTAAAATCCATCAAAGGATGTTGACATAAATGAAATCAAAACACTTTTTAGAGAATTATCTCTTTCTATTTTTGAAATAATTTAAGAGCCATATAAAATAAAACATTTTCTTGAAAATATTCTTATAAGCTTGTAATTAAAGATTTGAATATTTTATAACGGCGGAAAATAACTGCACCCGCCGTATAAGATAAAAAAACATTCTTACCTTAATTCTGTTGAAAAGGTTAAAAAGGACCTTGTTTTGAAAACGACGGAAAGATTCCTCTTATAAAAAGTCAAACAAGGTATAAATTACTTTAACCCATATTCTTGTAAAAAATGTTTTGAAATACATTTTGAAGAAACATGGATGTGGTTGATAATGAGATCCCAGTAGATTATTACGTATAAACAACCTCGGATAATGAAGAGATTGTGAAATAACCCTTACCTCGTACTTTTCCTTGATTGGGGTAGGCTAAACTCCTGTATAATGGTGAAATAATTGTTATTAAATTATACAATAATCATATACATTAATATGATATCATATATGATCTTTTAATATTGATTTGATAATAATATCTTAGTATTATCATTGTTTCGGGTGTTAAATTACTTGTTTTCTTTTATATGTTTTGTTACGTAAGACATGTTTTTAAAGGATAGGTTGTATATTATTCATATCCAGAATGATATCAAGTCCTTAAACATAATTTTTTAAATCATAAAATGATAATTATACTTGAATGGATACGATGGAGAATGAATCTCATCGCGTTCGTGGAGACGGTAGTCCGTACGTACGCACGAGCGACAATATCATTCTTTTGATATTAAAATAATATATAAATGGATGGTATATCATATATACAGAATCATTAACATGTTATATTTATTATTTACATGAGTTACAAATCATTATTATACCCATCCAAATAATAATATATTGAATAACAATTACACCACGATGTGGAGACGGTAAGCCGTACGTACGCACGTATGGTGACATGTTATTCAAAGGGTGAATAGAATACTGAATATGGTTGTAACATATTTATAATAACATCACAGTATATATATGATACTGGAGTTATTATTTTAGAATGGTAAAAACAAAGGAATAAGAAGTGGAAGAAGAAATGAACTTGGAAAAGGGTGGTGAAATCATTACCTCTTCTTCGGGTTCTTCCTTTTGATTTGATCAAAAGGGCTCCGTAAGATGGCATTCTGATAAAACTAAGGCCCCTAGGTTGTATTGAGGGAAGTTGGGAGAGTATTTGGGCAGAGTTTGGCAGAACCAAAATGCTTTGAAGGTGTGAAGAAATGAGAAGGAGGAGTGCCCTTTTATAAGAGGGGTGTGGGGCATCTTTGGAAAAGCTAGAGATATTAGTTTATAAAAAATACATATTCAGTTTCCAATGGCTCCAAATTTGATTATTCAAAGTTTATGGTGGGGATGGGTCGAAAACAAGTCAACCAATATAATTTACACAGGTTTGGGTACTTATATTAACCTTATCTTTAAGTATTAACTCTAAATTAATTAGTTTCACTTTTACAATTTCTCTTTGTATTTTTATATATTATGGTTAATAAAAATACAATATACATCCAAGAGACCCCCATGTGGTCCCTTAATGATGAACCTATCATGATATATGTCTCTTGGCCGAACCCTAGATTTTTTAGGAATTTAATATCATTTAATAATATAATATTTGTTTTAAGAACTCTTTTATGTCAATTTTGACACTATTCAATAGTTGATTTTTATGAAACTCATAACAGATTGATTACTTCAAAAAAAGTCAATTAAATAAATCCTAATATATAATAGTATCCTAGAAAATTAGTTTAATTCATTAAAAGTTTCATATTATATTTATTTGGGTATTTATAATATCAATTATTTTAATTTTTCACTATTATAGTAATTACTACATCATCATTGTGTCATCAATAAATTAAATTATTTAATGTCTAAAAATTATAAATAAAATATCATTATGTAGGAAATATTTTTATATTTCTAATTAATATTTATAATCTAAAATCGAACATATATAACCCTATTTAATAATTTTTTTTCTAAATGATATATGCTTGTGTCATTTTTGTATTCATTTTAACTTAATTAAAAAAAAGTGTTCCTATCACCTCCAAGTGGCACCATGGGGTCCCAAAATCGACGCAAAGATGCCTATAGTCGAACTTGTATTAACCAATAAGGCTAGGACACTTTTTAGGGTAATTTAGTATTATTATAATATTATTTTTTAACCCTTATTTACCGGATTTACCCTTAACCATGGTAAATAAAATATTTACCACAGTAATTATTCAAAATGTCTAAAAATAAAAGTTACCTATTTACACAATTTGGACATCCTGATTCCAAATACGGAATCCATTTTTCTAAATTCAAAACACATAAGTGGCAGAAATTAATTTAAAATTAATTCCCGCTGTCAAAATAAAAAGCGTGTTTTTAAGAGATAATAACTATCAAAAGATTGACACTTGTTTATGTTCAGTTTAATTGTAAAATTCTGTCCAATGACCAACATTATATTAAATGGTAGAAATATATTATAAATATACTTTAAAACCACTCATTTTCACAATTTATCACTATTAATTATTTTGATTAAAAAATTTGTTTTTAATTAACATTTAGTAACTTTCACTATTCATCATAATATGAAAGTTATGTGAAAAGTACCAAAATTTCACGTTAGGGTAAATTCGATATTCCAAATCCAAAAATGAAGTCCATTTTGAAATATAAAATATATATAATTTCAAAAAGTTGGTATTACTATTCATAACGGCTAGTTTGATTGGTTACGGTGTGTTAGAACTCGGTGTTGCGTACAACACACGCTATCACATTATTTAAGGAGATGTATACCGTAGAAGCTTGGGGTGTTACATTCTCCCCTCCTTCAAATAATTTCGTCCTCGAAATTTATATAATACTACCGCATGAAAAGACTCAGGTGGTTCTTCATCATATGTTCCTCGGGTTCCCACGTTGCCTCTTCCATCTTATGGTTTCTCCACAAAACTTTTACCAGACGCGTCGTCCGGTTTCTCAGCACTTGTTCTCTCGTATCAAGAATCCTGACGGGCTCTTCACAATAGGAAAGATCATGTTCCAGTTCTAATTCCTCATAGGTGAGTACATGCGTTGGGTCAGGCATGTATTTCCTCAACAGAGATACATGGAACACATCATGAACTTTGGAGAGACTTGGCGGCATTGCCAATCGGTAAGCTACAGCCCCAATTCGTTCTAGAATTTCAAAATGTCTGATGTACCTGGGACACAATTTACCTATCTTACCAAAACGTATGACTCCCTTCCATGGAGATACCTTCAGGAAAACATGATCACCGACTTGAAATTTCAAATCCTTCCTTTGATTATCGGCATAGCTCTTCTGCCTACTTTGAGATGCTTTGATGTGATTTTGGATTACCTTCACCTTTTCCACTGTTTCCTCCAACAGTTCTGGGCCTACAAGTTTTCTTTCACCAACGTCATCCCAACAGGTTGGTGTACGACATCTCTTTCTGTATAACGCTTCATATGGTGCCATCTGAATACTCGAATGGAAGCTATTGTTATAGGAAAATTCTACCAGTGGTAAATATTGATCCCACATACCCTGAAAGTCAAGTGAGCAAGATCTCAACATGTCTTCTAAGGTCTGAATAGTCCGTTCTGATTGTCCGTCTGTCTGAGGGTGGTAAGCAGTGCTCAAATGAAGTTCAGTATCCAGGGATTTCTGAAGACTTTTCCAAAATCTTGAAGTAAAATGGGGATCACGATCAGAAACAATCGATAGGGGTACTCCATGAAGTCTCACAACTTCATTAATATATTGTTTTGCTAGACGTTCCAGGGGTAGATCTTCTCTTATACCAAGAAAATGTGCTGACTTGGTAAGACGATCAACAATAACCCATATTTCATCGTTCCTTCTAGGAGTCTTTGGTAACCCCATGACAAAGTCCATCGTAATATTGTCCCATTTCCACTTCGGTATGGGAAGAGGTTTCATGACTCCTCCAGGTTGTTGCCTTCCAGCTTTCACTTGCTGACAAACCATAAATTTTGACACAAAATCAGCAATCTCCCTCTTCATGTTGTCCCACCAAAAATGTTCCTTCAAATCTCTATACATTTTGGTGCTCCCAGGGTGTATAGAGAAATTGGAACTATGAGCATCATCCAGCAATTCCCTTTTTAGATCAGGTATATCGGGAACACAAAGTCTCTTCCCGAATTTCAAAATTCCATCTTCATATACAAAGTCTCTCAATCTCCCATCATTCACAGCTTTAATCTTCTTTTGAAATTCTTCATCATCGGTCTGAGAACTCTTAATCCTTTCTATTAAATAAGGTTTGGAAACCATTTAAAAAAGCATTGATGTTTTACCTTCCCTGGTTATTCCCATGTCCATCTTTACTAGATCCATGAAAATTGGATCCCTTTCAATTATCATATTGTTCAAAACTCCATGGTCTTTTCTACTCAAAGCATCTGCCACCTTGTTTACTTTCCCCAGGTGGTAGTGTATCTTGCAATAATAATCCTTGAGTAATTCAAGCCATCTCCTTTGCCTCATGTTGAGTTCTTTTTGTGAGAATATATACTTCAAACTCTTTTGATCAGTATAAATCTCACATTTTTCACCATAGATGTAGTGCCTCCATATCTTCAAAGCAAAGATCACAGCTGCTAACTCGAGATCATGAGTAGGATAGTTTTGTTCATGAATTTTCAACTGTCGTGACACATAAGCAATAACTCTATCATTCTGCATAAGGACACCACCAAGTCCTTTCTTTGATGCATCACTATAAATAACGAACCCATCATTCCCGATGGTAGAGTCAATATAGGGGCATTGACTAATCATCTCTTCAGTTCTTCGAAACATTCTTCACACTCTTTTGTCTAAACAAATTTAACCCCTTTACGTGTGAGCTTCGTTAATGGGTTAGCCAATCGGGAAAAATTCTGGACGAAATGTCGATAATAACCTGCCAAACCAATAAAACTACGTACCTTATTTATACTCATAGGTGCTGGACATTCTTGGATTTCCTTGGTCTTATAAGGATCAACAGAGATTCTATCTTTAGAGACAATATGGCCAAGAAAAGAAATCTCCTGATGCCAGAATTCACACATGCTAAACTTCCCATATAATTCATGCCTCCTCAGATTCTTCAAGATAATGCACAAGTGATTTTCATGATCTTCGTAGGTTTTGGAGTATACCAAGATATCATCAATAAATAAAACCAAATATTCATCGACATACTCCTTGAAAACTCTATTCATCAGATCCATGAATACAGAGGGTGCATTAGTCAATCCAAACGGCATTACGGTAAACTCGTAATGCCCGTACCTGGTTCAAAATGTTGTCTTCAGAATGTATTCCTTCTTCACACACAAATTATGGTATCCAGATCGATGGTCAATCTTTGAAAAGTATTGAGATCCATGCAGTTGGTCAAATAAATCATCAATGCGTGGTAGGGGATACTTGTTCTTTATTGTTATAGCATTGATCTCCCTATAGTTGATGCATAACCTCATAGATCCATCTTTCATTCTAACAAAAAGAACAGGGGCTCCCCATGGAGAAACACTAGGGCGAATAAATCCTTTATTACTCAATTCCTCTAGTTGTTTCTTTAGTTCAACTAATTATACAGTGGCCACTCTATAAGGGGTCTTCGATATAGGCCTTGATCCAGGAATTAAATCAATGGAAAACTCAACTTCCCGTTCTGGAGGATGTCCAGGTAAATCTTCCGAAAATACATCTACAAATTCTTTCACAACATGTACATCCTCTATTTGAACATTCCTTTCCTCACGGGCAGTTATTTCATTCTCTTCCTCCCCAATAATTGAATTAAGTTGAGCTACTGGGGGTGGATCTAAATAAGAATTAGGTGGTGACGATTCTGCTCTAAAGATAAGGTGTTCCTTATCATTATCATCAAGAATCGTAACCTCTATCTTCTTACAATAAATCTTTGCATCATAGTCCGAAATCCAGTCCATACTGAGGATTATATCAAACTCAATCATAGGTATGACGATGAGATCAGCAGATAAAGAACATTTATGTGATCTAATGGGGACTGATTCACAAAACTTTGTTGCAATGATACTTCCCTTAGGAGTTTTAACTGACAACTCCCTTATTAAATCGAATTGGAAATATCTAATTTTCTTAGCAAACTGGGAAGATATGAAACAATTCGATGATCTAGAATCAAATAATGCATTTGCTAAACTTGAGGAAACCATTAAATTACTTGCCACCACGTCTTTCGGAGCTTCTACCTCAGCAGTAGTGATAGCATAAGCTTGGCCTTGATCCCTTGGACTTTTCTGAGGTAAGTTCTCCTGACGCTTAGGACATTCATTTTCATAATGCCCCATCTCCCTACAATTGTAGCATTGAACGTTGGTAGCTTCCTTCTTCCCCTTGCAATCACGAGCTTGGTGGCCTTTTTCACCACACTTATAACAGACTCCCTTTCCCTTCAAGAAAGTACCAGGATGTTTCTTCCCGCATTTACCACAAGATGGATATTCAACCTTTCCCTTCTTCCCTTTATTTCCTTTCCCAGATTGATCAGTAGGTCTCTTCTTCTCTTGCTTTGCTTTAAAGTCATAAGACTTAGAGAATTCCTTTTCGGTCTTGATAGCACATGAGACAATGTCTTCGTACGACGATAAGGATTGTGAGACTAAAGCTCGATGAAGAAATGGTTTTAACCCATCAAAGAAACGATCAATATTACTTCTTGGGGTATGTATATAATCTCCAGCATACCTTGATAACCTTGTAAAATTAACCTCATACATTGCGACATTCTCATCCTCCTTCTGTCTCAGACTTAGAAATTGCCTTTCCATATCAGCTCGATGGTCGCGAGGAAAGTATTTTTCTAAAAACAGATCTTTGAACTCCCTCCATTCCATATTTGATACTTCATCATCTTCCTTCATATTTTGAATCAAAGACCACCATTGATCAGCATCTCCAGTGAGGTGGTAAACTGCCATGATAACTTTTTCCCTTTCACTTCTCCCCAAAGCCTGAAATATTTTCCCTAGGGAATTTATCCATTGCTCAGCTACTATGGTATTTTTACTCCCATTGAACATTGGTGGTTGTTTCCTCATGAATCGATCTAACATTGATCCTCCACACTGTGGATCAGGGTGCTCCGTACGGGTAAGGTTATTATTCATAACCTGAGTAAGTTGTCCCAATATGGTGATTAGCTGATCGGCACCAGTTGCATCACCAGCTCCACTATAATTTTCTTGAACAGGAGGGCAATCCCTACATGGATTGCGTGCATTGATACTGTTTCCATTTCATCTACTAGGCGCCATTTCTAAATAATGGCATAAACTAGATCAGTTTATGAATCAAAATACATAATACCATACTTATAAAACACTTAACATAAATTGAACTATTTATGGATATAATCCATAATCATAAAAATGTTTTCTTTGAGGAAGTATATACTCATAAACCCTTCATAATTATTTGTAAAGAAAATGAGAGTTATCCTAATCATATCCCCCAGGAGTGTCGTAACCAAGAGTGCAGCAAGGCCCGTTGTCGTGCACCCGTTCTCGTTCGAATCTAGCTCAAAGCGGTGTTTTCGGGTTTTACCCCTAGGTACATCTATGCCAGAGCCGCCTCTACCTGCTCGTATCCAGACAGGGATGTATTACTCGGAAAAATCACAAAATCTCTACAATACCAAAATCCTAGGAAGTTCTTCTATACTAATCTTCAAAGTTCATCTTAGGTCTAAGTGCTCTAATCAGAGTTTATCTAAATCTAGCTTCCAAGGTTTGTACTAAACTTCCTCTGATACCAACTGTAACGCCCCGACCCTAGTTACCCAGAGTCGGTGCATTATTACATAACAATGGCATGATCACATGAAAGATCAAATCTCGAAAGACCGATTGGTTTAGTAGCCTTGGAAACACTAGATATATTCATAAGTCTTACATTACATCATAAAATGAAAAACTACTACAACAACATATTGTCTCCATAATACACAGTCATATCCCCACATAATATCCCTGCAGGTCATTCATAATTTACCTCTTCACTTCCTGGGGAAAATAAAACATAGAAACGAGGTGAGCTCAAATGCCCAGTAAGGATAACAATATAGCGGAAACTTTCATAAATAAGAATAAACATTTAAGGCAATGTATAACTAAAACAAAAGCCTTTCAAACTTGAACATTCAACATTGTATGGCATAAATAAAATGAAATAATTCCATTTACCAATTCACATGGATATTCTACTATTCGAATAATCACATGCAAAATCACTAACCACTTTCATAATGTTGGAATGCATAATGCCATACTATCATAACCACACAGCCAAGGCCTCGTGCTAAGACCACAAATAATATTTTTTGAAGGCCTTGTTCCAAGATAGTAGTTTGTCTCATGAGACCTACCGATGCATCGAGGAGCTATAGCGGGCTCCACCCGTCACATATTAAGTCCAATGCATTCCCATATGAAAGGTTTAAACATAACATAAACATTCGTATTAAAACTAGAATACAAAATGTCAATAATTTCACCATAAACTATGAATGGTATAAAAATATCACATCCACAGTCAAACATATGACAAAACCTTCAATACAATATAGAAGTTTTGTATCATAATAAATCAACTTCAAATAAGCGTAAAATCCATCAAAGGATGTTGACATAGATGAAATCAAAACACTTTTTAGAGAAATATCTCTTTATATTTTTGAAATCATTTAAGATCCATATAAAATAAAACATTTTCTTGAAAATATTCTTATAATCTTGTAAGGAAAGCTTTGAATATTTTATAACGGCGTAAAATAACCGCACCCACCGTATACGTTAAAAAAACATTCTTACCTTAATTCTGTCGAAAAGGTTAAAAAGGACCTTGTTTTGAAAACAACGAAAATATTCCTCTTATAAAACGTCAAAAAAGGTATAAATGACTTTAAACCATATTCTTGTAAAAAAAATTTGAAATACATTTTGATGAAACATGGATGTGGATGATAACGAGATCCCAATAGATTATTACGTATAAACAACCTCGGATAATGAAGAGATTGTGAAATAACCCTTACTTCATACTTTTCCTTGGTTGGGGTAGGCTAAACTCCTGTATAATGGTGAAATAATTGTTATTAAATTATAAAATAATCATATACATTAATATGATATCATATATGATATTTTAATATTGATTTGATAATAATATCTTAGTATTATCGTTTTTTCGGGTGTTAACTTACTTGTTTTCTTTTATATGTTTTGTTACGTAAGACATGTTTGTAAAGGATAGGTTGTATATTATTCATATCCAGAATGATATCAAGTCCTTATAAATCATTTTTTAAATCATCAAATGTTAATTATACTTGAATGGATACGATGGAGAATGAATCTCATCGCGTTCGTGGAGATGGTAGTCCGTACGTACGCACGAGCGACAATATCATTCTTTTGATATTAAAATAATATATAAATGGATGGTATATCATATATACAGAATCATTAACATGTTATATTTATTATTTACATGAGTTATTCATCATTATTATACCCATCCAAATAATAATATATTGAATAACAATTACACCATGACGTGGAGACGGTAAGCCGTACGTACGCACGTATGGTGACATGTTATTCAAAGGGTGAATAGAATAATGAATATGGTTGTACCATATTTATAATAACATCATAGTATATATATGATACTGGAGTTATTATTTTAGAATGTTAACAACAAAGGAAGAAGAAGTGGAAGAAGAAATGAACTTGGAAAAGGGTGGTGAAATCATTTCCTCTTCTTCGGGTTCTTCCTTTTGATTTGATCAAAAGGGCTCCTTAGGTTGGCTTTCTGATCAAAATAAGGCCCCTAGGTTGTAGTGAGGGACGTTGGGAGAGTATTTGGGCAGTGTTTGGCCGAACAAAAAGGCTTTGAAGGTGTGAATAAATGAGAAGGATGAGTTCCCTTTTATAAGAGGGGTGAGGGGCATCTTTGGAAAAGCTAGAGATATAAGTTTATAATAAATACATATTCGGTTTCAAATGGCTCCAAAGATGATTATTAAAAGGTTAAGGTGGGGATGGGTCGAAAACAACTCAACCAATATAATTTACACAGGTTTGGGTACTTATATTAACCTTATCGTTAAGTATTAACTCTAAATTAATTAGTTTCACTTTTACAATGTCTCTTTGTATTTTTATATAATATGGTTAATAAACATACAATATATATCCAAGAGACCCCCCAAGTGGTCCATTAATGATCAACCTATCATGATATAGGTCTCTTGGCCGAACTCTAGATTTTTAGGAATTTAATATAATTTAATAATATAATATTTGTTTTAAGAACTCTTTTATGTCAATTTTGACACTATTCAATAATTGATTTTTATGAAACTCATAACAAATTTATTACTTCAAACAAAGTCAATTACATAAATCATAATATATCATAGTATCCTATAAAATTAGTTTAATTCATTAAAAGTTTCATATTATATTTATTTGGGTATTTATAATATCAATTATTTTAATTTTTCACTATTATAGTAATTACTACATCATCATTGTGTCATCAATAAATTAAATTATTTAATGTCTAAAAATTATAAATAAAATATCATTATGTAGGAAATATTTTTATCTTTCTAATGAATATTTATAATCTAAATTCCAACATATATAAGCCTATGTAATAATTGTTTTTCTAAATTATATATGCTTGTGTCATTTTTGTATTCATTTTAACTTAATTAAAAAAAAGTTTCCCTATCACCTACAAGTGGCACCATGGGGCCCCAAAATCGACCCAAAGATGCCTATGGTAGAACTTGTATCAACAAATAGGGCTAGGACATGTTTTAGGATAATTTAGTATTATTATAATATTACTTTTTAACCCTTATTTACCGGATTTACCCTTAACCATGGTAAATAAAATATTTACCACAGTAATTATTCAAAATGTCTAAAAACAAAAGTTACCTATTTACACAATTTGGAAATCCTGATTCCAAATATGGAATCCATTTTTCTAAATTCAAAACACAGAAGTGGCAGAAATTAATTTAAAATTAATTCCCGCTGTCAAAACAAAAAGCGTGTTTTTAAGAGATAATAACTATAAAAAGATTGACACTTGTTTATGTTCAGTTTAATTGTAAAATTGTGTCCAATGACCAAAATTATATTGAATGGTAAAAATATATTCTAAATATACTTTAAAACCACTCAAATTCATAATTTATCACTATTAATTATTTTGATTAAAAATGTTGTTTTTAATTAAAATTTAGTAACTTTCACTATTCATCAAAATATGAAAGTTATCCGAAAAGTACCAAAATTTCACCTTAGGCTAAATTCGATATTCCAAATCCAAAAATGAAGTCCATTTTGAAATATAAAATATATATAATTTCAAAAAGTAGGTATTACTATTCATAACGGCTAGTTTGATTGGTTACAGTGTGTTAGAACTCGGTGTTGCGTACAACACACGCTATCACATTATTCAAAGAGAAGCGTACCATAGAAGCTTGGGGTGTTACAAAAACTGTAACATCCCAAGTAAGTAATGATTAAATATATATAGTTATCTATGTCTATTTATTAATTATATAGTGTTTTTGGGGCTTAAAATGAGAATAAATCCAACCTAAAGCATGAAATACTCTAATATTTTTAAAAGATTGTTTTACTTCCTTTTAATGGCGAACGATTTTAAAATATGTCTTTCAATAATTTTATAAGCTATATTTTTCAAAATAAACTTATTCCTTATGATTGGGACATTGAAATTTACATTGGATAAATTTCTTTTATTTTTCTGATAATGTTCATTTTTTTAATGAATACTGAAAAATGTTGTATTTTCATTCAAAACCTCTTTGTAATCTAATTTATTTATATTATTAGATTATCTTTTGAATTTGTTTTAAATTGAAATGAGAATATATTTTTACCATTTAATCCAATAGTGGTCATTGGAATTAATTTCACTTTTAAATTGGACTTAAACTAGTGTCAATCTTTTGATATATATTGCTTCATAAAAACACGCTATTTGTTCTGACAACGGGAATTAATTATTAAATAAATTATTTTAACTTATATGTTTTGAATTTTATAAAATAGACATCATTTTTGAATTCGGAATATCAAATATAGCTTTGGGTGAACTTTTGGTATTTTTTTGAAAAACATCAATTTTTGATGAATAGTGAAACCACTAAGTGGTACTTAAAAAACTGATTTTTCATTTGAATGAAATTTTACCACCTCTGTGTTTTGAATTTACAAAATCTGACATACATGGTTGTCATTAAAAATTATAATTTGGTTCAATGGGATTAAAATAATTTTTTTTGGTGAATAGTAACTTTTAAGTTTTTAATCGCGAAAAGAGGTAATTAGTGTAGTTTAAGGTAAAAATAATGTTTTAATAATATGAAATGACCTTGACACATGTCCTAATTTTATTTTATGTGTCATGGCCGACCAAGAAAATCCATGGGTCGTTTTTTGGGACCCCATGGAGCTACATGGGTAAGATAATGACATCAATGCCTTTTATTTAATGTAAAAGTAAAAATGACACAACCATGTATTGTTTTACTAAAACAATTTTTACATGTGGTTATACAATTCAGATTTTTGACAATAAATAGTAATTGGAAATCTAAAAAAAATTCCTACATCATTGTAATTTTTTTATGATTTTTAGACATTAAATAAATTAAATTATTAATGAAATCATGATGATGCATCGATTACCACATTATATAAATATTTATATAAAATGAAATAATAATGTAAAATATAAGACCTAAACATGTCAAAAACCTATTGGATGAGTATATTTCGAACCCTTATCACCTTATACTCAACATACGTCAATTTGGGACCTTCAAAATCCGAGACTCATTTGAAAATAAAGTAACATTTTATTCCTTTCCAAGAGTGCCCCTCCTCTCCTCTTATAAAAGGCCCCCACCTCTACCTCCTTACCCACACCTCTCAAGCCTTTGGCTCGGAAACTCCCAGATCATTTTGTCTCTCCATATCCCTCCTATCATCCTAGAAGGCTTACCTTATGCAGGAAGCTCTTCAAGAAACCATTTTGGTACAAACCAAAGGGAGTTACCCGATTTTAAGGTAATGTCTTCCCTTGTGTTCTTTTGTTTTATTTTGCTTCTCCAACCCCCTAAACTCTTTTTATTCGTTTCTTTTGTAACAACTCCAGTATCGTAAATATACTAGGATGTTTTCATAATAAGTATTTGAGCTACATTTACACACACGTACATCTAATGGTTAAATAACATACTGTTTCTGTGGATGGTGAATTTCTGCCCCACAAAACGATGATTGTTCAATATTCATTTAACACCTTAAAAGGTGGAAATTAAGATGTCACTATATATATATATGATATATAATATTTTTATGTTTTCCTTAATCTTCTGTATTTTTCATTTATGGCATACCTTTATGGTTTCTATTATGGGTAAACGTGATATCTTCATTTTAGGAAGTGCGGACTACCGCCCCATCAAGGTGATTTGATTCATTAATACCATATGTGTACGTATAAAGGATAGATTTAATGATATTATATATGATACCATACGGGAATAATAATTCTATTATGTATCATTATGTTTTAATTCAATTAAATATGAAATAGAAATTGAAGTAGCATTCATGCGTACGTACGACTTACCGTCTCCATGAACGATGCATTTCATTTCTTACCTCTAAATGTTATGTAATATTATAAATGCATGTATATAATAGATATATAAGATATATATGATATCTTCATAATAAATATAATTCTGGATATAATGGATATTTTACCCCATGGACAAACTTGTAAATATAAAGAGTTTATTTTTGACTCAAGTACAATGATAAACAAAACGACCATTATTAACTTAAAAAATTACATAGTGTAATGACATGGTAATAAGTGATATAAAAGGAATAATGAACATGAAAAAGGTTCTCAGGAAAGTAGAAATTAACTCAAGTTTATTATTCCGGAGGTTGTAGAACGATCGAGTCGAGTCAGACACGAGGTAAGGGACTTCGTCTCAATCTCCTTTCATTGAGGCATATTTTGTTTAATAAATGACATTATTTTATATGGTGTATAAACCCTTTAACTTTTATTTTTACTCAAAAGGAATATTTTTTATATTAATCATTTACTAAATGGAAAAAGTAAATGATTTTTTTGTCGTACGTATGTGGCGATAACGACTTCTCCGCCGTCGTGACCATTATTTGAACTTCGGCTTCCTCTACAAGCCATAAATTCTTTTAAAATAAATAAAATTAAATACCATGTTTTACTTTTATTTTATTTTGGTATTGTAAATGGTTTTCATAATGTTTTTATATCAATGTGTTGTATTGATATATTTTGTTTGAAATGTGGAAATGTTATGTCTCCTTTATGTCTGTTTTATTTGATATGATTATGTTATGGTTGTTGGGCATTGTTATGAAGACAGGTGGTTCCGTGATAAACTATGGGAGGGTGAGCGCGATATAGCTCTCCAATTTATTAGGTAATGATAATGAGTTAGACGTTACGGTTTATCTGAAGATATTTAGGTAATATACTGTGATGGGTATTCCAAACATAACCAAGAGGGTTACTCCCTACGTAAGAATGTTATTAATGCCTCAAGTTAACTTTATGTCTTATGATTTCTATGATTTATTCATGATTTGATGAGGTATGTTAAAGTGATTATGTTTTATGGGCAAAGTATGATTTCATTCTTATGTATATAAGTACTCATGTTTCCTTTCCATATTTTTATAAGCCTTACAGAGCTTTTTATGGTCATCACATGTTTTTTAAATGTTTCTCACAGGTCAAGGGAATGGTACATTATATGATGATAGTGTCAAGGAAGTGTCAAGAAAGAGTCCATGTTTTATTTTAAATATGTTTCCATTGATGGGAAAAAAGAATACTGACTTTTCTGTAACCACTTTGTTTAAATGTGTATGTAATGAAAATTTTATGATCTAATTCTCTAAAACTCTAAACCTGAAAAGATCCTCAATGTGTAATCGTGTAATAACTCAAGATTAATTAAGGTTTAATGTTGGGGCCTTATAGTTGGTTTTAGAGGTCTGTTTAGATAGCATTAGGAGTTATAATTCTATTAAATGATTATCCAAAAATATTTTTTTATGGTCAAATTAAAATGATATAGCATTTGAAGATTACCATGTTGCTTCATATAAGACAAGTTTGTTCAGAATTATTTTCCGCAGAGGAAACAGGGAAGCATTGCTAGGAAGGCATACCGAAGGAAATGACCTTCTGAATCAGCATCCTAAGATGGTCGGAAATGGAACTGAATAGTTTGTTACAGTAATGGCACAGTTGAATCAAGCGATAAATGGTGGTGGTATCTATACACGAGATCTGCCAGATCAACCACAGTGGAACATGTCAGTGGTCGAACATTTCATGAGGCAACAACCCCCATCATTCAGAGTATCATCTGGCAATGTTCTAGCTTAAGGGTGGATTAAAGCACTGGAGAAGATTTTCGATGTCATGGGGTGTTCAGAAAATCAAAATGTTAGTCTTTCTATTTACTATTTGGAGGGTGAAGCAGATCAGTGGTGGTCGATGGTTAAAAATATCAGGGACGCAGATGAGATTGATGCTCTCGACTGGGATGAATTCAAATATATGTTTCTTTAGAAGTATGTTCCTAAGGTTTTTCGACATAGAATGGAAAAACAATTCATGGAATTGAGGAAAGAGGAAGACTCAATGGCTGCCTATGTAGAAAGGTTCACTCGATTGGCAAGGTATGCTCCTAATTTTATCTGAGACCTTGATAGTAAAATCAATTGTTTTTACTCAGGATTAATGCCAAAATATCATAGGTCTTTAGCTTCTTGTGAGTTCATAAGATATTAAAATCTTGTTCGATGTGCTGAGAAGATGGAAATGGAGTTTCCCGATGATCATGTGTTCTATAAAAACCAACAGAAGAAGAGACTGAGGTGGCAGGAGAAAGGGAAGAATTCTTCAAAAAAGTATGATGGTAAGAAAACTGAGTTTCCAGTTTGTGATAAATGTTGTAAAAGGATTGCTGGGGAATGTCATATGAATTTTGGAAAGTGCAACTGATGTGGTAAGATGGGGCATAAGGCTCGTGATTGCACTGGAAAAGATCATGGTGATGGTAGGACCAAATTTAATTTATAGTTAGTGAAATTGTTTAAGTGCAATGAGATGGGTCACTATGAAAATGAGTGTCCGACAAAGAGCTCATGTGATGGGAAGCAGTTATACTATAAGCAGAAAGGGGTGGGGATATCCTTTGAAACTACTTCAGTAGATGTTGGGCCATCAAATGAAGTTGTATCAGGTACTTTGTTTGGTTTTTCTGATTATGCCAGTGTGTTGTTTGAATCGGGGTCTGCACATTCTTTCATCTATGAAAACTTTTCTTGTAAAATGGGAATACCATCTCATGAAATGACTCCTGAACTTGTGGTAGAAACATATGGGGGAAATGTTGAGGCAAAAAAATTATAAGAATCATCCTATCCTTATCCATTGAAAGAACCTACTTAGAAACCTTATTTTTTTTACCTCTAGTAGAGTTTGATTTTATCCTAGGTATGGATTGGCTCTCTATTTACAATGCAAAGATTGAATGTAGAGATAAAGAAGTTTCTATTCAGAAAGACTTTAATTTTGTGTACAAGAATGAACCCTTACTGTTGATAACATATCAAGAGGCTGAGAAACTTGTAAAATATAGAAATGAATGTTACCATGAACATATCATTGAAAACAAGGGAACTATTCAGATTAATGATGTTCCGGTGGTAAATGAGAATCCTGATGTTTTTCTTGATGAGTTGCCTGGAATAATTCTAGATCGGGAAGATTAATTTACTGTTGACTTAGTTCCTGATGCTAAGCCCATTTCAAAACCCCCTTATCGAATGTCTCAAAATGAACTTTTAGAGTTGAATGATAAATTGCAAGATTTATTAGAGAAAGGTTTCATTCGACCTAGCACATCACCATGGGGTCCTCCTGTTTTATTTGTTAAAAAGAATGATGGATCAATGAGACATTACATTGATTATAGATTCTTGAATAACATCACTATTAAGAACAAATATCATTTGCCTCATATCGATGATTTGATTGATCAGCTCCAGGGAGATCAGTTTTTTTCAAAGATTGACCTGAGATCGGGGTACCATCAGTTGAAGGTAAAGGAACCATATATTCTGAAGACCGCGTTTCGTACAAGATATGGCCATTATGAATTTTTAGTATTTCCTTTTTGGCTAACCAATGCACCTATTGTATTCTTGGACTTAATGAATTGAATTTCCCATGAGTGCTTGGATATGCATGTGGTGGTTTTCATTGATGATATTTTGGTGTTTTGTAAAAGTAAAGAGGACCATGAAAGACATTTAAGGGTTATTTTTCAAACCAAGAAAGAAAAGAAATTGTATGGGAAATTCAGCAATGTGAGTTTTGGTTGCAACAAGTTTTTTTCCTTGGTAACATTGTTTCTAATGATGGGATAACTATTGATCCTGAAAAAACAAAGGTTGTTGAAGAATGGCCAAGACTCACAAATGTAACTGAGATTCGTAGCTTCCTTGGTTGGGCAGGCTATTACCGAAGTTTTTGTTAGAAATTTTTCACGGTTATTTAGTCCAATGACTATGCTAACTCGGAAGGGTGTTAAGCTTATCTGGAAAAAAGAATGTGTTTATTGTTTTAAGGAATTGAAAAGAATATTGGTGAATGCCCTAGTTTTGGCACTACCTTCCAGGAATGATGACTTTGTTATCTATAGTGATGCTTCATTAAATGGACTTTGAAATGCCCTGACCCCTGTTACCCAAAGTCGGTGCATTATTTTAATACATTGGCATGATTACAAGGAATCAAGTCCCAAAGAACCGATCAGTTTAGCAGTCTTGGAAAATAGATTACATACATGAATGTAACATTACACTTCATAACATACAAAACAACATAAAAAATCCTTTATTAGTTCCATTATTACCTTGTCCTAACCCTGCATATCAATCACAATACACTTCATGGAATCCTGGGAAAAAATAAAACATAGAAAGGGGTGAGCTCAAACGCTCAGTATTGGTAAGAAATACAGTATAAACTTTCAGAAATATGCATAAACATTTGAGGCAATGTATAACTAACACAAAAGCCATTAAAAGTTGAACTTCATCATAATATGGAAATGATAAAATTAAATAATGCCTTTTTATTATTCACATGGATATTCTAATAGTCTAATAATCACATAGAATATCAATAACCACTTTCATAATGATGGAATTCATAATGCGAGACTATCATAACCACATATCCAAGGCCTCGTGCCAAGACTACAAATATGATTTTGTCAAGGCCTTGTGCCAAGACACTAGTTTGTCTCATGAGACCTACCGATGCATAGAGGAGCTATAACGGGCTCCACCCGTCACTTACTAAGTCCAATGCATTCCTATATGAAAAGGTTTAAACATAACATAAACATTCGTATTAAAACTAGCATGCGAAATGTAAATACTTTCTCCACAAACCATGAATGGTATAAAAATAACACATCCACAGTAAAACATATCAAAAAACCTTCAATACAATACAAAATTTTTGTGTAATAAATCAATTTCAAAAAAGCTTAAAATTCATCAAAGGATGTTGACCTAGATGAAATAAAAACTATTTGAGTGAAATATCTCTTTTCTAGAAATCATTGAATAGTCACACATTTAAAAAGTATGTAATTTAAAATATATTTCTGATTCAAAGTCTCCCATACCACTTTGAATCTTTTTAAATGAAATGTCTTTTCAAAACATTCATGTCCATATAAATAAATCCTTAAAATCATTTTGAAAACATTCACATTAATTAAAATATTTAGAAAGATAAATCATTAAAGCATTTAAAATTTTGATCTTCATAAAGAGTACCTTTCACAAATTAATAAAATTTTCATTTTGAAATCATTTAAAGTCACATATTTAGAAAATAAAACATTTACATTGAAAATATTCTTATAAGATTGTAAGGGATGCTTTAACGATGTTATAACGTCATAGAATAGCCGCACCCGCCGTATAAGTTTTAAAAAACATTCTTATCTTAATTTTGTCGAAAAGGATAAAAGCACCTTGTTTGGAAAACGACGGAAAGATTCCTTTATAAACCACTTATAAAAAGTCAAACAAGGGTATAAATGACTTTAAACCATGTTCTTTGTAAATAGTAAAAATATTTTGAAATACATTTCGAAGAAACATGGATGTGGATGATAAAGAGATCCCAGTAGATTATTGCGTATAAACAACCTCGGATAATGAAGAGATTGTGAAATAAACCGTTACCTTGTAATTTTCTTTGGATGGGGGTAGGTTAACCTCCTGTATAATGGTGAAATAATTGTTATTAAATTATACAAAAATAATATACATTAATATGATATAATGTATGATCTTTAAACATTGATTTGTTAATAATATATTAGTATTATTGTTGTTTCGGTTGTTAACTTACTCGTTTTCTTTTATATTTTTTTTACGTAAGCTATTTTTCTAATGGATAGGTTGTATCTTATTTACATCCAGAATGATATCAAGTCCTTAAAAATTATTTTTAAATCATAAAATGATAATTATAATTTAATGGATACGATGGAGAAAGAATCTCATTGCGTTCGTGGAGACGGTAGTCCGTACGTACGCACGAGTGACAATATCATTCTTTTGATATTAAAATAATATATAATTGGATGTTATATCATATATAAAAAATTATTATCAGGTTATATTTATTATTTACATGAATTATAAATCATTATTATACCCTTCCAAATAATTTATTGAATAACAATTACACCACGACGTGGAGACGGTAAGTCGTACGTACGCACGTATGGTGACATGTTACTCAAAGATGGATAGAATACTGAATATGGTTGTACCATATTTATAATAACATCATAGTATATATAAGATACTAGAGTTAATACTTTAGAATGGTAATAACAAAGGAATAAGAAGTGGAAGAAGAAAGGAACTTGGAAAAGGGTGGTGAAATCATTACCTCTTCTACGGGTTCTTCCTTTTGATTTGATCAAAAGGGATCATAGGTTGGCATTATACCTAAAGGAAGGCCTCTAGGATGAATTGAGGGAAGTTGAGAGAGTATTTGGGCAGATTTTGGCCGAACAAAAAGGCTTTGATGGTGTGAATTAAATAGAAGGGGGAGTGACCTTTTATAAGAGGGGTGAGGGGCACCTTTTGAAAAGCTAGAAATAATACATTATAATAAATTCATATTCAGTTTCTAATGACTCCAAAGTGGATTATTTAATTTTTAAGGTGCCGATGGGTCGAAAACCACTCAACCAATATAATTTAGACAGGTTTGGGTCATTATATTAACCTTATCTTTAAGTATTAACTATTAGTTTATTAGTTTGACTTTTACAATGTCTATTTTTTTTTATTATATGGTTAATAAACTAACTATATACATCCAAGCGACTCCCAGGTTGTCCATTAATGAGAAAAATATCATGATATAAGTATCTTGGCTGATCCGTATATTTTTAGTAATTTAATATCAATTAATAATATAATATTTTTTTTAAAACTCTTTTATGTCAATTTTGACACTATTCAATAATTCATTTTTTGTAAAAATCATAAAAGAATTATTACTTAGAAAAATGTTAATTAAGTAAATGATAGAATGTAATATTAACCTAGAATATTAGTGTAATTCATAAAAAGTCTCAAATTATATTTATTTGGTTATTTATAATATCAATTATTTTAATTTTTTCAATATTATTGTAATTACTGCATCATCATTGTGTCATAAATAAATTAAATTATTTAATGTATAAAAATTATAAATAAAATATAATTATTTAGTAAATCATTTTATCATTCTAATGAATATTTAAAATCGAATTTATCTTATGTATAACCCTATATTAAAAATGTTTTAGTAAATAAACATTGATTTTAACTCTTTTAACACTTCTTTGAATTAAATAATAATAAATGTCATAATCGAAACCAAGTGGTCCTAAATGATAATATTTTACTCCTAAGGTTGTTTTTGGTCGTGATACACTTGTCCAATAGAATTAGGACATGTGTTAGGGTAATATTAATATCATTTTTACCCTTAATTACCCTATTTACTTTTAACTGTGGTAAATAAAAGTAAAAAGTTACTATTCACCAAAAATTATTTTCATATCATTGAACCACATTTTACTCCTTGATATTAACTGTGTTTCTCTAATTTTCTAAATACCAATAACAGAAGCAGTAAAATTAAGTTTTATGAAAAATTCAGTTTTTTAACTACAACTTAGTAGTTTCACTATTCATCAAAAATTGATGTTTTTCAAAACAATGCCAAAATTTCACCCTAAGATATAATTGATATTCCAAATTAAAAAATTATGTATATTTTAAAAAATTCCAAAAATATAAGATTCATTAATTAATTTTATAATTAATTTCCATTGTCACAACAAATAACGTGTTTTTAAGAAACAATATATATCAAAAGATTGACAATTGTTTATGTCCAATTTCAAAGAGAAAATAATTCTAATGAACAGAATTGGATAAAATGGTAAAAATATATTCTAATTATACTTTAAACCACTCAAATTAATAATTTATCACTATTAATTATTTTGATTAAAAATGGTGTTTTTAATTAAAATTTATTAATTTTCACTATTCATCAAAATATTAAAGTTATCCGAAAAGTACCAAAATTTCACCTTAGGCTAAATTCGATACTCCGAGTCCAAAAATGAAGTCCATTTTGATAGATAACATTTCTAAAATTTAAAAATGTAGGTATTACTATTCATAACAACTACTTTGATTGGTTGGGGTGTGTGTTAGAACTCAAAGTTGCATACAACACACGCTACTGTATTATTCAAAGAGAAGTGTACCGTGGAAGATCGGGGTGTTACATTCTCCACTTCTTCAATAAATAGCGTCCTCACAATTTGATATTGTTCTTTGAAAATAAAGGTTGAATATAGAAAATATCTTTGTGGAAAAACCCACATCGGAAATTTGGAAAATAAAATTTAGTCTTAACAAGATGAAAATAGAAATGAAATGGTCACCACAAAATTATTATCTCAATTAGGACGAAATTAGTGGCAATTATAGACATATAATTGGAGGAAAATCATAAATATTTATAGGTAGTGATTGAGGTCATCAATCACAAACATGTTTAAAATTGATGTCCTTAAATTAATCAATCTATGATGATTTAAAATATCATCAGTTCAACAAAACATAAGGTATTAGGATAACACATTTCTGACATTTCAAAATATATTAGTTGAAATCCCACATCAAAAAATGAATTAATGAGGCCTCTATTTAAAATTAAGTGTAGAAAATTTGAAGATTACCGAAAAAACACATACTAGGGTTCCATGTAGAAAAATATGGATATGGAAGAGAAATCTAACCATCAATTATCTGATGGAGAGTGGTAGAGAACATGGCTATAAAAAGGCCAACAATCCCAAATCCATAAATTAGTTATGATCTAATGTACCATCTAGGACCACATTTTTGTCCTAAGTTACATTTCTTAATGTTGAGGAATTTATTTATGAGATTGGATAAGATCATAAGGAGATATACTTACTTTATAATTAGAGTTTTATCCATTAATAAATTTCTACCACAAACTCATCTTTCACCCCAAAACATAATATAACTAAAAAATAATCTATTTATCCTAATTGTATAGGGTTCCAAATATAATGAATTTATAATTCACATATCAGACCCTTTATGTGAAGAAACTACATTATACCATACAAGAAATTCATGTAGCAAAATGGTAGGCGATAAATCCCAATTGCACTATGGTTGCGGTTTTCATTCCCGCAGCTTTGCCCAACACGACGGGTCGTCACACGGTCTGCGTGTTGTCCTTTTATAAAAATCCAAAAAAACCTTTCAAACTTAATCCATTCCAACCATAAGAATTATCCAAAATACTATTATCCAAACTCACATTTTGAAATTTAAAAGGTAGTTAAACATAATGAGGATCCTTCTTTCCTGGTAATAACATGTGAATGCCTTCCTCATATATTCTTTTACAACACCGCAACATCCTGATTTACCAAAATGAACCATCTCTTATTCCAAAATCACTACCTCAATATTAGGACCATAATAAAGTTTATCTTTCCTTCAACCATCTAATTTCCAAAAAAAAATTAACTCGCTGTAAAGTCACTTTTCTTAGTACCATAAAATCTCAAATCATTAATTAAATAGTACTGCAGTACAATCCTTATTTATTTCCAGAACATCATTGATACAACACTTAAAAGAAATAATTATAAAATAACAACATAGGAACACTAGTCATTCCTCTTCATCTGTGGTAGTATCATAACATGATTATTATCCAATAGCATCATTTGTGGCATAGTCTGATGACTGGGACATTGGTTCGCGTAGTGTCCAAACTCCATACAAATGAAGAATTGTACATTTGAAACCATTTTCTTACCCTTGCATTCACGTACATTGTTCCCTTTTCCAACACACTTATAACAAACCCCCATTCCTTTTAGCCAAGTTCCAGGGTGTTTCTTCCCACAGTTATCACATATGGGGAAATTCTTCTTTTCCCACTTTCCTTTATCCATCTTTCTCCCTTCCATCCTTTTCTTCTCTTGCTTCCATTCAAAGCCATTAGACTCAGTAAACACTGAAGTTATCTTATCCACACATGACACTATTTCTTTATATGATGATAATACGTGGGAAACTATTTCCCTTCTAAATGATGGCTTAATACCATGAAAGATACGATCCTTCTTTCTCTTTGGATCATACCTATTACTGGAGTTCACATTCCATCTACTGGGTTCCATTTCTTTACAATAGCATAAACTAGGTCATTTTATGAATTGTAATAAATAATTCCGAACTTGTAAAATACCTAACATAAATTGAACAGTTTATGGATAAAATCCATAATCATAAATTTTAATTCTTTGAGTAAGTATATACTCATGAGACCTTCATAATGGTTTGTAAAGAAAATGAAAATTATCCTAAGCATATCAACGGGAGTGTCGTAACCAAGAGTGCAGTAAGGCCCATTGTCGTGCACCAGTTCCCGTTCGAGTCTAGCTCAAAATAGTGTTTTCAGGTTTCATCCCTAGGTACATCTGTGCCAGAGCTGCCTCTACCTGCTCGTATCCAGAAAGGGATGTATTGCGTGGAAAACTCACAAAATCTCTACAACACCAAAATTCTAGGAAGTTCTTCTACACTAATCCTCAAAGTCTATCTTATGTATATGTGTTTAAATCAGAGTTTATCTAAATATAGTTTCCAAGGTTATTGCTAAACTTCCTCTGATACCAACAATAACGCCCCAACCCCAGTTACCCATAGTCAGTGCATTATTTTAATACATTGGCATGATTACAAGGAATCAAGTCCCGAATAACCGATCAGATTAGCAGTCTTGGAAAATAGACTATATACATGAATGTTACATTACACTTCATAACATACAAAACAACATAAATAATCCTATATGAATGCCAATATTCCCTTGTATTAACCCATCATATCAATCACAATACACTTCTTGGAATCCTTGGAAAAAATAAAACATAGAAAGGGGTGAGCTCAAATGCTCAGTAAGGGTAAGCAATACAGTAAAAACTTTCAGAAATAAGCATAAAAATTTGAGGCAATGTATAACTAACACAAAAGCCTTTAAAACGTGAACTTCAGTATAATATGGCAAAGATAAAATGAAATAATGCCTTTTTCTTATTCACATGGATATTATAGTAGTCGAATAATCACATGAAATATCAATAACAACTTTCATAATGATAGAATGGATAATGCCAGACTATCATAACCACATATCCAAGGCCTCGTGCCAAGACTACAAATAAGATTTTGTCAAGGCCTTGTGCAAAGACACTAGTTTGTCTCATGAGACCTACTGATGAATAGAGGAGCTATAGCGGGATCAACCTGTCACTTACTAAGTCCAATGCATTCCCATATGAAAAGGTTTAATCATAACATAAACATTCGTATTAAAACTAGCATACGAAATGTCAATACATTCTCCATAAACCATGAATGGTATAAAAATAACACATCCACAGTAAAACATATCACAAAACCTTCAATACAATAAAAAAGTTTTGTATAATAAATCAACTTCAAATAAGCTTAAAATCCATCAATGGATGTTGACCTAGATGAAATAAAAACTATTTGAGAGAAATATGTCTTTTCTCGAAATCATTGAAAAGTCACACATTTATAAAGTAAGTAATTTAAAATACATTTTTGAATCAAAGTGTCCCATACCACTTTGAAAAATTTGAAAAGAAATGTCATTTCAAAACATTCATGTCTATAAAAGTAAATCCGTAAAATCATTTTGAAAACATTGACATTAATTAATTTATTTAGAAAGATAAATCTTTAAAACATTTAAAATTATGATCTTGATAAAGAGTACCTTTCAAAAATTCTTAAAATATTCATTTTGAAATCATTTAATGTCACATAATTATAAAATAAAACAATTACTTTGAAAATATTCGTATAAGCTTGTAAGGGAAGCTTCAACGATTTTATAACATCGGAGAATAGCTGCTCCCGCCGTATAAGTTTAAAAAAACATTCTTACCTTAATTTTGTCGAAAATGTTAAAAGCACATTGTTTTGAAAATGAGGAAATATTCCTTTATAAACCACTTATAAAAATTTAAACAAGGGTATAAATGACTTTAACACATATTCTTTGTAAATAGTAAAAATGTTTTGAAATACATTTCTAAGAAACATGTATGTGGATGATAAAGAGATCTCGGTAGATTATTACATATAAACAACCTCTGATAATGAAGAGATTGCGACGAAACCCTTACCTTGTACTTTTCCTTGGTTGGGGGTAGTTTAACCTCCTGTATAATGGTGAAATAATTGTTATTAAATTATAAAAGAATCATATAAGTTAATATGATATTATATATGATCTTTTACCATTGATTTGTTAATAATATATTAGTATTATCGTTGTTTCGGGTGTTAACTTACTCATTTTATTTTATATGTTTTGTTAAATAAGACATGTTTGTAATGGATAGGTTGTATCATATTCATATCCATAATGATATCAAGTCCTTAAACATTGTTTTTAAATCATCAAATGATAATTATACTTTAATGGATACAATGGAGAATGAATCTCATCGCGTTCATGTAGACGGTAGTCCGTACGTACGCATGAGCGGCAATATCATTCTTTTGATATTAAAATAATATATAATTGGATGGTATATCAATTATACAGAATTATTATCATGTTATATTTATTATTTACATGAATTATAAATCATTATTATACCCATCCAAATAATTTATTGAATAAAAATTACACCACGACGTGGAGACGGTAAGTCGTACGTACGCACGTATGGTGACATGTTATTAAAAGAATGGATAGAATACTGAATATGGTTGTACCATATTTATAATAACATCACAGTATATATAAGATACTGGAGTTATTATTTTATAATGGTAATAACAAATGAATAAGAAGTGGAAGAAGAAAGGAACTTGGAAAAGGGTGGTGGAATCATTACCTCTTCTTCGGGTTCTTCTTTTTGACTTGATAAAAGGGCTCTTAGGATGGCTTTCTGACTAAAGTATGGCCTCTAAGATTAAGTTAAGGACGTTTAGAGTGTATTTGGTCGGAGTTTGGCTGAACCAAAAGGCTTTTATGGAATGAATTAAATAGAAGGAGGAGTGCCCTTTTATAAGAGGGGTGAGGGGCACCTTTGGAAAAGCTAGAAATATTATTTTATAATAAATTTATATTCGGTTAATAATGGGTCCAAAGTATATTATTTAAAGGTTAAGGTAGGTTTGGGTCGAAAAACACTCAAAAAATAGAATTAGACAGGTTTGGGTCATTATAATAACCTTATCTTTAAGTATTAACTCTTAGTTTATTAGTTTCAGTTTTACAATGTCTCTTTGTATTTTTATATTATATGATTAATAAACATACTATATACATCCAAGCGACCCATAAGTGGTCCATTAATGATACACCTATCATGATATAACTCACTTGGATGAACCTTATATTTTTTAGAATTTAATATCAATTAATAATATAATATTTGTTTTAAGAACTCTTTTATGTCAATTTTGACACTATTCAATAATGGATTTTTTAAAAATTCATAATAGAATTATCACTTCGAAAAACGTTAATTAGGTCAATCCTAACATGTCATATTAACCTAGAAAATTAGTTTAATTCATAAAAAGTCTCAAATTATATTTATTTTAGTATTTATAATATCAATAATTTTTATTTTTTCACTATTATGCTAATTACAGCATTATCATTATGTCAGAAATAAATTAAAGTATTTAATGTCTAAAAATTATAAATAAATTATAATTATTTAGGGAATCAATTCATCCTTCTATTGAATATTTACAATCGAATTTATCTTACGTATAACCCTATATTAAAAATGTTTTAGTAAAAAAATTCTTATTTTTACTTTTTTAACTCTTCTTTGAATTAAATAATAATAAATGTCCTAATCTAATCCAAGTGGTCCTAAATGATAATATTTTATTCCTAAGGTTTTTTTGGTCGATATAAATTTTTCAATAGAAATAGGACATGTGTAAGAGTAATATTAAAATCATTTTTACCCTTAATTACATTATTTACTTTTAACTATGGTAAACAAAAGTAAAAAGTTACTATTCACCAAAAATTATTTTCTTCTCATTGAACCACTTTTTACTCCTTGATATTAACCGTGTCTCTCAGATTTTTGAAAATTCAATCACAGAAGCGGTAACATTATGTTTTATGAAAAATTCAGTTTTTTAACTACCACTTAGTAGTTTCACAATTCATCAAAAATTGATGTTTTTCAGAACAATGCCTAAATTTCACCCTAAGCTATAATTGATATTCAGAATTCAAAAATGATTTCTATTTTAAAAAATTCCAAACATATATGTTTCATTAATTAATTTTATAATTAATTCACGTTGTCACAACAAATAGCGTGTTTTTAAAATACAATATATATCAAAAGATTGACAATTGTTTATGTCAATTTCAAAGTAAAATCAATTATAATGAACACCATTTGATAAAATGGTAAAAATATATTCTAATTATACCTTATAACCACTCAAATTCACAATTTATCAATATTAATTATTTTTATTTAAAAAGTTTTTTTAATTAAAATTTAGTAATTTTCACTATTCATCAAAATATAAAAGTTATCCGAAAGTACCAAAATTTCACCTTATGCTAAATTTGATACTCCAAATACAAAAATGAAGTAAATTTTGAGAGATAAAATTTCTAAAATTTTAAAAAGTAGGTATTACTATTCATAACAGCTACTTTGATTGGGCGTGGTGTGTGTTAGAACTCGAAGTTGCGTACAACACACGCTACTGTATTATTCAAAGGAAGCGTACTGTGGAAGCTCGGGGTGTTACAGACTTGGTTGTGACCTAGTGCAGAATGGTCAGGTAATTTATTATGTTTCACGTCAGTTGAAATATCCTGAGGTAAATTACCCTCCTCATGATTTGGAATTAGATACTGTTGTTTTCGCTTTAAAAATTTGGAGGCATCATTTCTATGGAGTAAAGTGTGAAATATATACTGATCAAAAAAGTTTAAATTATATATTCACTCATAATGAATTGAAAATGAGATAAAGGAGATGGATAGAATTAATCAATGATTATGATTGTACAATTCATTACCATCCAGAAAAAGCAAATAAAGTGGCTGATGCTTTGAGTCGAAAAAGTAATGCTTCATTAAAAATGTTTTGTTTGGAACAAGATCCTTTGGTTAAGGATTTGATGAACTTTGGAATAGAATTTTTTGGTGCATGAAGTTGTTTTGTTTTGTTTCAGGTATCAGTTAGATCATCTCTATCAGACAGAATTAATCAAGTGCAAAAGAAAGACAGTGGGTTGCAGAAAAAGGTACAGTTGGTTCAGAAGGGTAAGTTGCTTAAATTTAATATAGATAATGATTGTGTTTTGAGGTTTGGGAAGATATTATGTGTTCTTGGTGATTCCCAGTTGAAGAATGATTTGTTATGTGAGGCTCATAGTTCATTGTTTTCAGTTCATCCTGGTAGTACTATGATGTACAGAGATCTGCAGGAGTATTACTGGTGGGATGGAATGAAAAGAGATATTGCTGATTTTACTGTGAACTGTTTGACTTGTCAGCAGGTTAATGTAGAGCGGAAGTTACAGAAAGGGATGCTTGAACCTTTACCAGTGCTAGAGTGGAAGTGGGAAAACATATCCATGGACTTTTTTGTGGGATTACCAAAGTCATCTTGAGGTAATAATGCAATATGGGTTATTGTTGATCACATGACTAAATCTGCTCATTTCCTTCCTATTCGAGATATGTTTTCCCTAGATCAACTTTTTAATTTGTATCTTAATGAGATAGTTAGGTTACAAGTATTTCCTCTATCTATTGTATCTGATCGTGATCCCATGTTTACTTCTAACTTTTGGAAAGTCCTTCAGATGTTGTTGGGTACTGAATTAAATCTTATTAAAGCTTTTCATCCTCAATCAGATGAGCAGTCAGAATGAACAATTCAGACTTTGGAGGATATGCTACATTCTTGTTTGATAGATTATCAGGGATGTTGGGACCAACATATTTCTTCGGTTGAATTTTAATATAATAACAGTTTTCATTCCAGTATACAGATGGAACCGTTTGAGGCATTATATGGGAAGCGGTGTCGAACTCCAGATTTTTGTGATAAAGTGGGTGAAAGGAAGCTGATTGGACCAGAATTGGTAGAAGATATGTCAGAAAAAGTTCAGATGATTCAGAAACACATGAGAACAGATCAGAGCAGACATAAAAGTTATGCAGACAACAGGGGGAAGGATCTATCTTTCGAGGTAGGTGATCATGTTTTTCTCAAAGTTTCACTGTGGAAAAGTGTGATGTGATTTGGTAAGAATGGAAAGATGAGTCCAAGGTTCATTGAACCATATGAAATTCTGTAAAGAGTTGGATCAGCTGCTTACTGAGTGAATTTACCTCCGAATTTATCTCAGGTACACAATGTTTTTCATGTTTCGATGTTGAGAAAGTATATACCAGATCCATCTCATGTCTTGAGCACAGAGGTAGTTCAGTTGGAAGAGAATCTCTCTTATGAAGAACAACCAGTCCAGATTCTCGACCAAAGAGTGAAAGTGTTGCGAGATAAGGTAATTCACCAGGTAATGGTTTTGTGGAAAAACCATATGGTTGAAGAGGCAACGTGGGAATCAGAAAATGCGATGAGGGATAAATAGCCCCACTTATTTTGATAAGTGAATAAAATTGTGGGGAAAAAATTTTCTAAATGGGGGACGGATTTAACATCCCAAGTATGTAATGAATAATATATATAGTTATCTATGTCTATTTATGAATTAGATAGTGTTTTAGAGGCTTAAAATGATAATAAATCCAACCTTAAGCATGAAATACAATAATATTTTTAAAAGATTGTTTTACCACCATTTGATGGCGAACCATTTTTAAATCTATCATTTGAAAATTTTATAAGCTATATTTGTCAAAATAAACATATTCTTTATTATTGGGAAATTGAAATTTACTTTGGATAAATTTCTGGTATTGTTCTGATAATGTTCATTTTTAATGAATAATGAAAAAGTTGTACCTTAATTCAAAACCACTTTTTAATCTAACTTATGTATATGATTAGATTATCTTTTGAATTAGTTTTAAAGTGATATTAGAATATATTTTTTCCATTTAATCCAATAGTGTTTGTTGGAATTAATTTCACTTTGAAATTGGACTTAAACTAGTTCTAATCTTTTGAAATATATTGTTTCACAAAAACACGCTATTTGTTCTGACAGCGGGAATTAATTATTAAATTAATTATTGTAACTTATATGTTTTTTATTTTATAAAATAGAAATTATTTTTGAATTAATAATATCAAATATATCTTAGGGTGATGTTTTGGTATTTTTCTGAAAAACTTCAATTTTTGATGAATAGTGAAACCACAAAGAGGTACATAAAAAACTGATTTTTCGTTTCAATGAAATTTTACCAATTCTATGTTTTAAATTTCAAAAATCTGACATAAATGGTTATCATTATGAAGTAAAATGTGGTTTAATAGGAATAAAATATTTTTTTGGTGAATAGTAACTTTTAAGTTTTTAATCGCGATTAGAAGAAATTAGTGTAGTTTATGGTAAAAATAATGTTTTAATAATATGAAATGACCTTGAAACATGTCCCACCCTTATTGGATGTGTCATGGACGACCAAGAAAACCAATGGGTCGATTTTTGGGACCCCATGGAGAAACTTGTGTAAGATAATGACCTTAATGCATTTTATTTAAAGTAAAAGTAAAAATGACACAAACATGTATTGTTTTACTAAAAAAAATTACATGGGGTTATACAAGTCATATTTTTGACTATAAACATTAATTGGAAACATAAAAATATTTCCTACATAATAGTATTTTTTCTATTATTTTTAGACTTTAAATAAATTAAATTATTTATGACATCATGATAATGCAGTGATTACCTCGATATTTAATGTTTTAAATAAAATGAAAATAAAATGTAAAATATAAGACCTACACATGTCAAAAACTTATTGGATTAATATATTTAGAACCCTTATCACCTTATACTCAATATACATCAATTTGGGACCTTCAAAATCTGATACTTATTTGAAAATAAAGTAACATTTTATACCTTTCAAAGAGTGCCCCTCCTCTCCTCTTCTAAAAGGCCCCCAACTCTACCTCTTTACCCACACCTCTCAAGCCTTTGGCTCGGCCAATTTCTGATCATTTTGTCTCTCCACATCCCTCTACTCATCTTAGAAGACTTAACATAAGCAAGAATCTTTTTACGAAACCCTATTAGTTCAAACCAAACGGAGTTACCCGATTTCAATGTAATGTCTTCTCTTGTGTTGTTTTTTTATTTTGCTTCTCCAACCCACTAAACTCTTTTTACTCATTTATATTGTAACAAATCCAGTATCTTCAACATACTAGGATGTTTTTATAATAATTATTCTAGCTAAACTTACACACACCTACATCTAATTGTTAAAGAAAATACTGTTTCTGTGGATGGTGAACTTCTGCCTCACGAAATGATGATTGTTCAATATTATTTTAACACCTTAAAATGTGGAAATTAAGATGTCACTATATTTATATATGATATATAATATGTTAATGTTTTCATTAATCTTCTGTATTTTTCATTTATGGAATACCTTTATGGTTTCCATTATGGGTAAACACGGTATCTTCATTTTAGGAAGTGCGGAATACCGCCACCTCAAAGTGATTTGATTCGTTAATACCATATGTGGTACGTATAAAGGATAGATTTAATGATATTATATATGATACCATACTAGAGTTATAATAATATTATGTATCATTTTGTTTTAATTCCGTTAAATATGAAATAGAAATGGAAGTAGCGTTCATGCGTACGTACGGCTTACCGTCTCCATGAACGGTGCATTTCATTTCTTACCTCTATATGCTATGTAATATTAGAAATGTATGTATATAATGGATATATATGATATTTATGATATCTAAATAATGAATATAATTTTTGATATAATGGATATTTTACCCCATGAACAAACATGTAATTATAAAGAGTTTATTTTTGACTCACGTACCATTGATCAATAAAACGACCATTATTAACTTAAATAATTACATAGTGTTCATGACATGGTAATAAGTGATATAAAAGAAATAATGAAATTGAAAAAGGTTCTAAATAATGTATAAATTATCTAAAGTTTATTATTCAGGAGGTTAAAGAGCGATTGAGTGGAGTCGGACACGAGGTAAGGGACTTTGTCTCAATCTCCTTTCATTGAGGCATATTTTGTTTTATAAACAACTTTATTTTATATGGTGTACAAACCCCTCTGACATTTACGTTTACTGAAAAGGGATATTTTTTATACTAATCATTTAATAAACGAAAAAAGGGAATGTTTTTTTTGTCGTACGTATGTGGCGACAACGACTTCTCCACCGCCGTGACCATTATTTGATCTTCGGCTTCCTCTACAAGCCATAACTTTTTTTAAAATAAAAATAATAAATACCACATTTTACTTTTATTTTATTTTGGTATTGAAAATGTTTTTCATAATATTTTTATATAAATTTGTTGTATTTTTATATTGTGTTTGAAAAGTGGAAATGTTATGTTTCTTTGATGCATGTTTTATGTGATATGATTATGTTATGGTTCTTGGGCATTTTTATGAAGACAGGTGGTTCCGTGATAAACTAAGGGTGGGTGAGCACGATATAGCTCTCTAATGCATTGGGTAATGTGAATGAGTTAAACGTTAAGGTTTCTCTGAAGAGATTTAGGGAATATACTGTAATGGTTATTCCAAACGTAACCAAGAGGGTTACTCCCTACGTAAGAATGTTATGAATGCCTCAGGTTACCTTTATGTCTTATGATTTATATGATTTATTCATAATTTGATGAGGTATGTTAAATTGATTTTGTTTTATGGGTAAATTATGATTTCATTCTTATGTATATATGTACTCATGTTTCCTTTCCATATTTTTATAACCCTTACTGAGCTTTTTATTGTCATCCCAAGTTTTTGAAATGTTTTTCACAGGTCAAGGGAATGGTACATGATATGATGATAGTGTCAAGGAAGTGTCATGAAAGAATCAATGTTCTATTTTAAATATGTTTTCGTTGATGGGAAAAAATGAATACTATCTTTTATGTAACCATTTTGTTTAAATGTGGAATGTAATGCATGTTTTATGATCTAGTTCTCTAAAACTCTAAACATGAATAGATCCTCATAGTGTAATCTTGTAATAACTCAATATTAAGTAAGGTTTATGGCTGGGGACTTATACAAACATAGGTTGGAATACAATGATTACCTACATAATGTGTACCACACGACATGGCTTGGCTGGAACTGGTCCCCTGGACTACTCCATTGATTATTACAAGGGAAAATTTACAAGGTTTGAAGACATGAACTGGAACATGGCCAATATACACATAGAGGACTCCTAATATTAGTACACATTGTGTAAAAAAATATACAGATTGTGTATCACTTTTCTACACGCCATGTACTTATGTCGTGGGATACTACATAGAGGTAGTACCTAAGGTCAAGGGACATGGTGTGTGATTATACTACATGATGTATACTCTATTATACATGTCTTGATCTCATTTTACACTATAAATTGTAGAAGTATTGTTAGGGATTCATCCCATTCCCATTCCCCAGATGGTTATTTTGTATCATTTCCTATTCACAAGTGTATAATACCTTCTTTAGGACTTTCTAGATAGAGTCTGGAATCCCTTATGAGAGGCATGGGGCAAGAACCCTTATCCATTCTTGTTCCCAAACTAGATTCTTGGTATCTTCTTGAGTAATCTTACCAGACATCGATAAACTACTTATCAAATGAATATAGATGATTCATGGTATCACCACATATCCTTGGTTGTGATGTACATCTATGTATCATGATATTTTCAACACGTTTTGTGAGTTATAGTGATTTTTTTTGTTTCACACTTCAGATCCATCAATGTATCTATCTCATGATTTTTTAGATGAATAGTGTAACTTCGAAGGACGTCATCAATGTATCCTTAATAAAACATCAAGACTCCATATACTAATCAATGTTGGAATGTTCTATGATAACATAGTAAATGGAATGGTTCATATCCAACAAGTGTTTTATAAAATAGGTCCCCCTTCATATGTATTCACACTCAAAACTGCTTCTCTTATTCCACTATCTCTTTTCTAAAATGATGATCTGGTCAATTTAATACTCCATTGAAAGAGGAACATTTTCTTTTAGAATTTATTTTTCAGTTAAATAATTTAAATTAAACATGTTTCCCCGTTAAATTTTTATTCATTTTTTTATATTCTTATGTATTCATTTATTCATTTTATTGTTTTTTAATTAAATTTATCATGTTCGTTCATTTTATTTATTCTACATTTTTTTAATTTTCAACTAAAATACTGGGAAAATATATAATGTCTATGAATCAATGATAAATCATATTGGTGATTGTTATGTAACATGGTGAGAACAACTATATATAAATGATAAACCTTTTGGGAATACCTCAATACATCTTCCTCATGAATATAGTTGTATTCAGAAAACAATTATTGTCATTCCACATCCATAATCATTTAAATATAATCCATTTTTAGATTTTATATATCCATTGTATACTACACATAAATTTTAATTTCGTTCCCTATATAAATTTTTTACATACGTGAAGAATGTTAAATATGAGGTGAATTAGTTATATAATTAATATTTGACAATATAATCATTCCTCTTTATAGATGATCAAAAAGACAACAAGGGTGACATGTCATACATGATAAACATAAATTTTAGTGGAGTGGTCTTTAAATCATAGAATTATTACTTTTTTAATACATGTGGGTAGATTTTAGGCTACATGGTGTACATGTCATGAAATGAGAATGCATAATGGTTGTGATAACCAGATCATTGACACCGTTTGTTTCTCATGGAAGTGGTGACTTTTTCAAAAGTTTATGACCTCAATTTTAATTTATTTTTAGATCATTAATTTCATTAATAAAATGGGGAAGGGAACCATGTTAATATAACATATTTTAAAATTTCAGTAAAATCGTGGTATGCTATTTCACGATAGAGTTTATGTCTTGGATAGATTGTTTGTCACAAAAATATACATGGAACAATGATTGATATAGTGATATTCAATTTCAATCACATTTGTCCAATAATATATATGAAAAAAATATTCAATGAAAAATAAGGGGATTGAAGTACTAGTTATCCATTTCCAAATTTTGAAACTACATTTCAATGAAAATATTTAAATGTATAAGACCCAAAATAGGATACAAATAAAAAGTTTTTAAAGGATTTAATATAGAAAACATATATGATTATGAGAAGATTTGAAAAATAATAGAATCTTTTTCAGAAGACAATTTTAATTTAGATTCCACCATGTGCACCCAACAATGAACTGAATGAAAATGTAACTCAACTAGGATTATGCAATTAACCCTGAGATCAGAAAATCTATAGAATGGAGAAATTGATGGATCAATGAATAAAAATGAATAATAATAATTTGATTGATTTATCTACATTGGTTTAATTGTAAGGTATTCATAATCCAAAATTTATGGAGTCATATCCTCCTCAACCACAACCACCACTATGTCCAATATATAGAGGACCCTTTTGAAAATTTTGAAATTAAATTGGAATAAAGAATAGTCTTCTTCTCTTTATCATTCAATAATTGTTTTTATCATTTCCATCTATACTTATGTTAAAAAAATTAAATTTTTTTCAGTCATGTTAAATAAAATAAACATTAATCATTATGGAAATATTATATTGATATATAAATCAGGAATATATAATCCTATATATGGAAGAAATACATGATTATTAATTCAAAATTATATTATCCATTTGACCCCTGAATGATTATTGGTGAAAATTTTCATATTTTTTAATCTGTTTTTTCAATTTTTTATTCTTGTTTTATACAAAAATTAATATATGACCTCATTCATTCAATCTAACATTTAAATTCCAAAACTGGGCGGACTCTATCCGTATTATATTACTATATTTATGTCATCATGATTAAATATTGTTATTTTTTTCCTTCATATCATACTATTCTTTTTCTATAGATGTACATGCATCATTTTCAAATTTCATTTAAATGATTTAAGTATTAGTTTAACCCACTTATGAATAAAAACTTATTTTCATCAAATGAATTTCAAAATTTTTATAATTCCACTCATATTGTGATGATTAGTTATAATAGTGTGAAAAATTCATCATAAAAAAATTATTTTGGGAAAATTTTCTTAATTTATCCAATGGAACAAAATGAATAGTATATTCCTTATGAAATATAAATTTACTGGTGGAATGGAATTATTTTTCAGTTGAAATATTTAGAACATATAGGATTCAGTTACACATTAACCCTCAATTTTATAGATTCATACAAATTTACTAAACCACTACTCAGTGATATATAATGATTTATATTATTCAAATAAATGAAATTTAAGATAGTTTTTTTATTTTGTTGGTATCTTTTATAGATAATACATTATTTTCGTGATGAAAAAAATGAATTAAGGATGTTTGATAGGTAATTGAGAAAAGAAATATATTTTATTTATTATAGTTTATAAATTATACCTAAAATGAATGACAACATATTCTACCCCATAATGATATAAATATTTTGAGCCTTTTATTTGTTCCTCATCATTATGCATACTACTTTAATTTTCAATAGTTGACATGTGAGATTATTTTAATAAATATAGCAAGAATCAATGTTTCTATGAATTAATTATATCTTCGAATGGATTATAATATTCATATATGAGTGCGATGGTAAATTATTTTACAATGATTCATGGATTGAGTTAGAATTTTTTAGAAAGATTACATAAAATGGGGTTTTGATTTTTTTTATTTGATTTTAAAGGTTCCATGGTAAATTTAGATGAATGGTTAAATAGTGGTTAAATGTATATTGTTTTTGTTTATATATTCAATGAAAATTTTAATGTTTTATTGTAATTTCTGATAAGTGAAATGGTCAATGTGTAGACAAAATTTACAGGATTGGGTTTTCAATTTTTTATGTAGTTGTTTCTTTTCAACATGAGTTTCTTATAAAAATATGTTTTGTTTTTTTGATATTTTTTATAGGTTTTATAAAAATTGAATTTAGATGATATGTTTTTTATAATTATCAATATTACTGAAATATACATTTAAAGGTTTTTATTTTGATGCATAGCCTTATGAAAAGATAAAATTTCTTAAGGAACATAGAATTTAACATATATTTGATTCCATTATATTAGTGGTGATTCTATTTAGAATCAACATATCAGTGATTAATATATTATCCTTATATGGGTTTTAACTAATGTTATGAAATATATAAAATTTTCAACCCAAATTGGAATTCCCTGGTTAAAAAATATTTAAAATGCAATGAAATTTGTCATTAGAGGGGAGGGTGAAAAATAAAGTGTTTTTCCACTAAATTTCAGATAAATTTGACTAATAAGAGAGGGAGAATGCCATTTTAATGTTAATTTAAATGAAAATGGATTGATATATGTAAATGATGGTGTAGATATTTAATTTATATAATTCTTCTTTTCTCCTAGTTATATGAATTTTTTGTTCGGCCATCAAATATAGAGGGCTTGGTGAAACTCAATGCATTCAACATTTATAGTCAATTAATAAATGTTACTTATTATTAAAATTACCTTTCTAATGCTGTATTAAAAATATAATGGGGATTATTTGTATAATTAGAAATAATTTTAATGTCTTTTTGATTAGATCAACTATTAATAATTATATACAATTTAACCTATGTTATACAGAAAAATTGATTTTAGGTAGGCGAGAATCATTATTACAGCGTGAATAAATTATTTTTGACTATTTTTATATATATTTAATTAATTAAAATTATTAAAAACAATTGATTCATAATAAGATAATTAAAATATTTAGTGGAACATAAATCCTCAATGTCATTATAATATTTTCATTCCCTAAACTCTATCAAACTAGTATTCATCATAATTATTCAAAAAACATTCACAAATTCATTACATGGAATGTAATTTCATATACACCTTAACCCAATTAAATTATTCCTTATGTTTTTATCATTAACACATTTATTACTACCAAGAATTAAAGTGTAATGTATTATATATTTATAAACAACAGTGTTGACTTCTGATTATCAAAGTAGTGAAGTTGGAAAATATGATAGCTAAAAGGATTGTGGTAGAATAAATGCTATAGAACAAGGAAAAAAATATTAAAAAATATTCACATAGAATGCTCTAAAACATGATGTATTTTGTTATATTGAAAAAGTACCTTATTAGAGGAAATAAAAAGTATTTAAGAATAAAGGGGAGGAATAAACTATATGAATTATTTAATAAAAACGTTAAATTCAATATTATTTAGATTTTTATAAGGTTTTTTACCTATTTAATTTAATATATTTATATAGAGAAAATTATGTTGTTAATTATTTAAAAAAATAACGTTGTTATTAATTATATTAAATAATTGTGGAGTGATACTAAAATTATGTATGATTCCAATTTCATAATTCCTAAATAGAATCATACATTATAGTATGAAAAATTTAAATATATTATATAATTTTTAAATTATATATAATAAATAAATAAATAATTTTATATGAATCATATTTCACCTAGTTGTTAAATTTTTTATATTTTTAATTTATAGTAGATTCATTAAAAAACGTTAAAACATTATAGTTTTTTACAAACAAATAAAATAAAAATGATAGTTATATTTTTTATAAGGAAACATGGGTAAATATCCTTTCATAATTAATGATGAATATTTCACCTTGAATATATAAATAATTTACATAGTTCTATGTAAACAATTATTATTTAGAATCTTGAGGTGCATACCCACACTTCATTATTTTTATGATGAAATTATTATATTTGAGTATATATAACTGATTATATAAGAATCCAATCTTTTTATATATTTAGGAAAATAAGGTCATTTTGATAAACAAATTTGAAGGAATATAAATGAAATTATTATATATGGGTTCCAGATAATATATTAAACATGACTACATTAATATTGAGTTACAAAATTCTTCTATAATCATTATATTAATTTGTACATTAGAACGTGGAATAGAAACATAACAATGTGTGTGACCTTGTGAATAAATTATATTTCATGTGATTTATTGAATGAAAAAATGTAAAAACTGTTAAATATATGCCTATAGCGATGAAAAGTGTATGATTTGACTATAAATGGATACAAAATTTCTACAAAATATATGAATTGTGTCATTATATAATCTCGTATATAAAAGATTATTTCTAAAAAGAGATCTTATAACTAAATGAGATTGTGAGAGGAAGACTGAGTTCAATTAATTTATGTCATAGTATATACTGGAGTGTGAATATAAAAAAGACCCAAATAAGAATCATCATTAATAATTTTTTGTGGAAAAATATATACTGAATGATACTTTGGGAATTTAGAGAACTAGAGAGATGGGGTTTTCCTATTATTAAGAAAGGTGAAACATTATTAATTTATAAAAATTGACTACCATAAAAAATAACTTTGTGAAAAAATTTGTCTATAAAAGAGTAGTGATATTTAAAATGTTTTTCATGTAATATATTTAAAAAAAGTAATAGTCATTGGAATAAGATGAAATATATTTTTGTTTAATATATATTATTAAAAAAAATTCCATAAAATACATAGATAAATTTCCTAAAATGAAGAGATCAATATCTATATATATAGTTCGTTAAGAATATCTCAGCTTTGTCAAATTATAGATATTGGAATGGTATTGAAGAGATACATGATAGAAAAACCAATAAGGTGTGTATTTTCAATGTAAAATGGAATTAAAATATCCATGAAAATGTCTCGAGAAAACCATTATGGGTGATTATTTTTGAGTTGAATCTGTTATACTAAATCGAATTGATCTTTCATGTATGCGATGTTATATACTAAGATTGATGTTTTTAGACCTTATCATGGAATGCAAACACCCAGAAGTTCATGGAGGATTATATTGGGAAATAGTAAAAACTACCATGAAATACTTTATATATATAATATATTGTATTGGTATAGTTGTGAGTGTCTCAAATATTATATTTTCTAAAAATATTATAATGATATGAAGTCATAGTAATGTATTTTTCTATCAAAAAATTGGTGAAATTATAACATCATGTTCAAAGATACTAAGGACACCAATTCAAAAATGGATTCCAAGTGTATTGTAACTAATGATGTAGCTACAAATTATTATGAATGAATTTTTTCTACAAAAATTGATAAAAAAATGGTAAATACCTAATGGGGTGGGGTGTAGATGAATATCGGTATATTGATTTCAATAAACCACCCTGACTTATTATTTTATTCCATTGATAGTATGAACACTCCTTTAACTAATAATAAACATAATGTGTTGTTTTTGGTATATAATTATTGAATAATAATTTAATTAGTTTACCAAAGATTCTATAACGCATGTTTTATATTATGAAAACTTGATAATATATCAGAATCATCAACCATAACAATTATTTCATACAATTCATAATGGACAGACTAAACCTATAAGTCTATAATACTCAAGAAATAGATAAAGTTTTAAGCATAATAACTTAATTTTTTACAACTTCTCTTAGATAAACTATCTCTATAATACATAATAATGTATTATTGTTGGTAAATAGTAAATCCCAATAAATTTAAATAATTAGAACTCAAAATATCCCTATTTCTAGATTTTTTCCTAATATTAAAATTTAGTTTTAATTAAATCAAATAAAAATTGTTTCTAAAATTTATAATATTAATATTACATTTAGATAAATTTTTACAATATTTACCATATATTGGATTTATATGTGCATAATGAAAAAATACATTCTCATCAAAACTATTACCTTTATGATGTTATTATTATATAAGAATGAAATATTAATTTTTAAATATATTAATTTATCACATATTTGTCGAAGGAGTAAAAATATATGTTTCAAAACACTTTTATAATTTTACAATACCCATGTTTAACCTTTTAGGGACATTATTAATATTTTATAATAAAACAAAAAAATTAAATTAAATATTATTTTGTGGAAAATATATTTTTAAATTCCATTTAAATCCAAAATAGTTTTCATTTTTTTAATAAAAAAATTATTTTAATTAAATTTTAATCTATACATTAATTATAATATAAAAAATAAAATTTTTCTAAATACGAGATTTTACACATCAAATGTACTAATCTCCAAATTTTTCTACCTAATATTATAAATTATTTATGATATAATGGCTATAATATTTTTAATATGTGTGAAACTATTTTGTAATAAGGGGAATTTTATTTTTTATAATAAATAATTTTTTTTAGAAAAAATCTTGTTACCACTATAAAACTGAACATGGTAAAATTAGTTAATCTTGGGTTTTACTACCCAAAATCTATTAAAGATGTTTATAAATGATTTTTTTTGAGATATAACCTACATAATATCATCCAAATATCAATTCATATACCTTTTTAGATCAGTATTACAAGTATAACATGACTCCTATTGAAATTAAGTAGATATAATTAAAAAATTCCATTTATACTATTTACAAAGGGAGCCTCTCACTACCCCTATAATTCCACTAAAAATGATTTAGTTTCCCATTTAAAATATAACCTTTTTCCTTAGAATGGATTCCAATTTCACTATTTTAATCTTTTTATCATATGATATTGGGCTGACCCTTCCCTTTTAAGGAGTCCTCCAAGGGAAAGCATATGTCCTCAATGTGATTATTAATTTCATTGATTCATTTTAGGTTTAACAATACGTTTTCAAATTTACATTCATCTTTAATATATATAAAAATAAATATTTATTTTATAATAATAATTATTATTCTAATGTAATAACCATTTTACATTTTTTCATTCTCCCATATGGAAATAACAAACCACATTCATGTGTCTCTGTGTCAATCGTCTACACAAATTGTCCCGTTTTATTTTTCGTATCCATCGTAAATGGGTGGTCATAATATAGATATTAAAATATATTTATTGTATTTATATGATATTTTATAGTTTAAATGAATAAATAATTTATTCCATTTATCATGGTATATAGAAAATGAAATTATAGGCCATGCATAAGTGCAAACTAGTTCCTCCCTGGATTGATTGATTTATATTTTCCTTTTCATCAAAACATTTAATGTATTCAAATGATAATTATTTTAATTGATAAATATTATTTTTATGAAATTATTATTGTTCAAAGAAGGAAAACTATGGATCAAATTAATAATACGAGCATTAGAAAAATGTGTTAAATTCATCCATTTAAAAGGAAAATCTAAGTGAAATGAATTTTTTCATTATAATATTTAATAATATCATAGAGGAGATATTATTCATATAAATAGTGATAATATTAGTTTAACATAGTAATAAACCCTAAATAAGGCCATTACAGTTTTGGTAAAATGTTATTACAACTAACTGGTTTCATAATCTTCCATTAGTGATGGTATGATCTCGTTTTGGTTGGTTTTACTTCTAAATTTAACAATTCTATAAATTAATATAATTTAAGAATATAGGAATTTAATATATATTAATGTGTTAAATAAATAATTAAATAGATTCAGGGTTTTAGTTTTGGTATGGAAAAATATTAATAAACACAGTAGTTAATATAAAAATATGCATTTGTTATAAATCACCAACACATGCTCATCGCTGATTTCATCATTAAGGATAATAACATGGAATCCCATTTAATGTAATTATATCACTATAAATAATAATAAATTATAAATTATATAAAATTTTATGATATGGAATTATGAGATTTCTTGAATTAAAAATTAAAACACCACCATCATGAAACTACTACAAAACTATCATGCTTAGTCAGAGACAATATTGAAAATACATATTAATTAACAAATATATATGTATAATATATTTATAATTATTGATGTAAAATATTATCGATTTCAATATGGTATATTTTTAGGTAATATGGAATGATATTTTTTTTAAATATGAGGTTATATTGCATTCAATTAAGTGAAATGAATTTTAAGGACTCTTTGGAATAATTTTTTATTCTTTATGTTATGATTATTTTATTCACAAAGTTTTCTATTGTATGGTGTATATAATACCAATTTTCTATTTCTAATATTAATATTATTATTATTCATAGTATTTAATTTTTTATTTGAGATTCTATCAGTTAAAGTATTTTCATTTATATATTACCTAAGATGTCATAATTACAAAAGGTAATTGGTATTTTAGAGTACATGAGATTGGTTTTCCATTAAATTAAATAACTATCATAATACCATAAGTTGTATGTGGCTATGGTATAAATTCACCTAGTTTAAATCAATATAAAAATAGCTCTATGAGTATAAAAATAATATTTAGTCTCTTTATGATGTGTGGGATAAAGACTCCACAATAACGGAATCACTCTAAAGAGATATCCATTGGATAATTTACATGAACATTATAATCAATAATAGTTTATTTTTCTCCAATTTATCAAGTCTATAACTATTAGAACTACTAAAATAAATTTATATATTATTTTTACAAAATGAATCATTTAGAGTATCATCTCCACCCCCATATCATTATTTCTGTAAAAATGATACATCCTATTACATTTTTAATTCACCATAGTTTCTATTTTTCTAATATTCTCATATATTTTCATATTATTTCTTTGAAATATGATTTCTGTTTCATTTTTTCATTATAAAAATATTGTAATGACCCGACCCCTATTGCCTGAAGCTAGTTCCTTATTTTAATTAATTTTCATATAAACAAAAAATACGCATCCCGAAGGAATGATTAGTTTAGTAGATTTCAAAACTATATATATTAATAAATTTAACAACATAACTATACATGAAATAAAACATATAAATTCATTTGGAAACGTCCATATTCACCTAAGTTATCCATGTTATTAATTCATAAAATACTTCGTCACCTCCTGGGAAAAATTCAAGAAAAGAAAGGGGTGAGAAAAAATGCTCAGTAATGGTAAGAAATACATCATAAGATATCATAATCCTAAATATTATGCATGGTTAATGAATAAAAACTTTTTTCTATTTAGAAAATAATCATGACCACAATATGACTACAATAAGAGATGAATAAATAATTATATAATAAAACATAATCATTGGTATTATACTAGTTTAATTACCACATGTACAATAAATAATATTATATTATTGAAAGATTTCATAATTCGGGACATCATAACCATACTGTCAAGGACTTATTCCAAGACAATAAATATCAATTTTGACAACACCTAATTCCAAGACCTAGTTTTACTCAAGAGAACTATCAATGCTCAAAAGGGAAACAACAGGCCCCACTGATCAATTATTATTTCCTATTCATTTTTCATATGAATGGGGATAAACATAAAAAGCATATTTATTCATATTGAAACTATCCTATGAAATGTAAATAACTTTCCCCGATCATTAAGAAAAAATAGTAACCATTTGGAGTAAATTGGTGAATGATTTAAATATAGAACATCAATAGTAAAACAAATCATAAAATATCAAATTAAATATGTTTTATGATATTATAAAATTTAAATCTTAAAAATGTATATGAATCAACATTTAGGTCTAAACTGATTAACATACTCTCATAAAATCATCGAGTAATTCTTGATATAAATACTATTTTAATTTTAAGTGAATAAATCTTTTGGAAAAATCATTGTATAAAACCGTAAGTGAAGTATGGTAGTATTTTCATATTTAAATTAGTGATTTTATTTATTTAATAATTTCTAAAAATTGATTATATGTTGCCTTTGAAATGTGTAATAAATTATTAAATTCCCTTGAATTTGGCTTGTATGTTTTGATGAAGTTTTGAAAGATCATTTTAAAACCTATAAATATCCATTAATTAGAGATGGATTATGGTTGGTACACATATAAAGGTAATTTAAACATAATTTATTACATGTACATAAAAATAAATTATAATATAATTTTGGTATGTAGATTATAAAATTAACCCAAATGAAAATGGCGATTCAAGTAGAAAAACCCTTACCTTAAGTCTGAATATGTTACTCACATGATCAAAATGACTTGAATAACCAAATATCAGTTAATATATTAATAGTTAGGGAAACTCACCTAATTATAATTGATTCTTTATAAAAATATTGGGTTAATTCATGTACTTTTATGAGTTAATATATTCAATTTTATTATTTAGGAGAGTTTTCTTACATTTTCTTGTTCTGTTTACTTATATACATTTTTGAATAAAAATGTTGCATCAGAATGGTTTTTATTAATGTAATTTTTATATTAATGGTGAAATTTATAAGATTACATGGTCAAAAAATTAGTTTGGTAATTTGTAGTGATGATGAATAATTATATAAAACATTAATGACGATTGAGTTAGTTAATTTGTGGTTCTTGAACACAACAAATTCATTTTGATTTAAAAATTCATATCATTTGTAAAAAATGATTATAGAACCTTAAATAAGATATAATACTAATATTATAGTTTTTTCAACCATATGAATTGTTTCATGAACATAGTTGAATATGGAAATATATTTTGAAAACCCATCATCCATGAATAGGTTAATTAGAACATCTCAGTTGGTCTATTCATTTCTAGTATAAAATAAGGGGAAATGTTAGATAATGAATAATTATTCCCTTATCATAAAATAACTATATGACATGTATGGTACATCATTCATCACAAAATTTGGATGAAATGAGTATAGGAAATAAAAAAAGGTAAATTGAAATAAAAGAAATGAAAAGTGGAATTTACCTCATGATGATATCATTCTTGAGAGCCTATGTAGCGGAGAGGTGGTGGTATTTTTATGATACCAAGGGAGTTTGGACATTGGGTAAGATATTTGGAGGATATTTTTGGCATAATATAGATATGTCACAAGTCTTGAGAGGAGTGAAGTGAAGAGGTGGTGAGGGGGGATTTATAGTGGAGGAGATGAGTGATTTTTGAATATCTTATCATTATATTATTATTTCCCTCAAGACAAAAAATAGTGTTGATTTATTTAACCCATAATAGTATTAAGTTCATGTGAGTTAGAAACAATTGTTATTACATCAGACATGATGCTTTTAATAGTGATTTTAATAGACAGTGTATATATACAGTAAATAATTGTATTTTATTATTCATTAAAAATTTGAGTATTCAAAAAAAATCAAAAAATTCACCATTACCATATTTAGATATGTATAATTCAAAAATGAACTCTATTTTTTCAAAATAATGTAATAAATAATAATAATTTAATTTTTAAATAAAATTATAATTTATTTAAAAAATAAAATATTTAAATCTATAATACGTTTTAAATCTCCATGAAAAAACAATCAAGATCACATTATCTTATAACCTTAGGAATATAATATAAAATTTTTATTTTCTATTTGTAAAGGTCATATTATTTTTCATGTTACTATTCATAATGTTATGTTACTATTCACCAGAATCTCATTTGATATTATCAGACTCTAAATATCTTACTAAGCACAACTATGTATGTCACCTGGTTGAAATTCAAATAACAGTGGTGTATAATTTATGTTTACTATTTCGGTTATAATTTTTATTTTTATTTTTATAGATTCAGTGTTTCTAGCATTAATTATTATTCTTATTTGTAAAATCATATGGTGTTACATTCTCGCATCCTTAGAAAAATTTTCTCTTCAAAATTTATATAATGTTACTTCATAAAAAATATTGGTTAGGTATTCATCATAAGCACATGAGGCTCCCACATTTCCTCTTCAATTTTATGATTTTTCCAAATAATCATTACAAGTCGATTTCTCCAATACCTCAACACAAATTATTTTGTTTCTTGAATTTGGATAGGCTCTTCATAGTATGATAGGTCATCTTCTAATTTAATTCCTTTATATGTGAGGACATGTGTTGGGTTATGCATGTACTTCGTCAACAATGAGACATGGAACACATTGTGTAATTTAGATAGACTAGGCGGAATAGAAAATTGATACGCAACAACTCCAATTATATCTATGATTTTTAATGTTCTAATATACATATATATCAGTTTAAATGTATTCTAAATTCATATAATTCCTTTCCATGGATATACTATCAAGAAAACGTGATCTCCCACATGAAATTTTAAATACTTCCTATGAATATTAGTAAAGTTATTTTTTCTTTTATTGAGCTGTATTGTTATGGGGTTGAATAGTCATTAATGTTTTTGTTGTTTCTTTGAAAATATCTTTTCCCATAGGCTTACTTTATCCAACATAATATCAATAAGTTTATGTATGACATCCCTTTTCATTCAATGCTTCATATGGTGCAGTTTGAATACTTGAAAGGAAAATATTATTGTATAAATACTCTAGTAAATATAAATATTGATCCCACATCACTTGAATGTCAAGTGAACAAGAACATAACATGACTTGTAGGGTTTGGATTCTCCTTTCGGATTTCCCATCTGTATGTGGGTGGAGATCAGTATACAAAAGAAGCTCAGTATCCAATGAATTTTGAATACATTTCTAGATAATTTATGTAAATTATTGATCAATATCGGGAACAATTGAGAGAGGTTCTCCATGATTTCTCACAACATCATTGATATAGAGTTATTCAAGTTTCTTAGGTGGAATATAATCCCTTATAACATTGAAATGTGAATATTTCATAAGTCGATCAACAATTACACATAATGTATCATTATGTATTAGAGTTTTTGGTATTCTAGTGACCAAATACATAGTGTTTTCATCCCATTTCCATGTATGAATATTTAGAAGTTTCATGACCACTATATTAGTTTGTCGTCCGACCATCACTTATTGACAGACTAAACATCATGATAAATAATCCGAAATTTCCTACTTCATGTTGTCTGACCAAATTTTTTCCTTAAAATATCTATAAATCATTGTGATACATTGATTTAATGAAATATTTGAACCTGTGGCATCGTCCAATAATTCTTTTTTTGATCTGGTATAGCTGGAACAAAAATCTTCATAGCAAATTTCATAATTTGATCATAACACATGAACTCATCCAACATCCCATTATCCACACCATCAATTTTCTTTTAAATACCCTCATCATCTCAATGAGAAGTTTTAATCCTTTTAGATAGATATGTTTTTCAAACTAATGGGAAAAAGTAGTGATGTTTCACCTCCATTGATAATTCCCATATCGGTATATACTAATTCCAAAAACACATGATCCATTTCAACCATCATTATTTTAAGACTCCATGATATTTCCAACTCAATTCATCAGCTACCTTATTTTTTGTTCATGGGTGGTAGTGTAGGGAACATTCATAATACTTTCATAGTTCAAGCAATTTCCATTTCTTCATGTTTAGTTCTTTCTTTGGGAAGATATATTTCAAAATCTTCTGATTCTTATATATGTCACATTTTTCTCCATAGAGATAATATCTCCATATCTTCATATAACAAATTATATCTTCTAACTTACAATCATGATTAGGAAAGTTTTATTCCTGATTATTTGGATTCCTTGATTCATAGGAAAATACTCTATCATTCTTCATAATGACATAGCCATGACCATTTTTTTACGAATCACAATAGATCACAAACTTTCCATTCCATGAAGGTAGAGTCAGGATCAATGCATTAAGAAATATACTCTTCAATTCCTCAAAAAGATCCTCAAATTATTTTGTATATTCCAACATAACCCCATTAGGTGTTATCTTGGTCATTGGGTTTGATAAATAGGAAACTTTCTGAAAGAAACATAGATAATAACCTGCTAAACCAATAAAAATATGTACCAAGGTATTATTAGTTTGAGTAGGATATTCTAGAACAGCAATTCACATGGAAGGATCGGTAACTATTCCATCCATAGGGAAAATGTGTCAATGAATGGAAACTGCATGATGAAAAAATTCACACTGACTAAAATTCAATTATAATTATTTTCTTATAAGAATCTTCAAAATTGAGTGCATGAGATTTTCAAAATCTTCAGAGTTTTTAGAGTATACCAAGATATCGTCAATAAATAAAACACAAAATTCATCATGATATTCCTTGAAAGCACTACTAATTAGTGAAATGAAAAAAAATAAAGCATTTTACATTCCAAAAGGCATTGATGTAAACATGAAACACCCATACATGGTTCTAAATGAAGTCTTTAGAATGTCTTCTTTGCTTACTCACAGTTGATGATATCTAGATCAATGGTCAATCATACAAATATATTGGTCTCCTTGATGTGGATCAAGTAAATCATCAATGAGAGGTAGGGGATACCTATTCATTTTTGTTATAAAATTGATCTTTATGTAGTCAATGAAAAACCTCATAGATATATCATTCATTATAACAAAAAGAACAGGGCCACCCAATAGGGAAAAAACTAGGGTGAATAAATCCTTTATCACTCAATTCCTCTAATTGTTTCATATGTTCTTCAAATTCAACAGTGGCCATTCTATAAGGAGTCATTGATAAATTCCTTTAACATATTAAATCAATTGAAAATCATTTTACCACTCAGGGGGATGTCTAGGTAAATCCTCCAGAAACATATAATAATATTCATTCACAAGATGTAAATCATTTATTCAATCATTATATTCATCACCCATAGTTATTGATTTCCATTCCTCCAAAAAAAATTATGTTAGTAAGGCCGTTATGGGGGATCTAAATATGAATCCACAGGGGAGGTTTCTCCTTTAATGATAAGGGATTCAGCACCATTATAGAAAATACTAACATCAATATTCTTGCGACAAATCGTCGTATCTTAACATGAAAGAAAACTCATTCCATGGATTATATAAAATTAAAATAATGGTTATCATGATAGGTTAGAAACATAACCATGTGAATGTGTCATGATGGGGATTGATTGAAACATCTTTGTGGCAATGATAAATCCACTATGAGTTTTTACTGAAAACAACTTTATTAAATATAATTCTACATGACTTATTTTTTAACAAAATATATAGATATTAATGAATGATATTATCCAGAATCACCTAAACCATTAGTTATGTTCGAGGAATCAATTAATGTACCTATCACTACAACTTTAGAAACATCAACCTCCATAGTTGTGACCGTATAATCTTGGCCTTGCTCCCTTGGACATAATTGAGGATTTTTCACCTATGCCTCAGACATTAATATGAATAATGTTTCATTTATTTGTAACTATAGAATTCCACATTGGTTGTATCATTATTCCCCTTGAAATTACAAGATTGGTGGCCCTTATCCCCATACTTGTTATAGTCTCTAATTACCTTCTGGAAAGTTCCAAAGTGTTTATTTCCATAATTACTGCATGGTGGAAGGTTAACAATTCAATTATGCCTCATTTCCTTATTTCATATCCCAAATTTTTTAGCATCCCTATTTTTCAATTTCATTCCAATTATTTTATAAGACATAGAGAACGCCTTCTCTATCTTGATAACATAAGATTCTATATATTTGGATGATGAGAACATTTGGAATACTAATGCTTGTTGGAGGAATGGATTTATACCATCAAAAAATTGAATAAAATTTATCTTTGGAATGCATATATAGTCAACAATATTCATTTATATCCCTATGAAGTTAGATTCAAACTTTGAAAAATTCTCTTCTTCCTTTTGCCTCAAATATATAAAATTCCTCTCTCTATCTTTTTTTGTTCATGAGGAATGTATTTCTCTGAGAAAAGATTATGAAAATTTACTCCACTACATGATTTTTCTCTTCCTCATCCTTTGTGATTTTAATTAGTGACCATCATTGATCAGAATCTCCCTAATTATGATAAACTAAAAGGTCAACCCTCTCGCTTTCATCACTTCCCAAAGTGAGAAATATCTTCTCTATGAAACTTATCCTCTACCCTGATTCGAATGGTTTTGTATTCCCATTTAATGATGGTGGTTTGTTTCTCATAAAGTGATCTAACATTGATCCTCCACATGGTAAATAAAGATTCTACATATGGGTAAGGTTATTTTTCCTAACCTGATTCATTTGTCCCAGTATACTTATAAGTTTCTCAAAACCAGTCATATAAACAGAGAAAACACCATTATATTACATTGAATGGAAATAGAAACATAGTATATGCGCATTAATTAAATTTCTATGTCTTCTACTATGTTAAATTTCTAAATTATTTCATACTCTATAATATGATATGAATCATGATGTACTATATCAAAATAGAAAAATACATAGAATAAATTTAAATCCACTACGTGGATAATCCCAAATTCATAATCATTTATTCTTTGAGGAACTATTTACATTAAAATCCATCATAATGGATTTTAAATAAAACATTATTTATCCTTAAATAATTCCCTATGATTGTCTCACTAGGTGAACAGTAAGGCCAATTTTTTGGGGAACAAGGATACCTCAGGATATGTCTGAAAATCCATGTCCTAATATTCACTCCAAGGTACATCTATTACAGATCCACATCCACCTATAGTAACCAGACATGGATATATTTTGTATAATGATTCACGTAATATATTCCATACCCAAATTCTAGGTTAGTCATGTATACATTTCCTCAAGGACTATCATAGGGTTTTTTTCTAATCTAGATTTTCTAAATCTAGTTTCCATGGTTTCTACTAAACTTCCTTAGATACCAACTGTAATGACCCGACCCCCGTTTCCCAAATCTGATGATCTATTTTATTGAATTGGAATATAAACAATGAATATGAATCCTTATGGACCGATACGTGTTGTATAATTGGAAACAAGACACACACTTTTGTTCAAAATTACAACATGAAATGAAATACAACAATTAAATTCCTTTTAAAACATCCATATATCCTCGGTTATCCCTATGCTTCGTTCATAAAACATTTCTCCACATCATTGAAAAAATAATACATAAAAAAGGGGTGAGATAAAATTCTAATTAAGGGTATAAAAATAATAGGAATATTTCATAATCATAATCATTATGAATGGTGAATTACTAAAAAAATATGACCTTCAAAAAATAAACCTAGATAAAATATTATAAGAATTAGAGTTGAGTAAAAAATTCCATAATAACACTTAATCTTGTGATTTATACTAGTCAAATGACCAGATTATCAGTCAATACTAGTTTGTTAATGAGGTAATGCATAATGTAGGACATCATAACCATACAATCAATACCTCATGCCAAATCCATAAATAACCATTTGGTCATGGTCTCGTGCCAATATATAGTTTCTAACATGATACCTACCTTTACACTGAGGGGCTATATTAGGTCCCACCCATAGCATAGTAGGTAAAATTCATTCCTCATATGAATGGGTAAAAACATTAAAAACATATTCATTCATATGGAAAATAATATATGAATTGTTAATAACTTTCCCTGAACATTATGAAAAAACACTAACCAATCAAAAGAAATATGTAAATGGCTTTAAGAGAGCATATACACATTCAAACTAATAAAAAATAATTCAATCAAAAAAGGTTTAAGATATTATAAAATTTCAATCCCAATAATACTTAAGAATCAATAATAGTATTTAAATATATGAAGATACTCTTCTAAAATCTTCGAGTAATTTTTGAGATAAATACTATTTTATATTGAAAGGATGTGATATTTTGGAAAATCGTTGTATAAATCAATAAGTAAATTAATATAGTATTTTAAAAATAAAATTAGCGATTTTATATAGATTATTATTTCTATACCTGATTATATAGTTCCTTCGAAAATATATATGAATTTGATAACTTTTCTTGAATTGGGATTGTATTTTGGGATTATATTTGAATGGTCATTTTAGATAATATTACTCTCTATATTTTAATGTTGGATTCTTTTTGTTACACATTATTAGAACATTCACACGTAATTTATTATGGGTACAAGTAAATACATTATAATTTTATTGAGGTATATAGAGAATAAAAGTAACTCAAATGAAAATGGAGGTTTAGGTATAAACCCCTTAACTTATGTCTGAAGGTGTTCCTCACATGATATTGATAACCATAATAATCAAATTCACCTTCATAAATTAATTTTTCATGAAACTCACAAATATGTAATTAATTAATTACAAACATTTTAGGATCATTCATGTCCTTGTGAGGGGTTAATAGAATAATGTTTTTGTTTTAGAGAACTTTCTTCCTTGGTTTTCATGATATGTTTACTTATATTCATCTGTGGATAAACATATAAAATGAAAATCGATGACTTGAATGTAATTTTAATGTCATTTTGAATAAATATAAGATTACATGGCCATAAAATTCATTAGGTTAATTTTATTGAAGATGGATCATTGTATAAAACTATAATGACCATTGTTAGGTTTAATTGGTGGTTCTTGATAACAATGAACTCATTTTGATTTATAAATTAACATCATGTGTGAAAAAATTACTAAAGATAATTAAATAAATTTTAATACATATATAATAGCCTTTTTCATCAATCATTTTGGTTTAATGATCATAATTGAATATGGTAATTGAAATTGAAAACATGTCATCCATGAATATAATAAATTAACACATCTCAGATGGTGTTTTCATTTCTATTATAAATAATGGAGAATGGATAGACGATGAATAATTATTATTTTATTACAGAAAAATACCTCACATGTATGTTACTAAAGTCATCACACAATTTTTATTAAAGGAGTTGAGGAAATAAAAAGGAACGAACGTAACTTGAAATAAAATAAATGAAAAGGGAAATTTTACTCTTGCAGTTATCTACTTGATAGTCACTTTAGGGGTGAGGTTTTGGTATTTTTATGAGACCGAGGGCTTCTAGATGTAGGGTATCTGCATTAGAGGATATTTTTGAAATCATTAGACATGGAACATGTCTTGATATGATTAAAGAGAAGAGGTATTGAAGGGTGGCTTTTATAGTAGATGTGAGAGGTGATTTTTGAATATATTATTCATTATTTTTTTATTTCCCTCATGAAAAACAATAGCATTGATTCATATGATACAAATTAGTAATATGTATATGTGAGTTCGAACCAAGTGTTCTTATATCATCCATGATTATAGCAATTGTGAATTTAACTGATAATGTTTATATACAGTAAGTTACTATATTTTACTATTGATAAAAAATTATAGTATTTCAGAAAAATCCCCAAAATTTAACCTAACCATTTATCGACATGATGATTAAAAAAATTCCCTCCATTTTTTGAAGAAAATTTCCAAATTTTTATTAATTTAAATTTTAAATTATATTATAATATTTTTTACAAATAAATATTCTAAAACTATATTTCATTTAATATCACCTTAAACAATTGATCTAGATGTCATTATCATATAACCTTAGCACAAAAAAATAATACTATGAATTAATATTCTTAAGTATAAAATTTTTACTCATATTATTATTCATAAATGTATGTTACTATTAAAAAAAATGTAAGATGGCCTTCTCTGACACTAAATATCTTATTGAACTCAACTGTGAATGTGGGTTTTTTGAAATTCAAATACGAGAGTTGGTGAAATTATTTTTACAGGGAAGGTTATAACAAGGATTTTTTTGGTTGATACTCTGTATTTCATGCATTCAATATTAAATTTATTTTCCAAATCTTGGGGTGTTCAAAATATCCACTATTATTTATCTATGAATTGGTAAACATTTCCTTTAGGAATGTTCTGAAACATCCTGTCATCATATTTGATAATTTCTTTGGACATAATTATGTATGGTGGTAGTGTATATAAAACCAAAAATGCATCATTAGGTCTCATTAGATAAAGAATATTTTGTATAAGAATTTGTTAAACAAATTTGTGTAAAATTTATCGAGACATGGACTTGATGATAGGTCCATTTTTTCTAATATTATGTATTCCATCAGTATGAGAATAATAATTTTTATCCATGTTTTTTATTTACTACCATGTATATAATATTTCACTAGTTTAATTTCATTACAAGATTTTTATGATCACATTAATTTTTTAACAAAACTAGTTATTCCATTCCAATGTTTGGAGTGATTCATCTATATTCTACTCCTTAATAGACACTTGAAAACACCCAAATTTTTTACATTCCTTGAGAAACCTAGTGGAGAATTATTTTTAATTTTCATCAATTTGAGAACAATGTAAATAATATTTTCATATATTTTTTTATTCTATACATTTTATAATCAAGTGTAATGTGATAAATCTTTATGTATCCAGTCACCCAATACACCTAAGATGTGGTATACATTGGGGCCACTTATATTATATACTATTAATATATTACAACTACAAGATCTAAGTTAATGGTTTTTTTGATATGATATCAAACCTAATGAACTAGGAATTTGATTACACTATGTTATAATTATCAATTAACTCCATTGTTATAGACATAATGGAATTCATTAATAGTTAATGAGAAAAACAACTTGATCATAATTACTTCATATTTTTAACTTCTAAAAAAATATTTGGAATCCCTCTCCACTCATAAATATCACCCTTATACATTTGGAATATTGAGATATTTCTACATTCATGAGATAATCAACATGTTTTCAATTTGGGTGGAAAATACATCACCTAAACAAATTGAGATTTTTTTTAAAATTAGGCCCTTAAATAAAATAGGGAATATTCCATAAATACATCAAATGTGATTTTGAAAAGATAGTAATTAATAATTCTAAGATTATATGGGATCAACTTCATTGTGGTTTGACTGATAGATTAATTGTGTAACTAATATATTTAAATCAAATCCACCAATCCAAACTACAATAAATTTTCATAACAGCATAATGTGATCCACTATATTGTAGTGAAATGGTCATTACCTCCATGAATTAAATCTATATATATTTGAATTACATAGTAGAATAAAAAATGTGTTATACTATGACTAGATAACTACAACACATTCCAAATTCAAATGAATAATAATATTATCCTTTTACGTCCACAAAAAATTACTCTGTCTACTTCTAGGAAATACATCACTGACTAAATGTTAATCACAATTTTGGAACCATTTAATCACTATTATCTAGGTCACATCATTAAGTGAAACTAGCTTCCACAAAATGAAATATCATTTATATTAAAATATCCTTGACCCAATAATTCATGGTACCACAATAAATGATCAAAACATTCTCGATAATTACCACCATAATAATATGTTATTCTTATATATATCATTTTTTGATTCAGTTAACCTATAAAAACATGAAACGTCAATAAAATATTAATTAAAACCCATCTATTTTTTTTACAAAACATCATATACATCTAAAATTTATCCATCAATGTGTGGTCACAACCTATATGAAATAACCATTCTGTTAGTAAAAAATATTAATATGATATGAGATATTATGTTTTGTGAAACAGGATGATGTGGTGCAATCTCTATCAAACATATATAACTACTAAATATAATTATATATTTACCCCAAACCACTAGATAATTTTAATTAGATCCCCTCCTTGAATTCATAATCAATGTTTGATTTCTTATTTATAAGTCTTGTTAACAAACACATCCCAAAAATACTGCATGTTTATTCATAAAAATACTCACCCCATTTTGGATTTATGAAAACAATTTTAAAATATATTATAAATAATTAGCATTAATAAACATCATAACTAATATCAATATAGTATAAAAACAATTTCTTTGGCAGTGTATAACTAATTCACTAAAACCAAAATCCTAATATATATCTATATGATAATTTTGTAATAATAAATAATTGTTGTAGAAAAATTTCTACTGAAAACATATCCATGATCATTATTAAAAAAATTCATTTTGAAATAATATTCTCCCAAGGATTAGAAAATCAAATACTCCATACATTTCAAAAAAATTATAATGATATAGATTCCAATTTTTCATTATGAAATTATACCCCAACAATATTCAATATTTTCAAATGATTAAAACATTCTTCATATCATCAAAAATGTCTCCCATTTGTTCAGTGAAACTAAAGAGAACTTATATAAAGTAAAATGTAGATATGTATAAATCCATAAAACTGAGGAATATGATTCAAAATAATATGATAAAAATAGAATAATCATTAGGGAATGAGGGTACCTAATCTATCCATTTTATTTGGATAGAGACACTTATTCTTTAGGAGCCAACACTTTCTAATCAAACTAATTTTTCCGAAGTTCTATTTTAATTATATATAAATCGTGTCAATATGTTTACACATAATTTAATGTTAGAGGATATTAATCTACCTTATCCTTAATTAAATAATACTTTATCTTGATATCCAGTTTTCTTTAATAATCTAATGTTTTTTTTCTAATATCAATAATACTTGATGTATAACTCTAGATTGAAATTAATGAATTCACATCAACTCCAAAATCCAAAATCTTTTTATTCATTTATATAAATTTGGTACACTATTAATTGTACACAATATACTCAACTTCCACATCAATCAGAAAAATGTAATAATTATTTTTAATTAGCAATAATAAAATAGTCCTCTAATATATAAATCACCACTAGAAGTCATATTATGACTATTTTCTGACAAACCAAGTCCTTATAAGGGTATCCAAATAATTAATGTTGTGACATTTGTCGATAAAATATCCCAAAATCCATCTTGATTTTAACATAATGAATAATTTAATTTACTTATAGAATTTATATTTCCTAGGGGTACTTTTATAGCATTCATTTTGATAAGGTAAATACATAAGAATGTCATTATGTTTTCAAGTACCAAAGACTCTGATAAATTTCCTATATTCGTTTTCATATAAAATTTCTTCTTCCCCATAATTATGAATTTATTAAATTTTGTGATCATTGTGGTCATGGATTGGTAATCAAATATTCCAAAACATGATAGGAACTCCATTGAATGTTTTGATTGTAAATGAAATGTTCCTTGTTTTCCTTATGATACTAGTAATCACCAAACTAATGTTAACTCTCTAGTCAAATGAATCTTGACCCCAAACCACATTTAAGAAAAAAATGGAAGATTATTATTTTTCTGATCATCAAATTTGTATCCCAACTTCATAATTGAAAAACATCATCATTTTATCATTCAATGTCTTAATGTGATTGTTATGATCAAATCATACTTATTACAATCTAATACTTCTAAAGTGTTTTCCAATAGAAGAATATAACACCCCTGTTTTATTATACATCCTAAATATTTATTATTAATTTAATTTAACATGGTATCATCTCCATCAGATATGATATCCATGTATTTGTTCCACATACAAAAAAACTTCTAGGAATACCCCAAATAATGCTCATTTAATGTCCTGTTTGAACACCTTGAATCACATTTTCACTACAATTTCAAGGAGTAATATAATTTCATCATACATTTATATGGGATAAAATGTCTCATAAACACAAAAAATTATATATTGGAAGATCCCTTGAAATCCATCCATTCAATATTTCAATCAAATTTACCTCAAATATAGAGTTTTTTATAGAAATGCTATATAGATTTGATGACATTTTTTTAACAATTGGAAAAATTTATCTTAATTTTTTCACCTAAATTTTGTGTATATCATCATGGGTTTTATTTATTTAATTACTATAATTAATTTATTCCTCTTTATTCAATGGATTTACTATATAAAGGATTGATTTTTTGTAGTCTTCATCCTTATATTTTTCACATATGTTATTCAATGACTTGAAATGTTCTATTTATTTATTTTAGAATTGTTTATTTATCCCATTAATGAAACTATACAAGCCTTTTTTTAAACCTTAGTGACTTATTACAAATAAACTTTACACCATATTATATTCCTAGTTTTCCAACATCGGTATCATCTTCCTCCACCATTTCAACAAGATTTTACTATTAAAACTATTCAATGGGTTGATATTTTTGATGTGATTCCAAAATAGTGATAAAATTGACTTTAAGCGTTTTTAAGCCTTTTATTATCAAAGAAATATTGTTTTATATGATATTTATACCTATGAAAAATACCATAATCTCCTGGTTATTCGTGCTTTTATTTTATCATTTATTTTATCATAAATCATTTCTTTTAAATATTTTAAATTATTTAAATTTTTTATTTTTTCCATACCATAACCTATAAGTGGTATTCTATTTATGCTAAAAAAATATTTTGGATATATATATCTATATATGTACAACCAGTTTTACCCATTTCAATAATAATTTTTTTTGAATGGGAATCATTTTTGTAGTATAGTTACTGATTTGGTTCTCGGTAAGACACTATCATTGGCCAATGTACATTTACTGTTTATTCTTTATTTACCCATCATATATTATTTAAATTATCAATTTACTAGGATAAAATGATGTTTTTGTTATTCTTTTGGCCTTATAAGAGGTTAAATAAGGATGAATATCAGTTTTATGAAGCATAGGAGATGCTTCATTAACCCAAATTCTCACTTTCCAAAGGGGGGAGAAATTCTATTCTTATTCAAGGTAGTTTTCTCCCTGATCGAAATGGGATGATGGGATTACACCTCTTCTTTTTGTGGATTCATCCATGGATCTTGTTTTATAGTTCGGGACACCCTCATATATTTAATAAATTGTTCATGAAAATCATTTTGGTTCCATGTCTTAATGGATTTCTTTTAATTACACTGCTTTTGGTAGGAAATTCTATGGGGTCTGGTCATGGAAGTAACCATCGGTCGGTGGAGTAGTCATGTTGTACAACACTAGGGTGTCTGGACACATGAACACTGGTGTGTCAAGAATTATTTTCCTTATGATAGGGAATATCAGTGGCATGGATATGATGGGTACAAACCCTAGATGGAACACAAGGTGTGCCATTAGTTTAACATCTTGCAGAGATGGATTGGACTGATCCAAACAACAATAAGAGTGGATATGATAGGTACAACCCCTGGATGGAACATTGATGATGGGGATAATGCTTGGTTAGTTACCTAGTTACAACTATGATCAGTGAGAAAATGAGATGGAATGATCTCACCAGGATGTGGTGGCCCATGTTAAATCTGGACGGACAATGGAGGTTCGATAGTATGTGAAGGATTAAATAAAACTAATGTGGCGATGATAGTGGTGTTGGTATTGATCCTCGAAGAGACTTCCTATGTATCTGTGTGGAAGGAATTCAAGGTCTATGTAGTTCGGCGGGGTGATGGAACACATATGGTGGTGATCAGTATGGATGGGACCCAGAAGAAGTGGAACCTCTGGTAAGGGCTTGAAATTTGGGTATATAGGGTAAACTTCTTAATGAAATGTAGGGGATTTTGTTTGATTAGTATCCTAGGGTCCTCTGATGCTCAAGGGGCATACCAGAGACATCGTTCCCAACTTGGGGGACACCAGAACATTCCATTTTTTTAGGGGATGAACACCATGTATGCTTACTACATACTATATATAGGATATAGGGATCAAACAAACATAGTTTGTCTGATAACGACTTACCATTGATTGGGGTCTTCGACAGCTTATCGTCAAATGGGGGCACAATGGATTACCATGGAATAAGGTTATAACGACTTACCGTAAGATGGGATTGTAGTTTTGTGTCATGCGGGACAGAAGGGGCATACAGTTTAACATCATACAGGATGACGGTGGATGGATGTGAAGTAGTCAGAACGAATGGGAGTTGGGATTGAACCTTATGGAGATATTTTACATACCTTTCCTCGGTAGGGATCAATGTCCACGTAATTCAAAAGGGTGTGGGTGAACCGACATAAAGGGAGTCAGAACCGACGAGAGTTGGGAATGAACCTTAGGGAGGCTTCCAATATACCTATCCATAGTAATGATCAATGTCCATGTAGTTTGGAAGGGTGTTTCTGAACCGATGTGAAAGGGGTCCGAACTATTGGTAGTTGGGATTGAACCACAGGGAGGCTTCATATGTACCTTTCCTTCCCAAGGATCAATGTCCACATAGATCGGAATTGTGAGTGGTTGGATTACACTCTAGGATAACCAGAGAGGATGTCATGGTGAATGCTTACTCTAAAACCATGTGATTCATGCTCAGTGTGAGAAACAAGAGGTAGTAGGGACCATATGACCGTGTCACGAAAGGTGCATATGTGGGAAGTGGAGTGCGGCATAAATGTGGTTAGTTGTCCAAAAGGAAACATGGGATTAGGTGTAGTTAGCTTACCAAAAATAAAACAAGGCATTATGTGTGGTTAGTAGCCACGAGAGTTGGATATCAGGACATACACTAGGAAGGAGGACCAAACGGAAACAAAGACCAAATGAAGAAGGAATTTTCCCGATTAAGAATGTAAAAGAATGGATGTTGCCTCCTGCAAGAAGGGCTAGGGGAATACACTAGGGTGGATTCCCTTTCCCTATAGACAGATGCTGCTCCAACGATAAGGATCTCATTCCATGTGAAGAAGCTTTCACTCCCATGGAGACTAGTGGGCATAGAAAATATCTGAGGTGTGGTACCCTTTTTATGATTCCAGGGTAAAGGATACATTTTAACTTCATGTGATGTGAACTCTAGGGAATTGTAGTTTAACATCTTGCAGCTCAAATGAGGTGAGTTCACTTGGAAACCCTTGGACATATATGACTGATACATACCCACCCCTGGGAAGCATAAGCATCAGCAATGTTGTGGTGTTGGGATGTTGTTGATAGATCCACTAAGAGGTTCATGTTAGCGTGTATATGGGATGAATAAATAGTTATCAATGTGCCTCTATGAAAAATCATATGGTGAGGTAATGCAATGGGAAGCATCGTCCAAGGGTCTTTGAAATCAATTCGTGAAAATATGGAGGGTCCCCTAGGAAGAGGGTGCATGACATAGGTGTGTTGCACATAATATGGGCTTGGACATGGTTCTATAGGGTAAGGAAAGAACATGGAGTGCATTAGTAGGGCTGTGTGCAAATGAGAGGATGCACACAAGATGGAAGGGTTGCGCAGAAGATGGAAAGGTTGCACACAAAAGAAGTCTGATTCGGGGGAAACATTCACACAAGAGGGATATGTTGCGCTCAAATTACTTGGGGTAAAAATAAATGGATTAGAATTATGCCCAAGATGGCCCATAAGAAGGAGAACCCTAGGTGGAACTGTCGCGCAAGATCCAATATCTCGAGGATATAATTTTTTTTTTGTGTGGTCACGAAATAGTTTTTTTTCACGCAGTAGATCATCAATTCGCCTTCTGTCATTGTCCCCATAGGGATGGTGTTGCACTTAATTTTATAGCTGAAGTCCATGGAGGCAGCGTGCAAGGGGCAGCATGTGAAAACAACCGTTTGACATCACATTAGGTGCACAAGGGTTAATGCATTGGAGGAAAGTTGGAGTGCCTCTAGATCTTTGGAGCAATGGTGCTTTTGTCGGTTCTTGGGGGTCACTTTGGAATCCTTCGATTGACGTCGCAATGGGACCGCAAGGCATTTTCGGCCCCTAGTTACCTTCATGATCAGGCCTTAACTAATTCTCAAGAATTCTGCTGCAAAAGGGTACCTTTTATGTTGCATTAGGGTCACATGGGTTTTCACGCCATGGGGTACCTTCACGATCATGCCTTAATTGATTCTTGACCACACCGGCGTGAAATGACCCCTTTGATTTCGAATTGGGTTTGCCATATTTTGTGCACTGAGAATAGTGTTACACTCTACTACTCACTCTTGCAAACCATGCCTTTTGCAGTTCCGGATCGGTTGTCATGGAAACATGCCTTTGATGTTAGATTGGGCGTGCACGATTCTACGCGTTGGATGCATGCTTGGGAAGATCCTCTTAATCATCCGTTTACCTGACTCTCAGGTTGCAGAATCTTCTCCTTCTCATCCAAATTAATTCATTGTTCTTTATTCTCCCAAATCTTTCAATATACGAATTTCAGCATTAAGAAATGTCCCCCTCAGTATTGGAGTAGAAGGTGGACCCGGAGGTCAGATACTGAGTATCATGTCGAAATGTGAGGAAGGGCCCATTTAGTGCACACAAGAATGGAGTTTTTGTGCATAAACTACTTTCACAAGCATGGAAGGGATGTTAATGCCTTTAAATAGGACGAGGGCCCCCACATAGGCCCCATACATGGTCCTATTCAACCTGATAATCACTTTTCTCTATTGAATGAAAATTTTCTTGATCCACGAGTAAGATTCGGTGGCATAATCCAGGTTTTTTGTGATGTGCGACCTTTTTCGCACAGATCAAAACTCTTGCATTCCACAGTATATTTTGTGCACTGAATATTTATTCTTTCATGCCCACCCCTTATGATTTCAAAAATGGCCACCCAATAGACCGATGCATAGTGGGAGGTTGCTACAGCTACAAGAAGGACTCAGATAATCACAAACCTTCGAATTCTTTATGCGAGGAGTGTAGTGTCTGATAACCAGATGATTTTTGGAATGCCTATCCAAGATAAAAAATATTATTTCGTTAGTGATATCCTGTTGATAACGATGTTCGGCCTTCTGGAGGAGGTGATGATGTCCAGTTTTGAGATGGATACATCACATTCGTGGGTGACGAGTGAGGATAGTCTCTCACAGTTCCTTATTATGAACAACATCCATCCTACTAGGGATACCCCAATCGCATCCATCAATGTACTAAATTAGATGACCAGGACGGTTGTGGGAATCAATCATGTTCCTGAGGAATATTCCTCTCTTTATGCAAGTACATTTAGATGTAGTATTACTGATGATACGAAGGGTGGTACAGAATTTGATTTCATATTCGGGGGAAACATCACCAACGAATGGGCATGGACATACTGGGTACACTAGACATGTGAGGAATTTGGGCTGGATATGCGGTCTATCAAGTTTCTGATGCCATTTGGATATCCCAAATCCACTTCTACCGACAGTAGGATAAGGTAGTATAGTTATTCAGTCGCTAGTCCCCTAATACCAAGACCATCCACCCCCACCATGGGGTAGTGAGAATCAGTCCGTGGGACATCCACTCCATCGGGGGAATCCCCTTGGAGGGGTACCTGGGAGACATGTATCTTTGAATGGGGATTGCCTAGGGGGATATGGCACACAATCCAATACTATCATGACACCTGCTGAAGATGGCTATATAGGAACATAAAATAAAATATATTATGAAGATCATTTCCTGTTCACGGTGGATTAGTCTTTTCATGACGGAGGACATAGCTGAAAAAATTTCCGGACAAGGGATGAAAGGCCCGAACACACCTCAGAGGGGGAAGGTAGAGTCATACTATATAGATTTGGAGGTAGGAGGGTACAAATCTTGGGGAATTTTATGAAATGTGATTCAGGGTAGAAATATAATATATGATGGGTTTTAATGCCTCATTCTTGATCATATTGTTGCTTCCACTGAGGGACAAAAGGAAGGGGGTCTGCCCAGGGACGCATGTTATGGCATGGATTTTGGCTTTGGAGTGCAAGGTTAACCTAGGTGTTCTTATATAGGCCATGATATATAGTATTATTAGGATTATAGAGAGGATAAGTACACCAAGGAGGATATCTGGGACATTCCAAATTCTTCATGGCTAGGTCGCATCCCACTATGGAAACAATGAAATCCCGAATGTCATTCACAAGCAGGTAATGGTATACGACCATCACTAATGAACATTGCCGGAATTCTCCCACATATTCTCCGAGAAGAGGGGATCAATCTAAAGACTTTTAGCCACACCAACTTTGACTACCACCAATTCTGAACCCCAGTCGGTCAAATGGTAGATGATGGGTGGGGCCTATTAGACCAGAGGGAGTACCTGTAATGCATCTAGGGCATCGTACTAGTAGCCCAGATTGAGGATACAATTTCCTATGAACCGTACATTCTAACCATGTTTTCCTAGTAGCTCAAGTTCAAAAAATTGATGTCAAATAATATATACATAGAGGTTCTCAAATAACGAAACATTTTTATTCTCTTCCCATGACAGCAGGGATGGGATAAATCATCACTCTTCCCCCCACCGATGTCCGTGAAGGCCTGTCAATAGAGTATGTTGAACACTAGACCAAAACATATCCCAAGTAGATTCTTTAGACATGCATCTGGAAAAACAAGGTGACTAGTGCAGAGCCCGAAGAGTGTGGAGGTAGATGAGGTGTCATGATAGAGGTGAGTCAATGAACATGCCAAGTGGCTTGTATGACACAGGCCGATACTTCATCGGTAGGAGCATCGCAATCTGAGAATGTGCATCCACCATCGGGGGAAGCATGGTCTAGTATGTGGCCTCAGGGTACAACTAGGTAACTTTAGGGAAAGCAACACAGGTACCTCTAGAACCCGAATGCCAATGCTATATTCCCTTCTCTATGGTCTCCTTAGAGAACACTGTGGAAATCTATGTCCACTGATGAATTGTGATGGAGGTTGATAGGAACTAGGCTAATATTTCCAAACATAGGGTGCATCCATATGATGGACAGGGTTAACATTCATCACCGCCGTGCATACCTGACTACTATGGATATGTACGAATGCCGGTGAGGGTGGAATAAAGAACTGCATCTGTTGGTGAAAGTGATGCTTGACCAGGAATATGACACAGAAAAGATGGCATATGAGGATGAAAGTATGGATGATGAAGGAAAAGAAGAGTAATGATAGGAAGATGGTGAAGAAGGGGAATAAGGTGGATATGAAGAAGAATATGAGGACCAAGTTTAAGGTTTTCTTGGAAATGACCAACAAAATATTCTACTCACTAGCGAAGATCTCAAGAGATAGGTGAAATTTTAGGCTCTCACACAGAACTGGCTGAACATCTCATGGTAAGTCTTAATCATATCTCTACTAGCTTTTTATCTCCTCACAATCCCCCATTTATCAATAAGACTCTGACATATATTAGAAAAAATGGGTGAGATTTACTAGGGATCCTTCCTCGTAGGGGATGAAGACACACCTACAGACGTATGGGAACATTCTCAAGAACCTATCCTCAGAACCGATGATGGTGGGGAACCCGTTATGGTTGGGACAGGCAGTGATGAGCCTAAAAGAGGAGATGAAATGGAAGCCTCCAAGTTCCCTATCCACCCCATAGTCAATGAGGAGACAATACAAGTGATTTAGTTAACAAGTGCTAAAATATCACTTGTGGTGGTCGTTCCCGCTATGACACAGGGTAAGGAAACTGCCACGCTTGGATCCCGTAATCCTTTATCTTCACTAGCTATATTTTATGTTGGGAAATTTGATTATTTAAGAAACTAAACATGAATGCAGTGATTGCAAGGATGGAGTCTAGAGAAACCATCAGGTATGGAACATCAGTAGGATCCCTATCAGTGACCACATCGGCTCTTGCGGATGAAACCATTCTAATTGGCCTCTCCCAAGTACTTGATGATCTAGAGGATGTGATAATAGGTGGAAAATAATCTGGGGTTGAGTTCACCCCGACGAGGGTGAATTCTCTAATAAACAAGGAGTTCTCAAGTTTTACCATGCTGCTGAACTTCTTGTTTCTCTCCTTGAATACAAGCCTATAGATCCCAAGTAAATAAGAGATTCAGACTCGATTGCTGCTGAGGAGAGACATATGAAATGGCCAAAAGAGTGTATGTGCATCAAACATTTTCCCATCCAGCAACAGGAATAATTTCTCATCTTGATGGGGTTTCTCTGCACCAGGCTACACTTTCTCTACGCTGGAGGGGTATATGCTCTCCATACTTTGATAAGGATATGTAATTACATGGCAGAGAGTATATGGGAGGATAGATGATGTTCATACATTGTCTCGTGACTGAAAGTGTCATAAAATACTCAAGAATTCTTGTATATGGATCTGGTGTTCTGACACCTTGTTGAAAAAGCGAAAGAAAGAGAGTCATTCACTAAAAACCAATCATAGATCATCGAGCGATTGAGGGCCCATGTGGTGGACACTCTAGGGAAGATAGTGTAGGGGAATCGCCAGATGATTGAGCTCCAATCTGAACAATCATGGGAATAGGCCAGAGCTAATGAGTTACGCCATGCCGATTCTATCGAATAAAATGATCTCAGGGGACAATAAGTGATGCTACAGGCCACAAGTCGTAAGGTGATAGTAATGGAACTGTCCATCAAAAATGTCGACCCTTAAGGGCCATATTTTGGGTGAACCCATATGCTTATTTTTTTCTAAATTTTTCTTGTTCTAAACTGCATTGATGAGAAAATTATTCACTTATTTTGTTTGGTTTATTTCAATCCAACCACAATCATGATTTTATTAGAAATCCATCCCTAAGCCCACATGGGTCTTACCCGATGTCATAATCAAGGGAGGGTTGATTCGTAATTTCATTTGATTGTGGTAATTCCAACCAATGTTTTGGAATCCAGGGTATAAACATCCATTCTACGCTTCCGAGAAGAAAGGGGAAGACCTAACCAGAGAATGAAGCTCTTAGAATAGTCTAATTATTACCTTCCTAATGTACTCTGCTACACGAGCGGGGAAACGCCATGGGGAATAGAACCAAACCCAATATAGGGGAGTGGAAGGTGTTAATAGTTATACCCAAGCTACAAAATGTTAGAGGTATGGTGTGACAATGGAGGATAATTATTGACCATATTCAAAATAGAGTATCCATACTGCGTTATCCTGATAAGGGGATAAAAAATAAGGTCCAACCATTGACCATGTTCGAAACACAAGGCCTTGCTCAAAATGTCATCCTTTGGTTTTCTAGAACATCATCCTGGGACATTAGGTGAGCCATAGATAGAGAATCCTTACAATAAAGAGTATTATTTAAACATGAAATAGGATAAGGCCCCAAATAAAGGGTACACAATGCATGGAGGGTGGATTGATGGGTCATTTCAATGGAGTCCAAAACTCTTCAAATTACGCCGCTGGGGTGAAGACACGTTAGGTGGGCATATCTGTCTTATCTGGGATCATATATTTTTCTGAACAGGACCACTCTAGTGAGGACTAGTAACTCCTTGAAAATTTACATCATACCAAGCATGATTATAAAAGTGTAGTTTAACTTCTCACAATGTAGATGATGCTCATAGTTTTAAAGTCACACTAACTAGACCGTAATTGGGGTCGAGGGGACAGAAGGGTTAATGACCCTGAGGCTCGGCCCAAGGTGAAATACCTTGGTGTCACAACGTATCTCATAAGTATGAGAATCCAGCCAAATATAGTTCATGAGAACAACATGGTCAGGACCAAGACTGATAGTGGGGAATCGTATTTGTTGAGAAAACTAATGTGTCCCAAAATTATTACAGGACATCTTGCACTTATTCAGGGTAGAACTACAGTTTAGTGTCATGAGTTGAGGACATAGTATCCTATAATATAAATTTGTGGTTTTGTACATACCCCAACATGAATGAGGTCCATAAGAGTCTGAGCCACACCCTGCAAACATAGGAAATTAGTTAGGTCAAGGGGCTGAAAATGAAAACCAGACTGGGCCCGAGATAGTTTGTTTGGGTGTTCCTACATATCTCATGAGAATGGGAATGAATCCAGATATATTTCTGAGAGAGCAATTTAACGTCATGCAGGATGATGAAAGGCATGTGTGGTATGGCTGCGCCAGTGCACGTCCGACCAAAACTACTAAGCCCACGCAAGTCATTCTTGGATGGGGAAGCAAGAATTATTGATGGGACTTTCCTTGCACAATGAGAAATAGGTTAGGGGAAATGTGATGCTATGTGAATGACATCGCAAAAATTCTGACCCTCCAAGTTAACTCACCTAGATGCATGAATGATTAAAGTCGAATATGTTTGAATTCCACATAAACATAAGGATGTAGAAAAATGTGAATCATGATGCACAGGATTTAGATGACATTGATGGTGGAATGACAATATGGGATAACTGTTTACTGTGTTTGAAACAAAGAATCCATATCACCTTAGCCTAGAATCAGGATAGAAAAATGGGGGTTATCTACTAACTGTATTTGAAAGACAGGACCTATCACAAATGTCATCTGAGGTCCTCAAGGAAATACGACCAGGATGGTAGGTTAGACAATGTGGAATGAGACCAGACCATAAAAGTGGGTCCCTTCAAACACATAATACGATTGGGGATCCAAATAACAGGCTCATGAGGCTTGGACAAGGAACATGGGATTGTACATGTGAAAATTCCACAAACTGTTCTCTTTATCACAACGCATTTGTGTACTACAATAAGTCATTTCAAATAGAGGGATTCGAGTTCTTTTCCAAGGAAAATGGTCCAGAAGTTTCATTCTTCCAACTTAATGTCATATGATTGGCCATTAAAGGTAAATTTGATTTAACAGACTGTGTGCAGGGCAGTGAAGTAGCCGAACCAGACATTTACTTCCTATAGGGAGATCATAGTTTTGGTTCATGGATTTTAGGCCAGATTGGTAAAAGGCAAGGGATACACATGGTGCAGCTGTTGTGAAAACCAATGTGAATGAGAACCCTAGAGGTGCTCTCCACACAACATGTTCACAAAAGAGATCAGGCCATGGGGATTGAAATAGGGGGAATGATTTTAGATTCCTTTGACTAGACCTGAAGACAAGATGTATAGGAGTTCCTAAGTATCCCATGAGGATGGGAATCAATACATATGTAATTTTGGAAGATGGAATACAGTTTAATGTCTTGGGGAAAGAATGTTGAGTGGTATTAGTTTATGGTTATAGAGATTGGTGCATTGAATGAATTCATGGAGGGATACACATAGTGAGGTAAATACTAAACCCAATGTGAATGAAGATAGTGGGATCATGTATCATGACAATGTGCTCCCCAAGAAACATCTAGGTTAGGGTACCCAAAGTAAAAGATAGGTTGGGCTCGAGGAAAAGTGCATGAGAATTCCTATGTACCTAATGATTATTGAAAACAATCCATACATTGTTCTAAATTTTTGAATGGAAATGTACCAGTTCTAGGTATTGGTCATGCGGGTTTGTCCCTCAAACCAAAATGAAAATGTATTTGATTGAAATTGTTTGACTTTTATGCTGATTGTGTTTTTTTGTGAACCGATGGACCTAGGATGGGGATTCCTGGTATCTTAAAAAGAATAAATCCTTATATATGTGTTAAAAAATGGTATGGTGGGTATCTGATACCAAACGTGATGTACATTTGGGCAAGGACATCACAACGCGATGAAATGATTCATCAGGCGGCCATGCTGACAATGCCACAATTTAGGGCTATTCAATAGGACCAACCCCTATAGTTTACCATCTCGCAGTACATACACAACAGTTTAAGGTCATGTGGGACTACATAGCATGATAAATAATACCCGATGTGAATGAGAAAGTATTCCACAACTCACTGGGCATGATATTAGGAAAGAAACTGCAATCCAAGTGGCTATAAAATGTAAGAGAATATGGGGTATTAGAGACTAGATATTAGAAAAAGAGTAAGCAGTAAAACACTTGAAAACCTAAATTGAATGAAGACATGAATCCATACTATTCCACACACCCCTAGATGAGTTCTATGGAAAAGGGTCCAAAAAAGGTTTGGGGGGACCTCGAACAATGGTGTCCTGGCTGAATATAATCACATGAACCTTTATGTGGGTAATGTCGTATCGAAGCTCCTAAGCCCACGTGAGCAATGATCGATGTGGGTAAAAAGGAACTACATCAGACTCTCCCTAACATATAAGATATTGGAAATGAGGGAAGAAGATAAGGAAGGGTATGTCCCAATAATATCATTACTACCGTCCATGGTGGACGGATGTTTGAAGAGGTAGAAGGAAAAAATAAATTCTTTCACCCAACATTTAGGACATATAGGGGTGGCGGCAACGATGGATGATGGTTGTTAACCATATTTTAAACACAACGAGCATGTCGTGTGACATAAAATAGGAATGAAAAATCAATGTCAACTGCTGACCATATTCGTAATGCAGGACCTGAATGGATTTTTCATATGAAATCCTCAAGTACGTTGGCCTAAAACAGTAAAGGAGCCCTTGGGCTGAAAATAAATTCCATTCAGAGGTTCTTTTGGATGTGAAGGGTGATGGATTCTCGAAATGGAGCGGATGATTAGAGAATGAATATTTCTCTTCAGTTTGACATCATGTTGTATGAGACTCAGGGGAAGACCTTATAGTTTGGGGCTGGTCCTATAGAACAAATGTCTGGGAGGTCATACGTATCCCATAAGGATGGGAATCACGCCTTATATATTTCATGAATTCCATGTAGTTTTCATCGTGTTGTGAGGAAGATGGAGGATACAAGAATGAGGGAGGTCACATGGTGCAGTCATCATAATCCTATCATGAGTGGGGACAAAGGGGACTACAGAACAACATGAGGTATCATCCAAGATAACTATACACAGGGGGATAATCAATGAGGAATTTGAGGGATGGACTTGATATGAGGTGTCCAAGCATTCCTTCATATCCCACGAGCATGAGAATCAAGACATAAAAAGTTTATGAAATGCAGTTTAACGTCTTGTATGATGAAATATAGTTTAATGTCATGTGGGACATAATAGTTTATGGTCATGTGAGTCCCTATAGTTTCAGTTCATGTATGACTGTATGCCATTTAACGTCATGTGGGAAGACATATAGTTTATGGTCATGGGAGACCATCTATAGTTTAAGGTCATGTAAGACCATATAGAATTTTATGTCATGTGGGATGAAATATATTTTAATTTCATGTGGGACCATCTATAGTTTAATGTCATGTAAGACCAACTATGCTTAGGAAATTTTTTGATTGAGGAACATGATATTGGTGGTAAGAGTTATACAATAACCATACATGCAAGAATGAGTGGAGGTGAATATTCTTGTTGGATGCTCTAGCTACCTTGTTCTGATACCTTTCTATATTATCCAGGGCATGAAGTCAGTTCTCTTCGAGCACTTCCAAATCATCCAAAAATATTTTAGCCACTATATCTAGATATTTCTAATCATAGATAACAATATGCAATGGGGGAATTGAATCTCAATAGCCAGGTCATCCTCTGTTCCATACACTAGGGCATATGGGGTCACCTAGGAAGAACTATGAGTCATCATCTGATAAGAAGATTGGGCATTGGGGAGCATGTTAAGACAACTCAACCTATTCCAAAAAACAATTTTCTATGGAATGTTAGAGGGGGTTATGTTATCGTCCATGATTAGACCATTTTCTTGCATGTGATAGAGAGAGGTGTGGTTAGAATAGATGTAATACATGGCATAAAATTTCATCAATTCTGTTGCCTGATAGCTGGTTACGTTATCGGTGAGGATGACTTGATGGACTCAAAATCAGTGGATGATGTTATATCTCACAAATTAGATGATAAAACAGGCCTTCACCTACTTTAGAATAACATCTTCTTCTAAATTGTAGAAGAAATCCGTAGAGTTCAGGATAAACCTGCATAGGTGAGCTATCACCGGTGGATATGATCCCATGACATTGAGTCCCTAAACTCCCAAGGTCCAAGATTATATGGTAGTGTTGAGAGGATCGGGGGGTCCAGTTCCTAAATTTGTCATGATTTTGGCCGTATGGCACCCTTTGGGGAACTCAACACAATCATAGATCTTAGAGGTCCAAAAATACACTAGTCTCTGGATCTGGTGAGATAGAATTTTCCTAGTCTAATTAGCCCCATAGGAACTGGCATGCACCTCCTTCATGACTTGTGAAATCTCAACTCCATGAATGCGACGGAGGAGAAACCCATCAAACCCTCTCTTGTAGAGGATTATCTAAAGACTAGGACCATCCCGGAGGGTAATTTGTAAGATGCTGTGTAGGATTTGCTCGTGCTCGGCCTGATCCATTGGGAGATTAACATTTTGGAGATACTCAACAAAGGAGGTTCTCTAGTTTGGAGTCACATAAATTAATACATCTGGAGGCCCTAGAGGTCCTGACATGGAGGCGTTCATGGTGATGTGTCTCACCTATGAGCTGTCATTATCTTCTGGAGTGATCAGAGTGATGACTCTTTGGTGTGCCAAATGGATAATTAAATCATCATATTCATGCTCTGTAAGTGATGAAACTTGAGTCTCCATGGCGTTAGATCGACTGTTCTGGGAATGAGGGACATGATTATCTTCTAGAAGAGATGGGAACTGGGCCATTTGCTGATGATTGACTTCCAAAAATGGTACGAGCTCTGTCATTTTGATGACATAGTCATCATTGATATTCTTTATGACTAGTTTCAAGTCCCCATCTAACCGACTGTGGAGAAAATCAATCTTAAGGGCTAGCTCAAGGCTAGTAATTAGAGCCTGATACTCTTCCTCATTGATGGTGCAAATTTTTGACAATATTAATGAATGGAGAAAAAAGGACGGGGCTATGGTAATAAAGACAATACCTAGGCATTCTCTATTCAGCCTAGGGTTATTAAGGCTTCTGTCGGTAAGTCTTTGGGAAGAACCATCAATGTGTATTTTCCAGCACATCATGTCTTTTTCTACCACGAGAAATGCCTCATAATCAAAATCAAGGTCCAAATATCAGTCTGTGGGAGCTAGATGGGTGTCAAGGAAATATGCCAAACGTTTTCTCATTAATAGATTTATGTAGGACAAACCTGACATCGAACTACTAGAGGATCAATTCCCACTAAGCCAGAAGACCTGTCAACATGGGGCAGTTCATGATGTACTTCAGCGTATGTACACAGGATACCAGCTATACCACATGTTTATGCAAGTAATTCCTCAATTTATAGATTTCGAATACCAGTGAAAGGTTTCTCTTCTCAATGTAGGAGTATCTGGTCTCCGTATCATGGAGCATACAACTATGATGGTATATAGTGTTCTCTATACCATTGTAGTTCTCCTCGGATAGAATGGCACCGATAGAACCGTCCAGGGTTTCCACATTAAGGAACATCAGATTTCCTAAGAAAAGTGTCATTATGAGAGGAGGATGGAGTAGATATTGCTTCATTTCTTCAAAAGAAGTATGTCACTCTTCATCCCACTTGTAGAAGGTTCTTTTCTTCATGATCCATGATAAGGTCACAAACATTCTAGGAAAATTCGTGATGAATCGGTGTGTGTAGGTCAAGTGTCCTAGTAAACCTCTAAGTTCTTGAATGTTTCTCGGAGAAAGACATCTGGCTAATGGACATGATCTTCTATGGGATGATATCAATGCCCTTGTACCTGACGACGAAGCTATGAATATATCTATATATGATCTTAAAGACTAGCTTTAGTGTGTTTATCTTCAGGTGGCGATAGTGGAGAAAGTTGAACACATTCTCAGTGTTTATGAGATGGTCATGACACTAGCACGATTTGACCACTGGATCATCCCCATAACATTCTTCCAATGTCCTGAGGATCATTATAAATATGTGATGCATGGAATGCTGATAGGTGGATCCAGACTTCTATAAACCAAACGGTATTAAATGGTAATAGAAGGAACCATGTGGTGCCCAAAAGTATGTAGAATCGTAATCCTTGAGTTCCATTCAGATATGGTTATACCCGGTATACCCATACATGAATAATAGGTCCTGGAACCCAGATGTAGCATCTATCAAAAATTTCATCACAAGATGTGGAAAATCATCCTTTGGACACTGAAGGTTGAAATCCCTTTAGTTGATGAAGTCTTTAATCTGTCAGTTCTTCTTCCTGACTGGCACAATGTTTTCTAGACATCTAGGGTACTAGGCCTCATTAACAAAAATAGCACTAATAAGCTTCTAAACATCATCGTCAGCCATAGCACTATGGGAAGTGTTCTCCATTCTGGGAGGCAGCTCAAACCAATGAAGGATTTCCAGGAGGCCGAGGAGTTGGATGGATACCTGAGGACCTTTCCCTGCAATCTATCCATAACTCAAGGATAATACATTATTTTGATTCTTGACGAAGTCCACATACTACTATTTCTCCTTGATGGGCATAGCAGCACTGATCATTGTAGGTCTTTGGTCGATTTTTCTACCATGGTTCACTTGCACCATTTCATCAACTGTGGTGGAAACACCCTCTTCATTGGTGGGGGAGAATACTCTATGTCCTATTATTCACATATAGAGGAGGGACCCATATTGGGGGAGTTTCCTCTGAGTTAATAGATCCTGATGAGAGACTTGTACCGGCTTGAGTGGTAGTGGACACTACATCAGGGGACTCATGTGTTTCTGAAACTCTAGTGATGAATGTTTCAATCTGATCCCATATGGTCTTTGGCCCCAGTGTCCACGCTAGATGATATCAAAGAAATAAGGGTCTTTCATCTTGAGCTAGTTTATCCTAGCCTGATAGAACCAACATGTAGGGTGTATTTTTGTAACCATGCGGTGGACATCCCAATAACTTAAGGGAGTAGGGAGCTCTGGGATCACCTGAGCCTAATTTGTGTAGGAGTAAGAGGTGATCTTATGGCGTCGCATAGAATGGGGAATGTTCTCCCACCTAATTCCATAAACAATGATTCATTGTCCCATGTCTAGGGTTGTAGCCTCCAATTGGTGGATTGGAAAGATATAGGCATCATCCAGATCTGTCCATGGGTGGGTTTTAGCCATAGCATGCTCATTCTGGTTGGCCCGAATCTACTTGTCCTTGCTCTTATAATAGAAGACATCCATGTAGTGGGATTCACAAGCGGCAAAGGGAGACGTGTCACTTTAGAGTATTCCCACTTGACCATTAAGTGAGAATTTAAGGCACTGATTATATGATGAATGGAACTCCAAATTTAGGTTGAGCAATGGAATGCACATCAATGCATTTTAGGAAGTGTCTTAGGATACAACCATGACCTCAGTGCTGGATACCAGACCACCAAACTCAGTTTTTTAGTTAATATTACCGACTAGTATATTACTATTCCTCTCATAACCTTGAACATTAAGGTAAGAGGGACTAAGATCGTCCTTGGACAACCCTAGTTTTTGCAGTGTCCGACTCAGAATTAGGTTGATCCTGAAGCCTGTGTTGACAAGACAATGATGAACCTCCACCCCAATAAAATGGACAGTGATGTAAAGTGGGAGGATGTTCCCCTATATGGGAGAGCCTTCATCTTCTACAGATGATGAAATGATGGACTAGCATTCATTATTCTCAATCACCTCAGTGTTGAAGGCTTCTACAACTGCTTCCTCTTTCTCAAACTCGAGGGGGATTCTTAGAGCATCATCAAGGGATTCACACATATCTGCTGACAGGAAAATGTCATCAAGGATAGAGATCATTTCTATAATGCTTCCATGATTATTGAAGACATCATACATTCATTCCATGCATGATCTTCTGTTTATAGGAGGACGCTCTATGACAACTGGTATGGAGGGCCCTTCCAGTTGGACTGAAAGCTGAGAGGTGCTGGGAATATCCTCCTTCGCACTAGTCGAAGCCTTTAGAGTGACTACTAGATGAGGTCCAGATGGAAAATCACTGCGCAGTTGAGGTGGCACCGCCTGATAAAGGAACAAAAACAACAGAGAAGGTTGATGGATGACACTAGATGAGAAGGCTGTGCATGCTGAGCTCTGCGCTGGGCATGCTTCTTAGTTTCGGAAGCTTGAACAACCTGGATGTGAGTACTGACCGAGGTACTCTGTTGACCCATATCGACATAGCTCCGTCGATGCTGGCGATGGCTAGGAATGTTGGGAGGATCCTCTAGGAACTCTTAACATTCAGTAATCTTATAGGGGTTTACCAGCTCTATGTTATTAATCGAGGTGTACCCTTGACTGTAACTCAAAAATTCATCCCCTATTCGGAGGATTCTGGGAGGAATCACCATAATGGTGGGAATAAATTCACTGATTGTATGAGATGAATATGTAATTGTGGAGGGAATTTGATTTCCCTTGCGCCGTAGGTGTGTTCACTTCGAGGAAGAGGATGTCCATGAAATTGACACATAAGTACTAGAGTTATATGGAAAAAACATCTTCTGAAGGATTACATCGATTCAGGCATGCATGGATAATGCCATGGGAATAGTCGACTATCTTAGGAGCCATCCAATCATCATACATATAGGACTCACAGTAAAAAATCATGATTCCACTTTCCATTGATGTCCCTGCTGCTATCTGGAATAACGAAGGCACATGCCACCTCTGTCGGAGCTGGGCCTAACTAGACTTTTTTTTATCCACCTAGTTTTGAAGCTAGTCATTAAACACATATAATTGTTTGAGGGTGTTCCCCAGTATCCTGTTATTTTGGTAGTAATTGTAACACCCCTTGATTCCACAGTACGTTTCCCTTTGAATAATGCAATAGCTTTCGTTGTACGCAACATGGAGTTTTAACACACCACGACCAATTAAACTAGCCATTATGAATAATATTAACCTAGTTTTGAAATTTTATAAATTTTATTTTTCAAAATGTACATAATTTCTGAATTCAGAATATCAAAATTATCTTAGGGTAAACTTTTGTATTTTTCTGAAAACATTCTATTTTTTAGTAATACTGAAAACACTACCATATTGTTAAAAACTGACTATTAATTTAAATAAATAATTATTTTATTTAAATTTATTATCAGTAAAAATATATACATAATACCTTTATATGTTCAATGTAATTCAATGGAGTTATTTCAAAATAATATTAGATATATAATATTTTATTGAACTTTTTACCATCTTTTACCCACCTTCTAGGAGCATTTGCAAATTTTCATAAAACATAATTTTACCGTTTCTTGGAGACGAATTTCAAAAATCCTAGAGACATGATTTATATCATAATGTAAAATGTGGTTCAATAAGATGATAGAAATTTATGGTGAATGGTATCCTCTAACTTTATTTACCACGATTAAAACTAAATATGGTAATTTAAGGTTAAAATGACATTATTATTACAGTAACACATGTCCTAATTATATTGTATAAGTGTATTTCGACCCAAAAAACCTTAGGAGAAAAATATGATATTTTGTGTACAATTGGATATGATTACGATATTTATTATTATTTTATTTAAATTAGAGTTTAATGAGTTAAATTAAAATTTAAATAATTAAATTATTTTTATTATTGGGCTAGAAATTAGATAAATTCTACTAAAAGTATTAAAAAGGAATATAAAAATATTTCCTACATAATTATATTTTATTTATAATTTTTAGACATTAAATAATTAAATTTATTATCGACACAATGATGAAGGAGTAATTACTTGATTAATGAAAAACTAAAATAATTATTATTATAAATTTCTATATAAATGTAAATTAAAACATAGGATGAATTAAACTAATTGTATGTTTTAATATGATATTTTATACTTGATAAAATGAAATTTGTTAGACGTAATAATGTTTTTATCACTTTAGCAAAAACAAAATACTAAATAGTGTCAAAATTGACAAAATTGAGTTTAAAAAACAAATACTATATTATTAAATGATATAAAAGTCCTAAAAATGTATGGTTCTTTCAAAGGAATTATATAATAATGCATAAGTCATTAATAAACCTCTTGTAGGTTTCTTGGCATTTTATTGTATGATAATTAACCATATAATATAATAATACAAAAAATCATGGTAAAAGTTAAACTATTTTACAAGGATTAAATGTAAATGATTAGGTTAATATGGTGAACTAAACCTATATAAAACCTTTTGGTTGAGATTTTTGTTACCAAAACCTACCTTATCCTCGAAATGAGTTATTTTTGAGCCATTATAAACAGAATATAATTGTACAATAAAATAATATGTCAAGCATTTCCTAAAGTGAACCTCACATCAATTATAAAACGGTACATCCCTTTATGTCCAAATCACACCATTAGGGCCATTTGGCTCAGCCAAAACCTCCTCAAATATCCTACAAACTACACTCACTTTGATGTAGAGGCCTTACTTTGGTCATAAATCCAATATAGGGTGTCCTTTTGGTTAACTCAAAGGGAAAGACTTGAAGTAGAGGTAATAATTTAATCACCCTCTTTAAGGTTCATTTCTTCTTCCACATCATCTTTCTTTGTAATTCCCATACCAAAATAATAAATATAGTATCTTATACATAATTTGATGTTATAAATAAATTGGCTCAATAATATTCATTATTCTAACCATCCTAAGAATGACATGTCACTATACGTTCGTACGTACGACATACCGTCTCCACCTCTTGGTGTAGTGTGTTATTCAAACAGTATGTTATTTTAATCGATATAATAATGATTATAACTGATTTAAATAATAAATATAAAATTTTAATGATTCTTTAATTATGATTTACCATCCAGTTACATAAAATTTCACCCTCAGTATAATTATATTGCCGATCGTGCGTACGTACAGAATACAGTCTCCACGAACGTGATGTGATTCATTCCCCATTGCAATAATTCTATAAAAAAATTTATATTATGATTAAATTTTTTTTTAAGAAAATATTTTCATTCTGTATATGAATCAAATAAATCTTATCCTTAACAAACAAAGTTAAAGTAACAAATCATATAGAGGAAAACGAATGGGTTAACTCCCAAAACAATAATACTTCCAAAATTTTATTAACAATACAATCTTAAGGGATCATATGTGATATCATATTTAACTATATTGATCTAGTATAAATTAATAAAAAAAATTTACTATTATAAATGATGTTAACATACCATAGACTTAGGAAAAGTACAAGGTATGGGTTAATTTCACAATGTCATTATTATCCGAGGTTGTTTTTACTTAAGCATCTACTAGGACATCTTTATCATCCACATCTATGTTTCTTCAAAATGTATTTCAATAAAATATTACTATTTAATACACAATGGGTAAAGGAATTTTCTACCCATTTTTGACTTTTTATAATATTTTTTGAAAGGAATCTTTCTGTCATTTTCCAAACAATGTACATTATGACATTTTTAAAAAATTAAGGTAAGAATGTATTTTAACATATACTAGGAGTGCGATAATTCTACATGGTTATAACACCATTAATGGTTCCCTAACTGTCTTATAACAATATTTTTAAAAATAGATGTTTTCTTTTTTAATTACATGACTTTTGAATGATTTCAAAATATAAAGAGATATTTTTGTCAAATATTTTTTATTTCATCTATGTCAACATACATTAATAGATTTTATTCTTGTCTAAAGTTGATTTATTATGATACAAATCATCAATATTATATTGATGGTTTTGTGATATTTTTTACTGTGGATGTTTGATTTTTATACTAATCATGGTTTATGGATTCAGTATTGACATTTTGTATGCTTGTTTTAATACGAATGTTTGTGTTATATTTAAAAATTTTCATATGAGGAATGAATTTGACTTAGTAAGTGACAAGTGGAGCCAGTTATAGCTCTTTGATGCATCAGTAGGTCTCATGATACAAACTAGTGTCATTGTAGAAGTCCATAAAAAATATTATTTTTTGTCTTTACACGAGGCCTTGACTATGTGGTAATGATGTCTGGCATTATGAATTCCATCATTATGAAATTGGTTATTGATATTAGATGTGATTATTCGACTTGTAAAATATCAATGTGAATACATAAATGACATTATTTGATTTATCATATCCAAATTATGCTGATATTTATGTTTAAAAGGATTATGTTTTAGTTTTATACATTTCCTTAAATATTTAACAAAATATCTGACCGTTTCTGCTATAATGTTATCCATACTGAGCATCTGATATCAACCCTTTATGTATGTAATTTTTACTAGAATGTGAATAAATAAATTATGAATGGCCTGTAAGGATAGTCTAAGTGAAATGAATGTAGTCCAACAAGAGATTTTTTTTTAATTTTATAATGTAATGTAAAACATGTGTATGTATCTAGTTCTTCAACGGCTACTAAAATAATATGTCTTTCTGGACATGATCATTTGTGATCATGTAAATATTATGTAATAATGCACCAACTCTGGGTAACTGGGGTCAGGTCATTACAGTTGAATCAAAAAAAGTTTAGTACAAACATTGGACACTAGATTTAGATAAACATCGATTAGAAAACATCACCCTAAGATACATTTTCGGGATTAGTATAGAAGAACGTCCAAGAGTTTTGGTAATTGATAGATTTTTTAATTTTTCATCTCAATACATCAATGGCTGTATATGAGAAGGTAGAGTTGGTTCGAGTACAAATGTACCTAGGAGTGAAAGCTCAAACAAGGAGTTTCCGGATTGTCTTGGGGTATCCTAGTGCACAATAACAACCCTTGTTGCACTCTTGGTTAGCACACTACAAGTGGAAATGCATAGGATAATTAAATTTTCTATAAAAACATTTATGAAGTATTTATGATTATATATCTCATCAATGAAAATATTTTTAGGATTATGTATTATATCAATAAATAATTCAATTTATGTTAAGTTTTTTACAATTTTGTAATTATATATTGCTATTCATAGACTATTCTAGTATATACCATTGTTTATAAAATCCGGATATTGGATGGAATGGAAACCGTATAAACACAAGTAATTCATGTAAGTATTTCCATCATACTCAAGATAATTATTGTGGAGATGGTGGTGTAATTGGTTTGATATTTTTATCACCATACTAGGACAACTCATTCAGGTTATGGACAATAACCATACACGTATGGAGCACCCTAATCAAAATAGCAGTGGATAAATGTTAGATCTCTTCATGAGGAAACAACCAAAAACATTCCATGGGACTACAAATCGATTTGTAGGTGAGCAATGGATATGTTCATTAGGGAATATATTTCATGAATAGGGAGTAGCAAAAGAGAAAACAATTTCATAGAAGTTTATCACCTCACGGGAAATGGAAATCCACGGTGGTCATTAATTCACAACATAATGGAGGATAAAGAAGTAACAAATATTTAATGGATGGAGTTAAATGGTAATTTCATAGAAAAAAACATTCCACGTCACCGTCGAGCGGATATGGAATGACAATTTCTGAGACTGAGACAAAAGGGGGATGAGAACGTGGAAAAGTATGTTGGTAACATTACAACGATAGAAAGGCATGCAGAACATTATATACATAACCAAAAAAGTAATATTGATCGATCATTTGATGTGTTAATCCCATTTCTCTATCTAGCATTAATCTCACAATCCATCTTATCAAAAGAAGATAATGTCTCATGTGCTATGAAGACTAAAAAGGAATTCTCTAAGAATTGTGAATTTAAAGAAAAGTAAGAGAAAAATATATCTGATAAACACCCTGGAAATGGAAATAAGGAGAAGAAGGGAAAATTTAAATATCCATCCGGTAGTAAATGTGGAAAGAAAAACCTTTGTACTTTTTTGAAGAGAATGTGAGTTTGTTACAAGTGTTGTGAAAAAGGCCACCATGCTCATAATTGCACGGAAAAGAAAGAGGTTGTTAATGGTGATTGCTAAATTTATAACGAAATGGGGCACTATGAAAATGAGTTTCTTAAGTGTCAGTGAAACTTACCATAAAAATTCCTACGGATCAAGGCCACACATATCTGATCACTACTATTGAGGTTGATGCTCTGAAAGAGGTGGTGGTAGGTAATTTAATGGTTTCCTCATGCTTAGCCAATGCATTATTTTATTCTAGATCATCACCTTGATTAATATCAACCATGTATCCTAGGAAAATTATATATATCCAATTTTATTTAACAATGGATTTGTCAGTCGAAACACCTATGGGATGTATCATTGCAACAATGTTTTGTGAATCAGTTCCCATTAGGGCATATAAATGTTCATTATTTGCTGATCTCACCGACATACAAATTAGTTAATTTTATATAATCCAAGGAATGGATTCGATTTAGAACCATGATGCAAAAATTTATTGTAAGAAGAAGGTGGTTACAATTTTTGGGGTTGATTATGTGTACCTTATCTTTGGAGTAGAATTGTCACCACCAAATTCCTAACTTGATCCTCACCCAATATCTCTACTAAATTCAATTATTGGGGAGGAATAGAATGAAATAACAATTGGTGAGGAAATGAATGTACAAATAGAGGATGTACATATAGTGAAGGAATATATTGATGTGTTTTCGGAGGATTTACCTGGACATCCTCCAGAATGAGAAATTGAGTTTTCTATTGATTTAATTCTTGGTTCAAGGCCCATATCAAATACTCTTTATAAAATGGACAATGTAAAATCAGTGGAACTAAAGAAACAAAATGAAGAATTGAGTAATAAAGGATTTATTCTCCCTAGTGTTTCTCCATGGGGAGCCCCTGTTCTTTTTGTTATGAAGACAGATGGATCTATGAGGTTGTGCATTGACTACATGGAGATCAATGCTATAAAAAAGTACAAGTATCTTCCACCTAGAATTAATGATTTATTCGACTAACTTCGTGGAGATTAATATTTTTTAAAGAATGAAATTCGATCTTTATATCATCAGTTTTGTGTGAATAATGAAGTCATTGGAAAAAAACATTGTGAACCTGGTATAGGAATTACAAGTTTACTGTATTTCCTTTTGGGCTAACTAATGCACCCTCTAACTTGATAATTCTAATAAATATAGTTTTCAAGGAATATATTTATGAATTTTAGTGGTATTTATTGATGAATTCTTTTTATACTCAAAAATTTATGAAGATCATGAATGCCACATACACACTATTTTGAAAACACTCAGATGAAATGAATTTTATGGGATGTTTTGCCAGTGTTAATTCTGGATTTAGAAGATTTCATTTCAAAGCCATGTTATCTTTAAGGATGTAATCACTGTTAATCATTCCATGACCTAGGAAATCCAAAAATATACAGCACCAAGGAGTATAATTGAGGTACACAGTTTAATTAGTTTCGTAGGTTATTAACGGTGCTTCATCCATAATTTTCCCAATTGGAAATCCCATTAACCATGCTCGCATGTAAAGGGGATTTATTTTTTTGGAAAGAATATAGTGAAAAATGTATTGAAGAAATATATAAAATATTATTTAATGCTTCAATATTGACTCTTCAATCAGGGAATGATGGATTTGTTATTTATACTGATTCTTCAAAGAAAGTACTTGGTTGTGTCCTTATGGAGAATGATAGATTTATTTCCTATACATCATGAAAACTGAACATTCATGAGAAATACTATCCCACCCAAAACTTGAGTTAGTAACTGTAATTGTTTTTTAAGATATGGAGACACTGTCTATATGTGGAAAATATGATATATATATATATATATGTATATACCGATCACAAGACATTGTAGTATATTTTATAACCGAAAGAACTCAACATGTGGAAAATGAGATGTCTTGAGCTACTCCATGATTATGGTTGCACTATACACTACCAGCCAAGAATGGAAAATAAGGTGGAAGATGATTTTAGCAGAAAGGATCATGGAATTTTGACCAAGTTGATAATTTAAAGGGATCCTATATTCATGGATCTAGTAAAAATGGATATGAGAATAACCATGGAAGGTTAAATATCAATACTTTTTCAAATGGTTCCAAACAATCTTTACAAGAAAGGATAAATTTTTTTCAGACTGATGATGATGAGTTCCAAAAGAAAATTTAGGCTTTGAATGATGGTAGATTGATAGACTTTGTATATGAAGATGTGATTTTGAAATAAGGGAAAATAGTTGGTGTTACTAACATAACTGATCTAAAAATGGAATTGTTTGATGATACTCGTATCTCCAATTTCTATATACACTCTTGTAGAAGTAAAATGTATAGAGATTTGAAGGAATAGTTTTTGTCAGACAAAATGAAGAGGGATAATGCTGAATATGTGTCGAGATGTATTAATTTCCAATAGGTAAAGGCTGGAAGACAACATCAAAGAGGATTCATGCAACCTATTCCAATTCCTGAGTGGAAATGGGATGACATTATGATGGATTTTTTCATATGAATACCAAATACTCATAGAAGGAATGATATAATATGGGTATTTGAGGACCGTCTTACCAAGTCAGCACATTTTATTGCTATAAAAAGAAGATTTAATATTTGAACCTATTGCAATACTATTTATTAATGATGTTTTAATAATTCATGGATTACTCCTATAAATTGTATCTGATCATGATCCCCATTTCACATCATGATTTTGGAAACATCATAAAATGTCCTTTCATACTGAACTTTGTTTGAGCACTACCTACCACCCTAAAACTGATGGACGATTAGAACGTACTGTTCAATCCTTTAAGAAATACTGATATCATTACCACTTGATTTCAAGGTATGTGGGATCAATATTTACCTCTAGTAGAATTTTACTATAATAATAGCTTTAATTAAATAATATAAATGACACCATATGAAGCATTATATGGAAACTGATGTCACACACCAACTTGTTGGGATTATGTTGGTGAAAAAACTCATAGGACCAGAACATGTAGAGGAAACAAAAGAAAAGGTAATGATTATCAGAACCCACATCAAAGCATCTCAATGTAAGAAAAAATAGAAATGTAGATAACCAAAGAATGATTTGGGATTTTAAGTAGGAGATCTTGTTTTCGTGAATGTATCTCCATGGAAGGGTGTTATACAATTCACTAAGAATGGTAAATTATGTCCTAGTTACATCGAATCTTTTGAAATTCTAGAACAAATTAGGGTCGTAGCTTATCGTTTAGCAATGTTGACAAGTCTCTCCATAGTTCATGATGACTTACACGTATAACTTTTGATAAAATAAATGCCAGATACAACACATGTAGTCCTATATGAGTAAATTTAACTTGAACCTGATATGTCTTATTGTGAATAGCCTGTCAAGATTCATGATACAAGGGAACAAGTGTTGAGAAATAGGACTACTCATCTGGAAAAAGTTCAATGGATAAATCCTATGAGAGAAGAGGCAAGGTGGGATCCCGAGGAACTTATGATGAAGAATCACCTGATTCATTTTATGCAGTAATATTCAATAAACATTGAGGAAACATTATTTGATGGAGGGGATAATGTTTCACCAAAACCTTCCATGGTACGTTTCCCATTGAATAAGGAAAGCTTGTGTTGTACGCAACATGGAGTTTTTACATACCATGACCAATCAAACTAGCTGTTATGAATATTAATACTCACTTTTTGAATTATTTTTTCAATTGGACTTCCTTTATGAATTTGGAATATCGAAATTAGCTTAGGGTGAATTTTTGGTATTTTTCTGAAAACATTCAATTTTTGATTAATATCCAAAGACACTGTGTTTTTGTTTAAAACCGACTTTTTAATTAAATAATAAGTTATTTTATTTAAATTTATTTTAGGTAAAAATTGATACATAATACACATATATGGTCAATATAAATCATTGGAGTTATTTTATAATAATATTAGATATATAAATTTTTTTTGGAATTTTTATTGCCTTTTAACCACAATCTAGGAGCATTTTCCAATCTACTTAAAACATAATTTACCACTTATCTGATTTGAATTTCAAAAATCTGAGAGTCAAAGTTAATATCAGTATGTAAAATGTAGTTCAATAAGATGAAATTAATCTTTGGTTAATAGTAACATCTAACGTTATTCACCACAGTTAAAAGTTAATATGGTAATTAAAGGTAAAAATGATACTATTATTACCCTAAAACATGTCCTACTTCTATTGGATAAGTTTATTTCGACCTAAATCAACCTTATAAATAAAATATGGTCCCTTAGGTCCACTTGTATTAGATTATTTCATTTATTATTATTTTATTTAAAGAAGAGAAAAAAGTGTTAAATTCAATGTTTAATAACTAAATCATTTTTAATATAGGGTTACACATATGATAAATTCGACTATAAATATTCATTAGAATGATAAGAATATTTCTCAAAAAATGGTAATTTATTTATAATTTTATGATATTAAATTATGAATTTTGTTTTCTACATAATGATGATGTAGTAATTACCATATTATAGAAAAATTAAAATAATTGATATTATAAATATCCAAATAAATGTAAATTTTGACTACTTTGTTGAGTCAATAAGGTTTTCCTTATGACTTTTCCATTCCTTCTTGTTTTGAAAATCACAAACATCTTTTCTTAAGGAAAATTGCTTTCTTAAGGAAAATTGCCTTCATAAGGAAAATTGCTTTTATAAGGAAAATTTCTTTCTTAAGGAAAATCTCTTTTATAAGAAAAATTATCCTTATCATATTTTCATCCATATTTTTCTTAAGTATAAGGTTCGGATTCATTTTCTCGGAATCATTGAAACTTTGATATAAAGAATTCTGTTTTAGGGTTCGGATTCTAGACAAGAACTGTAAGGAAGTTTCATTCCGAATTCCGGATATGAACTCTTACTAAGTTCTATTCCAGATTCAGGATACGAATTCTGAAGAAGAATTCTCATTACGAATTCTAATGAAGAAATCCCATTCCGAATTCTCATTAAGAATTCTGATAAAGAATTCTCATTATGAATTCTGATAAATAATTCTCATTACGAATTCTGATGACGAATTCTCATTACGAATTCTGATGATGAATTCTCATTACGATTTCTAATGACGAATTCCTATTCCGAATTCTCATTCCGAATTCATCTATTAAACAGAATCTGATTATCATTGTTTTATACACTCTGAATTTATTCACTCCGAACCTTCACTCCGAGGTTTTCATTCCGAACTTTTTTGTTAGAGTTTAAAACGATGTCGTACATTCTGTTACACTTGTTTTGTTATAAAACGATGTCGTTTGTTTTGTTATAAACTAATCGTTGTCTAAGTGACACGTGTACAGGTCCCTCCGATCTTTAAGGAAAATATGACCGTTGGAGAGGAGCCGACCTTACCTATAAATAGGAGCTCATTTGAAAGAGCTCGGTGCCGATTGTTGAAAAAGTGCTTACATGCTGTTGAAGTGATTTCTAGAGAGATAGTCTCTTATCAAATCTCAAAGCTTCGTGCGACTCTGAATGTTGGTGATTACATTCGAGGGCTTCCGGGGATAGGAAGACAGAGGTGCCGACTACCTTAATGATCGAGGGCTTTCTTGCTGAGAAAGACAGAGGTTACCAACTACCTTGAAGTTGAGGGCTTGCGGGGATAACAAGACAGAGACTCCGATCTTCGTATCGAGGGCTTACCCTGGTGTGGGTAAGACAGACTTGCTTGAAAGTATAAATCAAGGGACCTTTATCCAAGGTTGTTGGATACCCTTCTCTTTGGGTTAAAAGACTATTATCTTGTTACTAAGTTGTTTTACTACTTGTCTTTATTCCGCTGCAATTTGTATCTTAAGGAAAGTATAACTTTCTTATACTTCCTTACTTACTCTGATTCATTTAGATTCTATACTCTTTAAGGTAGAATCTCATATTGTAACTTTTGTTAAGTTTCAATTTCCGGAACCATATTTCCGGAACCTACTTTTGGAATCTCTTTCCAAGTTTAGTTCGGTGTTAGAGGTGTTGTGAATTTACTTAGTTTAACTTTGTTAAACTTAGCCATTTCCTTTTCTTAAGGAAACTTTAGTTATTCATAACTAACTTTAAAGGTTCCAAAGGAATGTTTAAAGTACACAATTCACCCCCCCTCTTGTATATTGAGCATCTCATATTATAATTCGATCCTACATTCTTATGAAGTACATTAATTTTCAAAGTTAATATGGTATTTCAGATTTGATTTGATGAATTATTTTCTAAGTAATCAAGTTTTTATGACTTAAAAAAATCAAAATAATATATAGTGTCAAAATTGACATAAATGAGTTTTTAAAAAATATACTATATTATTAAATGATATAAGAGTCCAAAAAATCTAAGGTTTGGCCAAAGGACTGATATAAAAATAGATATGACAGTAAAGAACCACTTGGGGTTCTCCTGCCATTTTATAGTAATATTAATATCCATATAATATAATAATACAAGAATGCATGGTCAAAGATAAACTATTTACATAAGAGTTAAATCTAAAAGATAATGTTAATATAAGGACCTAAACCAGTATAAAACCTATTGGTTGAATGGTTTTAGACCCCCCACCATATCCTCTATGTAAATCAATTTTGAGCCCTTATAAACTAATATGAAGGTATAAAAACTATCCATGCTTTTCCTAATGTGATCCTCACCTTTCTTATAAAAGGGAACATCCCCTTCTCTCATAATCACACCTCCAAAGACATTTGTATTAGCTATCAATAGCTCAAATATCCTCTCTAGTACCCTCAATTAGTATTCTTATAGGCCATACATTGATAATAAATCCATTCTAAGAACCCATTTTGATCAACTCAAAAGGAAACACCCAAAGAAGAGGTAATAATTTCACCACCCTCATTCATAGTCTTTTTTTTCATCCACTTCCTATTTCATTGTTATTCCCATACCAAAATAATAACTCCAGTGACTTATATATACTATGATGTTATTATAAATATGGTCCAATCATGTTCAATATTCTATCCATCTTATTAATGACATGTCCCCATACATGCGTACGTACGGCTTACCGTGTCCACATCTTGGTGTTGTTTGTTAATCAAACAATATATTATATGGATGGGTATAATAATGAGTATAAAAATTTTAAATAATAAATATAATATGTTAATTAGACTATATATATATGATATATCATATAATTACATGAGATTTCACTCTCTATATAATGATATTGTTGCTCGTGTGTATGTACGGATTACCGTCTCCATGAACGCGATGTGATTAATTTCCCATCATAAAAATTCAAGAATAGTTTTAATTTTATGATTAAAAATAATTATTAATAACTTAAAATCATTCTGGAAATGAATCATATACATCCTATCCACAACAAACATGTCTTATGAAACAAATCATATTAAGGAAAACAAATCAGTTAACATCCGAAACAATGATAAAACTAAAATATTATTAACATAGAAATAATAGAGGATATTATATGATATAATATTTATGTATGGAGTTCATGTATAATTTAATGACAATTTTTTTTCTATTATACATGAGGTTAATATTCCATCGACTAAGTAAAAGTACAATGTAAGGGTAAAATTCAGAATCTCATTATTTTCTGAGGTTGTTTTTACCTAAGTATAAATTAGGGACTCTTTATAATCAACATTCGTGGTTCTTAAAAATGTATCTCGAAAAAAATTTACTATTTAATAGACTATGGGTAAATGTAATTTATACCCTTGTTTTACTTTTCTTAATTTTTTTAAGAAATCTTTCCATCATTTTCCAAACAAGTTCTTTAAGACCTTTTTGACTAATTATGGTAAGAATGTTTTTTTAACTTATATAGAGGCTGTAGTTATTCTCTGCCGTTATAACACCATTGAAGCTTCCCTCATAGTATTATAAGAATATTTTCAAAAATAACTGTACTATTTTATAATTACATGATTTTAATATGATTTCAATATAGAAAAAGATATTTCTCTCAAATATTTTTGATTTCATCTATGTCAACATCATTTAATATATATTATACTTGTTTGAAGTTGATTTATTATGATAAAAATCATCCATATTGTATTGAATGTTTTTTAATATGTTTGAATGTGGACCAGTTATTTTTATACCATTTATTGTTTATGGATAATGTATTGACATTTCTAATTCTATATTTAATACAATTGTTTATGTTTTTTTAAATAGTTTAATATGTGGAATGCATTAGACTTATTAAGTGATCGGTGGAGCCTACAATAGCTCCTCGATGCATCAGTAGGTCTCATGAGACAAACTAGTTTCATGGAACATGGTTTTGACAAAATCTTCTTTGTAGTCTTGGAACAAGGCCTTGAGTATGTAGGTATGATGACCGACATTATGCATTCTATCATTATGAAATTGGCTATTTATATTGAATGTGATTATTAGAATAGTAGAATATCTATCTGAATAAGTAAATAATATTATTTGATTTATCTTTACCATGTTATGAGAAAGTTTATGTTTAAAAGGATTATGTTTTAGATGTATACATTTCCATAAATGTTAATTATTTTTTGTGAATGTTTCCGCTATATTGTTATCTTTAATGTGCATCTAAGCTCACCCCTTTCTAAGTTTTATATCATTGAAGGATTTGAAGAAGTAGATTATGACTAACCTGTAGTGATGGTCTAAGGGAAATAAATGTGGTCAACAGAGACAATGTTGTTGTTCTTTTCATTTTATAAAGTATTGTAAAACATATGTATTTATCTAGGACATCCATGGAAAATAAACTAATCGGTCATTCGGGACATGATCTTTTGTGATCATGCCAATGTAATGTAATAATGCACCAGCTCTAGGTAACTGGGTTTGGGGAAATATAGTAATTAGGGTGATCAGCGAGGTTCAACTCTTCTGGTATCGTACATTCAGAAAAACATACAATCCCTTTCTCTATGGCACTTTGGAAATAATCTGATACATGAGCCTCGTTCAACAAGTTGTTCTAGTTCCTCCTATCTGGAAATGTGGATTTGGGATCCTAGCCCTAACGAGGGGCTGAAGGATCCGTTCGAGGAGATGGGACCTCGTTATCTGAACTGGGTGGTGGCATTGCGTTTTGCGGGAACACATGTCGATTCTAAGTTCGGCATTGTAGGGCCGGAGGTCGTACCTATGGCGGTGGGCCTCTATGAGGCTATGGAGGAGGATCTATAGGTAATAATGCTAGTTTTTTGGGTGCCTCTATTAGGAATTCTGCTATGGCATCATCCCTGGCGGTCCTCCTTACGTTGATTGCAGGAGGCAAAAGATGTTCCTGGCTGACCTATTTCAAGGCATCTTCTAGGCATTGGGATATATCAGAGAAGTCTCGGAATCCCCCCAGGGTAGTTCAGGGTAGTCAAATATGGGACCGGTTCCATCTTAAAAATCCCCACACACAACTTTAGGTGTTTCTCACGAGTCTATGTCATCTCAAGGGAATATGTGAGCCCTTACCACTAGGAGACAAAGTCTATGACATGCTCATTGGGCCATATTTTGCAGTTGAAGAGGTCTACAATACTCGTCTCTTGAGTGGTGGAACTGAACTAGTAAGGATATTTCCTTGGAATTTCATTCTAAACAGCTACTGATCTGATGGGTATCTGGTTGTACCAGACGAACGCAGGCCCATCCAATGTCTGTATGAAGCATCAATGTTTGGTAGCCTCCTGTTGCTCTAGAGTTACCAACATGGGCCCACACCTTGAAATGAAGTCGGCCAAATGCTATAGTGGGTCTCCAATCTCATTGATGGTGGAATATATGGGATTTCCAAATGTCGGGATGCTATTATATCATCCTCCCAAGATAGATATGGCTTTCCATAAGGCGTGATGGCCACCTATATATTCTCCAACACCTTGAAAAGTGTAATGAGTGTCTCCATTGAATCATCTGGCCAAGAATTCATGTCGTCATATGGATCCCTGACCACCAGTGTGATGGAAGGTTCTTCCACATGATAAGAAGGCACAATGACTCATGGATCTGATGATGGACTAACTAGTGGAGCTGTTGGGGGAACCTATGTTGGGTCCCGAGGATTTTCGTGTCACTAAAGAGGATATGGTGACACATAATGTTCCCTATTTTCATAGGCTATGTCTTTGGCCCTATGTATGGGTGCAAGACGATTAGGGTCACCATGAGGTAATATTCCAAGTGGTAGTTGGGCTTGGCTCTATTTCCCCGGTCGAGGATCACGGTAGTTTGGTCACCACTCCACTACACGATCATCCAGGAGTTCGTCGACCATCGTTTTGTCTTCTATGAGCTGTTGACGTAACAAAACTTTTTTGTGATCTTCTTCTATCGTCTAAACTGAACCAGACACGTCCGATAGTTGGATGGCTCTCGGGTTCTCTTTTCCCTTAATAATATTCTGAATGAGGGTTAATGACTCGGTTGGTACCTAAATACCCATCATATTCTATTGTCGGTGAGTGATCCTTCCCAACAAGTCCACTAGGTGTGATACTCCCTCAGGGGGGTACATTCTCTTTAAGAATCTTTATCTCATTCTCTTCCCCCCAGTAGGTCAGACATATTAACCACGGCCATTCATGGAGGCATATCCTCTATGTCAACCAATTAGTCTGGCTAGAACTAGATAGAACTAAAATGGAGGACCACATATTTTTCCCAACCACAGATTTTCACATGGGGAGAAGCCTCCTTGATTATATAGTGGAGCATTTTAAAGCACCAAATGCATCATTGTTGGATGGCCCTACAGAGACCTGTTGACTCAGGGTACTGGTCCCTCGGGAGTGCATCCAGATCAACGAAATGGAATTGGTGACTCGTGTCATTAAATTGTGACTAACTCTTGGGCTAGGCAAATCATCGATGTCGAATATGGAAATTAGTCACCATAAGGTCTGAGGAAAGAATCCAACCTCCTCCTTAGTGAGTGATTTTGTCTCAAATAAATTTGGTGCTACAACCGGCCAACACATCTATTGGAAATTTTCCTCTTTGAGAATGTCCAACAAGATCCTTGGTCCAAACATGGGGTTCAAGACTTCATTGACCCACTCATAAACTAGAGGCCACTAGGGAATTGGTAGCAGTACTGAAGCAGATGGTTGAGATGGTAGGCTAGCTGGGGGAGAATACATTGACAGAGCTGACAAGAAGCCACATCTTAGGCTATCCTCTGAAAATTATAGTGACATATCCATCACATCACAGTAAGATGGGATGGGGACTGTAGTTTCTGGAACATGGAATATAGATTTTGGAAATGGACCACACTATTTCCCATCCACCATTGGTCTCCATAATATCCCTATGTGATATTTGGTGGAGGTAGAGAGTGACTCTGGTGATGATGGTGGTGATTGCCTGGTCGGACCCTGCGGAGATGCCAAATCTTCGTCCTCTAGAATATATCAATGGAGGTAGGAAGGGATTCAATGTACCTCAAATTCCGGAAGTAGGAGGCTAATGAGCATTGTTTCTACCAAGGCACTTGACACAGGGGATTGAGGTGAGGGTTCCATCATTGAGTTGTACTCCGCCTTAGAATATGAGTAGTATATGGGTTTAATATCGGTCTGAATCTTCCCGATATTTTTTTAGTGGTGGTCACAACTGCCTTCTATCCCTAGGATGGCTCTTAGGGACAAGGTATATTTTTAGAGTGTGGAGTTCCTTTGTCCTAACTTATTCTGGGGTGGAGAAACCATTCACCTGTGTGAGCGAGGGTGAGAGAATCACCTACGAAGATGTCAAATGGAACATTGGGAGGACCTATGTATCGCTTAGCTTATGTGCATAGAGGATCATTACAGGAAGTGATGGATCTGGTAGGATCATGTGTAGGGCCCCTCTGATTATTTCCCCTAGAAGTGTCAGTGTGAGGCACTTCCTCGTACTGGTCAAGCTGGACACTGGTAGGACATCCATGTTGTGTGCTGATGAAGGAAAGATGACCTCTACTCCTCTGATTACTGAAGTGAGGAGGACCTTCTCTGGTAGCTGTAATGACATGGGGGAGTACCCAATGATGGATATTGACCTGATGTGTATCATCTCTATACCAACAGTGTGTGGCAGGAGGAATGACTCCATAATCGAAGTCATGAGCATGGATGAGGCTTCTATATTGAGGGTCACTGCCACGGGGAGGGCCCTCATTTGGATTGATGGTGGCATAGGGTGGGCATCCATGATGGGATTGGGAGCAGGGGGTCTCATGTTCTTAATGGTTGTGGTATGGGGGGGACCTCTATGCTATGTTCTGTTTCCATAGGTTGGCCCGTAGTGGGCATTACCTGCGCCGACAGCAAGGGGATCGACCCATCCTGCCTATGGCACAGTCGAGGCCTCGATTCGCATTGGGTGGATGAGAACCCCTACTCTGCGTAAGTAGGGGACTCACGATATATATTAGTGGTGCCATGGGAAATGATATTTTTTTTATGTTGACACACATCGATGAGTGTCCACCTCGGCATGTGCCCGATGTTGGTGTCGGGTTAACCAGAATGGGGCTGGTGGTGTATGCACATAGTTTACATGATCATATATCTGTGGGGTCGGGTGGCGGCACTATCATGACCTGGTGGGTGCCTTCCTTGGGGTCCCCTAGAACGAGATCCCAGCTGGGCTAGTTCGGACATCCCCCACATCATTTACATAGTAGAGGGAGTCACCGAAGCATTCCAGGGAGAGGTTCCTGAAATGATTGTGTGTAGTAGTGGAGATCATTTTTCCCCTACGCATCTGATGGGGGCAGCGATGAATATGTGGTACAGACGGCTCTAGATCTAGGTGGGACATATCATGAGTTGTGATAATCCTCACATCCTTGTATTGGTGGATTTGATCGTTTATAATCCTTCATTGAACAAAATCACACGAGGATATGGGGTGTGGGTGCTAAACAGTTGTGGGTGAGGAAGTTGTCTCAGAAGTGGTGGATCCACATGCGATTTCTGCATTGGCACTACCCTTTCCCCTGAGTTAGTTGGTGGGTGTAGATAGTTTTCTTGTTATGGTAGCTTTGGTGTTGGTAGGAGAGGAGGTTAGCCCTCAGTGAAAAAGAAAAGAAAATCGACATCCAATGCCAACTCCATTCCTTCTTCCAGGGCTGGTAAGAAACATCCATGATAAAAACGTCATGGATCGTGATGTCGAACATTCAGCTGCACCAGCTTCTAGTGAGTTTCACTCCAGGCCCACTGTCTCATGTTGGGACCTGGAAAAAGATAATTGGATCCAATGACACGCTTTTCCACTGATGTTTTAAATGCTACTTATCTTCACAATGAAGAGATGAAATTCATGTCGTATTCATCATTTATGTTTCTGATGCTTTCATCAGAGCGCACCCATCCATCTGTTTGAGGACGATGATGCACGGATTATTGACTCTCATTCCCTCTTTCCAAAGGCGGGTGACAACTGTTTCTTATTGTAGGACGTTTTCTTTCTAATAAAAACATGATTATGGGATGTACGCTCTTCCTTCTATGGATTCCTTTTCAGAACTAATTGCCTTGTTTGGGGCTCCCTCATAGATTTCAGATGTCGTTTGCAAAACTCTTCCCGACTCCATGTCTTCACTGATACCAGTTAATTACACTTCTTATCTCAGGACATTCAAAGGGGTGCAGTCAGGGCAGCAACCTTCGATCAAGGGAGTAGTCACGTTAGACATCACAGGTGTGTTCGGACGCTAGAACACCGGTATGTATGTGTTTCATTTTTTTATGATAGGGAAACATGAGGGCATGATAGCCCAGGGTATTGCACGTCGAATATGGGGAATTGTATGACATGGGCTTTTCAATGAGGTTTTACTCATCTCCCAGTGTTTGACAAAGGGTATGTAGCAAGTTTAATGTCCGTTTGAGATGGATCAGGTAGATCAGAACACTAATAAGAGTCAATCATATTGGTGAATCCCTTGGAGGGAGTAATGATGATGTGCTTAAGAGTGGATAGTTACCCCGTTACTGGTGTGACCAGTGAGGAAAAAAGATTGCACGATCCGACTGGGATGTGGTGGACAACGTTAGAATTAGGACGAATGATGGGGGGTTGAGAGTAGGTGAAGGATGAATTGGATCCAATGTGAAGATGATGGCGGTGTCGAGATTGAGCCTCAAAGTCTCTTCCTACGTATCCCTGGAGTAGTTAATCAAATTCTAGGTAGTTTGGCGGGGCGATGGGACATATAACGAGGCGACTAGTATGGATAGGACCCAGATGAAGTGGACCTCCCAGTTGGGTCATAAAATTTGGGTGTGCATAGAATAGAAACCCAGTGACATGTGGGGGTATATGCATGATTAGTAGCCCGGGGAGGACGGACGCTTCAGGGGAGGACCAAAGATGTGGGTCCCAATATAGGGGACATAAACAATTACCAGTGTTTGGGGTTGAACCATAGGGAGGCTTGCTACATACCTGGACTAGGGGACATGGTTCATACCTAAGTAGTTAATCTCCTGATGTATTACAATGGATTGGTGACATCAACAGCTAACAATCAAAAGTGGGGCACAATGTCTTACCACATGATAGGGTTATAATGGATTACCGCTATATGGGGTTGCACTTTATTGTCATGCGGGACAAAGGGGGTTTACAATTTAACATCATGTGGGATGGGGGTGAATCGATGTGAAGTATTCAGAACTAGTGGCAGTGGGATAAAACCATAGAGATATGTCCTACTTTCCTTGCCTTAGTAATGATCAAAGTCCATGTAGTTCAGAATGTTGTGGGTGAACCGACATCAAGGGAGTTGTAACATATTTGAGTTATGCTTGAACCACATGGTGGTTCCTCAGTAGCATTCCTTATTAAGGGTCGAAGTCCACACAGATTGGAAGGGTGTAGTTGAAATGATGTGAAGGGGGTCATAACAACATGGGGTTGGGATTGAACCTTAGGGTGTCTCCCTATGTACCTTTCCATAGTAAGTACCAAACACCATGTAGTTCAAAATTTTGATTGTGGGGCTTACATTCTAGGCATCCGAGAGAATATGTCATGTTCGAAGATTAATCTAAGCCCATGTGTAATGCCCCAACCCCAGTTACCCAGAGTCGGGGCATTATCATGTAACATTGGAATCATCACAAAAGATCAAGTCTCAAAAGGCTGATTAGTTTAGTATCCTTAGGAACACTAGATACATTCATAAATGATAAATTACATCATAAAGTGAAAAACTACAATAACATAGTCTCTATTGTCCACACTCATATCCCCTTCAGACTATCCCTATAGGTCAGTCATAAAATATTTCTTCCAATCCTGCGAATAATAAAACATAGAATGGACTGAGCACAGATGATCAGTAAGGATAACAATATAGATGAAAATTTCCTAAATAAACATAAACAATTAAGGCAATGTATAATTTAAACAAAAGCCTTTTAAACATGAACATCAACATAATATGGAAAAAGTGATATGAAATAATTCCATTTACTTATTCACATGGATATTCTACTAGTCAATTAATCACATGCAATATCAATAACCACTTTCATAATGATTGAATGCATAATTCCAAACTATCATAACCACGTAGCCAAGGCCTCATGCCAAGACTACAAATAAGGTTTTGTCAAGGCCTCGTTCCAAGACACTAGTTTGTCTCATGAGACCTACCGATGCATCGAGGAGCTATAGCAGGTCCACCCGTCACTTACTAAGTCCAATGCATTCCTTATATGAAAAGGTTTAAACATAAAATAAACAATAAAATAATCATATCACATAAAACATGCATAATGGAAACATAAAATTTCCACATTTCAATCACAAGATATCAATAAAACACATTGATATAATAAAAACATTATCAAAACCATTTTCAATACCAAAATAAAAGAAAAGTAAAACGTAGTAATTATTTTTCATTTAGAAAATGTTATGGCTTGTAGAGGAAGCCGAAACTCAAATAATGGTCACGGCAGCGGAGAAGTCGTTGTTGCCGCATATATAAGACAAAAAAATATCTTTTGTTGTTTAGTAAAAACACTATGTATAAAAATATTCCTTTAGAGTAAAAGTCGAAGGGTTTTATACACCATATAAAAGAATGTTGTGTATAAAACAAAATATTCCTCAATGAAAGGATATTGAGATGATGTCCCTTACCTCGGGTGCGACATGACTCGATAATTCTTTAATCTCCGGAATAATAAAATAGAGTTAATCTATACTTTCTTAAGAACCGTTTTCAAGTTAATTAACCATTTTATATCACTTATTACCATGTTATGAAAATTATGTAGTCATTTAAGTTAATAACAGTTGTTTTGTCGACCTTTAGTACTTGAGTCAACATTAAACTTCTTATAATTACAATTTGTTTATGTGGTAAAATACCCATTATATCCAAAATTATATTAATGATGTATATATCATATATATTATATATATCCAATATATAAATGCATTTATAATATTACATAACATTTAGAGGGAAGAAATGAAATGCACCGTTCATGGAGCCGGTAAGCCATACGTACGCATAAACGCTACATTCATTTCTATTTCATATTTAATGGAATGAAATCATAATTATATAAAGTTATATTATAATTCCAGTATAATATAATATATAATATCATTAAATCCATCCTTTATACGACCCACATATGTCATTAACGATTCAAATCACTTTGAGGGGGCGGTAGTCCGCACTTCCTAAAATGAAATTATCGCATTTATAGATAATGGAAATCATAAAGGTATGACATAATTGAAAAATACAGAAGTATAAGGAAAACATAAACATAATATATATCATATATAAATATAGTTTCATTTTAATGGCCACCATGAGAAGAGTTAAAATAATATCGAACAATCATCGTTTCATGAGCCTGTAATTCGCCACCCACAGAAATAGTATGTTCTTTAACCATTAGAAGAAGGTTTGTGAATGATTAAATAAAATAATTATCATAACAAAATCCTACTATATTGAATATACTAGTGTTGTTACAAATGAAATGAATAAAAAGAGTTTAAGGGGTTGGAGAAGCAAAATAAAACAAAAGAACATAAGAGAATACATTAACTTGAAATCGGAAAACTATTTTTTATTTGAGCCAAAGGCTTCCTTTGGAAGACATCTACCCAAAGTGAGTCTTCTAGGAGTTATAGAGGGAATATGAGAGCGTATTTGGGTAGATGTCGGCCGAGGCAAATGTCTTTGATGGTGTAAATAAGGTGGTATTGGTGGGGGCCTTTTATAAGAGAAGAGGAGAGGCACTCTTGGAATGTCATGAAATGTTACATTATAATGAAATGGGTTTTCTGATTTTAAAGGTCCCACGATGATATATTAAGAGTATATGGTGATAATTTTTCGAAATCCACCCATCCAATAGGCTTTAGACAAGTGTAATTTATAGATTTTACCATATCTTTTCATTTTATTTAAATCGTTCATTCGCATCATCATGGTGTGATAAATAAATTTATTTATTTAATTCCTAAAAATTATATAAAAATTACCATGATGTTGGAAATATTTTTATATTTACAATGAATATTTATAGTCAAAATGATGACTTCTATAAACCCTTCTGAAAATAGTTTTAGTAAAACAATACATGTTAGTGATATTTTTATTTTTACTTTAAATAAAAGGTATTATTGTCATTATCTTACACAAGTGGCTCCATGTGGCCGCAAAAATCGTCCCATGTTTTTTCTTGGTCGGCCATGACACATCCATTAAGAGTAGGACATGTTTCAATAAATTTTTATATTCTTATAATATCATTTTTTCCTTAAATTACCCTAATTACCTCAAATCGCGGTTAATAAAACTCAAAAGTTACTATTCACAAAAATTATCTTCATACCATTGTACCACATTTTACTTACTAATGAAAATCATGTTTGTAATATTTTTGAAATTAAATTCATAGAAGGGGTAAAGTTTCATTTAAACAAAAAATCAATTTTTTTAACTACTACTTAGTGGTTTCACTATTCATCAAAAATTGATGTTTTTCAGAATAGTAACAAAAATTCACCCTAAGCTATAATTGATATTACAAATTAAAAAATGATGTCTATTTTAAAAAATTATAAACATATACGTTTCATTATTTAATTTTATAATTAATTCTCGCTGTCAAAACAAAGAGCGTCTTTTTAATAAAAATTATATCCATCAAAAGATTGACAATTGTTTATATCCAATTTCAAAGTGAAATTAATTCTATTGACCACCATTGGATAAAATTGTAAAATTATATTCTGATTATTCTTTAAAACCATTGAATAGTATAATTTATCACTATAAATTATTTTTATTAAAAAATTTGTTTTAATTAATGTTTATTATTTTACACTATTCAAAAAAATTGGATGTTCTCAGAAAAAAATATAAATGAAACTTATGATAATATTGATATTATGAATCCAAAAATGAAGTCCAATTTGAATACTAAAATTTATAAAATTTCAAAAAGTGGGTATTACTATTCATAAGGGCTACTTTGATTGGACATAGTGTTTTAGAATCTCAAACTTGCGTAAAATGCCAGCTATTGCATTATTGAAAGTGAACCGTACCGTGGAAGCGTGGGGTGTTACATTATCCCCCCCTTCAAGAAATTGCATCCTCGCAATTTGAAATTCTGTTTCAAAAATAAAAGGTTGAAAGTAGAAAATAAATTTGTGGAAAACCCACATCAGAAAAAAGGTTAATAAAAATATAACTTTAAAAGAATGAAAGAAATGTACAAAAGTCACCCGAGATATCCCATAATAGGATTCTATGAAAACATGGATATCAAGGAGAAACAAATCATCACGTTCTGATGGAGTGTTGTTGAAAATAGAATTAGGAGAAAGTTAACTATAAGAAAATTAAAAACCTGTGATTGGTTAAACGGTCCTTGATTCCCCAGTTGGAAAAGATAACAAACAACAGATTTGTTTTAAGTTACCTTTCATGAAGTTGAGGAAATTATTTACAAGATTTACTAAGAACGTAACTAAATATACTTACTTGTCATATAGAATTTCATTCTTCAATAAATTTTTACCATAAACCCATCATTCACTCCAAAAGGTAATAGAACTGAAAAATATTATATTTATCCAAATGGTACAAGGTTACAAATATTAACACATAACATTTAGATTTGGAAAACTATTTTTTAATAACCAGGGAATTCCAGTAGGCTAGTGGTAGGTAATAAAGGCATGTCGCACTATGGTAGTGGGTTCGATTACAATAGCTTTGTCTGACACGATAAGTTATCCCCCAACCTGCAGGTTGTCCTTTTCCTAAATATATAGTATTATTATTTTCCAAAAATAATCCTCAGAAATGTTTTAACCTTAAATGATACTATCCAAAGTTAAAATTAATCCATTCCAACCATTATAGTTATCCAAAATACCTCTGTACAGACTCTCTCTAAAAGGCCTTTAAATTCCAAAATCAATTGTAACATCAGATTCCCCAAACAAGGTAATGTTTCTCTTATTAGCACATACTAAAAATATTATTACCTTCGTCATATTAAAACCATAATGAAAACAACAAGTACAGAAGTACAATCCTTATATATATCAAATTATTCTTAAAACCATAATATAGTTCTTGAGTCAAAAAACAAAAATAAAATAATTATTCAACATCATATATAGTAAAAGTGTAAGCTTGTCCTTGCTCCCTTGTCCTTTTCTGAGGTAAGTTTCCTTGGTGTTTAGGGCATTAATTTTCATAATTCCCCATTTCTCTACAATTGTATCATTCGAAATTGATAGCCTCTTTCTTTCCCTTACAATCATGAGCCCGACGGCCTTTTTCTCCACATTTGTAACAAACTCCCATTCCCTTTAGGAAGGTACCGAGGTGATTCTTCCCACAATTATCCCATAATGGAAAATACTTCTTTCCCTTTTTCCTTTTATCTTCCTCTTGTTCCACCATTCTCTTATTCTCTTTCTTTGCTTTGTTTTCATAAGACTTAGATAATTCCTTTTCTGTCTTGATAGAAAATGAGATAATATCTTTGTACGATGAGAAGGATTGTGATACTAAAACTCGATGGAGAAATTGGGTAGACCCATCAAAGAAACAATCAATCATAATTCTTGGGTTATGTATATAATTTGCAGCATGTCTCACTAACCTTGTAATGTTGGCCTCATACTTTTCAACATTCTCATCCTCATTTTGTCTAAGACTCAAAAATTGCCTTTCCATATCTGCTCGATGGTCACGAGGATAGTATTTTTTCTATTAAAATCACTTTGAACTCCCTCAATTCCATATTTTATACTTCATCATCTTCCTTTGTGTTTTGAATCAATAACCACCATTGATCATCATCTCTAGTGAGGCGGTAAACTGCCATGATAACCCTTTACCATTCACTACTTTTAAAATCCAGAAATATTTTCTCTAGGGAATTTATCCATTTCTCAGATACTAATGGATTTGTACTCCCATTGAATTTTGGTCGTTGTTGCCTCATGAAGCGGTCTAACATTGATCCTCCACATTGCGGATCAGGGTGCTCTATACGCGTAAGGTTATTATTCGTAACCTGAGTGAGTTTTTCCAGTATGGTGATAGCTGATCGGCACCAGTTGTATCACCAGCTCCCCCATAATTATCTTGAGCAGGAGGGCAATGCTTACAAGGAGTGCGTGCATTGATATAGTTTCTATTCCTTCCACTATGATCCATTTCTAAAAAATGGCATAAAGTAGATCTGTTTATGAATCAATATACATAATTCCATACTTTTAAAACACTTACATAAACTGAACAGTTTATGGATATAATCCATAATCATAAAAATGTTTACTTTGAGGAAGTATATACTCATAAACCCTTCATAATGGTCTGTAAAGAAAATGAGAATTATCCTAACAATAACCTCCAGGAGTGTAGTAACCAAGAGTGCAACAAGGCTCATCATCGTGGACCAGTTCCTGTTTGGGTCTAGCACAAAGCGTTGTTTTATGGTGTTACTCCTAGGTATATCTATGCCAGAGCTGCCTCTACCTTCTCGTATAGAGACAAAGATGTATTGCATGGAAAAATTAAAAAATAACTATAATACCAAAATTCTATGAATTTCTTCTATACTAATCCTGAAAGTATATCTTAGGGCAATGTTCTCTAATCAGATTTTATCAAAATCTAGCTTCCAAGGTTAGTACTAAACTGCCTCTGATACCAACTGTAATGCCCCGACCCCAGTTACCCTGAGTCGATGCATTATTACGTAACATTGGCATTATCACAAAAGATCAAGTCTCGAAAGACCGATTAGTGTAGTAGCATTGGAAATATTAGATACATTCAAATGTTCTAAATTATATCATAAATTGAAAAACTACAATAACATAGTCTCCGTAGTCCACAATCATATCCCCTTCAGACTATCCCAGCAGGTCAGCCATAAAATATTTCTTCACATCCTGGGAAAAATAAAACATATAAAGTGGTGAGCTCAGATGCTCAGTAAGGATAACAATATAACAAAAACATTCATAAATAAACATAAACATTTAAGTCAATGTATATCTAAAACAAAAGACTTTTAAACTTGGATTTAAACATAATATGGAAAAAGTAAAATGAAATAATTCCATTTACTTATTCACATGGATATTCTACTAGTCGATTAATCACATGTAATATCAATAACCACTTTCATAATGATGTAATTCATAATGCCGGACTATCATAGCCATGTAGCCAAGGCCTCATGCCAAGACTACAAATAAGGTTTTGTCAAGGCCTCATGCCAAAACACTAGTTTCTCTCATGAGACCTACCGATTCATCGAGGAACTATAACAGGCTCCACCTGTCACTCTTTAAGTCCAATGCATTCCTTATATGAACTGTTTAAACATATCATAAACCATTACATAATCATATCACATAAAACATGCATAAAGGAAACATAAAATTTCCACATTTAATTCACAAGATATCAATAAAACACATTGATATAATAAAAATATTATCAAAACCATTTTCAATACCAAAATAAAATAAAAGTAAAACATGGTATTTATTTTTAATTTAAAAAATTTTATTGCTTGTAGGGGAAGAAAAAACTCCAATAATGGTCATGGTGGCGGAAAAGTTATTGTCACCACATATGTAAGACAAAACATTCCTTTTATCTTTTAGTAATAATGCTTCTTATAAAAATATTCCTTTTGATTAAAAGTCAAAGGGGTTTATACACCAGATATAAGTAAGTTGTGTATAAAACAAAATATGCCTCAATGAAAGGAGATTGACATGAAGTCCCTTACTTCGTGTTCGACTTGAATCGATCGTTCATTAATATCCTGAATAATAAACAAGACATAATATCAACCTTCTTAATAACCTCTTTCAAGTTAATTATCCCTTTTATATCACTTATTACCATGTTAATAAAATTATGTAGTCATTTATGTTAATAACGGTCGTTTTTTCGACCTTCGGTACTTGAGTCAAAAATAAAATTCTTATGACTACAAGTTATTTATGTGGTAAAATATCCATTATATCCAGAATAATATTAATGATTTATATATCATATATATCATATATACCTATTATATAAATGGATTTATAATATTACAAAACATTTTGAGGTAAGAAATGAAATGCACCGTTAATGGAGACGGTAAGCTGTATGTACACATAAACGCTACTTTCATTTCTATTTCATATTTAATTGAATGAAATAATAATGATATAAAGGTATATTATAATTACATTATAATATAATATATAATATCATTAACTCCATCCTTTATACAACCCACATATGGAATTAACGATTCAAATCACTTTGAGGGGGCGGTAGTCCGCACTTCCTAAAATGAAATTATCGTGTTTTCCCATAATGGAAATCATAATGGTATGCCATAAATGAAAAATACAGAAGAATAAGGAAAACATAAACATAATATATATCATATATAAATATAGTGTCATCTTAATTTCCACCATGGGAGGAGTTAAAAAAGATTTAACCATCATTGTTTCATGAGGTAGTAATTCTCCACCCACAAAAATAGTATGTTCTATAACCATTAGAAGATGGTGTGTGTAAGTGTAAATCAAATACTTATTGTAAAACATCCTAGTATATTGAAGATACTGGTTTTTTAACAAAATAATGGAATAAAAAAATTTTATGGGGTTGAAGAAGCAAAATAAAACAAAAGAACATAAGAGAAGACATTACCTTAAAATCGGGTAACTCCTTTTGATTTGAGCCAAATGCATCCTTGGGAAGACTTATGACCAAATTGAGGCTTCTAAGAGTAATATAGTGTAGTTTATAGAGTATTTTGGCAGAGTTTGTCCCATCTAAATGGCTTTTATGGTTTGAATACGGTGGTAGTGGTGGGGGCTTTTTATAAGAGGAGAGGAGAGGTACTCATGGAAAGTCATGAAATGTTACATTATTATGAAATGCTTTTATGATTTTAAAGGTCCCAAAATGATATATTTCTAGGATAAGGTGATAAGGGTTCAAAATCCACCCATCCAACAGGCTTTAGACAAATGTAATTTAAAGAGTTTACCTTATCTTTTCATTTTATTTAAATAGTTCATTAATGAGGCAATTGCTGCATCATCAAGGTGAGATAAATAAATTTATTTATTTAATTCCTAAAACTTATATAAAAACTACCATGATGTAGGAAATATTTTTATATTTCCATTGAATATTTATAGTAAAAAATATGACTTGTATAACCCCTTCTAAATTTTTTTTGTAAAACAATACATCTTTGTGATACATATATTTTTTTATTTAAATAAAAGGTATTAATGTCATTATCTTACACAAGTGGCTCCATCGGGTCCCAAAAATCGTCCCATGGTTTTTATTGGTCGGCCATGACTCATCGAATAAGAGTAGGACATGTTTCAATAAATTTTAATATTCATATAATATCATTTTTACATTAAATTACCCTAATTATCTCTAATCGCAGTTAAAAAAACTCAAAAGTTAGTATTCACCAAAAATTATTTTCATCCCGTTGTACAACATTTTACTTACTAATGAAAACCATGTATGTTGTATTTTTGAAATTAAATTCATAGAAGTGGTAATGTTTCATTTAAACAAAAAATCAGTTTTTAACTACTACTTAGTGGTTTCACTATTCATCAAAAATTGATGTTTTTCATAACAATACCAAAAATTCAACCTATGCTATAATTGATATTCCGAATTCAATAATGATGCCTATTTAAAAAATTCCAAATATATATGTTTAATTAATTAATTTTATAATTAATTCTCACTGTCAAAACAAATAGCGTGTATTTAAGAAACAATATCAATCAAAAGATTGACAATTGATTATGTCAAATTTCAAAGTGAAATTAATTCAAATGACCACCATTGGATAAAAATGTAAAATTATATTCTGATTATAATTTAAAACCACTCAATAGTATAATTTATCACTATAAATTATTTTTATTAAAAAAGTTGTTTTTAATTAAAGTTTAATATTTTTCACTATACTAAAAAATTAGAATTTCTCAGAAAAAAAAATTAAACATTGGATAATTTCAATATTTTGAATCCAAAAATGATATCCAATTTGTATAATAAAATTTATAAAATTTCAAAAAGTTGGTATTACTATTCATAACAGCTACTTTGATTGGTCGTAGTGTGTTAGAATCTCGAACTTGCGTACAATGCAAGCTATTACATTTTTGAAAGAGAAGTGTACCGTGGAATCTTGGAGTGATACACCATGTGAGTCATTAACAGTGTGAGAAAAAAGAGGCATCCGAGACCTGATGACCATGCCATGAATAGAGCATCCATTGAATGTGGACTGGGGCATACACGTGGTTATCATCACAAAATGGAAATATGGGATTATGCGTGGTTAGTAGCACAAAAAGATACATGGGATTACACATGGCTAATACCCCAAAGAGATGGCGATTAGGACATACTCTAGGATGGAGGTCTGAATGTAGAAAAAGACCAATGGAAGAGGGATTTGGAAATGAAGAATAAATTAGGAGCAAGGATGATGCCTTCTGCAAGAATGGCATGGGGCTCACACTAGGGTGGTTGTACTTTCCCCATAGATAGATGTCAGTACAATAGGTAGAATATCCTTCCATATAAGAAATATTTCACTCTCATGGGGACTAGTTGGCATAGAGAATGTTCGAGGTGGGCGAACACCTCATCCGATGCAAGATGCATGGATTCCCTTAAACATCATGTGCAGAGGATGATGGCACTTGGCAGTTTAATTTACTGCAGCTCAGACGAGGTGAGTTCACTCGGCACCCCTTGTAATTACATGACTGATATATGCGCACCCTTGGGAAAGGGAAGTTTTCTTCATTTCCGGGGTGTTGCGGTGTCTTTGAGTGATCCACTGAGGGTCCATGTTCGAATGGTTATATATAGAATAAATAGATGTTAGCATGCTTATGTGAAGAAGCATGAAGCGAGGGAACGCAATGGGAAGCACCACCCAAAGGACTTTTAAATCAATTCGTTCAAACATGGATGGTTTTATGGGAAGAGGGTGTGCAACACAGTTGTGATGCACATAAGAGAGTCTTTGGCATTGTGCCTTAAGGTAAGAATGGCACGTGGAGTGCATAAGGTGGGTTACGCGCATGCTGAGAGGCTATGCGCAAGATGGAATGTGAGTGTGCAAGATGGAAGGGTTGAGCACAAATGAAGTCTAATGCTGGGGTAACTTGTAGACAAGAGGGATATTTTTTACAAAAATTAATTGGGATAAGAGAAAATGGATGGGGATCACGCCTAATATGGACCACCTGAAGGGGAACAGTTTTGGGAACTGTCACATAAGATACAATACCTTGAAACCATATAGTTTTTCATGTGGTCACGTATGATATTTTTATCGCACTGCTGGCCATCGCTTCATCTTCGGTCACTATCCCCATAGGGAGGGGTATGTTTCATTTTAAAGATAAAGTCCTCGGATGTGGCACATAAGGGGAGATCTATGTAAACAAACATTTGACATCGCATTGGTCACACTAGGGTTTGTGTGCCATAGGAATGTTGGCGCGCCACTCTGACTTTGGCGAACATGCCCCTTTGGCGGTTCCTGGGGGGGTCACCATGAAATCCTTCCACTGGAACCGCATTAGGTGTTCATGGGTTTTCATGCCAATGGTACCTTCGTTATTGGGCCTTAATTGATTCTTGAGCATGCAGGCACACAAGGGACCTTTGACATCACACTGGGTGTGAAAGGGTAATCACACCTCTAGGATCCATCGCGTTTGGCCCTTAACTGGTTCTCAAGCACGACGGTGTGAAAGGGCCCCATTGACATTTCATTGGGAGTGCAATATTTATCACATAGAGTGTAGTGTTTCATGCTCCCACGCGCTCTTGCATGCCCTCACCTTTGGCGGTTTTAGATTCCTTGATGTAGAAACCTTCCTTTGATGCTGCATTGGGCGTGTAAGATTTTCCATACTGGAGGGAGGCTTTCATGTGTCCTCTGAATCTTGCGCACACATGCCTTCCTGGTGGTGGAATATTCTCCTCCTCTTCGAAATACATTCTTTGTTCTTTATCCTACCGATTTTGGACCTATCAAAAATTTCGGCTTCCACATTGATTATATAGTGCATTTGATAATATGTATGAATTTTTCAAATTCTCTGGAATCAGGCTTGTACTTTTTGAAAAATTATAACATATCATTTTAAATCATAAAAATATACGTAAATTAAAGAATTATTATGGTAGGTAATCTTATATAGATCATTACCCCACACTTTATTTGGTCTACATAAGAATAAATAATAATTTTTTTGTTTTGTTGATAATAAAAGTAATCTGAAATGAAAATAGAGGGTCATGTAGAAAAATCCATACCTGAAGTCTGAATGAGTTCTTCACATGATCATAATGACCAGAATAATCAAATTTCAGTAAATAGAATAATTGTTCTAGAACCTCACCTACTTTTACTTGATTGTGTATAACCCATTATGTTCATTCACACACTTTTTATTGGATAATAGATTCAATTTAATTTATTGGGATTGTTTTTCCATTATTTTCATGGTCAGTTTACTTATATATATATATATGGATAAAAATGTAGAATGAGAATGGATTCTCTAAATAAAATTTTAATGTTATTGGTGTTAAACTAGAATATTACATGGTATTAATTTTTTTGGTGTTTTGGAGGGATGATGAATCATTATATAAACAGTAATGACAGTTGTGTGGGTTAATTGGATGTTCTTGATCACAACGAATTCATTTTGATTTATTAATTAACATCATTTGTATGAAAGGATTCTAGAACCATAAATAAGTTATAATACAAATATTATAGTCTGTTTCAACCATATAAATTTTTGGATTACCATAATTAAATATGGTAGTAGATATTTAAAACTCATAATTAATGAATATGATAAATTTTAACATCACAGAATGTGTTTTCATTTCTAGTATAAAATAAGAGGAATGGGGAGATGATGAATAATTATTCCTTTATCAAAACTAAAATCTAGTGCATGTATGTTTCTGGAGTCATCCTAACATTTTTATGAAATGAGGATAGGAATTAAAAAGAAAAGAGGGGAACTTGAAATAAATGAAATGGAAAGTTGAATTGAACTCTTGAAGATATCATCCATGGGAGCCTCTGTAGGGGAGAGGCGTTGGTATTTTTTTAGACCAAGGAAATTTGGGCATGGGGAAGGAGATATGGAAGATATTTGGGAAGAATTTAGAAATATAACAAGGCTGGATAAGAATGACGAGAAGAGGGAGTGAGGGTGGTTTTATAGTGGAAGAGATGAGTGATTTTTGAATATCTTATTCAATATGTTATTATTTCCCCCAAGACAACCAATAGTGTAGAATAATTTGACCAATAATAGAAATATGTGAATGTCAGTTTGAAATAAATTATTCTTATATAATCTATGATGGTAGTAATTTTGAATTTAATAGATAATATATATATATATATGATAAATTACTTCATTTTACTATTCATCAAAAATTTGAGTATTTCAGCAAAATTCAAAAATACTCTGTATCATTTTTTGATATGTATAATTCAAAAATGATATCCATTTTTTGAAAGTAATTAATAAATATTATGAATTTAATTTTTAAATAAAATAATTATTTATTCAAAAAATAAAAATTTGAAATCTATATTTCGAATTTTATCACTATGAAAAATTAATCAAGTTACCATTATCTTATATTGTAATGAATATAAAATAATAATTTTATTTACTATTAATAATGTTCATATTAATATTCATGTTACTATTCATAATTGTATGTTACTATTCTCCAAAAGTTTAGTTGATATTATTAGACTCTGTATATCTTACTTAGAGAAACTGTAGATTTCACTTTTTTGAAATTAAAATAACAATAGTGTTAAATTTATGTTTACTAATTAGGTTATATTAATGTTGTGTTTTGTAGAGATTCAGTGTTTCTTGGATTAAATATTATATTTATTTTCAAAATAAAGTGGTGTTACGTTCTTCCATACTTAGAAAAATTTCTAGTTCGAAATTCATAGAATGTTATCTCATAAAAAGTGTTGGGTAGGTCTTCAAAAAAAACACCTAAGACACCCATGTTGCCTCTTAAATTTTATGATTTTTCCAAGGTATTTTTAACAATTGATATCAATTATACCTCAACACCAATTCTTTAGTGTCTGGAATCTGGATAGGCTCATTATAGAATGATAAGTCGGTATCCAATTCAATTCCTTCAGTAGTGAGGTCATGAATTTGGTCTATCATGTACTTCCTCAACAATGAGACTGGAACACACTGTTTACTTTAGATAGGCTAGGGGAAATAGATAATCGATATGAAAATGCTCCCATTACCTCTATGATTTTCAATGATCCAATGTATATTGGGATTAGTTTCCATTTAATCTGAACTCATATAATGCCCTTCCTTGGAGACACTTTTCAGAAATCGTGATCTCCCACATGAAATTTCAAATCACTCCTTTGATTATAGTCAATGCTATTTTTACTTCTTTGAGCTCCATTATTATGGGGTTGAATAGTCTTTAACACTTCTGTTGATTCCTCTGAAATATTTGGTTCCAAAAGCTTCCTTTAACCAACATAATATCAATAAGCTAGTGTGTGACATCTATTTCTATACAATTCTTCATATGGAGAAATTTTAATACATGAATGGAAACTAATATTATAGGAAAACTCCCCTAAAGATTAATATTGATCCACCATACAATGAATTTCATGTGAACACAAACTCAATATGCCTTCTACAGATTGGATCCTCTCTTATGATTTCTCATCAATTTGTGGGGGGGAATCAGTACTCAAACGAAGCTAAGTATCCAATGAATTCTAAATAATTTTCATTAATTTTTATGTAAAATGTTGATCAATATCAGGAACAATTGAGGGAGGTGCTCCATGAAGTCACACAATAGAAATCATATAGTGTTTATCAAGGCTCTCCAAGGGAAAACCCTCTCTTATACTATGGAAATGTGAATATTTCCTATATTGATAAATAATTACCCATATTGCATCATTATTTCTTGGTGTTTCGGATAATCCAGTGACCAAATCCCTGGGGTTGGCATCCCTTTCCTTTGTAAAAATAGAGAGAGGTTTCTTGACCCCTCTAGTATTTGGTCATTCAACATTCACTAATTAACAAACTAATCATGTTGATAAATAAACTGCAATTTATTGTTTCATGTTGATTGACCAAATTTATTCCTTCAAATCTATATACATCATTTTCCTACTGTGATGTATAGAAAAATTTGAACCAGGGTCACTATCTAATTTTTTTTTATCAGGTATAGATGGAACAGAAATCCCCTTTGCTAATTTCATAATTTTATCTTTACACACGAACTCAACCCACATCCAACAATTCAGAACATTAATTTTCATTTAAATATTCTCATCATCTCACTGAGAAGTTTTAATCCTTTAAAATATATATGGTTGGGAAACCCAATGAAAATGTAGTGGTTTTTCATCTTCATTGATTATTCCCATATCCATCATTACAATATCAATAAACTCATGATCATTTTAAATACTCATTTTGTTTAGGACTCCATGATCATTCCTCTTGAATGCATTATATTCCTCATTTTCTTATCTTGGGTGGTAGTGTAGGGAACAATCATAATCCTTGAGTAGGTCAAGCTGTTTCCTTTGACTCTTGTTTAGTTTTTTTTGTGGGAAGATATATTTCAGTCTCTTACGATCCATATATATCTCACCTTTTCTCTATAGAGATAATGCACCCATATGTTTAGAGAAAAAATTATAGATACCAACTCACAATCATGATTAGGATAGTTTATTTCATTATTTTTTAGTTTATTTGATTCATAAGAAAAAAACTCTACCATTCTTCATCCGGACACAACAGAGTCCATTCCCTGATGAATCACTATAGATTACAATCTCATCATTCCATGATGGTAGAGTCAAGATTGGTGTATTCAGAAATCTCTTCATCAATTCCTCAAAACAATTATCACATTATTTTTTCTAGAAAAACATCACACCATTAGGTTTATTCTTTTTTCATTGGGTTGGATAAATGGGAAATATTCTAAACGAAACACTTATAATAACCCTCTATACCAATAAAATTATTTATCACATTTTTTTTGGTTGGAGTAGGCCATTATAGCACAACCATTGACTCTAAAGGATAAAAAAATATTACATTTTTAGAGAAAATGTGTCTATGAAAGAAAACTAATTGAATCAAATATTAACACTTTCTAAACATTAAGTATAATTATTATCATATACAAATATTCAGAATAGTATGCAAGTGATTTTCATAATGTTCTTAGGTTTTGGAGTATACCAAGATATCATCAATAAATACCACCCCAATGTCATCATGATGTTATTTGAAAATTCTATTTATTAGATGAATGAAAACAAATTATGAATATTTCATTCCAAAAGGAATCTCTCTAAACTCGTAACACACATATGAAGTTTGAAATGTTGTCTTTAGAGTTTCTTCCATACTTACTCAATATTGATGATATCTAGATCGATGATCAATCTTCAAATTTTATTTTCCTCCTATAAATTTATCAAATAAAACATCAAAACGAGGTAGGGGATAATAATTCTTTATTTTTATAGCGTTGATCTTCAATAAGTCAATGAACAACCTCGTAGATCCGTCTTTCTTCTTAATTTAAAGAACAAGGGATCCTAATAAAGAAGCATTGAGGTGAATAAATACTTTATCACTGAATTCATCTAGTTGTTCAATCAGTTCTACTAATTCCACAGTGGTCATTATATAAGGAATCTTTGATAATGACCGTTAACTATGTATTAAATAAATTTAAAACTCATTTTACCACTCCGGAGTATGTCCAGGTAAATCCCCTAGAAACATATAATAATATTCTTTCACAATATATAAATCCTCTAATAGAACATTTCATTCCTCACCAATAGTTAATACATTTCATTCCTTGCCAATAGTTTATATCACTAGATCCACTGGGGGATGATCTAGATAATAATCTATGGGTGAGGTTTATACTCTAATGATATGGGATTCTACCCCATTCTAAAAAATCACAACATCCGAATTCTTGTGATAGATAATCATATACTAATGTAAATAAAAACTCAAAACATGAATTATATAAAATTCAATTGTGGTTATGAAGATAATTTTATCATCATAATCATGTTAATGTGTCATGAGGGGGATTTATAGACACATCTATGTTGCAATGATACAACCCCTAAGAGTTTTTACTGAAAACTAATTTATTAATTCTAATTGTACATAACTAATTTTTGTTGCAAACTTTTAAGATATTAACAAATGAGATTATTCAGATTCAATTAAATTACTTGTAATGTTCGAGGAAACAATTAATGCACCTACCACCACATCTTTAGAAACATCAAATTCCATAGTTCTTACCGCATAAGCATAGACTTGATCCCTTGGATATATTTGAAGATTTATCCCGTATACATTAGAAAATAATGTGAATAATGTACCATATATGTATAACTATATAATTGACCATTGGTTTTATCATTACTCCCTTTGCAATTAAGATATTGGTTTCATTTTTCTCAGCACTTGTAAAAGACACCCATTACCTTCCAGAATGTGCCAGGGTGTTTCTTTCCACAATTATTGCAAGGTGGAAGGTCAACCCTTCCATTTTTTCCCGTTTCCATATTTCATTTCCCATATTTTTTAGCGACCCACTTTTTATATTTCATTGAATTAAAGACATCAGACTTAGGGAACTCCTTATCAATCTCGATAACACAAGATTCTATGTCTTTAGATGATGAGAACATTTTGAAGACCAATTCCCGTCAGAGGAATGGATTTAGGCCATCAAATAATAGATCAATTTTTCTCATTAGAATACATATATAGTAAAAAATATTCTATTCTATTCTTGTGAAGTTATATAAATACATTTCAAAATTCTTTTATTCTTTTCTCCTCAAATTTAGAAAATTCCCTTCTATATCAGCTTGGTGTTCATGAGGAATTCATTTCTCAAAAAAATGATTATTAAATTCACTCCATTGAATGATTTTTTATTTCTCCACCATTTTGTTTTTAATTAGGTGCCATAATTGATCAGAATCTTTTGAATGATTATAAACTCCAATGACAACCTTCTCCATTTGTTACATCCCAAAGTGAGAAATATATTCTCTTCAGAACATATCCACCCATCTGTTTCAAATGGGTTTGTAGTCCCATTTAATGATGGAGGCTAGTTTATCATAATATGATCTAACACAGCTACTCCAAAAGGTGGATCATGATGCTCCATACGAGTAAGGTTATTTTTAATTTCTGGAGTGAGTTTCCTAGTATATTTTTATGTTTCTCAACACCGGTCATAGAACCATATCGAACATCAATATCTTATATCGAATGGAAATAGAAGAATAGAATATACGTTTTTATTAGGATTCTATTCCTTCTACTATGTTAGATTTCTAAATAATGGAATACACTATAATAGGCTATGAATCCTGATATACTATCTGAACATTGAAAACTACTTAGAGAAAATTGAAATATGATGCGTGGATAATCCCATATTCATAATCGTTGATTCATTACGGAACAATTTTCTTTTTAATCCTTCATTATGGTTTGTAAATAAAATAATAATTATCATTAAATCATCTACCAGGAGTTTCTAACCGAGTAAACAGTAAGGCCCATTTTTCGGTACAAGGATACCTCAGTACATGCAAGAAACTCCTTGTCGTAGTATTCACTCCCAGATACAACTATTCTAGATCCACATACACTTGTTGTATCCAGACAGAGATATACTTTCTATAATGATAGACATAACATATTCTATACCAAAATTATAGGTTATTATTATATACATATCCTCAATTAATATCTTATGGTTTTTTTCCTAATCATGATTTTCTAAATCTAGTTTATATGTTTCATACTAAACATTCTCAGATACCATCTGCGATGACCGGACCCATGTTGCTCAGATATAGAGCATTATTTTATTTTATTGGCATATAAACAATGAATATTCATCCTTACGGATCGAGATGTACAGAATAATTGGAAACAAGATATGTACATGAGCTCAAAATTAAATCTTGAAATGAAATAAAACAAATAAATTCCATTTTAAACAAATATATATCCTAGGTTATCCCAGCGTTTCATTAATAAAACAATTATTCAAATCTCAGAAAAAATAAATCATACAAAATGGGTGAGATAAAATGCATAGTAAGGGAATAAAATTAAGTGTAATAAGTCAAAAACCTAAACATTTGGAACAATGTATAAGTAAATAAAATATGTGTTTCAAAAAATAAACCTGAATATAATATGGAATGAATAAGAGCTGAATAAATAATGTCATAATAACAAGAAATAATGGGTATTATACTAGTTGAATAACAACATGAATAATCAATACTATTTTCACAATGAGAGGATTCATAATTTATTAAATCATAACCATACATTCTATACCACATGCCGAGACCATAAATTACCAATTTTCTATGCTCTCATGCCAATACGTAGTTTGGGTCATGAGACCTACCATTAGACTGAGGGGCCATATCTGGTGCCACCCATAAGATACTAGGTAAAATCCATTCCCCATATGAATTAGTAAAAACAGAAAAAATACCCATTCATATGGAATCTAATAAATGAAATGTTAAAAACATTCCATGACCATTAAGCAAAAATAGTAACCATTCAAAGTAAAATGGTGAAGGATTTTTAGAGTGCACATCCACATTCAAAATAATAAAAAACCATTCAATCAACTATGGTAAAATATATCATAAAATATTAATCCCAACAATACATATGAATTAATAAGAGTGTTCATATATATGAAAATACACTTCTAAAATCATCATGTTATTCTTGAGATGAATACTCTTGAACATTGAAATGAAGAGTTATTTTGGAAATATAATTGTATACATCTAGATGTGAATTAAGATAGTATTTTAAAAAATAAACTTATTGATTTTATATAGATAATTATTTCAAAAAAATTATTATAGACTGAATTTTAAAATATGTCAGAATTTGTTTGAAATTATCTTGACTAAGGGTTGTATTTTGGGTATATTTTTTGAATGATCCTTTTAAATGATAAAACACTATTTAAATAAATTTAGGATTCTAGATAGTATTAATTTATAGAACATTATCTTATAATTTAATATTTGTAAATATGAATAAATATAATTTTTTTGAGTTATTTAGAGAATAAATGTAACCTGAAAGAAAATGGGGGTTTATGTACAAAACCCTTGACTTATGTCTTAAGGTGTTACACAGTTGATCTTAATGACCTGAATAATCAAATTAACCATCATAAATAAATCTTTTTAAAGACTCTCATACTTGAAATAAATTTATTATAACCTTATTTGGTTCATTCATGGCTTTTTTATGTGTTAATAGATTCAATTTAATTGTTTTAGAGTGTTTTCTTCTTTGGTTTTCATGATCTGCTTACACATATTCATCTTTGGATAAACATATAGAATGAGAATCGATGTCTTGAATATAATTTTTATGTTATTATTGAAAAACAATAATATTACATAACCATAAAATTGATTTGGTTATTATGATTGAAGATGAATGTTTATATAAAAACGTAATGACCAATGTTTTTGTTTAATTGGCAGTTATTAATAAAAATGAACTCCTTTTGATTTATAAATTAACATCATTTATGAATAAATAATAAAAGAAAATTAAATAAGTTATAATAAATATATAATATCATGTTTCATCAATCAATATGTTTTAAGGATCAGTATTAAAAATGGTAATAGAAATTTAAAACTTTTCGGCCATGAATGTGATAAATTAACAACATCTAAGATGTGGTTTTCATTTTTAGTACAAATTATTAAGAATGAATAGATTATGAGGAATATTAATTTTATTATAAACAAATATAGATAATGTAAGGTGCTAGATTCATCACAACATTTGGATTAATGGAGGCGAGGAATGAAAAAGGAATGAATAGATCTTCAAATTGAATAAATGAAAGGGGAATTTTCCTCTTGCAGTTATCGTCCTAGATTGAATCTTTATGGGATAGGTTTTTGGTATTTTAATTAGACCAAGGGATTCTAGACATGCTGTGAGAGCTTTAGAAAATATTTTTTAGGAATTTAGGCATGTAAAAAGGCATTATATGAGTTAATAGAAGTCGTATTGAAGGGCAGATTTTATAGTGGAGGGGATGATAGATTGTTGAATATCTTAGTAATAATTTTAATATTTAATTATTGACTACCAATATAATTTTTTAATTTGATAAATTATAGTAATAATTACATGTCAGTATGGACAATGTGTTCTTACATCATCCATGATGCTATGAATGTTGATTTTAACTTATAATGTTTATATACAGTAGATTAATGTATTTATATATTGATAAAAAATATAGTATTTCAGAAAATTCCCCAAAAAACCTCCCTAACCATTTTTCGATGTGTAGAATTAAAAAAAATGATTTTCATTTTTTGAAACTAGTTTTCTAAAATTTATTAATTAACATTATAAGTAATATCATAATTTATTTTAAAAATAAATATTTTAAAACAATAATTCATTTTATATAACCTTGAACCATTAATATAGAAGTTGATACCATAGAAATTTAAGACAATTAAAATAATACTACGAATTACTATTCATAAATATGAAATTAATATTCATATTATTATTCATATGTGTATGTTACTATTCACCCAAAATTTAAGCTGATCTACTCATACTCTAAATATCTTGTGGATTGCAACTATGTATGTTAGTTTTTCAAAATTCTAATCAGTGAGGTGGTAAATTTTTTTTACTTGAATGGTTATAAAATGTGATTTTTGGTAGAGACTTAGTATTTCATGAATTAAATATTAAATTTACTTTCAAAATCACGGGGTGTTACAAATATCCATTGTTGTTTGCCTATAAATAGGTAATAATTTACTTAAGGAATGTTGTGAAATGTCTTGTCAACATATTTGATAATTTCATTATACTTAATTAGAGATCGGGGAGTGTATATAAAAACTTTTTTCATCATCAAGTCTCATTTGATAATCAACAATGGGTATTACAATTTTTCAAACAAATTTATGTAAAATGATTTGATACAAGGACTTCACGATATGTCCCAGTTTTCTAATATTATGAATTCCATCAGTATGAGAATAATAATTTATATCCATGTATTTTATTTACTACTATGTATATAATATTTCACTAGATAAATTTGATTAGAAAATTTTTATGAACAAATTATGTTTTTTACAAAACTAGGTATTCAATTCCTTTTTTTGGGAGATTCAACTATATTCTACTTCTCAATAGACATCTGAGAACACCCTTATTTTTAACATTCCTTAAGAAACCTATTATATAATTAATTTTATATTTCATCAATTTGGGAAATGTGGAAATAATATTTTTTTAGAATTTCTTATGCTATACATTTTATTATCATGTTTAATGTAATAAATTTATGTGTATACAGTCACCCAAAAAATCTAAAATGTTGAATACTTTAGGGACACTTGTATTATATACTATTAAAATAATAAAACTATAATATCTTTGTTAATGATATATTTTTTGATATGATATCATATATCATGAACGTGGTATTTTAATACACTATTTTATATTTATCAATAAGCTCTATTTCGATTGAATTCATGGAATTCATTAATAACTAATGAGATAAACACCTTGATCTCCATTAATTAACCTTATTAACATCCATCCAAATAATTTGAATGTCTCTCCACTCATCATGATCGTCCTTATACATATGGAATATTATGATATTTCTCCATTTATGAGAGAATCACCATGTTTCCCATTTCATTGGAAAATACATCACCTTACCTAATTGATATTTTTTCATTTAGGCCTTCAAATAAAATCCTGATTATTCCTTAAAAACATCTGATATTAATTTAAAAAGCTAAGAATTAAGACTTCTAAAATTTATTTGGCTCAACATAATTGTGGTGTGACTGCTAAATTAATTGTGTAATTAACATATTATCATCAAAACCCCCAATCCACACCATGATAAATTATCTCTACCACACAATATGATCCAATATATTGTGGTGAAATGTTAATGACCTCCATAAAAGAAAATCCTTATATTTTTGAATGACATTATAGAAGAGGAAAAGTGTTATACTTAGACCAACTGACCAAAACACATTCCAAATTCAATTGAATAATAATATTATCCTATGAGGTCCACCAAAAATTACTATTTCTACTTCCGGGAACAACATCACTGACTAATATTTGATTATAATTTTTAAATATTTTAATAATTAATCTGGGGGTTTTAATTAATCACATACAATATAAATTATTAATGGACACTAGATTCCACAAAATTATAAATCATTTACGTTAAAATAAAATTGTCCATAAAAATTCATGGTACCACCCAACAAGCACAAAGATTTCAAGATAATTACCAGCACAAGAATACGATATTATTTTATAGATAAAATTTGGATTCACTTAACTCTTCACATAATAAAACTACAACAAAATAATCATAAAAACTCATCATTTATTTTTGGATAACATCATTTACATCTAAAATTTATCAATAATTGTGTGGTCACTAACAATATGAAATAACCATTCCATTATCCATAGAAACCTTAATATGACATGAGATATTATGTTCTGTTACATAAGATGTTGGGTTGCAGTCTCTATCCTATATATAGATCTACTAAATATAAATATTTATTTTCACCTAAGGACTAGACAATTATTTTTAGATCATCTCCATAAATTCATAATCAATGTTTGATTTTTTTTATAAGAGTTGTTAACCAGCGCATCCCAAAAATACTACATTGTTTTTCTAATAAATGCTCACCCTATTTGGGTTTTATGAAAACCCATTAAAATCATTTAAAACTAATCACCATCACTAAACATCATAGCTGATATCAATATAGTATAAAACCTAATTCATTTTTTAGTGTTTACCATATTCACTAAAACCCAACACCAAATTTATATATCATAATATTGAAATAATAAATAATAGTTATATAAATATTTCTCAAGAAATCACATCCTTTATCATTTTTAAAATAAATAATTCAGAAATAATATTCTACCAAGGATTAGGAATTCACATACACCATACCAGTCAAAATAATTATCATGAGATAGATTCCAATTTTTCATTAAGAAATTATTCCCCAAAAAATTCAATAATTTCAAATAATGAAAAACCTCTTCAAATTATAAACAAATTCTCCCACATTATCAATGAAACCAAAGAGAACATATTTAAAAGTAAAAAGTAGAAATATATAAATCCCAAAAACTCATGAATATGTTAAAAAATACAATGATAAAAATAGACAAATATTAAGGGAGTGAGGGTCCCTAATCAATCAATTGTATTTGGATACAAAAATTTATACATTATGAGCCAAAAATTTCCTATCAAAATAATTTTTGGGAAGTTCCATTTTCATGATTTCAAAATCTTGACACTATGGTGACACATAATTTATTGTTAGAGGATATTAATAAAATTTATCCTTAATTAAATTATACTTCATACTGATATTTCATTTTCATTAATAAGGTAAATTACTTTTTCTAATATCAATAAAACTGGAGATATCACTCTTTATTGAAATAGAAAAATTCACATAAACTCCAAAATACTCAATATTTTTATTTATTTATATAGATTGTTTACACTTTTAATTATACACAAAAAACTCAAATTACACATTTATCAACAAAATGCAATTCTTATTTTTATTTAGACCATAAATAAACAATTCTATAAGATAGAAATCACCACACGATGTTAACTTATGACTATTTTCTAAACAAAACCAAATCCTTAAATCAGAATCCAAATAAAAAATGTTGTGAAATTTCATTATAAAATATCCTAAAAAATCCATATTGATTTTATCATAATGAATAATTTAATTTACTTATAGATTTTTTTTTCTAGGGAGTTCATTTATAGCAAGAAATTTTATAAATAAATGCATAGGAAGGTCATGATGTTTTCAAGTACCATAGTCTCCAATGATTTTCCAAAATTAAATTTCATTGAAATTGTATACTTCCCTATAATTAAGAATTTTGCATAGGTTGTGATCATTGTTGTCATAGATTGGTAATCCTATATTCCAAAACTAGATACAAACTCCTTGGAATATTTAAATTTTTAATTAAATATTCCATGTTTTCATTGTGATACCTTTAATCACCTAACAAATTATAACTCTCCAATCAAATAAATCTTGATCCAACACCTCATTTAATGTATTCAAATAGTATATTATTATCTTTCCAATCCAAAAAAATTATTTCATCCAAAAAATTGAGAAACACCATCATTTTATAATTCAATGTCTTCATGTGAAAGTAATGATCAAATCATACTTATTGGAATATAATATCTATAAATTGTTTTTCAATACTTGAATACAACTCCCATGGTTCATTATTCAACGTAAAAAATTCTATGTTCATCTAATTTAACATTATATCATCTCAATCAGTAATATAATTATGTATTTGTTCTATGTACAAAAATTCCTCAAGGAATATCGAAAATAAATCTCATTCCATGTCTAGTATGAACCAATTGAATCACATTTTCACAATAGTTTCATAGAATAATATATTTTTTCATAGATTTATATTGGGTAATATGTATCATAAACACAAAAAATTATATATTGGAACATCCATTTTAACCCATCAATTTTATATTTCAATCTAATTTCCCTTAGATATATAGTTTTTTATAGAAACACTATATATATTTGATGACATTTTTTCATTAACACTTGGAACAATTTCACTTATTTGGTTCACCTAAATTTGGGAAAGATATTCCTGGGGATCATTTATTGATTTCCTATAATTAATATATTCCTTATGATTCATTAGAGTTACTATATATTGTGATGATATTTTATAGTCTCCCACCGTATATTTTTTCCAAACGTTATTAAATTACATGAAATGTTTTATTCATTTTTTATAATTGGTTATTGATAGCATTAATGAAACTATAAATTTCATGTTTTTCTAACCATTAGTGACTTATTACAAATAAAATATACAACATGTTCTATTACTTGTTTTATAACCTCAATATCTACGTCATCCACCATTTCAACAATATTTTACTATGAAAACTATTCAATGGGTTGATAATTAAGATATGATTACACGATTGTGACAACATTAATTTGAAAAGGGTTTTTAACCATTTTATTATCAAACACATCTTGTTTTATATTATATTTCTACATATGAATAATACAATTATCCCCTGGTGATAAAGACATTTTCTTCATATTTTATTTTATGATAAATCATTTATTTTAAATATTTTAATGTATTTAAATATTTTAATTTTATAATAACATAAACTATAAGTAGTATTCCATTTATCCAAAAAATTAATTTTTTGGATATATAGATTTATATATGTACTACCAATTTTAACCATTTCCATTATACAAATATTTGAATGGGAATCATCTGTACTGTATAGTTAATGGTATGGTTCTTGGTAAGACCCTATCATTGGCCAATCTACATTCCCAATTTATTTTTTATTAAACCATTTTAAATTTGGTAAACTAGACATTTACTATAAAAAATTGGTGTTTTGGGTGTTCATGAGGCCTTACTGGAGGTTAGAAAAAGATGGATATCATTTTTATACAACACAAGATATGCTCCATTACCAATGGCTAAAATATAGACTATAGAGTAACTATGAAAATATATTATAGGCGAACCATAAAATTATTGATACCCTTGTACTAGCTTTTTTTGTTACTAAGGTCACAATTATGCTGCTTGGAATCCCTTTCTAGTTTGTGGCAGCAAACTGCTCTCTGGTGTCACTAAGTTGGGAGGGATTAGTGAGCATTTAAAATCATATTTTCCACACTTGAAATCCCAATTTATCTTCACATTACCCTTTATTCGAACATTATTCATGTTAGAAAATTCTTAAGGGGTCTCTCTGAATTTATTGGATTCTATATTGTGTTTTTATGATCTGTTGATCTATTTTTTGACCCAGATGATCAGATTTGTTATTTTTTCCTTATAATTTGTGAATTCCTCTCATTTTAATTTGGGATCATATTTTTTACATCTTGAAATTGATGATATAATGCTACACATTGGATTTTATGTTTTATGTTTATATTGATGTTTAACCATGAGAATAATCTTATTTGTTTTGTTTTAGATGGCCTAATATATCACAGTAATGAATTTCAAGGGTTTCAAGTATATTCTTATTGTGTAATCACACAAGAACAACATGTTCATAGACATTATTAAATATAATTTTTTAAATACACATTCCTTGAATTATCATGGATCATATTGAATTTTTTGTTGATTGAAACATTAATTGATTCCTATAAAGATGTATTCCCACTCTTTAATGTTATTTGGAACATGTAAATTGAGAACCCAGATCATCATAATAGGATTAAAAAATATATTAAGGTAATGTAAATACCCATGGAATTTGTTGTGGGATTTTATTGGAAAGATTTATGTATAAATTATATATTAACATAGTTGACCATGTTCTATTAATCTAGAAGGTAACTAAATAATTGAAATTGGTTTATAAAACATAAAACAATAGAATAAATGGAATTATAGTTTTTAATTTGGTTTAATTAACCAATGTGGAATATGTTATTAAATAAATAAGGATTATATGTTTGGTATTAATTTCATCCAATATTACATGATGCATGTTTAGTTGATGTGTGAGGAATTGATTCTTGATTACTTAATCCATGAGGGTGATATGCATGTTTACATGATACTAAAAGAGGTTACTTCAACCGTTGCATGATTAATATAACTTGGGAACACATAAGTGACCCAATCATGGGAATTCAAATAGATTCAGTTAACCAAAAGTATGAGTATTTCGCTCTTGAAAAGAGTAATTATTCTTGGAACAATTAATTACAACTATTATTGGACTTCACAGTTGGTCCATTGATACATGGTTTCATTGATTTATATTTACCAGATGAATACTATGATGGGTAGAGTCATCCCGGAAAATGATGAATAATTTTTGGATAACCCTTGGTATTATCCTCGATTTCAAGGGGCAATGTATATTAGTAAGTTCTCTATGGAATTATATAATGTTTTCTTATTTATCATACTATTTCATGAATTATTAGTCAAACAGTATTTTTTTTAGAGACTATTGGTGGAAGATTATTAATTTTTACTCATCCCCTATTTGGGACACTATATATTACTTAGGTCGTATTAAAAAATGTAGGCATAGATAGGGGAATAGGTCCATAAAATTGGATGATAAATTTTCTTACTTGGATAGGTGAATATAGATTGGACTAATAATAGGTTTTGTAATGCCCTGACCCCAGTGACCCAGAGTCGGTATATTATTTTAATACATTGGCATGATTACAACGAACCAAGTCTCGAAAAACCGACCAGTTTAGCAGTCTTGGAAAATAGATTATATACATGAATGTTACATTACACTTCATAACATAAAAAACAACATAAATAATCCTTTATGAATGCCATCATTCCCGTGTCTTAACCCTGCATATCAATCACATTACACTTCTTGGAATCCTGGGAAAAATAAAACATAGAAAGGGGTGAGGTCAAATGCTTAGTAAGGGTAAGCAATATGGTGGAACCATTCAAAAATAAGCACAAACATTTAAGGAAATGTATAAAACTAAAAAAAGCCATTTAAACTTGAACTTCAGCATAATATAAAAGAAATAAAATTAAAAAATTCCATTTACTTAATCACATAGATATTCTACTAATCGAATAATCACTTGCAATATCACTAACCACTTTCATAATGATGGAATGCATAATGCCAGACTATCATAACCACCTAGCCAAGGCCTCGTGCCAAGAATTCAAATAAGATTTCGTCAAGGCCTTGTACCAAGACACTAGGTTTTCTAATTGAGGCCTACTGATACATCGAGGAGCTATAGCGGGATCCACCCATCACTTACTAAGTCTAATGCATTCCCATGTGAAAAGGTTTAAACATAATATAAACATTCATATTAAAACTAGCATACGAAATTTCAATACTTTCTCCATAAACCATGAATTGTATAAAAATAAATCATTCACAGTTAAACATATCACAAAACCTTCAATACAATACAAAAGTATTGTATCATAATAAATAAACTTCATATAAGCTTAAAATCTATCAATGGATGTTGACATAGATGAAATCAAAACTATTTGATAGAAATATCACTTTTCTTGAAACCTTTGAAAAGTCACACATTTATAAAGGAATTAATTTAAAAGATATTTTTGAATAAAAGTGTCCCATACCACTTTAAAACATTTGAAAAGAAATATCATTTCAAAACATTCATGTCCATTTAAATTAATCCTTAAAATCATTTTGAAAACATAGACATTAATTGAAAAAATTTAGTAAGATAAATCTTTAAAACATTTGAAATTTTGATCCTAATAAATGTTACCTTTTAAAATCCTTAAAATCATAATTTTGAAATAATTTTTATGAAAAATGGACTTGGGTGATAAAAATGTCCCAGTAAATACTTACACATAAAGAATCTCAGATAATGATGAGATTGAGGAATTAACCCTTACCAATTTGGTAACTTACGAAACATACCACCCATGAAAGAGGAATTATACAATGAATATGTAAATACACATAAATTAAAATGTATTATACAAAGTATACAATTATGGGAAGTAAATACACCCCACAATAGTGGAAACATGGCATGAATCTCACGGGAATAAGGAGTGAGATGAAAACCCCTTAACTTGCAATTTCCTTTAGTCGAGGGTACGTTTGACTTCCCGTACGAAGATAGTAGTATGTTATTAAATTATACCAGAACTATAATAATATTTATGATTTCATACCTGATTCATTTATGACTTTATATTACCCATTTAATAATAATTTCCATGTTAAGTTTACATTTTGTGTAATAATCACTTTCTTTACCATACGTGTTTTAACTTGTCACTCTTGGTTGTATCACTTATATCATGATTTAAATACTTCCAGAATATAAAAAATGATAAATATATCATATATATTTATAATATAAATATTTATAATAGACATATATATGAAATGGAAAACACCATTTATGGAGATGGTAGTCAGTACGTACGCATAAACGTTGTTTCTGTTTTCTTATAGTATTGAACGGAAGTAAATGAATAAGATATATGTAAGTACATAAATCCTTATATATATATATATTTATATATATCCAGTAGCATTATTTTGTTGTATGTTACATACTTATTAGTATTATATATTTTTATAATCGTCGATGAATGGTGATCTTGGAAATGAATCCCATCGCGTCGTGGAGACAGTAATCCGTACGTACGCACGAGCGAAAATATCATTCGTTTGATATTAAAAAGATAAATAATTGGATGGTATATAATATATAAAGAATAATTATCATGTAATATTTATTATTTACATGAATTAAAAATCATTATTATACTCATCCAAATAATAATATATTGAATAACAATTACACCTCGACGTGGAGACGGTAAGTCATACAGACGCACATATGGTGACATGTCATTCAAAGGATGGATAGAATACTGAATATGGTTGTACCATATTTATAACAATATTAAGGTATATAGGAGATATTGTATTCATTGTTTTATAATGGTAATAACAAAGAAGGAAGAAGTGGAAGAAGAAAGGAACATGAAAACGGGTGGTGAAATCATTACCTCTTCTTCGGGTTCTTCCTTTTGATTTGATCAAAAGGGCTCATTATGTTTGATTTCTGACAAAAGGAATGCCTCTAAGATGAAGTGAGGGAATTTGAGAGTGTATTTGGGAAGAGTTTGGCCGAACCAGAAGTCTTTGAAGGTGTTATTTAATGAGAAGGGAGAGTGCCCTTTTATAAGAGGGGTGAGGGGAACCTTTGGAAAAGAAAGATATATTATTTCATAATAAATTCATATTCGATTTCTAATGGCTCCAAAGTGGATTATTTAAAGATTAAGGGGGGGATGGGTCCAAAACCACTCAAAAATTAGAATTTAGACAGGTTTGGGTCATTATATTAACCTTATCTTTAAGTATTAACTCTTAGTTAATTAGTTTCACGTTTACAATGTCTCTTTGTATTTTTATATTATATGGTTAATAAACATTCTATATACATCCAAGAGAACCCCAAGTTGTCCATTAATGACTCACCTATTATGATATAAGTCTCTTGGCCGAATCGTATATTTTTAGGAATTTAATAACAATTAATAATATTTTATTTTATTTAAAAACTCTTTTATGTCAATTTAGACACTATTCAATAATTAATTTTTGTAAGAATCATAACAGAATGATTACTTTGAAAAACGTTAATTAAATTAATACTAAGATATCATAGTATCCTATAAAATCATTGGTATTTATAAAAAGTCTGAAATTACATTTATTTGGGTATTTATAATATCAATTATTCCAATTTTTCATTAATTAGGTAATTACTGCATCATCATTTATTCATAAATAAATTAAAAATTTTAATGTCTAAAAATTATAAATAAAATATCATTATGTAGGAAATCGCATTAGATTTCTAATTAATATTTACCTTTGAATTTATCTTATGTATAACCCTATATTAAAAATGTTTTAGTAAATAAACATCGATTTTAACACTTTTAACTCTTCTTTGAATTAAATAATAATAAATGTCCTAATCTAATCGAAGTTGACCTAAATGATAATATTTTTTTTCCTAAGGTTGTTTGTGGTCTATATAAACTTGTCCAATAGAATTAGGACAGGTGTTAGGGTAATATTAATATCATTTTTACACTTAATTACCGTTTTGACTTTTAACCGTGGTAAATAAAAGTAAAAAGTTACTATTCACCAAAAATTATTTTCATCTCATTGAACCCCATTTTACTCCTTGATATTAACTATGTCTCTCGGATTTTCAAAATTCCAATCACAGAAGTGGTAAAATTATGTTTTATAAAAAATTCAGTTTTTTAACTACCACTTAGTAGTTTTACTATTCATCAAAAATTGATGTTTTTCAGAACAATGCCAAAATTTCACCCTAAGATATAATGTATATTCCGAATTCAAAAATGATGTCTATTTTGAAAAACTCCAAACATATAAGTTGCATTAATTAATTTCGTAATTAATTCCCGTTGTCACAACAAATAGCGTGTTTTGAAGAAATAATATACACCAAAAGATTGACAATTGTTTATGTCCAATTACAAATTGAAATTAATTATAATGAACACCATTCGATAAAATGGTAAAAAAAATATTCTAATTATAAATTAAAACCAATCATATTCATAATTTATCACTATTAATTATTTTGATTAAAAAAGTTGTTTTTAATTAAAATTTAGTAATTTTCACTATTCATCAAAATATTAAAGTTATCCGAAAAGTACCAAAATTTCACCTTAGGCTAAATTTGATACTCAGAATCCAAAAATGAAGTCCATTTTGTGAGATAAAATTTATAAAATTTTAAAAAGTATGTATTACTATTCATTATGGCTAGTTTGATTGGTTGTAGTGTGTGTTAGAACTCGAAGTTGTGTACAACACACGCTACTGTATTATTCAAGGAGAAGCATACCATGGAAGATTGGGGTTTTACTTTGTAATTTTTTTATGTCCCCATTCTAAAGAATAAATTTATTTAGTCAAATTGAATATATAATAGTTTAAAATATTGGATTTAAAAAGGGTTCACTATTAATGTTGGTAAAAGTGCATTTTTTAAAAATACTTCTTTTATCTGAAAAAAAGGAATTTGTTCTTACATTATGTCTAAGAAACTCATAATATGGATTCTAAAATTATAAGGATTATATAAGGTTTAAAATTTATTTAATACTATTCATAACCTCTTTTGAACGGCTTGTTTGGTATGTCATGGTGCACTTTAACTCGGTGTTTCATGTAGTGAAAGTTATTGAATTATTTTGACGAAATGACACACTATGAAATCTTGGGGTGTTACATTCTCCCCTCCTTCAATAAATTGTGTCCTCGCAATTTTAAATTGTTCTTCAAAAATAAAAGGTTGAAAATAGAAAATATCTTTGTTGGAAAACCCACATAGGAAATTGGGTTACTAAAATTTAGTCTTAATATGAGGAAAAGAGAAATGAAAGGGTCACCACCAAATTATGATCTTGATTAGGAGAACATTGGTGGGAATTAGAGACATATAATTGGAGGAAAAACATAAATATTTAGAGGTAGTGATTGAGGTCATCAATCACAAACAAGTGTAAAATAGAGTTCATTAAATTCATCAATCTATGATGATTTGAAATACCAGCGGTTCAACAAAACATAGGGTATTAGGATAAAAAATTTTTGGTTTTAGGATTCCTTAAATAAAGTATAAGATTTAATTTCTTCATAGAATAAGAGAAGAAGAAAAATATATTCTTGACAAGTAGAGTTCCATCCTTTAACTAATTTCTACCACATACTCATCTTTCACTCTAAAAGATAATAGAATGTAAAAAAATATTCTATTTGTCCTATTTGTATAGGGTTACAAAAAAAAAAGAATTTATAATTCATCTACCAGATCTTTAAAAAAACTAAATTACATAATTCTGGACATTACGTGGGCCAGTGGTAGGTGATACACCCTTGTCTCCCTTCGGTTGTGGGTTCAAGTCTCACGGCCTTTCCGGACGCGACAAGTTACCGCCCAGCCTCCGGGTTTTCCTTTTATGGAAATCAAAAAATAATCCAAACTATAACTATCCTAAATTCTTTAGTCCAAAAATAAAGAACCTTTTTTCTACATAATAACATGTGAACACCTTCATCATGTATTCTTTTCAAACAGTGTGACATCCTGAATTACCATAAAACATTATTGATTACATTCATGATCCCTTATTCCTTAAATAATAATGGATATACTCCTTCAATCCAAAAATGATGTAAACAACAAAAATGATGGAATATACAACTCATTAATCAGTTTCAAGGTAGTCAAGAATATCAAATATTATTTATCCAAATCAATCATGTATTATTCTAAAATCACTACCTCAGTATCAGAACTATATTATGGTTTATCATTCTCTCAGCCATATATTTTCCAAAAATTTATCATGCTATTGAGTCACTTTTCTTTGTTCCCCACAATCTCAAGTCCTTAATGAAATAGTACTACAGTACAATCCTTATATACTCCATAATTATTATAACATGTACATTGTTGATACAACACTCAAATGACATAATCAACATAAGAACTCTAATCATTCCTCTTCATCTGTGGTAGTATCATAACTTGATTGTTATCCAATAGCATCATTTGCGTCATAGTTTGATGACTGGGACATAGGTTCACGTAGTGTTTAAACTCCTTGAAAATGAATCACTGTACATTTGAAACCATTTTCGAACCCTTTCAGTCACGTACCTAGTGCCCTTTTCCTCCACACTTATAACAAAATCTCATTCCATTTAAGAAAGTTCCATGGTATTTCTTCCCACAGTTATCACATATGGGGAAATTCTTCTTTTCCCTCTTCCCTTTATCCATCTTTCTCTATTCCGTCATTTTCTTTTCTTGCTTCCCTTTAAAGCCATAGGACTCAGTAAACTATTTATTTATCTTATCCACACATGATATTATTTTTTCATATGATGATAATATGTGGGAAACTATTTCCCTTATAAATTATGTCTTAATACCTTGAAAGATATGATCCTTCTTACTCTTTGGATCATACATATTACTGGAGTTCCCATTCCTTCTATTGGGCGCCATTTATATACAATAGCATAAATTAGGTCAATTTATGAATTGCAATAAATAATTCCTAATGAAAATTGGACAGTTTATGGATATAATCCATAATCTTAAAAAATGTTTTCTTTGAATAAGTATATACTCATGAGCCCTTCATAATGGTTTGTAAATAAAATGAGAATTATCTTAAGAATATCCCCCAGGAGTGTCGTAACCAAGAGTGCATCAAGGCCCGTTGTCGTGCACTAGTTCCCATTCGAGTCTAGCTCAAAGCGGTGTTTTCGGGTTTTACCCCTAGGTACATCTGTGCTAGAGCCGCATCTACCTGCTCGTATCCATACAGGGATGTATTTCTCGGAAAACTCACAAAATCTATACAATACCAAAATTCTAAGAAGTTATTCTATACTAATCCTTAAAGTCTATCTTATGGCTATGTGCTCTAATCAGAGTTTATCTAAATTCAGTTTCCAAGTTTATTGCTAATCTTACTCTTATACCAACTGTAACGCCCCGACCCCAGTGACCCAGAGTTGGTGCATTATTTTAATACATTGGCATGATGAAAAGGAACCAAGTCCCGAAAAACTTATCAGTTTAGCAGTCTTGGAAAATAGATTACATACATGAATGTTACATTACACTTCATAACATACAAAACAACATAAATAATCCTTTATGAATGCCATTTTTCCTTTGTATTAACCCAGCGTATCAATCAAATTACACTTCTTGGAATCCTGGGAAAAATAAAAAATAGAAAGGGGTGAGCTCAAATGCTCAATAAGGGTAAGGAATATAGCGGAAACTTTCAAAAATAAGCATAAACATTTAAGGAAATATATAAAACTTAAACAAAAGCCTTTTAAACATGAAATTCAGCATAATATAGCAGAAATAAAATGAAATAATTCCATTTACTTATTCAAATAGATATTCTACTAATCGAATAATCACATGCAATATCACTAACCACATTCATAATGATGGAATTCATAATGCCAGACTATCATAACCACATAGGCAAGGCCTCGTTCCAAGACTACAAATAAGATTTTGTCAAGCCATTGTTCCAAACACTAGTTTGTCTCATTAGACCTACCGATTCATCGAGGAGCTATAGCGGGCTCCACCCGTCACTTACTAAGTCCATTGCATTCCCATATGAAAAGGTTTAAACATAACATAAACATTCGTATTAAAACTAGCATACGAAATGTCAATAATTTCTCCATAAACCATGAATGGTATAAAAATAACACATAAACAGTTAAAGATATCACAAAACCTTCAATACAATACAAAAGTTTTGTATCATAATAAATCAACTTCAAATAATCTTAAAATCCATCGAAGGATGTTGACATAGATGAAATAAAAACTATTTGAGAGAAATATCACTTTTCTTGAAATCATTGAAAAGTCACACATTTATAAAGGAATTAATTTAAAATATATTTTTGAATCAAAGTTTCCCATACCAATTTGAAACTTTTGAAAAGAAATATCATTTCAAAAAATCCATGTCCATATAACTAAATCCTTTAAATCATTTTGAAAACATGGACATTAATTGAAAAGTTTTAGAAAGATAAATCTTTAAAACATTTTAAATTTTGATCTTGATAAAGGGTAACTTTTAAAATCCTTAAAATCTTCATTTGGAAATCATTTTTATGAAAAATGGACATGGATGATAAAAATGTCCCAATAAATACTTACACATAAACAATCTCAGATAATGATGAGATTGAGGAATTAACCCTTACCAATTGGTAACATACGAAACATACCACCCATGAAAGAGGTATCATAAAATGAATATGTAAATACAAATAAATTAAAGTGTTTTACACAATGAAAAAAATAATGGGCAGTACACACACCCCACAAAAGGTAATAGTGGCAATATAGAATGAATCTCATGAGAATAAGGAGTGAGGTGAAAACCCCTTACCTTGCACTTTCCTTTAGTCGAGGGTACGTTTAACCTCTTGTACAAAGATCGTAGTATGTTATTAAATTATACCAGAACCATATTAATATTTATGATATCATACCTGATTAATTTATGAACTTATATTACCCATTTAATAATAATTTCCATGTTAAGTTATCATTTTGGGTAATAATCACTTTCTTTATCGTACGTGTTTTAACTTGCCACTCTTGGTTGTATCATTTAGATAATGATTTTAATACTTCCAGAATATAAAACATGATAAATATATCATATATATTTAGAATATAAATATGTATAAAAGACATATATATGAAATGGAAAACACCGTTTATGGAGACGGTAGTCCGTACGTACGCATAAACGATGTTTCTGTTTTTATATAGTACTGAACGGATGTAAATGAATAAGATATATGTAAATAAATAAATCCTTATATATATATATATCTCTCTCTCTAGTATCATTATTATTTCATATATTACATACTTATTAGTAATATATATTTTTATAATCATCGATGAATGGTGAACTTGGAAATGAATCTCATCGTGTCGTGGAGACGGTAATCCGTACGTATGAACGAGTGAAAATTTCATTCTTTTGATATTAAAATAATATATAATTGGATGTTATATCATCTATACAGAATCATTTTCATGTTATATTTATTATTTACATGAATTAAAAATCATTATTATACCCATCCTAATAATAATATATTGAATAACAATTACACCACAACGTGGAGACGGTAAGCCGTACGTATGCACATATGGTGACATGTCATTCAAAGGATGGATAGAATACTGAATATCGATGTACCATATTTATAATAATATTACAGTATATAGGATATATTGGATTCAGTATCTTATAATGGTAATAACAAATAAAGTAGAAGTGGATGAAGAAAGGAACTTGAAAAAGGGTGGTGAAATCGTTACCTCTTCTTCGGGTTCTAACTATTGATTTGATCAAAAGGGCTACTTAAGTTTTCTTTCTGACAAAAGTAATGACTCTAGGATTAATTGAGGGAAGTTTATAGAGTATTTGGGCAGAGTTTGGCCGAACTAAAAGGCTTTGAAGGTGTGAGTTAATGAGAAGGGAGAGCGCCCTTTTATAAGAGGGGTGAGGCGCGCCTTTGGAAAAGCTAGAAATATTAATTTATAATAAATTCATATTCGATTTCTAATGGCTCCAAAGTGGATTATTTAAATTTTATTTTTGGGATGGGTCGAAAACCACTCCACCAATAGAATTTAGACAGGTTTGGGTCATTATATTAACCTTATCTTTAAGTATTAACTCTTAGTTAATTAGTTTTACTTTTACAATGTCTCTTTGTATTATTATATTATATGGTAAATAAACTTACTATATACATCCACAAGACCCCCAAGTGTTCCATTAATGATACACCTATCATGATATAAGTCTCTTGGACGATCATTAGATTTTTAGGAATTTAATATCAATTAATAATATAAAGTTTTTTTTTAAAAACTCCTTTATGTCATTTTTGACACTATTCAATAATTGATTTTCGTAAAACTTATAATAGAATGATTATTTCTAAAAAAGGTAATTAAATAAATACTAACATGTCATATTATCCTATAAAATTATTTTTATTCATAAAAAGTCTCAAATTACATATATTTGGGTATTTATAATATCAATTATTCAAATTTTTCATTAATTAGGTAATTACTGCATCATCATTGTTTCAAAAATAAATTAAATTTTTTAATGTCTAAAAATTATAAATAAACTCTTATTATGTAGGAAATTGTTTTATATTTCTAATGAATATTTACAATCGAATATATCTTATGTATAACAATTTATTAAAAATGTTTTAGTAAATAAACATTGATTTTAACTCATTTAACTCTTCATTGAATTAAATAATAATAAATGTTCTAATCTAATCCAAGTGGACCTAAATGATAATATTTTTCTCCTAAGGTTGTTTTTGGTCGATATATAGTTGTCCAATAGAATTAGGAAACGTGTTAGTGTAATATTAATATCATTTTTACCCTTAATTACCCAATTTACATTTAACCGTGGTAAATAAAAGTAAAAAGTTACTATTCACAAAAAATTATTCTCATCTAATTGAACCAAATTTTACTCCTTGATATTAACTGTGTCTCTAAAAGTTTCGAAATTCCAATCATAGAAGCGGTAAAATTACAATTTATGAAAGATTCAGTTTTTTAACTACCACTTAGTAGTTTCACTATTTATCAAAAATTGATGTTTTTCAGAACAATTTCAAAATTTCACCCTAAGCTATAATTGATATTTGGAATTCAAAAATGATGTCTATTTTACAAAATTCCAATCATATAAGTTTCATTAATTAATTTTATGATTAATTCCCATTTTCACAACAAATAGCGTGTTTTTATGAAACATTATATATCAAAAGATTGACAATTGTTTATGTCCAGTTTCAAAGTTAAATTAATTCTAATGAACACCATTGGAAAAAATGGTAAAAATATATTATAATTATACTTTAAAACCACTGAAATTCATAAATTATCACTATTAATTATTTGGATTTAAAAAGTTGTTTTTAATTAAAATTTAGTAATTTTCACTATTCCTCAAAATATTAAAGTTATCCGAAAAGTACCAAAATTTCACTTTAGGCTAAATTCGATACCCAGAATCCAAAAATGAAGTCCATTTTTAGAGATAAAACTTATAAAATTTTAAAAAGTAAGTATTACTATTCATTACGGCTAGTTTGATTGGTTGTTGTGTGTGTTAGAACTCGAAGTTGCGTACAACACACGCTACTGTATTATTCAAAGAGAAGCATATCGTGGAAGCTTGGGGATTTTCATTGTAAATTTTTTTATATCACCATTCTAATGAATAAATTTTTTTACTGAAATTGAATATATAAATGTTTAAAATATTGGATTTAAAAAGGGTTCACTATTAAAGTTGGTAAAAGTGTATTTTTTCAAAATACTTATTTTTTCTGAAAAAAAGGAATTTGTTCTTACGTTATGTCTAAGAAACTCATAATATGGATTTTAAAATTATAAGGATTATAGAAAGTTGAAAATTTAGTTAATACTAGTTATAACCTCTTTTGAACGGCTTGTTTCGTAAGTCATGGTGCGCTTTAACTCGGTGTTGCATGTAGTGAAAGTTATTGAATTATTTTGAAGAAATAACACACTATAAAATTTTGGGGTGTTACAGGTTTTAGGTCTACTATTTGGAGTATTTATTTTATTTATTTTATTTTGTAAATTTTATAGTATGACGTGATATAAAATTTAGTATTTTATATAGTATACCATGGAATGGTTAATTTTATATTAATTGTTTTTAATATTTCTATTTATCTGAATTATTTAATTATATTGGAAAAATTTTATATTATTATTCATTGTGCATATTATTAAATACTAGAGGGTATAGTCACCCCAATACACACACAATAACCACACTATTAGTTAGCTGACTTTGACATTTGTGGTGGTATCTTATAGGTCATGTATTGGCTTATGTTTCTTTAATGATAGAGAATTGGAAATATGGTATTACAAAGATGAATATAATGAGGATATTTATTTCTCATTACTACAAGAGATTATTTTATCGGATAATGGGATGTGGCAGGGAACGGTAATGTGCTCATGATTGGGATTATATGACCCATGTATGTTGGAAAACCAAACATACTAGGGATGTGTTTATTATACTATTGAATTATCATGTTAATGTTGTTCTATTTTTTGAAATTCGGTGATGCACATAAATTGAAATATTATTGTTTTATGTGATTTTACTCATAGAATGGTACAAAACCAGGTGTATATACCTGAATAATAATAGGAAAATAAATATTTATTTCATTATGAGATTTTGATTCACATGATTAGTTCATTTCACATTAAATTACATGACACACCTTCTAGAAACGAATATCAATAATTTCAATATGTGGGAAAATGTTGAATTCACATGTTATGTGAAGAAATAATGATAACTAATTAAATATGTTATATATTGTAAGTCTGTCCCTTGGATATGATATTATGTTTATCCGATGATATATGGATCATGTTTAACTTATAAGAAAATGAATCTATATTATCCGATGTATGAGCATCTAGAGTGTGGGAATGAGAACCAACATTACCTTGTTAGAAAAGAGTTATTGTCATAGTAAACAATTTTATGGATGAGCTAATCTGTGATATTTAATTTTGTGTCAAAAAATCATTGGATTTACACACTAACAATACCACCGATTAATTTTTGTATACTACAAGAGAGTTATAGTTACACAACCTACCCTTTTCATCTATTGTGGAAGGTCCTTTGGAAAGATAGATTTGGATCAAGTCCATCTAGATGATCTTTAGTGTTATATTGACAACCTATGAAGTGTTGGTTTATATTATGTAATTTATTATATGTGTAAAATCTATTGACTTTTGATAAATAATACTTCATGATGGAAAAAATGGGTTCTAACCAGGATATTTTTTGAGTTTTTTATTTGTTACATCTATCAAGAGAAACTTGTGGATAAAAGGGATAGAGAGTTAATAAAACTAACCCAAGAAAACATGTCTTGGATAGAGTATACATTTTAGTTCACAATACTAAAACATTCTTCTCCTTTACTTATTTGATATGAGACTGTTAAGGTGAATTGCTTCAAGGATGGCATCTAGTATGAGATCAATTCACATGTGCAGTTTTTCCACATAAATATCTTTTTTAAATTTAATGGATAATTTGATCATCACATATGGGAACCCTAAGGAGGCCTTGTGTGGATTATATATAGATTGAAATAGAATGCTTATTATTACCTCTTGAGTCGCTATATAACAATTATATGATAATTTTTCCAAATACAATGGTAGGATTAGTAACCAAGGTAGTGAAAAACTAACCCAAAACTACAGACATGGGCCATTCCTTTTGTGTGAGAGGGTTATACATAAGTTATATTATTATCCTCTCCATATAGTATAGTTTTGATAATTTAGCACAAAATTCCTATTTCAGAGGGTATTTATGAGAACTCAATATACTATTACTGGTAATGGAATGTCGAAGTGACCGATATTTTGGAGGCACTCGACCACCACTCACCATATAGGTAGCTAGTGTTCCCCTGAACTCATGAGTCATGGTAAGGAAATTGGTAAACCAACAAAAGAGTGAATATATCATTATAAGAGAGAACCATAGTATATACAATATTGATCCTAGATAATATGGTTTCGTTAGATGCATAATATGTGTATTACTCCCACCAGTCTTCATGCATGACACTCCACTATCAGATTTTGGTTTCTTTTGTCTTATAAAATTTTCTATTATTTTATACATCATATTCACAATCCACTATATCATTTCATATAACTAAATAATGGATTTGGTTAAGGAAATCATATATGAGTTTATTACCATAAATATTCCAAATAGGTATGTGATTACAGGGCATCAAAATTTATAAAGGATGTATTTTTTGAAATTGGTGGTTACCATTTCCAATATGATATGTTTATGTAATTAATGATTATTTTCAACATATTATTGTGTATGTATTTGATAGTTCAATACCAGTATCACATTGAATATTATCATAGGATAGTGAACTTAGTATATTCAGAAGGCATAAGTAATATCCATTGTGGTGATGTGAATGTTATGGACGATCATATGGGAAATATTCATTAATGATGTTAATATATCATGAAATTGGTTGGATGACTTATTTAGGATGATGGGGAGTTTCTTAAGATTTATTTTCCTCTTGTAGAAGGAAAATTTCTTGATTATTTCCCCTAATTATAATCCAGTTACCACAAGAGTGGGAGATACAGTTCACCACCAGTTTCATTCTACTATTTAAATTTTTTTTCAACTCTACCTATATGATGACACAAAAAGAGATTTAAGAGTTTAATGTGGAGTTGGAATATCTAGGAGAAAAGGGATTTTTTGTTCCATATAAATCACCACAGGCTTCTTCAATCTTATTTTACAAGAATGCAAATGAAAACATTAATTTATGTACAAATTAATAGAGGATGAACTAGACAGTGGTGACGAATTTATATCCCATTTTGTGCATTTATGATATATTTGATCATCAAGGAGTGTGCATAAGTGTTACAAGATTGAATTGTAGTAATGGTACTATGATTTGAAGGTGATACAATCTAAAAGATTCTATACAGGTCTCAGGGGATGGGGATAACAAATAATACTAAATTTTAAATCTTTTTTATTGATGATGAAGTTTTATTCTTGTAATTGATTAATCAGGTCTTCAAAAAAATTATAGGTAAATTTGTGGTGGTTTTTTATAATTACATATTGGTGTACTTTCATTATAGATATTATCATGCCCAAAATCATGCTATAATCTTGAGTATAGGGATAGATCACCTCCTACATTTTATTCCATCGAAATTTGTTTTTCTATAATAAAAATGTTCACTTATCATGAAACGTTATCTAAGAAGATAGAATGTGAGTGGACCCATAAAACGTGGATGCCATGTTTTTTTGGGAATGAATAAAATATCATTGAGAGTTAGATCTTCCCTTTGTTATCAACCTATTATAGGAGTTCCACCCCATAATTATATCATCTAGAATCACCGATGACTTGCCCAACCATCAAAATGGGTGATTTTTTTATATTATTATGAAGAGTATTATGAGTTATTAGAGATTAAATTTACCATATAAAGATCATATCCTAACCGTATATGGTTATAGAGTACACTATATATTTTGACACATTTTTAATTTCGATTATATTAGTTCTAATGCAGGATTTTCAAGGGATTTTGTGTGTCTCTAGAAAGTTGAGTGTTCATGAAATGATTTTTCCTCATAATGATTTTGATTTTTCTATAGTGGTACATTTCATGACATAATAGAGATATTATATATTTTTTATATATTTTTAGTATATATATATTGAAATATATACTCATATTGACACCTTAATCATCAGTAGTGGTGGATAGTATGGTATTTTTAGTCCGTAAATATTGACTTGAAATATACTCATATAAAGATAAATATAGTTATGAGTTCCTAGAGAAGGAATATGATATTTTAAACTATTTAGGAATATTATTTTGAGTGGTGGCTAATGTAAATATTTATTTAATTTCATTTTAATATTTTGGAGACATAGGGTTTAGAATTTTTGACATCGATATCAATTATTATCATTATACTAGATAGAACATGGAAGAGGTAGTTATCGGATCTACTATGTTAATCTTGTATGGATAACATATTTTGGGGTAATCAACCATCTAGAAGGTTCCCAAATTGGAGTGAGTTTGTTAATGTCTATGGACGTATCTGGGTTCCAACATTCAAGATTGAGTTGTTTATAATGGAATTCCATGCATATTGTTGGGTGGAAAATCACCACCTGAAAAATATTTATCGTTTTCTCAATAAAGAAAATTGATGTCCAGGAATAAATAAATAAATAGTCATATTCAATGAATTATGATTCACCTATCCACATGTGAAATACAATAATCTATATATTTTTCAAGGTTAATTAAAACTTTTCCTATTTGAAAATTGATGTAACATGATATCACTATGTACTATATGATGAGATTACCTAAGATGACTCTGACCAATGATACAGTGTGGGTGAGTATGGATCTATTGATGATGGTATCCCATTTCATTGTTATTAGGGAGACCACCAATATCGATAAAATTAAAAAACTCTATGTGGGGGAAATAGTTTGATTACAATGTGTTTAGATATAATTATATTGGATTGAGAACATAGTTTCATGTAATAGTTTTAGAAGGTCTATCATAAAGTACATGGATCACAAGTTCATCAATGTGTAACATATCATAATAATAATAATGTCCAATTTATTAGTTGAATAAAATTCTGGAGGACATTCTATAAAAATTTGTTCTAGTCATCAGTGGTTATGAAGTTCAACATATGGAACTCATGAAATTATCTTATAATAATTTCAATGTTGAAAATTGTGAATTGATCCATTTGAGTGTTTATATGTTACACCATTTAATTATACATTTTACTAGAAAGTGGAAAGTGAATCATCAAATTTCAATCCATGTCTTTTATCTGAGACATCTGAGCTAGTTTAGTTGAGTAGAATGAAATTGGAAACCATAAAGAGTTGGAATAAATAATATACTGATGATAAGTGATGAACAATAAAATTTGAGTTAGTTCCCTTTGATTTTTACAAGGAGTCATTGAGGTTAGCGAATCAACATATCCCAATGAAATGGTAGATTGAGGCAATGTTTTTCTAGAAATTTGAAATAGTGGAGAGAATCTATATAGTGGTTTACCAATTGGATAAACAATAACTCTACAACGCCATGCATGATGTGATTTATGTAATTCCTATGTTTATATTTCACCAAGATCCTTATCACATGATATATATCGATAGTGTATATCATGATTTTGATGAATCCTTTGAGGAGTTTACAATACGTCTGGTAAACCATAGTGATATGAATATTCATGGAAGGGAAATTCCATTAGTGATAGTGGAATGCAATTATGGGTATGTGCTATGAGAGACATTGGAGAGGGATTCAAATAAGTGGGAATAATGGATCATGTTGTTAACTAATACCCTAAAATAATATAATAGATTAAATCCCTACTATGAGTTTTTATATATTGGGTTTGTTATAAGAAACCATGAATTTAGTAGGTACATCACAACATTATGTTTTTGTTGAAAGGTTTTCAATTTTTTATATGATCCATTACACATGATTAAAATGGGTTTTTATAGACTCTTATAGGATAATTGGATGATGAATTGTAATAGTTAATTTTATCTAGTAACAAATAAGTTTCTACATTTCCACCATTTAAAATATTCCATTGACCAATCAGTCAGTAGACTATGAATTAGTAGACCAAATCTAAAGGAGGCCAACCGACTAGCTAGTAAGACCCATTGAACCATTGGGGGAGATTGGTCAGGAAGGGAGTGTATATAGACTTCATGGATCCACGATCTAGGAGGTGCCACTGAGATGGACTATATTGTTGATGGAAATAACTTTTCCTTCATAACATGAATTTCTTAATTAAATTAAAATTACCTCCCTTCAAACTAATTACATTTTCATGACCCATACCCAGGGGTTCGTGCCTTGACTACCCCAAGTCCACCTTTCATAGGCCATGGTCTGGGGGACAGCATCTGAAATGTGTATCACTTTTAAGGGACGACATTGCCTTCAAATCTGTACAAACACACAATCCAATAACACAAAAAAAAATAAACCATGTAGTAAACTGCTATAGTATGAAAGTAAAATGAATCTAAAGGGTTAGGAATACAAGCCCAACTGGAAAGTGAAAATACAAATGAAAAGTGATAAGAACTCCTCGATCGTCCACTAGGGATCCTACCTAATGCATAGGTACATCTAAAGATCAGTAGTCACTATGGAACATCACATCCAATGATCCACCATTGAGCACTATCCAGTTATGGCACCGACATCCTTGATCAACTTTAAAGTCTTACGAACAAGTAACAACAAGGTGCTGGTGAAGCCCGTGCAAGGGTGTGTATAACAATACTCAGTAGGGAACCCGAGACCCTTAAAGGCATCCGTGATTTCCAAAAATAAATAAAGCACGAACAAAGACCTCAGTCACAATGCACGAAGAAATCCACAACTCTATTTACGTATATACCCATATATATACATACGTTACCAAATAATACTTGTCTCATACAAGAGGAAACATAAGGCTCTTTCTTTTATTCCATTTTCACAACTAATCCATGATGGAAGAATACCACTAAGGTAACACCACAAAGGTAAAAGTACCATAAAGATTACACAATGAAGGTAAAACTACCATAAAGGTAACACCATGAAGTTAAAAAACATAGATCACACTGGGTATATTAATTAAGTATAGAAGTACATATGATTAGTCATAAATCCAGATCAAATTATTATGTTGAGAGGCTCTACTACTAACCCACACATGATTGATATATGCTGACCCACATAGGATAGCTAGGTGCTAACCCACGCTGGATTGATAGATACTGACCCACACATGATCTCTAATTACTGAACCACAAGGGATCAATAGATGGTTTCCCACATCGGATTGATGTTCTTTCTTCTTGCTACAGCCAACCACTAGATTCATATAACAATAACAGTTGATTCATAGAGGATCCACTACTAAATCCATCATTTCTACCTCAACTTCCACGAAGTTCCATGAAGAAGTATTCCAAAGTACTGTTGTGTCGTAAGGGTTCTAAAACGACTGGCGGCCCGTCAACCAGGCACCCAATATTCAAGATATGGGCACATTTGAAAAAATGGGCCAGTTTGATACTAGTTTTTCCCAACCCATGTCACACATAAATTTTTTTCAAAACTCACTTAGAGTATCTCCAAATGAATACCTTTTCATGAGAGTCCTTATGACATAGATGGCATGATGATTAGACTCTCGGCCTATTATTTGCACCCCATTCTATAAAATGGGGGTGTTTGTATCTCGGTCCATCCCAGCTCGGTATAGCCTGCCAGAATATACCAAAGGGACCACCTCCCAAAAAGGGTCCCAACCCCACTAAAGGCATGTATATCGGACTCCCGGTTTGATAGTTACGATAATTTCTTTATTCGGGTACCAATTGGGTCTAGGATCGGACCGACTCAGTCATACCGGCTAGACGAAACGAGTCTCGAGGTCTGCCTGACCTCCCTTGGGTCCGGCCCAATAGTGTTCGCCATGTTTCACTGGGTCTGGCTCATTGGAATTGGCCTAGATTGTTCACAGGCTTGGGCCATAGTTGGCCCAGCCCGTCGGGTGTGGCTCGGCCCACCCACTCTGAAACTTTGGTCAATTGTTTTGCCCTGTATTTTGTCGGTTCTATCCCACTGGATGAGTCCTTCACCTTCGGTTGTCCCGTGTTCGGCTCGGGCTTCCCTAAGTAATGCTTTTGAGTCCCACGAGGCCCACAGATGTGGAGCTATTTCAGAAAGCTGGTGATGAGCTACCCCACCGCGATTCCATGGTCAGTTGTTCGGCCAACCGACATCCTCCCGTCCAGCATGATGTGGGGCCACACCACCCCTTCCTACCGCGACTACTTAGCGCCACCCACCTCTGTTGTGGCATGTTGGCCGCCGCTCCTTCGTGCCACAGGCGGTGCCAGCTGGGGCTGCCCTTTTCTCACACATTCAGCATGGTCCTGCTACGTTTTCCCACCCTGGAGTGTCGTCGCGCACCTCCTTCCACTAGGAATGACCGGTTACTGCTGGTCTCCTCTGGCCACCGTCAGCCGCCGTCGACTTGTTGCGCCAGTTTTTTCTTTCACAGGCCACAAAACGTGCTCTTTTGGTCTGTTCATGGTGACATTTGTGCCTATGTATCTCCTCTATTGTCTTCTTCAAAACATTACCTGCAAATTCATTTTGCCGTTAACTTGATGTAACCGTACCCGAATGACACCACATGATAGAAGTGGTAGAGGGTCCGGGCCGTTTTTGTTTGGTCTATTCCACCCGCATAATATTATAGTAGATAGATTATGGAAATAATCAAAGATGAATGTTAAAAAAATCCCCTAACTAGATATGATGTCCACTGATGATGATCAACAGAACCCCCTTCATCATTATTATCAGTTCCTGATTCGGTGGTTCTCGTCACTACATGCTAAATATGGCCTCGTCCTCCAGGTGGTTAGTGTCGTAGTTATTTGGTAGAGCATCATCACTTAGTGAAGCCATGAAAACACCCCCTAGAGTTCTATATAAATCGGAGTGGAGAATGAGTGTGTCTCACATGAAGAATTAAATAGGTTCATTTAATTATTGAACCTCCAAAATTTCCAATGTTGTGATTATAAACAATGGATAGTCATGACATTAATGGAATAATAGGTCATCGATCCCTCCACCACTGCTCGTCCATTGGAGAAAAGAAATTTAAATAAAATAACATAACATGTTCCTTTATTAATCATTCAAATTTATGCAAATTTATCCTTTTCACACAACCTATTGTGGTCAAACTAAAGCCTCAACAAAAGTAATCATGGTGCTGTGAATTCAATGGTGCCCTCAGATTTTTAATCCGAGCATCGGTTCAAATGATAGAAAATTCTACCTACAATTTAATGAATGTACCTTAAAGAAAGTTCAATAAATTATTTTCATTCACCCTCAACCCAAACCAGTAAGGGTTAGGCTTCAAATAAGGGGAACACACCCCAAAAAACTCAATAGTACTCTTTGATTTTCAATCTGCGATACCGTTTAAAAGTGATGGATTTTAAAAATAAAATATTTGTTACTTAATTATTTTATTTACAGCCAAAAACTAACTACCATTGTTTTCCCACACCGGACAATGTTATGGTGTGCCTTAAAAATCACAGTCTTTCGAGTTCAGTGGAAGAATCAGATTTTCAATCAGAGTAACCTTTCATGAGTTATAAGCTTTTAAAAAATAAAAAAACATTAAATAATTATTTTACATAGGTTTATTCCAATTTCAGATTGTTTCACCGGATTCCTGCACCGACTAAACATAAGTCGCACCGAGGGTAATCCCATTATCCAAAACACAATAGTGAACTCAGATTTCTGATTCCTCCACCCATTTAAGATTGATTCTGCTTTTTAAAAAAAACACATACACACACACACACACACACACACACGCTATTTTAGAAATTATATTTTTTGATGGATCATTTTGGGCACTATTGGCCTCAGAATCACATGCCACTAGATTTCACAGTCTTGAAATATATCCATATAATTAATGAAAAGTATACAGAACTTATGAGGCGTTACATTCATGTTATTTAATTTCAAGGGTTCCCTTAGGAATAATAAGATTTTCTAAATTGGATCCTTGATCTCTAAATCAATTATTTAGTAAAAATGACTAGAATTTGTATATATTTATTGGATTTAGGGAATTAATTTCATTTTCATCCTGTATATTCATTTTAAAACATTATTATGGTGGATATAACTCAATCCATTAGGGATCATAGTGTTGAAAGTCTATCCAGATAGTTGATCTTGAGAATATTTTTCCCTCTCTTGAGTAAGGTGGTATGAACAATCTCACTATGGTCTAATTTCTGTGTATAGGCCATTGAACATGTGTGATCATTTTATGATTAATCCACATTTCCTTTAGTAATTGGAATGGATTAAATCCCTATTACAATACCTCCCATGGACATAGTTTGGTCTAATATTGATTACACCCATGACTTATGGCCATCTGAGTAGTATGAATACCCTTTAAAATGGATTAAAATATTGAAATTGAGAACCTAAATACTTTTAATATGATTGTAAAATTGATTATATAAGGTTCAATACTTATGGAATTGGTAAATTTAATGTCACAGATTAATAGATGTCTGGATTTTAATTTTTTAATAATATAATGTGAACTGGTGATTTGGAATGTAATTTGATATTTGTAATGAGTTTGGAAAGTGATACATTATAAAATAAATTGATTGATAAAATACTATATAATTGGATTTCTTCGATACCCTTAACATAGTGAGTAAATTATTCACCATTTTCATGGGTAATGTTCCTTGAGAACATGTATGTAGACATAGAATGGGAATTCAAACTGGTTTTATTGTTACATGGCATCGTTGGTTCATCATCTTCAAGAAAAAATGGTAATGTGAACATTATTATGAAAACACATTAAAGAGGGTCTGGCATACCTCTGGTTCAATCCTAGATCTTGAATATTTGTTATTCATTTGGGTGTTTTCTTTAGAGTTATACAATATACCAATATATTTTTCATACACATCCATGAAATATAATAGATATAATATTTTATTAGAAACATTAGTGGTGTTCTACTGAGTTTTACTCACACCCAATTTAGGCTGCCATTTGGTACCTGACCAGAAATCATATATTTATGCTTGTTTAATGGTAAGGGTCCCATGAATGATTGATTGACTTTCACATGATTTATTTGTTATTACTCTATATATATTATTCAGTAATATAGAGTGTAGTCTCCTAACTATACTAATTAAACCAACACAACATATCATTGGAATCTTATGTATGTAGAGCCATGCATGAAGCCATGTGGAATCATGTCTCAATCATATTATTGAAATTTAGTATTGGGTATTACAATGAACCACTCAATGTTTTTTGGGATTTTTTCATATCACTAAAAAAAATTCGATGGCCTTTTCTTTACAAGGTACTACTCCACTTGATTATGGTTAAATTATATTCCAAAATCAGTATAGAATTTTTATATTTTTTGAGAAATCATATTGTCCACCAATAAATGATAATGTATAACACAATCCAACAATGATGATTTTTAGAGTTTACCATTCACAATTACACCCTGGTGTATTCATCAATTAAAAAAACATGGAAATTTTTTCTTTTCATATCATTGTGGGTTAATTTCCCCCATACAGAAATGTGCTTCATATAATGTAAATCCATAATTTATTATGCTTGGGCTTATATATCATTTAAGAATTGTTAAATTTTTTATGTTTATAACACATAAGAGTTTAATTACCTGAATGTTTTGTGTTTGCTTACACCCACTAAATGACCATTATAAATTAAACAAAGGGATGAAATACATGAATCAGGGGTATTATTTTCCATGCCAATAAATAGAATAGGAAGGTGTCTAAGATACAAGAATCATTAAAATCTCTGATGAAAAAGTGTCCTCATGGACCTACTAATGTCATGCGACTGGGACATGACCAACACATGACATGTGAGATATTACACAAACCCTATTTGACAGGATCTTCTACCTGCGTAGGGATCCATGAAATTTCTTCATCATGCAATGAGTATAGGATGATTTCATCCAGATCAAGATACTTGTTATTCAGTGGTCCCAAGACAAGACAACCAAAAATATCTTCAAAATAAGGATAAACATATAATTATGTAGAGAGAATATTGTGGTCATAAATCATTATTTGATGTTCCTATGTGGTTTGAAAACCCCCATGGAAGACTATATAATTTGTTCACCGAGTCATGCAAGAGACCACTGTACTTCCATATGCATCACAAGAAGGTCCATAGACATGCCCATATTGTCTATAGATCCAACTGTGGTACTAAATAAAAATTTGAGGGTGGATGATGTTAATACTGACACATCACCATAATAAAAACTTTTTCTCACAGGATACATCACTGATGGGAGAGAGGTTTTCTATGGGAACAATCATGCAATGACCTTAAATCCCCACTCATCGTGATATAAAAAATGATATAATAAATGAAAATAATGGGATATTCATGTGTGGGGAAGATATGATGATCTTATGAAGATAGAGTTTTATTCCCCAAGTGATCACCATCGATCATGAGAGGACCCAACAGACAATCCACATTAATTTTGTAAAGGCCCAATGGAAAGCCACCTTTTTCTAAAAGAATATCCCAAACATGCATCTAAAATCACGTGAAATCATATTGATAGGCACACTAGTCATGTGATAGTCTCTAGTCATGTCATTATTGCCTTGTTAAATACAAATGTCTTGTCTACACTTTTGGGGAAGACATATTTGTATTGGAAAAATCAAATAGAAAGAGAATAGTTGGTACAATCATGGGGACCTTATAAATCATCTAACACCTATAGAATGTTTTCGTGAATTTTGTAAAATCTCATCCCACCATCGACTATATGTTGGATTTGTGAGATACACATCATAGAAGGTGGTGTATAATCGGGTGGCAAGGCCCATAAACCCCACCCACCATAGAAAAAAATAATTTTTGGATCCACACATAGACACACCAAGGAATCATAGCTAAAATTTTTATGTGGCCAATAACATGATCGAAAAGTATTTATACTATGTAATATCTAGGGAACAACCTAAGGGACAATAACGTATGCATGGGAACATTACATTATCACTTAAGAACAAACAAAGGTCTTCTTGCGGGTCATCCGAATGATATACCATAATTCATCAAAATCATTAGAGACCTAAAAAAGTTGACAGTGAAAAAAACATAAGATACATTGGAAATAAAAGATCAAATAAAGACTAAAATATTGAATAATTATGTGATGACCTATATGTTGAACCTCATGCACTTCACATGACTTTTCTGATCATATGAAAACACTATGGTAGGTCACACAAGTCATGTGGAGTCCATATCACATACAATATTGAACATGTATTGTAATATTAAAATATAAAGTATGTCATGGGAAACACCAAGAATGATAACTGAGTTTCATGAAGCCCTCCAGGATAACCATTTAGATAATAAAATTTCCTCTAGACATGCCACCCAAAATATACGGTGACACTACTGTATGTCATATGGGTCTCACGGTGTCCTATGGGGATTCCAAAATCATATTAATAAATGTTCCATTCTGGTCAAATAGACAGTAGGATATATTGGCCAGGTCTCATGAATTCACAAGGACATTCCAAGAAATATCATATTATTTCATCTAGCCCATTTATCCAAGATAAGGAAATTTCCTCTGATCATGTTCATTTAGAATTTATGATGTTCTCTAGGAAACAAAAAATAAATCATGGGTGTTCATCTAGAACATTCATCTATGATGATAGGATGTCCTTTCAATATGTCCTCCATGATTAAGTTACTTTTTTTAGATGTTTATACATGTACCATGAAACGTCCTCTGAAAAAGTCTACTAGTTCATGTGATACTGATCAAATACTCCAGATATGATATTATGGTTGTCTCCAGACATCCTGGGTCTTTAGAAATATGACATACATGACAATCAGTATCATCCAAAAATAGTGATATGTTAGACAGAAAACCGAATATATTAAGAGGACAACTAGAAAATTCAGGAACACAACCAGGCCATGTCAAGAAGACGCATCAGAACATGATTGCCAGGTTTAGGGAACATATTATGGAATACACATAGTGTAATCCCTGATCAACTGAACTACAAGAACTCTAATTCATATCGAGACCAGGATATTTATGACACCATAATAAAGGCCAGATCTCAATTGGGAATCTACCACAATGTAAGTACCAGCATGTCTACTACAATCCATCCATCGAGACACAATCTCTCAAACAGTCTAATTTTCCTTCACAATCTACTATTATATTGGTTAGATAACTGAAAAACACTGACTCTGGTTCCTATCATAACAAGGATATGTATGACTCGTTTCTATATTATGGTCTCTACAACAAACATCAAAAGGGGTTTCCCAACACATAGGTCTGACATCTATATATATTGATGATAATTACACTATATACCTTGTTTCCTAATCATATCAAAGATCACATAGGCTTGTTAATTTTGAATTATCACATCATTTACATCATCAATATATATGGAAACCATAGTGTGTAATCCCCAATTAGTGTCATGATACATCTACCCTTATATATGGGGATCTGCATAAGTAGAATTCCAAAGGGTATATTTATACTATAAGAAATATTATTCCTTCCATAACAAAGATAGGTAAAACACCTCCACAAGGCCTATGCTCACATAACTGGTTCCCAATTTCCCACATACATGTCCATTATGTATGCCATTAAACTACATATATTTAGAGAACTGTGTGTGTTTTTATTCCAATTATTATGTAGGATATGTAGGACCCCTCATAATGGCTCAATATCATTCTCAAAATATTAACCAACTCCCCTAATGACTACAAACCATGGCGCTCTTTGTTATACAACATTAATATATGAGATTCTACCCACCAATGGTGAGTGTATAAGGAAAATATAATTAATATAGTTGGATTCAATAATAATATTCACCCTTTGAATGTAAAAGTATTTAACCAATGATGATATTTTAGTAAAAATGGTCCTGTATAGGTATTAGGATAATATTCCCAAACATATTTGAAATCTATGAGAGAGTCTCGTATTATGAATAAAATTCCCCCCATAATGATGTGAGGATCCAGACTGCCCATCCAATCGATCATTGTGATTTCCTATGTGCTCTTTAGTTTCAAAACCCCAATCGATCAACTACGTTTAGAATGTTGGTCCATACACATTTATGAATGTGGGAGCTTTGGGTTTTTCCATTATATAGAAACAAATGGAAAGGTCATCTTTAATGACTATAAAAAACACATAACCCCACAAAAAAACATTCAGGTTATACCATCTATATATTTCTGATGAAAAAATGGTTTGAACCATTCATGGAATCATAAAAATATGAAATATCCTTCAAAAGATAAAAAGGAAAGTGTGCACAGATTTCATCGGAACATTTAGTTCCACACATAATAGTAGCCATTTTCCCTAATTTTTATGTGAATCAATAATAGTGATCCCGATGCGAATCTCTTAGAATAAAATGATTTTATGACCTAGAAACATCAATTTGGATTCTATATCCTAAAAAGTGGGTAAACTGAAATTGATCTTATAAAAAATAAAATATTGATGAGGTTACCATTTAATAATTACATGATATCTTTGAAAATTAAATGTTATTATAAATTTTGTAACAAGAATAGGAATGAAAATTTTTCTTACACTCGTCATTTTTGATTGAGCATGTATCATGCCTGCAATGATCCAATTATCAAAAAAATTATTCCTTGTTTTCTTCGTGAATATAGATACTACTCTAATAGTCAACACGTGAAATGATATAATCTCTTCAACTAGTGACTGTTTTGGAAAATTGGTTACGATTTTAACCCCCATATGACTCAGAATGACCTCACATTTTTGATACATTAAACATTAGGTGAATAATGAAATGGTTTTACAATTACATAAACATGGTGAAATATAAACCATTGTCTCTATAAATGAGGGTATTCAAAAGATAAAACAAATGGGTCCAAACCATCCAAATAATGCTATTGTAAAGTTAGGGTTACTCATTTCCACAACAAACACTTTATAAGCTTATCCCCACAACACGAAAATATCTAAATTTAGTATCTAATGGAGGTAGATAAAGGATATGACTATTAATAATTTTATGTTTAGGGGTTGTTGATGATTTATCCTATCAATCAAAATCAATAGTGTCATCCTGAAGGGTCCATTAATTGACCTGGTAAGCGTATTATCAGACACAATACCACCTATGATACCCATTCATGGAAAAAAAGAGATGATTAATTGGGCTCGAAAGGCTCTATATAATCATTAGTGGGCTTGTAAATCCACTCTTACAAACGTTTTGTGACGGAATATTTTTGTGGAAACCATTGATCATGCTCTTATCTAAACAAACATATTAGAAGAAAACAAGAACATTCATGTAGTGAGCATGTGGGAGATTCATATTCCAACCACACACATGTATCCCATATATATATATAATGGTGGATAAAAGAGGAAAAAATTACCATATACCTTATTCAATTGAATATATAATCATGAACATACTAACAATAGTGAATTTGATGGGTTACATTCCTATAAACATTTATCTAACGTTTTATTGAATCATAAACATAGAAAATGAGAGATACCAATATAATACAATAAGGCTATAGATACATGGATAATCACTATTTCATATCCCTATAGAAAGGGATATAATACACTATGATTATTATATACTTGTGTATTCTCCATAGAAAGAACATATTCATTCTCCTATTACCCAGGTTGGATGAAATATTCCAGTAAAGGATGATACACCCGACTAGGTTCAAATCCTTTTTTGAATCATCGATCACCATGTGAGAGAGTCACATAACTCAAGATATACTCATATCCCTATCATAAGATACTACTATCATATTTTAATGTCTTGTTATTGGGCTCAAATACTTTTACTAAATGGGATCACAAAGTGATATTGGATCATGACAAATGACATGATGATTTTCATGGTGAAAAATTCTAGAGACATACTCCAAAGGTTCATGATTGAACTCATACTCCTGTTCTGATCATGGATCACCATGTGATCTTGGTGAAGGACTTGGGACATGAATATATTCTTATTAGTGAACCTAACATCCATAAAACATTAGATCAAGGAATTGATTTAAATATTAGTATATCCACCAATGAATGGATGAACTATCATCCTACTTAGGCCATACTGGAGGAGGCTCAAATGATTTCTCCCATTATGGGGGTCTATTTCCATACTCAGAAGGGAAAGGGATGTCTGGATCAGGCTCATATGCTTATTACAACTAGAGATCACCGAGTGAGAGTGTAAAATGACTCAGGATTTGGTCATATTCCTATTCAAAATATTTGTAGGTTTAAACAAAGGGATCACTATCAATCTGATATCACTATTATTTTTGAGGAATACCATTTGAAAATGTTTCATTCCTTGATATGTACTCATATTCATATCCATAACAACGAACCTCATTGGAATGTTATAGACGATTATCACCAATGATCTAATACTCCTGGGACACATGATTATCAACATAGTTTGGTGACCCTCAAACAATAGGCTCTTGTATTGGTAAAATTCATAAAGGAATGATAGTATATTATAACCATGACATAGTCTTATGATTATATAACTAATGTTTTCAATAGTAGTGTCCTTGAGGTTATCAGCACCCCATGATTCCATTGAATCTTCACCAAAATTAAAAGATGTTAATTATTAAAATATTTTTCCTTATGGTAGTGAGAAGCTTGATCACATGGACCCTACTGTTGATTGTTTTCGTGGTCATGTTCCCTATGTTGATATCTCCAATAGAAAAGAATATACATCAATTATAAAAAACCTCAATATATTGTGGTTTTCAAAATATAGACCCATTTTTATAGGTAGGTTATTGAAACCACTATATAAACCTTTTATAGTTCAAAAGCAACTATTAGAAACACTCTACATCAGTCAACAAGATTCACCGAGAAAACCCATTTTTTGATAGATCATATGGAGTCTATTAATTCTGAGGAAGAAAATGTTGATTTTTTTTGTGGAATAAGATTCTTGGAATCAACATTGACCTCATTCTATGGCCCAATTTTAATTCAAACTATGAGATCCTAGATTATATATAGAACAAATTTATGCAAAATATATGAAAGAACATGTGTAAAACACATTAAAGTCTAAATTTTAGTAACCTCTCTTATGAAGGAAATGATGGTCACCTTAATATCATCATGATACCATTTTTTCAACTTGATATGGCTGGTATCTTCATGGATCGGGAGACAAAATATGAAATGCACAATACAAATTTACAACAATATTTCCTCCATTGTATCAAATCTATTCTTAAATTAATCTATGAAGTCGCATCATGCATCTATATTTGAGGATGTGGGATGTATGAATAATTGTGCAAGACTACATACTCTTAATAGTATTACCCCTTTTATAATGACATTCAATAATGTAAAAACCTCCTAGATAAATCAGGGTGCAAGGAATTGATTATATATGTAGATCAATACATCAAAAAACAAACACTTCTATGGTGATAAGACATCATAAAAAGAAATGATGATATTTAATTGATATTCAAACTGGACTCCCCAAAATAGTGGGATCCTATTTTATACATGGAACCATATTTTTCAATCAACCTAATGGATTCCAATAAAAATTAATCATATTATTGATTGTTGTTTTTTCTTGATCGTACATGAAAAAATATGTGCCACATAAAATAGGCTACAATAGAACCGTGTATAATATCCTAAATTAGATGACCTAACAAACAAGGTTGGGGAAATATCTTATACTACCTAAACCCCTCGGATCACCAAAAAACAGCATGTATCTAGGATATATTTGTATTAATTGCATATAAATCCAATCACACTAGTATGTGGGTAATATTATCTCAATCACTATTACCATGTTCATCATCACTCAATAAGGTCATGTGGAAATCATTGGTGGTTCCGTATCATCCCCATTCTGTTGGAAAAGAGAATTTATTTCATAATGGCCATCATTGAATAATAAAATACTCAATTAGAAGCATTTGATCCTCAACAACATGATTAATTATTGAAAATTTTATCCCCATATAACCCCCATCCCAGAGGGCTTGAAGAATTTTCATCATCGTTATCATCGTCAACAAGACATTCATTCTTCTCTAGGATGACAGGTAAAGATCAATGGTCAACATACAATTCATTCCTCCTACCATAATACAAACCTCTTACATTCAGGGATAGATTGGAAATCATGACTGAAAACTCCCTCATGGAAACTACTTAGTACCTGATGTAGGGTGATTTTATGATGAAATAAATAAAATCCTATTGGGGTCACAAGGAAAAATATCCCATCAAGGATAATGGGTTTGAGAATATCCCAAATTATAGATTTATATAATCATCGGGTTGTGTTAAAAGTTTCATGACAACCTCCATTTATAAATACACCTCTTTTAATGATGTCACAATCAATACAAAAAATAATTTAGTTCAAGATGTTGATACATAGCGAACCCATACAAAAACATGCACCCATAGGTGGATCTAAATGAACCCACTAAACATACAAATACCGAGATTTAGAGGAGGATTCAAAACATAAGACCTCTAAATGTTTAGTTTCTGTCTCTATAGAGGAACAATACCTCGGTTATAGGGAATGATATGGATACATCCTAATCACTACCCCAAAGAGTCATTGAACCTTCCATAGTGGAACAAATGGAATAATATGAGAATGATATACCAAATCTCAGACAATTCAATGTAGAGATACCTAGGGGAAATAATCCCACGTGGTATATTTTTCATAAAGAGGTGAACATTCCACCTATGCATCTAAAAATAGATGATCAACATAAATGATCAGCATATGAGAATTAGTCCATTTCCGCATACAACAATAAAGTCTACATAAATTAGGTATTTTAATATGATTATTACTGCCACCCTTACGGAGACTACCTATCCCTTTTTAAAGAAATAAATCATTCTTATCATGAATGGATAATCAATAATAGATGAATATAAGGATACTTCATCAGTCCTCACTGGCTCCAATATATAAGGAAGGTGTCTTATATTGATGTATCACCAGAATATCTCAATTAAATAATGTCCATGACTACATGTATTGGAAAATTAGACTGGGATACATAGTTTTGAAGCATGGGAAGAAGCCATATCCCAAATGGATGGATTGGAATTTTCCCCATATTTGTTTTACAAATCTTACCTTTTGTAACTTTGACGACATTGGAGACATAAAACATAATCTCAGCTACGTAGTATTTATATTAGGATTGATTATGGGGCCCCATGATCAGTTAGAGTAGATGGATTTGAAGTGTTTTTTATGGAATCTGACCGCGAATACTTTTATTTGGTATAACATCCTTCCAATAGGACCAATTATAGGCTATGAAGACATTTTTCATTAATTCAATTACCAATTGATCTCCACGATTAGGAAAATGATAACAGTCAACTAGAAGAACTGTAAACTAAATGAAAATTTTAGGGTGTCTAACTTCATAGCCATAAGGAACGAATTAATATATTTTCTCATCATACATCCCTTGTAGGAAGAATTACTATAACCATGAGTTGTAAATCATCAGGATGATCTATAGATAGCTCTGATCCAAAATAAGTATCCATGTGGTTTCCAAGAGTTTGTAGGAATGACATAACATTTGGAAGATTCAATTTAGATAACCAAAGATAAATATAGGTACCTAGATTCATCATAGGGGAGAAGGATAAACTAGGAAAAAATGATACTATTAATCTTTAAAAAGTATCATTTCCCATCCCAGAACCAAAATGTGTCCTAAATAGAAAAGATTCACCAATATAATGGACACACACACAAAATCACTATTGTCATTAATTGAAACGTGTCTAGGATTCCGATGATTTGAGGAATTTATTAATAAAGCCTACACATTTGAAAATTTACAAGTACCATATTATTTCGTAAAAGAAATGGAAAATAAAATACTCAATCTATCAAAGGACAGGAATCCCAATGAGGTAAACCTCACTGATTGTCTCGACTACTGGCCTTTACAAAAAATCATATGTCATAATGTACATGAATACATCATTATCAATTATGTTTTCTATATAATGGTTCATTCCAAACATGTGATTTTTGATATATCCATGGAACATGTGACTTTCATAAATGTTTCCCAGCTAGAACAAGATTTTTATTGTTAGAAGTTTTTGTCCATCTGTAAAAATATGTTCAACAACTATAAGTATTATAAATCATTTGAACATGATCATTCCACCCTAATAGAACACCTTTTTAGACCCACAATATTTCATATAACCTAGGTGGGGACATCTAATTAATCTCTTGAAGGTGGGTGTGGCCATCAAACACAAGTAGATGTAGAAGATTAAGAGTCATATTCCTCTCCAAAAAAATCTCTAACTCTTGAAAATTTTTATTGGGAAAAAATCCCTCAAGGAAACATTGCAACATTTTGGGTTTGATTGTTTCTGTTGAAAAACATGGTTTATATTGTTAATTTTCATGTTCTAGAGATGTTTTTGACAACACATGTTGACAAAGAAGCATGTCAAATTAATGGATGATCTGGAGGTGGTACAAAAATTGCAGTACAAGGTGGCATCGTTTTCAGGTTTTTGCCAAAATTCTTGGGGACAAAAATATGGAGTATGGTGAGCATCGCAAAATGTGTATTTCCTTGAAGTTATCATCAAAATATGGTAGACGCATTAATTTTGGGAAGATAGGATTCATGGATTGGATTTTGAAATGTCCAAGAATGTTGACGGTGATTCATCATGATTACGAAGAGCTTCGTGAACGGTAGAGGTTGAAGTGAATGTTGGCGATGCGGGGATTTTCATGGGAGCATCGAATAAAAGGCGCAAAATAATTTATTGGATGCTCCACAATTATGAAGAGCTCCACAATCAGAAAATTCCCATGGTGCTTCGTGATACTGGAATATTTCCAAAAAAAAATTCGGAACATTGCGATTTGTAATGACGTGGAATTGACATCACGCGGATGGTTAAATGTTCAGTGGAATTTCCTATAAATTTTCCTCGACCCACTCGAGGGATGTAGAGAGTTTTCAAAGAAAATAATTTTCTCCAAGCACGTGAAGGTGGTTTGAGAATGCAGTGTGCTTTGCAAAAGAAAAGCTTCATGACGGCTACTCTAACTCTGAAAAAGTTACGTGCTCCACATTGGCTCGGTAAGCTACGCATGGAGAGTCGCTCTGCAACGAATTGAACTCTACAAGTGTTCTTTTCGATAGTTCTACGCGAAATGGAAGGAGCTTTGTGAAGACTTGTTTGAGCCTTGCAAAATTGGGAGCCTCGAGATGTAGGGTGCTTTGAGAAGGTGTTTCCCAAGTGAGTTTCCCAATGTTCAGAGGAAAAGGGGTATTCATCCATGGATGAACATTGAACTACAATATAGAATCAATGTACAGTGGAGGCTGCATTAATTAGTGTTAATGAAGAGGACTATAGGTCTATAAACTTTCAGGATCTTATAAAGAAGTAGTGAGATCACTTTAGTTGAGAGATCAGTGAGTTCTCAAATAGTGAGTGGTTGTAAACATGGAGGGACAGTGTGTCCACTTCAAATTTGTAACTAGTATTCCGCTTATTGTGGAATTGGTACATTAGTACGCTACCGTTGTATGCTCCATTGACGTAGCCCTGTGAGGGTGAACAAAGTAAAAATCGATGTGTCATGTGCATTCTTTAACGTTTTTTCATACTATACATCGGGATGGAGAGAGAAGAGGGTTCTGTCTAACAGGAAAACATGATCAAAAGGGGAAGTTGTTTTAATCTCTCATACCATGCTTCAACCCCCAATAAGGGTATATAGCATAGTGGAAATAAAAATTGGTATCAAAGATAGGTTAATATCAGTGTTTCTCTCTCAAATGAGAGTCACTATTCATAAAGGGATTCCGATCATCGATGGGAACAATTTATAGATATGGAAGATTTAGAAGCAACCCTACTTTCAATCATTAGGAATGGATGTGTTCATAGCAGCAATGCATGTCATAACAATAGATATTAATAGTGGTGCATTATCAGAAGCTGGGCATAGAGAGTTGGATGCTAATGCTAAAAGAATTAATGTCATAGGGGGAGCCCTATCCTATCCTATCTATACAAAGGTGATCTCCTGAAAAACATCACATGCCTTGTGGTAAACTCTATTGAATATATATGAAGGGGATACAAATGTCAGAAGGAAAAGATACAAGTGTTTTGGGACAACTATGATGATTTGGGAAAGAAATCGAATGAGCCTATTAAAGTATTCTTTGACAGTGTAAATGTTGTAGTGGAAGATATACAAGGCCTTGGAGAAGTTATTAAACACATAATGATAGTGAAGATCATCATGAAGAAACTTCCACCTCAGTTCAATCCGATTGTTTTGGTTTTGTAAGATAATGACCCAAAATAGGTGACATTAGATAACCTTCAGAGCACCCTTGTTGCATATTAAATGAGAAATGATGATAACAATGTTATGGGAAAGGGGAAATCCAAAGAGGTTTCATTCAAGGCCATGAAGAAGATCACCATATAAGACACTTAGTAAGAAGTAGATATAGATGAGGTGATTTCATTCCTCACCTCAAACCTTCAAAAAGGAAAATGAATGTTTAAAGGGCAGCTTCGAATTTCTTGTTTTCGATGTGGAAAGGTTGGTCATCTTGCAGCAAGGTTCCTAAAATTGTTCCAAGAGGATGATGATTTCGATGAAATCAATATTCCCATGAAGAAGAATCCAACATATGGGATAGTAAAAAACTTTGGAAGAGACGTTTTTTTAAGAAGAATATCCTTCTTTCAAAATAATATGATAGTTTAGATGATTCTAAGGTTGAGGAGGTTAAAGAGAGAGAGAGAACTGCAGAAACTGTGGAGAAAATGTTATGGTGGCAGTTTTCGGTAGTTCTCCTTATAAGAATGAAACTGAAGCTGATGAAGAAGAAAGATATGTTGAGGGAAGAGTTGATATGAATGCTGATTTAAAGGCTATATGAAGAAGAGAAGTCTAAGTAGATAATATAAATTGATAATCTCAAGTCATCAACACCAGAGGAATCAAAATCAGTTAGTTAGTATAAAATAAATATTGGTGAAAAGAAAACGGAGATTGATACATTAAATAACATAAGGAAATATCAAATCAAGCATATTGAATAATTTTAATGAGATGTTGTCATTTTTCAAAAAAAGGTTACAAATCAAGAAAAACTATTGACTCCAGATGGGTCAATGGGAATGTAGATCCATCAAAAAACTAAGAAGATCAATGTGGAGAATAGTGGTTCAGTAGAAAGGAAGCATCAACTATGTTCAGATGCTGAGACCGATGAGGGTCTTAATCGAAAAAAAAATCTTTCAAAATTGCGGTCAGAACACAAACACCCAATCTATGTTTGAAGGATGATTTGGGCACGAGACAGAATCAGAATATTCAGAGATCCAATGGGGAAACTCATATTGTAGAAGCCACACAAAGGAATGTAGATCGTTTCAGGTGTTATTTTTGTTGAAAGATTGGACATTCACAGTAATTGTGTTCCATAACCTAGTGATATCGAAGGGAAAAAGAACATTGTGGGTAGCCTAACAGATAACGGTTCCCTAGAACATATTTCGAAGGACACTATTTTTGGTGCAGATGATTTGGGAACATGGATAGTTATTTTACATCAACCATACAGAAGAATAAGACAAATGAGAATCAAATTGTTCGAAATAAGAAGATAAATGAACAAACGAGTGAGTTAAAAAAACAAATTTGTAGATTTGTAAGATAAATATGGTCCAACATACTGTGAGAAAGATCAAAAATCTCAACACATGTCATGTATGATGGAAAAAATATGGACCAAGAAGAAAAACGATGTGAAGACAGTGGTCGAAGAAATTTCCCTTAAAGCATTAGATCTCTCTGGTGTGTGGATCCTGGATAGTGGTTGCACATCTCACATGATAGGTAATAAGGATCTTGTAATAGGCATAAAATATGACAAAGAATGGGTTTTCCTGTTTGGAAATGATGAAGACCTGAAGATAATTTTATCATTAATGGCAAAGTTTTGGGGCAAAGAGATGAGACATGCTAATTCTTAGTAATAGAAGGACTCAGTCAAGATTTTCTCAGTGTCAGTCAACTATGTGACTCATGGAATTCTATAAGATTTAATAATAAGGTGTGTATTTTATAAAAAAAGATAAATGGTAGTGGTTCTATAGTGAAAATGATCAAAGGGAAATGTCTACCTGTAAATTGGAGAAGAAGATATGTTCTTTCCATCTAGAGAGGAAGAAAACAAGTTGTGGTGTAAATTAATTGGTCATCTATGCCAACCAACCCTGGAAGAACTGGTAATGTGTGATCCATCAAGTGACCTCCCTAAGCTATCAAATGATGGTAATCACACATGTGGTTCATGCCAACAAGGGAAGATCATCAGAAATAAGTATAAAGAAAATGAAAAAAAGTCAACAAGACTGCTCGAATTGGTGAATGATGATGTATGTGGTCCTATCACACCAAGATAAATTGATCTAAAGAGGTAATATGTTTTTTTCATTGAAGACTACAGCAGAATGACATGGGTATTTGTTATTTCCTATAAGTCCAGTGTGTTCAGCTTCTTAAAAGAGTACTAGAGGGAGAGAGAAAGGATTATGGGATAGAAAATTATGACGTTTCATACTTATAATGGTTCATAATTCAAAAAAATTCAGGTGGAATACTATCTCGAGAAACATTAGATAATGCATCAAGTTTCCCTCATTGAGAACACCACAAAATAATGAAGTGGTTGAAATGAGAAATTAGATCATCAAAAACATGGCCAGAACAATGCACATAGAAAAAGTCCTCCCAGAGAAATTTTGGAAGGAAGGAGTTTTGACATCGGTATAGATTTCTTATAGGGCTATGTGGTGTCTGAAGGAAGGAAAGACTCCATATGATATGTGTTATAGAAAGAATCCAACAGTGAAATACTTTCGAATATTTGGAAGTAAGTTCTTCATCCTCAATAAGGTGAAACATAGAAAATTTGAGTCTGTTGGAGATGATGGCATATTCCTTTGCTATTTAGGTAAATGAAAAGAATACAAATGCTTTAACAAAAGGCAAGGAAATTCAGTTGAGAGAAATGATTTCATTGTTGTGGAGAATGAAGAGAGGTTCCAACAACACAGTAAACAATTTTCAGATTAATGCAAGGAGGAGGAATGTAACAGAGGAGGAGCATAAGATAATTAAGTTTATTCAGTAGAAGGTACTGATGATGAACATGTAGAAGAAAAATCTGTATCTTCATAGAAGCCAAGGATTCGAGCAGAAAATTACAGGAAAAATATCATTGGAAATAAATACACTCCAGTTTAGACATGAAAAATTATGTCAATACCACAAATATCATTCTTATCTCATGTATAGCCTAAATGATTTGCTGATGTAGCTGTTGAAGTTGAAAACTGGCTTCAGGTCATGAATGATGAGCTAGATCAGATTTAGAAGAATCAGACATTGGAGATTGTTTCGAGGCCAGCTAATAAGAATATAATCTGGAAAAAATGGGTCAATCGTAACATGATGAAAGAATATGGCATTGTGATTCGGAAAAAATCATGACTAGTGTGTACGGGATAATCCCAGATAGAGGGAATAGATTTTGATGATACATTTGCACAGGTTTCGAGACTAGAGACAATCAAATTATATCTAGCCATTGCACTACAACGGGAGTTCAAATATTTCCAGATGGACGTCAAATCTGCATTTTTGAATGGGGTTGTGTATGAAGAAGTGTATATTGAGAAGCCATATGGTTTTCTCATTCATGATGATGATAACAAAAATTTCAGACTAATGAATGTGTTGTAGGGGATAAAACAAGCACTAAGAGCATTGTCTCAAGGCTTGATCATTACTTGAAGAAGATTGGTTTCTAGAGTGGGGAAGGTGATTACAATCTCTATTTTAACAAAAAAAGTAGTAAAAGGATGATGATCTTCGTTTATGTTGATGACATTATATTTGGCAGATCAGATGAAACTCAGTGCATACATTTAACCAAATTCTGGAAACGTGGGTTCGTAATGTCAATGATTGGAGATCTAACATTTTCCCTAGGTCTACAAGTGACACAAGGAAAGAATGGAACATTAATTTCTCAATCCAAATATGTCAAGGAGGTTCTTAAAATATTTGGAATGGAAAATTCTAAGGAGATGAAGACTCTGGTTGGTACCCGGATGAAATTATAGAGAAATGATAACGGAAAGGTAGTAAATATCACAAAATATAGGCAGATTAATGAGATTTTCCTATACTTGACAATGACGAGACCTGATATTGTTTTCACCACCGTCAAAGAAGTACGATATCAAAGCAATCCCAATGAAAGACCCATTATTGTAGTAAAAAATAATACTTCTCTATATCAAGGGAAAAGTGGACATAGGCTTGATGTATAATGGAAAAACACAGACAGTGTTATTGGGATATACTTATATATATTGGTCCAATTCATAAATGATAGGAAATCAACATCAGGAGGTGCATTCAATCTTGTTGGACAATTTATTTATTGGCTAAGAATGAAGAAAGATTACATCTCATTAAGCACCATTGATGGTGAGTATATAGCATCCCTTCCAGCATACACATGGTTATTGTGGATGAAGCAGCAATATGATGATATCAGAGTTTAAGTGATGTCTCCAATCAGAATCCAGTGCGATAACTCAAGTGTTTTCAATACCAGAAAAATCATGTCCATCACTCAAGGACAAAGCGCATTGAGATAAATTATCATTTTATCATGGAGAAGGTTGGTCATGGAATCGTGTAGTTGGATTATGGGCCCACAGATCTACAGGTTTCAGACATTATGACGAAGGCCTTAACTAATGAAGATTTTGAGAGGTATCATCTGTAACACCTGAGACTTTTATGAAAAATATTTTTTTTATGTTATATATATCATAAAGGAATCTGTCACTACACACAACACTTTCTTGGCTTGCTTTACACGCAATCACGGCCTTCCTCGATAGCTTGCGTCGTACGCAATACCGAGTTTCACTAAACAACGATATGCTATTAAAATATTATTAAAACTAGCCGTTATGAATAGTAATAACCACTTTTTAAAATTTTTTAAATTTTATTTTCATAATGGATTTCATTTATGGATTCGGAATATCAAAATTAGCTTAGGGTGAGATTTTGGTACATTTCGGAAAACTTACATATTCTGGTAAATAGTGAAAATTACAAAATTTTAATTAAAAACAACTTTTTTATCAAAATAATTAATAGTGATAAATTATTAATTTGTGTTGTTTTAAAGTATATATAGAATATATTTTTACAATTTAATACAATTTTGTTCATTGGATGTAATTTCACATTTAAACCAAACATAAACAAGTTTCAATCTTTTGATAGTTATTATCTCTTAAAAACACGTTATTTGTATTGATGACTGGAATTAATTTTTAAATTCATTAATGTAACTGATATGTTTTGAATTTGGTAAAATAAACATCATTTTTGAATTCATAATATCACATATAGCTTAGACCTAATTTTTTGTATTTTTCTTGAAACTTTCATTTTTTGATGAATAGTGAAACCACTATATGGTAGTTAAAAAACCGAATTTTTTTCATAAAACTTAATTTTACCGGTTCTGTGAGTGGAATTTCGAATATCCAAGAGACACGATTAATATCAAGGACTAAAATTTGGTTCAATGAGAGGAAAATAATTTTTTCTGAATAGTAACTTTTTACTTTTTCTTACCACGGTTAAAAGTAAATAGGGTAGTTAAGAGTAAAAATGAAATTATTATTACCCTAACACATGTACTAATTATATTAGATAAGTTTAATTCGACGAAAACAACCTTAGGAATAAAATATGACCATTTAGGGCCACTTGTATTAGATTAGGACATTTATTATCAATTTATTTAAAGAAGGGTTAAAATAGTTAAAATCAAATTTTAATAACTAAATCATTTTTAATATATGTCTATACATAATATAAATTATACTATAATTATTCATTAGAAATATAAAATTTTTTCCTACATAATGGTATTTTATTTATAATTTTTAGACATTAAATAATTTAATTTATTTATGACACAATGATGATGCTGTAATTATCTTATTAATGAAATATTGACATAATCGATGTTATAAATACCAAAATAAATGTAATTTGAGACTCATTATGAATTACAATAGATTTATATGTTAATATGACATGTTAGTATTGATTTAATTAAATGTTTTTCGAACTAATCATTCTGTTATGATTTTCACAAAAATCAATTACCAAATAGTGTTAAAATTGACATAAAATTGTTTTTAAAACAAATATTATATTATTAATTGTTATTTTATTCATAAAAATATATGTATAAGACAAATGACTTAGATAAATTTATATATAATAATAATAAACCACTTGGGGTTCGATTCACATGATTATTAACCTTATAGTGTAAGAAAACAAGAAGACACGATAAAAGTTAAATTATCTAACTTAAAGTTAAATCTAAATGATAAGGTTAAAATTGAAACCTAAACTTGTATAAATTCTATTGGATGATATTATTTAGACCCATACCCACCTTATCTTCTAAATAAATCAATTTTGAGCAATTTAATACCGAATTTGGCTTTATAATAAAATAATATTTTTAGTTTTTCCAAAGGAGCCCCTCTCCCCCCTTATAAAAGGGCACCTACTCCCCCTCTTCCTCACACTACATGGAGCCATCAAGCTCGGCCAAAACCTGCCAATTTATCCTCTCCACTTCCATAGAGACATAGTAGAGGACCTGGTCTTCTTAAAAGACAAATTTTAGTGCCCTAAAAGGAGGTCTCAAAGAAGCGCTTCAAAGAAGAGGTAATGTCCATTACCGATTCTTTCAACTTTATTTTTTCTTCCACAACTTCTTCTTTAGTTTCTTCATTATGAAGTAATAAAATCAGTATCAATCATATACTGATATGTTATTATATGTATGAAACAACCCTATTTCACCATCTATCCATCCCATGGAAAATGAAATCACCGCGCATGTGTACTTACGGAATATCGTCTCCACGCCGTGGGGTAAACTATTTTCCACCACCACCTTACGTGGATAGGTATAATGGTGTAAATAATGACTATATATGATTATTTTATAGTGATATTGATTCTGAAATAGTATACATACACACCAATATAATTCCACGATCATGGGAACGATATCATCCCTCGTGCGTACGTACAGAATACCGTCTCCACGATGTGATGCGACTCGTTCTACATGATATTCATTTCATAATTATTATATAAATGAATTGAATGAATGAATATGATATATATTATAGTAATACCATTCTGGAAATGAGATATCCATAACCTAAAAAAAATAAGAATTTATTCGACAAAACACGCATAAGAACAAAAAGTAAAAAACACCCGAATAACAAGTAGGAATGAAATATTACTAATAAGAAACTAAGAATATGACCATATATGATATCATAAAAATACGTATAATTTTGGAATAAGTGAATAACATTATTTAAATCATTATATAGGATGTTCGGACACTTACAATGTAAATCGGACCTAAGGTAAGGGACAATCTCGTAATCTCAATTTTTATCCGAGATTGTTTATACATCAGAATTCACTAGGGAATATTAATCATCCACATCCATGTTTACTGAATATGTAATATTATTTATATCCTAATACAATTTTTTAAATCCAATTTTACCCTCTGGTGAGTTTTTATTAATAGATATGAAAGGAATCTTTTGTCATTATTTGAATGAAGTACTTTTTGACTTTTCTGACAAAAGTGCGAGAAGAATGTTTTTTTTAACTTATACAGAATGAATGGATTTTTAAAAAATTATTTACAAGAAGATTCCTTTACATGTTTTTAAGTTTATTTTTAATCAACTTATTTTAGTTAAAAATTGTATGACATGTTAGGAGAGGAAAAATGTATTTGAAGTTGAAAGGATATTTTCCTCAAGAATGGAGTTCAAGTGTTTTATCAAAATAATTTTCCATCTAAGAAAATATAGGGTTCTATTTCTATCCCTATTTTTACATTGAATTGATTATGATATGATGGAATTATTTTTATGATGTCCTTTTATCTTATATGGATTATGTTATGATGGAATGATGTTTATGATTCGCATTTTTATTACATGGGTTATGCTATGATGTATGGTTTATCATTTTGTGGAACACATAAGAATGGTATCATTATGAGATGGATGTGACCTATATCTCCCTCTAATTCATTGGGTAAAGATTTTATATCTCATGAGATATACATGGCTGGAACGGCAGGTTAAACTGGTTCAGTGAAACATGACTGAAACAAGGAGTGAAATCAGTTTAGAAATGGACATTGTCCACTAAGATTGTCTTGGCAATGAGTGTTGACTAATAAGAAATGATTCTCTATGATTATGTGTGCATGACACAAAGTTTCATGGTTTACATTATGATTATTGGGATTACATTTCACTAATATGATTTATCCCATGTTATGAAATTATGATCTCTTTTGCAGGTTATGATATCCAAAAGTTATGTTCTTATGTATATGATGGGATTAATATTTCTTTTGTTTACACATACTGAGAATTTGAGCTCACCCTTTTGTATGCTTTATTTCCCCAGGCCAGAAAGAAGGTTATTAAGTAGGATATGCCAAAAACGGACTCTAGATATGATGAAATAAATGGGAGGCAAAGTATATGCTTTATGGACTAGTTGTTTATGTTTCCCAGTTTCAAAAGACTCTATACCTATACAGTCCTTTCCTAGTTTTGTTATATGTTGTAATAAGTGTGCTTCAATTCTGAAGTAATAACAATGTATGTAAAATATGGGTCATTATAGTTGGTATGAGAGGAATGGTATAGTCAACCTTTAGAAACTAGGATGTGAAATCCTTAGTAAGAACCCTAAGGATAAGTCTAATCATAGAACACAATCTTAGTGTTTTAGAAATGGCCATGAATAACCTAGGATAAGACCTTAAGTGTGAAATTTTATTCTTGATTATGTGGTTTTCCTATTATATGTAGTGTTTCTCACACTATTTTTATTTGTTTTAGTCAATGGTTGGAACCCGAATGAACCGTGTTAATGTGGAATGCGACAGGAAATGCAATGATTGTCCCCCTGAGTAACCAAATGTTATGGGAGCGGTAATGCAAAATCTTTTAACCATGATCACACAAATTTCTCAAGCTATGAATCATGCAGGACATCCAAATGAGCAAAGGAAGGAGAAACATTCTGTTTAATCCTTCATGAGGCAGCGTCCCCCTTTATTCAGCAGGTCTACTGATCCATTAGTTGCTAAACAATGGATTAGTACTACTAAAATGATATTTTTAGTTCTTCAATGTTCTGAACATGATAAATTCATCCTAGCAGTGTATCGTTTGGAAGGAAATGCTGATCAATGGTGGAATATTATTAAGAATACAAGTCAAAGGGATGAAATTGAGTCCATGGAATGGGACGAGTTCAAGAACTTATTTTTCAATAAGTACTTCCCTCATATTGTCCGAACAAAGATGGAGAAATAGATTATTGAACTGATGAAAAAGGATGATGAATCTGTTGGTACCAATGAAGCAAATTTTACAAGACTTGCAAGTTACGCTTTTGGTATTATTATCCCACCTAAGAGTAAGATCGAACGATTTTTTAGTGGCTTAAAACCACGTCTTCGAAGGGCGTTAACCTTAAGGGACTTCAATAGCTGCGTGGATATCGTTCGATATGCCCTTAAAGTTGAGATAGAGATTGGAGTAACCCATAAGTCATATGGGTTTGATAATAAGTGGAAAATGGAATTCAATGGAAAATCTAAAGAGCACACTGAAAAGAATATGATCTTTCCCTTATTCTCAAAGTGTGGAAAGAAACATGGAGGGAGTTTTCTTAAAGGGGAAAGTAAATGTTTCAAATGTGGACAGGAAGGTCATCGGGCATTTGAATGCCGCAATGATGGGAAAAATATGTCTAATGATGCAAACAAAGGAAGGGATACACAGAATGATCCTACTACACATCAATGATTCAAGTTAAATGAGATGGAGAATTATTCCAATCAATGCCCAAATCCAAGGGTTGATGATGATGGACAACATCAACAAACTCTTAAGGCTAATGACAATGGAATGTCACATGCAATTTCTATCAACGATGTGGAGTACGATAATGATGTGGTGAAAGGTACACTTACCATCCACTCTAAAGTAGCAAATGTTTTATTTTATTCTGGATCCACCCACACTTTTATTTCTGAAGATTTTTCTAAGGGTATCACCATATTTCCTCAACAATTAGATGTTGAGTTAGCTGTGACAACTCTTAATGGCACAACCGTCGCATCAAAAGTTTATAATTCTTCCCCGATTGATGTTTGTGGGAATGTACTTCCTGAAAATCTTTTGATCCTTCCAATAGTGGAATTTTATGTGATTCATGGCATGGATTGTCTTTATTTATATTGAGCTCATATCAATTTCCAAAGAAGGGAAGTCCCATTTCATATTCCAGATCAATCTATGATCGTCTATCGATGCAAGGATGAACATAACCTTCCAGTGGAAATTTTTTCCATCTTATGGGTCTTGATTCCACTGAATGAAGGTTATTTATCTCAAATGGTTGGTGAGAAACTCACAATTAATAATATGACCATTGTACGGGATTTTTATGATGTCTTTCCAGAGGAATTTATGTGTCTTCCTCCAAATTGTGAAGTTGAGTTTTCAATAGAACTCGTACCGGGTCCTTTGCCTATTTCAAATACACCTTATAGAATGTCCCCAATTGAGTTACAGGAATTGAAGAAGCAACTCCAATAGAATCTTGATAAGGGATTCATACGCCCTAGTGCATCACCTTGCAGAGCACCTGTTCTATTTGTTAGGAAGAAAGATGGATCAATGAGACTCTACATTGATTATCGAGAACTTAAAAAGATCACTATCAAGAAAAAATATCCTCTCTCGCGCATTGATGACTTATTTGACAAACTATGCGGTGCTCAATAATTTTCCAAGATTGATATTCATTCAGGGTATCATCAATTAAGGGTCAAAAGGGAGGATATACCAAAGGCATCTTTCCGTACAAGGCATGGACACTATGAATTTATAGTGATTCCATTTGGTCTTACTAATTCCCCTGTTATCTTCATGGATCTGATGAATAGAGTCTTTAGAGACTATCTTGATCAGTTTGTGGCAGTCTTTATAGACGATATTCTTGTATATTCAAAGAGAAATAAAGAACAAGAAGATAACTTGAGAATTATATTGAAGACCCTGAGAAAGGAGAAGCTTTATGTCAAATTTACCATGTGTGAATTTTGGCTTCAAAAAATTGCATTTTTGGGTCACATAATCTCAAAAGATGGGATATTTGTGGATCCCGCAAAAACAGAGGTTATCAAAAGATGTTAGAGACCAAGAACAGTAACTGAGATCCGAAGTTTTCTTGGTTTGACTGGATATTATCGACGTTTTGTGAAAGATTTTTCATGATTATCTAATCCACTCACCATGTTGACTCGGAAAGGAGTAATGTTTGTTTGGATGGAGGAATGTGAAGAGAATTTCAAGGAGTTTAAAAGAAGGTTATCCAGTGAACCTGTGCTCACACTGCCTTGTAGCGGAGAAAGGTTTGTGATCTACAGTGATGCATCCAAGAAGGGGTTGGGGTTTGTTCTTATGCAAAATGATATGGTGATAGCTTATGCCTCACGACGGTTGGAAATAGATGAGAAACATTACCCAACACATGATTTGGAGTTAGCTGCTGTAATCTTTGCATTAAAGATTAGGAGGCATTATCTTTATGGAGAAAGGTGTGACATTTATACAGATCATAAATGTTTAAAGTATATTTTCACACAAAAGGGGCTGAATATGCGCCAAAGAAGATGTTTAGAGATGATTATGGATTACGATTTCTCAATTCATTACCACCCTTGTAAAACAAACAAGGTGAAAGATGCATTAAGTCGACAAGACCATGCCAGGTTATCCATGATGAGGATCACAAAAGATCCAATATTTATGGATTTACAAAGGATGGATCTTGGAATTATAATGGAAGGGGGAAAATTGTATCTTTCTCAAATGAATGTTCAACCATCTATACATGTGAAGATTAATGAGGCACAAAAAGAATATATAGAGTTACAAAATATGGTGAGAAATATTCCTGAATTCAACCTTGATTGTGATGGGATAATAAAGTTCAGGAATCGAGTTTGTGTTTCTCCCATCCTAGAAATAAATAAGGTGCTACTGGATGAGGCTCATAGTTCTTCATTCTCTATTCATCATGGAAGCAAGAAGATGTATAGGGTTCTGAACGAGTAATTCTGTTGTGATGGCATGAAAAGAGATGTTGCTGAATATGTATCTTGATGCTTGGTTTGTCAGCATGTTAAAGCTAAGAGACAGAAGTCTAAGGGGATGTTACATCCATTACCCATACCGGAATGGAAATGGGTAAACATCACTATGGACTTTGTCACAGGAATTCCAAAAACATCCAAAGGAAATAATGCTATCTAGGTCATAGTTGATCGTCTTACAAAGTCTGCACACATCATTGCTATTAGAGAGGATTTCTCTCTGGATCAGCTTGCCAGGATATATGTAAAGGACGTGGTAAGATTGCATTGAGTACCACTTTCTATTATATCTGATCGGGATCCGAGGATTACCTCAAAGTTCTGGCGAAGTCTTCAGCATACACTGGATATAGAGTTGAGTTTTAGAACTGCTTATCATCCTCAGACAGACGGTCAGTCTGAGAGAACAATTCAAACTCTAGAAGATATGTTGAGAGCTTGCTCTATTTATTTCAAAGGTGGTTGGGATCAACACCTACCTTTGGAGGAATTTTCTTATAATAAAATCTTTCACTCCAGTATTCATATGGTTTCTTATGAAGCTCTATATGGAATGAAATGCATGACTCCAACTTGCTGGGATGAAGTTGGGGAAAGAAAGCTATTAGGACCTGATCTTGTTGATAAGATGGCAGAAAAGGACCGATCTATTCAACAACACATAAGAGCAGCTCAGAGTCGAATGAAAAGTTATTCCAACAACCGAAGAAAATTCCTAGAGTTTGAAGTGGGTGATAAATTGTTCTTACGAATATCTCCCTGGAAGAGGGTTATGAGATTTGGAAAGAAGGGGAAGTTGAGCCCTAGATATATCGGTCTATTCGAAATAATGGATCGTGTTGGAAAGGTAGCTTACCAATTGGCGCTTCAACCGAATCTCACTCAATTTCACGATGTGTTCCATGTATCTCTCCCAAGGAAGTACATACCTGATCCTTCGCATGTACTCAGCTCAGAAGTTGTACCACTGGAGCAAGATCTTTCTTATGAAGAACAGCCGATAGAGAATCTGGATCGTAGCGATAAAGTCCTACGAAACAAGACCACTAGCTTGGTGAATGTTTTATGGAGGAACCACCAATTATAAGATGCTACATGGGAGCTTGAGGATATGATGAGGGAGAGGTATCCTCATTTGTTTGTTACAAAGTTACAAATTTCGAGGGCGAAATTCATTTTATGGGGGGTAGAATGTAACACCCGAGACTTTTATGAGAAATATTTTTTTTATGTTATATAAATAATCAAAGGAATATTTCACTACACACAACAATTTCTTGGCTTTATTTACACCCAATCTCGGCCTTCCTCGATAGCTTGCATCGTACGCAATACCGAGTTTCACTAAACAACGATATGCTATTAAAATATTATTAAAACTAGCTGTTATGAATAATAATAACCACTTTTTGAAATTTTGTAAATTTTATTTTTCAAAATGGACATAATTTTTGGATTTGGAATATCGAAATTATCTTAGGGTTAAATTTTGGTACTTTTCGGATAACTTTCATATTCTGCTGAATAGTGAAAATTACTAAATTTTAATTAAAAACAACTTTTTTGAATCGAAATAATTAATAGTGATAAATTATTAATTTGAGTGGTTTTAATGTATATTTAAAATATATTTTTACATTTTAATACAATGTTGGTCATTGGATATAATTTCACATTTAAACCAGACATAAACAAGTGTCAATCTTTTGATAGTTATTATCTCTTAAAAACACGCTATTTGTCTTGATGACGGGAAGTAATTTTTAAATTTGTTAATGTAACTGATATGTTTTGAATTTGGTAAAATAAACATCATTTTTGAATTCATAATATCAAATATAGCTTAGGCCTAATTTTTGGTATTTTTCTGGAAACTTTCATTTTTTGATGAATAGTGAAACCACTAAGTGGTAGTTAAAAAATTGAATTTTTTTCATAAAACATAATTTTACCGCTTCGGTGAGTGGAATTTCGAAAATCCGAGAGACACTGTTAATATCAAGGGCAAAAATGTGGTTCAATGAGATGGAAATAATTTTTGGTGAATAGTAACTTTTTACTTTTTTTACCACAGTTAAATGTAAATAGGGTAGTTAAGGGTAAAAATGATATTATTATTACCCTAACACATGTCCTAATTCGAATGGATAAGTGTAATTCGACCAAAAACAACCTCAGGAATAAAATATGACCATTTAGGCCCACATGGATTAGATTAGGACATTTATTATCAATTTATTTAAAGAAGGGTTAAAATAGTTAAAATCAATGATTAATAACTAATGCATTTTTAATATAGGGTTATACATAAGATAAATTAGACTATAAATATTCATTTGAAAGCTAAAAATATTTCCTACATAATGGTATTTTATTTATAATTTTTAGACATTATATAATTTAATTTATTGATGACACAATGATGATGTAGTAATTATCTTAATAATGAAATATTGACATAATTGATGTTATAAATACCCAAATAAATATAATTTGAGACTTTTAATGAATTCCAATACTTTTATATGTTAATATGAAATTTTATTATCGATTTAATTAAAAAAAATTCAAACTAATCATTCTGTTATGATTTTCAAAAAAATCAATTACCAAATAGTGTCAAAATTGAAATAAAATTGCTTTTAAAACAAATATTATATTTTTAATTGTTATTTTATCCCTAAAAATCTTTGGTGCGGACAAATTACATAGATAAGGTTATATATATTAATAATAAACAACTTTGGGTTCATTTCTCTTGATTATTAACCGTATAGTGTAAGAAAAAAAACACACGGTAAAACTTAAATTATCTAACTTAATGTTAAATATAAATGATAAGGTTACAATTGATACCTAAACTTGTCTAAAGTCTATTGTATGAGAGGATTTCGACCCATCCCCACCTTAGCTTCGAATAAATCAATTTGGAGCTATTTAAAACAGAATTTGGCTTTATAATAAAATAGTATTTTTAGTTTTTCCAAAGGATCCCAGATCCTCCCTTATAAAAGGGAACCTCCTCCCCCTCTTCCTCACACCACATTGAGCCATCAAGCTTGGAAAACCCCTGCCACTTTCTCCTCTCCACTTCCCTAGAGACATCCTAGAGATCCTGGTATTCTTCAAAGTCCAATTTTGGTTCCCTAAAATGAGGTCTCAAAGAAGAGCTTCAAAGAAGAGGTAATGTCCGTTACCGATTCTTTCAACTTTATTTCTTCTTACACTTCTTCTTATTTAGTTGTTTCATTATGAAGTAATAACATCAGTATCACTAATATGCTTATATTTTATTATAAGTATGAAACAACCCTATTTCAACATCTATCCATCCTATGGAAAATGAAATCACCGCGCGTGCGTACGTACGGAATACTGTCTCCACGCCATGGTGTAAACTATTTTCCACTACCACCTTACTTGGATGGGTATAATGGTGTAAATAATGACTATATATGATTATTTTAAAGTGATATTGGTTCTGAAATAGTATACATACACTCCAATACAATTCCACGATCATGAGAATGATATCATCGCTCATGCGAACGTACGGAATACCGTCTCCACGATGTGATGCGAGTCATTCTACATGATCTTCATTGCATAATGATTATATAAATGAATTTAATGAATTTATATGATATATATTACACTAATACCATTTTGTAAATGAGGTATCTATAACCTAAAATGAAAAATAAGAATTTATTCCACAAAACACGCATATGAACAAAAAGTAATATAACACCCGAATAACAAGTAGTACTGAAATATTACTAATAAGAAGCTAAGAATATGACCATATATGATATAATAAAAATATTAATGACTCTGTAATAAGTCAATAACATTATTTAAATCATTATAAAGTAGGTTCGAACACTTACGAAGCAAATCAGACCTAAAGTAAGGGACAATCTCGCAATCTCGATTTTTATCCGAGATTGTTTATACATCAGAATTTACTGGGGAATATTTATCATCCACATCCATGTTTCCTCAATATGTAAAATTATTTATATCCTCCTACAATTTTTTAAATCCAATTTTACCCTTCGGTGAGTTTTTAGTAAAAGATATGAAAGGAATATTTTTTCGTTATTCGTACAAGGTACTTTTTGACTTTAATGAAAAAAGTGCGAGAAGAAGGTTTTTTTAACTTATACGGAATGAATGGATTTTTAAAAAATTATTTCCAAGAAGCTTCCTTTACATGTTTTCAGGTTTATTTTTAATCAACTTATTTTATTTTAAAATTGTATGACATGTTAAGAAAGGAAAAATGTATTTGAAGTAGAAAGGATCTTTTCCTGAAGAATGGAGTTCAAGTGTTTTATCAAAATTATTTTCCATATAAGATAATATAGGGTTATGTTTCTATCTCTATTTTTACATTGATTTGATTATTTTATGATGGAATTATTTTTATGATGTCCTTTTATCTTTTATGGATCATGTAATGATATCATGATGTTTATGATTCCCATTTTTATTACACGGGTTTTGGTATGATGTATGGTTTATGATTTTGTGGCACACATAAGAATGGTATCATTATGAGATGGGTGTAACCTATATCTCCCTACAATGCATTGGGTCAAGATTTTATATCTCATGAGATAGACTTGGCAGGAACGTCAGGTTAAACCAGTTCAGTGAAACATCACTGAAAAGAGGAGTGAACTCGGTTCAGAAATGGACTTTGTCCACTATGATAGTATAGGTAATGAGTTCTGACTAATAAGAAATGATTCTCTATGATTATGTGTGTATGCCACAAAGCTTCATGTTTTATGTTATTATTATTGGGAATAAATTTCACTACTATGATTTATCCCATGTTATGAAATTATGATCTCATTTGTAGGTTAAGATTTCCAAAAGATATGTTCTTATGTATATGATGTGATTGATATTTCTTTTGTTTACCCTTACTGAGCATTTGAGCTCACCCTTTTGTATGTTTTATTTCCCCAGGTTAGGAAGAAATTTATTAAGTAGGATATTCCAAAAAGGGAATCCAGAAATGATGAAATAAATGGGAGGGAAAGTAGATGCTTTATGAAACAGTTGTTTTTGTTTCCTAGTTTTTAAAGACTTTATACCTATACGGACCTTTCCTAGTTTTTTTATATGTTGTAATAAGTGTGCTTCAATTCTGAAGTAATAACAATGTATGTAATGTATGGTTCGTTATATCAACTGGCTCTGGGTGTCCAGTCGACTCCCCACACTTCAAAATTTTTGGATGTGGGACACAGACCCCCTCTCCCCGAGGTATTGCGTGTTTTTTTCAAATGCACTAATCTGTGTTATTTCCAATTTTGCATACCATAAAGGGGTGACCTTTGGGTTCATTGACAAAGGGGGATAAATAGTGGCTCTGATGGTTGTTGGGCTTGAACCTCGTGAGCCTTCTTACGTACCATGCCTTGACATGGATCAAAGACCTCGTAGTTTGGAATGGGTCTTGGCACACCAACACGGAGATGGTCGGGGCCAATGGATGTTGGTATGGAACCTCATGGAGGCTTCCTACATTACTTTCCTTGGAAAGGATCAAAAACCTCATAGTTCAAATGGTGAGGGGATTAGACTTTGTTGAAACCCAGGGTGGCTGGTGAACTGAAGGTCAAAACAACCGGGTGGGGGGCTTGAACCTCGTGGATGCATCCTACGTACCATGCCATGACATGGATCAATGTTATTTTACTTCGGGAAAGGGGCTTGGAACACCGACACGGAGACGGTCGGGGCCAATGGTTGTTGGGGTTGAAATTCAGGGAGGCTTCCTACATACCATGCCTTGACATGGATCAAATTCCCCATAGTGTGGGATGGGTTCCTGTGAACCGTCATGAAGATAGACTGGTGGTCCATTGGTGGTTGTGCTTTAACCTCATGAGGATTCCTACGTACGATGTCTTGACATGGATCAAAGTCCCCGTAGCTCGAGATGGATGCCGGTGAACCAACAAGTTGATGGACTAGGGGTCTGATGGGTGTCAGGCTTGAACCTCGTGAGGAATCATACATACCATGCATTGACATGGATCAATGTCCTCATAGTTCGAAATGGGGGTTGGGACACCGACATAGAGACGTTCGGGGCCAATGGTTTTTTCAATTCAACCTCGTGGAGGCTTCCTACATACATTGACATGGAAAGGATAAAAGACCATGTAGTTCAAATGGTGTGGGGATTATTCTCTATGATAGCCTAGGGTTGCTGGTGAACCGATGGTCGAAGCAACCGGGTGGTGGGCTTGAATCTCATGGAGGCTTCCTACGTACCATGCCTTGACATTGATCAAAGTACCCATAGTTTTTTGAAAGGTTCGTGGCAAACCAACACAGAGACATTCAGGGCCAATGGTTGTTGGGCTTGAACCTCATGGAGGCTTCCTACGTACCTTGCCTTGTCAAGGATCAAAGACCATGTAGTTTAAATGGTGTGGGGCTTACGTTGTATAAAAGCCCAGGGTGGCTGGTGAACCAATGTGAAGGGGGTCGGAATGACCAGTTAGTGGTGGGATTTAACCATAGGGAGGCTTCCAACATACCATTCCTTAACATGGATCAAATTCCTTAAAGTTTGGGATGGGGAGGAATACAGTTTAACATCACGCGGGACGGGGTTGAACCGACGTGAATGGGGCCAGAACGACCAGGTGGTGGTGGGATTGAACCTCAGGGAGGTTTCATACATACCATGCATTGACATGGATCAAAGTCTTCATAGTTCGGGATGGGGTTGGGGCTTACACTCTGAGGCGGCCCAAGGTGGTGGGGAACCAATGGTTGGAACAACCAAATGGTGGGCTTGAACCATGTTGGTCTTCCTACGTTCCATGCCTTGATGTGGATCAATGTCCTTGTATTTTGGGATTGGGCTCGAGCATACACTCTGAGGCGGCCCAAGGTGTTGGTGTCAGAATCAGTGCTTACTCTAAGCCCACGTCATTCATTCTCTGTGTGAGAAACAAGAAGCAGTAGATGTCACACCCCGAGATTTTATGAAAAATATTCATTTTAATTTCATTGATGTCTTGTGTTGTACACTACACCAAAAGGATCTTGCACTATATGCATCCCTGACTTGGCTTGCATTACACGCAATCAAGACCTTCCTCGATTGCGTGTGTAGTACACAATACCAAGTTTCACTAAACGAGATATTATTATAATATTATTATGAACTAGTTGTTATGAATAGTAATACCCACTTTTTGAAATTTTATTTATCTTATATTTCAAAATTTACTTCATTTTAGGATTAGGAATATCAAAATTAGCCTATGGTGAATTTTTGGTATTTTTCTAAAAATTTACAATTTTTGATGAATAGTGAAAACACTTGGTTACTATTTACAACCCACTTATTATTTAAATAATTTTATATTATATATAAATTTCTTTTAGGTCAAAATTGACAAATAATACCTATATAAGTTCAATGTAATTCCTTGGAGTCATTTTATAATGATTTTAGATATATAAAATTTTATTGAACTTTTCACCGTCTTTTTCCCACGTCCTAGGAGAATTTGAAAATTTACCTAAAACATAATTTTACCTCTTTTGTGAGTGGAATTTCAAAAATCCAAGAGACATAGTTAATATCAAGGACTAAAATTTCGTTCAATAAGATAAAAATATTTTTTTTTTGTAAATAGTAACTTTTTACTTTTATTTACCATGGTTAAAAGTAAATAGGGTAATTAAGGGTAAAAAAGATATTATTATTACCCTAACACAAGTACTAATTCTATTGGATAAGTGTAATTAGACCAAAAAAAACCTGAGTAATAAAATATTATCATTTTGATCCACATGGATAAGATTAGGATATTTATTATTATTTTATTTAAAGAAAAATTAAAATATTTAAAATCAAAGTATAATAACTAAAACATTTTTGACATAGAGTTACACATAAGTTAAATTAGACTATAAATATTCATTAGAAATATAAAAATATTTCCTATTTAATGGTATTTTATTTATAATTTTTAGACACTAAATAATTTAATTTATTTATGACACAATGATGATGCAGTAATTACCTTATTAATGAAATATTAACATAATTGAATTTTTAAATACAAAAATTAATGTAATTTTAAACATTTGATGATTTCCACTAATTTTTTTAGGTTAATATGACATGTTATTATTGATTTAATTAACTTTTTTCGCACTAATCATGCTGTTATGATTTTCACAAAAATCAAGTACCAAATAGTGTCAAAATGGAAAAAAATAGTTTTTAGAAAAAATATTATATTATTAATTGTTATTTTATTAATAAAGATCTAATGTTCGGAATAATGACATAGATAATGATATATATATTAATAATTAACCACTTGGGGTTCGTTTGGCTTGTTATAGTAAGTTTTTTAACTATATAGTGTAAGAAAACAATAAGACACTGTAAAAGTTAAATTATTTAACTTAGAGTTAAATCTAAATTATATGGATAAAATAGTAACCTAAACATGTCTAAAAACTATTTCTGTGAGGATTTAGATCCATACCAACTTTAACTTCAATATAAATCAATTTTTTTCTATAATAAACCGAATATGACTTTAATATAAAATAATATTTTAAGTTTTTCCAAAGGTGCCCCTCTCCTCTGTTATAAAAGAGCACCTCCTCCCTCTCCTCCTCACACCATTTTGATCCTTGAAGCTCGGCCATACTCGGCCCATTTCACTTCCCCACTTTCCTATTTACATTATAGAGGTACTGGTCTTCTCAATAGACCAACTCTAGTGCCCTAAGAATAATTTTAAATGAGGTGCGTCGAAGAAGAGGTAATATCTTCTAATGATTCTTTCATGTTTCATTCTTCTTCAACTACTTCTTCTTTAGTTGATTCATTATAAAGTAAAAAAATAAGTATTAATTATATACTAATATGTTATTATAAATATGAACCAATCCCATTTCACCTTCTATCCATCCTACGGAAAACAAAATCACCGCGCGTGCGTATGTACGAAATACCGTCCCCACGCCGTGGTGTAATCTGTTTTTCCACCACCACCTTACTTGGATGTGTATAATGGTGTAAATAATAACTATATATTACTATTAAAACATCATACTGATTCTATGATAATATATCATCCACTGCAATTGGATTCCATAAAAATTTTAACGATATCATTGCTCGTGCGTATGTACGGATTACCGTCTCCACGAAGCGATGCGAATCTTTTTCCTTGTTACCAATTCAAGAATGATTATAAATTATATATATTATGTAATCACTAAATATATGACATAATAATGCTACTAAATTTATATATAGATATATATATATATATGTATGTCATCTACTTAATTCCATTCAAGTCAATATGGAAAGGAAAACATCATTCATGCGTACGTACGACCTACCGTCTCCATGAACGGTGTATTTCATTTCATTCATGGTTCTATTATATATATATATATAAACTGAATATATATGATATATAAATTGTTATTTACATTCTGGAAGTATGTAAATAATGATATAAGTAATAAAAATATCAATAACAAAAAATCTAAACACCTACGATAAATCAAACGATTTTACCCAAAACACTGCTTTAACATGGAATTTATAAAAGAACAGGTATTATAAAGTCATAATTGAACCATATATGATATCATAACAATGAATATGATTCTGTAATAAGTCAATAACATTATTTAAATAATTATATAGGAGGTCTGGATACATACTAAGCATATCAGACATAAGGTAAGGGATAATTTTTCAAATCTCATTTTTATCTGAGATTGCTTATACATAAGTATTTTATGAGGTTATATTTTTCATCCATTCCCATAAAATATTTCACATTAATTGTTTAATATTATTCCATGTATGTTTAATGTAATTTTTACCCCTCTTTGACTTTTACTTTGTGTTATGGGAGGAATATTTCTTTTGTATACTATACGATGTACTTTTAGACTTTTCCGACAAAAGTACGAGATGAATGTTATTTTTAACTGATACGACGTCAATCAATTTTTACAGGTTCATACTAAATTATTTAAATGATGTTTCCTTTACAAAATGTTATGATTATTTTCCACAAAATACTTTTCTTTTATGATTTCTTGTCATTTTGTGAAAAGAAAATGATTTTGAAGAAGAAATGATATTTTCCTTAAGAATTCATTTCAAGTGATTTATCAAATCCATTTTACATATAAGATGACATTATTTCATATGTGTATGTTTCAAGTATAATGTATCTATGATTTACATGGTTTTTCTTCTCTTCTGATTTAATTATATCTATTTGTTTTATATGGATTATGTTATAATGGGATGATGTTTATGAAACCCATTTTATTCTTTGGGTTTGTTTTATGTTTAATTTGTGGCACAAGTAAGAATGATTTAATTATGAGATGGTTGGGACCTATATCTCCCTCCAATGCATTGGGTAAATATTTATATCACACGAGATAGACATGGCTGGAATGGTATGTTAATCTGGTTAAGTGTTTCAGGACTGAAACGAGGAGTGAAATCGATTCAGAAAGGGACTTTGTCCACCAAGATGGTATTGGAAGTAAGGGCTTGGCTACTATGGAAATCATATCATGTGAATAATAGTTTGACAAAATTACATGTTTTATTCCCATGCAATTTTATCATCATTGATGTTCCCTTATGATATATGCCTTACGTACTCCCAATATTCATGTCTTTGCTCAAGATTTTGATGTTTAGATTTTATGTTCATGTTTTTACATTCAAATGTTTATGGATTGTTTTATATTTGCTCTATTTACACTTACTGGGCATTTGAGCTCCCCATTTTTTATGTTTTCTTTTCCCCATGATTTAAAGAAAGGTTTTAGGTAATAAAATTGAAGGGGAAGATCTTTTTGGGAGATTTTGATGATCTTTCACCAAGATTAGAAGATTATATTCTGAGTTTCCAATGACACTAAACTATTACGGTCCTTTGGTGTCTGTTTTTGTTATGTATTAAGTATTCCAAAAAAGTAATGTAATTTCCTTGTACATCAATATTTGGATCTCTATAGTTGGTATCAGAGGAAAGGTTTAATAAACCTTTGGAAACTAGGATGAAAAAACTTTAGTAAGATCCCTTGAGATATTTCGAAGGTATGTATGGGGTTGTCCCTAAGGTTAAGTATAAGTATAGGTTATGGTCCAAGAATTACGGTAATGATCATAGAAATATACCTAAGGTGTTAAATATTGAAGCTTCTTCCCATTTATTATGTTGTTTTCTCTAGCATGATTTTTGCCTCTCACACTATTCATTTTGGGTTTTAGATGATGGCTGGAACCCAAAGGAACCGTGTTGATCAATGTAATGGACGATGCAATGATTATCCTCCTGAACAAACCATCATTATTAGAGATTGAGTGAAAAATATTATTTTTATACTTACACAAGATATGAATCATTATAGACTTCCAAATGAGCAGAGAAGGGAACAATATTATATTGAGTCCTTCATGAGTCAAGGTCCACCTTCATTCAGTGGGTCTTCACATCCACTTGTTGCTGAACAATGGATCAGTACCATTAAAATGATATTTTCCATACATCATTGTTCGAAAAATGATAGTTTCATTATATATTTTTACCATTTAGAAGGTGAAGCAGACCAGCTGTGGACTCTAATTAATAATACAAGGCCCCAAGATGAAATTTAATCCATGGAATGGGATGAGTTTAAGAACTTGTTTTTCAGTAAGTACTTCTCTCGTATTCTTCGAAAAAAAATGGAAAAGGAGTTCCATGAGCCTAAGAAGAAGGATGATGAATATGTTGGTATATACTAAGTGAATTTTACAAGACTTGCATGGTCTGCATTTGGTTTTATAATCCAACCTGAAAGTAAATTTGATCAATTTTTCAGTGGCTTAAAACCAAGTCTTCGAATGGAATTACCTATAAGAGACTTCAGTAGCTATGAAGAAATTGTGTGTTGTGCTATCACGATAGAACTCAAAGTTGGTGTAACATATCCATCTCATGGTTTTGAAAAGAAACGAAAGATGGAGTTCAAGGAGAAATCTCATAATAATGGTGAATAGAATATGAATGTTTCTTTATGCTCAAAGTGTGGAAAGAAGCATGGTGGAGATTATCTTAAAGGGACTAGAAAATGTTTTAAGTGTGTAAAAGAATGTCATCGAGAATCTGAGTGTCTATGTAATGGAAAAAGGGTTGCTAATGATATGAATAAAGATGAGACTTCAGAGAACTCTCCCCCAACACTTCATTGCTTCAAGTGTAAGGAAATGGGGCATTATGCAAATCAATGCCCTAATCCAAGGGTTAATGATGATCGACATGAGAAAGAACTTACGGAAAAGGATAAAGGGAAGTTACATGCAATAAATATTTGTGATTTTGATTATGAAAACGATTTTGTGTAATGGTTAAGTGTTTATGTAATGGGATTTCAAAATAGTATCCTGGAATCTCATTTATGGAATCATTGAATTTTGGAATATCTATATATTGGTTTTCAATAATTATATGGTACCGGTAACCATGACAAGTGATTGTAATTTATTTTTAAAGTAAATGATAAGCGCATAATTAAGGGATAAGGAGATAAGGAGATGTTTGATAGTATTATTGAGCTCATGAATGATATAATGACAAAGTTATATCATGGTTTGAGTATATATAAATTTTGGGATTTTGGTATGTGGAGAGTGTTAAAATTTGACAGCATTCATGTTTTCATAAAGGTTCTATAGTAATTTATGATTCAAGAGAATAAATTATTAAGGTATTCACATGTTTAGAATGTGACCAACAAGATATATCATATGATATATGGGGTATAAATGATGGTATTCAGATGATCGATATATGAAATATATAGTAATTGTTTTCTTTATACTATGAGCTTGGACAGAAGTATTTTAGATAAGCCTAATGATTGGAATGGATTATGTCAGACATCAGATAGTATTTATTAAGGCTAGATCTTTTTTTTGATATTATTTTTGGAATGTTGTAATAGTATAGTTTTAGAAAAACGAAAACTCGTAAGATGGGTGACAACCCGTCGCGTCGGACAATGCTGTGGGAATCGAACCCACAACTAAAGTGCGACAGGCCTTCATCGCATACCACTGGCCTATAAGAAGTCCCTGGTTAGTAGAAAGTAGTTTTATTATATTAAGTTGTATGATATATGATATATAAGTCTATTTTAGGAACCATATAGGATTAATCCCACTATAGATGGACTTATATATATTTAATAACTTTTACTATCATTTTGATTGAGACAGATGGAATGACATATCATTCTATCGCATGATCTGATAACATTTCACAGAAGACAAATTCACCTTCATTTCCTTATGAGATGATGAGGAAATTGTTCAACCCACAAACAACAGTAAGATTGTACCAAAATCAAGTATTTCTTTTAATTCAACAATTTCTCAACTTTAGAGAAATGATATTGAATACAAAATAATGTTGTTCTAGTGTCCATATATCCAATGAATCAGATGGTACCTTTAATCATAAAAAATTTATGGCTTTGTGATTGTTGTCTTTTTCATATCCAGGTTCTCTTCCACTCTCCATCAGAACATGATGGTTATATTTCTCTTCCATATCAATATTTTCACCTATTTTCTCCTATGTGGAAACCCATTGATTAGTTAATTTGGGTAACCATTATTTGTCATACATTAGTTTTTAAAGATATGTTTTGGTATTCCTTTTTACGATGTGGGTTTCTATTAAAGAATATTTTTAGTGGTAAACCATTTATAACCCCGACGAATTTCGAGGGCGAAATTTATTTTAAGGGGGGTAGAATGTAACACCCTAAGATTTTATGAAAAATATTCTTTTTAATTTCACTCATGTATTGTATTTTATGCTACCCCAAAATAAGCTTACACTACACACATCCTGTACTTGGCTTTCATTACACTCAATAAAGACCCTCCTCGATAGCGTGTGTAGTATGCAATACCGAGTTTCACTAAACGGGATATTATTATAATATTATTACGAACAAGCTGTTATGAATAGTAATACCCACTTTGTGAAATTTTATAAATTTTATCTCTCAAAATGGACTTCATTTTTGGATTCGGAATATCGATATTAGCCTAGGGTGAATTTTTCCTATTTTTTTGAAAACATTCAATTTTCGATGAATAGTGAATAAACTTGGTTACTATTAAAAACTGACTTTTTATTTAAACAATTATTTAATTTTTTAAATTTATTTTAGGTCAAAATTGATACATAATACCTATATATGTTCAATGTAATTCATTGGAGTCATTTTATAATAATTTTATATATATATAAATTTCATTGAACTTTTCACCGTCTTTTACACACCTCATACGAGAATTTGAAAATTTACATAAAACATAATTTTACCACTTCTGTGAGTGGAATTTCCATAATAAGAGAGACACTGTTAATATCAAAGAATAAAATTTTGTCCAATAAGTTAAAATTTGTTTTTAATATTAACGTTTTACATTTATTTACCACAGTTAAAAGTAAATAGGGTAATTAAGGGTAAAAATGATATTATTATTACCCTAAAACATGTTCTAATTCTATTGGATAAGTGTAAATCAACCAAAAACAACCTTATAAATATAATATTATCATTAAGATCAACTTGGATTAGATTAGGACATTTATTATACTTTATTTAAAGAAGAATTAATAAAGGTAAAATCAAAGTTTAATAACTAATAAATTTTTTAACATAGGGTTATACATATGATAAATACAACTATAAATATTCATTATAAATCTAAAAATATTTACTAAATAATGGTATTTTATTTACAAATTTTATACATTATATAATATAATTTATTTATGAAACAATGATGATGCAGTAATTACCTAATTAATGAAATATTAAAACAATTCATTTTACAATTACCCAAATAAATGTAATTTTACACTTTTTATGAATTCCACTAATTTTCTAGGTTAATATGACATGATACTATTGATTTAATTAACTTTTTTATAAATAATAATGATTTCATGATTTTCACAAAAATCAAGTACCAAATAGTGTCAAAATTGGCAAAAAATAGTTTATTAAAAAAATATTATATTATAAAATTTCATTTTATTCCAAAAAATATAAGGTTCGGCCAAATGACATAGATAATGAAATATTTATTAATAATTAACCACTTTGGGTTTTTTTGGCTAGTTATAGTATGTTTAATAACCATATAGTGTAAGAAAACAAAATGACACAGTAAAAGATAAATTATTTAACTTAGAGTTAAATTTAAATGGTAAGGATAAATTAGTAACCTAAACTCATCTAAAACCAATTGGTTGAGAGTATTTCGACCCATCGCAACTTTATCTTCAAAAAAAATCTATTTGGAGCTATTATAAACCGAATATGACTTTATTATAAAATAATATTTTATGTTTTTTCTAAGGTGCCCTTCTCCTCCCTTATAAAAGAGCACATCCTCCCTCTCCTCCTTGATCCATTTTGAGCCTTTAATCTCATCCATAATATGACCATTTAAATTACCCACTTCCCTAGAAACTTTATAGAGTTACTGGTCATTTCAAAAGACCAACTCTAGTGCCCTAAGAAGAAGTTTGAAGGAGGTGTGTCGAAGAAGAAGTAATCTCTTCTAACGATTCTTTCAATTTTCTTTCTTCTTCAACTTATTAATATTTAGTTTTTTCATTATAAAGTAATAAAAATATTATTACTTATATACTGATATGTTATTATAAATATGAAACAAACCCATTTCATCTTCTATCCATCCTATGGAAAACGAAATCACCGCGCGCGCGTACGTACGGAATATCGTCCCCACGTCGTGGGGTAATCTGTTTTTCCACCACCACCTTACTTGGATGGGTATAGTGGGGTAAATAATAACTATATATGATTATTATAACATCATACTGATTCTATGATATTATATCATCCACTCCAATTCCATTCAATAAATATTAGAATGATATCATCGCTCGTGCATACGTACGGATTACCGTCTCCATGACGCGATGAGATTCGTTTTCCATGTTAACAATTCAAGAATGATTATAAAGTATATATATTAAGTAATCATGAAATATATGACATAATAATTATACTAGATCTATGTATATATTTATTTATTTCATCTACTTAATTTTATTCAATTCTATAAGAAAAGGAAAACAGCGTTCATGCATACGTACGGCCTACCTTCTGCATGAACGGTGTATTTCATTTTATTCATCTATCTATTATATATATCTAAATATATAATGAATATATATGATATATAAATCATGATTTACATTCTGTAAGTAAGTAAATAATGATATATGAAATAATAATATCAAGAACAACAAATCAAAACACATATGATAAATGAAACGATTTTACCCAAAAACTGCTTTAACATGGAATTTATAAAAGAACGGGTATTATGAAGTCATAACTGAACCATATATGATATGATAACAATTAATATGATTCTGTAATAAGTCAATAACATTATTTGAATCATTATACAAGAGGACTGTATACATACGAAGCATATCAGACATAAGGTAAGTGGTAATTTTGGAAATCACATTTTTATCCGAGATTTCTTATACGTAAGTATTTAATGAGGTTATATTTTTCATCCATGCAAATAATATGTTTTTTTATAAATTACTTAATATTATTCTATGTATTTTTAATGTCATTTTACCCCTATTTTAGCTTTACTTTGTGTTATTGAAGGAATATTTCTTTTGTTTACCATACAAGGAACTTTTTGTCTTTTCTGATAAAAGTACGAGAAGAATGTTATTTTTACCTTATATGGCATGAATGGATTTTTATGATTTAATAATTACTTATTTCAATGATGATTCCTCAACAAAATTTTATGACTATTTTCAACGAAATACTTTTCTGTTAATATTCCATGGTATTTTTTGAGAATAAAATGATTTTGAAGAAGAAAGGATATCTTCCTCAAGAATTCATTTCAAGTGTTTTATCAAATTCATTTTCCATCTATGATGAAATTATTTCATATGTGTATGTTTCAATTATAATTTCTCTATGATTTACATGGTTTTTCTTATCTTATGATGAAATTATATCCATCTGTATTATATGGATTATGTTATGATGGGATGATGTTTATGAAACACATTTTATTCATTGGATTTGTTTTAAGTTTATTTTGTGGCACAAGTAATAATGATTTCATTATGAGATGGGTGGGACCTATATCTCCCTCCAATGCATTGGGTAAATATTTATATCTCATGAGATAGACATGGATGGAATGGTATGTTAATCCGGTTCAGTGTTAAAGGATTGAAACAGGGAGTGAACTCCATTCAGAAAGGGACTTTGTCCACTAAGTTGGTCTTGGCAGTAATGACATGGCTAATATGAAAATCATGTCACGTGATTATGGTTTTCCATAATTTCATGTTTTATTCCCATGCTATTTTATCATGAATGATGTAACCTTATGATATATGCCTTACATACATCGATGATTCATGACTTTGCTCAAGATTTTTATGTTTATGTTTTATGTTCAAGTTTTTACATTCAACTGTTTATGGATTGTTTTATGTTCTATATGTTTACCCTTACAGGGAATTTGAGCTCACCCTTTTTTATGTTTTATTTTCCCTATGATTTAAAGAAAGTTTTTAGGTAAGAATATAAAAGGGGATGATATTTATGGGAGATTTTGATGATCATTCACCAAGATTTGAAGATTATATTCCGAGTTTCCAAAGAAACTAAAATATTACGGTCCTTTGTTGTCTGTTTTTGATATGTATTAAGTATTCCACAAATGTAATGTAATGTCCTTGTATGAAAAGCAGTGGGTCTCTACAGTAGATACCTAATGATCACGACGCGAAACGTGCATCCGTGGGATGTGGAGTGGGGCTTATGCATGGAGTGTCCCTTTCTAGTTCCACCTGGCCTAGGAACCAAGTTATAGGGTTTGGACGAGTTTCCTGAGGAATTGTACAACTCAAGGTACTCGGGGAATTGATGATGAGGAACTCTACTTGAGACATGGGAATGGAACCAAGAGGAATATGTTGACTCAAGTTGTTTCATGGTGTGTGGTGGAGTCTCTCAAATCATGGAATTCCATAGGCCGAAGGTGGGTGCGCATAAGTGTGGACATGGAAATTGTCGATGTCCCGGCCCGAAAAGTTCACGATGAGACTATCCATTTTTCATGGGGGTCAGTGCCAGGATGTGTTCCCAGCCCACGCATGATGGTAGTATTCTCTCAAAGGATAGGACTTCGTGGAGTAGCTTCGTGGTGCAACAAGGCTTGGGGAGCATAGGGCCCCGTGAAACATTGACACTCGATGTATGGACTAGTGGAGTAGCATCACATAGCATGGAATCGTAGAGCATGGTCTCGTGTAGCATCGTCTCGTGAAGCATGGGCTCATGGAAAATGGGCTCACAGAGTAGGGACTCACGGATCAGCAACATCAAGGATGTTTCTTGCGGAGCAGGGGCTCACGAAACCGCTTTGCGAATGAAAGCAAAGCTCCACGAACAGGGAGATCGGCCGCCCAAGGGGTGATGTCACCATCTGGTGAAGGGGGGTGAGATGGGTATTTATAGGCAAGGGACGCCACGAAGCATAGATCACTCTACGCGTTGACCGAGATTCCTCCATGGCGGATCGCGAATGTCAAATGCGGTAGAAAAGCATCCTGCCTCTTTGCTTCACGGCGGTTCTTCGCGGTGCATCGTGTACATCAAATGTGGTTGCGGAGTGTCCCACCTCCTTGATACGTGGCGGGTCTTCATGGCACATCACGAACGACAGAGGGTTTAGTGGAGCATCCCACCTCTTTATTTCATGTCAAGTCTTCTCAGCACGTCGCGAACGTCAAACAGGTTCACGGAGCATTCCACCTACTAGCATCGCGGAGGGTGGCTTCGCGAAGAGGCTTCAAGAACTAGTTTTCCAGCCCAACTTCAAATGTCCATAACTCCTAATCCGTAACTCGATTCGGTCCCTACGACCTACCAAATCAATGCTTGAGAAATGGGCTATGATCTTGGATCATGTATGGATGTATCTGGAATATTTTGGGAATGTGTAATCTAGTGCCAATATAAACACCATGACTGTTTCCAACATGATGTTAAAATACATGGTTCATGTCTATTTCATAACATTAAAATACATATTCTTATAGATCCCAATAGGGATTTCCACTATTATTGGTGATTTTATCCCACCATAGCTCCATTCATTAAGAATGTGTGACTTTATTATTTTAATATTATGAAATGTAGTGATGTTGGGATCTCTAACTCCAAGTCTAGTCACAATAAATATAAATTAATATGTCTTTCCCTACATATGGGATAGAACTATGAATGAGGATCTTGTTAAAGAACTACTTATGTCTAAATTCCAATTACCATGGGATACATATTGACTGCCATACTAATATTTCTAGGCATAGCCAAGGAATTCCCTTTTAAAATTAGGGAGTCTGCATCTTTTCCAGGTAACATTAAAATACATGGATTCTCATGAAATACACGTTCCATGATTCCTATTATCACTAGATATGTCGTGACTCATAGATCTCCAATCATTAGCCCAATTAAAATTAGAAATGTGAAAAATTCCCACCAATACCTATGTGTCATACTTTCATAGAGATTTTCCCAATCAATAACTACTTGTGCTTTGATTATTGTCTTCATAGGATATGTATTGATTATTAGTTATCCAATACCTTTTCCAGAGATGAATTTTTATTAAAAGTCACCCCAACTTCATAAAGGAAAATTCAAACGAGATCATTTTTATTACATACGAGTCATATATGTATATGGATTTCTAGTGAATTTAATATTTCATACTCAATTCTTCAGACTGGTTCCCTTATCCTCACTATATATTGCTAAAATACATGGAAAATATATATATTTTTTCCCCATAATGGTAAACTGAATGAAATATTTCCTAGTTGCATGTCATTGAAAAAAAAATATATGCGCTTCATAATGCATAAATGTCTCTTTCATCTCACATATCAGCCATACTCAATGGGTCATGAGGGCCATACCTAGATCAACCAGAGTACATCGTTCATCTTTCATAATTTCAGCACCCAATTCATAATTCAGAAATCATGTCTTCAGAACCTCTAGTTTCCAAAAACCAATCATGGTACAGAGAACGAAAAATATATATGTATGCAGGTAAATTATATTGATGCATAAGGGCTCAGAACTAATAGCTAAGGATATATTTTCTCAGAAAGAAGGGTTTTATAATCCATGTGAGTATGAAATCACCATTTAATAACTCATCATTTAATGTTGTTATGGGCCTTCCACAATATGAATATACCATATCATTACTTATGACCCATGAACCTCGAGCAATGATTTAAAACTTTTACATCTCATGCTCCAATGGATTTTGGAGTTCTCATGACCATGGGGATCCTAATTATGTTGATTTGTATCATCCCCCTCATTTTTGGTCCTTGGGATTCATGACCTTGAATATAATGCAATTTGTTATAAATTTTTTACCTTAAACTCTATCATTTCACGGTCTAAATCACATGACAGTAAACTGCTAGAAAAAGAGATAAGAAACATGTGTAGTAAAAAACACCAAGGGATTAATGAGAAAAAGTGACATCTTCCCTCACTAAACTCTTAATAAATATATTTTCTAGAAAAATTAAGGCATAAATAAATAATCAATAATGGTCAAAGTCACTAATTTTTAGACCATAATAAAATTTTAACGTTTATCATTGGACCCATTGTCTACGAAAATTTTCATGTAATGATGTTTCACATATCCTCGCTATGAGAACATGCTATCTCTGTTGTGAAACAAATTTTAAGGTTATAAAGTCTCCCATGAATATTAAATTTTCTCTATGTCACACTTCAGTATTTTAGTGTCATGGGTCACTACAAACCATTCATGGCCCTTGGAAATGAAAATATATATATCTTTGTTAGACAATTATATTATTACATAAGTGCTTTGACGTAAAAAAAGAAATATCATGGACCTATATAAATGGAGTTCTGAATCATATGATTGTGACATCATAATTGTAGATCCCAAAATCTGAGGTTAATATGGCATATTCCTTCTAAAATTCTACCATACCATCCTCATGAGATGATCACATTGGACCATGATATACAATCCCCATTATTAGACTATTAATGAAGATTAAAGATCCTCTATGTTATATCAACATGTATTAAACCATTTCTCCAATAAGGGATGTGAGAATCCATTCCCGATCGTTTTGATGGACTGCACCTCGTGACTCAAAACCAAAGGGCATAGGGATAAAGCTAAAAAATTTATGAGATAAATTTAATAGGTGTTCCAAATCCATTCTAGATTAGTTTTTCTAAAAAACCCAATATAATATTCTAAATGCTTAAGTATTCATTATTAATTCATATCCCCTGAAAAATGTTGTGGAAATATCTATTTGACCATGTTATTTATGCATATGGGATTCAATCAACCAGCTAGAGGCATTACCTCTTTGAAAGAAATGTCCCCAAATCATTATGGGACTGGATAGAAACATGGAAGAACTGAATACTTATGGGTATTATGGATCATTATAGACATGTCATGCACATCCCATACTCTCTATCTAAATTATTTGGGTTATTACTTACATTATCCACATTAAATTTTCCACATTGACCACACATAACCAGTATTCCTCCATCAAATATTATGCCCATATATATTCTATGTATCTTAAAGAAGAGCATGGATACATTTGTTTTACCATTATATCAATACATAAGGCCTTTGTCGAATCAGTCAACATTATCACCTCCTTTCTAGGAAGGAACATGAATCATCGTGATCCATGAGAACACCACTAAGGAACTCAAAACCATAGGGTGTCTTGATTCATCCTTAGTTTGTCCAATTCATATTTAATATGATATAATTTATGATCTATGATTAAATACCCTAAAATACATTCTTATAAAGTGTGAACTATATGTCCATAAACTACATCAATTGAATTTTAGATTGAAAATTACATGTAATATAGAAATAGAATGTATGAGAAAAAATACCCTATAATACATTGATAAATGGGGTAGGATAAAAAGACCTTAACTAATAATATTTAATATATGATCTAAAATAAACTAAGCTATACCAAAAAAATTTCTTAGCTAAAAGAACCAATACTACATTAATAGAAACATTGAGCCACAATAACCTTAATTACAAAAAAATAATGCCCGAAGTAAAATAACATAAACTAAAAAAATAGAAAGTCTGATAGAAATTTCCCAAAACCATAGAGACAAAATGTACATTTTAAAATACCAAACAAAATAATATCTAATCATATAGAACATTAACTATAGAACACTAAGGACATATCTAAGATAACATGAAATAAAACATAGCAGTGATTTAGTTTTCTATAATGGAATAAATAAAAATATTATGAGTCCCACCATATGGAATAAACAAAAATCAATATTTACTCACCAAGTCCACTCTCATCAAAAAAGAAACTGCACCCCCCAACAAGACATATATTATATTTAAATTAAATTCATTTAAACCATGTATCCCAAGGATATTTGGAATATATATAACAATAAAAAATATCATGTAGGAATGAATTCATGAGAATCTATCTAAGAGAATCTATAATAATTATGAAATTTAGATCAAAGGGTTCAATTTTACATGATATAATGAAAAGGATGTAAATAATTGATGTTTTATGCAACATCAGATCAGTGAAATGTAATCCAAATTATGATTGAAATAATAAAAAATATATAATTTTTGGAAGATCTATTCCTTGATATGCACATTGGAGGTGAAATATCTGCATATCAGAGTCTCTCCTAAGAATATACGAGGTGAGGAAAAATAGAAAAATCATGATTCCATCACAATATGTGCATAGATGTGTCCTTGAAATCTGTTAGACTCTGTTTATGTAGCATAATTGATTGGAAAAATTGATCAATGGATTCAGTTTATGCCTCATTAATTTAATTGTAACTCTTGTGCCTTAAAAATTATTTCAATTCAGGGATTCTTCATCAGGACAGGAGGAACATGTTTCTCCATAAAAAATTTTTCTGATCTCTAGATACCATGAGAAAATTGGGATAGTTCATCTTGAAGAAGACCAATCACATACTAGAGTTGAAAAATTTCAATCTTTCCATCATTGATCATATCTATGTGTGATTCCTCTGCCATAATTTATTAAGAAACTTCATTTAATGTTTTTCTTCAACTATGCTTCACTAAAGATGATGCATGAGTGGATACCTCCCTTAATTCATGGGATCTCATATTTTCTCTCATATAAACCAGATCCTTCACCCATGCATGAAGGGAAGTATAATGAAAACCCTCATAACTGAGTGAGGAAAACAAAAATTGAAGGTGTCTTTACACTACCTTATGCAATTTTATAGGTTTCAGTGTTAATAATGTCTATATTTCCACCAATATTTGTCACCTTGACAAATTGTAGAATAATGAAGACCTTGGGGAATAGTATAATAATGTCCTTAGAATTAAAATATAATATGGGACTTGGAAACTCATTGAAAGTGTCATTAATTTTTTCATAAATGACGTATCATGGGATCTGGCCTTACATTGGTCTAATTAGTAAGAATAGCCCATAAGATAGAATGGAATGGAAACTCCATACTTCAGTATCATGACACTAAAACATGGGGAAGAATGGATTATCTTCATATTGACAAATTATATTATATCACCAAGAAACCAATAAAAATAATAGATTATATAAAGATACATTCCTTGGTTGTGTTACTAGATATTTTCATTTCTCTAACCCCATCATTGGGGGATGAAGTGACACCCTCTTGCAATGAGCATCACTGTGGATCATCTGGTGGTTTCCTGAAATATGGGCTTCACTATCTAATAATGAGGGATTCTAGAAAATAAAAAATGTTTGATGACATGGAATAATGTGAATAAACTATACAGTTTTTTAAAAATTACTACCGATCACAAAAAATCACATAAATCATGGTTAAATTAGTAGAGGAATATCTACCTATTTCTGTATCATCCAAAATCATAGTCTCTGATGATAGATCAAACAGAAGGACTGTTGGGACATCTGAAGTATACAAAGGGAACGTCAGACTCAACACCTCATTCATCTCCACTTCATGATGTGATTGGGCTGACAGTGAAGATTCTGATAAAGAAACTGAATTATCTCCCACGTCATCAAGGGAAGAAACATGGTTCTACAATAAGGCTCAATTGGGGCCTTCATGGTTTGGAATAATATGTAAGTGGTTCTAGAATTATCTAAATCAAAATAATAATGGGATTCTACATATACATGAGGATTCATTGAACGAGTCTCTAAAAATTCAATGTCATTTTTTACCATTCCATTCTAGTGTATGGTACATAGAAATTGATGAATCCTTGATCATTCTCTAGAAATAGAAATCACTTCCCCCATCGGGGCCACTTTACCAAAGTATCCCTCATCATTCATCCCCAGTAACTTCTAAATCCATCTAAAACAACCATACCATTGGATAATATAAGGGGTATGTATAATTTTACAATCTTATCCATCCTCCAAATAAATAAAAAAACACAAATGATGTTAGTATGATTGAAATGAGACCTTGAACCTTTAAAAATTGTAGTATGTTCATCCTTAGAACTTTCTTTATATTGTTATAACCATAATTTTCCAAGAGAATTTGTATCACGCTGCAAAATAAACAATTTCTGTACCATAGGTAAATAGAAAACGCAACCCTTGAATCATTTTGGCATTTCATCAAGGTATCATAGGTTAGAACTAGACTCCTTTGTTCATGATTTCAATGTGATTACCAATGGTGTAGTGATTTGAGAAAAACATCCAATGAAAACTCAGATTTTAGAAGTATACACCAAATCATATCCTTCGAGTTAAGAATTGTACATAAAAATCCATTATCAAGATTATATATTAATTAATAATTATGATGTGGGTTCACACTATGTCACTACACTATTTGTGTGCATATCAATCGAGACTTCTTCCACCAATGCCGGTAATGTTAAATTCCACAATTATATATTACTTTCTTTCAAGGATGTTGACCCTACCAAAACCATTTTATTTCTAGGCCTAGTATTTTACTCATCATCCAATGGTAATATGGAATATTCACTTACTAGTCTGGATAAATACCCCTTAGGATATTTGATAATCCATATCATAGCATAATTTTTTAAATAAAATAATCTTTTCATTATAGAGAGAATGTTATATCATGGACATTGATTTATCCCTATTGAACATCATAAAAAACTGGAAGTCCACCACTAGATTACTTTCTTCCTGAACAAGGATTAGGGAAGTACAACTCGACTAATCATAGAAAAATTAACAGCTAAATAGCTTGGTTGTGTACCATTCAAAGAGAAGGTTCCCATCAATGAGTGTGGAAATTATTCCATAATGAAGTGGAAATATATATGACCAGGCCTCAAGGATGGCCCCACCATTATCAACCATTTTACCGGTGGGAAATGACTCATAGGGTTTGGAAGAGAAACCATCATAATAACTCATAAAGGCCCTTACCTGATAATACATTAGTGCAACTGGTCTCACCATGCTACTTCACTGATAAAATGTCTTGAAAAGAGCATTGAAGATGCTATGGTAAATAAGGAATATATATCCTCAAAAATTATCCCCCATCCAACACCACAATACATGAAAGGGTCCGGGGATAATGGGAGGGATTTTACTATATATATATGGCACAAAATGTTATAATTCATGGGAAAAATAGGTATGGAAAACTAGATATATTTCCCTATTTCGATAAAAGACTCCATCATAAAGGGGGAGACCCTAAATTTCCTTTATTAATTTTTATGAAGTAAGTACCCACTATGTAATATAGTGAGGAATCCAATCAAATAGTGTTTCCAGTCAAAACCACAGATGACCACCCATCCCCATTATTTATGTGTCCTTATTAAAACAAATAATAAATAGTTCCCACCACACCACATGATTCTTTCATAGGATATGTCTTCTGCTACTTAGCATCTAGATCAAAAAGGATTTCATGATGATATAGCTCACCTATAGCTCGATCATGATAAATGACAAGGAATGTCACTCTATTGGGAGAGCCTTTTAGGCCATCCTAATTAGCTGTTGTGTGACAGGAGGTGTCCTCTTCGACTAATCCCATGTAAACGATAAAGGGAGAAACTCATCATTCATTAACCTCAATATTTGTATGTTTTAGATCTGATCTAAGTCGCAAAGGGTAAATAAAAACTCTACATTGGTTATGAAAAATGTGTTTGTGTTAGGACTCATATGATTGAAAAGGTCCAACAACATACCTTTGTTGCAATAGGATAATGTTTGTGGGTTTAAGATTACCATGTGCGTCCTAATATACTACAACATTATAGAAAATGTAGATGTATTGTATTTCACCAATAAGGGCCAACCAAATCAATTATTCAGCTTCCCCATGACTGAATATTTCATTTGGGAACCCCCATCAACATATGTCTGGAGGGTAATATCCCCATTATTGAAAAATACATATGAACTTATAAATTAGTTTTGTGACTATTCTGTTAAATTTCTATTGTAAAGAACATCAGTATATGCCCATCTACATGATCCCAGATGGTGGAAAAGGATCACATGAAAGATAATTACCTGATGGTGTAATGGTATTTTAATAACTAATATGAATGTATTGATGATGAATATGACAAGGGAATGGGAGTATAATTGGAAATAAGAAAACCATATAAAGGGAAAATCTAAAAGGGGACATAATCGATGTTTAGACCCAATTAGGTATATCACACTCATCTAAAATAAAAAAACCACAAGAAACCATGAAATAATTAAACATTCTATGATATTATCCAGATAATCCATCACTTCGTACCCTAATTATTTGATGGTATTTGGGAACTGTAATAATATATGGAAGTCATCTTCATAAAAACAAGAAGAAAATGTTAGATGAGAGAAACTCTTTCAAAAGGATAGAATAAGTTTAGGAAGCCTCATGTTTATCCCACAAATCATCAAATTGATTTATGATTGCATAAATTACCCAAAAATATCGTAAATGATGAAGATTTCATGGAATATAAATAATTTGAAGATATCTCACAACATCTCAATTAGTCACCAGATGTGCGATCACATGAATATATCATGGTAACAGTATTCACATAATACTCTTGTTCTCATGAAAATGATCTTGAAGATCATGTGAAAACATATAATAAAACAATACATGATTATGATCAATTTTCAACTATTTACCGAAAATAGATTTATTGTTTCTCTGAATAAATGTTTGGGAAATGAACATTTTTTGAGAAAGATATCAACAAATTGGATTGAGGAAGGATCTTGCAGTTGGTTTTAATGGGAGGGTCACACAACAATGGATGATCGCAAGAGCAGTAAGATATGCATAGTGGGAGAATGAGATTCGATCTATTCCAACATTTATAGGGACTTATGTAGAATGAAAAGGATCACCAGAAAGTCCAAAAGTAACCAAATACACTAATTGGTGATAGCACCAAACCCATAGGTGGGAATTTACATTCCTCATATAGGAGCACTTATCCTAGATGATGTTATTCTTGAGGGGGTGTTGGGGTAATTATTGACACATGAAAAATGATCATCATAAAATCTATAATGGGATAAATAATTTAAAAATTCATACTATTTACCTTGCTACGAAAAGGATGAAGAAGGTGGACAAAATACAATGATAACATAAACCACTAAAGAAATCATGATTGAATTACCCTCAGAAGGCCATATGAATGGGACATGAATAGTTCCTGACCCATGAGAGATCATGGAGTTCTTCTTTGAAAGTCCATTCATCCCTGGTGAAGGAATCAGAGACATTTTCTAATAATGGGATGGATTCTAGGTGAGTTCTGTTGGATCATGAGACCTATCATTTGTTGTGATTTTAAAACACCACTATGTAATCCTTTAAAAAAGGCTAAAAATTTGAAAAAGGTGGTAGTATCTTATAGTCTTAAATCATTATGTGATTCACCCATGCATTTGAGAAACACCATGGAGGCCTTAGTGACATGTCCACCTCGTCTCTTAAGGTTATGTTGGAATGTAACCTGCATCAAATAAAGGGACTTAGACAAGTATATATGGTCTTGTTCTTTCTCTAAGTCTCTAAAGAAAAAATTATACATTTCTCTGTTAATTTTCATGCATCCCCACATGAAACTTTATTGGTCATAAAACATATCACCAATGGGGAATGTTGTTTTCTTTGACAAAACTAATTCAGAATCATGAAATCCGTAACCATTGTGAAATGAAAAATGAACTAATAAGTAAAGTGACTAGATATTCACACGTGCAGTAGATATGATGATATTATAATAACATGTTATAAAACATAAGATATAAAAAAATTTCAAATGTTCCCCCCTTGAAAATAAATCATAATCTCATAAAGGCCACCTAGAAAGCCACATTTTTTACATGGAATATCCTGAAAAAGAATCTCATATCACGCAACAACCCTTCGATAGGTGTCCTGATATTGCGAAGGTCCATATAAAAAATGGAATGAATTATTAAATCACTTTGGTATGTCCCAAGGATAATTAAAGCCAATTTTATTTGACAAAATCAAATATATATGGATCATCGATAGGATATTTATGCAGTCGTTGAGAATTATGGGACACATATGATAGGATTTCATGGAGCGCATGACCCCAAATCACCCCTCTATTTATAGCATGGATTTGGGAGATACATTCTGCATAAGGTTTAATATAATCAGAATGGGGAAAATATAACCCTCCTATAACTGAAAATAATATTTCGATCCACTAACTGGCTCACCCGGGAATCAGACCGAATTTTTCCGAGCAACCAATCTCATGATCATAAATGTTTTCTACCAATTAAAAATCAAGGAAAAACCTATGTGGTCACAAATTATACATTGTCACATCATGTTATCATAAAAGATCACAATAGGGCAATTAAAAGGTCATGCGAATGACATTACACATATATATTAATCATGTGATACATAGCTCACCATGAGAAAATCAATGAAACAAGTGAAATATAAGCAATAATAAAGACTGAGGGGGGAATAATTATGCAATAAACATATATGATTATCCACATTCTCTTAAAATTACTCATCCTGATAATGAGAGAGATCCAAGTCAATGCACCTAATTCAAGTGGCATCCCCAAGATATACCATTTGAATCATGTGACGACCTACGAGATCATCATGTATGTCACATGAGGCCCTCCTAGTATGCCTATTGAGTCTCATGGAATCCCCTGGGATCAACATTAAGATCATTAGAAGTAACATATACATGTAAACATAATTATACAACGAAACCAATATATATTGTATAAGTTTTCTATTGAAATTCAGGCCAGCCCTCCATAACTCTCGGTACAATCCAATTGTATCATTCAACTTTTCAGATGAATCCATGAATAAAATGATGTCATCCAAAAAAAACATTTAAGATCATGTAGTTTCCACTAGAAAAGTTGGCTAAGATCATGTGATCTTCTCTAGACAAGTCTTCCAAGATTATACGATGTCCTATAAAAAATCATAAAAGTTCATCTGAAGTCCTCTAGATAAGTAAACCAATATTAAAAGATGTCCTCTAGAAAAGACATCAAATATCATTGACATCCTTATGTCCTGTCCACATAGACAATTCATTGTCCATTAGATAGTTCATCATGTTCATGCCACTCTCTTCAGATATTTCATCCTTGATCATTCAATTTTCACCTGATATCCGTTCCTAGCTCTTTCAAAATTATCCAAACATTCCAACCATGATCATGTAATTTTCATGACGTAATTTCATGTATAAAATAGTACATGCATGGTAGACAAATAGAAATTTATGGTAGAAAACCGAGCTGTAACTCCCTGAGATTTTATAAGATATATTATTTTTAATTTATTTCGTATCTTCTATTGTACACTACACCAAGATTAACTTGTATTATACACAACACCGTATTATCTTACTGTATACGCAACACTAATCATGGACCATGTTAAAAACAATTTCAAGTTTGCTTGATATTAATTATTCAACACAACATTGATTGTATATATACATATACATTCAATTTATAAATGAAATATGGTTGGATTTTGTTATAATAAAAAACAAAGGATCCTTTCACTACATGCATCCCTAACTTGTCTTGCATTACACGCAATCGTGTCCTTCCTCGATAGCGTGTATTGTACGCAATACCGGGTTTCACTAAACAGTGATATATTATTATAATTATATTATGAAATAGCCACTATGAATAGTATTAACTAAATTTTGAATTTTATAACATTATTATTCATCATACACATTTTATAGAACATGGTATAAGAACAAAACAAATTTTTCGTGTAAAATAACTATTTAAAAAAAATGAAGTTTGGCCACCTTTTGATGGAACACCCACATTAAATACAGTTTTTGACATGTTTATATGTTGAATTTGAAAAAATAAAATTCTTATTTGGAATCAAGATATTAAAATTTACTTTGGATAAAATTTCAATATTATTTTGATAACATTAATATTTTAATGAATAGTAAAAACACGCTATATTTTAATTAAAAACTACTTTTTTCATTGTAATAACTTATATGGTTAAATTATAATATTTAATGGTTTTAAATTATAAATACAATATATTTTTACCATTCAATATAATTTATGTTATTCACATTTATTTTACATTGAATTCATATGTAAAATCATTTCAATCTTTTGCAATGTTTTAACTTTTAAAACTAGTTTTTTAATAGCGGGATTAATTATAAATTAATTAAAACAAATTCTATGTTTTGAATTTGAAAATATGGATACCATATTTGGAATTAGTACGTCCAAATTATGTTAATAGGATACTTTATATTTTTGGGAACTATGAATAGTAACTACGGTAAATTTTATTTACCTTAGTTAAAGGTAAATCGGGTAATTGAGACTAAATATAATATTATAAAAATACCCTAACACTTGTCATAATATAATTGGATTTTTATATTTCTTCCTATGACATATTGGGGTCAAAATGGAATCCATTTGAACCTACTTGTATTTGATTATGACCATTAGTCTATTTTATTTAAAAGAATGTGAAATTTTTCTCACTCAAACTTTAATAATTAATGTATTTTTAATATAAGGTAATACAGAATATAAATTCGGTTATAAATACTCATTTTAAAGATAATAAATATTTATTTATCATTGTAATTTATTTGTAATTTTTAGGTTTTATGTAATTTCCTCATTATCTTATACATTAATGATGGAGAAATTATTTATTTAGTGAAAAGAAATAATATAGTGTTTATTGAAATAGTAATTCATATCAAAAGGCCCATAAATCTAAACAAAAACTAAATGGTAGTGTATATATAAAACCTAATCATCCACTGGCCAAATTTTTGACCATTTGGATCCTTATAATGGCGATTATGACACTTATATTATTTTATTTTAAATGATTCCAATTTTGTCACCATCAACATTTAATAAATATAACCATTTACATGTTGTGATTTTAAGATGATAAATTCGTGTAAAACTATTATTATAAAATCTATGATATTTATCTTCATAATAGGATTTTATTTTTAATTTTTCTAAAACAGGTAAGTATATTAAATAATTATACAATAATTATGTACGAATGAATTTATAAAGATATATACCAAATAAATGGTTTTAAAAATATTAAAATAAATATTATATGAACTATTTAAAGTGATCCACGAATTTTATAGGCAAATATGACATGTTATCAATCTATTAAATATTTTATTTATAATATATCCTCTGTTTCGATATTATTACAATTAAAACAAAAGAATAGTGTCAAAATTGACAGTATTGTTATTTTATAAAAATAACATATTAAAAAATAGTTTAAAAATCACCAAAAATTTAAAAAAATATAAATTGAAATTTATGTTGTCTAAAATGTCATGAATAATCCATTTATGGACAATTAAAAACTCATAAGTATTTATTTATAACAATTTATAAATTATAATCTTATTACCACAAATCAAATTAGATATATTAAATAAGGATAAATCATGTTGATAATGTTTAAAATAAATTCCCAACTTGTATAAATTTTATTTTATGTTGATATTACAACCCTATCTCATCTAGGACTTTATTTGAGTCATTTTTGTGATTTTTAAGTGGGGTTAGAATTTATTATAAATTAATATTTCTTATAATTCCAATGATGCCCCTCTCCTCCCTTATAAAAGGGCACCTCCTCCCTCTCATCTTTACACAACATTGATCCTTCAATCAAAGAAAAACCCTGCCCATTTCTCTTATCAACATCCCTAGAAATATTATATAGGTCCTTGTCTTCTTCAATGCCAAATATTAGTGCCTTAAGAGGAGGTTTCAAAGATGCATGTCGAAGAAGAGGTAATACACGTTACCGATTCATTCAAATTTTTTCTTCTTCTTCATCTTCTTTAGTTTTTTCATTTTTATGTAATAAAATTATTATCACTCATATACTTATATGTTATTATATTTATTAAAAAACCCAATTTCACCTTCTATCCATCCTATATAAAACAAAATCACTGCGTGTGCGTACGTACGAAGTACCATCTCCACGCTGTGGTGTAATCTGTTTTCCACCACCACCTTACTTGGATGGGTATAATGGTGAAAATAAATAACTTTATATTATTATTTTAAAGTGATAATTATTCTGAAATACTATAAAAACACCTCAATACAATACAATGATCATGGGAATGATGTCATCGTTCGTCCGTACGTACGGACAACCTTCTCTACGAACGCGATGAGATTCATTTTGAAAGATTAACCATTCAATTATGATTATAAAGTATATATAATAAATAATAATGACATATATTACATAATAATGATACTGTATTTATAAACATATATGTTTCAATTACTTAATTCCATTTTATTCAATAAGGAAATGAAAACAGCGTTCATGCGTACGTACGGCCTACCGTCTCCATGAACGGTGTATTCCTTTACCTTTATCGATCTATTATGTATATTCTAAATATATATTATATATAAATCATTTTTTATATTCTGGAGTTATGTAATCATGATCTATGTAATCATATTAACAATAACAAGTCAAAACACAGATGATAAATGAAATGATTTTACCGAACACGCTACTTTAACATGATTTTACAAAAGAACGGGTAATATAAAGTCATAAGTGAACCATATATAATATCATAACAATGATTAAGATTCTGTAATAAATCATTGAAATTATTTAAATCATTATACAGGAGGTTCGGATACATAAAAAGCATATCAGACCTATGGTAAGGGATAATGTTGCAATCTCAATTGTTTTCTATCCGAGATTGCTTATACATAAGTATTTACTAGGGTTATATTTATCATCCATGTAAAAGTTTTATAAAAATGTTTTCATGTATATTTAATGTCCTTTTTACCCATTTTTAACTTTTTCTACATGTTATGTAAGGAATCTTCTTTTTGTATACCATATGATGTACTTTATGACTTTTCCGGAAAAAGTAAGAGAAGAATGTTTTTTTAACTTATACGGCATGAATGGATTTTTAAGGTTTTACAACGCCTTATTTTCATGAAGCTTACTCTACAAAATTTTATGAAAATTTTCAACAAAATACTTTTCTTTTAAAATTGCATGGAATTTTGTGAAAAGAAAATGATTTTGAATAAGAAAGTATTTTCTCCTCAAGAATTCATTTCACGTGTTTTATCAAAACCATTTTCCATATAAGATGGAATTATTTCATGTGTGTATGTTTCAAGTATAATTTCTCTACGATTTACATGGTTTCAATTTTATTATTATGAAATGATATCCATTTGTTTGATATGGATAATGTTATGATGGGATGATGTTTATGAAACCCATTTTATTCTTTGGGTTATGATGAATGATTTATGTTTATGATGTGGCACACGTAAGACTGATTTCATTATGAGATGGGTTGGACCTATATATCCCTCCAATTCATTGTGTAAATATTTATATCTCATGAGATAGACATGGCTGGAACAGTAAGGTAATTTGGTTCAGAGTTATAGGACTAAAACGAGGAGTGAACTCGATTCGGAAAGGGACTTTGTCCACTAATATGGTCTTGGGAGCAATGCCTTGGACACTATGGAAATCATATCATGTTCTTACTGGTTTTTAACAATTACATGATTCATTACCATGCTATTTTATCATGATTTATGTTCCATTATGATCTATATCATTTGTACAGTTGTGTTTTATGTCGTTGCTCAAGATTTTGATGTTTAAATATTATGTTCATGTTTTGAAGTTCAAATGTATAAGGATTGTTTTATTTTCTCCATGCATACCCTTACTGAGCATTTGAGCTCACCCTTTATATGATTGATTTTTCCCCAGGATATAAAGAAAGGTTTTAGGTAAGAAAAAAAAGGGAAGATCTTTATGGGAGATGTTGAAGATCTTTCACCAAGATTAGAAGATTATGTTCCATGTTTCGAAAGACACTAAACTATAACGGTCCTTCTGTGTCTGTTTTTGTTATGTATTAGGTATTCTGCAAAAGTAATTTAATGTCCATGTACGTCAAGATTTGGGTATCTACAGTTGGTATCAGAGGAAAGTTTTATTCAACCATTGGAAACTATGATGCGAGAACATTAGTGAGATCCCTAGAGATATTTCTATGGTATGTATAGGGATGTCCCTATGTTTAAGTATATGTATATTTTATAGTCCTATAATTACAATAAAAATATTATAATTTATCCTAAGATGTTAGATATTGAAGGTACTCCCACTAGATTATGATTTTTTCCTCTCACACTATTCTTTTTGGGTCTTGGAAAATGTCTGGAAATAGGAAGATTCACGATAATGGAGGATATGATGGACAATGGAATGATATTATTCATGAGTAACCAAATGAAACGGGATTTGGAATTCAAAACATCATTATTATGCCTAATCAGCAATCTCAAAATATGATCAATAATATCAACTTTGGTATGTATCCCAACTCATATAATAAGAGAAAGATGTAGTTTCATGATGATCATAGAGGAAAGAAAGTTCAATTTCTCTCATATAAATCATGTGGGAAGAGGCATAATGGATAATGTTTCAAAGGAACTAGTAGATGATTTGGGTGTGGAATGGAAGGACATGATGCTAGTAAGTAAAAAGGAAAAGGTTCAGTTAACACCATGGACAAGGATAATGGTATTGCTACGACATCAACAACAATTAAATGTTTTAAATGTGGAATATACAGGCATTATGCAAACCAATTCCCTAAAGGAAAGTTCCATGAAGAGAATCATCATGGTTGTATGGGTAGTATTTATGTTGATGATGAAGAAGAGACTACAAATGTTATGTGAGATGAACGAATTGATCAAGATCGGTTAATGGTTTAAGAAGGTAGTGTAATGATTACATGTTTATCATAAGTAATGTTTTATAAGAAATCCCATGGTAATATAGAATAATGAGATATCTAAGGATTGTTACACTATTGTTTTTCCTTATGTTTTTTTAAATTATATGTTGAATGGTAATGGTAACCATGAAATGTTAATCAGATAATTTTAGAAAGAACCTAATATGCGCTTAAAAATTGGATAAGGAGGCAATGAAATGTTTTATAGTATTAATGATCTCATGACTGATATAAGGAAAAAGTGAAAACATGGTTTGAGTATATTGAATTTTTGGGATTTTTTTTGTGGAAAGAGTTACATTTTGACAGCATTCATTTTTTCACTATGGTTTTATGATAATTTATGTTTCAATAGAATACATGATTATGGTATTCACATGTTTGGAATGGGAACAACAGGATAAATCATATGATATATGGGGGATAAATGATGGTATTCACTTGCTTATTATGTGACCTTTCCAGAATTCATTTTCATTATACTATGAGCATGGGATGAAGTATTTGAGATAAGCCTAAAGATTGGAATGGATTATGTTGGACATAAGATAATATTATTTAAGGACAGAACTTGTTTTTATATATTATTTATGGAATGTTATAGTTTTATAAAAAGGAAAACACATAGGATGAGAAACAACCTGTCTCTTCAGACAATGGTGTGAGAATCAAACCCACAACCAAAGTGCGATAGGCCTTTAACGGATACCACTGGCCTACAGGATGTCCCTGGTTAGTAAAAACTAGTTTTCTTATTAAGCGCTATGATATACGAAGTATAAATCCATTATTTGAATGATATACATTTAAGCTCACCATAGATGGACTTATGTATATAACTATTGTTATCCTTTTGTTTAAGACATATGGACTGACCCCTCATTCTATCACATGATCTGCTAACACTTCACGAATGAAAAATTCAACTTCATTTCTTTAAGAGATAAAGTAGAAATTTTTCATGGCACGAACAATGGTGAGATTATATCGAAATAAAGTATTTCTTCAAATTCAAATTCTTCAACATTAGAAAAATGATCCTGAAAACCAAAAATGTTGTCCTTGTGCCCTTATATCTGATGAATCAGATGCTACCTTAGATCATCAAAAATTTATGGCTTTGTGATTTTTGGATTTTTCATAGCCATGTTCTCTACCACTCTCCATCAGAACTTGATGGTTAGATTTCTATTCCATATCCATAATTTCACCTATGTTGTCCTATGTTGAAACCCATGGCTGAGTTACTTTGGGTGACCAATATGATTCTAGAATCCCTTTTTAAAATGAATATTTATTATTCCTTTTAAGGATGTGGGTTTCTATTAATACATTCGAGTAGTAAACCATTTATAACTCCAATGAATTTCGAGGGCGAAATTCATTTTAAGTGGGGTAGAATGTAACACCCTGGGATTTTATAAGATATATTATTTTTAATTTCTTTTATATATTCTACTGTACCCATGATTATCTTGCTCTCTACGCAAACCCGTATTATCTTGAAATATACTCAACACTAATCTTGGATTGTGTTAAAAAATATTTCATGTTTGTTTGATATTAATTATTCAATGCAACATTGAGTGTATATATACATATATATTCAATTTATAAATTAAATATGGTTGGATTCTTTTATACGCAACAACAATGGAGTCTTGCACTACACGCAACCCTGACATGGCTTGCGTTACATGCAATCTCGACCTTCCTTGATAGCGTGTTTTGTACGCAATACCGGGTTTCACTAAACAATGATATATTATTATAATATTATTATGAAATAGGAATTATGAACAGTATTAAATAAATTTTGAATTTTATAACATTATTATTCATCTTACACATTTTCTAGAAGATGGTATAAGAACAAAATAAATTTTTCGGGTAAAATAAGTATTTTTAAAAAAATGCAGTTTTGTCACCTTTTGATGGAGCACTCCCTTTAAATATAGTTTTTGACATGTTTATAAGTTCAATTTGACAAAATAAAATTCTTCTTTGGTATAAAAATATTAAAATTTACTTTGGATAAATTTTTAATATTATTTTAATAACTTTTATATTTTAATGAATAGTAAAAACACGCTATATTTTAATTAAAAACAACTTTTTTCTTCGTAATAATTTATATAGTTAAATTATAATATTTAATGGTTTTAAAATATAAATACAATATATCTTACCATTTAATATAATTTATGTCATTAGCATTTATTTTATCTTTAATTTATAGGTAAAATCATTTCAATCTTTTGCTATGTTTTAACTTTTAAAACTCCTTTTCTTAATAGCGGGATTAATATTAAATTAATTACAGAAACTTCTATGTTTTTAATTTGGAAAAATTGATTCCATATTTGGAATCAGTAGGTACAAATTATTATAATTGGCTACTTTTTATTTTTGGGCACTATGAATAGTAACTATGGTAAATTTTATTTACCATAATTAAAGGTAAATCAGGTATTTGAGGGTAAATATAATATTATAAAGTTACCCTAAACTTGTCTTAATATAATTGTATGATTATATTTCGTCCTATGACATATTTTGGTCGAAATGGAATCCAATGGGTCCCACATGTATTTGATTGTGACCTTTAGTTTATTTTATTTAATGGAAAGTGAAATATGCCTCACTCAAACTTTAATAATTAAATTATTTTTAATATAAGGATATACAGAATATAAATTCAGTTATGAATACTCATTTGAAATATAACATATTTTTCATCATCATGGTAATTTATTTGTAATTTTTTAGTGTTATTTAATTACCTTATTATCTTAGACATTAATGATTTAGAAATTATTTATTTAGTGAAACATCAATACTATAGTTTTCATTAAAATAGTAATGCATATAAAAAGGCCCAAAAATCAGAAAAAAACTTAATGGTAGTGTATATATAAACCATAATCATATAGTGGCCGAATATTTGACCATTTGTATCCTTATAGAGGAGATTATGACACTTATATTATTTTATATTAAATGATTTTAAATTTGTCACCTTCATAATTTAATAAATATCACAATTTACATGATGTGATTTTAAGATAAAAAAATTTGTATAAAAGTATTATTATGAAATATATGATATTTATATTAATCATTGGATTTTTTTTAATTTTTATGCAACATATATGTATAGTAAATAATTATACAAAAATGATGTACTAATGATTTTATTAGGAGATATACCAAAAAAATGGGTTTAAAATATTAAAATAAATATTATATGAACTATTTAATGTGCTCCAATAATTTTATAGAAATATTTGACATGATATGAATCTATTAAATATTTTTTTGAGAATATATACTTTTTTTGAATTTTTTAAAAATTAAAATAAAAGAATACTGTCAAAATTGAAACTATTGTTATTTTATAAAAATAATATATTATAAAATTGTTTAAAAATCACAAAAAAATTTAAAAATTAAAAAATGAAATTTATATGGTCGAAAATGTCATTACATATCCAATTATGGACAATTCACAACAAATATGTCATTATTAATAACAATTTAAAAATTAGAATCTTATTACCACAAATAAAAATAAATAGATTAAATAAGGATAAATCATGTTGATAATGTTTAAAATAAATTCCCAACATGTATAAATTTTTTGGTTGTTGATATTTCAAACCTATCTCATCTAAGCATTGGATTTGTGTCTTTTTGGAGGTTTTTATGTGGGGTTAAAATTTATTATAAATTAATATTTCTTATAATTTAAAGGTGCCACTCTCCTCCCTTATAAAAGGGAACCTCCTCCCTCTCAACATTACACAACATTGAGCCTTAAAGCTCGGCCAAAACCTGATCATTTCCCTCGTCAACTTCGCTAGAAATATTATAGAGGTCCTTTCCTTCTTCAAAGGCCAATCTTAGTGCCCTAAGATGAGGATTCAAAGAGGCGTGTCGAAGAAGAGGTAATACCCATTACTGATTATTTCAAATTTAATTCTTCTTCTTCATCTTCATATTTAGTTTTTTCATTATGAAGTAATAATATTAGTATCACTAATATACTGATATGTTATTATATATATAAAACAACCCTATTTCACCTTCTATCCATCCTACGGAAAACAAAATCACTATGCATGCGTATGTACGGAATACCGTCTCCACGCCGGGGTGTAATCTTTTTTCCACCACCACCATACTTGAATGGATATAATGGTGTAAATAAATAACTATATATGATTATAATAAAGTGATAATGATTCGGAAATATTATACAATCACTTCAATACAATTCCATGATCATGGTAATAGTATCATTGTTCGTGCATACGTACGGACTACCGTCTCCACGAACGCGATGCGATTCATATTCCAGGATTAACCATTCAAGAATGATAATAAAGTATTTATAATAAATTATAATGAATGATATTACATAATAATGATATTTTATTTTTGAACATATATGTTTCATTTACCTAATTCAATTTTATTCAATAAGGAAATGAAAACAGCGTTCATGCATACGTACGGCCTACAGTCTCCATGAACGGTGTATTTCTTTCACTTTATTGATCTATTATGTTTATTCTGAATATATAATATATATTAATAATGTTTTATATTCTGGAGTTATGTAATCATGATCTATGTAATCAGATTAAAAATTATAAGTCAATACAGGGATGATAAATGAAATGATTTTACCCAAAATGATACTTTAACATAAATTTACAAAATAACGGGTAATATAAAGTCATAAGTGAACCATATATGATATCATAACAATGAATATGATTCTTTAATAATTAAATGGCATTATTTAAATCATTATACAGGAGGATCAGATACATACGATGGATATCAGACCTAAGGTAAGGGATACTGTTGCAATCTCAATTGTTTTCTATCCGAGATTGCTTATACGTAAGTATTTACTGGGGTAATATTAATCATCCATGTACAAGTTTTATAAAAATGTTTTAATGTATGTTTAATGTCATTTTTACCCATTTTTGAATTTACTACATGGTACGTAATGAATATTTCTTTTGTTTACCATATGAAGTCCTTTTTGACTTTTTTGGAAAATGTACGAGATGAATTTTTTTTAACTTATACAGTATGAACAGATTTTTACGGTTTTACAATGCCTTATTTTCATGAAGCTTACTCTACAATATTTTATGAAAATTTTCAACAAAATACTTTTCTTTTAAAATTACATGGAATTTTTTGAAAAGAAAATCATTTTGAAGAAGAAAGGATATATTCCTCAGGAATTCATTTCAAGTGTTTTATCAAAACTATTTTCCCTATAAGATGGAATTATTTCATATGTCTATGTATCAAGTATAATTTCACTATGATTTACATGGTTTCACATTTCTTATGATGAAATTATATCCATTTTTTTATATGGATTATGATATGATGGGATGATGTTTATGAAACCCATTTTATTCTTTGGGTTATGATGTATGATTTAGTTTTAAGTTGTGGAACACGTAAGAATGATTTAATTATGAGATTCATGGGAACTATATCTCCCTACATTGCATTGGGTAAAGATTTATATCTCATGAAATAGACATGGCAGGAATGGTAAGTTAATCTGGTTTAGTGTTACATGATTGAAACGAGAAGTGAACTCGAATCAGAAAGGGGCTTTGTCCGCTAAGATAGTCTTGGCAGTAATGCCTTGGCTACTATGGAAATCATATAATGTGATTAATGGTTTGCAACAATTACATGTTTCATTACCACGCTATTTTTTCAAGAATGATGTTCCATTATGATCTATGCCTTATATAGTGCCATGTTTTATGTCATTGCTCAAGATTTTGATGATTAAATATTATGTTCATGTTTTGAAGTTCAAATGTATATTGTTTGTTTTATTTTAACCATTATTAGCCTTACTAAGAATTTTAGCTCACCCTTTATAAGTTTTATTTTCCCTAGGATATAAATAAAGGTTTTATGTATGAAAAAAGGGATGTTCTTTATGAGATATGTTGAAGATGTTTCACTGAGATTAGAAGATTATGTTCAAAATTTCCAATGACACTAAACTATTACGGTCCATGTGTGTATGTTTTTTATATGTATTAAGTATTACGAAAAAGTAATGTACTATCCATGTAGTCGAGATTTGGGTCTCTATATGAGCCATGCCAAGAAGTGGGTTTGAGATATGATATCCTTTTCTAGTGGGCATATTATGGCTTCCTCAATGTGTAATCCCTAATCAATAAAACAAAGAGAACTATGGTTCCTTCCATTAATAATATAAATATGATTATTTCCAAAAATATCAAGATAATATTGTAATTTTCCTCACTCTATGCCACTCTATATTTACTGCAGTCCAATTATTGGGACTCAATCCCTCCCATGGGCTGATTATCCTTCCTCATCCAATAGGGGATTGAGGACTTAACTAATATTTGATGACTCTGATTCATTCCCTAATTAGAATACATAATATTCCTTTATAATTCTTGTTCTCTATAATTTGAATCGAATGGGATTTCCCATTATATTAGTCTCTCATCCATATTTAGTGAGGTTGGTTAAATTATGTACATACATTCCTACAAAAAGAATTTCTCACGTAGGCTTATAGAGTTTCAATGATAACATAATTTTTTTCTATTAATATCCCCCATATAGTGAAACTATAGTTTTTAATCCCTAATTAGAGGCATGATATAAATTCAATCATATAATTGTATCAAATTCATGTAATGTCCCGAGGGTACGATTAACTATGATTACATTGATTCCAACTATAACCATGATATGTATGATACATCTTTGTGGTCCAAGTTTGAATATCTGGTCCACAAGTGGCCCCATATATAACCCCTCCATACGAAGTTAATACATAAAATATTAGATAATTACATGGGTTTTTATTTCTATTACAATGAAGGATACAAAGGATGCTTCATTATGGCTCAATCCCATCCTTAAAATACTGGAGAACTCATGTATTACATAAACCTCTATTTTAATGCCCCATACTTATTCATTACTTAGTAATGAGTTAAAAGAAGAATTAAAATTGAGGATCATTTCAGGTTTAGATAATTAAATAAATAGTTCATAAAAATTACATTACATCTCAAAAATAACAATGTATACACTTTGATTCAGTTACAGGTGTGTCATAAAATAAAAAACTCTTCAAAAAAAGAAAATGGCTAGTTCCATCTTTTAGACAACATGACTTTTATGTGATCCCATCAATGACCCTATTCATCTCTAATTCCTATGAAAAACATTTCAAAACATGGGATGAGAATAAAAATCTTAGTATGGTTTATCAAATTAAGAATGAAAAGAGTATCCCATAAATAAATAAAAATCAATGAAATCATACCCCTCAGTCTTAACATACCACATGATATCATATGATTGATGAATAACACACAGAAATAATCAATCATAAAGGAATCCTATGGAATACATAAAAAACATACATTGTATATTTCAAAACTAAATTGGGTGTTATGTTGGGAATACCCATCATAGTATATTCCGAAAATATCGTAAGAGAAACATCAACATTTACATCTATCACGTTACCTAATTAATTAGAGAGATATCTCGGGCTCCCCCACTGTAGGTTTATCATGGAACCACTAGTATGTGTAAAAAATTACAAGGTTCTATAATATATTAACAACACATAAAACCAACATAGAGCGAAGATATCATTTCTTCATTGCAATCAAAATAAATCATTTCATGATATTGAAATAATAATTTCATTTAAAACATTCCAAATTAAGAGTTTTCAATCAAAGTGATCCATACCACTCAAAAACAACTAAATGAAATTTAAACTTTAAAACAATCATGACCATATAAATAAATTCTGTAATTCATTTCAAAATAATGGTCATGAAAGATAAGGATTTATATGATTAAGTCTTTAAAACATTTAAAACGATGTTTTAGTTAAAGGCTCTTTTACCACTTGAGAAACTCATTAATAAAAATCATTAAAAATAACATTAATGAAAACTATAAATATCAGGAGAATATAGAAATTTGCGATATAAAATGACAAATGTTTGTATATACACATTATTGGATAATAATGGTGCCCATTATCAAGATATTCCTCAATAAAAGGAGATTGATACATATTCCATTAAAATGATTGTTCCATTATAATAAGGATAAATAAATGAAATAATTATGGGTGAAAATTATAAATACAATAAATAATAGTGTATATTATTTTTAAAATAATCACAGGTCATTCAAAAATTTTCATAGCAATAAATAATCCAGAATTTGATGTTTAACCCAAAGAATTGAAATTGTGTTAAGAAGTTCCCTTACAAAAATTCGACAGCCTAACAATGTCACATAAAAATTAATAAAATGAGTCAATGTGAGAAAAAAGATTCCCACATCATTTGGAACAAAATTAACAGAAATAAAAAATATATAACAACAAATCCCAAAATAATAAAATGGAAATTAAAATACATGTTATAAAAGAAGTCTTTTACTAAAAGATGAGGGTGAAGGGTTCCCTTACAAATTTGGTAATGTACGACACATACCCCACATGAAATAATGATCATAAAATGAAGATGAACAAACCCATAAATTAATGTATATTACACAAATAAATCAATCACTGTCATTACATAAACCACATAAAATTAAATAGTGTCAAATACAGCATGAGTATATCGAGAATAAAAAGGTAGATAAAACCACATACCTCAAGTTTGATTTTTCATTTATGTTACTTGTTCTTAATGAATAATAAACCTAAGTTAATTTATAGTTTATTAGGAACCTCTTTCATTATTATTATTCCTTTTATATCAGTTATTACAATTATACAACAATTAGTTAATTACATGAGCTCATATCAGACATTTTTTGGATGTTTGAAACTTGTGTCAAAATTGAACTTGTTATTATTAAATATTTTCCATATGGTTAATATAAAATTATATCTAGAATGTTATTCATGATTTATATATCTTATATATCATATAAATTGAGTATATATTTATTTAGAACAGTCTATAACATTTGGACAGAAAAAATTAAATGAACAGTTCATGGAGACGGTAAACCATACGTAGACATGAATGATACTAGTGTTGTTATGTTAACAAATAATAAGGAGATCAAAGGGAGTGAAAAAAAAAAGAACATGAGAGAAGAAGTTACCACTAAATTAGGTAACTCCCCTTTTCTTTGAAATAAAGGATTTTTTGAAGTGACTTCTGCCTATGTTAAGGTTTCTAAGAGTAATAGATGGATGTTAAGAGCTTATTAGAGCATACGTAGGACGATCTAAGGGGCTTGAGAGGTGTGTGTAATGGGTTAGATGTGTTCTCCATTTATAATATGGAGGAGTGGATCTTTAGGAATGTTCAAAATAAAATCATCCAATAAGAATTGGACATGTTTTGGAATTTTTTTTAAAATTTAATAATCTAATTTATTTAAATCATTCATTAATAACGTAATCGCTACATCATCATTTTGTCATAAAAAATTTGATTTATTTGATATCTAGAAATTATAAAAAAAATTCCCTGATGTAGGAAATATTTTTAGATTTCAGATTAATATTTATATTTGTAAAGATTAATTATATAACTCAATATAAATTTTTTAACTAAAAGATATATGTTTATGCTACCTTTGTCTTTGCATTAAATTAATTAATATAAAGTTTCATTATCACTCCCATGGGGCTCCATGTGGTCCCTAAATTGACCCGAGGATACCCATGGTCATCAATAACTCATCTAATATGATTTGGAAAAGTGTAAGTGTAATTTAATTTTATTATAATATTAATTTTTCACACTTATTTACCAGATTTATCATTTAACCATGGTAAAATAAATATTTACTCAATTAGAAATTCATATTGTATCAAAATAAAAGTTATGTATATAAAAAATTTGTACCTCGTGATTCCAAATATAATCCATTTTTCTAATTTCAAAATAATTAAGTGGTAGAAATTAATTTAAAATTAATTCCTGTTTTCAAGAATAATAAATCTGGTTTTTAGAAACATTTAATATCAAATGATTGACATTTATGTGCTGTTTCAAATTAAAATTACACACACTGACCAAAATTGGATTTAATGGTAAAAAAATAATCCAATTACACTTTAAATCGATTTAAAATAACAATATAACTATATCAATAAGCTAGATGAAAAAGATGTGTTGAATTAAAATGCAGTATTTTGAACTATTCAATAAAAATTGAACAATATCAAAAAAATACCAAAACCTCATCCAAAGTAAATTTTGATATCCTAATTCTAATGAATAATTTTATTTTGTAAAATACATAAAAAATTGACAAAAACTAGATTTGAAAATTGTTCTTCATCAAATGATTTTAAGTCGAATGTTTATAAAATATTAGAGTATTTGTTGTTAAAAATGTTTTATTCTTCTTTTAAGCCACTACCATACATTGGATAAATTTAAAAACATTTAACAAACATTTATAATCATATTTTAGTTTTTTCTGTTCATTCCCAACAATTCAAAAGAAATTAATTAACTATCATTTAAAATAATAATAATATTATATTATTTTCAGTACAACTCAACGCTGTGTGCAACATATGATTTCAAAGAAACCAGTTGTTGTGAGTTGAGTATGCTATCGAAAAAGGTTTCCCCTTTAAATTAAAATGAATATTTAGTTCACATGTATTAATAAATATTAAAATTAAATATTTTTCATTTATTTGGGATGTTACATTCTTCCCCCATTAAGGGAATTGCGTCCTCAAAATTTTCAAATTAGGGTAAAAAACATCATTAAAAGTCTGACATCTAAAAAGAGTCAATAAAACATTCACATTAAAAGAATTAAGGATAAGAAAAAAGTCACCTATGAGAACACATACTAGGATTACATTTAAGAATTCATGGATATGGATGAGAATCTAACCATCATGTTCTAATATAGAGTCATAGAAAACATGATTAGGAGGAAGTTAACAATCTGAAAAACTTACAAATGTGATTGGTTAAATAGTAATTCATTCCCTAGAAGAGAAGTTAATGGAAAAAGTTATGTTTTTAATTTACTTTTCATAATGATGAAGAATTTATTTATGATATCGACTACGAACATAAGGAAATATTCTTACCTTTCAATAAGAGTTTCATCCCATAACAAATATCTTCCACAAACTCATCGTTTCTCCAAATGATTAGTATTCATGATGACATGGTCACACGTGATGTTCGACAATCAACATATAGAGAATCACATAATCCACAAAATAAGAACTATATATTTCCCTTGTCATTATACATTAAAGAAAAAAATTAGTTTGTATGAGATCAGATAATGCCAAAAAGGATAATACTTTATAAAATGAAATACTACTCTTAGTCTCCATAATTCAACAAAAAAGTACCCAATGTTCATGAATGACCATTCAATACTCAATTATCCTTAATCAATTTCATATTAATCTGATCTATGTTTGAAACCCAAATTTACATAAGATTTTAACACATATTATTCCCCGAGAAATCTTAACATATGCCTCCAAATAATATCGACAACACCTAAAGTCTGATACTGATGTGTAATTAAAAAAATCACATATTCTATATGATAGGATAATCATTTTCATTAATAACTCAAATATCAATATATCCACAATAAAAGAATATATTCTTCCAAAATATAATTTTAACCATTACTCCACAAATGAGATCCCATAGTCTTCTATTTACCTTACATATATAATGATCTAAAAGAGCACAAATCATCTAAAATAACCTTTATCACTTTATCACCAAATCAATTTCATATATTAAAGAATTCAGTTTGATAAAACATAATTTCCCAAAATCAACTTTTTATTGATCCATAGAATCATTTAACTAAAAAAAATAAGTCATACTAACTAGGGCTTTCATGTATTCTAGTGGTACGTGATGCGCCCTTATCACCATCCAGTTGTGTGTTCGATTCTCACGGCCTTTACTAACGTGACGGGTTGTCACCCATATTAAGGGTTCTCCTTTTTATAAAACTCAATAATATCTCAATCATGTTTTAACCTCAATGGTTTAATTATAACATTAATTTTCATCCCAATACATAAATACCTCGAACATCTTATATATTGTCATTTGTTTTCACTTCCATATGATAAAATAAAACTACTCCCAATAGAAAGAACACCATACCATGATCATGGTGACAATATGGTATCATCGTCTTATTATTCATGTAGGTATATGGTTTATGAATTATAATAATGATTTATAGATCCTTCAAAATCATTTTCTTCCTTCATCCATGTACACCTTGTACAATTTGGGTCACATGGGTGTTCACAGAAAAATATTTTTGGAAAATAATCATGTATTACATATAATTTCAAAACAACTGATAAAAATTGATTTTTATAAAACAGTCCGATCGAATTTGAGTTGAAACTTTTAATCACATTTCCATTTAATATACCATAAGTATGTGCTGAGGGACTAATTTTAAAAGAAAATATAAATAGGTTGCACAAGGGTCTCCGTCTATAAGACCTTTTCCAAAATCATAATATGTTTCAAAATCTTGTGATAAGGTAAAATGTTTTAAAATTCCATGATAATATTTACCTATATTGAAAATTTGAGAATATTGTGAAAATCGGTTTTGATTAAATACAACCCCTTATCCAATATCATATTGAGGTATAATGGAGGTGTTTGATATTATAAATAACTTTTTGAAAGTGAGGTGTATGCAAAAAAACGTTTTACAATCATCTGAACATGTATTTTAAATAATTATTGGAAGCATGTTATCAGGAAGTGATAGAAATGATGTTTTGGAACCTCCTCCTACCATTTTTAACCAGTTACCTTGATCCGAAAATTTTATAAAACAAGGAATTGACAAAAATGATATACATACAGACAAACCATGTGTTAAGAGAAAACTCATAATACCTAAAGTGGTCTAAACCGACCACTGATACTAACTATAATGACCTAGCCTAAAACCATATATAAACATGAGTTAAAACAATAATTAACATTTGAGGATATATTTATTTTTATATAATTAGATTTATATTTCATAATAATTACATTATATCTCAAAAATTATAAAGTAGACACTTCGTTCAGGTTTCCATTTTTTTTCATAAAATAAAAACTTTTACAAAACTATGTCTAGTTCAATGTTATAGACATCATGATTTTTCCTTGATCCCATCCATGACTCTATTCATCTTTTAGTCTTATGAAAAACATTTGAAAAAATTTTATGTGAATAAAAATCTCATTATGTTTTATAAAATAAGTAAATAAAACCTCATCTCATCAATAAATAGAAATCAATGAAACAATTCCTTTCATTCATAACATACCTTAAGAAATAATAAGATTTATGAATAATACAAAGAAATAATAAATCATAAAGGTAACTTGTGGCATATATAAAATCTTTAAATTATATATTTCTCATCTACTTGTGTATTTATGATTGGAATAACCATCATAGTATATTACCTAAATCTATTAGGAGAAACATTAATGTTTACCTCCATCTCGTTACACAATGTATTGGAGTTCTATCCCGGTATCACCCTCCCTAGGTATGTCATAGAACAACCCATATTCAAAAAAAATTCCCAAGATCCATAACATATTCATAACAAGTTATACTAGTAGAGTGGGAATATAAAATTTCTTCATTGGAATAACTATATATCATTTCATGATATTGAGATAATCAATTCATTTAAAGCATTCAAAAATAAGAGTTTTGAATCAATGTGTCCCATAACACACCAAAATTTTTAAAAGAAATTTAATCTTTAAAACACTCAAGTATATATAAATAAATAATTAAAAACAATTATAAAACATCGACATTAAATATAATATTTTGAATATTATATATTTTGATCATTTAAAACGATTTTTTAGTTAAAGAATCATTTACCCCTTGAGAAAATCATGAATAAAAATCATTAAATAATAACATAAAAGAAAACTATAAATATAATGAAAATATATCATTTCATTATATAAAATATCAAAATGGTTTTATATACACATTATATTATAATAAAGTTGCACAATATCAAGATATGCCTCAATGAAAGAAGATTGAGACGTAGTCCCTTACAAAGATTGTACCATTAGATTAAATAAAAATCAATGACCTAATTATGTGTGAAAATTATATACACACCCAATATAAAATGATATAATGTGTAAAACAATAATAGATCTTTCACACATATTCATATTACAAAAAAAAATCAAGAAATATATGATTAACACAAAGAATTGAAATTGGGTAAAGAAGTTCCCTTTCAAAAATATGGTACCATAACCACGTCGCATAAAATATGAGAAAATGAATCGATGAGAGAAGAAAAGGTACCTAATAATTTGGAAATAAAATTTACATAAATAATGATATATAAGAACATATCCAAACTTTAGAAAATCGAAATTAAAAGACAAAACATAAATGAAGTCTTTTACTAAAAGAGGTGAGTGAACGGATCCCTTACTGATTTGGTAATATAGGAAACACATAGAACATGAAATAAGTATCATATAATGAAGTTTAAATTAATAATTAATTAAAATATATTACAAAAATAATAGTATCATTGGAATTAAATAGACCATACAAAAGGAAATTGTTAAAAATATCACATGAATCTCAATTGAATAAAATGTGAGATAAAAACCCCTTTCATCATGTCTCACTTGCCTTGTACGTTCCTTGTTCTTCCTAAATAATAAACATAAGGTAATATATACTTGATTATGAACCGTTTTCATGTTAATTAAAACGTTTGTGTCACTTATTATCTTGCTACAAAAATTAGTTAATTTCATGAGTTCATATGAGACATTTTTCTGATGATCAGAACTTGAGTCAAAAATAGACATATAATTAAAAATCGATCATGTGGTCAAAATTAAATTATATTCAGAATTTTATTAATGATTTAGATATCATATATATAATATATATCTATTATAAATTTATCTATAATAGTCCATAGTATTTGGAAATAAGAAATTAAATGCACCGTTCATGGAGACGGTAAGTCGTACGTACGCATGAACTATACTATCATTTCTTTTTCATATTTTAATTAATAAAAACTAAATGATACATAGTTATATTATAATTACAGTATAATATATATGTTATATATCTTACATAATTTCATAAATTCCATCCTTCATTTGATCCATTTATAGGATTAACTATTAATATCACTTTGTGGGGGTGGTACTTCGTACTTCCTCAAATGAAATTATCATATTTACGTGTTATGGAAAAAATAATGGTATACTATAAATTTAAAAGATAAAGAAGCATAGTGATAAAATAAATAAAACAAATATAATCTATATGTACAGTTCAATCATAATGGCCACCATAAGAGGTGGTAGGAGAGGATTGAACAATCATGGTTTCAGGATGCAGTTGTTCACCATCCCTAGAAACATAATGTACTATACGGATTAGATGGAGGTGTGTGTAAGTGTATATAGAATAAAAATAATAAAAAAACCTATAATATTTAGGATATTATGGTTTTTATGTAATCAATGAAAAAGGATAGAATAGATAGTGGAGAATGAAAATAAATGAAAACCACCTGAGAGAAGACATTATCTTTAAATCGGGTAACTCCATTTGGTTTGAACCAAAAGGCATTATTGAAGTGCCATCTACCAATGGTAAGGCTCAAGGGAGGAATATAGGGATGGTGGGAGGTTATTAAATCAGATTTTTGATTATCAAAAAATCTTGAGAGGTGTGTGTAATGGCTTAGATGTGGTGTCCTTTTATAAGAAGGCGAAGGGGCTCCTTAACAATGTTTTAATGTATTATTTTCTTATAAAAATAACATTTGGTTTCAAAAGGTCAAAAAGTCAATAAATTAAAATATTTGATGACACTTGTTCGGAATAATATTATTAAATAATAATTGGATAGGTTTTAGATGTTTTTTTTAATTTTATAATCTTATCTATTTAAATTTTTCAATAATAAGGTAATCAATCCATCATCATTGTGTCATACATAATATTATTTATTTGATGTAAAAAAATTATAAATAAAATTACATGATACAAGAAATAATTTTAAATTTTAAATTAATATTTATAGTTGAATTGTTAAAATATATATCCCATATAAAATTTTTTTTACTAAAAGATATATGATTATGTTACTTTTTCCATTACTTTAAATTAATTAACATAAAGTGTCACTATCACTTCCAAGTGGCTCTATGGGGTCCCAAAATCGACCCAAGGATTCCCTTGGTTGTAAAAACTTCATCCAAAGGGTTAGGAAATGTTTTTTTCTGTGAATTTAATATATTTATAATATTTCTTTTACACTTATTTACTAGATTTTCCCTTTAACCATTATAAATAAAATATTTACTAAAGTAAATTTTCATAATGTCTAAAAATATAATTTACCTATTTAAAAAATATAGATATCATGATTCCAAATATGGAATAAATTATTTTAAATTCCAAACATAGAAGAGGCACAAATTAATTTAAAATTATTTCCTGTTGTCAAAACAAAAAAACGTGTTTCTATAAAATAATAACTATTAAAATACTGACCTTTGTTTATGTCCAATTTCAAAGTGGAATTACTTCCAATGACCAAAATTTTATTAAATTGTCAAAATATAATCCACATACACTTTATAACCATTTTTAAGAACAACATAACTATATAAATAAATTAGATGAAAATGATGTTTGGAAAAAAATCAATATTTTTCAATATTCATTAAAAATAAACTTTATCAAAAAATTCCAAAAATTCATCCAAAATATATTTTGATATCCTAATTCTAAATAATAATTTAATTTGTTAAAATAGAACATAAAATATTGAAAAAAAACTGGATTTAAAATGGTTCTCCATCAAAATGTGGTAAATCGACCCTTTTAAAAATATTAGAGTATTTATGCATAAAATTGGATTCATTCACAATTTATGTCTCTAACATTAAATGGATAAATATATAAACATTTAACAAACATGAATAATAATATTTTAGTTAGTTATGTTCATTCCCACCATTATAATGGATAGGTGTTAACAACAATTTAAAATAATAATATTATTATTCATTTCGGTATAACTCAAAGTTGTGTGCAACATAATATTTAAATGAAACACATTATTTTGACATGAGTAATCTATCGAAAAACATGTCCTCATTAATGTAGAATTAATATTTAATAAAAAAATATTAATAAATATGAAAATTTCATATTCATTATTTACATGGGATGTTACATTTATAATGTCTCATTATAGGACATAAAAATATAAAAAAATGCCATCCAATGGGGAGTGGATGGTTAACCTTATATTCATGCATATATATTCACAAATAATATTTCTACATTTTATATAAAAGGAATTATCATATGATAATTTTTTAGGGAAACTAGTCCCGTATAACAATTAGGATGATTTTGTCGAACATATCATTAGTCTATAAGAGATTCCTAGGGTATAAAAAATCCCCCTTAATGGTTTAACGAGACTGAACTCCCATTCTCTAGACCAAAAAGAGTCGGTATCATTCATTGGGTATAAAACCATAAACAAATAACTACAATTAGAATGTAGGTTTGTACCCAATTTTTTATGTGGGGAAAAAGGGAAACATAATTAGTTAAAAAAATAGTAAACCAGACATTGTGTATTTTAAAAATTATTGAATCCCCCATAATAAAATCATCGATAACGAATAACATCATATTTCTAGCGAAACAAAACTAGTGAACCAGACCAAAAATTATCTAACTATGATATCCCTCTCATAAGATTAAAAGGATATACTTTCCATTCCACAGTACAATTATGAAATGCACTATTAAAGAGATATTTACATTTATAATGGGATAAATATATACTCTATTATTTACATTAAGATGTTTCACATCCCAAGAATTTGTGAGGTGCATCCCCAAACCTAACCACAATCAATTTGAGGAGTATATAGACCACATTATTTTCTTCAATATGTGTCCCCAAATGATGTGAATTCACTTTCGTCAAATTAGAATAACCATAGGAAACCCTTTAATAGATTGTATATAATATTTGAGAAAACATTTATCTAAATTATACTACCATGATATAAAAGATAATACAATGATTAAAAATTTATAGAAGTGGAATTATTTTTGATGCTAAAATTTTTGAGGCAAGTGATTTTAAATTATGTAGAGAGTGTACTCTGGAAATTTTAATAATGTTAAAGATAAATTATTCACTGTTTTATGATGTTAACGAATATTTTTTCCTTGCTTAAGTATTTGTTAAAAATGATGTAAATATATGAGCATGAAATTAGGTCATTATGTTGAGTGAGTAAAGGCTTTAAATCACACCATATAAAAGGTCTTCCAAATGATCATAATCATGTCATTGTAAGAAACCAATAAATCATCATATCCTTTACATAGAAAATTAGTTATGCTAAAAACCTAATTAAACAATTAAAAAATAAAAATTAATAGAGATATTGTCATCCAGAAATATCACAGAGATAAAATAGTTTCCATGAATAAATATGGAATTAAAAATATTTGAATACATCATTTGTAAAAAATAAAATGATTCATGCAACATAAGATAATCATTCAAAACAATTCTATAAACTTATGTGAAATTATACAATGAATTTATTATTAAAATTTACTCTTAATATAAAATTCAATATACCATATGTATTGATGAAAAAAATATAAAAACACATGTATTATACATTTAATACTCTAGAAACATAAAAAATATTAAATATATATTAATAAATAACTTATCTATAACATATGAAAATTACTAAATGTACTCATAAAAAATATCTAATTTGTCAAATAAGATGCATAAGATTATTTGAGGATATAAAATAAATTTGTATAATATAAATAAAATGTTTATCAAATTTATTAAACTATTCACATAGAGTAATCATGAATAAAAAATATAGAACATAGATAATTAAAAAACTAAATATTGGTAAATAAAATTGTAAAATATAATAAAAATATAACATAATGAAAACACGAAACAAAAACACATTTTCATACATTTAAAATGATGTTAGAAATGATAAAACCTGATAAAATTAAACTATAAAACTCCATGGATGAAAAATTGTTTTTATATTTCTATTGAATAATATATAACAAATTTTCGCAGGTGTAAAAATTGGTGGTCGTAGAAATTATATCTTAATATTGATGTAATATTCTGTAACACACAAATTATTTTTGAAATGCATATTTTATAATAAATTTAATAATTTATTTATTTTCATTTCATAGAATACTGATTTTATATTTCATTACATGGAATAATGTGTTTCGTTAGTATTGTGCATGACATGTTATGCCAAATTACCACCAATCCATGAAATAATATTATATCTAATATGATAATTATAACATATCCATTAAATAAGAATGTATGAACAAATAAATAACAATTTATGATATATATATATATAAATTTATTAATCAATATAAATTAATTTATAAATTCTTAGTAAATAATCAATTAATTTTTAATAAAATAACTACAAAAAGTATGTTTTCCTCAAAAATGATTTTTATTACTTCTTATTAAGAAATACTATAATTAATATATAGATATTTTAGAAAATTTATTTCATACAAATTAAATTTATTTTGAATTTATCATTTTACAATAAAAAATTGGTGAAATTTTTTGTTTTTTTGGGAAAATAGTGATTCATCAATGAATAGTATAAAGTATCATTGTTTTTGTAAAAATATAGTTTTTTAGAAAAAATTATGTAATTTAGACCCACTAATTATGAGATGTATAGTTAATTAAATCCTAAAGTATATTTCTTTAAATGAAATTCGAATTTAATATAACAATAATTATTAATTTAGGATAATATAATGAATATTAAGAGACTTAGAGTAAATTCAATAAAAAATCATTGTGTGTTTAAAAATTAATTTTTCCAAAACTCCTTTTTCCTTAAAAAAAGGGAATATATTAGATTTTTTTTTCTAATTTTGTGAGTTTTATTTGAAAAATTGACCACATATTTTATATTGGAATAATTTAAATTACATAAAAAACATAAATAATTTTTTCCCAGGATTACTTTTTAAATTGGAAAACAATTATTTACTAATGATTAGGTAAAAATGGATTTACATATGGGTTGACCTAAAATGAAAAGTGATTAAAATAACTCAAAACATGTAAAACACCAATTGGTTGGAAATATTTCAAAATTTTATCATTTAGGTTTTATAATGGACCATTTGTATAATTTTTTCTTGTGAAATATTCTAGTTGTCATATTTTAAAAAAAATTACAAATTTGCCACACACCTCACTTATAAATAAGAAAACCCGTCTTTTCTTGTATTCAAAAATCAAAATACATTTTTATATTCCAAAAAGAACCCCAATCAATTACGTATTTCAATAATAAGATTCTATAGACGTTATTTTAGTTATAAATCTTTCCTAATATTCCTTTTGGTAAAATCCAAAAATATATTTTCGGAAGAAGAGGTTTTGTTCCTAACCAATCAATTATAATATTTCTTCCTCAACCTCGTTTAATTTTCATTAAACCAATGTGATATAATTACATCATTTTATTATATATTATAATATGTTTTTTGTTAATTTAATTACCTACATCTATCTAATAGTCCCTCAAATGGGTAATGAAATTGTCTATCATGTTTACATTGGACCAAAACCTTGCCAACCAATGTAATTTATTTTAAAACACAATTACTCACCAGATTATATAATGATGGATTTAAATTACATATATTTATATATATTAAAATAAATTTACCTCAGAAATTATGAAATCTCATATATTTGTTTTAATTTTCATTATATAGGGATATAATAACATTACTCATGCGTATAATAGAGTACCGCCTCATGACGTAATATGATTCATTATTCACATATGATTTACATGAATGGTAATATAAATAATTTAAATAAATTTAAGTAACATTAATAACCTAGATTTTTTTTTCAATATCTTAGTACATCTATATTATTACATTCAAGACAATTATATAAATGTTACATCACTCGTTATATGTCGAACTACTGCCTCCAAAACTGATGTGATTTGTCTTTCATTGGCCTTTTACAATGATGTAAATAAATATATTTTAAATGAATAATATATATATATATATATATATATTATATATTAATTATGTATGATATATATGAAATAATAATTTTTTTAAGATTGATATATTATTTACCTTTCATATGTTCAACCTATCATGGAAATGGAAACCACATTCGCAGATATGTATGATATACCCTCTCCATTAAGGATGTACTTTATTTCTATATCAAACACTTATTTAGTTATATATATAAAAATAAAATGAATATATTTATATTAATATCATGTGTAATTTTTTTAAATTATAATTCAGTGATTAATGTAAAACGAGCGAAAATAAAATTCCAAAGCATACATGAAAAATAAATCAAATATTACCCGAAACATGTCATTAATAAGGAACAATAAATAAAATATAATAAAATCATATATTTATATAATATATGGTATGAATTATTTAAATATGGTTAAATATTAGATTTATAATAAACTAATATTTAGTATATAAGAGGTTTATATGTGTTCAAAGCCTGCCAATACATAAGGTAAGATATAACTACTATCTCTTTTATTTATAGGTGTAATATGGAATTTTGTTACTCTTATAGTTAATTTTGCCTATATTTATCCCATATAACATGTCTTTTAATGAATATACTTATTTTATAGATATTTATATTTTCATTTGATGTTATTATTTATTTGACCTTCCATTTCAACAGGTTACAATAACGGAAAGGGATTTCAATAACAATTTTTGATTTTGTGATACATATATCATATTCAACACATATTTCTAATTTATGCTATAAAAAATTACCATGAATTTATATTATGGAGAATATAAATAAAGAATTTATTTACATATAAATTTGAGGATCATAATTTGATGTTATTTAGAGATAAAAAGTTATAAAAGTGTTAATGGATGTTTCTCTCAATTTCGTTATTTGAGACATTTGTTATATTATTCACCTATATTTTTTTAGGAGTTGTATATTTAGAATATTCAATATATTATATCATAAATCAATTTAATATCATGATATCATATAATTAATTTATTGTTATTCCTTCATGGGGATTACAATTCAAATTTATGAAAGTCGTAAATATATTATGATACAATTTTTGTTTTTATTGAGATTGTTTTTAGTTACATTACAAATTATAATTTATTATCACCCATCTATCAAGAGACAAATAGTTTTTTAATCTATATTTATTTCTGGAGAAAACTTGTTTTACAAATAAAATTCCTCATTTATGTGATGAGTATGTAAAATAGAATGTCATAAAGATGTTTCATTTTTTTCAATTTAGTCACACAAAATTTTACATCCATATTAATCTTTTTGAAAAAATTATTCAATAATGATAATAAAAATTTATAAATGTTTTATTAATTAAATTACAATTAATGATTTATGTTTTACAATTTTAATGGAAATATCATGTCATTTTCCAAACAATACACATATGTATTATACCATTATAGGTGACAGATATTATCATTTAAATCTCCCCAAATAGAAGGTAGATATAAACCTTCCTCTATCTTCTTATAGAGCTTGATACCACCACTTTATTACATTCCTTAACCTGGATTTTATTCATCCTTTCTGGGAAATAAATATTTTCCCAAATGTTCATAATCATACTGAATGTTCACCTCATCTAGAGTTTTCGACCTCAGAGTTCACAGAACCATCAAGACATATAAATTTGCCCATGGTTTCATAGTTAAGATACTAGTCGAATTGTATTGATTCATTTGACAAGTTATTTTTTGGTTCTTAGTGTCTTAAATTATGAGAGATTTTTTTACTAATTGATATTATACAAATAATTATAAATTTTTCTTTGGGTGATGACATGGTCCTTGCCTAGCCTAGTTCCCCTAGATTATGAAAAGGATTTCAATTATATTTTTTCCACTGTTCATATGATTTTCACATAAAACACGATTATCCTTCTACGTGTGTTGTGTGTATTATTTGCAGAATATTTTTTTCATTTAAAAAATACATCTATTATTTTTATGATTTTCAATCATCTTTTCTGTTATCTATACTCTGATTTTTGAACAATCTCATTAAATCATCTGATTTATCCCCTTATCTGGGTGAATGTAAATGTGTCCAAGCAGACCGGGGAGAGGGATTAGATTATACGAGGGAGGAATTATGCTACAAATAATAGGTTTTTTTTTCTTATGTAGGTTTATATTTTTCTTCAAAATAACTAGAACATCTTGTTTCAAAATGCTAAAGAGTTCTTAAGGAGAATCTTGATCGATGATCATTTCAGCCAGAAGATTCAAGTACACATGGAGTTATTCATCATGGAAACAAGGATGTAACAAGTACAAGTACTGTCTCGAAATATCCATGTCCTTCAAATCCGGACTAAATGGATCCGCACAACCTCAAATGTTTGAGATATGTCTTGGTATGATCCTTTTTTTTGGAATACATTCATGTCAAGAGAATGGGGAATTAAGGGGTCCAATATTTACTTATTAAACCCACATATCAATTAAAAAAAGACATACTATGAAGAGGAATTTCGAATGAGTGATGTATTTTTTCAAGTACAGTATGCTACAAAAGTTCATCAAACTTGAAATATTTATCCCAAATATTATAATATAAGAATAACAGTTGAGGATGGATAATGTGCGAAGGTAAATAATATGTATAGATCCAATATTTCAAACCCGACAATCATCATTATTAATCATTTTGATGTTTTTGAATTGGAATTCCGAATTTAATACCATCGTGTCTTCATTTAGGTAGTTATTGGAAATGAATTTCCATAACCAGTGGGTAATAATGATAAAGGGAAAAGACATTGTGAGGCTATGTCAGGATTTGGGTTCTAGATCTTAGTCTCAATTGATAGTGCTGATTGAATCCATGAAAGTGGACTCCACTTCCATAGGAACAATAATGGGAGAAATGGAAACTGGGATTCGTGGAGTTGGATTATGATTTAGTGGAGGAAATTAAAAATATGTATTGATTTTAAAAACATTCACTTATCGATTGTGACTAGTTTAACCACAATTGTATGGTTCAAATTTATGTATTATGTTCCCACAACAAGTGACAACGTATCTAATTTTATGGATTCATGATGTCAAATAAAAGACAATATAGTGGTTCTAAATGAATCTTCATGTGATCCAAACCAATATTTGGTGGTTCCCACTAAGGGGAAATTGATGAGTTAAAGAGTGATTCATTTAATAAGGGAAAATTTTTTTTACTACATGGGAGCATACCATTCACTCAAAGGAATAAATTCTAGAAGAGACTCTCCTGACTGATTCTTCACACGAGTATGTTGATATGATGTATGAGAGAAGGACTAATGTTTCTACAAATAATTAAAAATAGTAGTGGATTTATTATCAATATCTTACCATGATATGATGTTTAAATTAATTGAAGAAAAACATTGATTAGTACATTCAATCATGTTACCAGATAGCCTACCATTTTGAATATCTATACAAGGATGACATGGCTATTATTGTATTTACTCTCAAATATAGTTTATATATGTATAAATTATCTTGTATTATGAAATAATATATTAATGATTTCATAATTTTTTAAACCTGATTTTTTTTGTTTAAGTGATGAGGTTTCACACATGTTCTATAAATGAATTTTAATAATAAAAATATAGTTTCTAATTAGACATGTCTAATATTTTCCATAAATCACCCCTTTTAAACATCCAGGTTATTTAAAAAAATTGAAAATGTTTTCTGTTCTAAAATATTTTTTTCAATAAAAAAAAAGGATTTTCACAATGAAATGTTTAAAATTTATTTAAATATTATTTTATAGATTATAATGGTATTTTTAAAAGAAAATAAATTTAAAATGTATTAATTTTCAAAATGTTTTTTTTCAAAATAGAACGGATATTTTCCACATGAATTTTAATACATTATTTTTAATGCCTCATTTTTATGTTATAATGTATATTTTCAAGTAAAAATAATTTCAAATTTTTTTATGTTTTAGAAACAGCTTATGAAATTTGAAATTATATTTTTATAAATAAATATATGAAATGATTTTTATTGTTTCCTTTATATGTTTGTATATTTATAATCACTTATATTGATTTCCAAAATGTTTTATGAATGTATTATTTTGAAAATTTATTTTCAATGAAATGATATATTCCTATGTATATTTTCCAGTTTTATTTTCCAAAATGATATTCCATATAATATGACATATGTTGTTGTTACTAATAAATAACTAATGATATAGTCCATGTATACCATTCAATTTTCATTTTTAGATGGTTTTTTTAATGAAAAAAAATTATTTTTGAATCAAATTACTCATTCATGTTTTATATCATGATAAAAATATTGTGGAACTAAATTTATTTAGGTGTAATTATAATATGAAATGATTAAATGATCATGAATCCTATATATTTTATAGATTTTATATATAATGAAATGTGTAATAAAACAATTTAATTTCATTGATCATAATATTAAAAAAAAATATGATCTTATAGTACCCATAAACATGATTTTAATTTTGAAATTGTTGTGTCCTATATATCCCTCTTATTTAATGGAGAAATATTTATATCTCATGAGATTTATAGGACTAGAATTGGGAGTAAAACTTATTCAGTATGTTAATTTATCTGATATGATGGTCTTGGGAGTGTACCATTACAACAATGATGAATTGTGAAGAAAACCCATTCCTATATTATTTAAATGGAAGTTATCCGGGAATACAGTGAATATAATTTTTCATCATTATATGTATGCTATAATTAAATGTCTCATGATAATGTTATTTTATCATGGATCATGTTTTGTAATTCCTTTATCATGCATTTCGTATGAACATCCATTCATTATTCTAGGTTTCTTGATTATTATCCTTAATAAACTGAGTATTTGTTTCAAATAATAATCTCATCATAACATACCAGTATTATAATTTCATGCTTATGTTATAATTGATATCTAACTTTCTTACCATTACTAAGAATCTAATCTCACCCATTCTTATATTTCCTTTCACCAAGTTATGTAGAATGGTTTTATGTAGCGTATGTTTGTGATGACTACTATAGGGGAAGATCCAAATGGGAAAAGTTTAATATATTTCACCAAATTAGAAGATTTTATACCTTCCCTCTCATGGAAATGTTCTATCAATGATCATCTATTGGTTTTTGTTAATTTTTTTTAATACTTACCTAAATTATTCTAAAACCATCATATGAGTATCCAGGGTTGGTATAGTCTTCATTTGGTAATTGGATTCAGTAACTCTTGGAATATAGGATGAGAAATAGTTGTTGATATCTATATGTTTATTAATAATGATATATATAGTGATTGGTCTATAGATAATTATACAGATGAATCAAGGAAAATTTAAATTTATTTGAATTTTTTAATGAATACAAATATTGTGTTTCAATAATATAAATCCATATCTTGGTAGTACATGTTGTTTTATGATCTTACAGAGAGGTACTTTGGGTAATAACTTCTAAAAGACACATTGTTCTGGAACATATAGTCACATGCTTCTTGAAAACATAACATACGTTAAACATGGTTTGACCATCCTAGAGAATATTCATTAAAAATTCACATAATCTTTAATAGTATTCACGATAGATTTAGAAAATGAATATTAATTATTTCGGATAATACTAATGATCCATTTATTTACAAAAATGTGTCTTGATTTTGATATCATATAGGTATTTTTTATGATTATGTGATTTTCTCAATATTAATATCACAACTCACACAATGTTTTTTGATATTATATTCTTCAGGGATCAATAAGGAACTATGTAAAAAAATGAATGTAGTGGAGAATTTTATTTTGAAAAGCCAAATGGGATGATCACTAAAGTGAAGGATACTATGATTACTCTTCACCATTTATTACTATATAAAATTTAAAACATTCACAATAAATTACTATTTGAATCACCAAATAGGAGGATGATATAGTTTATTAAGAACTAATGTTCCTGTACATAAGTTGTAGAAGCCTCTTCATGGAATCCAATAGACCTAGGATCAAATCTACATGGAGGTGAATTTTTGGGTTACATTATAAATATTGTAGTAGTTATTGTAGTAGATATTGTCTAATAAGGGGGAACCAGAGCTATTCATCTGAATTTGGTTTTCAAGCCACTAAGGGCCTTCTAAACACCAATGGCCAGCGGGCCATAGGACCATATAGACAATAAGACCAAATAAGTACCCTGGAAAAACGAAATAGGAGAAGACCCTGAAGGTAATTCAATGAATTTAACAACCACCATTGTATAGCTAACCTTATTTGAAGAAAGGGAGGTTATCAAAAATACCATTGGTACATGGAACCATGTTCCTCTTCCCATGGAATTTATAGTTGATCATTAATACATGATGGGTATATAGGCTCATTACATGATGCATATACCGAGGAGGGACAGTTCTAGGCGATTTGTGGGGCATTTGGGTCTTATATTATGAATTTTTCCTCAAGGTGTTCAGGTCATCTTCTAGGCCTAGTTCTACTGTGCCTATATGTTATGTAAGGGTTCCATCTAATCCTAGTAAAGAAGGGGATTATACTTTTAATAAAAATAAATTACATTGGACCATTTAGGAATTGATTTCTTTGAGTGTTCAATTTGAAAAGATCATAGAGGATATAAGATTTTTTGTTTTATATATCAGGAATGTGAAATGAATCACCAATGGGACTATCTCAAACAAACAATAAGATGTTTTAAGTATAGAAAGGAAAGTAAATAATATAACTGTAGAGGAAAATATTAATTTTGATTAATTAAATAGATTATAATAATGGCGTCCTGAAGATATAATTAATATTTGATTGTTTCAAATGTGGAATGAATATGTACTATGAAAAATGATGCCACACAACGAAATCCGATGAAGTAAATAAGAAATGTTGTATGAATATTGGTTTTATAAATAATGAAGAAGAAACATAAAATAAAATATGAATGGAATGAAGTGTTAATGTATAAGATGATGGATCTTAATTAATGGTCTAAGAATGATATGGAATGTTTGGAGTGTTTATGACTTGGATTTCATGAATTATTTTATATAAATCATGTAATATATAAGGGTTTTTAGTATATTTTTTGTAAATGATATTTAGGATAAATTTGAAAAGTAATGATGAACTTTATTATATATTAAATATAGAGGTGATATTATATGAAAAAAATTATAATTTTTTTAGGAAACTATTAACATGTTCCTGATATTGACCTAATGATATTGGGATAAAGAGATAATTAATATGATGAAATTAACTTTTCAGTGTTTATGTAATTCAAACTGAATATTTATTTATGAACCATGTTTTTATGTTATCATTGATGAATTTAACATCTTTAATGGATTTATAGAATTTATTTAAGAATCATAGATTTTATTTAAAGAAAGAAGAAATTGATTATTTCAGAAGAATGGATGTTTTCAATATGTTTTTATAGTAATGTCAGATATTACCATGTTTCAAGAGATTATATGATCAATGTTTTATCATAATTGTTATTTGATATGAAGAGATACTATTTATTGATTGTATCATTAAAGTTATGGTGAAATTAGAAATTTTATGACCCTTTTGATAAATTTTTGGATTTCTATTTTGTCCATATATAGAGGTTACTTATGGATAACTATTTATGGATTGTTTTTATCTATACCATATATATGGTTTTAGAAATATTGTGTCACGTTGTCATGTATATATTTTCCCACATTTGATATTCAGTTATATTTTTACATAAATAGAGAGATAATGATTGAATTATTATTCTATTAATGATGGTGCGACATCATTGTTTTTAGGAATAATAAAACATCATCATTTCGTTGAGTTAGAGCTGATGTAGAAATTGATTGAAGCATATCCAAATGATTACATTATGCATATGATAAAAATAAATTCTAATAACTATTTATATCATTAATTTTTAAATTGTATATCATATTTGGATGATATACTATTGATTGACTCTTCCAATGAACCTATCATTGATTCATGATGTGAATCATGTATCATTCTCCAAGAATTATATACCCAATAAAAAACATTAACTGAACTCATTGGTCGTATCACTAGTGCTTGATATTTCATGTGAGTAATAAATGGTAGATACTACAGAATGAATAAAAATTATATAAAAACAAAGTTGATTTACCTAATCAACATTTTATTTTGAAACTGGTATCCTGAGAAAGCTACATGGGAATGGGGGAAGAAGTATCATCTGTTTTTTGTTACAGATGTTATAAATTTCAAAAGACCAATTCATTTTGTGGGGGGGGGGTATAATATAACACCCCAATTTTTTTGGAATAAAAAATTAAAATATAAATAAAACTTTTTGATATTTTTCATTAAATTAAAAATCGTATTTGTATTGTATTTCATGATACATTAATTTTCTTTTATATTATGCATGTCGCAAATGCTAATTTTTATTGCTTATTATCAAAAAAATATTTTAGATAAATTATATAAATATTTTAAAAATTCATTTCATAAAAATAACATCATTTTTTAATTCATCATATTGATTTTATGTTATGATGAAATTTTATGAATTTTTTAGAAAATGTTGATATATTATTGAATAGTGAAAAATACTTATTTTTGTAAAACCATAAAATAATCTCAAAAAATTATTTAATTTAAATACCATTTTTCTATATAATGTAAAATCACTATTATTTAGTTATATTTGACACACATATTTAAATTTTAATCATTTATTCATTTAATTTTACTATAAATTTATTTTGGGTTTAATAAATATTTTTTTAGAAATATATTTAAAGTTGATAATGGGTTTTCATTTTAATTAATTAAATTTATAAATAATGAATATTGATTAAAATTACATTTATAGATAAAATATAAATAAATTTTAATTGAAATATAAAACATTAGAATTTATTGAATTGGTGTTAATTTGAAATCACCATGTTCATGTGAAGTAAACTTGCCTAAAAACTGATTTTCCTCACATATAAGTATTTCTATAAATTATATATTCCCACTAATGTGAGTGGTACTTGGTAAAAGGGATAATATAATTGGAATAAATATAATTTATTTTAAATATTAACTTCATCATAAAATTTTACCATAATTTCTTTTAAAAAGAATTAATTATAGAGTTTGAAGTAAATATCGGTTTACCAGGCTGTTGATCTAACAAAATAAAGTGTTGAAAAGGATCTATTACATATTCAAAATGTATTAGATCAAAATATTTCAACATTATATATTATTTGTTATGTAATTAATGATTTTTTTCCATGTTTCATGTGGAAAATTTGGGTACACCGTTTTCTTCTAAAAAAGAAAAATATGTCACTCGCTTCATATATAAAATATAACCCCTCTTCCATACAAACATTCAGAACACTATATTTAATATTATAAAATCCCAAATAACATACTTCATTGCTTTCCTACATCCTATAGGAATAATTATTTTTAAGAATAATTCCTTGTAATCCTTTTTGGTGAAATCAAAAACAAGTTATCTGAATAATAGATTATATCTCGAACCGATGGTTTTTTTCATCATCCAAATCAATCAATTATTATTAAATAATGATGTCAAAATAACAATTGTATATTGACCATAATGTGATTTTATTTTTTTTCTATTTTATTATTCTATATCATATTCCATCAAATGGGAAAAGAAATAATCGGTAATGTGTAGAATAAATTATGTCATGGGAATAGATATAGTTTGTTTTCCATGAATTTTTCTCATGGATTTTTATAATTATATATTTATAGTGTATATAATATATTTATTATATAAATAAATATTTAATTATTATATATCATATTCCATTTTTTCTATTCTTTGAGGGATATGACATTGTCGATTCTATAAACGGCATAAAATAATCTCATAATGCGATATAATTTGTTGTTCAATTAAACATTCTGTAGACGATAATAAGGATAATGTTAATGAATATATGTGTTTTTTATGGTTTAAATACATAATTAAATTTAATCTTACATAAATATTCTAACCTTCAAACCCATACAAAAATATTAACATTAGTCTGGTGTACGGAGGACTACAACTGCATGAACTGATGTGATGTATATTTCATTTATGTTTTACATTGAAGTAAATAATTATTTATTAAATTATTAGATATTATAAAACTAGAAACATATATATTATATGATAGTTAAATATTTCATTATAATGATTTTTAAGGGTTAAATAATATTTACCTTTCCTAAGTTCTGTCCGTTGAGGAAATATATAAAATGGTAATGCATGTTCATGACAAACCTTCTCCCTGGATGGTGTAATTAAATTTTATAATTAATAATAATGGAATAATATAAATACATAAATAAATAATATATATATATTTTTATATATATTTAAAATTCTATAAATTGTATAGCCATGATCAATTTGAATATACCGATAGCATGAAACTAAAAAAACATGAATAACAAAGCAATTATTGCAGAAAAGGCAACCTTCATAAGGAAATACTAATAAATGGGTGGAAAGGTATTAATGATTTTATAAGTGGTATGATATATTGTAATATGTTTCTATAAATTTTATATAATAAACATAGATATATTATACATGGGGAAAATGTTTTTTAAAGATTTCGTGATTTATTGCACTAGATTTCCTATATCTCTCATGTTTAATGGAGTCAAATTGAAAATTCACAACTCATATCATTTTTATGGTAAATATAATATGCATTTTTAACGTTATATGATGAATATAATTATTTTCTTGAAAATTATAGTGTTATTTGATGTTATCATTTACTGTGGATGAGTATTAAAAATACTATTACAACCGTAAGGGATTTTCATCTCAATTTTTTTTCTTATTTGAGAAAAATGACATGTTCACCGCTAATTTATATATGTGTTGAATATAAATAACATGAATATATTTAATGAGGATTATCCTTAAGAAGTTGAATTTATTTTTATAGATATGTATATCTCTTTCATTTGGTTTATGGTTGTAAACTACGAAACCGGTAAGGGGTTTTTAATAAAAATTCATTATTTTAGGAATATGTTATTCAATAAACCATTCTTATTTTATGTGGTATATATAAATCCCTTTTTATATTTAATACCATGAATTTATTTGTTTTCATTATATTTTTAGTTTCATTTATTGTTATTATATAATTTTTTATGAAGTAAGGCTATCAATGTGGTATGGATTTTATGATATATTATAATCATTTTGATATAATTTTTATGAAGATATATATGATTATAAAGTCATATTATAAATATATTTAAAAATAGATGGTATTTATTTTCATCTAATTATATCATGAGGATTCTTGTTTTCACTTAATTATTATCTTTTTTTATAATTACCCTAGGTTAATGTAAATATATATTACTTCAATTTTTTTGGATTATTTCATGAATTACACAAACCCACTCCTATGAAAATATATGTTTTTCCATTTTGAAAATCATGGAACATAAAATTATAGTGTGGTGATAGATTTTCAATTTTTCCTAAATAGGTCTTCCGCATTTGTATTCCTACCTAAACCATTTCCTTAAAACCTGGGGAAAATAATTTAAAAATATAATGTTCTCAGATTAACATTACATGTAATAAAGGAGGATGAAATAAGTATATTGGAAAATTAACCTAAAAACATATTGTTGGACATTATATCATGTATATCATGGTTCATGATATTGAGTCGTTGAATAAATAATAGAGGAACATAAGGAATCAAAAATCATCATCCATGATGTAAGAACATATGAAATGAAATTTTGGCATACTCATATGTATATAAATTCATATATTTATTATCCAAATATAATTTTCAAGACCATAATAGTGGAACATTTCGATTACTTAATTGGAATGACTTCCCGTTATTTCCCTATATTACTAAACCATGTTCACTCATGTCCCATTCATGTATTACTGAATGGGTTTCACTTCCCATTCTATACTAGTCTATCTCATGGGTTATAAGTCATTAAAAAATGCATTAGATGAATATATATGTCTCTCCCATCACATATGTGAAAACATACATGTGTGTGACACCATAACATAAATCATTCATCACATCAGAACCAATAAAAAGAATTGAGATTCTTAAACATTTAATCATATCAAAACCCATGGAAATGAAATGGATTTCATAAATATAAACATAAACCAAAAATAAAATAATATGTATAATTTCATTAAATAATATCCCTTGTAAATCTTATGTAACAAAAAATAAATTTATCTTAGATGTTAGATAATTTTGAGAGATCATCCAAATATTTTTTTGTGTAATAGCCTTTATTTTTTGAAATAAATTTTTTTAAATGTCAAAACATTTTTCAAATATTTTTCTATTAGAAAAACCATGAAAAACATTAATTTATTATTTGGAAAACGATTTTAAACATATTTTAAATCATTTTCCATTGAAAATTATTAAGAGACGGTTTAAAACACTTTTATAACATTTTATAAATAGAGAATATATTTTCAACTGAAAAGATAATAACATTACATGAAACAAATTATATCATGAATATAAAAATATTAATTATAAAAAAATTTATATAAATGTATGAAAAACACATAAAAATAATTTTGGTTATTAATATAACATGTGTCTCATAGAGGGAAAATTGGGAAAACATTTTCCTAACGATTTGGTAATTTTAAACTAGAAACCCCTTGTTGGAGATATCATCCAATGTATATGTAAATTCATATTAATATAAGTAATATGATTATATATTTCATTCATGGGTAGTATATATGCCAAACCAAATAAATGACTAGTGAATAGAAAATAAGCCTCATAGAAATGAATGTGCGACTGCAAATTTCCATATATTTGGTATGATTCCCTTAATACATGACTAACCATTATTTAAAATATTCTAAATTATGTTATTTATGTATACCAAGACCATATTAATTCTTATGATATAATATATGATCCTATTATATCATCTTATCACATTTTGGTTAATAATATTACTTTATTATGCTTTTTTGAGTGTTAACAACAACATTTTTCAATTCATATATTATCATATAATTCTCATAATTATTCATAGGTTATATTTTTTTCTTATCCAAAATATTATTAAGGTAATATATATCGCATTTATTCATTATATATATTTATATAATAATTTTTTAATTATTATATTGGAAGATGAATCACCTCGCATTGGGGATACAATATATCATACATTCGCACACGCGATGAAATCACTTCATTTAATGATGTAATGGTATTGAGGAAGATAGTATATTATTTTTTTCTAGAATAAATATAATTTTTAACAATTTAATAAATTCATATATTCTATCATTATTCCCTTCCAAATTATGATCGGATGAATGACTTATTTCACTTCAACATTGATACGGTAAGTCATACATATATATGCCCAAGAAGTGCTTTTATTTTTGATAGGATGGATAAAAGATAAACTATTGATGTTCCATAGTCATAAAAACATAGCACAATATATATGATTCTATATTTATCACTTTATAATGGAGTTCATATAGTATGATATTTAGAATAACAAATAATCTTGAATGAGTTGGTAAAGACGATTAACTCTTGTTTGGAGAACATCTTTTAGATATCCTTATAAGGACACTTGGGATTGAATTTTGGGAAGAAAACAACCAATATAATGTGTCTAGCTACATTTAAAATAGATATTTTCAAGGATGTATGATATTGATTGCTCAATGTGATGTGAAGAAGTACGGGAGGAGGTGACCTTTCATTATTTTGGGGAGGGGGACTTTTCAAATTTCAAAGAATATTAATTTATAATAAATTAAATGAAAATAAAATTAAAAATAATTTTAAATGTATTCAAATATTATAATATATAATGTTTTATTATAAAAAATAGATTTTATGATTGTTTTGTATTATTTTAAAACTTATCTTTTTAAAAAACCATTAGTTAACGTATTTTTATTTTAACTATTATAATAAAGTTTTCAGCGTTAAATGGTCATAATTTTTACTTATTTAATGTCCATTGGACCATACATGACCATTTAATAAAATTTTATTCAATATTACTCTAATTTTATATATTTAATTTAATCAAGTATTATTTAATAATTAAGTAAAATAATATTTTAATAAAATATCTCTAGTGTCATTTTTTAAACTATTAATTAATTGTAATTTTATAAATATCATGATAACAAGTTATAATCTAATAAAAATATTTTTTTATATTAATATTAGTTAAAGGTATTCCATTATATTTTTTATCACTTTAGTTATATAATTTATATATTAATTTTAATATTTTTAATAACAGTTCATTAATCCATCAATTAAAACAATACAAAAAGAATCAACTTTTTATAATTATTTAATATGGGCACCTCAGAAATAAATGTAAAAATAAAATATGATAATAGAGATAAATTATATTGATGTTAAAATAATATTTAACACTTAATGTATCATTTGTGTAACCCTATATTTAAAATGATGTAGTATTTAAAAAATTAATGTAAAATTATTAAATAAATATTAAATAAATTATTATATATATATCATAATGTCATCTATGTGGGGAAAATAGTGGAAAATAAATTTTATAGGATGAAAATATTTTTATTAATTATAAAACAGACATTTATATTTGTTCAAAACAAATATTCCTACCTATGTGGACCCAAAAGGGTCATTTGAGTCCACGAAAGTGACATTTTATAACATTTTTCAAATTAACATATCGTATAAGTCACTATAATTTAAAATTGTCGATTAAAAAAATAATTCTTAAAAATATTATCTAAGGATAAAATTAGAATCACCTAATAATATTTTGACATGTTTTAAGGGTTTTTAATTTCTTATACTTTAATTGTTTTGCTAAATTACAAAATTTACTGTTTAACCATGGAATTTTTTTTCCAAAGTTACTATACACATTGGAAAAAAGAAAATGGAATTATTCACTATATTTGGACCATATAAATCAAAATTGGGAAACAAATTTTATAAATTCAAAAAATAGATGATTTAGAATTTAATTTAAAATAAAACAAGTAAAATGTCATGAAGAAAAGTTTTTCTTAAAAATTCACATTTAAAACATAATTTTTTTAATAATAAATTAATTTATAAAATAATTTCCAAAATCATAATTATATTATTATAAGTTAAAATGGACTATTTATAATTGTAAAATTACAGAAAATATAATCTTACAATATAAGACTCTAAATAAAAGATAATTTCCAATAAATATCTATATTTTTATTATTCATCAAAAGGTGAATCTAAAAAAACACAAAATATCACCATTAGATAATTTTAAAATTTGTATTTAAAAAAATTTCCCTAAATAAAATTTATAAAATTTCAAATTTTTTTAAACTACACTTCGATTAAAAGGCAGGAAAACATCCATTAATAAAAAATACAGTTTTTATAGCTAAAATAGTTTTATTCTTATTTTATTCCCATTAAACATATAGGATGAATTCAAAAAATAATTGAATATAAACAATACTAATTTAATCAAGATAATTTACTAATATAATTTATTAATATTAAACATATTTTATTGCCAGAAAAATAGTTTTTCCTAGAAAACATCCTTTATTTTAATTTTAATTTACTAATAATTTCAAATTATTTGGTATCCAACTATTTAATTTCATAATTAAAATAATTAAATTTAATTACCACCATTATAAATTCTATTATATAACTATAATAGTATATGTGTTTTTTGTATAACACAGTCTTTCACAAAAAACATTTTAACGAAGGAATTTAAAATTCTATTTAAAAAAACCAATGACTATGTTGTGTTCACCCAATGCTTATAAAGGTTTTTATTATAGTGAATTTTTTACATGGTGTTCAATATAAAGAAATATAACTTGGTGTACCATGATATTAAATCCAGAAAATAATTTAAATTTATTTGAAAAAATTATAATACCTAAAAATGTGGGGTGTTACATTATCCCCTCCTAAAGACTAGTCTCTCAAAATTTGTTACTCAAATACAAAAAATCGAAGTCATATTCCTCATAAAATCATTATGTTACTACATAGATTATTCAAACTAGTGTTTTATTCCTAAACATTAATCATTTCAGTGGTATTGTTTCAAAGAACAATATCTCTATGATATACAATTTCGACCAGAATTTTTTCATAATTATCATATTGCTCCAGCTATATGACCTTCATGTTTAGAACATGGGAAGGAATATATATGTAAATCCTCAAATTTGATACATGTAAAACATTATAACATTGAGGAAGATTTATTGGATGTTCTTATCGATATTCTTTAATTTAGATATGACTAAGAATGTCGAAAAACACATCCTTGACCAATTATATAATAATATTTTTGATAAATAAATTTTAGTAATCCATTTTCATAAAAATTCTCACTATGAAGTTTTTTTTAAAGGGAAAATTGGAAACATAACAACAATCCAAATTAACTCATAACTTGGTTTCAATAATGTTGTAGAATTATCACCATAAAACAAACTTTCTGTATTTCATTCAATTTCGATTGAATAATATCATTCATCAAATTTTCATTGATAAATATCCAATTTATATTTCTCTCTATGAAATTACATTGAATTTTTAGTGCCTATAAAATGTATGGATCATATAATATATAATATAATGTTGATCAATTCTTTTATACATTATTTATCATAAAAAATGGATTTCAATATTAATACAATATGAATGAATATTAATATGGTTTTATAATACATTAATATCTAAAACATCATCAAAGGATTATTTTTTTAAATGGTAAACCATTAAAACCATCCAAATGATTAAAATCCATATATTTCTAAAAAATGTTATTAAATTTCAAAAATCAATATATCAATAATACCCCCACAACATGGTGTAGATCCTAATTGTCGCACACACAAAATGGGAAGTAAATTATCATGTTTTCTATATAAAAATTGTAATATCCTCAATTATAATAAAACCTTATTGAAAACATTGATGTTTAAAAAAACTTAATACCTTCATTATACCATAATTCCAAAAATCTGAAAAAAGGAATGAATAAACCCCCATGTCATCATATTTAAAATAAATTCCATGGTCATAAATACTATCATATTTAGATTATGAAATTCAAAAATTTCATTATCCATATATAAAGGATTATATTTCCCTTAATGACATGTTCAAAAAAAATGCATCCTTACCACATCAATAAAATTTAATATTTTTTAGTACCAGTCAACACGTAATTTTAAATACTTCTAGATAAATGTAGTGGTGTAATCTTAAAATGAATCATTATTAAATTATTAGATAAAATTTATTCTACAAAATTGTTTTTTATTTCCATCACATAAATATGAAATAATTACACTATCATTATAAACAAATAAAAAAACAGTTTCATTTCATTATTTGACACATATTACATCACTTATGTCATTTTAGTCTCACAATACTTTCAAATATAACAATTACTCATAAATGTATTATTATTCTCTTCATGATTATTCCTAATAGGCAATAAATTTATATAATTACCATAAATTTTGTGTTTAAAGCATTTAACTATCTTGGTTATGATAGGATTAACATTATCCTTTACCATTATGTTAACTTATCCTTTTCAATTGGGATTAATTTCATGGTTTCCTTCTTTTCCACACCCAAAGAGTCTTCCAACTCCTTTCGAGAATTCACCTTGATTACTCTTCCCTCATGTTTTACATGAGTAAAATTTATCTTTTATTCCATTTTGATCACCGTGAAACACAATAATTAACAAGATTTCACCATTAAAATTCAATTTCATTTTTTTCTTATGTAGAATATCATTAAATTTTCTATAATATTCCCCATTATCATGAATCCTCTTGGATCCTACCACAATATAAAACCCAAAATGAATAGTGTGATCAACTATAATCATATTGGGAAGAAAAAATTATCATGGGAAATATCATAAAAATATTCATTATATAAGGAATTATCTTTAATAATATGTTATTACATCCTATGAAAAAATTCAAGTATTGTGACCTATTATTAGACTCATCTATAATTAATTCCCTAAACATAGCGTTAAATATTTCCATAGGGATTTCAAAAATGTTATATCATCATGATTTCCAAAATTTGACTATACTTTTAATCATATGAGAACTATAATGAAAAAAATAATAATATACATAGAAATTAAATCATCATTGGAGAAATATTACATACATTAAACATACACATCAAAAAATTTATAATATTTCCGTGCTTTTGGGACCATGGACCATAAAATTCTAGTATGGTGAAAGTTATTCATTTTTTCTTGAAAATATATATCCATTTTTTGATTCACAGTTAAAACCATGCTTCATATCATTGGAAAATAAACAATAGAATGGTTTAGGTCATGTTATCAATAAGGATACTAAAGTATGATAACATAATCATTTTGGTACAATAACATGAAAATAACTTTTAAAAATTATATACTATATATCAGGGATCATGATATTAGTTCATGGAATACATCATTAATGTTACTAATTAATCAATGAACATATTCCATTAAAGCATTATATAAGACCAAAAATTATGAAATTCACATAAGCATATAAAATAATTTTCATATTTTTTATGAATCAATTCCCTTACCATATTATTGGAAAATTTCGTTTCTTTAACAAGGTTCACTTCCCATTGTATCCTAATATTAGTATACAAGGTTTACCCCTAGTCTATTTTGTATTGAAAAACCATGTTCACACACCATTATTGTGTTATGTATATCAAGAGATATATTGATTAACCAAATTAAAAGGAGAGAGATATAAGTACCACCAATCAAACAATGAAACCCATTCTTATGTGTTCCACAATAGCATAATGAATTCATCATATCAAAGTCCATTAAAAGAAAGAGGTTTCTTAAAGATTTCACCATAGCATAACCCATTTAAAACAAATGGAATGGATAAATATTATTTTAATCAAAAAATATAATAATATGGATAATTTTCATTAAAAATAACCCAAGGAAAACATAATTAACAAAAAGAATAGTTTATTTCAATATAAAATAATTTTTAGAGATCCTCTGAAATAAATCTTCAGTAATATATCAATTACATTTTGAAATAATGTTTTTAAAGTAGAAAAATTATAAAACATTATCTCATAAATATAAACATCATAAATAATAATGTAATCATTGAAAACCCTTTTTAAACATCTTCTAGAATCATTTTTAGTTAATATTATTAAAAGATCATTTATAAAAAAAATTAACATTTAAAAAATCATTATTCTGAAGAAAACCAAATTCCCAAATGAATAGAGAACAAAATTAAATGAAACATATAATATCTTTAAAATAATAGAATTTATCATACAACAATTCAAAGGGTATTATACCAACCATGTAAATGAAATTAAGTGCATAACATGGCATATGTCTCAACGAAGGGAAATTGAAACCAAATGTACCAATAGATTTGGTAAAATTATAAATATAAACCAATTGAAAGTGATATTTTTAATGTTATATCTAAATATTCATAAATATAATAAATAATATAATATATTACAATCATAAGAAGTATATATTCCTTAAAAAAAGATTTTTAAAAATTCCTTATGTCTTGAAGATATAAATGTGAGACTAGAAATCCCTTTAACTTAGGTATGATTTCCTTCATATATATCTAAAAGTACATTATATCATTTTATAGAATGAGATAAAATTATAATATAACCATTTTATTATATCATATATAATCCTATTATATAACCTTATCACTATTTTTTTTATTAATATTTAGTTATTATCCTTCTTTTGGTTGTTAACAGTTTAATTTTATTATGCATGTTTTGTTGTATAAGTCATTGTTCATGTAAGTACGATATTGTTAGGTAATCTAAATAATTATATTATAGAACAATATTTAATATTTATTGATTATATATGTTAATATAATCAGTAATTAATGTTTATCATGGTAGATGATTCGCACCGCACCGTGGAGATGATATGTTGTATATATGCAAGAGTGATGATATTGTTTCCCTTAATGGGGGAATGGTTAGGAAGAGGTTGGTATATTATGTTTTTTCAAAGAATAAATATTATTTTATAATTATCATGTAAATATATTTTTTATGTCATTATACGCATTCATATAAGCTGGTTAGGGAAAATATATTTAACCATGCCGTGAAGACGATTGTCCATTTATACGCACACACAATAATTTTGTTAATTGTAGCTTGGATAAAAGATAGAATATTTTTCTCTATAACTGTGGAAATCATTTAATCATATAGGAGATAATATATTAATTTCTTTAGAATGAAAATGGTAAATTAATAGCAAGTATAATAAGAAATAATATATAATGATTTTGAAATGACTATTACCTCTTCTTTAGTGAACATCATTAAGATATCCTCTTAGTGACATTAGGGTTGGACTTTTGAGAAGTAAATAACTTATAGAATATGTATAAAGAATATTAAAAGATGTGTATATAGTTATGGTTTGTCATTAAGGCTCAATGTGTTGTGAATAATTTAGGGAGGATGTTCCCTTTGGTAATTATGGTGTGGGAACTCTTGAAATTTTTAAAAATAATAAATAATAATTAATCCATTAATAATAATAAAAACATAAAAACGGCATTAATCCAAATATTTTCTGTGTAAAAGTATAAATTGAATCAAAATATATATTAGACATGCGTTGGTATTATTTCAATCTTATGAATTTTTATTCACCCTTAGTTAACGTAATTTTATTTTATGTACGATAACAATTTTTTCAATAATAAATTCTTTTTATTTTATCATATATTATTTAAATTGGACCATAAAAGAAGAATTAACTAATTTTAGACAATATTATAATTATTTTATATTTTTAGTTTTGTGATATGATTTTAATATAATTTATAAAAATATTATATCGATAAAATATTATTATTGTCAATTTTGAAAAAATTCAACATATAGAAATTTAAAAATATGATGTTAACAATTTAACATAATATAAATTATAATATCAAAAAGAGGAAAGGTTCATTTATAAAAATCATTGATCATGTTATTTATCTCAGAATATATTTATTTTAATTTTTTATTAATAGAAATTTATATTTCCATTAAAAACAAAAATAACTACATCATCATTTTGAAATTATTTAAAATATCCATAATAATTAAAAATAAAAAATGAGGGTGAAGATAAATATTCTATGATTCATAGTAATATGTTTAGTCAAATATATCATTCGTGTAACACTATTTTTATAATTATATATTATTTAATACATTAATTTGATATCATCCATTTTTTATTAAATATTGTTTTACAAATATGTTGATCGCATATAAGTGGCCAAAAAGTGGAAAATAAATTTTTATCAAGAAAATATATTTATTGAGTATAAATTTTGACATTTATATTCATTGATAATATAAATTTTTTCCAATTTGAAAACATAACAGATATTTAAGACAACGAGAATTACATTTACAAATTTTACTTGATATAAATATTATATATAAAATATTCAAATAAAAATGTCCACTAAACAACATTATTTGTGTACTTTGTTGTTAAGGGTATAATTACATTAATCAAATAAATTTTTTCCACGTTTTAGTGTCATTTTAAAGTCCAAATTATTTTATTTATAACCTATATTACCCAATTTAATGTTTTACAGAGATAAAGAAATTTACCATGGTTTTTATTATTATTACGAAAAAATAAAATGAGAATGTTCATTAAATTTGGACCTCATAAATAAATAATTTTTAATTGATATTTAAAATTTAAAAAAACTTATTATTCAGAATTTAATTTAATATAAAACCTATTATACACCATTGGAATTTTTTTTTCAGAAAATAGCCATTTAAATAAATAATATGTTTTTATAATAAAATCTTGTATAAAATATATTTTAGGAACCATAATTGGATTGTTTTAATTTAAACGGTTTTATTTAAAATTTAAAAATAATTCAAATAATAAATTTAATTTGTAAATACATTAATAAAACATTTCATTTAATAAAAATCTACATATTCAGTACTCGTAAAAAGATGAACCTTGTAAGAAAAAAAATCAAAAATCCGTCATATGGGAAATTTGAAATTACTATTTTAAAAAATCTATTTGCTCTGTCATGTTATTTTAATAAAAGTTTCAATTTATATTTAAAAAAAGTACCCCATTAAAAGGATATTATATTTATTATTCAAAATTAGAAAAAATTTATGCTTAAAGTATGATTTATTTATCTCTTATTCCAATAATATATATTAGATGAATTCCCAAATATTTCATTTAATATAAAACAAATAAATTTAACAAATATAGTCCAATAAATTAATATTATTAGGAAAATATTCTTTGTGGGAAAAAATATTTATTTTTAAAAAACATGTTATTTGCAATTGGTTTTTGTCATCATTTTTAAATATTCATATTCAATGAATAGATTTAATAATATAGATAATACATATTCATTCCCTCCATTATAATTTTGTGGTGATAAAAATCATTTTTTTCTAAATTATTGTCTGTCATTTCACTCAATCATTTGATGAAACATGGAATTATTTGTAATAGAAGAAAAACATTATGTTCTATGTACCAAAAAATAATATTAGTGTTGTGTATAGTGAATGATTAAATCAATGTTTCATATATTGAAATTATAACATGGTGTAGAGTGAAATTCAATCCATCAATGAATTTAAATTTATTTTAAAATAAAAAATATTTCACAAAAACTCTTGGTGTTACATTTATATACTCAAGAGTTAAATAAATGTTTTTTATAGAATTCATCATTATTTTTATATTCAGTCAATTTTATTCTTAAAGAACGATGTTCTATATAATTTTTTATTTTTTTTATTAAATTCTCCAAATTATTTATTAAAGACATTTTTAGACATATTTTAATTTTTTAAAAATGTTATTAATGGAATTTTCATTTCATTTTCAAAATAATTTCAATTTTAATTTTACCAAAAATGATAAAGGAATATTCGTTTTAGCTTTTATTAAATGAATCCATGTATCCACCATCTTGAATATAATTTATAATATGCTTCATTTATAATATACTCAATGTAATTTTCAAAAAAAAATTAATTTTTTAAAAATTAGGTTTTAAATTTATTTTCTAATGTGAAATGTATATTTTAATTATGAAATCTTATAGATTATTATTAAGGATGTCTATATAGGTTTTCAAGGTTATAATTAATTAAATGTATTTTAAAAATATTTTATTATTTAAAATATTTCATTCCAAAAAGATAGGATCTTTTTTCCAGAGATGTTTTGAATAATTTTAAAGAAACCATTACATGTTGGCATGGTTATTCTAATAGAAAAATATTTTAATATTTTTTAGGAATAATTTTTGTAATAACATAAATTATATTTCCCTAATGTAATATTTTAATGGGTATTTAAATGATCATATTTCATTTTACATGATCATTTTCAATGAAAAATATTTCCAAATTTTTTTATAAAATTTTATTCTTAAAAAGTTATTTTAAACATAAAGTTATTTTACTCATGAAATTTTTCGATATAAATTTCAAAATAATTTCCCATTTATGATGAAATCTATTGAAGGTACTGATTCAATAACAATTATATAATCCCATAGAAAGTTCTTATTAATTATCTAGATGGATTGTGTTTATGATAATTGTATATTTAAGAAACATATTTCTCTTCCATGAGTTATACAGTTATAACATATTTATGAAACCCTATTCTTTTAATGTGTTATGATATGCTGAAATGATAATAAATACAATAACATTTACGTTGGTTATAATATGAATAATAGTTAATGAAAACCATTTCATTTCTTGTGATATGATATGTTATATGTTTTATGATATTGTTGCACAAATACATATTATTTTAAATTATGTTATCATTGGGACATATACCTATATCTATTAAATTGGGTATGAATATATATATAATGAGATATATAGGGATGGAATAAAGAGTGATCCCTGTTGAGTAATGGAATTTTTTAACTCTTATAGTCCTGAGAGTGCACCATTATTACTATGATAGTTTGTAAACTAAACTGATGACGTATTGATTTTGTTAGACATCCGGTTTGATTATTTTGGAAATTATTTAATGGTTATGGGTGTTCCATCCTTCAATGTATTATTCCATTTTATTAATAGAAGGCTTATATTCTTTGATCCCGTTATAATTCAGGTCTTTTGAGTTAAAAATTATTCTTCCCTGACTCAGGATTATGATTTTTTTATATCGCATTTTTTCAAATGATATGATCATATTTTCATACCATTATGCTCATGTAATTCTTTTTTGATCATCGATATATCACTTTATTACCCTTATCGAGCATCATAGATCACTGTTTCATTTGTTTCATATCCCCATTTTATAAAAAAAAATTCATTACATATATGTTTTTCAGGAGTAATGTAGGGATATATAATTAGATGAGGTGTAGATTATATTTCCTTAAATAAGAATATTTTATATATTTTCTCAAGATACACTAAACAATGAAAATATATAAGAATTTTAACACAAATAATTTTACGAAGTATATGTGAGAAAAATATCAAAATTATTATTTAACATTGACAACGTCAATTACACGTGAAAAAATTAATTAAAAAGCAATAAAAAATAATAAAAAATTTTAATATTAATCATCATAAATATTGAGAGGAATTATAAATATTTTATTAAAAATGAACAATATAGTTTTATAAAATTAAACAATCAACATTCACATACACAACAATCTCAACCATTTTATTTTCATACTAAACCAAACACAAAACATAACATTTTCGCTATCTTTAGTTATGTAAATAAGAAGATATAAAGCATAGTTTATTTTAAATGATAATAATAGGAAATTTATCTATAACCCCTTAGTAATTCATGATGGGGAAAACCATAATGATCAATTTAAATCTATGAATATGAAGTTAAATATCACAACAAAAACACCACTAAAAATGTTCCATGATAATAACTATTCTATAGTTCTTGAAATTGAATTACAAATTCAATGTTCCCCATGAAAAAAATTTAATAGTATATATAAAAATAGATATCATTGTATATATTCCATTAAAAATATCCACCTCTATATATTAGATAGAGTATATAAAAAATATAAATTCATCATATATTGAATATTTATTTCACTATTAAATGAAATATTAATTTTTGAGAAACCACAAATTGGTTAATCATTAATGTAAATTTGGAATAGTACTATAAAAATAAAAGATAATGCACCTCTTCCAATTCTATTTTTAGTCAAAATGTTATATTAAAATAAATTTTCAAAACACATGAATATTTAATACATTTACAATAATGTAAGTGAGAAGATAAATTGTGGGAAGTAGAAACTGTAGTGATCCTGAGAGATTAAGGGAACCTAGTAGAACATCCATCAGTATTATATTCATGTAACCATGATTTCAAGAATGTATCTATTTAAATTATAATGACCCACCCTTAAAACATAACCAATTTTTGAACTAAATGGATAATTCACATTAAAGATCATTTCCAGTATAGAGTTTTAGAGAATTAGGCCAAAACTATTACATTACATCTCAAAAATTTCAATGTACACAATTAAACTTAGTTTCAATTTTTAAAATAAAATAAAAACCCTTGAAAAATACATTCATGTCTAGTTCAATGTTTTAGACATCATGACTTTTACTTGATCTCATTCTTGATCCTATTCATTTTTATGTCTAGTGAAAAACATTCCAAAACATGGGATAAGCATATAAAGATCAATAAGGTTTATAAATAAAGATAAAAACATCACTCCATAAAAATATAATCATTTTAACATGCCTCATTAAATCATAAGATTTATGAATAACACATATAAATAACAAATCCTAAAGGTACCATGTTTCATCCATAACATACTTCCATTGTAGCTTTCACAAACACATAGGGAGTTACATTCGGAATACTGAACCATGTATATTCTATAAAACACATAGGAGAAACATTAAAATTTACCTCAGTAATGTTACCTAATGCATTAGAGTGCTATCTGGGGCTCACCCACCATTGGTTTATCACTGAACCACTAATATATGTGTGCAATGCCTAAGAAACATAACATATCCAAAAGACATAAAACAAACATGAATGAACGATAATATTTCAACATTTCAATAACAATATATCATTTAAATATATTGACATAAAAAATCCATTATCAAATCTATATTAAATAACAATATATATAAAATATTATATGGTATTTATTTTCCGTTTAAAAACATTATAGCTTATTAAGGAAACCGTAGAACAAATAAGACTTGCAGCTGCCGAAAAAGGTCATTGCCACTGTTTACGATAAAAGAAAGATTTTTTTCATTTAGTAATACGCCTCATAGAAAATTATTAATTATGAATGAATGATAATGTCAAATGGTTTTATACACATTATAAAATAATATTGTGTATGAATCAAAATATTCCACAATTAATTCAGATTGAGATGAAGCCCCTTAACTCATGTCTGACTTGATCCATTCCTTCATTAATCTCTTGAATAAGAAAATAAATTTAATTTCTACTTGGTTAAGAAGATTTTTAAAGTTTACTATAACTTTTATATCACTTATTACAACATTATAAACATTATTTAATAATTTAAGTTAACAACGGTGGTTCGTCCAATATTTGTTACTATAGTCAAAAATATACTTATTATAATTACAACTTGTTCATGTGGTAAAAATACAATTATCTCTAGAATGATAATAATGACTCAGATATCATATATATAATATATATATCCATTATATAATTGTATTTATAACAGTATATAACATTGGAGATAAGAAATAAAATGCACTGTTCTTTGAGACGGTAAGCGGTACGTAAGAAAAAACGCGACTTTCATTTCACTTTGGTATTTTAATAGATTAAAACATATTTATTCATAGGTTTATTACAATTACAGTATAATTTCACTTATAATTTATGTAACCCCATCATTTATTTGTTCCACTTATGGAATGAATGGGTCATATCACTTTGAAGGGGCGATAATGGGCACTTCCTCAAATAAAATTATCACTTTTACCCATTATGGAAACCCTAAAGGTATTATATAAATGAAAAATATAGAAGAATAGAGAAAACATAAATATAATATATATCATATATAAATAATGTTCCATAATAATGGCCACCATGTGAGCCGATTGCAAATATTTAAACTATCATCATTTTGTGGGGCAGTAGTTCGTCGGCCACAAAAACAGTATGTTCGTATACATTAGATGGAAGTGTGTGGATGTGTAGTTTGAATATTTCTCATAAAAAACCTATTATATTTAGTATAGTGTAGTGTTATTAATTAAAGGATTAAAAAGAGTTTAGGGGTTTATAGAAGATAATTAATAGAATATAACTTCTGACAAGACGTTACTTTTAAATCAGGTAACTCGCTTTGGATTGAACCAAAAGGTTTACATGGATTTACTTCTACATATGAAAATGATAATAAGATGAAGAGAGGGATGTAGGAAGATAAATTAGGTATATTTTTTATGATCCATGGGTCTCGAGAAGTGTGAGAAATGGGTTATAAGTGAGGGATTTTTATTTGGGGGAGGAGAGGCTCTTTAAGAATATTTAAAAATATTGTTTCATTATATAATGATTTTCGGTTTCAAAAGGTTTGAAACTCCTTAAAGTCAAATATTAGATAAATCTTGTTCAAAATAAAATCATCCATTAAGAATTATAGAGGGTTTGGATAATTTTTTAATTTTTATAGTCTTATTTATTTAAATCATTCATTAGTGAGGCAAACATTGAATCATTATTGAGTCATAAATAATTTTATTTATTTGATGTATAAAAATTTAAAAAATACCATTATTTAGGAAATAGATTTATATTTGAAATGAATATTTATATTCAAAGAGATATCTTATACAACCCAATGTAAAAATTTATTTACAAAAAGATATATGTTTATGTCATTTATGTCTTTACTTTAAATTAAATAATATAAAGTGTCATTATCACTCTTAAGTGGCACCATGGGGTCCCAAAATTGACCCATGGATGCCAATGGTCTAAAAATTATTAACCAATAGGATTAGGACATATTTAATGGTAATTTATTATTTTTATAATATTATATTTTACCTTTATTTACAATATTTACCTTTTAACCTTGGTAAATAAAATATTTACTGAAGTACATATTTTAATTGTTTAAAAATAAAAGTTACATATTTATACAATTTGGACCTCATGATTCCAAATATGTAATCAAATTTTTTTTTATTAAAAACACATAATTGGGGGAAATTAATTTAAAATAAATTCCCATTTTCAAAACAAAAAAGCGTGTTTTTATAAAATAATAACAATCCATATACTAACACTTTTTTATGACAAATTTCAATGTGAAATTACTTCCATTAACCAAAATTATACAAAATGGTAAAAAGATAATCTAATGACACTTTAAAACAATGTGAAAGGATAATATAACCATATAAATAAATTATATTAAAAATCAGTTTTAAATTTAAATATACTATTCTCACTATTCATTAAAAAAATGAACATTATAAAAAAAAATTCCAAAATTTTATCCAAAGTAAATTTTCATGTCTTGATTCTAGATATGAATATTATTTTGTCAAATAGAACATATAAAATTAAAAAAATATATTTATTAATTTTTCTCCATCAAAAGATGGCAAATCGCCCATTTAAAGAATATTTGAATATTTGTGCTTAACATCATAATATTTCTTATTTTAAGCCTCTAAAATTTATTAAATAAATGTAAAAACATTTAAAAAACATGTATAATCATGTATTAATTAGTTTTGTTCATTTCTTCCTTTATAGTGTCTAGGAGTTAACTACCATTTAAATTAATAATATTATATTACTATTTTTCATTATAACTCAATGTTGTGTGAAACGTAATATTTCAAATAAACCTATTGTTGCATATCAGGTACACCATCAAACATAACATCAACATAAATATAAAATTAATATTTATGTCACAAACATGAAAATAAATTTGAAATTACGTACTCTTTATTTAGCTATGATGTAACATCCTTGCCCCCTTTTGGTAATTGTGTCCTTTAATTTTTATTAACTTATCATATAAATGGGGGTATTTATCTATCATGTCATTTTTAGAACCCCATGTTTCATCTTCTAACATATGGGGTTTCCACAAAAAATTTACATATCTAATTACCTTATTCTACAACACTTGCTCTCTTCAGTAAATAATCTGGAATAATTGTTCCTCAAAAGTGTGACTCTCTTCAAAATGAACTACTTATGGGATCAAAACATGAGAATGAATTGGAAAATAATTTCTCAATATTGAAACCTGAAAAACATGGTGTAAAATGGATTAAAATGGAGGTAAAGTCACTCTGTTTGCAACTGATCAAACATTCTCTTGGATTTCATAAGTTCCAATGAAACACAGACTCAACATTCCATTCTTACTAAAATGCATCACACATTTCCATAAGGAAACATTTGAAAAAAAAATTATCACCATTGTCGAATGAAATATCTTTCTTCGGTTGTCTGCATAAATTTTCTTCCATGTCTATGTTGTTCTCATGTTCTTCTGGATCAACTGAACTTTTTCTACCATCTCTTCTAACAATTCTGGTCCCTTAAGTTTCCTTTCTGCTACTTCATCACAAAAATCTAGTGTTTGACACCTCTTCCCATATAATTACTCAAATGGAGGCGTCTATATACTGGATTGAAAATTGTTATTATATGAAAATTAAACCAATGAAATATTTTGGGCTAAACATCCCTGGTAATCCGTTGAACACACACGTAGAAAATCCTCCAAATTCTAATTTTTTTTTCTAACTTCCCATATGAAAGAAGATGATATGCTATAATGAAATTTAATTTTGTACCCATATACTTCTAATGGCATGTCCAAAAGATACAAGTAAACCTAGGATCTCACTCAGATACAGTAGAGAGGGGAACTCCATGAAAATTTACTATCCTTTTAACATACAACCGAGAAAGTTAATCTTGATATAGATTAACTCGAATATGAAGGAAATGAGAAAATTTAGTCAATCGATCTACAATAACCCAAATTTCATTGTTACCTTGGGATGTCATCAGTAATCGTGCAATTAAGTCCATGAATATATTTTCCCATTTACACTATGGCAATGGTAAAGGCTGAGGAATCCCTTTTGGTAACTGCCGCTCAACTTTAACCTTTTGAAAAGTCAAACAATTCACAATAATGTCATCAAATATATCTATTCATTCCATCCCACTATTAATACTCCTGATGATCTTTGTACATCTTAGGGCTACCCGGATGAACTAAAAATGAAGAACTATGATCTTCACATAACAACTCATTCTTCAACTGTGAATTAGAAGTCACACATAATCTATTTCCAAATCTCAAAATAAAATCATTATCATTGTTAATTTCAGTATACATACCCTACTAAACAAACACTGCCTTTTTCTTCTACTCACTATCTTCATTATTCTCTTGCTTAATTCGGTCTGATTGAGATGATTTCACTAACACCTGAAACAAAACAATTGTATTTTTTGAACCAACAACATATATTCCAATGTTAATAAAATATTTAATCAAATGTTCTTATTCCAAATGTAACAATTTAAATATAACATTACTTTTCTGAATCCAAGAATCATACACTTTATTTTATTATCCGGGGTGGTAATGGATTGTGAAATAATAATCCTTGATTAATTCCATACATCTCATCTATCTCACGTTTAATTCATTCTGATTAAATATATACATTAAAATTTTGTGGTCAGTTTATATTTCACATTTTACTCCATATAAATTATGTTTCAACGTTTTTAATTCAAATACAACATCTAAAAATTCCAAATCATCTGTAAGATAATTTAACTCCTGAGTTTTTAAGTGACGTGAAGCCTAATAAATTAACTAATCATTCTACATAAGGACACAACCAATTCATTACAATGACGCATCACTGTAGATAAGAATCTCACCATTTCTAGAAGGCAGTTCCAAAACTGGGGCATTCACAATTATTATTTTCAATTTTTTCAAACAATTATCACATTCTATTTTCCAGATGAACATAACATGTTTTGGAGTTAAATTAGTCATTGGACTAGATAACTATGAAAAATTCTCAACAATACTCTGGTAATAACCTACTGACCCTAGAAAACTATGGATCTCGGTAAGATTTTTGGGTCTTTTTCATTCATCAACAGCTATTGTTTAAGAAGGATCAACAATTATGCAATTTTTTAAAATAATGTGACCAAGGAATGAAATCTGTTTTAACCAAGACTCAAACTTCTGAATTTGTGAAATAGTTTCTTTTCTTTTCAGGTTTTCTTTAAAACACTTAGATGACTTTAATGGTCATATTTAATTTTATCTTAAACCAAAATATCATCAATGAACCCACCCAAAAACATATCCATGATCTCATGGAAAATCATATTCATAAGATCCCTGAATTTCGCAGGTTCACTGGTTAACCCAAAAGGTATAACCAAATATTCATAAGAGCCATATATAGTACAATACACAGTCTTTGGAATGTCGATATCCTTTACAATCAACTGATGGTAACCCGGCCACAAGTGAATCTTCAAAAAATACAGAGTTCCCTAAAGCTGATCAAAAAAATCATTGAAATGAGGAAAAACATAATTTTTCATAACAGTGATGTAATTCAAGGATCTATAATCAATGAAAAGTCTTATTGTACTATCTTACATTTTAACAAACAATACAGGATTACCCCATGGTGACGTGCTAGGTCGAATGAAACCTTTATTTAATAACTCCTTCAATTACTTCTTTAACTCTGAAAGTTCAATTTGAGCCATTCGATAAGAGGGGTTTGAAATTTTCTTAGTGTCAGGAACTAATTAAATAGTAAATTCCAATCCATAATAATGTATTATACTAGACAACTCATCAGAAAAAACATAATGTTTTACAACTGGAACATCATTAATATTAATAGTTCTCTTGTTTTGACCTATATGTTCAATGTAACATTGATTTCCATTGGATATTAGTTTCTAAAAATTCTAATATTTTATCATAAGTAAGGGTTCATTCATAAACACAAACTGAAAATCTTTCCATGAAAAACCTTTTTATCTCTGCAATCAATCATAAAATGAAAAAAAAATCCAATCCATAACCAAAACAGCATCAAACTCTACTAGAGGCACAATAATAAGAATTAAAGGATTATTCTTTCTACACACACGGAGAGGATGGTACTTATAATTTCTTTTTCTCTCAAAATTTCTTCCAGGTGTTTTTACTGTAAGTTCATGATTCAAATCTTGAGATGGAATACACAATTTTCTAGAAAAGTTCTCAGAAATGAATGAATGTGTAGACCCTGAATCAAAAAACACATTGGAATAATATGAACAAACAAACAATTTACCTAATACTACTTTATTTGATAGCCCAAAATCTTCTGAAGTAGTTGATAAGGATTTAACCACCCCTTTCTGCATGTAGTTTGGCTTTTTTCCCTTAGTGGAGTTCTTTGTTGGACAATCATTTGCATAATGACACTTTTCATTGTACATAAAAAAATTTACTAACTGTAAATCAAATTTGATTCTTACCATTACACTGATCCTTTTTAGTGCAATTACAAGGATTATGCACCGTTTTTCCACATCATTAGCACTAAGAGGAATTCAAAACATATTCTATATCATTCTTTTTGACATGATTTTTAGAAATTGTAATCTTATGTTTCTTACCATCATAATTTTTGGAAGAGTTCTTCCCTTTCCTATACCACCTCTACCACTTGTTATGTTTCTTTTCAACGAACACCTGGTCATTTGAATACTCTATTTTCACCTTCTACACACATCAATCATGTTTTTTATAACTTTTGAACGCATGATTAGCTAATTCCCTTCGATGCATTATAATTAATCCTGAGTAAAAATGATTGATGTTATTATCAAGATCTCATATGAAATTTGGGAAATACAAATCCAGTTGAGTGAATTTTTATTCATAAGTAGCCACTAAGTCGTCCTCATACCTTAATTCCATGATTTTTTTCGTCATCTGATGAACAACCTTTGGAATGTATTTCACAATAAGCATACCTTCGAATTAATTCCAATAATGGAAATAAATCTCCTCACTATGTATGATATTTTTCACCATAGAACACCTTTTATTGGCTTCACTTTCTAAATGTTAAATAGAGAGAATATCCTTTTGATGTTATGAACACCCCATGACATAAAAAATCTTCTCTATTTCTTTAATCCAACATTCTTCAAGGACATGTTTAGATGATCCTCTGTATTATAGGGGATATTTCCTCGTATATTCTCCACTACTAACATGTTACTCTTTGGTACATATAGCTAATCATGTGAATGTATACCACCACCATTTATGTCCTGAGTCAATTGATCAATCGCTACAAAAAACTATTCGGCTGCAATTCCAACCATCTCAGGTTGCTGAAATGGAAGGTTGTCTTCCTCTTTAAGTCAACTCATTGTAGCAACATTGTTTCCTCTGCGAAAAACCATTCAGAATATAGAATTAACTTAGATGAAGAAAAATGGTAATATGTAAATTCTATATCATTATTGTCTTAACATAAATTAATTTATGGATATTAATTTCTCAATATCCTAACTCCCAATGATGTCTAAACTGACCTCCGATACCAACTATGTGGACCTAACATTAAAAAATTACATTATCTTGAATTAAATGGATAATTCACATTGGGGATATTTTAAAGTTTATAGTTTTAGAGAATTACTCCACAACTATGACATTACACCTTAGAAATTACAATGTAGAAACATCTTCCATGTTTCCATTTTTTCATAAAATAAAAATCTTGATAAAAGCTTTCATGTTTAGTTCTATGTTTTTTACAACATGAATTTGACTTGATCCAATCCTAGACCCAATTCATCTTTATGTCTAGTGAAAAACATTCCAAAACATTGGATGGGAATAGAAATATTAGTAAGGGTTATAAATAAATAATGAATACATTATTCCATCAAATAATATGATTATTAACATGCCTCATTAAATAATAATATTTATGAATAACAGATAGTAATAACAATTCATAAAGGTAACCTATGTCATCCATAATATACTTATATTTTAGTTTTCATAGAAACGTAGGGAGTAACATTTGGAATACCCTTCACAATATATGACATAAAACACATAGGAGAAACATTCATGTTTACCTCTATCACATTACCCAATGCATTGGAGAGCTATCTCAGGATCACCCACCATAGGATTATCACGGACCCATCCATATACGTAAATAATTCACAAGATACAAAACATATTCCTAAGACATAAAACAATCATATAAGAAAGATAAATTTTCCACATTTAAATTATAATGAATCATTTTAATATATTAATAGAAAAAATCCATTATCAAAAACAATTTCAATACCAAAATATATAAATTATTTTATTTTATTTATTTTTCTTTTAAAAACAATATTGCTTGTTAAGGATGTCATAGATCAAATAATACTTGGGGCGACATTAAAAGTTCGTTGTCACCACTTATGTTAAAAGAAATTTTTTCATCATTTACTATTAAACCTCATAGAAAAATTTTCCCAAATATTTAAGGAAAATACAAATGGTTTTATACACTGAATAAAATAAAGTTGTGTATAAATCAAAATATGCCTAAAATAATGGATATTGAGATGAAGTCACTTACCTCATGTCTGACTTGACTCATTCATTCATTAATCTCTTGAATAATAAAATAAAGTAAGTTTATACTATATTAAGAACCTTTTCACGTTTATTATTACTTTAATATAACTTATGGCCATATTCTGAACAATATATAATCATTTAAGTTAACAATGGTCGTTTTGTCAATATTTGGTACTATAGTCAAAATTAAACTACTTTTAATTACATTTTTTTCATGTGGTAAAAATTTTGTTATCTCCAAAATGATAATCATGATTTAGATATCATATATATCATATATATTCAGTATGTATATGTATTTATAATAGGACATGACATTGGAGATAAGAAATGAAATGCACTGTTCACACAGACTGTTAGATGTACAAACGCATGAACGCTACTTTTATTTCTATTTCATATTTTAATGGGATGAATACATAATAATACATTGATATATTATAATTCCAGTATAATATCATATATAAATTCAGTAACTCCATCCTTTATACAATCCACATGTGGCATGAATGGGTCATATTACTTCGAGGGGTGATAGTGCACACTTCCTCAAATGATATTATCGTGTTTACCTATTATGGAAACCATAAATGCATGATGTAAATGAAAACAACTGAGGAATAGATAAAAAATAAATATAATCGATATCATTTATAATTATAGTTACATCATAATGGCCACCATGATCTATGGTTGGATATATTTGAACAATCATCGTTTCGTGAGGCAGTAGTTCGTCGTCCATAGAAACATAATGTTTGTATGCATTTGATGGAGGTGTGTGGATGTGTAGTTCAAATACTTCCCATATGAACAAACTATTATATTTATGATACTAGTGTTGTTATAAATGAATGTAATAAAAATTGTTTAGAGGTTTGGAGAAGTAAAAAAAATAACATAAGATAATGAATTACCTTTAAATAAGGTAACTCTATTTGGTTTGAACCTAAATGATTACTTGAATTTCCTTCTACCTATGGGAAGGAATCTAGGAGGAAGAGAGAGATGTAGGAATCTAAATTGGGTAGATTTTAGTTGATCTGTGGTGCTTGAGAAGTTTGAGTAATGAGATTTAAATGAGGGACTTTTATGAGGGAGAGAAGAGGCTCTTTAAGAATGTTTGAAAATATTATTTTATTACATAATGATTTTGGATTTAAAATGGTCCTAAAATCATTAATGATGAATACTAGATGACTCTTGTTCTAAATAGAATCATCCAATATGAGTTTTATAGAGTTTTGATATTTTATAATTTTTATAATCATATTTATTTAAATCATTCATTAATGAGGTAAACACTACATCATTATAGTGTCATAAATAATTTTATTTATTTGATTTATAAAAATTAAAAAATTACCATTATGTAGGAAATCTATTTATATATGAAAAAAAATATTTACTATCATAATGATAACTTATATAACCCCTTGTAAAAATATATTTACTAAAAGATATATGTTTAAGTCATTGTTGTATTTACTTTTAATTAATTAATATAAAGTGTAATTATGTCTCGTAAGTGTCTCTATGGGGTCCTAAAATCGTCCCAAGGATTTCCAGGGTCGTACATGTATGAAAAAATTGTATTATGAGACATTTTAGGTTATTTTATTATTTTAATAATATTATTTACTACCCTTATTTACCATATTTACCATTTAACAATAATAAATAAAATATATAGTGAAGTAAATATGGAAAATGACTAAAAATAAAAGTTACTTAATGACATTATTTTTACTTCCTAATTCAAAATAGAGAATCTATTTTTCTAAATTAAAAACACAAATGTTTCCGAAATTAATTTTATATTAATTCTTATTGTCAAAAAAATATCGTGTTTTCAAAAAATACTATCTATCAAAAGTCTAACACTTTTTTATGTAAAATTACAAATTAAAATTACTTCCACAGAAAAAAATTGAATTAAATGGTAAAAAATAATCTAGTTATACTTTAAAACAAATTAAAAAAGACAATATAACTATATAAACAAATTAGATTAAATCGCAGTTTTGAATTAAAATACAGTATTTTTCACTATTCGTTATAAAAATGAACATTATCAAGAAAATACAAAAATTTAATATAATGTAAAATTTGATATCCCGATTGAATATAAGAATATAATTTTGTCAAATAGATCAAATAAAAATGAAAAAAACGAAATTTAAAAACTATTCGCCATCAAAAGGTGGTAAATCGACCTTTTAAGGAATATTAGACTATTTGTTCTTAATATCAGATTCTATCATACATCAAGCCTCTAAATTTTATTGGATAATTGTAAAAAAATTTAACAAACACGTATAATCATTTTTTTTATTATGTTCATTCCCTCTATTACAATGGAATGGTGGTAAATACCTTCTAAAATAATAATATTATATTATTATTTTCTTGTATAACTCAAGTTTGTGTGCAGCGTATGAATTCAATGAAATTTGTTGCTGTGTATCAGGTACACCATCGAACATAGAATCCCCATTAAATTAAAATTAAAATTTAATTCACCAACATGAAAATTAATATGAAAATGTATTAATGTTTATTTAGTTGTGATGAAACATCTTTCCTCCCTTTTGGAAACTCCATCCTCGCAATTTTATTCACTTATAAAATAATTGGTTGTATTTATCTCTCATCGCATTCTTAGATTCCCAATTTTCCTCTTCCACAATATTGATTTTCTATAAAACCATTACCTAACGAATTTCTTTATTCCACTACACTTGATCTCTTTGGTCATGAATTTAGACTGGTTGTTCCTTATTAAAGGATTCTCTTCGAAATGAACTACCTCTGGGCTCAAAACATTAGCAGGAAATGGAAAATAATTTCAAAACATTGAAACAAGGATAACATTGTGTACCTGGAATAATCATGGATGTAAATACACTAGGTACAAAACTTATCCAATGTTCTCTTGTATTTCATAATATACAATGATCCTACTCTCAACAATCTCTTCTTACTAAAAAGAATCACACATTTATATGGAAAACATTGAGAACGACATGATCACAATCTTAAAAAATAATGATCCTTCATCTAGTTATCTGCATAACATTTTTCATGCTCTGTGTTGTACTCATATTCTTCTGAATTAGCTAATCTTTTTCAACCATCTCTTCTACCAATTCTGGTACCATCAGTTTCCTTTTACATTCTTCATCCAAAAATGTTGGAGTTTGACCCTGCTTCCCATATAATGCCTCAAATGGTGCCCTCGATATTCTTGCATGAAAAATTATATTATAATAAAATTTAACCAACGAAATATTTTTGTTTTAGCATCATTGGTAATCCATTAAATAAGCACATAGCATATCCTCCAAATTCTTAATTGTTCATTCTGACTGCCCATCTGAAAGCATATTAAATGTTGTACTAAAATTTAATTCAATACCCAATGATTTCTGAAGCCCTTTCTAAATGAATTAAATAATCTTGGGATCACAATCAGTTACAATGGAGATGGGAACTCTATGAAACCTGATTATCTATTTATCATACAATAGAGAAATTTGATCTAGATATTGAGTACCTTGAATTGAAAGTAAATGATCATATTTAGTCCATCGATCAACAGTAATCCAAATTGCATTGTAACCTCAAGATGTCTTCAGTAATCTCACAATGATGTTCATGTAAATATTTTCCCATTTCCATTATGGAAAAGGTAAAGGATAAGGTATCCCTTTAAGTAATTGGAACTCTGATTTAACCTGTCGAAAATACAAACACTTCACAAGAAATTCCAAAATATATTTTTTCATTCTATCCCACCAGTAATACTCTGTGAGATCACAATGCATCTTAGTAATTCCAGGATTTACTGAAAACATAGAACTATGAGCTTCACATGAAAACTCATTCTTAAACTGAGAATCATAAGTCACACATAATCTATTTCCAAATATCAAAATAACATAATTGTCAATGTTAAATTGAGGAAACATACACTTATGAACCAACTCTACCTTCGTATGCATCTCACTATCTTCCTTCTCCACTTTCTTAATTTCGTATGATACACATGATTTTACATACACCTAAAACAAAACAGAGTAATTTCCTACACCAACAACTTCTATGACAAAGTTAATCAAATATCTAATCAAAGGATCTTTTTCCAAATGCAACAAGGTTAATGTAGCATTACTTTTCTGACTCAAAGAATCATCCACCTTATTTTCTTTTCCATTATGGTAATGGACCATTCAATCATAATAATTTTAAATTACACCAATCTCATCTATATCATGTTTACTCCATTATGAGTTAATATATACATTAAAGTTATTTGGTCAGTATATATTTCACATTTTACTCCATAAAAATGATTTCTCCATGTTTTTAATGAAAAAACCATAGAAGATAATTCCAAATCATATTGAGGATAATTTAACTCATGAGGTTACAAGTAACGTGAGGAATAATCAATTACCTAATCATTCTTCATAAGGAAACAACCAATTAATTTCAATGAATCATCACAGTAGATAACAATCTTACCATTTCTAGATGGTAGTTCCAAAACTAGATCATTCACTAATATTCATTTCAATTCATGAAAACAATAATCACATTATTTTATCAATATAATCTTAGAACCTTTTCGAGTTAACTTATTTTTTGGACTAGATAACTGTGAAAAATTATCTAAAAAACTCTGGTAATAACCTATTAAACAAAAATAACTACATATCTTGGTCATATTTGTGGGTCTTTACATTTCATCAACAACTTTTGTTTTAGTAGGATCAATAGTTATAATAATATTTGAAACAATGTGACTAAGGAATGAAATTTTTTTAACCAAAACTCACACTATCTGAATTCCCCAAATCGTTTCTTTTCTTTTATGGTTTGCAAGAATACCATTAAATGAAATTCATTGTACACATTACATTTAGAATATCCCAAAATATGAAAAATGAAAACAATTGAAAACATATCCATTAACTAAGGGAAAATTACATTCATAAGATCCATGAATACAAAAAGTTCATTGGTTTTACCAAAAGGCATAACCACAAATTCTTAATGGACATATCTAATAAGAAACAAGGTCTTTGAAATTTCTTCTATATTTACATTCATCTGATGGTAACCCGACCTCAATTCAATATTCAAAAAATACTTAGTACCCTAGAGCTGATCAAAAAAATCATTGATATGAGGAAAATGATGCTTTTTCATTACAATGATGTTATTCAAGTCCCTATAATCAATGGAAAGTCTCATTGAAATATCATTTTTTTAAAAACAATACAAGATCCCCCAATGGTGATGTCCTAGGTCCAATGAATCATTTATATAATAACTATTTCAATGGCCTCTTTAAATAAAAATGTTCTATTTTATCCATTCGATAAGGGGGATTTGAAATTGGATTAGAATCATGAACAAATTCAATAGTTACTTCAACATCCAAATCAGGTATTATACCAAGAAACTTATCAAGAAAACATCATGGTACACATTTAATAGTAGCACATAATAAATCTGAATAGTTACTTTGTTTTCAAAAATCTATGTAGGGTAACATTCATTTCCATCTTTTACTAGTTTTCCAGTTTTCTGATAAGTTTACAAAAGTAAGGGTTCATTTTTTACACAAACTGATAGCCATTTTTAATGGAAACCTCATTAGTTTTGCAGTCAATATTATCATGATAAACAGAATTCCAATCCATAAACAAAATCTCATCAAACAGTACAAGGGGAAAGCAATAAAATTTGAATGTATATTATTCCAGCACACAAAGATAGGATGGTTCTTATAATTTGATTTTGTCCCAAAATTCTCTCCCTGTGTTTTTACCATATGTTCTGGAATAATATCTTGAGGTGGAACTCCCAATTTACAGGAAAATATCTCAGAAATTGATTAATTTGTAGACCCTGAATCAATGAACACATTGGAATAATATGATCAAACAAACATTATACCTGATACTACTTTATTTGATGTCCGAACAATTGCTGATGTAGTTGCAAATGATTTAACAACCCCATTCTGCTTTTAGTCTGGCTACTTTCCCACAGTTGAGTTCTTCATTGGACATTCATTAGCTTAATGACCCATTTCATTGCATTTAAAACAATTTACTGACTGTAAATAATATTTTTTATTACTATTACCCTGTTCTTTTTTAGTGAAATTATGATCCTTATGTACCATAATACCACATCATTAGAACTTAGAAGAATTCAAAAAAAATTCCCTAGAATTTTTTTTATAGAAACAATTTAGAAACGATAAACTTAAGTTTCATACCATCATACATATTTTAAGTGTTATTCCTTTCATTTTCCACCTCGAACTTTTGTTGTATTGTTTTTCAAATAACACATGATCATCAGCAAAAAACATTTACACCTTCTCCACACATCGAAGCGGTTTTTCATAACATTTATACACATGAGAATCTAAATCCATTCAATACATTGGAATTAATCCTTAGACTAAACTATTTATTTTACTATCAAGATCTCATAGGAAATTTAGACCATACCTTGTGAGTCGAGTGAATTTTCCTTCATAAGCACCCACTAAGTCATCCTCCTACCATAATTCCATGAAATCTTTTTCATCCTAATATGAACCAACATAGGAAATTATTTTTCAAGAAACATAAATTTGAATTCACCACAATCAAGAGAATCATTGTCCTCTCTATCCATGATATTATTCACCATCGACCAAAACTGATCGGCTTCACTATCAATACGGTAAATTGAGAGACTATCATTTTAATGTTATGAACAACCCACGACGTCAAAAATAATTTCCAATGCTTTAATCCACCCATAATATAGAATAGGATTAGATGATCCACTGAATTAGGTGAGATGTTGCCTCATGAAATGATCCAATACTAACAGGTTCCTCTGTGGTTGATTTGGCTTATCTCGTGTAAGGATACCACCACCATTTATATCCTGATTCAATTGTTCCTTCACTATAACAAACAGTTTCCAACCTTCCCAGGTTATAGAGTTGGAAGGTTATCTTCATCTTGATTTTGTCCCATAATAGCTTCCCTTTTTCCTATGCAGAAAACCATTTTTAACATTGAAATATCATATGAAAAGCAAAATTATAATCTGTAAATGCTATATCATTGCAATTTTACCATAAATTAATTTTGGGATATTAATTTCACAATATCATAACTTCTAAATTTTTTTAAACCGACCTCTAATACAAACTATAAGGACCAGCCTTAAAACATTACATAATCTTGAATTAAATGGATAATTCACATTTACGATCATTTCAGGTTTACAATTTTAGAGAATTAGGCCATACTATTAAATTACAACACAAAAATTACAATTTAGACACATATACACAGTTTCCATTTTTTTATAAAATAAAAAATATGGGAAAAAAGAGTCATGTATAGTTATATGTTTTAGACAACATGACACTTTCGTGAACCTATACATGACCCTGTACGGCTTTATGTCCCGTGAAAAACATTTTAAATCATTATATGTGCATAAAACCTCATTAAGGGTTATAAAATAAAGAAAGAAAACATTAGTACATCAAAAAATGATCTTCATAACATGCCACATGAAATCATTAGATTTATAAATAACACATAGTAATCACAAATCATAAAGGCAACTTGTGGCATCCATAACATAGTTAATTTATGGATTTCACAACCACGTAGGGAGTTACATTTGGAATACATGTCACAGTATATTCCCTATATAAATTAGGAAAAAAATCATATTTACACCTTTCATGTTACCCAAGGCATTTGGGAGCTATCTTGGGCTAACCTGCCCATGGTTTACCATAGAAACACCCATATATGTAAATGATTCCCATGAACCATAACATATTCATAACACATAAAATTCATAAAGGACATATAACATTTCCCCATGTCGATCAATATATATATTTTAAATAAATTGACATAACAAATCCATTATCAAAACCATTTTCAATACCAAAATACATAAACAATTATATAGTATTTATTTTCCTTTTAAATAAATTATGTCTTGTTTCATAATCCATAAATCAATTAATACTCGTAGTAGTGGAAAATTTCGTTGTCACCTCTTATAATAATAGAAAATATTTTTTTGTTGTTTAGTGAAATTCCATGTAGAAAAATAATCAATTTGAATTAAATTAAATTTCAATGGTATTTATACAACATAAAAATGAATGTTGTGTATAAATAAAAACATGCCCCAATGATAAGAGATTGAGAAGAAGTCATGTTGCTCGTGTCCGACTTAAAATGTTTTTTCGTTAATCTCATGAATTATAAAATAAATAAATTTATAATTTTAAGAACCTTTTTCATGTTTATTATTCTTTTTATATCACTTATTACCACATTATAAACATTATATAATAATTTTAGTTACTAATGGTCATTTTATCGATATTTGGTACTTTGGTGAAAATATACTTCTTATAATTACAAGTTGTTTATGTGGAAAAAGTTCCATTATATCCATAATAAGATTCATGATTTAGATATCATATATATCATATATATCCAATATATATGTATTTATGACATTACATAACATTTGTAGATAAGAAATGAAATGTATTGTTCATAGAGATGGTTTGTCGTACGTACGCATGAACGATACTTTCATTTATATTTTCGATTTTAATCGGATGAAAACATAATGATACATATGTATAATATAATTATAGTATAATATCATATATAATTTCAGTAACTCTATCCCTTATATATTCCACATATGGCACGAACGAGTCATATCACTTTGAGGGGGTACTCTATAAATTTAATGTTTTGGACATCTATGGTTCATTGCGTTGTGAAAATAATGTGTATGGGTTGTTTTGGGAGGTCAATGTGACTTATCCAAAACACTTATCTATATTTCCAATTCAGTGAACTATTCTATCGGCGAACAATTCCAATGGTAGATTGTTGTGAACAATGTATTAGTAACCTTCTAGGAAAAGTGTAATTGGTGACCTTCTATAAACAGTTCCCTCGGTAACCATATGTGAACACTGCAATGGTGATCTTCTATGAACAACGACAGTGGTGACCTTTTTGGAATAGTGTCATTGGTAACCTTATGTGAACAGTGCAACAATGACCTTATGTGAACAATGACATCAGTGTCTTTTAGTGAATCATGTCATCGATAACCATATGTGATCATTGTAATGGTGACCATATGTGAACAGTGAAACCAGTGAACTTATGTTAACATTGTCATTGGTAACCTTATGTGAATAGTGAAATGATGATATTTTGTGAACAGTGACATTAGTGGCGTTATGTGAGAAGTGCAATAGTGAGGTTCCAATTGTGATACTCATACAGTGACCTCTTTCTTTTGGAAAATTTTGAGTTCATGAACAGTGTTTCTAGAGTGGTGAGGTTCCAACATTTACCTTTTCCTTTTCCAAATATTGATTTCATGAACTGGGTTTCCAGAATGGTGAGGTTCCAACGGTGACCATTTTCCTTTTCCAAATTTCTTGTTCAGGAATAGTGTTTCCAAAATAGTGAGGTTCCAATGGGGACCATTTTCTTTTTCCAAATTTGGAGTTCATGAACAGTGTTTCCAGAGTGGTGGGGATCCAATGGTGACCTTATTCCTTTTCCAAATTTCGAGTTCATGAACATTGTTTCCAGAATGATAAGGATCCATTTATGGGGTTCCAATAGTGAGGTTCATGAACATTGTTTTTCCTTTTCCAAATTTTGAGTTTTTGAACAGTGTTTTCAGCTTCCTATAGAATCTCCCCTTTAACATTTCCTTTGAATTAAAATTAATTTAAATACTTTTTTATAGTGTTTAAGTCTAATTCAATGTTCATAACTCCAATTTTAATTTCTTCTAAGGATCATTATGCTTTTACTTGGTCAAATAGTGTGGTTGAATTCCATCTTATTTTAATGGAAACACATTGTATCTTAAACCACTACTCAGTTAAATCATCTAATGGGACGAGATATATTCCACCCTAGATCTTCCTCCTTATTCTCAGGTGTGGGACTATCGAACATCCTATTACATCGCATAGGGGTTGTGAAATCAATATTTCTTCTAAGGTTTTTTCCTGCCCTATTTTGATGTAACCAAGAAATATCAACTAGTCTTCGATATAAGTTATGACCTATCTTCACTATTTCAGGTTCATCTCTATCTTAATACTTGACTTTATATATAATTTTACCCCCATGTTCCTAATGATATTTTCATCAGTGTTGGCTGATGTGGTGGTGTCTCTACATCCTCAGGTGGGTATAGTGGTCATAGTGGAAGAGATCTTAACCCATTGTGTGGCTCGTTCTCATATAATGAACATCAATAATTGTTTGAGGTAGGGAATTCATTACTTATTTCTTTATTTTTTGTGCAACTATATTTTTAGTATGTTTTTTCCCACTAGATCACAATGGAATTGAAATAATAAATATTTGATCTAGATAAATGAATTGATATTGATCGTATGTTAATGTACCTTCATATAATATAGATATTGGGATATCAAAGCTTTCATTGTAAAGATTTTCATTATTGATGTAAATTGGTAATGAACATAAAGCAAAAATTAATTGATAATCAATTGGATAAAGATAAAGATGAATTCAAATGAATCTGATTCTTGTTGTTGTAAATTTATGTGAATCAAAATGGTGAAGTAAGAATGTTTATTTATTTGTGATAACATACTATTTATATATCTCGAATTTTGAACCTAAGAATAATAAATCTTTTAATCCATGATAGATTAAATAATTGCTTGTTTTAAAAAAGATAATTCCTTGTTGGGTTTTGAGTTACACTCTAGCTTGTTTAAGGGCCATGAGCCCAATTGGTATGATGTTTCCTTTCTTATGCTTGTGTTGTGATGTGATCCTGGATGGCTGTTGTGATATGTGGGGGCAAGGAGGCCTACTGGTTGTGGTAGTAGCTGATTCGTAGAGTGCAGAGATGCATCAGTTTATGCATGTGGGTGTTGGGGAGGACCCCAGGGATGATGAAATGGGTTGTATGTGAATGTTTTGATCCTTACTGATTTTTATTGGTTGTTTATCATCAATACTTTCCCCATTGCTCAAGGAACCTTGTCTTTCTTACCCTTCTTCTGAACTGTAGGATGACGTGTGGGGTATTCCACTTGCTTTATGTGTTTATATTCCCAACAGAGGATGGATTTATGCTATTGCTATAGGTGGAAATGACTCAACAGGTAATTTATCTAATCATCATATTGAGCCCCCCTTGTATTTAGTAGCTAATAATGTTTTTCTAATGTTCCTTAGAATATGGGAAAGTAATTATTTAAATAAATAATTGAATAAATAATGTTAAACCATGGGGATAGAGTTTTCAGGGGATTAATGTTGAGGTTTTAATCTAAAGGAACAATGATATTTGGGTGTGATGATAATGAAATATAATGTGGAATTTTTAATGGTTAATTAATGATTAATGAATTAATTTACGAAAATTGAAACTGATAAAAATGTAATGTAGTAATGTAATAAATATTTTTAAATGGTAGTGTGATTATAGCATACCTTGTATTAGAAGTGGCATCCGAGTGTCCAAGTGACATTAGACGGAGTGAATTCTAAGACGAGGTTATGCCAATAATGTGGTTGTGAGCTATAGTATATTCCATACTTTTTTTGTTTCTATATTCTTCTCCACCCTATTAGTGGGGGAAACTAACACACTGGGAATTCTGAGCCCGGGGGGGGGGGGGGGGGTGGGGGTGTGTTTTCCCCAACATTCCAATGGGTGGATGAATGATTTACTACCCACTTTGGCCTCGCTCTCTTCTCATTGTAGTTACTTGTTATGGTAGGGAAAACGGTTAGTTTTCACCATATATGTACAAAGAGGGTTATAATGGCTTGTGGTTATTCACACTCATATATTTTATATATAGTTTTTCTATGGAATACTAAAGGTGTAACATCTATAGGATGTCGTATCTTGAAGGACATTACTCGGTGTATGGGCTGTAATGGAATAAAGTTTAATACCCAACGTATGTTACATATTATGTGAGTGTTTGTGGATCCCAAAAACAACCTGGTTACTTTCTTGTGTGGAAGTGGTGGTGTGGTTTCACGAGGTGCATGTTGTGGTGCTTCTCTTAGTTGTTTGTGGGAAAGACTATTTGGATAGAGATTCATAGGACCTGCGACATTGGGGAAAAGCGGAAAACCGGTGTGTAAGTAGTAGTGGGGTATCCTTGATATTATTAAACATATTATATACTCTTGTATGAGTTTTATGGTTAGAGTAGCCATTGTGAGTCTAGGAACATAGAATATATATTTACGCGATGATATAGTTTCACTTGTCGTTCATTGTGATTTAGCTTTATTCTTCACTTTTGAACTAGATGCTTCAGAGAGGATCCTACTGAGTATAATGATATAATATCCCTATGTATATATAAAGTATTTTTCAGGTCACATAGAGTAGGTTGTAGATCAATAAGGTTGCAACTAACTTGGGGTTTCCAGGGAAATTCTGGTTTCATGGTCATTGCTATTTTTTACGTTCTTTCGAGTACATGCAGTTTTACCATTTCAGTTGTAGTGCTTTTGCATTAAAATACATATTTGTACTTTGGTTCTTCATTTATATTGTAGTGTCAGTTGGAGTTGGTTGGTTTTTGACTTATCTCTCTCATTTTCATGTGTTCTATTATAGCGTAATGCCTCTCATATGTGTGTTTACTATACTCTCGGTGCTAGTCGCCAACTCGGGGCTTACTAGAGGCGGGACTCAGGGTTCATTACCACCATTATCACATTGCCATCCCAATAGGGGAACACATTGAGGGGAGGGGGTCGAGACATCATGGTATTAGAGGCAGGTTGAGGGACGAGATGGAGTGTGGTGTTAGGAACATACTAGGTTGCATGGTTTTGTAGGGTGATAATGTCAGTCATGTTTAGTAAGTGATGTAATCATTGGAGACCGGGTGAGACACATGCAGTTATGCAACCCTATTATCTGATATACAGACCATTAGGTTTACAATCGCTAATAAACAAGGTGATAATAGTTGCTGGGAAGAGACCTAGGAAAGGATCATGAATCATTCTTCTTTGTGATTGTGATTGAAGGGGTGGACCTATGGTAAGGTTGATCAAAAACGAATAAAAGAAAATAACTAATTAATTTATGTCTTTTTTTTATATATTATATGTTTAGAGGCTCTATCTATTTTTTATTTTATAGGTATGGCTTCAGGTCGACGTTCTCTACAAGATCGAATTGATGTTGTCCAGCTGGATGTGCCTGCTGATCGCCGCAGGGTAGAGGTTGGCAATGAAGACACATAGAGTAGAACACACTGAGAGTTTCAGTGCCCAAGTCATCATAAGTATGAGGGATTTGTTTTAGATGCATTCACAAAAGACTGGTTGGAGGAGGTCGAGATAGGCTTCAGTTGAAGATATGCTCGGAATGAGGATTGGGTGTCCATGGTTGTGATGATGTTGCGTGGAGCAATGAGGAAGTGGTGGTTCTTGTTCCTTACGGATCATGTGGAGTCAGTGATCTCATGGGAGGAGTTCCGAGATAAGTCTGGAGTCAAGTTTCTTTATTTGACTGCATAGGAAACCAGTCGTTAGGAGCTCCTTACCCTTCGACAGTGGTGCTCTAGAGTGCGAGAGTTTAGAATCCTTTTAATAAACATTTTACGATGTGCTTCAGACCTTATGCTATATTAGGAGGACAGAGCGAGGCATTTTGAGGAGGCTTTGCATCTATAGATAATGCTCTAGGTCACCCAATTTGTGCTGAAGACATATAATGAAGAGCTATAATGAGCAGAGGTCATAGAGTGATCTTTGGTCAGAACCATATAATCAGGAGAGGGTTGTCGTCATGTTTCCTCATAAAGCCGAGTTGTGGGTCGGGGTTCCTGGATTTTAAGGAAGAAGAGTTTCTATTCGGATGAGGGTAGGTACCAGCCCTAATCATCTCTTTTCTCCAAGGGCAGCAGCTCTTATGACAATTCTATGGGATTGAGAATCTGTTTTTGTTCTGGTGGTTGAGGCCATTAGCAGCGAGAGTGCCCGACCTTCTAGAGAAATCATCGTGCAGTAGGTTTTCCGCTCTATGTTCTTCCGCTGAGGCAGTTCAAGCCATGGTAGCAGCAGCAGGTTTCACAATTTTTTGATCTGTAGAGGGTAGATGGGGTAGGCAAAGGAAAACCCTATGCGGCTCCCCATCCTCAGATAGTAGAGTGCGGATGTGGTGTTGGTCTTCATCGGGGTCAGTGAGGTCTTGGAGGTGGTTGTGGTCTGCATCATGCTTTAGCAGTTCCAGCACAAGGCGAGCCAAAATGTTGTTCGAGGTACCCTTTTCATATTTTCTACCTTACAGTATGCCTTGTTTGATTCACAGGAAACACAAACATTCATATATCATACCATTGACCATGCTTTGGTACTAGAGGTATAGAGGCATACAATGCCCTAGGCATTTACTAAGCTAGTTGGAGGTCATGATGAATTTTTTTAAGTAAGTTGAGACTGTCAGATAGTGTTGGGGTAGTGTCGCTCTTGGGGACATTTCCAATGTTCACAGACACAACCATATGATGTCATCCTCAACCTGGAATGGTTGTATTCAGTTTAGGCTATCGTGGAATGCCTCTAGAGGTAGTTTGTGTTCTTCAATGTGGATGGGGAGCCAGTGGTGTTTTTGGTGAGTGAGTCCCTTAGATGGATAAGAGGGATGCTAGATGATCTTCTGAATTATAGGGGATGTTGCCTCATGAAATGATCCACTACTAACATGTGTCACTGTTGTTGATCTGGCTGAACTCGTGCATGGATACCACCACCATATATTTTCTGAGTCAATTTTTCCATCACTTCAACCAACTGTTGAGTTCCGATTCTGACCATCTCAGGTTGTTGATTTGGATGTTTTTCGTCCTCTTGATGTATTCCCATGATATATACCATGTTTCCTCTACGGAAAACCATTTTGAACATAGAAATATCTTAGGAGAGGAAATTTTTTTTTTCTGTTAATGATATATCATTTAAATTTTACCCTAAATTAATTTATGGATACTAATTTCAGATTATCTTAACACCAAAATTTTTCTAAACCTACCTCTGCTTCAGACAATAAGGACCCAGCCATATTACATTACATAATCTTGAATTAAATGGATAATTCACAATGATGATATTTTTAGGATTATAGTTTTAGTGAATTAGGACAAACTATTACAATACTACTCAAAAATTAAAAAGATGGAAATTCTACTATGTTCCCATTTTTTTCATAAAATAATAAATATTGAAAAAAAGAGTCATGTATACTTCAATGTTGTAGATAACATGACTCTTCCTTTATCCAATCATTGACCTAATTTATCATTTAGTCCTGTGAAAAAAATTTCTAAATATGAGATGTGCATAAAAAGAAAATCAAGGGTTATAAAATAATGAATGAAAACATTATTCCATCAAAACATAAGATTTTTAACATGCCTCATGAAATCATTATCACACCTAATGATTTCAAAATATGATATTTTTTAAAAGTAATTCAACCACTTTAAATACAAAAAACACTGAGTTCAAGTGTATCACAACTTACCAAACTAGTAGATCAAAAGAGTTTATTAACAGTATTAACTAAATATTGAACTTTATATAATTATTATAATTCTAGAATCCATATTATGACTATATTATACATAATGAAAAAAATCATATTCATTTCTTTCAGATAAAAGAAGTTTTTTTCTTAAAAATGAAAATATAACGCCTTTTAATGGAATTTTTTTTAAATAAATTATTTGATACTTTAATATATTCAATATGAAAAAACTAAACTTCTTCTTTAGAATTGGGTGAAAATAATTTTGTTTCAAAAATTTTTTAGTGTTTTTCTGATAACATTCATATTAGGGTGAATAGTGAAAAATTCTATATTTTAACTAAAAACAAATTTATTTATCAAAATAATTTGAATTGTTAAATTATTCATTTTAATGGTTTGGAAATAGAAATAGATTACATTTTTACCATTTAATCCAATGTTATTCATTGGAAATAATTTCACATTAAATTGAACATAAAAAAGTATCACACTTTTGATAGTTATTATTTCTTAAAAACACACTGTTTTGGTTTTGTCAATGTAAATTAATTATATATTGATAAATAAAACATTAATGTTTTGTATTTTGTAAAATAGACTTAATTTCTAAATTCAGAATATGAAAATTAACTTAGGGTGATTTTTTAGTATTTTTCTAAAAACATTAAATTTTTGCTGAATAGTGAAAAACATTGAGTTATAGTTTAAAATCGAATTTTTATATAAATTTATTTTTGGTCAAAATAGATACATAATACCTATATATGTTAAATATAATTCATTGGGGTAATTTTTTAATAATATTATATATATAAAATTTTATTGAAAGTTTCAACAACTTTGACCCACCTCCAAGGAGAAATTGTAAATTTACATAAAACATAATTTTACCACTTCTGTGAGTTGAATTTCCAAAATCTGAGAGACCTGATTGATATCAGTAAGTATATGTGGTTCAGTAAGATCATAATAATTTTTGGTGAATAGTAACTTTTTACTTTTATTTACCATGGTTAAAATAAATTAGGGTAATTATGGGTAAAAATGATATTATTATTACCCTAACACATTTCCATATTCTATTGGATAAGTATAATTCGACCAATAAAACCATAGGAATAAAATATAAACCACTTTGGTCCACATGTATTATATTAGGACACTTATTATTATTTTATTTAAAGAAGAGTTAAAAGAGTTAAAATCAAGGGTTAATAAGTAAATCATTTTTAATATAGGGTTATACATAAGATAAATTTGACTATACATATTCATTAGAAAGATAAAAATATTTACTACAGAATTGTATTTTATTTATAATTTTTAGACATTACATAATTAAATTTATTTATGACACAATGATGATACAGTAATTATTGTATTAATGAATTATTAAAATAGTTGTCATTAAAAATATCCGAATAAATGCTATTTGAAAATTTTTATGAATTAAAGGAATTTATGAGATTAATATGACATTTTATGGTTGGTTATATGAATATTTTAGAATTCATAATGATGTTATGAATTTTGAAAAAACAAAATACCTAATAGTGTCAAAATTCACATAAAAGAGTTTTTTAAACAAAAATTTTATTATTAATTGATATTCTATTCGTAAAAATCTATGGATTGGCCAAAAGACTTATATAATTATATTTGTATTATTAATGAACCACTGGGGGTTCTCATGGAAGTATATTGTAAATTATTAACCATTTAATACAAAACTACAAAGAGACATGGTAAATGTCAAACTATTTAACTAAGAGTTAAATAAAAATGATAATGTTAATATAGTTACCCAAACCTATCTAAAACATGTTGGTTTAGTGGTTTTAGACTCATCCCCACCTTATCCATTAATTAATTCATTTTGGACCCACTAGAAACCGAAAATTATTTTATTAAAAAATAATATTTCTTTCTTTTCCTAAGAATCCCCTTCACCCCTCTTAATAAAAGGCACTCCCCTTCTCTCTAATTAACACTTTCAAAGACATTTAGTGAGGCCAACCCCTAAAAATATTCCTCTCAACTATCCTCCCTTATTCATAGAGGCCTTACTATAGTCATAAATCCAACCTATGGAGCCCTTTTGACCAAATCAAAACAAAGAACCAAAATAAGAGGTAAATATTTCATCATCTCATTCAAGTTCCTTTCATCTTCCACTTCCACATTCTTTGTTGATTCCATTAAAAAAAATCCTGCATATTCTATATACTTTGATGTTATTATAAATATGGTACTACAATATTCAATATTTTATCCATCCTTTGATTGTAATGTCACCATATGTTCGTACGTACAGCTTACCGTCTCCACGTTGTGGTGTAATTATTATTCAACACATTATTATGTATATGGGTATAATAATTATTTTTAAATGATTTAAATTTTAAAAAAACATGATAATTATTCTGTTTATATGATATACCATCCAATTATATATTATTTTAATATCAAATGAATGATATTGCCACTTGTGCATACGTACAGATTACCATCTCCACGAACGCGATGAGATTCTTTACCCATTGTATCCATTTAAGAATAATTTTTATTAGAAGATTAATAATAATATGTAAAGACTTAATATCATTCTGAATATGAATAAGATACATCCTATCAATAGAATACATTAATTACAAAACATATCATATAATGGAAAACGAATCAGTTAACACCAGAAATGATGATAATACTAAGATATTATTAACAAAGAAATGTTAAAATATCATATATGATATCATATTAAGGTATATGATTCTTGTATAATTTAATAACAATTATTTAACCATTATACAAGAGGTTAACCTACCCTCGACCAAGGAAAAGTACAAGGTAACGGATAATTTCATAATCTCTTTATTATTCGAGATTGTTTTTGCATATGTATCTACTGTGACATATATATTATCCATGTACATGTTTCATAAAAGAGATTTCAAAGGGATTATTTTTTAGGTTGCTTTTTACTAAAACATCATTTTAAATGTTTTAAATATTTATTTTTCATAATCATTCTCATTAATTTCCATGTTTTCAAAATTGGTTTTAAGACTTTATGTATATGGACATGAATGTTTTTAAAATTTTAATACCTTTAAAAAGTTTCATAGTGGTATGGGACACTATGATTAAAAAATGTCTTTAAATTTCATCCTTTTTAAATTTTGTGACTTTTAAATGTTTTTATGAAAAAGGGATATTTCCTTCAAAGTTGTTTAGAAATCATTTTCATCTATATCAACATTATTTGATTGATTTTTTTCTTATTTGAAGTTGATTTATTATGATACAAAACATCCATATTTTATTTATGGTTTTATGATCTGTTTGACTCTGGATGTGTTATTTTTATAACATTCATGGTTTATGGATAATGTATTGACATTTCATATTGTAGTTTTAATATGAATGTATATCTTATGATTAAAACTTTTCATATGAAGAATGCATTAGACATAGTAAGTGATGGGTGGAGCCTGCTAGAGCTCCCCGATGCATCGGTAGGTCTCATGCGACAAACTTCTGTCTCAGAACAAGGCAATGACAAAATCTTATTTTTAGTCTTGGCATAAGGCCTTGACTATGTGGTAATGAAAGTTTTTCATTATGCATTCAATCATTATGAATGTGGATATTGAAATTGCATGTGATTATTTGACTTGTATAATATCCTTGTGAATTAGTAAATGATATTATTTGATTTTATATTTGTTATATTATGCTAAAGATCATGTTTCAAAGGTGTTGGTTTGAGTCTTATTCATTGCATTAAATGTTTATGCTTATTTATGAATGTTTACTCTATATTATAATGCTTACTGAGCATCTGAGATCTCTCCTTTCAATGTTTTATATTTACCATGATGTAAGTATGTATATTATGACTGACCTATAGGGATAGTCTATGGGATCTCAGTGTTGTCTTCAGAAACAATGTTGTTTTAGTTTTCCATTTTATGATGTAATTTAAACCTTATGAATGTATCTAGTACTTCTAAGGATACTAAAGTAATCGTTCATTCAAGACATGATCCTTTGTGATCTTTCCAATTATATGTAATAATTCTCCGACTCTAGGCTTCTTGGGTCGGGGCGTTATAGATGATATCAAAGAAATTTTAGTACAAACCATGGAATCTAGATTTAGTAAAACGTTGATTATAGTACATTACCTTAAGATTGAATTTCAGGATTAGAATAGAAGAACATACAAGAACATTGGTATTGTAGTGATTTTTTGAGTTTTCTAAGCAATACATCCCTATCTGGATATGAGCAGGTAGAGGCGGCACAGTCATTGATGTACCTAGGTGTACAACCCAGAAACACCACTTTGAGGTAGACTCGAATGAGATGTGGTTCACGAAAATGGGCCTTGTGGAACACCTGGTTACGAAAGTCCTTAGTTACATGCTTAGGAAACTTCTAATTTTCATTACAAATCATAATGAAAGATTAATGAGTATATAAATCTTCAAAGAAAATATTTTTATGTTTATGTATTATATCCCTAAACTGTTCAATTTACGTTAGGTATTTTACATGTTTGGAATTATTCATTTCAATTCATAAACCGACCTAGTTTATGCCACAATATAGATATGGTGCCCAGTAGAAGGAATGTCAACTCCAGCAATATGCATGATCCCATGAGTAATAATGATCATATCTTACAAGGTATTAATCCATCATTTAGAAGTGAAATAGTATCCTAGGTATTCTTAACATATGAAGAAATAATATATTATGTTAATAAAATATGTAATAAATTATTTGAGTCCTATGGATTTGAAGGGAAGCAAGAGAATAAAAGGATGGAAGAGAGAAATATGGATAAAGGGAAGAAAGAAAAGAAGGACTTTCCCATATGTGATAACTCTGGAATGAATAAACTTGGTAATTTCTTGAAGGGAATAAGAGTTTGTTTTACTGTTGATAAAAAGGACACCAAGTACGTGAATGAAAGAGTACGAAAAAAGATTCAAATGTACAATACTACATCTGCAAGGCATTGGGACACTAGGAAAATCAATATCCCAATCATCAGAGTATACCTTAAATGATCCAATTAGAAAATAATCAAGTTATAATTCTACCTCAAATGAACAGGAATGACTAGTGTTCTTATGTTGTTGTTATAGAATTATTTAATTTGATTTTTTATCAACAATATATTGGTTATATGAATTATGTAGATGAATAAGGATTGTACTTCAGTACTATTTCTTTCAGGATTTGAGATTATATGGTCTAAGAATACTGACTTAATTATAAGCTACACTTTTTGAAAAAATACATGGTTGATGGAAATCTAATCATTAATATGGTCATGATAATATGTTTGTGATTTTATAATGAGAGATGGTTTATTTGGATAAATTATATTGGATATTCTTGACTTCCTTGGAACGGATTAATAGTTTCTCTATTTCATCATTGTTGGAATATTCAATATTTTTGGATATAAGGAATATATCCGGTATTATATAAAGGATAAGGGAGCATGAATGTAATCAATAATTTTTTTATGGTAAGTCATGTTGTTTCCATGTTTTAAAATAATACATGATGAAGGTGTTCAGAAGTTATTATGGGGAAAAAATAATCTTCATTTTGTTTAACTTCCTTATAAATTTTTGACTGTGAGTTAGGATAGAAGTATTTTAGATAAGTCTAATGGTTGGAATGAATTAATATTTAAATTGGATACTATTGTTAAAGTAATTTTTGAATTTTTATAAAAATTAAAACACACAAATCGTGTGACAACCCATCACGTCAGACAAAGCTGCGGGAATCAAACCAACAACCATTGTGAGATTTGGATTTATTGCCCTCCACTGGACGACTTGATGTCCCTGGATTGTATAATGTAGTTTCTTTTTTTAAAGGTTCTGATAGGTGAATTATAAATTCATTTATTTGGAACCCTATACAAATAGGATATATATAATATTTTTTTATGTTCTATTATCTTTTAGAGTGGATGATGAGTTTGTGGTAGAAATTAGTTAAAGGATGGAACTCTACTTGTTATGTATATATATTTATATTCTCTTATTCTATAAAAAAATTATTTCATAAACATTATGTAAGGGATATTAAAACTAAAAATGTGTTATCTTAATACATTATGTTTTGTCGAAATGATTATATTTTAAATCATCATAGATTAACAGCTTTGAGTCCCTCAATTCAACAATATTTTTTGACTGATGACCTCAATCACACCCTATAAATATTTTTGTTTTTCCTCCAATTATGTTTCTCTAATAACGAACAATGTTCTCCTAATCGAGATCATAATTTGGTGGTGGTTTTTTCATTCCCCTTTTCCACTTATTAAGACTATCTTTTATTAACCCAATTTCTAATGTGGGTTTTCCCACAAAGGTATTATCTATTTTCAACCATTTATTTTTGAAGAAAAATTTCAAATTCCGAGGATGCAATTTATTCAAGGAGGGATGAATGTAACACCCCAAGATTTCATAGTATGTTATTTCCTTAAAGTAATTCAATAACTTCCACTACAAAATACATTGAGTTCAAGCACACCACGACTTACCAAACTCGCTGTTCAAAATATGTTATGAATAGTATCAACTAAATATTGAAATTTATAAAATTCTTATTATTTTGGAATCCATATTATGACTTCCTTACATATAATTAAAAAAATAATTTCATTTTATTTAGATAAAAGATGTATTTTTCCTAAAAATACATTTTTACCGCCTTTTAATGGAGAACCATTTTTAAATCCAATATTTGAACCATTTATATTTTCAATTTGACAAAATAAACTTCTTTTTTATAATCTAGACATAAGAATTTAGTTTCAATAAATTTTTGTTGATTTTCTAATAACGTTCATATTTGGGTGAATAGTGAAAATACTATATTTTAACTGAAAACAACATTCTTAATAAAAATAATTTTTATTGTTAAATTATACATTTTAATGGTTTTTAAGTATAAATAGATTATATTTTTATCATTTTATCCAATGTTATTCATTGGAAATAATTTCACTTCGAAATTGAACATAAACAAGTAATAATCTTTTGTTAGTTATTATTTCTTAAAAATACGCTTTTTAGTTTTGATAATGGGGACTAATTTTAAATTAATAAAAGAAACACCCAACCCATGCTAGTGATCCTTATGCTAAGGCACGATCACTGCACATCGCGAAGTACACTGCTTCGCAGGACCCTGCTCCGCGAGTCACCTCTTCTTCGCGAGGCAGTGCTCCGTGAATACTGTTCCACTTCGCGAAGCACCTCCCACTCACACCTATGCCCCATGCTAAGGCCAAGGCACTATACTTCGCGAAGCACAGTCCTTTGCTTAGCAATTCCTCTTCCCGGGCGACCCTCCAGGTTTTAACGATGTGATTTCAAAGTCCCATGGACAATACCACCCGTAGTGTTGCTTCGCCTAATGCTTCTTCGCATAGGCACGCTAACAGCTATTGCTTCTTTACATATCCATGCTAACATGGACCCCTTGATGGTTCGTTCCGAGACCCCCCTTAACCATGGCCTTACTGGTACCTTCCCTTCCCCAAGGACCAAAGGGTACCGATTATGTAAGTCCTAGGGGTGTGGAGTGAACCCACCTCGTCCGAGCTGCAGGACGTTAAACTGCCACACACCACGTCTTTAACACATGACGTTAAACTGTGACCCGACCTCGTGCCCCTCACGAAGGGTCCCCCCAACTCGAACATTCTTTACACCACTCGTCTCCACGGGAATGGAATCACCCATTCACATGGGATGAGATCCTCCTTGTCGGAGTGGCGTATGTTCATAGGAGAAGGGTGAACATAGTTCCCCAACGGATGGCTGCACCTCTGCATATCCGTACTTCCCCACTACCAAGGTCAGTGGAGGGCGTGATAGGGAACGAGGCACCTCCCATCTTCGGACCATGGTCCATATTTCCCGCGCTTTGTCACACTTTGGGCCTCCATCCTGGAGTAAGTCCCAGCACCGGGGGCCGCCTAACGCATAAGCCCCTCTTCGCTTCTCACGGACGTGTCCTTCGCGACGTGATCGTCAGGTCCTTGCAACCTCTTGTTTATCACACCGAGCATGATTCACGTGGGCTTAGAGTGAGCACCGACCCTGACCCCCCATTTTTAGAGAACAACGAGGACTTTGATCCATGTCAAGGCATGGTACGTAGGAAGCATCCACGAGGTTCAAGCCCACCCGTCATTTACTCACGTCGGGTCTCATTCCCGTCCAGCATGACGTTAAACTGCATTCCGGTCCAATGGCAAGCCATTGCGACCCACCCTAGAGAACTACGAGGACTTTGATCCATGTCAAGGCATGGTACGTAGGAAGCCTCCATGAGGTTCAAGCCCACCCGTCATTTACTCATGTCTGGTCTCATTCCCTTCTAGCATGACGTTAAACTGCATTCCGGTCCAATGGAAAGCCATTGCGACCCACCCTAGAGAACTACGAGGACTTTGATCCATGTCAAGGCATGGTACGTAGGAAGCCTCCATGAGGTTCAAGCCCACCCTTCATTTACTCACGTCGGGTCTCATTCCCGTCCAGCATGACGTTAAACTGCATTCCGATCCAATAGCAAGCCATTGCGACCCACCTGAACTACGAGGTATTTGATCCGTGTCAAGGAATGGTACGTAGGAAGCCTTCCAGAGGTTTAAGCCCACCACTCATTGGACCAAGGTCCACTTTTACGTCGGTCCACCGACAAAGCCCCATATGAACTATGATGTCTTTGATCCATGTCATGTCATGGTACGTAGGAAGCCTCCATGAGGTTCAAGCCCACCCGTCATTTACTCACGTCGGGTCTCATTCCTGTCCAGCATGACGTTAAACTGCATTCTGGTCCAATGGCAAGCCATTGCGACCCACCCTAGAGAACTACGAGGACTTTGATCCATTTCAAGGCATGGTACGTAGGAAGCCTCCATGAGGTTCAAGCCCACCCGTCATTTACTCACGTTGGGTCTCATTCCCGTCCAGCATGACGTTAAACTGCATTCCAGTCCAATGGCAAGCCATTGAGACCCACCTGAACTACGAGGTCTTTGATCCATGTCAAGGCATGGTACGTAGGAAGCCTTCTAGAGGTTCAATCCCACCACTCATTGGACCATGGTCCACTTTTACGTCAGTCCACCGACAAAGCCCCATATGAACTACAAGGTCTTTGATCCATGTCAAGGCGTGGTACGTAGGAAGCCTCCACGAGGTTCAAACCCACCCATCATCCAATTCACATCGTGTTCCACCTATGTCCAGCATGACGTTAAACTGCATTTCCCAATCCGAACTACGAGGACTTTGATCCATGTCAAGGCATGGTACGTAGGAAGCCTCCCCGAGGATCAAGCCCAACAAACATTAGCCCAAACCGTCTTCTTGTCGGTGTGCTAAGCCCCCAATTTTCAGAGAACTACGAGGACTTTGATCCATGTCAAGGCATGGTACGTAGGAAGCCACCACGAGGTTCAATCCCACCCGTCATTTACTCACGTCGGGTCTCATTCCCGTCCAGCATGACGTTAAACTGCATTCCGGTCCAATGGCAAGCCATTGCGACCCACCCCAGCGAACTACGAGGACTTTGATCCATGTCAAGGCATGGTACGTAAGAATCCTCCCAGAGGTTCAATCCCATCTCTCATTGGACCAAGGTCCACCCTCACGTCGGTTCGCTGACGATGCCCATCAGACCAAGGTCCACCTTTACGTTGGATCGCTGACGACATCCATCGATCCAAGGTCCACCTTCATGTCAGTTCACCGGCACCATCCCGAACTACGCGGACTTTGATTCCCTACCACGGGGATACGTGGGAAGCCTCTTCAAGGCTCATGCCCAACTTCACTGTCGCCCCTGCGATGGTCCCATTTCACTCTCCCTACACTCCATTCATCAACCTATCACCCGTCCCGATTCTCGCCCGGACCGTATTATCCCGGTGAGACCATGTCGGTATGCTCTTCTTCACAGCCGCCCATGGGCTGGCCCTAGTATTGATATCCCTTGAAGGAGGATCCCTCAATCCGATCTATCCTAGATAATGCTCTGGTTGGGTTGGTTCGTCTCCGCTGGACGTTAAAATTGAGGAATACCCTGTGTTAAACACGGGAAGCTATGGAAAAGCTCAGATATGTGTCTATGACATATAATTCCCCGCGCTTGATGTGGGATGCCTCGGGCCTCCACGCCCTCGAGAAGCCTTGTGGCCAAGGATAACAGACAGACATGCCAGGTACCCCAGCATCCAGACATGCTACTGATGCCTCAACGTGACTACTCCCCTGACTGAAGGTTGCTGCCCTGACTGGACCCCTTGGAATGTCCTAACAGAAGCAGTGTAACTAACCGGCGTCCATGGAAACATGGCACTGGGAAGAGTTTCACGAACTATGTATTAAATATATGAGGGAGACCCAGACTAGGTAACGAGTTTTGAGGAGGAATCCACAGGAGGAAGAACTGACATCCCATCATCCCGTTTCGATCAAGGAGCAGACGTCCCTGAATAAGGAGCGAATGCCGCCTGCCTTTGGAAAGTGGGAATGCGGGGCAACAAAAGCACTGCTCATCCTCCCCCACGGACGTACGGGCGCGCGCCCCGGCGAAAGCGTCCGAAATAGAAATGGTGAACCCGACGCGAAATTATTCTCCTCAATATGGAGATTAGTAGAATTCGAGACACCAGTAGATTGACGTGTCACCGGATACAGATATCTGGTTCCTGGTCCTGCCAAGAAAATAGCGGGCCTGTCGTGAAACTCACCGGAAGTCGGGGCAGTAGAACGTGGGGCACTCCGTTCTACAGCGTGTTGGCGTGGTTACTTCTTACAGACGTGGAGAATGAAAGGACGCTGGGGCGCTGGCTGTCAATCCTTTTCCTCTCTGTACGGATGAGTTGATCCCTTCCTTCTCAGGAACTAGGTTGCTGTTACAGAGACGCGATCACCGTCCGCTCCCCGCCCACGCAGGGGCAGGGGCAACACCGCTACGGCGACCCCACGTAACGCCGCTACCGCCACGACGGCCGCCACATCGCGGGATACGGGGCGACCACGTCCCCTTTCCCCATCAGAGGTCATCTAGCGAAGAGTGATCAACAACCTCGTGCGCAGGTATGAGGAAGAAGGGGTCATCCCAACCCGGGATATGGCCCGCTTGGACCTGGAGGCCTCCCGACCCCGCCGTCAACGCAGCCCTAACAGGCCGCTCAGGGATCCCCTGCTCCCCACCCCAACATTCAACCGTTTCGGGAGATTGTCTCTGGAACGCCTTGACGACTCCTCGCCTTACGCTGAAGAGGCGGGCGCCATTCGGCTCAGCCCGTTCAGGGTCCCGACCCGAGGGCCCTAGGCAAGAGCTCCCACCCGGCCGCGTCAGCGCCGCCGTACGGCCCTGCAGTAAGAGCAGGCAGGCTACGTCCCTGAACCACCTGCCCCAGCCCGCCTGACCCGACGTCAGCGCCGAGCCCGGGCTGAGGACGCTCACCCAGGCGCGTCAACGTCGATAGCTACAGTGGCCCGAGCCACTGCCGACATGCATCATGAAGCCCCTGCATACACTGAGTAGGGGCACTCCTTCACCCAACCAGGATCGAGACCCCAACCGCCCCATGGGCAGGCTGGGTTGACTCTCCGGGTTGCAGACCCAAGTGGTGATCGCCGTGAGCTAACCCGCAGTAATGTCACCCCGTACAGAGGTCCTCCTCGTACCACTACTCCACAGAGTGTGGGCCTTCCCCGCTCCGAGGTTCGTCATGGAGGCATGCCTCGTTCTACCCCCATCCCGCAGGAAGACCTGCCCTACGGCAGTGACGCTCAGCGTGGAATCATTTCCCGCACCCACTATACAGGGTATGGAGTCCATCCTCCTGCCCCCGACCGCCAACCTGAAGGCACCGTCCATCCAGTCCTTCTCCAACGTGGGGGCCCTCCCTATGTCCTCTCTGCAACCGGTGAAGGTCCTCCTCTCCCCAGCAACTCGAGGAGTGAAGGTCAGCCTCGCTCCACTCACATCGACCATGGAGGTCCTACCCATGCTCCTGCCGGTTCCAACAGAGGCCCCATCCACATGGGTACTGTTCATGGAGGTCTTCCCCATGCACCCTTCGACATTTTCCCCGGTGCCCCTCGCACCCCAGCTATCTCGAGTGAAGGCCCTCTCCGCCACGACGCCAGTGCCGCCCCGAGGATGCCTGATACGGGTCAACCCTGTCCCGAAGAGCCACCCCGGGGCAGGAGAGCGAGTCGTCGCTGCAACAAGAAGAACCCTGGGAAGGACCAGGTGGAGATCAAACCTGCCTGCTTCTCCGACTCGGAAGCGGAATGCAATTCAGCGAGGGAACCTTCTCCTCGCTCCTCCGTATCAAGGACTGGGGCAGGAACCAGACGCGTCAGCCTCATTCTCCCGGAATTTGAAGTCCACCAGATTCCCATCTCTCTCCGCAGGTACATCCAAGAGGAAGAAATCTTGGGAATTCCGCAGGTCTCGACCGCGCAACCACCGCCTCTGCCACCAGAAGAGCCCTCTACCTATACCAGAGATCACATAGAGTTATTTTGGGGGCCAACGACGGTAGAGGAACGACATGACCTGTCTCCGGTAGCCGCGGCTATTGTTCTGGAAGCTGTGGTTATCAGCCCATCGTATCGTGACATCGTGGCCAGGTCACCTCACTCTTTGTAGGATTGCCCGGAATTCAGTGGCCACACAGCTCGTTTTCCGTATTCTCCACCTCCAAGCTTATTATCCCAGAGGTCCGCCTAGGTACCGCTACCGGTACCTCAACCGCCCCCGGTTGACGAGTGGGGCAACACAGGGCCAGACCCTGAGTCCGAGCCCAGGAGCTTCTGGAGTATCCCTGCAGTGGATTACTTCCCGGAGACGTTCTGGCCGACGGCGGCACTGAATTTCTGCATACCAGAGTCTGTTACCCCTGAAGACGTGGGGTGCTTTTGTCGAACCCTATGGGCGACACACTTCCGCCTCCGTTATGAACGGGTGGTGTACCCCAGAAGTCGAGAGCACTTCGAAGAAATCGGCGAGCAGTGCCGCCTGATAGATGCGGCCGCACTTCTTGTGGCCCAGCACCCTGAGTCGCCATGCCACCAGAGTGCCCTTCAACGAAAATGCATTCAGAGTCTTAAAGCACTCCGCAGAATTGTCAGGGAAGCCACCCCCCATGTGCAAGTCCGTGGTTGGGGACACTATGCCGCTCTCCTCTTTGACCCTATCTGACGGTAGCCCGATTCGCTATGCGACATCGAGGAAATGCCCTCAAGAGTGGTCGCAGTCCACATGGCCGACATTGTGGATAAAGAAGATGAGCTTGAATTCCTTGATGGAGACTTGCCACCCGAGGGCGTACCGCCGCTGCTCGACCCATCAAGGAGAGTTACCCGTCAGCAGAGGAACCTGCTAGGTCTCCCCGTACCCACCGACTCACTGGTACTCGGTCGAAACACTGGAAAGGGTAAGGAGCACGTCAGAACAGTCAAACACTCGGACCCGTCCGCCTCTGTGCAGAAAACAGACGAAGATCCCGAGAAGGCCAGATTACGCCAGCTTCTTGCTGAGCAGAAAAAGTTGGTTGACGAACTCTTGGCTGAGCGCGCCACAGAGCGGCGACCCGACTATGGTAATCCCAGGCCGGGGCAGCAGGGGCAGGAACAATTCCCCCCGGTGAGATGCCTCCGGGCAACCCTGATCATGCTACTGGCACAAACAGGGTAGAAGCCGGAACGTATGGCAAGAGGGCGCGATACATCTCGCCAAATCCCCCCGAGCGACGGGGCAATCTGAAGAATCCAATCCGGGATCCCCCGGTCGCCCCGCAGGTCGTCCAGCCAGTTGACCCACGAGCGGCCGAAGCCATCGTCCGTGTTGAAGAACCGGGCAATGCACTTGTGGTTAGGGATTCTCGTCTAGACAGGGACCCCCACCCGGAGGATCTTATTGTGGCGCTCACAGCCCACCTCGAATCGTTGGAAACGCGGCAGCTGGCGGTCCTACCGGATGGAAAGCCTTATCCCGCGTGGGTGGATGATATGCCCGCACCTCCGGGTTTTGGGAACCCCACTTCTTCTCCTTTTAACAGGACAGGGGACCCGTCGCAGCACTTGGCTCATTTTTCTTCTAGGTGTGGCCCCATGCTGGGGACCCCGGCTCAGCAAGAAGCCGCCAAGCTCCGATGTTTCGTACATACATTGGAAGGTCCGACATTAGTCTGGTACAGCCAGCTCTCTATCGGATCGGTGACCGGTTGGGAGGATCTTCGCCGGCAGTTCTTATACCAGTTCAGCTCCACCACGCGAAAGACCAGCATTGCAGACCTCTTCAAGTGAAAGCAAAGGTCTGATGAGCGGGTTGTAGATTTCATCGCCCGTTGGAAGGGACTTACGTATTCCCTCGATATGCCACTGAATCAAAAGCAACTACTGACGATGTATGTGGGGAACGTCAAGAAAGAGCTGGTACCATCATTGATTACCCAGAACTACCCTGGAGGGTTCAGAGATTTCTCGAATAAGGCTCAACGCCTTGAGGAAGCCTTACAACAGGCCAGTCAGGCACGTTTATTGCCCCCTATGATCCCGGCCAGGAGGACCGCCAGGGCTGAACCCGCTACGGTGGCTCAAATAGAAGCCCCGAGGCAGCTGGAGTTGCTGCCGGTGGCACCACCCCCGCAACCCCGCAGAGGTCCTCCACCTGAAGCACATGCTCCTGCCCAGCAATGACCGCCTCAGAACCGACAGGTTCCCCCGTGAAATGTGCCACCGCCACCTAGGCAAGACAATCAGGCGCCACCTCCTCAGCAGGCCCCTCCGGCCCCTCATCAGGGCCAGGCCCCCAGGGACCCCTATCCGGAAAGAAGGTACCAGTCCTATTCATTCAACGAAAATCAGGTCCCTGGCTACTTCTGATGTGCTCTAGAGCAAGGGATTGTGCGTCTGCCTGAGTGTAGAAGGCCGGCAGAGGCGCATCTCACCGATCACCCCAACTACTGCCCTTATCATCGGATCCTGGGGCACACCCTCAAGCAATGCTATGTGTTTAAAACCCGGCTTTAGGACCAGGTCAACAACGACATAGTCATGTTGGGCCCAACACCATCGCAAGTGGCAGGTGTCATTACAGGATCAGAGATCTGCAGCGACAGCGAAGGCGAGTGGCAGCAGGTCCCCAGCTGCGGGTCCCAGAAATACGACGACTGGATGGCTCGAAAAACCGTCGTTCGTGCCCATGGTATCATCCGGGCGAGCCTGAAGCAGTCGGAACCTTAAGAAGAAGTAGTCGGTGCCTCCTCATCGTCTTCACAGTCGACCTCTTCCCAAAAGGACAAGCAGCGGCGACGCAAGAAGAAGAAACGCGCACCGCTAGTGCCGTCGCCATCCCACACTCTCGGCGACTTTTTTCCCCCTGAAATTGGGATTCCTCCCAGAATCCGGCCAGCAGTGGATGAATCCTCGAGCGACAGCCAGGGGTACGCTTCAGTTAACACCGTGGATCTGGTAAAGACCTATATGACCCCCGACGAAGGGGGACGCCAGGAAGACCTCCCCAACGTTTCCAGCCGACGTCAACGTCAGCAGAATCGCAATCGCGCCGGTTATCGAGGTACGTCAGCAGGCAATTTTGGCCAAGTAGTGCATGCTACCGAGACCAGGCAGCAGGCTCAACGCAGATCTCAGCACGCAAAAACCCCATCTAACACCCTCGGCTATACCTCCATCGGTGTTCATGCTATTGGATTGGGGGGAGCCGCCTTGTTCGTATCACAGTCAGTCTTGCCCGGCTACAGGCCAGCCTCCCCTGTCCGATCCTAGTCTAGCGACTACTCTTCAGGCTTCTACTAGTAGGCAGCAAAATGTTCCCAGTACTAGCCGATCGCCGGTTCAACCAGCCGGAACCGCTGTGCCTCCAACTGGCGAACGACCTCCTGTAAGCAGAGGCTCGCGTTTAGCATGAATGTATGATGTCCTGAAGCACCTGGCCGACATTCCTCAAGGCTCTCCATCCTTGAGGCCCTTCACCTGTCATCTGAAATGCGCGAGGCACTTGCCAAGGCCCTAAGGATCCCCCTCCAGTTCGAGACGGAGGTAGTAGCTGCGGAAGCCTTCTATACCGAGACGATTGAAAATGCCGAATGTCAGGAGGTTATCTCGTTCTCCGGTGAAGATGAGGACCCTCCTATACAGGGGCACATTCGACCGTTGTACATCACTGGACACTTCAATGGTGTGGAAGTCGGCCGCTGTCTCATTGACACAGGTTCCGGAATCAATCTAATTCCGACCAGGACGCTGCGAAAGCTGGGTCTGTCCGAAGGTGATTTAACTCCCTCTGACCTCAGGATTCAGGGGTACGACATGACAGATCAAACCCCAGTAGGCAAGATCCGCCTGAAGACTCAGTTCGGTGGCTTAATTTCCAGCACCGAGTTCATGGTTGTCTCTCAGGACACCACCTACAACGCATTGATGGGTAGGCCATGGCTCCATCTGCATGCAGCGGTCCCTTCGTCGTATCACCAGTTCCTCAAGTACTCGCTCAACGGTCGAGTAGGCGTTCTCCAAGGCGACATGTCCCCTTTTGCTTCTTGTGAGGCCCGCTATCTGGATGCGAGTTATTACAAAAGTAAGGACAGGCAAATCCTGGTAAGCGAGGATGAACCTGCCCCGGTCACAAGTGATCCCTGGGCAAGCATGGATGATGACTACATCCTCCCGATCCACCGGTTGGAGGCCACGACCCCCAACATGGGACAATGTTATGTTGTTTCGGGTACGCAAGGAAGGAATGTTCTCATGTCCAAGCGACGACGGAAAATCACCTCGTACTCCTACATCAACCAGGCTCAAGTCATCCCGGAACCCCCTACCCTTGTACGGTACCAGGACGTCAAGCTTATGAAAACGGTGTTGCGCCATACGTGTCTCTTCCGCCGGGCTGGAATTAACCGACTCAGGCCGACACGTCACCGCTACTTTGATATCATCAAACGTGGCCCTTTAGGCCGAAGGCCAGATGGGATAGGTTCGACTGCCTTCATTGCTATGGTCTCAATGGCAAGCGAGTCTCCCGATGTGATGACCGCTGCTGCACAAGCCGACACCAGCTGCCCCTCGGATTCTGATAGCCCAGAAGTACCCCCGTCGCGGGAAGTCCCCCCATGGGTGGGGAGGAAGACTTAGAGGATGCTCCCCCATCCTTTGAAGAAGGCGTCTCTACCACGATTGATGAACTGGTACAGGTGAACCTTGTTAGCGAGGCAGATCTAAAACCCACATTGATCAGTGCATCCATGTCCCCCGAGGAACGGCAGCAGTATGTAGACTTCCTCAAACAGCACCGTGATGTGTTTGCTTGGAGTTACAACGAGATGCCAAGGCTAGATCCCCAGGTAGTCATTCACCGTTTGGGCCTCCCGGCAAAACATCGTGGGTTCAAGCAGCCTCTCAGGATGATGCACCCTTCTCATGGTGCTATGGTTTAGGCTGAAGTTGACATGATAATCAAAGCCAACTTTGTCAAGGAGGTCCAGTACCCCAAGTGTCTTGCCAACATTGTGCTAGTCAGGAAGAATAATGGGAAGATCAGAGTCTGCATCGACTTCTGTGATCTTAATCGCCACTGCCCAAAGGATGACTTCCCACTCCTGGTGACGGAGCTGTTGATTGACGCCACGACCGGTTTCCAAGCCCTCTTTTTCATGGATGGGTATTCCGGGTATAACCAGATCCGGATGGCCCCTGAATACGAGGAGTCTACTGCCTTCAGGGCTCCCCAAGGTACCTTTTGCTACCAGGTAATTCCATTCAGTTTGAAAAATGCAGGTGCCACTTATCAGAGGGCCATGCATCACATATTCAAACCGATTCTCGGGACATTGGTGGAATGCTACGTGGATGACCTGGTAGTCAAATCATGCCAGTGCCAGGACCATCTCAAAGACCTTGAGAAAGTGTTCGGTTTCCTCCGTTCCCGTCACCTGAAGATGATCCCGCTGAAGTGTGCTTTCGGGGTCACCTCCGGGATGTTTCTGGGCTTTGTTGTAAGATACCGAGGTATCGAGATCGACCCGGAGAAGATCAAGGCCATCATCCAAATGCCTCCCCAGAGCAACATTCGGGAGCTTCAAGGCCTTCAAGGCCACTTAGCCTATATACGCCGATTCATCGTGAATCTGGCCGGCAAGTGTAAGCCCTTTTCCCGGCTCATGAAGAAGGGCGCCACCTATGAATGGGATGAGGAGTGTCGGACCGCCTTCGAGGAAATCAAGTAGTATCTGCTCCAACATCCGATCATGATGCCACCCGTCTCCGGAAAGCCGCTGGTCCTTTATGTGACCACCCTGGAGAGATCCCTCAGTGCGCTGCTCGCCCAGAAGAATAATGAGGGTACTGAGAACAGTCTCTACTGTCTCAGCTGCATGCTTCTTGATACGGAGGTCAGATACTCCCCTATCGAAAAGAGCTGCCTTGCGCTCGTCTTAGCCGTGCAGAAGTTACGACATTACCTGCAGCACCATGAGGTTCAATTGGACTCCCGGGTGGACCCTCTGAAGTACATCCTAAATCGACCTATGCTGACTGGCCGACTAGCACGGTGGGCGGTGATTCTCCAGTAGTTTGATATCAGGTTTGTACCTCAGAAGGACATTAAGGGACAGGCATTGGGAGACTTTTTAGCTACCCATCCAACTTCCGCGGATCAATCCCTAGACCTGGGTTTTCCTGAGGAGATGATCCTCTCAGTCGATCATGTTGCCCCGTGTTGGAAAATGCATTTCGACGGCGCCTCCCGGAGCCCCACCGGTAGGAGGCTCAATGATCCCAAGTTCAACAGAGTGGGCCTGGGTATTGTCTTTATTACCCCGGCGCATGTCTTCCTGCCATACTCGTTCCTATTGTCAGAAGGCTGTACGAACAACGAGGCGGAGTACCAAGCTCTCATCACCGGCCTCGAGTTGGCCCTTGATATCCATGTGCCCCATCTACATGTGAAAGGGGATTCCGAGCTGGTAATCAAACAGGTTAATGGCGACTACTTTGTCCAGAAGCCGGAGCTCGCACCGTTGCTGGAGTACACCCTCCGCCAAATGGCCTAGTTCTCTTCTCGACCAGAGGTTACCCATGTCCCACGGTCGCAGAATGACCAAGCAGACGCCTTGGATGGTTTAGTCGCGTCACTCGCAGAACCCGAGCAAGATGATTTGGTCATACATGTGGCCCACCGGAGAGTCATTTCCCCCGTCACCCAAGAGGACCATGATAGCCTGTGGGTATGTCATCTCACCGTCGGACCCTCCACGTCAGGAGTCCCGGGTTCGTCAGACGTAGTGGTTGAAACCACCCCCGACTAAAGAGCACCTTTTGTCGAGTATCTCCAAAATGGTCATCTCCCGGACGACCGGGACGAACGCGAGCGAATCCGACGCCGCACGCTGCAATTTACCCTCTAGAGCAGCCCTAGTCTTGAACAAATCCTTTATAAGCGGAGTTTCGATGGTGTCCTTCTCCGTTGCCTCCAAGGAAGGGAGATACCTCAAGTTATGCAAGAGGTTCATGCTGGTTCCTATGGCGCCCATCAAGCTGGGCCGAAACTGTCCCATCAAATCCGGAGGTTAGGGTACTTTTGGCCCTCTATGATCCACGATTGTATTGGATATGACAAGAGATGCCACGCATGCCAAGTACACGCCAACTTCTTGCATCGGCCGCCGGATCCCCTCCACCCCACCAAGTACTCTTGGACATTTTCGTTATGGGGACTTGATGTATTGGGACCGTATCCACCGACAACAGCCCGCCAGTGTAGGTTCATCCTGACTGCTACAGATTTCTTCTCCAAGTGGGCAGAGGCAGTTCCGCTGAAAGAGGTCAAGGCCGGTTCCATCATTGACTTTGTGAGCTCCAAATTTATCCACCGGTTTGGGGTACCTCACGCCGTCCTCACCAATAACGGCACCAACATCCGAGCAGCTGAATTGAAGAAATTGTACGCTATGTACAACATCCGGTCGAACCATACCTCCCGCTACCACGCACAGGCGAATGGACAGATCGAGGCGTTAAACAAGACGCTCTCTAACATTCTACAAAAGATGGTTGGTCAGAATAAGAAAAGTTGGCCGGACAATCTCCCCAATTCCCTCTGGGCTTACCGGACGACGATTCGCAACTCTACCCAGGTGACCCCATATTCCCTGGTGTATGGAGCTGAGGCCGTCCTACCCATTGAGATCCAGCTGTCGTCATTACGCACTGCATTTTATGACCACCAGACATCAGATGAGGTAGCCGAGATCCGTCTGGCTGAATTAGAAGCACTGGACGAGAACCGGCTTGGTGCCCAGCACAATCTGGAGAGGCATCAGGACAAGATAGCGAGAGCCTTTGAAAAGAAGGTTCGTCTTCGCTCTTTTCTACAGGGCGACCTGGTACTGGCCCTTCGAGCGCCAATGATTCCCGGTAGGAAACCTCCCAAGTTAGAACCCAAATGGGAAGGGCCTTATATCATCCATAAGGTTTACCCCAATGGAGCATACTCCTTGGTGACCACATATGGGGAGCGTATAACCCCTCCCACCAATGCCAAATTCCTTAAACGATACTTTGCCTAGGGAAAAAAGGTCCAGCACAACCCTAAACTGCGAGATGGTCCCGCACGACCCTAAACTGCATCCCCGTCTTTACTGAATGTCGTTAAAGCTAGTCAGGCCTTCCTGATCGAGGCTCAGCCTTAGGCCCCTTGGCCTCCTCGGGTCCCCGGCCCCCGTCATGCGATACTTTGCCTAGGGCAAAAAGGGTCCTTCATGACCCTAAACTGCAAAATGGTCCTACACGACCTTAAACTGCATCTTCGTCCTGCAAGACGATAAACTGTGAAATGGTCCCGCATGACCTTAAACTACACGTTATGGTCCAACATGACTCTAAACTGAAAAGTCCTACATGACCATAAACTGCATCTTCGTCCTGCAAGACGTTAAACTGCATGCCGGTCAGGCCTTCTTGACCGAGGCTCAACCTCAGGCCCATTGGCCTCCTCGATTCCCCCGGCCCCGTCTTCACCGCGAGACGTTAAACAGCAAGCTGGTCAGGTCTCCCTGACCGCGGCCCGGCCTCAGGCCCCCTAGTTTTCCCTGATCTATTCTCTTGCGGGATTGTGCGGTATGGTGTAGGACTACTTCCCCATTCACGTCGGATTACTCATCGTACCGTACATATCCCCAAATGAGATGCTTCTTCTCGTCATTCATGACGTTAAACTGCATTTCTAGAACTACGTATGGCTTGATTCTCATCCTTATGAGATACGTGGGAACGCTCGGACGCCTTGTCTTGAGCCCAGCCCCAAGCTTTTCCCTTCCACTATTCCCCCTAGGAATAGTTTTCTTGGAGGATCTTTTTGTAACAGGGAGTAGGCTTTCTTGGCCCTGCTTATGCAACCCTGATCGCACAAGGATTGTAAGGGTCTCACCATGTTCCCGCTCTCGTTCTTCTATTTCTTCCACGTCCTCACTGCATGACGCTAAACTGGATGGCCATCAAGAACTATGTATGGATTTATTCTCATCCTTATGAGATACATAGGAATTCCTGGACATTTCATCCATTGGCCCAGCCCAAAAGCCAAAATCCGCCCCTCGGGTCAAGACATGGAAGGGTGCACACTTTTGCCCCGACCCACATCGAGAAAGCCTCGATACGGCTGCACATTCCCCCCTGCAGGTGTTTGCCCCTTTCGTGGATGGATACAGCCATGCTTCACCCACTCCTTGACTGGGATTCCATCATTATTCACACCCAGAGGGACCCCCAAGAATGGCCTAGATACAATGCCCAAGGGCTCTCCTACCGATACGGGCCAACGCCCCTGAGGGTTTTCAAGCAACAAGCCGATACAAGTCCCACGTTGCGAATTTGGTCAGCAGTCGACGCTCATTTGTTGCTCCCATACAGGTCACCATAGGAACGCTGTGTTTTGAACATGGTCAACAGTGTCCTGGATCTTCGGGTCCATGCCGAGATGTCCCAGACATCGAGTGCAGTGATTCATTCTGCCCCATCCCGAGGTGATAAACGTCCCCCAGGTGGTGCTAGCGATCGATCCCATGGCCCATGATTCCTCATAAGGGTGTACGGTGTGACATGGGACTATGTCCTCATTCACATCGGGATCATGTACCATGTCGTACGCCCTCCCTTTACGAGGCCCAGCCTCAGGCCCCTTGGCCTTCCCGGGTCCCCGACCCTCGTCCACATGTAAGACGTTAAACTGCAAACCGGTCAGGTCTTCCTGACCAATGCCTAACCATCAGGCCCCTTGGCCTTTCCGGGCCACGACCCAGGTCCTCTATTATGGGAGTGTACAATGTGGTGTGGGACTACGTCCTCATTCACGTCGGCTTCTTCTCCTTGCCACACACCTCCCTTGTTTAGGGGTATATTACTCCCCTTCTCGTCCAGTATGACGTTAAACTACATATAGAGAACTAAGTGTGGCTTGATTCCCATCCTCACGGGATATGTAGGACCACCTGAATGTCCAAGATTCGGGTCCATCCCCATCTCTCGAGAATCCTCATCCCATCCTAGCTCCTTGGCCTATCCTTCCACCATGAGAGGATTATATGGTGTGGTGTGGGATTATGTCCTCATTAACAATGGTCTCGTAATGACCACGCCATGCTCCCCACCCCTACTGAGCTGTTTCGTCGATCCCTTTTTCGGCGGTTCACCAATGTGCTTAAGAGTACTCTAGTTTATTATCTGTAATGCCAAGCTTTACTCGGACACGTCCGCACCCGCTTTCCAGGCATTGTGTATCCCCGCATCAGGGCTCTCATCATTTTTCACACCTAGAGGGACCCCCAAGAATGGCCTGGATACAACGCCCAAGGGCTCTCCTACCGTTATGTGCAAATGCCGCCAAGGTTTTCGGGCAGCAAATCGATAAAATCCCGCGTTGCGAATATGGTCAGCGGTCGATGCTCGTTTGTTGTTCCCACCTCAGGCTAACGCGATATAGACACTGTGTTTCCACCATGGTTAACAGTTTTCCTCTATCGCCACATAAACCCATTAAGCCCAAAATGTTGAGTACACGATTCACACCCTTCACCACTTCATCATGTCCAAGTAGAGTCTCAGAACTCTTGGTACTTTTCTTCCGTGCACGTCTGCGCGTTGGGAGAACAAGCTGCATCAACGGTGTCCTTTGAAACTCTCCCGCCAACCCCCCTTTGATAGATTCCCCAAGTATTTCGATAAGGATCTTCCCCCCTTTGTTTCCCACATCGAGTTTATCTCGCGTGGGCTTAGGGATTGGGTTGACGTCTGTGCTTACTCGGGAGTTGTCACCACCCACGGTCCGAGCTCTAAGACCATAAACTAAGATTCTCATCTGGAACTACGTTCAAGAACCCTTGTCTTTGGGTCCAGCTTGAGTTCAGAAAGTTCACCTCTCTGGTCCTGCCTTTAGGACCCTGACCACGGGACCGTGTGGCGTAGAGTAGGACCACGTCCTCATTCACGTCAGGTTTGCAATAGCTGCACCACGCACACCCCGTTCCGAGAGTTAGCCCTCCTATTTCTTTTCCTACATGACATTAAAAGTAATCCTTCAAAACTATGTGTGGCTTGATTCCCATCTTCATGGGATACGTAGGACCACCTGAATGTCTAAGATTCGGGTCCAGCCCCACCTCATAGTGATCTCCTGATCTCCTGGTCACCTGGGCCACTCTGTCTATCCCTCTCCAGGAGGGGGATGTGTAGGTATGATACAAGGTTTTGGGCACCTTTCCCCCCTTCCCATGGGAATCTGCCATCTCTCGATCACCCTCAAGGTTGAGTCCCTTGACTCCTTGCAGTGGTTCACCCATGTATTAAGAGTACTCTGGTCTAGGACCAAGAGTGTCAGATTCAACTTGATCAAGTTCCTTCCACTTGTCAAGCTTCGTGTTCTCCTCCATTCGGGCTTCCATCACCTTTTACACCCAGAGGGACCCCCAAGAATGGCCTGGATACTACGCCCAAGGTCTCTCCTACCGTTACGGGCCAACACCCCCGAGGGTTTTGGACAACAAATCGATAAAATCCCGCGTTGCGAATATGGTCAGCGGTCGATTCTCATTTGTTTGACCTCATCTCATGCTAACGCGACAGGATGCTGTGTTGCGAACATGGTCAGCAGTAATCCTCTGTCGTCACGCCAGCCCCTTTAGTCCTCGAATGTTGGTTGGATGATTCACATCATTTTCCACCCCATCATGTCCAGGTGGAATCTCGACACTTTTGGCGCTATCCCTCTGTGCACCTTTGCATGTCAGGGGGACAAAGATGAAATCTGGCGTCCTTCAGGGCTCCCATGGTCCGAGCTCTAAGACCATAAACTAAGATCCATTCAGAACTACGTGAGGCTTGATTCCCATCCTCATGGGATACGTAGGACCGCCCGGACACCCTGTCTTCGGGTACAACCCATTTAGAGAGCCAGTCTCTCCCCCGGTTTCACCTCTTACCTCTATATAGGCCCCTCGGCTTAAGGTTTTCTACTCCGAATGGCGTACAATCTGATGTGGGATCATCTCTCCGTCAATTGTGTTTTATAACACTGCGCACATTTCCTGCCTAGCATCGTCTCTACTACGTCTGCACTGCATGACGATAAAATGCATGCTTGGTCCTATCATACGACCCTAAACTGTGACATTATCGTCCTAGCCGCACGACGAAAAACAGCACTGCATTGTGGTGACCTCGTTGTAGAGGACATCACGTTGGGTATTGGTCACGTGCCATGCCATTTTTCAACGCCCATCACGGCTTGATCCTTGTGGTGACATCACAACCTACTATTCTCGGCCTGTCGCTTCACAAAAAAAACCATTCACCTTAAAGAACAAACAAGATACATAAAATTCCTCTTCTTTTAGTGCAAGGGCCACGCCCGCGCTCCCCTTTTCCCCGGGCACTGGTATCCTACCATATCATCCTCCAGAACTACGTGTGGATTGATTCTCATCCTTATGAGATACGTAGGAGCGCCCGGGCACTTACCCGCGGGCCAAGCCTAACCTTTGTGTCTGGTCCCTCGACTCGAACATTTCCCCAGAGAACGCATGGTAAGTAGGGCTTAGGTCCTCCTTCACGTCGGGTCTTGACGCCATGCGTCCCCTGCTCCCTTTACCCATTTATGCTCAAAGGCACCCTTCAGAACTATGTATGGCTTGATTCTCATCATCATGAGATACGTAGGAGCGCTCGGGCACTTCCCCGCGGGCCCATCCTAACTTTCCCGTTCGGTCCCTTGGCCAAAAACCTCTCCCAAGGAGGTTGCGTGGTGTGATATGGGGTTGTGCCCTCATTCACGTCGAGTTGTTCACCGCACCGTACACACCTCCTATTCCCGTTCACGCCAGGTGTTTGAGTTACTCCACCACGTGCCTCTTATGTTTCCTCTCACCCATGGTCTGAATTCTACGACCCTAAACTAAGATCCCCCCAAGGGAACGGAATTTTCTCCCTCTCTCTAATACGTTTCGTTTCCGTATTCAGATGTGTTTTGACAAAGAGCCCGAAGTGTGGGATTTTCACAAGGACATTCCCGTCGTCCCATGACCAAACTTCGTGAGCTCGCTATTTGGATCCTCATCCTCTTCCACATCCAAAAGGACCCTCGGACGACATGGATACTAGGCTTAAGGGCTCTCCATGAATGATGGACCTAAGGGCCCTTCAATCGTTTCGGGCCAACATCCCTACGGATATTGGACAACAAATCGATAAAATCCCGCGTTACGAATACAGTCAGCGGTCGATGCTCATTTGTCTGACCCATTCTAGGCTAACGTGACAGGATGTTGTGTTGCGAACATGATCAGCAGTTATCTTCCCTCGTCACGCCTCCATCATCGTGATCTGAATCTCGAGCACCATGATTCACACATTTCCACTTCCTCATGTTCAAGTGGAATTCCATCATACTCGGCTCTTTCTCTTCACGCATCTTGGTGCGCAAAATGATCGTGTTAGTGTCATTGGGCCGGTACTCACCGAGCATCCCTTTGCCCTAACCTTCCCCTCTCTGTGTCGGGAAATTACCACCACCACTACTTGTTTCCCACACCGAGCACGACTCACGTAGGCTTAGTAGTTTTGGCGGGATACGTACCAACGCGGTCAGGCTGCTCCTTGTCATGCATGATGTTAAAATGCACTTTTAGAACTACGTATGGCTTGATTCCCATCTGCATGGGGTACGTAGGAATGCCCGACCACTCTCATTCGGTCCCAGCCCAATCCTCACTCTTGGTCCATCGACCTGAAGAGTTTCCTCCGTGGGTATGTGGTATGAGTTGGACTCCAAGTCCTCATTCACGTCAGTTTCATATCTACCGCGCCACATGCTTCCTTCCCTCTTTTTCCACGTCCTATCGTATGACGTTAAAATACAGGAGTCTATGTGTCCTCAACGCATGACATTAAACTGTGGTTCTACCCTGAACAAGTTCAGGATGCCCCATGATCCCACTGGGAAGTGACGGATCCCCTCGCCAGAGAGGCCCTGTCTGAAAGAAGGAATGATCCATTATCAAACCGATGCGCCTATCTGGCGTGCTCCCACCACGGTGGTGTAACTACCTAAGTGTTGTATTCTGTTCGGACAGACCATCACTCCATATTACACACTTTACGTGCCCCTTATTCGGACCCTCATCCCCTTTCATATCTCACGGGACCCCCTAACGGCCTGGTCTCATGCCGCATCGGCTCACTTACCGTCCTGGTCCAACGTTCAGGAAGACGGGTCATATCTGCAAGGACCCCCAAAACAGCCTCTTGATGGGCCATTTTAACTCTGGCCCTCAGAAAATAATTCTTTCTGTTGGATCGCGAAGCTCGACCGCGAAGCTGAATAGCGAAGCCGGATCGCGAAGATTGGTCGTGAGACCAATCCGCGAAGTCTGGCCAAGGCCGACAAGCAGAGGTTCGCTTGGCTCGGACGCGGAGTCAGAGACCTGTGGTTCACCGCGAAGCTCGATTCGCGGAGGGTTGTCGCGGAGTACGCGGAGCTTCGCGAATTCGAGAGCACAAAAAGACAAGGAAGGCACGTGAAGACAAAAGAGGTCGGCCCCCCTATTTATAGGCGCTGACCCCGGAGCATCGCGGCGTGCCTCACCCGCGCGGAACATCGCGGCGCATCCGGATCTGTGGCCCCGGTCAGCACCGCGGGCCCCCTTCGTGAAACTGCTTCGTGAACCACCGACAATTTTGGAAATTTTCCCTCAGACTTCGACCCTTCTCCCTCCGCGGCTCCATGTCTGAGGGGGGGAATTTGTTGGCGCCAAAAATATGGCCCGAAAGAAAGGAACGAAAAATAAGGCCAGCGCGCTGCCTCGCGAAGCTCCGCCACGAAGCACCCACGCGAAGCGCCCCGACCATGGAGGCCTCGCGAAGCTCCGGAAGCGGTAATGCTCCGCGAACGCATTTGACAATCGTGAGTCGCTGTGAAGCTCATGAGGCGGTAATGCTCCGCGAACACAATTTGACATTCACGATCCGCCGCGAAGCTCCCGAGGCGGTAATCCTCCGCGAATGCAAATGACGTTCGCCAGCTGCCACGAAGCTCCAGAGGCCGTAATCCTCCACGAACGCATTTGACGTTCGCGAGCCGCCGCAAAGCTCCTGAGGCGGTAATGCTCCGCGAACGACGTTGACGTTCGCGAGCGCGCCGCGAAGCACCGAAGGCGGCGTGCGAGTTCTCTTCGCAGCTCCCCTTCCCTATAAATACTGGACTCCCCTTGAGTCCCCAGGAGGAGGAAAGAAGAGGACGAACAATCCGACTTTTTGGCTTCTCCTCTCCCGAATCGCGAAGCACGCTTTGCCCCGGGAATCATGAGCTCCGCGAGGTACTTCGACTTCGTGAGACTCCTCTGCATTGTCTCGTTTTGAGCTCCGCTTTTGAGAGGGATTCCCTTCGCGAAGCTCAAGGGAATTCGTGAAGGAAGGGGATTACCAAGGGAACCTGGGCACCCGCGGAGCATTTATGCTTCGCGAAACACCCAACCCATGCTAGTGATCCTTATACTAAGGCAGGATCGATGCACATCACGAAGCACACTGCTTCGCAGGACCCTGCTCAGCGAGTCACCTCTTCTTCGCGAGGTAGTGCTCCGCGAATACTATTCCACTTCGCGAAGCACCTCCCACTCACACCTATGCCCCATGCTAAGGCCAAGGCACTCCACTTCGTGAAGCACACTCCTTTTCTTAGAAATTCCTCTTCCCGTGCGACCCTCCAGGTTTGCACGATGTGATTTAAAAGTCCCATGGACAATACCACCCGTAGCGTTGCTTCGCCTAATGCTTCTTCACATAGGCACGCAAACAGCTATTGCTTCTTCGCATAGCCACGCTAACGTGGACCCCTCGATGGTTCGTTCTGCGACCCCCATTAACCATGGCCTTACTGGTACCTTCCCTTCCCCAAGGACCAGAGGGTACCGGTTATGTAAGTCCTAGGGGTGTGGAGTGAACCCACCTTGTCCGAGCTGCAGGACGTTAAACTGCCAAGCACAACGTCCTTAACACATGACGTTAAACTGTGACCCAACCTCGTGCCCCTCACGAAGGGTCCCCCCCAACTCGAACATTCTTTACACCACTCGTCTCCACGGGAATGGAATCACCCATTCACATGGGATGAGAACCTCCTTGTCGGAGTGGCGTGTTCGTAGGAGAAGGGTGACCCTAGTTCCCCAACGGATGGCTGCACCTCTGCATCTCCATACTTCCCCACTACCATGGTCAGTGGAGGGCGTGATAGGGAACGAGGCACCTCCCATCTTCGGACCAAGGTCCATCTTTCCCGCACTTTGTCGTACGTTGGGCCTCTATACTGGAGTAAGTCCCAACACCGGGGGCCGCATAACGCGTAAGCCCCTCTTCGCTTCTCACGGATGCTTCCTTCGTGACGTGATCGTCAGGTCCTTGCAACCCCTTGTTTCTCACACCGAGCATGACTCACGTGGGCTTAGTGTGAGCACTGACCCTGACCCCCCATTTTTAGAGAACTACGAGGACTTTGATCCATGTCAAGGCATGGTACGTAGGAAGCCTCCACGAGGTTCAAGCCCACCCGTCATTTACTCATGTCGGGTCTCATTCCCATCCAGCATGACGTTAAACTGCATTCCGGTCCAATGGCAATCCCTTGCGACCCACCCTAGAGAACTACGAGGACTTTGATCCATGCCAAGGCATGGTACGTAGGAATCCTCCATGAGGTTCAAGCCCACCCGTCATTTACTCACGTCGGGTCTCATTCCTGTCCAGCATGACATTAAACTGCATTCCGGTCCAATGGCAAGCCATTGCGACCCACCTAAACTACGAGGTCTTTGATCCATGTCAAGGCATGGTACGTAGGAAGCCTTCCAAAGGTTCAAGCCCACCACTCATTGGACCAAGGTCCACTTTTACATCTGTCCACCGACAAAGCCCCATATGAACGACGAGGTCTTTGATCTATGTCAACGCGTGGTACGTAGGAAGCCTCCACGAGGTTCAAACCCACCCATCATCCAATTCACGTCGTGTTCCACCTACGTCCACCATGATGTTAAACTGCATTTCCCAATCCGAACTACGAGGACTTTGATCCATGTCAAGGCATGGTACGTAGGATGCCTCCCTGAGGTTCAAGCCCAACAAACATTTTCCCAAACCGTCTTCTTGTTGGTGTGCCAAGCCACCAATTTTCAGAGAACTATGAGGACTTTGATCCATTTCAAGGCATGGTACGTAGGAAGCCTCCACGAGGTTCAATCCCACCCATCATTTACTCACGTCGGGTCTCATTCCCATCCAGCATGACGTTAAACTGCATTCCCGTCCAATGGCAAGCCATTGCGACCCACCCCAGCGAACTACAAGGACTTTGATCCATGTCAAGGCATGGTACGTAGGAATCCTCCCAGAGGTTCAAGCCCATATCTCATTGGACCAAGGTCCACCCTCACGTTGGTTCACTGACGATGCCCATCTGACCAAGGGCCACCTTTACGTTGGTTCACTGACGACATCCATCGGGCCAAGGTCCACCTTCATGTCAGTTCACCGGCACCATCCCGAACTACGCGGACTTTGATTCCCTGCCACGGGGATACGTAGGAAGCCTCTTCAAGGCTCAAGCCCAACTTCACTGTCGCCCCTGTGATGGTCCCATTTCACTCTCCCTCCACTCCATTCATCAACCTATCACCCGTCCTGATTCTCTCCTGGACCGTCTTATCCCGGTGAGACCATGTCGGTACGCTCTTCTTCACAGCCGCCCATGGGCTGGCCCCAGTATTGATATCCCTTCAAGGAGGATCCCTCAATCCGATCTATCCTATCTAATGCTCTGGTTAGGTTGGTCCGTGTCCAGTGGATGTTAAACTTGCGGCATACCCTGTGTTAAACACGGGAAGCTGAGGAAAACCTCAGAGATGTGTCTATGACATATAATTCCCCACGCTCGTTGTGGGATGCCTGGGGACTCCACGCCCTCAAGAAGCCTTGTGGCCAAGGATAACAGACAGACATGCTAGGTACCCCAGTATCCAGACACGCTACTTATTCCTCAACGTGACTACTCCCCTGAATGAAGGTTGCTGCCCTGACTGGACCCCTTGGAATGTCCCGACAGAAGCAGTGTAATTAACCAGCGTCCATGGAAACATGGCACTGGGAACAGTTTCACAAACTATGTATTAAATCTATGAGGTAGACCCAGACTAGGTGATGAGTTATGAGGAGTAATCCACAGGAGGAAGAACCGACATCCCATCATCCCGTTTCGATCAAGGAGCAGACGTCCCTGAATAAGGAGCGAATGTTGCCTGCCTTTGGAAAGCGGTAATGCGGGGAATCAAAAGCGCCGCGCATCCTCCCCCATGGACGGACGGGTGCACGCCCCAGCGAAAGCATCGGAAACAGGTGGTAAAGACTCAAAGAGTAGTTCATCTACTCAAGGTGTTGTTCCCCCTTCTGTTTAGTATCATAGAATGTTTTTCTATAATTCCTGAGAATATGGTAAATTAATGCTATAAATAAATAAATATAAAAATGATGTTAAACCATGGGTTTAGAGTTTGTTGGGAGTAATGATGAGGTTGTTATCTAATGGAACAATGATATTTGGGTGTGATGATAATGAAATAAAATGTGGAATTGCTAATGGATAATTAATTATTAAAAATAAATCAACAAAAAGTGGAATTAATAAAAATGGAATGATGTAATGTAATAAATCTTTTTAAATGGTGGTGTGCTTATAAGATACCTTTTCTTATAAGTAGAATCTTGGAGTCCGAGAGACATTATCTGTAGTGGAGATTAAGACTAGGTTAACCCCATAGTGTGGTTGTGATCTATAGTATATTCTGTACCTTTTGTGTTTCTATATGCTACTCCACCCCGTTAGATAGAGAAACTAACACCCCATGGATTCTGAGCCCTGGGCGGGGGAGTTTTCCCCAACATTCTGGTGGGAGGATGGAGGGCTGACTACACTCTTTGGCCCCTCTCTCTATTCATGGTAGTTACATTTACAGGACAGAAAAGCGGTTTGTCTTCCACATATATGCGTGCAGAGGGATTTAATGGATTGTGGTTATTCACACACATATATTCTGGATACAGTTACCTTTGGAATACTATATGTGTAACGTGTATAGGCTGTGGGGATTGGATGGTACTTATTCGGTGTATTGGTTATAATAGCATAAGGTTTATTACGTGACATATGATACACATTATTTGAACCTTGGTGGATCCCATAAACTACCATGCTACTTTATTGTGTGGGCATGTTTGTGTGGTTTCATGAGGCGCATGTTGTGGTGCTTTGCCCATGTGATTGTGGGCAAGCCTTTTTGGAGATAGATGCTTAGGACATGTGGCATTGGGGAAGAGTGGTAAACCAGTGGGGAAGTAGTAATGGGGTACCCTTGATATTATTTATTATATTATATACTATTTTATGCATTATATGGTGATTATATCCATGGTGTGACTGGGAAATTAGTATACCTGTTTAGGGGACGAGATATGTTCATTTGTTAGTCACTGTGCTTTAGGATCATTATTTACTTTTGCACGAGGGGTGCCAGGGAGGATCCTTCTAAGTATACTATTACACTCATCCTACGTACATATAAACTATTTTTCAGGTCACATTGAGTAGGTTGAATATTAGGCTGGTTACCACTATCTTGGGGTTATAGGAGCTATCTGTGATTCGTGGGCGTTTCTATTTTTTACTTTCTTTTGGATACATTTATCTTTCCCCTTTCAATTGTAGTGGTTTTTCATGAAATTACATATCTATAATTGGGATCTTCATCTATATTGTGGTGTGAGTTGGAGTTGGTTGTTTCCTGTCTTATCCCTCTTTCTCGCATGTGTTCTCTTAGAGGGAAATGCCTCCCATTTGTGTGTTTACTACACCATCAGTGCTAGTTGCCAACCCCGGGATTACTAGAGGTGGGACTCGGGGTCATTATATGCCTTCTCTCATATCCAACGTTGGCGGGGTACACTTTGTAGGGAGGGGTCATGAAATGGTGGTATCAGAGCCAGGTTGAGGTATAGGATGGAGTTTTGTGACTGGCACATGCGATGATGCATGGGTTGGTAGGGGGACAATGTCATTCATGTTTAGTAAGTGAGGTAAAAATTTGAGACCGATTGATACATAGGAATTTATGGCCCCCTATGATCTGATTTATGGACCTTTTTGTTTACAATGGCTACTAAACAGGGTGATACTAGTTGCTGGGTAGATACCTAGGAAGGGATCCTGCATCATTCTTCTTTGTGCTTGTGATTGAAGCGGTAGTCCTTGGGATATGTTAAAAAATGAATAAAATAAAACAAAAAATTAATTAATTACAAATCTCCCATATTAAAGGTTTAAGGGTCTAAATATTTATTATTTTATCATTATGGCTCCATATCGACATCCTCATCAGGATCACATTGAAGTTGTCTAGCTATTTATGCCATTAGATCTCCACTGGGTATAGGTTGATAATGACAACACATTGAGGAGGAAACTCAATGAGTTTTAGAGCTAGAGTCTTCCTAAGTTTGAGGGATCTGTTTTAGATGCAGTCATGGAAGACTGCATGGAGGATGTCTAGATAAGCTTTGGTTTGATCAGTGATCAAAAGGAGCATTGGGTGCCCAAGGTTGTGATGATGTCGTGTGGAGCACTGAGGCAATGGTTTTCTTATTTCTCGAGGATCATGTGGAGTCAGCGATCTCATGGGTTGAGTTCCAAGACATGTTTTTTGTCAAGTTTCTTTTCTAGAAGGCAAATGCATCCAGTCACCAAGAGCTTCTTACACTACGACATGGGTGCGTTAATGTGTGAGTGTTTGGAATCCGTTTCAGGAAACTTTAAGGATATGTTTCTGATATATGCCAGATGAGGAGGCCAGGTTGAGGTATATTGAGGAGGCTTTTCATCGAGAGATCTAGTGCCAGGTCACACCATTTATGCTGAATACATATCTTAAAGAGCATGTAAGGGAAAAATTCATTGAGAGGACATTGTTCAGAACCAAATTTTCACGAGAGGGTAGTCGTCATGATTACTTAGGAAGTTGAGCTATTGTTAGGGGTTCCTAGTTTTCAATGTAGAAGAGTATACATTTAGTTGGAGGTAGGTCCCATCCCCCATCATCGCATTTATCAGGGGTATGCAACTCATAAGACTATGATAATGGATCATGCACCAATTTTTCATCTGGTGGTAGAGGCCATCAGCAGTGAGAGTGACCATCCTTTCTGAGCAGTCATTGTGCACAAGGTTTTTCGTTCTAGGTTCTTCCACTGAGGTAGTTCCATCCAAGGTAGCAGCATCAGGTTTCCCCAAAATTAGATTAACAGAGGGTAGATGGGACAACATAAGGACAACATCGTGATTATACCCATCATCAGATAGTAGAGCACAACTGTGGTGTTGGTCGTCACCAAGGTCAGAAATGACGTAGAGGTGGTCATGGTCAGCTTCATGCATTTGTGTTTCAAGCACCAGGAGAGCCAAACATCGTTCTAAGTAACCTTGTCTTGTTTTCTACCTTACTTTATGACTTTTTTTATTCATGAGTGTCACACCCCTTCATATCACCTACCCTTGTCCATTTATTGGTGCTTTAGGTAGAGAGGCTTTTGTTACCCTTATCATTGACTACGCTAGTTAGATGTGGAGAAAAATTGTTTCATGTATGTAGATACTATGAGCAAGTGTTGGGGTATCACCAATGCTGGGGAGATTTCCAATGTTTACAAATAAAACTATATGATGTCATCCTGAACATGGGTTGGTTGTATTCAGTGCAGGATATTATGGATTGATTCAGTAGGAAGGTTGTGTTATTCGATGCAGATGGAGAGCGAGTGGTGTTTGTTGATGAGGGAGACCCTTAGATGTATCATAGGTGTGTTACATCCTCATCAACCATGATTACTGAGATGAGGTGGATGTCATATGAGGTTCTACAGTAGGCGTTTCCTAGGGTTGTATAATAGTACCATGATGTCTTTCGAGAAGAGGATGTAGTGTTTCCTCCTCAATGAGAGATCGACTTTGGGATCAAGTTACAACAATGAGAATATAATATATTCATGTCTCCATATAAGATGTCCCCATATGAGTTATTAGAGAAACCTATTCATCTTGATTGTTAGTTACAGTGTGGTTTTGTTCAGCCGAGTGTGTCACCATGTGGTACACCTTTTTATTTTGTGAGGCAGGCTGACGATAGTTTGTGGTTGTGTGTAGATTAGCATTGCGTAAACAAAGAGAAAATAATGAATCACTATCTTTTTCTATAGTTGGATGATTTATTTGATCAACTGAGGAGTCCAAGTTGGTTCTCAAAGATCAAATTGTGGTTAGGATCTCATCAGATGCGTGTGAAGGATGAGGATATCCCGAAGACTACTTTCTGTTGTCATCATGGTCATCCTGAGATTCTTGTAATGCCATCCAGTGTGAAAAATGCTCCAACTGTGTTCATTGGATTGATTAATGTTGTCTTCTGTGAATTTCTGGAAAATTTTGAGGGGGTATTTATCATCGAAATCCTAGTGTACTCCACATTTGAGGAGAAGCATGTGGAGCATCTACACACTATTTTGGGAGTTCTTCGTATCCACCAAAAATTTGTGAGGTTGAAAAAGTGTGAGTTCTAGGATTGATAAATCTGTTTCCGTGGGAATGTTGGGTCCCAAATGGGTGTAGTTGGGGATCCATTGAAGATAGAAATAGTAGTGTCTTGGGCAGCCCCAAAGATAGTGTTAGAGGTGCGATGTATCCTTGGTCTCACAGGATACTACATGAGGTTCATAGCCGATTTTTATTGAGATGTGACTCCTCTGATATCTTTGACCAGGAAGGATCAAGAGTTCATTTTGTCTAATCAGTGACAGGTCACTTTGGAGTATCTAATGGAGAATTTATTATGTGCTCCAGTTCATTGTCTTCCATGTGTGGGAGTTCAGTATGATGTTTTTTGCGATGCTTCACATATGGGGTTTGGTTGTGATCTAATGCAGCAAAGATCTTCTATTTTGTATTGGTCTAAGTATCTTCATCCTGATGAACTTAACTATTCCACCCATGAACATTAGTTGGCAGTGGTGGGTTTTGATCTGATGTTGTGGAGACATTATCTCATTGGTGAGTTCTTTTTGGTTTTCAATGATCTTAAGTGCCTGAGGGATGTTTTCTCCAAGCAAGACCTGAACTTGAAACAACATCCATTGATGGAGTTCTTATAGTAATATGATTTCAAAATATTATATAAACCATGAAATTGGAATGTTGTAACTAATACGCTCAGTCGGAAGTCACATAGTGATGCAGTGCGTGAATCTCGCGACTCGTGGATTGTAATGGGAGAACGATCTGCATTACATCCTGATATGGGTGAAATTTGGGGGGAAAGGTTGTCTTTTTCATATGATGGTGTAGTAATCTCTTGTGTAGAAGGTGGAAGAGTCCCACATAGGGGATCTAGAGGTGGTGGTCTAGAGAGATCGAGTTGTTTGTGGAGAGGAAGTTGATGGTTGGTCTGAGGATAAACAACACTGATTTTCGTAACATGAAGGGATATTTGTTCCATTTATGATTCATGAGACAGTTCTCAAAGAGTTCCATAATACTCCTTTATTTGTGTATCCTGGCATGACAAAGATGTACTGAGCCATTAGGAACAATTTTTGTTGCCCTGGTCTGAATCATGCAGCTGTGGAGTTTGTGTCTTGATGTTTGGTATGCCAGAAGGAGAAGGACGAACTCCGTGTTCCAGGTGGTATTCTCCAATAATTATATTTCCCTCTTTGGAAGTGGGAGGACATCTCAATGGAAATTGTTACTGGTTTACCTCGAGCTCAGGGAATGATTATTTTATTTGGGAGGTAGTGGACTATTTAATGAAATCGTCCGAATTTATAGAAATCAAGGAGTCGATCTCTATAGAAGTTTGTCGTGGAAGTATCTAGAGGAGGTGGTTAGACATAATCGAGTCCCAGGGATGATAATTTATGATCGAGATCATCACTTTACTTCTATGGTGTGGAGAGGAATCTAGCATGCTTTCTGTTCATAACTATAGCTTACCACTGGTTTTCATCCTTAAACGGATGGTCAGACAGAGCAAACCATCAAGACTCATGAAGGCATGTTATGCTCTTGTTTTATTGAATTTGGAGGTTCGTGGATAAGGCCTTTACCCTTGGTGGGGTTCTCTTACAATAATAGTTTCACTCCACCATGGGTATGTCTCCATTTGAAGCCATGGATGGGTGACCATGTGGTTCTCTGTTGTGCTAGACTTGGATCGGGAGTCAAAAATTCTCGGACAAAAAATAGTCCAAAAAACAATAGAGACTTTTTAGGTGATTTTGTGAGATAATGAAGAAAGTACAAGATTTTCATAAATCATATGTCGATAAAAGGAGGAGACCATTAGAGTGTTATGTTGGGTATCATGTTTTTCTTAAGGTGACTCCCTGTCATTGACAGTGGTGGATTGGTCATGGGAGTAAACTTTCTCTCCTATTATTATGGTCTTTCCAGGTTCTAGATCATATTATAGATGCGGAGTATTGTGTATCACTTCCACCACAGATGAGTCGGATACATGCTGTTTTACATGTATCACAACACCATCATTATCTTCATGATAACTCTCACATCATTGATTGGGGAGTGATCAATGTTTATGATGTTGTGACCTTTGAGGAGTGACCTGTGGAGATCAAAGACCACAACGATAATGTGTTGCACGTGCATTCTATTCCCTATCGTCGTATCTTGTGGAGAAAGAGTGGCATGGATGAGAGTAACTTAGAACGTGAGTCACATATACGTTCTCAGTACCCGGAGTTGTTTGATGTTTAACTCATTTTATGTATCTATGTAGCCTCTGTGGCTATAGACCATTCATTTTTATGTAATTTATTTCTTTTTATGCTTCTTGTGGCTTTCCCTCTTTTGAGAGGTAGCTCAATGGGTGGTTTTACAAACTCGTTGTGTTTTCCCTTTTGGTGGGTTTTGTGTTCTCAAGGGAGAGAATGTTTTGAGAAGTATCTGATGTAATGGTATGAAACTCTCTGGTCTATTCCATTGTGAAAATAAGGTATATGAGGTGTTTCATGAGGTCATGTTGACTTAACCCCAACACATTTCTAAATTTCCATTTCTATGAATTGTTCCATCTGTGAAAAGATCCAATAGTAGACCTTTGTGAACGGTGCATCAGTAACCATTTGTGAACAGTGTCATTATTGACCTTCTATGAACAGTGTCATCAGTAACCATATATGAACAGTGCAGTAGTGACCATATGTGAATAGTGAAATTGGTGATCTTTTGTGAATAGTTTCATTGGTAACCTTATGTTAACAGTGTCATGGTGACCTTATATGAAATGTGACATTAGAGACCTTAAATGAAGAGTGTCATCGATAACCTTATGTGAACAGTGCAACAGTTAAACTTATGTGAACAGTTACATCAGTGATCTTATCTGAACTGTTTCATCGGTAACCTTACTGAACCATGCAACAGTGACCTTTTCTGAATAGTGAAAATAGTGACCTTATGTGAATAGTGACATTTGTGACCTAATGTGAACATTACAATCGTGATGTTCCAATAGGTACCTCTTTCTTTTGTTAAATTTTGTGTTCTTGATACGTGTTTCCATAACGGTGAGGTTCCAACAGTGACCTTTTTTCATTTTCAATATTTTGAGTTCCTGAACCATGATTCCAGAATGGTGAGGTTCCAATGGTGACCTTTATTCTTTTGGGAAATTGAAACACATGGACAATTGTCGCCTATTGACCGGTCAATGTTCCGATGATTTGCTAACGTGTATAGCAGCACTCAGGTCGAATCCTCAGCGATGATACTTTTTAATAGTTGGTTGTTTTTAGATAATTGAATTCTGATTGGGGGGTTGTTTGCAGAGATTATAAAGTAATTTATGGATGATTTTTTATTTAAGAAATTGATAATGATTGGGGAGAGTTCATTATTAGGTTGTTAAGCCTGTGATATCCCTAATCTTTTCTTTATATTGCATTAAATTAACACCCATGTCACAATATGTCGTTGATTAGAATTCCTAATATTTAAGGCTTTAATCTGAACCTTAACTTCACTTATTGTTCTAATATAATCCAGTGATTATTTATAGTGGTGGATATATGGTTTCAATAAACCATGGAAACCACATGTTAAACAAAACAAGTCCTTAATCCATGACATGTTAAGTCTTCCATACACAATGTTAATTCAAATAATATTCATCGAACAAAAACTCTAAATCACACAACATTCCTAATTTATAACTCACTATAATTAGATAATTAATCAGAAATTTTGATGTATAATAAACTTGTTATAATTATTATGATTATAATTTAAGAAGATAATAAAAATAAATGGATAATAATAGTGGGGTGTATCGAACATATAGACACGAACAATGATAATAATTAAAAACAGATTTTCGATTGAATGGGGAAGCAAAAGATGGAAGGGAATTAAACTATATTTAAACTATTTTAATAACATTAATATTAAACTATATAAGTTTTCTGAGTATAATAGATATTGAAAAAGAAACTTGCATTAAAATAGAATTACAAAACACAAACATACAAGATTTCAAACGAAGAACAACACAAGTGTGATTGGAAATAAAGTGGGGAGGAAGGGTATCCCAAGTGAAAACATGAATATGGAAGGTACTACCAAGCCTTTGGAAAGGTTTTTTCCATTCCAATATGTGCTCATTTCTTCTGAAATTCAAACCCCTTTGATGGAGAGGATGTGGATTCATTTTTTCCCCAAAGAAGAAGACTGTTTTCATTCCTAATCCATTCCTCCATTTGGATCAACAATTTGGACATACAGACAACCGAATCATGAGATATATTCTTATTAAATGTTGTATGTAATAATATTTTCCGACCACTCTAAAAATTCAGAGTCATTTGGACCTATGTAGCCAACATTATGGCTGGTTTATTAATCAAATTTAATCAATCCATTTCAATCCAATCTTTTTGAAGTCCAAAATCTAAAAGACTTTTCGAATTGGAAGATTCCTTAAAAGAAGAATGATTTCATAAACAATGTCGGCCACATATATCCTCTCTTTCACACATAAAAATATCACATCTATTTGATGAATACAACACGCGATATGTCATGAATAGTGTCTGGATTTTAATTCTCAGACAGAATTGTGTGCTTGACTTCAAGGCATAGTTGGGCCGCTTGTTCTTGTAGTTGGACCTTCAATTTTTTATACATGATTCCTTTAGATAATATATACAATATGGTCTAGTTTCATAAAATTTATCTTTATGGTTTAGACTAGTAACTCAATCATCATTAGTGGTCTAGTTTTAGCACAAATTCTTTGGGTCTTCTTATTTTGATCATATGAACATTCAAATAGAAGAATCAGTTAATGATTCCTTGTAATAATATGTGAAAAATTGAATACGGAATTCTATAAACAAGAACCACAGCATTTTATTTTAGTATGGTGAGAGGTATTAATAATTTATTGAACCGTCTCAATTGTACAACTTCTAAAAACCCTCAAAATGATTCATAGTATTAAAACATTAATATTTCACACAAATTATGCACATTTTATTTAAATCACTAAAGGGGGTATATAATAGGTCATGAAAATATTAAAAACTCAACTCCACCACCCATAGTCTTGTGCATTTCCTCATGTGAAACAAATATAAAAATATAATAAAATCATTTTCACTCACCAATAAATATTAAAATATTGTTTCCTCCAATCAGGGTAGGTTTGGACTTTTTCACTCATCTATATTGAATTCCAACACATGTTGTTACAGAAACAATGTTCCAAAACTAATTCATTTTTTCATTCTCAAATTTAGAAATGTAAAATTTGGACACTCCAAACTCACACCTCTCAAGATGATAAAATTCATTTGCGGAGTTTCACTCTTTCACCATCCAAAAACGAAAATCATAGAGTTTGAAAGAGCTCTTAGCTTCAAATCCCTATCCAAAGTGCACAAGAATCAAGAGGTCTTTTATGTGGTTTTTCTATTGCTATGGGATGGTAAGAATATAATTTCCATGAAATAGAATAAGAGGGGTAAAACACCAACAAAGAAAAATAAATGCACATTTTTTTTCAATAAAACATGGAAGGAAATGAAAACACATATTTTACAAGGGAATGATTGTGTGAAGATAAACACAATAGAGGATGTGAATTTTATGGGGATGAAAATATGAAATATTTACAAACCACAAAACATCTCCCAATGACATAAGTATATAATGCAAGTGTTCTTTTTTTTTTATCTTCTTTTTTCAAAAGTTGAACATGGAAAGGATCTCACACTCATATCCCAACCCATGAGTCATCTCCTCACGACACTAATTATAATAGTTATAACAAGTTCAAAGGTTGAGGAAGAGTTATTTGTGACCTACCCATGGAACCACACAATTTTTTTTAATATTTTTGATTTTTTAATTTTTTTATTTTTTGTTGATTTTTTGAACACTTTTCAATAACATTCACAAAATTACATAAAAGGATGTACAACACATTCCCCAAAACACATTGAATGACAGCCTCTCCCCCAAACTGAATTGGATGTTTTCCCTCAAGCATATGAAAACATGGTGAAATCAAAAAATGGTACCCATAATGAAATCTATTCCCCCACCCTTAAATTAAAAAAAATGCATTGAAAAATCCATGTTGATATTTTGTGGGAAAAGGTATAGGTCTTGAAATGTGGCTATCAACGAAAATGTTTTCAAAGGCTCGATGTGGATTTAAAAAGGAGTATTAATTTAATGGAAATGGGAGTCTACTTGGCTATTGTGATTCTCTTGTGGTTCAGAAAATGCCTCTATCATATTAATTCACTATAAGGTAGGAAATTCAGCATGAAGGTCCACAAACTCAAAACTCACAAATGGGTGTGAAAACACACATTTTTAAAAGATGGCCATAGGTGGCCTTGGCATGAAAGTAAATTTTGTTCCTCATGGTTTCGGAAAATCAATTTCCAAATAAAAAACTTGAGCATTCAAAATTATTTAATTTTGACACAAATTTTTTTATCCCAAGTCATGATGAAAATAAAAATAAACATTGAGATGAAAACATGTCTGTTAACACTCTAAAATGGTTGGACAAAAATAGAAACTTGGAAAGTGAGTAATCATGAATATTTATATTTTGATTAATTTTTATTATTGTGATGATTTTTATCAGTTTAGTTTTTGTTTATGATTTTCTAGTTTTTATAAAGATACACCCACTCAAAAGAGAAACTGAAAAAAATGGTTTGATAAAAAAAGTGGTAACAAAATGTAAGATAAAAGAAGAAGAAGAAAGAGGTAGAGAGAGGATGATATAGAGAGAGAGAGTTAAATGGAAAGTGGTCCCCCTTGATTGTATTTGGCGGGTTTCCATCTCCATCTAGTGGTGGGTCGACTATTGAAGTTGGGGATCTAGTGGATATCGATGTTGATCTATGAGTGTGAATCCTCTAAGGATGATCCTTTAATTGATGTCCTTTAGCCGTGAATGTTCTTTTTAAAGAGGGTTCATGTGATTTCACATCACTAAATGGGTAAACATGAGAAACAATAAAAGGACCTTCCCAATGAGAATTAAGCTTACCTGGGTAAAGCTGAAATTGAGAATTGAAGAGCATTAACTTTTCACTATTATGAAATACCTTTCTCAAGATGTGTTTATAATGGAGTGCCTTGGATTTTTCTTTTTATAGATTAGAATTCTCATAATAATCAAGTCAAAGCTCATCCATCTCATCCTATTGAATCAATATTTCTTCACCAGAATTTTCAAGATCAAAATTACAAGTTTTAAATTCCCAAAAAGGCTTATGTAAGATTTCAACTAGTAAGATGAAATTATTTACAAAAAACGTGACTAACAGGAGACATCCTAATTGGTGTTTTATTGGCAGTTCGATAAGCCCAAAGTGCTTCACCATGTCTTTCAGGCCAGTATTTTCTGGTGGGTTATACAATTCGTTCAAGAAATCTTTTCAGTTCTCTATTAGAAATTTCAGCCATTCCAATTGTTTTTGGGTGATATGAAGTTGAATTTTTATGTACAACCCCATTATTTTTCAAAATAGATTACATTGTTCTATTCCAGAAATGGGTTCTTGACTCACTTATCATGGTACGTGGTGTGTCAAATCCGTGGAAGATGCGTGTCCTTAGGAACTCACTAACAGTATGTGAATTATCCTTTCTAGTGGGTTTTTCCTCAACTCACTTAGAAACATAATCAATTGCAACAAGGATGTATGAGAGTCCATTGTATGTGGGAAATGGTCCCATGAAATCGATTCCCCAAACATCGAAGATCTCATAGAAAATTAATGGTTTTGGGGGCACTTTATTTATCTTTGATATTGTTCCAATATTTTGGAAAGTGGGACATTATTGGAAGAACTCATGTAACTCCTTGAAGAGTGAAGGACAAAAGAAACTAGAGTCTATGAACTTTCGGGAGGTTCTTTGTGGTCTAAAGTGGCCACCTCCGGGAAATGAGTGTCAAATTTATATGATGAAGGAATGTTCATCTTCATCGACAAATCTTCTAATTAACACATCTTCCTCAGTTTTTCAATGTTAGTTTTCTTCCCAAAATAGTATTCTGAATCCCATTTCAAATTCATTTTTTTTCTTCTGTGAAATTTTCAGGAAAAACACCAGAATCCAAGAAATATTCAATTGGGGTATATCATGGTAACATTGGAGTCAGAGATTAAAGTTGATCAGTGGGGAATTCAAGATCAATGATTTCTGATTGAGAAGAATTAGAAATTATACTCATGTGATCAGCCATAGGGTTTTCTTTTCCTGGTCTATCTTTGATTTCAAGGTCAAAATGTTGGAGCATTAGGATCCATCATAATTGCTTTGTGTTGGAATCAATTTTCATAAGTAAGAACCTTATAACTGAATTGTATGTGAAGATGATGCTTTTGGCACCTAAGAGGTAGGGCCAGAATTTATCTAAGGTAAATTCCACGACTAAAAGATCTTTTTCTGTGATAGTGTAGTGGGATTGAGTTTCATCCAATGTTTTTGATGCATAATAGATGTCATGTGCAGAGACCCGAAGCTTAACGTACAAGGAAATTACATTACTTTTGCGGAATACTTATTACATAACAAAAACACACACATAAGGACCGTAATAGTTTAGTGTCTTTGGAAACTCAGAACGTAATCTTCTAATCATGGTGAAAGATATTCAACATCTCCCATAAAGATCTTCCCTTTTTTTCTTACCTAAAACATTTCATTATATCCCAGGGAAAAGAAAACATAAAAAGGGTGAGCTCAAATGCTTAGTAAGGGTATATAAAAGAAAAATCAATCACATCATATTCATAAGAACATAACATTTTGGAAATCTTAACCTGCAATAGAGATCATAATATCATAACATGGGATAAATCATAGTAGTGAAATGAAATCCCAATAATCATAACTTAAAACATGAAACTTTGTGGCATACACACATAATCATAGAGAATCATATCTTATTAGTCAAGACTCATTTCCAAGACTATCTTAGTGGACAAAGTCCATTTCTGAACCGAGTCATCCTCGTTTCAGTCCTGTTTCACTGAACCGATATAACCGACCATTCCAGCCATTTCTATCTCATTAGATATAAAATCATTACCCAATTCATTGGAGGGAGATATAGGTCCCACCAATCTCATAATTATACCATTCTTATGTGTGCCACAAAACCATAAATCATACATCATTGCATAACCCATGTAGTAAAAATGGGATTCCTAAATAACATGACATCATAAAACAATTCATATAAGATAAAGAAATAAAAATATTTCCATCACAACAAAATCAAATCCATGTAATAATAGGGATAGGAACAGAACCCTATATTATCTTAGATGGAAAATAATTTTGATAAAACACTTGAACTCCATTCTTGAGGAAAATATCCTTTCTACTTCAAAAACACTTTTGCTTTCTTAACATGTCATACAATTACAAACTAAAAGAAGTTGATTAAAAATAAACTTGAAAACTTTAAAAGGAAGCTTCTTGGAAATAATGTTTTAAAAATACATTCATGCCGTATAAGTAAAAAAACATTCTTCTCGTACTTTTGTCAGAAAAGTCAAAAAAGTACCTCGTACGAAAAACGACATAAGATTTCATTCATATCTTTTACTAAAAACTCACTGAAGGGTAAAATTGGATTTAAACAATTGTAGTTGGATGGAAATAATATTACGTATTTAGGAAACAGGGATGTGGATGATAAAATACACCCCAGTAAATACCAATGTATAAAAAATCACGGATAATAATGAGATTGTGATATTTCCCTTACCTTATGTCCGATATGATTTGTAGGTATCCAAACGTCATGTATAATGATTTAAATAATGTCATTAACTTATTACAGAATCATATTCATTGTTATGATATCATACATGGTTCACATATGACTATATATTACCAGTTTTTTTGTAAACTCCATGTTAAAGAAGCGTTTTGGGTAAAATCGTTTCATTTATCGCAGGTGTTTGGACTTGTTGTTCTTGAAATTATTATTACTTATATCATGATTTACTTAATTCCAGAATATAAAAAATTATTTATATATCATATATATTCATTAAATAAATATATAATAGATTGATAAATGAAATGAAACACACAGTTCATGGAGACGGTACTCCGTATGTACGCATGAACACTGTTTTCCATTCCTTATTGTCTTGAATGGAAGTAAGTAGATGACATACATATATATATATACATAAATCCAGTACATTTAATATTTCATATATTTCATTATTATTCATTATATATACTTTATAATCATTCATTTATGGTTAATGTGGAGAATGAATCTCATCGCGTCGTGGAGACGGTAGTCCGTATGTACGCACGAGGGATGATATCATTTCCATGGTCGTAGAATTGTGTTAAAGTGTATGTATACTACTTCAGTATCAATATCACTTTATAATAATCATATATAGTTATTCATTACACCATTATACCCATCCAATTAAGGTGGTGGAGGAAAATAGATTACACCACGACGTGGAGACGGTATTCCGTACGTACGCATGCGTGATGATTTCCTTTTTCCGAAGGATGGATAGAAGGTTAATTAGATTTGTTTCATATTTATAATAACATATAAGTGTATAATAAATTATTATGTTGTTACTTTATCATGAAACAACTAAAGAAGATGAAGTTTAAGACGAACGGAATTGAAAAAGACCGGTAATGGATATTACCTCTTTTTGACGCGCCTTCTTTTATCCTCCACTTAAAGAACTAAGGATTGACTTCGAAGAAGCCCAGGACCTCTAGGATGATACTAGGGAAGTGTAGAAGTGATTTTGTCAGGGGTTTGCCGATCTTGAAGCCTCAAATTGGTGTGAGGCGGAGAGGGAGGAGGTTCCCTTTTATAAGGGAGGAGAGGGGCACCTTAGGAAAATCTCAAAATTTTATTTTATATTAAGGTAAAATTAGTTTTATAATGGTTCTAAAGGGTCTTATTTCGAAGCTAAAGTGGGGATGGGTCGAAATCCTCTCATAAAATAATATTTAGACAATTTTAGGTTATTATTTTAACCTTATCAATTAGATTTAACTCTAAGTTAAATAATTTAACTTTTACCGTGTCTTTTTGTTTTCTTACACTATATGGTTAATAAACATACTATATCAAGACAAAATAACCCCAAGTTGTTTATTATTAATATATATAACCTTAGATAAGTCATTTGGCCGAACCTTATATTTTTAGGAATAAAATAACAATTAATAATAAAATATTTTTTAAAATACTAATTTATGTAAATTTTGACACTATTTGGTACATGATTTTTATGAAATTCATAAAAGAATGATAAGTTCGAACAAAGTTTTTTAAATCAACAATAACATTTCATATTAACCTATAAAATTAGTTTAAGTCATAAGAAGTCTCAAATTACATTTATTTGGGCATTTATAACATCAATTATGTCAATATTTCATTAATAAGACAATTACTCCATCATCTTTGTGTCATTATAAATGATAATTATTTAATCCTTAAAAATTATAAATAAATTCCTATGATGTAGATAATTGTATTATCTTTCTGTATAATATTCATGTTCTAAGTTTCATAAAGTTTATCACTACATTAAAATTATTAAACTTATATGATTTAAGAAAGTGACATGTTGTCACATTCTCTTGTTTTAATAATAATTAAATTATTTTCATGAACAAAAGTCTATAAAATGAATCTAATACGACCCTTAGGTCATATGGGTCTACTTTTAGCCATCCAAAAGGATTTTTCCAAGTGTTAGGGTAATTTTATAATCTTATATTTACCCTTAATTTCCCGATTTACCTTTAACTATAGTAAATAAAATTTACCGTAGTTACTATTCACAATGCCCAAAAATAAAAAGTAACTTATTAACATAATTTGGACCCACTGATTCCAAATATGGAATCCATTATTCCAAATTTAATACAGAAAAGATGCAGAAATTAAATTAAAATTAATCCCGTTGGCGAAAGAAAATGGGTTTTTCTTTAAAACATTGCAAAAGATTGAATTGATTTAAACTACGAATTCAAGGTAAAATAAATGATAATGACATACATTATATTAAATGTTAAAAATATATTCTATTTATCTTTTAAAACCATTCAATATTATAATTTAACCACAGAAGATATTACGATGAAAAAAGATGTTTTTAATTAAAATATTGTGTGTTTTTACTATTCATTAAAATATGAAAGTTATCGGAAAAATATCAAAACTTTATCTAATGTAAATTTTTATATCCTGATTCAAAAGAAGAATTTTATTTTGTCAAATTGAACTTATAAACATGTCAAAAACTAGATTTTAAGTGGGTGCGCCATCAAAAGTCGGCAAAACTGCATTTTTTTTAAAAATACTTATTTTACCCGAAAAATTTATTTTGCTATTATACCATGTTCTAGAAATGTGTAAGATGAATAATAATGTTATAAAATTCAAAATTTAGTTAACACTATTCATAACGGCTAGTTCATAGCAATATTATAATAATATAACGTTGTTTAGTAAAACCCGGTATTGCGTACAACACACGCTATCGAGGAAGGTCGCAATTGCAGGTAATGCAAGCCAACTCAGGGTTGCATGTAGTGCACAACTCCATTGTTGTTGCGTATAACAGAATCCAACGATAATTTATTTATACATTGAATATACATATATATATATACACTCAATGTTTCATAGAATAACTTCTATCAAACGAACTTGAAATTGTGTGTAACAAGAGCCCAGAAAAGTGTTGCGTATACTGCAAGCTAATACAGTTTTGCGTATAACGCAATATAATATTGGTGTGTCGTACAATAGAAGATTTGAATGAAATAAAAATAATGTATCTTATAAAATCTCTGGTTGTTACATTCTACCCCCCTTAAAATGAATTTCACCCTCGAAATTTGTTGGGGTTATAAATTGTTTATTATTCATAAAAACCCACATCGTAAAAAGAAATACCAAAACTGAACATTAAAAACTAAAGAATTAAATATAACGGTTACCCAAATGAACTCATCACTGGGTTTCCATATAGGAGAAAATATGGACATGGAAGAGAAATCTAATCGTCATGTTCTGATGGAGAGTGGTAGAGAACATGGCTATGAAAAAGCCAACAATCACAATGCTATTGATTTTTGGTGATCTAAGGTACCATCTGATTCATCAGATATAAGGGCAGTAGGTAAATATTTTTGGTTTTTTTGAAGATCATTTCCCTAAAGTTAATTAAATTGTAATTATAAGAAATACTTTCGTGATTTTGGTATAGTCTCACCGTTTTTCATTCTTTGAACAATTTCCACTTCATCTCTTAAATAAATGAAGTTGAATTTGTCATTCATGATGTGTTAGCAGATCATGTGATAGAATGATGGGTCATTCCATCTGTCTCAAACAAAAGGTTAGAAAAGTTATCAAAAAAAAAATACATAAGTCCATCTAGAGTGAGATTAATCTAATATAGTTCCTAAAATGGAACTATACTGCTTAATATAATAAAACTAGTTTCTACTAAACAGGGACTTCCTGTAGGCCAGCGGTAGGCGAAATAGGCCAGTCACACTTTGGTTGTGGGTTCGATTCCCACAGCCTTGTCCGACGTGATGGGCTGTCACTCGTCCTGCAGGTTGTCCTTTTTCTAAAACTACATTACTATAAAATCCCATCAGTAATATCGAAAAAAAAATCGATCCTTAAACAATACTTAGAATATGTCCAACATAATCAATTCCAATATTTAGGCTTATCTAAAATACTTCGGTCCAAGCTCATAGTATAAAGAAAATGATTACTTGAAATGTCATCAACCAAGAATGTGAATACCATCATTTATCCCCCGTATATATATATTGTTGGTCACATTCCAATCATGTGAATACCTTAATCATGTATTCTCTTGAAAAAATGAATACCCATTGAACCATAGTGAAAACTTGAATGCAGTTAAAAGTTAACACTTTCCACATACCAAAATCCTCAAAATTCTATATACTCAATCCATGATATCACTTAGTCCTTATATCAATCATGGGATCATGAATACTGTTAAACATTTCATTTTCTCGTTTCCCCTTCATTATGCACATATCATCTTATTTCCAAAAATATCTCAATCACATTGAATACCACATTAGACTAATACATAAGTATTCCAATACTCCATGATACAACATTATTTTGGAATCCCATTACATAAAAACTTAATCATTCCACCAAATCATTGTCATATTCAACATCACCAATAGTGATCGCATGTGACTTCCCTTTGTCCTTTGACTTAAGCGGTTGCTCATGTCGATCATCACTAACCCTTGGATTAGGGCATTTATTAGCATAATGCCCCATTTCCTTTCACTTGAAGCATTTAAGTGTTGGTGGTGCATTCTCTGCAGTGTTTTCTTTATTCACGTCATTAGAAACCCTTTTTCCATTACTTCGACACTCATCTACTTGATGAATTTATTTTCCACACTTAAAACATTTTCTAGTCCCTTTAAGATAATCTCCACCATGCTTCTTTCCTTACTTTGTGCATAATGAAACATTCATATTTTTTTCACCATTATTATGAGATTTCTCCTTGAACTCCATCTTTTGTTTTTCTTGTCAAAACTATGAGATGGATATGTAACACCAACTTCCATTTCTACCTTGATAGCACATCGCACAATTTCTTCATAGTTACTGAAGTCTCTTATATCTAATTCCCTTCGAAGACTTGGTTTTAAGCCACTGAAAAATTGATCAACTTTACTTTCAGGTTGGATGATAATTCCAGATGCATACCTTGCAAGTCTTGTAAAATTCTCTTCATATATACCAACAGATTCATCATCCTTCTTCTTCAGCTCAAGAAACTCCTTTTCCATCTTTGTTCGAAGAATACGAGGGAAGTACTTACTGAAAAACAAGTTCTTGTACTCGTCTCATTCAATGGACTCAATTTCATCTCTTGGCCTCTTATTCTTGATAAGATTCCACCATTGATCAGTTTCTCCTTCCAAACGATATACTGCTAAGATGACTTTATCATGGTCAGAACATTGAATAACTGAAAATAACTTTTTAGTGGTACTGATCCATTGTTCAGCAACAAGTGGATCGGAAGACCCACTGAATGAAGGTGGACGTTGCCTCATGAAGGATTCAATAGAATATTGTTCCCTTCTCTGCTCATTTGGAAGTCCAGAATGATTCATAGCTTGTGTAAGGATAGCAATAAGATTTTTCACTCCATCTCCCATAACACTTGTTTGTTCAGGAGGACAATCAATGAATTTTCCATTACAGTGATCAACACGATTCCTTCGGGTTCCAGCCATCATCTAAAACCCAAAAAGAATAGTGTGAGAGGCAAAAATTATGATAGGGAAAACAACATAATAAAGGGTGAGTACCTTCAATATCTAACAACTTAGGTTAAATTATAAGATTTTTACCGTAGTTCTAGGACTATATCCTATATGAATACTTATCCTTAGGGACATCCCTAGACATACCATAGTAATATCTCTAGGGATCTCACTAACGTTTTCACATCCTAGTTTCCACATGTTGACTAAACCTTTCCTCTGATACCAACTGTTGCGGTCTGGAATTACTTCCAGTGGACTATAATTGATACCTATCAAAGCACTCCATGGGAGGCTACACCCCCTGGGCGGGACACACCACCATCCCCAGTGGCAGCCATTTCCTCATGAAGCTCTTAGGCATAGAGCGATGCTTCGTCCAACACTCACATGTGAGAGTTCCCAAGGATCAGATACATTCCTACCTCCTTTGCCTCTAATACCAACTGTAGAGACCCGAAGATTAATGTACAAGGACATTACATTACTTTTACGAAATACTTATTACATAACAAAAACACACACACATGGACCGTAATAGTTTAGTGTCTTTGGAAACTCAGAACGTAATCTTCTAATCATGGTGAAAGATCATCAACATCTCCCATAAAGATATTCCCTTTTTTTCTTACCTAAAACCTTTCTTTATATCCTGGGGAAAAGAAAACATAAAAAGGGTGAACTCAAATGCTCAGTAAGGGTAAACAAAAGAAAAATCAATCACATCATATTCATAAGAACATAACATTTTGGAAATATTAACCTGCAAAAGAGATCATAATATCATAACATGGGATAAATCATATTAGTGAAATGAAATCCCAATAATCATAACATAAAACATGAAACTTTGTATCATACACACATAATCATAGAGAATCATATCATATTAGTCAATACTCATTTCCAAGACTTTCTTAGTGGACAAAGTCCATTTCTGAACCGAGTCACCCTCATTTCAGTCCTGTTTCACTGAACCTGTATAACCTACCGTTCATGCCATGTCTATCTCATGAGATATAACATCATTACCCAATGAATTGGAGGGAGATATAGGTCCCACTCATCTCATAATGATACCATTATTATGTGTTCCACAAAACCATAAATCATACATCATTGCATAACCCATGTAGTAAAAATGGGATTCTTAAACAACATGACATCATAAAACAATTCATATAAGATAAAGGAATAAAAATAGTTTTCCATCAAAAGATAATAAAATCCATGTAATAATAGGGATATAAATAGAACCCTATATTATCGTAGATGGAAAATAATTTTGATAAAACAATTGAACTCCATTCTTGTGGAAAATATCCTTTCTACTTCAAAAACACTTTTCCTTTCTTAACATGTCATACAATTACAAACTAAAAGATGTTGATTAAAAATAAACTTGAAAACTTGTAAAGGAAGATTCTTGGAAATAATGTTTTAAAAATCCATTCATTCCGTATAAGTAAAAAAAACATTCTTCTCGTACTTTTGTCGGAAAAGTCAAAAAAGTACCTCGTACGAAAAACGACAAAAGATTCCTTTCATATATTTTACTAAAAAATCACTGAAGGGTAAATTGGATTTGAAAAATTGTAGGTGTATGGAAATAATATTACATATTGTGGAAACATGGATGTGTATGATAAAATACACCCCAGTAAATACCAAAGTATAAACAATCTCGGATAAAAATGAGATTGTGATATTTCCCTTACCTTATGTCCGATATGATTAGTACATATCTGAACCTCCTGTATAATATTTTAAATAATGTCATTAACATATTAAAGAATCTTATTCATTGTTATGATATCATATATGGTTCACTTATGACTTTATATTACCCGTTCTTTTGTAAATTCCATGTTAAAGAAGCGTTTTGGGTAAAATAGTTTCATTTATCGTAGGTGTTTGGACTTGTTGTTCTTGACATTATTATTACTTATATCATGATTTACATACTTCCAGAATATAAAACATGATTTATATATCATATATATTCAGTATATATATATGTAATAGATAGATAAATGAAATGAAACACACCGTTCATGGAGACGGTAGTCCGTACGTATGCATGAACACTGTTTTCCTTTCCATATTGCCTTGAATAGAAGTAAGTAGATGGCATATATATATATATATACATAAATCCAGTACATTTAACATGTCATATATTTCATTATTATTCATCATATATACTTTATAATCATTCATGAATCGTTAATGTGGAGAATGAATCTCATCGCGTCGTGGAGACGGTAGTCCGTATGTACGCACGAGCGATGATATCGTTCCCATGGTCGTGGAATTGTGTTTAAGTGTATGTATACTATTTAAGTATCAATATAAATTTATAATAATCATATATAGTTATTAATTACACCATTATACCCATCCAATTAAGGTGGTGGCGGAAAATAGATTACACCACGGCGTGGAGACGGTATTCCGTACGTACGCACGCCCGGTGATTTCCTTTTTCCGTAGGATGGATAGAAGTTCAATTAGAGTTGTTTCATATTTATAATAACATATAAGTATATAAGAAATACTGATTTTATTACTTTATCATTAAACAACTAAAGAAGAAGAAGTTGAAGAAGAACGAAATTGAAAAAGATCGGTAATGGATATTACCTCTTTTTGACGCGCCTTCATTTAACCTCCACTTAAAGAACTAAGGATGGTATTTGAAGAAGACCAGGACATCTAGGATTATACTAGGGAAGTGTAGAAGAGATTTTTCAGGGGTTGGCCGAGCTTTAATTCTCAAATTGGTGTGAGGAGGAGAGGGAGGAGGTGCCCTTTTATAAGGGAGGAGAGGGGCACCTTAGGAAAATCTCAAAAGATTATTTTATATTAAGGTCAAATTCGGTTTATAATGGTTCCAAAGGGTCTTATTTAGAATATAAAGTGGGTATCGGTCGAAATCATCTCATACAATAGGATTTAGACAAGTTTAGGGTATTATTTTAACCTTATCAATTAGATTTAACTCTAAGTTAAATAATTTAACTTTTACCGTGTCTTTTTGTTTTCTTACACTATATGGTTAATAAACTTACTATATCAAGACAAACGAACCCCAAGTTGTTTATTATTAATATATATAACCTTATCTAAGTCATTTGGACAATCCTTATATTTTTAGGAATAAAATAACAATTAATCATAAAATATTTCTTTTAAAAACTAATTTATGTCAATTTTGACACTATTTGGTACATGATTTTTATGAAATTTATAACAGAATTATAAGATCGATCCAAGTTACTAAAATCACCAATAACATGTCATATTGACCTAGAAAATTAGTATAAGTCATAAAAAGTCTCAAATTACATTTATTTGGGGATTTATAACATCAATTATGTCAATACTTCATTAATAAGACAATTACTGCATCATCTTTGTGTCATAATAAATGATAATTATTTAATCCCTAAAAATTCTAAATAAATTCATATGATTTAGATAATTGTATTAGAATTCTTGAGACTATTCATGTTTGAATTTTCATGAATTTTATCACTTAATTAAAATTATTATACTTATAAGATTTAAGAAAGTGACATGTTGTCACATTCTTTGGTTTTAATAATAATTAAATTATTTTCATGAACAAAAGTCCATAGAATGAATCTAATCCGACCCTTAGGTTATATGGGTCTACTTTTATCCATCCAATAGAAATTTTCCAAGTGTTAGGGTAATATTATAATCTTATATTTACCCTTAATTACCCGATTTACCTTTAACTATAGTAAATAAAATTTACCGTAGTTACTATTCACAATGCCCAAAAATAAAAAGTAACTTATTAACATAATTTGGACCCAATGATTCCAAATATGGAATCCATTTTTCCAAATTTGATACACAAATGATTCAGAAATTAAATTAAAATTAATCACGTTGGCAAAAGAAAACGGGTTTTTCTTTAAAGCATTGCAAAAGATTAAATTGATTTAACCTACGAATTCAAGGTAAAATAAATGATAATGACATACATTATATTAAATGGTAAAAATATATTCTATTTATACTTTAAACCCATTCAATATTATAATTTAACCACATAATATATTACGATGAAAGAAGATGTTTTTAATTAAAATATAGCGTGTTTTTACTATTCATTAAAATATGAAAGTTATCGGAAAAATATCAAAACTTTATCAAATGTAAATTTTTATATCCTGATTCAAAAGAAGAATTTTATTTTGTCAAATTGATCTTATAAACATGTCAAAAACTAGATTTAAAGTGGGTGCGTCATCAAAAGGCGGCAAAACTGCATTTTTTTAAGAAATACTTATTTTACCCAGAAAATTTATTTTGTTCTTAGACCATATTCTAGAAATGTGTAAGATGAATAATAATGTTATAAAATTCAAAATTTAGTTAACAGTATTCCTAACAGCTAATTCATAACAATATTATAATAATATATCGTTTTTTATTAAAACCCGGTATTGCGTACAACACACGCTCTCGAGGAAGGTCGCGATTACGTGTAATGCAAGCCAAGTCAGGGTTGCGTGTAGTGCACAACTCCTTTGTTGTTGCGTATAACAGAATCCAATGATATTTTATTTATACATTTAATATACATATATATATATATACACTCAATGTTGCATAGAATAACTTCAATCAAACAAACATGGAATTGTGTGTAACAAGAGCCAAGAAAAGTGTTGCGTATACTGCAAGCTAATACAATGTTGCGTATAGTGCAAGATAATCTTATTGTGTCATTCAATATAATATATGAATGAAATTAAAAAGAATGTATCTTATAAGATCTCGAGTTGTTACATCATGTGGAATATTTTCTCTTATTTGATGAAGAACAACCCCAACGGCTCATTAGAAGCATCACACATCAACTCAAATGGTAAGGACCAGTCTGGGGGATGGATTATTGGGGTAGATGTTAGAGTAGTTTTGAGTTCAACAGATGCTCTCTTGAAAACCTCATTATAATGGAATGTCACATTATTTTGGAGAAACCGAGTGGCTGGGAGGGAAGTCCTACTGATGTTATGGATGAATATCTGATATAAACTAGAATGAATGAGAAATGAATGGATGTCTGGAACAAATGTTGGTTGAGGAAGTGATTGGATCACTTCAATTTTGGCAGGATCGACTTTAATACCATCTTCTGAAACTATGTTCCCTAGAACAATCCCCTTTGAAACCATTAAGTGACATTATTCAAAATTTAACAAAAGGTTACACTTGAAACACTTTTGGGGTACGAGAGGGAGTTAATTAAAATATGATTCAAATGACTCACCATAAATGGTGAAGTCATCCATGGAGACTTCCATGCAATGTTCACTAAATTCAGAATAGATACTCATCATACACCTATGGAATGTATCATGAGCATTGAAAAGGCTAAATGTCATTTTTCTATATGCATATCTTCCAATGGGGCATCATAAAGTAGTATTTTCTTGGTACATAGGTGCAATTGGGATTTGTAGTAGCCGGTGTATCCATCTAGAAAGTAATAGTGCGACTTTCTAGCTAATGGTTTTAGCATTTGATCAAGTTATGGAAGAGGGTAATAATATTTTCTCCTTTAAACATTCAATTGACTATAGTCGATGCACACACACCATTTGTTCTACACGCGAGTTGTGACTACCTCTCCATGTTCATTTCTGACAACAGTTATCCCACCTTTCTTAGGTACAACTTGAATTGGACTAACCCATTGACTATCAGAAATTGGGTAGATAATACCATCTTGAAAAAGTTTGGTTATCTCTTCCCTAACTACCTCATGTATGAGTGGATTGAGTCTTATTTGTGGTTTTATAATTTGTTTGGATTACACCTCAAGATGGATGTGATCCATGAAAAGGGCATGGTTGATTCTTGGTATGTCATCTAGGGTCCAACCTATGGCCTTTTTGTTTTCCTCTAACACCTGAAGATGTTTGGACTCTTCAGTTTCATTATGTGTTGTAGAGATAATGACAGGATATGAATGATCACAGAAAAGGAATGCATATTTTAGGTGTTCAGGAAGGGGTTTTAGATCAGTCTCATCTTTCATTTTTTGGTTATAAAACATAGCAATGGAAGAAGGGATATCAATTTCTTCAGATTAATTTTCCTTAATAATGCCCAAGGTAGAGTAGTAGAGATGAGAATTATTGTGGGAATCAAGAGATTTTTCAGAATCTTCTAGATTGATAGAGTCTATGAATCAAAGGTTCACATAAACATCACCATTTATGTCTTTGTTAATCTTGGTGTAGATTTTATAAGATCCTCTTTCATTAGAACATGAATAACTTGGTGGATTGGGTTTCGATTGACTCTTAGAAGTGTCCTCAGAAGCATGGATTGATAAGGCAGCGTGATCCTCATATGGGTATCGCATGGCTGGGAAGATGTTGAACATGAAAAATTAGTCACCAAATTCCATGGATAAGATGCCTGAATGGACATCAATCTTGGTTCTGGTAGTCATGAGGAATGGAATTCCTAGAATTAGGGGATATTGAGAAGGCTTCATCTCACCATCCCTGTCAAGGACACATAAATCAGCAAGGAAGATAAGATCATTGACTTGGACAAAGAAATCCTCAATTATTCCCTCAGGACTGGTTGTGCATCGATTTCCCAATTGAATGACAACACCCATTGGTTGTAAGGGACCTAGACCAAGGTTGGAGAATATAGATTAGGGTATGACATTAATTGAGGGTCCTAGGTCTATGAGTGATTCATCAATGTTGGATCTTCCAATATGTCATGGAACCGTAAAGGTCCCTAGATCATTTCACATAATGGGTATGGAATCTTGGGTTGAATCATTTTTGAAGGTCCTAAGTTGCCTCTTGTGGGTACACAACACCATGAGAAAATTACCATACTTAGGAATTTGTTTTATGGTATCTATGAGAGGAATGTTGTCTTCAAAACATCTAAATTTTTCGAGGATTTAACGATTGGGTTCAAAGGACTAATTTGGCATAGAAATTTCTTTAGGAAAAGGAATTGGGTTCCAATGTGGAATAGAAGGAGTTGAGGGAATGGATTCATCTACCCATTAGTATTTCTTTTTCTTTTCATTTTCATGGTCAACATTTAATGGTGGTTTATATGACATATGTTGAGGTATAGAAATTTTCTTCCCTGATCTAAGTGAAATTGCACTTACATTACATTTGGGGTTGGGAAATGGTTGAGCTTGGAGTTAGGAAGAATTGGATAGATGCTGCTGACTAAGGTGGGATGCAAGTTGACAAATTTGGGTTTCAATATTCCTGAGGCTGGAACGGGTGGAGTCAAGATCTTCCACTGCAGTTTCCCATGGATTCATTAAAGAAGAGGTTGGTCCCAGATTGGGATTACCTCGAATTTGGTTCTTGGGAACGTGATTGTATTGGTTTTGGCATTTGTAAGGCACACTAGGATAATGGAATCCAGGAGGAGGATTGTTCCATTTAGGTTGAGGAATTAAAGTATAAGGTTGTTTGAAGTTACCAACACCTTGACCATATTGAAACCGGTTTGGGTTTTGAGGAGGGAATTTAGGGGTATGAGATATGGGATTACTATACTTAAGGCCTAGGTTATAGGAAGAAGAGATGTGATCAGAGTGAGGTTGGTTGATGTTTCTAAAAAACTAAACTGATAGATGAGGGTTGGTGTTCTGCTGAGCAGATTCTTCATTGATCTCCATTGTTCTAGATGAATCAAATGGATCCTCTAGAATTTGGGGACATGTGTCTGTTGGATGAGATGTAGAGTTGCAGATTCCACAGATTTTGACAGGTCTAGGAAACATTGTTTGTGGAGAAGATGAGGATGGGGATTTGGTTGCCACAATTAGTTGTCTCACAAGACCTGTAAGTTCACTCATCCACTCAGTCACCTTGTTTGGCTCAATTGATTGATTATGTTGGGCTTTTTTGACATGAGAATGTGCTCGAGTATGGAATAGTTTTGTGTTTGAATCCATGATACTTATGAGATATCTTGCAGCTGCATGTGTTTTATCAACAAGAGCAATACCACTAGCGACATTAATGAGAGTTCTCTCCATATCTAATAACCCCTCATATAAGTATTGGATCAAGAGTTGGTCAAGAATTTGGTGATGTGGGTAGGTTGAAACAAGATTTTGAACCTATCCCAATACTCATGGAATGATTCACTTTGGAATTGACAGATACCATTTATTTTCCTTCAGATAGAACCATTACGTGAAGCCGAAATAAATTTATCTATGAAAAGTTACTTCATGTCATTCCAGGTGGTTATGTAACCAGGAGGAAGGTAGTAGAGTCATGGCATAGTAGTATCGGCAAGGGATAACAGAAATATCAGAGTGTTATTTTTACCTCGGAAACACATTGAGGCTTCATGGTAGAGTACACTACTTAGAACTCCTTAAGTTGTAGATGTGGATCCTCACTGGCTAGCCTATGGAAATGAGGAAGAAGAGGAATCAAAATGGATTTGAGTTCTAAGTCAGCATCTGTGTTTGGATATTGAATTCCAAGAGGTTGGTAATTAATATCAGGGATATCAAGTACTTTAAGCGTTTTTTACATAGGATTGGCCATATCTAATCCAAATTGTTGGACAAGGACTGGTTCTTGAATTATAATACAATCTCTTATGTTCCTCCTATATTGGCGAGTGTTCACTCAATTTCAGGGTCAAACAAATCGAGAGATTAGTTGGGAGGCTATAGGGAATTCAGAAGGATTTGAAGAAATATGAAGACAATTTTTTTGGTGTTTTTTTAGTTTATGTTTTTTATGAGAAGGCGGGTTATTCATTTTTTTTTTCCAATTTTTTTTTCCTTTTTTTTACAATAACCAGAATCTAATGACCACTTAAAGCACCATCCCCAGTAATGGAGTCATTTGAAATGCATCGATGATTGTTTCTTATCGACCAATCAAAAATCCGATGCTCTACTTATGTAAATAGCATCACTTAGGTCGAATCATCGGTGATGATACTTTTAATAGTTGGTTGTTTTTAATTATTTGTATTCTGAATTGGGGATTTTTTTGCAGAGCATATGAAATAATTTATGGATGATGTATAATTTAACAAATTTATAATGATTTCAGTTATTTCATCATTAGGTAGTTATGCTTGTGATATCCTTGAGATTTTGTTTATATTGCATTAAATTAACACCCATGTCACAAGATGACATTGATTAGAATTCCTATGTGTTAAGGATTTATTCCAAGACATAACATAACATAATGTTCTAATATCAATCAGAGTTTATTGATGGTGTTTTATTTATGCTTCTAATAATCCATGGAAACCACATGTTAAACAAAACAAGTAATTATTCCATGACATGTTAAGTCCAACATAAAAAATTTTAATTCAAAGAATATTCATCGAGAAAAAGCTCTCAAGCACGTATCATACCTAAATTATAACTATCCCATATGAGAGATTTACTCAGCCATTTGGGAGTTTAATAATTTGTTTATAATGATTATGATTATAATTTAATAAGATGAGAAAAAAATGGTATAGGAAAATAGTGGTGCGTCAAACAGACACACACACACATGAACAATGATGATAATTAAAAACGAATTTTCGATTAAATGTGGAAGCAAATGAAGGGAAATGGATTCAACTATATTTAAACTATTTAAAGAACATTAATATTAAACTACAGAAGGTGGATTAGAATAATAGATATTGTAGAAGAAACATTCCTTAAAATAGATTTACAAAACACAAACATACAAAATTACAAATGAATAACAACACAAAAGTGAATGGAAAGAATGAGAGAGGAAGGATATCTCCAATGAAAACCTGAATATGGAACGTCCTCCCAAGTCTTTTGCAAGGTTTTTGTAGTTCCAATATGTTCTCTTTTATTCTGAAATGCCAACCCCATGAAGGAGAGTAGGGGGATTCATTTATAGCACAAGGAATTTGACTGTTTTCATTCCCAATCTGTCACTCCACTTGGCTCAATGATTTGGACATCCTGACGGCCGAATCACAAGATAGCTTCTTCTTAAAAGTTGTAGATAATAATTGCAGCCGAACACTCCCAAAATATGGAGTCATTTGGACCTATGGTCCCCTTGTTCTTGTAGTTGTACATTCAAATTTTTATACATGATTCCTTTGGATAATATCGAACATATGATGGAGTTTAATTAAATTTTTGCTTCGGGATATAGAACAGTAACTCAATCATCATTAATGGTCCAGTTTTAGAAACAATTCTCTGGGTATTCTTATGATGACCATATGAGCCGTTACATGGAAGAATTGGCCCATGATACCTTCCAATGATATGTGATAAATTGAATATGTAATCCTATAAAACAAGAACCACACAATTTAAATCCATAGGGTGTATGTTATTAATAATGTAGTAAACTAAATCAATTGGAATACTTCTAAAAATGCTCAAAAATTATACTTAGTATTGAAACATTAATATTTCACAAATATTATGTAGATTTCATATAAAATCAGTAATGGGTGTATATAATAAGCCATGAAAATATTTATAACATCACAAATTTTTAGTTCATGAACTGTATTTCCCGACCGGTGAGGTTCCAATGATGACCTTTTTGTTTTCCCAAAATTTGAGTTCAAGAACAATGTTTCCAGAATAGTGAGGTTACAATGGTTAGCTTTTTTCATAGCCTAATTTTGAGTTCATGAACCGTGTTTCTAGAATAGTGAGGTTCTTACTGTGAGCTTCCAATAATGAGGTTCATGAATAGTTGTTTTTCCATTTCTAAATTTTGAGTTCGTTAATAATGTTTCCAGCTTCCTATAATTTCGCCCCTTTAACATTTCTTTTTCACGTATAATGAATTTAAAGATTTATTTTAAGGACTCTATGGTTTATTCAAAGTCTGTAACTCCTATACTAATTTAGCCTAAGGCTCGAGATTATTTTACATGGTCAATCCACATGGTTTAATGTGATACTCTTTTAATGAAAAACCCAGTCTATCGTAAACCAATGTTACATTAAATATTCTGAAGGGAAAAGATATCTTCATCCCAAGTTATTCCTCCATATTCTTAGGTGTGAGACGCTTGAACATTGACCACAATTTCATGACACATCAAATAGATTATGATTTTATGTTTGATCTAGGGAAGACCCTTGGCCGACTTTCAAGGAGCATTGCTGGCTTTAGTGTGTGTGTTTTTGATAAGAAGTACTTAAATAGGGGTTGTTTTGAAAAAAATTTTATGGTGAAATGACTTATTGAAAGAGTTTAATTTTTGGAAAGAGAAGGTGGTTTTTATAAATTATGAGATAAAAGGGTTAATTACGAGTTCACTATACACATTTAAAAATCACTGTTCTTGGTGATTAATTAAGGATTGATGTAATTTTTTGGTTGAAATCAATCGGAATCCCGATTATTTTACAAGCTATTATATCAAAGAAAACTAGTAGTATTACAAGTGTCAGAACTACCTCTATATGTGTGTATCTCCATTATAATGTACTCCCACCATTTAGCTCAACATCGAGAGGAGGAGAAAGCTCGGGTGGAACTCCTTCTTCATTCTTGACCCCCCTTTGAGGATAGGGGTGTCAAGAATATCTAGGATAAGGAGGAGACTCCACTAGGACTCCAAAATTCCAGAGATTCACTTCTTGGCCAAACATGTAAATAAAGATCCCATGGTGCCACTATATGGGAAAATGGGAAGGTGGTTTTCAGAACACATAATTCATAAAACCACTCTTCAAAGGTATTTCGACCTCTTGATAGCCTTATCTCGATTTAGTGAAAATAAAAAAAATTTAGCCCCACCCCTTGGATGTATCCACCGTATGTTTGGCATAAAATGGACACCTATATCCTGAGATATGGACAGATCACAACACACAACCTTTGACATCATTCTATTGTGGTGTGCTGGACTGATCAGGTAGGTTGGGCCAATAGATTCCCTAATGTTTCTTGGTTTCCTTCGTAGTAAATCTGGACCAATGAAATTTTGACATGGCGACAAAATTTCAGCCCAATCGGATGCACGATCTAGTATCAGTGTTCGTATTAATCTACTGGTGTGCTTGGATCCTACGCAGTTTGGCCCATTTTTCATGGACATCATCATGGGCCCTCCAAATCCCCACCTACTGCATTGGAATCATCAAAACATGTATCATTTCCCTTTTAAACAGTGATAAACACAAAATAAATGATTCAAAAATGGAATGAAACTTTTCATTAGTTTTATTATTTTCAATATAATATATGTTCAACACAGTGGTGTATAGGTGAATATTACCCAGTGAATCATGGTATGATCAGACCACCACACCTAAACATTTTCACTCCTAGGAAAAGTCACATATTTAAAAAAATGAAGCATTTAAATATTCCCAAAATCATAAATATTTAACATTCAAGGAAATTTTAATTCATTAAAGTAATGAGATCAATGCACGAACCACACCAAGGAGTTTATCCTATAGAAAAAGATGTCACATAAATCATATCACAATGAAATGGAAAAAGATTTAGGAAACCAACATGAAAAAAGAATTCAAAACTCAAACATTCCACTAACTCTCAATGTGTGTGTGTGAAAACCATTCCATTCTGTTCTTTCCACTTCCTATCCAACTACTATATGTTATTTTAAAATTATTCAACATTAAATGAATTTCCACCATACAAGCCCCACAATCTTTGCAATAATATTTCATGAACCAATCACATAAGAATTCCCAGATGTCAAATTGTAATCTCTCGACCTAGATAAGACCATATGTTGTACATTTAATTACACCCTCATTTATTATTTTTTATAAGTTTCATTTGGCAAAAATATCAAAATCATCTCTCAAACCTTGTTTTATCATATCACAAAACAAATTTCAATATTCATAACAAGATCAAAGGTTGAGGAGGAGTGTTTTTTGACATGAACAAGACACAATCAATTTTTTTGAGGGCATATAATAGTTGGACATTAGGTATACACACATAGGTCAATCTGGTATAGTATTGAAACAGATCAGATAAGGAACGAATGTATTGAAATATCATATAAAGATAAAAAAATATTATCCTAACATATATATATCTTATATTAAGAAATTATTATTCACACTTCGTGGTTTGGTGGAAAAATCATGGAGATATTAGTGACATCATTATCCCAAAAACTACTCACACAAGGTGCATCAATCATATCAAATGATTCATAGTGATATAACCATTTATATCATTGAAATGAAAAAAATTCACTAAAATTCACTCCACGATGTTAACTTCATACAAATATTCTATTTCGCCATTCTTTATGGTATTTTTACTTTCCCCCCTTTATAGTCATCGAATCATGGAACATTGAAGTTTTTTATTGGGGGGAAAATGAAAATACCATAAATAAGGTGAAAACGTGAAGAAAGAAGAATGAAAATGGGAAGTGTAATGAATTAAACAAGATGGGGAAAAGTTAAAATCCATTAAAGAAGGTGAAAAAGAGAATAATTAAAGAAAAAACGATGAAAATACATATCAAATCCAAGAATGTACCCATCCCCCACACCTAGAATGTGTAGTGTCCTTACTATAATAATTGAGAAGGTGAGAAGGAAGCAGAAAACCTAGAGTGTTTAATTTGTATGTTCCTTATTGAATGTGGAGTTCCTCCATTGGGAACTCTAAAAGGGCTTCGTGGAAGTGCATTAGTCACTACCCATTGACAGTGATGGTTTGCTTGGTTACTTCATTTTGATCCTAAAAAAACCAAAATAGAGATACATTAATATCATTGTACGGGCCGAACCAGTGGGAATGAATCTTACCTGGATGCAACATAATCCTTGCATTATAAAGGGCGACCTTGTTTCCCAATGTGGAATAGGGGATGTAGTATAAGATGGTACTGGATTGCCTTGGATTTATCCTTATAAATCATGGAGTTTTCATATGCATCTCTTCTCATTTCCTCCAATTCCTGAATCTGCATCTTCCTTTGGGCACCCACATCAAAAAGATTAGAATTGCATTGTTTGATGTCCCAGTAGGCCTAGAGCTCAATCTCAATAGGTAGGTGGTAGATATTTACAAACACAAGATGATAGGGTGACATTCTATGCAGAATTATAAATTTAGTACGGTAGGCCCATAATGAATCATAAAGTCGAACACTCCAATCAATTATATTAGGTTGAACCGTTTTTTCAAGAATCTATTTTAACTCTCTATTTAATATATCGGCTTGACCATTGGTCTATGGATGATATGCATTAGACACTCTATGAATGACCCCATACTAATGCAAATGTGATTTCATTGTTCGGTTTCCAAAATGGGAACCCTGGACACTGATTATGAACATAGGTAATCCAAACCTATTAAATATTTGAGTTCGCAAAAATTCTACAACTACCATATAATCATTATTCCTTGTAGCTCGTGCCTCTACCCATTTTGACATGTAATCAAAATCCAGAAGAATTTACATGTTGATAAAGGAATTTGGAAATGGACCCATAAATTCAATTCCCCAAAAATAAAAAATTGTCATAAAAGAGAAATGGTTTTTGTGACATTTCATTTCTTTTAGATACATTCACCATTCATTGACAATGAGGACAAGATTTTCAAAAATAATGGGCATCCTAAAAATTTGATATCCAAAAAAGGACAGAATCAAGGACCTTGTGATTAGTCTTTTGGGGACCAAAGTGGCCTACACAAGAAAGAGTGTGACATAATCTAAGGAAAGATAGAAACTCACTATCAGGAACACAACTCCAATGGACCAGATCACTACAGGTGCACCAAAGGTAGAAGTCATCCAAAATTTACCAAAGAGACTAATGTTTTAGAAGAGTGGCATGGTTTTTTTTTGAAATCCATAGGAATGTAAGATGATACCAAATAATATACAATTTCAGAATACAAAGGAATAAAATCTTGCACTCGGAAAAATTGGTAATCGGGAAACATATCATTTATATGAACACAGCGGTATGATTCAATGTACGAGGATGGGGGAATCCTACTAGTATGGTCATCCACCACATTTTGTACTCCATTTTTATCTCTAATTTATAGATTAAATTCCAAAAGGAGGATCATTTAGCGAATGAGTCATAGCATGGATTCCTTTTTCTTAAGGATATTCTAGAGGTATGCATGGTCTGTGAACACAATGTCATTGGACCCCAAAAGGTATGACCTAAATTTGTCCGAGGAAAATACAATGGTAATGAAATATTTTTCAGTTGTGGTGTATTTTTCATGGGCAGGGTCCAAAGTACGTGAGTCATAGGCTATGTCATATTGAGCTCAATCAATACTTTATGAAAAGACTTCCCCAAATGCATAGTTAGAGTCATCATACATGAGCTCAAAAAGGTAAATCCCATTAAGGTGGTTTGATTACCGGTGGTGACGTGAGACTCCATTTTAACATATTAAAATTCCGGCACATTATTTCTCAAAAACAAATTCTTTTTCTTTTGGGAGTAATCAGGAGAGGTGGAGTTAAATTTTACTAAAGTCACAAATGAAATGATTGTAAAATAAAACATGCCATGGGAAGGAGCTAACCTCTCGTTCATTTTTGGGGAATTTTAATGAAGAAATTACATGCACTTTTAATTTATCTGCATTGAACCCATCCCCAGAAATGACATTCCTCAAAATAATAACTTGTCACACCATGAAAAGAATTTTCTCATAATTTAATAGTATATTATTTTCAATACAGCGACGTAGGACTAGACCATGAATACAAAAACATTCATCCAAATAGGAATCATAAACAGTGAAATCATCCCTGAATATTTCCATTAAATTCTCTAGGTAATCTGAGAAAATACTAACCATGCATCGTTGGAAAGTGCATGGAGCATTGTACAGACCAAATGTAATCCATAAATAGGAAAATTTTCAAAGGGGAAAGTGAAGGTTGTCTTTTCCTAACCCTCAAGGGTAATATGGATATAAAATTATCTAGAATACCCATCAAGGAAACAGTAGTGGGACATACCTGCTAGCCTCTCTAGCATTTGTTCAAGTAATGTCAAAGGGATTTAGTCCTTCCTAATGTGTTGGTTTAGTCAGTGATAGTCTATACAGACACGCTAACTATTATTCACACGAGTTGGAACCCATTAATTGTTTTTATTTTTGAAAAATGTATGTCCATTATTCTTAGGAACTACTTGAATGGGACTGACCCCTTGGCTGTCAAAGATGTGGTAAATGATTCCAACAGCCAATAATTTTGTTATCTCATTTTTCACAAATCCTAGGAGGTGTGGGTTTAGTTGACATTGAGGCTCCCTCACTGGTTTAGCCTCTCATTTAATAAAATATGATCCATACAAATTGATGGTCTAATACCAGGAATGCCAGAAAGTGTCCAACCCTAAGCTTGTCTATACTCTCTCAAAAGTACAAGCACTCTAAATTAATTCTCAGGAGGGTGTGAACTAAAAATGATGACATGAAACTTGTTTCCATTCTCTAGATATAAATATTTAAAATCATGAGGCAATTTTGTAATGTTTCTATTTAGGATGATTTGGGATTTATGGGAGTGTGTGTGAAAGTGAGAGGTCGCTGATCTCATCTCACTGCTCAATGGTATCATCCTCAATAGAGGAAGGAGCTTTGAAAATATTAGTAGTATCATCGATGGTTATTGGATCCTCAGTGTTCATGATATAATCAATTAATAAACATGCATGACATTTTTCTAATCCACTACAACAGTCTATGCATGAATCATTTCCTAGCATTTCTATCAGTGAAGAAAACTCAAAAGGGGGTCAGGGGAAAGAAAAGTTGTTTTTTCAGGGGTAAGGAGTACATCAATTGAATTTATGAAGAGAGATGAATGTTCTCTTTAGGGGTGCTTAATGAAATCAAGGATATTGAAATGGACTATGTTACCAGAAAATTAAATAGATAATGTACCATTATAGACATTAATTATGGTTTTGGTAGTTTTTAGGAATGTTCTCACCAATATAATTGGGGCATGTCCATTCATCATATCATCTTTAATTTTAAGAACATAAAAGTAAGCAGGAAAAATTAAATTTTGAATCCTCATAAGAATATCCTCTAACACACTAGATGGGAGTGTGGTACTCTGGTTAGCTAGTTGAACAATAATTTTAGTGGGCTTCAGTTCCACGACCTACAATGTAGAGTAAATGGAGTGAGGAATCAAATTTATTGAAGCACCTAAATCATGCATAGAATTAGAAAAATAATACTCATCTATGGTGCATGAAATTTAAAATGTTCCAGGATAATTGCATGTGGCGGGAAGTGATGGCTCTATAAATTCTGAAACATTCCTCCCCAATACCACCTTCTTGTCTACATGATGTCACCTTGGGTGTGTACACATCTCCTTTAAAAACTAGGCGTACTGTGGAATTTCCTTCACAATATAAATCAATGGGATGTTAAACTGAAATTTCATGAAAATTTACAATATTTCCTTATATAGTTCAGTTTCCTTTTATTTCATTGATTGGGTGGCCCTTTGATGAAATGAAATAGGAATGGTTGGGTTATGTGACTCATCAATTCACACACTCTTTCCTTTGGATGGGCTTCTCTCAGGACAAGGCTCTTCAACATTTGAAACATTTTAATGGTTGGGATGATGTTTTCCTCAGGAGGGGGTGACTCTAATAAAGGATTCATTTTTTACATTCTAGTTTTTTTCTACTCATAAGGGTTATGGAACTAACATTTCCTTTATCCCTAGTGTTAACTACTGGATGAGAGGGAATTTTACCTAATCCGAGACTTTGAATTTCACCCACTGAGTTAGATAGTTGGCCTAATTGGGTTTTTAGGTCTGGTATAGTTGCATGAGTGGTTTGTTGGAATTGAATATTGATGTTAACCAATTTTTTTCAACAGTTCATCAAGTCTAGGATCAGGTTTTGGAGGAGTTTGTTGGATATTCTTTTGGGGTGGACGAGGATTTCTGGGTGGGGGTGGTGGATGACTACTCAACCATGGTTTGTTCCACAGCTATTGAGGTTGGTTTGAATACACCCATGCCTATAGGCTTGATTCTCGATCCACCCAGGGTTGGATGGATAGTAAGGTGCTTTCCTAAAGGGTTGGTTATAGGGGAGGCCAAGAAATATTGCCTCACAACACTCATATGTTTCCCACAATTGAGGAAATTGGTTAGAGTAATGGGTGTTAGAAGAACATATACCATAATGTATGGGAGGAGAAGATTTCTATTTCTCTTTGGGAAGAGCAAGTTGTCGAAGACGGGTACTTACCTCTTTGATCTTTGTGTCCACCTTCTTCTGCAATTCAGTACATTGTGCATCACGGTCACCTAAAATTGGTACATTATATCTTGAATCAAATTACTATGTGTTTTTTACCATGTTCTCAATCTGGGCTATTGTATCAATTGGGGTATTTTCCACAAGCGCACCACCTACAATAGTATCGATCATATTACGATCAATAAGGATTAAACCTTCATAAAAAAATTGAATTAAAATTTTATCACGTATTTGGTGGTGTTGGAAACATGAACATAACCTTTTAAAGAATTCCCAATATTCATGGAATGTTCCCCTTGAAATTATCTTATCCCAAATATTTATTTCCTTATTTTTGCAGTTCAGGAGGCTTGGAATTATTTTTTGAGAAAAAGGTGTTTCATGTCCGTCCAAACTCTTATTGGGGAATTAACAAAATATAACCAATAATTTTCTATTTCTTTTAATGAAAAATGGAATCCAATTAAATTTAATTGTTCTTCATCCACATTTGTAATTTTTAATGTAGAACACATAGTGTGAAATTCTTTTAAATTCTTGTGTGGATCCTCTCCCTGAAGTCCATGGAATCTTGGTAATAGATGAATTAAACTAGATTTTATTTCAAAATTAGGTACCTCACCTTGGAACTGAAAATATGTTGGTTGGATACCAACATCAGAGAAGGATATTTCTTTTATTGTTCTAATATTTTAATCCATGTTATTAACATTAATTTCAGGTTTGATTTTAGTTTTAGATAAAGATGAATGGGGAAGAAGATTTTCAATATGTGGTGTGTCCTCCTTCAAAGTGTTGTCTTGTGTGTCTCTTTGTTGTTGAAGTAGGGTCCTCTCCGGTTCAGGTTCAAAAGATACTAAATCTCCTAGATTATAATGTTTCATTCTCAAAAACTACACAACAAGTATATCATATCAAAAAAGGATTGAAAAATTATAAGAGATAAAAATTACATATTCACAAAAATAACAAAAACCTAATAAAAAGCACGCACTAAAAACCAAAGCGCTCCCCGAAAATTACACCAAAATTTGACCATGCTATCATGACATGTAAAATTGATTATTATTTTAAGGTTGATTTATAGTCTAGGTAAGACCTTACGTCTTCTCTTAAGGAGCATTGGTTGGTTTAGAGTTTTTATTTTTAATAAAAAGTACATAAATATGGGTGGTTTTGAAAACTGTTTTAGGATGAAATAACTTAATTAAAGACTTTAATAGTGGGAAAGGAACGGTGGGTTTTATTAATTATGAAATAAAAGGGTTAATCGTGAGTACACTATAGACATTTAAAGATGATTTTTCTTGGAGATTAATTAAGGTTTGAGGTAATTATTTGGTTGAAATCAATCGGAATCCCGATTACTTTCCAAACTATTATATCAAAGTATGTTGAGCCAAACCATGACATAACAGTCATATAGAAAATTTCTATAGCACGTTAATGGTATTATAGCTTGCAAAAAATTAAAATCTCAAATAACTTGGGAATAAAAGGATTTGTGAACTTTCCAATCGAAACAACACAAGTCACACACTCAAAATTTCTCACCAATTAGTTAAAAGTAAAGAGCACTTCATTCAGCTAAAACCAAAAAATATTAATCATAGTATGATATTTCTAAATGAAATGTTTTAAACCCAAAAATACATCAAACCATTAGTAGTAAAAGTTTCAGGACTCCCTTTACATGTGGGTAGCTCTCTCAATAAGAAAGCCCACTGTTTAGCTTGACATCTGACATAGGAGGATGCTCGGGTGGAAGTCCATATTCATTCAAGATCTAGCTATAAGGATAGGGGCCTCCAAAAAATCTAGGATTAGGTGGGGAATATTATTGGACTCTAAAATGGAAGACGTTCGCTTCTGGGAAAAATTTGGAAATGAGGATCCCAAAGTTCCATTTGATGGGAAAATGGGATGGTGGTTTTGAGCACACAGAATTCTTAAAAACAATTTTCATAGGTTTTTGGACCTTCAAACAGCCTTATCTCAATTTGGAGAAAATACCAAAGTTTTATCCCACCTCTTGGATGTCTCCGCCGACTTTTTGGCATAATTTGGACACCTATACCCTGAGATATGGACAGATCACATCACACACTATTTGACATCCTACAAATTTGGTGTGCTGGATAGATCTGGTTTGTTGGGGCAATAGATGGCCTAATGTGTCTTGGGTTCCTGCATTTGAAATGTGGCCCAATAATGTGTGGACCTGGATACAATATTTCAACCCAATTGGTTGCACTGTCTTGTAGCAGTGTGTGGATTAATGCACTGGTGTGCTTGTATCCTACACAATTTTGCCCATTTTCCTAGACTTCATCATGGTCCCTCCAAATCACCTCCTCCTACAATGTAATCCTCAAAACAAGTATCATTTCCCTTTTTAATAGTGATAAAAAATAAATGATTCAAAAATGGAATGAAAATTGTCATTAGATTTATAATTTTCAATATAAAACAAGTTCAACATAGTGGGTTAAATGTGAAAATTACATAGTGAATCGTTTTACGATCTAACATCCCATTCCATATCATAGGAGTTGTGTAATTGATCTTTCCTCCTATTATTTTTCAGCTATGTGTTTTCATCCCGTATATATCGATCCTTCTTCATTATAAGGTATGATCTATCTTCATGATTTTGGATTTTTATCCTTCTTTATCCTTTCCCATTAAATAGAATTTTACCACATGTTCATCTTGGGATTTTCATTGGTGTTGGCTAATGTGGTGGGGTCTTTGCATTCTTAGGTGTATACAGTTGTCATATGGGTGGAGATCGTAACTTGTTTTCTGTCTTGTTCTCATATAAAGTACGTCATGTACATTTTGTGGTAGGGGATTCATTACTTCTCACTTATTTTTTGTTCAAATGTATTGTTAGCATGTTTTATCCAACTGGATCACAAGGGAATCGAAATAATAAATATTGGAACTGGACAAATGAATTTATATCAATCATATTTTATTGACTCTTGATTTTTTTGAGATAGTGCAATATCAAAGCATTCATTGATTATATTTTCATTCTTGATGGAAATTGGTAAAGAATGTGAAGACTGAATTATTTGATAATCTCTTATCTAAAGATAAATAGGCATATTAATGAATATGATTCATGTTGTTGTATTTTTATTTTAATCAAATAGTTGAAGTAAGTGTGTTTATTTATTTAAGGTATATTACTGATATGGTTTCTGGAATTTGGAACCTATGAATAATAGACTAGTTAATCATAGATGGATTTATCGATTGGTTCTTTGATATAAGATAATTATATTTAGGGTTATGAGTTACTGTCCAGATTATTTAAGGGCCAAGATCCCGATAGGTATGATGTTAGTTTTCCTGCATCTTTTTTTCTAACGTGATTCGGGATGGATGTTGTGATATGTGGGGGTTGGAAGGCCTACTGGTTGTGGAAAAATTTGATTCCTAGATTGGCGAGATGCATTAGTTTATTCATGTGGGTGTCAGGGATGACACCAGGGATAATGAAATGGGATGGATGAGAATGATTGGATTCTTATTGATTTTTATTTGTTTTTTATCTGCATTACTTTCCCCACTGCCTAAGGAAGCTGGTCTTTAATACCATTCTTCCAAAAGGGGTGAAGACGTGTGAGGTATGCCATGTGATTTCAGTCTTTACCATCTCAAGGGAGGATGGGTCTATGTTCTTGTTATTAGAGGCAATGACTCGACAAGTAGTTCATCTACTCTATGTGTTGATCCCCCTTATTATTAGCAGATTAGAATGTTTTTCTATAATGCCTAGGAATATGGGAAATAAGGTAGTAAATAAATAGTTGAATAAATGATGATAAACCATGGGGTTAGAATTTGCATGGGTGTAATGCTGAGGTTGTAATCTAAATGAACTGTGAAATTCGGGTGTGTTTTTAATGAAATATAATGTGGAATTGTTAATGGTTAATTAATGTTTAAAGAATGAATTAACATAAACTAAAACTAATTAAAAGTGAATGAAGTAATGTAATAAATCTTTTTAAATGGTTGTGTGCTTGTAGTATGTCCAATCTTAGATGTGGAAGACAAGAGTCTGAGAGATGATAGCTGTAGTGGAGTCTAGGACTAGGGTATTCTCATAGTGTGGTTGTGATGTATAATATATTCCGTACATTTTGTGTTCTTATATGCTAATACACCCTGTTAGTTAGGGTAATGTACACCCGGGGGATTCAGATCCCTAGGGGGTGTTCTCCCCAACATTTTGGTGGGAGGATGGATGGTTGTCTACCACCTTTGGCCCTGCTCTCTTCTCATTGTAGTTACTTGTAACAGTAGACCCAATAGTTATTTATCCCCATATATGTGTGTAAAAGGCTATATTGGATTATAGTTATTCACACACATATATTTTGTATAATGTTTTCAATGTACTACGATATGAGTAATGTGTATTGGTTGTGGTTGCTTATAGATCCTTACTTGATGCATGGTCTATAATGGCTTTAGTTTTAAAATTGGACGTATATTACATGTTATGTGAGATGTGGCGGCCTTGAGAAACTAACTGGTTATATTCTTGTGTGGAAGTGGTGGTGTAGTTGCACGTGGTGCTTGATGTGGGGTGTTGAACTGGTGTATGCGGGAAAGCATTTTTGTAGAGAGATTATTAGAATGTGTGACATTGGGGAAAAGCAGCAAACGAGTGGGGAATTATTAGTAGGGTGCCCATGATATTCAGTATTATATTAAATACTCTTATATTTGTTACATGGTGAGATTATCCATGGTGAGGCTAGGAACATAGTATACTTATTTAGGTGAAGAGTTAGTTTCAATTGTTGTTCACTGTGTTTTTGCATGATTTCTTTACCTTTACATGAGAGGTTCCGTGTAGGATCCTATAGAGTATACTGTTATACTCACCCAATTTAAATATAAACTATTTTTAGGTGACTAGGGGAATGTTGGAGATCAGGATAGTTACCAGTAGCTTTGGGTTGCATGATTTTTTCAGGCTTCATGGTCGCTTTTATTTCTTACATTCTTTTGGGTACATTCATTTTTCCCCTTTCAGTTGTAGTGTTTATTCAAGACATTACATATCTTTACATTCGATCTTCTTTTATATTTCAGTCTAAGTTGGAGTTGGTTGGTGTATATCTTATATCTCTCTTTTTAATGTCTTATCTTAGTCGGTAATTCCTCCCATATGTGTGTTTTCTATACCCTCAGTGCAAGTCACTATCCCGGGGCTTACTAGAGGCGGGACTCATGGGTCCTTATACCCCTTCCCACATTTTCATCCCAGGAAGGGTACATTTTGTGGGGAGGGGGTCATGAAAATAAATTAAAAATAAAAAATCATAGAGAAAAAAATCATAATATATATCATATATAAATAATGTTCCATCATAATGTCCACCATGAGAGGCAGATGGAGATGATTGAACAATCATTGTTTCGTGCGGCATTTCATCATTGTCCTTAGAAACAATATGTTCGTATCCATTAGATTGATGTTTGTGGAAGTGAAGCTTGAATCATTCTCATTAAAACAACCAAGTCTATTGAGGATACTGTTTTTATTACAATTGAATCAAATAAAAAGAGTTTAGGGGGCAGGAGAAGTAAAATAAAAGAAAATAACTTAAGAGAAGATGTTACTTTTAATTCAGGAAACTCCCTTTGGATAGAACCAAAAGTTTTACATTCATTTCATTCTACACAGGGGAAGACTTCATGGAGGAAGGTATGGATGTAGGGATCTTGACTAGCCAAAGGATAAAAGAGCCAAGGGGCTTCAAAACTGTGATTAATGGGTTAGAAGTTAGAGCTTTTAATAAGAGGGAGGAGGGGCTCTTTAGGAATTTTCTATAATATTATTTGTAATATATAAAGATTTTTGGATTCAAAATGTCCAAAAATAATTAAATTAAAAATAAGATGACTCTAGTTCGAAATAAAATAATATAATAAGAATTGGATAGGTTTTGGATATTTTTTTAATTTTTTTAATCATATTTTTCTAAATCATTCATTAATGAGGTAAACACTTAATCACTGTTGTGTCATATATATATATTTATATTATGTCCAAAATTATAAAAAAAATACGATGATGTTGGAAGTATTTTTAGATTTCAAATTAATATTTATAGTCAATTTGATAACTTCTAAAACCCATTGTAAAAATTTATTTAATATAAGATATATGTTTAAGACAGTTTTTTCATTACATTAAATTAATTAATATAAAGTGCCATTATCACTCTTAAGTGGCTCTATGGGGTCCCCAAATTGAAAAAAGGATTACCATGCATAGACAGGTATCAACGAATAGTATTAGTATACATGATGGGGCAATTTAATTTTATTATATTATTATTTTTTACACATAATTACCATATTTACCCTTTTATCTTGATAAATAAAATATTTTCTGAAGGAAAATTTTAAAATGTATAAAAATAAAAGTTACCAATTTATACAAATTGAACCTCCTGATTCTCAATATGGAATCATTTTTTCCAATTTCAAAACACCAAAGTGTCAAAAAGTAATTTAATCTTAATTCCCATTGTCAGAACAAAAAGCATGTTTTTAAGAATTGATAAAAATCAAAAGATTGATACATGTTTAAGTCAAATTTCAATAGGAAATTAAATTCAATTACCAAAATTAGATTAAATGGTTAAAATATAATCTAATACAAATATTAAAACAATTAAAAGATAATATATCCATATAAATAAATTTTATTAAAAGGTAATTTTGAATTAAAATAATGTATTTTCACAATTCATTAATAAAATGAACATTATCAATAAAATTCCAAAATTTCATCCAAAGTAAATTATGTTGTCCTAATTCTAAATAAGAATATTATTTTGTCAAATAGAAAATAGAAAAATTAAAAAACTAGATTTGAAAATGTTTCACAATAAAAAGGCTGTAAATCGACCTTTTAATGAATATAAGACAATTATTGCATTAAATTGTATTATTTCTTATTTTTAGCCTCTAAAATTTATTTGATAAATGTAAAAACATTTAACATACATGTAAAATCATTTTGAAGTTATTCATTTTCAATCCTTCCATTACAACTTCTTAGCATTAAATACAATTTAATATAATAATAATATATTATTATTATTTAGTATTACTCAACATTCAGTGAAACATATGATTTCAATGGAAACTGTTGTTGTGTATTGGGTACACCATCGAATATAGAATCCCCATTAAAGTAAGATTAATATTTAATTCTCAATCATGAAAATAAATATTAAAATTTCTTATTCATTATTTAGCTTGGATGTTAAGTAAATACTCAATGTAATCATAATAATTAAATAAGTATTGATATCATTGGAACTTGAATATTAAATAAATACATATCTTATCACTATTTGGAATCACTATAACAACCATATTATCATATTTTTATATTAATTTAAAAATGGTTGGTATTGTTTCCATATTGTTTAAAATATCATTTCTAGATTAACATTCTCCCTTATAGATAGTTTACAGATCCTCACATACATTATCATTTGTAGATGAAGAGGAATTTATCAAACAGAGATTCTCTCATTTGATATTAAAATTATTATTCTTTATAATATTAATTTTATACATTTCATTATATAAATCCAAAATTGAATTTATAAAATTTTGATTTTCCAAAATAATATTTTCATTAACTTTAGTAACGTTATTATGTTCATTAGTTAAATTCACATTCATTTTATGAGTCATTTCAATTTCCTCAAGAAATTCATTAAATAAATTAAATAATTCCATGACATTAATTTTATCACAGTATAAACATAAAGATAATTCAAAAATAGAATCCCAATTAGATGTATTAATAACCATACATGATGTATCCATAAAACACAAACTAGAATATTTTAACAACTATAGAAATATAAACCCATAATTTATAATTGGACGAATCATTACCAAAAGAATTTTATAAGCATCCCCAAACAAAAAAAATGTATAAGAGTAGAAAGAACCCATGAATTTATATAAGGATAAGCTCCAATCCTAATGTATGTCATTTTCTAAAGGTAATCATTACTGGTGGTATAAATTTTAAAGGTAATTTAACTTGAGTTAGTAAATATTTATGTGTCGACCTCTACCCAAACAGAAATGATAGAAAAAATATTTCAAATAGATATAAGAAAACGGATTTTTTTATGATGATATATTTGATACATGTCCTTTTCAATGATTTATAATGTTTACATTGTGAATTCCAATAATGGTACATATCGTCTATTTAAGGTGTCTTGGAGTTGGAGAATATTTTAACCCCTTCAGAGTTGATCATAATTGATGTAAAAACTTGACAACATGATTACTAGATATCATATCAGTGTAAATAATTCATATCACTTGTTTTATAGGGCAGGTATAATAATCAAAATCATATCATTATCTCATTTCCATGAATCCTTGATTAATTTATTTTGAAAATTATATGGGATATATAGTAAAATAAACTATTTTAACAACTACAAATAATAATGAAATACCCCACCTAAAATCGCATAGATACAGAATAATTTGAAGATATATTGAAGGAATTAAAACTATTTAAATATACATTTTTAGAAATTCAAACTAGTCAAACAAATAAAATAAATCATTCAAACAAATTCAATTAAGCAAGATCAATGAATTGAATTAATATATCATAAAAATTTACTAAAAATACGGAAACTGAAATACCAATATATTAATGAATAAAATATAAAAAAAAATTTATCCTAAATTCAATACGTAAAAAACAGTTTGAAAATATAAAATAATATTGATAAATATTTTTGGAACAAATAAAAAATGAATAAAATCACAAATAAATGATTTTAAATTGTTTTGAACATAAGAATTAATTTAATATGAAAATGAAGAATAAAATAAACTAGTATATAAAAAATGGAAAAAATATTTTAAAAACACATCATATAGATTAGATATTAGTTCTAAATAATCATAGAATAAATATTATATTAAAACTATTTAACAAAATGATAAAGAATTAAAAATAATTCTATATAATAAATATACCTAATAATTAAATTTTGAAAGTAAATATATTATGAAACAGAAAAGGGTAGTAGAAGTAATAGAACCATGTAATGTGAAACCATCTCACTCCACAGTTTCAAATTTTTTTTAAGTAAATTTCAAAAAATTTACAATATATAATAGCATATCTAATAACTCTATATAATATAAATTTTATAAAAATTTAAAATGATAATATTAAGGTTATATCACCATGAAACATACCAACTTCTAACACTCACAATTTTTTTATGTTTTTGATGTTATTGTTTATAAAATTCTTCATTTATTTGATGTTATCAATCTATAATATTAGTTTTAGATTGCATTATTAAGTATATAGAGGGTCTCTCAAATAATGTATAATGAAGTGTATTTTAAAGGAAATATAATAGATAAAACAAGGCCATCATCTCAATAATAGTGATCTACCATCTAATTGGGGGTGCTAGCAGTGGGTCTGCAAGACAGATAATTCCACTAACCTAACGTTGGGAGGACACTAACAAAAAATGTTAAATGGAATATGACATGAAATCTAAAAGGATCACTTGATGACTGGGGTCCATTCAATCGAATGATAGTGGTCAATTAGGGTAAGATGTGAGTCCCAATAGGTAGCCAACACAACAAGGCTAGGGGTGCATCAAATTAAACAAGAAGGTTTTAATGTTACATGATTTCTAACATATAAATTGATAAAATCATACCCTTATAAAAATATCATGAATTGTATACCATATCCATTTGTCCTTGGTATCTCCCATATATCTTTTTTTTAATGTTTAATCATTTCAATGATGTAAGGGTAGTGATTTATTCTTATATCTAATCCAAATCATTCATCTTTATTACTAATGGTGAATTAATATGTGATATATATATGTCTTTTCTATAATTATCTAATGTTTCATTCCTACTTGCATCAAACATTATGATGTTTCTATAATGTTGACAATGTTTTTTGATCAAAAAAAGGCATAAAATTACTAATGAGTGTTCTATGGGTATGTTCTGTAAAATAATATTCCTAAAAGTATTTTTATAGTATATTAATTAAATATCTGTTTTCTATTAAAGATTCATTTTTTGATTATTGGAGGATTCATCATCTCAAGGAAAACACCCCCACGGACATGAAATACAGAACAATTTAATGGTGATTTATATATGAATGTCAGTGTACAACAATCAATAAGAGAGTTTCTCTCTATGAATATTATTCCATATATAGATTTCTGAAGGATTGATGATCAATGGTTATACATGTGCCTTTCATCTAAAATCAATGATGTATTGATGATCCATTATTGGATTGAAGAGATGTTTGGTGGATTGGCCTACCATCATTTGATATATCTCAGTATTGATATTTCTTATAGACACCATATGTTATGTGATTCTAAAATAAAATTCATGACATGGAAACTCCTTGAGTACCATTTCTAAACATCTTTCATATTGACATGGAAATGAGATATACATACCTTTCTTGTAACCATGTTCTTCATGGTTATAAAATGTTTTGTTACTCAATACTTTAATGAAAAATGGGTATATTCATAAACTAATGTTATGTATGATGTTATTTAACTCATATATGTTTTGTATTTGATCATTTATTATACACACAATCATTTTGTGATTTATTTTATTCGAATTAATTTCATATTTTTCATATTAATCAATTATGACAACACAAGAAATATTTTATTTTATATTATATCACTATGTCTGTATTACCATGTACACAACACCATGTTAATTTTGAACTAAATGAAACATAATTTTTATATTTCTCTATAGGTAAAATTTACTTTATGTTGTACTACATGCATCAATGACATTAATTGATGGCATGCATTACACACATGGTAGAGTTTTAGCTAACAATAAAATATTATTTAAATATTATTTATTATTTTATTAATAGAATAAATATTAGTTAAATTAGTATTTATGATTATTATTGTCTAATATATGTTAATGTTTGTTTTTAAAAAATATAACATGAATTCATTGGTTATAAATTAATTAGAAATTATTATAAAATCAGATTAAATAAAAAGAAAAATATTAATATTTCTATAGTCAAAATGATATTTTAACCTAATAGATTAAATTAACTAAAAGTAGTGAATATCATTTATTTAATATATATTTTATCTATTTATTAAAACAGTTTTTATATTTATCCAATATTTTTATAGTTTAATGAATAAAATCCAAATTTATTTCCTACAAACCTGATTTTTACAAAGGTAGTTTTAATGACTATTAATGGAGAAACCATTTTCAATCCAATTTTTTGAACATTTGAATATTTGGAATTTAAAAATAATCTTAATAATAGGAGGATAGACATAAAAACTAACTTATGATGATTGTTTTTGTATTTTTCTGCGATGATTCCTTTTTAAATGAATATTTCAAATTACTAAATTTTAGCTGTAAAGAGATTTTTCATCTAATTTTTTATAGGAATAAATTCAATTTTAAATTGTTCTAAATGGGTAAATAGAAATTATTTTTATCAATTAATACAATTATGTATATTGAAATCAATTTAACTTTGATCCTGGGTATAAAACGTAGATAACGTTTGAGTGTTTTTACTTAAAAAACCATCATTGTTTAGAAGACTCTGTTATTGATTATAAATAAATCTCCATCACTTATGTGATTATAATTAAGAAAAATATATTCCCTATTTATAATAATAAAAATTTATTAATTATAATATGGTAAACATTGTTTTTGACTGAAATTTCTAGTGAATGTGATTAAAATTAATTACAACAATTATAGTTAAATAAAGCATTATAAGGGACTAAACCATAACCGTAATACCAAAAAAGACATATAAACAATTCCAAAATCTATTTTATGACCTTAATTAGTCCATAGACTTCCATGGCTGTAATTTTGAAGATTATTTTATCCACATGAAAAAATACAGACATGGGTGGATTTCTCTCTTCAAATAGTCTCAAGACTATCAGTCCACTTTCGTTTTAAAATGCTACCACCTATCCCTCTTCATTACACATATAAAAACCTATTTTTTATAATATATTTCCCTAATACACTTAAAAAACTATTTTTTTATATAATTCCTACTTGGACATAAATCAACCCATGTAACCATTTTGGCACAATCCAAAAGGAGTTACCCGATGAAGTGGTAACATCTTCTCTCATGTTTCTTTTCATTTATTAGTTATCCACACCACTCTAATACCACTGTTATATTCATGTATAAAAACATTAATATGTTCATTAAACTAGTATTTATTAATTCTTTGGGTTTGAAAAAAAATTACACACATCTGCATATAATGGTTAATGATCATAATGTTTATGTGTACCGTGAACTACCACCACACTAAATTATGATTTTTCGTATTTCCTTTTTTTTGCATCTAATGAATGGAATTATTATTTATAATATATCCATTTATGTAATACATAATATTTAATATATATTTAATATTATTTATTACTTTATCAACACATATCATTTTATAATCCATTTGGTGTAAATATGGTAAATTAGTTTGAGGAAGTGTGGACTCCCACCCCCTCAAAGAATTGTAAATCATTCAAACAATACATGGTATTTATTAAGGATAGTTTCATTGAAATTATATTATATATATAATAATATAATAATACTAAAATTATATTATATACATATATACATATATTTCATTTTCATTATATATTTTCATACGACAATAAAAACAGAACAAGTTAATACATTCGTATGACTTATCGTCTCAATGAACAATGTATTCCATTTATTTATTATATATTATATAATTTATTATAATAAAAAAATTTATATAAATGATATTAATATCATATTTTAATTTCATGAACCATGATATATGTATAAGGACTAAAAATATAACATATTACGACACATTCGTAGAATAAAGTAGATATTACATGAATTGAAAACATAACCTAGGACTGTTAACATGAGGGAAATATTTGGTCCTAATAAACCGATATATGATATTATATACTGTAATATGGTTATTTAAAATATTTATAATAAATTTATATTTATTATTAAGGTTTTCGGAATGAGTACATGGAGAGTTAATGAATAAGCTAAGGGAATTCCATCTTACTTTTATTTCTGTGTGAAATATGACATAATCAACACTCACTTATTTAGTTTTGTGTATATATTTCCCCTTTATGTATTATATATCTATTATAATTAAATTTATGTTTAATAAATTTTATTTTTATGAACATTATATCATGGGGTTTATATATCAAAAGTTACCAAATTGGTAAGACAATTTTTTCTCAATTTTCATTCTTTGAGACACATGTTTTGTTATACAAATAATTTTTTAGGTTTATATACATCCATTTGAAATTTTATATTAGGAATATAATTATTTCCTTGATATTTTTTAAGGTAATATTTTTTTTCATACATGTAAGTATGATACCATGTTTCTTAATGATAAGGGTTTATTGAAAAAAAATCTTCATTTGTCAACATGATTTATTTTTATGCTTCCATTGATGAAATAATATTATTAATAACAAAAAAAAACACCTGATTTTTATTATATTGTATTTATGAATGATATATATATCATTGTATTAGTAACATTTTTACAGTCATTGTTACATAATATAGTCAATAAGTTTTTTAAAATCTATTCATTACTCCCTCTTTGACAGGAAATCATTGATATTTCAATACCATGTTTTCAATAAATGGGATTCCAAGAATATAATATGATTATCCTATAATCATGAAACTATTATTTTATAATTTTTATATATGAACAATTTTTTGAAGGTATTCTCATTATATATTTTAAAAAATGATAATTTTCTTACATTTTTAACATAAAAAATAAATATTCATTTTAACTCGTATAACATGTATGGAATAATGCTCCATCAAATATGTAAAGGTTTCATTCCATGTAAAAAATGATAATTTGTAAGAAATATTTTTTAAAAACAATATTCAATGATCATTTTTTTAATAAATCATGATTTATTCATTAGTATTCATGTAAAATCATGTAAAAGCATTTTAAAGATTTATGTATATTATTATCAAAAAAAATTCAAAGAAATGGTTTTCATAACTTTTTTAGGAATTATTTTTAGGTTTTCAATGGTATTCTAAATAAAATGGTTTCCAAATTTTTTTTGAGCCTTTCCATTATTATTTTATTTTTATTTTCAATAAAAAATGATTTCAAATTGTTTGAAACGTATTCTATTCACTTTCACGAAAAATGGATTTCTAATTTATTTCATGTCTTATTTATATTTTTTTCATTTTATTTTATTAGATAATTATTTTCAAATGGTTTTATGCATTAAAAAAAATTTCAATGAATAAAAGATATTCTCATCAGGAAATGTTATCAAAATATTTTTTCAAGTTATCTTCCATCTTTTATTACATCCATTTATGTTACCCATTACTTTATAATAAATTATCAAATGGTTCCATTCATATTCATTGTATAAATGGGTTATGATTAAGGTCACGGTCATTATGAAACTCATTTATCATTCATGGGTTATATGTATATTAAATAAATTTCTCTTTCACATGTAATATGTTTATGAAATCGGTTTCTATTCTATGGGTTATCTTCAATCGATGGCTGCATCTTTTCAAGAGTAATTAATTGATTAAATTATTAAATTACATGTCTTTTTCAATAGGTTAATATATGATTACATGGTTATGATTCCCATTTAATTTCATAGGTTAGGATATTATTGATTATTAATTTGGGGAACATGAATGTATGATTTCATTATAAGATGGGAGGGACCTATATCTCCCTACAACTCTTTGAAAAAAGATTTACATCTCATGATATAGACTAAGATAGTGTTGGGAATGATCCTTGACTACTATGTTTTCCATGGGAGTGAACCACAAATCCCAATGTGGTATGAGGAGTGAACTCATGTTACTATGATGGCCATGGGATTGAACCGTGATTATGAAGAATGAATGAAGTGTGAACTGAAACTACTAATAGGGTCTTGGATGTGATTATATGGATAATATGGATATAATATTATATTCTTTTCTTTCTTACCCTATTACATGTTTTATTACTTTGTTACGTTTTCATGGAATTTATAATTTATTTCCAAATGATTCATAACTTATTAAAGGCCAATAATTGTTCCATGATTCCTATATATGATCTTTGATATATAGGTAGTGATATATTATTTTCATTAACACACTCCTATATCCATATTGCTATGTTTATTCACACATGTCTCCTTGTATTCCCATAATGAGGATCTGTGATCACCCGTTTTTATGTTCCTTTCCCCAGTCTAAGATGATATGTATTATGATTGTTGTGTTTAAGAAGGGTGATAGAATATAATAACTCCGTGGGAGATAATGAATCTAAACTATGTACTAGTGTTCATGATTTCAGGTATCCAAAGGCATTGTATAATAATAAAATTTGGAATCTATTTGTATAATGTTATTATTATTTCGAAAATGTTAATAAATTTTATACCTGAAAATAGAAGTCTCTATTGTTGTAATAAGAGAAAATGATTAGTTAAACTACAAAAACTAGGATGAGATAAATTTTGTGACATCCCTTGGTATATTTCTACAGATATTTCTTGGGATGTCTCTAAGGATACATATAATGATGAGATAATATTAAGTAAAGTGTCCTAGAATTGTGTAAAATAATTGGGTAAGTAGTTTCCATGGAATATATCCAAGTATCGTCACTAGAAGTGGATGTGGATCTAAAATATATTTACTTGAGGGAAAAAACAACCAATTATATTATGGCCCTTACTCAGGAAAATATGGAACTCGACAACGGGCCTTGTTTTACACATGTTTTAATACTATTATGGGATATGCTTTGTGAATTCAAAAACATGTCACAAATCATTATGAATGATTTAAATATGATTAGGTTTTGAATTACCTTGGATAAATATGAGTAATCATATTTTAGGAATTGTATCATAATGTAGATATCATATTAATTATTTTCAGGATTATTCGACTATCACTATGTTATTAATGTTTTACTAAATTCTTCTAGGTTTTAGAAAATGGAGGGAACATGAAGGAACTATAATAAAAATGAGTTTTATGAAAAAATTAATAATGAGTAGTAAAATGGGCCAATTTCTTGAGTGAAGGATTTCTTGATCATGCCAACTTTGTTTTCCTGGAGCATGATCAATAATGTTTTCTATAACAATCACTCTATGTAACCAAGGAAGAGAAGATAAGAGTGAACTAGTAATATGGGTAATAGTTACTATGGTAAAAGGAGAAATCAGTTTCCTTTCTTTCAAAAATGTGGAAAGAATCACCAAATTTAATGTTTTAGAAGATAGAGATGGTGTTTCAAATTTGGGAAACACCATCACAATGTAATTAACTCTAAAATAAAATTGAAGAGTTTGATTATTAAAATATATTAGAATACTGGCCAACCATTCTCATCATTGGTGGTTAAGTGTATTCAATATCAAATAAATGGGAAATATACAACTCAATGTCCCAAGAAGAATGATCATGATGAGAATCAACATGGTTGTAAAAGTAATGGCTATATTACTAATTATGATGAGCCTATAAATGAAATGTAACGAGAAAAATTATTAAATAATCAGATGAGAATTACTTCTAATGGATTCTCTATGAAGTGTAATAATAAATTTTTTATGTATTTGGATTTAAAATTTGTGTAATATGATACAAGGATTCGTTTGTTAATTTATTTCACTCAACATTTAAAAGGTTATATTCAATGTTATCAATTGACAGGAAAATTGATTTAATTAAAATTTAATATTTTCACAAATTGGGGATAACCCTTAATATGTTCTTTTGGATGAGATAGTTTTTTAGATAATGATATGCGAGATATGGATATGTAAATTAGATGTTTCTAATTACCTTGGAACTATGTAAGGACCTATTTATAGGTATTTTATGCTATCATTAATTATGTTTACAAATAAATTTTATTAATGTAACTGATCAAATATACTATGTAATAAAGAAACATAAATTTTTTGAATAATTATTTATGGTAGTTTGGGTCATTACATTGTATGTAGACAATACATGATGAATCCATTCACATGTATGGAATGTGACAACAATGAGCTACTTTGTGATATATGTAGGGTTGACATTAAGATGAATTCAAGAATTTATTTCTAATGATGTGGATTATAATATTTTATAAGGGTTATAATGTTTGAAATTCATGAAAAACATATGTTAAACCTTAGAGGATGTTTTTATGTACTGATTTTGTATTAAAAACCATGGTTAAATAGTTATTAGGTGACTAAACTTATTTCGATTATGTCTATATTATTTATTTGGGAAATTATATTAATGTGGTTTTAGAAAAGAGGATCATGTATGTCAGGTGACAAAAAAATATGTCGTTCATGGCCATGGGTATTTAATCCCTGACAGAAGGAAGATAAGGGTTCCACACCATCCACTAGCATACATGATGTCATAGTTAATTTGTAATTATTATTTTTGAATAATCTTTAATGATAAAATAGTTGATTTAAATTTAATTTTAATACATATATGTATTAATCATAGTGATGTTGAATAATATTAAATGAAAATTGTTATTCTTTTCCTTCTTTTATAGGTCTGAATATCTATAATGATTTTATTTCATCACAACATTCATGAAGGTTAATTTCCAGACATTCATTCCTTGATGTAACTCATGTATTAGAAATTAATCAATGAACTAAGAAAAAGTGTTTTTTAAATAAATATATCAAGAATGAATCGATGTTCCAAAAATAATAATTTTTATTCCTAACACCTTAGAATTTGTTCAACCCATGGATTTTTAAATCATTACATATTTATGACATTGAGGACCTCATGTTTTCATTGACCATTCACTAGTTTGTGATTGATTACCCAATACACTTTATATAAATATATTTTCTTTTACACCATGACCAATCCTGAATCCCATCCTATGTTTTCATTTTAGGAAACATAGCGATATGTTACTTTGGGTGACCATTTTTAGTCCAACATTCACTTTTTCTGGGAATTTTTATAACTTTTTCGTTATGGGTTTAAATGATGGAAACAATCTATTATTAATCCTTTTACAAAAAAAATTATTTTTAAGGGATAAATTCATTTAATGGGGTAGATTGTAACAATTATAGATTTTTTGAAAAACTGTTCTTTAAATAATTTAATTTTATTATCATTTTTCATTTCACGTAACACTAAAGATTGATTATTTTAAATTAAAGCACGAGATTTTGATTATATTATATGAAACATAACATATATTGTGGACAAAATGAAACATAAATTTTATCTTTATATAAAAATAATACCGTGTTTGTCTTTCATTACACCCAATGATGACTTTCCTTGAAGCCATGCGTAACAAACATGACCGAGTTGTAGCATAAAATTAAATATTATTAAAATATTATCATTTCATCTAATAAGATATAACCTATAATTTAGATTAAAGGTTATGAATATTAATAACTAATTGAATAAAATATATTTTTTACAAAAATATAATAAGAATTCATAGGTTACCAATCAATAAGAAATGAATATGAAAACCTATTAAATATAATGAAAAATATTAATATTTTTGTAGTCATAAAGCTATTTTACCCTAAAAAATTAAATTAATTATAATTAGTGAGTTATATTAATTTAATGTATATGTTATATTTTAAAAAAAATTTCTATATTCATCCAATATATTCACTAGAGGTTATATATGAACAAACCTAAATTTATTCATAAAAATCTATAATTTTGATAAAGGTAATTTTACCACCTTTTAATGGAGAACCAATTTTAAATCCAAAATTTGGGAAATATTATATATTTAATACATCCAAATAAAAATTATATATTGAATATAAATATTATAATTATTTCATGATAATTTTTTAGTATTTTCTTCAGTGTTTCATTTTTAATGATTAGTGAATAATACAAACTTATAGTTGAAAACTACCTAATAATGTAAAAAATTTATAAAGATAAATTAAATTTAATTTTTTTAAAAGTTTAATTTGTCATTGTTTTTTAAAATTTGTAAAATTTACGTCATTGAGATAAATTTCACATAGATACGTGTACAAAAAATTAGCAAGCTTCTATATATTTTTAATTTAAAACCAATGTTGTTTACCCGACTATGGGATAAATCCTAATTTGATTTTAACCTGTTATGTGATAATAATATGAAAAAATGTATTCCATATTTAAAATGATAATAATTTATTTTAACTTTATGTTCTACTTATTTTTTGACATAAAAATTAGATAATGTTATTAATATTAAATACTACAATTAGGGTTACAATATGCGTAATAAAGGACAAAACTACAACTATATGGCCTAAATATCCTATAAACATGTCAATATGATATATTATGGCCATATTTCCTACAAATAATATATCTTATTCCTTTTGATCATTATTGGATGCACTTGAATGTTGAATAATCTTAGTGGAATTCTCTCCTCAAATATTTACAATAGTACCACTTCTCCTTCACTATAAATGGCCACCACCTCTCCCTCTTCTTCACACCTATAAAAATATATACTTATTTTAATATATTACCAATAAACTCAAAAACACCCCTCTAATACTATTACAAACATACCCTTGTAATGATATCAACCCCATGATGTCTTTGGAAAAATCCAAAAGGAGTTACCCGAATAAGATGTAACGTCTTCTCATGAGCTCCATTCTTTTATTTTATTTTTTCACCAATACAATATATATATTCCATTATTTTATAAAAAATAATCTTAAATATTATATGATGTTTCTAAAATATTTTTTATACCAAAAATTACTCATACCTCCATCTAATGGCTAACAAAAATACAATTAATGTGTACAACAAACTACCACCTCATTAAATAATGATTGTTTGTTTTTTCATTACCTCCTTTCATGATAGGCAGTATGATGGAAAATATTTTTATAAATTTCATATAATATATTTATTATTTATTTAATCTTTCATATTCCTTTAAGAACACATATCTTTACTACTTTCCATTTGGTGTAAATATTACAATTTAGTTTAAGGAAGTATGGACAACTACCCCTCCAAGCAATGTAATTCCTTCACACACTACATGGAATGTATTATGGGTGGGTTTAGTGAAATTATATAACATATATAAAATTATAAATATAATTTAATGATATTATATACATATAAATTTTTTCTATTTTCTTCAATCTTTTAATACAATAATAAAAACTGAAACAACGTTCAATTCATATGTGAGGCTTACCGTCTACACGATCGATGTATTCCATTTCATACATATATACTATATAAATTATTATAATAAAAATATAATAAGTATAAATGATAGTTATATCATGTTTTGTATTTTGGAATCCTGATATATGTATATGGACTGAATATTTACCTGATTAAGACAATTGCAACGAATAAAGCAGATATTACCCAAAGTTAAACCATAATACATGATTATTAACATGAGGGTAATATAAGGTCATAATAAACCCATATATGTTATTATATAAAATAATATTTTCAAATTAAATATTTACAATAAATTTATATTTACTATATAGATGGTTTTAATGAGTACAAAGAGAGTCAAGACATAAGGTATGTGAATTTAAACTAACTATTTTTATTTGAGATACATGCCTTAAACATCACTCACTAATATTGTGGGGTATATTTACCTCCAATGAATTAATTATATTTATATTATATTTGTAAATATTGGTATTCACAAATCTAAATTATCATATTTATTTCATGTGTTTTATGTTTCAAAAGTTACCAAACCCGCAAGAAATTTGTCACAATTTAGAATCATGGAGATACATGTTTTATTATACAAACCCATTTTTATAGTTTTTATAATTCCATTTTATATTTAATATCATGAATATAAATATTTTAATGATATTTTATGATTAATGTAAATTCATTTTCACACTTGGAGAGTATCATCTCAAGTAACCTAGTGATAAATGTTTATTGAAACAATTCCATCACTTTTCATAAATGTTTACCATTATGATTCTATTGGTGAAATTTGATAATACATATCTCATAAATTTTTTTTTATTATACTATATTTATTAAATATATATCCCTATACTATTACCAATTTTCCACTCTTTGGTATTTAAGACTGTTGAGAATAGTTTTTAAATAAATCTCAATTTAACCCTCCATTCAGTTTGAAATCTATGTTCCTTAAAACCAATGTTTTTCAAAAACGGATTCATAGAATATTATTCTATTACCATATAATTATTAAAATAAATTTTTTACCATTTTAATTTTGAAAATGAATTCAATGTAATCATGTAGTCTCATTAAAAACAAATAATTTTTCTTATATTTTTACTATGAAAAAGTATTATTATTTTTTACATCATACAAAATGATATAATTTTAATTCCATCATTTCTATGAATGTCGCATCCCATGTTTAAAAGGATAATTTTTATGAATAAATTTTAAATAATTATATTCATGGAATATTTTTTCATAAATTTTTTAGGATTCATATATAGGATTCATATAACTTGGTTCTCTAAACATTCTCAAAATTTGAATATATGTTTGAAAAGTAATTTTCAATGAAAATGTTTTCAAAATGTTTTCAAGATTTATTTATATTTTTTTAAAGGTTTTTTCAATGAATTAGTTTCTAAAATTATTTTAGTAATTCTTTTTTATTTTTCATTGTGATGACAAAGAAGCATGTTTTTAATGTTTTTTGATGCTTAGATGATATGTTTTCAAAGAAAAAGTTTTTCAAAATGATTTTAATTCATCATTACAAATGTTTATGTAATTTTAGATGAAAATTATTATCAAATTGGATTATGAATCAAAAATAATTTTTCAAAGATGAAATTATTTTTTCATTTACAAATGTTTTAAAAATATCATTTCTTGTTATTTACCATCTATGATGACATCTGTTGATGTTACTCAGACCCTTCATGGTAATCCTATAATGGATACCCTAATATTCTTTTTATGAATGTGTTATGTTTATTGTTGTTGACATTACGAAACCTATTTCTCTTACATGGGTGATTTTTTTTTAAATCAGCTTCTATTTCACTTGTTATAAGTTTATGAAATCAGTTTATCATCCACAGTTTATATGATTATGAATCCATATTATTTTAATCAGTTATTATTTGATAAAATTAATATGAAACCTATATTTTCATCATGTTAATATATGATTGCATTTTTTTGACACCCACTTCATTTCATTGGCTATGATATGATTGATTATGATTTTTTTCACATATATGTATGATTTATTTTTGAGATGGATGGGACCTGTATATCCCTAAAATGAATTGGGAAAATATTTATATCTATTGAGAGTGGGTATGATTATATTGGGATGAACCTTGGCTCTGTAATGGAAAATGGAGTGAACCATGACTACCAAATGGTATGAAGAGTGGACTCATGCGTCATACGAGTGAAATATGACTACCGTGATTGTATAGGGAATAAACCGATACAACCTTTATGGTCTTGTATGTGATTCCATTGACACTATATAATATATATTATATTATTATATGTCATCAATAATACTATGATTTATTTTAATGATTTTAATTTATTTATTTTGTTTATTTTTTCATTATGATTCATGTCTTATAAACAAAAAATCTTTATTCAATGATTCATATTTATGATCATTTATATTCATGGTGTGATATTCTATTATCTTGACCTTGTTCCCAAATAGTATTCACATGTTTATGCTTTCTAGTCTCCCTTTTTTACCCTTATTGGGAATCTAAACACTCCTTTTTTATGTTTCCTTTACTAGGTTATGAAGATATTTATTATGTCATATTTTTATATGAAAGGATCTAGTCATGAATAAACTATTGGGAGATAATGTCTCTCACTTATGTAATAGTGTTCATGTTCCCAAGTATCCAATGTTACTAGACTAGTATGGTCCTTGGGAGTCTCTTTGTATAATGTTTTAAGTATTCGAAAAATTTTATGTAATGTTATTGTATGAAAAGAGAGTGAATCTATAATTATCATGATATGAAATGTTGTGATGAAAATATATATACTTTCATTATTTTTGTCACATTTTTTCATGATTATGATTTTATATCACATTCATGATATTCTACACGCACCTTGTTTTGTTATTCCTACATGCCTTGTGTTTTAATGGGAATATGGCATATTTTTTTTATATTCAAAGAACAGAATTGATAGGTGGACCCATCACTAGCCAGTGAACCTAGAGAATCAGTATGTTAGAAAACATATTTATGATAATATGAAATTACTAGTTCACATTATGTGTTATGATGTCAATGTGAGGATTGACCTAAGGGTATGATGGCCCAAATGAATTTTTCTTCTAAGAAAATATGGGGCATGATGGTCCAAAATAAATTATACAAGAAATAAAAATATTTATTGATATCTTATTATATCCTTAAATAAATTTCTATATATCTTAAGTATATTGGGATGTTATGACACTAACTCTGATGCTTCTAAAATTTCCTTGACTACATATTTGTTTGGAAACCATTATCTAATATTGTATGAAGTTATGTTTGTGGTAGCATGGTTACTGAATAGATTCTCAATATCATTTTTCTCTCATGTAATATCTTTTTTATTATCATTTTATAAACTCATATTTATGTTTACACATATAATAAATTCAATAGTGTATACATACATAGTTTTATTACTCAAACTGTATATGAGTATCTTTAGGGTCATCCAATATTCATGCATAGGGATCTGATGAAAGGAATGGGGATAATGGAAGAATGTTGACTCACGGAAAATAAATCTAATCATTGGATTGATATATAATGTAGGGGTATAATAATGTTTTATTTTTTTACATATCTTATAAACTTATACTGTAGTTTTCTATTCCTATTTTGGAGCCCACTTATTTATTTGTATGAAATATATGTTATTTTTTTAGTTTCCACAAGTTACTCAAATTTATATGTATTATTATTTGTTATATGTAAAATGATATGATATTAGGTGTATCAACTCCCTACAAATAATACAGATACCATTGATTCTAGTCAATAGCCTCTTATATATATATAATGGAACATGGGGACATAGTTTACTATAATAAAGACCTAGTGTTATGGGTTGGGGAATTACAATATGGTACTAGAGAAACAACTTCTTCATTTCTTTTTAACATAACTAGGACGTGGTAGAAGATAGAGATCTATGTGGGACTCTCTATGGGAGTTTCCATATTCAACTCCATCTCAAGTGTAACCGACCTCTATTTTACCATTACAATATTTCAATTATTGTTGATTATATTTTTGCTGCATTAGTGCCTCATAAATGGGTATGTATGGTCACTTGGAATATATATATGTAATATTGTGATTCTTAATAGTTATTTAATAGATTCCATTTATTTTTTATATCCACTCGAGAGAGACTTGTATTCATAAAAGTGTGATATATCATTTTCCTTATTGTTGGGATATATATATTGACATAAATTATTTAATACAGATAATTATGATATGTGAAGTATATATTTTTGATTTTGAATGAAATGAAGGGTTTCATACCATTTTTATTTCATGCTGGGATATAAAATTGGTTATGGTTTGTATCCTAAGAGAACCCTTGTGCTCTGAAATAGGTTGGTTCAGATCCCTCTTTAATGTATTAAAATAATTCTTCATAGTCCAAAAATTCCACTTTAATGATTACTAACTGTACTGATTACTAGAGTAGGCCCAAACAATCTCCTGTGGTTGGAATTTTTAGTAAAACCACAATTCATTTAGGAGAATCCCCTCACAGTTTGCTTTGTTATTCTATTAGAAGGTTCTCTAAATATATGAGATTTATACATAATGCATATTTGAGGAGAGGGAGTCACTATTACATGGAATTGTATTCATGAGGCTTCAATATCTAATATTCATTAAATTTAAAGTCAAATGGAGGCCCTTAGAATTAATATGTTTGTATAAATATTCTTAAGAGGATGTTAGACATGGTAGAGTCCTTCGAGTATCATAATGTGAATATTTTTGTTAATATAATTTTGGGAACTTCAAGATAATAGTGGTAGTTCATTGTTCATAGTTTATGTTGTGTAATTCTCATGTGGTTGACATACAATGACCTTTTTAACATGTAGTTCATGCCAGATATGATGAATATTTTCCGATCATTTAAGTTATTGGCACTTTATCCAAAGATGATGTTGGTGTAACTGAATTATACTCATCTCATATATATGCTACAAATTTATCATATCATGTATATGGATGAAGTATACAATTTCAAAAGATTTATTTTGAGATTATATAAAATATGGGATACCGACATCATACCATACATCTGACATCATATACTCAAATTAATCACAACGATTGAATAACCAATAATGGACTAGTGGAGGAATTTTTTGTTGGTCTTATTCCATTATGTAGTGTACCTCCTTATTAGGAATAATATAAGATTATGAGTAATGGAAATGATTTCCATTAGATATGTATCTAAAAATCATAACTTAGTAGAGGAATTTCAATACCAAAAGTGGTGGAATAAGCCCCTAAGTGCTTTAACTATAGATAATGGGGAATTATTATAATTCGTTACTAAAATAATAGATCATGTATAATTTTTGTGGTATGAGTAGGAATCTATAGTGTTTATTCTTGAAGGAATCCTGAACATGGTCTCATGTGGGTTTAAGTAAGATATATGCTTCAATCCATGATACATGTTGTGGTCCTCAACTGTAGGTTCAGATGACGGAGAATAGGAAAATTAATGTTTCTCAGAGATTTAGTGGTGGAGCTAAGGACGAACATGTATATGTATTGATAAATAATTTATAAAATGATGTTGATGTACCATTCTCATATAAGTTATGGTTTTTATGACATATAGTTTGACTGTAGCCTTATTTGATACTGGTGCCTTAAATTTCTTTATATCTATAATTTATTTCTATACATAGATTATATATCATGTGTCTTCCATATTTTTGTTCATTGATAAACTATTTGGAATTTATGTGGACCACAATAAAGGATTCCTATAGTTTTCAGTAGTCATTATAGATTATAGAAATCTATGGGACCTATGTATTGTATATATTATGTGTTTTAATGTCATTCAGGGCATGAACTATTTGACAATATATTGTGCGGACAATGATTTCAATCGAAGATGGGTGTCAATTTATTAACCTAAGGGATATAATAATATGATTACTATAGAATGGTAATTTAGAGTTGGTAGTTTTACTCCATACATGAGTTAACTCATGATTATCTATGTACATATCAAAGGATTATCCATTTCACTAGTAGTAGTTACATCATGTTAGCATTTCCTCTTGTTATAGTACTCAATCAAGATACCTTCCCAAATTGCATAATGTTAATTCCTCCTAATACATGAGATGATATTGATATATAATGTTTTATAGGTTTGTAAATAATTTTGATACCCCAATATCATATAGAACTTGATGAGTTTAATGAGAGAAAGGAGTAACATAAGGTCTAGGAAAAGAAGATATTTATCATGATGAGTAATTCACCATGGGGTGTTCCATTCACATTCAACCAGATGGATAATGGTATTTTTAACTCCACTTATACTTAGATAATCTAAACATGGTTATAGTGAAGAATATATATCATTTTCCTCAGAAAAAATGGTCTTTTCAATCAGTTATATGTGGCATAGTGGGTTTTCAAGATTGATATCTAATTTTCCAATCACCGGTTATGATTTAGAGAGGATGACATCCTGATGATGTCCTTTCAGTGTAGAAATGTTTTATATTAGAACATGGTGATTGCAGTTAGTCTTATGAATACACATAAATCATTCATGATCTGTTGAAACAGATCGTTCATCCATTTAAGGAGTCATTTGTCTTTGTTTTTTGTTTTATAAATCCATAATACTCACTAATCCCCAATTGGAATGTTTAACATTTTAAAATCTAATATTTATTTTTAAGATCATTGTATTTATAACCTGATGATAAAGTGAATCCTATAGATTCAGGATGTGATTTTTTTGGGCATGTGGTGACTAATGTAAGATTATACATAGACCTGGAGAAAGTTATAGAAGTGATGTCCTAGGAACAACCTCATAATGTTTTGATGATCATGATTTTATGAGGTACAATTGGATAATATCAATGTATTATACGGAGATATACTATTTATTATCAACCATGATATCACATAAAATGAATGATGTAATATTCTGGTGGAGGTGCTAATGTGAAGATTCCTTTCAATAGTTGAAGAAATGATATTGAGAAAGACCCATATACTCGTAATTCATAATCACGAGAGGGGTTATATTATATAGAATGATTCATTTGGAATTGGTTTGTGATTAATAAATTGGGAGAAGTTAGAAAATTATGAGTCAGGTATTCATTAAATATATAGGATGAAATGGACAACCCATTTCTGGGATCTGGTACAACTATTCATAACTTTCAATTAAAGATGATATTATCTCTTTAATAAGATGTAATTTTTCTACATGAACCACAAAATTCTTTTATATATCTTTACATATAAGGACCAGGAAAAAAATTTGATACACTAGGTGTAGAATCTTTAAATGGTTTACGTTGAGATGGATTGCGTAGTTGGTAATGCACATGTAAATACATATTCTCATGGATGTAGGTTTTTGATAGCCTAAGAGTTTTGAGAACATATTTGGAAGGATAAATGGATCATGATGACCACATTTTATAGTTAGATTATTGATGATTTTGAGGACCAGTAATCAATGAATTGTTCCAATTGGTGATTACATATTCTCTTTATGATATTGTGAATTCTATTCAGGTATCTTACATTAAGTGTGTCATGATTCAAGAATTACAATATGGAAATTCCCTGATACATGGGTGGTCCTTTAAAAAATGATGTGATCCTGATTCATATGAGAGATGTAGACTTTTCTTCCATTTGGGAAGAGAATATGTTATACTCCCATACCTCTAGGTGGGAGGAATGTCTTTGTGTGACAATGATGAATAATGACATCATGTGATAGTTCTGCAGTCCAAGGGTGATCAGAGATACTACTAGATTCAATTAACAATAAATTACACACTATAGGATAATGGAAAAGCACCAGCATCAATGTTTAATTCTCCAGAAACATTCGGTGAACATACGGAAGTGGGAGGATGTTATGAATGAATTAATGATAGGGTTGCCCAAGACCAGGATGTACAGTGATTCTCTCTTGTGAATTATCAATGTGTTGATGAATGTTAATCACATCATTCTGATAATTGATACATACTCTATTGATGATCTTGGAAGGCTGTAAGAATATTTGATTTTTTTGTACATGGATTTCAAGTGATCAATATATTTGGTAGAGGCACATTTTTAACAACATAATTTTTGAAGGGGATGGAAAATTCCTTGGATATTTATATGATTTTATAAATAGTGTATCATCCCCAGAATTATGTAATATCAGAAAATACTACTCATATATTATAGGACGTGATTTGGGAATGCATCATAGAATTCAGTGATGTTTGGGATGATTATTTATCCTTAGTAGAGTACACATAACACAATTGATTCATGAATTTAATTCATAAGTAACCATATATGGATAATAAGGGATTGTTGTACCACTCAACACTATGTTGGAATATGATTGGTGAGGATTTAGTTATCTGGTATAACATATTCCTAATGACCTTAGGGAGGGTTAAGTGGATTAGTATATAGTTGGTGACCACTCATTATAGGCAGTGACAATATTTAGATGAAAAGAGATGACCCTTTTAGTTCATTGATGGAGTCTGTGATTATTTATGGATATCATATCGGTTGGGATATTGATAGATGGGCATGTTGGGGAAGCTAGAACCAAACTTTGTTAGACCCCCAAGATTAATGAATGGTATTGGAATGTGGTGCACTGTCGAAATCTTCCTTATTTTCAAAATCATATGAATGACATGTTTCATGTAACTCAACATTGTAGGTATATTCATTATCCTACATATGTCTTCATATGATAAATGTTGATTAAGGGATTGAAAAATAATATGTAGAGAGATCAATGTAGATTATAGACTATTTTGATAAAGTCCATTTATGGAAAAAAATTCAACTAATTTGTATTAATAAATTTTTTTCTCTTAAATATTGAAAATTCATTTTGATCAAGTCATGATATGACATCTAAAATGGGAATTCAGTGGGTATATATTGAAGAATCATATTAGTAAACCTTTTTTGATGTCAGATTGATTATAGTTCTTTGATCCATTGAAATTTTTCCTCTTAGATTACTGGTGTATTTGTTGAGTGAACAAATATATCCCCTTGGGAATAAGATTGATCTCTGAATAATGGGGGAAATATCAAGTAAATTATTTAAAGATTGATAATCTTGAGAAATTATTGTCCATGAATCGATTTTATATAGGAATCTAATTAATGGATCGATGTTCATTAGATACACTAGATTCAATATTATAGAATATTTAATGAATTGAAAGTACATTATTTGATCTATAATGTATCATATTGATCAAAATCCCATTATTCGATACATATCAAAATTGGATTATTTAATGGAAACTGTAATGAATGTGAATTTATAATCACAGAATTAACCAAGTATCTATTTGAGACTTATTTCTAAACTACTTTCATACTGGATCAAAATCAATACAGTAACCCTTTAAATAGGATGAATTTCTCCATGGTTGTGTGATGTGTTCGGACATGGTACATTTGTGGACTTCTAGATATCTTCATGCAGAAACATAAGGTATGTATATAGTTACCTAAAAAATCCATGTATTTGGTTTTCAACATTATTTTATTTTTATGTTGATAAGATATATATTATGTAGTGTCTATCCAAATATTTTTTTAGTGTGGATGTTGTTTCACATTGATGATATATTATGTGTGCTTCACTGTTTTATGCATAGTATACATTTTTTGATTATATTTGATATATTTTAATTTTATGTATAATATCCTAGTGACAAGTGTACAGGTCATGAATCAATGTCCCTAGGATGGGATATTTTGTTTAAAAAGATTTTTTCAGGATGACTTCACTTGTTTGGATGAAAAAGTATAATGACCTAATATGTATTTACATAAGAGAATGATGGTCCCTAAATTCTGAGAAATTAGGAAATATGGGAAATATAGTAAATGTGGATGGCCCTAGGAAATAAAATAAATATATTTTGGCTAATTCTGGCTTGACCTTAAGGCATGGGTCCTATATGTCTACTTAGATGCATCATGGTCGAATCCTACACTATATTTGTTTCCATGAAAACTTAGATCCTTTCTATAATGAATAAGTTGTAGGCATATTTGGAGTTTATAGAGGATTCATTTATTCATTGACACACAATATCATTTTTTCTATTGAGTTATTATATATTTTATCATGTCACATAATCTTAATCTTGTGGAATAACGTTAAGGAAGAATTAGTGGTTCCATACTAGGTTTTCATAAACAAAATATATTCAAATATCCTAATGTAGGTAATGCATTGATATATAATGATCCAAGAAAAGGTATAAGACTAATTGGAATTGGTTATGTCTTGGACAATGGAGTTTGTGGTAGGACCAAGAAATAATCCGGAGTTATCCATAATGTTTTATGTGTTTTCTTATATGCTGATCTTATGGATGAGTGTATCATTCTAATATAGAAGTCTATTTATTTATCCATAGGATATATGTGACATTTGTTTCTATTTTTTAAAATACTACTTAGATAATAACAATATATTTATTACTTTTATGTGTAAGTATATGATAATGATGTAATAGCCTCTCAACTATCTTATTTTACAATATCTCTATTAATTAGTAGTCTCTGGCATAAAGGGATATGCACAAGATGATTTGTGGATCTATTAAATGGAACTATGGGTACATGGCTGGGTGTTATATCAACTACAACATGTTTAGATTCTCCCATCAATAGACCATAAAACAGGGTACTATATATGAAATTGATGATAAAAAATTTTCGGAAAAGTATTAGAGGGATATATCAAAATAATAATAAAAGATTTATACCATGTCACACATGTGATAAAAATCAATTTATATTAAAATAAAAACACAGAGCACATGATAATATAACAATAAAAAAATTCACGAGATAAATTATGTTCAAGGTAATTAAAAACAAACTAATTATGTAATACACAAAAAACACATGAACATTCCTATCCACATTGAAAATTGAATCCTTTTTTTATATTTAACTTGTGATCAGTGTAACATAATTGACATCAACATTGAAAATTATTACCAAGGAAATTAAATTCCATGAAATCTATCATTTTTAAGACCTTTCATATGATGTTTTACATTTATGGGGATATTTACCTTTTATACCTCATCATTTCCAAATCATACGACAACATTTTGACCGTATTTTATTTAAATTATAAGATATTTGTTTCCTGATATATATAATATAATTCCATTATATAGTATCTATAACAAATATAAATCTACTTCTCTTGATTATATTCCATCTACATTACCATTCTATGTTTTTTATTTCTTGATCTTTTTAAACATCATTCCTTTATTTTTCGGTGCATTAGATTTTTTCACCTCTATATCGATTGGATGAAAGAATTATAGAAAGGATTAAAATTAAATATAAATTTTCACCTACATTAGGAGGTTTCTAGTAGTGGATGTCTCTCTTTATAGATGTAATTGGCACAAATGATTGTACACTTAATTTCAAATAACTGTTTTTTTTTTCAAGAAAACTATCATAAAAAATTATTAATTAAAAATTAATCGAAATAGGACTATATTTAAATAGATATTCATTTATATTATGAAATGAGGTGATTAGTGTTTATTAATAATGTATAATATTTCTAACCCATCATTAAACTAATATATCGATGGATTTAAGGTGCATTATTTTTTGTATTTTCAGTTTATTAATTCATCAATTAAATCCATATATTTATCGTTATCATATTTAGAATATTATACACTACCACACATAGATTTTGTTCTAGAATTTAGTTTCCTCTCATTATCTTCTATCATTTACCAATAATTCATGACATCTACATATAGATACTAAATTACATGGACATAATGTTTCATAGAATCTATCAAAACATCAATAATAAAGGGCATTTCATCAATGTTGATCTTATACACATCCTCATTCTATAAATTTTCTAGATTTCCTTATTTGAAAAAATAAATTCCAACCTTAATCGTCGACCTCACTTATTATTTGTTTTATATTAAAATATTAGAATCATGTTCCGATCCATTTTAATAAATTGAATTATCCATCCATATTTTGATTTCCTCAAAATTAGATTCTAATTCAAATTTGTGATTTACACTTCACTTATATTCACATATTTTATTATCATGTTCCATTAGTTATGGTGCATCTATTGAAATCACAATGATTTAATTACTAAGGACTTTACAGTTCATAGTTTTTTTCCCAAAATTTTATTTTGAGTGAAAATATTTTTTCTATTGTAATTTCATCTTTTTTATGAATTTTCAATGCAAACTCCTACAAAAATTCACATATATAGAATATTTTCTCATGAATATATTATCATCATCATTATCTCAGTCATTCGTTTGAAACTTTATATTGAGATTCCATACATTGCCAAAGTGATATAATTAATGTGTAAGGCCTCATTTGAATTTTATATTTACACTTTTGATATTTTAGGAGAGAAATAAAACCCATCATCAATGATCATTTATTAAAATCACACTAACATATGAGATTCTATAATACCATAAACACCACATACTATGTTTTCACTATATCCGAGGACTCACTATCAGTTTTTTTCATCTCATATAATTTGAATGTACTATAACCACTATCAAATTTCTCCTCCTTTAAATATATTTCATGGATATTTGAGACCATCCTAATCAAAAAAAATTATAATATTCTCTATTTTCTCATTAATATATTTATATTAATAATAGTTTCCATAAGCCCAAGAATTTATTTAACAATCATGCTCACCCAATTAAATAATTTCTCAATGAATTTATTGAATTTCAACCTCATGTCATCATAATTTTTCAATAGAGAATAAAATATTACATTAAATTAATTAGAATTAACATTATATATATTGATATGTATTTAAAACAAGTAGTGTGTATATTAAAATAACATCACCATCAGGTTGATTATGTTTTAAAGAGATCCCCTTATTGAATTGACTCATTTAGAATCCATATCATGGACCATTTTTTCATTCTGATCCAATGATTCACTTTCTATGGATTTTCAGATCCCTTGAATTTATTCCATATATACATCCATTCACAGTGATCAAAAATAGTTTTTCTTCTGAATATTGAATTTTCCAAACTTATTATCACTGAAGGTTAGAATTATGTTCTGTTTAATTGTGGATATTATAGACTCAGAGTGAGAAAAGTACTCCATGAAACATCATATAGGATAATTATTATTTTTCAATAAAAATAAATAGCCTGATGTGAGGGGGTGAATTAGTATATTTCAATTTCATCAAATAAACCAAGCCAATGATCAAGTTTCACTGTTAGTATGAATACTGCTATTAAAAAAATCTGAAATAAAAAAATTGAGTAGTGAGGAATTAATATAATTTTTACATGGTACACCAAAACATGGCTAATATGTCTAACATATAATGGAGACTTGTAAATGTACTATAATCAATAATAGCAATACTTGTTTTGGAAAATCAAGAGTTGTCACACAAGCCTTATATATATATAACTCAAATAATTAGATAAATCACTAGTTTTAATCACTAATAATGATTATTTCACTTCTAGGTGATACATTTATTATCCTATTGAAAGAATAATGATATTACAACATTATTGTTGTACCACTCAACCCCTTATTTAATGTTAAAATGATATATATGATTTTAAAATGAGATAAAATTATATATGTCATCTAATGTTTCACTATAACATTCATGCATATATTTAGAATATCTACAACCTATTTTATATGTTCTCTCTCTGTTTTATAGAGTGTAATGTCTCTCCATTTGTGAGATAATATCCATATTTCCTATTAAATTGATCATTTATGAACCTTATTTAATAAAATATAATTAATAAATGTAGAGATAAAAATTTGTGTCAATATCCATAGTGATGAAATAATTTTAAACCACTAAAATATAGTATCATTAACCTACAGAGATGTTATATAACAAATATATTATTTTTTGATTGATATCATCATGATTCAATGTCATTGTTTAAATAAAAAACAATAAATTCATGAAAATTCTAATTTTGACACCCCCTTTATGAGACACACCATACTACAACTAAAATCTCATCACATCTAATAATTATATAATGAGATCTTAAAATTTTTTTGTAAAAATAATAGTGGTTCATCTATGAAAAACACACAATGGAATAATCCTCCTTCCATGGAGTAGTACCCTTATACTAATATGAATTATAGAAATTTATTTTTATTCTTCTAATTTTAAAAATATGGACTATTTTGTGATAATCCTTTTATAAATACTAAATCAGTCTAACAAGAATCATATTTAGTCACAGATAATATATATCATGACATAACATAATGTAATTTATCATGAAAAATTATTCATTATGAAATATCACAGAGCCAAACATTATAAGGACTCCTTTTACAATGCTTTCTATTCCCCATATTAACCTCATAACAAAAAGTTATTTCTCAATAGAAAAATTTTGGAATTTTAATACCGATTGGGACATGATGATTTGGTAACATAATATTTCATATCCATAGGTTTTCCCTAAATATCCATATTGTCAATAGTTATAGCACCATCATGATGATGTCTACAAAAATATGTAGTATCTATTAAATCACCGATTTACATTATTCAATTTTATATGCACTATTACATGACTAAGGATATAGTGGTGTCATTTCTATCCTATTGAAAAAACAAATACATTTTCTTATTGATTCTTATAGAACTCATCCATGTTTTATAATTTAATTTATTCAGTATTTTTATGATACATTATATATATTCTTCACAAAACATTTCCCAGAAGAATCCAAAAAGTACCCGAAGGTATATTTCCTAACAAGTGTAGTGTGTCACATAGTTGAACATGACCTATCATAGTGTAAAATTATAATTATATAAAAGTACAACTATAAAAAAACACTTTTTACAATAAATAAAGGAATTATAAACATTATAATTACCATCTATTCAGTTATATTTGTTACTAATTTTATGTTGTAGTTAAAAAAATTTACATATCCCTAGACTACTATATATTGCTCCAATACATATTAAACACTTTTTTTTCATAAAATTACAAGCCAAACAAAACAAAGAAAAGAATAAGCATACTTTTGAGGAGTCTATTCCTAGACCACACCCTCTCCCAAATAAGGCAAAATAGGCCGACCAAGGAATCAACTCAAAGATAGACCCGCTTCAAAATTAAGGTAACGGTTCAGGAACCACCTATCAGACCCTTCCATCATTTGCCCACATCACCCATCAACCTTCAAAATGATCTGATCGATAACAAACCTACAACATCAAGCCGTAACCCTAGATCCCGAGGCATGCCAAACCCACCACCATCCATTCCACTAGAAACCAGCAAGGGACTACACCCATCAGACTTCATGTTCAGAATCTCCATCGTTGAAACCACATGTACAGTCCCAATTCGCCTATGAAACCTACGAACATGACCATTATGGGGTTGTGCGCATAGGGGTAGGGTAAAAACATAATAAGATACTTATAGGATAGCGGTACCAGACATGTGGATGAAAACAAAAACACTACCAGCATTGACTGGCAATCCATGTGCCCGCGTTTAACCCGAAGAAAACAACAAAAAATTGACAAAACAACCTGCAACCAGGAAATGTAGAAGGGACCGTCATATGACTCGAGCATTCCTGAGGTCTCCCTTTGCAAACATAATGTGACTCGAGAGGAGGAAGATGTGCCAGGGGATAGAACATAATAGGGGGCGACAATGTGGAAGGCTATTGTGGGAGCGTAGTGGAGACTTGCAAACCAGATTCGTCATTAGAGGTTGAAGAACTCCAAATCTGCAAAACCATGGGTCGATCAACAACATCACACCATCACCACATGACTAACCCTCGATCTCATCGTGCCAAGTAGAGGAAGAGAATTAAGGGAGGGGGAAGACGGTGGTGGGGAAACCATAATCCCTGAATGAGATCTAGCGGTGTCGCCCCACAAAGGCCAATCCAAAACATATTAAATACATTAATATTGGAAGGGTTGAATTAGATTATGATTTATTATCTTCAAGTCACCATCATTAATGATCGTGATCAATTAGTTTTTTAATCACATATTCCCTTTTAATAAATAAAAATAAATAAAATAAGAAATGTAGTGTCTCAAATAAATTTTATAGGTTCACCCATTCAATGATATGTCTATTATGAACACAGTGATGATATAATGGTGTAACATATTACATAATCACATTTCTTGTTCCCTTATAATTTATAGAAACCATATCGATCCTTGATATTTAAAACTATATAAACCATGAAAAAAATATTCTTATATTTTTATTGAACACATTTGTCCTCTAAAATAAAACTTAAATGAAATGTAAAACAAAATTTTCAATATACACTTTGTTTTGTGAATCATGAATATCATTCATAAGTAAAATCATCAAAACTACATTACCCCACAAATTAATAGATAATATTTATTGTATTTATCCAAAAATAAAGTTAACATAACTATATTTATGGAAATAGATAAATATAAATATTCCCTCTAATAACATAACTCAGTGTATTGCATTATTTTTGTTCACAATAAATCCAATAATTTATGTCTTAAAAAATGTTTAGAGTTTATCCCCTGAAAATACTTTTTCATCCTTTTTATTTTTCACAATGAATATATACTTGGACACTATTAAATGTAGAACCCCATCCTTCCATGCCTCATGAAATTTATACTTCATAAAACAACATTGTTTTACAGTTCCTAAATTTATCTATAGATAATAAATTTTTGAAACTACACACATACATAAGAACAATTTCTTTTAGTAAAATACATTTTTTTCATTATTTATATCTGAAATATTATCAAATTACATAAATCAACTCCATTACAAATCATACATGAATGAATAAAGGAATTAGTAGTAATGTATTTTTATATATAAAAACATTTCAATAAAAACAACCCAAATTATATAATAAAAAACACTACTAATTATTAATAAGAATATCTCTATATAGGGATATTAAAAAAACATCAAACTATATAACAACCTTATTGAGATTAATTTTTCAGTCAATTACTAAAATTAACATATTCTATGTGTTAATATTGATAATGATCAATTATTCCCTTATTATTTACTCTAAAACTACATGATTTCGTTTCGATGTGAAAATAATTATAAACATAAAATCATAAATAACGATCCACATATTTTTTTTCAAATCCACTATTACATCATAATTTATAATCCCTATAGATTTTTTCTTTTTAAACTAAAAATGGAATTAATCAAAAAATAAATAAATATTATTGATGGTACTCACACCATTAAATGTTTCATCATTCGTCACCACATTCATGAGAAATACTGCCCCCCCCCCCCCTCAATGAAAATAATAGTCTTTCCATTGTGGTCAATAAGATAATTTAAAATATAAAAAACATGTGGTAATGACATATATTATCATGGATTTGTGGTTCCAAAATAAGAAAAAAATACTTTTGTGTTGTTATGTAGAAATTTAGATCTTGTTTATTATTTTCAATAGTATAATTTGGAATTTATATTATGACGATATGAAATACATGAGTCATTTGTTTTTAAATATTATAATTTCAAAAACCCAGGATCAAATTTTTCTTTAATTAAGTGATATATTATATTAATGAATAATTTTTCTTTGAATGAATTTTTTAAATTTTGTTATTATTTTCAGTACTTGAGTTATCACACATTATTCTAATAGGAGAGTTAACATCAATTCCTAAAAAGTAATGTGATTAAATCATTACTAACAGTTTCATAGATTCTTGAGTGGCCATAATGTATTCTAATTCAATAGTTAATAATGGAATGAAATTATTGTTCCCACAGATCTTTGAAAAACATAATAATTAATGTTATAATGAACAAATTAAGTTTTAATTACAATCATCTATTTTACTAGCCCAATTAATATCTTTATATAACAATATATGTTACTGTCCGGTTGTGTTGCCTTGAAAAATTAAATTTATCATCCCTTTTATATACCAAATAATTCTTTTCTACCATAAAAAGTCAATTTCATTGGAATTATTATGTTCCCTTTCCACATTTAGGGTGAAAATTATTATTTTTAGTTGTCACTGTTATGATAAATAAGCTATCAATTATCATAATGTATTCCATGAGGAAAACTTTTTTTCTACCCACATCATAAGAACATTTCGTACAACTAGAAAATTGTATATTAATATTTGGTTTTAGAGATGAATGTTAAATTCAAACCTTACATCACATATATGCAATTGATAAATATCAATTCTCCAATCATTAACAGTGCATACTCCTACCATATTAATTCAAATTTTTTCATAACTTATGCTTCATTATATCCTCTATAGAGTATGTCATCAACATTGATAAGAATAATTATCCATTGATCAATCTACTTTAAAATATAGATATATATATTCACTCCCCTATATAGAAAACTGATCTTTGAAAAATATTTATTTATTCTAAAATATTATTCCATTTGTTATTTTCTTGTCCGGTAACGTTTATAATTTTATAAAAATATAATTTTTATCATTTTTATAAACATTAAAAAATCTAGTTTCTTATTGTAGACACAATATTCAAGTAAACCATTTAAGAAATTTTATTTAAGTCATATTTAGGAAACCATGAAAAACTATTGGATCTCAAAAATCATGTGATCCCCATACCCTATGACACATCCAACTATCTAGTACATGGTCACTACATGGAGTAACTACAGCCTCCCATATTCTAAAGGCCACTTGCTAGTGGTGGGAGGCAAATCCATATAATTGGGAGGATATTCCATTGAATAAAAGTTTAATAAATAGTTTAAATAAATATAAATTCATACCACATACCCATATATTAGAGAATGTATACAAAATAAATACAATTCAATAACAACAGATAATGATTTAATATAAAAAACAAAACCAATTTTAGAAAGATATGATCATAAATTAAAAGGTAACCAAATATGACACATACATAATGGACTTATTTTTAACCTAGGGCCACACATAACATGTCTCCACATACCCATCAAGATGAAAAATCCAGAACCATTTTACATCAAGTGCACATACATAAAATAATTTATAAAGACTTTATGCACATCAGGATTACCATTTAGGGTGAAAACATAAATACTATTACGGTTCATAATGGACCACTAATATATTCAATCATTTGTGTGTCTATTCCCATGGAAATGAAATAAAATAAACATAAATTCCCATAAAATATTCATTCGTGAACTATGACTTTATTCTAGTATATGAGATACACACTCAAGTTAGGTCATGAGGTTCATGCTCGGATACCCTAATGACTAAACATACCTGGTATGGTTCCATTCTGAAATCTAATCATAGAATCATGCCACCATAACCAATTACTAACTGATATTTTAAATATCATAGTATGGGGACATCCAAAACTCAACATCATACATCAAAATACATGGCACATTCATACATAAATTTCCTAAACCATTTCATTATTTATCATTGAATGGACAATTAGTAATGCTATATCACCCCAAAACGCGCCCATAGAGAAGTCCTCAACCTATGAATTCCATATGAAGGTCCACCCAGATTATGATCCAGCCCTCTTAAGGGATGTCCTAAAACATTTTCTATCATGAAAATGTATAATTCATTCAAAATACCCAAGCTCATGAGTCGTACAAGACCCACTAAAAGAAGGGTAATGTTGAAACCATTTGTATAAACTCGTTGACCCACTTCATGAAGAAGGAAATCATTTCTATACATCCATAAACCATGAACCATCCCTTCTCACTTAATGAGGGTCCAAAGAAGGACACAACCCATTACTACACACTCTAGTGATGTCACATAAAGAACATTAAAAATAATTTAGACCCACAAGACATCACAATACTAACCAAATAATCCCATCACTATTTTAAATTTATTTATAGTCTTTAATCTCAATAAATCACAAATTTATCGATGGGGAACCCACTGGGTCCCATGGACTCATCTTTGTCTCTCCCTTTTGATACCATATCATGTTGGTCAACTATGAGTGAATATTCTAATGAATAATTGACCAAACAAACACCTCTTCATATGGTCCACATTAATTTATATACATTTTCACTCATGGTCCAACAATATATTGACTATACAATTTCACCACATTCTATTGGACGATAGAATTTGAAAGACGGTTTAAAATCCCAATTCATCAACCTTGGAAACCATATATAATATACCATACAATACCATAATGAAACATTAGGTATCTTATAATATATCTTGAGTGAGATCCATCCACTTTTAAACCGTTAAAAATATATGTCAAACATAATTTAAAATTTAGGGAGTATTTTCACTGAGAATATCCTCAACTTTAGGAAGAATCTACTATTCACTAGTGATATTCAATACTATTTTGAAATCAACACATTTACACAAGGCCCTCATACCAACCCTCAATAAATAGAACCCAAACTAAAGATATCCCAAACAACATATAATTCTTTAATACCTACCAAATGTTTCATGTCAACTCATCTAAAACCCCCAAAAATTTAGGACCTATTCATTGGGATATCCCCATTTTCCTAAGTGCAAAAGTGATCCTATTCTATGTATCGTGACCAAATAACATCTCATTTCACCTACCGAAGGACCCATCAGTACCTAAAATTCAATTTTGAACCCATACAATCATGAATATATGGATTCTCATAAATATATATTAGATATTATCATAGGGGTAATCTACCTTAATAGTAGATTTAACCCCTTGTCAAGATCTAATGGGCCTCGAATAATCCCAAAGAGCATCAAGTAGGTTCTCATGTACTTTTATCACATTAATTTATCAGAAATAATTTATTACAATGATTTATAAATAAAATTATTCTTAATTTAAATAGGAATTAATTCCCACACACAAAGATTCATTCAGTCACTGTACCGTCAATAAATGGGGTGCGGTCCACACTCCATACACACATAGACAAAAGTAACATGAAATCCCATATTAATCAGCATCATCAAATTGAAAATTACTCACCTTTTATGTAGAAAACATAAATAAATTTTCTTATTAACATATCATCAATTTAATGATGAAAAAATGAAAACATTCATTTACTTCATCCTCCTACCACTGTATATTAAAACCCCACTCAATTTTGATTATTCCACCATGATTTAGTGAAATTATCATTTTTTCATAATAATAAATAGATCCAAATAAATTGTACAACATTTATTAATAATTTTGGAAAATAAATCAAATAAATCATCAAATAATTCTATAAAGTTATTTATTTTTGAGGAGGTTTAAAAGGGAGGGGGAGGGGTTGTTTTAACATCATGTGTGCATCTCACTATAATTGTTATAGGGAAAGTCATACTTAACCTAAATAGGATCTCTACCTTTTATAAAATCTCATTGAACATTTCAATGGGAAAACAATGTTCAAAATAATAAATAATCATTTATAGGGATAATATCATTATCCCATATCACTTCATTCCATAAATAACATTTAAAAATTGAATGAGATGCAGCTGAAAGTTTCAATATCCCCTACCACTAAACCATTTGATTAATTCCAAAAAAAACTCTTATATCCACCAAGGCCTAAAATAATTAAAAAAATTCATTTTTATGGAAGCTAAACATTAATCCTACCATTTTCAGTAATAGTCCTCAAAATGAACCCCTATTAAAGGAATAATTAATTACCATATGAAAATAATGAAAGAGAAATATATTGGGTTTTATCAACTCCCCACCATCGTGCTTATCATCCCCCAAGAAGTTGTGGTAAACATCAATCTATGTCTTCCTACATAGCAATATTATATATTTATCAAGAAATAATTTTTTTATCATTGAAATTTATCAAAAAATCTACCAAACGAAACTAAAGACCATGCCAAAACGTAATAAATTTCTCCAAAAACATCAATTCTGATCCCAAGACCACATCAACTGGATTCCACATGATTCTAAAAATATATTTTGTACTTCAACATGTCAATAATAATACAAAACTATGTTTCAATAGTCCACCAGTTTAAATTCTATAAAAAACACTCAGTTTCTCCCACTAATGCATCTCGAAATTACCCAATCATTATACCTAAAATTATAGAGTTTTCATATTATTTCCCAATGTACACACTGATGTTCAAATATTAATATTAATTTAATTTAATTGAATTATGTCCACAAACCACACCAACAATAATGCACTCACTAGGACACTAATGCACAACTGATACAAATCATCACCAGACCACGCCATAAAACCATATATTCTAATGTTAATGAATCAACTAAATATAAATCCTCATATAATTTTCAAAAATAATTTTACACAATGAATAATATATTAATAGATATTAAAAAACATTTAAATAAAAAAATCTAGATCAAACACCAAACAGTCTCACCATAACCACAACCCTTTCTGAATTAGGGTCATTAAATGATAATTAATATGATTTCCCCACCCTTGTATTATACTTATCATCGCCTAACTAAAACAAACCCCTAATATTCATAGCCTATGATTGATATAATTCTAAACACAATGAATAGAAACAGTCATCATTTTCACACAAAAGCACCAAAACTAAACAAAAATAATTTTTTCACATACATAGATCACCAAGAACAACATCAATGATAGAAAATAGTGCAATTATGACCATTTAAATTAACATATACTGATACTCATGAACTTCCCAAAGTGAATCTTAAAACCACTAGTGTGTTACTCTTCCAAAGTCAGAGTCTCTCATCCAACATGGAAACTTTCAAGGATCAATATTTAGGTTATTATACCATTTTAACATAATGGATATCATATTTAACCTCTTATTACTAAGTGACATCTCCCATCACACCATTTTCAATATACATGCACATAACCAATTTCTCGGTTTGGAAAAGAACTCAAAAAATTACTCAAATGATTTTATACTTTATCACATCAAGATATATCCCAAAGAAATACACACCAATATGAAATCTCATCCCTAGGAATTGTGAGCCACCAAGAATGTTGTAAAAATTTATTTCTCACAATCCAAAATGCTCTAAATTAATCACAAATGAATTCATACAGTTTTATAACAATATAAATACATCTAATTCACACTCATAATTGTTCTAACCAGTATAACTGATGCCCAATAACTAACCTATTAACCATTCCCCTTTCAGGGAAGACTCAAACCATATCCCATGTCATCCCACCCATTATATGTGTAACCAGATGATCACCCCCAAGTATGCGTTTTTCCAAAAAACATAATAATCTAACCACTCTCTCAACATTATATATGATATAAAATCATTAGAACCACTAGTAAATGATTATAGTGAATTGTAATCTCTGAACTCTGCAAGATAAAAACATTATTCCATGCACTTTAGATACCATATTATTAAGAAATAACTTGTATTTCCTCAATTATCTAGTTTGGATAAGTGGTCTTCCTCCATGAATCCTTACGGGAAAACACATTATTCAATTTTATTGAAACTTTAAGGAACTAGAGTAAATTCCTCAAGGAACCCAATTACTGATATTGGATCTCTCCCCAAGCCTATATTTCATGTAGAAACTCAAACATGGTTCTATAACCAAGGAATTAAAATTTATGATGAGTTGCTAATTTTCTCTATATTTTCCTTTATTATGGGGCTACATGGACATCACTGATGAACCTCCCAATATATGACCCACCTGACATTCCATCAAATGAAAATGAACCATGATCTAGTTGAGAATAATTAAAATGACATGTTATACTGTAAATTTTAAAATATATTATTATTGAGAATATAAATAATTAAAATTATCTTAAGAAAACAGTCACATGTAAAGATGAATATTTCATGTGAATTCTAGATACCAAGAAAATTTAATGTAGATGAGTTTCATACCAATTATCCAATAGACTAAATCAACAAAAAAATATTAACTCTGAAACATATGTGTATCTCCCCGACCCTAGATACCCAGAGTCGGTGCATTATTACATAACATTGGCTTGATCACAAAGGATCAAGTCTCGAAAGACCAATTAGTTTAGTAGTCTTGGAAGCACTAGATATATTAATAAGTCTTACATTAAATCATAAGATAAAAAAATATACAACAACATATTGTCTTCATATCCACTCATATTATCCCTGCAGGTCATTCATAAATTACTTCTTCACATCCTGGAAAAAATAAAACATTGAAAGGGGTGAACTCAGATGCTCAGTAAGGATAACAATATAGCAGAAGATTTCATAGATAAGAATAAACACTTAAAGAAATTTATACCTAAAACAAAATCCTTTTAAACTTGAACTTCAGCATAATATGGAAAAAATAAAATGAAATAAATCCATTTACTTATTCACATGGATATTCTACTAGTCGAACAATCACATACAATATCAATAACCACTTTAATAATGATAGAATGCATAATTCCAGACTATCATAACCACATAGCCAAGGCCTTGTGCCAAGACTACAAATAAGATTTTGTCAAGGCATTGTGCCAAGACCCTAGTTCATCTCATGATACCTACCGATTCATCAAGGAGCTATAGCAGGCTCCACCCAACACTTACTAAGTCCAATGCATTCCTCATATGAAAAGTTTTAAACATAACATAAACATCTTTTTTAAAACAAGCATACGAAATGTCAATACTTTATCCAAAAACCATGAATGTTATAAAAATAGCACATCCACAGTCAAACATAACTCATTCGATACAATATGGACAATTTTATTGTATCATATTAACCTCAATCGAGAATAATGAAGGATATTGACGTAGACAAACATAATAATCAAAACAATTTGAGAGAAATAACCCCCTTTTTCTTGAAGTCATTTAAAAGTCACACTATTTGTCAAGAATCCATTTAAAAATAGATTTTTGAATGAAAGTGTCCCATACCACATTGAAACATTTAAAAGGCGTTTTAATTTTCAAACTTTAATGTCCATATAAATAAATCCTTAAAACCATTTTTAAAACATGGACATTAATGAGCACGATTTAGAAGAATAAGTCTTTAAAACATTTAAAAATGGTATTTTAGTAATTGTTTCTAAAAAAAGAGAGACATTTGAATAAAAATAATTGAGGTAATCAAAACTTTTTAATATAATGAGAATAAAGGGATTCATGATATACTATGTCAAAGTACATTATATACACCACATAAAAGTGATTCAGCATATAACAACAAAGAAGACTCAATGGAATGTAAATTGAGATGAAATCTCTCATAAAGGTCGTATACTTGGGTTAAGGATAAATCAATGACATAATTATGTGTGACAAATATAAATACAGTAAATATGATTGGATATTAAGTGTAAAACAATCAAAGAACATTCACACGTATTCATGTAAAAACAAAACCAATGAATTGGATGTTTATCTCAACAAATCGAGATTGAGTAAAAATTATTCTTATCAAGTTCATACTGATAACATGAGAATTAATCAATGGAGTAATTATGTGTATAAAAATTATATCTACAGAAAGGGGAGTGGAAATTATGACATAATCAAATGAAGAGTTATTCCGCACATAATCTTGGAGTTAAGTAATCAATGAAGTATGCGTAAATCTGATTGAGTGGAAATTGAAATTTCAAATTCCCTTATCGATTTGGTAACTTATGAAACATGCACAAATGAAATAAGGATAATAAAATGATGATGTAAATATACATAAATTAATGTATATTACACAATTAATACAATCATGGGCAGTACATACACCACATACAATAAATAAGTGGTGAACAATGGAAATCTCACGGAATTAAAAGTGAGATAAGAAACTCCTTACTTTTTAATTTTTCCTTGGTAGATGGTAGGTTAACCTTCTGTATAATGGTGAAATAATTTTTATTGAATTATAAAAGAATCATTTACATTAATATGATATCATATATGATCTTTTAACATTGATTTGTTAATAATATCTTAGTATTATCATCATTTTGGGTGTTAACTTACTGATTTTCCTTTATATTAATTGTTACGTAAGCCATGTTGTTTAGGGATAGGTTGTGTCTTATTAATATACAGAATTATATCGAGTCATTAAACATTATTTTTAATTATCAAATGAGAATTATCCTTGAATGGATACGATGGAGAATGAATCTCATCGCGTTCGTGGTGACAGTAGTCCGTACGTAAGCACAGGCGACAATATCATTCTTTTGATGTTAAAATAATATATAATTGGATATTGTATCATATAGAAAGAATAATTATCATGTTATATTTATTATTTAAATGAATTACACATCATTATTATACCCGTCCAAATAATAATTTATTGAATGACAATTACACCACGACGTGGAGACGGTAAGCTGTACGTACGCATGTATGGTGACATGCCATTCAAAGGATGGATAGAATACTAAATACAGTTGTACCATATTTATAATAACATCACAGTATATAGAAGATACTGGAGTAATTATTTTATAATATAAATAACAAATAAAGAAGAAGATGAAAAAGAAAGGAACTTGAAAGAGGATGGTGAAAACATTACATCTTCTTCGGGTTCTTCCTTTTGATTTGATCAAAAGGGATCCATAGGTTGGATTTCTCATCAAACTATGGCCTCTAGGTTGTAGTGAGGGATGTTTATAGAGTAATGGGGTAGGGTTTTGCCGAAGCAAAAGGATTTGAGGGTGTGATGTAATGAGAAGGGGGAGTTCCCTTTTATAAGAGGGGTGAGGGGCACCTTTGGAAAAGCTAGAAATATTATTTTATAATAAATTCATATTCGGTTTCTAATGGCTCCAAAGTGTATTATTTAGAAGTTAAGGAGGGGATAAGTCGCAAACCACTAATCCAATAGAATTTATACAGGTTTGGGTCATTATATTAACCTTATCATTAAGTATTAACTCTTCGTTAATTAGTTTCACTTTTAAAATGTCACTTTGTATTTTTATATTATATGGTTCATAAAAATACTATATACATCCAAGAGACCCCCAAGTGGTCCATTAATGATCCACCTATCATGATATAAGTCTCTTTTCCAAACCTTAAATTTTTAGGAATATAATATCAATTAATAATAAAATATTTATTTTTAAAAATGCTTTTATGTCAATTCTGGAACTATTCAATAATTGATTTTTGTGTAACTTATAACAGGATTATTACATCTAAAAAATCAATTATATCAATAAAAATATGTCATATTATCCTATAAAATTATTTTAATTCAATAAAAATCTCCAATTATATTTATTTGGGTATTTATAATATCAATCATTTTAATATTTCACTATTATGGAAATTACTACATCATCATTGTGTCATAAATAAATTACATTATTTAATGTCTAAAAATTATAAATAAAATTTCATTATGTATTAAATCTTTTTATCTTTCGAATTAATATTTATAATATAATTTATATTATGTTTAACCCTATATTAAAAATGTTTTAGTAAATAAACTTTGATTTTAACTCTTTTAACTCTTCTTTTAATTAAATAATAATAAATGTCCTAATCTAATCCAAGGGGATCTAAATGATAATATTTTACTCCTAAGGTTGTTTTTGGTCGATATACACTTGTCCAATAGAATTAGGACATGTGTTAGGGTAATATTAATATCATTTTTACCCTTAATTACTCAATTTACTTTTAATCGTGGTAAATAAAAGTAAAAAGTTACTATTCACCAAAAATTATTTTCATATCATTGAACCACATTTTACTACTTGATATTAACCATGTCTCTCGGATTTTCAAAATTCCATTCACATAAGCAGTAAAATTACATTTTATGAAAAATTCAATTTTTTAACTACCACTTTGTGGTTTCACTATGCATCATCAATTGAAGTTTTTCAGAACAATACCAAAAATTAGGCCTCAGTAATATTTGATATAATGAATTCAAAAATGATTTCTATTTTACCAAATTCAAAACATATCATTTCAATTAATTAATTTAAAAATTAATTTCTGTCGTCAAAACAAATAGCGTGTTTTTAAGAGATAATAACTATCAAAAGATTGACACATGTTTATGTCTGCATTAAATGTGAAATCTTATCCAATGACCAACATTGTATTAAATGGTAAAAAAAATTCTAAATATACTTTAAAACCATTCAAATTAATAATTTATCACTATTAATTATTTCGATTAAAAAAGTAGTTTTTAATTAAAATTTAGTAATTTTCACTATTCATCACAATATAAAAGTTATCTGGAAAGTACCAAAATTTCACCCTAAGCTAATTTTGATATTACGAATCCAAAACTGAAGTCCATTTTGAAAGATAAAATTTATAAAATTTCAAAAAGTAGGTATTACTATTCATAACAGCTAGTTTGATTGGTTGTGGTGTGTTAGAATCTCGAAGTTGCGTACAGTGCATATCATTGCATTATTCAAATGGAAACGTACCGCGGAATCTCGGGGTGTTACATTCTCCCCTCCTTCAATAAATATCATCCTCACAATTTTGTTAAAATTGGGCTTGAGAATATAATGGAATGTCCCACATCGGAAAACGAGTCAATAAAACTATCACTTTAAAAGAAGGGAAGAGAGGTATAATGGTAACCAAAGAAAACCCATACTAGGATTCCATGTTGGAAAACATGGTTATGGACGATAAACTATGTGTTCAGTTCTGATGGAGAGGGATCGAAAATATGATCAGGATAATGTTAACAATTAGAAATTCACAAACTTTTGTTGGGAAAAACGGTCCTTAGTCTCCCAGTAGGAAAAGTAAAGAGACTGCATTTTTTGTTTTAATTACATTACATAAGGACGATGAATTCATTTATGATATTGAATAAGAACATAAATAGATATACTTACTTTTTATGTTTCATTTCATTCTTTAATAATTTTTTACCACTAACTCTTTTTTTTTATCATTGAGTATTCAAGAAGACTTGGTCACAATGGAAGAGCTAGAATAAACTCCTATATAAATACATGATCCACGTAGGATAAACTATATATTTACCTTGTCTTTAGAGATTAATCAAATCCAAAATGGTTAGTATAATATCTGATGATCCCCAAAATTGATACTCCATTAGAGAAAAAAACACTTATCTTAATTTTCTAAAATTAAACCATCAATACCCCAAAGATAAATAAATACCATTCAATAATCAATTGTCCTAAAAATCCTATAATATAATCCAAACTAATATTGAAAGTCAAGACTTATAATTATTTAGTCTTCCATGTTAAATTTTATCTCCAAATGACATTAATTACTCTTAAAGTCACATACTTTAAAGTAACTAACCTAATCATTTCCATAAATAACCCAAATCACTATAAATCCACAATAAAAATATAGATAAAAATCAACCATTACTCCTCAAATGAAATCCCATACTATTCTATTTTTCTTACAACAAAGTGAAAAACCTCCAAAATAACATTTATCACTTATTTACCAAATCATTTTCCTATACTGAGGGTATTCATTTGATAATACATAAGATCCCAAATCAAATTATTATTTATCAATAAAATCATTTAACTAAAAATAATAGTCACACTAACAAGGGACTTCACGTAGTCTAGTGGTAGTCGATAAATCCCAATCGCACTTTGGTTGTGGGTTCAAATCCCTACATCTTTGTCCGACGCGACAGGTTGTGACACAGTCTATGTGTTGTCCTTTTTCAAAATCAATATGTTATAACATTACCAAAATGAGATAAATTCCTCAAAAAAACCAAAAGATAATTTAACCACAAATCTTATCTCATACCTTTCATTTTCATCCCAAATTATAATAACTTATAATTGACTAAAACCCAACGATCATTTAAAACCAAATTGTTATTTATAACTATATCCACAAGAGAAAAGATAATTCTTCATCAAATATCATTCCCACATGGAAAACTGCATGGTTAAAAATAAAGAGAAAATTATTCCAAAGCAGACCCATCAACTAGGAGCACTAATACTTTTTAATCATTTCTACAACCATTTATTTCCACATAGCTTCTTCTTTGACCATCAAAATATCCTATAGAATAGGGAATTCACTCGGGTAATGGCCAGGTCCCCTACATTTACGGCAAATGACTGTAAATGGACTCTTGGGACAATTTTTATCTTCTTCCATAGTACTCTTCATTTATCTTCGGCAATTATTCACTCTATGTCATTCCTTCCCACATGTAAAGCATTTCTTTGTCCCATTGAGACACTTTCCTGGGTTTCTCCTTGCACATTTCCTACATGATGGAAAATGAGGATTCTTTTCTCCATGGTCTCCACTAGTGGAGCTCTAATCATTCATCACCTTTCTATTCTTTTTTGAGTCCGGTAATTGGTTTATATATATATTGTTGATCATATTTTTCGAAAATTGATTTGTAATAAAGAAGATATCTTTTACACCTATCAACATTCCATTTTGTTGCTCATTTCCACCCCCGTTCCCATCTTTTAAATCATTCTCAAAGTCACAATGACTTCCTTGGAATCCTGTCATTGACTAAAACCATAAAGCATTGTGTGAGTAACAGTATTCATATAATAATTTAGATATTAACATGTCACCATATTCTCAATTTGAAACACATTAGGATTAACCAAGGTTATTTACACTCATCATATATATTTAATACTTCAAATCAGTTAGTAATGAAAATGTAAATTATCCTAAGAATATCCCCTGGGAGTGTCGTAACCAAGAGAGCAGCAAGCCCCGTTGTTGTGCACTAGTTCCCATTTGATTCTAGCTCAAAGTGGTGTTTTTAGGTTTTACCCCTAGGTATATCTATTCCAGAGCCGCCTCTACCTACTCGTATCCAGATAGGGATGTATTGCTCGGAAAACTCACAAAATCTCCACAATACCAAAATTCTAGGAAGTTCTTCTATACTAATCCTCAAAGTTCATCTTAGGTCTACATGGTCTAATCAGAGTTTATCTAAATCTAGCTTCAAAGTTTTGTACTAAACATCCTCTAATACCAACTGTAACACCCTGACCCTAGATACCCAGAGTCGGTGCATTATTACATAACATTGGCATGATCACAAAGGATCAAGTCTCGAAAGACTGATTAGTTTAGTAGTCTTGGAAACACTATATATATTCATAAGTCTTACATTACATCATAAGGTAAAAAGACTATAACAACATATTGTCTTCATATCCCCTCATACTATCCATGAAGGTCATTCATTAATTACTTCTTCACATCCTAGGAAAAATAAAACATTGAAAGGGGTTAGCTCAGATGCTCAGTAAGGATAAAAATATAGCAGAAGCTTTCATAGATAAGCATAAACACTTAAAGCAATTTATAACTAAAACAAAAGCCTTTTAAACTTGAACCTCAGCATAACATGGAAAAAATAAAATGAAATAATTCCATTTACTTATTGACATGGATATTCTAATAGTCTAAAAATCACATGCAAGATCAATAACCACTTTTATAATGATGGAATGCATAATTCCAGACTATCATAAACACATAGCCAAGGCCTTATGCCAAGACTACAAATAAGATTCTGTCAAGGCCTTGTGCCAAGACACTAGTTTTCCTCATGAGACCTACCGATGCATCGAGGAGCAATAGCGGGCTCCACCCGTCACTTAATAAGTCCAATTCATTCCTCATATGAAATTTTTTAAACATAACATAAACATTCGTATTAAAACTAGAATACCAAATGTCAATACTTTATCCACAAATAATGAATGGTATAAAAATAGCACATACAAATTAAACATAACTCATTCGATATAATTTTGAACATTGTATTGTATCATATTAACCTCAACCGAGAATAATGAAGGATATTGACATAGATGAATATAATAATCAAAACTATTTGAGAGAAATATCCCCCTTTTTCATGAAATCATTTAAAAGTCACACTACTTGTCAAGAGGCCATTTAAAAATAGAATTTTGAATAATAGTGTCCCATGAAACATTTAAACATTTAAAAGGAGTTTTAATTTTAAAACATTAATGTCCATATAAATAAATACTTAAAAACATTTTTAAAGCATGGACATTAATGAGCAAGATTTAGAAGAATAAGTCTTTAAAACATTTAAAAATGGTATTTTAGTTAGAGTTTCTAAAAAATAGAGAGACACTTGAATACAAATAATTAAGGTAATCAAAAATTTGTAATATCATGAGAATAAAGGGAGTCATTATATACTATGTCAAAGTACATTATATACACCACATAAAAGTGATTTGGTGTATAACAACAAAGAAGTCTCAATGGAATGTAAATTGAGATGAAATATCTCATAAAGACTGTATCCTTAGGTTAAGGATAAATCGATGACATAATTATGTGTGACAAATATAAATACACTAAATATGACTGGATATTTAGTGTAAAACAATCAATGGACATTCACACATATTATTGTAAAAACAACACCAATGAATTGGATGTTTATCTCAACAAATCGAGATTGAGTAAAAATTAATCTTATCAAGTTCATACCGATGACTTGAGAAATTATCAATGGAGTGATTATTTGTATAAAAATTATATCCATAGAAAGTGGAGTTGATATTATGTCATAATCAAATGAATAGTGATTCCACACATAATCATGGAGTAAAATAATCAATGAAGTATGCGTAAAGTCGAATGAGTGGAAATTGAAATTTCAAATTCCCTTATCAATTTGGTAACATATGAAACATGCACCCATGAAATATGGATAATAAAATGATGATATAAATATCCATAAATTAATTTATATTACACAATGAATACAATCAGGGGCAGTACACACACCACATAAAATATATAAGTGGTGAACAATAGAAATCTCATGGAATTAAAATTGATATAAGAAACCCCTTACTTTGTACATTTTCCTTGGTCGACGGTAGGTTAACCTCCTATATAATGATGAAATAATTTTTATTGAATTATACAAGAATTATTAACATTAATATGATATCATATATGATCTTTTAACATTGATTTGTTAATAATATCTTAGTGTTATTGTCATTTCGGGTGTTAACTTACTCATTTTCCTTTAAATTATTTGTTACGTAAGTCGTGTTTGTTATTGATAGGTTTTATATTATTCATAAACAGAATTATATCAAGACATTAAACATTATTTTTAATCATCAAATGAGAATTATACTTGAATGGATACGATGGAGAATTAATCTCATCACGTTCTTGGAGACGGTAGTCTGTACGTATGCACGAGTGACAATATCATTCTTTTGATGTTAAAAAAAATATATAATTGGATGGTATATCATATATACAGAATAATTATCATGTTATATTTATTATTTACATTAATTACACATCATTATTATACCCATCTAGGTAATAATTTATTGAATGACAATTACACCACGACCTAGAGATGGTAAGTTGAACGTATGCACGCATGGTGACATGCCATTCAAAGGATGGATAGAAAAATGAATATGGTTGTACCATATTTATAATAACATCATATTATATAGAAGATACTGGAGTTATTATTTTAGAATAGAAATAACAAATAAAGAAGAAGTTGAAGAAGAAATGAACTTGAATGAGGGTGGTGAAAACATTACTTCTTCTTCGGGTTCTTCCTTTTGATTTGATCAAAAGGGCTCTTTAGGGTGGATTTAAGATCAAAACTAGGCCTCTAGGTAGTACTGAGGGAAGCTGAGAGAGTATTTGGGCAGGGTTTGGCCGATCCAAAAGGCTTTAAATGTGTGAAGTAATGAGAAGGGGGAGTGCCCTTTTATATGAGGGGTGAGGGGCACCTTTGGAAAAGCTAGAAATATTATTTTATAATAAATTCATATTCGGTTTCTAATGGCTCCAAAGTGGATTATTTTAATTTTAAGGTGGGGATAGGTCAAGAACCACTCAACCAATAGAAGTTAGAGAGGTTTGGGTCATTATATTAACCTTATCACTAAGTATTAACTCTTAGTTAATTAGTTCCACTTTTACAATGACTCTTTTTATTTTTATATTATATGGGATATAAACATACTATATACATCCAAGAGAACCCCAAGTGGTCTATTAATGATAAAAATATCATTATATAAGTTTATTGGCCGAACCTTTTATTTTTAGGAATTTAAAATCAATTAATAATATAATATATGTTTTAAAAACCCTTTTATGTAAATTTTTACACTATTCAATAATTAATTTTTGTGAAACTAATAACAGAATTTTTACTTCTAACAAAGTCAATTAAATCAATAATAATATGTCATATAGACCTAGAAAATTAATGTAATTCAACAAAAATATCCAATTATATTTATTTGGGTATTTATAATATCAATCATTTTAATTTTTCACTATTATGGTAATTACTGTATCACCATTGTGTCATAAATACATTAAATTATTTAAGGTATAAAAATTATAAATAAAATATCATTATGTATAAAATCATTTTATATTTCTAATGAATATTTATAATCTACTTTATCTTATGTGTAACCCTATATGAAAAATGTTTTAGTAAATTAACTTTGATTTTAACTCTTTTAACTCTTCTTTGAATTAAATAATAATAAATGCCTTCATCTAATCAAAGTGGACCTAAATGATAATTTATTATTCCTAAGGTTGTTTTTGGTCGATATAAACTTGTCCAATAGAATTAGGACATGTGTTAGGGTAATATTAATATCATTTTTACCCTTAATTACCCTATTTACTTTTAACCGTGGTAAATAAAAGTAAAAAGTTACTATTCACCAAAAATTATTTCATCTCATTGAACCACATTTTATTACTTGATATTAACCATGTCTCTCAGATTTTCGAAATTCCATTCACAGAAGTGGTAAAATTATGTTTTATGAAAAATTAAGTTTTTTAACTACCACTTATTGGTTTCACTATTCATAAAAAATTGAAGTTTTTCAGAACAATACCAAAAATTAGGCCTAACCTATATTTGATATTATGAAATCAAAAATTATGTCTATTTTACGGTATTCAAAACATATCAGTTGAATTAATTAATTTAAAAATCAATTCCCGTCGTCAAAACAAATAGCGTCTTTTTACGAGATAATAACTATCAAAAGATTGACACTTGTTTATGTCTGGTTTAAATGTGAAATCTTATCCAATGACCAAAATTGAATTAAATGATAAAAATAAATTCTAAATATACTTTAAAACCATTCAAATTAATAATTTATCACTATTAATTATTTCGATTAAAATAGTTTTTTTAATTAAAATTTAGTAATTTTCACTATTCATCAAAATATGAAAGTTATCTGAAAAGTACCGAAATTTCACCCTAAGATAATTTCGATATTACGAATCCAAAAATGAAGTCCATTTCGAAAGATAAAATGTATAAAATTTCAAAAAGTATGTATTATTATTCATAATGGATAGTTTGAATGGTTGTGGAGTGTTAGAATCTCGAAGTTGCGTACAATGCACGTCATTGCATTATTCAAAGGGAAATGTACCGTGGAATCATGGGGTGTTATATATGAGTTACTCCCATGTTAAAATAATACAAACATAACATTAAATACCAAGAATATAAATCCTTTTCCCATAGTAACCTAGAATTCTATAAGAAATTTTTTTCTTGACCCACCAATACAATATCTATAATAATATCTGAGATATAATTAGACCACATAATATTGTATCCCCAATCCAGAAAAAAAACAAGAATTTAAACCACTCTATGTCACCTTGATCCTAGGATATGTTGAAGTTATATGGAAGAAATCTACATATGGCATCAATAACACATCCCTAAACACTAGTTAATGATGATTTGTAGTGATTTCAAAACCAATACAATAGGAGAGATTACTCCCATGAATTATAGATAAAATATTATGAAAATAAATTAACACCAATAACAAATAGACATATTTATAAGAAAAAATAAAATCATAATCACAATTATATATTTGTGTGGAAGTATTTTATATAAAACATTAACCTCTCCTCCCACTGGATTGATCAAAATTTAGAAATTAACCAACATAAATCACATTACACTATACATACTACCTATATCAATCTACACATAACAAATCTACACATACATGTAGTGCTACACCAACCTCATGACATATACTTTCAATACTCATACATGAAATAATACATAAAAATTTTATTAAAACATTTATTATCATGATGTGTGTGAGCATAAAAAAAATATCATTTCTTACCAAGAACCCCAAATATAGATTTTCATATATGTTTTTATGTGTGCAAATAAAAAAAATCACCAAATGTGGAACTGTTGTCATTGTTCTCAAACCATGTAATTATCATACATGAAGGGATTCACATTACCATATGGTATTTAGTTCAATTCATGACCACCTTTAAATTTGACCATTGCAATATCGATTACATTCCTGAATCCACTAATGGTATCTTGCAGAAATAACTGTTTCCTCGTATTTACCTAAGGACGCAGTGTAGGAAAATGTAGAATCTTTAACCCAATACCAATAGTGATAAGGATCATTAATATATGAATATCTCAGTATACACCCATATATACGATAGAAGGTCCCATCATTTTTTTGTTACATCACTCTATTACCAATAACCAATGGTGGTTTAAGACCCATGCCAAAAAAGTCATGTTTTATCTAGCACACGACCCATCAATCATAAAGTTGTCCCCCCACCCAAGTATCTCATGGAAAAGTATAACTAATTATGAAGACCAGTCCTTATGGTAGTCCACAAACACTATATAAAAGAATAATGAAAACCATTAATACATACACCTCAAACCATTATACAATAATTGTGAAAATCTATATTTCAATACTCAAAAAACAATAACTTTTCACTCATTACAGGTATAAGAAAGCACACCAACGCATCCCTACACACAGAAAATAGGTCACATCAGGACCAAATAAGAATCATTGGTTTCATAGGCCTTCAAATATCTCACATGCTTATCCTAGGTTGATAATCACTCAAGTCCTCTCCGCTCACTAAAATCTTGTCTAAGTTCAACCATCTTATCAATCATTAGGTCCTTTATTCATATCTAAATATCTCTCTCTAATACTACCACAATACCATCATCTATTAGTTCCATTGGTTCATGAAGTCATGACCAGAACCAAATTTCTTATTCAGGTCAAAATTCATTAAAATCCCTCATCACTATATGTATCACTACCTAGTAAATATTCAATGAAGCCACATTTTACATATCCATGGAATCAGTATGAGGTGTCAAAATCCTGAAAACATTTCCCATGGATATGTGAGACCATGTCATGAAAAAAATGCCCAACTAGAACTCAGTCTCTTCTCAAGTCTCCAAAGGGGGTCCATCAGTGTGTCACTCAATGAAAACCCTTGTTCTTGTTATACACCAATTAAAAGAGGGATTATAACACTCACTCCACACACAGTGAATCTTCACCTCTTCTGGAGGAATCTCATTATTACTGATGATACATAAAACAATGTAACTTATGGAGACTAATTCCAAAGCCCAGCAGGCCTACCCAATATCTAATGAACCTAAACTAGACTATCAAACATCATTTTTCACACCTATAGACCCACTAATGATATAATGTGATCTCATTTGACATAGTTACCCCATAGAGACAGACCTTTTGAGTCAAACCCATTTACCTATGCGATAAAAAGAACAAATTCCAAGCTTTGGAGAATTAACACCATTCAATTTCATGTACCAAAGAACCAATTATTCCTTATAATTAATTATCAAACATATGAAATTTTTTAGTATTTAAATCACGTAAATATACTTTATATTGAGTTTGTATCATATGAAATACTTACCTAAAAAATGTAGTTAAACCAATTCCATGAAGCAATGAGCCTTGTCTATGTTTATCATGACTTATCCACACTCCCAATAACATATCTCAAACTAATAATCACACATAATTAATTATAATCATGTATTAATATATATTAAACATAATTTCATGTGAAATAGAATCCTCAAAACTCAATTATGATCATCTTCTCACTAATACCTTGACAAATGGGGTTTGATGCACTCCGAACAGGAACCTAGACATAATCCAAGATATATCCATGATTAAAAAACATATTCCAATGTTCAATATGTACAAAATTAAGAAAAATAAATAAATAAATTGGGTGAAACACCATTATTATATTAGTGATAGATGATGTGATAATACAATCTTGTGACCACCTCTTACCACCTCATACGAATTCCCGTTTGTTTTTTACAAATTCCACATGCTATAATGGATTCATCAGATCACCCAATCATATAACTGATCCAAATAAGGGTATAAAACTAAATGGAAGAATAAAGTAATATAATTACCTAAAATCAACACATTATTCTTCAAACACCCCTCAATATTAGGTATTATAATTGTTTTGGAATGGTTTCTGTTCAAGCCTCTTATGTGGTCATTTCCCTAAAAAGTTAAGGGAAATGGGGAACGCCTTCAAATGGGTAAGCCCCATTTTTATAATACATACTTATAATTAACTGTGTGAAAAACTATCATGCAATATAACCCTAAAATAGTGTGTCTATCCATATTATTTCAATCCCTTTTAATTATTAACACCATTTATGTTATGAATAGGCTACAACTACAATGTTTAATAACCATAATCCACAAATGAATTGTATAATTCCACTACAACACCTTGGTTGACCCTATAGAAAATAAACATAATCTAATAATAACATTTTATTAGTTTATTACCACTTTTAATCCCAATTTGATTTTTAGTTCATCTAACAATCCCATCAAAAAAATGATAAATTCTAATACCCTATACAAAATAATGACCTAGATCTCCATAGGAAATTTCATATAGAAAAGTAAAATTCATTCCAACATATCCACGATATAATTTTTTGCATCGATATCAATAAAATTAATATAGGAGTGACCCTTTCAAAAAAGTAATTCCTTGTTTTTAATAACCTTTCTAAAATGACATAGTTGATAAGGGGATACACATTTTCCTTAACGATATTCTTATTAATTAGTCCCAAACTAATCTCCCATGTATATATCATTTTTATCTAGCCAAGTACAATATGAATCATGTGATCCAAATTATCATATTTAGAATCATCTTTAAAATAAAATCTCTTAACACTAGATAAGATATATGTTTTTAATAGAGGATTGATTCACCATTAATTCATAAGAATAAACCATTCACTGATGATATTTTACCAATAAATTTCAAAACTGCTTCTTGGATTATATTAAATTTCTAAGAAAACATTATACATATAATCATCAAGGTCTTATTCAGAAAAATAATCATGTTATTATAGTAAATAATTCTCTATTATTGAGATAATTATGCACATTTCCCTTGGATAAGTATCCAAGGAAAACCCCTTCATCTCCATGTGACAGAAAATTCTTTTTTTTCTATATATTTATAATAAGTAACATACTTTTTCTGATATAAAATTATTTCAATGTATTATTATTCATATCAAACGTATAATATGGAATATTTTCATCTCAAGGACACACGAAATATTTATTAGTAATATAGAAAAATGTCAACAACAATTCCATTCAAAACATGTCATTTCATACATTCATATAATCATAAATGTTTTTATATTGTTTATGATATGATTTATCCTATAAACATTTCCATTTCATTGATGAGTTATCAAAAATAAATATTTTCGTGTTATCTAATGGTTCTTTAGAAAATCATATACATGATTGTTTTACAACTCTACATCACTTTTTGGAATTTCATAATCCTCTTCCCATGTTTATTTTCAACATTAAATTAATACTATGTAACGTAGTGGAACATCATGGAATGGTAGGTAATATATATCAACCATTCCATATTGTTAAAATCATCAATTAATAACATATAGTCCCACTATCTATTATTATTCCAAGGTGATATTTAAAAAACAACCACATGAACCAATTAAAGAGAATTTTTTGACCTCTTCACTTTTATTTTTGAAGTATTCTGATTAATATTTTATTTTTCATTGATATCGTATGTCTGTGTGATCACATAATAGTCTATGGATATCACATGATCAATGATTCTATTAAAGTTCATCCCAGGGGTTTTACCTCATTTTAACACTTATTTTATGTCTAAAAAATTATTTTATTAATCCAATGATAAGAAACACATATCATTTTATCCTCAAATGATGAATATATCCCAATTATTAAGCATTTATTTCATAATATTTACCTAAATAATTCACAATCTATACAAGTATTCATGATCAATCTTATTGAAACATCTAATTTCCAATGTTGACATATAATTATATTAAATTTAGTGAGTCCTTTAAATAACATGTTTTCTAAATGCATCATATCATTGGATTTGATTTTATATTATTCTATGACAATGATATATAAGATATTTAAATTAATAAATTATTTGAAACATTTATTAACTGATGTCTATGAATAAATCCTTAGTTACCATCATTTGTTATGTACATCCCCTAACCTGAATCCAATCAAAAGAATTATGTTTTTATTTAGGGAAATCGATTCAGTCACAAATTGTATACATTTTTTATCCATTTAGTTAAATTCGAAACTAGTTCTGAATGATACATTTGATCTTAATTTATATAATATTTAACAAAATTTCCAAGATAAGTGGAAAAATGATATTTCTATATTATCCAAGTTGATTGTTTTATGCATTTGATGTATGGAAACTTCATGTATATAGAGTAACATTCCTCTACAAAGTCATTGGGTAATAATATGACATATATCAATATCCACCAAATAAGATGAATTATCAATTGAATAAATTACGGTAATATTAAACTATTCTTATATTCCATTATCTCTTTTATTTCATCTAGTACCTATTAATTTGGAAAATACATTCATAGTATGAATCGTATTTCTATATTAATTACACACGATTAATAGTTAATCCATATTAATTTTCATTTGTGTGCTAATATTTTTTTAACATTATATGAGATTTGATCATGATTCATATTTAAATTAATCATTATCCGTTGTATGGTATCATATTACTTAAAATCCACCATGATCAGTTTTGTATTGTTATAATACCATAAAACTTTATTACATTTATTGATGGAATGATGAATTTAAATAAAATCCTACAAAATTCCAGTTGGTTCACCATGTTTCTCCATTACTATTTCCACTACATGTATGATAACATTTCTTGTTTCCATTCCCCTATTTAATAGTCTCATCCAAATAAAAATTTTGAATATTAGGCTGGTGATTTCTATATATATATATATATTATGAGTTTATAATTATCTTTCACTATGTTAGTCTAAATATCAATTATCTTGGATTAATTGTTAATTTTCTATTTGTACACAATATACATCAATGTTCTCTTTTGATTATCATATTATTGTTTTATAATGTCATAACATAACTTATACCTCAATTATTTTTATTGCAACATGTAATGTTCAGTATCAGGGAAAATATATTAGCATAATTTTTTCCCATATATATTACATTTACATCCTTAAATAGAAACTCAAACTATTAATTATTACAATATTTTCCCTTAATTTCATTTTATTTATCATTAAAATATCCTGATATTTTAGTTTTTTTACCATATCAACATATATTATTTCCTGTGAGGTCTTTTTAGTAATCTATCTATTCCAATTCTATATCTTATTATAAAAAAGGGATTATCATTTTAATTAAAATTTTCATTATTATCTATTTATTCAATAAATTCATATATTTATTCATTGGGATATAACAATTCTCATTTTGATCTTGAACCATAATTTGATAGTTTTTTATATTATTCCGAACCATACAACACTAGATGAAAAAAAATTATAATTTTCCTCCGAACATCCATTTTTTAATGTTTATGTATAGAGAACGGATTTACATAACAATATCAATTCTCCATTTTTTGGATCATCTTGAAGGGAGTTATTATTCATATCCTTGAGTTCCACATCATAATATTCTTCATTTTACATAACCAAATTATGAGTATTCTAGATCTCATATTCTATTAGAAAACCATTAAGACTATCCAATTCATACTTTTTTGGCTCATTATCCATACGAACAAAATATTTATATATTGAATTATGGTGTAAATATTCTAATAATTATAATGATAATATTTATGTCTTCTAAAATATTTTAATGTCCACATATCTTTTCAATACACCCATATACCACATAAAATAATGAATCAACGATTCTATTAAGGAATATCCTCAATAAATCATTCCAATTTTTACGAACATATATTTTTTCTTTAGGAATTTTTCTTCACCATCATATATGTGTGGTAAAATTCCCTAAAAACATGTGTGGATTTACATAACGTAAAAATCATGAATATTCCATTGATAAAGGCCATCCAAAAAATTGATTTAGTTATCATCAATATACTACTCTTTATTATCCCCCATTAATAATGATACTCTATCTATTTCAAATGATATTCCGTGAAATGATTATATATAATAATTAATTCATAAAGGAAAATTATAGTATTTTTTCCAATCCTTCCATAACTAATAATTAAATAAATTAAAATTTATAAGTATTTTATAAGTCACCAATTTAATTTCATCCTAAATATAATTAATACATTTATCAAAACCATTAAATATAATACAACTTTTTGGTTATAAATATGGTAAATATTGTATAAGGGGGAAGAGGTGAATTTTTATATGCACACAACAAGTGATTTTGTATAAAATGAGATACATACAAAAATTTTACATCATTTTTCTACAATAGAACACATCCAAATAGTATACAATGAGGGTTTGATGATATTACAAATTAAAAAACTAAAATAATTATTCGTTCATTATTTAGAGTGTTTACCCTATCACACCAGGTTTACATCCAATTATATCCAAAATGTATTTATATATTTTTGAAACTCTGTCAATTTTTTAGTAGTTAGTACAGAAAACCCATGAAAGATGTTAAAATATAGAAAATATATATAGGTATTAAGGTAAATTAGAGCAATGGATATATGGTTTATCATTATTAGGAATCCACTTACCTGGTGATAGAAGACATCCTAGAAAATAGATGACCTAATAATAACTTTTCTATTGCCCATATGAAGAAAAATAATAATCCAAGATATTTCTATATCTGAATGTGTGATAAATAGTATTACACTCTTCCTTCATTATTATATTAGCCTGAATAAGGTGGAAGACTGATTATTGGGATGATTTCATGTTATTAATGAATATGAAAATCACAAAATCAACTTCAATACAACAGAGATGAATAAATATCTCATAGAAGAAATGGAGATTAATTTCAAATGTTTAAATAAAATCCTATAACAAAAAATCCATGTTATTTAGGAATTTACCTTAGAGAAAAATTTATTATAGAGAAAACAATTATCTTTGAATTTGTATTCATTATACGAAGGGTTCCAAGGGAAATAGTACTGTCAAATTTAATAATTGCAATCCAAAATATATTTATCGAAGAAAAATTATATTAACATAAGGAATATATTAATGTTTTTATTCCATTATTCATAATATCACCTTCTCATTAAATAAATTTTCCAATCAATTGCAAACATTATTCATATTATTGTAATTCCATAGAAAAAAACCTAATTTCAACAATCCTTTCATATTTCACCATTAATTATACATAATTATTTAATATAAATACATAGAAACATTTATTATTACACTTTATCAAAATTTCATAACAAGGATACTTCAACATATTACATAATACCTCCTTTTGTAAACAATTATTCAATATTCCCATCATCATAGAGAATATAATTGTTACTCTTAACACCATGACGATTCTCTTTAAATTATTTCAATATAAGATTTAAAATTATATAAATACAATTCATTAAACACATAAAGAATTTATCCATTGATTATTGCATAGTGAGACCAATATTCCCATCCATTTTGTTAACAAAACCCTTCATTTTTCACTTGTAGTTACATGATTTTTATCATTATACTACATAGTCAAAATAAATTTTTATTCAACTAAGATAATCACATTGGTGATTCATTTCACATTCTTGAATCAAAGGAAACTGAATCTTATATCATCCATGGTATTCGTTATATAAGCTCTCAAAAAACTCATTCATTCTCTTTATTAGTGAGTCTGAGAGTTGGTTAAGATTAACACTATTGAAAACGTTCCCTGAAATTTATTTTCCATGATCACAATATCCTTATCTATATTGGTCATCCCATTTGACATTTCATCAGTAGAGTTACTATCACATTTAATGTTAATATAGTTCAATCTAATTCCATACATTGGCTAAAACTAGCAAGCCCAGCATATGAAATCATTATAATAGTGAGGAATTAATTAATCAATAAAAGTCACTTATATGATGTTTATGTTATAACACCATCCATAATATATGACTCCTTAGGTTTATTTAATGTTAATAAAAGTCATATAATATTTATATCACTAATCATGGTTCATGAAGAGTTTGTGAATTCCCAAAGTATATCTCGAGGGAGGGTCAAACCAGGTGCGAATTAAGGCCCATTTGCATGTATAAGGTCAGACCGAGTGAGGCCTAAGACACCTTTTCAGAGTTGTTACACTGAGTTACATCTATTCTTTAACCATGTCCACTTTTAATATCCTGACATGTTTGTTTCTCTAGGAATCCCCTCAATATATCGTTTTAGCAAAATTTCATGACATTTTATTATAATTTTCATTATCCATAGAAATATCCTAAGAGTTATCACTAAGGATTTATCATCAATATTTCAAAATTATAATAAAACCATTAATCTGATACCAATTATAAAAAACATATATTATTATACATAGACATTACATCACATATATAAAATTCTTACAACATTAAAAAACATTTGTCCAATGACCGTATTAGTTTTTTGCCCTTAGATATATATAAAATTGATAAGTTGTACATAAGTGAGATAAAATATCTCCCAATACATTTTAATTGCATAGAACCATTGTTGGATACATCAAACATAATTCATATCTTCATAATAATTTGAAGGAAACATAAAAATATATGATATTATATACTCAGTATGTGTAATCAAGGGATACATGTAAGGGTAAAAATGAAAATATGTGTATGAGAACATGATCAAAACATATCGAAATCATACACTACATATCAAACAAAATAAACATGAATCATGGAATAAATATTGATATCTCTAAATACATGAATCACAAAGAAATAAATAACATATTTACTGAATCAGAACATGTGAATATAACCTATAATAATGGAAAAGACGTAATCATATAAAATTATTTCCATAGTACCAAATAATTCACATCCAATAACATCTTAGTAGTAGGTGTTATCCTACCATAATTTTTGGGTAGTCATGGTTCTCTCTCATGACCATATTACTATCATGGGTTCAGTGATTATATAATCAATGTAGTTATGGTTCACTCCCATTTCCATCATAGTAGTCCATGATCAATTTTAAGACTATCATTTTTATCTCATAAGACATAAATGCATACCTAATGAATTAGAGGGAAATACACGTCCCACCAATATAATAATGAAATAATACATTCATGTACCATAAGATCATAATTAATCAAATCATTACCCATCAAATAAAAGAGGTTTTATAAAAAAGTAATCATATTTTAACATGTTCAAAGAATATAGATTTGATAATCATTTCATCACACCATAACCTATGAAAAGAAGTGGATTTCATAATCATATAACTTATGAAATATTAATCAATTTCACAAAAAAAATACCATGATATGTAAAGTAATTAAACAAATAAAAAGAATATAATCATTAAATCGTATTCCTAGAAATTTATGTGCAACACCAACAGATGTTATCATAGATGGAAATAATATTGAAATATCGTTTAAAAAACATCATGAATAAATAATTCTTTATCCTTTTAAATATTATTCTAAAAACATAAATCCTTTTTAAAAACATTTTCATGAAAATATGTATGAAATGTTTTAATGGGATCAATGAAAAAAATTAAATCATCTTTACTTTGAACACATGTAGTGGAGATTTAAATCCATTTGAAAACCGGGTTTCCTTCAAAACATTTAACATAATGATGGAATTTAATTGAAATTTATTTATTTGAAAATAATCATTACAACTTTTTCTTAAAAATTAACCTTTTATACATTCATATTATGCTTCAATAAAATTATTCCATTTAAATATGTACATCCTGTATTAGGTAAAATGGAAATTACATTTTCAAGGTAAAAATATTTTAAAAAAAGACTTGTTTAGAATTGAAAAATATGATTCCATTTAAAATATTGGAAAAAACCATAATGGGTATAAATTTATTTTTATGATTATATTATATTAGTATAATATACATTGAATATATTTATTAAATGAATGATTTTGATGGAATAAATATTTCTGACCGAATAGAGTGGTAATGTCATAAAAACGTTTTCTTAATTATCATATCTAAAATATAATGTAAAATAGTACTAATAAATGAAGATATCATGACTATACATAGGAAAATAATAATTATCATTGTTCTAATAAATGGATAATAATATTTACTTAAAAAATGTGATAATAAATAATATCGATAAATGGTAAGAAGGTTTCAATAAACTCTTTCCACATGGAAAAAATGAATCATAAACCCCATGAAGGAAAATGAAATTACATATTTCATTAAAATACAATTTAACAAAAAAAAATCATGTTATTACATTTCAAATGTATATTATACACCTCATATAAAAATATTTGAGTATAACATGGTATGTGTCTCAAAGAAGGAAAATTGAGACTAAATTTATTTTCAGATTTGTTATCATTTAAAACAAAAACTCCATTAAACTAATTTTATAACATGGTTATGAAAATACCCATATATTTATTCTTAGTAGGTATATAATACATTCATGGTAACGATATATGAATAAAAAATAATTGAGTGGTGAATAGTTTATGTTTATCATGGAATTATAGAGGGAGATGACATTCTCATACCTTGTTTATTGACCATCTTCATACTTATATGATCTTCCAGTATAATAATTGTATGTTTATTATAAATTAATATATTTTTAATATATTTTTATTTAAATAATCTATTGGATATATATCTACGAAATGGATGACACAATTCATGGTTATGGTGGGTCATATATACTCTTGAAAGTTCTTTCTATTTTATATTACTATTGGAAGAAAATGAGTAAATGAAACATAATTATAAATAAATAATTATTATAGTAGAATGATAATATAATATATATCATAAAATCTCACTAAAAACTTCATTAATAAATTATTTTTAGTGTGTGAACGAATCATATCATTTGGAGGGGGTGGTAGTCCACAGTTCCCCAAATGAATTTATCATATTTACATAACAATTAATTTTTAATGATATTTATTGTAGGAAAATTACAAAAGCTTAACAAAATTAATATTCTCAAAAATATAATACGAAAATTGAGTTTCAATCACAATTTCCACAATGATTGGAGGAAAAGGTAAAATGAAAATTCATCATTTTTTTAGTGGTAGTTCACCGTACAAATAAAAATTATATTTGTGTCTCGTTAAATGGATGTTTTGGAAAGTATAGATTGAAATCATAGATTAAAAAATATCAATATATTTTTTATAAATTTTTATTATAATAAAAAAATAAAAATAGTATTTAGGATAGAGAATGAAAATAAGATAAATGATTAAGGATGGATGATACATCTTCTTTGGGAAAGTCATTTTAGTTTTACCCAAAAGGATTCATTAGTATTCTGTGTCAATATATGGAGGATTCATTGTGAGAGGAATGGATTTTGGAGATATATTTGGGAATATAATTGTAGAATATAATTTTAATTAGAGGTGTATGGATGTCAGATGAGAGGAGGCCTTTTATAGTGACTTTTATATGAGATGTCATATTTTTAATAAAATGATTTATTGTATACTATTATAGGTATTTTTTAAGATTATTCATGTGATATAGGTGTTATGATTAGTATTATTATTTATGATTCTATGACTAGTTAGTAGTAATCCATGTTCAAATCTGTTTCCTTCAGATTAGTTTATTAAGCCTAACTTCTTACCACGATTCAGTGAATAATTAATAAGCGTTGATTTAATTGTCATGCTTATGTGTTTATAGATCATGTCTTATTTATATTTTCTAATATTGGCATCATGACATGATATACTATAAATATACAATAGGAGAGTTAAATAAAATTCCATCATCATTCAAAATGGTGTTTTTATCCATAAATTGATTGACATTATTTAACAACCAAATAAAGAAATGTTTTTGTGATGAATCATTTTTTCCTTGGATGAAGAGTATTTGTTGAAACTATATGGGATATAAATTTCAATTATTAAAGTGTTGGGGTTCTATATAAAGTGTATTTTGTTAACTTATGTAATAAATCCATTATAAATTCACCATTTACACTTGATTTCATTTTTATCAATATTTTAAAATTTAAATAACATAAAAAATTTTATTTCATTCAATAAACATGTATCTTTTAACTATTTTTAATCTATATTATGTGATTAATTACACCTGTGAATAATTTTGTAAATGTACAGTGGGAACCAATTAGGTCATTCAAAAAAATTTTGTAAAGAAGTAGTAGTTTTTGGTGATTTGAATAATAATGTTTAAAAATATGGGGATGATATCAGTTGAACAAAATGGTGTAATGGGGCCCTCATAGTTCTCCTTTTTTAGGTGTATTAATGATTAACCCCAAAGGTGAGTTCCTATGTAATATAATGATGGTTATTTTATGATTCTATAGACATTTATATAGTTTTATATATAATATTATGAGGGAATGTCACTTGACTAGTACCAATTTAATTACTAAAAGATATTATATCTTCCTTGAGATATATTTATATGAGGACATGATTAATAAAAATTCTAATTACAACATAATGCTTGTTACTAATTAACATATTGCAATTGAAATTTTATTTTTCTAATAAAATTGTCATTTCAAGTAAAACAATTATTAATTATTATGATGTGTTTTTGTTTTAGAAATATTAAAATTAATAAGATATATTATTAAAATTATTAATTTTAAATGGATATTAAATATAGAATTCGGTTTTTTCATTTCGAACATCGATAAAAAAATTTATACATTCTTTTTTTCCTAATGATTCATATTAGTTTTTCATTAGAACCATACCTTGAAATGTTTAAATAATTAAAAAATTTTTTCAATGACATAAAATGGATACATAAGAGGGGATCTATGATAAAACATTATCTTAGTTCAGTTTAGACATGTGATGAGATTTGTCTTGAAATTTTAAAGTGAGCACTACCCATAGGATTTCTTTTTATAGATCAAAATAAATAATAGTATCATAAGCCTAGTAAAAGTTTTTTAGCATGTCCATGTTTTGGGTCGATGAATTATGTTTCAGTATGGATATATAACATTGTATAATATGCCTTTAGTTACTTAAAACCCATTCAAGAAGTTATTTTATCTTTTCTTTTTTGTAATGTTCAGATGATATTTGTCCCTCATAGGACTTGTAGCCTTTAATAGAGACACAATATATTGATGTGTGGTCACACAATTTATGGAACCTTATTAAAACAATGAGCATCAAGTAATTCTCAGTTATGGTGTGATGGTCATTCCTAGGGCATGGTAGACAACCTAGTTGGTTTTATTACCATTAACTTCATGATTTTTCGAGTTGGATTACTCAAGAATTTTCCATCCTATTTTATAGTTTTATGGGTTAGTTCGGATATAATATTTTATATTTTGTGGACCATAATATATAATATTTCATTAGGATTATTATAATATTTTTATTATCTAGGATTTTCAATTTTTAATGTAGCCTCTATTTATTATGCATCAATACATCCAGTACTCATTGAGTTGTTAATTAGTATGTTGAACCATTTTTGGTTGGTGTAGATCACTAAAGCCTCATCCTATTACATGAAATATTCTGATCATATTCAAGTTGATCGACCAATAATTTAATTTGTATTTAGACTCTTTCCAATGCACATGATGATCCCATAAAGAGAATCCAGATAATTACATCCTGGCCATTTGTTTTAGATTTCACACCCAATGATGTGGCACCCATGGATATAACTTAGGAGAAGATTATTCTGTACATATAAATGTGAATCTAATATATAACTATTAGGAATTTAATTATATACCTATTTATTTTGAAACATTGTAATGTTTTTTGGTAATTTCAATAACATACAGTTAGTTTTTGAATGTGATTGCGTTGTAAGATATTATCCATTTCTTAGTAATTGATGACTATGATACTACTAAGGTACAAATAATCGTGTATTGGGAGTCATCTAGTTTCCAAAAAATAGACGGATACTAGTCATTAAAAGATCCAGTTAAAATGGTCATTATTGGTTTAAATTCTTATGTGTGTGGTCATCCTTCAATTTAATTTTGTTCCTACAAAAGTGCATTATATTATTGCGGGTGGCTTTATATGAAACTGTTGAAGACAGAATTGTTCTTGGATTTTACATGGTGGTTGTTCATTTGTGATCATAGGATTTAGCAGGTGGTAAAATTAATGTGTTATGTTAATGGAAATTTATTTGATGGTAAATCCACAGTAACATTAAAAAAAGACTCCAAGTAATGTTTCAAATGTTCTTATTTTCTGTAGTTGGTTTTTTTTACAATAACTATACCACAGACTTCTTTTTTGGGTATGTGATGCCATGAACCCATAAACCTAGAGTTGGTAAACTACAACATTACATTAGCAAGATTATATGGATTCAGATACCAAAGGACAGATCAGTTATGTAGTATTGAAGAAACTTGATATATACATGGAACCCATTTTATCCTGGTAGTATAGAATACATTTAATATATATCAAAAGATAATAAATGTATTAATTGAAGAGATAAATTTCTCTTATTCTCAACTTAGGGAAGGGAAATATATTATATTGGTGATCTAAAATTTGAGAAAAGGGTTACATATATTAGGATCATGAATGAATAAAAATTTAATCCTAATTAATTATACAAAATCAATATGTATTGTTGACATATTGTAAAATAAAACATTCAATCTATATTGTAAAAATAAACATTCATCTGTAGGTATTTTCATTCTGAAAATTTCTTGGAATGTACTAATTGAAATCCAAATAATGATAATGTTTATTATTTGGATGTCATGTATTTGGCATGTGAACCATAATACCATCGATTTGTCCATGTCTGTGGGTATAAACCCATCTTATTATGTTTTAGAAACAAACTCTAAGGGTTTGTCACAAACTAGTTTGTCTTATGAGACCAGTCAAGGAATCGATGGTACATAGTGGCCCCCAACTATTATGGAATTTCTAAATAATATATGAGAAAATATTTAATACAATAATAATATGAATTATTAATCTCCACATTGAAAAGATGATATATATCCATCAATATTTCTACATTTAAAAGAATATTAGAAAAATACCTTGTCTAATGGTATATAAAGATAATAAAATAATTATATCCAATATAAAAGAATATTTATATTTAATATCATGTTAATTTCCAATGATAAAATATCTAAATGGGGTATTAGACACACAAAATATATATGAATAGTATCAAAATACCATGTTAGTCTACAATAAATGGAAATTGAGATGATGTTCCCCACTAAATTGTAATCAATCTAATTATATGAAAAAAAATAATCATGAACTGAATCATTTCATACGATGAATGTACATATATTTATTATATTATATAGAAAATTTCAGTATATATACACTACATATAGGAACTAAATGGAAAACATAGGATGTTTCATGGAATTAAAAGTGATATGAGGAACCCCTTATCAAAAATCCTACATAATAATATCTCTTTTTCACATCATAGATGAAAAAACTATGATTACTAAAAAATTGATCAAAATGTAAATTATAGTAATTTTATTATAACATTTTTAAATTATAATCATTGGATTATATTTTTTAATTTCCCTTGTTGAAACTGAATAATTTTTATGTCATATTTTTCATAAAAACTCCCCACCTTTTACAAATTTCACTATTTTGTAATGTGATTTATAATTTAAGATGAAAAATTATTAAATAATAAAATACATGTAATTAAATATTTATATATATTATATATAATCCATATTTTTCATCCATTATGGTGTTTAGTAGAACTATTTTTGGAAATTTCTCTCTAGGTGGTTAACTTGCTATTAACAGGACTCTGTTGTAACAACATGAGTGAAAAATTTACATATGTCATATATAAAATACATTTAGTAGGATAATATAATTTATATAATTTAAATTTACTCCAACAATTAATGTTATAATATATGATTTTGAAACGAAATGTAATAGAATAAGTAGATGAATAAAAGAGGGTGAAGTTAATAGAGACTTACTCATTCCTTATTGTGACTTCTAATTCACAACCCTATTAGTCCCATGGTGATACGAGTTAGATGACCCCAAAGTGTACAAAGGTATTATAATACAATTAAGAGGGATGATTTATATTGTTATTTGGCTTTTTAAATGATGTAATAATTGGATTTCAAAAAGAAGAGGGAGGGTTTATTTATATTTGAACTGAAGGGTAACTTATGAATTAATCAAATTATTAAATTATGATAGGTATTAGACAGGGTTTATTATATAGAAATCATATAAAAATAATAGTACATCATGTATCCAAAAATATTTTTTTTTGATTTGATAAATTGTATTTTTATTATTAAATGTATTGATTAAGTCTTATATTCATAAAAAATGATTTGTCAATGTAAACGCTATTCATTTATTTTGAAATTAAATACATAAATACAAATCATAAAAATTTAATCCTATTTTTATTATATTGGAGGATTATCCTATAGATATTGGGAATTCCATAATTAGCTTAAAAATATCAAATTATATATATTTTTTATTCTTAATATCATTAATATGAGTAGTTCATTATTTAAATTAATATTTCATCATCTTTATGAAAGCCATTATGATATTTATTTTCTGTATAAAAATATATAATATAATCTTATCAGAAATATATATTTTTATCTTTCCATGTAATATTCTTCTTCTAAAAGAATCATAGAAACACATAATTTAAAAATGTAATAAAAAGTAAAGTATATTTCATGAACACATTCTCTGACATTTAAATAAAAAATTCTAAATGTATTAAATTGACTCTAGTGGATACAATGTTTCTAAAAAATGATTAAAAATATATATCAGATGAAAAATACTTAAATAAAATGTTTTATACAAAATATGAGTCAATTAATAATTCTAATAATTTTAAAGAAAAATCCTTTTATTAATTTTTTTATTGCAGAAGAGATCCATCAGCATTTCATAATCATTAATATTAATTATATCTTATATAAAAATTAAAGATATATTACTTTCAAAAATAAATTAAATAAATTATGTGTAAATAAAATTTACAATTTGTTCGTTATGAATATTCATGGTTATACATAAAAAGTTTATTTTCATAGATTTTTTATGATGCCTTTATATACCCTGTATAATCATTAAAAAAACATTTGGATAATAATCACATTATAAAACACTGAAATTCAAAATTAACAACCAAATACAGGAATAATAAATTCTAATTAATAAATATGTCCTGAAAGTATTATTTATAACTTAATTATTTTACATAAGTTCTCAATTTTTTCTTCCTTAGCATTTTGCATGGAGTGTGACGATAGTGATAAATATTTTAATAAGTATAAAGATATATATATATATATTTCATGTTCTAAATAAAATTTGTTAAATATTCAACTTGTAGTACTATTATATAGTTATTATTTATTTTTATAAATTAGTTTTATCATAATAATTTCACTATGATGTCATGAAAAATTCCATATTTCATAAAAACTATAATTTTTATATTCAATGAAAAACAAACTATTTCATAAGAATACCAAAAATTATTCCAAACCATTAATTGAAATGTAGAATTCGAAAATGAATTACATTTTATGACATAATTTTATAAATTTAATAAATTTAATTTTTAATAAAAATCATCATTTTCTCAAAAAATATCTATATCTTTACTAATTTGGGTGGCTCCTCCTCCATGTGTCCTCTTTCCCACTATCCATTTCCCTCACCAATTTCCATTCACACTAAGCCATTTTACCCTCCCATCTAATGATTCCTTGTAATACCTACCCCATTTTTATTCGCCTCTTCCCTGACACCACCAATGTTCTCTATGTCAGAGCATCTCGTTGTCGCTCCAGTTACTCAGCGTCCCTATGCATATGCCTCTTCTCAATCACGAGGTAGATAATTTCCATGCATTCCTCTGCTTCGACACAAATCTTATCGCCTTTAGTTACTTTCTTCTCCATCCCTCTAGTCCAAATATCCAAGTCTCAACGTCTCCCCATCGCAACACTTGAAATTCCTCTTCTCCCATTATCCACATAGCACCTCTCCATGAATCCCACCCAATTCATACAATGCCTTCACCACATATTCCCTATGTTCACCATCTCTTACCATTTTCCCTCACTTCCCCTCAGTTTCATTATGCAAACCACATGTAGTTCTTTGACAATGATTACTCGACTCTGCACTCATGTTTTTCTGTTTGCAAAAATTGTTAATGAAATTCAAAAAAACACATCTCTTCACATTGTCTGCACTACACAACTCTCTGATATGATCATTATGCACATGCTCTTTGCTACCATTTCACATACTTCTTCCAGGAATCCCCTAAGTTTCTTCATATAGTCAATAGGTATACATTAACCGATGACAACTCAAATCTTCACTAATGACTTCCCTTCTGTTGTACTGACTTTTTATGTTATTTTTTGTGAAATATGAATTCATGTTTACCACATCAAAATGTTGTCCTCACAAGGCCTAAAATATTTATGGATGATCAATTTTTCCACATTGTACATACATGCAGCTGAAAATCATATTTTAAAATACGTATTTTTTAATTATAATTATCATTTGAATATTTTCTCCATTATTTTGTTTTATTTATAATAATACCCATTACTATTTTCATCATTAGTGGTTTTATATTATTTATGTTCTTTAAAATATAATTACTGGTTGAATATATTACAAAGAATATATATATTGTTGGGGACTCTCACCCTACTAGAAGATCAGTTTTCTTCCCCTCATCCTTCTGTTTCAATCTTTTTTTCTTGTCATCTCTACTATCAATAGATTAACAGGAGACTATGAACATGATTTTGGTGAAAATTCCACACCATATCCATTCATGATTCAGAGTACATTTCCCCATATAACACGGTGATGAAATTGATCATTCATTCATGTATCATCCTTTAGTAGACATCTGAAAATTTAAATTATACTGTTATTACATCAAATTTTTTCTCAATTACTAAACACTGTCAACAGGAAACTTAGCCCACAAGATGTCATATATTTTCTAGGTTTGATGTTGTTGTGAAAATATTTGTTCGGGGAGGATGAGATAAAGGAACATTTTTCTATAGATTCTAATGTTTTAAAATTATTACTTGAGAAATAATTTTACATGACTTTTTTCAGGAATGAAAAATTAAATGAACCCTAGACTATTACTAGAAAATTATAAATCAAATACTTGTGAGGTTTGATCCTTCATTTTACATTACATTCATATAAGAACTTATGATTATTAATTTTTTTCGAGATAACTATTCAGTTACCTTGGATCCATTTATCATATATAGTTTATCTATATTTATCTATATTTATTATTTATGATTACAGGTTGAGGCCTTGAATGCTGCATGAAATGGAGCTACCATATAAATGAATTATGAAATAAATATCCCAGAACACATTAAAAAATTTGTAATACATCATTAATAATTTCTTATAATGATTATAGTTATAATTATATGGGTTTGGGTGTATATGTTATTAATATATTGGTAAATTATATGTTTTTTGAATACAAAATGTGATGATGATGGTTTAGAAAAGGGAATGGGAAGGGATTGACATTATTGGATGGACTTGGATGTATTTTCATTATTCATACATGGGTTATATGTTGGTATTATAATTAAAAGTAATTTAAATCAAGTATATGTGTTTGATTTTAATATTACAAAAAAAATTTCCATTTTTTGGGCATGTGACATGTTTAATATTACTGATTCAAACAACTATACAAGAGAGAGAGAAAATGAGGGTTATGAGTTTACTCATTGGGATTCACTATCAATAATGTCTCATATAGTAGCGGCATATTATACTACATCATCTCATAGTCAATCATCTTCACTATTTATTCAGGATTGATATGTTTTGTCAATTACGAAATAATAGGTGGTTGAGAAAAAAGTTCCATATTTTCTGACATGAAACAATTGGAATTCACTAGATCCTTCTCTGCATTATGGGGTTGAGGGAATGGTATATTCATCCTTTTTTGTTATGATCTTATATTAACCCCTCCAAAACAATTATTTAAGAATAGAGGGTTAAAAAAATTATAAGTCATAAATATTTAATTTATGTACCATGATTGATTTAAATAATTAAATATATATATAACATTTAAAAATACCATTCTAAAGATCCTACACAACTACTTGATGATGTCGATATATAAAAACGTGAAATGGTTTTTTTGTGACACATTCTCTCCAAATATGCCTTACAAGACATCTATTTGCACATAGGCATGCCCTGTAGTGTATGTTTGGGTTCCCCTCCTTGAGACCTTCATTAAAAATTTATTTTTATTCTATATTTCCATTTTCTTCATAAAATATGTACGTTTGTTGAGATCAGTGGTCTAACGCATCAAAACCATGTCAAGGATTTGGTGTTTGCAGTGCCACATTTCATTCAAAACCGGGGAAAATTTTAAATTTATTACTTGGTGTGTATTCTTATTTATTTAATAATGTATTTTTAATACTAACTAATTGAAACCCAAATTGTATTTTTCCAAATAGTCTCATGGAGGGACCAATTTTAGACACACGATAGCACCATTGATAACTTCCAACTGTGATTATAACACTATTATTGATTAATACGGTGATGATGTTTCCTTAAGATGTTTTGAATTTAGTAAAAAAATTATGTTAGTATTATTATACAACGAATTGAAAATTAATGTTTTGATATGTCACCTTGATAGGTATGATCAAATAACCCATGAATGGTCCCTTGAAGTTGTTTCATAGGGATGTGAAGATACGTGAACATGCTATTATTTTGGTTGACCACATAGGCACTCCATTTGGCAACCAACAATTGCTTTCACTTCAGTTCAATTTTTTATTTCTGAAATTTACACCACATCTCTTAGTGATTTCTTATTCGTTGTTCTATAGCTCATGTGCTTATGTATATTATCTCGAGATTGGATTTTGCACACCGATTTTGTCAAAACATGATATGACTTTTACAATATGAAATCCCCTCGAATATATCCTAACAATAAAAACATATTGATCTTTTTTAGTTTAATTATTAGAGTTTTCCTCCATTACATGGACTATAAATATTTTTATTCAGTATCCCTAGACTAACTGGGCCTATGCGACCCACTATGCACTAAGCCACTAATTACTTCCTATTTTCTTCTACTTTTTTATTCGTTTTTGTTATATTTTGTTATCAGTTTTAATATGTTTTCTATGGTAACTAAATTTTATTTTTTTGTTCACTTCTATGTTGTTTTGTTATATTATTGGAATGTAATTTTATTGATTTAAAAATTATGTTGTTTTCTTATTGATACATTATGAAACTGAAATTCAATCAACCACTTCCATTTTTATTTTTTGAAGTATGATTACATCAAACACACTACCATGCCACTACTATTAGTGCATCTGTTTTCATGGACTGCACCTGTGGGAAACATCTTAATAGAAACGAAACTCAATGTTTTTTATGCAGACAACCCCTCAACTGAAGAACTCATCATGGCATCCTATTTCAGTTTTAGAAACCTTCTTAGAGTAAGATTTTTTATTTTTGGATGTCATATCTCTATATTCGAGCACACTGATTTTTTTATTATTCACTAGATCATATATATTTGAAACATTTTCACTCTAGAAAACTATAATACATATTTATAAATATAGTTCATACATGACTAATTGAATAATGAAAATATTCATATTTCAGTATGCAATTATTTATGTATATTTTGTATGCATTTTTTCCTTATGCACACCTTTATGTATGTATTAATTATCTATTAATTTAATGATTCATATAGGTAATTAGTATATAAAATAACAATATTTCATTATTTTTTTATTTCTATATTAATATTATATATTTTAAATTGAAGATAAGTGCATTAATGCATATTGTAGAAAAAAATTCTGAACAATTGGATATGTAATTAAATGATTATCGTGTGAAAAATAATGGGTCAGGTACTAGTTGATTTTAATATTAAAAATATTTTTATAAAATGGTGTTAAATTGACTATGTTCTTCTTAAAATATTATAAAATCATTTGAAAAAGAAATATTTTATTGAAATACTTCTTATGAAATTGAATTTTCTTCTAAATTAATTAACTAATTAAAAATTTGTCATTAAATATTTATTACTCACCAAAATACCAACAATTAGTTATTATTTTTTATAATATTGTATTACATTTATAATGTGCATAAATGTTATTTATACATTCAAGTCTAGAGATATTATAAGGGTTGTATTACCATTAATAAGTGTAACAAAACTATTCTTAAGTGTGTACTTCTATTCATAATGTTCACTATAGTATTTACCAAAAACGAATATTTATCTTGTAAGACGTAAAATATATTATGGAACCCAACCGTATAAGTCAGTTTTATGGAATTAAAATCAAATAATTGGAAAAAAATTATGTTTACTAGATAGGATAAAAAGGTATTGTTTCATGTATTCAATGTTAAATTTATTTGTAAATCTTTTGGGTGTTATATTCTCCACTCCTTATTGAATTTACTTCCTCAAAATCCCATAATGTTACCTAATAAAATGATTTAATTAGACCTTCATCATAAGTTTGTTTGGATCCCATGTAGCCTCTGTAATTTTATGTTTTTTCCAATGTATCATCACTAGTTGAGTCATCCAATTCCTCAATACCTTCTCTTTATTTTCATGTTTCTGGATATTCTCTTCATAGTATGATAAGTCAGGTTCATATTCTAATCTATCAGTAGTCAGTACATGTGTTGGTACTGGCATGTACATCCATAATAAAGTGACATGGATGAATTTGTGTACCATACAAAGGTATGGTGGTATTACCAAACGATATTCTTAAACTCCAATTCTCTCTATAATTTCTTAATGGAGAATGTACATGGGGCTCAGTATCTCTTTTGTCCCAAATCTTATAACTCCAATAATTAATTATTACTAAATCCATCATTGTAAGATAAATTTATATGGGGTCTTTGGGAAACCCCATTTTGTTTAGAACTCAATGAAGCATCATGTTCAATGAATCAACAAACTTATTTTTCATTAGTCAACACAAAGAATCTCTAAGTTTTCACATTCCAATCTTGTGAATAACATCATAAATGGTCCTCTTTAAATATTATAATAACTCAAATTACAATTAAACCTTATTAAAAACCTGTATTAATCCTTACACATGATATTGGATATATTTCTTATTTTCCAAATTATTCTAAACATAACAAATGACAGTATAGACCATTTTCGTCATGTGATTAATCAATCACAACATAGTCACCACTTATCCAAATAAATCATTACTTTATCATTATCTCAATAATATGAATATCCATAAGGTTCTCTTTCCCCAAATAATGTGTTTTCTAAAAAGGTTTAACTTTAAACTCAATATCTATTCTTTTTAACACTCAAATTATGTTCACAAATCTGTAATGAAAAAGTACTGAAGTGTAATCCTCTTACATTCCGAAATTCTTATAACCTGTAAATTGCTGATAAAGTAATCAAATGATGTTATTATTGAATAGTCGTATTAGTAAATCCACATCATCTATGGAATTTCATACATTGATCATTATCCAATAACATCTTTTAATGTATATTAATTTGATGCTCTAGACATTTATTCACATAGTGCCTCGTCACCTTATTATTGAACAATTGTACAATGAAAACCATTATCATACCCTTTCAATCATGAAATTAGTGTCCTTTTCCCCAAATATATAAAAAAACCCCAATATATTTTATTATTTACTCAGGTGATTCATTCCACATTTATCACATGTGGGAAAACTGTTCATTCCATTCTCCCCTTAATCAATTCTCCTTATTCGCATAAAATCCATTCGAATCAGATAATTCCTTACAGATCTTGTTAACAGAAGATACAATTTCCTTTAATTATGAGGATACATGGTAGACTATATCCCTTTGAAATGATAGCTCATGAAATTAAGAGATATGATACTTAATACTGTTTGAATCATGTTAAATAGTGAAGTTATAATTCCTTCATATAAAATACAATTCAATAAATTTATGTATAATATATTATCTCATAAAATTATTAAAATTGTATAACACTAAATATAGTAAAGAACACAACAATAATTTCTGCATCCTAATTCTTTGAACTGTATACTTTCGTTATATGGTGGTTATAATCCTTCATAATGGTGTGTAAATTAAATTTGAATTTTTTGAAGAATAACACTCAAGTGTTACAAACCTGGTATATAGTAAGTCATATTGATGTGTTCCAAGTTACCCCAAGTCAATCCCAAAACACCTTGACAGGGTTGTTCCTCATAGGTTCTTTGATGCAAGAACCACATCCACCTATATTTTTGAGACAATTATTTATTTTTTGGAATGATCCACATAATCTATTACATTCAATAATTATAATATTCTATTTTCTATTAATCCCCAATGTCAAACATAGTGTTTTGTTCCCTAATATACATGTTCTAAATCTATTTTTCATTTTTTATATTAAACATTCTCTATTACTAACTATAATGCTCCCACCCCAAAAACCTAGAGCCGATGCATTAAAACATTACATTGGAATGATTATAATGAATTAAATACTGAATGACTAATAAATTTAGTAGTATTAAAGATACCATAAACATACATGGTAACAATTTTATATGTGTAGATGAAAACAACATATAATAAATAACAAAATCTAACAAAAATTATCCTTGAAAACGTAAAAATGGTATCTTCTTCATAACATGGGGAAGGGAAAAAATGAAAGGGGTGAGAATAAATTATTAGTAAGGGTTACATATAGTTTTAGTATGAAAAAATAATAATTCAATCACAATCCATTAGACATTATCAATAAGGAAAAGTGGAGAATTGAAATAAAACACACCAATAATAAACCAAAAAGAAAAATGAATCTATAGAATTTTTCATAGTAAAAACACCATGGAAAGTAGTTACTAAATTATGAATGAACGGAATGATTATTATTTTGATTTCATATATAAGGAACATGAAACATCATACCATCGAAGTAGTTTAAGTGTGTTTCAGGAAACAAATCTAATTATTTTTTTGAAGCAAACTAAATGGGTTTGTCTCCACCAAGATTGTCTCATTAGAATTGTTGATGAATTTAGAGGATATATTAGGCCATGACCATCAATAAAAGTCCAAATAATTTTTATACAAATATTTAATATAAAAATAATATTCCATGTTAATCTCTATATTTTGTAGAGTATACAGCTTCATCAATATTTCTATAGTTAAAAAAATTTAAAATAAACACAGTATGTAAAAGGGTATATGACTGAGAAAATAATCAAATCCATTATAAATGATTTTTTATATTTAATAGGAATGTAATTTCAAATGAATAATTATATCAAAGTGGTTGTAGATACACCAAAAAAATATTAGGTCCACAATACCAAGTAAGTCTCAATGAAATGGGAATTGAGATGAAGTTCATCAACACCTTGTAATGAATCGAATCATAAGACCAAAAATTAATAATAATCTTATTAATCATTGAATTCCATGAATATAAAGAGAATTAGGATAGTATATATCAATTTTAAGCATACATACAACACATACAAGAGATAAGTGGTGAAAAAATGAGTGTCTTATTGAAATAAAAGTGAGACGAGAAACCCCATACCTAAAGTCCCACATAATTATGTCTCTTCTTCACAACCTGAATATTGAAAAATGTTTATTAAAAAAAGATCTAAAATTATATTATAGTCATTTTAAAATATATATATCAAATATAATCATTGGATATAATTTCTTAATTGTCATTGATGAAATTGAAGCCTTTTGGTATCATATTTACTTAAATATTCCCATCCTTATACAAATTTGATTATGTAATTAAATGTAATATAGAAATAAATTTTACTAATTCTCGATGAATGAAATAATTTCAATAACTAGTTAATGAAATATTTAATCCATATTATCCATCCATGACGGTGGATGTATGAATTCTTTTTTGGAAATGTCCCTATAGGTGGTTAACCAATCATTAACAGGACATTATTCTAATAGTGGGAATGATGAATTTATAAATTTCATATATAAAATACATAATTTTTTTTAAAATAATTATTATATTGTTATCATACACCATAGGTAGTCTTTACAGTACATGTTTTTGAATGTAGGTTGAAATGAAGAAGGACAAGCGGAAATGATTGATTATTAAATAGAGACTTACTCTTTCCTTGGTTTGACTACCCTTGAAAAACCCTATAACTCCCCTAGTGACTGGTGATACGGGATTCTGAAACATTTCTAGGTATTAAAAGAGGCATGAGATGGTATATTTTAAAAGTGATGCAGATTTTTGATATTGTGAAAAGAGTGGTTTTCTAATGTATGGGGGATGTGATATTTATATTTGAGGAGACATGAAACAAAGGAATTATTAAAATTATTAAAAATATAATATAGAGTTAAAACTTTAAAATGTTATAAAATGAATAGGATATCACATATAATATCACATATTTTTATATTAGGATTTTTCAATGATTTTTTGTTTTTTAAATATTTTAATGAAATATTATAATTGTAAAAAATGATTTTTTCAAATTTAACACTTTTCATAACTTTTGACATTAACAACATAAAAACTGTGTTTATAATTTGAATGAAATTTTTTTTATATCTTATAATTATCCTATAAATCAATGGAAATCATGAATTAGATGAAAATATTCAAATCATATTAATTTTAATAATTTTAATATCATTAATTTTTTTAATTTTTTCATTAAATTAAAACGGTATTATCTTTGTAAAAGACATTACTGTATTTATTTGTTTTCTGAAATTTAAAAATAAAATTTTTTGTGATATATACATTGTGGATATTTCAATATAATATTATTTTTCAAATAAAACTCTAGGAAATCATGATGTTAAAAATTTTATAAAAAGTAAATTTTATAGTGTGAACATATTGTCTCACTTTCAAATAATATATTCTAATGGTCTTCAATTGATTATTATGGGTGCAAAGGGTCCCAAAAAGAAATAAAAAAAATATTTTTATTTAATCATACTTAAATAAAAATTTTTAGTCACAATATGGGCCACTTACTAATTCTAAAAACTTTAATTTAGAAGTTTTGTTTACTTTTCTTATTCACACACAAGTGTTGCATTATCGTTTCATAAGAATTAATTTTCATTATTTATTATTTAAAATTTAAAAATAAATTAATATAAAAAATAAATTAATAAATTATGTTCAAATAAAATTTTATTTTTATTCACTATATATATTAACTTTTTTACATAACATAACATCTTCTTAGATTTGTTATTTTTTCTTTTCTTTTCGTGCACAAGAATTGCACATATATTTAGATAATACACATTTTATTTAATAATAAATATCTAAATTGACAAAATATAACTCAATTATACATAATAATATATAAATAAGTCATTAGAAATAAATTTTAGAACCCAATTATTATATATAAATTACCATTTTTGACATTGTTTGCGCTACGAAGGGGCTGCGTCGTAATTGGAAATTTTTTACAGTTATCATTAAAGAAATATAATATTAATGTTATATATTAATTCTATATAATTTAACCCATTCATTATAATGATATAGTTGTTTCATATTTTAAATATGTTTTTATATCATAATAATTCTATGATGATTTCACGAAAAATATCATATTTTATAAAACAATTGTAATTTTTTACTATTCAAAAAAAATTTCTATTTCATTAAAATCCCAAATCATCCTAAAAACCATAATTTGACATTAAGCATCAAAAAAATAGCTAAATTTAATGAAATAAATTTTATAAATATGATAAATATAATTTTTAATTAAAATCATCACTTTCTTGAAAACATATTTTTAAAATTAATACAGAATTGCTAACACTTGAATAAATAAACTATGTTCATATTACATTATCCTAAAATCATATGAAAAAATCAATGATTTTAGAATACATTTTACTAATATTTTTTTAGTAAAATAATTGATTATAAAATTGTAAATTAATTATTTATTACTCAAATAACAACTAACACATAATTATTGATTTTTTTAATATTCAATTTCAAATATAAGGTGCCTAATTTTATTTATACATTCATGGGTGGGGATATTATTCATAAGGGGCATATTAATATTCATATGGGTACCATTTCTCTTTATAAGAGTATTTTACTGTTCATAAGGGTCACATTACAGATCATGAAATTGTATGTTGATCCCATCAATCTCCAAATATCTGTCTGAATGAAAACGAGTATGATATTTTTTTAAATCAAAATCACAAAAGCATAAAAAATTATGTTTACTGAATAAGTTAAAATTATTTTGTTTCTTCCATTTTAAATTATTTTTTTTGTAAATAATTTTGTATTATACAGTAGTAAAAGTGTTTCATATCTAATTTATAGATAATTTAAATCCACATAGTTTATTCTTATTTTAGAGGAGATTATATCCCATATCATGGAGTCATATGGGTAAACCGATAGAGTGTCAGTTATATGTTGCACTAAATTTTAATCATTGTTGTGACTGGTGGGTGAAGGTCACCAGAGATTCATTCTAGAAGTGTGGGTTTTATCAATTCATGTTTTGTATTAAGTGATTTTTGGGTTTCGAAGTAGGAAATTCATGGATATGCACATGGACACTAGTTGACCCATTTCCCTTGGTATAATAAGGATGTCATTTTGGGATTAGCTAGTGTCCTTTATGAGTGGATGTTTCTTCTGTATACCAAAATCTCGTCTATAATAATTGGATTATGTAATAGCATTAATTAGATCCTTGGAATTAATCTAATCAATCCATGGGTACCCTAAACATCATTTGTGCTCAGAATAGTTTTTCTGACTATGATTATCTAGTTGTATTAGATCAAGTATACACCAGTTTCCTGCCAAATCATGATAGTTAATGTAATTATTTTTATTTGGATTTATTTGGGAGATGTTTATGCAATTTGACTGAAATGATTGATGTAAATTTATGGTTCCATAGAGAAGGGAGTAATGTTTTGTTTCGTTCTTTACTAACCATATAAGTCGTGAATTTTGTGAATAGTTAGATATAAGTGGGTCGACTAATCATCCTATAGTACCGATCAAAGTGGTCATTATAGAACCATTCAATTAATTCTTTCAAAGTTAGAAAATTATGAATTATTTGTTAAATGGGGGTTTTCTGGAAAATATTGATTGACCAGACCATATATGGTTAATTTATAATAGTCATTTTTAACAAACTAAAAATTGCATCATGAGAGTCATTTCAATGATATGATAACACTTAGTGATTTGATTCCATTAATGGAGATACTATAACCATATTTTTTTCTTAAATGTTTCAACCTACAATGGAGTGAACAATAGAGGAAATGTTGATGGAAATGATAATGTGATTTCATATAATGTTATTCGATCTAGTGTAAGCTCTGTCTTCATGTTCCAATTCCAAAATAGATCCATAGATCATGTTTTAGTTAATCATGTACAATGCATTTATGGTGGTTCTGGGAGGTTTGTTTGCTGTTTAAAAACTCAACACGAACATTTTAATGAGACTTCATGAACCTTTTAGTTTGAGTGATGTTTTAAATACTTTCCCAATGAATATTAGGGTTAAGAAGATATATGTTATGGAGTTTACAATGACTCATGTTTGGATTCGTGGTAGATATATATCGAAATTCTAATTTTAGAAATTGGATGACTTTTCATCCATTAAACTAAGTATTAGAATTAAATCCCAACATTTAGAACACTTTTTTATTGTATTTAAACTTCATTAAGGGAATGGGAGGTGCCTCACATTTTTTTTGGGTGTGTTGAGATACAAAATCTTATTCTAGGAGGTGTTTAAATGTGATCACATATTGTCATACCATGCATCCATACAATAAGAACTATACGAAGAATCATCATAGACTAGGGGTGTCACATTGTTTGTTGGAAATGTTTGAACCATGCCGCACATCCATGCATCCTTATATAGGTATTGAAAAGAGGGGAACCACAAGTTCTATTAATGGTTTTCCAAATATTGTTCTTGGACTACCCGACTCCACTTTTTGGGTAGTGGAACATGCATGGTTTGCTTACAATTTCTTCAACCATGCAGAATTTTCTTCACCTCTTTAAATTTGTGTGGAATCCCAATTTTACCCCTCTATCCTATATATTTATTTTTCTCATTTCACCCACTAATGTGAAACTCATACCTTCCATCCATGAGATCCACTCCTCTCATTTTCTATGTAAGCAAAGATCTCCCTCTTTCGGTGTCTGATTCAAGAATCAGTAGGTGTGATAGAGAACAATATTTTATTATATGAATAATTATTCCTTATTTTATGCTTTACTAATTCATCTATGTTTTTATTTTAGTGTGACCTAATTCACACTATTTTCAATGTGTTTTTCTGTTTATTATATTTATCAAGAAATATTCCAAATAATTCTTGATATTGGATGTCAGTCTAAAAATGGTATGTGGTAGGTGGTATATAAATTTTGGCTCTATTTTTTATATTTTATAAAATATTGTAATTGTTTCATATATTGGAAGTACCTAGTAACGATTTGAAATAAATAATTTCCTTCATTTAAATTTTGAATTTTTGTGTGTGAGGTTATTAGAGCTGTCTTGGTGTTGATTGATGATATAAAATCATCAAAAATCTCCCCATCAGGGTAGGATTATATAGTTAGTTTTTCAAATGTTTCATGCCTCGGTTAGAATGGCCTATTTGGGTGTTTGAATTATTTATATGATAATATTGATTAATTAATCATAAATCTACCTTTGATATGAGTTTATTTATACAATTAATGAAATTTAGTTATTAAAATTAAATGAAATATTTGATTGATGTCAATCTCATGTTTCCAAAAAAACCCTCAATATTTAAGTTCACTATCACGCATTAGAAAAACAATATATATTTATATACTATATTCTTAACCTCACATTATGTGTTGAGTTTTTTATCAATGACATTTTATAGTTCAACATAAATGTCGAAATTAATTTTGAACTACACGTTTCATCACTGGGTCCCATCTACCAATAGATAAGGAAATGATAACCGTGAATATGTTTATCTTCACTAATAGATTATGCTTACACTTGGGAAATTTTATTACATTTGTATGGTCTCAACATGTTTTCTACATTCCTCAACATGAGAGATGCATATTCCCTAGGGAAGAAGTCTTTGATGGACTATGTGGAATGATGGTTTCAAAAGTGCATGAGTAAAACACAATCCTCTATATGGGATACTATTCCAAATATCACAAGTCATTTTCTCACAATAGGCCAAGTTTGAAACTTTTGATTCTATTCATAGATTTCATTGGACTAACTATAGTAATAACGAGCTTTTTAGGATCTCTTGTTTGAATACATGGGTTTCATATTATGGTTCACCTCATACGTGATAGAGAAGTTTCTTATTAAAAATTGGTAATTACTTTAATAAAAAATGGATGGACAAGAATATTTTTTATTCAAGGGACATGTTCACTAAGGAAAATTACATTCTTGTTATTTTTCCATTTCATGAACCATGTTTTATAGAATTTATGAATCACATCCAATATATCATTTCAGTAAAAGAATTCCTTATTTTATAAATGTTATTATTAGGAATAAGAGTATACAAATAGGCTAGGTTCTCTTGAGGAACACGAGACAAAAAAATTACTTATATATTTATTTTAAATTTGTAACATTACCTTTGTTGTATACGATCAATTTTTTTTATATGAATGATCTAGATCAATTTTTATACATTCATAGTTGTAGTCTACTGATTATATCTCACACCCTACTCATCCCTCCATTACAATTGGGTACCCAGGAATATCATCGTGTTTATAGGTCCTTCATCTATTTCATGTTCTATGCAATATTTGTTGGAGTTTAGGAAAGTAAGACTGATCCAATACTAAATATTCTATTTTATTGATATGATACTCATATCATGAGGTTATGGTCTCCCAATGGTACTATCATTTGACCACAACTGCTAGTAGGAATTCTCTTCCCTTTGGGGAGGCACATTTGAGGCCATTAGGACCATTCCACCAACTTGTTTCATAGTTCATCATGCTGGAACCTTATAAAGTTGGACACTTTTGAAAATAGAGTAAGGGTTATTTCGTAACTCCTTTTTGACTTTTTATTAAATGCTATATATTTATCTACCTTTTACCAAATACTTTTTCATCTTTCTATTCAATTTTTTTCTATATATCCCACAAATATATACCATGTAAAATATCCATATAATTTCTGTGGTTAAAAATGTTTTCATTTCCATTAAAAACCAAATTATATAAAGATATTTCTTTTAATGTTAATTTCTTATGTCCGGGTTCATGTATATCAGAACACCCATAAGTTATTTTTAATCATTTAATGGAATAAAAATTATTTAATGTTTTATGTGTAAATCTCTTGGATCAATAATTATTTTAATGAAATTAATAAGGTGTATCGTTCTTTAAAATGTCTCTTACATATTTTATAAATCTTCACCCATGTTGTGAGTCTTTATTATTTTTCTCTATGATCATTCACATATTATATATATAAAATAAATCAATCATAAAGGACTCTATTAATAATTAAATATGAAGATAAAAATGATTTAAACTATTCTACATTCGAGAATCCTCATTATATGAGGGGTTTCTATTAATTTTTTATTAAAATATCTATTATTGTGACATGGGAGTCCTTATTTATCCATTTGTCATGCAGTGAATTAGAATTATGAAAAGTATTTTATTCTCATGATTTTGATCTTGCTTATGATTTATAATTTATTTATCTTCCGTATGTAAATTACATATTTATTATTTTCCAATATGTTATTAGTGTCTCTGGAAAAAAATATCTCTCCAATGCTTTTTGTATTTCTTTATTCGATATCATTGGATTTAGGAGTGAACTTAATCCATCATGGGGCGTTGTCAACATTATGAATATGGCCTTTTTACTTACCCTTGAAAAATGTTTATGATGTCGTGCCCTTTTTTGTATCCAAATATTCTATGTTTCTATGATATAAGGATTTCATTTAATTATATAATCATTCAATTATTATTTGTATCATCTTATAATATCATGATATGACTATTAGGGCTCATGTTATTATTTATTTCCTAACTTATTAACAAAAATGGCTTTTGATATCAATATTTTCTATATGTATATTCTCCATGATATTAAATTCAATGTTAGAAAAAATTTGTGATTTATGACCAATATGGGGAGTTATAAGTAATTTTTTTTTATGATGATTGTGTTATGTTCCTGATTATACAAATTCATTATACCTATATATAAATTTTTATTTATTAGAATATATATTTGAAGAATTAGTAAACAAATTATGTTTAAGGCTATGACTTAAATATCATAATTGAAATAATTGAAGACATTTAAGCGATATAATTATTTATTATTTATAAATATAATAAAATTGGTTGACTAGTGAGTAATATGATAATAGTTTACATGTTCAACTATTTGAGTATGGTGATATGGGCTAGATCATACCTGTTTATTATAAAGTCCACATAACATGATATACATAACTTTTTATTTCCGGACCCACACCTTTAATTTTGGAATTTCTCCATATATATATGATTTTTATGAATAAAAAAAATGTGAATATGAAATGTATAAAAGATTTCTACGAACAAATCACCACCCTTTTTTGTGATCGCATTGATAATATAAATGTATCAGGGGAATAAAACATACATAAACTACAAATTATTTAATGTAAATTAGGATCATGTATTTTAAAATATATAATATCCATCTTTCTTCCCTAATTAGGAATCCTTCATATGAGATCCCATAACACATCAATTAATGAATGTAGATAGATATTGATTGTGGAATATGTTGGTGTAATTTCTAACACCAATGAAGATTCAATAGACATATACATGACTAAATTCCTACCATTATAATTTTTTGTAGTAGTAATCAATGATTGGATATTTTGATAATAGAAATTATATATAGTATTTGATCATCCTAATTTCCAATGAATACAATTCCACATTAAATAGTAAATATATATAAATCCATGGCATTATGCTGTAGATTTATTATAGAAAATTATTTTATATTATTAATTTAATTAATATAGTAATAGTAGTATTAATTTTTTTCTCCAATGTTTTTGTTAGTACACATTTGTATATTTACAATTTTCTATGATCATAATCTCCATAGTCATGCATATTTGACTATAAGGTTTCCCTATAAGAGGATCCATGAGGGTTATCGAAGTTCCTTTGATATTATATTTAAAATTATTATTTAACATCTATAATTTAGATAATTATTTGGAGGAAAAGTCTGAAATAATGATTCTTCCACTTTATTTTACCTATTTATCCTATGATTTTTATTCTGTTAATATCCCTGAAAATAGTTATACGGGAAGATTATTTATGAAAATATAATGAATATATGTAAGTAAATTATAGGGGATATAAAAGGGTAATCTACTTATAGGGGTGATTTACTAGTTTCTTATGAATGATATATGGGTGTAATTTTAACTCCATAAAAATTAATAATAATTTAATTTTAGAATAAATGTAATATATTTCTATAATTATTTATACAAAACAACATGTCAATAATACATTATAATCAAAAATTTATTGTATTAAATTACACTGAATTCTATGATTTACCAATGAATAACATGCTATTATAATATTTTTATTTGATAAAACAAGATATAACACAACCGTTACGTTTTATTTTGTGAATAATATTAAATAAATAGTGAATATATATCAATGAAATCCCTAGTAACAAAATAATTAGAAATAAATATTTTATCCAACTGAATATATATGAAATGATTTTATAGGGAACTATTTTTATGCTGAAAAATTAATTTTATCCAAATAAATTAAATTAATTACAATAAGTGAATTCTGTTGCTGTAATATTATTTTATATATTCAATATAATATTTAAAACATTAATATATGAAAAAACCTAATTTAACCCCTAAAACCCTATATTTTGATATTCTGGATTCAAAAATGATATCTATTTTAAAAAATTCAAAACATATAAGTTACATTAATTAATTTAATAATTAATTCCCACTGTCAGAACAAATAGCGTGTTTTTATAAAAAAATATATATCAAAAGATTGACACTAGTTTAAGTCCAATTTCAAAGTGAAATTAATTCCAACGACCACAATTGGATTAAATGGTAAAAATATATTCTAATTTCACTTTAGAACCCATAAAAAAGATAATCAAATCATGTAAATAAATTATATTAAAAAGAGGTTTTGAATTTAAATACAACATTTTTCACTATTCATTAAAAATGAACTTTATCGGAAAAATACAAAATATTTACACTAAGAAAATTTTGATGTCCTGATTCTAAAGAAGAATTTTATTTGGTCCAATAGAATTTAGAAGAGTGACCAAAACTATATTTAATGACAGATCGCCATCAAAAGTCGAGGAGTGGATCTTTAGTGAATATTAGAGTATATATGCCTAAAATTGAATTCTTTTCGTATTTTATGCCTTTATCCTTTGTTGGATAAATGTAAAAACATTTAACAAACATATATAATCATATTTTAGTTATTTATATTCATTCCCACCAATAAAATTGCTACGTGTTAACTACCATTTAAAATAATATTATTTTATTACTAGTCTGCAGCTTAAGATTTCAAAGAATCTCTTTGTTGCGTATCGGGTACGCTATCGAACATAGCAACTCCATTAAAGTAAAATTAATATTTAATTATCAAATCTTAATATGTATGAAAATGTATTATTCTTTATTTACCTGGGATGTTACAACAATGGTAATATTCCTTTGGATATGGAACTTCGGCCAAATCCATGGACCAAACACATACTTCCCAAATACTACCTCATAAGGGAGATCATTGAGAGGTAAAAAGTTATATAAATTAAAAGGGTGAACATAAAAAAATTGATTACTTATTAATGAAACTGATATTACAAAAAAAATGAGGGTATGGTAGAATCTATTCATGTTAGACACCTGAGATGTTGGTTTTAATTATTTTAAATGTTTGATGATATGATAATAAATATAATCAAAAATAATAATTCCTTCATGTTTGATAAATTTTTATATTGTGTCAATAGTCTACAGAAGTTATCCCATCTATATATGTCATCTATTTATCAGTCACAGATGATCATTATAGAGTATTACCTATTGAAATTAAATGATATGGTCATCATAAATAAAATATTTCATTCATTTGAATGAATTTTATTTTAGATTATTACACCGTAATAATCTAAAATACATTAATTTTATAAAAAATTATTTCTTTATATGCTTCTTTATTAGTAAAACTATGTTAATCATACATTATACACAACACGGATTTAGCATGCATTTCCCGCAATACATAGTTTTTATCCTTCAAAGGAATTAAAAATATAAAAAATAAAATCTAGAACATTTTTAAAGATTATTTATAAAGTAAAATTATAATTATAATTCAATACGATAATATTACCTGAGGGGGAATTATTGGTATTTTTTGAGATGTTTTAATTTTATGAACAGTGAAAATAATGAATTTTATGTCGAAAACATCCATTTACATAAATATTTTTTATGATAAATTATATATTTTAACCTGTTATTAAAGTAAAATTAAATGAATTCTACAAATATTAAAAATGTTTAGTTAATTGGGATCATTTTTATGTTAAATTCATATGTAAATATATAATGAACATTTAAACATTTTCACTTAAAACCCCACTATCTCACCATATCTATGAGATTAACATTAAGTGGTTAAGCATTAATCATTTAGGAAAATATAACATAATTCTTTTAAAATAAAACATAATATTCCCATATTTATAATAGATACCCTATAGTTTATATCTTTTTATGCTGTTGAGATTATATTCAATGAATTTTACCAATATAATAAGATAATTCAGGAGAAAAGAACAAAAAAACTATCCTTACCTTGAACATTTTTAATTCCTTGATATATTGAAAAAAATCATACATTTAGTTATAAAAATTGTTTTTATCATTAAAGGATTAATTTATCATTATGTATTGTAATTAATTTTTAGATATTAATTATTTACATAAAATGACAATGAAACTCCATCGCGCTGATTATTTAGTTAATAAATAAATAAAACAAATGACACTAAATAAATTAAAAGTGAATATAAATGAATGTATCATTGTTTTCCATTTTTTATCGACTAATATTTAATGGTTCTTATATTTTAATATAAAATATTTTAATTAAATCATTTTTAATATTTTAATATATAAATTAAATAAATAATGTCTAAATTTAAAAAAAAATTATTTTCGTATAAATTATTTCTAATTAAACGATTTAAGATTTAATAAAATTACTCTATAAAAAAATTTGATATTTAATGTTAATAAAAATAATTTTTTTCTATTAATGATCCAATTTATCTTTTATAATGAACGTATTGACCGTAAATAGTAAAATCATATTTAGTTTGGATAATGTTAATGTAGGGGTTTTGAGCGATATAAGCACTTGTTATGAAATAAATTTCCGACACACATAAGATAGTAATTTAGTAAATTATATATTATATTTAAAAATTATAGGATTAATGTTTTCATAAAATATAAAAATAATTTAATCTTAATGGTTAAATTAAATAAGATATAAAACTAGAAACATAAATAAATACTTAAATGATAAAAGTCAGGAATAATAGATGTTATAGACAAAAATTTAAATAGGCACTAATTTTGGTTTTTTTGAATATTTTTCATGACCATAAATTCAATTTATTCTATATTTCAATTTTTTTGGGATATTAATTAAGGTATAACTCCCAATAATGGTTACATTATTATATATATATATGAATACCATTACCCTTCCACTATAAAAATGCAATCAACCATCCCACTTCATCACACTCATATAGCTATTTTTATCTTAAAAAACCTTCAAAAATAATATCACACCATCCCTGTACTCAAACTACGTACCTAATTATGAGAATAATTCAATCCAATGAGGTCCTTTGGTGAAAAAAAATCATTTTTAACGAAAAATGTATCATTCTTCTACAATCACATTTTTTCAATTTCATTATCACAAAATTCAATTATAATTATTCCATTTTATTATAAAAAATTATATGTCCTAAATATATTGAAATTTTTTTATTTGAAGGTTTGTACCAACACTAACAGATAAATATATCCAATTGGTAATGAATATATCATTCGTGTCTACAACAGACTACCGCCTCGTGAGATGATTTCATCGAGATTTTTCCATTACAATATCTCGTGAATGGGAATTATAAGGAGTAAAATGTTTTTATACATATGTTATTTTATGTTTCATTAATGATTGCTTAATTATTATGTTACACATACATTTAGGCTTTATATTTTGTGTATATATGTTAACATTGTTTGTGGACGTGTGGACTACTACCTTCTCAAAGTGATGTATCACTTTAAAATGATACATTGAATTTATTGAGGATGTGATTTATTAAAAATATGATATATAATTTAAATATATCTAATATTATTGATATAATTACTTTTATAAGAATATACTTTATAATTTTATTATTACCCTTTTTAGGGACTAATAATTGCTAACGTCATTTAAGGACGTGTTGACTAACGCCTCCTCGTTGTGATGTGATTCCTTTTACATCAACAAAATAATATGTATTGGTATATATAAAAATATAACATGTAATTTATAATATAATTAAAAATTTTGTATCAAAAAATAATACTGTTCTTCTTTCCATAATGATCATTTAATAATGGGAATGTTACTCACACATACGTGTGGCCTACCATCACCATGATTGTAACATATGTTACATTTGATTAACCAAATTTCATGAATGGTTTTAATTGTATAATTTATTTATATATATGATAAATTTATCATTATTATTATTTTATATGTTTATATAAATACCTATTTGACCATCAAAACCCTACAAATGTAATTATTTACACATAAACCAAATTTGGTCCAAATGCCCAATATAAACTCAATTGATTAAGAATATGTAATCCAAAATTTAAATATTGAAGTAAATGTGATATTAAATTTGATAAATTATCTAAAAAGGTAAAAAATTAACATAATTTTGTTATTCGGGATTATAAAGACACACATGAATATTCAGACTCAAGGAAAGGGATTCTTGTCTCACTTTTTCTAACATGAGGAATATACCATTTTCAAAACTTATTAATTTTTTATCAGTTAGATTCATCCCATTAGTCATTTAATATCATTATTAAATCAAATTTTTCTGTATTAAATGGTTAAATATAAATAATATACTACATATGGATTTATTTGAAAATTTCTATGTGGTAAAAGTTATCTTTGAAATCTCACTTTCTTTTGGGATTGTTAAATTTTTATTGAAACAATAAAATTATTGTATTTACTTTTCATTGAAAATAAAATTTATTTTAATTCCCATAAAAATTTATGATGGATATATTTCTTTTATAAACTGTATAAAATTTTAACATATGGTGTTAACATTGAATGTTATATGATTTATTAGGGAAATGTTATGCATCCTTTACTCAATACAGATATTTTATAGGGATCATTACTTATTTATATATATATATATTTAGTATACGTTGAATGTTTTTCAAATAAAATATACGGGATTTGGAGAGGATAATGAGAGCCACCCAATTCATCAATATTCTCATGAGATGAAATCGGTTTGTGAAAAACCATTTATTTTATTTTCCTAACAAATTGAAATATTACCATGGATAGATCATGACAAAATGATGCAAGATTCATCTCATACATTAAATATCCCGATTATAGATCATTATAATAACAATGTTGATGATAGATCATGATACTATACAAAATAAACATGACTAATTTCATCAGTTTTATTATCACATGTTAATACTATAGTAGTAATATTATCCATTGTCATGTTCTAATCTCATCTGATTATTTATTTGGAATTAATTGATTATATGTTATTTTAGACATATTTATTATTCGTTATTAATTGATGAGTACTTTTTATATACAATACCGGTACAAATTAATTTTTATCTTCTTTTTTCTATTCCCCAATGGAATGATGATGTATTCAAGAAATTTTTTTCAAGGATGATGAGAATTTTTTTTTATTTTTTATGAATCTTTTTCCTATATAATATTCGTTGTATATATGCAGCCTAATTTTAAAAAACATATAATGTAATTAGTACATTAGGATTTTTATCTAAGTAATCCTTAAATTTTATAACATAATGCACCAGCTTCATGCTTCTATTGTGATGATGTTATATTTGGTATTAATGGAAAATTAGTAGAAACCATGGAAACTGTATTTAAGAAAGCACATATTAAAGAAAATAGGAATATGATAGACATTACGGAAAATTATAAAATAATATCTCAATAAAAACCATGTTTTTGTTACTGTGATTAATTACCCATTAATTACACAATTTATGTTAGGTATTTCACTTGTTTTTGGATTACCCATGATAATATCTAATGTTTTCATTGTATTTATTTAAAAATTTCACATATCATTAAGAATATGAACCTCACCAAAGAACATATTCCAAAGAGTATAGAATATTAAGTTTTTTATTTTATTAATATGATATATTGAATGGAAGTAGTATCTGATACATTATAAACTAATGAGAAAATCATATCATGTTCTAACAATATAGACAAAGAATTATCTAATAAATATGGCCATGGTGGGATATAGAAGAAAAAGAGGAAATTTATGAGAAATATGGAATGATAAAAAGGGAAATAAGTACTTTCCAACAAGTAAGAAATGTGGAAATAGTCACCCAAGTACTTGCTTAAAAAGAATGTGAGATTCCTCTATGTGCAGAGATAAAGGCAACTATGATTATGTTTGTATGGATAATGAAACCATTAAAATGTACAATGATTTAACTATAATTAGATAGTACACTACTCAAATCAATGTCTTATCTGTCAAGATAATATACCCTAAAGAGGATAGTGAACCATGTTCAAAATTTTCCTACTACCATTAATGATGAGGAGTGATTGATATTTATTTTTTTAATCAAGAAATATTTCACTTTAGAATTTTACTTATAAGGAATTTTTCATGATAATTAGAAAGTATATAAGGACTTTACTAGATAAATATTTAATTAAGGATTTTAAGGAATATGTTGGATGGTTCCATGAAATCTGATTTATTATGATTCTAATTTTTTTTAAACACATGGTTGATAAAAATATATACCCTAATATGTTTCTAATGTTGAGACAATTATTCTATTATAAATTAATGTAGACACTACTATCTACAATGGATCTAATTCTAATGATTTGGATAACAATACATGGAAGGTTATTATAAATAACAATTTATGAAATAGTTAATGTTGAATATTGGAAATGGGTTTATAGGTTAATTGATTACATAAACACAATATAAAATGTATAAAAATAGATGAAGTATAAATAGTTCAATGAACAAAAATTGATATTATTGTGTTTATAAAAGAAAAATATAACTTTAAACTTAATTTACATATTTTAATAGGGAGTGAAACATTTAATAAACCATATAAAAAGTCTCTAAACATAATTTCATTCATATTATCATAATTGGTTATGATATCAATGAAATTTTAAAGACCTTTTTATGTATTCTTTGTGAAAACCATTATCATGTACATGTTCTCTATCACTCTGCTAAGAAAAATTAATAAATGTATTTTAATTAGATGTACATGTTTTTCTTTAATGTTATACTATTTAAACGCCTTGGTTTTTTTGTTAACATTGCATATCTCATTCCTTCTTATTAAGAAGTTATGTTATTAAAACTATTTAAGAATTGTGTTTTTTGACAATATTATTTCCACATATTAAAACATTGATAACTATGATCATGATAAAAATGATATTAAAAAAATAATTATTGTTTTGATAATGTAAGACACCAATACGTTAAAATATTATCATTTCAGAATAAAATTATTTTTTCCAGATTTCATTATATGAAACACTATGTTAGGATTAGTTATAAAGTACACTACATTGGAATGCGTTATATTCAATATTGAGTTTTAATATCATTTAATGAATCGCCAATATTAAATATAAATTTTTATCAATTAATATTTCTTATTTTTGAATATAAGGATTTTATTTGAAATCTAAATTTCAAAATTATTTTGGGCTAATTTTTTTATGTTCTTAGAAGTTCCAGTTTTTTATTTTTTTTGAAATGTACTACATTTTAGTTAAAAACTATCTTTTTAGCTAATGAATTGTTAATGATAAATAATATTTTAATTTTTTTATAATATTAAAATACATCTATTATACATAAATTAATCCAATTTAGTTTATTGGTGTTATTATTAAATTTAATTTAGATACAATGATCTGATGAAATTTCTGATATCATCATATAAAACCCCATTTTCTTGCCAATTTTTTGGGATTATAATGAAATGTACCTTTTCCACTTATATGATTTGAATTTCAAAATTTAGATATACATAGTTGGAATAGATATTATTTTTATATTTTCAAAATAAAAAATAGATTTTGAATAAAATGAAATGTGGATGTATTTAATATTAATCGTGAAAATGAATGTAAAAACTAGTTTACATTGTGGTTAAACATTGATCTGAAGGGGTAAAATGACTGTGATTCCTCTCTAAAATATATTTTGTTTCCATGTTTAGAATATTTATTTTATTGGTAATAACTGTATGAGTTAGTGGGTTATTAATCAATTAAAGTGACCAATATAATACATTATGTTAGGATAATTATATAATAAAGAACCTTCCAATCCAATTTTATTAATAAATCCTAGAGATATGGAAGAAAATATTCATTCTGGTATACATATAATTATAGAATATAAAAGAGTTATTTATATAATAATTATTTACCATTAATTTTTATAAATATTTTTTTAATGAAAAATCTTAACAACAACCATTGTAGTAATTATTTAGTTAATTAATAAATAAAATAAATGCATCTAAATATATTAGATGATAATAAAAATTAATGAATTATTATTTTATATTGTTTTTGTGGATAAATATTTCATGTTAAATATATGAATATATAATATATTTTAATTTATTCATAGTTTAAATATTTCTAAATTGAAATCATGTAAATAAGGTACAAATTGATATTTATGTTATTTAATAAAAAATAATATTTTATTTAAATATTTTAAATTTATAAAAAACATTATTTTATTAAAATTGGATTTCCTTTGTTAATAAATATCAAATATTGTCTATTCATTGACCAAATGATATTTTATAATGACTATATATACCCATAAATAGTAATAAAATATTCTCTATTCTGGTTAAACCAATTTTTTCAGGCATTAAATGCGTATATTTCATAATTAATTAAAACAAATTGGAAATTTATATATTTAATAACATACCCTATATATAATTCAGACAAACAATATTTTATAACAAATATCTCATTAATTTTTTTAATGGTTAAACTACTAACGATCGATATAAGCGTACTTGCCTTAATAAAATAAAAAAATTTAAAAATTAGGAAATATAATATTTAAAGAATCAATGTTATAAAAATTGGCTTCTTTTTTTATAGTTTTATATTTACAATGAAATAAATTTATTAAATTATTTTTCAATTTGTCTTGCCATAAGAGTTATGTGGTGCTCCCCCCAGTAGTGTTTACTATTTTATATTTACACGAATTTCATTCTCCTTCCACTATAAAAAGTCACTCGCACCTCCCTTATCATAACAACTCTAAAGATATTAGTCTCATAAAAAACATGAAAAAAATATACCAACATCCAACCCCACCTAAAAATATAATCCTAACTATGGTAAGACGTAAATCCAAGGAGGTCCTTCGGTGAAAACATAAAAAAGTCACCTGAAAAAGTGGGAAGATTCTACCATGATCACTTTCTTTATTTCATTCTATATAAATAAATTATTCATATAACATGATTATATGATAACATAATAATCATAAATATAATTATATTTTGTTATTTTAAGGGTTTAACCTACACCTATACACACATTCATGGAATGGTTAACAAGTCTCACATTTCTTTATATATGTTATAATAATTTTTTCATCATACATGTAGAAATTATATATAATACATACCATCATGCATATTATTTTGTGTAAATATGATAACATTGTTCCTGGCAATGTGGACTAATGACAACTGAAATCGATGTGATATGATTACAAATTACATGCAATGTATTAAATACTATTTTAATTAAAAATATATAGATATATAAATAAATATATATATTATAATCAAGATATTATTACATTTAGTTATATATAATATATATTTTTCTTTTTACACTGTCAACAAACTAAAATTTGATAATGTCATTTGAGGATGTGCTGACTACCGCCTCCTCGATGCAATGCGATTTTTTTCATCAAAAGAATTATATATATAATTTTATACGGCAAAATATTTTTTTATTATATAATTATAATTTTTTGGAAGATTAAATGATACTGTCATTATATCTAAATTTATTATAGAATAATGGTTATGTTACTATTGAGTATGTACGACATGCAGTCTATATTATGATAATGTTTCATCATTTTTCATCAACAAAATTAATTATTGGTTTTAAATTTATAATTTAAGTATAAATACTATACTTATTTAATGATTATTATTCTAGATATGTTTATATAATGACTCCTTTGACCATTTTTGACCCTCGAAATTCATTTTTAACAAGTGAACTAAATTTGTACAAAACACCATACGCCAACTTAATTGTATTTGTAAATATATACAACATTTTAATAAGTAATGAAAAATTAATAATAAACAGGAAAATATTTGTCAATAAATTAAATAATTTACATATGTTTATTATTCAGGCTAATAAAAACACACATAAAAATTTAGACTCCCTATAATGGATCCTTATATCATTTGTTATTCCATGAGTAATAACCCATTTTCACCATTTCTTTTTTTTGTATTGTATATTATTCACCATTTTCAATTAATATATTGATTTACTTATATTTCATAGTATTTTAAATTTAAATTGGAATTTTATCATCCATGGGGTTTGACTTGATAATTTCTATGTGTTAAAAATTATCATTGAGATCAATCATTCTTCTGTGATTGTTAACATTATCTTGAAACAATCACATTATTCTACTTCATATTAATTATAAATTATATTTATTATAATATCCATATTCTGGGATTATGTATATTTTTTAAAATGTATATGACTTTTACATATGGTATTTACTTTAAATTTAATAATATTTGTTGGGGAAATGATGAATAATTTGTGTCCTTTACTTAATAATGCTATTTAATAAGGTATAATATTTATGATTTAAATTTACATTTTAATAAATGTTGAATTTTTTTGACATAGATATTTTGGTTGGGAACAAGTAATTCAATCCCATTGATGCATCGAGAATCTCATTGAATGAAATCAGTTGGAAGAACACATTTACATTTGTTTCTAAGAAGTTTTTAATTTTTTTATTATAGATCATGAAAAAAATCAAATATGTTATACTGAAAACATAAAATATTATGATTATAGATCATAATAAGAATAATATTTAAGATATATATTGATTGTTCAGACATACATCAATATCAATACATTTTTTATTTTAATTACACTTACTTACTTGACTAGTTGGAATATATATTGACAAGTTTGAATCACATGTTATTTTTTATATGGAATTATTATGTCATATTTAATAGTTTATATATTTATTATTCACTACTAATTCGTGATATATTTTTAAAAAATTTACCATTATTAATCTTGTGATTTCATCCTTATTTTTTTCATTCACTGGGGTATGAATATTAATTTGTAGAATGAGTTTCAATGACTACTATCTTTTTTTATCTATTGGTTTGTTTATTCCCAATAAAAAAATGTTCCATGTATGTAATCAGCTATCTAAAAATGGCTCAACTGATTATTATATATATGTTTGATTCCTTGTAATCATACAAATATTATAAAGTATAGCACTAATTTCAAATTATGGGGATGGTTCCTTATAAAGTCACCAAAAATAGATTAATGTGGTGAAATGTTGGGATTTATTGCATGGATTGAACCACTAATGTATTTCATGTATGATTTTGCAAAATAATAGATATACTTAGAAGTGTATGAAAACTATGAATCCATCATACAAGAGGGTAGAGGTAGACATAGAAGTATGATATTCATAAATTGACACACCACATACACAATTCATCTGAAAAACTATGCTAATATTGTTGTGATTGGGTTTGTTGATGACCGGGTCATCAATTGTAGTGGAACAATGCGGTAAATTTATAACATGTATAACATGTCAAAAAAATTTATCCTAGGAATTATTTAGAATGAATAAATACATAAAAAAATCATGATTCTATTATAATGTGATTGACTATTTAGATATGTGACAAGTTATTTACAAATAAAATAGATGATGTATTCATTAGCATGGTCTATTTTTTCAATGAAACATGAAATAATGTGTGGAAATTAATAGATTAAGATGATAGAACCCTATTGATAAACTGATATCATGAAAAAAGACTTATAGTAGTATATATTCAATATACATGAGACTTATTATGGGTGATATATATATATATATATATCAGTACATTTGTTAGAGATTAGCTTATAACCCTTAGTAGTTAGACCATCACTATAGCATTTATAGAGGTGTCTCATTACTTATATCTATAACATTTATACATCGCTGTTATTATAAATTTTAATAAGGCCAACATGGTGACGTAAACATCCCTTTGGATGAGAATATATATTTGGGAAAATATTGTTTATAAAAATGTAGTGAATTTGATGAAAAACATCTTCAAACCCATTTTGATGGATATATAATGAGTTATGAAGTATTACATAATGTCCATAATGGATTTTAGTTCATGTGGGAGATTTTTGAATGTTCAATATAGTGCAAATTCGTGACATGAATGTACAAAATCATATGATTCATGTGAAATAGAAAAATACATATTATATGATATTTTATATATTATGTATTTAATATATAATATGATGAATGATATATTAATTCAGGTTATGAAAGGAAATAACATATACATTTATAATATTTTTAATATATTAATTTTATCTAGAATGTATCATTCATAGATCCATTATTAATTGTGAATGTAAATTACATTATAATAATTTGAAATAATCAATGAACTATAGCCAACTAAAATAAATTCATGTAATGAAATTTCAATAGGATAATCCTTATATTTCATCTAAATTAATGATTGATATCTTCCTTTATTGGTTGTGGGTGATGTAATATCATTATGTCAATGATAAATTTTCATCCCCCAAATACACCATTTATCTCATTTTAGGAGGCAGTTTTAATTATTTGACCTTTGAATATCCACACAATTTGATTGTGGGTCCATGTGGATACTTTTTCACCTTTGCAGAAATTATTTACGTTCAATACCCATCTTGATCTCAATCAATCACACTCCTTAAATGATTAATGATATATGTTGCTTATCTAATTGATTTATTTTTACTATATTTTTATTATTATTTACACACTGATTTCATAGAGACAAATCTACTATGTTTCGGGTTTTATCTATGTAAAAATGTTCAATAGATGATCATATATAACCAATATCATATGAAACTATTATATTTAGGGGGGTTTCACATTATCCACAACTTTAATTAAGATAAAATTATAAATCAACATTGATATATTTTCTTCCTTAAACATTAGATATTTCACTACTTTTACCCTCTAGGTGAACATTTTCTATGATATCCATGTTGAAATACCCACTGATTTTAAAACTTATTCTATCTAAAAAAAATTATTTCTTTAATACCTTGTGTAACATATAGCAATGATTCTAAATAAACCACTTAATAAAATTTGAATATTACTACATATCGTTATGGTTATTATCTAATTGTTTAATTAGAATATAAAAACAGAACTGATTTTTTTAAAAAAATTTATTTTTTAAAAATGTATTTAACGAATTAATTTCGTATTAATTAATTATTAGTGAAAAAAATCCATTTAGTTAAAATGAATTTTTTTTTCTAAATAACATTCTTTTTTTCTAAAAATCAGTTTTATCTTGTTTCCAAAACTTATTTTAAAAATAATATTTTTAATTTTATACATATTATTTTGAAAGCATAGTTATATTTTTGAAATCCAATTTAAAAATTATCATATAGTTATTTTTTTGGGAAGTTTTTAATATGTTAATTTATTAATGAATAATAATAAAATACTCATTTTTATTGAAAACTACAATTTATTTTAAAGAATTTATTATTTTTTTTAATTTAATAAGTATTGAAAGTTAATTAAATTAAATTATATAATTGATCCTCAAATTCATTTCATTTATATCATTTTTATGTAAATTTTTAATTAAAATAATTTTTATTCAATTGAAAACATTTAATTCAAAAATCCATTTTCGGTCATGTCTACTAGTTTCTTAATTAATTAAATTCTACCACAAATATAAATTCAATTATTAAAAAAATATTCCATTTTGTAATTTAGAATAATTAATAAATTATAATATAGTCAAATTAATGTTTGGTCACAATTTATATTAAATACATTAAAAATTAATTATAGTCGTAAAGGGTAAATCAAATTTATGAGGGTATAAAAAATAATATAAGGTTATATGGATATAAAATACTTTTCAATTCATATTTTATTGAAATATTTATACTTTATCTCATATATTTTATGATGATGTGACATTTTAGATCCTTGTTCCATGTGAAAATCAAGGGTACAATTTATACTTTTCAAAAATTAAAAGGGTGTCCTTCCTCCATCTTATAAAAGGGAACCCCTATAGTATATTATTAACACATACAAAGCCATTCGGATGCTGAAAAAAAAAATTAAATTCCTTCTAACTATTAAAAAGTCATCATATTTATTAGAAACTAGTCTATGATGGATTTAGGTATAATCTCAAAGAGGTTGTATAGTGAAGAGGTATAGTTTCTAAACATGAATTTTCATTTTATTTCATACTTTAACAAATTAATATGGTCAGGTGATATGATAAAATATTAAAACCAGTATCTAATATATATATATATATATATATATATTATGTCAATTTAAAAACATATATATACCTCGTCTTATAAATATTTGGTAAATTATTTCATTGATCATCTGTATAACAGAGTACTATCTTAGAGTCCAATGTAATTGATCTTATATCACCACCTCTAATGGATGGAATTAATGATGAAATTAATGTATATATTTTATATCTATAAAATAATTTATCTTAATATGTTATAAAATTATATATAACATATTAAATTCCAATCTATTGGAAAGCACTAATATCGATTATTCTTACATGTTGACTTCCCCCTCCATAAAGGGAAGTGAAATTATTTTCATTTTTTTAAAAGAATGATAATAATGATATATTTAGGAAATATATAGGGTATTTATGATGAAATGAATATTTTGATATGGTGAATTATTATTTACCATTCATTCATTCAATCTATAATAAATGAAAACGTCATTCTTCTGTATATACAACCTATTATCTCCATGAATGATGTACCTCATTTTTCAATTTACAAAACTTATATAATATACAATATTATTATAATCTATATATTGAAAATATTAATATCATTTTTATCATAATGTATAAGGTGTATCCTTGTTCAATGCAAAGAGAATTACACTACCAAAAAACATTCCTGAAAGGGAAAAATGTTGTTACCCAAAAAATCAATTTTAACAAATAATTGATAATAAAAAAATATAAAAGTATACAATTAAATCATATATGGTGTTATATATATATGATTTTGGTAGTTTAATACATTTTTAATAGTTCAGTATTTATTATATTGGATTTTCTAACTAGTTTTATAGAATCTATACCTAAGGAATGGGTTTCTCGTCTCACAATTTATTCTGTGAGACATATCCCATATTCCACTCTTATTTAATATGTGAGATATATGTAAAACAACCTTGATATATTATTTTATTGATATAATTATTGTAATTATATTTAATGATTAATTTTAATTTTTTCATTCATGGGGTTTATGAATCAAAATTTTCCAAAGTCGAAATGGTTTTTTAATTACAATCTCATCATTTTTATGGATTATTTATGATTATGTCTTCAATTGGGAAATTTTATTTCATATCCATCATGAAACAAAGTATTTTGATGATATATATTTTTCATGGTATTTTTATGTTATAGTACAATTTTCCTCTCCTTGGTAATTTAGTTGACTGAGAAAATGTTTTCTGGATATGTTTAATTTATTTCAACCATCCGTTAAAAATACTTTTTCACACATATCCATGATTTATAAAAATATTTTGAAAATAATTTTTTAAATTCTAAAAAAAATTTATCATATACCATTTCACCAACTAATAAATTTTTTTAAAAATTATTTGAACGGAATATTCATGTTTTTGCTTAAATGATGTATATTTTAACTTTTTAATACTTCATGAAACAAATGTTAATTTAATATATACAACATGTTACAATTGACTATTGTCATAACAAATAATTATTTTGGAGCCTACATTACATGTATAAATGAATGTTTTTGAAATCAAATCCTAATATTATAGAGATATATAGTTTTTGATTGTGAATTTGAAATTTAAAATGATATTTTTCTTTGGAATGCATTAAATGGAATTGTAATGTTAATGTTATTCATTATTCACAACAAACCTCATCTTTTCTAAAGATACATTGTGTATATATTAAAATAAATCAATTCTTATTATTTTTTCATTATGGTTTATGACCATTTTTACTTGGGTGTACTATTTCCATTCCATTTTCCATGGTTTTATTAGAGTATTTACATTTATATTAATTGATGGGGGTAATAATAATCATTCTAGGTCACCCTTCCAATATGAATTAATATATTTATTATTTTTATTAATTAATAAAATTATTTACATTTTTTATGATTGTTTTTAAATATAAATATTTCTAATGATTATGTTCCTCTCGCTTAATACGAGGAAGGAATTGGACTATTTATGTGTCAAGTGAGGCCTAATATAACCCCTCAACACATCATTGGATACCATGAGATAAACTATCTTAGGTGTTTCGATGAGGCATTTCCTACTAATGTTGTATGAATTGGCATGAGTCCATCACAATGTGGTTAGGCTGTTTGTTATTATGAATTTCCACATTATGATATTAGTTTTTGATGACCATATTACTATATGATGAGTTTTAATTTCCAGGTATGTTCGATGATTTTGTGACTGTTTATATGGGGTTTTAAACCAGTTATTTAATGAATAATACTTTTAATGATCATTGTATTTATTAAATTTAACCTTTTATTTTTATTTTACATTCATATAGATAATTCCTCATTTTTATATGATATATTTTCGGTCTATGTAGAAAATTATTGATCATTAGACCTCACACCTTTCTTATCATTCTTTTCCCCATAATTCAAAAATTTTTATAAGGAATTATATGAATAGATATTCTATGGGGAATAATGGTGTTCTCAACAATATTTTTATGTTCTTTTTTGTGATTTCAAATGTAATTTTTTATTATATAATGTAACTAGTTTTCCAAGACTACTAAAATATTCAACCCTTTGGGAAGCGATTTCTAATATCTTGAACAAATATAATAATGTATCTTCCAACTCTTAGATACTAGAGTTTTGGACATTATAGTTGGTATCAATGTAAGTATAGTAGAAACATTATAGACAATTGTTAGGAAAACATATATTAGATAACATTACCTTATGACTGAATTTGAGTATAATTATATGTATATATAACATCATACTTTTCTTGATAAAGTTGAGATTAAATTCAATTATAATGACCCATAATTTTCAATAAAAATATTTCATAGTTTGTTGAAGGGTATGTGAGATCAGGCTCTGAGATGACACGTGATTCTAAGGCATGGGGCACCAGGAATACTTTTCTGAACTTTCATTAAGTACGTTCACTGGGAATGCGAGCAGGTTTTCTAAAAATTTGAACTGGTGACCAGATTTAAAATATGATGGCACCGTTGAATCCGGGATATTGGATTTTTCCTAAGGGGGTCCTAAATTTGGTCGATGAAGGTTGACAGAATATGCTATTTTCAGACCTTTTGTTATAAAAATTAGAAAAAACATATTTTATTTTCTATAACTACTGAGCGGAAATGTTGCATTATGGAATTCTTGAAACGAAAGGGTTATGGTTGATAAATGACATGTTACCCTTTGACCGTGCAACCACACCGTGTGTGATGTTATAGAAACCTAATTTTTTTTAGTTCATTAATGCATCGAATTAAAGAACACCGTGTTGGGAGGGTTCTATTTTATTTTAACCACTCGTTGGTGAATGAATGAAATAAATGTAGGAGAAACTCAAATGAAATGCCGACAGATTTCTTCCTCAATGAAGAATGACAGATTGCAATAAAGAACCACCTAGAGGACATATCATATTCAGCGAGCGATGATAATCGTCACTAAATAGAGAACTGATAGAAATGATGAAGGATATTTTGTTGATCATCATCAATAGATATCTCTTCCTAGAAGGGGTATTTGTTTTTGATTTTGTAAAATTCCCCCTTCATCATTTTTGATTTATATAATGAAAGAGGAAGAAAGTGGATCAACTGACCAACGGGGTGTTCCAGAGATCATTCTTCAAACATGGGTGGTTGATGTGTGGTTAACATTAATGATTTATTAAAAAATTCTCTAATTAATGCTAACACCCCTTGATAAAATGATGACATGGATGGTGTGGTCCAATCCAAACAAGGCCCGGACCCTCCTCTGATCATGTTGTTCTCCGATATCCCATGTGCGGTAGGGAAATTTGATGGATGGCTGATATTGGGGTTACATAGTGGAAGTGGTGACTCGAGAGGCTCTTAGGGGAAAACCACACGAATAATGGACCATCTAAACATGTATACTGGCCAGAAAAATAAAGCATCAGCTAGCCAAGTCAGTGGCGGCATGTCATGGCCCAGGGAAATCAGCCTTGGGTGGTGGGAAGGAGGTGCGCCGTCATGCACCTCGGTGGACAAAGGCGGCTAACCCAAGCCAGTCTTACGGGAGAAGGGCAGCATGGCCCCGTGATTAATTGCATCAACTGCAGACTAGTCGGTTTCCTAGTCGAATATTGCACGTGGTGGGACAATGCCCCACCAGCCGGATGAAATGGCCCCGAATCAGTGGGGATAGCTAGAGAAACAGTCTGCCTTTAGGCAAACTAGGACCGACGTAGGCTTGTGTGGGTGGGAATTCCCCTCCCGGCGGGCTGGGAGAACCACAGCCTGGGCCCGGGAACTAGTTAGGCTCGACCCCATTAACTGGGCCGACCCTTAACCGGCCAGACCTGGGCGGGGTCAGGTAGACCCCTGGACCCATTCCCTTAGGCTGGCCTAACTGATTCGGACTAGGTACAGACCCAACCAGCCCATGAATAACGATACTCCCATAACTGCTGGACGAAGTGTTCGTTTGACATAACGTTAGTGGCATTGGTTCCCCTTTTTTGAATCAGACCCTTTGGAAAATTGTGGTGGGCCTGACAAATCAGGGTCGGACCGAGGACCGATCACCCCTGTTCCACATTAATGTATGAAACAAACAGATTGGGCATCTAATCAACATTTTGTCTGTGGCATAATGACCTTTGCGACAAAGCGGTCCTTTGTAGATACTCTAATTGAGTTTGGACAAATTTTGACATGGGAAAAAGTTTGGATCAGACTTGAATCCAATAGAGCCATTTTAAAAAAGGGCATATATCTCACATACCAGACGTCTGACTGACACACCGTCTGTCACATTGAGACCACTATGATGGGGAGATCCTTTGGATATGATTTTTGTAGGACATCATACTGGTTGATATATGACTGATGGCTTGAGGAGTGTAATCTTCCAGACAGAAGGAATTCATTATGCGTGGATCCAATGGAAGGCTGTGACATGAATAACAAGATCATCCAATATCGATCACCATTAGAAACCCCAGAGTGGGATGATCTAGCTCTACGACTAATCATCAATACCTCTGTACCAGTGACCAATATTTGTAACAACCCAATATTTTATGATAAGTATTATTTTTTATTTATTTGATGTCATGTGTCTTGTGCTACAACAAGATTGTCTTGTGCTATACACAACACTGAATTAGCTCGCAGTATACGCAACACTATTTTTAGATTATGTTACACAGAATTTCAAGTTCGTTTGATAATAGTCATTCTACGCAGTATTGAGTGTATATATATATATAAATATTCAATATATAAATGAAATGTGGTTGGATTATGTTATATGAAACATCAAAGTAGTCTTTCAAAACACACAACCATAACTTGGCTTTCATTACACGCAATCGCGACTTTCCTCGATAGCGTTTGTTGTACGCAATACCGAGTTTTACTAAACAATGGTATTTTATTATAATATTTTTATGAACTAGAAGTTATGAATAGTATTAACTAAATTTTTAATTTTATAACATTAATATTCATTTTAAACATTTTCTAGAACATGGTATAAGAACAAAATAAATTTTTCGGGTAAAATAAGTATTTTTCAAAAAATGCAGTTTTGTCACCTATTGATGGCGCACCCACATTAAATTTAGTTTTTGACATGTTTATAAGTTCAATTTGACAAAATAAAATTATTCTTTGGAATAAGGATATAAAAATTTACTTTGGATAAAATTTTCAATATATTTTGATATCTTTCATATTTTAATGAATATTAAAAACACGATATATTTTAATTCAAAACTACTTTTTTCATCGTAATAATTTATCTGGTTAAATTATAATATTTAATTGTTTTAAAATAAAAATCGAATATATTATTACCATTTAAAAAAATTTATTTCATTATCATTGATTTTACATTGAATTCATAGGTTAAATCAATTCAGTCTTTGGCAATGTTTTAACTTTTAAAACGTGTTCGCTTAACAACCAGATTAATTTTAAATTAATTACTGCAACTTTGGTGTTTTGAATTTTTAAAAATGGATTCAATATTTTTGATTAGTGGGTCCAAATTATGTTAATAGTTTACTTTTATTTTTTTATATTATGAATAGTAACAACGGTAATTTTTATTTACTGCGGTTAAATGTAAATAAGGTAATTCAGTGTTAAAAGAATATTATAATAATTCAAAATTACCTTGAAACATGTCCTAACCTTATTGGATGAGTATTGGCCGACCATGGGCATCCTTGTGCCGATTTTGGAACCCCAATGAGCCACTTTGTAGTTAAAATGACAATTTGGATTAATTAATTTAATGTAAAGACAAAATTGACTTTAACAAAAAGCTTTTAGTAATTAATTTTTATAAGGGGTTATATAAGTTATATTTTCGACTATAAATATTCTTTGGAAAGATAAAAAGATTTCCAACATAATGGTATTTGTTTCAAAAATTTTAGACATCAAACGAATTAAATTATTTATGACACAATAATGATGTAGTGTTTACCTCATTAATATATGATTTTAATAAATAAGATTATAATGATTAAAATATCATCCAAAATCAGTCCAATTCCAATTGTATTATTTCATTTCGAATATGAGTCTTCTTATCTTCGACATTAATATGTTTTTGACCTCTTGAAACCAACGAAACGTTTATAATAAAATAATGTTTTCACACTTTCTTAAAGATACCCTCCTATCCCTTATAAAAAGAGACCAATTATATGCAATTCCTCACACCTATAAAGCATTTTTTCTCGTCCAAACTCTACCCAACTAATCTCCCTACATACCTCTCCTCCCCATTGAAGCCTTAAATAAGGCATAAGACTCTCCAAGAATTCCTTTTGGTTCAATCCAAATGAAGTTACCAAAATTAAAGGTAACAGTTTCTCTTAAGTTGTTTTCTTTTAGTCTACTTCTCCAACCCCTATACTCTTTTTAATACTTTATTTTGTAACAACAACAATATAATAAATATACTAGGATGTTTTTATGAGAAGGATTCGAACTACACTTACACACACCTCCATCTAATTGATGAAGAACATAATGTTTCTGTGATGGAAAACTAACGCCTCACGAAACGATGATTGTTCGATTTTCTCTTACCGCCTCTCATGGTGGCCATTATGATGGCACAATATTTATATATAATATATATTATGTTTATGAATTCCTTATTATTCTTTAATTCCCAATTATATCAAGACATTACAGTTTCCATAGTCAGTAAATACTATAATCTCATTTGAGGAAGTGCAGACTATCGCCCCTTCAAAGTGATGTGATTCGTTAATACCTTATATGGGATGTATAAAGGATTTGGTTAATGATATTATATATGATATTATACTAGAATTATAATATAACTATGTATAATTATGTTTTAATTCCATTAAAAAAAGAAATATAAATGAAAGTAGCGTTCAGTCGTACGTACAGCTTATCGTCTCCATGAACGGTGCGTTTCATTTCATACCTCCATATGTTATGTACTATTATAAATGATTATATTTTCTGGATATATAATCAATTTGTATTATATATAAATCATTATTTACATTTTTTAAGTAAGTAAATCATGGTATAAGTAATAATAACATCAAGAACAACAAGTCCATACACGTACGATAAATAAGATGATTTTACCCAAAACGCTACTTTAACATTAATTTACAAAAGAATGGGTAATATAAAGTCATAAGTGAACCATATATGATATCATAACAATGAATATGATTCTGTATAAAGTCAATGACATTATTTAAATCATTATATAAGAGGTTCAGATTCCTACGAAGCATACCAGACGTACGGTAAGGGATAACTTTTTCAATCTCGTTCTTATCCGAGATTGTTTATTCGTAAGTAATTACTGGGGTTATTGTTATCATCCAAGTCCATGTTTTATAAAAGTGTTTTTATGTATTTTTAATTTACTTTTTACCCTTTTTTTACTACATGATATATAAGGAATCTTTTTTTACGTTACAAGGTACTTTTTGACTTTTCTGAAAAAAGTACGAGGATAATGTTTTTTTACTTATACGGAATGAAAGTATTTTTACAGTTTTATAAAGCCTTATTTTCATGAATCTTCCTCCAAAATATTTCATGACTATTTTCAAGAAAATCTATTTCTTTTAAAATTGCATGACATTTTGTGAAAAGAAATTGCTTTTGAAGAAGAAAGGATATTTTCCTCAAGAACTCATTTCAAGTGTTTTATCAAAACCATTTTTTCATCTAAGATGACATTATTTTATATGTGTATGTTTCATGTATAATGTCCCTATGATTTAAATGGTTTCACATTTCTAATTTTGATATATCCATTTGTTTTATATGGATTATGTGATGATGGAATGATGTTTATGAAACCCATTTTATTCTTTGGTTTATGATGAATGTTTCAAGTTTATTTTGTGGCACAAGTAACAATGAGTTCATTATGAGATGGGTGGGATCTATATATCCCTATAATGCATTGGGTAAATATTTATATCTCATGAGATAGACATGTCTGGAACGGTAAGTTAATCGGTTATAGTGTTACAGGACTGAAAGGAGGAGTGAACTCGATTCATAAAGGGAATTTGTCCACTAAGATGGTCCTGGTAGCAATGCCTTGGCTACTATGGAAATCATGATGTTTTTCCACAATTAAAAGTTTTATTCCAATGCTATTTAATCATGATTAATGTTTCTTTATGATCTATGCCTTACGTATTTCCATGTTTTATTTCATTTCTCAAGATCTTAATGTTTAAAAATTGTGTTCATTTTTTTAAGTTAAATGTATATTGTTTGTTTTATTTTATCCATGCATACCCTTACTGAGAATTTGAATTCACCCTTTATATGTTTTCTTTTCCCCAAGATATAAAAAAAGGTTTTAGGTAAGAAAACATAAGGGGAAGATCTTTGTGGGAGATGTTGAAGATCTTTCAGCATGATTAGAAGATTACATTTCGAGTTTCCAAAGACACTAAACTATTACGGTCCTTGAGTTTTGAATTTTGTTATGTATTACGTTTTACAAAAAAGTAATGTGTTTCCCATGTACGTCAAGATTCGGGTCTCTACATTTGGTATCATAGGAAATGTTTAGTCAACCTTTAGAAACTAGGATGTGAAAACATTAGTGAGATCCCTAGAGATATTTCTAAGGTATGTCTAGGGATATCCTTAAGGATAAGTATACGTATAGTATATAGTCCTAGAACTACGGTAACGATCTTAGAATTTATCCTAAGATGTTAGATATTGAAGGTACTCCCCCTTTATATTGTTTTTCCCACTCATGGTATTTTCTTCTCACACTATTATTTTTGTGTTTTAGACGATGGATGGAACTCGAAGGAACCGTGTTGATCAATGTAATGGACAATGCCATGATTGTCCTCCTGCCGAAACAAATGTCATGGGCGATGGAGTGAATAATCTTATTTATATACTTAGACAAGCTATGAATCATTCTAGACAACCAAATGAGTAGAGAAAGGAGCAACATTCTGTTGAATCCCTCATGAGGCAGCATCCACCTTCATTCAGTGGGTCTTCTGATCCCTTAGTGGCTGAACAATGGATCAATACTACTGAAAAGATATTTTCAGTTCTAAAATGATCTAAGCATGATAAAGTCATCTTAACAGTATATCGTTTGGAAGGTGATGCTGATCAATGGTGGAATCTTATCAAGAATACGAGGCAGAGAGATGAAATTGAGTCAATGGAATGGGACGAGTTCAAGAACTTGTTTTTTAGTAAGTACTTCCCTTGTATTCTTTGAAAAAAGATGGAAAAGGAGTTTATTGAGCTTAAGTAGAAGGATGATGAATCTGTTGGTATATATGAAGAAAATTTTACAAGACTTGCAAGGTATGCATATGGCATTATCATACAACCTGAAAGTAAAGATGATCTATTTTTTAGTGGCTTAAAACCAAGTATTTGAAGGGAATTACCTATAAGAGACTTCAGTATATATGAAGAAATTGTGCGTTGTGATATCAAGGTAGAACCAGAGTTGTTGTTACGCATCCATCTCATGGTTTTGACAAGAAACGAAAGATGGAGTTCAAGGACAAATCTCAGAACAATGGTGAATAGAAGTTGAATTTTTCTTTATTCTCAATGTGTGGAAATAAGAATGGTGGAGATTTTCTAAAAGGTAGTAGAAAATGTTTCATGTGTGGAAAAGTAGGTCATCAAGAAGCTGAGTGCCGAATTAATGAGAAAATGTTTTCAAATGACATGAATAGAGAAAAGACTTCAGAGAACGCTCCACCAACAATTGAATGCTTCAAGTTCAAGGAAATGTGGCATTATGCTAATCAATGCCCTAATACAATAATTAATTATGATCAACGTGAGAAACCTCTTAAGGCAAAGGACAAAGGGAAGTCACATGCGATCACTATCAGCAATGTTGAGTATGACAATAATGTGATGGAATGATTATGTGTTTATGTAAAGGGATTCCAAAATAATGTTATGAATCTCATTTATAGTATTATTGAACATTGGAATATCTATATAATGGTTATTGTGATTTTCTATAATTATATGTTACCGGTAACCATGAAAAGTGATTCAAATATTTTGGAAAGAAGATGATATGCGCATAATGAAGGGATAAAAAGATAATGAGTTGTTTGATTGTATTCATGAGTTCATGATTGAAATAAGGACTAAGCGATATCATGGTTTGAGTATATAGAATTTTGAGGATTTTGGTATGTGGAAAGTGTTAACTTTAAACTGCATTCATGTTTTCACTATGGTTCAATTGGTATTCATTCTTCATGAGAATACATCATTAAGGTCTTCACATGTTTGTAATTTGACGAAAAAGATATATATTATGATATATGTGGGATAAATGCTTGTATTCACATTCTTGGTAGATAACCTTTCTAGTAATTATTTTTTTATACTATGAGCTTGGGCTGATGTATTTTAGATAAGCATAAATATAGGAATGGATTTTGTTGGACATAAGTTAGTATCGTTTAGGGATTGAATTTTTTTTGATATTATTGATGGGATGTTATAGTAATGTAGTTTTAGAAAAAGGACAACCTTCCAGACGGAATACAGCCCATCACGTCGGACAAGGCTGTGGGAATTGAACCCACAACTGAATTGCGACGGGCCTTTATCACCTACCACTGGCCTACAGAAAGTCCCTGTTTAGTAGAAACTAGTTTTATTATATTAAGAAGTATGATATAAGAAGTATAAGGCCATTTTAGGAACCATATATGATTAATCTCACTATAGATCGAATTATGTATATTTAATAACTTTTTCTAACCTTTTGTTTGAGATAGATGGAATGATCTGTCATTCTATCACATGATTTGCAAACACTTCACGAATAACAAATTCAAATTCATTTCTTTAAGAGATGAAGTGGAAATTTTTCAGGGCACGAACAACAGTGAGATTGTACCAAAATAAATTAAGTATTTATTCTAATTTAAATTCGTCTACTTTAGGGAAATGATCTTGAAAACCAAAAATGTTGTCCTAGCGCCCTTATATCCGATGAATCAGATGGTACCCTAGATCATCACAAATTTATGGCTTTGTGATTGTTGGCTTTTTCATAGCCATGTTCTCTACCACTCCCCATCAGAACATGATGGTTAGATTTTTCTTCCATATCCATATTTTCAGCTATGTTCTCCTATGTGGAAACACAGTGATGAGTTAATTTGGGTAACCGTTACGTTTCAAACTTTAGTTTTGAATGTTAAGTTTTTGTATTTCATTTTACGATGTGGGTTTTAATTAAAGAAACATTCATGTAGAAAACCATGCATAACCCTGACGAATTTCCAGGGCGAAATTCATTTTAAGGGGGGTAGAATGTAACAACCTGATATTTTATGATAAGTATTCTTTTTAATTTACTTAATGTCACGTGTTTTATTCTTCAACAAGATTATCTAGTGCTATACACAACACCATATTATCTTTCAGTATACGCAACACTATTTTTCGATTGTGTTACACACAATTTCACGTTCGTTTGATAATAGTCATTCTACACAACATTGAGTGTATATATATATATATTCAATGTATAAATGAAATTTGGTTAGATTCTGTTATATGAAACAACAAAGGAGTCTTTCACAACACGCAACCCTAACTTGGTTTTCATTACACGCAATCACGACCTTCCTCGATAGCGTGTGTTGTACGCAATACCGGGTTTTACTAAACAACGGTATATTATTATAATATTTTTATGAACTAGCCATTATGAATAGTATTAAATATGTTTTTAATTTTATAACATTATTATTCAACTTACACATTTTCTAGAACATGGTATAAGAAAAAAATAAATATTTAGGGTAAAATAAGTATTTTTCAAAAAATGCAGTTTTGCCGCCTTTTGATGGTGCACCCACATTAAATCTAGTTTTTGACATGTTTATATGTTCGATTTGAAAAAATAAAATTCTTCTTTGGAATCATGATATAAAAATTTACTTTGGATAAAATTTTCATATTATTCTAATAACTTTCATATTTTAATGAACAATAAAAATACGCTCTATTTTAATTAAAAAAAATCTTTTTCATTGTAATAATTTATATGTTTAAATTATAATATTTAATGGTTTTAAACTATAAATAAAATATATTTTTACCATTTAATATAATATATGTCATTATCATTGATTTTACATTGAATTCATAGGTTAAATCAATTCAATCTTTGGCAATGTTTTAACTTTTAAAACCTATTCGCTTAACAATGGGATTAATTCTAAATTAATTAATACAACTTCGGTGTTTTGAATTTTGAAAAATTTATTCCATATTTGGAATCATTGGGTCCAAATTATGTTAATAGGTTACTTTTATTTTTTTTATTTTATGAATAGTAACTACGGTAATTTTTATTTACTGCGGTTAAAGGTAAATAGGGTAATTCAATGTTAAAAGAATATTATAATAATTCAAAATTACCTTGAAAATTGTCCTAACCTTATTTTATTAGTATTGGCCGACCATTTCCATTCTTGGGCCGATTTTGGGGCCCCAATGAGCCACTTGGTAGTGAAAATGACAATTTGGATTAATTAATTTAATGTAAAGACAAAATTGACTTTAACAAAAATATTTTAGTAATTAATTTTTATAAGGGGATATAGAAGTTATATTTTCTAATATAAATATTATTTGGAAAGATAAATAAATTACCTACATCATGGTATTTTTTTAATAATTTTTAGACTTCAAATGAATTAAATAATTTATGAAACAATAATGATTTAGTGTTTACCTAATTAATAAATGATTTAAATAAATAAGATTATAATGATTATAATATCATCCAAAACCTGTCCAATTCCTATTGGATTATTTTATTTCTAATTTGAGTCATCTTAAATTCGACATTAATGTGTTTTTGACCGCTTGAAACAGAAGATAAGTTTATAATAAAATAATGTTTTCACACTTTCCTAAAGAGACCCTCCTCACCCTTATAAATGGAGGCCACTTCTATGCAATTCCTCACACCTCTCAAGCCTTTTGTATCGTCCAAACACTGCCCAAATAAGCTCCCTACATCCCTATACACTCCCTTGAAGCCATAAATTAGGCAAGAAGACACTCCAAGAAGTCCTTTTGGTTCAAACCAAAGGAAGTTACCAAAATTAAAGGTAACAGTTTCTCTTAAGTTGTTTTCATTTATTCTACTTCTCCAACCCCTAAACTCTTTTTAATCCATTACTTTGTAACAAAACCAATATCCTAAATATACTAGGATGTATTTATGCGAAGTATTCAAACTACACTTACACACACCTCCATCTAATGGATGAAGAACATAATGTTTCTGTGATGGAAAACTAACGCCTCACGAAACGATGATTGTTTGATTATTCTCCTACCGCCTCTCATGGTGGCCATTATGATTGCACAATATTTATATATAATATATATTATGTTTATGATTTCCTTATGCTTCTATAATTCCCAAATATATCATGCCTTTACAGTTTCCATAGTCGGTAAATATGATAATCTCATTTGAGGAAGTGCGGACTACCGCCCCCTCAAAGTGATATGATTCGTTAATACCTTATCTGGGATGTATAAAGGATGTGGTTAATGATATTATATATGATATAATACTGGTATTGTAATATACCTATGTATCATTATGTTTTTATTTCATTAAAATTAGAAATATAAATGAATGTACCGTTCATGCATACGTACGGCTTACCGTCTCCATGAACGGTGCATTTCCTTTCGTACCTCCATATGTTATGTACTATTATAAATGCTTGTATATTCTGGATATATAATAAATTTATATGATATATAAATCATGATTTACATTTTTGATGTAATTAAATCATGATATAATTAATAATAACATCAATAACAACAAGTCCAAACACGTATGATAAATAAAATGATTTTACCCAAAACGCTACATTAACATTAATTTACAAAATAATGGGTAATATAAAGTCATAAGTGAACCATATATGATATCATAACAATGATTATGATTCTGTAATATTTCAATGACATTATTTAAATCATTATACAGGAGGTTCGGATACATACGAAGCATATCAGACGTACGGTAAGGGATAACTTTTCCAATCTCATTCTTATCCGAGGTTGTTTATTCATAAGTAATTACTGTGGTTATTGTTATCATCCAAGTCCATGTTTTCTAAATGTTTTTTTATGTATTTTTAATATACATTTTACCCATTATGTCTTTTACTACATTATATGTAATGAATCTTTCTTTTTTTTACGTTACGAGGTACTTTTGGACTTTTCCGACAAAAGTACGAGGAGAATGTTTTTTTACTTATATGGAATGAAAGGATATTTAAGGATTTATAAAGATTTTTTTCATGAAGATTCCACCAAAATATTTCATGACTATTTTCAAAAAAATATCATTCTTTTAAAATTTCATAACGTTTTGTGAAAATAAATTGATTTTGAAGAAGAAAGGATATTTTCCTCAAGAATTGATTTCAAGTGTTTTATCAAAACCATTTGTCCATATAATATTACATTATTTTATATGTGTATGTTTCAAGTATAATGTCCCTATGATTTTCATTGTTTCACTTTTATTATGTTGATATATCCATTTGTTTTATATAGATTATGTGATGATGGGATGATGTTTATGAAACCCATTTTATTCTTTGGGTTATGATGAATGTTTCAAGATTATTTTCTGGCACAATTATGAATGATTTCATTATGAGATGGGTGGGACCTATATCTCCCTCCAATGCATTGGTTAAAGATTTATGTCTCATGAGATAAACATGGATGGAATGGTAAGTTAATCCAGTTCAGTGTTATAGGAATGAAACGAGTAGTGAACTCGATTAATAAAGGGACTTTTTCCACTAAGATAGTCCTGGAAGTAATGACTTGGCTACTATGGAAATCATAATGATTTTCCACAATTACAAGTTTTATTCCCATGCTATTTTTTCAGGATTAATTTTTCTTTATGATCTATGCCTTACGTATTCCCATGTTTTATTTCATTGCTCAAGATCTTGATGTTTAAACATTGTGTTCATGTTTTTATGTTCAAATGTATATGGTTTGTTTTATTTTATCCATGATTACCCTTACTAAGCATTTGATATCACCATTTATATGTTTTCTTTTCCCCCGGATATAAAGAAAGGTTTTAGGTATGAAAACATAAGGGGAAGATCTTTATGGGAGATGTTAAAGATCTTTCACCACGATTAGAATATTATGTTCCGAGTTTCCAAAGACACTAAACTATTACGGTCCTTGAGTTAGGAATTTTGTTATGTATTAAGTATTCTTCAAAAGTAATGTGTTGTCCATGTACGTCATACTTCAGGTCTCTAGAATATTGGTCAGCCCCAGTGACCAATATGGATCAACACCAATGAAAAATATGGGTCTACACCAGTGACTGATATAGGTAAGCCTCTAGAGAAAAATACATGTCATCAAAAAATGTCCTATACATTGCAGTAGTAGAGTTTCTACCCATATGATGATATGGATTTACCTCAATTCATCCCTATCCCATTATCCTTGAAGTTTTATAGTTAGAGTGAGATGTCTCTTTTTCATTTTGATTCATGACCTAGATCATGCTTGTGATATTACCTTTGTGGTATTTCTTATGTTGTTTTCCATGGTGAATTACTAAGAGACATTTTGGGGTCTCAGGGTCCACTACTGAGTTGTTATACTCACTCATGCAGTGGTTTCACCTACATGTGTGTGCTTGGTGTGGACTACTGATGCTATAAGGAAAACTTTTGAATATTGGGATTGGTGGAGCTTGGTGCGATGGGAGTAGTTGAGAACCAATTCTTCGACATCAGTCATGTAGTTAATACCCTTCATGTGGAGCTCCATGGCAGATGTGGCAACTTCTTACTTTATTTTTAGTTTCTAGGTCTTCTAATCCGGTCTGCTATTTTAAGGTTATAGTTTTACATGTGGTTGTACTTTAATCTCGTGTTTATACCTTACTTTTTTTGGTTTTTTACTTCAGTTTCAATTTTTGACTGTGTACAGATCCCTATTGCAATGCCTTCCCTATTAGGGAAAATCCATTTGGTGCTAGTCACCAAAATCAGACCTATGGAAGTGGGGCTTGGAGTAGGTAGGATAGGTCCCCGTGGGATGGGTCGTGACAATGTCGTTGGACTGGTCATGACTATTTGGTATAAAAGGTCAGTCGGTACTACCATAAGAACTAAGACTCTACATTTAATGCGGAAATGCTGTAATGTTTCTTGAGTTCAGTTTCTAGTATAGGATGTCTACTGTTGGTGAAGTGGTCGTTTTATCCACACATCAAGACCATGAATTATTTTTTTCCAACTTAGTACATAAAACATTGGTTTCAAGTGTTTTTAAATTTTTCTTGATCTTTCTTGATTCAGGGCACCAGATATAACTTATTGACCATGGAAAATGTTTTTTTACAGAATGCCTCTACAAAGGAAGAAATCCAAGATTCCGGTTAGAGATCATGATATTGGCCCTCTGAGAGATGAGGCGTTGATACTGGGTCCACTCATACTAATGGAGCCTTTGTGTGTTGTAAACTAAGTACCACCAAACATTGAGCATTGGTTTCTACTAGTTAATCATGAACGCAAATTGATCATGTTTCATGAGTTATATAGAAATATTCCACTGAGGTTTCGAGGTAAGATGGACAACTAGGAAGCAGATGACAGGCATGGGGTCGGTTTTACTGGTCTTTCGCTTAGTAGAGACAAATGCCGAGAAGATAGTGATCTTGTCCTCGTGCCTTCTTCAAGAATCGACAGGATGATGGTGGAGCTCGATGCTTCAGGTACCTGAGGAGATGAACCTCAAATAGTCATACATTGAGATCCATTTTAGGGTAGAGGATTTTCCAGTGACACTACACTCTGTTTGAATTCAAGAGATACTACATCTGTAGTCGAGAAGCCAGTCTATGGGTCAGTACATGGGGAGATTTACTAAATTCTTCCAATACTACACCAACATGGTAGAAGACCCTCATTTCATGACTCACATCATTGAATAGGGGATCCGAAACGAGATCATATCTTTGATATTTTCTCCCAGAATCCAGATGCGGGATGGGGTGCTGTAGAATTTTTTTTATAGAGAGATTCTATGTCGACCAGACATCGATAGTGAGATCCCCAACATGAAGATAGGTAGAAGAGTCATCTGCAGCATGCAGTAGACAGACGGCGCAAAACCCCAAGTGGTATAGACCTTATGGAGGGAGACACTGGGACACATGGTCTGAGGTGTGAGGATCGAGAGGCCGAATGATCCACCAGTGTGTCATTATCTATTTTTCATAGGGTGGACTGAATAATAGAGCTCGGGACTATCCAAATCCCCGTGTGGACGATCAACAGACAGTGTAGGGGCTACCGAGGATGCGGCAGTGATAGGAGCCGGAACATAAATTGGGAGGAGGATGATGTAGCGGAGTAGGATGTGAAGAGGTAGGTTGTCGGGGCCACCAGGTAATACCACCCCCACCCCCATGTGGTCCACAGTGAGATCTGGGATAGGTGGATGGGGACTCCCCCAACTATAGTTAGTAGAGTCTCACGATCCTGACATACATGGGATGATATATGTTATGATATGTATATTCTATACTTAAGAAATTGTTCTTATTGAAATATGTGATAGCTATTATTTCCATTCCACATACTCATAACGGACTCTAGGATTATGACTGGGCTTTTAGCTCAACCATTCTGTTAGGATACTCTTATAAGAGGAGATTCAATGGTACTACACTACCGAGGATAGAGTGGTCTTACTCTTAGATGAGATTTGTTTCATATGGGATCATCTAGTAGCAGCAGTGAGTCCCTACGACATCATTCTAGGCATGGATTGGCTATCAACAGTTCACATATAGATTGACTGCTTGATATGTACAGTTTGACGTATGCGTTGATATGGTGGTTGATTATCATTTTTTGGTGAGAAGGAAAACATAGTAGCATTAGATGCACTTGTGATATGGAGGGTGCAACCAATTACATATTATCAAGCTTGCATGACCGTCGACACGATGGATGAGGTGAGTCCACAGTTCCTAGTGGTGGTGGATGAGTATGAGGACGTCATTCCAGAAGATGTACTAGGACATGCTCCTCCTAGAGAGGTAGAATTCTATATCGAATTATAACCTAGAAAGACACCAATATCTACACTAGAATGTTGGGTACCCCTGCAGAGCTCTGGGATCAGAGGGTATAGTTGGAGGACATACTAAGGAAGAGATTTATATATATCAATGTTTCTCCAAGGGAATCCCCGATGATGTTTTCCATGAAGGAATACAGACATTTGAGGCTATGAATGGACTTATGGTGGCTATACCAAGTGACGATGAATGACATGTATTATCGATGATAGGCCTCAGATCCAGTTATCATTAACTCAGGGTATGGGACGAGGATGTAAGGAAGAAATCCTTCAGATGTCGGTATGGGAATTACAAGTTCTTGGTGATGACTTTTGGCATTACCAACACTCCAAAAGTGTTCATGGGGATCATAAACAGGATCATTCAGACATATCTTGATCTCTTTTTGGTGTTCTTCATCGAAGTCATCATGATATACTTGGAATCAGAGGAGGAGAACACCACACACCTACATATATTCATGGATACACTCTGAGAGAACCAGCATTCTAGAATGCTCATGAAGTTCTAATTATCGTAAGGGGAAGTCCACTTACTTGGGAACATTATCTCAGACACTGGAGTATCTATATATTTGGCTATGATAGAGGCAATGCATACTTGGGATCCTCCCAAAAATGTGACAGAGGTGTGGAATTTCTTAGTATTGGCTTGGTACTACTGGAGGATCATACCAGATTTCTCTAGAGTAGATGCACTGTTGAATACCATGATGAAGAATGGGAATCCTTTCATGCAGTAAAAGACATTCCAAAAGATCTTTAAACAGCTGAGGCAGTGCATGACCACCGCTCCCATTCTAAGGTTGTCAGAGGAGGGCACGAGCTACGTGGTTTACTGTGATGCATATGTGACCAGACATGGTTGCATCCTAATGCAGGATGATTCATTGATTGCTTATGTCTCACAACAGTTGAGGACTCCTTTATAGAATTTTGTTACAAAAGACTAAGAGTTGACAATATTAGTCTTCACACTAAAGATGTGGTGAAACTACATGATGGGTGACCAGTTCATTGTTTAATCAGACCACATGAGTCTCATATATATCATCAAAAAGAAAGATATAAATATGAGGCAATGATTTTTGATACAATTCCTCCAGCACTATAACATTGAGATAGTCTATAATCCAAGGAAGGGGGACATAGTGGAAGATGCACTAATCTTGAGATCGAGTTCACATATACTAAATGAGGATTATTAGAAGTTATCCTCACTTCCGATATCCTTTATAGATAAAGATGAGACAGTCTACCGCCAGTTAATGGTAGTTTACCGTCCACACCTTCAGCATGTTAGGGAGGTACAACTCATAGACTACAACTGCGAGACTACATGTGCTCAAATATCCATAGTCCATGAAACTGATTGATATTCTGATGGTGTGGACCACACTATCCTTTTAAAAGGATGTACAGTTATACCAGTGTCGATACAAGATGATTTGTTGAGATAGTTCCATTCATCCTCATTGGAAACACATCCAGTCATGATGTTGATGTATCAGGACATCCAGTGTCAGTTTTGGTGGCCAGGAATGATGAATGTTATGGCAGAGTTTGTTTCTAGATGCCTCACATGGCCGCAAGTGAATCCCGAGCACCAGGTAAAAGCAAGAACGATCCAACCATTCTGGATCTCATAGTGTAAGTGGTAATATATATAAATTAAATTTGTGACAGGGTTACCATGTAGATTTAGAGGGCATGATACCATCTTGGTGATTGTTGATTGACTCTCGAAGTCTTCCCACATCCTTTCATTTCGAGAAAATGTTCAGTAGTGACACATATGAGGAGGTCTATGCATGACCCATCTAATGTCATCGACAATGGAGAGAAATAGATTGACGGCGTGGATAATTTTTTGGATTACGTAGTGGAGAGAGAGGATCGACATGATCAGATCCTCCGTGGGTGGTCGATTCCTCTATTTCCCATTCTGTGGTGGAACGAGAATCTCAAGGAGAGAACATTGGAGGGAGGGGCTCATATGTGTGTCCAATACCCCTCTTTGTTTGTGTAGAATAGTATGGAAATCGTGGATGTAATTCCACAAGGTGGTGGAGAATTTAATAACCTGTAATTTTTAATATTTTTTTTCAGTTTGTTGATGTCAATGTGAGTCCATGCTCTAAGGGGACATGTGATTCCAAGGCCTGTGGCACCCAAAATAATATTATGAATTTTATTTATGTACATTTTGTGGACGTACGAACAGGTTTTCTTAAAATTTGAATTGGAGCTCGGATTGAAAATATGAGGGCACCGTTGAATCTGAAATATTGGAGTTTGATTTCGGGGGACCTAACTTTGGTCGTCGAAGGTCGATCGAGAAATATATTTTTGGACCTTTTGATATAAAAAATAAAATAATCTTATTTTGTTTTATATAACCTCTTAAAATGAACTCTACATAACATAAGTCCAACAGTGGAATGGTTACAAGTCAAAAAATAATATGTTACCCATTGACTAAGTAACTGCACCGCTCATGCAGTTATGGAAAACTATTTTATTTTGGATCATTATTGTGATGCATTAATGAATCCCGCGTTGGGAGGGTACTCTTTAATTATAACCATTCATTGGTGAACAGATGGAATTAACATATGAGAACCTCTGATGAAACGCTGATGGATTTATTCCTCAACAAAGAATGATAGACGTCGGCAAAGAACCACCTGGAGGAAGAGACTGAATTCAAAGATTGATGACGATCACCATGGAATCATGAATCGATGAAAATGATGAATGTGGTTTTGAAGATCATTGTTAGAAGACGTCTCACCCATATAGGGGATTTTGTGTTTGATATTATAATAATCCACCATCCCCATTAATGATTTATATGATGAACGTGGATCAACAGACCAACGAGTTGATCTGTGAATCATTCTTTATGCATTGTAGTTTGATGTGGTGTTCAATGATGGGTGTTATTTCTAAATACTTTCATTTTTTCAAACACCCCTTACTAAAATGATTTCATGGACGACATGGGCCAATATGAACAAAGCCCAAACAGCGTGTCAATCTTATGGTTCTTTTGTTTCCTATGTGCGGCCAGTCAATGTGATAGCAGTGCATAGATAGGGGTTATGCAGTGGCTTGGTGACCCGAGAGCCTTGTAGGCACAGATTGCAACATGAACAGACCACTAGAGCACGTCTGGTGGCCCGTAGAAAGAACCTCTTGCATGCCATTCCGTCGATGGAAAGAGGAGGCATGAAAAAACCAAACGTGAGCAGTAGGATGGTGTATAATTGTCGCACGTCTTGATTGACAGAAACGGTTGGCCATAGATGACAATGCAAGTGAAGGGCAGTGCCCACAGGCACTGCCAGCTACAGCTACCGCGGCAGGAGGGGGCGGCGTGGCCCCGTGCCACATCATGACCCAAAAATTGAGGTGCAATTTTCAATAATAATTTCATGTGTTTAAACCAAACATGAGGAGTGGATTCCATGATTCTCATATCTCTCACATTATGGTGGAATGTGACTTTTTCAATGGGAATCCGTTTTGGGTGAAAGACTAGTTTATCATGATTATTTTTCTGAGAGGATCACAATTTCTCATTAATTATAAATTTTTTGGGACAGAAGTATGGGACCCATGGGATGTCATTTAGGTTGAATGCTTTGATGAGAAAAATCCGCATCGAGGGTCTAATTGGGGAGAGTGAATAGTTTACCTCGTGTGTTTTCCTCAAGGCACATTATAGTGTGATCTACTTGGACGTATATAGACATATTTATGATTTCATTAATTGTGGATGTTTTAGGATTTTTCATTTAGAGGAGACCTCTAACAACTGCAGTGTTTTTCCTCGGTGCTTTTTGAGATGTTCCATCCATCATGTATGACCAGAGATCCTCAGTATTTTTCCAAGAGGTTCCATCCAACAAGGATGATTACATTTCCTTGATGATTTTCCAAGAGGCACCATATATCAGGGATTGCTATAGCAGATGTTGGATAAACCTCTAGAGGGGTTGGGAATTGGTTCTCCATGGGGATCCATTTGGGCTTACCCTGCACCTAGGTTGGGATGTGGCATTCCTCAATGACATTATCATGCTTTCCTTTCTATTGGGATGTGAAGTTGCATTCCCTAACAATAGTATCAGGATTACCCACCACTTGGGCTAGGATGTGGCATTCCTCAATGATAGTACTTTCACGACCCGTCCTCGTGGAATGTGTCATGACTACCCCAAGCCCGCCTTCCATAGGCCAGTGGTTGGCGACTAGCACCAAGACGTAATTCCCAGTAAAAAGGGAAGGCATTGCCTTTTTAATGTAAAAAAACACCACAGAGAAAAAAAGTAGAAGCAAACACTATGTAAAAACTGGATACAATAGTATGTGTGGAAATGTAAGTGGGACAGAATACAAACCAAAACTGAAAGTAATGTACAACTGAAAATGAGAGTACATAAACTGAAAAGTAAAACCGCAACGTCGAGTCGTCCACTGGATGTACCAACTGAAGGGTGGGTACAGATAGCCTCCACAGCTCCTCGGATCCAGCCATCCGCTCCGAGTATGCTCTGCCCAGTGGTCCACCTCCAGGTACTGACCTGCTCCTCGTGCCTCAACTACGATCAGCGTTGTCCGTCGTCTGCAACCAACACAACGTAGTGCGGGCATAGCCCGTGTATGGGTGAGTATAAGCTACTCAGTAGGGACCCCAAGACCCCCTAAGGTCTCCTATAATCCACAAAGGATAATCCATAAGGTAAGATACAATCACAAAGTAACATCCGACACCACTTAGGTATATGCCCATACATATACCTAAGTAATCAATTCTCGTTCGACTCCAACATCCGAGCCCATGTACAACCCAGTCGACACAGGAAAACACAACCAAATCCACATAAGAAAGCGTAATGTAATCCAGACAGGATATCAAGTCATACATATCGAAGATAAGGATTGAAAATCAAGACTCAGCTCACACAGGTATACTTATTCATGATGTCAAAACCACGTTTGATGGAGAACTCCTCCTCTGTCAAGTAAAGTATGCCTGCCGCTACAACCTAGCGCTTCCCCCCATGGGTCTACCGCTACAACCAAGCGCTCCCCCTCATAGGCTCCAGAGTTACTCCTTCTGTTGAGTATTTCGGGTCTGCCGCTACAACCAAGCACTCCTCCACCATGGGTCTGCCGCTACAACAAAGAGCCCCCCCTCATAGCCTCCAGAGGTACTCCTTCTGTTGAGTACCGTGGGTCTGCCGCTACTACAAAGCTCTCCCCCTCATAGCCTCAAGAGCTACTCCTTCTGTTGAGTACCGCGGCTCTGCATCTACTACCAAGCGCTCCTCTGTCGTGGGCCTGCCGCTACAACCATGTGCTCCGCCTCATAGCCTCAAGAGGTACTCCTTCTGTTGAGTACCGCAGGTCTGCCGCTACTACCAAGTGCTCCTCCACCATGGGTCAGCTGCTACAACCAAGCTCTCCCCAATGGGCTATCCGAAATACACTGAGTCGATAGATCAGCAGTCGTCAAATCTCAGCCAGCTACTAGGTCTCTGCACTCAGCTAGCTCATCACCGGGAGGGTCCGCTCCACGAGCTACCGATTGATACTCAATTTATAATGAAGTTCCAAAAAGAGGTATCTCAAAGGACCTCCTCATCTTAGGGGTCTCAATGCAATAGACGGTGCGTCAGTCGGACGCCCGGTCTGTGAGTTACTAGACTTTTCGTCCCAAGGGCCCGGTTGGTTTCGTGTGCGAACCAACCCAGCCGTATCTCGACTATACCCCGAACTCTCATAGGGTATTCTCATAGGGACAATTTCTCAACGTGATGACCAACGCTGCTGATTGTTCATCAAATAAACGTCTGGTCTGAAAGCTATCAGTTTTTCCGTTCAAGGGGCCCGGTTGGATTCTGGGTTCAATCCAACCCGGCCATTATCCAACTGCATCCAAAACTCAGGAAAATCATGCAAAAAGTTTTGTCTCATCATGAGGAATCAAAAAAAGTAGACGGCACATCAATCAGACGTCTGAAGCTCAAGTTATAAGCATTTCCGCTCCATGGGCCCGGTTGGTTTTGTGTATGAACCAACCCGGCCGAACACAAATACTATGAAACCTTGAGTGTAGTATACTGAAACGACCATCTCGATCAATGGATTGCATCTCCACTGACGGTGCATCGATCGGAGGTCCACAGCCCATGTTATGGGAAAAAGAACGTAACAGTCCGGTATTTGGGGGTTGGGGCCCGGTTCGACCTGGCCTGGTACCCACTGGGTCGGCCCAAACCAGGTCAACCCGACCCGGGTCCGGGTCTGGCTCGCTTGGGCGCGGCCCGGCCCGGCCTGGCGGTCCAGCCGGGCGGCTCGGCCCGGGGCGCTGGCGCGCTGCCGCTGGCCAAACGGCCACGCAAAGGGGTGTCGTCCCCCTTAAACAAAACCGTGGCCTCGGGTGGGGCCTCCCCATGCCACCAGATGTGGCCGAGCGCTGCGTCCCACCTCCCTCGATCCCGCGCGGTCGCGGGACCATCGGCCCCTCCCGACAGCTCGCTGGGCACCATCGTCTCCTGGCGGCCGGCCGGTACCGTCCGCCGGCGCCGCCGTGCCATCGCGACGCGCCGGCGGAGTGTTCTGCGGACCACCGGACGAGCTCCGGTGGTCGATTTTGCCTTCCGTCTTCGCCAATGGCCCTCCCAGGACCAGTTCTTCACTGCGAATACCTCAAAACACTTGTGTGGCCTGCTTTATTGTCGGCCGCCGATCCACTCACGAAGAACGAAGAGACGGTGGGTTCGGACTTGTTCATTGGTCCGCACCCACCGCGTTAGCGGTTTAAAAGGGCTTTTGACAATTTTTTTAAACACATGCTGATGATAAAAAGAATCAAATGGATTTAATTTAACCAAAACCCCTACCTCAAGCATCCTCGAGCGAGGGTTCGTTGCGGAATTTAACGTCACGGAAGAAGGAACATCACAGAAGAAGCATCACGGAAGAAGGGTCGTCGCGTCGTGGAGAAAGGATTCATCTCGTCGTGTCGTCGATCTCTGAGGACCCGTCGTTCTTGTCGACCTTCGTCGGGGGTTTGCGTTATTCGTGTTCTTCACGTTCTTCACGTTCTTCATCGAGGAAGATGAAGATCTTCAAGCCTCCCCTCTTTCTCCCAAACCCTCTCAACACCACCAGACTAATAAAATAAGAGTCGTTTTATTTTATTAACACACAAGTCAACGATTGAATTTCAAAAAGAATTGAAAAGATCAATTAATTGAATTAATTGAGGAGTTTAAACCACCAATTTAAAGAGGCGTTTATTAACAATAATTAACGCAATGGTTGACTTTATTAATAGGGGGTGCAGGTGCGTTACTTAATTAAAGGAGGGCGTTTAGGAAGAAAAGAAACAATGAGGCTCATGTGGGCCCCACCTCACAAATATCCTGCCAAGTGGGTAGCATATTGTGATTCCCACTTCCAACACATAGCATAGGTTAAACAACCAGAAGAAAAATAAAAATTGTGTGTCCAATTTTTATTTTATTCCTTTACTTAACCCCAAAATTTAAAAACCACACCTGAGCAAATGCAACCTCAGAAATGTGTATCTAAGCAATTATCGACACTGCGATTCCATCTGTGCCCTCGGAATTCGATTCCAAGCACCGGTTCAAAACATAGAAAACCCCGCTTGTTCATTCACTGAACGTACCCGAGCTAAACATCGGAAAATGATTCCGGGCACACCGGGCCTCGGAATCCGGTGCCGTTAGAAACTCTGTTCTTGTAAAATTCCAAAAAAAATTAAGAAAAAAATTTCCCTTGTATTTTACGGGACTTTACATTACTCCCACCTCAGGGCTTTACGTCATCGTAAATATTTAAAACAAACTAGGTTTACAAATTCAGTACTGAGCACGCATCTAAGCCTTCTTCCTCCATGTGCTCACCTGGAGGTCCCCATGCCGCCATCTAATGCACACTAGAGGAATCGACCATCCACATAGGACCCGCTCATGTCGATCCTCAATCTCCACTGGGACCTCCGCAAAAGTCACCCCATCGCCAACGTCCAGCTCCTCATGGTCGATGATATGCAAAGTGTCGAACACGTAACTCCTCTGTTGAGATGCGTGGAAGTCGTCGTACACCTGGTGTAACTGAAGTGGATGGGTCAAGTGGTAAACCACCTCGCCTACCCTGCTAAGGACTTGAAAAGGTCCACTAAACCTCGGAGTTAACTTGCCGCCTCGACCACCTCTCCGTAACTCATGTAGAGGTGAGACCTGTAGGGAAACGTGGTCACCATCCCCAAAATCTAGTGGTCTCCACCTCCTGCCTGCACTAGACTTTTGCCAGCTCTGAGCTGTCCTCATCCACTCTTGGATGACTTGGACCTTTATGGTCCTACAAGAGCTGCTGAGATTTCTTCTTTTCCGATAAGAGAAATCTGGTCTCATCCCCTGGATGAACCACGTTCTTCGCCTAATACAATTAATCCTGACATGGATGATACTAACCCATACCAGGGACGAAGTCATAAGTCCTCGACACTACTACCAAGAGATTCAACCGGTACTCTCACCTCCAAGGGTTGAGTCACACTGTCGGCATCAGTGTGGGTTCACTGTGTCTCCTCTAGTAGGTATCTCAATGTTAGGGTCAAGCCAACAGTTTTTAAACCGGAACCTCTTAGTAACAACATAGAGAGAAAAAAAGGAAGGTAAATGCCACAAGAATGTTGTCTTTTATTACTGCAGGTAAATGTAAAAAGACACAAATCATCTACAAACAAATATCAACAAATCTAGGAGCAGCATAAACAAAAGTCTCCAGAACTGGAGTTAGTCCCGATACTATCCATCTGCTCCCAGAGCTCCATGATCGTAGGCCTCAGCTGCCTAAAGTTGAGCTCTCCCATGTCCACCAGTTCCCTACAGTCGGGGTGGACCTCCTGGTGGTGGTGGTGGCAACACCTCGAAGCGTCATCCACCTCCAGCTGCACGGCCAGCTCCCCTGCCACGGTCTCCTGCTCCATGAGGTCCGCCTAGATTGAACCTATGCCTCTCCCTGGGAGGTCCTTCGTTCATCTGCTGGTCATCCGTATAGCGGGTCGGACAGTCATGAGCCATGTGACCAACCCCTCCACAGGAGTAACACTGTCCACTCATGGTAAGTCATTGTCCACCTCGGGTGCCTCGCACAAATGATCATATGTCATGCGGTCGACCACCTATAGGTCTATTCCTCTTTGACCCCTGTGTCATCTGTCTACTGCCCGCTGCAGAAGACTCTGCCGCATGTTGGCTAGTGGTGGGTCCTGCTGCTGGAGACTACTCGGCAAGGAAACTCTCTACTAAGAGGGCTCTCTCCAACACCCCTATCTGTGTCTGAATGCTGTGAGAAACAACTGAAGCTCTTATCTCTCACCTGAGCCCCTACTCGAAGGTTCGGGTCCTGAAAAATGGGTCTCGTACCATGTTCGTCGAATAGCACATGAAATTTGTAAACCTCGCCAAAAACTGAGCTACTGTCATGCTGCCCTGCCACAGCAGTAGCAGCTCCAGGATGCGCACCGCACGGAGGGTGGCTGGGACGAACTTTGAGCAGAAAAGGCTCTCAAAGTCCGTCCAAAAGAGAGATATCTCATCGTGCACCTGTAGCATTAAGATCCACCATCTTCTTGTTGCCATGTGTAGGAGGCTTGCTGCAAGGACCACCATAAGGTCAACTAGTATCTATACCAAACGGAAAACTCGTACAACTGCCTCCAACCAATCCTCGGTTGCTTGAGGGTCTGTCTCCCCACAGAACCTAGGCGGTCACTGATGCTGAAACTCATGCAGTGCACTAAGGCGACGTACACCGTCAGCGGATGGGGCAGGTAGCAACAGTGGCTCGGCGGGTAGAGGTACCTCCGGTACCTCTGCTGTCAAAGTTCCCTGTACCAAGGCCTCGTCGCATGGTGGGATGTCATCACGCACAACTCTCGGAACCATAGCTGGCTGACGTCGTGGGCCCATCCTTAAAAAAATAAGTGCGCCATGGTTAAATAGTAAACCTGGGGAGATGACACAATGTAATCACAAGAAAAAACATGGAACATGCATGCAATCAATGTTTTCATGCATTATGTCGGAAATTAGAGGTCAGGGTCCTGGTGTACGGATACGTCGGCCGCCGCACCAACACTGGACTCCCTGGACTGATAGCCACACTCAATACTCTTAACAGTATTGCTTCACATAGAAAAAGATCAGAGTCCTGAGTTCTGTGGTAGAACAGAACTCCTCTAATACTAATTTTTCACGACCCGTCCTCAGGGACCATGCCATGACTACCCCAATCCCACCTTCCATAGGGAAAGGGATGGCGACTAGCACCAAGGCGTAATTCCCGGTAAAAAGGGAAGGTATTACTTTTTTAAAGTATACAAACACCACAGATCAAGAAAGTAGAAGCAAACACCAAGTAAAAACTGGGTACAACAGTAAGTGTGGAAAAGTATGTAGGGCAGAATACAAACCCAAACCGAATGTAAAGTACAACTGAAAAAGTGAGAACAACAACTGAAATGTAAAGTCGCAACATCGAGTCGTCCAGTGGAAGTCCCACCTGAAGGGTGGGTACTGATAGCCTCCACAGCTCCTCAGATCAAGCTGTCCGCTCCGAGTATGCTCTGCCCAGTGGTCCACCTCCAGGTATCGACCTGCTCCTCGTGCCTCAACTACGATCAGCGTTGTCCGTCGTCTGCAACCAACACAACGTAGGGTGGGCATAGCCCATACAGGGGTGAGTATAAGCTACTCAGTAGAGACCCCGAGACCCCCCTTAGGTCTCCAAGAATCAACGAAGGATAATCCACAAGGTAAGATACAATCACGAAGTAACATCCAACACCACATAGGTATATGCCCATACATATACCTAAGTCATCAATTCTCATTCGGCTCAAACATTTGAGCCCATGTAAAACCCAGTCCACACAAGAAAAAACAACCAAATCCACACATTAAATCATAACGTAATCCACAAAAGATATCAAGTCAAACTTATCGAAGATAATGATTGAAAATCAAGACTCATCTCACACAGTTATTGTTCTTCATGATTTCAAAACCATGGCTGCTGGAGAACTCTTCCTCTGTCAAGTGCAGTGGGCCTACCTCTATAACGAAGTGCTTCCCTCCATGGGTCTGCCGCTACATCCATGCGCTCACCCTCATAGGCTCCAGAGGTACTCTTTCTATTGAGTATTGCGGGTATTCCGCTATATCCAAGCACTCCTCTGATGTGGGTCTGCCGCTACAACCAAGCACTCCCCCTCATAGCCTCCAGAGGTACTCCTTCTATTGAGTACCGTGGGTCTGCTACTACTACCAAGCGCTCCTCCGACGTGGGTTTGCCGCTACAACCAAGTTCTCCCCCTCAATGCCTCAAGACGCACTCCTTCTGTTGAGTACTGCTGGTCTGCCGCTACAACCAAGCACTCCTCTGTCGTGGGTCTGCCTCTACAACCAAGCGCTCCCCCTCATAGCATCAAGAGGTACTCCTTCTGTTGAGTACCGCGGGTCTGCCACTACTACCAAGCGCCACTCCACTGTGGGTCTGCCACTCCAACCAACCGCTCTCCACTGGGCTATCCGAAATACACAGAGTCAATAGATCAGCAGTTGTCAAGTCTCAACCACCTACTACGTCTCTGCACTCTCCTAGCTCGTCACCGTGAGGGTCCACCCCACGAGCTACTGGTCGATACTCCATGTATCACAAAGTTCAATGATGATGTATCTCAATAGACTGCCTCATCTTAGGGGTCTCAACACAACAGAAGACGCGTCAGTCGGATGCCCGGTCTGTGAGTTACAAGCCTTTTCGTCCTAGGGGCCCGGTTGATTTCGTGTGTGAACTAACCCGGCCGTATCTCGACTCTACCCCGAACTCTCATAGGGTATGATCATAGGAACCATTATTCTACGTGATCTCCAATGCCGCGTATGGTTCATCAAACAGACGTCCAGTCTGAATGCTATCAACTTTTCCATTCCAGGGGCCCGGTTGGATTTCGGGTTAAATCCAACTCGGTCATTATCCAACTGCATCCAAAACTCAAGATAATCATTCCAAATGTTTCTTCTCATCTAGAGGAATCCAACAAAGTCGATGGCACGTCAATCGGACGTCCAGATCTCATGTTATAAGTGTTTCTGCTCCGAGGGCCCGGTTGGTTTCGTGTACGAACCAACCCGGCCGAACGCAAAGTACTCCGAAACCTTCAGTGTAGTATACCAAAATGACCGTATCAATCCAAGGATCGCATCGCCGCTAAAGTTGAATCGATCAGAGTTTCTCAGCCCATGTTATGAGCAAATGACCGTAAGAATCCGGTATTAGGGGGTTCGGGCCCGGTCCGACCCGGCCCGGTACCCCCTGGGTTAGCCCGAACCGAGTCGACCCGACCCAGGTCTGGGTCCGGCCCGCTTGGGCACGGCTCGGCTCGGCTAGCACGGCCCGCCCCGGCCTGGGCACGGCCCGGCATGGCGGTCCGGCCGGGCGGCTCGGCCCAGTGCGCTGGCGCGTTGGCGCTAGTCAAATGGCCACACAAAGGGGCGCCGCCCCCCATGAACAAAACTGCGGCCCCGCGTGGGGCCGCACCTTGCCACCAGACGTGGCCGACCGGTACAGGCTGCCGCCTTCGGCCGCTGGCGCCGCCGTGCCGGCAAGTCATGCCGGCAGAGTGTTCCGCGGACCACCGGACGAGCTCCAGTGGTCGGTTTTGCCTGCCGTCTTCGCCAACGGCCCTCTCCGGACCGGTTCTTCACTGCGAAGACCTCAAAATGCCCATGCAGCCTGCTTTATCATCGCCCCGGTGATCCACACACCATGAATGAAGAGACGGTGGGTTCAGACATGCTCGTTGGTCTGCACCCATTGCGTTAGTTGTTTAAAAAAGCTTCCGAATATTATTTTAAACACATGCTGATGATAAAAAAAATCACATAGATTTAATTGAACCAAAACCCCTACCTCAAGCGTCGTTAATTGAGGGTTCGTCGCGGAAGAAGGAACGTCACGGAAGAAGCATCACAGAAGAAGGGTTGTCATGTCACGTAGAAAGGATTCGTCGCGTCGCGTCATCAGTCTACGAGGATTCGGCGTTCTTGGCGACCTTTGTCGGAGGTCGGCGTTCTTGGCGTCCTTCACGTACTTCACGTTCTTCGCGTTATTCTTCGAGGAAGATGAAGATATTCATGCCTCCCCTCTTTCTCTCAAACCCTCTCAACACCACGAGACTAATCAAATAAGGGTCGTCTTATTTTATTAACACACAAGTCACTGATTGAATTTAAAAAATAATTGAAACGGTCAATTAATTGAATTAATTGAGGATTTTAAACCACCCATTTAAAGAGGCATTTATTAACTAGAATAAATGCAAGGTTTGACTTCATTAATAGGGGGTGAGGGTGCGTTACTTAATTAAAAGAGGGGGTTTAGGAAGAAAAGAAATTATGGGGCTTGTGTGGGACCCACCTCACAAATATCCTACCTAGTGGGTAGGATATTGTGGGTCCCACTTCCAACACTTATCTTAGGTTAAAAAAATTGAAGTAAAATGAAAATTTTGCGTCCAATTTTTATTTTATCCCTTTACTTAACCCCAAAATTTAAAAACCACACCCGAGAAAACGCAACCTCGGAAAAGGTGTTTCTATGCAATTACTGGTGCTGCGATTCCATTGGTTCCCTCAGAATGTGATTCCGAGCACCGGTTCAAAGTTAAAAAAACCCACTTATTCGTTCACTGAACGTACCCGAGCTAAATTTCAGAAAATGATTTCGGGCACACCGGGCCTCAGAATAAGGTGCCGTCAGAAACTGCGTTCTTGTAAAATTACAAAAAAAACTAAGAAAATAATTTCCATTGAATTTTACGGGTCATTACAAGTACCATGATATCATTCAATCTAGGATAGACAGTGGAGTTCCCCAACGACAGTATCAGGATTACCCTCCACAACAGATGGGCAGTGGCATTCCCCGATGACAATAACGGGCTTGTCCTATAGTTTGGATGGGTAATGGTGTTCCTTAAAGATAGTAATAAGAATACCCACCAGGTGGGCTGGGTAGTGGAATTCTCTTATTGTAGTACCAAGCATAACCTCCTACGAGTCTGGGTAGTGGAGTTCCACAATGATCGTGTGGAGTTTACACTCCAGAGTGGCTAGGAAGTGGTGATCCTTGATGACTACAGGATAAGGATAGTTTTCTATAAATAATACTAATGTGGAGAGGATTGTCTTAACTATAGACACATGGGAAATAGGTTCACTTTCATCTTTGAGATAAGTCCCTATGACGCAACCAAAACCAGTGTGGGTGAGTCAGTTCTACCCAAAGCAGATAGTATCGATGTGTTGTGACTTGAGCTCATTGGACATGTGACCCCTAGTTAGTTGCAACGAGATGTGGGAAATTGTAGATGGGGTTTACCCTGATAAGGATGGATACTGACCTTCTTGGGATGATATGTGAGATGGATATCCCCTCACTCACTTGTTAGGGTTTATTTTAATTATCAAATTTATTTTTGGGTGGATTTTCACTCCTTTTAGAGTACCCTATTCCCAATAATGGTCTTATTCTGTTATGTCTTATACTTTTCCCCTCTTCAGTACCTATCTGGCTACTCCCTCAAACCTTCGGGGCATCAAACTAATTAGTTTTATACTCACCCCTTCTTGGGATTTAACCTCATTCGATGTGCCCATGCAGAATGAAGACATGTTAATCGTGATATCAAAGGAGCATAGGCATATGAGGGGCAAGGAAAATGTTCGATAGTTATAGCTTGGGATACAAGAGTGTCACTCTCCCAATAAATTTTCTTTTTCATCTGGTGCTGGGTTGTGGAACATTTCTAGTTTGGTTTATATTTCTCCACCTTTCCCTTTCATATTTATTTTTCATGTAATTTTTTTATTTATAGGTCAATTCATATTTGTTTGGATTCCTTTTTATAGACGCATGTTCACATTTTTTCATTTCCTATGCACTTTTTCATTGACTTGGCTACATGTCTGTGTACAGTTTCTTAGGAAAAGGCTTCCCCATCATTTTATTGCATGTACATGTCACCAGTGCTTGGGCTATAGAGGCAGGCCTGGGGTAGTTGTGACTCGAGCTATGGTATGGGTTGGGTCGTGACAATGTGGTATCAGACTTGGATCGTCCATTGGTAAATTGTTCGAATTTTTCCATAAAAAGTTCATGGGGGAGTTAAGGAAAACTGTATCGATGTTTCATTATAGAATCTCTTTGGGTAGGGAGTCCAGTGATTGTATGGGCGGCCAGCATATGAATTCACCAAGACCTTGATTACTCACCTGTCGACTCATACCCTGAGACATCTGTGGTACAGATCAATGGTACATGCATCATATAGGATTGAGTACATGACTATCTATCTCGAGTCATCTTCACATTGTTGTTGATTATATATATACACTCATCAGAATGTTTAACAACTATAAAACATTTAAGATGTCTATATGATGACATATAGTTTGGATAATAACTATGGTTCAATATGATGATCCTAGGAGTGATGAGGCCTCAGTTTAGAAAACATAGTGAGATCCTCTTTCTCTTGATTAGAAGGAAGAAGATACCCTACATATTTAGAAGTATACTAAACCAATTGAGTAGGCTAGGGATGGGCAGAGGCTGAGGGCACATGACGAGTTCTAGTTCAAGAGGCCCCTCAGGTTCCACGGTGATCCAGACCATCGAGCAATGAAGGATTTGGTAAAGATGGTGGTCTTCATACACATTCTTGTATGGACCATATAATATCAAATGGTTTCTTTTTAATCTGACCTTTTCCATGGAGAATCTAGTTGTTGGTGGATCTTATTTACTCAAATACTCAATCAGTTGGCAATATCATAGGATGAATTCCAATAACTGGTTCATGAAGTGTTCTTCCCCTCCTTCTTATGCTCCATTCAATTTAGTGAGCACCTCCATTTATGAAAAGAAGTGATAATAGTGAATGAGTATTCTCCTAGGATTAAATACATTGTGCATTACACTTTGTACAAGATTTATAATGATTTCATATGAGAATAGATGATAGATCATGACTATGCAAAGACATTCATGCTATCTTTGTACCCTTATAGAATCCCCACCTATGTCATGGTGTTAGAGAAAGCATTGGTGAAACATTGAATTTTTTAGAGGAATTCCATACAACAGGTTTTGGAAGTGAGTGCAAGTGAGCTGAGACTTTGGTTGCAGCTAGAAGTCACTAGGCAATGAGAACTAAAAGTAGGATATGATATCATTATTGTTCATTGGAATGTTTTAATATGGGGACTGTATAATGCAATGAAATCATGGATTGAGATTCCCTCGGACTTGTGATCTCATGATATGGTTGTGTAGAATATTCCTTTAGCATGAAGTGTGGGTATTGTAGGTTGTTTCAGAGTTGTTAAAATCCCTACATTTAACCCCTATCGAGCAGTAGGGTACCAATTTTCCCTAGTCAATGGTGTTGACTCCTTCATGTCTTGAGGGATTAAGGGATTCTCGGTTGTTATGAATTGAATGTGAAATCATGTGTGACAAGATATCCATGGATGTAGCACTATATTGTTATTCTGATGGAGGGATTTAAAAGACCCGGTTCCAATGGAAAACATTGATCCTAGTTGTGAGGGGGTATGTGGAGGTTTTTTTGGGGATATGAACTATCCCTTGAGTCATATCTAGCCATTTGAGAACATGCAAGTAGATGGAGAGGTTGCATACCGCCTTTCCCAACACCAAATAGTTGGTGTGGGAAGACGATGTCTTCAACGTGTAACAAATGAGGAGATAAATTTATTTTCCTACACAAGTCATAAAAGTAATAATGCCTTATAAGGGTGGACCATCTGTTTTTGCCACATTTATTGGCGGGTTATAAACATGCAGGTTTCCCTAGGAGTGGGATATCTATGTACTGGCTCGGTATCCCGAGTGGTTTCCCTAGTTTTTCTTTTTGAGGATGAAAATATTGAAGGTGGTAATAATAATGAGACCCTCGTTTTTCACTATAGGACATTTCAATATTTATAAAAATTATAACAAATCTGGGCATTGATATAATTTTTAATTATGAGGCCTAGTGTGCCCAAAAATAATTTTATTGAAATATTAAGTATATTTTTATATTATACATGAAAAGTTGATTAATGAAAATTTTTATCGCATAAAATGTTTATTACATTAGAAATATGAGACTATGGTTTGGTCCGAGAGACAATGTTTCCCCTTTGCGTGACTTAAAATGGGTTAGCACAGGATGTTCGGACCCCTCGATTGGTGGCAGCCTGATAAATTGATGAATTAAATTCTTAATTTATTTTTTTTATTATCTCAAATAAAAATAACACTTTTATGTGGACTCAAATTAGAATTATGATTCCACCGTTGAGTTCAAAATGTGGGTTTTACCTTAGACAAGGGATTACTTTTGTCAGCGTCAGGTGTTCGGCTTATGCACCATTGTGGGATAATATTAAAATAATAAAATGATTAATTATTTAATTAATTTTTTAATATTTTTAACTCAATTAGATGATTTAAAAATGATCATATTGGGTTTTTTAATGTAATGGATCAGACCTCTCAAGTTCATTCCTTTGTGAAAATCTGGTGTCTACGGTGTTCCAGGAGGTCAAAGTGACTTATCCCCAACACATTTCCAAATTTCCAATTCTATGAACAGTGGAAAATATATCCTTAGGTGAACATTAAAATGGTCACTATAGCTGAACAATGTAATTGGTAGCCTTATGTGAACAGTGAAATGGTATCCTTAGGTGAACAATGTCATCAGTAGCCTTATGTGAACAGTGCAATGGTGAGTTTCCAATGGTAGCCTCCTTCCATTGCCAAATTACATGTTCATGAATAGTGTTTCCAAAACCATGAGGTTCCAACTTTGAGTTTTTCATGATCAGTGATTCCATAATGGTGAGGTTCCAACAGGTAGGTTCCAATAGTGAGGTTCATGAACAATTTTTCTAGAATGGGGAGGTTCGAACATTAAGGTTTCAATGATGAGGTTCATGAACAGTGTTTCCAGAATGGTGAGGTTTCATCGGTGAGGTTTCAAGAGTGAGGCTGATGAACAGTGTTTCTAGAATAGTGAGGTCCCAATGGTGAGGTTTCAATAGTGATGTTAATGAACAATGTTTCTGGAACGATGAGGATCCAACGGTGAGATTTCAATGGTGAGGTTCATTAACAATTTTTTTCCTTTGTCAAATTTCACATTCGATAATAGTGTTTCCAGTTTCCTACAGTTTCTCCCCTTTAACATTTCCTTTACTATAAAATGTATTTAAAGTTGCATTTTAAGGGCTCATAGGCCGATTCAAAGGACATAACTCCTATATTAATTTTCCTATGTCTTGGGATGTTTTTACATGGTCAAAGTGTTTTGTTTAATGTTATCCTCTTTTAATGGAAAATCAATCGTATATTAAGATGATTCTCTATTTAATCTTTTAATGGGACTAGATATCTTCATCCTTAATCCTTCTTCCCTATTCTCAAGTGTGATATTCTCAAACATTCCATTCTATCCCGTAGGAGTTTTGAGATCAAGCATTCCACCGTGTAATGGTTCCTCTCGGTTTTTGATGCAACCAAGTAGTATCAATAATTCTTCAATATAAGGTATGATATTTTGTCATTCTTTTCGGTTCATCTCATTATGTTTCTCATTTCCATTTTATGGAATGATATCTCCTTGTTCGTAATGGGCTTTTCTAGGGTGTTCGCCGATGTGGTGGTTTCCTTGCATCATCATGTGGATATAATTGTAACGAGGGGAAGAGATTGTAACCCATGGTTTGTCTTGTTCTCATATAAAGAAAATCATGAATTGTTTGATGTATGGGATTCATTAATTCTATTTTCTTTTACGTGAAAATATAGAGCTAGCATGCTTTATCCCATTGGATCACAAAGAAATTGACATAAAAAATACTTGAATCGAATAAATAATGTAATATCAATCCTTTGTTATTAACTCGTTTTTTTCTATGTTATGTGATATATATTCTTCGTTGTTTTTCTTTTTTTCTTAATGTGAATTGGTAATGAACATAAATCTGGAATTAATTGTTAATCATTTGGTTATAGATTAAGTTTCATGCGAATGAATCTTATTGTTGTTGTTGTAATTTAATGTTAATCCAATTGATGCAGTAATCATGTTTAATGAAATTGTGATAGATTATTTTTAATCTTACCATATTTGGAGCCTTCGAATAAAAAATCGCCTAATTCAACATGTATTAAAGAACTAACTTTTCGACAAAACAAATCACTTGTATGGTTCTGAGTAACCCTCTTGCTTGTTTAAGGGTCTATAGAACAATTGATATGATGTTTGTTTTACTACTTCCTGTTTTGTTATGTGAGCCTGAATGACTGTTGTGATATGTGGGGGAAGGGAGGCCTATTGGTATTGGATTAGATTATGACCACAGTGGATAGATGTATTGCTTTACGCATGTGGGTGTCGGGGTGGACACCGTGGATGATGAAACAGGTTGGATGTGAATGTTTGATGCTTGATGATTCTTATTGGTTGTTTATATTCTATAGATTCAATACTGCTCATTCCATATATTCTTGCATACCCTCATTATAAATGGGGTGAAGACGCATGAGTTATTCTGTGTGCTTTCAGTGTTTAGCTTCTCTAATGAGGATGGGTCTACGATCTTGCTATAGGCCGAAAAAAATCTACAGGGAGTTCATCTACTAACTGTGTGGAGCCCCATTCTGTTTAGTGGAATAAATATTTTTCTAGAATGCCTAGTAAAATGGGAAATTAATGTTGTCAATAAAAAATTGAATAAATGAATTTAACCAATGGGTTTAGAGCTTGCTAAAATTCAATGATGAGGATAGTGGAATTCAGGTGTGATGTTAATGAAATATAATGTGGAATTGATAATAAATAATTAAGGTTTAAAGCATTAATTAATTTAAATTGAAATTGATAAAAAGGGAATGATGTAATGTAATATTGTTTTTTAAATAGTTGTGTGCTTATAAGATACCTTGTCTTAGAACTGGCATTCGGGAGTCCGAGAGTTGTTTCTAGAAGTTGGCTGTAAGATTAGGTAATTCCTGTAGTGTGGTATTGAGCTATAGTATATTGTGTAATTTTTTGTTTTCATATGCTACTCGACTCCATCATTTTTGGCTACAGGAACCCATGGGATTCTGATTCCTAGGGGTGTTTTTCCACAACATCCCTGTGTGGGGATGGATGGGTGACTACCCCCTTTGGCCCCACTCACTTCTCTTGGTAGTTACTTATGGTTGTTGGAATAGTGTATAGTTTTCCCTATATGTGTGTAGTGGGTTGTAATGGCTTGAAGTTATTTACACACATATATTCTGAATATTGTTTCCTATGCACAACTATAGGTGTAACATGTATAGGCTATAATGGATTGGGGAAACATACTTAGTGTATGGGCTATAATGGAATGAGGACTCATAACTGATGTATGCAACACATTATTAGTGTTGTGGTGGTCCCCATAATCCACCTGGATACTTTTCATACGTGTAAGTGGTTGTTTTGATTCATGTGGTTCTTGTTGTGCGGCATCTCAGAAGTGTGTGTGGGTAAGCCTTTTGTAGAGAGATTCTTAGGTCATGCGGTTTTGGGCCAATGAGGCAAACCAGTGGGGATGTAGTAGAACGGTACCCTTGATATTAATTATTATATTACATACTATTATATCTGATACCTTGTGTGAGTAGCCATGGTGTGTCTGAGAACATAGTATACATGTTTAAGTGATTAGTTTCTTTCACTTGTTGTTCACTGTGCTTCTGTATGCTATAATTTCTTTTGCACGAGAGGCTTTAGGGAGGATCCTACTGAGTATACCGTTACACTAACTCTATGTATATATAAAATATTTTTCTGGTAACATGGAGAATGTTTGAGGTCAAGGTGGTTTCAACTTGCATGGGGTAGCAGGAGTTGTTCGGTCTTGAGGTTACTGTTGTTTTTTTACTTTCTTTTGGGTATTATTAGTTTTTTCCCTTTCATTTGTATTAGTTTTTCATTTAATTAAATATGTGAACTTGGGAATTGTTTTATAATGTAGTCTAATGTGTAGTTGGTTGGTGTCTATATTATTTCTTCTTTTCACAAGAATTCTCTTAGAGGGTAGTGCCTACCATTTGATTGATTACAATACCCTTAGTGCTAGTCGACATCATGGGGCCTACTGGAGGTAGGACTCGGGGGGTCATTATCTCTCTTCTCATATTGTCATCCCAAGAGTGGTATGCTTTGTGGGGAGTGGTCACGATATAGGGGTACCAAAGGTCTGGTTGAGAGATACAATGGAGTTTTGTGTTCTATATAGGTGAGGTTTCATTAGTTGGTAGTCCAACAGTGTAAGTCATGTTTATCAAGTGATGTAAACATTGGAGACCATCAGAGACATATGATTTTAGGGACCCCTATGATCTGACGTACGAACCTTTAAGTATAAAGTGGCTACTAAATAAGGTGATACTAGATTTTGGGTATAGAACTAGGAAAAGATCATGCATAATTCTTCTTTGTGCTTATGTTTTAATGGGTAGACCATACGATAGGTTAACCTACAATGAATAAATGAAACCATTTAATTAGTTAATGAGGATTCTTCCATATTTTAGGTTTAGGAGATATATATTTTTGATATTTTGTAGGTATTTCTCATGTTCGACGTCATTGTCAATATCACATAGAGGATGTCGAGTAGGTTGTGCTAGCAGATCGCCGCATAGAAGAGGATGACGACGACGACACATAGAAGACACTCCGAGAGTTTCAGTGCCAGTGTCTATAGAAGTACGAGGGATCCATTTCACATGTAGTCCTGGAATACTAGTTTGAGGTGGTTGATTTAGGTTTCTATTTGATCTGTGCTTGAAATTAGAATTGGGTGTCCTGGGTTGTGATGATCCTGCATGGAGTAGCGAGGCAGTGGTGGTTCTTATTCGTTAGGGATAACGAGGTGTTATTGATCTAATGGAATGAGTTCTGAGAATAGTTTAGATTTGAGTTTCATTCCTCTACCATGATGGCGTCCAATCTCCATGATCTATTTACCATTCAATAAGGGGGATCAAGTGTGTCAGAGTTTGGAATCAAATTCTGGAACCCTTTACTATATGATTCAAACCTATTGCCAGATGGGGAGGCTAGGGTGAGGCATTTGAAGGATGCTTTGCATCCATAGATCCGATGCTTGGTCACCCCATTTATGCTAAAGTAATATCTTGAATTTATGTCAAGGGCATAGGTCGTTGAGAGGAAAATTTCCAGAACTAGATCATAATGAGAAGGGACTCTTCATGATTCCTCACGAAGAAGATCTGTGGTCTGGGGTTACTAGTCTTCAGGGAAGAAGAGTTTCCATTCATCTAGTGGTAGGTCTCATCCCTCAACATCTCGTTTTTCTAGGGGTGTTAGCTATCATGAATATTCCAAGATATTAAGATATTTTTTTTCGTGGTCTAGGTCATCAGTTTTAAGAGTTACCAAAATTTCATAGGTGTCGTCATGCACAAGGTTTTCCACTCTAGGTTCCTCCATTGAGGTAGTTCCAGATGAGGTAGTAGTAGCATGGTGTACTAGCATTGGATCAGTGGAGGATGGATGGAGCAGGCAGAGGATAGCCTCGTGATGGTCCCCATCCTTAGAGAGCAGAGTGCGGGCATGGTGGTTCTCATCATTAGGGTCAGAGAGGTGGTGGGGTAGGTCGTTGAAAACATCATGCTTTAATGTTGCAAGTGCTAGGAGAGCTAGAAATCATTCAACATACCCTTTTCTTGTTTCCCACCTTGGTGGATGCCTTGTTTTATTCAGGAGTGACACACTCTTTCATATCACTTATCTGTGTCCATTCGTTGTGACTTGAGGTAGAGAGGCTTCTAGTACCCTTAGCATTAACTAAGCCAATTGGAGTTCAAGATGACTTGTTTGAAGTCTGTAGAAACGGTGATCTAGAGATGTGGCAACACAACTATATGAGATATTTATATGTATACAAATACAACCAAATGATGTCATCCATGTCAAGGATTGGTTGTATTCGGTGCATGTTTTCTTGTATTGAATTTGATGGAAGGTTGTGTTCTTCGATGCAGATGAAGAGATAATTGTGTTAGTTGGTGGGTGAGACCCTTAGATGGGCCAAAGAGGTGTTTCGTACTTATCATACATAATGGCTGAGCTGATGCTGAGTTCTTCAGAGGATCAGTAGTTGGCACTTCCAAGGGACATAGAAGAGTACCCCAGATGTCTTTCTAGAAGAGGTTATAGCCTTACCCCCTCGATGAGAAACCGAGTATGGGATCGACCTACAATGAGGAGAGTCTATTTTCACTATGTATACTTATAGGATGGCCCCTTTTGAGTTATGAGATCGATGTATACATCATGATGGCCTTTTACCGTGATGTTTTTTTCAGACCAGTGTGTCATCTTGGGGTGGACTAGTTTTTTTCGTGAATAAGATTGATGATAGTTTGTAGTTGTGTGTCTATTATATTCACTTAAACAAATTGACAGTGATGAATCTCTATCCTCTTCCACATATTGATGATTTATTATATAAACTGAAGGAGCATGTTGGTTCTAAAAGATCGACTTGCAGCCATAGATGGTATAGGGTACCACTATGAAGGTGTAGGTTATACGAGAGTGGATGATGACTTCCCATAGCCTTCATAAGACCTATATTGATAGGCCACAGAGACCACTGGTGTTTCAGGAGAGGGAACATGTATTCTTGTATGTGTCCCCTCGACAGGGAAAATGGGGATTTGGTCGATGAGGAAAATCTCACTGAGGTTTATCGGACCATTCATGATACTCTGGAGGATTGGAATGGTGGTGTACCGCTAGGAACTACCACCATAGTTTAAGAGGGATCAAGTTGCCTTCCACGTATCCCAGCTGAGGAGATACATGTAACACCCGAAGATTTTATAAGATATAATATTTTTAATTTTTTTCATATCTTCTGTTGTATGCTATACCATGATTATATTGTACTATAAGCAACACCATATTAGCATGCAGTAGAAGCATCACTAATCTTGGATCGTGATAAAAACAATTTCATGTTTGTTTGATATTAATTATTCAATGGAAAATTGAGTGTATATATACATATATATTATATTTATAAATGAAATATGGTTGGATTTTGTTATAAGAAACAACAAAAGATTCTTTCACTACACAAAACCCTGACTCGGCTTGCGTTACACGCAATCGCGACCTTACTTGATAGCGTGTGTTGTACGCAATACCGGGTTTAACTAAAAAACAATATATTATTATAATATAATTATGGAGTATCCATTATGAATAATATTAACTAAATTTTTAATTTTATGACATTATTATTCATCTTACACATTTTCTAGAACATGGTATAAGAACAAAATAAATTTTTCAGGTAAAATATGTATTTTTCAAAAAATAAAGTTCTGCTGCCATTTGATGGAGCACCCACATTAAATCTTGTATTTGACATGTTTATAAATTCAATATGACAAAATAAAATTCTTCTTTGGAATCAAGATTTTAAAATTTACTTTGAATAAAATTTTCATATTATTCTGATAACTTTCATATTTTAATGAATAGTAATAACACACTATATTTTAATTAAAAACAACTTTTTTCATCGTAATAATTTATATGGATAAATTATAATATTTAACGGTTTTAAAGTACTAATAAAATTTATTTTTACCATTTAATATAATGTAGTTCATTATCATTTATTTACATTTAATTCATAGGTAAAATCATTTCATGTTTTTGTAATGTTTTATCTTTTAAAACCCTTTTTCTTAATAGCTGGATTAATTTTAAATTAAGTACGGAAACTTCTATGTTTTGAATTAGGAAAAAATGGATTCCATATTTGGAATCATTAGGTCCAAACTATGTTAATAGGCTACTAATTATTTTTGGGCACCATGAATAGTAACTACGGAAATTTTATTTACCATAGTTAAAGGTAAATCAGGTAATTGAGTGTAAAGATAAAATTATAAAATTACTCTAACACTTGCCTTAAAATAATTGGATGATTATATTTCGTTATATGAAATATTTAGGTTGAAATGGAATCTATTGGAACCCACTTGTATTTGATCATGACCTTTAGTTTATTTAATTTAAAGGAAAGTGAAATATGTCTCACTCAAACATTAATAAATAATGTATTTTTAATATAAGGTTATACAGAATATAAATTCGGTTATAAATACTCATTTGAAAGATAAAATATTTTTCTTTATCATGGTAATTTATTTGTAATTTTTATGTGTTATTTAATTACCTTATTATCTTATACATTAATGATGCAGAAATTATTATTTAGTGAAAAATCAATAATATAGTTTTTATTGAAATTGTAATGCATATCAAAAGGCCCAAAAATCTAAAAAAAACTTAATGGAAGTTTATATATAAACCCTAATCATCCACTGGCCGAATTTTTGACCATTTGGATCCTTATAAAGGCTTTTATTACACTTATATTATTTTATTTTAAATGATTCCAAAGTTATCCCCTTAAAAATTTAATAAATATAACAATTTAAATGTTGTGATTTTAAGATGATAAATTCATGTTAAAGTATTATCATGAAATCTATGTAATTTATCTTAATCATATGATTTTATTTTTAATTTTTATGCAACAAATAATAATATTAAAAATGATGTACAAATTATTTTATTAAGAGATATACCAAATAAATGGTTTTAATAATATTAAAATAAATTTTATATGAACTATTTAATGTGCTCCACTAATTTTCCAGACACATTTTACATGTTAGGAATCTATTAAATATTTTTGTTAGAATATATCCCCTGTTTGTATTTTATTAAAATTAAAATAAAAGAATAGTGTCAAAATTGACACTGGGTATTTTATAAAAATAAAAAATTATAAAATTGTTTAAAAATCACAAAAATATTTAAAATTTAAATTTAAATTTATATGGTAGAAAATTTCATAATTTATCCAATTATGGACAATTCATAACATATATGTAATTATTTATAACAATTTAAAAATTAGAATCTTATTACCACAAATATATTTAAATATATTAAATAAGGATAAATCATGTTGTTAATGTTTAAAATAAATTACAAACTTGTAAAAATTTTATTTGTGGTTTATATTACAAACCTATCACATCTATTATTCAGATTTGTGTCATTTGGTTGTTTTTATGTGGGGTTGGAATTTATTATAAATTAATATTTCTTATAATTCCAAAGGTGCCCCTCTCCTCCATTATAAAAGGGCACCTACTCCCTCTCATCTTTACACAACATTGAGACTTCAATCTCGGACAACCCCTGCCCATTTCCCTTCTATACTTCCCTAGAAATATTATAGTGGTTTTGGTCTTCTTCAAAGTCCAATCTTAGTGCCCTAAAACGATGTTTCAAAGAGGTGTGTCGAAGAAGAGGTAATACCTGTTATCGATTCGTTCAAATTTATTTATTATTATTATTCTTCTTCTTTAGTCATTTAATTATGATGTAATAACATTATTATCACTCATATACTGATTATATATTTTAAATAACCCAATTTAACCTTTTATCCATCCTACGGAAAATGAAATCACTGCGTGTGCGTTTGTACGGAATACCGTCTCCACGCCGTGATGTAATTTGTTTTCCACCACCACCTTACTTGGATGGATATAATGGTGTAAATAAATAACTATATATGATTATTTTTAAATGATAATGATTCTAAAATATTAGACAAATACTTCAATACAATTCCATGATCATGGGAATGATATCATCATTCGTGTGTACGTACGGACTACCGTCTCCACGAACGCGATGAGATTCATTTTCCATGATTAACCATTCAAGTATGATTATAAAGTATATATAATAAATAATAATGAAATATATTACATAATAATGATACATGATTTCTGAACATATATGTTTCATTTACTTAATTCCATTTAATTCAATAAGGAAATGAAAACAACGTTCATGCGTACGTACGGCCTACCGTCTTCATGAACGGTTTATTTATTTCCCTTAATCGATCTATTATGTATATTATGAATATATATTATATATAAATCTTGTTTTATATTCTGGAGGTCTTTAATCATGATCTATGTAATCATATTAATAATTACAAGTCAAAACCAAGATGATAAATGAAAACATTTTACCCAAAACTCTACCTTAACATGAATTTACAAAAGAATGGGTAATATAAAGAAATTAGTGAACCATATATGATATCATAAAAATGAATATGATTCTATAATAATTCAATGACGTTATTTAAATTGTTATACAGGAGGATCAGATACATACGAAGCATATTGGACCTAAGGTACGAGATAATGTTGCAATCTCAATTGTTTTCTATCCGAGATTTCTTATTCGTAAGTATTTATTGGGGTTATATTTATCATACATGCACATGTTTTATAAAACTTTTTCATGTATGTTTAAAGTCATTTTTACCCTTTTTTACTTTTATTACATATTATGTAAGGAATCTTTCTTTTGTTTACCATACAAAGTACTTTTTGACTTTTTCGTCAAAACTACGAGAAGAATTCTTTTTTAACTTATACGACATGAATATATTTTTTGAGTTTTAAAATGCCTTATTTTCATGAAGCTTACTCAAAAAAAGTTTATGAAAATTATCAACAAAATAATTTTCTTTTAAAATTTCATGGCATTTTGTGAAAAGAAAATGATTTTGAAGAAGAAAAGATATTTTCCACAAGAATTCATTTCAAGTGTTTTATCAAAACCATTTTCCATATAAGATGGAATTATTTAATATGTGAATGTTTCAAGTATAATTTCTCTATGATTTACAAGGTTTCACTTTTAATATGATTAAATGATATCCATTTGTTTTATATGGATTATGTTATTATGGGATGATGTTTATGAAACCCATTTTATTATTTGGGTTATGAGGACTGATTTATGTTTATGTTGTGGCAAACGTAAGAAAGATTTCATTATGAGATGGGTGGGAACTATATCTCCCTCCAATGCATTATGTAAAGATATATATCTCATGAGGTAGACATGAATGGAATGGTAAGTTAATCTGGTTCAGTGTAACAGGACTGAAACGACGACTGAAGTCGATTCAGAATGGGACTTTGTCTACTAAGATGGTCTTGGCAGAAATGCCTTGGCTACTATGGAAATCATAACATGTGATTAATTGTTTTCAAAAATTACATGTTTCATTATGATGCTATTGTACCAAGATTGATGTTCCTTTATGATCTATACCTTACGTACTGCCATGTTATATGTCATTTCTCAATATTTTGATGTTTAAATATTATGTTCATGTTTTTAAGTTCAAATGTATATGGTTTGTTTTATTTTCTCCATGCATACCCTTACTGAGCATTTTATCTCACCCTTTATATGTTTTACTTTCCCCATGATATAAATAAAGGTTTAAGGTAAGAAAAAAAGGAATGATCTTTATGGGATATGTTGAAGATCTTTACCCATGATTAGAAGATTATGTTCCATGTTTCCAAAGACCCTAAACTATTACGGTCCTTGCATGTTTGTTTTTGTTTTGTATTAAGTATTCCACAAAATTAACGTAATTTCCTTGTACATCAAGCTTTGGGTCTCTACAGTTGTTATCAGAGCAAAGGTCTATTTATCCTTTGGAAACAAGGATGCGAGAACTTTAGTGAGATCCCTAGAGATATTTCTATGGTATGTCTAGGGATATCCCTAAGGTTACGTATAAGTATAGGTTATAGTCCTAGAATTATGGTTACAATCTTAAAATTTAACCTAAGACGGTAGATATCGAAGGTACACCCCCTTGATTATGATTTTTTCCAGTCACACTATTCATTTTGGGTTTTAGAAAATGGCTGGAAAAATGAAGAGTCACGATAATGGAGGATATAATGGACAATAGAATGATATTCTTCATGAGTATCCAAATGAAACAGGATTTGGAAGTCAAAACATTATTATTATGCCAAATTAGCAATCTCACAATATGATCAATTATCTCAACTTTGGTATGTATCCTAACTCATCTAATAACAGAAATATGGAGTTTCATGATGATCATAGTGGAAAGAAAGTTCATTTTCCCTCAAGTAAATCATGTGGGAAGAGGCATGAAGGAGAATGTATCAAAGGAACTGGTAGATGCTTTGGGTGTGGAAAGGAAGGACACAAAGCCAGTAAGTGCAAATGAAAAAGGTTCAGTTAAAACCATGGACAAGGATAATGGTATTTCTATGACGTCAACATCGATTAAATGTTTTAAATGTGGAATGAATGTGCACTATGCAAACCAATTCCCTATGGGAAATTCTCATGAAGAGAATCAAAATGGTCGTATGGGTAGTTTTTATGTTGATGATGATGAAGAGACTACAAATGATATGTGAGATGAAAGAATTGTTCAAGATCGTTCAATTGTTATGAAGGTAGTAGAATGATTACATTTTTATCCAGAGTAAAGTTGTATAAGTAATCTCATGGTACTATGGAATAATGAGACATCTAAGGATTGTTACACTATTGTTTTTCCTTATGTTTTTGAATGTATATGTTGAATGGTACCGGTAACCAGGAAAGGTTAATCAGATATTTTGGAAAGAACCTAATATGCACATAAATAATGGATAAGGATATATTGAAATGTTTGATAGTATTAATGAGATCATGACTGATATAAGTAAAAAGTGATATAATGGTTTTAGTATATAGAATTTTTGGGATTTTTTTATGTGGAAAGAGTTACATTTTGACAAAATTCATGTATTCACAATGGTTTTATGATAATTTATGTTTCAAGAGAATACATGATTAAGGTATTCACATGTTTGGAATGCGATCAATAAGATATATCTTATGATATGTGGGGGATAAATGATGGTATTCACTTGCTCATTATGTGACCATTCTAGTAATCATTTTCTTTATACAATGATCTTGGGCTGAAGTATTTTGGATAATTCTAAAGATTCGAATGGATTATGTTGGACATAAGATAGTATTATTTAAGGATAGAACTTGTTTTTTGATATTATTTCTGGAATGTTGTAGTTTTATAAAAATGACAACCCATAGGATGAGTGAAAACTCGTCGTGTCGAACAAGGGTGTGGGAATATAACCCACAACTAAAGTATGACAGACCTTTAACACCTACCACTGACCTACAGGATGTCCCTGGTTAGTAAAAACTAGTTATATTTTAATATGTGTTATGATAGATGAAGTATATGTCCATTTTTGGAATTATATATCATTAATCTCACCATAGATGGACTTATGTATATAATTATTGCTCAACTTTTGTTTGAGACAGATGGAATGACCCATCATTCTATCACATGATTTGCTAACACTTCACGAATGACAAATTCAACTTCATTTCTTTAAGAGATGTAGTGGAGATAGTTCAAGGAACGAACAACGGTGAGATTATATAGAAATAAAGTAAGTATTTCTTATAATTCAAAATTTTCAACTTTAGGGAAATGATCCTAAAAACCAAAAATGTTGTCCTAGTGCCCTTATATCCGATGAATCAAATGCTACCTTAGATCATCACAAATTTATCGCTTTGTGATTGTTGGATTTTTCATTGCTATGTTCTCTTCCACTCTCCATCAGAACATGATGGTTATATTTCTATTCCATATCCATATTTTCACCCATGTTTTCCTATGTGGAAACCTACTACTGAGTTACTCTGGGTGACCATTATGATTCTATCTTCCCTTTTTAAAATGATGTTTTAGTATTCTTTTTTACGATTTGGGTTTCTATTAAAAATTTCGAGTAGTAAACCATTTATAACTCTGATGAATTTCGAGGGAGAAATTCATTTTAAGGGGGGTGGAATGTAACACCCCGATATTTTTTAAGATATATTATTTTTAATTTCATTCATATATTCTACTATATGCTACAGCAATATTATCTTGCTCTATACACAACACCGTATTAGCTTGCAATATACGCAACACTAATCTTAGATCGTGTTAAAAACAATTTCTAGTTTGTTTGATATTAATTTTTCAATGAAACATTGAGTGTATATATATAAATATATTTTCATTTTATAACTGAAATATGGTTGGATTTTGTTATACACAACAAAAAAGGAGTCTTTCACTACACTCAACCCTGACTTGTCTTCTGTTACACGCAACCGCGACCTTCCTCGATAGCGTGTGTTGTACGCAATACCATGTTTCACTAAACAACGATATATTATTATGATATTATTATGAACTTGATGTTATGAATAATATTATCTAAATTTTGAATTTTATATCATTATTATTCATCTTACACATTTTCTTGAACATGATATTAGAACAAAATTAATTTTTCGGGTAAAATAAATATTTTAAAAAAAATGCAGTTTTGCCGCCTTTTGATGGCGCACCAACATTAAATATAGTTTTTGACATGTTTATAAGTTCAAATTGACTAAATAAAATTCTTCTTTGGAATCAGGATATTAAAATTTACTTTGGATTCATTTTTCATATTATTCTGATAACATTTATATTTTAATGAATAGTAAAAACATGCTATATTTTAATTAAAAAACTCTTTTTTCATCATAATAATTTATATGGTTAAATTATAATATTTAATGGTTTTAATGTATATATATAATATATTTTTACAATTTAATGCAATGTATCTCATTAGCATTTATTTTACATTGAATTCATCGGTAAATTCATTTAAATTTTTTACAATGTTTTAACTTTTAAAACACCTTTTCTTAATAGAGGGATAAATTTTAAATTAATTACTGCAACTTATGTGTTTTGAATTATTAAAAATGGATTCCATATTTGGAATCACTGGGTCCAAATTATGTTACTAGGATATTTTGTTTTATTTTTGGGCACTATGAATAGTATGTACAGAAAATTTTATTTACCATAGTTAAAGGTAAATCAGGTAATTGAGGGTAAATATAATATTATAAAATTACCCTAACACTGGTCCTAATATAATTGGCTGATTATATTTCGTCCTATGACATATTTTTGTCGAAATGTAATCCATTGTAACCCACTTGTATTTGATTATGACCATTAGTTTATTTTATTCAAAGGAAAGTGAAATATGTCTCACTCAAACTTCAATAATTAATGTGTTATTAATATAAGGTTATACAGAATATAAATTCGGTTATAAATACACATTTTAAAGCAAACATATTTTTCAATATCATGGGGATTTATTCGTAATTTGTATGTTGTATTTAATTACCTTATTATCTTATACATTAATGATGCCGAAATTATTTATTTAGTGAAAAATCAATAATATAGTTTTAATTGAATAGTAATGCATATAAAAAGGCCCAAAAATCTGAAAGAAACTTAATAGAAGTTTATATAAAAACCCTAATCATCCACTGGAAATTTTTTTGACCAATTTGTATCCTTATAAAGGCATTTATTACACTTATATTATTTTATTTTAAATGATTCCAAAGTTGTCCCCTTCAAAATTTAATAAATATAACAATTTACATGTTGTGATTTTAAGATGATAAATTCATGTAAAAGTATTATTATGAAATATATGAGATTTATCATCATCATTGATTTTATTTTTAATTTTTATGCAACATATAAGTATTTAAAAAATGATATACTAATTATTTTATTAATAGATATACCAAATAGATGGATTTAAAAATATTAAAATAAATATTATATGAACTATTTAATGTGATCCACTAATTTTCTAGAAAAAATTTGAAATTTTAGGAATCTATTAAATCTTTTTTTAGAATATATCATCTGTTTGGATTTTATTAAAATAAAAATAAAATAATAGTTTCAAAATTAACACTATTGTTATTTTAAAAAAATAACATATTATAAAATTTTTTAAAAATCACAAAAATATTTAAAAATTAAATTGAAATTTATATGGAAGACAATGTCATAAATTATACAATTATAGACAATTCACAACTCATAAGTAATTAATTATAATAATTTAAAAATTAGAATCTTATTACCACAAATAAAATTTAATAGATTAAATGAGGATAAATCTTGTTGATAATGTTTAAAATAAATTCCAACCGTGTATAAATTTTATTGGTTGTTGAGATTACGACACTATATCATCTAAGCTTCTGATTTGAGTTATTTTGGTGGTTTTTATGTGGGGTTTGAATTTATAAAAAAATTATATTACTTATAATTCCAAAGGTGCCCTTCTCATCCCTTATAAATGGGAATATACTCCCTCTCACATTTACACAACATTGAGACTTCAAACTCGGCCATCCCCTACCCATTTCCCTTCTCAACTTTCCTAGAAATATTATTGAGGTCCTTGTCTTCTTCAAAGACAAATCTTAGTGCCCTAAGAGGAGGTTTCAAAAAGGCTTTTTGAAGAATAGGTAATACCCGTTACCAATTCATTCAAATTTATTTCTTCTTAATATTCTTATTTAGTTGTTTCATTATGAAGTAATAACATTATTATCACTCAAATACTGATTATATATATGAAACAACCCTATTTCACCTTCTATCTATCCTATGGAAAGAAATCATCGCGCGTGCGTACTAATAGAATACTGTCTCCACACCTTTGTGTATTCTTTTTTCCACCACCACCTTACATGAATGGGTATAATGGTGTAAATAAATAACTATATATTATTATTGTAAAGTTATAATGATTATTAAGTATTATAAAAACACTTCAATACAATTCCATGATAATGGGAATGATATCATCATTCGTGTGTACATACGGACTACCGTCTCCACGAATGCGATGAGATTCATTTTCCATGATTAACCATTAAAGTATGATTATAATGTATATAAAATTAATAATAATGAATGATATTTAATAATAATGATACTGGATTTATGATCATATAATTTTCATTTACTTAATTCCATTTAATTCAATAAGTAAACGAAAACAGCAATCATGCGTACATATGTCCCACCGTCTACATGAACGGTGTATTTATTTCCCTTTATCGATCTATTATGTATATTATGAATATATATAATATATAAATAATGTTTTATGCTCTGGAGTTATGTAATCATGATCTAAGTAATCATATTAATAATTACAATTCAAAACACAGATGATAAATGAAATGATTTTACCCAAAACGCCTCCTTAACATGAATTTACAAAAGAACGGGTAATATAACGTCATATGTGAATAATATATGATATCATAACAATGAATATGATTCTTAAATAATTCAATGGTATTATTTAATTCATTATAAATTAGTTTCAGATACATACGAAGCATATCAGACCTAAGGTAAGGGAAAATGTTGCAATCTCAATTGTTTTCTATCCGAGATTCCTTATACGTAAGTATTTACTGGGGTTATATTTATCATCCATGTACATTTTTTATAAAAATGTTTTCATGTGTGTTTAAAGTCCCTTTTACCCATTTTTTACTTTTACTACATGGTCTCTAAGGAATCTTTAATTTGTTTACCATACGAATTACTTTTTGACTTTTCTGGAAAAAGTACGAGAAGAATGTTTTTTTAACTTATACGGCATGAATGTATTTTTACGGTAATACAAAGCCTTATTTTCATGAAGCTTACAAAACATGATTTTATGAAAATTTTATACAAAATTCATTTCATTTAAAATAGAATGTCATATTGTGAAAAGAAAATGATTTTGAAGAAGAAAGGATATTTTCCTCAACAATTCATTTCACATGTTTTATCAAAACCATTTTCCATATAAGATGGAAATATTTCATAAGTGTATGTTTCAAGTATAATTTTTCTATGATTAACATGGTTTCAATTTTATTATAATGAGATGATATCCATTTGTTTTATATGGATTGTGATATGATGGGATGATGTTTATGGAACACATTTTATTCTTTCGGTTATGATGAATGATTTATGTTTATGTTGGGGCACACGTAAGAATGATTTCATTATAAGATAGGTGGGACCTAAATCTCCCTCCAATGCATTGGGTAAAGATTTATATCTCCTGAGATAGACATGGATGGAATGGTAGGCTAATCTGGTTCAGTGTTATAGGACTGAAACGAGGAGTGAACTCGATTCTGAAAGGGACTTTGACCAATAAGATGGTCTTGGAAGCAATTCCTTAGAAAATATGGAAATTATATCTTGTGCTTAATGGTTTGGAAAAATTACATGTTTCATTACCATGCTATTTTATCATGATTGATGTTCCATTATGATCTATGACTTTTGTACTTCCATGTATTATGTCATTGCTCAAGATTTTGATGTTTAAATATTATGTTCACGTTTTGAAGTTCAAATTTATATGGTTTGTTTTATTTTCTCCATGCTTACCCTTACTGAGAATTTGATCTCACCCTTTATATGTTTTATTTTCCCTAGGATATAAAGAAAGGTTTTAAGTAAGAAAAAAAGGGAAGATCTTTATGGGTGATGTTGAAGATCTTTCACCAAGATTAGAAGATTATGATCCAAGTTTCCAAAGACACTAAACTATTACGGTCCTTGTGTGTCTGTTTTTGTTATGTATTAAGTATTCCACAAAAGTAATGTAATGTCCATGTACGTCAATCTTACGGTCTCTACAATATGTGAATGACCCATCTCATGTTATCGACCATGGAGAGTTGTAGATTGACTACATGTATAGTTTTGTGGAGTACCCGATAAAGATAGAGGATTGACATGAGCATATCCTTCATGGGTGGTCGATACCTCTAGTGCACATTCTGTGGCAGCCCGAGAATCTTCAAGAGAGAACATTGGAGGAAGAGGATAATATGTGTGTCCAATAACCCTATTTATTTAAAGAATAGTTTGGATTTTGGGGATGTAATGCCCTAAGGTGGGGAGAATTTAATAAACAGGAATATTCAATAATTTCTTTTGCAGTTTGATGATGTGAATGTGAGGATAGGTTCATACACGACATGTGATTCCAAAGCCTGGGGCTCCCAAAATACATTTCTAATTTTTCTTTATGTATGATCATTGGATGCGCGAGAGGGTTTTCTTTAAATTTTAATTGGTGCCCGGATTTAAAATATGAGGGCACCATTGAATCCGAAATATTGGGGTTTGCTTCTGGGGGACCCAATTTCAGTCGGTGAAGGTCGATCAAGAATGATATTTTTTGGACCTTTTTCTATAAAAAATAAAATAAACTTATTTTGTTTTATATAACCACTTAGAGGCAGCTCTACGTAACATAAGTCCACCGTTGGAAGGGTTACAAGTCAATAAATGACATGTTACCCATTGACTGGGTAACCGCACTGCTCATGTGGTTATGGAACCCTATTTTTTCAATTCATTAATTTGTTGTATTAATGAATGCATCATTGGGAGGGTTGTCTATAATTATAACCATCCAATGGTGAACGAATGGAATTATAGAAGGAGAACCTTCGACAAAATTCCAATAGATTTCTTCCTAAACAATGAACGATGTACGCTGATGAAGAACCACCTGGATGAAAAGACCAAATTCAGTTCTCAATTATGAGCGCCATGAAATCATGAACCGATGAAAATGATGAATGAGGTTTTTTCAATCGGTTTCAGTAGCCATCTCATCCTGCTAGGGTATTTTGTGATTGATATTGTAATATTCTATCTTCCATATTTATGGTTTATATGATGATCGTGGATCAACCAACCAATGGGTTGACCCTTGGATCAATCATTAATAAATATCTTGATGTGGGGTTACATGACATGTGTTATTTCTAAATACTTCCATTGTTTCTAAAACCCCTTATTAAAATTTTACAACGGAAGGCGGAAGAAAATATGAACAAGGCCCAGACCCTGTGACGATCTTGTTGTTCTTGTGATTCCTATGTGCAGCTAGTCAATGTGACAGAATGGAATATATAGGGGTTATGAAGTGGTGTTGGTGACCCCTAAGGATCGTAAGAACAGATGGCACCAAGAACGGACCACATGGGCACGTCTTGTGGCCCGCAGAAAGAACAGCTCACACAATATGCCGATGAAGGCCGAATGGGGTTGGAGGAGGCCTATGGAAACTAGACGTGGGTAGTAGGAAGGTGGAGTATTGTTGCACACCATGGTATACAGAGTCGGCTAGACCAAGATGACCATGTGGGAGAAGGGTTGTGCCCGTAGGCATCGCTGGCGGTAGCAGCCGCAACAAGAGGGGGCGTCATGGCCTCTCTCCAGGTTGTGACCCTGAAATTGAGGTGGAATTTTCAAACATGAGGAGGGGATTCTATGATTCTCGGTTCACTTACATTAAAGTGGAATGTGAATTTTTCACCGGGTATCCGTTTTGGGTGAACGACTAGTTTATCCCGACTTTTTTCTGAGAGGATCACAATTGCTCTATAATTATAATTTGTTTCAGGACAGAAGTATGGGATCCATATGATGTCATTCATGTTGAATTATTTAATGAGAAACTTTGCATTGGGGGTCTGATTGGGGAGAGTGAATAGTATACCTCACGTGTTTTCCTCACGAAACATAATAGTATGATCCATTTTGATGATCATAGACATATTCGTGATGTCATTAAATGTGGATGTTTTAGGATTGTTCATTCAGTGGAGACCACCAACTACTGTAGTGTTGTTCCTTAGTGCTTTTTGAAATGTTCCATCCAGAAAGGATGACAAGAGATCCCCAATGTAGTCCAAGAGGTGCCATCTAACAAGGATGACTACATTTCCTCAATGATTTTCGAAGAGGCTCCATCTAGAAGGGATGTCAATAGTGGATATTGGATAACCCTCCAATGGGGCTGGGAAGAGGATACAATTGATGATCCAATCAGACTTCCCTGCAATAAGGCTAGGATGTGTCATTCCACGATGAAATTATCTTGTTTACCATCTTGTTGGGATGGGCAATGGCATTCCCTAACAATATTATCAGGATTACCCTCAAATTAAGCTAGGATGTGTCATTCCCCAATGATATTACCAAGCTAACCTTCAATCAAGGATAGGTAGTGGAGTTCCCCGATGACAGTATTAGGCTTACCATCCACCAGGGATGGGCAGTGGAATTCCCCGACGAATGTACCGGGATTTTCCTTCAGTTTGGATGGGTAATGGAATTCCCTAAAGACAATACTGAAAATACCCAACAACTTAGCTAGGTTTTGGAATTCCCCAATTGTAGTATCATGCTTACCAACCAGCGAGGCTAGGTTGTGGAGTTCCACAACAATCGTGTTGAGTTTACCCTCAAGATAGGCTGGGAAGTGGGGATCCCTAATGACTACAGGAGAGGGACAATTTTCTATATATAATCGTCATGTTGACATTATTGTCTTAACTATGGACAAATGAGAAAGAGGGGCAATTTAACCATAGAGATGCGTCCTTGTGATGAAACCAAAACCAGTGTGCGCGAGTCATTTCTGCCCAAAGTGGACAGTATCGAGGTGTAGTGACTTGATCTAATTTGAATTGTGCCACCTAGGTAGTTTCAATGAGATGTGGGAAATCGTAGATGGGTTTTACCCTTGGATTGATGACTACTGACTTTTTTTGGATGATATGTGAGATGGATATCCCATCAATCCCCTATTACGGTTTATTTTAATTATCATATCTATTTTTGGTGGAGTTTCACTCTTTTTAGGGAACCATGTTCCCAATACTGGTCTTCTTTTGTTATATCTCTTACTTTTCCACTCTTCTGTACCTCTCTTGCTTCTCCCTCAAGCCTTTGAGTCATCCAACTATTCATTTTTATACTCACCCCTTCATTGTATCTGACCTCATTTGATGTGACCAGGCTGAATAAAGACATGTTAATCTTGATATCAAAGGAGCATGGGAAAACAATGGCTTTGAAAATGTTCGATGGTCATAGCATGGGGTTGATAAGTTGGAATCTCAATGTAATTTTACTTTTTCATCAGTTACTGGGTTGTGGATCTATTATATTTTGGTGTGTATTTCTCCCCCTTTCCCTTTTAGATTTAATTTTCATGTAGTTGTACTGTTTAAATGTCAATTCATGTTTGTTTGGTTTCCTTTTTATAGAAGTGTGTTCTATTTCTTTCATTTCCTATGCAATTATTCATTGCTTTGGATGCGTGTGTGTGTAAATTTTCTTATTCAAATCCCCCCTACATTTTAGTTCCTTCGGTACTTATCACCAATGCATGGGCTATGTAGGCATGCCTGGGGTAGTCTTGGCTTGAGCTATTATACAGGTCGAGTGGTGAGATTGTGGTATCAAAACTGGATCAACCCTTGGTAAATTGTTCGAATTTTTCCAAAAAAAGTACTTGGTGGGGTTAAGGGAAACCGTATCAAATTTTCTTTAAAGAATCTATTCGGGTAGGGGGTCCGGTGATGTTATGGGCGTCCAATGTATACTTTCCCCAAGACCTTTATTAATCACTTTTCAACTCAAATCCCGAGACATCTATTGTAGGGAACAAAGGTACATGCCTCGTATAGGATTGGGTACTTGACTATCCATCTCGAGTCAGCATCACATTGTTGTTGATTATATATATACACTCATTTGAATGGTTTACACCATTAAAACATTTAATATGTCTCAATGATGACATGCAGTTCAGATAATAGATAAGGTTCATGATGATGATCTCATGAGTGACAAGGCCTCAGTTTAGGAAACATCATGAGATCCCATTTCTCTAGGTAGGATGGTAGAACCGGCCATACCTATTGAGAAGTAGACAACACCAGTAGAGTGGGCTGGGGATGTGTGGAGGCTGAGCTCACTTGACGAGTTCCAGTACCGGAGGCCCCTGAGGTTCCACGGTGGGCCAAACCATCGAGCAACGAAGGATTGGTTAATGATGGTGGTCTTCATAAACATTCTTGTAAAGACACTGGCAGATCAAATGGTTTCATTGGCATCATAAATTTTCTATGGAGAAGGTAGATGTTGGTGGAGCTTGTTTACTCAAATACTCAATGAGTTGGCACTATCATAAGACGACATTCAAAAATTGTTTCATGAGGAGTTAAACCCCTCATGCATACGCTCTGTTAAATTTCACGAGTTCCTCCAGTTACGAAATTAAGGGATAATGGTGAATGATTATGATCTTAGGATTAAAGTCATTGTGTACTACACTTTGGACATTATATATAATTGTCACTTTTGAGAATAGATGATTGATCATGGACAGCACAGATACATTCACACTATCATTGTACCCTTATGAATCCCAACATATATCAGGGTGTTGGAGAATGAATTGTTTACCGAGAGCATTTTTAGAAGAATTTCATACAACTGTTTGTGGAATTTAGTGCAAATTATATGATACTTATGATGCGTTTATAAATCACTGGGCCACGAGAACTAAAAGTAAGATATCATCTCATGATCATTCATAAAAATGTGGTTATATGGGGCCTAGACAATGCAATGGAATCACGGATTACGGGTCCCTTAGACTTGTGAACTAATGATGTGGTAGTGTAGAAGATTCCATTAGAAAGAAGTGTGGGTATTATAGGATGATTTAGAGTAGATATAATCCATACAAATGACCACTATAGAGAAGTAGGGTACCAATTCTCCTTAGTCAATGGTGTTGACTCCTTTGTGACTCAAGGACTTATGGGAGTCTCGGTTGTGGTGCGTTGACTATGAAATCATGTGTGACCAGATATCCGGGGATGTATAACCGTATGTGTATTCTGAAGGAGGTGTTTGCGAGGCCTGGTTCCAATGGAAAATAGTGATCCTGGTTGTGATGTGGTATGTAGAGGATTGTTTGGGAATATGAACTATCCCTTGAGTCCTATCTGGCCATTTAAGAACACTCAAGGATATGGAGAGGTTGCATAATACCTTTCCTAACCACAAATAGTTGGTGTGGGTAAATTATGTCTTCAACTTTTAACAAATGAGGAGATAAATTTGTGTTCGCACACATGTCATCAAATGAATAATTACTTATAAGGGTTGACCATCCCTTTTTCAACTTTTTTTGGCCGGTTAGAAATGTGTAGGTTTCCCTAGGAGTGGGATATCTAATTACGGGCTTGGAACTCGAGTTGTTTCCCTAGATTTTCTTTTTGAGGATGAAGATATTGAAGGCGGTAATAATTTGGAGACCCTTTTTGTCACTGTAGGAATTTTCAATATTTATAAATATTATAACAGATCTTGGCATTGAGACAATGTGTAATTACGAGGCCAGGTGTGCCCAAAATGATTTTATAAAAATATTAAGTATAATTTTATATTATGAATGAGAAGTAAATTAGTGTAAATTGGTATCTCTTATAAAGTTGATCAGATTAGAAATCTGAGACTATGGTTGGGTCTGGGGAACAGTGTTTCTCCTTGCCAAGACTTGAAATTGGTCAGCACGGGATGTTTGAACCCCTCACTTGTTGGTAGTATGTTAAATGGATGAATTAAAAAAATTAATTTATTTTTTAATATCTCAAACCCACATAACTCATTTTTGGTGACTCAAATGAGAATTATGACTCCACCGTTGAGTTAAAAATGTGGGTTTTACCCTAGACCAGGGATAACCTTTGTCGGCGTTGGGTGTTCGGCTTATGCACCATCGTGGGTAAATAAATAAATAAATAAATAAATAAATGTTTATTTATTTAATAATTTGGTTAATATTTGTGACCAAATTAGATGATTTAAATATGATGATATAGGGTTTTTCAATGTATTGGATTGGACCTCTCTGGTCCATTCTTTTGGAAAACTCTGGTGTCTGAGGTGTTTCCAGGAGGTCATGGTGATTTATCCCCAAAACATTTCCAAATTTATAATTCTATGAATAGTGAAACTGTAACCTTAGGTGAACATTGAAACCAAAGCCATAGGTTAATAATTTCATTGGTAGCCTCATGGGAATAGTGAAATGGTATCCTTAGGTTAACAATGTCATCATTAGCCATATGTGAACAGTGAAACAGTGAGGTTCCAATGGTATCCTCTTTCCTTTTACAATTTTCAAGTTCATGAACACAGTTTCCCAAACCATGAGGTTACAATAGTGAGGTTTCAATGGTGAGTTTCATGAATAGTGTTTCCATAATTTTGAGTTTCTAACAGTTAGGTTCCAATGGTGTGGTTCATGAACAGTTTTTCCAGAATGGTGAGGTTCAAACGGTGAGGTTTCAACGATGAGGTTCGTGAAAAGAGTTTCCAGAAAGTTGAGTTTTCAACAATGAGGATTCAAGGGTGAGGTTCCTGAACAGTGTTTCTATAATGGAGAGGTTCTAATGATGTCATTTAAACAGTGAGGTTCATGAACTGTGTTTTCAGAATGATGAGGTTCCAACGGTGAGGTTTCAATGATGATGTTCATGAACAATGTTTTTCCTTTGTCAAATTTCATGTTCATGTACAATGTTACCAGATTCCTACAGTTTATCCACTATAACATTTAATTTTATGTAAAATGTATTTAAAGATTCATTTTAAGGACTTTAAGGATGATTCAAATTCCATAACTCCTATATTAATTTTCCTATGTCTCGGGATGTTTTTACTTCGTGAAAGTGCATAGTTTAATGTGATTCTCTTTTAATGGAAAATCGATCATAACATAAATAGCTACTCCATTTAATATTATAATGGGATGAAATATCTTTCTCCCTAATCCTTCCTCATTGTTCTCAGGTGTGATATGATGGGACCTTACATTCCACCCTATAAGAGTTACGAGATCCAACTTTCCTCCTTGTAATGGTTCCTCTGTATTTTTGATGAAACCAAGTAGTATTGATCAGTCTTCAATATGTGGTATGATCTATCATCATACATTTGGGTTCATCTCCTTCTCTTTCTCCTTTCCCTTTTATGGTATACTATATCCATGTTCTTAATGGGATTTTCTAGGGTGTTCAATGTTATGGAGGTTTCCATGCATCATCGAGTGGATACAATTGTAATGTGGGGTGGTGATCGTAACCCATTGTGTGGTTTGTTCTCGTAAAAAGAACACCATGAATTTTCGGAGGTACGAGTTTCATTGCTTCTCTATTATTTTACATGAAACTATAGTGTTAGCATGTTTTATCCCCCAGATCACAATGAAAATGACCAAATAATTATTTTAAATGAATAAATAAATTGATATCGATCGTATGTTATTGCCTCTTGTTTTTCATTGTTTTGTGATATCAAGTCTTTGTTGTTTTGCATTATGTTCTTGATGTAAATTGGTAATGAACATAAATCCAGAATTAATTGATAATCATTTGGCTAATGATTAAGAGGCATATTAATGAATCCGATTGTTGTTATTGTAATTTGATGTTAATAAAATTGATGTAGTAATCATGTTTAATGAATCTGTGATAGCTTATTTTTAGGTTTTCCTCTTGTTGTAACCTTTTAATAATAAACCTCTTATTCAATATGGATTAAAAAACTGATTTTTTGATAAAATAAATCCATTTTAGGGTTTTGTGTAACCCTTTTTCTTGTATAAGGGTCAATAGAACAAATGATATGATGTTTGTTTTCCTACTTCTTTTGGGGTGATGTGAGCCTGAATGGCTGTTGTGATATGTGGTGGCAAGGAGTTCTATTGTTTTTGGTAGTATTTTATGCCCAATGTGGAGAGACACATCAGTTTATGCATGTGGGTGTTGGGGTGGACACTAGGGATGATGAAACAGGTAGGATGTGAATGATTTATGCTTGCTTATTCTTATCAGTTGTTTATTTCTTTTACATTCCCAACCGCTCAAGGCAGATGGTCTAGCATACCCTTATTTTAAATGGAGTGATGACGCACATGGTATGACATGTGCATTCTGTTTTTAGATTCTCAAGGGAGGATGGGTCTCGCTCTTACTATTGGTGGAAAACAGTAGATGGGTAGTTTATCTATTCGTAGTGTTGATCCCCATTGTGCATAGTGGAATAGAATTATTTTTAAGAATACCTGGGAAATTGGGAAAGTAATGTTTTAAATAAAAAATTGAATTAATAATGTTAACCCATGGGGTTGGAGCTTGCTAAAATGCAATGTTGATGTGTGATTCTAATGAAATATAATGTTGAATAGATAATGGTTAATTAATGATTAAATAATTAATTAATGTAAATTGAAACTGATAAAAATGGAATGAAGTAATGTAATAATGTATTTTAAATGGTTGTGTGCTTATAGGATACCTCATATTAATCTTGGCAGAAGGGATTCTGAGATACTTTTGCTGTAGTTGACTTTAAGACTAGGTAATTCCCATAGCGTGGTTTTGAGTTATTGTATATTTTGTAATTATTGTGTTTCTATACGCTACTCAACCCCATCAATTAGGGATACTGACACCCTCAGGATTCTATGCCATGGGGGTGTTTTCACCAACGTTCTTGTGGGATGATTCGTGGATGACTGACCCCTTTGGCCCCGCTCTCTACTATTAGTAGTTACTTGTGCTTATAGGCACAGTGGATAGTTTTCTGGATATATGTGTTGATGGTTGTAATGTCTTGTAGTTATTCACACACATATATTCTGAATATTGTATCAGATGGACTACTATATTTTGTAACGTGTATAGGATATGATGGATTGGGTAACCTTACCATGTGTATGGGCTATAATAGATTGAGGTTTAATACCCGACATATGATACATGTTATGCGTGCTTTGGAGGTTCCCAAAAACCACCTGGATACTATTCATATGTGGACGTGGTGTTTTTTTCATGAGGTGCTTGTTGTGGGTCGTCTCCATGGGGTCTACAGGAAAGCCGTTTTGAAGAGATATGCGTAAGACGTGCGATATTGGACCAAAGAGGAAAAACAGTGGGGAAATAGTAGTGGGGTACCCTTTATATTCTTTATTATATAATATACTCTCGTATATGATACTTGGTGAGAGTAACCATGAAGTGGCTAGGAACATAGTATTCATATTTAAGTGATGAGTCAGCTTCACTTGTTGTTCGCTGTGTTGTATCATGTTATCTTTTCTTTTGCACTAGAGGATTCTGAGAGGATCCTACAGAGTATACTATAATACTGGCCCAATGTATATATAAACTATTTTCAGGTCACATGGATTAGGTTGCAGATCAAGGTGGTTTCAACTAGCTTAGTGTAGCAGGAGCTATTCGGGAATGTGGTTGATGATGTTTGTTTACCTTCGTTTAGGTATTTGCAACTTTTCCCATTTCTGTTGTAGTTGTTTTTCATGGCATTAAATATGTGAACTTGGGATTTATTTTTTTATGTAGTCTGATTTGGAGTTGGTTGGTGTCTATCTTATCTCTTCCATTATCAAGTGTTCTGTTTGAGGGTAGTGCCTCCCATTTGTGTTATTACTATACACTCAGTGCTAGTTTCCAACCAGGGGCCTACTAGAGGCAGGACTCAGGGGTCATTATCGCCCATATAATATTATAGGCCCAGTAGGGGTACACTTGGTGGGGAGGGGGTCATGATATACAGGTATTAGAGGTATGGTTGAGAGATAAAATGGAGTTTTGTGTTTGTCATAGGTGAGGTTTCCTGGGTTGGTAGGGCATCAGTGTCAGTCATGCTTATCAAGTGATGTAAACACTAGAGACCAACTAAGACGTAGGATATTATGGCCTATATTATATGATGTATGGAACGTTACGTTTATAGTGGCTACTAAATGAGGTGATATTAGTTTCACAGTACAGAACTAGGAAAGGATCATGTATAATTCTTTTTTGTGCTTATGTTTGAATGGGTAGAACATAGGATAGGTTTACCAACAATGAATAAATGAAACCAATTTATTATTTTATTGAGATTCTACCATATTCCTTTTTTAGGGCACTACATTTTTGATATTTTTTAGGTATGGGTCCATGCCGACGTCCTCATCAAGATAACATAGAATATGTCGAGTAGGATGTGCCAGTAAATCGTTGTTGCGTAGAGGTTGATGAAGACGACACTTGGAGGAGGACACTATGAGAGTTTCAGTGCAAGATTCTATTAAAGTATGAGGGATACGTTTCAAATGTGGTCCTAGAAGAGTGTTTGTAGTTGGTAAAGATAGGTTTCTATTTGAATCATGCTTGAAAGAAGAATTGGGTGTCTTGGGTTGTGACGATGTTGTGTGGAGTAGAGAGGAAGTGGTGGTTCTTGTTCATCAGAGATTGTGATGTGTCAGCTTTGTAATCGGAGGAGTTCTGAGAACAGTTTAGAGTCGAGTTTCATTCCTCAACCACGATGGTATCCAGTTGCCTAGAGACTCTTACCCTTCAATAAGGGATATCTAGTGTGTGAAAGTTTTGAATCCATTTCAGGATGATTTTACGATATGATCCAAACATGTTTCCAGATGAGGAGTCTCAGGTGACGCATTTCGAGGAGGCTTTACATCCCGAGATCTAATGCCTGGTCACCCCATTTATGATAAAGTCATATGTGGAAGTGCTGGAAAGGGCAGAGGTCATCGAGAGGAGAATTTCTAGAACTATATCATCATGAGAGGGGAGTCTTCATGATTCCTCACGAAGCAGAGCTCTGTTACGGGGTTCCTGTTCTTCATGGAAGAAGGGTTTCTGTTCGGCCAGTGGTGGGCCCCATCCCTTAGCATCTCGTTTCACTAGGGGCGTTAGCTATCAGGCATATTCAAAGAGATTGAGATCATATTTCTCTTGTGGTGGTTGCGGTCAATAGTAGAAAGGGTTCATGTCCTTTCAGAACAGTCATCCTGCACAATGTCTTCCACTCCAGGTTCATCGATTATGGTAGTTCCTATTGAGGCAGTAATAGCTGCTAATCATTTTTTTTTTCATTTTTATATAGCCGGTTTAAGGGGTTGCCGGTACCCAAACACCATTTCACCACATCCAGTAACTTCACCACATACAAAACAGAACCGCATTTCAAATTTCGAAACCAAATTCAAAATCCCGCCAGCCGCCTCGATCCGCGACCCAAGCTTCAACCTACTTGACAGGCCTCGAGCTGCACACCTGCCACAACAGTTCCTGTCTGATCAGTCCGCACGCCATGCGAAGTCCACGCGATAGCCCGAGTCCACCATCACGCGCCACCCTTCACCGGCGACGGAATCGTCATCATCATATCGAGCCGCGAGACCGCCTCGAGCCGCGTGCCTACACCAGGTCTGAAACCACAACAAGATCGCCGGCGAGCTTCGCCGGCCTCCGTCGACACCGCAGCGGCATCTAAACCAGAACGCTGGTGAGCTTCACCGACGCCCAACCTCACGCACTTACCCGCGCCGGCGACGAGAAACAACCCATCACCGCCGGTCGATCCCTTCACCGATTTCCACGAGGCAGAAACTCTCGTCACTAATATCAACGAAGAAACCCTCGACACAGAACAGCAGACCCAACCACAAAACGCAAAACAGAAAATTGACAGAAAAAAGAACAACATCAGAACCCGTCGCCACCTTCAGCCCTGCTGGAGAAGACCTTGAAAACCCCCAAATCGCACGCATCAACCCCAGATCTAAGCTGCAACCCCAAAACTAGGGCCGGCTCCACAGCGTGAGGACCACGAACCCACAAACCCGCTCGTGGTGTATGCCGGAACTTCTAGCAACCTCGTCGCAACCCGGTCTTAGGTTCATGGGTCCAGATCCGAATGCATCGCGAAAACACGGGGCCTAGAGGAGGAGCGAGCCTGACCTAGCCGCAGAGGAGAGAAACAAGGGAAATCAAAACCATCACTCTGCGGGGAGAGGAAGGCGACGACGGGAGGAGAATCGCCGCTCAGAGCCCCTTATTGAGGCAGTAATAGAAGGTTGCACAAGAATTTGATTCGAGGAGGGTAGATAGGGTATGCTGAGGATAGCCTCGTGACAGTCCCTATCATTATATAGGGGAGTGAGGCCATGGTGGTGGTCTCTATCTGAGTCAAAGGGGCCATGGAAATGGACATGGACAAATTCATGCTTTAACGATTCTAGTTCCATGCGAGCTATACATCATTTGAGGTAACCTTTTTTATGTTTTCTACTTTTTTGTATTCCTTGTTTGATTCAATAGTGACACACTCCGTATCACCTACCCCTTTCCATTCATTGGGACATGAGGTAGATAGGTTTCTAGTGCCCTTGGCATTGACTTCGGTAGTTGGAGGTTGAGCTGACTTGATTGAAGTATGTAAAGACTATGAGCTAGTGTTTCGGCAACACTACTCTTGGATAGATTTAAATGTTTATGAATACAACCATATGATTTCATACTCAGCATGGATTGGTTGTATTCAATTCATGATATCATGTATTTCTTTCAAAGGAAGGGTGTATTTTTCGATGCTGATGGAGAGATGGTTGTGTTAGTTGGAGAGTGTGACCCTCAAATGGGCCAAATTCGTGTTCTATACTTATCATCCAAGATGGTTGAGATGATGCTATGTTCTTCATAGGATCAGTAGTTGGAACATCCAAGGGTCATAAAATAGTTCACAGATGTCATTCCAGAAGAGGTTTTATCTTTACCCCCTGATGATAGATCATGTTTGGGATCGAGCTATAATGAGGAGAGTATCCTATCTCTATGTATAATTATAGGACGACCCCTTATGAGTTATGATATCGATGTGTACAGCGTGATAGTCTGTTATAGTTCAGTTTTGTTTGATCAAGTGTGTCACCATGGTGTGGACAAATTTTTTTTGTGAAGATGATTAATCACAGTTTCCATTGGTATATTGATTATAGTCACATAAACAAAGTGACATTGATGAATCGCTATCCTCTTCAACTGATTGATTATTTATTCGATAAAATTAAGGTTCATGTTGGTTATAAAAGATCAAATTTTGGTCAGGATATCATGAGATTCTTGTGAAGGATGATAATATATTAAAGAATACTTTCTGTTGCTGTCATGTGCATTATGAGTTCATTGTAATGCCATTTGGTGTGATGAATGATCCATATTTATTCATGGTATTAATGAAAACTTCTTTCCATGAGTACATAGAAATTTGCGTGGTGGTTTTCATTGATGACATCCTTGTGTACTCCATGTCTTAGGAGGACCATGCAGAGAATCTACACGATGTTATGAGAGTTCATCATCAACATCAAAAGGTTGGGAAGTTGTAAGATGTGTTGTTTTGGCTTGAGTAGTACGTTTCAGGGGGCATGTTGTGTCACAGTAGGTTGTAGCTTTATATCCATCGAAGATAGTAGAAGTTGTGTCATGGGAAGACCCCAAGACAGTGTTAGAGGTGCAATATTTCCTTGGTCCCGGGGGATACTACAAGAGGTTCTTAGACGATTTATCTCGAGTTGTCACTCCTCTGTTAGAATATACTTAGAATGATTTGGAATTCATATGGACTGATTAGGGTTAGGAAACTTTTGAGAATCTAAAGGAAAATATTGTATGTGCTCTAGTTCTTTGTCTTCCACCTGAGGGAGTCCAGTTTGATATTTTCTGTGATGCTTCACATCTGGAGGTTGGTTGTGTCCTGATGAAAAAAAGATCAGTTGTTTCATATGGGTCTTTTTAGTTATGTACCCATGAACATGAATTTTCCACCCACGATCTTGAGTAGGAAGGTGAGGTATTTTCTATGAAGTTGTGGAAACATTATCTCATTGGTGAATGCTTCGTTTTTTTTCACTGATAAATATATCTTGTGGTATTTTTTCACCCTATGTGACATAAACATGGAGCAACGTCGGTAGATGGAGTTCTTACAAGAATAAGGCTTCGAAATATCATATACACCATGAACAATGAATGTTGTAGCTGATGTATTGAGTAGGATGTCACATTGTGATGCAATGCGTGAATTTGGTAATTCATGGAGAGTAATGGAAGAACTTTCAACATTAAATCTCGATAAGAGAGATGTTGGGGGTAGAGGTTTCCTTTTTTAAATAACGGTGCAGTCAAATCTAGTGCAGTTGGTGGAAGAGTCCCAGTCAGGGGATCTAGCAGTGGAGGTCAAGAGAGAACGGGATTTTTTTGGTGAGGCCCTTGTTCGTTGGTCTATGAATGAACATCATTGAGTATTGTATCACGAATGGATTTTTGTTCATGTGGACAGGTGCGAGACTCATCTTAGAGAGTTCAATAGTTCACCTTTATTGGTGTATCCTACCATGAAAAGGATGTATTGAGCCTTGAGGAGTTTGTTTGGGTGGCCTAGGATAAATTAAGTATTTCCAGAGTTTGTGCCTCGATTTTTGGTCTACCAGATTTTCAAGGCTAAACGTTGTGTTCCTAGTGGTCTACTACAACCATTAGATGTTTTTCAGTGGAAGTGGGAGGACATCTCATTAGACTTTGTTTTGGGTTTACATTGAGCTTTTGGAGGACATGATGCTCTTTGGGAGGTAATGGATCATTTTACAAAATTATACCACTTCATAGAAATCAATGATTCATGTACAGTGGATGTTTTTTCGATGTGGTATTTGGAGGATGTGGTGAGACTTCATGGAGTTCCAAGGCTGATCATTTTTGATCGAGATATTCATTTTACCTATAGGGTGTGGAGAGGTCTCTAGCATGCTTTTGGTTCTCAGCAATGCCTTACCACTACATTTCATCTATAGATTGACGGTCAGATAGAGTAGACTATCCATACTCTTGAAGACTAGTTATTATCTTGTGTCCTGGATTTTCAAGGGTCAATGTTGAGGCACTTAACCTGTGCGGAGTTCACTTACAACAATATATTTCACTCCACCATCTGTATGGCACCGTTTAAAACCTTATATGGTCAGCCTTACGATTCTTGTTTGTGCTAGAATAGGGTTATAGTGTCAGTATTTCATGGACATGAACTAGTGCAGAATACAACAGAGATGGATCTCGTGATTCTTGACAGGATGAAGATAGCGGAAGGTCATTATAAATCAAATTTCGATTAAATGAGGAGTCCCATAGAGTTTGATATTGGGGATAACATGTTTCTGAAGGAGATTCCCTATCAGGGGAAGCAAACGTTTGGTCATGGGAGTAAGCTTTCTCCCCAGTTTGTTGGGATTTTTTAGGTGTTAGCTCATATTAGAGTTGTGGCCTATCAAGTAGAACTTCCCCCAAAAATGATTAAGATAAATGATGTTTTCCAAGTATCAAAACTAAACAATTATCTTCATGATGACCCTCACATCATCGATTGGGGGAGAGATCGATGTTGATGATGATGCGACCTTCGAGGAGTGGCCGATGGAGATATAATATTGCAAGGAGAAGGTGTTGTGTGGGCGTTATATTCCTTGGGTTCGTGTATTTTGGCGACACAGTGGTGTAAAGGATAGTACATGGGAATGTGATTCATAGATACATGATTATTACCCAGAGTTGTTTGATTTTTAACTCCTTTCATGTAACGATGCCCCCTTTGTTCTTATAAAACATTCATGTTCAAGAGATGGCTTTCCTTTTTTTCATCTTGTGGCTTTCAATATTTTGGGAGGTATCTCAATGGGTGGTTGTTCCGAATTGTTTTATGTTTCCTTTTATGTTGGATTTGAATTCTTAAGAATGAGAATGTTTTGAAAGGTATCTGATCAAACGGCTCAGACCTCTCTGGTCCATTCATTTGCAAAAATCTGGTGTTTGAGGTGTTCCGGGTGGTCAAGGTGACTTATCCCCAACACTTTTCCTATTTTCCTGTTCTTTGAATAGTGCAACAGTAGCCTTATGTGAACAGTGAAATTGTAACCTTATATGAATAGTGTCATTGCTAGCCTTATGTGAATAGTGAAATGGTGAGGCTCCAATGGTATCCTCTTTCCTTTTCCAAATTTAACGTTCATGAACAGCATTTCCAGAATGGTGAGGTTCCAACTGTAAGGTTCATGAACAATGTTTCTAGAATAGTGAGGTTCCAATGTTGAGGTTTCAACAGTGAATTTTATTAACAGTACTTCCAGAACAGTGAGGTTCAAACTATGGGGTTTCAAAGGCAAGGTTCATGAATAGTGTTTCCAGAACGGTGAGTTTTCAATAGTGAGGTTTCAACGATGAGGTTCATGAACATTGTTTCCAGAACTGTGAGGTTCCAATGCTGAGGATCATGTACAGTGTTTTATGAACAGTGGGGTTCTAATATTGTGATATGTGGGGGTAGGGAGGCTTATGGGTTATGTAAGAAGTTGACACCGAGAGTGGAGGGAAGCATCATTTTATGCATGTGGATTTCTGGTAAGACACCAGGGAAGAGGAAACGGGATGGTTGTGAATATTAGATTCTTGTTGATTCTTAATAGTTGTCTATCTACTTTACATACCATAGAGATAAAGGTAGTGTGTCTTGCTTACCCTTTTTCTGAAAGGTGCGAAAACACACAAGGTATGAAACGTTCCTTTCGTGTTTATCTTCACAACGGAGGATGGGTCTACACTCTTGCTATATCATACAAAGACTCGACGAGTTGTTTATATAATCACCATTTAGATCCCCCTTTTTATTAGTAGAATAAATGTTTTTTATGAATCCCTAGGAATATGGGAATGTAATGTAGTTAATATATAATTGATTAAATGATGTTAACCCATGGGGTTGGATATTGCTGAGACGCAATGCTGAGGACATCAGACCTTGGGTGTGATGCTAATGAAATATAATGTGGAATTTCTAACGAGTTATTAATTTTGAATGAAATAATTATTCTAAAGTGAAACTGATAAAAAGGGAATGAAGTGATGTAATAATGATTTTTAAATGGTTGTGATCTTATAGGATAACTAGTCTTTGAAGTGGAAAACAGGAGTTTGAGAGATGATTGATGAAGTTGAGTATAAGACTATGTTGTACACATTTTATGGTTGTAAGCTATAATATATTTTATACTTGTTGTGTTTCAATACGCTACTCCACCCCATCAGGTTGGGAAACTGACACCCCAAGGATTCTTTTCCCTGGGGGGTGGGGTGTTTTCAGTAACATTCCATTGGGAGGAGGGATGTCTTACTATCCCCTTTGACCCCACTCATTTCTGTTGGTTGTTACTTTTGCTGGACAACACAATGGTTTTTTCCCCATATTTGTGTGTAGAGGGATGTAATGGATTTTTCTTATTAATTCACATATATTCTGGATAATGTTTTCTATTGATTACTATAGGTTTCACGTTTATAGTTTATGATGGATTGAAGATTCTTACGCAGTTTATGGGATATAATGGATCGAGGTTTAATACCTGTTGTATGATACACGTTATGCGAGTTATGGTGGCTCCAATAAACTACCGGGTTACATTTCTTAAGTGGACGTGGTGGTTTTGATACATGAGTTGCATGTGGTGGTTCTTCATCTAGGTGTTTACGGGCAAGCCTTAATCGAGGGAGGTTCTTAAGAAGTTCAATGTCTAGGAAAAGCGGAAAACCAGTGGGGAAGTAGTAGCAGGGTTACATTGATATTCATTATTATATTATATGGTATTGTATGTGATACTTGGTCATAGTATCTATGGTGAGGCTGGGAACATAGTATTACTATTAAGGTGATGATTTAGTTTCACTTGTTGTTCACTATGTATTAGCATGCTTTCTTTAATTTTCACGACATGATTTGTGGAGGATCATACTAAGTATACATTTATACTCGCCCTATGTATATATAAACTATTTTCATGTCACTTGGAGTAGGGTGGAGATTAAGATGGTTTCTAATAGTTTAGGGTGGTAGGATCTATTCATGCTTGAGGTTGCTGATGTTTTTACTTTCTTTTGTTACATGCATTTTCCCCATTCAGTTGAAGTAGTTTTGCATGAAATTGCATATGATAACTTGGAATTTCATTTATATTGTTGTCCGAGTTAGAGTTGGATGGTGTTTGTCTTATCTCTCACTTTTTCATGTGTTCTCTTAGAGGGTAATTTCGGCCATATGTTTGTTTAATATACCCTCGGTTCTAGTCTCCTACCTATGGCCTATTGGAGGTAGGACTCAGGGGGTGCATTATCTCCCTTCTCACATTTCCATCCCAAGAGGGGTACACTATGTGTGGAGGGCTCATGACAGTCCTCATAATAACAACAATTATACAGTGAGAGTAAAAACCATCTAAAGAGGAACTCGTCCCATATATAGAATGGGGAACCCTTGGCTCAAGGGTGATTGAACAGAAACGAACACGACATATCATCCTCCACCATCAGTAGGGTTCTTATTCTACAATTATCTATCCAAAACTAATGTAGGGCTTTTCATTGTATACTCATTAACCTGGCTGAATTTCCATCACTAATGCGAATTAAATGAATGAATTAATTCACATATTGAAAAACAATTGGTTGAATCAATTTTCTTGTTTATATTGAAATTGAAATTCTCAAAGTATGATAAATATATATTTTTCAATTCGAAAAATTCTTTATTCTCAAGGATGATGGCAGAAACCACACAACCATCAATACGAAATTATACCATGACGTAGTCTTATTCTATCATTGAGTTTTTTCTCACATTCTTCATCGACAAATAATTATGTGCATCAAAAACGATATGTTTCATTGCCCATGTAATATGGATAGAAAACTATCGACCTAAATATAAAAAATCAAATATTGTTTCATGGTTTCATGAAGGATTTAATTTTTGTGGCTAATCAAAGGTGCATCAGTGTGTGGTTTTTGTGAGGCCGATGCAGTGGGGTGTGACAGTAGTCCGACATGTGCAGGGCTGACTAGTATCAGTAGGGTGGTATGGTGCTGAGCATGCAGTGGTAGTCATAGGTTCACAAGGAAGCCTCACACAATGTATTAGGTACCTCTTGAACATGTAGAGATGGTCACTGGTTTGTGAGGTAGCCCGACGTGGTGGATCAAGAAACACCTGAGGGGCGATGACGGCATCCATTTTAGGTGAGGCAAGAAGCGCAAGGATTTGGTGGAGAGATCTGGTGGATGGAGTTGGTGACAGTAGGAATCTGAATGGTGGTGTCCAGGGGGTGTAGGCATGGTGGCCAAGTGAGGAACTTAGGGGGCACAGGGAATCCTTAATATCAATATTATTTTGATTTTAATATTTATTTTTTTCCCATCCTTATAGCCTTCAGCTATAGTTCCCCACTTTTCCTCACATGGATGTTGTGCCAGCACCCGCTGGCCTCCACCCATTAGCCTCCTACCATCACCTTCTCCATCCTCCATTAGCCTCCTCCCCAGCCCCACTCTACATCTGTCGACTCACATGGATGTCATCGCCGCTACTTGTGTGACGCTTACTCCACCGTGTTGGGATGCCTCATGGACCACCAACTACCACTTCCTGCTCAAAATCCACATTCTCCACCAATCCAGGCTGCCTTGGGACCACTGGACACCACCTCCTTCTCATTACTCAACAACCCTACATGCACTGGTCTACCCTGCTCATTCCAGACCACCATCCTGGTCCGATGCACTGACCTTTCATGAACCACACATCACTGCACCTTTGATGGGCCACTAGACAATAAATCCAACCAAAAACCAAGAAATGATTTCAGATCTGTGATCATCATGTTGGGATCTCCAAATCCATATGTTGATCTCCCCAAAACATTGAGCTTTTGACATTCTAAATTATTTAGTGATTAAGAAGGCGTGAAAACATGTGAAAATTGAATAAGAAATGTTCATGATCAATGTGAAGATCGATGGCCATACTTTTTTGTCCATCATCAATGAGAAACCAGAACATGAGGAATTGAAAAGTAGATATTTATCATGCATCAATAATATCAATACTATTATAAAAAATATGAAATTGAGTCATGAAATTATTATTCAATCCGCGAATTAAATCATTATTTTAGTATTCATTTGTCATAAAAGTTATATCGGGGTACATAATCAATGGTGATAAGTCCTACCTTAGGTTTGGATTGAAAATTCTTGTATAACATTCATACTGATGGATGAGGATAATCTTTCATGTTCATCATTGTTTGATGTACCTTGAGCAAAGGGTTCTCCATTATTCGTTAGGGATGAGTTCTTATAGATAAGGTATATGATCTCACGGGCGAACTTAGGGATTATGAGTCCAAACCCCTATTTATCATAATTATAACCTTTGAATAGGTTGAAAATATTAATCTAATAATTAAATAAATAATCATTTAATTATTTAATTATTTACCCATGATAGCACAAAATCTGAACACCCGACACCGAAAAAGGTTATAACCTGTCTAGGGTAAAACCAACATATCAAACACAATGGAGGCCTAATATTGTACATCTGAGTCTCCATAAATGTGTTAATTGGTTTTTATTTATGAAATAAATTAATAAATAATTTTATATATCCATTTAACATACAACTAATTTGCGAGGGTTTCAAACTTCCTGTCCTGGATCAATTAAAATCACCCCTAGGGGAGACATCACATTTCCAACTGAGAAATGGTCTCAGATTTATCTTCCGATAAACTATTTTAGAGTTATCCCTTTTTCCACAATCAACTATTAATGTGTTATAAAAAAATATTCTTTGCATTTTTATAAAATTAATTCAGTGAAACCCATGCCTCAGAATTGCACGTCATCTTAGCACCCACCTCTGGAATAATATTTAGAAATATTTTAATATATTATTGGAAAAAATAGTGTCTCTATGTAATATCTATAATATCCCATTATCTTATTATATCCAATATTTAAGGATTCATACTAGTTCAATCAAACTATGTGCTTGATGTATCTTTGATTGATGTTATAGTAATTATTTATTCATATATACTAACATGTCAATTTATTTAATGTGTCAATATCTTTTATATTATAGGGATGAAGATATCATCTTACACTAATAAATTGAAAGGAATCAATCCATTCATGCATTCTTTATTAATGAAATATTTTTTTTCATATACACAATATTTCCTTCAAATACAGGAACAGATGTCATAATATTTTTTCTAAATATATCAAAGTATTTGAGTCAAAGATTTTTTTGATAAAAATCATAATTTTTATGGTCTGATATACCTGTACACATATTGAAATATCAACCAACATATATAATTGTTTATTTTGTACTAGTGGGTACCATTATAATAATTTTCAACACTATAAATTACTATGGCTATAACCTATGACAAGGATTCTGAATTATCTATAACTCTCCACCCCAAATAGAATTTATCATAACTGTCTATAAAATGGTTTCATTCAGTTATAGAGCATATATTTAAGAATATTATTATGGAATTTATGGGATCTAATCATATTAGGGGACTATTTTGGCCTTATAGTATGATAATTACTGCATAGACATGATCACATGTTGTTTTACACAGAATAAGAAAAAAGATGTGATATGGATTTCTTTAATATTCAAAATTACAAATATGGATTAATGTAATGTATAAAGAAGTTGGTTTTATGGAAACAAGTTTAAATAATGTACTTATTTTTAGTAACACTAATATTGTGAATGAAACATTTATTAGATCACACCATGTTAAAAGTAAATGGTACATAAAAAAAAATTGGTTTGATTATACTTGGGGATATTCATGGGGTAATATATAACAACCCCATTTTTCTGAATTTTTTTGTTTTGGAATACGTTATTATTTTTTAATGGCTTTCATTTCATGATACAGAAAGTTGTGTTTTCATTATAATATAAAAATAATCATTCACTTCACATAATACTTATATAATCCTGTATAATACCCAAAAATGTGTTTGGATTGTATTACAAACCATGTTAATTTCCATTTATTGCTTGGATTTCATGTAAGAATTATTTTTACAAAAGTAAAATATACTATTAGTATATTTATTAAATGTTATTATAGTAATATCCGAGAAATTGTAATGGTTGTTCTAAATAATTTTGATTATATTATGATAACATGGTTTTCAATTGTATATAAAATGAATCATTGATTACCAATTATATAGAAATGGGAGAAAGATCAATTTTAATCTAATGAAATTCATTTTATTAAAAACAAATTTTCTACACATAATCATGTTCCCCCCACCCCCCACAAATCAAAAAGACACATTAGATTAATGAGTAACATAAAAGCTTAATGTATATAATAAATAAAATATCTAGACATCATATTATGATTTTTCTACAATCTATAAAAAATGAATGGAAATTTAGGAATAAAAATATATATTTTTATTAATGTTAGTTTTATAAAATTATAGAGGACATATTTTATAACATAAATCTAAAAAATTAAAAAATTATATTATAAAAAAATATATTTTTCATTATAAATTTATTTCTGAATATTATGTTTGTTAATGTTTGATATTTTAATGAGAAGATTAGTTTTTTATGAATTTTGAAAAATAATGAATTATAATTCAAAAATGAATTTTCATATAATTTATAAACATTATTAAATTTTATTTTTATTTTTTTAATGTATATTAAGATAAATTATCAATCCTTTAATCCAGTATAGTTCATTGGAATAAATTTTAAATTGAAATTCAATTAAAATAAATTTAAATATTTTGAACATTTTCACATTAAATACTCAATGTTTTGTATCATTGGCAGTATAAATTTTATATTATATTTTTTGGATTGGGTGATTGAAATTTTGAAAAAATGGATACAACATTTTGAATCATAGTATTTTATAAATTTTACTATGGTTAACTAATTTTTTTTACAAAAAAATAGTGATTGAAATTGCAATTAATTACAGTGAGTATGAGAAAAACAGGTACACATAGTTGATACACTTTAAGTATAAGTGGAAAATGAACTAGAAATAGGAAAATCCTTATGTGGTAAACATATATATCTTTTACCATATTTTTATAAAAAATGGACCATTGTTTTATGCATTTAATTTATGGGATAACACTAACAACCGTTTACCTTTTTGGATTTACAAAAACTCCACAATTCATTTAGTATATAAAATAAGTCAACCCCCTAATTTATTTACTCCACTAAAGATATTTTTATCCCCCAAACCCTAACAAATAGAATAAAAATATTCTTGTCACATTATAAAAGACAGACATTGGTAATAAAGAAATCAAAGTAATTGTTTCATGAAATCCAAAATGAGTTAATCTAAGAAGAAGTAATATTCTTTAATGAGAACTTGTTTTAATTATTATTATCCCCCCTTAAATTATTCATATATCAAGAACATATAATATTCTTATTATATTATTCATACTAATATAGGTTTATTTTAAGGGTACAAACTACACTTGAATACTCTTTGATAAAATATGATATGCAATCATCATCGATGTTTACGACTACCTACCATCTTACGAACCGATGCCATTAATTCATCTATTATCACCTATCCCAGTTTAAAATAATAATAGGAAAACTATATTTAATGATATATGTAATATTAATGAATATTTAACTATTTTTAAATTATTATATAACAAAAACCATAAGGATTTCCATTTTGTGAGGATATGATAACATCGTTTGCGGATGTGTGGACTATACCTCGGTCAAAGTGATGTGATTATTTATTAGTTTATAATGATTGTATTAAGAATGGGTTTAGTAATAAAATGTGATATATATGAAATAATAATTTTAATTTAATGAAAATATATATAAATATACAAATATATTTCATTTATATTATTTTTTTCTATATCATAAGAAAATGGAAACATCAGACTTTCATATGTACGACCTACTGTCTTGATGAATAGTTTATCACATTTTTTATTTTGTTAGTTTATAAATTATTATAAATTCATATATACATAATATATTTAATATTTATAACATTTTTTAAATTATGTATATAATTATATAATTATCAATGAAAAATGAAAAAAATTGAAAAGACAAAACATATTCGGAAAACATAATAGATATTACTAGAAACACGACCTTAACATGTAATTTTAAATACTTTTGTAATTTAATTTCATGATAATAATATATAAAATATGATATATAATTATATAATTTTCTTATTTATAGTGGACTTATATTTACTATGCATGATGGTTAAACATGTTTGAATAATTTTATGACGGAAGGTATTGGTTTTCTCATCTCACATTGATATTTGTGAGACACATTAAATATTACCCACTAATTATTGAATTTTGGTTTCTATACTAAAAAATGACATAATATATCATGATATTCTATGTTTTAAATTCTTTATTAATTAATCCATCTCATGATTGAAAAGTAACTCAAATTGTAAATGAATTTATAGTCTAATATTTATTTATGGGAGAGTTGTGTCAGATTAAACACTAATTTTTGTGTGTGTGGTGTATACAGTGACAATTATTGTAATATATTATAATTATATAAATTTTTTTCATATTTACATTTCAATTTTATGATTTATCTTTCATGGGGTTTATGGATTCAAAAGATACCAAATCGGGAAGGTATTCATATCTTAATTTTCCTAAATTCAGACACATGTTAGGTTTTGAACATATATTATTTTAAAATGTGTATGTACTACCCGTTTACATCTTATATCATGAATATATGATTAACATGAAATTTAATCATTATGTAATGTTATTATATCATGGGTTTTATGATTCATTGTTCCCAAGAAGGTATTTGTTTATTGATAAAATATCTTCATTTATCGGTATTATTTTGGATTATGTTTCAATTTATGTAAACATATTATCCATCTCACAATAATGTTTATGAATATCCTAGAAAATATTTATTAATATTATATCTCAATATTTGTTTCATTTCTCTACTCATTGGTAGTTATGATTATTAAAAAAATATTTTTATTACGAATTTATCCCTCTCTTTGGTTTGAAATATGTTTTTTTAGAAACCATATGTTAACTAGTGTTATTAAATTATATTTGGGTTTCATTTTAAAATAAAGAGATTTAAAAAATGTATTATATTTTACAATGTGATTGAAACTATTCCCAAACAATCCATTATATGGTTTCTAGGTTATTTTTGAATAAAAAACAATTTCAAAATGATATATTTTCTAAAAAGTGTTTTTCAATGTGGATGTAATATTTTCCTACATGAATATTTTAAATTATAATTTAAAAAATATTTCAATATAATATTAAATATTTTGATATATTTTATGTTAAATTGGATATATGATAAAATGACTCAATTCATATTCATTATAATAATTATTTATGTTTATGATGTGAAGTTTCTTATAAAACCAATTCCATTTTCACTTGTTATAAAATGAGAAAATTATAATGAAACCCTTATAGTTTCATGGAATATTCTCTGGTGAACTAATTATAAATCACTTTAATTTCAAATAGTTTATGATAGCTTGATGTTTATATAACAAATACTTCAATTCATGGGTTCTGATATTATAAATATTTATGATTTTTTGGCACACACATATATGATATCATTATGTGATGGGTGGGGCATATATATCCCTCCAACACATTGGGTCATTATGGATAACACATGATTATATATGTTTTATGTGAACCTGATTACATGTCAAAAACATTTTGGGAGAACTTATTTACATTTTCACAATGATATTCACGAACCTGATTACAAGTTCACAATTTTATGTCTGAACATGATTACATGTTCATAATTTTACGAATGAACATTATAATATGTTAAATATTTGTTGATTGAACATCATTACATGTTCATTATATTATACATGAACATGATTACATGTCCCGAGGTAATTCATGGTCTTACCATGCATGTCATAATGATATGTTTTGATCTTGTTTCATGTCCATTAATTGATAGGAGGGCCTGATTTCATGTACATAACATAATGAGTGAACCAATTTCAATTTAGACATGTTCATATTGTAGTAAGATGAATTTTAAACCACAAATGTATGTATTTTTATAATTTAATGCTCTTAGGACTCATTTTCTATTATTTCGATATGCTTCATGTCTTTTAAACATCAAATATTATTTTTATCACACATGATTATTATATTTTATATGTAATGTTTGATCATAAAATGTTGTTCTCATGTTCTCATACCTTAACGTCATGTTATTCATAAATATATCCTTTATTTAAGAACATAACGAGTATCTAAACTCACCATATCAATTTATTCATTTCACAAGATTTTAAAAAAAGTTTTTTATTAGGATAAAAAGTGGAATATTATATTCGGAGATATTGAAGTTATTTCATGAAATTAGAATAATATGTTCAATGATTTTAAATACACTAATCTATTATGATCCTCAAGAAATAAAATTTCTTATTTGATTAATATTGAAAAGAAATAAGGTAATATCCTTGTATTCTAAGACATATTTTCTATATTTGGTATTAAAGTAAATGGTAAGACAAACAATTTAATCTATAATTAAAATAATTTATATATCCTAAGGGATATTTCTAATGTTATGTCTTGGGATGTCTATACATGATATGTCTAAGGATGAGTTAATGTAATGAAAAGTGTCATGGTATTTTGGAAATGGTTTCAGTGAGTGGTATCCAAACAATTACATCCTGGATAGGATTCTAAAAGTGGATACGAATATTTAACATATATACATATGGGGAACATCCTCCAAAAATATAGTTTTGAGAAATACTAAATTGACAACTCATGCATTAAAATGTGCCTTGCAGAAAAACTATTTTTACACTCCACTGGGATATTCTTTGGCAGTTCTCATACTCTTTACAAACCATCAAAAAGGATTCATTTATATAATGACTTTTAATGTCCAAGGATATGTCTGTGGTATCATTGTTTTCTGAATTATTTAAATATGTAAACTATGGGGTTATGAAAATAATGGTCTTAGAAATAAATATCATGAAGCAAATATGAAATTTTGTAAGAGTAATGATATTAATATAGACGATGAAGTGAAATGTTTTTAAATGATAAAGGTATTATATATTCTAATATTATTGTTTTTAAGCATGATTAAATTTAGTAGACATGATTCAAATTCCTTATTTTATGATGTGGGTATTAAAGAAGATGATTATGATTCCTAGTTAATTATTTGAAAATGATGTGGGATTGTTTAAATGAATATGTACTTGAATTCCACAATTATTTTACATGATTAATGAAATATATATAAATTGAATGGTGTTGATGTCCTAGAAAAATCATTTACTGAAAAGATTATATTTTGATAAATCTAGGGTAACCCATAATGTGTTCCTGATGTTGATAATATTATACTTAGCTTGGATAAATATATGATGACATGGGTAAGGTAAATTTTTTAGTATTTATAACGTAATAACAGATAAAATATATATTTAAATAATTTAAATGCTATCATTGATGAATTTTACATCACTTTTGGATTTATGGAATATACCAACAAATCAATGTTCTCTTTAAGTAATTATGACGAATATATGTATTCACCATGGTTTTATGATAATTCAGTTTATTACCATTTTTAAGAAAATACATTATTAAGGTATTCACATGATTGGTATGTGACAGAGAAGAGAAAAATTATGATATTTGGCGATCAATGTTAAGATTATTCTGAGAAAATTTGTGCCATTCTTTTAAATGCTTTATATTTTCATCTTTTGAAATGGATAAAAGGTTAAATTTTTTTGGAATAGTTAAAGGTATACATATTATAAAGATTTTGAGTGTGTACTATTATCACTCAATTTACGGAATAATTCATATTGGATAAAGTTTGAAAAAAATTGTTTCATGTTAAATAAAGACATAAGTATTGACTTATCATTCTATTTATGTATCTCTTTACCAGTTAGAGCTCCAAAGAATAATTAATTGACCTTAATTTCATTGAGTAAATGGAAAATTATAAATTTAACAATGGAAAACCCAAAGGTGATATCCTGCATATGAAATGGAATAAGATAATGTAGGTGTATCATATGATAAAAAATCTTATATTTTTGAGAAAAGGTTCTTGAAACCAACAATGTCTTTATATTACCTTAATTTCTGTTGAATCAATTGGTCCATTAGATCATCATAGATTTATGGTTTTGTGATCATTAAATTTTTCTGAATCACCCATATTTCTTTTATGAATTCGTTATATCTCTCTCAATAATTATTAATTCTTATTGATATTTTTGAAATCATAACCCATGTTGTCCTATGTGGAAATATAGTTAAATGTGTCTTAGGGTGACAATTATGTTTCCAACCTTCTGTTTTTAAAGGATGTTTTAGTGTTAATTATTATGATCTATATTTAAATGATATGACTATTACTATATTAAACTTTTGCTGAACTAGAAAATTTTCAAGGTAAAATTCATTTTAATATGGGTAGAATGTAACATCTTGATTTGTTTGAATTAGTTTTTTTAAAAAATTAAAATTCTAAGATGTCTTGCATTTCACGGTACACCATGTCATGACTAGTTTTTATGAAATAGTTAATTGATAACTAAAAGAAATGCTAATATTAACTGTTGATACATGAAATTATATTTTCTAATAGTGATACATGAAATTTTGAGTTCCTTCAACAACTTTCATTACAAGATGGATCGATTCATAGAAAACTATAACATACTAATAATATTATTATTAAAATATTATTATAGTTATCACCTATCAATTTAAAAGGATGTTCCAAATAAGATTATCTATATAACGAAAATTGGATTACATATTAACATATAATTAATCTTTTGTCTAAAAAATAATTATAATTTGGTGTAATAATTATATGATAATAAAAAAACATTATTGAAATTATATTTTTTCTATGTTCAAACATGTGTTATCTCAATAAATTACCAAAAACCATTTTTGATGAATTATTTTAATGAAATTTATATATTATATATTCAATCAACAATTTTACATTCATATTTTTTTAATAAATATGATATAAGATAAAATCAAATTCTATGCATTAGAAGATATATTTTTGCAAACGAATATTTTACCACCTTTTAATAGAAAACATATTTTAATACTTAATATTTACATGTTTTCAACATAAATTCGGAAAAAAAATATTTATTCAATAAAAATAAACATCAAAATTTTCTTATGAATAATTATTTATAATTTCCACAAAAAATTCATCTTTTCATGAATAGTGAAAAATACTACATTTTAATTATAAACTGGCTTTTCATCTGACTAATTTATGTAGTTAAATTATATTTTTATTTTTTTAATGTTAATGTAGATATATTATAAATCTATTAACCATGATAGGACATTCTGAATCAATTTTAAATAGTTATTGAATATAAAATAAATCCATTCTTTTGAAGATATTCATATAAACAACATGTGGTTTCATCCTATATGTGAGAATAATTTAAATTGATTTTTTTTTCATCAAATTTTATTAATATTTGGAAATATGGATTCAATTTTTTGAATAATAATAATTTATAAATTCTATGAAGGAAAAAATTTATCATCAAAATTAGTTACATTATGTTAAATTAATTAAAGCAATTATGAGAAAATCAACAGTACATAGTTGTTTAAAAGTTAAATTAATTATGGTAATGAAAAATAAGCCAACAAAAAATCCATTTAATTTCAGTATTTATACTATGTATTGTTTTTAGAAAAATTTAAAATTATGTGTCTTGCATTATGTAAAGGATACCTTTCAATAGTGTTTTAATTTTGTATTTACAAATAATGATTCTCCTCATCCATAATAAATGGGCACTCAACCACTCACTTATTCATCCTTATAATGCCAATTTTCTCATAAAAACCCTACTCAAATAAGATAAATCTTTCGTATATAATCCAATGAGTTGCACATTTTGTAGAAATAAAACCATGGATGTCCTTCAGTTAAATCTAAAAGGAGTTACAAGAGGAAGACACAATGTTCTTCAACAAGAAGTATTGTTTTCTCTTCATTAGCCAACTACTCAATTATTATAATATTAAGAATAAATAATATAATTTTTATAATTAATATAGTGATATGTTGTTATGTTATGGTAAATACATACAACTTAACAAACCTCCATCATTTCTGATATAGAATCATCATTTGTGTGTACGGTGGACTACATCCTCAGAAACTGATATCTTTCATTCTTCCATTACTAAATCTCAAGCTTGTGAATAATGATTTACATACATTTTTTGTGATATATATAAAATATATATTATTAATTTACTATTATATATTTATTTTATAACACATACCATCAAGAAATAGATTCTGTGATAATACGATAACATCTTATATTGACACATGGAATTCCACCACTTCAAAGCGATGGAATTCATTCACACTTTAAATAGAATGAAGTATGGATGGGTTAAATAATAATATATTATATATATGGAATAATAATAACAGTTTAAATATAATTTAAATATATATATATATATATATATCATTTACAGTTTTTCTTTCAATACAATAATTAAATGGAATCAATGATCATGCTTACATACAGCCTACCATCTCTATGAATAATGTATATTGTTTTCTATTTATATATTTTATAGATTAATAAAAATATTTATATAATAAAAAAATAATATATTTATATCATTTTTTTCATTTTTGTAAAATTTAATTCATTGTCAAAGGAAATGCTCTAAATCATCGCAAGTCGAAATATATATTAAAAACAAAGTGGATATTACCAAAAACATAATATTAACACAGAATTTTTAATAAATGGGTAATATAAAGTCATAATAGAATCACACAAGGTATGATATATAATAAAATGTTTCTTTAATAGAAGTATAAAAAATTATATTTATTATTCATGATTTTTGAATGCGTATGAAGAAATTCAAGACTTAATGTATGGGATTTATCCTATCACGGTTATATATGTATGATATAAGCTATATTCAAAATATATTATTCATGTGTGGTGTATATAATGACTTATGACCTGTTATATAATATAATAAAATTATTTCATGATATTAAATGTTTCAATTAATGCTATTATTTCATGGATCTCAATATTAAAATTTTACTCAAGTAGTAATGTGATATGTAGTCTCACTTTTATTCATATGAGACATATGTTATATTCAAAAATCATATTGGTTTGGTAGGGAATATACTAAAAAAGAATGTATTATGATTTTTTATAATTAAATTTATTTCTATTTACTTATACATTTTATGATAAATATTTAATGGGTTTATGGTTTGAAATGTTTTCATATTAGTATGATAATTATTTATAAATTTTTCTTTATTCAGAAACAAGTTTTTTATGAACCTCTATAAATATACAAGGTGTACAAACCACCATATGAATGGTTATATCTTGAATATACGTATATTCGTAATATTTTATGATTTATTTAATTTTATTATTTAATTCGGACTTCGATTCAATTATAACAAATTATTGATTTTTTTTAAATATAATCTCATCATTTATCAATATTGTATTTGGATTATTTTTATATTAATTAAATATTATGATCAATATCTAAATAATTTTCATGAAGTTTCTTATCCTTGGAATATTAATTAAATATCCACGTAATGGTTCAATTTTTTCACTCTTTAGTACTTTATGAAATTAAGAATTTTTTTTTTGAAAATATGATGTTCTCTCTCTATTCGGTCAGAAAACATTAATATTCAAAAAATTTAATTTAAATGAAAAAAGATGATATTTTAAACATAATTTCATGGAAAATTATTAGATTCTGTTTGTGATTTATAAATGGTTTAATGTTTTTCAAATAACATTTATATATTTTTAATGTAATATCCAAAGAAAAAAGGTTTCAAAAATGATTTATGCCATCAAAATCATATTTCAATGAGGAATTGATATTTTCCTTAAGAAATGTTTTAATTTATCCTCTAAAAATTATATTCTAACTAATATGACATCCATTGATAGTGTTTATCCATTAGTGGGGGTATGTTGTCTTGACACAATTATCATTATTTCATTGAATTTTTTAGGCCTATGATGACAATTTAAATATGGAACACAGATTAATTAAATGAGATATAAAGTGATAAAATGATTATGACCCCCACATACATTTATATGTTATTTTTTGAGGATATGACTATGAAACATGTATCTTTCCTATGGTTTATGATAATATTAAGTATTATTTATATTCATTTCATTTCAGTGATTATAATATATTGAATGTTTATGTACTTTTGTAAAAAATATGTATTATAGCATTATTTGATGAGTGAGACCTATATCTCCCTCAATTGTAGTTAGTAAGGATGGATAAATCCTGAGTATATATGTTATGAGTGAAATTGATTACATGATAATTTTTTTGAAATTGATTACATGTTAACATTGGTATGCATGTATCTAATAACATATTCACAGGTTTATGAGTGAACCTGATTACATGTTCATAATATTATGCCTGAGCCTAATTACATGTTCACAATGATATGAATCATCCTAATTATATTTTCACAATGTTATATGTGAACCTGATAACATCTTCACATTTTTATCTATGGAAATTTATTCCACTTACATAATGATCTTTGTGGACGTTATTAAATGTTCATATCTTAATGAGAATGCCTATTTTTTGTCCTTGACATAATGAGTGAACTTATTTATATTAAAAATGATCAAAATGTTGCAGGATAATATATACACAGAAAGTCTATGTCTTATTCTAATTTTATTATCTTATGACTCATGGTACTTTTTTTCATCAAATTAAATATTATAAACTACATATATTTTTTCCATTCCACAAGATTATATTCTTTGATATGAATGGTAAGATCATTAAAAGTTATTTTCATGTTTTCATACCTATATATCCATGTTAGGCTTATATATGCCATTTATTTTTACCCTTAATGCGTATGTGATCCCACCCATCCATATTTCTTGTTTAAATAGTTTATGAAGAGGGGTTTTAAGTCAGATAACTTAAAGGTATGATATTTATGAGAGATGTAGATGATAATTCTCTATTTTAAAATAATTTGTTCCAATATTCCGAACAAACTAAACAATTATGTTCATTAGGAAATTAATTTTGAAATGTTATGAATATTAATCTAAAATGATGTAATATTCATTTTTGTTTTGAATGGGTCTCTATGTAATTCATTTCTTATATCTATACCACTATGACTGAATTGAATGTATGTTCACGAAGTGAGAATACTACAAATGAGACCATGTTTTTTATTATGAGATTATATTTGAAAATAATTTACAATTTATATTATGTGTTTCACCAGTTTGGGGATTATAAATTATGTTTCATAATATTTAAGATCTAATATATAGTATGAATTATTTATAAATGGATCATATTTAATAAAATGGAAACTAAATCAGTGCACATTATCCATATTGGGATTTCCCTTCAAGGGAAAAAATAGAACTGGATATTGAGATAAATTTGGATCTAATCTAATTATATATATATTTGGAAAACTAACTCAACTTATCAGAAATAACCAGTTGTATATGGATCTACCTACAGGTCCACTAGATATGTAAAAATAATATATTTCTTTAAAAATCAACAACATCCATAATTTATTGGTACTAAAAATACAAATTTAATTTTGAACTAGAGAGGTTTCATTGGGATGATATTTATTTACCAATTATATAATGAATGAGAGAAGGTTTTCATGGTTGTTTGTTATCTCTCATGAGTTATTGATAAATGGTGGTATGTGACTCAAGAAAACTAAGGGTGTGGATGAAATAATGATCAATGAATGAGTTGATTTTTTTGATTTTTTTGGGAAATTGTTTTATTTGAACATAATGATAAATTATAAAGAGGAAATCCTTAATATTATGAATAATATAAGATAAAAATCGTTCATTGTATGATTAAAACTCAAAATTTTTAGTAGGAAATTTTTTAGACTATGTACAACATCCAAATAGTAATATTTATTATTTCATTGATTTTCGTATGAAAAATCATTTCATGGGAAATAATCATCAAAATTTTCTCATAATATAAGGATTTTATATAATATAAATTCAAGATATATAATTAAATAACTAATAATAATGGGTTTTAACGAAATAATGATTATAAGAGGATTAAATAAAAAAAAGATATGTGATGAAGAGAGAAATTGATTTTTCCACAAGTGGTTTCTATGGAAAAAACACATTGGAACATACATTATGGGATGGTGAATGTCATTCATTTTTGGAGGGAAATTCCACTAGATTTGTGAACAAAATTGTATGACTAAAAGAATAGTTTTTTTTTGTTTTTTTACTATAATATGGTAGGGAAATATGAATATGTATGACCCAAGAATCAAGGGAATATACCTTATAATAATATAAGGTATCTGGGTAAATATTATGTTATTACTATATCCAACATTGAACAAAGTAAATGTGTATTTAGATTTTCAATTTTTGTTTTAGAATTATATTATTAAAATTTTTATGGTTATAAGAATCATGAAATTTATACTAATTAAAAATCACATGTTCCTCATTTTGGATTCGAAATCATATTTTGAATGGTACTTATAATCTATACAAGTTATTTTGTGGTATGGTGATATTTTTTGACAACACATGAATAAGTGAAAAAGAAAATATTATATGCTCTAATTAATGAGTCAATAAAGTTTTGTTTGGATAAATATAATAATGAAAATTGAGATGTATGGGTATATTACTGGAGACCATGAAATGGTTAGTGATTTCATGAAAATGTAATTTATCGTTTATTTTACAGCAATTTTAGGATCATGGAATATTTTAAATAACCTATAATTTCATTAATTTTTTATGATGATCCTATTAATTTGTGTGTTTTATTAGAATATATAGTAAATATATTCATATTATTGTGTTGTGATATTATATGATAAATTATGTTGTTTGTGTAAAATGTTTAATAAACTATTTTGGTCTTTTAGATATGACTTTGTTCTAATAAATTTTTTGTGTACTATTGAGGATATATATATTTTTCAATTGTTTTGGGTAACCTGAGTCAAACATTTAGGTTCTAGTAAATATTGAGAGATAGATAAAATGTTGTATCACTCTTTTATGGATACTTTAATCTATTAAGAGTTAACTATTGGGGTTGAGTAATGAAAATATTCAACATGAATTTTTATTTTTTTTGTGTATGAAAAGAAGTAGAATTTTTTAGGAGTACAAAAAAGGAATAAAATTTTGTATATCAAAAAGATAACAGGAATGTATTTTTTTCCACATTATGTATCATTATAGTAGAATAAATCAACAACATTAGGAAAATTATCTTAAAATTTGTATTTTTTTAATATAATATTAATTTACAATGAGTCAATGGCCTTTTCACCCATCATATATACATGGATTTGAGGTCACTAAGTTAATTTATTTATTCAATTTCTAAAGATCCTACTTCGCTGACACTCTGCTTAAATAATAACTAATCTCTTCAAATTCGGTATTTCCCCTTATCAATCATGTGTTAATACATAGAAATATAATAATGTTTTATTCTGTATAACCTTCTTTATTAGGTTTCTAAAACATGAGCGGTGGATTTATTATCTTTTTTCATTATGCTAGTTTTCAAATAAGATTATATATTTGATTAGAAAAATGTTTTTTAAGAGAGATATGTTTCATTAATGGGTGGGGGGTTAATGTAAAATCTAGAAATTTTAGAATATATTCCTTTTAAAATACAATTTATTTCATTGAAATGTTACACTGCATGAAACATTGAGTTTAAATGAACACAAATATAACAATGGAATAATATTATTCAATTTGATATTTGACACTAAGCTGTTTAATTGGATGATGTGATACTACTAACTAAATAATTGAGTGTATGGTGTATATATGCATTAAATAAATTCAATGTTTATTAAAGATTTATAAATTAAAATAAATATTATTGGATAAAAAAGAAACATTTTTTAGAATCCAAAATTTTTATAAATTTGTGATTTATCCTATATTCTGCGCTATTTTCCAATTATCACTCTAATTTTGAAAAATGTTTCTGAAAAAATTAAATTCAAATTTTTAAAATCGGGTTAAATTAATCTTATTGTAAATTGTTTGTTATTAATTGAAAATATAAATTCTTTGATTATTACTAAAAAATACACATTAAAGAAAATACTTTTAATTTCGAGCATTTACATTGTAATGTTTTTAATTTTATTTCAATGTTAAATTATTTCAATAATAATATATTTTTCAATTTTTTATAAATAGAATGAATTATCATTATAAATTCAATTTAAAACTTTTTATATTTTTGAAAAACAGATTTCGAAAAAAAATTAAAAATATTGTTTTAGAATTAAATTAAATCCTTACACTATTATAAATTGGATATCGAAAAATAGATTCTATATTTTAATCACCAAAATTAAAAATATATTAAAAATTAACATCATTCATGGTAATATTTAATAGTAAAAAATAAAAAAATTAACTGTCATAGTTGTGGTAAAAATAAGTATAATGAGGGTTAAAAATGAATTTAATGTTTTATATGACATAAATATTTTTTTCAATTACTATTTTAGGGACATAATTAAAACATATCTAATTAGAAGTTAATTAATTATCCATTTTGAATCATTTGACTATGTATAAAATTTTGGTAGAATTTATTATTTTCATAAATTCCAATAATGTCCTCTTCCCACTTATTAGAGGGAACCCATTACCCCCTCCACTTCACACATATAAATCCCACTTTTCAATAAATTACATACCCAAATACCTTAATTCTAAAACTACCCATAACTCATCATCTATTGTTTTATCACAAAACCATTATAGGAAGTCATAATGTATAATCCAAATGAGTTTGTCTAAATAAGGACTATAGTTCTTAACCAGGAATTTTCATTAAAATTGATATTCCATATCATTAAATTATCAATAAACAATAAAAAATTAACTAACCATGTATCTCGACTATACATATATTTTATTATAACAATTTAATAACATATAACCATCTCCTCCACCATAAATTTGGATATGAATCCATCAATCTCGTTTTTGGAAGACTACTATGCCGTAGATAGATATAATTCATTTTGCATTTCCAATTATAAATAATGTATATAATGATTGATTATATATATTATATTCAATACATAATTAATATTCTAGTGTTATAATATCACATGTACATTCTTACAATATATTCCATTAGAAAATTTAAATGTTGCCCATGTGTACATGTGGACTACCGTATTCATGATTCAAAATGAAACTTTTTTCAATTTGTTTGGACATGGATGGAAATACGTATTTATTTAAAAAATATTTATGAAAAATATGATATAATAATGATTATAAAATGATAATATATTTCAATATTTCATTTTTTCCATCGGTCCAAAAAAGAAAAATGGTGTTCATGTGTACGTACCAAAATTATATGTATAAACATTGTAACCAATTTTTTTAAATATAAATTTTATGGACTACTATAAAATAAAATAAAAATAATATATATAATATTTATTTATTCGGTGAAATAATGGATATTATGTATCCCTAATCAACATAGGGAGACGAAATCATCCAAAAAATCATACATCAATAATAAAACATTTTTTATATGAAACCTTTTCTTAAAAAATGAATTGTAAATTAGAATTTGATAGAATAATAAGTAAATAGTATAATTTGTAAAACATATGGGTATGTGTATTTAATTTATTTATAATAAATAAATATTAATATATGGGATTCTAAAACATATATATGTGATGTGAGACATGAGGTAACTATTTCTCGTCTACCAATTACTTCTAGGTTACATATTCCATATTAAAATTTATTTTTTTGGGTCATCTATAATCATCTAATTTAATATATTATATTAGTAATCTATTTTAATTAATTATATAAAAAGCATCATTATATGTTATTTATTTCATTGGGTCTGTGAATTGATTACTATAAAAGGAAAAAGGTTTTGATAATTACAATATCATCATTTAGAGGGATTGTTTATGGTTATGTATTCTATGATGAAATATTAGTATCTATCTCTCATGAAAGTAATCAATTTTATTCACCAGTATTAAATTTAGGAACATTTCAGGGTAAATTTATACTTTTCTTCTACCTCAATATTACACAACATTATTTATAAATAAATTTCAAGAAAAGGTTAATTTGGCTCCCTCTTATGTCGAAAATTCTTTTTCTTCAATATTAATGTTTTCAAAATTTATTTTCAAAAAATTATTTTTCAGGTTCTAGAAATTATATATCAACACATATTCATCATTGCTTGACTTTTGTAAAAATTTCTTTAATATAATATTGTTTTCATTTTTTAATTATTTATATTTATCCTCATTACAATAGGCAGGAAAGAATGTTTTTTATTATATAAATCATTAATGAAGTTACCCACCACCATGGACACTCATTATTTTTAAGAATCAGTTACAGGTTTATATGAATATATTTAATGAAATTTTAATCCAATGATTCTTTAAGTATTTAGTAATGTAAATTCATTTTCAATGTGAAAATTATATTTTCTTATGGAATATTTTCATTTATATTTATGGTACTTCAATTCATATTTGGAAATAATAATCAATTTAAATTACTATCCATTAGGAATATTTTTTAATGATACCATCCATATTTTATTTACAGATGATTGATGACCATTTTTTCGATAACTTTATATTTAGATAAAATTATCCACAATACCATAGGTGGTTTACTCCGAATCAATTTTTTAATATTTTCTGAAGGCCAATTTATGGCATAGTGGTAAATAGATGTTTCAAAAATCATAAACATATCCCAATAAAAAATTAAAAATAAAAAAACATGACAAAAAACAAAAAAACATCCCCCAGGTAGAAAATTGAAATTCAAACATGAATTTCAATTTCGTAAAAGCACCACAAAACCACATGTTGTAAGATCTCGAATATCATGCCACCTTGAGATATGCGCCATGAACATGGAACACAGTACCTCAACATAGATAATCCTCCAGTCGTCATTCCATGGATGAAAACTGACAACACTAGAACAAAACATCAACTTATTTTTCAGGCACCACATTGAACAACATTCCATCGATTTCTAAGGAATATAAATGTCGCACCATGGATTACCACTTTCGCACTCACCACATCACCCAACAAAAACAAAGCCCCATAACTTCCTAAACAAGATCATGAATCTCTATCACCAATATGAATAAATATAAAACCCATAACAGTAACAACTTCAGAATGAATCAAATAAACAAAGAATTGACACCAAAAGAAACTCATGAGGAACAGGAAAATACCACCACATGACGCACCTCCTGTAATATCCAATCTGCTCCCGCAAACAATTCACAAAACCTCCATGGGATCACTAGCACCCAGCTGACCTGGGAGGGAATACTATTGGTGGTTAATGATTATGTTTATTGATTGTAGAAATAATTAACATTACTATACAAGATTTCCAATATAAATGTCCCTATTAATGAGTTCTATATAATTGTATAACTATTAACTATAATGGTTATTTTTTTCAATAATAACACATAGGTTAATTATATTTATCTACTCTAATATGATTAGTTTATTAGAAATAGTATGTGATTTTGAGGGACTATAATATCCCCTTGAGGAATAGGTATGTTTCATGAGACAATATAGCTTGGGTACATGGCTAATAGATTCCCTAATTATGTATGAAATCATGGAAATACACCTTGAGGTTTTGATAATGAAGTCCAAAGTTTAGAAATTTTTCATTATGAGAATATTTATTTATTCTTATGTGATTATTCAAGTAGTTTTAATATAAAATGAAAAGACTCTCTCCTATGTTTCTATTTATATAGAATTAATATTATTATGAATTATTACCGCTATATAATTCATTATTGAATTTTATTAATTAAATGTAATGTTTTTTAGAAATTTACCATTATATATTGATTATTTATTATTTGTTCCTGATATCTTCCTCTGCACACATACCCTTTATGAGAATTTCAGTTCACCCAAACATTATGTTACTATTATCTATGATTCCTGGGAGTACATTATGATTGATATGTAGGGATATGCTAATTTGACAACTTGGATTTCAAAATAGAATAATATGTTGTAATTTTTTTAAAAAAATTTAATTTAAATTTGTAGTATGTATCTTGTTTTCCATGAATACTAAAATATATGGTCATTTAAAATATGTTCACTTATTTCAATTACCATTTTCATAATGTTTCCACCAACTATCTTATACTAGTTTGAGAGACATTAAAAACATTAGATTCAGATGTGTTTTTATAGTCCAATATTTTATCCATATTAATTAATTTTTAATCAATTTCTTCTCATGAAATCAACAAACTCTCTTTGTGGAATTTATGATTTGATGTCCACTTGATTTTAACATCATCTGGTGATTAATTTGTGTTTCATTTTTCTTTATAAAAGTCATGGAATTTCATTGGTGTCATTTTTATGGGATTCTCAATATTTACCAACCATATATAGAATATAGACCAATTCCTATAAATTTTATATTCCAAATTTTTATACTTAACTAAATGAAGGAAATCTCCTCTTTCAAATCCTTATCATTTAGATCATCGTTCAATATGATTATCTTCATTTTCTTGGAATCCACATCACAATGGTTATCTATTCCCATGAAAAAAATTTCAATGATAATTATCATTTATATATTTTTTGTGATGTATGGTATCCATCATTGACTTTTATGAGTCATTATACTAAATCATAAATACCATTATATTTAAATGTGGTTGAAATATTTTCCATATCGTATTTACTACCATAATGTTTTCAAGAGGTTCACCATGTCTATACATTTCCAATGAAATAATGTTATTCCAATATAATATTAAATTAATATCCTAATTCAGCTGTATCAATATGGCTTCGTACATATTCTATAAATCCTAAAATTTTTCCTTATTTTTCAAAGGATCTCATTCAAGTGTGGCCAAAATTTCTCCAAGTGGTGTGTGAGGACTTATATAACATCACATCAATGTATATTTCATTAGTAAATGATATTCCTAATTCATTTACTCTATTGGACACAATATGAATATAATTTAAATACTTCTTCAATATTGATTCCCTTTATATGTGGATAGAGATCCCATGTATGTTAACCATATATACATCCACCAAAATTTACAGGAAATAGTTTTTTATCTAATTCTTCTATAATTTTAAATTGTATCCTTAGATGATAAAAATTGTATTGAGGGTGAGGAATACTCCCTTGACCTCAATGATGAAATATTTAACAAAGACCCATTGGAATTGGTACCATTAACTACTCCTATGAAATCTAAAATCCCAATATGTTTGGTGGTAAATTAGGCCATGTCTAATTCTTTAAAAGACTATCTATGAAAACCTATTTCCACTTTAAGTATGAAAAAAATACCACCCTTAAAATAATCATGAAGTGATAAATCCTTAAAGAGGCTCAAAATAAATATTATTTTCATCACCAAAACATTTCTAATAAATAGATTATAAAATAAAGATGTGATGATTGACTAGAATATCTATGAGTACTTATTTTTTATTATAATTTATAGAGGACCCACTAACCCACCATGTATAACACCTTCACAAAATAGATAACTCTCCACCATAAGTCATATAGAATTCTCATCTATCTTATAATAAATTCAATATTAATATTCATAAATCATGAATGATATTACATTATCAATGTTAAATAAATAACATTATCCACCACATAAATGAATAAATTAATGAATATTTAGAATGACAGACTCCTTAATCTACCTTATTTTTTCACATTAATGCTCTATCATGTATATAGTATTTTTATTCATTTTTCATGTTCTTAATTCCCCTCTTTTATGAGAATTATATAACACTATTCATTTGATAATTTTTGTGACTCCAATGTAATTGATAATTAATTAACCTTTATTAAGATATAAGAATTCATAAAATTATACCCCCAAATTAAATTTCAATCTCAATAAGGAAACATTGCTTAAGATTAATACATTTAAAAAAAATCCTTCTAGAATACAATTATTTAGTTTTCATTACATCCTAAACTAATATGAGAACATTATTAATGTATTAAATACTTTCCTATATAAGATTCACATATTAGAATACGAAAAAAAATGTTATAAAAGATAAACAAGAAGTTATTGTGATGATGTAATCCCCCTTCCAAGACATAACTCATGGTCTATTAAGGTGCCCCATAAATAACTCCAATGCAATACTAAAAAAAATAATTGTGGTATTATCACTATTTGATCACTCTAAATTCATTCTTACAAGACAATAATTGGTGTTATATTTTTATTGATTGTAGTTTTTCAACATAAATTATTTTATATTATCATTTTTATAGATTTATACTATTATTATATTGTATTATTGGGTTCTTGAAAAATTGAATTATTATATTTAAATTAATTTATAATCGATTCAAATTTTATTTTCGGTGAATTTCAAGTTGAAATATTCTAATCAATTAATTATTATATATCCTTTTGTTATAGTTAAATTTATATTTTATCAATCCATGAATATTTCATGTTTAATTATAGTCATACCAAATTTATAATTAATGTGAAGATAAATTATGTTTCAATCTATTAATTTATGAGATTATTAATATTTGAATTTTCATTCTTTTCTAATTATTTTTTTAAAATTTATCATAAATTTATTTATATTAGTTGACATTAATTTTTTGATTAATTTTATTCTTATATAATGATGTGTATAATATATTATGTGGAATTACCGTTGCAGTCGCATACAAAAATTATTAATAGGATATTTAGGGAATTTAATTTTAATCATTATGTATGATAAATCAGTTTCTTCAATAAACATTTATAAGATAAATTTTTTAAGATAATAATGATAGTAATTATATAAGTATTTCATTCACATAAATTTGCAAATCTCCCACTACGAAAAATTTGGTGATACCTATATAATAGAAATATTTTACATGGTTAAAGTAATTGATCTAAAATCATATTTTCACATGTTAAATTATTTATATGATAATATTTTAAACTCATTTTCCCTGAATATTAATCACTTCATGGATCAAGTATGGGAGAAAAGAATGAGGGTTATAGGGTTGTGATGAGGAAATGAGTGGGAGTATTGATTCTCATATAAGGGATGTTCATGTCAATGTAATTCTACTGTTTTTAAGTAGTGTAAATCAAGATGATAAATCCAATTATATTATATGAATCAATATGAAGTATGATGAGTTTGATTATATTGAATAAGGTAAGAACAACTATACTGAAATATTATGAGATTCAATAATGTTTCTATATAGTAGTGAATGATTAAACCATACATTTTTGAAGAAGAATAAAGGGTTTAAAAAAATGGATGATGAATCTGGTCCTCAAACCAAATCAGTAGAATATAATGTATACAAATGATGAACATGGAAATGAAGTTAGTTTTATACCATTAATGATGATACCAGGAATCAGAGATAATATTTTTTAAAACTATTAGAGTACCAAATGATATTTTTGGATGTACTTGTCCCAATGGTGAATGAAAAATTATTTGAAGATGATGAATAAAGCTTTAATGAGTCTTTTTGATCAATTTTAACAGACATGTGATTATTTATAAAAAATTATCAATGTTATATATAGAAATAAAATCTTGTGTGAGGATGACTATATAAGAAAATTATCTAATAAGGTGTCTCAGATGATGATGAAACGTTTATTGGATTTTCATATTTTTTATTAAGTCGTTATTGGATTGACTATCAATATTTTTTTTACACAAAAAAGTGTACAATTATTTGATGGACAAGGATGATGAAGTGGGAAGAATAAATTAATAGATCTATCATTTCACTAATTTATTTTATCAGTCCAATGAAGTTTGATTGAATATAATTTTAGTTTTTGTAATATTTTGGATTAAAATGTTTTGATTTACTGGTTGAATTTTCCTAGAATATAGTCAATATGATAAGGAATGAAATAGAGATGTTAAGATAATCGATATAATATAATAATATAATAATATAAAATAAAAAATTGGACAAAATTATTAATTTTTTGGAATTGAACATGATAGAACGTGATTTTTTTCAAAATCAATTGGCAATAGTGTTTTCAAATATGGTTTGGATAATTGCACAATGTCAGATAACTAACTATATAATGTGGTTATCTGATATGAGAAGATGTTCACAAAGTGTATGATATAGATGAAAAAAATTGATGATATTAGGAATATTAGAATGAGTTTTTATGATACGATATGGAGTCATCAAAATAGGTAGAATAGGACTAGAACATGAATATTTCTAGGAGATATTGACGAGGATCATGATCTACTAATGTTGATGAGAATAGAGATTATAGAATGATATTTCTACATGGTGAAGCCTTAAAATATTTTTGATACACTAGGATGTTGGATTATCATTTGGTCGTCTTTAATATTTTTCTTATCATTTATTTCACAATTATGAATCAATAAATAATATTTAAATTTAAAATGTTATAACTAGTTAACAATTAATTCTTATATTAGTTTTTGGATATTTTCATCTATTATGAATGGGTAAAAATTCAGACAATAGTGTGATGAAATATTATTTTTTATTTTTAGTTCATTTTGAGGGACTATTTGCGGTTGGTTCAATATACTTAATTTTGTCAATCCTGAAGCAATGATTATGATTAAATTTGGTGATGACTGAGCCATTTTACATGGGGATCATTGAGCGAATTGATCACCACTAATATAATGGTAATATGCATATGGGATATTGGTTAACGAATAAAATTTCAAAAACTAAATGAGATCCAGGATTAGATATTTTTATATATTAATTTATAATATTGTAGTTTTGCATAATTTTAAATATAATGATGAAATCCTTATCCATTAAAATTTTAAGATAGGTTTTTGTTTCTTTATTATATTTAATATATTTTTTTTTATTTAATCATATATCATTTTCTACGTAATAGTTTATATTAATAGAAAATTGAATTTATATTCATAATAATTTCATTAAAAAATAAAATCACAAAGATAGAAATATTAAAAATCATCATAGATAATCTCCATTTTGGAAAAATTATTGGGAGGAAAACTAAGTTTGCATATTTTTTTACCATAATTGAGAGTTTAATAAATATTTTTTGATGTTAAAAAAAATGATATACCATAATTTTATTTTCATATTTTATTAGGAGGAATCCATGATGTTTAAAAATAATAAAAATTGTTATATACAATTAAATTAAATAAAAAATGTTCTATTGTATGTAATGTAATTACAATGAAAGATAAAAATTAGACATTTCATAAAATAATAGAATTAAAAAATTAGAAAAAATCTTAAACTGATGAAATTTATTATACTGAAGAAAACTAAAACCACACCAAAGGACATAAAAATAAAACATTACCTAAAAACATAAAACATTCAATATTTTGAAAAAATAGATTAAAAATAAAATTAATTTAGATGGAGACAAAATAATTCTAAATTGAGAAAAATTATATAGGATTCCATAAAAATTTACCAAGTCATGGACTCATGCCATAATTTATATATAATCTTCCTATATTCCAAGAATGATTATGGATGAGCAACATAATCATTTATATGAAATTAACATGGTGTGAATCGTAGTGAATCCCCAAGAAGTGAGAGTGGAAAATATAAAGATGTGGTCCATTACCTTTCCTCTTTATGGGGATACTCCTATATCATGGAGATATGATGTATCTAGTATTAATTTGTCATAATATAAAACAGAAAATGAATATTTGTAATGATTTAATATGTTGTGTTCTATATTCCCAAACCGGTTGATTTTTATTCGACTTTTTTCAAATTTTTTTATGTGGTCTTTGTTTTGATGGATATGGTAATTATTTATCTATATAGAAAATTTTTATTGGTTGAAATGACTCATATTGATTCTATGAAGGTCATTTCAATCATGGAAAAAATTAATATAAATTTTGGTGTATGTACTTCGTCAATGTCAAAATGACTATTGATGTTTGTACATCCAATTATAAAAATTTTCAATTAGATATTATATTGAGAGATATTTTTACTATGAAGAGATAAATATTGAATAACTTTTTCCCTTCACAAACCAAGATGAACTATCATTTCTTATTCTGATGAACTGTGGAATTTGGTCTACCAATTATCACATCAATTGTCAATATATATTTTTTAATTGTCCTAATACCTTTAATTTGATGTGCATGTAAAATTTCATTTTAAAAACATTAATATTCAATTTTCATTCCATAATATTAAATCTAGACATTTTTAATCTAATCATAAATACAACTGATGATAGAATTTCCAAAAATAGTCTTATTTTAACGATCAATGAACGAATAATTTTCAACCCCAAAAATTTCAATAAACAACCTATGTATGGTGGAAAATGAACTGGTGGGTTTTTAAAAATATTTCATAATCAATAAAATTATTAATAGAAAATACAGATGATATTATTCGAAATATGATATGCTGGTAAAAAATAAACATGAAATTTATATGGATCAGAATTTTGTGTTAGAAATCATGGTAACTCCAATGGAAAAAATGTATGATGCTAGTTGTTCCAATTAATGTATTAACTTTATATTTTCTTTAAAAATATAAATTCAATCATTTTTAAATATTTAAGTATTAGTAAATCTTTTTGAGAAGTGGAAATTAATTTCATAACCCCCAAAATGAGTTCAATATAAAAAGGGAAGTAATAATTTAAATACCAATGGGAAATCACAATAATTGTGTCAACCATCTTTCTAAACCTCATATTGACCATACTGAATCTCAATAGGAACAAACCATCTAGAAACTAGTATAAAAAGGAAAAAAATAAATATAAATATAAATAATACTTGAATAGACCTATAGAAATGTCATAAATATAATGGTCTTTTACAGAGGGATGAATAATTTTAATGATAAACTAAAAATGAATAATGAACCACATAAAAATCTATTATAAATTGATCATATTAAAAAAATTATTAAATCTAAAATTATTTAGGATTTCTAAAAAAATACTAAGGTACATGTCAATATCCCTTTTTAATATTCTGTGAAAAATACCCCTTAATATGATAAATTTCATAAGGAAACACATACAAACAAAAGTACAATATTGGTGAGAAAACGTATTTGAGAAAAAATCATTATTCCATGTTGAAACATTTACACCATGATAAATTTACGGATCCTTGTACACTATATATCCCATGTGTTTTTTGAAATAATCAGTTTGATGATACAATTATTAATTTTTATAGTCCTTAAAAATGTTTTTCCTTACTATATATTTAGTTATGTGCATGTTTTGGAGATTAATGATTTTGTTAAATTTATCTAGCTCAGTAACTGATTTTTTTCTATGCCATCATTATTAATTAAAATTTTTTTGGTGTGATTGTAGGTTTAGTTTTTCAAATAAATATCTATTTTGTTTGACAAGAGGATGTCAGATTTAGTTAACATGAACAATTAATTTTATAAATGCAATTATAGAAAACGTGTAATCAATAAAATTTAGATCATAAAAGAACTTTTTATTTAATGTTTCTGGGTAATATTATTATAATTGTTTAGCCATTAATTTATGGAATAGACCACAGATGAACATTATTCATAGTAAAATAATATGATAAATTATTTTTCAATAGCGGTGTTTTTTGATCTCATTCAAAATATAAAAAATAATTTTTTTTTGGAAATTCGCCTCTCCTTATAATAAATATGTTGAAACTGAAAACACTAAAATTTGGTATAATTATTTTCATTCTAGTCTGTTTTTTTATGAATGTCAATGTTCTTTGAAAATTCCATATATGTAATGGATGAATTTTATTCTAAAAGGGACATTAAAATAGAATAGTATTTTTTAAGTATCATGCGACATATAATGTTGTTGAAAATTATAATTTATTTATTAGCTTAAACGTGAAAAAATGAAATAGTATAATGTTCTTCTATACATGACAGATCTATGGATAAATCATTTATCTTTGAGAAAATTTCTTCTAAATCGATTTTTTTATAAATTCCACCAAAAATATTATAAAAGAGTCACATCATGTTTTTAATCATTAAAATGATTTTTCATTTGAGGATGAAACATGTTTTCAAAATGAACAAATTAAATTCTATTTTAGATGATGAAAATATTCTATTATTGGGGTCACTTTAGAGTCTAAAAAATATATATAGATCCAATATAACATGTTTTTTTATAAAAAAAAACCTATATTAACATATGATTAATTTTATTACATAAAATTTAAATATTCCATCTAGTAATTAAAAAATATTTCATTTTATAATGTCATGTATTTTATTTAGTGAGATAGTGAAACAAAATTTTGAATTCATTATGGAGAATATAATGTCTATATAATGTTCTTTAGATACTTTTCTTGTAATTATTCCATCAATGTATATGTATAGGACTCTTCTAGAAATAAATTCAACTCCTATTAAACAATTAAAAATAATAATAAATACAACTATTTAATTACAAGATAATAATCTGGGGACTACCTTTTTGAATGTGTGTACTATTTGTACCATTTATGAATGTTGATGGTTATGTCTATTAAAAATTATTCATCATAATGGAGGATTAATATATTTTAAGAATAGATTTATATTGCTAATGAGAACATGTTTTATAAAATAATTGTATGAGACACATTGATTATAAGATGTGGAATTAATGACATGGATTGAGAAAATTTCATATCATTTTCAAGAGAAAATTAATGAATGGATATTTAGTAAATTATATTTTTTTTCAATTATTTTTTTTATAAACACAAATTCTACTAACACCAGAGTATTATGAAAGAAAATCATTCATATGTTCCTTTGGTGACTTTTCTACCCAATGAATTCTATTTGGACAATTTAATTCTTCTTACAACATCTATAGATTCATTCTTGTAATTTATCTTGAGTATTGATAGGAATATATAACTGTTTTATTGGATGATTATACTATATATCATCCATCTTCTGAGTGTTTTCTATGAAATTTTTGAGATCTGGTTAGTATTTGTATAAAAATTATCCTTTTTCTAAAATTTTAGAAATTCCAATTTATTACAGTAGAATTTTTATTAGTCATGAAGTGTCTAAAATTAGATTCATGTTGCAAATTTCACATTTAACATTATGCATTAATTTTATTTTTATTTCACAATGTTTAATATCTAATCATTCCATTTAAATAACTGATTGTATAGGGGGTTCACAAAACAATTTAGATGAATTTATTTTACTTTGGGAAGACATCTTCATAAATAGATTTCATTTTTTATTTGATGGTAAATTTTAGTAATCATTTATTGAACTAAAATAAAATCATATGTACACAAATACTATTAAATTAAATAGTTCAGTTTCCCTTCTAAAATGATCATTGATGATTCAAAATTATCATTGGTGATTACTCATGTGAAAATATTAGAGAAGAAGACACAAGTCAATTTTATATAATATAATACTATGTATTATGCATACCAAAAATAATCTATTACATATAATGAATTTTTATTACCATTTCCATTCATAATTTTACAAGCTATATTTATAAATATTAAGTGGTGTTTGTTATTGAATCGTCTGTAATTAGATAATCCATAAAAATACTGGAATCTTAATCAAGATATATGTATTACTTTTTTCCATTCATAATTAAATGACTATTTATACCTAATATATTTTTCTTTAGAGTTCATTTATTGATAAAATTATTTTGGTTTTCATAAAGGATAAATTTTTTATGCTATTATTAAATGGATACATTTTTTTTAATGATATTGAATCACGTAGCTTCTAGAATTTTTCAAGAATTTTTTCCAAGAACCTGGTTTCTAAACAAATTATTCTATCAAGGAAAGAGGTTTACGGTGATACTAAATTATGTAATATGGGATGTGATGTAATTATTATGAGATATATGGTAAAATATTATTATTATTTTGTTTTTAAATTTTGAATTAGATTGTGTTTTGGTTGTTTTATTGGTATATAGAGAATTTCTAGGAATGAGGTAGATTCATGTTTTCTTGTACTAACATCTCCAATGATTCACATGAGTATTTTTAGTCTATTATTTCTTATTAATTACATTGCAATATGTCTCAAAAAAATCATATACCCATAAAAATTTAATTTTTTTTTGTGATCTCTTCAATGATTGAGGAAAATATTTTATATGATCTTTTTTAAACTCCAATAGATATTAATAAATCAATTATAATATATATTATGTTCATAGTTGGATTCAACATATACCAACAATGAATTCTGAATCTATAGTTGTCTCTGAATTTTTCAAATTTATTTATTTTTATAGTTGGGATTCTATGGTTTATTCTCACAAACAACGGTACTCATTTTTTTTAACAAGACTGAGAGTTTTTACTGAAAAGATATATTATTATAAATTAAGTGTCTATAATCTATCATAACCAAATTATTTTTTTCCATGGAGATTAAAATAAAGATATTAAGAATATTCATTTGAACATTGTAAATGTAATGATAATACATTACAGTGTAAGGATTTAAAATTATTTTTAAGAATTTGGCATTGAATATAAGACTCCAGTAGGTATTTCACTATATTGGATAGTTTTTAGAATAGCATATCATCATCTTTTATTGTTAGAGAGTGAATATTAATGATATATTAAATAATTTAATTTAATTCTATTTAATGATATATCACAATCCATGTTCTTTTTTGTAAGAATTAGGGGAAATTAGATAAAATGATTTTGAAAATGGGACAATTTATGATAACAAAAATGAAAACTGAATAAAATGTTATTTTAAAAATAAATTCTAGATTAGAGACAATGTTATGATGATAAAATATAGATGAAACTATTCATATGTAAATTTATTACCAATTGGGATGGAAATTATATTTTTATATCTTGTTATTTATTATGGTATTGTAAATATTTATTGTCATGGGTAGGATGTTCCATTCACTTTAAATTGACATTGAGTCAAAACGTTTCGAGAATAGATTATGTAACATATGAAGGAGGACATACATTTTTTAAACGAAAAATACCATCTGAAATATACATGTTCTTCTCCCCTTCTTATTTTTTATTCGGAATTAGTGTGGGGGAAGGTACTAACCATTTTATGTTTGAGGGTTCTATTTATCCTTATTAGTGTTTATTTGTGGAGAATAAATTAATCACAATGGTTTTATGTTATTTAAATTTTCCTTAATGAAAATTTTTTAGGGACCACTATCCACTTTTTTACATCAGTTACTTTAAAATTTTCACGATTAGAAAAAATAAAAAGTTGTATAAAATTTCACAAAACAACAATTACATCCATAAATTTTACTTTTAACTTACAAACACAAATTTTTTTGTGCATTTTATGTGATTTTTTTCAATATATTGGATCCTGAAACTTTTCAAAATAGATTTAAATTTACAAAGTTATTATGGGGGATAGTTTTGGAGTATTTAAATGGGTGAATTTATTGTAATTCAAGTAGGTAATTAGTTTATATTTTTTTACAATTTATATTATTTTTTAGTCATGGGGTAGATTCCTTATGCATAATTTTTTTTAAAAAATTTATGTGGAATAATATTTACATTGTAAAATTATTGATGAAACATAATGGTTATTATTATTAAATTTGTAGTTTTTATTATGTATTAGTTAAAATTATAGTTTTACATTTCTAGAAACTATATTTACCAAATACATGAAAATTTATTAGTATAAAAATAATATATTTAACTAAACATTATTAGTGTTAATTAGGGGATGTTTTTTTAGATGACATTAGTAGAAATCATTTTTTGTTATAAAATACATTCAGTTTCCATTTGAACCAATATGAAATATTTTAGACTACTAAATTTCTAAATATATTTTAACATTAAATATGATGTACAAGTTCGTTTACTTATGATTCATCATTTGTGACACTGATTAGTTCATGTGTTGGGAAATTATTTTTTAAAAGCATAGCATATAATTCAATGTTTCCCAACAAATTTTTTTTACAAATAATGTATATGTACAATTATCACATATAAACATTTTAGTGGGGAAATGTTTTGATAAATTTTATTTATGTGATCCCAAATTTGTGGATATCAATTTTATTAAAATAAAATTTAATTGCACTAATAATTTTTCATTCCATTATAGAGAAAATTGACTTTCTATATGAATTTTGGAAAATTTTATAAAATAAATATTGTATTCTCAACCACTAAATTATTATTTAACCCATAAAACATAAATCCAAATTTTTTATGAAATGAATATAAGAATCCACATTGTGCACTTAATTCATTATCAATAAATTATATCTTCATTAATTATTGGATGGTTTGATTATTTAGATCATTAATTTTCACTAGAAAATATTCTATAATTTAGCAATTTTCTATTATTTATTACATTATGTGGGGGTTTTTTTCCTGAAAGGAATTTGAATTATGGTGTTCGAGTTGGATTCTAATGATGTTTATAAAATTCAACTTTTAATATGAAATTTTTTATTCTATTTTAAAAAATAGTTATATAATTTAACCTCATTAAATTCATTTCAGGATGGTATTCATATTTTAGTACATGAGAAAATCTATTAGAAGAAAAATTATTAAATTCAATACTTAAAAGAATTTAAATTTTTCAGTTTCAAGATTCATTTTATTCTATTAATTTTCTCCTAGTGATTTAATAAAGACATAAGGATACTTTAACTAAGGGTGTTTTATGTGGTATTATATGATACATTTTTTTCACAACAATTATGGTTTATTAATGTTTTTTAATTATAAATATAATAATTTGGATTATTATTAGTTTTTTTGAAAATTTATTTTTAATGATATAATTTTATTTATTAATATTTTGAAAATAAATTGTTCATGCAATTAATATATATTTATGTACATATTTATTTAATTAATTAAATAATTTTTTATAAAATTTATTAAAATATTATTATATGAGTATTTATTTTTGAATTTCTTTATTTAAAATTTTTAACTAATTTTATTCTAATTTATTTTTCAATTTATTGATTTAAATTTAAAATTTTATTTCTTTTTTATGTCCTTATATAATTTATATTAGATATATATTTTAATTTAATTTAATTATATTAATATTTTTAATTTTTTAATCAATATTTTATTGTTTTGGGTTTAATATATATTGAAGTAGTAGTGAAACAGACAAGTACGACATATTTTTGAAGGTTGAATTGGATAATTTGTTTTAATATTATTTGTTTTTAAACAAAGTGGATGTTGAGGGTATGTGAAATGTAGTTTCACGTAATATAAATGAGGTATCATACCTCAAAGTAGTCGATACATCGATATTTTTATTAATATGATGAGCCTCAAACTATTTTGAGGAAAAATATAGGCATCACACCAAAGATATAAGGGTATGATGGTATGGGATGTATGAAAAGGGTAATTATGTATATCTTACAATATTGACGAAGACTGTTGGAAATTGAGTTCAAGTTTTGTTTAAAATTTGAAACCCAAAAAATATTTGTTGATAAATATGAGATTTATAAAATTTTGATTTAGAATAAAGTTGAATAGTAAGTCATTAATGAATATATGTGATCAAATTTAAGTGGGATATAAATATTTTTGATGTTCAATTAGATAGTCTTCTTGTGCCCAAACCCTAGTATAATGATATCCATCGAAGTATATTTTCCATTTAGGATTAACTAAATATAAAAATTTATTATATGGATTATTAATTCTATATATATGTATGATATGGATTTCTGATAGGTAATATTTGTTCCTGAACACCGTATAAATTCAGTTGTTATATAAGGGTTTAAAAGTTGGAACTAGAAAATAATTGATTCTGATGGTACCTCATGGCCTTTTAAAAATAGAATAATTAGAGAATCAATTAATTTTAAATCACTCATGATTTCTATTATAAAATAGTTTAGTTGTATTTTAAATCTATCAAAATATAAATAATAATACAATGGACTAATAGGTAGGTTTTATATTATTGGAAAAATAAAAATAATCTCATTATGTAAAATTAAAAATTTCTAATTTTTTTATTTATTCATTAAATCTATAAATTAATAATTTTATATGTTTCATTATGATAAATATATATTTTTAAAAAGTTATTTGGATAATGACTCAATATTATAGAAGTAAAACAAAAATTTAGATTTTTTGGATGAAATGTCGGTCTTGAATAATGAGAGACTATTGATAATTAAAATAGAAAATAAATTGAAAATTAAAAGGAATTTTGGGGGATAGATATATATAAAATAAAAGAATACATCCTGAGAAAGGATCTAGATGATTTTTTAGAGATATCGAAGAAAATCTATAACTAATCATGCTGAGGATAAAGTTTATAGTAGATCAGTTCTGCAACGTATTGGTTTCTAGTGGAATATATTATGGCTGAGGCTAGTGGATTATCATGGTGATAAATTTCAGAGTTCACTTAACTTAATTTCCATTGTAACTATCTCTAGAATATTTAACTTCTAAATTTGATTTTAGATTGATGAATAATTATTATTTCACTTATTGATTCATTTTATTCCAATATGAAATTTTAAAATTATTAATTTTCACATGATGATATATTAATGATTCATGCTAGTTCAATTGGAGTGGTTTCTTTTAATATTCTCTATATATATATTTCTTAATAGTTGATTGAATATAGTGAGTATAGTGGGTGTTTATGGAATCATTGCAACCCATGATGCTTGAGTGCATCAATCAGTTCCTACTGAAATTGAATCTATAGCCAAAATTCATGTTTTAGAATTTAATTTTATTATCTAAAATAGATGCATGATTAGAGGTTATAATCTATTTAGTGTGGTAATTATATTTGATAAGTATTTTAAAACACTTAATAAAATATAATCTATAATATTAAATTATTATGATTCTGTTTCAACATTTTCTTCAATTAAATTATTCATATTTTAATCATATATCATTTTTTATATCCTAGATTAGAGAATTAGTTTAGTTTCTTATTTATTCATGATATATGTTACAAAACCTATCACGTAATAAAAATCATGAAAAATGGAATCCATAGTGGCAATAGAATTCTTAGAAAAACAAGGGTTCTACATTACTTTTGTAGTATGGAGATTAAAATTCTGATGCATGCGATTAAAAATGACACTAACAACCTCATAATTCATATAAGGCCCCAGCCTTAAACCTTACTTAAACTTGAGTTATTACAAGATTACACATTGAGGATCTTTTCAGGTTTAGAGTTTTAGAGAATTAGATCATGAAACTTTCATTACATTCCACATTTAAACAAGGTGGTTACATAAAAGACAATATTCATTCTTCCCATCAATGGAAACCTATTTAAAATAAAACACGGATTCTTTCTTGACACATCCTTGACACTATCGTCACATCATGTACCTTTACCTTGACCTGTGAAAAGCATTTCAAAAACTTGGGATGAGCATAAAAAGCTCAGTAAGGGTTATAAAAATATGGAAAGGAAACATGAGTTCATATATACATAAGAATGAAATCATACTTTACCCATGAAACATATGCATATCAAATCATGAATAAATCATAGAAAACATAAGACATAAAGGTAACATGAGGCATTCATAACATTCTTACGTAGGGAGTAACCCTCTTGGTTACGTTTTGAATACCCATCACAGTATATTCCCTAAATCTCTTCGGAAAAACATTAACGTTTCACTCCTTCGCGTTACCCAATGCATTGGAGAGCTATATCGGGCTCACCCGCCCTTAGTTTATCACGGAACCACCCTTTCTTCATAACAATTCCCAAGAACCATAACATAATCATATCACATAAACATGAATAAAGGAAACATAACATTTCCACATTTCAATCACAATATAACATTTTAGGATATTGAAATAATGAATCCATTCAAAAAGAAACCATTTCCAAAACCATTTAAAACATTTAATAAAGAGATTTTTGAATCAAAGTGTCCCATACACCTTGACGCTGTTAAAATTTTAAACCATTAATATCCATATAAATAAATCCATAAAACCATTTTGAAAGCATGGATATTAATAAGAACATATAATTAAAACATTTAAAATGATATTTTGGTTAAAGGGGTTTTACCAAAATTAGAGACACTTGAATACAATAATCGAGGAATAACATTTAGTCAGAACTTTATAATATCATGAGAATAAAAGGATTCATGATATAATACTCCAAAGGAAAGTATATACACCATATAAGAGTGAATTGGTGCATAACAACAATGAACCCTCAATAGAAATGTCAGATGTGATGAAATCCCTTATAAAGAAGGTATCCTTAAATTAAGGACAAATAAATCTCAAAAATATGTGTGAAAAATATATATACACCCAATATAAGTGGATATTAAGTGTAAAACAATAAAAGTTCATTCACACATATTCAATGGATGACATATTCAATTACTACAAGTTGAACCCAAAGAAATCGAAATTGGGTTAAAAAGCTCCCTTGACAGCCTAACAGCATCACATCAAAATGAGTTGATGAGAGATAAAAAGTGTATCTCATCAGTTGGACATAAAATTTACATCAATAAGGATATATAAGAACATATCCCAACATAATAGTATGTGAATTAAAAGACATAACAAACAAAGTCTTTTAAAATGAGGAGGGTGAAAGGTTCCCTTACCGACTTGGGTATCTTTGAAAACATACACCCCATGAAAGAAGGACAATAGATCATTGATGTAAATACTCATAAACGAAAGTATATTACACAAAGAGTAGAATAATGGGCAGTACATACACCACTCAATGGAATTTGTGTCAAATGTAGCATAAATCTCACAGGAATAAAAGTGAGATGAAAAATCCCTCACGAAAACTCGGCAGCCTAACGGCGCCACATAAAACTTCTGAATATGGATTGATGAGATCAAATAAGGTATCTCATCAAATTAAAATATAATTTACCTCAAGATGAATATAAAAGAACATCCCCCAACATTACCAATATGAGCTTAAAAGAAGTGACATAAAGGAGAGTAATTAAAAATAAAGAGAGAAGTTAGATCTCTTACGAAAGTTCGGCAGCCTAACGGCGCCAATAAAAACTTCCAAAATGGATTGATGAGAGAGAATAGGGTATCTCATCACATGAAAATAAAAATTACAGTAGGATTAAAATAAAAGATCATCCCAATAACAAGAAATATGAGCTTTAAAAGGAATGACATAAAAGAGTGTACTTAAAAAGAAAGAGAGGAGTAAGATCCCTTACCTCGGGTCCGACTTGACTCGATCATTATTTAATCTCCTGAATAATAAACTTGAGTTAATTTATACATAATTAAGAACCTTTTTCAAGTTAATTATTCCTTTTATATCACTTATTACCATGACCTAAACATTATGTAATCATTTAAGTTAATAATATTTTTTTTGCCGATATTTGGTTCTTAAGTCGAAAGTGGACTTCTTACAATTAAATGTTGTTTGTGTGGTCAAAGGTTCCTTATATCCAGAATGAAATTCCTGATTTGGATATCATATATATCATATATATCCAGAATATACATGTATTTATAATATTACATAATCATTTAGAGGTAAGAAATGAAATGCACCATTCATGGAGACGGTAAGCCATACATACGCATGAACGCTACTTTCATTTCTTTGTCATATTAATGGAATTAGAACTAAATGAGAGGTATGTATATTTTAATTACAGAATTATATTCATAATTTAGATATATCATTCATCATATATATCCATTATATACATGTACTTATAATAGTACATTACATTTGGGGATAAGAAATGAAATGCATCGTTCTTGGAGACGGTATGCCGTACGTACGCATGAACGCTACTTTCATTTCTATCTCATACTTTAATGGAAAGAAATAATAATGATATAGAGGTATATAATAATTCCAGTATAAAATCATATATAATAACATTAAATCCATCCTTTATACGTCCCACGTATGGCATTAACGAAGCACATCACTTTGAGGGGGCGGTATTTCGCACTTCCTAAAATGAAGATATCGCGTATACACATAATGGAAGCCATAAATGTAAGAAAAAAATGAAAAATACAGAAGAATAAGTAAAAAATAAACATATTATATATCATATATAAAAATAGTGACATCATAATGGCCACCTTTGAAGGTGTTAAATGAGTATTGAACAATCATCGTTTCGGGAGGCAGAATTTCACCATCCACGGAAACCGTATGTTCTTTAACCATTTGATGTAGTTGTGTGAGAGTGTAGCTCGAATAAATCTTATAAAAACATCCTAGTATATTGAAGATACTGGTGTTGTTACAAAATAAGTAAATAAAAATAGTTTAGGGGTTTGGATAAGCAAAATAAAACAAATGAACATGAGAGAGTGAATTACCTTTAAAAGTGTAACTCCTTTTGATTTGAGCCTAAAGTCATCCTCTGAAATGCTTCTGCCCAAAGGGAATCCACTAGGATGAGTAGAGGGATGTGGAGAGAGTAAATGGGCAGGTGTTGGCCGAGCCAAAGGCTTGAGAAGTGTGTTAAATGAGGTAGAGGTGGGGGGCTTTTATAAGAGGAGAGGAGGGGCACTTTTGGAAAGTAAAGAAATATTACTTTATTTGAAAATGTGTTTCGGTTTCAAAAGGTCCCAAATTGATATAATTCGTGGATAAGGTGATGAGGATTCGAAATCCACTCATCCAATAAGTTTTGGACATGTGTAGTTCATAGATTTTACATTATCTTTCCATTTTATTTAAATCGTCAAATAATGATGTCATCACTCCATCATTATTATGTCATAAATAATTTAATTTATTTAATGTATAAAAATTATAAACAAAATACTATGATGTAGGATATCTTTTTAGCTTTCCAATTAATATTTATAATCAAAAATATGACTTGTATAACCCCACTTAAAAATTGTTTTAGTAAAACATATCATGTTTGTGTCAGTTTTACTTTTACATTAAATAAAAATGTTATTTATGTCATTTCCCAACCAATGTGGATCCATGGGGTCCCCAAGTTGGCTCATGGCTTGTATTGGTCGGACATGACTCACCCAATAGGTGTAGGAAAAGTGTCATGGTGTTTTCACATTCTTATAATATCATTTTTACCCTAAATTACACTAATTACCACTAATCGCGATTAAAAACTTAATAAGTTACTATTCACAAAAAAATTATTTTCATCCCATTGAACCACATTTTACATACTAATGACAACAATGTATGATGGATTTTCACAATTCAATACACATTAGTGGTAAACTTTCATTTAACTGAAAAATCAGTTTGCTTGATTACCACTTAGTTGTTTCACTATTCATCAAAAATTGGAGTTTTTCAGAAAAATACCAAAACTTCACCCTAAGCTATATTTGATATTCCGAATTCAAAAATGAAGTCCGTTTTACAAAATTCAAAGCATATTAGTCACATTAATTAATTTAATAATTAATTCCCGCTGTCAGAGCGAATAGCGTGTTTTTATAAAATAATAAGTATCAAAAGATTGACACTAGTTTAAGTCTGATTTCAAAGTGAAATTAATTCCAACGACCACTATTGGATTTAATGGTAAAAATATATTCTAATTTCACTTTAAAATCAATTAAAAAGGTAATATAATCATATAATTAAATTAGATTAAAAATACGTTTTGAATTAAAATACATCATTTTACACTATTCATAAAAAAATGAACATTACCGGAAAGATGCCAAAAATTTACACAAAGTAAATTTTGATGTCCCGATTCTTAAGAAGAGTTTTATTTGGTCCAGTAGAATGTATAAGAGTTAACAAAACTATATTTAATGATGGTTCTCCATCAAAAGGTGATAAGTGAACCTTTAGTGAAAACTAGGGCATATACGCCTAAAATTGAATTCTTTCCGTATTTTAAGCCTCTATCCTCTATTGGATAAATGTAAAAACATTTAAAAACATATATAAACATATTTTAGTTATTTATATCCATTCCCACCATTACAACGGCTACATGTTAACTACCATTTAAAATAATATTATTTTATTATTAGAGTGCAACGTAAGATTCCCATGAAACTCGTTGTTGCGTGTTGGGTATGCCATCGAGCATATAGTCCCTTTTAAAGTCATTTAAATGGATAAATATGAAATTTCATATTCCTTATTTACCTGGGGTGTTACATCCTTCCCCCCTTTTGGGAATTTCATCCTCGCAATTTTAAAATTGCGCTTGGGAACATCCTTGGAAGTCCCACATCGGAACAAAAGTCGGTAAAACAAACACTTTAAAATAAAGAGAGATAAGTACAAAGGTCACCCGAGTTAACCCATAATAGGATTCAATGTATGAAAATATGGACATGGAGGAAAAAACAAAGGTTCATGTTCTGATGGAGAGTGATAGAAAACATGTTTAGGAGAAAGTTAACCACGAGAAAATCACAAACTTGTGATGGGTTAAACGGTATTCGATTCCCCAGTAGGAAAAGATAATAGACAACATTTTTGTTTTAAGTTAATTTTTATTGAGGAATATATTCATAAAGAAACATAAATACTTATCATGTGGACTTTCAACTTTTACTAGATTCCTTAATCAAACTCATATTTTTTCCAAAAGACGAGTATTTATGGAGACTTGTTCGCATTAAGAGTACTATAATAAACTTCTAAAGAATCACCTAATCCAAAAAAAAGAACCATATACTTCCCATTTCTTTAGGCTTTAACCAATTCCAAAACCAAAAGGTTAGTACAAGATCCGATAATCCAGAAAAGGATAACCCTTTATAAAAAGAAAATCTATTCTAAACCTCCAAAATTTGTCCAACAAAACCCAAAGTTCAACGAGGACCATTCTATAATCAATTTGTCCATAAAATGCTTCAAAGTAAACAAATATAAGATTGAAACCCAAATATTTTAAGGATTTAGTCACATAGTCTTCCAAGTTAAATTGTAACATTTATCTCCAAACAACATCAGTTGCTCATAATGTCTCGTATTAAAAAGTAATTAACCTAATCACATATTCTCCATGATAGGTTATTCATTTTCATAAATAACCAAAAATCAAATTACTCTTAATTCACAAAATCATATAACTAGAATGAATCATTCAAACTAACCAGGGACTTCACGTAGTCCAGTGGTAGGCGATAAATACCAGTCGCACATTGGTTGTGGGTTTGATTCCCGCAGCTTTGTCCGACGCGACGGGATGTCACACGGTCTACGTGTTTTCCTTTTTCCAAAACTATAGAATTCTTAAAACATTCCCCCTAAATGAGATAAAATCTTCAAGAATAATCATAACATATTTTAACCTCAAGTTTATATCATTCCTTTCATTTTCCATCATATCATAGAGTAACCCATAATTACCTAAAAATTAAGTATCATATAAACCCTAATGGTTACCTTAATAATTATTACCTGAATTTCCACATCGGGTTGTCCATCTCATACATGATGCATTAGAGAACTCACCAAGGTTGAAGTGGTTGATCATGACTCCTTGATATTTGGTTTAGAACAACCACGAGTTTCCTCCTTGAATCCACAATTTTATCTAGTTTCTTAATCAGAGAACCACCATAGTTTCCTTCAAACCTGTTGTCTCTTTGGTGCCTGATAGATCCATCCATTCAATAAAAATAGAAATGTCAGTGTGAGTATATCAACAAAACCATCATGTACTAATGAGGAAGGTAAACACTAAGATACACATACTCATTCACTTTATCTAAAACTAGGACTCTTTCTGAAATCCTAACCATTATGGTAATGTCACTTATGCTTAAAGAATACCCTAACCTCTAAAGTTATCTAAACCGACCTTTGATACCAACTATAAGGCCCCAGCCTTAAACCTTACTTAAACTTGAGTTATTACAAGATTACACGTTGAGGATCTTTTCAGGTTTAGAGTTTTAGAGAATTAGATCATGAAACTTGCATTACATTCCACATTTAAACAAGGTGCTTACATAAAAGACAATATTCTTTCTTCCCATCAATGGAAACCTATTTAAAATAAAACATGGATTCTTTCTTGACACATCCTTGGCACAATCGTCACGTCATGTACCTTTCCCTTGACCTGTGAAAAGCATTTCAAAAACATGGGATGAGCATAAAAATCTCAGTAAGGGTTATTAAAATATGGAAAGGAAACATGAGTTCATATATACATAAGAATGAAATCATACTTTACCCATAAAACATAGGAATATCAAATCATGAATAAATCATACAAAACATAAGGCATATAGGTAACTTGAGGCATTCATAACATTCTTACGTTGGGAGTAACCCTCTTGGTTACGTTTGGAATACCCATCATAGTATATTCCCTAAATCTCTTCGGAAAAACCATAACGTTTCACTCCTTCGCGTTACCCAATGCATTGGAGAGCTATATCGGGCTCACCCGCCCTTAGTTTATCACGGAACCACCCGTTCTTCATAACAATGCCCATGAACCATAACATAATCATATCACATAAACATGAATAAAGGAAACATAACATTTCCACATTTCAATCACAATATATCATTTTAGGATATTGAAATAATGAATCCATTCAAAAAGAAACCATTTCCAAAACCATTTAAAACATTTAATAAAGGGATTTTTGAATCAAAGTGTACCATACCACCTTGAATCTTTTAACATTTTAAACCATTAATATCCATATAAATAAATCATTAAAACCATTTTGAAAGAATGGATATTAATAAGAACAAATAATTGAAACATTTAAAACGATATTTTGGTTAAAGGGGTTTTACCAAAATTAGAGACACTTGAATACAATAATCGAGGAATAACATTTAGTCAGAACGTTATAATATCATGAGAATAAAAGGATTCATGATATAATACTCCAAAGGATAGTATATACACCATATAAGAGTGAATTGGGGCATAACAACAATGAACCCTCAATAGAAATGTCAAATGTGATGAAATCCCTTATAAAAAAGGTATCCTTAAATTAAGGACAAATAAATATCAAAAATATGTGTGACAAATATATATACACCCAATATAAGTGGATATTAAGTGTAAAACAGTAAATGGTCATTCACACATATTCAATGGATGACATATTCAATGACTACAAGTTGAACCCAGAGAAATCAAAATTGGGTTAAAAAGTTCCCTTGACAGCCTAACGGCATCACATCAAAATGAGTTGATGAGAGATAAAAAGTGTATCTCATCACTTGGACATAAAATTTACATCAATAAGGATATATAAGAACATATACCAACAAAATAGTATGTGAATTAAAAGACATAACAAACAAAGTCTTTTAAAATGAGTAGGGTGAAAGGTTCCCTTACCGACTTGGGTATCTTTCAAAACATACACCCTATGAAAGAAGGACAATAGATCATTGATGTAAATACTCATAAACGAAATTAAATTACTAAAAGATTAGAATAATGGGCAGTACATACACCACTCAATAGAATTTGTGGAAAATGTAGCATAAATCTCACGGGAATAAAAGTGAGATGAAAAATCCCTCACGAAAACTCGGCAGCCTAACGGCGCCACATAAAACTTCCGAATATGGATTGATGAGATCAAATAAGGTATCTCATCACATTACAATATAATTTACAGAAATAGGAATATAAACGAACATCCCCCAACATTACAAATAGGAGCTTAAAATAAGTGACATAAAGGAGAGTACTTAAAAAGAAACAGAGAAGTTAGATCTCTTACGAAAGTTCGGCAGCCTAACGGCGCCAATCAAAACTTCCAAAATGGATTGATGAGAGAGAATAGGGTCTCTCATCACATGAACATAAAAATTACAGTAGGATTAAAAAAAATATCATCCCAATAACAAGAAATATGATCTTTAAAAGGAATGACATAAAAGAGTGTACTTAAAAAGAAAGAGAGGAGTAAGATACCTTACCTCGGGTCCGGCTTGACTCGATCGTTATTTAATCTCCTGAATAATAAACTTGAGTTAATTTATACATCCTTAAGAACCTTTTTCAAGTTAATTATTCCTTTTATATCACTTATTACCATGTCATAAACATTATGTAATCATTTAAGTTAATAATATTTTTTTTGCCGATATTTGGTTCTTAAGTCGAAAGTGGACTTCTTACAATTACATGTTGTTCATGTGGTCAAAGGTTCTTTATATCCAGAATGACATTCCTGATTTTTATATCATATATATCATATATATCCAGCATATACATGTATTTATAATATTACATAATAATTTAGAGGTAAGAAATGAAATGCACCGTTCATGGAGACGGTAAGCCGTACGTACGCATGAACGCTACTTTCATTTCTTTGTCATATTAATGGAATTAAAACTAAATGAGAGGTATGTATATTTTAATTACAGAATTATATTCATCATTTAGATATATCATTCATCATATATATCCATTATATACATGTACTTATAATAGTACATTACATTTGGGGATAAGAAATGAAATGCATCGTTCATGGAGACGGTAAGCCATACGTACGCATGAACGCTACTTTCATTTCTATCTCATACATTAATGGAAGGAAATAATAATGATATAGAGGTATATAATAATTCCATTATAAAATCATATATAATAATATTAAATCCATCCTTTATACGTCCCACGTATGGCATTAACGAATCACATCACTTTGAGGGGGCGGTAGTCCGCACTTCCTAAAATGAAGATATCGCATATACCCATAATGGAAGCCATAAAGGTAAGAAAAAAATGAAAAATACATAAGAATAAGTAAAAAATAAACATATTATATATCATATATAAAAATAGTGACATCATAATGTGTAACAGCCCGAGATTTTATGAAAAATATTCTTTTTATTTTATTAATGTCTTGTGTTGTACGCTACACCAAAAGGAGCTTACACAATACGCATCCTTGACTTGCCTTGCATTACACGCAATCACAACCTTCCTCGATAGCGTGTGTAGTACGCAATACTGAGTTTCACGAAACAACGATATGCTATTAAAATATTATTAAAACTAGCCGTTATGAATAGTAATAACCACTTTTTAAATTTTAGAAATTTTAGCTCTCAAAATGGACTTCATTTTTGGATTCGGAGTATCGAATTTAGCCTAAGGTGAAATTTTGGTACTTTTCGGATAACTTTCATATTCTAATGAATAGTGAAAATTACTAAATTATAATTAAAAACAACTTTTTTAATCGAAATAATTAATAGTGATAAATTATTAATTTGAGTGGTTTTAAAGTATATTTAGAATATATTTTTACAATTTAATACAATGTTGGTCATTGGTTGTAATTTCACATTTAAACCAGACATAATCAAGTGTCAATCTTTTGATAGATTTTGTTTCTTAAAAAAACACGCTATTTGTTTTAACAGCGGGATTTAATTATAAAATTAATTAATGCAACTTCTATGTTATGAATTTGGTAAAATAGACTTTATTTTTGAATTCGGAATATGAAATATAGCTTAGGATGAAATTTTGGCATTTTTCTGAAAACTTTCAATTTTTGATGAATAGTGAAACCACTAAGTGGTAGGTTAAAAACTGAATTTTGCATAAAACTTAATTTTACCGCTTCTGTGAATGGAATTTCAAAAATCCGAGATACACGGTTAATATCAAGGACTAAAATGTGGTTCAATGAGATGAAAATAATTTTTTGGTGAATAGTAACTTTTTACTATTTTTACCGCGGTTAATAGTAAATAGAGTAACTAAGGGTAAATATGATATTAATATTACCCTAACACATGTCCTAATCCTATTGGACAAGTGTATTTCGACCAAAAACAATCTTAGGAATAAAATATGACCATTTAGGCCCACTTGGATTAGATTAGGACATTTATTATTAATTTATTTAAAGAAAGGTTAAAATAGTTAAAATCAAAGTTTAATAAGTAAATCATTTTTAATATGGGGCTATAAATAAGATAAATTCGATTGTAAATATTCATTAGAAAGATAAAAAGATTTCCTACATGATGGTATTTTATTTGTAATTTTTAGACATCAAATAATTTAATTTGTTTACGACACAACGATGATGCAGTAATTATCTTATTAATGAAATATTGACATAATTGATGTTATAAACACCAAAATAAATGTAATTTGAGATTTTTTATGAATTCCACTAATTTTATAGGTTATTATGATATATTAATGTTGATTTAATCAACTTGGTTCGAACATTTAATTCTGTTATGACTTTCACAAAAATCATATATCAAATAGTGTCAAAATTGACACAAAATAGTTTTTAAATCAAATATTATATTATTAATTGTTATTTTATTCCTAAAAATCTAAGGTTCGGCCAAATGACTTAGATAAGGATATATTTATTAATAATATACAATTTTGGGTTCGTTTGGCATGTTATAGTAAGTGTATTAACCATATAGTGAAAGAAAACAAAAAGACACGGTAAAAGTTAAATTATTTATCTTAGAGTTAAATCTAATTGATAAGGTTAAAATAATATCCTAAACTTGTCTAAATTTGATTGGTTGATGAGATTACAACCCTATCTCATCTAATCTTCGAATATGAGTCATTTTTGGAGGTTTTTAAGTGGGGTTAGATTTATTATAAATTAATATTTTTAAGAATTCCTAAGGTGCCCCTCTCCTCCCCTATAAAAGGACACCTCCTCCCCCTCCTCCTCACACCAATTTGAGCACTCAAGCTCGTCCAACCCCTGACAAAATCTCTTCTCCACTTCCCTAGAAACATCCTAGAGGTTCTGGTCTTACTCAAAGACCAATTTTAGTTCCCTAAGAGGAGGTCTCCAAAAGGCGCTTCAAAGAAGAGGTAATTACCGTTACCAATTCTTTCATCTTTATTTCTTCTTCCACTTCTTCTTCTTAGGTTGTTTCATTATGAAGTAATAACATCAGTATCACTCATATACTGATATGTTATTATAAGTATGAAACAACCCTATTTCACCATCTATCCATCCTACAGAAAAAGAAATCACCGCGCGTGCGTACGTACGGAATACCGTCTCCACGCCGTGGTGTAATCTATTTTCCACCACCACCTTACATGGATGGGTATAATGGTGTAAAAAAATAACTATACATAGTTATTACAACATCATATTGATTCTGATATATTGTATAATTCACTCCAATTCAATTCAATATTTATAGAAATGATATCATCGTTCGTGCGTACGTACGGACTACCGTCTCCACGACGCGATGAGATTCATTCTCCATGTTAACCATTTAAGAATGATTATAATGTATATATAATAAATAATAATGAAATATATGACATTATAAAGCTACTGGATTTATGTATATATATACATATGTATGTAATCTACTTACTTCCATTTCAAGACAATAAGGAAAGGAAAACAGCGTTCATGCGTACGTACGGACTACCGTCTCCATGAACGGTGTTTTTCATTTTATTTATCTACCTATTATATATATATATATATACTGAATATATATGATATATAAATCATATTTTATATTCTGGAAGTAATTAAATCATGATATAAGTAATAATGATGTCAAGAACAACAAGTCAAAACACCTACGATAAATGAAACGATTTTACCCAAAACGCTTCTTTAACATGGAGTTTACAAAAGAACGGGTAATATAATGTCATAAGTGAACCATATATGATATCATAACAATGAATATGATTCTTTAATAAGTCAATAACATGATTTAAATCATTATACAGGAGGTTCGGACACTTACAAAGCAAGTCGGACCTAAGGTAAGGGAAATATCACAATCTCATTTTTATCCGAGATTGTTTATACTTTAGCATTTACTGGGGTTTATCTTATCATCCACATCCATGTTCCCTCAATATGTAATATTGTTTCCATCCAATTACAATGGTTTAAATCCTATTTTACCCTTCGGTGAGTTTTTAGTAAAAGATATGAAAGGAATTTTTTGTCGTTTTTCGTACGAGGTACTTTATGACTTTTCCGACAAAAGTACGAAAGAATGTTTTTTTAACTTATACGGCATGAATGGATTTTTAAAACATTATTTCAAAGAAGCTTCCTTTAAAAGTTTTCAAGTTTATTTTTAATCAACTTCTTTTATTTTAATGTTGTATGACATGTTATGAAAAGAAAAGTGTTTTTAAAGAAGAAAGGATATTTTCCTCAAGAATGGAGTTCAAGTGTTTTATCAAAGTTATTTTCCGTCTAAGATATTAAAGGGTTCTGTTTTTATCCCTATTATTACATGGATTTTATTATGTTGTGATGGAAATATGTTTATTAATTCCTTTATCTTATATGAATTGTTTTATGATGTCATGTTGTTTAAGAATCCCATTTTTATTACATGGGTTATGCTATGATGTATGGTTTATGATTTTGTGGCACACATAAGAATGGTATCATTAAGAGATGGGTGGGACCTATATCTCCCTCCAATGCATTGGGTAAAGATATTATATCTCATGAGATAGACAGGGCTGGAACGGTAGGTTATACCGGTTCAGTGAAACAGGACTGAAACGAGGGTTACTCGATTCAGAAAGGGACTTTGTCCACTAAGATAGTCTTGGCAATGAGTCTTGACTAACAAGAAATGATTTTCTATGATTATGTGTGTATGCCACAAAGTTTCACGTTTTAAGTTATGCTTATTGGGATTTCATTTCACTACTATGATTTATCCCATGATATGAAATTATGCTCTCTTTTGCAGGTTAAGATTTCCAAAAGTTATGTTCTTTTGAATATGATGTGATTGATTTTTCTTTTGTTTACCCTTACTGAGCATTTGAGCTCACCCTTTTATATTTTCTTTTCCCCAGGATATAAAGAAAAATTTTAGGTAAAAAAAAGGGAAGATCTTTATGGGAGATGCTGAAGATCTTTCACCACGATTAGAAGATTACGTTCCGAGTTTCCAAAGACACTAAACTATTACGATCCTTGTGTGTGTGTTTTTGTTATGTACTAAGTATTCCGCAAAAGTAATGTAATGTCCATGTACGTCAGGCTTCGGGTCTCTACATTTGGTATCAGAGGAAAGGTTTAGTTAACCTTTGGAAACTAGGATGTGAAAACGTTAGTGAGATCCCTAGAGATATTTCTAAGGTATGTCTAGGGATTCCCCTAAGGATAAGTATACGTATAGGATATAGTCCTAGAACTACGATAATGATCTTAGAATTTAACCTAAGATGATAGATATTGAAGGTACTTTCCCTTTATTATGTTTTTTTCCCTAGCATGATTTTTGCCTCTCACACTATTCTTTTTGGGTTTTAGAAAATGGCTGGAAACAAGATGATTCACAATAATGGAGGATATGATGGACAATGGAATGATATTCTTCATGAGCAACCAAAAGAAATGGTATTTGGATGTCCAAACATCATTATTATGCCGAATCAGCAATCTCATAATATGATCAATAATTCAAATTTGGTAAGTTTCCTGACTCGGCTAATAAGAGAAAGATGGAGTTTCATGATGATCATAGAGGAAAGAAAGTTCAATTTCCCCTATGTAAATCATGTGGGAAGAGGCATCAAGGAGAATGTTTCAAAGGAACTGGAAGATGCTTTGGGTGTGGAAAATAAGGACACAAAGAAAGTAAATGCAAAGGAAAAGGTTCAGTTAACAACATAGATGAGGATAATGGTATTGCTACGACATCAAAAATGGTTAAGTATTTTAAATGTGGAATGTATGGGCATTATGCAAACAAATGCCCTAAGGGAAAGACTCATGAAGAGAATCAGTATGGTCATATGGGTAGTATTTATGTGGATGATGATGAAGAGACTACAAATGATGTGTGAGATGAAAGAATTGTTGAAGCTCGGTCAATGGTTTAAGAATGTAGTGGAATGATTACATGTTTATCATGTGTAATGTTATATAAGTAATCTCATGGCACTATGGAATAAAGAGACATGTAAGGATTGTTACATTGTTGTCTGATTAATGTTACCAGTATCCATGAAAGGTTATTCATATATTTTTGGAATGTAGATGATATGCGAATAATGAAGGGATAAGGAGAAAATAAAATGTTTGATAGTATTCATGAGCTCATGACTGATATAAGGAGAAGGTTATATCATGGTTTGAGTATATAGAATTTTTGGATTTTGGTATGTGGAAAGAGTTAACTTTTGACAGCATTCATGTTTTCACTAAGGTTTAATGGGTATTCATATTTTTCAAGAGAATACATCATTAAAGTATTCACATGATTGGAATGTGACCAACAAGATATATGGGGGATAAATGATGGTATTCACATGCTTGGTTGGCGACATTTCAAGTAATCATTTTATTTATACTATGAGCTTGGACCAAAGTATTTTAGACAAGCCTAAAGATTGTAATGGATTATGTTAACCATAAGTTAGTATTGTTTAAGTATAGAACTTTTTTTTGATATTATTTATGTGATGTTATAGTAATGTAGTTTTAGAAAAAGGACAACCTGCAGGATGGGCGACAGCCCATCGCTTCGGACAAGGCTGTAGGAATCGAACCCACAACCGAAGTGCGACTAGCCTTTATCGCCTACCACTGACCTACAGGAAGTCCCTGTTTAGTAGAAACTAGTTTTATTATATTAAGCAGCATGATATATGAAGTATAAGTCCATTTTAGGAACCATATATAATTAATCTCACTATAGATCGACTTATGTATATAAATTTTGCTAACCTTTTGAGACAGATGGAATGACCCGTCATTCTATCACATGATCTGCTAACACTTCACGAATAACAAATTCAACTCCATTTATTTAAGAGATGAAGTGGAAATTGTTAAAGGCACGAACAACAGTGAGATTGTACCAAAATAAAGTAAGTATTTATTCTAATTCAAATTCTTTATCTTTAGGGAAATAATCTTGAAAACCAAAAATGTTGTCCTAGTTCTCTTATACCTGATGAATCAGATGGTACCTTAGATCGTCACAAATTTATGGATTTGTGATTACTGGCTTTTCCATAGCCATGTTCTCTACCACTCTCCATCAGAACATGATGGTTAGATTTCTCTTCCATATCCATATTTTCACCTATGTGGAAACCCAGTGATTAGTTTATTTGGGTAATCGTTACATTTCATACTTTAGTTTTTAAAGCCAAGTTTTGATATTCCCTTTTACGATGTGGGTTTCTATTAAAGAAACTTTCGAATAGTAAACCATTTATAACCCCGACGAATTTCGAGGGCGAAATTCATTTTAAGGGGGGTAGAATGTAACAGCGCGAGATTTTATGAAAAATATTCTTTTTATTTTATTAATGTCTTGTGTTGTACGCTACACCAAATGGAGCTTACACAATACGCATCCTTGACTTGCCTTGCATTACACGCAATCACAACCTTCCTCGATAGCGTGTGTAGTACGCAATACTGAGTTTCACGAAACAACGATATGCTATTAAAATATTATTAAAACTAGCCGTTATGAATAGTAATAACCACTTTTTAAATTTTAGAAATTTTAGCTCTCAAAATGGACTTCATTTTTGGATTCGGAGTATCGAATTTAGCCTAAGGTGAAATTTTGGTACTTTTCGGATAACTTTCATATTCTAATGAATAGTGAAAATTACTAAATTATAATTAAAAACAACTTTTTTAATCGAAATAATTAATAGTGATAAATTATTAATTTGAGTGGTTTTAAAGTATATTTAGAATATATTTTTACAATTTAATACAATGTTGGTCATTGGTTGTAATTTCACATTTAAACCAGACATAATCAAGTGTCAATCTTTTGATAGATTTTGTTTCTTAAAAAAACACGCTATTTGTTTTAACAGCGGGATTTAATTATAAAATTAATTAATGCAACTTCTATGTTATGAATTTGGTAAAATAGACTTCAATTTTGAATTCGGAATATGAAATATAGCTTAGGATGAAATTTTGGCATTTTTCTGAAAACTTTCAATTTTTGATGAATAGTGAAACCACTAAGTGGTAGGTTAAAAACTGAATTTTGCATAAAACTTAATTTTACCGCTTCTGTGAATGGAATTTCAAAAATCCGAGAGACACGGTTAATATCAAGGACTAAAATGTGGTTCAATGAGATGAAAATAATTTTTTGGTGAATAGTAACTTTTTACTATTTTTACCGCGGTTAATAGTAAATAGAGTAACTAAGGGTAAATATGATATTAATATTACCCTAACACATGTCCTAATCCTATTGGACAAGTGTATTTCGACCAAAAACAAACTTAGGAATAAAATATGACCATTTAGGCCCACTTGGATTAGATTAGGACATTTATTATTAATTTATTTAAAGAAAGGTTAAAATAGTTAAAATCAAAGTTTAATAAGTAAATCATTTTTAATATGGGGTTATACATAAGATAAATTCGATTGTAAATATTCATTAGAAAGATAAAAAGATTTCCTACATGATGGTATTTTATTTGTAATTTTTAGACATCAAATAATTTAATTTATTTACGACACAACGATGATGCAGTAATTATCTTATTAATGAAATATTGACATAATTGATGTTATAAACACCAAAATAAATGTAATTTGAGATTTTTTATGAATTCCACTAATTTTATAGGTTATTATGATATATTAATGTTGATTTAATCAACTTGGTTCGAACATTTAATTCTGTTATGACTTTCACAAAAATCATATATCAAATAGTGTCAAAATTGACACAAAATAGTTTTTAAATCAAATATTATATTATTAATTGTTATTTTATTCCTAAAAATCTAAGGTTCGGCCAAATGACTTAGATAAGGATATATTTATTAATAATATACAATTTTGGGTTCTTTTGGCATGTTATTGTAAGTGTATTAACCATATAGTGAAAGAAAACAAAAAGACACGGTAAAAGTTAAATTATTTATCTTAGAGTTAAATCTAATTGATAAGGTTAAAATAATATCCTAAACTTGTCTAAATTTGATTGGTTGATGAGATTACAACCCTATCTCATCTAATCTTCGAATATGAGTCATTTTTGGAGGTTTTTAAGTGGGGTTAGATTTATTATAAATAAATATTTTTAAGAATTCCTAAGGTGCCCCTCTCCTCCCCTATAAAAGGACACCTCCTCCCCCTCCTCCTCACACCAATTTGAGCACTCAAGCTCGTCCAACCCCTGCCAAAATCTCTTCTCCACTTCCCTAGAAACATCCTAGAGGTTCTGGTCTTACTCAAAGACCAATTTTAGTTCCCTAAGAGGAGGTCTCCAAAAGGCGCTTCAAAGAAGAGGTAATTACCGTTACCAATTCTTTCATCTTTATTTCTTCTTCCACTTCTTCTTCTTAGGTTGTTTAATTATGAAGTAATAACATCAGTATCACTCATATACTGATATGTTATTATAAGTATGAAACAACCCTATTTCACCATCTATCCATCCTACAGAAAAAGAAATCACCGCGCGTGCGTACGTACGGAATACCGTCTCCACGCCGTGGTGTAATCTATTTTCCACCACCACCTTACATGGATGGGTATAATGGTGTAAAAAAATAACTATACATAGTTATTACAACATCATATTTATTCTGATATATTGTATAATTCACTCCAATTCAATTCAATATTTATAGAAATGATATCATCGTTCGTGCGTACGTACGGACTACCGTCTCCACGACGCGATGAGATTCATTCTCCATGTTAACCATTTAAGAATGATTATAATGTATATATAATAAATAATAATGAAATATATGACATTATAAAGCTACTGGATTTATGTATATATATACATATGTATGTAATCTACTTACTTCCATTTCAAGACAATAAGGAAAGGAAAACAGCGTTCATGCGTACGTACGGACTACCGTCTCCATGAACGGTGTTTTTCATTTTATTTATCTACCTATTATATATATATATATACTGAATATATATGATATATAAATCATATTTTATATTCTGGAAGTAATTAAATCATGATATAAGTAATAATGATGTCAAGAACAACAAGTCAAAACACCTACGATAAATGAAACGATTTTACCCAAAACGCTTCTTTAACATGGAGTTTACAAAAGAACGGGTAATATAATGTCATAAGTGAACCATATATGATATCATAACAATGAATATGATTCTGTAATAAGTCAATAACATGATTTAAATCATTATACAGGAGGTTCGGACACTTACAAAGCAAGTCGGACCTAAGGTAAGGGAAATATCACAATCTCATTTTTATCCGAGATTGTTTATACTTTAGCATTTACTGGGGTGTATCTTATCATCCACATCCATGTTCCCTCAATATGTAATATTGTTTCCATCCAATTACAATGGTTTAAATCCTATTTTACCCTTCGGTGAGTTTTTAGTAAAAGATATGAAAGGAATTTTTTGTCGTTTTTCGTACGAGGTACTTTATGACTTTTCCGACAAAAGTACGAAAGAATGTTTTTTTTAACTTATACGGCATGAATGGATTTTTAAAACATTATTTCAAAGAAGCTTCCTTTAAAAGTTTTCAAGTTTATTTTTAATCAACTTCTTTTATTTTAATGTTGTATGACATGTTATGAAAATAAAAGTGTTTTTAAAGAAGAAAGGATATTTTCCTCAAGAATGGAGTTCAAGTGTTTTATCAAAATTATTTTCCGTCTAAGATATTAAAGGGTTCTGTTTTTATCCCTATTATTACATGGATTTTATTATGTTGTGATGGAAATATGTTTATTAATTCCTTTATCTTATATGAATTGTTTTATGATGTCATGTTGTTTAAGAATCCCATTTTTATTACATGGGTTATGCTATGATGTATGGTTTATGATTTTGTGGCACACATAAGAATGGTATCATTAAGAGATGGGTGGGACCTATATCTCCCTCCAATGCATTGGGTAAAGATTTTATATCTCATGAGATAGACATGGCTGGAACGGTAGGTTATACCGGTTCAGTGAAACAGGACTGAAACGAGGGTTACTCGATTCAGAAAGGGACTTTGTCCACTAAGATAGTCTTGGCAATGAGTCTTGACTAACAAGAAATGATTTTCTATGATTATGTGTGTATGCCACAAAGTTTCACGTTTTAAGTTATGCTTATTGGGATTTCATTTCACTACTATGATTTATCCCATGATATGAAATTATGCTCTCTTTTGCAGGTTAAGATTTCCAAAAGTTATGTTCTTTTGAATATGATGTGATTGATTTTTCTTTTGTTTACCCTTACTGAGCATTTGAGCTCACCCTTTTATATTTTCTTTTCCCCAGGATATAAAGAAAGGTTTTAGGTAAAAAAAGGGAAGATCTTTATGGGAGATGCTGAAGATCTTTCACCACGATTAGAAGATTACGTTCCGAGTTTCCAAAGACACTAAACTATTACGATCCTTGTGTGTGTGTTTTTGTTATGTACTAAGTATTCCTCAAAAGTAATGTAATGTCCATGTACGTCAGGCTTCGGGTCTCTACATAATGGCCACCTTTGAAGGTGTTAAATGAGTATTGAACAATCATCGTTTCGGGAGGCAGAATTTCACCATCCACGGAAACCGTATGTTCTTTAACCATTTGATGTAGTTGTGTGAGATTGTAGCTCGAATAAATCTTATAACAGCATCCTAGTATATTGAAGATACAGGTGTTGTTACAAAATAAGTAAATAAAAATAGTTTAGGGGGTTGTATAAGCAAAATAAAACAAATGAACATGAGAGAGTGAATTACCTTTAAAAGTGTAACTCCTTTTGATTTGAGCCTAAAGGCTTCCTTTGAAATGCTTCTGCCCAAAGGGAATCCTCTAGGATGAGTAGAGGGATGTGGAGAGAGTAAATGGGCAGGTTTTGGCCGAGCCAAAGGCTTGATGAGTGTGTTAAATGAGGTAGAGGTGGGGGCCTTTTATAAGAGGAGAGGAGGGGCACTTTTGGAAAGTAATGAAATATTACTTTATTTGAAAATGTGTTTCGGTTTCAAAAGGTCCCACATTGATATAATTCGTGGATAAGGTGATAAGGCTTCGAAAGCCACTCATCCAATAAGTTTTGGACATGTTTAGTTCATAGATGTTACATTATCTTTCCATTTTATTTAAATCGTCAAATAATGATGTCATCGCTCCATCATTATTATGTCATAAATAATTTAATTTATATAATGTCTAAAAATTATAAAAAAAATACTATGATGTAGGATATATTTTTATCTTTCCAATGAATATTTATAATAAAAAAGATGACTTCTATAACCCCACTTAAAAATTGTTTTAGTAAAACATATCATGTTTGTGTCAATTTTACTTTTACATTAAATAAAAATGTTATTTATGTCATTTCCCAACCAAAGTGGATCCATGGGGTCCCCAAGTTGGCCCATGGCTTGTCTTTGTCGGCCTTGACTCACCCAATAGGTGTAGGACAAGTGTCATTGTGTTTTCACATTCTTATAATATCATTTTTACCTTAAATTACACTAATTACCACTAATCGCGATTAAAAACTTAATAAGTTACTATTCACCAAAAAATTATTTTCATCCCATTGAACCACATTTTACATACTAATGACAACAATGTATGTCGGATTTTCAAAATTCAATACACATTAGTGGTAAACTTTCATTTAACTGAAAAATCATTTTGCTTGATTACCACTTAGTGGTTTCACTATTCATCAAAAATTTGAGTTTTTCAGAAAAATACCAAAACTTCACCCTAACCTATATTTGATATTCCGAATTCAAAAATGAAGCCCATTTTACAAAATTCAGAACATATTAGTCACATTAATTAATTTAATAATTAATTCCCGCTGTCAGAGAAAATAGCGTGTTTTTATAAAACAATAAGTATCAAAAGATTGACACTTGTTTAAGTATGATTTCAAAGTGAAATTAATTCCAACGACCACTATTGGATTTAATGGTAAAAATATATTATAATTTCACTTTAAAACCAATTAAAAAGATAGTCTGATCATATAAATAAATTCGATTAAAAATAGGTTTTGAATTAAAATAGAACATTTTACACTATTCATAAAAAATGAACATTATCGGAAAGATACCAAAAATTTACACAAAGTAAATTTTGATGTCCCGATTCTTAAGAAGAGTTTTATTTGGTCCAGTAGAATGTATAAGAGTGAACAAAACTATATTTAATGATGATTCGCCATCAAAAGGTGATAAGTGAACCTTTAGTAAAAACTAGGGCATATACGCCTAAAATTGAATGTTTTCCGTATTTTAAGCCTCTATCCTCTATTGGATAAATGTAAAAACATTTAAAAACATATATAAACATATTTTAGTTATTTCTATCCATTCCCGCCATTACAACGGCTACATGTTAACTACCATTTAAAATAATATTATTTTATTATTAGAGTGCAACGTAAGATTCCCATGAAACTCGTTGTTGCGTGTTGGGTACGCCATCGAGCATAGCGTCCCCTTTAAAGTCATTTAAATGGATAAATATGAAATGTCATATTCTTTATTTACCTGGGGTGTTACAATTCATAAATCCAATCACATGTAAAATTTATCCTAGAATGAATCTAGATGTAATGGACTAAATAATAGATTTTAATTTAATTTATCAATTACTAATATTCATTACGACCCCATTGCAGCTTTAATGATGACAAAATTAATATAAGGGCCTCATCAGGTCGATTAATGAGAAAAGAATGAATCCGAGATGAGAAAGAGGTGATATCATGGCCCTGGAGGCATGCTCCTACATGATTGGAAAGGCGAACTCAAGAGGAATTCTAGCACACAAACTGTTGTGCGTCGTCCTTCCCTTTCGTGTCCAAAACACCGGCCTACAAGACTGGCCACACCCGACCCTGTTTCAATGTAGAAGGTGATGTCAAACAGTTGTTTGCATGTCTGAACTTGTTTTTGTGTCGAAGGCGATGACGAACGGACATTTTCACGCCTGACCCCGTTTACGCGCTAAAGGTGACAGCGAAATGACATTTGGGTTCCGAGACCCATTTCCTTGTAGAAGGCGATATCGAATGGTCATTTGCGCACCAGCCCCGTTTCCACTCTGAAGGAAACGTCGAACGACTTTTTGCATGCCCAACCACGTTTTCGCACCCAAGGTGATGGTGAACGGATGGTTGTGAACCCACCCCAATTGCGCGCACTAGGTGACATCCGACTGGAGTTTGCGTTCCAGGAACTTGCGTGCCAATCCGAGGACTCTGACTATAAAATGAACTAGATCAAAACTCTTATAGGGGGGACTGAAGAAGAAGCGATGCTCTACTACGGGATCACCCCATCTACCACAACTGCGTGAAAAACCCTTGGCCTTCTTGTATGTGACGTCGCTCGATTGGTTCCCTGGGTGAACCTTTGAATGGGCCCTCTAATCCTCATGAATTTCATCTCTTCTCGAAGTTATTTTCATGCATGGGGTCCCATCTTGCATGCAAGTTCCCTCTACGTTAGGTGTTCATGCACGTAAACCATCCAAACACATACTCAAACCTTCCATCTTTTATGATCCCCTTAAATCATGGAACCACCCACACCTCTTGCGCGCAACCTCTTCTTCATGTGTGAAAACCTTTCATTTTGTGCGTGGACGTCTGATCTTACCAGAACCCATTATTTTACGTGCACTCCATGTACTTCCCTCAACTGGAGGCACCATGTTCGAGCCTCTCTTATACACGACACACCTTTTCCATGCGTTCTTATCCCGTGTGGCCCCTCACGTGTGCGTAGAGCAGTTTCAAAGTCCATTGGGCGACATTTTCTTCCGCATTGTTTCGCCTCATGCTTCTTAGCATAGTCACGCTAACGGCTATTGCTTCATCACAAAGCAATTCTAACATGGACACCAATGGGGTAACCTCACGACACTCCCTATTCACGTCATTTCATGCCTCTTCTCTTCACCAATGTGTAGAAGGTGAAATTTATGTATTCCCTAGGGGTGCAGAGTGAACCCTCCTCATCCGAGCTACATGACGTTAAACTTCCAAGAACCTTTTTCCTTAGCACATGATGTTAAACTGTGATTGAAACCTATTCCCTACACGTGGGGTGCCCCATCTCGGACATTATCTATACTCACTAGTCTCCACGGGAGTGAAATAATTCCTCACATGGAAATAAATCTTCTTTATATGTGTATCGTCTATCTGCGGGGAAAGGGAGACCAACCTGGTGTAAGCCCCTAATTAAACTTGTAGGAGGCAACACCCATGCTTCTCTCTTCTTGGGTGACAAATCCCTCTATCACTGGACATTGGCATCACCTGGCCCTCCCTCTTGGAGTAGGTCTAAATATTCATCACATGGGCTACTAACCATGCATAAGCCTCGGTTTCCTCTTTGGGCCACCAATTACACATGGCCCTAGTCTACTTCCCAAAAACACAATTTTTGTGACGTGATCATCAGGTCTTTTATGTATCTTGTTTCTCACACCGAGCATGACTCACATGGGATTCGAGAATGCATCGACCATGACATCCTATCTGGGCATCCTAGAGTGTAATCCCCACAACCCACCATGAAAAACGTGGCCTTTGATCATGGTCAGGGAAAGGTTCATATAAATCCTCCTTGAGGATCAAGTCCAACAACCATTGGTTCCGACCCACTTCACATCAGTTCCCACGCCAACATGAACAACATGGTCTTTGATCCTTTCCAAGACAAGGTACGTAGGAATCCATCTTTAGGTACAAGCCAAACACCTTGTCGCTATAACCCCCTTCCCATCGGTTTTCCCGAACCCACCTGAACTACATGGTCAATGATCCTTTCCAAGGTGAGGTACATATGAAGCATCCCCGAGGTCCAATCCCTCCATCTAACTGGTCCACATGTCCCTATTTACGTCTGTTTTCCCCCGTCATGTATGACGTCAAACTGTGGACCTAGATCAGTGGTAATTTCGTTGTTTCCCCAAACAACAGTAAGTCGTTGCACCCACCCCGAACTACGTGGACATTGATCCATGCCAAATTAAGGACTTTAGGATAACTCCCTGAGGTTCAATCCCAAAAACCATTGGAACCCAAGTCCACCTTCATGCTAGTTCACTAAAACCATCCCACATGAATTATGGGTTTGATATTTGTCTCCATGATATGGTACGTAGGAAGCCTCTCCAAGGTTCAACTCCATTCAGTGGTAAGCCGTTGCGACCCTGTCCAGCGGTAAGCCATTGGGACACCATCCAGCGGTAATCCGTTGCATTCCAATATCTGGTGGTAAGACACTGATATGCCCAATTGGAGGCAAGTCTTCATCAGATGAACTACAAGTACTTTGATTCACTTCCTCAGCGATACATAGGAGGTCTCCTCAAGAATCCATCCAAACATCACTATTGTCCTCGGGTCAGCTCTATCTCATTTTCCACCTACCTCATTAAACTGTCCATTATCTATCCTAATTCATATCTGGGCCACCACATCCCGGTGGGATCAAGCCGCCTCATTCCCCATTCCCCTTAACCACAACCGAGAAGCTTACCACACGTTGGCCCCAACATCAGTGTTCCCACCAGGTGTTTCACCCATCATATCCACTCTAGTCTGTGTTATGATCAGTCCAATCCTTCTCCATTGGATGTTAACCTTATGGTATACCCTGTGTGAAACATGGGAAGCTAGGGAAGACCACAGATATATGCCTATGGAATAAAATTCCCAGCGTTTGGCGTGGGATGCCTCGGGCTTCCGCGCCCTCGAGAATCTCTATAATAAGGAGAATAAACCGAGATGTGCCAGTGTCCCAGCATCTGAACACACCAGTAATGTCAAATGTGACTACTACCCGGATCAATGGTTGCAGCCCTAAACAGACCAATAGGAATGTCCTGAAAGAAGTAGTGTAATTAACTTGTGTCCATGAAGATATGGAACTAGGAAGAGTTTCACAAACAATGTCTTAAATCTATATGGGAGACTCGTACTATTTGGTTAGTTCTATGAAGGAAACCCTAGAAGGATGAACCAAAATCCCATCTTTCTGTTTTGATAATGGAGAAAACGACCCTAATGAAGGAACAATTATCGCCTGCCTTTGGAGAGTGGGAATGCGGTGCAAACTAAATAGTGTCGTCGTCCCCCAACAAGACAGACCCACGTGTCCCTGTGAAAGCATCAGAAACAAGCATTAAAAATATCCCACATTTACCATCTAATGAAATTGTTATTATACCATAGATCCATACATCCATGTCCAAACCCTAAATGGGATAATTTATTGGAAACACTATGTTCATTATTAATGTTTTAGTCATACAAATCCTCACCATCACCAGATATAGAGACATTACAGATTAAAAAAACACACTATGATATGATCATATACAAATTAATATTTAATAAGTTTCATTTTTTTAATAGTACTCAAAATCACCAAATATAGGTCAGTAAAAATAATTACATGATATGATTCATCACAACCACATCCCTCGAAGTAAAATCACACCTTCATCTGAAAATCATTAATCTGATGTGAGATCCATAGTGTAATTAATAAATATAATACCGAATCATTTATATCATATGGGAAAATTTTAATTATCTACATCAAAAAATCTAAATTATATCATATAAAAGGTTTTCCATGACTTTATAAACTACATTGTGTTACCATTCAATCAAGTATTTAATAAACATAAACAGAAATAATCTAATGGGATTCTTTATGACCAAAAAAATTATAAACAAAATAAATATAATATATTCATATTCTAAAATTCAAAACATCAATAATGTTTTCTATTTTCACTTATTATTTCACAATATAAATTTTGGTCATAAATAAAACAAGGGGTTAACCAAAAATCCTCAAATGAGTTTCAACAGAATAAACATGTGATGAGAAATTATGGGATTAAATAGTAATATCATTGAAACAATAACAAAATGATAAAAACAAACCTAATAAAAACATAGAATAATAGTTAAACATCATAAGATCATTATAAATATAAAAATAAAAAATTTCTCACAAAAAAAAGATATGTTATCCTAAACATATGTATATGATTTTGAGAAAAAATATTTCATTTTTTTACTCATCTAACTAAAAATGTATGAATCAAACCAATGGGGATGAGGCTCATTAAGCTTTCTTCTTGCCAAAATTTATATATGGGTCAGCAATCACTAGCCAATGTGTAATGACCACATTACCAATAAAATTATACATAATATATTAGAGTCTCATTTAATTTATTCCACCCTTCTCATAATAATACATCACGTATTTGTCTTCCACATGGAAATAAAACATGCATAAAATATATACATTAAATAACAGTAGAAAGATGAATTCTTTAACAGAATAAGTACATTAATTTTACCATAGATATATCAAATAGAATTCCTAGATGAACTGGGAATAAATAATATTGCAATGTAATTACAAATAAATATTGAATTTAATGGTAATATAAGCCAAATATAAGGGAAAAGTATCAGTTAAATAAAAATATAATGTCCAGAAATTAATTATTTTGAATAATATTCTATGAAAAATTAAAATTTATTATTAATAGTGACAAAGGAATAAATTATTCCAAATATGGAATTCTTTTGAAATAAACTCAATTGAATAAATAATGACTTTATTGAAAAAAATTGATATAAAATAAATAGTGTATAAAGAGTACATTATAATAAGATTTGGTAAAAAGGTGAAATACTCAAAACATTTCCTTTATAATGTTTGAGTAATTTGATTAATGGGATCTATAAAAATGGAAACATAATGGAATAAATATCCACTTAAAAATTATGAAATAATAATCATAAAATAAATAATATAATATTTATATAATGATATATTGTGAAAGACAATGATATAGATCATGATATAGAATATATCATCAAAAACAAGAGTGGGTGGGAAATAAATGAAAAAGAACACATATAATTAGTCTACAATTGGTATAGATAATCCTTAAGAATGGTGAATTCTCAAATATCATTCATTAATTTCATGATAAAAAACTAATTTAATATATATTTTAACAATTTTTATACAATTATATTATCATTACATAATTATTTATTGAATATCATTTGAGTCAATAAATTAATAATTTTTTAGTTCAAGTTCACAAAAATACTTTTATGTGGAGAAATTATCCGATGTACCTTATAACATTGCTATATAAGATATATAATGTTATTTTATTAGTTTTCAAGATATTTCACATGTTTTACAATTGAATAGGTCTTACCATAGTTAAAATTCATAGTATCTTTATTAGATTACAATATTTAAACATATTTAAATAACTATGAATATTTTCATTGAATTTCATTATAAAAAAATATTTTATAGTCATATAAATAAATATATATATATAATATTATATTTAATAAAAAATAGTTCTTTATAAACTTTTATTTATTCCTTATGTGATGAAATATATAGTTTTACACAATTTTAGGGTAATAGAAAAATAGATGAAATGATTTTTCAAATGTCTTTTAAGAAGATGAATATAACTTATTGATCATATAGTTTCAGAAAAATAATTAAATAAAATTAAATATTTTTTATATGAGTAATTTAATTAATTGCATTATTATATATAAATGGTCAGATAATAATTGAAATTGAGACATGGGTTTGGAATCCGTTACTAAAGACATTGATTTCTGTCATTTTGATTTATCGTAAATACTTCAAGAAGTAAATTTTGGTCACACAAATTGATTAGGGATATATGATATGGAGTGTAGAGATTTATTTTAGATGGTATTTAGAAAAATATGGAATTTATTAATTATTTATAAAGTGTTAGAGAATGTGTATTTATAAACCATAGAGCGAAAATTATTTTTAGATCCATGAGTTGATTAATTTATTATTTCATAAAAATACTAATAATAAAAATTATTCTTATGTGTGAAGGATTTGACTCTAGTAAATACAATCATGAAATTCACATCCTTAATAGAGAAATAGTTTTTTTTGTTTTAGAAAATTATATACACACATGAAATTCACATTCAATTTAATAACATGAAATAAATCATATAATTCATATTGAGATCATAATATTTCCCTTTATCAAATCCCTGAATATCAATCATAAAATAATTCTAGGAAAATTTGGTTAAATAAAACATAATAACGGGAAGATCTCTAATTCTTTGAAATGGTATGTGTACATTTGAATCTATCATTTAGAAATATTGGATAATAAATATGGAAATTTAAACATATCAAACAAAAAAACTATTAGTCTATAACTATTACATTAATTGAAATATATAAGGAATATCAATGGTCATATTAGCTCTATATAAATAGACATATATTTATGAAACATATCCATGTATATTTTAATGTATTGAATAATATAATGGATATAATTTACCAATATTATAATTGGGATTTCCATAATTAAGAACTTCATAATCATATCATCAAGACCACATTAGAAGACATCTAACATAAATGGGAAAGTGAAAACCAAATAACTTCCCTAGTTTGGGTCATGTGACCTACTGATGTATCAAAGGGCTATGGTGTGCCCCACCCATTTTAAACTAGATCCAATGCAGTACTCATACTAATGGAGAGGAACATATTAAACATAGAAAAATTTAATAAATTACTAAAGAAAGAAATTTGAATAATTTCACCAATCATGAATCCTAATGTATATATACATTCGTTTTTAAAAATATAATACAAATGTAAATACATTACCCAACCAGTAAATCTAATCATAATCCCTCTCTAGTACTATGTTCATTGACATTAAAATAGTACATCCCAATCAGAGTATTCATAATACATCCAAAGAAATAATTAAGATGGTATCCTTGAAACTTATTACACATGGATTATATTGTGAAATGAAGGTTTTTTCCATTTACGAAATGTAATAACATAAACATTGCATTAAATAACACTTGGGGAAAACATCCATTTTAGTTTTAAAAATAAGATTAATAAATTATTAATTTCTATAATATTAAGAAAAAAATTATTTGAAAATAACATTGTAAAATTTTAATTTAATATTTATAAGTTGGTTTCCATGATGTAGGGTATTCCATACATGTCGTATAAGTTAAAAATAATTCTTTTCACATTTTTCAAAAAAATTGTGCCTCATTAAAAAACAATATTTTTTCATTCATTCAGTTTAATATAAAATTAAAAAAGTTTACAAATGTATTTAATAAAATTTTAAATAATTCAGATTAGTTTTTTTTATAATATCTTTAGAAACCATGGATATAGAAAATTGTTTTTTCAAATATTTGGAGAAATAAGGATTGATTTTTGAAAGATCATTAACAATATTTTTATGAATAAAATTGATGAAAATTGTAAGACTATATTATAATATAATTAATAAGTACCATATAAAAATGGAGATTATATTCTGGGGACAGTCATTATACATTTCATCGGCAAATTCATAATCATAAATAATCTTGAATACGATGATATTATAACTATAAAACAATTAAAAATTTGTTAACATTTGAATCAAAGCCACCATGAAAAATATATTCAATTGAAACTATAATTTTAAATAATATAAATAGAATCATGATATAAAATATAAATGATGATTCATATTCACCACAAAAAATGAATATGTGGTTAATATAGAATATGTGTGATGGAATTAAATGTGAGACGAGAAACCCATAGCTCAGATAAAATTTCCCAAATAAATTATCGTAACTCATGTATAACAAATATATATTTATTAAAAATATATTACATAGACATATTAATATAGATAATTTCATATTATATTCAATTATAACATTTTATCATGTATCTATTAATAATTCATTATAAAAAATAATATTCAATGTGATAAATGGTTCATTTTTCTTGTATGTTTTGGATGAGTACTTTTTATACTTGTATGTTGATCCAAGATCCATAATATCTAAAATGATAAATGAAGTATAACTTTTTAAATATTTATTTTGAATGTAATTATAATAGTTTATAAAAACATATATAATTTAAAATTTGTTACACTATTCATGGATGTGGTTGATCATATATACACATGAACCACACTTTCATTTTTTTGATGTATGGAAATAAATTCATAAAAAAATATTTGACAGTTCATAAATCATTATAATATCATATATATATAATTTATTAATTAAATATAACCATACTACCATCCATGTCAAATCTAAATGGTAATCCTTTTACATATCATAGTGATAGAGGTAATGCACACATACACACCAGTGAAGCTATTATCATTTAAAGAATTAGACGGTGATATGGTAAATTTCATATTATTTTTCAACAATTATAATAAGTTCTAAATATAATAGCTATATATACATTAAATACTTAATAATATCCATCCTTGAGATAGGATAATTGAAAATGAATATCATTGGTTTGTAAGGATATAGCTCGCCATACATATGATTGACCGTTTTGTTTTATGATTTGATTTTAGGTTAGACAAATATATGATATTATATTATCATAAAATCATATAAATATATGTGATAAATTTTTATATTATATTATAATATTTCATTAATATTTTTAGTTTCTCTAATAATAAGGGAAAAAATTCATGGTAATGATCTATACCACTTCTTCAGAAAACTGCTTTTGGTCAATACATATAGCCTTCCTAAAAGGTTTATATGAAAAAATTGGATTGTGGGTCACTGAGAAGATTTAAATTAAGCTATCAACTCCATTTTTTATGATTAAGTGGTCTTTAGAAGTGTAAATATGATAGGAGAGTGGGAACCAACTTATAATACGGGGGAATGACACACATGAAGATTTTTAAATGAAAAAATCATACCTAAAGTATTAAAATTAAAAAAGATGGATTATGAAATATTATAAAAAATTAGATTATTTAGGTCATATATATTACCATAATATTTTAATTGGAAAATATTATTTTTTACTTTTACCTTATCATAATAGATTAACCCCAGGTAAACCCATTCAATCGTTAATCGTGACAAATAACTTTTTATTTCATTATTATTAATTAATTCCGAAAATTATTTCAAAAATATTAAATAATATTATTTATGATGAATATAAATATTTAATCCATTTTATTATTTTATTAAATAATTTTATTGGGTTTACTTTAATGATAAACAATAAAATTAAAAGAAAAATTGGGGTTCTAATGAAACAATTTCAAAAGTAAAAAATCTTTTTGTTTTAAAAGTTCATATATAAATGATTTTATTATTGAAATAATATTATGTTTAATAACTTTTTAAGAAACATATGTTTATCAATGAATTAGAATAAATTGTAGTTTTTAATAATAAATTGTATTCTTTACTATTCATTGAAGTATTAATCATTTCTGGAAATTATCAAAATTTTACTCTAAGAAATAATAATAACAATCATTTATATATTTAATATAAATTTTCCAAATATATTTTTTAATGTTTTTCACATATTATTTTAAAGGTAATGTAAAAAACATGATGAAGTAATTATTTATAAAAATTCCATTTTTCTAAAAAAACATTTCATTACCATTCAAATGTTTTATATTAATTTATAATCTTTTTATAAATAAATAATTTATTTAATATACGTGTCAAATATAATTTTTTATAAACATATTTATTAGTATCCATATTTTATAAATAAATAGTTAGGTGATAACAATCACTTTAAATAGTAATATTCTCATAGTATATTACAGATCTTCTAAAAATTGTGGTGCATGTAGAATAATAAATCAAAGGAATAAACATATTTATATGGTAATATGTTATTAAATATCATAGTGTTAAAATATACCCCAATAAATAAAATCATCCAATCAATTTTAATTTCATCATCTACGGTCATACAATTATTGGAAACCCACTACCTAATAATATATAATAAAACATCCTCTTGATAAGAATCAAAGGGAATAATGATTTTTTCGTGAATAACACATAACATGGATTTGATGTAGAAAACAATTACCAAGAATTTAATATATGGACATGTAATAAAAGTATAAAAAATTATGGAGAGTGATATAAATCATTTATCAAAATAAATAGAGTGGTCAAAATAAATATAATGACCACAGAGTCGTAAATCATTTCTGGGAGAAATGACCATTAATTCATGAAAAATGAATATAAAGGATTAATATTGTTATTTCAAAATATTTCTCTCATTATTATGGATTATATTACAATTAATATAAATAATACAAGAAAATGTTATTTATTAATAAATTTTTATTTCAAAAATCATGATTTCATCCATTTTAGTGATATAATAAATTTACTATTAATTATTTATTAAATGAATTGATTAACCAAGATGATTTGTCCCAACCCGTCCCCCAGGTCTTGTGTTGTTACTACCCGAATCCCGCCTCCTTGAATTCCATGGGCGGGTGACTAGCACTAAAGGCATCAACCAGTAAGTGGGAGGCATTTAAAAGAATACTTGAATGCACAGAAATTCCAAAAAAAGTCCCACAAACTCAAAAGGAAACATGTATCACCATGACAAAGCTATGTAAATGTAAAAATAATAAATGTGGGCCAGAATATGAACCCAACAAAACAAGTGAAAATAGAAATGTACAATAAGGAAACAGTGATGGACATCGACGGAAAACCCCAAGTAATCGTGATTGTAGCGTAGCAACTGGAAGCCGAAGTAGAATTTCCCATCCAACCAATACTACTGGCCCCTTTAGGACTAAGGCCATCATGTACATCCTCATAGTGTCTATTTGTCCCATTTCCCTGAGCACCACTGTGTCCTGATACACCATAGACACCATCGAAACATTTTTAATCAACGACAGACACATCATGTGTTCATTAATCTCGTGTAGGGGTGAGTATTAAAGTACACAGCAATGTCCCCAAAAAAATTAATTTCCACACAACAATCCTCAGTATATATAATGAAACAAAAGACATCTCACACTATGTATAAATATTGGGTAGTGATAGAAGAACAATCAATCACATCAACGAACACCTCAACTACTAGAGAAATACTCATCTCTCAAGTATAGTGGGGAAACCAAGGCATAGTAATGTGCTTCCTAGTAACTATGGACTACATAGGTACACCACCTCATTGTGTACCGTGTACATGAAAAGTCACACAGAAGTGACTCCCACAAATCATTCCCAACTAATAATCTCTTACTCATCACATACAGTGGGCCTACAAAGTAAAGAAGTAGTACATCCCATCATGGTCCATTAAAGTAACATAGATGTGCATCCCACTAGGAAATACTTGAGTCACAAAGTGTTGAAACTTAATAGTCATTTGGTCTCTGCAAACCGCAGGGTTCCATATGCAGCAACCCAAGGTAAACCCCTCCTCAAGACATTCATCTCATCTCAAATTAAATGAATGCCTCCTCAAGGCATGATAAAAGATCATCCTCATCCAGATGGTCCCAATGCCAAAAATAGATCCACATCCGGTCAGCGGGGTGTGGGATCGACCCACTGGCTAGGGATGTGGCCCACCAGCCCTAAGGACTGCCGCACGGGTGGCCTCTGGTATGGGCCTACAATACATTACCAACCCATGCCCTCTCCTAGCTATCCCTATAGAAATAGTTCCTTCCTCCCACCATGGTAAAATGACCATAGATGCTAGCATGTTTGTGTGGAATGGATGCAGGCCACCCCTATACATAGCGCCTGCATGGCGCCACATCACCCCGCTGCTTTTGTGGCCTCCTAAAACTATGGTTGGCGGATGGATGCACTGCATTCCTTTACCTAAAGTCAATGTTTCCACCGACAGTGCATCGAGCGTTCCTTTAGTGGGACAATATAGTTTCTCTGGTGGTCCACTTTCTCTTTTGTCACCGCTTACAATAACAAAGAAATGTTCTCTTTACCGCGAGTGACTCAAACCAGGATTCCATAAACTCAGATGTTTGGCCACAATGAGCAAAAGTGATAGTGGGGATTGGACCTTGTTCGTGTCGGGACGAGCCCTTCGCTTTAATGGTTTATATTCATGACAGGTCCATGGATTTCATTTGAAACAGTAAATGATAATTTAAACACATATTAAATAAAATCCCAAAAAAGTTACCCTCCTTCATAAATGCATTATTTTTGTATCAACTTATATTTGGGATGATCATTGTATGTCCTTTAAAAATTATTAATGGAGAATAATTAGAAATAATTAAACCCCTAGTTCTTTGATGATCATTTATGTAGTGTTACATACTCAAGGATTCAAGATGTTGATGTCATTCATCACTTTCACCATTGTTCTTCGAGGTGCATTGACGATGTTTGACATTATTATGTGTTTTTAATTCTTCAATGGAGCGGAATTTCATCAGAGGGTTGACAGAGAATCCTCATAGATTAATTCATCTTTCCGCCAAATCAGCAACCAATTTAAGTGGAAAACACTTTTCAACGTTTCTTTTATGATGCAACGTCGCATCATTACACTATTTTATTTTTGAAACTACTTCACTTTTAGGTGTATTGAAATAATTGTTACACTACATGTTTCAAGCCATTAATGAGTTCAACTAATTCTCCCCATCATCTCCTTATTACTACACCACAGTTTCGTTATTCGTCACTCCACATTTTAAAAATACAATAAAATAACTTTTTAAGATATTTTATTATTCTATGAAATGTATAAAAATTAGCATTTACATCTGACCTTTTAAATTTGAAGTTATGTCTTTTATAGCCGAATCCCAGTGTTTTGAGTTCAATGCTGCCTCAGATTATTTATCTATGTATCTGTTCAAATGTTAGAAAAAAACCTGATAGCAGGTCTACTAAACGTACCTGACAAAAAAGTTCAATAATTAACATTCACTCTCAACACAATCCCGTTACACACCCTCCTAAGCTCAATTGTTCTCTAGGATTTTCAGTTTGAGTTACTGATTAGGTGTTTTATGAATTTTATAACAAAATAGTTGTTTCTTAATTATTTTATTTATGACCAAAAACTATCCTCCACCATTGGATATCACTGGCCAAATTTAGGATTTGGATATGGAAATAATATTATCACACGATCAGCTGTAGTATCATATTTATTAATCTGAGACTCCATTAATTATTCATATACCTTTAAAAAATAAAATAATTTTACTTAATTATTTTATTTAATGTTATTCCATTTTCAGGTCATTACACAGGAGGACTACACCGACCAAACTTATATCGCGCCTAGGGTAAACATGCCATCTAGAACAAAATGTTTCCTTTTATTTGTTATCCAAGAACCCATTTAAAAGTCATTCTACATTTATAGGAAAAATACTTAGAGACTCTATTTAATGATTAGAATTTTTTGAATGATCATTCCATGCACTTCGGGCCTCAGAATCCCATGTCTTCTCAACTCTAGATCAGGAAATAATTTGATATAATAATGAAAAAATATACCTAAATTCCATTAAATTTCATTATCTCCACCATTGATATGTACATACCCAAAACCCAAAACAAATTCATATCAAACAATTGGGTGAACTGAGCATTAGTTTGAGCCTCCTGGTCCCTTGTGCACTCTTGAAGATTCCCATGATTCCATTGAACATGCACTAGGGGAATCAAAAATACACAATGTACCTCTCATGTTGATCCTCTATCTCTATCTAGAACTTCTCAAACATCTCCCTCTCCTCATTGTCCCACTCACCCAAGTCGATGACATGTGATGGATCAGGAACATACCCCCTAAAAATACATGTGAAAAACAGCATCCACCTGTGGGGGTAGATCATTGTGGTACGCCACCTCACTAACTCTACTCAAGATCTGAAAAGGTCTGATGAACCTCATAAATAACTTACCACCCTGGCCAAATCTCTGCCATCATCATTGGTGTGATACCCAATGAAAAACATGGTCTCCCTCCTCAAACACTTAATGCCTTTATTTGATATCGTCATAAGACTTTTGTATCCTCTGTGTAGTCCTCATCCTCTCCTTGATGATCTACCAATTTTCAATGGTAATCTATACAGCCTCTAGAACCATGAGTGATATCTCCCTTGGGACTATCCTACTTATAGGTGATCTGTATGGCCTCTAATAAAAGGCCCCAAACTGTGCCATGAAAAAGGGGTAGTGATTGATATTGTTATACGCATACTCTACTAGTGGTAGTTGGTCCTCATAAGGGTGTACAAATACTTGGACCCAAGAACGAATCATGTCCTCCATGGTCAATATGGTTAGCTGTTTCTGACCATTTGTGTGGGGGTGAATAGTTGTGATAAAGTGCAGTTCATTCTCGAATGCCTCTAGAAACCCCTTCCATAAACAGCTTGTAAATAGTGCAGTATGGTCTGAGATTATCTTTCAAGGCACCCTATTAACACGTACTATCTCCGGGATGTAGAGGCGTCCCAAACCCTATATTAATGCCTTCTACCATATGGGTTGGATGTGATATGACATGGTGAATTGGTCAAACATCACAATGATAGAGTCATGTCCCTTCGTTGTTTGTGGTAATCCCATTACGAAGTCTATCGAGATACCATCCTGTTTCCACTCTGGTAGCTCAAGTGGTTGTGCCAAGCCTCCTGGGACCTAATTCTTGTCCTTCACATGCTGACAAGTGATCTGTCATGATACAGACTCTACCACCACTTTCTTTATACATTTCCACCAGTACAAACATCAGAGGACCTGGTACATGTTCTTTCACATTAGGAAGTACCACCATTGGAATGTATGGAACTCCCTCAACTCCTCCACTTATAACGTCACTTGTATTGTGGTGCATCCTTTTATAATGATGACTTGCTTCCCACCTAACGAAAAAACATCAAGTGTCCATATTGATTAAATCATAGCACATCAGGCCATGAATTCAACATTTATAACTTGTTCCTGCCTAACTCGTTGTAAGAGTTGATGAGTGACATACATAGATTGGAGGATATCTGCACCAAAATCATCTACAAAAGGATATCTACATCACAGCTATTTTCACCAACACCTCACTCAGTAGCTGCAAACCAGACCTCCTACTGGGTTATGAGGAACTGTGTTCCCTTTTGAAGGAGTATATACTATCGTAATGTCATAGTCCTAGATGAACTCAATCTATCACCACTGTCGCAACTACTGAAAATCCTACAGGAAACATTCCATCCTCATGAAAGACTACATGTCTTAATAGATTGTTGTTCCCATCGACCCTTTGGTAATGGTTACTCATTCTCTACAACCACTTAGTTAATGTGATGGTAATCTACACATAACCTCATACAGTGGGTCTTACTAATCCCTTCTTCTACATGCCCCCCACCTGTTCCACCTTCTCGTGAAGCTCTACGAAAGCCCTCTAAAATTATAATGATGATATTGATGCAATATTGATGTGTAGATTGATGATGAAGTCCCTCAACCTAGTGTCTGGTAAATCATTGAAATATATTTTGAAAGGACCTTCCTGCACTCATCCAGTACTATTGGGAAATGATAACTCAAAACATATATAGCCTTGAGTAAATGATTTCCGACTCAAGAGTGATCAGCAGCACTCTTTTATGGATGAGATTATCCCATGATGCTTGGATTTACTTTTTCCCTTACCATGGATATCTCCATTATAATACTGTAGATATACCACTACCTTTTTCTAAAAAATTCTAAATGAGCATGAACATTGGATGACCAGTCCGTACCTAAACTAACATTGTAAGGCCTCAGTACTTCCACGAAGAGGTTCCAACCGGAACACTTACCTCAAGGGTCAGATCATTCCATCGATGTAAGTGTGATTAATTAATATCCTCTCATAGGTATATCCAAATGAAAGGATTTACTCAATGGTTTAACTAGAAACTACAGGTCTTGAATAAGATTCTTGATAATAAAGTATGATTAGTACCTATGTATATTAATATGATATCCTATAATAGACATAGGCCATATGTTAAATAATTCTTGGAGACCTTTGGTTGTACTCCTTGACCGCATGCAGCTACCCCTTCCTCTATCCTTCGGCACCCTGACCACTGTGGGGACCACATTGGAGAGGTGGCTGTAATGTTTCCAAATGTATAAAACCATTTTCTGCTCTTCTAGTCCCTATTCCACATCTACATCCCTGCAGATTCATTTGTCCCTATCACTTTCTCTTCCAGAATCATTTTACACGTCCAAGATTCTGAGACAAACGTCAGTTTCTTACTTTTCAATTGCGGACATTCACTGGAAATATCTACACATTGAAGAAACATTCAACCATTATTCTTATCTCTAGCACCCTAAAATTAGAACAAATGAAGATATAAATTGTGCTTGATTGGATTTCCCTAAATACATATTTCTTGAAGGTCCGAGCTCTAAAGCATTGGTCGCATCATATTCACTATGTACCTAGAATGGTTAGTACACCTTGATGAGTACTCAGTTTCCAACATGTCGTCCTTCTGAAGTTATAGAATCTCTTGGGAACACATACCCATTAGCTCTTTATGGAAGGATACCTCTTATCTGAGAATTTTTATCATGATATTTCCATAGAAAAGTCACCACATAAAAATATATGGGTAATAAAAACCATGCCATCACCATAATGAGCCACATAGAAGGCTCACTGCCATGGCCGCCATCTAATCTAATGGTTCCCTAGATAGATGGATACTCGGTCACCACATCATGCCAGTCCATAGCCACATGTGATCTAGGTTCACCTTATAACATGAGGAGTATCTATCGATGAAACTCATGTAAGGAACTGAGCCTACATGTGTCCTCTACTAGAAGTGATGGTATTTACTACGGACAAACAAGAAGTGGTATTTTTTGGACACTTCCTTAAGGTACCATCTCTAGAGATGGTTCTTATACCAATGCACCAGAACTTTTTGGACCATCCACACAATTAAACACTGTAATACTAGTTAGGTATCTATGCAGAGGAATCTTGAATGAGAATCAAATGAACTACAGTAAAAAAGATACACCTTGTGAGATGGTTGAGAAGATATAAAAAGAAAAACCCTTCCAAAACCCATGTAATCAGTGTATTTGTTTGCCATGTTAGAAAACAGAATTTTGGGTCTTGGTGACTTGATTCATCGACAACTACACTAACACTATACTCCACGAATCTGAATGATAGACTCTAAATATTTAACACAGTTTCACTAAAACAAAAAACATGGGACTCTCGGTCCCTGAGGTAGAACTGAATACCTTTGATACAACTTTTTCCTGACCCATCCCCCAGGGCTCATGTCGTGACTTCCCTAAGCTCGTCAACGGAAGACTAGTGGATGGAGAGTTGCACCAAATGTGTCAACATGCAAGTGGGATCCATTTTCCAGAGTACATATACACAAAAACACATTCCCATCCAAGTATAACACATGAAAAAGAATACATGTATCACTAAAACAAATCTGATTACAAGTTCCATTGAAATATGTTTCCTAGAAAAAAAGTCCAAAATAATAACTAAAAATAGAAAATTAGAAAAAGGAATCCCTAATGGACAACCATGGATCTCCCCACCTAATCATGAGAGAAGTGTTTTTACTGGAATATGGAGTATAAATTTATTTCCACCGGATCCTACTAGGTCATTCTTGTTCCTAGTCAACCATGTCCTTCATCATAGCATATGTTGCTGTTGTCTCCCTAAGAACCTCACAGTGTTGGTCCACTAATGTCTCTCTCGAAACAATGATAATCTGCACAAGAAAGAACACGTGTGTGCGAATCTGTGCTTGGGTGAGTTACAAAATAATCATTATGAACCACTTAAATAAATTAAAGGATACACAGATATCGTCAATGTAATGAAAAAAGCACAAGACATCTCACAAATGGTATATATTTTGGGTAGTGATAGAAAAATTATCAGTCACATCATTGAACACCTCACCTGATAGAAAAAACCACCTCTATTGAGTATAGTGGTCCTACAGTGTCGCACCGAAGTGCTTCCCACTATCCTTAGACTGCTTAAGTACACCTACTAATCATGTATTGTGGGCCTAAAAATTCACATAAAAGTATTTTCCACTATTTTTGCACAATAGAGGTACTCCTCATTATCGTGAATCATTGGCATGCAAAGTAAAATATAAATGCTTACCACAGTTGGCATACAATGTAACACAAAAGTTCTTTCCAAAGGTCCATAGTCGAGTCACACATAGTCGAATGTCATCTATCTTCAAGTCTCTGCCAACCTCATGTTTACTTACATAGAGTTTGTAGGAGAACTACTGTTAAAGGCATTAGTCACATATAAACATCCATAATTCCATCCTAAGTGCATGAAAAAAGATCATCCTCATGAATAGGTTACCAATAACACAAATGGAACGTCAATAGAATGATCGGTTTGCATGTTAATAATGTTTTATTATATAGGTACTGATTGTGTAGGGGTCCATTCCGACCCAGTCACACTATCATGACCAACCTGACACGGTTGTTCCGTATTCCTTGGGGGGATTCACTGGGCCTGACCTGGATTGGTTGAGGATAATACCCACTGGGTCATCTTGCTACCTGGTAACGTCCATCCTGACCTGAAGGGAGCAGGTCTGGCCTATAGGAATGGGTATAACCAGCCAGGAACGGGTTTCGCCTACGAGAATGGTTCCGACCCAATGGTGCAGGCCCGGCCCGCTGGGCTAAGGGTATGGCCTGACCAACTAGCTGGGTGGGTGGCCCACCATCCCAATGACTAATATCCTGGGTAGATGCTGGTACACGCCAAGGACGTGGCAGCCAGCCGCATCGCCTACCAACTAGCCCCACGAACATGGGGATATCCTCATCTCGATGTCAAAGGACCAAAATTTCTAGGTCGACTGGGAGGTCTGGATACAGGCCACTGCTCCACATGGTTCCCACCTAGTTCAGCATCATCCCTTTATTACTGCTATGAGCTTCAGAAATTTCTTTCATCGGGCCACCGGAGTTGCTCTGGTGGTCTATTATTCATTTTTTCAGCACCTACGGTCTCTGGGGAATGTTCTCTTTAATGTAAAGGTCTCAAACCTGACTTCCTGTCGATTCAAAAGTTTAAAAACTATGAAAACATGTGTTGGAGGGGCTTGATATTTGTTCATGTTAGTCAGTTCCCTCCATGTTAGAATTTTATATTCATGTGAGATCTAGAAATTTCATTAATCCAAAAAATAATAATTTCAAACCCTATTAAATAAAATTCTAAGAAAAATAACTTCAAAAAATAAATGAATAATTCATAGATCAACATTTTTTTGGGTTGATCTATGTTTATTGTCTCTAGAATTAAAATGGTGACAAACATTCAAAAAATAACCCCTAATTTTTTTATGTTTGTTACAACAACATCATTTCATGGGTATTTCAAGACATCGATCGTTCGTTGCTTCGTATACATTCATTGATGTGCATCAAAGATGTTCGACATTCTTCAATGTTGGTCATTCTTTGATGGAGATGATTTTTTTAGATGTTCATCGGAGATTCCATCGATTTTAAGTCCTTATTCCATAAACGTTTCAACCAAAATAAAAGGATAAACTTGTCACAAACATTTCTATTACACTGCGGCGGCGCATCATAATGATGTTACTTTTATAAAATTTCTTTACTATTACGTGTCATTCAAGCATCATTAAATTTTCGGTTTTCAAGCTATTAAGGAGTTCCATTAATGATCCTCAGTGTCTCCTTGTCACTACACAACAGTTCCACCATCCTCTACTCAACGGTGAGAAAATAAAATATAATAAAATTAAATCAATTTTTTTGTTTTTCGAAAAGTCATAAAATTTACATTTCTCTCGGCAATATCCAGTGAATGTTAATTTCTTTATAGGAAAATCCCATCATTCTGAGTTCAACATTCCCCTTGTATTTTTAAACCAAGAATTAGTTCAAAGGTTAGAAAAAACATGGTGACACGTTTACTAAACGTAGCATAATTTTGTTTCCAAACATTAACTTTCACCCCCAAACCACGATGGTCATGGTTAGGCATTGCCAAAGTGGAATATTCCCTCACGAGCTCAATCATAATCTCATATATTCAATCAAATTTATCATTTATTAGTTATAAGGATTTGACAATAAAATAATTATTAATTATTTTATTTATGGACAAAAACTAACTTACACTATTGGCATGTGATGACAAATATTAGGCTCTTCCAAAGGAAACCATACCCTCATGAGATCAGCAGTGGTCTCTGATTTTTAATCAGAGTCAACGTTCATGATTTATATGTATTTTAATAATATAATAATTTTATTTAATAATTAAATTTATGATTATGAAATTTTATGGTTTTCTCTCTAGAGGAATTCACTAACTAAAATTAAGTCACTCCAACTGTATAACCACTATCCTGAACAAAATGGTTCCCTCAGATTTATGATTTAGGAAACCATTTAATATTTATGCCACTTTTTTTGGAAATACTCTCACATGTATTATTTAAAGAATAACATTTTTCGACTGATCATTTGAGGCACTACGGGCCTCAGAATTGCATGCTATCATTGTGTTGGGTCTCAAAATAATTTCATATAATTTATAAATATAATTATTCCAAAATTCTATAACATTACATGAATTTTTTTTCTTGTAGTATTAAAATTATCATTTATTGGATCTAAATATCCATAAAATTATGATAATACCTTTCATTCGAATCTAACTATTTACCATAACTGAAAGAGAAAGAAAGAGTTATCCAATATAAAATGTTGATATGTAAACCTCTATAGTAAGTCACAATGATTAACATAATATTTATACATAAAATAATATAAGCTAAAAAAATTATATTATCTAGAACATCCTATAGAAAAATGGTAGGTGATGCATACTATTCACCAATATGTTGTGTGTTATAGCTTCATATCCTTTTAAGATAGGATAAGTTGTTTCCCAAAATGATGGATGTCTATTTTTTAACACTAAATCAATGTAACTCCAATAACCTTAACAAAAATATAATTATTATCCTAATAATTAACATTAATATGAAAATAACTTTTTAACCATAATAGTTCACCATAAAAACTTTTTTCTATTGAATTAAATATTATTAATTGACTATTATTTCCATAAAATCATTCATCATTTTATCCTAATGTTTAATGATATAATTAATTTTATTAATGGTGAATTAGTATTCATTTAATACATCAAATTTAAAATATATGTTTATTATAATTCTACTGAATTAAATGACTCCCAAAATATCTTTAATCACCTGAAAAATACATCACATAATAAATAAAAAGTGGGGTCTATGGTTATGAACATATAATAAAAAAAAAATTCATAAACCTATGATCATATACATAACTAATCAATTTATCATAACTGAAGAAATATGTGTTTAAAAAATTAACACTATATTTATAAGATCTATGGTTTATATAAAAAAAATACCATTGCTGAAAATAATTCAAAAACAATATTCTTCAATCAAAAAATATAATTACATAAACTTTTTATATAAATTATTTCTATATAAATGATAAATACTTTCATCAAGGGGTTATCCATTAAAATATGGAATTAAATGGGACAATTTACTAGTTCCCCAAACATTTGATTCTGAATTATAAATAGATTCATATGAAGAAACATGTTTCAGTAAACTGAAATAATCATTTACATGCAATAATTAATTCCGCTATCTCCTAATATTCCATATTGAAAATTATTTCATCTTCTTTAAATAAATCACCTAGGGTTTATATTTCCATATAAAATAAATTGAGTCTTAATTAATCCATGGTATCCATTAACTGATCTCATAAAACGATTTATCATTCTCTACTATTGGGAATCCTATAGACGATTATGGTTCATTTTCTTGATCAGAAATCATTATTACATGTTAGTTATAATCAGAAAAAAGATTTACCTATATTAATCATCCAAATATTTTTGTTCATAATCATTACATTTTCCATAATATTCAATGTTAAAATGATTATCTCTTGTAAAATTCATTAACTAAAAATGAAATGAATAGTAAGAGAAACAATAATCATTGTGGAAAACCATATAATGGTTTATAGGATATATAAAACATGACATGAAATTCTATATTAATTTCATCATAGTTTTAACTTAGTTCCTCTATGATTATAAAATATTAAAATCCCTCATTATAAATTTGTAAGTAAAATTTGAATTAAAATTATTGAATCCCATGAAGTATGAAAAATATGTTTCCTTAAATGCTTGTTATCATGCATCAAGTGATGATTATGTAAAATATAAATACATCATTTTTGTACTCATTACCTATAGGTATTATAGTTATATAACCACATTTATATTAAATATCCATGTAAGGATGTATTTTTATGAAAATGATATATTCCAATCCTTTCAAGAATTTAGGATTATATCATACAATTATACTTATCCTCAAAGGCCTCTATGGAGATATATTCTTTAATTTATGTTATCAAAAATAATTTTCCCATGGTATCATTTAATAATTATTTGATACTCTGTATAATTTATATAAACATAGAAACACAAATATGGTTCTTAAATTATTATTTTGATTAAAAATTCAAATGGTCACATCCAAATGGTTAAAATGTTACGGTTGTCTTGGAAAACATGATTCATGTATTAAATTCATTTTAAATTTAAAAGATAAAGTACATCACAAAAATTTCATTAATATTTATGTTTTTTCATTAATAACATATATTTATATCAATAATAATACACTTCTTGGAATCCTAGGGAAACTAATCACATGACATAGCTTTACATGAATGATTTTATAGGAATCCATATTGCAAAAGCTATCAATAAAAAATAATACATAAACAATATGGTTTGGGGAATAATTGAAACACATTCCATAAATAAATAATATTAAATTTAAGAATAATATTAAATTATTAACTAATGATAAACATAATTATATATATATTCACATAATCATAATATATATATAATGATATTCAAACGAATTTAATAATAATATGTTTATTAATAACTACACTCATAGTGAGTAAATTTATAATTCCAGAAAACTTAACCATATCATCAAAGTCTCGTCATAAGACTTTTTACCTAAATACGAAATTAATCTTCCTTTTACGGTATATAGTTTGAATCATGAGACTTATTGAATCCTTTAGGGGCACTAGTAGGACCCACCCATCATATACTAACTGTAATTAATTACTTATATAAATGGTGAACAAAATATATGTAAACATTCATATCTATGTAATAGAATGTGAAATTCTAATATTTTACCTAATCAATAAACATAATGTATATTATCTCTAATATATTCAAACTATGAAATGAATGTTATTACATTCTATATCTATTAAAATTAGTTTCAATCCATCCGTCGTAATGTGGATAATTGGATTAAAATAGTACATCACAGTCAAATAGATTATATACCATCAAGATAAATAGTAATAATGATATAATTAAATCATATTTCCAATAGATCCCAATTCAATATAATTCTAGTATTTTTTATTAATATAAATATAAAATAAATCAATAAAATACATGATTGATGAAATTATACTTTCTAATTTGAAAACCAGTTTCAAAAACAAAATATTTATAGAATATTAGGAAAACATTCTATTGAAATATAATATTTTTGAAATAAAATTTAATCATTCAAATACTGAGTGTTTATGATGCAAGATAATTAAAAATTTGACATATAAGTTCCAAAAGGATCAATTGAAATTTTTTAAAAAATTCAAAAAGATCGTTGTTCGAAAATTTTCATTAATATTCATTTTCAAAAAATTTTAAAAGAGAAAAAATGGGTATAGTTGTATTTAATAAATCATTTATATACTGTTAAAATTAAATTTTGTTTTTTTTAATTTAAATGGAATAAAATTATTTTTAATTGAACTGTAAATTTAAATCATCATTTCCTGAACAAAATCTCTACCTTTCAATATTACAAATAAATGAAAAATGTACTAGTATATTAATATTTCTTTAATAAATATAGTATATGAAATTTATTTCATTTCATTATATATATATCAAAATAATTCATCATTAATAACTAATCATTAGCAATTTTGATAAAAGATGATATTGTAATTATATAAACCATACCACTTTGGTAAAATTTAAATCATAGGTCTTGTGGATGAAATATATTCAAAATAATATTTAAATATAATTTAGATAATTATATTAATGAAACAACATATAAAAGGTGTATAATAAAAACCTCATAAAAAAATTATTTTTGAAGAATGAATATGGGTCACAAAAGTATAAGTGAGGGTAAAAATCCCTATATATGGTCCGTTTTACTTTCTACATGTTCGAAAAAACATTAAAATAAACAATAATTTAATTACCATATTAATGATAAACAATAATATATATATGAAAATATATTATACTTATATATTTTTTATCGCCCATTTATTAACAATTTACTATTAAAATCAATATTTTTTTCGATAATTTCATTGTGTTTTCAAGTATTTTTTAGATTTTACGTTTTCGTACATAAAAAATGTTTATTATTTCATTTTATTAATATTTATAACCATGATATAATTATTAAAAATGAATTTATATATTCCTTTTATATATATTTATAATAGTTCATAAAATTTGGAGATTTAAAAATGAGTATCATTCTTCAAGGAGATGGATTATCATATGAACGCATGAACAATACATTCTTTTTTTGATGGATGGAAAAAACCAGAGCTGAATAATATTTCAACATTGAAGAATAATTATAAAATAATATATAAAATATATATTCATTAAATATATTTGTATCATCATCTAGGTAAAAATATAATCATTAACATTTCATATTGTTTCGTGGAGGTGGTAGTCCACACATAAGGATGAGAGAAGTTATCATTTTTCACCAAAGTGAATAGAAATAATTTTGATGTTATATTATAGTTATAGTGGTATCATTATTCAATAAATATTATATATATATATATATATATATATTAAATCATTATACAAATCCATGAGAGGCTCTAATGGAAATTGAATTACATCGGTTCCATAGGTAATTGTTTGATGTTCACATGACTGAATAATTTATTTACCATTTGGTTAAAGAGGTGATGAATATAGTATATTCAATTAACATAATAGGAGAAAATGTTATTTTATATTATAATTTTGTTTTTTATAATTGTATATGAATATTTTGATTTATTATTGGGAGATATGACAAGAAACTCATGGTTGTGAACTATACCTCTTCTTTAGAAAACATCTTTTGGATTGTAAATAAATATATACAAAAAGGGTTTTATAAAAAGTAGAAATATATGTAATATATAAGGATGTAGGGAATGAATTTTGGTATGGTATTTCCTTACCAAAGTGAATTGTATGTTTGATGTGGAAATGAGAGGGGGTTCTTTTTTATAAGAATGAGGGAAGGACAGAAACCATCATTTTTAGTAATTGGCCAATTTTATAGGCCATTTTATCCATTATCATCATAATATAACCCTTATAAACTATTATTATCTTTAACAGAAATAATAAATTTTTACTTTTTTCAATTATTTATTAATCATAATTATGGTAAATATATTATATAATTCTCTATATTTATATTTCAAATATTTATTTCATTTTTATGAATTCAATTCATATTATTATAATGATAAAATTTACTGTTATATATACAAAGCAGTAGACAAAACTATATTCCAAGGTAAAGTATTCCAATTTTATAAAAGAAATTACTAAAAATATAAAAAATAATTATTTTTATTGAATATAATATGATTTATTATAATATTATTGAACAATATTAAAGTATTAAAAAATAAAAAAGAAATCCATTCTTTTTAAAATCATTTATCAAAAATGATGTTGTCCAAAAACAATTACTATCTCCTACAATTAATTAAATGATATTATCTTTCAGAATCATATAGAACATTAAAAATAACATAATTTTGATATCTTTCATTAAAAAATTATGTTCATTGTTTCATAAAGTTTTTATAAAATTGTTTCGAATAATTTTTAAAAGAAAGTTTTTTATTACGCTGAAATTACATTTTAGAAAAATATTTTCTTCCAAAAAAAAAGAAATTTATTTTTCATTTATATGAATTTTATATTCATTTATACATAATTTTAAAACAATTAATTTTATTAATACACGTGTAAAATTTATATGTATCATGTTTTTGTTATAATTGTACATACCCACCAATTTATTGGATTAGTAATAACTGTCCCAATACATAATAATAATTTAATATTTTATTCTCGTATGTTAAAACTCGGTGTTTCATGTAACATGAACTATAAAAAAAATTATTTGTATGGTGTTATATTATAAATTCATTGGGTGTTACACTGTTATATATTTTATCCTGATCATAAAATATGGTTAATTTGACATTCAATCCTAGATAAAAAAATAACATACACAACGAAGAACCTTTTTAAAGGTCATTAATCATCATAATTTTTAATCGAATAAAATATAAAAAACTCATCAAAATTTCTAATATTACATTATAATTTATTTATTTTTTAAAAAAATTTATTAATATACTTATTATATAATTTATATTTTATGAAAAATATTTTAAAAATTTAATGCTCATACTTATATTACGATAAAATTAGAAATGCTAGTGTCATCATAAAATCTATTCTCTTTTACTATTAAACAAAAAGAAAAATTTATTAGAAAAATCAAAAAATTGAACATAATAATTGTGGTAAATTTTTATTTTGAAAACCTATTTTTTCAAATTAAAATTTCGAACAGTAATAAATTAATATATATTTGAAATCATATATTACAGGCAAAACTACTTTATTTCAGTAAATAAATAGTTTTTTGCTAAATGTTATTACATTATTATTATTAACATTTTCTAATACATAAATTATTTATTTTATATTTAACATATATTTTAATGAAATGTTTTTTATATTATTTATTGTTATTTTAATATTAAAATTGTTATATTACAAAATATATTAATCAATAGAGTAATAAATTCTATAGATCTTTTTTAATTAAATATTACACTATGAGAAATATATTTTAAATTTTATTTTTATTATATTTATTTGTATTTTTAAATTTTAAAATCTAATTTTGATGAATTTTATAACTCTCACTAGATTGGTTTCCTTTTTAATCATCAGATATTATTTCAATAATTATATTATATTCCAAAATTAATAATACATCACTTTAATACTTTTCATTACCTTCGTTATTTGTGTAACACATTTTATAACAATGTTACATAAATTTGGATTAAAATTATATTTTTTTATAATATTTTTTTTCATTTTTTAGTATTGTTAGTTTCCTTGAAAATTTACAGGAAACAATGTACCTAAAGATAAAATCTAGTAATATTATTTACATATGTTTTTTTGCTACAACATTTCAATTCTATATAATATTATCCTACTAAAAATTTAAATATTTATGTTGATTTTATAAAATGATATTTTAACTATATAAAATTTATATTATACAATATACCACTTATTTATGGGATATGGAAAATATTAATGTATGAAAAAATATGATTGTTATATTATTCCCCCATGTTTAAATTCAATCATCGAAATTTCAACTCAAACTCAAGGTCATAAATAGATTTGGGAAAATTAATTTCATCACTTCCCCAAGATGAAATTACATATATATATTGTAATGATTTTTTTAAAATAACAAAAATAATATGTTTATTCTGGTTTTTTTTCACATTGTCCCTATGGTTCAGTATTTTGAATGGCTTATCTCGATAAATGATATCATATATTAACTACACCACACCATGATTTAGTAAATGTGATGGATATGGTATATCAAAAAGGGGCTTATTAGGAACATAGAAAAAATATTACCAATGCATTGTGGAATGGAATATCTATAGGCTATATATCCTATGTGATCATGTATCTCAAACATGCCTATATAACAAAGAAATATATTTCCCTCCTTCAGAAACCTCCTAAATCTCTTCTATGATCATATTATGAGAAAAGGAAATTATATAATCTATTGATTAGATGTGATCATATATATCTAAGGTGTATATATATATGAATTACAATTTCCAAAATCCATCAATTATTATGTTATCTGTAATACCAAACTATTGGTCCCACCAATGATTTTTATTACATCACATCAATCAACTATGTGTTGCACTGATATATATCATAATGTATTAACCATATCTGATATCTCTTCTAACTGTAATAATCTAGATAGATTAATTTATCTTATATCATTAAATTAATTTATAAACCTATATTTTTTCCAATAATGGGGTTATAAAAGATTCTGTATGAATGAATCAGTTGAAGCTATTTTGTTACAATAAAATGATCAGAGTATGGTGATTATCTCAGTCCCCTTTTAGATCTATAGATAAAACATTGATCATATGATACAAATTTTGAATGATTATTTTAGATTGACTATTTTTCTATCTACCATATCACCTATTAAAGTTCTACAATGTGTTTAATCCATTTTGAATACAGCTCCAAAATATTGTAGTAAACCATAGATCTCGATCTAATACAATATTTTTGGTGTTCTATTAGACAACACCACAACTTTGATTAATATATTAACAAGAAGATCAAGTGAGAGGTCTTCCAGAATATTGATGATATGTGTGGCCATTGTAAAATGATACATTGAAAAACATATGTTATTGTGTTACATATATTTCCTTGGAATAACAATGGAGAAGTGATTGGGGATATTATTCTATTTCTATACTCATAGCTCCTTCCCTATTTCAGGAATTGAGAGTACCAAAACTAATGGCACAAATATTAAAACTCTATCTCAATCAATGATGAATTATGTAATATTCCCATTCTTCATTTATTTATCTTTAATTTATATATTACTATAATCATTCCCGTATCTTCAATCTTCTACATGATATTTGGTTGAGATATATTTTGAGTAATCTATGACCACTTTTCTTCATTAATGATTTCTATGTTTTTTATATCAATGTATAATAAGATTGAATATCAATGAATCCTAATCGATAATAATGTATCGGGATTATTGTTTATTCTTGGATCATTAGTCACATTATTTTACTTCTCTGGTTGCCATTATATATTGCATTATTAGTCATTGATCATCTCTAACAAACTATATTGGTATAGGATGAGGTATTTCTATGGGAATATATAATTTCATATTTTTAAATAAGTATTTTTGTCATATTATCTCTATATACATATTACTATCATATTTTCAAGGACTATAATTCAACACTGAAATATATATAATATATGTTATAATATTTATTATGTTTATTCAAATATGATGATTCATATAATATAAAAATTTTATATTATAGGATTAAAATACCAATACCATTATTTGATAAATCATTATATATGAAAAAATATTAATCATAAAAGTCTAATTTCTGTTGATTTTTTTCACTAGCGTATATTCCTCTCTATGAGCATTCACCACAATAAAATATCCAATTTCTATTTACTCCCTTAATTGTTAGTCTTTATATTAGATTTTAATATTTGAAATGGTTTATCAATATTTATTTGACAATACCAATATAATGAAATTAAACAAGTTTTATTTACAACATATGTACGTCGAGTACCATCATAAATTTCCTAAGACATTGAAGGATTCATATATATATATATGTGTGTGTGTATTTACATTTTCTTGTGATAACATTCGCCAATAATGTTTTATTTTCCATCTTTATAAAATATTTAATTCATGTACCATGCAATATCTCTTTTAGGAAATTATTATAAAATATGAAAGTGTTCACCAACACATTACATTCTTTGATGTTATTTGATATGTAATATATCAAAAACAAAATAAATTTGTTGATGTAATATCTATAGTCTTGATTCATAATGCCGTTATAAATTTTAAAAGAACTTGAGAGTCATAATGGAATCATAATGAACTAATAGTTAACATATCATTTATTGAAAATGGTTTTATAAATATTTCCATTTTTTTATTCAACTTTTCATATCTGGATTGATGATAAAGAAAAAATAAACATTAATACCTATGTAGAATGTTGATCAGGTAAATAATTTTTGACAAATATTTAATCATTATTGACATGTTTTTATGTTTATGATAAATAATTCATTGACACTTTGATCTATCTTTAATAATGATAAATAAGAATATGTATCCCCAAGAAGAAGTTATTGGATATATTAAAAATTATTCATGAGTTTTTTTTATATTATTCTTCTCATATAATTTCACTATAGTGATTTATTAGGTACAGATGTATACAAAAAGGGATATTTTAATAAATTATATAGATAATGTTCCTTCTTGTTCAATAGAAGGCTAAATAAGTTTTTTGGGAACATATGATCATATTTTATTACAATACGTATTCTATTAAAAGAAAATAACATACCTTTCCTTAATCATATGTGGTAGACATACATCCTCATAAATATGAAATATCATTGAATTCATATTATTTACATATGGAGTTTCAAAATTATCTATTTATAATTATCAAATGAAATGAAAATTTTTTATATGTGAATGTATTTTTGTAACCCAGTAGTAGATATTTTCACTATGTAATTTTAACAATTATATTGAAAATATTGCATCAAATTCTAAAAATGGGGGAATTAAATTTTTTAAAGGAACATTGTTCCAAAATATATAATATGAAATTATTAATATAAATGAGACATTATTAATGTGCTACAATTTTCTTTCATTACAAGCTAATATTATATATTATAAGGTGTTGATATTATATTTCTAGAGAAAATTCACGTTATAAATTTATTTATAGAGCCTAAAAATTAGGATAATTACAATTATTAAATGAATATCAACTTTACATATCATAACTCATGTTCATACTTCACATCAACATTAGTAATAGATTAATATACTCTTTCCGTACTTGTATTTACATGTTATAATCTATGTACCTTATCTTGGTGATTTAATTTGAATAATACTCATGTTACTTGTAGTAGAAACATTGCACCTAAGGTATTGATTAATTGGAAAAAAATTCACCACAATATTTGATAAGATTCATTTCATAAATTTTGGATTCATTAGAAATATGTTTATCATTGAAACATGTTTATCATCTTTTCAAAACATTGAGAATTGTTTATGGGGATTTATTCCCACATCATTGACATCAGGATAATTGAAACGTATTCACATAATGGGGTTTATTAGTGAAAAAAATACACTTATAATCTATAGAGACCCAAAGCATGACGTTCATGGACATTACATTAATTTTGGGGAATATCTAATACATAACAAAAACAGACACACAAGGACCGTAATAGTTTAGTGTCTTTGGAAACATGGAATATAAATTTCAAATCATGTCTAAAGATCTTAAACATCTCCCATAATGATCCTCCCCTTTTTTCCCTTAAAAAAACCGTTATTTTAATCCTGGGGGAAAAGAAAACAAAAAATGGTGAGATCAAATGCTCTGTAAGGGTAAGCATGGAGAAAATAAAACAAACCATATAAATTTGAACTTAAAAACTTAAACAGAATATTTAAACATCAAAATCTTGGTCAATGACATAAAACATGGATATACGTAAGGCATAGATCATAATGGATCATCAATCATGATAAAATAGCTTAGGAATAAAGCATGTAATTGTGGAATCCATTAAGAACAGGTAATGATTTCCATAGTAGTCAAGGCATTTCTGACATGACCATCTTAGTGGACAAGGTCCCTTTCTGAATCGAGTTCACTCCTTGTTTCAGTCTTGTAACACTGAACCAGATTTACTGACCGTTACATCCATGTCTATCTCATGAGATATAAATCTTTACCCAATTCATTGGAGGGAGATATAGGTCCCACCCATCTCATAATTAAATCATTCTTACTTGTGCCACAAAATAATCATACATCATTCATTAAAAGCCAATAAATAAAATGGGTTTCATAAACATCATCCCATCATCTCATAATCCATATTAAAGAAATGGATATCATTTCATAATAAGTTAAGTGAAACCATGTAAATCATAGAGACATTATACATGAAACATACACATATGAAATAATTTCATCTTAGATGAAAAATGGTTTTTATAAAACACTTGAAATTAATTATTGAGGAAAATATCCTTTTTTCATCAAAATCATTTTCTTTTCACAAAATGTAATGAAATTTTAAACGAAAAGGATTTTTTTGAAAATATTCATGAAATATGTTGGAGGAAACTTCATGAAAACAAGGCTTTATAAAACTGTAAAAATCCTTCCATGTCGTATATGTTAAAAAAACATTTTTCTCGTACTTTTGTCGAAAAAGTCAAAAAGTACCATATAGGGTAAATAAAAAAAAGATTCATTCCATACCATTGGGTAAAACTAAAAATCTCTAAAAATGAAATTAAAAATACTTGAAACCATTTTTAGGAAACATGGAAATGGATGATAACAATAACCCCAGTAAATACTTAAGAATAAGCAATCTCAGATAAAAATGAAATTTGTAAAATTATCCCTTACCTTATGTATGATATGATTCGTATGTATCCAAACCTCATGTATAATGATTTACGTAATGTCATTGACTTATTACAGAATCATATTCATTATTATGATATCATATATGGTTACTTATGGATTTATATTACTCGTTCTTTTGTGAATTCCATGTTAAAGAGTGTTTTGGGAAAAATCGTTTCATTTGCCGTCCGTGTTTTGACTTGTAATTATTCATATTATTACTTAGATCATGATTAATTAATTCCAAAATATAATAAATGATTTATATATTATATATATTCATAATATACATATATATAATAGATCTATAAATGGAAAGAAATACACCGTTCATGGAGACCGTAGGTTGTACGTACGCACCAACGCTGTTTTCATTTCCTTATTACATTGAATGGAATTAAATAGATGACATAAATATATATATATATATATATGCATAAATCCAGTAGCTTTATAATGTCATATATTTCATTATTATTTCTTATATATACTTTATAATCACTCTTAAATGGTTAACATGGAGAATGAATCTCATCGCGTCGTGGAGACCCTAGTCCGTACGTACGCACAAGCGATGATATCATTCCCATAATTATTGAATTGAAATGGATAGGATGATACAATATATCATAATAATTATGAAGTTATAATAACTATGTATAGTTATTCTTTACACCATTATACCCATCCAAGTAAGGTGTTGTTGGAAAAACAGATTACACCACGGTGTGGAGACGATATTCTGTACATACGCACGTGCGGTGATTTCGTTTTCCATAGGATGGATAGATGGTGAAATAGGGTTGCTTAATTATTATAATAACATATGATTATATTACTGATACCGAGGTTATTTCTTCATAATGAAACAACTAAATAAGAAGAAGAAGAAGAAGAAATAAAGTTGAAAGAATCGGTAAGAGACATTACCCCTTCTTTGAAGCGCCTCTTTGAGACCTCCACTTAGGGTACTAAACGTTGTCTTTGAAGAAGACCAGGACCTCAAGGATGATTCTAGGGAAGTGGAGAAGAGGATTTTTCAAGGTCTGGCCGAGCTTGAAGGCTCAATTTGGTGTGAAGAAGAGAGGGAGGAAGTGCCCTTTTATAAGGGAGGAGAGTGGCACCTTTGGAAAAACTAAAACATATTATTTTATTATAATGCAATATTCGGTTTTAAATAGATCCAAATTGATTTATTTAGAAGCTAATGTGGGGATGGGTTGAAATCTTCTCATACAATAGAAGTTGGACACGTTTAGTTTACTATTTTAACCATATCATTTATATTTAACTTTAAGGTACATAATTTTACTTTTACAGTGTCTTTTTGTGTTCTTACACTATAAGGTTAATAAACATACTATAAGAAGCCGAATGAACCCCAAGTTGTTTATTATTAATAAATATAACCTTATCTATGTCATTTGGTCGAACCTCATATTTTTATGAATAAAATAACAATTAATAATATAGTATTTCTTTAAAAAACTACTTTATGTCAATTTGACACTATTTAGTAATTGATTATTGTGAAAATCATAATAGACTGATTAGTTCGAAGAAAGTTAATTAAATAAATACTAGTGTGTCATATTAACCTATAAAAGTAGTTTAATTCATAAAAAGTCTCAAATTACATTTATTTGGGTATTTATAATATCAATTATGACAATATTTCATTAATAAGATAATTACTGCATCATCTTTGTGTCATAAATAAATTAAATTATTTAATGTCTAATAATTAAAAATAAAATACCATTATATATGAAATGTTTTTATATATCTAATGAATATTTATAGTCGAATTTATCTTATGTATAACCCTATATTAAAAATTATTTACTTATTAAACTTTGATTTTAACTATTTTAGCCCTTCTTTAAATAAAATAACAATAAATGTCCTAATCTAATCCAAGTGGGCCTAAATGGTCATATTTTATTTCTAATGTTTTTTTGGTCTAATTACACTTATCCAATATAATTAGGACATTTTATAGGGTTATAATAATATCATTTTTACCCTTAATTACCCTATTTACTTTTAACCGTGGTAAATAAAAGTAAAAAGTTACTATTCACCAAAAATTATTTTCATCTCATTAAACCACATTATACTTACTGACATCAACTGTGTCTCTTAGATTTTTTAAATTCCACTCATAGAAGCGGTAAAATTATGTTTTATGTAAATTTGCAAATTCTCCTAGGAGGTGGGTAAAAGATGGTGAAAAGTTCAATAAAATTTTTATATTTCTAAAATTATTATAAAATTACTCCAATGAATTACATTGAACATATATAGGTATTATGTATCAATTTTGACCTAAAATAAATATAAATAAAATAAATAATTATTTAAATAAAAATTCAGTTTTTAAATAGTAACCTAGTGTTTTCACTATTCATCTAAAATTGAATGTTTCCAGAAAAATACCAAAATTTCACCCTAGGCTAATTTCGATATTCCGATTCCAAAACATGAAGTCCATTTTGAAAAATAAAATTTAAAAATTTTAAAAAAGTGGTTATTACTATTCATAATGGCTAGTTTTAATTATATTTTAATAGCATGTAGTTGTTTAGTGAAGCTCAGTATTGCGTACGACGCAAGCTATCGAGGAAGGTTGCGATTGCGTGTAATGAAATCCAAGTTAGGGCTGCGTGTTGTGCAAGACTCATTTGTTGTTTCATATAATAGAATCCAACCATATTTTATTTATAAATTGAATATATATATATATATACACACTCAATGATGCATAGAATGACTATTATCAAACGAACTTGAAATTATGTGTAACACAATCTATGAATAGTGTTGCGTATACTGCAAGCTAATATGGTGTTGCATATAGCACAAAATAATCTTGTTGTAGCATAAACAAATGACATCAAATAAATTAAAAATAATACTTATCATAAAATATCGGGTTGTTACATTCTAACCCCCTTAAAATGAATTTCTCCCTTGAAATTCTTCGGGGTTATGCATTGTTTTCTACTAGAAAGTTTCTTTAATTAAAACCCACATCGTAAAATGAAATACCAAAATATAACATCAAAAACTAAAGTATGAAACGTAACGGTTGCCCAAATAAACTAATCACTGGGTTTCCACATAAGAGAACATAGGTGAAAATATGGATATGGAAGAGAAATCTAACAATCATGTTCTGATGGAGAGTGGTAGAGAACATCGCTATGAAAAATACCTCAATAACAAAGCCATAAATTTCTGATGATCTAAGGTACCATCTGATTCATTGGATATAAGAGCACTAATACAACATTTTTGGTTTTCAAGATCATTTCCCAAAAGTTGAAGAATTTGAATTAGAAGAAATACTTGCTTGATTTTGGTACAATATCACTGTTGTTCGTTCTTTGAACAATTTCCACTTCATCTCTTAACGAAATGATGTTGAATTTGTTATTAGTGAAGTGTTAGCAGATTCTGTGATAGAATGATGGGTCATTCCATCTGTTTCAAACAAAAGGTTATAAAAATTTATAAGTCCATCATATGGTTAGATTATCATATATGGTTCCAAAAATGAACTTATACTTCTTATATCATACAGCTTAATAAAATAAAACTAGTTTCTACTAACCAGGGACTTCCTGTAGGCCAGTGGTAGGCGATAAAGGCATGTTGCACTTTAGTTGTGGGTTCAATTTCCACAGCCTTGTACGACGTGATGGGCTGTCTCCCGTCCTGTCGGTTGTCCATTTTCTAAAACTACATTACTATAACATCCCATCAATAATATCGAAAAAAGTTCTATCCTTAAGCAATACTAACATATTTCCAACATAATTCATTCCAATCTTTAGGCTTATCTAAAATACTTCGGTCCAAGTTCATAGTATAAAGAAAACAAATACTAGAAAGGTCACATAACAAGAATGTGAATAACATCATTTATCATACGATATGTCTTGTTGGTCACATTCCAAACATGTGAATTCCATAATCATTTATTCTATTGCAACATGAATTACCATAGAACATTAGTTAAAAACATGAATGCTGTCAAAAGTTGTCTATTTCCACATTCCAAAATCCCAAAAATTCTATATACTCAAACCATGATACCACTTTGTCCTTATATCAATAATGAGCTCATGAATACTATCAAACATATTAGATTCTCATTATCCCTTCGTTATGTGCATATCATCTTGCTTCCAAAATATTTCAATCACTTTTCATGGTTACTGATGCCATATTTTGATGGAAAACCACAATCGACCAATACATAGATATTCCAATATATCATAAAAGTACCTCAATAACATTATTCTTGAATACCAATACATAAACACTTCAAACCATCATCTTCAATGATTGTATGGAATACGTACTTCCTTGATTTAGAAGTAACCTCTTAGGTCAGGGCATTGAGTTGGGTAATGCCCATGTTCTCCACAGATAAGACATTGAACTCTATAATTGTCTGTCATTTATGACCCCTCTCTCCACACAGATAACACCTTCCCCTCCATTTGAGGTATTCTCAAGGTTCTTCTTCCCTTCTTTATAAATCTAAATCATCATTTCCTCATGATCCTCAACATGAGAACATGCATAAAATTCTATCTTCCTCTTATTTGATGAATTAGGAATACCACTGAATTTCACCATGTTAATCATATATAGTGATGACTGATTCGGCATAATCACAATATCATTCTCTGAAGGAATTACACAATTTCTTTGCTCATAGTCACAAAATTTTCCATTCGATTCAATGTTAACCGAATTCCTTCTGGTTCCCTCCATTGACTAAAACACAAAAAGAATTCTATGAGAGGCAAAAATCATGATAGGTAAAACAACATAATAGAGGGGGAGTAACTTCAATATATAACATCTTAGATTTAATTCTAAGATCGTTACCATAATTCTAGGACTATAACCTATACTTATACTTAACCTTAGGTACATCCCTAGACATACCTTAGAAATATCTCTAGGGATCTCACTAAAGTTATCGCATCCTAGTTTCCAAAGGTTGACTAAACCTTTCCTCTGATACCAACTGTAGAGACCCAAAGCTTGATGTTCATGGACATTACATTAATTTTTCGGAATATCTAATACATAACAAAAACAGAGACACAAGGCTCGTAATAGTTTAGTGTCTTTGGAAATGTGGAATATAAACTTCTAATCATGTTGAAAGATCTTCAACATCTCCCATAACGGTCCTTCCCTTTTTGTTTCCTTACCTAAAACCTTTCTTTTAATCCTGGGGGAAAAGAAAATATGAAAAGGGTGAGCTCAAATGCTCAGTAAGGGTATGTATGGAGAAAATAAAACAAACCATATACATTTGAATTTAAAAACATGAACATAATATTTAAACATCAAAATCATGAGAAATGACATAAAACATGGAAGTACGAAAGGCATAGATCATAATGGATCATCAATCATGATAAAATATCATAGGAATAAATCATGTAATTTTGGCATCCATTAAGCACATGTAATTATTTCCATAGTAGCCAAAGCATTACCGCCATGACCATCTTAGTGGACAAGGTCCCTTTCTGAATCAAGTCCACTCCTCATTTCAGTCCCGTAACACTGAACCATATTTACATACCGTTCCAGCCATGTCTATCTAATGAGATATAAATCTTTACCCAATGCATTATAGGAAGATATAGGTCCCACCCCTCTCATAATGAAATCATTCTTACTTGTGCCACAAAATAAACATACACCATTCATAAAAACCCAATAAATAAAATGGATTTCATAAACATCATCCCATCATCACATAATCCATATAAAAGAAATGTATATCATTTCATAATAAGATATGTGAAACCATGTAAATCGTAGAGACATTATACTTGAAACATACACATATGAAATAATGTCATCTTATATGAAAATTGGTTTTGATAAATACTTGAAATGAATTCTTGAGGAAAATATCCTTTTTTCTTCAAAATCATTTTCTTTTCACAAAATTTCATGCAATTTTAAAAGAAAGGGATTTTTTTGAAAATATTCCTGAAATCTTTTGGATGAATCTTAATGAAAACAAGTCTTTATAAAACTGTAAAAATCGTTCCATGCCATATATGTTAAAAAAACATTTTTCTCGTACATTTTTCAAAAAAGTCAAAAAGTACCATGTAGGGTAAATAAAAGAATGATTCCTTCCATACCATTGGGTAAAATAAAAATTTGGTAAAAAATAACATTAAACATACATGAAACCATTTTTAGGAAACATGGACATGGATGATAACAATAACCCTAGTAAATACTTACGAATAAGCAATCTCAGATAAAAATGTGATTTGTAAAATTATCGCTTACCTTATGTCTGATATGCTTCGTATGTATCCAAACCTCATGTATAATGATTTAAATAATGACATTCACTTATTATAGAATCATATTAATTGTTATGATATCATATATGGTTTACTTATGAATTTATATTACCCGTTCTTTTGTAAATTCCATGTTAAAGAGTGTTTTGGGTAAAATCGTTTCATTTTTCGTCCGTGTATTGACTTATAATTATTCATATGATTACATAAATCATGAATAATTAATTCCAGAATATAAAACATGATTTATATATTATATATATTCAGAATATACCTATATATAATAGATAGATAAATGGAATGAAATACATTGTTCATGGAGATGGTAGGCCGTACGTACGCATTAACGCTGTTTTCATTTCATTATTGAGTTGAATGGAATTAAGTAGATGACATACATATATATATATATATACCTAAATCCAGTAGATTTATAATGTCATATATTTCATTATTATTGCTTATATATACTTTATAATCATTCTTAAATGGTTAACATGTAGAATGAATCCCATCGCGTCGTGGAGACGGTAGTCCGTACGTACGCCCGAGTGATGATATCGTTCCCATATTTATTGAATTGAATTGGATAGGATGATAAAATATTTAATAATCAGTATGATGTTATAATAACTATGTATAGTTATTTTTACACCATTATAACCATCCAAGTAAGGTGGTGTTGGAAAAACAGATTACACCACGGCGTGGATACGGTATTGCGTACGTACAGAAGCGGGGTGATTTTGTTTTCCGTAGGATGAATAGATGGAGAAATAGGGTTGTTTAATAATTATAATAACATCTCAGTATATGAGTGATACTGATGTTATTACTTCATAATTAAACAACTAAAGAAAAATAAGTATAAGAAAAAATAATGTTGAAAGAATCGGTAACAGACATTACCTCTTCTTTGAAGCGCCTCTTTGAGACCTCCACATAGGGCACTAAAATTGGTCATTGAGAAAAACCAGGACCTATAGGATGTTTCTAGGGAAGTTTAGAATAGAATTTGGCAGTGGTTGGCCGAGCATGAAGGCTCAAAGTTGTGTGAAGAAGAGAGGGAGGGGGTTCCCTTTTATAAGGGAGGAGAGGGGCACCTTTGGGAAAACTAAAAAATGTTATTTTATTATAAAGACATATTCAGTTTTAAAAAGCTCTGAATTGATTTATTTAGAATCTAAGGTGGGGACGGGTCCAAATCCTCTCATAAAATATAATTTGGACAAGTTTAGTTCACTATTTTAACCTTATCATTTAGATTTAACTTTAAGTTAGATAATTTTACTTTTACCGTGTGTTTTTGTGTTCATACATTATAAGGTTAATAAACATACAATAAGAAGCCAAATGAACTCCAAGCTGTTTATTATTAATATATAAAACCATATCTAAGTAATTTGGCCAAACAATAGATTTTCAGGAATAAAATAACAATTAATAATATAATATTTGTTTTAAAAACTATTATATGTCAATTTTGTCAGTATTTAGTAATTGATTTTTGTGAAACTCATAAAAGAATTATTAGTTCGAAAAAAAGTTAATTAAATCAATAATAACATGTCATATTAACTTATAAAATTAGTTGAATTCATAAAAAGTCTCAAATTACATTTATTTGGGTATTTATAACATCAATTATGTCAATATTTCAATAATAAGATAATTTCTCCATCATCTTTGTGTCATAAATAAATTAAATTATTTAATGTCTAAAAATTACAAATAAAATACCATTATGTAGGAAATATTTGTATATTTCTAATGAAGATTTATAGTCTAATTTATCATATTTATCACCCAATATTAAAAATTATCTACTTATTAAACATTGATTTTAACTATTTTAACCCATCTTTAAATAAATTAATAATAAATGTCCAAATCTAATGAAAGTGGGCCTAAATGGTCATATATTATCTCTAAGGTTGTCTTTGGTCGATTTACACTTATCCAATAGAATTAGGACATGTGTTAGGGTAATAATAATATCATTTTTTCCCTTAATTACCCGATTTACTTTTAACCGTGGTAAATAAATGAAAAAAGTTACTATTCACCAAAAATTATTTTCATATCATTGAACCACATTTTACATGCTGACATCAACTGTGTTTCTCGGATTTTTGAAATTCCACTGACAAAAGTGGTAAAATTAAGTTTTATTAAAATGTGAAAATTCTCATAGGAGGTGGGTAAAAGACGGTGAAAAGTTCAATAAAATTTTTATATATCTAAAATTATTATAAAATTACTCCAATGAATTACATTGACCTTATATAGGTATTATGTATCAATTTTGACCTAAAATAAATTTATATAAAATAAATAATTATTTAAATAAAAATTGGTTTTTTAAATAGTAACCCAATGTTTTCACTATTCATCAAAAATTGAATGTTTCCCGAAAAATATCAAAATATCACCCTAGGCTAATTTCGATATTCCGAATCCAAAAAATGAAGTCCATTTTGAAAAATAAAATTTAAAAAATTTCAAAAAGTGGTTATTACTATTCATAACGACTAGTTTTAATAATATTTTAATATCATATCGTTGTTTAGTGAAACTTGGTATTGCGTACGACGCAATCTATCGAGGAAGGTCGTGATTGTGTGTAATGAAAGCCAAGTTAGGGTTGCGTGTTTTTCAAGACTCCTTTGTTGTTTCATATAATATAATCCAACCATATTAAATTTATATATTGAATATATATATATATAAACTCAATATTGCGTAGAATGACTATTATCAAATGAACTTGAAATTTTGTGTAACACAATCTAAGAATAGTGTTGCATATATTACAAGCTAATACAGTGTTGCGTATAGCACAAGATAATCTTTTTGTAGCATAAAAAACATTCCATCAAAGAAATTGAAAAGAATATTTATCATAAAATATCGGGTTGTTACATAATCTATTCTTATTTCCTTGTCTCTAATCTAATGGGATACTTTGGATTTAATGGTCTCATATCCACCATATGGGATCATTATTCTGTTTTCCAATATCTATAATTATCCAAATTCATTTATGATTATTGTGGAATTTTTTAGGACCCTAAATAATGAGACAATGTTTCATCAGTGGTCATTAGAAAAATTCATACGTAAACTATGGATGACTTGTTAGTTTTTTTCTCCAAATAGAATAATATAAACATATTACCTTCACTAATTCCATTATAATTGCATTTTATTTTAGAAAAAACTGTTTGATGAAATTTTTTGATAGAAAATATTTCTTTTAAATCATCCCATTCCATTATGTCAACATCATCCTTGGTATTAGTAATGTTGATTTTTTACAACATTTATTAGTTAATATCAATATATGATAAATATCCATGATCATCTTCTCATGTCCGGATCATAAGAGAAAATATAATTTTTTTTATACAGATTTAGTCTATAAATCTATGATTATTGTATGGAGGGTTCTTCATAGTGTTTGCGGACATTTTCATATAAATAAATCATTGGAAACATGATCATTATTTGGAGGATCTAGTCACTCAACACGGTTCATGATCTTGATAATATAATCAGTTAACCGGTCATCTTTAGGTTTTTACAAATGCATTACCTATAAGAGGAAACTCATTCTGGTAATCATTACATAGACCACAACATTATTTTCTGACAATAACAATGTTATTTTTCTGCATTAAATTAATTAAATTAGTTATTGTGGTTAATATTAATTAAATAACTATGTTATATGAAAAAAATAATGAAATAAAAAAATAATAAATATAATATTGATAAAAATACATGACTTTATATGATTCAATTAGGTTTATTTAAGGGATTTTTATATTACAATCTCTATCATAATGCCATTAAAGAACAAGATCATTCTCTAAATCAAAAATATTGACTTATATATCATGAAAAATTATTATATATTCCAAATGTTATCCTATAGTTAACTATAATATTATTATTTAATTGGATAACATTTGGAAACACATAAAATAATTAATGAGATATAAATCCTATAAAAGGTTTCAATATGAAACATATAGGAAGATATTTATTGAGATTCAGTAATTAAATCAAGTAAAAAAAAGTATGCTAAAAAAATATCACATAAAATTATGGGATAATGGTAAAATATACTAAAAGATTGGTAAACATGAGAATCATAAAATACAGAAAAATTGAGGTAATTAACCATAAACATTGGAAGATAGTAACTTCCAATAAATCATTAGATTATTGATATGGATAACTATATATGATCTACACGTAACATTTTTATGGGGCTAACTGTACCCTGACCTAGATTATTCATATGGATGGGGGAATCTATAAATGGGAAATGCATAAATATATGATGATAAATGAATAATTGTACTATTAATTTGAAGATATATAATTTTTTCCCCATACATTTTCATAATAAATTATTAGTATGTGTTACATATATAAATTGAACATATATAAAACATTAAGATGAAATTAAATAATTATAATGAAATAGGTATAATTATAATTCAACAAATAATGTAATTTTTAAGAGCCATATATGGTCATGATAAAATAAGGGAATAATGAATCTTTTAAAATCGTTATGATACCCTGGATCATTGATCATTGAAATAAATGTAAGAGTCATAGAAATATTGAATGAAAATATAATAAATATGAGATGGAATCTAACTATTTTATTGAAATTTTAATTAAATGTATAATTTTCCATTAAATGGATTTAGAGAATATAGATTTCAAAAAAAATAAACAAATGATCACATTTCCAATAAAAAAATAAGTTTTAAATTAAAAATTGTGGTCAGATAAAACAGCTAGATAACAAAAACAGTAAACAGTTCGGGGAAAGTTTAGAAAAATTGAAATTGGTACATTAAAGATTCAAATATCATAAAATAATTGAAAATAAAAGTGAATCAATGTTCAAATTATATCATAAAAACAATATTAATTGCGAAGAAAAAATTATCTAATGTAATAATTGTATAAATGTTGAAATAGGATGTGAGATATATAATGAGTGATAGATAATATATCACTTAACATAAAAAATTGAAGGATATAACCTGAAACAAACTAGTTTCTTAGGTCATGAAATTCATTGTAATATTCACAAAAATCATGACTCATAAATTCGAAATAACTGAGTAAATGATTATGAACCCTTACATATTAATTTTCTCTTAAAATACGTTTTTAACTTTTATTATTCATTTATTAGATTTATATTATTTCATTCAATGGTTTCATTATTATTAAGTTACTTGTCCTAGAAATGTTTAAATATATATATATGGTACTCAATGGTAATTGTAAAATTCAGATATATTATCTAAATTTTATATTTTATATGATTAATATATTTTTAAATGTGAGTTAGTTTAATTATTTGTGAAGTTATTTAAATTTAGTGAATCTTCATTGGTTATCATATTTTAGAAGTGTTAAAATTAATACAATTGATTCCATTTAATTTTATTATTACCATTAGAATTTTTACAAAAATAAGAAAATATTGAATTATAATTTTTATGTCGTATATAATAATTAAATATTATTTATGATCTTCTGTGGATTTTATTATTATAATTTAAAAAATCCTCATCCACTTTGTTAGAATAAATATTCTAAAAATAAAATAAAGTTATTAACTGAGTTTTAAGATGATGATATGAAATATTTGATCATAATGTTCTTTAAAAATAGTAATTTATATTAAATATTATAAATAGTGATTTATTTATTGATTAGATCATGTTGTATAAATGTTAATATGTTAATATAAATGGGGACATGGGTTTGTAAATAGTTACACTACACCTTGTGTTTTATCTTATAGATAGAACCGAAATACTTGACAAGAGGGCATTTAAATCCCATTAGGGGATTTAGGATGTGTGGAATATGAGGAATATTGATCCAAATAAGGATATTTTTTTATCACTTCAAGATGAATGAATTTTTTTGTGAGTAGAGATGGGTGGAGTGTAGGGTTTTTTATTTATTAGTGGGAGGGTATTTTAGAGTATAGTATTTATAATTTAATTATATAGACCAATGACTATGAATATTATTATTTTATATAGATTTTAATTTTTTCTGATTAATTTATGTGAGTTTAATTAATATTGAAACCCAATCATAACAAAATAATATCTTATAAAGATATATTCAAGGTGAAATAATAATTTATTTTAAAAAATTATATTAGGTAAAAAATGTAAATAATATGACAATATATTTAGTTTATAAAATAAAAATTCAATATTTTACTCTATAATGACATTTTTAGTTTAAAAAAAGGTTATATTAAATTGTTATTTATTTTTAATATCATGATGATATTTACAATTGTATGGTATTCTTGAAAATTTATTTTTAATATTATTTGAAAATTTATCCTTACATGAAAAATTTTAAAAATTTTTTTATATAATACGGATGATATTATTCTTAAAACCAATTCTATCACATCAAATTGAAATAATTATTATTAAAAATTCAATATTTATGGTAATTTATAAAATAAGTGAGTAAAAGAATTTTCTAAAATAAATATTATTTTCTTATATTAGTGATCACATTCCTATTTCTTATTATTTGTTAGTTATATTATTGTCATTAATATATTTTTAAATATTGTTCTTTAAATATAATGTCAAAAATTAGATAATTATATTTTGAAATTATATAATATACTATACTAAAAAAAATAAAAAAAAATATTGTTATAATTTATAATTATTGTTTTGATTAATGTAATATGAATGGAAAAGTATTTTAATATATTTTTAATATATACATATATATTCTTATTTTTTTCATTATAATCACAATGTTTAACACTTTATTAATCATATTATTAATGTTTCAATTTTATTTTTCTTTATTATACCAAGTGATCATATACCATTTCAAAAATGACTATACATTCTATAAAAATCACACATTCCCATTATTCATTCCTAAAATTATTTTTTAATCAAAATTATTTATATTTAAATATATAATACCATAATTATAATAGTTTGTTAATTTTAATTGGTTTTTTGTGATTTTTTCAACATTAGTGTGAATTTTTATACTCAGATATCATCTTCTCAATTTATTATTTACGTCGATTTATTTCCACCTACAATATTTTTTATTTTATGGAGAAAATTCATTCTTCATATTTATTGTATTATATTCTCGTAATGAATTATTATTTTCCATTTTATGATTTATGGAATTTATTATATTATGAATCTATTATAGAGAGAATTTTGATATCTTAAATACATTGGATGATAAATTCAATGATTATATATTTAGCCAATCAGGATAATTGTGCATTCTTTACATTCAAAATATATTAAAATAATAATGAATATAATTTTTATGTGATATTGAATATAACGATGAGTATGATTACATAATTATGAAGTTTAGTATGATAAGATTACATAAATATATATGATTTGATCTTCCTTAACTTGGTCAGATCAAACATAGTAAACTCAGGTGGGGTTTTTTACATGAGGAACACCTCCTAATGTGATAAATGTTATATAGTAGAAGCGATATATGATAATCCCAATTTCTAAACTATAACAACAATATTAAATTTATAATACAATATATATAGGAGTATAAAAAATCATAATATTCAATTATATATAAAACTATAGAACACATGTGAATGATTTAGAGATAATGAAACCAAAGAAATAAATATACATAGGATGATATATCGAAATGAATACATCCTGTATTAAATAATCATTTATACAAAAATTACTATCATAGGGGAGGATAATATGAAAATAATCAAAAATAATTAAAAAATACATGGTTAACCCACTTTATTATCATATTCTTCTTCTTTTCCCCATATTTAAACAATTGTAAATCTTGTCTAGATTGATCACCTATTTTATAAGAAATAACTAGCCTAAATTATATAAATAATGTCTTCACATTAACCATGGTGAATGTGTAGAGTGTAAAAAATAATCAAAATATGATATAACTATATATTATCTTAATGTATACTATATAATTACATATTCCTTCTACGTAAATAAAATAATAATATAAAACATGAATGAACCCATGTTATATAATCATTTACTAAATATCCCCGATGAAACATGACCCTACATATTTTGTTTGATAACTACGAAACTAATTTAATATTAAAATTCTATAAATTAAGAAAAGAAATAGAATATGAATTTCTATTCATTATATCTATCAATTTTAATAAGAATGCATGATTTATCCACATTCACTAGTTGTCTTGTAAATTTATATTCAAAAGGTTTCCAAAACTAATATTCGTATCCATATTGTTAGTATATGAACGAAAAAATATATTCTAGATAGATTTAAGGTGTATATGTGGTATGTTTATCAATGAAAACAACTAAACATATTCTCCTATTATATCTGAATAATGAGATAGGTTTCACACCATGAATTACTTGATAATGATCCACATATCAAGATAAACAAATAGAAAACCCAAGTGACATATAATAATATAGGTGGAAGATTTTGAATCACCCATATTTAATATTATCATAACCTCCATAAGATGATATTTATCAACTCATATGAATGTTTTGCCCAACCATTGTCAGGGTCACTATCAAAACTATCATTCAATTCATTTCCAACTAATTTAAATCTTATACTACCAATAATTTGTATATCTATTTGTTATTGAATATTATATTAGGATATTTAATCTTTTATACTCACTTTTATTGGGATCAATTTTCCAAAATATTGCTCAAAATAATCAATGAAATCAAGAATGTAACATGGTGTCCATAGACAGAGAACATCATCTCGTACTTTGAATCACATAGAACTATATGTTGAGCCAACAATATTTCTAAAATAATTATAGTTACCACCTTTATCTATACCTCATTAGACTCTATATAGTCTACAAAGAACCATTAAAACCAAGAATAATCACACATATATTATTTCCACAGAACCAGGTTCTATTTTTCTCAAACAAAATCATGTATCTTATGTAAAGGTGAAAACATATCCAGCAACATTAATCACAATAACCATATATTGAACACTCTTTATGATAAATAATCCATGATAAGCATCATAATCTAGGTTTATTCATTAATTTATACTTCTTCTCTCCCTCCACATTATAAATAAACATATTTTTATCCCTCTGACACATATTTTAGGGTATAAATAATGACAGTGGTCATAAAATTTTACCGGTTAGGATATCCCATGTAGAACTCATCATTGAGCCTTACCGTTGGTCATGGTTATGCATCAAAAATTACCACAATGATGAAACCAACTCAATGAAGTTTATACTTAATCCAATGTCTTTGAAAACATTATAACCAAATATTAATAGGTAAATATAATCTTTGAGTTACTTTAATTATTTTTCCCATTCATTAATCCTATAATGTTCACCCATGATTGACCAATTCTCTAACAATTCATTTTACACTATATAATATATTTCATAACTCAGAAGGCTTGTTAAATATATATTAAATGAAATAATAAAATTTTACGATCGAAGTATTCATCATAGAATGAAAATAATGATAAGTCTATAAGGCCAATAACAACCCATATTAGGCTTGTATATATATATATATAACCCATAGTTGGAATTAGGGTTATTCAAATGAAACTAGCATGTTGTCTATTTGATAAAAGAATATTATGAAAATATAATTATATAAAATTAGTAATAATAACCAATTCCAATAATAATAGTGTCTACCTATTTTATTTTAGGAAATATAATCCCTTCAGTAACCATTCATGTATTTATGGAATTTATTTTCATGTGTGAAAGAAAACAAAACATATAAAGAAAAAAATATGTTAGAGACACCATAGTTATCTCATCTAATATGATAATTTTATTAGTTAGCATATTAATATAATTAGAGAATATTAAAAAATCAATGTTTATATGAATTAACAATATGTACAGATACATATTAATTCTATAACTATGTTAGAAAACTAAATGTTGTATAAGGATCTCCTAACACATTGGAGTCCAATTTCAATGATAATTCTAGATTTAAAAGATGATTAGTTATAAAAAAGAATGGTTATATGAGAGGTAATGTTTAATATACCAAATTTTGGAATTTATTATCATTACTTAATCTATTCAATAACATCTGGTATATGTAACAATTAGTTTAAATGAATAATGAAATACTAATGAAATGTTATTATTTTAACATGACTATTCTAACCATCTTATTTGTTGAGAGGATATGAATTGGAAAAAAATTTATGAAATATACTAATAAATATTTTCCATTAACACAACTAACAATCTATCAAACATTGATTATCAATTAATTTTTAAATAAATATAATTTATTTGGAATTTAAAAGATATATTTTATGAGGAACATTTTTTTCTTTATATTTTTTTATAAACATGGTTTAATAAATAAATTTCCATCAATAAATTATCCTAATTAAAAAAGTGGATTATGAATCCAATTTAATGAAAGAACGCTAATTTTACTACATTTAATAATAATGAAATTTAACTAATATCATTTAATTTTTAAAAAATCCATTTTTTCTATTATAGTTTCATTTCATTATATATTAATAAATTATAATTAATTTACAACACATTTTAAAATTGTGTTTGAAAAAATGGAAATTGTTTTAAAAGAAAATTCAATAATAGTATTAAGATTCATTTTTTATATTTCTCATAAATGGTTGTTTTTCAGTAAATATACAAAAATTATAATTTTCACCAAATTAAATTTTTATTTCATTAAATAAATAAATTTATAATTATAATTGTATATTGAATTTTATATTTAATGAATATATGATCTATTTGATAAAATATTATATCATTTAATTTATAGTAACAACCATTATGTTTTCATTATTTGTAAGTTAATTGTTTCCATAAAATAACTATTTTACTGAAAACATTTTTAACTAATGTTTTTTAGAAAATATATTAAAAAATTTATTACCACTAATGTAAAGTGAATATTTTAAAAAATTATAATTTATAATTATAATATCCAATTATGGAATCATTGTATGTTTTATAATTACTGAAATAACTAAATACTGAGTAATAATTGAGTTATCATTGTAAAGGTAAATTATTATAATATTTTAGAATTAGTAGAATAAGTGAAATGTAACAAAAAACAAAACACATATTTGTGTGCATTAAATGTTGATCCACCAATTATTATTCTATAACCATTTTGGATGTTTTCCATTGAAATCTTATTTAGTTTCTAGGATAATTAAATTTTTATAATTAATAAAAACCCATTTTCTATCATCTTATATCTTTAATATGGTTTTATATTTATTATTATAGTAAATATACATTATGAATGACAAAATATTACCATACACATGTATAATAGCATAAATTAATTTAAATAATTTATTTCAAATTCATTAAAATTGTGTAATTATATAAAAATATTTTTTAGTGTCACACCCCAACCACGGACACGATTTTTTTATTCATTTCTCAGTCTTGCGAAATCAGGTAGAGTGGCGTTGGATCCAAGTTTGAATTTTTTTTTGAAATTTTGATGTTTTTGGTGGGTTTCAGGCTAGTGTGAAGTCATCGCACTGCTAGAGGTCACTACGCATTCGGTCCGGATGGGTGCGCGGTCACTACACCACTAGAGGTGGTCATGCGTTCGGACTTAGTGAGTGCGTGGTTGACCAACTGTTTAGATAAATGATAAAAATTTAAAGAATAAATTAAATTGAATAGAATTTTATAAAATTATTAATACTAATGATAACACAAATTTATAATATTGTTATTATTATTATTATTATTTACATTATTTTTTATTTTATTCTATATTTTTTCCCTTCTTTCTTCTCCTTCTCCCTTTTTCTTCTTTCTTTCTTTCCACGTGGTGCTGATCCCTGTTTCTACGCACGCCACACCTGAGGTCTTCCCCTGGGTCTCCCTTGTCAAGCTCCACCCTCTTGCGGCGCCAAACTCACCTCCCGCACGGCCTCCCATCGTCCAGCACCTCTGCCCGAGTCCTCCACCCCTCATGGTGCACCTTCAACCTACTGCAGCACCCCGCTCTGGCACCCCCCTACTGAGCCGAACCTCACCCACTAGCAGCAGCGACCAACTTCGACTCGCCCTTCCTGCCTCGCCCGCGTCCCAGCTGGGAGACAGCCTTAGCGCTAAACCCTCCTCCAGATCTGGCGCCCTCCCTACTAAGCCTCCTACTCCCAGCACCATGTCAGCGTCGCGTATCCCCTTTCATTGTGTGGCTCACCCGCAACACCTCTTTGTTGTCCACTACACAGTCGGTGCCTCTGCCCAGCTTCTCCCCTCTAGCCAGCACAGCCAGCCCGATCCCAACTCCCTCCTATTCGTCCTCCGGCAACAGTGCCCCATCTGACCCATGTGAGTCCTGACCTCACCCGCACAGGCCCCTGCTCCATCCTCTGTCTGTTATCCGGCTAGCCCACATTTGTATCCCTCCACAAACACCTATCCACCAGCACCTCCCTGCTTTCCTCCTGCTACATCTGCGAAACACTCCCCCATTGTAGTGTCGCTTTGCACCGCAGCTACCCAGCACCCCGTCTCCCGTCCGCCTCACCTTGTGCTCCTCTTTCCATGCACTGCTCTAGTGGTACACCACCCTCCCATCTGCGTTTCCAGCCACCGCACCCCTGCGCACCATGTCCCTGCCTTGGCTGACCGCTGTCTGCCTTGGGCTTCCCCCCATCCTTTGACTGCCATCTCTTACTGGAGGGACCACTTCTCAGCAACCACACAGCTCCGACCGGCTGGTACCCTCCTTTCGTGTGCCTTCTGACCCATCGCGTGCCCTCTGACTAGTCACAAACCCTTCCCGGCCGCACTTCTCCCTGCCGGCGTTGCCCCGACACGTAACCCCCCATTGGACCCGTGTGGGAAGATTCTGATTGAGCGCCATCGCCGTGATTTTTTTCTATGGTTGCGTCATCATCGCCCCTGTTTCTGAGTGAGCGCCATCGTCGGGCCTGTTTCCGAGTGAGCACCATCATCGCACCTGTTTCTAAGTGAGTGTCGTCGTCGTACCGGTTTCCAATTGAGCGGCATCGTCATTCCAGTTTCTCATTGAGCGCCATCGTCATGCCTATTTCCGAGTGAGTGCCGTCGTTGCACCTGGTTTCTGAGCTTGCGTCGTCGTCACGCATTGGTCTTGAGGTAGGTTCCCCTTTGCACCGATTTTTTAATGTTTATGTTGCATTATTTCTTTCTGTCTACGCACATTAATTGTTCATATTAAATATTTTTTAATTTTAATAAATGTGAGATAATATAAGAAAATTTATTTTTTAAATGATTATTTGGTATAAAAAATCTGTTTATTTTATACCGAACACTTGAAACATTTTCATGACGAACAGACACCCATTATTAAAAAAATGCCAGTTTGGCTTTTAAACATAATTCACCGAATTTGATATGTGGTTTTAGTTTTAATGATAAAGGATTTATTCTGAATCACGAACAAGAGTTTTTTTAATGGTGATTTTGAAATGTGTTTAATGAACGATTGGCACTTTAAAGAAATGATAAAAATGTTTTGATGAAATGAAAATAAATTATTGAGATTTTGGGTCCTAGACATGGAATTCTAGACCGATTTAAATGTTGGGTTTGGACATGGCGTTCCTCCCCAATGGTAATCCAAGCTTCTGATATAGGGTGTTAGATATGGTGATTTACACTGAATAATTATCTAGGTGCTAGACATGGCGATCTACAACAAATATGATTTAGGGTGTTAGACATGGCGATCTACACCAAATGATAATTGCGGTTCTTGACATGGTGTTCAACACCAAACGAATGATAATAATGATTTATAAAAAGGATGAGAGATGTGATTAAAACCCCAGTGAAATGTGATCAAATAAAGAAAGGTAAGAATGAATGTGTAACAACCCAATGTTTTTAAATGGAAAATTCCCTTCTTATATTTATTTCATAAATTATCATGAAAACACAAAATAATGAACTACTAAGTGAAAAGTGACCATTGAACATAATTTTGTCACCCCTATGTTTGGAATTTAAAAATCTGATATACAAGGTTGTGTTCAAGATGGTTTTTGGAGTCTAATGAAACAAAAATATTTTTTGGTGAATAGTAACATACCCTTATGAATTGTAATATGACCATTATGAATAGTAAATAATCCAACATAAGAGTAACATTACCTATGAATAATAAAATAAAATTTGGACATTTTAGAATGTGACAATTTGACCTTTGTAAATATTTCGGTATTTTATAAGTCATAAATAAATAATTATAATTAATTAATTAATCTTATAGAATATTTATATCCCAGGAATGTATTCATAAATTATTGAATCAATGCCTAATAGTTTTTAGATAATTTTATAAGACCATTCGTAATTTTTGAAAGCAACATAAAATCAGTTTTAATCATAAAAACTGTTTTTTTAAGTAAATTATGATTTTTATTAAATATTAAATTAATAATATTTAGAAAATTATTTTTGAAAAATGGACTTCATTTTTTGATTCTAAATGTCGAAAAATGGTTGGGGAAAATTTTAGGGATTTTTCTAAGATACATGAATTTTTAATGAATAGTTGAATCTGATAATTCACAATAAATGCTAAATAATGTATTAATTGAGTCATCGATGATGTTCTGCTGATGTAAGCCCACATGGTTTGGGATTAGTTATAAAATCACTATTCTTGGTCGTTCAAGAATCACTATTCCTTGTCTTTCGTGAAATTAATAAACTAATAAATTTTATATTAAGAAAACCCCTCTCCCCTCCACTATAAAAGCCACCCTTCACTCCCTCTTTTCCACACACCTCTCATGCTCCAAGACTACTCCAAACTCTGCCCAAACACCTTCTCTAGCCCCTCCCCCACATAGAAAATGTTTTGGTCCTGTCCAATTACCAATATTAGGCCCTTATGGAGGATCTCAAGAGGAAGATTCTTGAGGTAATTTCTCTCCCTCTTCTCCTTTAATTTCCTTTCATGTTCAAGTTCTTTTCTTGATCTCTCCCCATAGATATTCATCCAAATTGATTTTTAAATACAGTATTATACATATACAGTATTTTTATGATTTTAAAGGGTTATTATATTACCTCACACCATTTCCCTCTTCCTTTTATTTTATTAAATAGAACGTTGTTCTTGAGGTGTTAATTTATCACCTTCAAAAACGACATGCTCTCCTCTTCCATTTCTACCTTCAGATCTGGTCATGAAACCATTTTTTATGGTTGAACAAGAATATTTTATATGTATTATGTTCTATTTTATGTTCTGGAAATAACCTATGGACATATTACTAAGTGACAAGTTAAAACCTATTCCTTGCGATCCAAAAACCGCTCAAATTAACCCAAATAACAATCATTAAATTCTTATCTAATGACTCGTCCACATGGATCTAATATAATTAGTTATAAAATAGTTAAATATCCTGTAATATCATTAATAACATGTAATATCATTTCTGGATGTTTACCCATGTTCTACCCAAACATCAATTTAAGAATACAAGTGAGCCACTCAAGAAAACCATGAAATCGAACATCCTCGAACAATGTTTTTAAACTCTATAATTTATCCAAAGGAACATAATAAGAAATAATGAAAGAATAATGAACCCTATTAAGGTATAAAAGGTTCTGGAATTTTTAATTAATGAATATAATGTCATTATACAGGACATTAAAGAGAAAGAGGCATTCGAGTACAAGGTAAGGGGAAATCTCGAACCCAATTTTCGTCCTTCGGGTTCTCCCTCTTTCACTCCATTTTTTATATGGTTAGTCCTCAAAGGTAACTTTTTCATCAATTTATTTACTTTTCTGGGATATACATTTTTTTCACTGGTTTTTATGTCCATCAAAATGTTTTACAAAAGAACTCTTCTTTTAAGAATGTTCCCTTTACTTCTCACTCAAAGTGGACGGTTCTTGTAACACGTGGGTTATTCCCTCTTTCTTTTCGGAACCCAATGCTTTTGAAGGTGTTATTATGAGATGAAACCCATTCCTTTTCATGGGTTAGTTATGTCCATTTATGTTATAATTTCATTGTGTCATGCATGTTAAATGATAATGTTACGATGTGACGGGTGCTCCCAGAATTATATAGTTCAATATGAATGTTTAAATGTTACGGGTGCGCGCGGAATTATATAGTGCTCCAATGCATTGTGTAAAGTGATTAATCTCATGATTAAATGTGAAAGTATGTGTGAAAAAGATTCTAGCTTTCTTCACAGATATTTTTGGTAGTTAACCACTAAGACATGGTGTTTCATTTTTATGTGTTGCCACATTTTAAGTCTTTTATTTATCATCCTCTCATGTTCATGATCATTTTACTATGTCATGATTATGCTCACCCTCTGCTATATTGTTCTTATATATCCTCTTACTAGGATTCTAGCTCACCCCTTCTTATATATATCCTCTGGAAGATACATGTACTAAGGAGAGGACAAGTGCCACTAAGAAGCTAGTGAAGAAGAAATTAAATAAATGTTTATGGTTGATGTTGTATTTGTTATGTATGGTCATATTTTTCCCAAGACACTAAACCATTGGATCCTATATGTGTAATACTATTATGTTTTTTATCTTTGAAATTATGTAATAGTAATGTAAGAAAAGTATGGGTCGCTATAGTTGGTATCAGAGGAATGGTTTAGTTAATTTCGGAATTAGGATTAGTGAACCCAAAAGAAAACCTCTAACATGAGACAAACTACAAAAATGCACACAAGAATATTTACCTAGGGGTTGCATTTGTAATGTTTTTGGTCTAATTGTTTAAATGAATTAGTTAATCATGATGTGTTTACTTATTTTTTGTTCTAACCTTTTCTATTTTAGAAAATGGTGGGAACCCGGAGAAATCAGGCCAATAACTCATGTGAGGGCTAATGCAATGATTGCCTGAATGACATCCCCAATGATTTTGGAGGTGGAGTTCAAAACAACATGGTGATTCTTACCCAATTATATCAGGTTATGAATAATAACCATAATAATGGGGAATTTCCTCTTTCACCAAAGAGGGAGAAACTAGCTATCGAATGTTTAATGCGGCAACGACCACCGATGTTTTGTGGATCTTCTGATCCACTAGTTGCGGAACAGTGGGTCAACTCCATGGAGAATATATTTTCTATTCTTCACTGTTCTGAGACAGAGATGGTGACTCTAGCCATTTATCTTCTAGATGGAGAAGCCGATCAATGGTGGGATTTGATTAAGAACACCAAGCCAAGGGAGGAAATTGAAGAGATGGAATGGGAAGACATTAAGATAATGATTCTTAATAAGTACTCCCCAATGAACTCTTCGCACGAATATGGAGAGAGAATTCATAGAGCTTAAGAAAAAATTAGGAGAATCTGTCACAACCTATGAAGCGAATTTCACAAGGCTCTCAAGGAATGATTCAAGTTTTGTTATCAACAATGATAGCAAAATTGATAGATTCTTTAGTGGATTAAAAACACATCTTTTAAAGGCTCTTGCAATTCGAGACTTTGGGAGTTATGAAGAATTTGTTCAGTATGATATCAAAGTGGAGATGGAGCCTGGAGAATGGTCCCATGACTATGGTGATAAGAAAAGAAAGTTGGAGTTTCAAGCTGGTGGATCTAGTGATAATGGTTGGAAGAAAACACAACTCCCCACATGCCAAAAATGTCGGAAGATTCACCATGGGAACTGCCTCAAAGGGACGGGGAAATTATTCAAGTGTGGGAATGAAGGACACCATGCCCAAGAGTGTCGAAAATACATGAAAATGAAGGATAATGTAGCCGATGAAAGGAGAGAACCACTAATGGTTCAATGCTACAACTGTAGGGAGGAAGGGCACTATGCAAACCAGTGCACTAAACCTCGATCTCTTGAGGGTAATCAGAGTCAGCAGCCACCAAAGCCAAAGGAACAAGGGAAGGCTTATTCCATCACTACTGTGGAGGTGGTTCATGATAATGAAGTTTACAAGGTACACTTCATATTCACTCAAGAATGGCAAAAGTCATATTTGATTCTGGTTCTACGCATTCCTTTATATCTTGCAAATTTGCTAGAACTATAGAATCGAAGCCCTGAAACCTTGAAGTAGAGATATCTATAAAAACACCAAGAGGTGAAATCATTGCAACCCAAGTACTTGACTCTTCTCCTTTTGATGGATGTGGGAAGATTCTTCCGAAAAATCTTGTAATAATTACCTTGGAGGAATTCGACACTATAATGGGAATGGACTAGATCTCATCATATAGATCACATATCAACTGTTGCGAAAAGGAAAAATCTTTTCATATTACGAACTATCCCATGATCCTCTACAAATTAAAGGAATATCATGAATATCCTTTGAAAAATCCTTCAATGGTGTGGGTGTTGATTCCCTATGAAGAAGCATATGTCGCCCAAATGGTTGAGTCGAAGGAAAGTTCCAACCTTGAGGAGATGCCTATCGTGAGGGAATACAACGATGTATTTCCCGAAGAGTTACCCGGAATTCCCCCGGATCGTGAGGTAGAGTTCTCAATTGAACTCATACCTGGAGCTACTCCTATCTCGAAATGTCCCTATAGGAAGCATCGTATCGAACTGGAGGAGTTTAAGAAGCAGCTGCAAGAGCATCTAGACAAAGGGTTCATATTCCCTAGTGCATCACCTTGGGGTGCGCCAGTGCTCTTTGTGAAGAAGAAGGATGGAACCATGTGGTTGTTCATCGATTATCGGGAACTCAACAAGATCGCCATAAAGAAAAAGTATCATCTCCCAAGTATTGATGACTTGTTCGATCAGTTAAGTGGATCTCAATACTTCTCAAATGTGGTTCTTCATTCTGGATATCATCAAGTAAAGGTGAAGAAGGAAGATATTTAGAAGACTACCTTCCATACAAGGTATGGGCACTATATTTTTTTGGTGATGCCCTTTGGACTTACTAATACCCCTGCAATATTCATGGATTTGATTAATAGAGACTTTATACATTACCTCGAAAAATTTGTGGTAGTGTTTATCGATGATATTCTCATCTACTCCATGAGCAAGGAGTAACATCAAGAACATCTATGACTTGTGTTGGAGACATTGAGAAAGGAGAAGTTGTACGCCAAGTTTTGAAAGTGTGACTTTTAGATGAATCAAATAACGTTCTTGGGACATGTGATCACAAGTGAGAGAATTTTTGTGGACCCTTCAAAGACAAAGGCAATTGATGAATGACCCATGCCCTCTAGTGTCACATAAATCCGTAGTTTTATTGGATTATATGGGTACTACTGACGTTTGGTGAGAAACATCTCATGATTGTAAACCCCGCTAACTATGTTAACAAGGAAAGGGGTAAAGTATTTATGGACGAAATAATGTGAGGGAAGCTTCAGGGAGATAAATAGAAGGCTGATCACTGAACCTGTACTCACACTACCATAAAGTGGAGAATGTTTTGTGATATACATTGATTCTTCAAAGAAAGGCTTCGGTTTTTTAATAATGCAAAATGATAATGTGATAGCCTATGCCTCACGAAAGTTGAAGATCCATGATCAGAACTACCCGACGCATGATCTAGAGCTGGCAGCCATGATTTTGGCCATGAAAATCTGGCGGCACTATCATTATGGCGAGAAGTGTAACATATACACCGACCACAAGAGCCTAATGTATATATTCACACAAAAGGAGCTCAATATTAATCAAAGGAGATGGTTAGTGCTAATCAATGATTATGATTTCTCTATTAACTATCATCCTGGGAAGGCTAAAAATGTAGCTGATGCTCTAAGAAGAAAAGAACCTGCTACTCTATCTATGTTGAGGATTGAGAAAGACCTTATCTTCTTGGATATGCAAAGAATGGATTTGGAAATCATAAGGGTAGGGGATACATCCTACCTTGACCAAATGATTGCGCAACCATCCATCCAAGAAAAGATTAAGGAAGCACAAAGGGATGATGTGGAGATACAAAAGAGGGTGAATGCTATAAAGGAAGGGATGCTGCAAGAGTTCCATATCGGCGAGGATGGTGTGATTCGGTTTGGAATGCGGATTTGTGTACCATCATCACTCGGAATAAAAAAGGAGCTTTTAGATAATGAACATAGCTCAACTTTCCTTATCCATCCTGGGAGTAAAAAGATGTATCGTGATCTCAGAGAACACTTCTGGTGGGATAACATGAAGAATGATATTGCGGAATATATATCAAGGTTCTTGGTATGTCAGCAAGATAAAGCTAAGCGACAAAAGTCCAAAGATTCGATACAGCCATTTCCTATACCCATGTGGAAATGGGAAAATGTTACTATGGACTTTTTCATGGTTCTCCTGAAGACGTCAAAGGGAAATAATGTGATATGGGTTGTGGTTGATCGACTCACCAATACTGCCCATTTTATCGCTATTCAGGAAGACCTCTCACTTGAACAACTTTCAAGGATATATGTGAAGGAAGTCGTGAGACTACACGGTGTTCCACTCTCAATTATCTCTGACTGTGATCCATGGTTCACATCTATGTTCTGGAGGATCCTTCAACATGCTTTGAGTACTGAATTAAATTTCATCACGGCCTATCACCACCAAACTGATGGCCAGTCTAAAAGGACTATTCGTACTCTTGAAGATATGCTAAGAGCTTGATCTCTAGAATTCAAAGGTGGATGGGATCAGCATATTCCATTGGTTGAGTTCTCATACAACAATAGCTTCCACTCGAGCATTCAGATGGCTCCGTATGAAGCTCTTTATGGGAAGAGGTGTAGAACTCCAACCTGTTGGGATGAAGTTGCATAAAGAAAGAAGCTTGGACACGATCTTGTTCAAGAGATGACATATAAGGTTCAAGTCATCCAAAAACACATCAAAGTTGCTCAAAGTCAGCAAAATAGCTATGCTGAAAACCGTCTAAGGGACTATGAGTTTGAAGTTGGAGATGAAGTCTTCCTTCTAATATCTCTATGGAAGAGAGTCTTGCGATTCAGGAAGAAAGGAAAGTTAATTCCAAGGTATATTGGCCCCTTTGAGATCCCTGACCGCATAGGAGATGCGGACTATCATCTAGAACTTCCTCCGAATATGGATCAATTTCATGATGTGTTTCATGTATCACTACCTAGGATGTACATACCAGACCCCTCACATGTACTAAACTCAGAGGTGGTGCAGCTGGAAGATGATCTATCCTATGAGGAGCAGCCAGTAAAGATTCTGGACCGAAGTGATAAGGTTCTATGCAACAAGACAACCCATCTTGTCAAAGTGTTGTGGAGGAAACATAAGTTTGAGGAAGAAACTTGGGAACTAGAGGAGGCAATGAAGGGAAAGTAACCTCACCTTTTTGTGTAAAGTGAAATTTCAGGGGCGAAATTTCATATGGGGGGAAGAATGTAACAACCCAAAGTTTTTCAATGGAAAACTACATTCTTATAATTATTTCATAAAATATCATGAAAACCCAAAACAATTAACTAATAAGTGATAAGTGACCTTTAAACATAATTTTGTGACCCCTATGTTTGGAATTTTGAAAATCTGACATACACGGTTGTGTTGAAGATGGTTTTTTGAGACTAATGAAACAAAAATAATTTTTGGTGAATAGTAAACTACTCTTATGTATATTAATATTACCCTTATGAATAGTAAATAATCCAACATAAGAGTAACATTACCTATGAATAATATAATAAAATTTAGAGATCATAGAAAGTGACAATTTGACCTTGGTAAATGTTTTGGTAGTTTATAAGTCATAAATAATTAATTATAATTAATTAATTAATTTAATATAATATTTATATCCCTATAATGTTTTCATAAATTATTTAATCAATCTATAATAGTTTTTTGATAATTTTATAAGACCCTTCGTAATTTTTGAAAGCACCATAAAATCTGTTTTAATCATAAAACTTTTTTTAAGTAAATTATGATTTTAATTAAATATTAAATAAATAATACTTATAAAACTATTTTTGAAAAATGGACTTCATTTTTGGATTCTACAGGTCGAGAAATGGTTGGGGTAAACTTTTGGGATTTTTCTGAGATACTTGAATTTTTTATGAATAGTTGAATCCGATAATTCACAATAAAGGCTAAATAATGTATTAATTGAGTCATCGATGATGTTCTGCTGATGTAAGACCACATGGTTCCATATTACATTATAAAATTACTTTTATTGGTCATTCAAGACTCACTATTCTTTGTCTTTGGTGAAATTTATAAACTAATCAATTTTATATTAATGAAACCCCTCTCCCCTCCACTATAAAAGCCACCCTTCACTCCCCCTTTTCCTCACACCTCTCATGCTCCAATCCTTCCCTAAACTCTTACCAAAAACCTTCCCTAGACCCTCCCTCACGTCCAAAATCTTCTGGTCTCATCAAAAGGCCAATCTTAGGCCCTTAAGGAGGATCTCAAGAGGAAGAATCTAGAGGTAATTTCTCTCCCTCATCTCCTTTAATTTCCTTTCATGTTCAAGTTCCTTTCTTGATCTCTCACCACCTATATTCATAAAAAGTGTTTTTTAACTATATTATTATTCATATAATGTATTTTTATGATTCTAAGGGGATATTATATCACCATACACCATTTCCCTCTTCCTTTTATTTTATTAAAGAGAACGTTGTTCATGAGGTGTTAATTTATCACCTTCAAAAATGCCATTCTATATTCTTCCATTTCTACCTTCAGATCTAGTCATGAAACCATTTTTTATGGTTGAAACAGAATATTTTATATGTATTATGTTTTATTTTACGTTCTGTAAATAACCTATGGCCATATTAATTAGTGAAATGTTAAAACAAGTTCGTTGTGATCAAAAAACCGCTCAAATTAACCCAAACAACCATAATTAAATTCTTATCTAATGACTCATCCACATGGATCTAATATAATTCATTATAAAATAATTACATCTCCTGTAATATCATTAATAACATGTAAAATCAGTTCTGGATGTTTACCCATGATCTACCCAATCATTAATTTAAGAATACAAGTGAACCACTCAAGAAAACCATGGAAACAAACATCCCCGAATAATGTTTTTAAACTCTATAAGTCATCCAATGGAACATAATATGAAATAATGAAACCAGAATGAACCCTATTAATGTATAAAAGGTTCCCAAATTTCTAATTACTGAATATAATGTCATTATTAAGGACATTAATGAGAAGGAGGCATTCAAGTAAAGGTAAGGGGAAATCTCGAACCCAATTTTCATCCTTCGGGTTCTCCCTCTTTCACACCATTTTTGATATAGTTACTCCTCAAAGATCATTTTTTAATCATTTCCGTTACTTTTATGGGATATACATGTTTTTCACTGGTTTTTATGTCCAGAAAAATGTTTTCCAAAAGAAATCTTCTTTTAGTAACGTTCCTTTTACATCTCACTCAAAGTGGACGGTTCTTGTAACATGTGGGTTATTCCCTCTTTCTTTTGGGAACCCAAAGCATATGAAGGTTTTATTATGAGATGAAACTCACTCCTTTTCATGGGTTAGTTATGTTCATTTATGTTATATTTTCATTGTGTCATGCATGATAATTGATAATGTTATGATGTGACGGGTGCCCCCGGAACTATATACCGCTCCAATGCATTGGGTAATGTGATGAATCTCATGAGTAAATGTGAAATGATGTGTGAAAAAGATTCTAGCATGGTTCAAAAATATGTTTGGTAGTTCACCACTAAGACATGATGTTTCATTTTTATGCATTCCCACATTTTTTGTCTTTTATTTATTCTCCTCTCATGTTCATGATCATTTTACTATGTCATGATTATGCTCACCCCATGCTATATTGTTCATATATATCCTCTTACTGGGATTCTAGTTCACCCATTTTGATGTATATCCTCAGGTGGCTATATGTAATAAAGAGTGGACAAGTTCCACTAAGAAGCAATTGAAGATGAAATTAAATAAATGTTTATTGTTGATGTGGTATTTGTTATGTATGGTCCTAGTTTTCCAAAGACACTAAACCTTTGGATCCTCTATGTGTAATAATATTATGTTGTTTATCATTGAAATGATGTAATAGTAATGTAAGAAAAGTCCATGTCACTATAGAATAGATTTCCAACCTGAGTTGAAATGATAAGTGTATAAGTAGAGTAAGTGAGAAAAATGTTTAAAAGTATTTTTATGATTGAACCAAATTTACTTTTATGTATTTCTACATTGCCCTTGTTGTGTGCTTACTTTGTGCATTGTTTTTCATGGAATGTGGTGAACTAGTTTTGACTTGGTTTCAAAATGACAATGGTTTTCAAATGAATTTATTTAATCCACTTCATAAAAATTTGAAAATGTAAACACCACTTTACCTTTGAAAATGCTAATGTCTCATTAAAGGATTTGACATGGGTTTTTGATAAATTAATAAGGGCAATGAATCATACTTTGTTTTTGAGTAACATGTAGAAAACCTTACTTTTATAAATTGTAGTTCAAACTTGAAATGGTGTTTCTTTTATTTTAAGGGTAGTGCATTTGGAATAGATATCGGGAAAGCCTACTGAGTTTTAATACTCACACCTATAGTTCTTTTCTGTTTTTTGTGTTTGTGCAAGATACATCTTAGGTGTGTTCGCCTTGGGAGACGTTTGGTCATGAGTTGGAGAGTGACACGGGAGGTCACACGAAGATAATGGTTGTTACTTTTGGTTCATCATATTTTCTTTTATTTCATTTTTGCCTTTTTACTTAGTTTATTTATTCTGAGATGCTCTGCTTTTTTCTGTTGCTTTATTTATTTATCATGGATAAATAGTTCCCACGTCCTCTGTTGATTCCCTGACGCTTGTCGCCAGCCCGAGAGGATTTGGAACGCCTCTCGGGTCATGTCGCGGATCAGCTCAGGTGACCAGTTTAGGGTCGACCCGGGTTGGTTCGTGACATTTAGTGTCGATAGATTTCATGCACATGAGTAAGAAAAATGAGATGAATGGTTTTAAATATATTAAAATTGACAATATTTTCATGTCTTATGGTATTCAATGAATTTAATAATTATTTATGGATTATTGATAAATATTTAAATATTCTCAGTCGAAATAATTTATTTATTGATACCTATTATGTAGAAATATGTTTATAGTCATGAAAATGAACTTAATTCATATTTAATGTTAAAACATAATTTTACATCATAATAATATTATCTAAATTATATAGTAACTCATATTTATGGGAATTATTTTTTTATAATAACTGTTCTACTCATTTTATATATTTCAATTTTTAATAACATTATAGACCGATAATGATTCAAAACTTTATCACAGTGGTTAAGGATAAACATTGTCCACAAGTGGGGTAAAAAATATACAATAATTCTATTTCAAAACATATCATAATTGTATTGGATAATTAGAGACATACAATATAATAATATTTCTTGTATTTAGATGATTGTAAGCTACCTCAATTATAAATGTGGATATCTTCCATTATCTACATAAAAGTTTATAAAGTGTTTTAATAAACCAATTATTATGGAAATATCTTCCAAAAATTCCTACCAGTGTAACAGATGACCTCATTTTACAAAAACATAATCATAGATGTCTTATGTTTTTAAGAAAAATGATGCATATTTAATTCATAACAACATATTCTTGAGTTTATATCATATTTTATGTCCTTAAAATATTATATAACCTGGATAATAAAATAATATAAGTGTTATAAAAATATCTTAATGTTAATAAATTGTTTTGAAAGACATTTTATATTTCACTATTACGTCATATGGGAAATTGAAAGCATCACTTAGGCATAGGTAAGGACGAAAACATCCATGACCCAATGTCATTCTATTTTCATCATCTCCTCACAAGTTTCATTATAGTGATAAATTTAATGAATATATATGTATGATATTATTGACATTATTGATAATATGGAATGATAATATGTTAATTATATATTTAACACTCCTTCTATTAGAAAATTATAACAACTATGATGCGAATATGGGTAATACCATCCACAAGAATCCATGTGATTTATTTTTCAAATCATTCATTATTAGATTGATAAAAAAAAGTTTTGAATTTATAAAAAGTAAAAATATTGAATGATTAATAATTTTCATACAAATGAACAATTAATTATTTTATTATTCTAAACCTACAATAGTTATTTGAGTTTTGTTGACTGAAATCCATCAAAATATTTGATGAATAATTAATTGATTTATAAATTAAATAAATTATTGTAATATTTAATATAAAATAAATAATGATAAAGGAATGAAAATTAAAACTTTTCCAAATAATGTATTAAAATAATATTATTTCATATTTTTGGTCTTAGATAATATACAAAGCTATATCAAGTGTATGTTAAGTGAGTTTTCATTAAACCATTTTCTAATTTTTTATCATTTCTCCACCATGTCATTTTACTTTTAAATATTTCTATATTTTTATAATGTATTAAAAATACATATTGAGGGAATAATAATTTAATGTTTTATCATTATTTAATTTTATGAAAATAAATACTTTTAGCTTTTTTTATATGGGCTATTATTATGTATTTTAATAATGAAGAAATTTTTTTTGACACATGTAATATTAATAGATTATCCTGTTATCAATAATACTATTATATACCATGATTAATCTACATTATATCATAGTTTTTATGTATAAAATAATATGTCGTGTTTAAAAAAAAATTGTTTAAAAATGAATTTTATTTTTATCCTTATTTTTACGTGAATCTAAAAAATGTTTTAACATATGTATTAAATGTAATAATTAATGAGATTTATAATTTTATGGTTTTATTTTACATAATTAATGATGGGTATGGTCCATTAATAATTTTAATAATTATATTTGTAATCGATATAGCTCTCAATTGAACTGTGTAATGAGTTTGTTCTCTAGGGAATTCATGTTTGATTAACTATATGGTGTATTCTATTCATAAGATTATTTAAAAGGGTGATTATAGTAGTGATATTAAAATGATTTCCCAAATATCCTATATATATTTCTATAGATGGAGATTATTTTTAATTGACATTTTTTATTTTAAATGATAAGAATTTGGGCCTAAATTGTAAAAATGATTATTCATCTTTTATTGGTGAAGTTTATCATTTATTTAAAAAAATCATGGGTACTCATATTTTTTACAATAACAACAAGATTTTTATTTTGAAATTTTGATTAATTGTTTTTTTCTTTTGAAATAATTGAAAAATAAACTGAATAAATTTTTGTGTAAAGTATTATTTAATGTCGTCTTTTATTTAGAAAAACATTCATATATGTTCTCAGGAATATATAAATTAAATAATAGGGTTCCTTTGTTTTTTTCATTCAACGATTTTATTTTTTTCATTATATCTATGGATAATTCTAAAAAAACATCATATATGAACTAAGAAAAATTCTTCAAATAATGAAATAGTTTTTTTAAGAAAAAAACTCTATGAAAATTCTTATTTTTGTGAGAAAATGGGAATTAAGTATCAATATTACCTATGTAATTTAATGGCCTTTCTTATCCTCTAAATCTGAAAAATAAATTATCATGGGAATATATGCTTATTTTACCATTTCTGTTATAATTATATTATATGTGTTGTCTTATTACTAGTCATTATATAGGTTGACATCCCCATAGACATCATGATAGAAATGATTTCTATATCCAATAATTTTTAAAAAGAATTATTTAGTTATATATTTAAATTTCCATGGGATTCCAGACATTTGGTTGACCCCCAATAGAACTCCAGTTATCTATTGCTTTTCATATTCCCTTTCACAAGTATCCTAGGACCAATATTGGGGAAACCTAAAACATTTATTTCAATAGAATACTATCTAAGATCACAAAATTCATCCTGTGGGATCTAATAAAACCTAATATTGGAATTTTGGGTAACCTATAAAATATACATCCATATTTTATGCTCAGTATAACACCATTTAATTTCAGTATTTCAATCATAAAACATATCAAAATAAACCCAATCATGAATATAATAAAAAATTAAAAATCATCCACCATTAAATTTGTATATATTTTAGTAAATTTATAAATTCTAGATTCCTAAAATGAAATAGATCATTAGAAACACAACGCGATATTGATTCACTTATCTAAGAAACATCATTATATGTAATAGTTGAGTAAAATCCAAAATTTAGATCATGTGATTCATTCTCATTCCAAGAAAGACAGTAGGCCCAATTTTTAAATTCATGAACCTAATCATGATATTCATCAACTTTATGAAATCATTATTAAAAAATTGAATAACCACATATATCATTTATCAAAATATATTCCCTTCTAACATTAAACTTGATTTTAACCAACTAAACATAAAATACATATGTAAAAAAATTATTAGGTTGTATGTCACAACCCACCTTCACCAGAAGGAGGGAAGGGTCCTCAGATTTCCAGGACCTTCCTTCTTAAAGTTGAAGGAGAGATGATGACCCCCGAGGCCCACCTTCAATAGGTCCTGGAGTGGCGACTAGCACCAAGGGTATAGAATCACACACTAAATGGAAGACATTAACCTTTTTCTTTTAATAGGATCGAGATATAGCATGGGAAATCCCAACAGCATCAAAAGGGGAAAGTAAAAGTAAAGCCCAGAACTGTTTCCAATGAATGTTACAAAAGTAAATAATCCATGAATTACAAAGTGACTACAAGGGTAAAGTACCAAATAAGGAAAGACAACAACTTCAACTTACCCAAAGGTCCAAGCTAGTATGGTCCCGCGCGATCCCTGATGTCTTCCTTGAAACCTGAAAGCTGTTTTATATATGTAGGGTGAGCATACAGGTATACATAGTAGGGAAAACCACAGACTGTCATGCAGAATTGGGGGAACGTGCTAAAGTCCCATGAGAACCAGGAAACCAACACTCTCAAGGAGTTCATCCATCCCACTCACTGGCCACAATCACCAAATAACGCAAGAAATTAATATATATAATAAGAGCACATCGATGTTTGGGTACCCCGCGCAACTTTCCCACTAGTTATTGAAGACATTCTACGCATAGAACTAATCCCTCCATTCTCACCGCAGTCCCACTACCACACCCTGCCCGCACACACCTGGGCCACAACCTCACCCAGTCCCAATACCAAACCCCGCCCGCACACACCTGGGCCACAACTATCACACTTAACCAGGCCTGCAAACAACGAGTCCAGAACAACCACCTCCATGCCCGAAGACACCTGGGCTAGAAGATCCACTGCCACGCCCGAAAACACCTGGGCCTCATCCTAAAGATACTTGGGAAACTACTTTCCCACAAAAACCTGTGCCATAACCACCACACTACCCTGCCCGAAGGTTCTTGGGATAATAATGGACCTCAGGCCATCACAGCCAACCTGAAGATTCTTGGGCTATCCGGGAAAGGGATCATAAAAGGAGATAATAACCAGCCACTAATAATAGTGTTGGGAAAAACACCCTCCCCCATGAAATGGGGGTGTTCGGCACTAAGTTCTAAACTTGGGTGGGGTGCGAATAAGAAACACAAAACTGCAAGTATATATATAGGTAACAAGCACTCTCCAATCTTTAGGTTTTTCAGCCAGCCTAAGGAACACAAATAGGAATCATGTTCGAGTCACAACTCTCGCCAACAAAACCCATTTGTCCCATTCGTTTTCATGTTCATTAGTTATTTTTAATTTCGTTTCTACACCTACTTGGGAAACTAGTAATCATAAGCTCAAGTCAAGGGAAATCAAACAGTCAGGCATCAACCACATTACCCTCACCGGGTTCTCTTGTAAAGCCACAAAAACCAAAGAAACCCATAGATACAGCCCCATGTCCAATACCCAGGAGCCAAAAGTTTTCTCAACAACAGAGGATCCCACTTCAATTCATGATATAACAGAGGATCCCATCCTCAATTTTGCAACCACCCATAGCATTACAACAGGGTATCCCATCCCCATCCACATCACCTAGAAATCGGCCCGTGTATAAAAAGAAAAGAACAACCCACTACTAACAAAGAAAATCAGGTCTGTGCCGATATTTTCAGATTTAAACGATTTAACATACTCCATAATTCCAATTCCGCTGCACTTTAACCAGGGTTATCACAGAAATGGATTGATCCTGGTGCATCCAATTTATATAGTCTAATACACGTAATTAACCAATTTCCTTTACAGAGAGGGTTCACAACCACAATACAATTCATTTTGAACATCACTATAGGCAAGGGTTTGTTAGTGCACATGGAAATACCACCAACAACCTTGATTTTCAGTAGGCGTAATCCCTCAAAATTCAGAAAACAAGATCATAAAATGAAGCAGCATCATCGATCTCAGCACCCCCACCGTTATTAGGGTCTATTCATTATCTTTATTAAGGTTCGGGTTTATCAAATTCTAAAGAATCATAGCATGCCCACCACACATGATACACAAAAGGGAGAGACGAAGGAGAATTTTCCCAACATGCTATCAACGTTCAACACCATGCCCGAGTGCGTAACATCACGGATAGAGATGCGGCTCATCCAAATGAAAACCCAATCATCTGAACAAAGGGTACTCCAAGCACAGGGTGGTCGATAAAAGAAACCTAGGGAGAACCCTTTAGTTTATAATGTCCAGGGACGGCTGAGATAAGAACGTGAAACCGCATTAGGAGTGGGGTTGTGGGTTGACCATGCGGTTGAGACACCCCACATGCCATTAATTGTTGGGCTGTTTAATCGACGAGGTTAATTCATTAAATATATAATTAATTGACATTTATGGGTGTTACTGGGCTTTAAAACGATCCTAAAGAAGTAAAAATATGGTTTAAACACCAATTTGTTCAAAAAGGAGGTGCTACTTGAAAAAAACCCCTGGGGGTAGGCGAGAGCCACCGATAGCCGATCTATCGGTTGGCTAGTGCCACCGGTAGACCGAGCTACCGGTAAGCTGAAACAACCGATAGACTGAGCTACCGGTACATGCAGCTACCTGTAGACTGAGCTACCGGTAGACAGATCTACTAGTAGGCTACGGAAACCGGTATATCGAGCTACCCTTAGGCCTACTGTTAGGACAAACTTCCCCGAGATTACCAGACCAAAAAACCCAACTTGAGACTTTCACAAAGTAATAGACCCCAAAAACCTAGGCCATTACATCAGATACCTATTAAACAATTCTCGTCCTTGAGAATCAAAACAACTCATAAGGAAAGAGAGGGTCCAAACAACCAACTCGAATGATACATATCACGAGTGAACCTCATTGTTAACTAAGAACACCTCCCTGTCAAGAACCAGGAAATATACCATGCCAACTACCTAGCCATGTGGGTTGGGGAGTCTCCTTCCCCATGTCAAGATATTTTCTGCTTTGGGAGGCACTGACTCACCCACATGGGTTGAATCGTATCCACCTTAATGCATCCTGATTAGGGGTCGGGTCCTCCCCTCCCCATATCCAATACATTCTACACACATCAGAAGAAAGAAAACCAGTATTTCATAGCCAACAAGGTAAAACGTTCTACCACAACAACTATAAACCGAACAGTAAAAACTCAAAACAACTCTGCGTAATGGGCACACATCTGTGATTCCATCTCCCACATACTCTCCTCATGCCCACCATGTCTCCATAACACACGAACACAGGGGATGGTTCGCCCACGGAACACCTTCTCATCACGATCCTCGATCGTCACTGGTCTTTCCACAAAAGTCATGTCATCCTCGATGTCTAGCTCTCCCCAATCAAATACGCGTGAATCGTCGTGCAGGTAACGACAAAACTAGGACACCTGGAATACATCATGTATCCTCAGTATCAGCAGTTGTTGTGCTAGCTGATAATCCACTTCACCGACCCACCACTACACTTCAAAGGGTCCAATGAACCTCATAAAAAGCTTACTTCCTTTTTCGAACATCCATTGTCCAGGCCGAGGGGAGACCTTCAAGAACACGTTGTCTCCAACATCAAGCTCTAAGGTCCTCCTTCTGGTATCAACATACGACTTATGTCTATCCTGGGCCACCTTCATCCTTTCTCATATTAGCTGAACCTTCTCTATCATGCTCTGAACCACCTCCGGGCTAAGGATGCCTGCCTCTCCTACTTCGGTCCAACACACATGTGAACGTCATGGACTCCAATACAAGTATTTGAATGAGTCCATACCAATGGAAGAGTGATAGATATTATTTTAGGAGAACATTACCAGAGGAAAGTGTTTCACCCATGATCCTCAGGAGTCCAGAACAGATGCCCTCATCATATCCTCCAACATCTGGATGGTGCGCTCTGTCTTCCCATCTGTCTTGGTGTGGAAAGCAGTTCTAAGGCATAGCTGGGTGCCAAAATCATGCTGAAACCCCTCCAGAACCATGAGGTAAAACATGCATCCCAATCCGAGACTATGGAACTCAGGACTCCATGAAACCTCACTACCTCATCCACGTACCTTCATGCCAAGGCATCCACTTCACTCGACTCCCTGATCGCCATAAAGTGAGCCGATTTCGTCAATAGGTCCACTACCACCCTGATGGCGTCGTATCCCCCTTGGACCTTGGGTAAACCCATGAAAAAAATCCATCGATATGTCGTCCCACTTCTACTCGGGGTCATTTAGAGACTATAGTAGGCCGCCTGGAACTCGGTGTTTAGCCTTCACTTGCTGACACACTAAGCACTTGGCCACAAACTCTTCCATTGCTCGCTTCACTCCGGGCCACAAAAACAGTCTCTTCAGTCCCTAGTACATCTTGGAATCTCCTGGGTGTACCGCTAGGGGTGAGTTATGGAACTCACTGAGAACCATTCTATGGATGAATTCTGGAACAAACAACCATCCCTGGTAAAACATCCGGTTTGGACCATCCTCTGTCCACCCTCCCAGAGCATTCCTCTGGTCAACTCGGTCATGCATCACTTTGCACTCTGGGTCTCCCCACTGAGATTCCTCCACTTGCTGAAATAGAGAATATAGCACTATCATCTGTTAAATGCAACCTCTACCGCTATCCATCCTCGCATCCAGGTGTAAGGTAGCCAACTCCTCCATCGAATTCCAGGTTTCTGTTGACTCTCGGACCGCATCCTTCCGTGATCTCCTGATTAGGGCATCATCTAATACATTACCCTTCCCTGAAGTGTAGGAAACCTCGAAGTCATAATCTTGGAGGATCTCCATCCACCTCTGCTGTCGTATGTTTAAATCTCGCTGGGAGAAGATATATCTCAAGCTTTTGTGATCTGTGAAGACCAAAAAGAGTTCTATGATGAGGTAGTGCCACCATAACCATAGTGAAAAAACGACAGCTGCAAGATCCAGGTCGTGGGTGGCATAATTATGCTCATGAGGGCGTAGCTTCTGAGAAACATAAGAGATCACCCCTTCTCGCTGCATCAACACACATCCTATGCCCTGTCCTGAAGAATCACAGAACACCTCAAGGGAAGCCCCTTCATCTGGTAGCATCAGCACTGGGCCACTAACCAACTTCTCCTATAGATAGCGGAAGGATGCCTCACACTTCTCACTCTACAAGAAAACCTGATCCTTCTTGGTCGATGATGTCAAATGGGATGAAAATCGGGAGAAGTTGGGTACGAACCTCCGATAGTAACCTGCCAACCTAAGGAAACCGCGAACCTCTTCCACATTCTTGGGTGCCGCCCAAGAAACAACTGCCTCAACCTTTGATGGGTCCACCTCTACCCCTCACCCAGACACTATGTTCCCAAGGAAGTGCACATCTAGCATCCAGAACATGCATTTAGAAAACTTACCATAGAGCTGGTGATGTCGAAGGACCTCCAAAACCATCCATAGGTGCTCTTCATGATCCTCCACTGATCTTGAAAAGATTAGGATATCGTCGATGAACATGACTACGAACCGATCCATGTTCTCCCGGATGATGGAGTTCATAAGCCCCATGAACACAACAGGGACATTCGTAACACCTAAAGGCATGACTATGAACTCGAAGTGTCCATATTTCCATTTGAATGCCGTCTTTAGGATGTCGCCCTCTTTTACTCTCAACAGGTGATACCCAGAACGGAGGTCGATCTTCGAAAACCACATTTCTCCTTTCAGGTAGTCAAAAAGATCGTTTATCCTCTGAAGAGGGTAGATATTCTTTATTATTACCTGATTCTGCCTCCTCTAGTCTATGCACAACCTGAAAACTCAATCTTCCTTCTTTGCGAACAGGATTGGAGCACCCCATGGTGACACACTTGGTCGAACATAACCTCTCATCGTCAGATCGACAATCTGAACCTTCAACTCCCGTAGCTCCGAATGTGCCATTCGGTAAGGATCCATCTAGATCGGATGAGCACCAGGATGAAATTCTATCCCAAACTCAATATCTCGTAGAGGGGGTAGAGTCGTCACCTCCTCATGAAAGATGTCCATAAACTCACGGACGACCTCTGGCACCTCCACCATTTCAGCATCTACTGAATCTACTGACAACTCAGCTAACAAGGAGACGAGGGGTTCCTCTCTCCTGCTTCCCTTCTAACTGCTATGCTCCCTGGTAAATGTAACATGTCGTCCACCCATGTCTAAGAACAAAACCCTTCCTCGGAAGCATTCGATAATGGAACACATAGAGAATAGCCAGTCGATGTCTAGGCTGACATTGTATGGCTGTATCTATAGCAGAAGGAGGTCCATAACCGACTGATGTGGCCCTATCATCAGTCTGCATCCTTGAAAAACAAATAACAAGTTGGTCTAACCTCCGAATGGTGTTCTCATCACCAGGGGAAATGGAAGTCTCTCGGCGTCTAGACCCAAGGAATGGGCTATATTGGGTGCAACAAAGGATTGTAAATCTCTTGTATCGGACAGGGCATAAGAAATTGTACTGAACAAACTGATTGTACCTCGAACGACCTTCGGCCCTGCTGGAACTGTTTCCTCTGCGTCGTGTAACTTTCCATGCCCAGATCCTCTGCCCCTTGGCTGTCGACCACCTCCCCGACCACGCCCCGGTCGAGGTCCTTGAGGAGCACCATGATGTTAGCCTCCTCCTGCAATGTCTGCCCTCGAAGGAGCGGGAGCTCACTGCCCCTACTGCTGCTGCTGGAAAGGCCTGGTTGGAAGCTGCTGTTAGGGAGGGTGCTAGGGATTTCCGCCCCCACCGTACTATACACGGTCAGGGTACTGACTTCGGACATGTCCATATCTCCCACAGACAATGCACCACGGTTCTGGGCCCGATGGAAAAGGGCGAGGACCAGGGGACCATAACTAAAACTACTGCGGCCTGCTCCCTACTGGATGAAACCTAGAGGGTCCTGACGCTGGAGGCCTGGTGCTGACGGCCTTCCCCTTTGATGATCCCAGCTGGATCCCATCTCATGTCACACCTCTCAGAGCGTTCACCCTCTCCACCACTTCGGCCTTCTTCTGGACCTCCATGTACGTTAGTAGGGTAAAGGGGGTAACAACATACTGGAGGGAGGGTCAGAGCGCCTCTTCTAAACGCCTTTCCCAAGACTCCTCGTCAGGAAAGTGGTCCAGAGAAAAGCATAAGAGATCCTTGAACATGATCCCTAGCTCCCTTACTGACATACTCCTCTGCTGGAGGGAGAGTAGCTCATGCCTCTTCTCTGCCTTCATCGTAGAAGAGAGGAATTACGCCCGGAACTCCTACTCAAAAACAGCACATGCCACCTCAGTCTCTCTCCTCTCCCCCAGGTAAATCTTCCACCATTGACGCGCCGCTCCCCGCATCTGGCTGACGGCCAGAGGAACCGAGTACTCTGTTGGAGCCCAGATCAAGCCAAAGGCTATCACTAGCTCCTCTATCCAGCACTCCGTCTTCTTGTTAGAGGTGTTGCCCTCATACTTCTTGAGGGTATGTCGCTGGAAGGCCCAAAGAGTCCTCTTCCACTTGTCATCCTCTTCCTCTCGATTAGCTCTCTGCTAATCGGCCAAGGTATTCTCTGGGGCCTCGATCGCCCGAACCAAATGTGGTTGCCTCCTAGGTTCCATAGTTGCAAGGTAAATGAGGAATGCCTAATCCCAAGTAGTGGAGAATATTGTTCCTAAAATTTCTTAAACTTTTTATTGATTCCAAATCCCAAAATTCCCAAAGAAACACGAGAACACAAGTCATTATGATGCATGTACCTTTCCTAGGGTCTCTCTACCCTGCAATCATCGTTTCCTTACTTGGTCGTTCGGTAGGTCCAGAGTCCTTGCATCGAATCACAGGGGCCCTAAAATCTCGTGTCCTAGCCGGTCTTCCTGGGCCTAATTCAGGTACCAAGGTCACCCAACACTATTTCCATACCATCCAATGCAATCATCACTGTTCCTATCTCCTGACTCCATCCTATCTCTCAAACCTCCTCTGATATCATTCTATCATGACCCGTCTTCACCAAAATGAGGGAAGGGTCAACAGATTGCCAGACCCTTCCTTCATTATGTTGAAGGAGATATAATGACCCCCAAGGCCCGCCTTCAATAGGTCCCAGAGTGGAGTCTAGAACCATGTGTATAGAATCACAAACTAAATGGAAGGAATTACCCTTTTTCTTTTAATAGGATCAGGATATATAATGGTAAATCCCAACAACGCCAAAAGAGGAAAATAAAACTAAATCCAAGAACCATTCCCAAGGCATGTTACAAAAGTAAAAAATACACAAAGTAAAAAGTGACTACAATGGAAAAGTACCAAAGAAAGAAAAACAACAACTGCAACTGCCCCAAAGGTCCGAGCTAGTATGGTCCTGTGTGATCCCTGAAGTCCTCCTGGAAACCTGAAAGAATTTTTATATACGTAGGGTGAGAATACATGTATACTCAGTAGGGAAAACCAAAGACTCTCATGCACAGGTGGGGGAATGTACTAAAGTCTCGTGAGAAGAAGACAACCATCACAATCAAGGAGTTCATCCATCCCACTCCCCTGCCACACTCACCAAATAAGGCAAGCATGTAATATATATAATAAGAGCACATGGATGTTTTGGTACCCCGCGCAATTTTCCCACTGGTTACAAAAGACATCTTACACATCGAACCAATCCCGCCATTGTAACAGCCCAAGATTTTATAAAAAAAATATTCTTTTTAATTTTATTAATGTCTTGTGTTGTACGCTACACCAAAAGGAGCTTGCACAACACACATCCTTGACTTGCCTTGCATTACACGCAATCGCGACCTTCCTCAATAGCGTGTGTAGTACGCAATACCGAGTTTCACTAAACAACGATATGCTATAAAAATATTATTAAAACTAGCCGTTATGAATAATAATAACCACTTTTTGAAATCCAGTAAATCTTATTTTTCAAAATGAACTTTATTTTTGGATTCGGAGTATCGAATTTAGCCTAAGGTGAAATTTTGGTACTTTTCGGATAACTTTCATATTCTGATGAATAGTGAAAATTACTAAATTATAATTAAAAACAAATTTTTTAATCGAAATAATTAATAGTGATAAATCATTAATTTGAGTGGTTTTAAAGTATATTTAGAATATATTTTTACAATTTAATACAATGTTGGTCATTGGTTGTAATTTCACATTTAAACCAGACATAATCAAATGTCAATCTTTTGATAGATATTGTTTCTTAAAAACACGCTATTTGTTTTAACAGCGGGATTTAATTATAAAATTAATTAATGAAACTTATATGTTGGGAATTTTGTAAAATAGAAATCATTTTTGAATTCGGAATATCAATTATAGCTTAGGGTGAAATTTTGGCATTGTTCTGAAAAACATCAATTTTTGATGAATAAGTGGTAGGTTAAAAACTGAATTTTGCATAAAACTTAATTTTACCGCTTCTGTGAATGGAATTTCGAAAATCCGAGAGACACGGTTAATATCAAGGACTAAAATGTGGTTCAATGAGATGAAAATAATTTTTTGGTGAATAGTAACTTTTTACTTTTTTTTACCACGGTTAATAGTAAATAGGGTAACTAAGGGTAAATATGATATCACTATTACCCTAACACATGTCCTAATTCTATTGGACAAGTGTAATTCGACCAAAAACAAACTTAGGAATAAAATATGACCATTTAGGCCCACTTGGATTAGATTAGGACATTTATTATTAATTTATTTAAAGAATGGTTAAAATAGTTAAAATCAAAGTTTAATAAGTAAATCATTTTTAATATGGGGTTATACATAAGCTAAATTCGACTATAAATATTCATTAGAAAGCTCAAAAGATTTCCTACATGATGGTATTTTATTTGTAATTTTTAGACAGCATATAATATAATTTATTTATGACACAAAGATGATGCAGTAATTATCTTATTAATGAAATATTGACATAATTGATAATATAATTACCAAAATAAATGTAATTTAAGACTTTTTATGAATTCCACTAATTTTCTAGGTTACTATGATATATTAGTGTTGCTTTAATCAACTTTGTTCGAATATATAATTCTGTTATGACTTTCAAAAAAATCATATATCAAATAGTGTCAAAATTGACACAAAATAGTTTTTAAATCAAATATTATATTATTAATTGTTATTTTATTCCTAAAAATCTAAGGTTCGGCCAAATGACTTAGATAAGGATATATGTATTAATAATATACAATTTGGGGTTCTTTTGGCATGTTATAGTAAGTGTATTAACCATATAGTGAAAGAAAACAAAAAGACACGGTAAAAGTTAAATTATTTAACTTAGAGTTAAATCTAATTGATAAGGTTTAAAATAAGATCCAAACATGTATAAATTTGATTGGTTGATGAGATTACAACCCTATTTCATCTAAGCTTCGAATATGAGTCATTGTTGGAGGTTTTTAAGTGGGGTTATATTTATTATAAATTAATATTTTTAAGAATTCCTAAGGTGCCCCTCTCCTCCCTTATAAAAGGACACCTCCTCCCCCTCCTCCTCACACCAATTTGAGCACTCAAGCTCGGCCAACCCCTGCCAAAATCCCTTCTCCACTTCCCTAGCAACATCCTAGAGGTTCTGGTCTTCCTCAAAGACCAATTCTAGTGCCCTAAGAGGAGGACTCAAAGAGGCACTTCAAAGAAGAGGTAATTACCGTTACCAATTCTTTCATCTTTATTTCTTCTTCCACTTCTTCTTCTTAGGTTGTTTCATTATGAAGTAATAACATCAGTATCACTCATATACTGATATGTTATTATAAGTACGAAACAACCCTATTTCACCATCTATCCATCCTACGGAAAAAGAAATCACCGCGCGTGCGTACGTACGGAATACCGTCTCCACGCCGTGGTGTAATCTATTTTCCACCACCACCTTACATGGATGGGTATAATGGTGTAAAGAATAACTATACATAGTTATTACAACATCATAATGATTCTGATATATTTTATAATCCACTCCAATTCAATTCAATATTTATAGAAATGATATCATCGCTCGTGCATACGTACGGAATACCGTCTCCACAACGCGATGAGATTCATTCTCCATGTTAACCATTTAAGAATGATTATAATGTATATATAAGAAATAATAATGAAATACATGACATTATAAATCTACTGGATTTATGTATATATATACATATGTATGTCATCTACTTACTTCCATTTCAAGACAATAAGGAAAGAAAAACAGCGTTCATGCGTACGTACGGACTACCGTCTCCATGAACGGTGTTTTTCATTTTATTTATCTATCTATTATATATATATATATACTGAATATATATGATATATAAATCATATTTTATATTCTGGAAGTAAGTAAATCATGATATAAGTAATAATGATGTCAAGAACAACAAGTCAAAACACCTACGATAAATGAACCGATTTTACCCAAAACGCTTCTTTAACATGGAATTTACAAAAGAACGGGTAATATAATGTCATAAGTGAACCATATATGATATCATAACAATGAATATGATTCTGTAATAAGTCAATGACATTATTTAAATCATTATACAGGAGGTTCGGACACATACGAAGCAAATCAGACCTAAGGTAAGGGAAATATCACAATCTCATTTTTATCCGAGATTGTTTATTCGTAAGTATTTACTAGGGTGTATTTTATCATCCACATCCATGTTCCCTCAATATGTAATATTATTTCCATCCACCTACAATTTTTTAAATCCAATTTTACCCTTCTATGAGTTTTTAGTAAAGGATATGAAAGGAATCTTTTGTCGTTTTTCGTACGAGGTACCTTTTGACTTTTCCGACAAAAGTACGAAGAATGTTTTTTTTAACTTAATACGGCACGAACGGATTTCTACTGTTTTACAAAGCCTTATTTTCATGAAGCTTCCTCTATAATATTTCATGACTATTTTCAATAAAATCTCTTTCTTTTAAAATTGCATGATGTTTTGTGAAAAGAAATTGATTTTGAAGAAGAAAGGATATTTTCCTCAAGAATTCAATTCAAGTGTTTTATCAAAATTATTTTCCATATAAGATAATAAAGGGTTCTGTTTCTATCCATATTTTTACATTGATTTGACTATGTTGTGATGGAATTATGTTTATGAATTCCTTTATCTTATATGAATGGTTTTATGATGTCATGCTGTTTAAGAATCCCATTTTTATTACATGGGTTATGCAATGATGTATGATTTATGATTTTGTGGAACACATAAGAAAGGATTCATTAAGAGATGGGTGGGACCTATATCTCCCTCCAATGCATTGGGTAAAGATTTTATATCTCATGAGATAGACATGGCTGGAATGGTAGGTTATACCGGTTCAGTGAAACAGGACTGAAATGAGGATTACTCGATTCAGAAAGGGACTTTGTCCACTAAGATAGTCTTGGCAATGAGTCTTGACTAACAAGAAATTATTCTCTATGATTATGTGTGTATGCCACAATGAGTAATGTTTTAAGTTATGATTTCATTTCACTACTATGATTTATCCCATGTTATGAAATTATGCTCTCTTTTGCAGGTTAAGATTTCCAAAAATGTTATGTTCTTATGAAAATTATGTGATTGATATTTCCTTTGTTTACCCTTACTGAGCATTTGAGCTCACCCTTTTATGTTTTCTTTTCCCCAGGATATAAAGAAAGGTTTTAGGTAGAAAAAAAAAGGGATGACCTTTATGGGAGATATTGAAGAACTTTCACCACGATTAGAAGATTACGTTCCGAGTTTCCAAAGACACTAAACTATTACGATCCTTTAGTGTGTGTTTTTGTTATGTACTAAGTATTCCGCAAATGTAATGTAATGTCCATGTACGTCAAGATACGGGTCTCTACAGTTGGTATCAGAGGAAAGGTTTAGTCAACCTTTGGAAACTAGGATGCGAGAACTTTAGTGAGATCCCTAGAGATATTTCTAAGGTATGTCTAGGGATGTCTCTAAGGTTAAGTATACGTATAGGTTATAGTCCTAGAATTACGCTAACGATCTTCGAATTTAACCTAAGATGTTAGATATTGAGGGTACTAACCCTTTATTATGTTGTTTTCCCTAGCATGATTTTTGCCTCTCACACAATTCTTTTGGGGTTTTAGACGATGGCTGGAACCCGAAGGAACCGTGTTAATGCGCAATGTGATGGGCAATGCAATGATTGTACCCCTGAGCAACCAAACGATATAGGAGATGGAATGCAAAATCTTGTAGCCATGCTCACACAACTTTCTCAAGCTATGAATCATGCAGGACTTCCAAACGAGCAAAGGAAGGAGCAACATTCTGTTGAATCCTTCATGAGGCAGCGTCCACCTTCTTTCAGTGGGTCTACTGATCCATTAGTTGCTGAACAATGGATTAGTACTACTGAAAAGATATTTTCAGTTCTTCAATGTTCTGAACATGATAAAGTCATCCTAGCAGTGTATCGTTTGGAAGGAGATGCTGATCAATGGTGGAATCTTATTAAGAATACAAGGCAAAGGGATGAAATTGAGTCTATGGAATGGGACGAGTTCAAGAACTTATTTTTCAATAAGTACATCCCTCGTATTCTTCGAACAAAGATGGAGAAAGAGTTTCTTGAACTGAAGCAAAGGGACGATGAATCTGTTGGTACCTATGAAGCAAATTTTACAAGACTTGCAAGGTATGCTTCTGGAATTATCATCCAACCTGAAAGTAAAGTTGATCGATTTTTCAGTGGCTTAAAACCAAGTCTTCGAAGGGCATTAGCTATAAGAGACTTCAGTAGCTATGAAGAAATTGTGCGTTGTGCTATCAAGGTAGAAATGGAAGTTGGTGTTACATATCCATCTCATGGTTTTGACAAGAAACGAAAGATGGAGTTCAAGGAGAAATCTCAGAATAATGGTGAAAAGAAGATGAATGTTTCCTTATGCACAAAGTGTGGAAAGAAGCATGGTGGAGATTGTCTAAAAGGGACTAGAAAATGTTTTAAGTGTGGAAAAGAAGGTCATCGAGCAGCTGAGTGTCGAAGTAATGGAAAAAGGGTTTCTAATGATAAAGAAAACACTGCAGAGAACGCACCGCCAACACTTCAATGCTTCAAGTGCAAGGAAATGGGGCATTATGCTAATAATTTCCCTAATCCAAGGGTTAGTGATGATCAACATGAGCAACCACTGAAGGCAAAGGACAAAGGGAAATCACATGCGATCACTATTGGCAATGTTGAATATGACAACAATGTGGTGGAATGATTAAGTGTTTATGTAATGAGATTCCAAAATAATGTTGTATCATTGAGTATTGCAATATTTATTGATGTGGTATTCAAAGTGATTGAGATATTTTTTTTGGAAATAAGATAATATGCGCATAATGAAGACGAGAAAATGAAATGTTTAATAGTATTCATGAGCTCATGATTGATATAAGGACTAAGTGATATCATGGTTTGAGTATATAGAATTTTGAGGATTTTGGTATGTGGAAAGTGTTAACTTTTAACTGCACTCATGTTTTCACTAAGGTATTCAAGAGAATACACGATTAAGGACTTTGAATGTTTGGAATGTGACCAACAAGACATATCTTGTGATATGTGGGGATCAACGACAGTATTAAATCTCTGGTAATCGATGTCACTATATTATGAGAGTGGACTGCAGTATTATGTATAAGCCTAAAGATTAGACTGGATTATGTTGGAGATAAGTTAGTATTGTTTAAGGATAGAAGATGGGATGTTATAGTAACGTAGTTTTAGAAAAAGGGACAACATGCAGGACGGGCGACAACCCATCGCTTCGGACAAGGCTGTAGGAATCGAACCCACAACCGAAGTGCGACTGGCCTTTATCGCCTACCACTGGCCTACAGGAAGTCCCTGTTTAGTAGAAACTAGTTTTATTATATTAAGCAGTATGATATATGAAGTATAAGTCCATTTTAGGAACCATATGTGATTAATCACACTATAGATCGACTTATGTATATAATTTTTGCTAACCTTTTGTTTGAGACAGATGGAATGACCTGTCATTCTATCACATGATCTGCTAACACTTCACAAATAACAAATTCAACTTTATTTATTTAAGAGATGAATTGGAAATTGTTCAAGGCACGAACAACAGTGAGATTGTACCAAAATAAAGTAAGTATTTATTCTAATTCAAATTTTCAACTTTAGGGAAATGATCTTGAAAACCAAAAATGTTGTCCTAGTGCCCTTATATCTGATGAATCAGATGGTACCCTAGATCATCACAAATTTATGGCTTTGTGATTGCTAGATTTTCCATAGCCATGTTCTCTACCACTCTCCATCAGAACATGATGGTTATATTTCTCTTCCATATCCATATTTTCACCTATGCGGAAACCCAGTGATTAGTTTATTTGGGTAATCGTTACATTTCATACTTTAGTTTTTAAAGCCAAGTTTTGGTTTTCCCTTTTACAATGTGGGTTTCTATTAAAGAAACTTTCAAATAGTAAATCATTTATAACCCTGACGAATTTCGAGGGCGAAATTCATTTTAAGGGGGGTAGAATGTAACAGCCCAAGATTTTATAAAAAAATATTCTTTTTAATTTTATTAATGTCTTGTGTTGTACGCTACACCAAAAGGAGCTTGCACAACACACATCCTTGACTTGCCTTGCATTACACGCAATCGCGACCTTCCTCGATAGCGTGTGTAGTACGCAATACCGAGTTTCACTAAACAACGATATGCTATAAAAATATTATTAAAACTAGCCGTTATGAATAATAATAACCACTTTTTGAAATCCAGTAAATCTTATTTTTCAAAATGAACTTTATTTTTGGATTCGGAGTATCGAATTTAGCCTAAGGTGAAATTTTGGTACTTTTCGGATAACTTTCATATTCTGATGAATAGTGAAAATTACTAAATTATAATTAAAAACAACTTTTTTAATCGAAATAATTAATAGTGATAAATCATTAATTTGAGTGGTTTTAAAGTATGTTTAGAATATATTTTTACAATTTAATACAATGTTGGTCATTGGTTGTAATTTCACATTTAAACCAGACATAATCAAATGTCAATCTTTTGATAGATATTGTTTCTTAAAAACACGCTATTTGTTTTAACAGCGGGATTTAATTATAAAATTAATTAATGCAACTTATATGTTGGGAATTTTGTAAAATAGAAATCATTTTTGAATTCGGAATATCAATTATAGCTTAGGGTGAAATTTTGGCATTGTTCTGAAAAACATCAATTTTTGATGAATAAGTGGTAGGTTAAAAACTGAATTTTGCATAAAACTTAATTTTACCGCTTCTGTGAATGGAATTTCGAAAATCCGAGAGACACGGTTAATATCAAGGACTAAAATGTGGTTCAATGAGATGAAAATAATTTTTTGGTGAATAGTAACTTTTTACTTTTTTTTACCACGGTTAATAGTAAATAGGGTAACTAAGGGTAAATATGATATCACTATTACCCTAACACATGTCCTAATTCTATTGGACAAGTGTAATTCGACCAAAAACAAACTTAGGAATAAAATATGACCATTTAGGCCCACTTGGATTAGATTAGGACATTTATTATTAATTTATTTAAAGAATGGTTAAAATAGTTAAAATCAAAGTTTAATAAGTAAATCATTTTTAATATGGGGTTATACATAAGCTAAATTCGACTATAAATACTCATTAGAAAGCTCAAAAGATTTCCTACATGATGGTATTTTATTTGTAATTTTTAGACAGCATATAATATAATTTATTTATGACACAAAGATGATGCAGTAATTATCTTATTAATGAAATATTGACATAATTGATAATATAATTACCAAAATAAATGTAATTTAAGACTTTTTATGAATTCCACTAATTTTCTAGGTTACTATGATATATTAGTGTTGATTTAATCAACTTTGTTCGAATATATAATTCTGTTATGACTTTAAAAAAAATCATATATCAAATAGTGTCAAAATTGACACAAAATAGTTTTTAAATCAAATATTATATTATTAATTGTTATTTTATTCCTAAAAATCTAAGGTTCGGCCAAATGACTTAGATAAGGATATATGTATTAATAATATACAATTTGGGGTTCTTTTGGCATGTTATAGTAAGTGTATTAACCATATAGTGAAAGAAAACAAAAAGACACGGTAAAAGTTAAATTATTTAACTTAGAGTTAAATCTAATTGATAAGGTTTAAAATAAGATCCAAACATGTATAAATTTGATTGGATGATGAGATTACAACCCTATCTCATCTAAGCTTCGAATATGAGTCATTGTTGGAGGTTTTTAAGTGGGGTTATATTTATTATAAATTAATATTTTTAAGAATTCCTAAGGTGCCCCTCTCCTCCCTTATAAAAGGACACCTCCTCCCCCTCCTCCTCACACCAATTTGAGCACTCAAGCTCGGCCAACCCCTGCCAAAATCCCTTCTCCACTTCCCTAGCAACATCCTAGAGGTTCTGGTCTTCCTCAAAGACCAATTCTAGTGCCCTAAGAGGAGGACTCAAAGAGGCACTTCAAAGAAGATGTAATTACCGTTACCAATTCTTTCATCTTTATTTCTTCTTCCACTTCTTCTTCTTAGGTTGTTTCATTATGAAGTAATAACATCAGTATCACTCATATACTGATATGTTATTATAAGTACGAAACAACCCTATTTCACCATCTATCCATCCTACGGAAAAAGAAATCACCGCGCGTGCGTACGTACGGAATACCGTCTCCACGCCGTGGTGTAATCTATTTTCCACCACCACCTTACATGGATGGGTATAATGGTGTAAAGAATAACTATACATAGTTATTACAACATCATAATGATTCTGATATATTTTATAATCCACTCCAATTCAATTCAATATTTATAGAAATGATATCATCGCTCGTGCATACGTACGGAATACCGTCTCCACAACGCGATGAGATTCATTCTCCATGTTAACCATTTAAGAATGATTATAATGTATATATAAGAAATAATAATGAAATACATGACATTATAAAGCTACTGGATTTATGTATATATATACATATGTATGTCATCTACTTACTTCCATTTCAAGACAATAAGGAAAGAAAAACAGCGTTCATGCGTACGTACGGACTACCGTCTCCATGAACGGTGTTTTTCATTTTATTTATCTATCTATTATATATATATATATACTGAATATATATGATATATAAATCATATTTTATATTCTGGAAGTAAGTAAATCATGATATAAGTAATAATGATGTCAAGAACAACAAGTCAAAACACCTACGATAAATGAAACGATTTTACCCAAAACGCTTCTTTAACATGGAATTTACAAAGGAACGGGTAATATAATGTCATAAGTGAACCATATATGATATCATAACAATGAATATGATTCTGTAATAAGTCAATGACATTATTTAAATCATTATACAGGAGGTTCGGACACATACGAAGCAAATCGGACCTAAGGTAAGGGAAATATCACAATCTCATTTTTATCCGAGATTGTTTATTCGTAAGTATTTACTGGGGTGTATTTTATCATCCACATCCATGTTCCCTCAATATGTAATATTATTTCCATCCACCTACAATTTTTTAAATCCAATTTTACCCTTCTATGAGTTTTTAGTAAAGGATATGAAAGGAATCTTTTGTCGTTTTTCGTACGAGGTACTTTCTGACTTTTCCGACAAAAGTACGAAGAATGTTTTTTTTAACTTAATACGGCACGAACGGATTTCTACTGTTTTACAAAGCCTTATTTTCATGAAGCTTCCTCTAAAATATTTCATGACTATTTTCAATAAAATCTCTTTCTTTTAAAATTGCATGATGTTTTGTGAAAAGAAATTGATTTTGAAGAAGAAAGGATATTTTCCTCAAGAATTCAATTCAAGTGTTTTATCAAAATTATTTTCCATATAAGATAATAAAGGGTTCTGTTTCTATCCATATTTTTACATTGATTTGACTATGTTGTGATGGAATTATGTTTATGAATTCCTTTATCTTATATGAATGGTTTTATGATGTCATGTTGTTTAAGAATCCCATTTTTATTACATGGGTTATGCAATGATGTATGATTTATGATTTTGTGGCACACATAAGAAAGGATTCATTAAGAGATGGGTGGGACCTATATCTCCCTCCAATGCATTGGGTAAAGATTTTATATCTCATGAGATAGACATGGCTGGAATGGTAGGTTATACCGGTTCAGTGAAACAGGACTGAAACGAGGATTACTCGATTCAGAAAGGGACTTTGTCCACTAAGATAGTCTTGGCAATGAGTCTTGACTAACAAGAAATGATTCTCTATGATTATGTGTGTATGCCACAATGAGTAATGTTTTAAGTTATGATTTCATTTCACTACTATGATTTATCCCATGTTATGAAATTATGCTCTCTTTTGCAGGTTAAGATTTCCAAAAATGTTATGTTCTTATGAAAATTATGTGATTGATATTTCCATTGTTTACCCTTACTGAGCATTTGAGCTCACCCTTTTATGTTTTCTTTTCCCCAGGATATAAAGAAAGGTTTTAGGTAGAAAAAAAAGGGATGACCTTTATGGGAGATATTGAAGAACTTTCACCACGATTAGAAGATTACGTTCCGAGTTTCCAAAGACACTAAACTATTACGATCCTTTAGTGTGTGTTTTTGTTATGTACTAAGTATTCCGCAAATGTAATGTAATGTCCATGTACGTCAAGATACGGGTCTCTACAGCCATTCTCACCGCAGTCCCACTGCCACACCCCGCCCGCACACACCGGGGCCACAACCTCACGCAGTCCAACTGCCAAACCTCGTTCGCACACACCTGGGCCACAAATATCACAAGTAACCCCGCATGAAAACCCCTAGGCCAGAACAACCACCGCCATGCCCGAATACACCTGGGCTATAAGATCCACTGCCACACCCGAAGACACCTGGGACTCATCTCGAAGATACTTGGGAAACTACCTGCCCGCACACACCTGGTCCACAACCACGACACTACCCCGCCCGAAGGTTCTTGGGATAATAATGGACCTCAGGCCATCACAGCCTACCCGAAGATAGTTGGGCTATCCGGGAACGGGAGCAGAAAAGGAGCTAATAAGCAGCCACTAATAATAGTGTTAGGAAAACACCCTCACCCATGAAATGGGGGTGTTCGGCACTAAGTGCTCAAATTTGGTGGGGAGAAAATAAGAAACACAAAACTAAAAGTATATATATAGGTAGCAAGGACTCTCCCAAGTTTAGGTTTTTCAGCCAGCCTATGGAACACAATCATCACTCAAGTCCGAGTCACAACTCTCGCCAACAAAACCCATTTTTCCCATTCATTTTCATGTTTAGTACTAGTATTTAATTAAGTTCTTGCACTTACTAGGTCAACTAGTAATCATAATCAGAAGTCAAGGGAATGAAAACAGTAAATCATCAACCACATCACCCACACACAGTTCTCCTGTAATGCCACAAAAACCAAAGAAAACCCCAAGATATAGGCCCATGTCCAATATCCAGAAGCCAAAAGTTTTCTCAATAACAGAGGATCCCTCCCCAATTATTGATATAACAGAGAATCCCATCCTCAATTTTGCAACCACCCAGAGCGTAACAACAGGGGATCCCATCCCCATCCACATCACCCAGCAATCGGCCCGTGAATGAAAATAAAAGAACAAACCACTACCACCAAAGAAAAGCAGGCCCATGTGGGTATTTTCAGATTTATATGATTTAAAATACTCTACAATCCCAATTCATCTACCTTTAACAGAGGTTATCAGAGAAAAGGATTGATCCTGGTGCGTCCAATTTATTTATCTGAATACACATAATTAACCAATTTCCTTTACACATAGGGTTCAAACCCACAATAAAAATCATTTTAAACATCACTAGAGGCAAGGGTTTGTTAGTGCAAAGAGAAAGAACACCAATGACCATGATTTTCAGTAGTCATAATCCCGCACAATTCAGAAAACAAGATCATAAAACAAAGAAGTATCATCAATCATAGACCCCTTTTTTATTTAGAGTCTGTTCATTATCTTCATTAACGTTCGGGTTTATCCAATTCTATAGAATCAGAGCATGCACACCCCACATGATTCAAAAAAGGGATACACGAAGGAGAAATTTCCCTACTTGCTATCAATGTTTGACGCTATGCTCGGGCATGTAACTTCACGGATAGCGATGCTGCTCATCTGAATGAAAAATTGATCATCTGAAGGAAGGGTACTCCTAGAACAGGGTGATCGAGAAAAGAAATCTAGAGAGAACCCTTTAGTTTATAATGACTGGGGATGGTTTATATAAGAACGTGAAACCGTATACGGAGCGAGGTCGTTGGTTGAAAACACACTTGAGACACCCCACACATCATTAATGGTCGTGCGGTTTAAAAGACGAGGTTAATTCATTAAATATTTAATGAAACAATATTTATGGGTGTTACTCGGCTTTAAAACAAGTGGAAAGGGGAAAAAATAGGGGTTAAAACCCAATTTGTGCAAAAAGGAGATGCTACTGGAAAAAAACCCGAGGGGGTCGATGAGAGCCACCAGAAGCCGAGCTACTAGTAGGCTGCTGCGACTGGTAGACCGAGCTACCGTTAAGATGCAGCAACTAGTAGACCGAGCTACCGATAGACAGAGCTACCAGTAGCTATAGCTACCCGTAGAATGAGCTACCGGTAGACAGAGAAACCGGTAGGCTGCGGCTACCGGTAGACCGAGCTACCGGTAGGCCCGCTACCAGTAGCCTAAGGCAACCGATAGGACTACCGTTAGGCCAAATTTCACCAAGATTCTCAGACCAGAAAACCCAACATGAGATTTTCACAATGTAATGGACCCAATAAACCCGGGCCATTACATTGTATTTGAATAATTATCAGATCTTGCAATGTTTTGCTAGAATCCTATTCTGATCATGTTATCCTGACATTTGTGACATCGTGAAATTAGTTCATTAATGATGTTATACTGCACGGAAAATTGAATATTATCTTCATAATGTTGTTACTAGCCCAATTCTATTTATTAATAACAATTTAATAACTAATAATAATTCCAAACCATTCTATAAATCAATGATTTATACATTTGTAACAATATTATAATCCCACTAGTATACTCTTTCCATTAACATATAATTTTTTTCATATGGAGGTACACTTGATCCATCAATATAATCCAACCTCTATCAAATTTCTCTACTAATTAATACATCATAATTTTTTGAATGACTTTCAAAAATTGAAATTTCTTTTTAATGAGATAAAATTAATCTATATTAATCATGAATATAATAATGTCTTCAACACATATATGGTGTTTTCACTGAACAATTGATAATTATAATTTAAAAAAATCCTCCTCAAATGGGGGAAATATCTTCCAAAATTTAATAGGATTCAACCAACATAGTAATATAAAAATAATCATCTTACTAAAATATTTAGAAAGAAAAACATATAATCTACTGAAATAAAACACAATTTTATTCCATGTCCATTATATTCATTAATTTAAATCACATGAAAATTATTCACCAATAAAAGAACATTTTGGTACTTTGTGTCATTATGATAAGACATAACTATCATCCCAATAACATAGTAATCACATATAACCTTAATCCCAATAATGGCATCACTCTCCAACCCCATGATAGTGTACTAGATATAGTAAAGGTTGTTTGGGGTGAAAAAAGGTTACACTTTTTTCAATAAATTAATTCATTGAAATATATCTTATTTGTAGGTTAGAACATGAACCTTTTGAGAAGATAAATATCAACCTCACCCGAATCATGTGAAATGAATTAGAGAAAATAAACTCATAGTTTTTATAATTTTTTATCATATTTTTCTTTCCTACATGATTATGTTGATGGTTTTACTCTATAATTATTGATTTTATACTAATACATTATAATGAATAAATTTTTATTATTCCATCTATAATCTAAATAATATTCTTCCAAACACATAAATCTATCCCATTCCTCACATTATTTGTCAACATGTTGTTTAAATGATTTGAAACACTAGACATGGGTAATATATTCTATCATATATAGGTTATGATAGCAACATAAATGTGATCAAACACATAGATATGAAAACATAAATGAAATTTAAGTCATCTTACATTGTTCCAGAATACCTTCTTGAAAATGAACATGGTTCTTAATCACTATATATCCCATCATTATCAATTCACTGGATACATAATCATTTTTTATTATGGATATCTTTTTCATTAAAACACAGCAATACGTTCATTAAATATTAAACATTCAGATGAATTCATCATTTATTTTGGGTTCACATTACAAAATTTACGATTTTATTAGTATTTAAAACAATTAATCACCTCCAATGATTAGTTGAAGTCATGGATAATATATTTTTTATTTTCCAAATTCACTTTAATTGAAGAAAACACTTATATTGTATAAATTACCCCAGTAATATATCATTAAATTAAATTTTTATTTATTTTTTATTTCTCAATATGTGTTTGGTTTTAAAAAATAACATCATGAATATGAATAAAAATTAACCATGCTCCTTGTTAAACTCTATAATAATGGTATGTAAATCAACCTTTTATATTCTCATTAACAATAATAGAACATCCTTTTTTCTCATAAAATATTACTATTTATGCCTTATCAAAAATAATCATAAGGGTATAACAAAATAATTATTGAAAGAAGATAATATTTTAATAATTTCATGAACAAGAAAAAACCAAAAATACATGTAGTTTGAAGAAGTTTCATGTGGTAGAAAAATCATCACAATATCCACTCCATAAATTATTTTAACCATTTAAAACAGTCAACATAAATCAGATACTGAATAAAATTCTAATTTGGAAAAAAATTAATAATTAAAATTTCTATTTAAAGATCAAAATTATATATAATAATAGAATTGATAAATTATAGATTTATTAAAATCTAAAAAAATAATACTTACCATTTTAAATTATATTCTTAATTTTTGGTGGAAAAAGAATCTTCATAAAAAAGTAATCATGTTTTAAATATGATTTACTGATATCTGATAAATATATTTTTCAACTTCATTTTTTATTCATCATAAATATTAATTTTGATATATCTATAAATTTAAGATATGAATTTAAAATTTGAATTTCATACTAACACTGAAGTCATAATCTCAACATTGTAGACTAAATTCATCATAATAATTTACAGACATAGAGAATTCCAAATAATAATGTTGATCAATGTGATATAGTTTTTATATCAACACAAATAAAATAGTGTATCCTATTAAATTCAACTAATTATCATATTATTCATCTGCAAAATGAGTTAAATAAATTCATATAGAAATAATTCATAAGTTAAAATAGTAATGTCTTGTTTTTAAATAAAAAAATCATGAAATATACCTCAATATCATAAGTATATGTCTGACTGTAAAGTCATATAATCTGAAAAAAAGTCTTATGAACTAAGAAAATTAATATAATATATAAATCCAATCAATCAAATAACAATAATAAAATATAAACTGATTTTGAAGAAATATATATCTTCTAATGCTCTAATAAACATGCCAAATTAATTTGAAACACCCTATAACCAACCTCCACTAATTCATAAAAAATAATGACAAAATAAAAAACAACAAAAAATCCATGTAAATTTAAATATCATAATTGTTGATTTTTGGGAACCATTTATTAATCATCAAAAAAATGTTCACAAATAAGAAAATAAAATGATATAAACAATTTCATAGACATTAATGTACACTAAGTGAATTTTACCACACTACTACATAATGTATTATTTTACAGATATTAAATCACTTTATCTAAGAAATTTTTGCAAAATAATAAGCATGATGTCCCCCTGAAATTGTCTAAAAAAACATACCCATTTTTAGTTTAACCACATAATTTGATATCCATGATTAATAGAATATCCATTATATAGAATATTTTACAGAATTGAAATTTTTTTATATTTAAGTTGATTTTTATCTCATAAATGAAAAACAAATATTGAATTTTCTGGGGGATGGTTTACATGTATTCTTGTCAAAGGGAAAGAATGGACATTGTGTATCATCTTTAATTTAGATTGTATATCATATGGAAATTGTTTGGTTACAATATCATTAGTTCATCTTATCATTCATATATAATCTAGTTTCAAAAAATATATAACCACCATTTCATTTTGTAAATAATTTTTTTGATAAGTTTTCATGGATCAACAATAATGACCTAGAGTCATATAGAGATCAATAGATCATTGATCATCAAAAACAATGTGTAGTGACATATATTCATTAATAATTATGTCAGATAACTATAATGAAATCAAAATATTATGAGAACATGCATGTCTTATTTCATGATATTTATCTTTATGATTAATAAATTTCAATGTGATTTACTTATTTATTTTCTATGTCACCAAATATTATTGATGAAAAATTGTGTTATATAATGAATAATTAATGTTAAGAAAATTTCTAGCACAATTAATATCATCAAAATTCTATATTCTCAAATATTGATTGGTTATATATAATGTTGATTTTTAGTTTTTTATTGATGTATTTGATAATAATCACAGATCTTAACATGTGATACTCGTTTGGGATCACTATTAAATCGAGTAGACAATGTCATAATAAATTATCAAGTCTAGAGGCAATTAGATAAATAAGACCACCGAATATTTTACTATGTTAATTTATATAAAAATGGTTAATCATTTTATTTTATTATATTAGTTCCAAAAAAATATGAGTAAAAATCATCCAATATTCAATTATAATAAAAAATTAATTATATATTATTTTTTCAGGATATAAAAAAGTTATTAGAATATTGAATGATTAGAAACCCAAAAAAACTGATATTTATCCCAACATTGAAATTTGACATTGTCATTTAATTTTATCAGTAAAATCCTCAAATATTTGTGCATTTTAACTAGAAAAACTTTATTTCATATATATAGACTATAAAAAGCGTATCCTCTATGCTGTGATAGTTTGCCTATATATTTCATTAATATTTTCAATTTTAAAATTTCATGTCTCCCAAGTAACCGTCCAATTACTATACCATGTTGTTGGGGAATATTTTAATCAATAAAGATTCATCTTAATGCGAAAAAGTATATATTAATTTTTATCTATAATAAAATTGTTGGTGTTTTCAAAATAATTTGAATACACATTGTCATCATTTATGAACATTGATTTAAAATCTATTTTAATATTATTTTAATTATTATGGGTCACAATAAATAAAAACATCATAATGATCTCATGTCTTTCCACTAGGGTAATGGATTTATAAAATTATATTATCCATATAACTTAATAAACCTATAAATTTATCCATGCTTTATTCCATTTGAAATATACTTTCCCATCCGTCTTGTTTATGTAAGATTGCATAGTTCTATTGATTTTTTCATTATTCTTAGAACTTTTCAACAAAACACTTTTTTATTTTTTTTCATTTTGATAATGTTACTCATTCATTGTTGGAACCCACTATTTATGTTCGATAACCTCAAAAACTATTTTCGGATGAATTGGGGAGATAAGAGTAGTGTGTTTTCCAATATCAACATTCTTTTGGATAATACAAGTGGATTATTTTTTCCAAAAATAATCAAAGAATCAGTATGTTTCTTTACCATTTCTTGTATCCACATTTGATTCATTGAAAAATATTCTTTAATAGGTATATATAATTCAATATCAACTATAAATTATCATTTCATGCATGTTACCAAACCATTTTACTCTAGAATAATTGTGTTTATATCTCTAGAAGATTAAACATCAACCTAAACAAACTGACTAATTTTTTTGTGTCTTTTATTTAACTATGACATGTAAATACTCTACTGGATGTTTTTGATCATTTACATTGTTAATAAATGTATAAACATTGTATATATATTGTATAATTTTCTATAATCCTAATAATTTACCAAACATTCAATGATTTTTATTCATTATCTTTAAATTACGAATGATTCTAAATATGTTCTTGTATTTGAAATTTGTATTATCATGATAGAAAATATAAAATTGTTATTATGTCACTCATGATTCAAAAATAATAATTTCCTAATTTTAATTTCAATACAATTATATCGTCTCCCAATGAAATATGATAGCATGTTTTCTGCTAATATATTTATCCCGAAGCACACTACTCTTATATTAATTATTTCTACCACACAGTTTTTTTAAAGGATTATATTGTGTTATATAGATTTCTTATTCCATTCATTTCAGCATAGTATTAAAAAATTTATTTTCACACCATTACAATATCATACATCACCTTCGTGATAATGAAACAATTTTCTTTCTCAATATATCTTCCATATGGATTAAACATATGACGAATCATAGATTATATATTTATAATGTTGAAAGTAGTCTTCTGGTTGTAGTAATCTACATATGTAATGAAATATATATAAAAAATGGTTTACATTATCTTCATGGGACCACATAGATTTAGGTACCTGATTTTCCTTGATCCAATAAAATAAATATTCAAATTCTTGTGTCTTTCATTCAGCATATTATTTTTTAGGAATGAGTCACAAAGTGATTATCTCTCCATTTTATATCATGGTATGATCAATTTCCATATAGTTCTTTAGATATTTTGTAACACCCTGATATTTTATGAAAAATATTCTTTTTAATTTCATTGTTGTCTTGTATTTTATGCTACATCAAAAGATGCTTGCACTACATGCATCCATGACTTGTCTTGCATTACACGCAATCAAGACCTTCCTCGATAGCATGTGTAGTACACAATACTGAGTTTCACTAAACGAGATATTACTATAATATTATTATGAACTAGCCTTTATGAATAGTAATACCCACTTTTTGAAATACTATAAATTTTTTCATTCAAAATGGACTTCATTTTTGGATTCGGAATATCAAAATTATCCTCGGGTGAATTTTTCGAATTTTTCTGAAAACTTGAAATTTTTGATGAATAGTGAAAACACTGGGTTACTATTTAAAAACCGAAATTTTATTTAAAAAATTATTTATTTTATTTAAGCTTATTTTAGTTCAAAATTGATACATAATACCTAGATAAGTTCAATTTAATTCATTGAGTCATTTGATAATAATTTTAGATATATAAAAATTTTATTGAATTTTTCACCGTCTTTTACCCACCTCCTAAGAGAATTTGAAAATTTACATAAAACATAATTTCACCGCTTCTGTGAGTGGAATTTCGAAAATAAGAGAGACATGGTTAATATCAAGTACTAAAATGTGGTTCAATAAGATATTTTTTTTGTGAATAGAAACATTTTCTTTTTATTTACCACGGTTAAAAGAAAATAGGGTAATTAACAGTAAAAATGATATTATTATTACACTAAAAAAATTACTAATTATATTGGATAAGTGTAATTCGACCTAAAACAACCTTATAATGAAAATATAATCATTTATATCCACTTAGATTAGATTAGGACATTTATTATTATATTATTTAAAGAAGAATTAAAATAGTTAAAATCAAAGTTTAATAACTAAATCATTTTTAACATAGAGTTATTCATAATATAAATTTGACTATAAATATTCATTAGAAATATACAAATATTTCCTACATAATGGAATTTTATTTATAATTTTTAGACATTATATAATTTAATTTATTTATGACAAATTGATGATGCAGTAATTACCTAATTAAAGAAATATTAATATAATTGATGTTATTAATACCCAAATAAATGTAATTTTAGACTTTTTATGAATTAAACTAACTTTATAGGTTAATATGACATGTTAGTATTGATGTAATTAAAATTTTTGTAACTAATCAGGCTGTCATGTTTTTCACAAAAATCAAGTACCAAATACTGTCAAAATTGACATAAAATAGTTTTTAAAATAAATATTATATTATTAATTGTTATTTTATTCCTAAAAATATAAGGATTGGAAAAATGACTTATATAAGGACATATATGTTAATAATGAACCACATGGGGTTCTTTTGTCTTGTTATAGAAAGATTATTAACCATATAGTGTAATAAAAAAAAGACATGGTAAAAGATAAATTAGTTAACTTAGAGTTAAATCTAAATGATAAGGATAAAATATAAAACTAAAAATGTAAAGAACCTATTAGTTGAGTATATTTCGACCCATACCCACTTTAGCTTTGAAATAAATTAATTTGGAGCTATTATAAACCGAATATGACTTTATTATAAAATAATATCTTAAATTTATCCTAAGGTGCCCCTCTCCTCCCTTATAAAAGAGAACATCCTCCCTCTCCTCCTCACACCATTTTGAGCAGCGAATATCGGTCATCCTCTGACCATTTCACTATTACACTTTCCTATAATCCTTATAAAGGTACTGGTCATCTCAATAGACCAACTCTAGTGCCCTAAGAAGAAGTTTAAAGGAGGTGCGTCAAAGTAGAGGTAATCTCTTCTAACGATTCTTTCAAGTTTCATTCTTCTTCAACTTATTCTCCTTTAATTGTTTCATTATAAAGTAATAACATAATTATTAATTATATACTGATATTTTATTATAAATACGAAACAAATCCATTTCATCTTCTATCCATTCTATGGAAAATGAAATCACCGCGCGTGCGTACGTACCGAATACCGTCTCCACGCCGTGGTGTAATCTATTTTTCCACCACCACTTTACATGGATGTGTATTATTGTGTAAAGAATAAATATATATGATTATTATAATATAATACTTATTCTATGATATTATATCATCCACTCCAATTCCATTAAATAAATTTGGGAATGATATCATCGCTCGTACGTACTTACGGATTACTGTCTCCACGACGCGATGATATTCATTTTCCATGTTAACAATTCAAGAATGATTATAAACTATATATAGTAATTAATCATGAAATATATTACATAATAATTCTACGTGATTTATGTATATATATATGTATGTCATCTACTTAATTCCCTTCACGTCAATAAGGAAAGGAAAATAGCGTTCATGCGTACGTACGGCCTATCGTCTCCATGAACGGTGTATTTCATTTCATTCATCTATCAATTATATATATATACACAATGAATATGTATGATATATAAATCAGTATTTATATTATGTAAGTAATTAAATCATTATATAATTAATAAAAATATCAATAAAAAAAATTGAAACATGTACGATAAATGAAACTATTTTAACCAAAACACTGCTTCAACATGGAATTTAAAAAAGAACAGGTATTATAAAGACATAATTGAACCATATATTATATCATAAAAATGAATATGATTCTGTAATAAGTCAATAACATTATTTAAATAATTATACCAGAGGTCCGGATACATATGAATCATATCAGACATAAGTTAAGGGATAATTTTGAAAATCTCATTTTTATCTGAGATTGCTTATATGTAAGTATTTACTGAGGTTATATTTTTAATCCATGCCCATAAAATGTTTTCCATAAATTCTTCAATATTGATACATGTATGATTAATGTCATGTTTACCCCTCTTTGACTTTTACTTTGTGTTATAGAAGTAATATTTCTTTTGTTTACCATATGAAGAACTTTTTGACTTTTCTGACAAAAGTACGAGAAGAATGTTATTTTTAACTTATACGGAGTGAATGAATTTTAACATTTTTATAATGAATTATTTAAATGAATTTTACTCTACAAAATTTTATGACTATTTTCAACAAAATACTTTTCATTTAATATTTCAAGGAATTTTTTGAAAATAAAATTATTTTGAATAAGAAAGGATATTTTGCTCTAGAATTCATTTCAAGTGTTTTATCAAATCCATTTTCCATATATGATGACATTCGTTCATATGTGTATGTTTCAAGTATAATGTCTCTATTAATGAAATATTTTTTCTTCTCTTATGTTGAAATTATATCGATTTGTTTTATATGGATTATGTTATGATGAGATGATGTTTATGAAACCAATTTTGTTATTTGGGTTTGTTTTAAGTTTATTTTGTGGAACAAGTAAAAATGATTTCATTACGAGATAGGTGGGACCTATATATCCCTCCAATGCATTGGGTAAAGATTTATATCTCATTATATAGACATGGCTGGAATGGTATGTTAATCTGGATTAGTGTTACAGGACTGAAATGAGGACTGAACTTGATTTATAAAGGGACTTTGTCCACTAAGATGGTCTTGGCAGTAATGCCTTGGCTACTATGGAAATCATATCATGTTATTAATGGTTTTACACAATTAAATGTTTTATTCCCATGATATTTTATCATGATTGATGTTCCCTTATGATATATGCCTTACATACTTCCAAGATTCATGTCTTCGCTCAAGATTTTGATCTTTAGATTTTATGTTCATGTTTTTACATTTAAATGTTTATGAATTGTTTTATGTTCTCTATGTTTACCCTTACTGAGAATTTGAGCACACCGTTTTTTATGTTTTCTTTTCCCCATGATTTAAATAATGGTTTTAGGTAAGAAAATAAAACTGGATGATCTTTATGGGAGATGTTGAAGAACTTTCACCAAGATTAGAATATTATATTCCATGTTTCCAAAGACACTAAACTATTACAGTCCTTTTGTGTCTGTTTTTTGTTATGTATTAAGTATTCTGAAAAATTAATGTAATATCCTCATACATCATGCTTTGGGTCTCTATAGATGGTATTAGAGGAAGGGATTATTTAACCTTTGGAAACTGGGATGTGAAAGCTTTAGTGAGATCCCTAGAGATAATTCTAAAGTATGTCCTGGGATGTCCCTAAGGTTAAGTATAATTATAGGTTATAGTACTAGAATTATGGTAACGATCTTAGAAATATAACTAAGATGTTAGATATTGATGGTACTCCCCCTTTATTATATTGTTTACCCTAGCATGATTTTTGCCTCTCACACTATTCTTTTTTGGTTTTAGACGATGGCTGGAACCCGATGGAACTGTGTTGATCAATATAATGGATAATTCAATGATTGTCCTCCTGAACAAACCATCATTATTAGAGATGGAGTGCAGAATCTTATTGTTATACTTACAGAAGATATGAATCATTATGGACTTCCAAATGAGCAGATAAGGGAACAATATTCTATTGAGTCCTTCATGAGGCAACGTCCACCTTCTTTCTGTGGTTCTTCTGATCCACTTGTTGTTGAACAATGGATCAGTACCATTGAAAATATATTTTCCATACATCTCTGTTTGGAACATGATAAAGTCATTATAGATGTTTATCGTTTTGAAGGTGAATCAGACTAGTGGTGGACTCTAATTAAGAATACAAGGCCCCAAGATTAAATTGAATCCATGGAATGGGATGAGTTCAAAAACTTGTTTTTCAGTAAGTACTTCCCACGTATTTTTTTAACAAAGATGGAAAAAGAGTTTCTTGAGCTTAAGCAGACAGATGATGGATCTGTTGGTATATACAAAGCGTATTTTACAAGACATGCAAGTTATGAATATGGTTTTATCAGCCAACCCGAGAGTAATGTTGATCGATTTTTCAATGGCTTAAAAACAATTCTTCGAAGGGCATTAGCTATAAGAGAATTTAGTAGCTATGACGAAATTGTGCATTGTGCTATCCAGGTTGAACTAATAGTTGGTGTAACATATCCATCTCATGGTTATCAAATGAAATGAAAGTTGGAGATGAAGGAGAAATCATAGAATAATGGTGAAAACAAGATGAATATTTCTTTATGCTCAAATTGTGGAAAGAAGCATAGTGTAGATTGTTTTAAAGGGACTAGAAAATGTTTTAAGTGGGTAAAAGAAGATCATCGAGAAACTGAGTGTCGAAGTAATGGTAAAGGGTTTCTAATGATGTGAATAATGAATAGAATACAGAGAATAATCCACCAACACTTCAATGATTCATGTGAAAGGAAATGGGGCAATATGCTAATCAATTCCCTACTCTAAGGGTTAATAATGATCGACATGAGAAACCACTTAAAGAAAATGATAAAGGGAAGTCACATGTGATAACTATTTGTGATGTTGAGTTTGAAAATGATGTTGTGTAATGATTATGTGTTTATGTATTGGGAGTTCAAAATAGTACCTTGGAATCTCATTTATGGCATCGTGGAATTTTGGAATATCTATGTATTGGTTTTCAATAAATATATGGTACCGGTAACCATGAAAAGTGATTGTAATATTTTTGGAAAGTAGATGATATGCGCATAATGAAGGGATAAGGAAATAATGAGACGTTTTATAATATTATTAAGCTCATGACTGATATAAGCACAACGTTATATCCTGGTTTGAGTATATAGAATTTTTGGGATTTTGGTATGTGGAAAGTGTTAAATTTTAACAGCATTCATGTTTTCACTAAGGTTATAGGGTAATTTATGTTTCAAGAGAATACATGATTAAGGTATTCACATGTTTGGAATGTGACCAACAAGATATATCATACGGTATATGGGGGATAAATGGTGGTATTCACATGATCGGTAGATAACATTTCTTGTAATTGTTTTATTTATAGTATGAGCTTAGACAGAAGTATTTTAGATAAGCCTAATGATTGGAATGGATTATGTCAAACATCAAATAGTATTGATTAATGCTATAACTTTTTTTCGATATTATTTCGGAAATGTTGTAATAGTATAGTTTTTGAAATAGGACAACCTGTAAGATGGGTGACAACCCGTCGCGTCGGACAATGTTGTGGGTATCGAGCCCAGAACTGAAGTGTGACATGCCTTTATCGCATACCAAAGGCCTACATAAAGTCCCTAGTTAGTATAAACTAGTTTTATTATATTAAACAGTATAATATATGAATTTTAAGTCCATTTTAGGAACCATATATGATTAATCCCACTATATATGGACTTATGTATATTTAATAACTTTTATTGTCCTTTTGTTTGAGACAGATGGAATGACCTATCATTCTATTGCATTATCTGCTAACACATCATGGAAGACAAATTCAACTTAATTTATTTAATAGATGATGTGGATATTGTTCAAGACACAAACAACAGTAAGATTGTACCAAAATCAAGTAAGTATTTGTTTTAATTCAAAAATTCTTCAATATTAGGGAAATGATATTGAATACAAAAAAATGTTGTCCTAGTGTCATTATATTTGATGAATCAGATACTACCTTAAATCATCACAAATTATTGGCTTTGTGATTATTGGATTTTTCATAGCCATGTTCTCTACCACTCTCTATCAGAACATGATGGTTATATTTCTCTTCTATATCTATATTTTCACATATGCTCTCCTATGTTAAAACCCATGATTAGTTAATTTGGGTAACCATTATGCTTCATACTTTAGTTTTTAAATATATGTTTTGGTATTCCTTTTTATGAAGTGGGTTTCTATTAAAAAACTTTCGAGTGGTAAACCGTTTATAACCCCGACGAATTTCGAGGGAGATATTCATTTGAAGGGGGGTAGAATTTAACACCAGGAGATTTTATGAAAAATATTCTTTTTAATTTCATTGATGTCTTGTGTTGTATGCTACACCAAAAGGAGCATGCACTACACGCATCCCTGACTTGGATTCCATTACACACAATCAAGACATTTATCGATAGCGTGTGTAGTACGCATTACCGAGATTTACTAAACGAGATATTATTATAATATCATTATGAACTTGCCGTTATTAATAGTAATACCCACTTTTTGAAATTTAATAAATTTTATCATTAAAAATGGACTTAATTTTTGGATATGGAATATCAAAATTATCCTAGGGTGAAATTTTGGTATTTTTCTGAAAACTTTCAATTTTTGATGAATAGTGAAAACACTAGGATACTATTTAAAAACCGACTTTCAATTTAAATAATTATTTATTTTATTTAAATTTATTTTAGGTTAAAATTGATACATAATACCTATATATATTCAATGTAATTCATTGGAGTCATTTTATAATAATTTTAGATATATAAAAATATTATTGAACTTTTCACCGTCTCTTACCCACCTCTTAAGAGAATTTGAAAATTTACATAAAACATAATTTTAACACTTCTGTGAGTGGAATTTATAAAATCTTAGAGACACGGTTAATATCAAGGACTAAAATTTGGTTCAATAAGTTAAAAATAATTTTTTTGAATAGTAAGTTTTTACTTTTATTTACCACCGTTAAAAGTAAATATGGTAATTAAGGGTAAAAATGATATTATTATTACCTAAACACATGAAATAAATCTATTGTATAAGTTTAAATCGACCAAAAACAACCTTATAAATAAAATATTATAATTTAGATCCCCATGTATTATAATATGACATTTATTATTATTTTACTTAAAGAAGAATTAAAATAGTTAAAATCAATGTTTAATAACTAAAACATTTTTAAAATAGGGTTATAAATAAGATAAATTCGACTATAAATATTAATTAGAAAGATAAAACTATTTCCTACATAATTGTATTTTATTTATAATTTTTAGACATTAAATAATTTAATTTATTTATGATACAATGATGATGCAGTAATTACCTTATTAATGAAATATTAACATAATTGATGTTATTAATACACAAATAAATGTAATTATAGACTTTTTATGAATTAAAATAATTTTATAAGTAAATATGAAATGTTATTATTGATTTAAATAACTTTCTTTGAACTAATAATTCTTTTATGATATTCACAAAAATCATGTACAAAATAGTGTCAAAATTGACATAAAATTGTTTTAAAAACAATATTATATTATTAATTGTTATTTTATTCCTAAAATTCTAAGGTTCGAAAAATTGACTTAGATAATGATATATATATTAATAATGAACCACATGGGGTTAGTTTGGCTTGTTACAATATGTTTATTAACCTTATTGTGTAAGAAATCAAAAAGGCACGGTAAAAGATAAATTATTTAACTTAGAGTTAAATCTAAATGATAAGAATAAAATAATAACCTAAACTTGTTTAAAACCTAATGGTTGAGAGTATTTAGACCATTCCCCACTTTAGATTATAAATAAATCAATTTGGATCTATTATAAACCTAATATTGCTTTATTATAAAATAATATTTTAATTTTTTCTTAAGGTGCCCCTCTCCTCCCTTATAAAAGAGAACCTCCTCCCTCTCCACCTCACACCATTTTGAGCCTTGAAGCTCGGCAATACTATGACCATTTAACTTCCCCACTTCCCTAGAAATATTATAGAGGTACTTGGTTTCTAAAAAGACCAACTCTAGTGCCCTAAGAAGAAGTTTAAATGAGGTGCGTTAAAGAAGAAGTAATCTCTTCTAACGATTCATTCATGTTTCTTTCTTCTTCAAATTATTCTTCTTTAGTTGATTAATAATAAATTAATAACATATCTATTAATTATATACTTATATGTTATTATAAATATGAAACTAACCCATTTCACCATCTATCCATCCCATGGAAAATGAAATCATCGTGTGTGCGTACGTACAGAATACCATCTCCACACCGTGGTGTAATCTGTTTTTCCACCACCATCTTACTTGGATGGGTATAATGGTGAAAATAATAACTATATATGATTATTATAACATCATACTAATTCTATTATATTATATCATCCACTCCAATTCCATTCAATAAATATGGGAATGATATCATCGCTCGTGCGTACGTAAGGATTACCGTCTCCACGACGCGATGAGATTCATTTTCCATGTTATCAATTCAAGTATGATTATAAAGTATACATAATAAGTAATCATTAAATATATGACATAATAATTCTATTGTATTTATGTATATATATTTTTATGTCATCTACTTAATTCCATTCACGTTAATAAGGAAAGGAAAACAGTGTTCCTGCGTACGTCCGACCTACCGTCTCCATGAATGATGTATTTCATTTCATTCATCTATCTATTATATATATATATATATACTGAATATGTATGATATATAAATAAAGATATACATTATGGATGTTTTTAAATAATTATATAAGTGATAATAATGTCAATAACAACAAATCGGAACACGAACGATAAATGAAACGATTTTACCCAAAACTCTGCTTTAACATTGAATTTATAAAATAACTGTTATTATAAAGTCATAATTGAACCATATATGATATCATAAAGTAAATATGATTCTGTAATAAGTTAATAATATTATTTAAATCATTATATAGGAGGCCTGGATACATACGAAGCATTTCAGACATAAGGTAAGGTATAATTTTGATAATCTCATTTTTATCCAAGATTGTTTATACATAAGTATTTACTGAGGTTATATATTTCATCCATTCCCATAAAATGTTTTTTATAAATTGTTTAATATTATTCCATGTATGTTTAATTTCATGTTTACCCCTCCTTGACTATTTCTTTGTGTTATGGAATGTATATTTCTTTTGTTTACCATATGACGAACTTATTGACTTTTCCGACAAAAGTATGAGAAGAATGTAATTTTTAACTTATATGGCTTGAATGGGTTTTTATTATTTCATAAAGAATTATTTCATTGATGTTTCTTCTACAAAATATTATGATTATTTTCAACAAAATACTTTTCTTTTATGATTTCATTACATTTTGTGAAAATAAAATTATTTTGAAGAAGAAAGGATATTCTCCTTAAAAATTCATTTCAAGTGTTTTATCAAATCCATTTTCCATCTTAGATGACATTATTTCATATGTGTATTTTTCAAGTATAATGTCTCTATGATTTACATGGGTTTTCTTCTCTTATGATGAAATTATATCCATTTGTTTAATATGGATTATGTTCTGATGGGATGATGTTTATGAAACCCATTTTATTCATTGGGTTTGTTTTATGTTTATTTTATGGCACAAGTAATAATGATTTCATTATGAGATGGGTGGGACCTATATCTCCCTCCAATGCAATGGGTAATGATTTATATCTCATGAGATAGACATGGCCGGAATGGTATGTTAATCCGGTTCAGTGTTATAGGACTAAAACAAGGAGTGAACTCGATTGAGAAAGGGACTTTGTCCACCATGATGGTCTTGGAAGTAATACCTTGGCTACTATGGAAATCATATGATATTAATAATGGTTTTCCACAATTACATGTTTTATTACCATGATATTTTATCACGATTGATGTTACCTTATGTCATATTCCTTACTTAATTCCAAGATTCATGTCTTTTCTCAAGATTTTGATGTTTATATTTTTTGTTCATGTTTTTACATTCAAATGTTTATGGATTGTTTTATGTTCTCTATGTTTACCCTTACTGTGAATTTGAGCTCACCATTTTTTATGTTTTCTTTTCCACATGATTTAATGAATGGTTTTAGGTAAGAAAATAAAATGGGAATATCATTATGGGAGATGTAGAAGATATTTCACCAAGATTAGAAGATTATATTCCGAGTTTCCAAAGACACTAAACTATTACGGTCGTTTGGTGTCTATTTTTGTTATATATTATGTATTCCACAAAGGTAATGTAATGTCCTTGTATATTAAGATTTGGTTCTCTACATATTTCCCATTTTTATTTTACTTTGATGTACTATTATCCTATACTATAAATCCATGAAACCATCCCACACATGTTTTATAAATTGGATTGGTCACATATTTGAAAATGTTTTACAATATTAATTTACCCTTATGAAAAAATAGTTCTATATTTGAAACCTATAATAAATAAATCATTTATTTCATTGATATCATTATTTAACACATCCCAAAATTGAATAGAAATGAACAAAGTTATGTTATTTTTCTTATAAAAAACACATGTCAATGTGGAACATTTTTAACCAATAGATATTGTCCAAACACCTATTGTATTTATAGAGTCTCAATGAAAATTATAATTAATCCACCTTCATTAATGACCATTTAATTAAATATTTTGATTTCTCTATTAATGTGTAAAGACCCAGACTATCAAGGATCTGTGAACATACACTATTTATTCTGTTTAATGACACTTAAACTATGAATCATGCATTTCAAGATTTTTATTTTCAACTACATTTCCATATTTTAGAGAACATCCCATAGATAGTTTTTGTAATGTCTCCGAAAAATACACTGGACTCTCACATAATTTTCAGACAACATTCAATCATTCAAAATCATAATGATTTGGTAGACTTATTGATATTCAGCTTACAAAGTTCTTCTTTAGAGACTAAATATTTCTGATTTTAGAGAGAATATCTAAATATTCATTCATATTTAAAAACACAAATATGTTTTTCCAAAATGAGTTAGTCTTCTGAAAAAATTTCTATAACACCAGAAATACCATAAAATATTAATCATATATTAAATATCTAATTCCATCACTAAAAATGGAATCATATTTTTAAAATTATTGTATAGATATATTCATATTTCAATATTTGAAAAATAATGATTATTTTATGTTAATTATTTGTTACCTAGTAGATGTAGGATTGATTATCTCATCATATTTTAATCCCCATTAATAGAGATAGATTTTCAAATCATTGAGTGTTTTTTTCTATTTATCTGAAAAAATATTATGTACCAATAGTTTCTACTATTATATATTATTAAACTATGACGCCAATAAAATTTCTAAGGCATTATTTTACAATTTTTATTCGTAATATTTTTAATATATTTTGACCACATCTCTATCATTTAATATTCTTATAATGAATTTTTTCCCCAAAACCATTATTGATTTATAAAAACTATATGTTCATATTCATGAATTTCATAGAGTATTCAATGAGTTTAGTACATCTCTTAAGATATTTTTAAATTTTCAAACAATCTTCCAAATACATTTCTTTAATATTTATCATCTGTAATTTAAATGTTATTATTCTCCAGATAACCCAATATATTGGTGTTGATAATATGATCTATTGTCATCACTTCCACATTTTCATAATTAAAACATATGGTTAATTATTAATCTAACACAAGATCCATAGATTTTGTATTCTTTTTAGTCTTTAATTTTATTAATTAACTACAAGATATGGATTCTTCCACATCTTCATATCTCAAAAAATTTCTCATATTTTTTATCAAAAAATAATATCATGGTTTACTATATCATTATAACTTATTTAAACTGTATTATAATTTATTCATCTAATTTTTTTTATTATTTTCATTATCAGAACATTCATAGATTTCCTCATATTGATATTATACTAAATAATTTCTAATACCCTCAAATTTGGATCATTTAATTTGATGTTTTACTTAATATTTTATATTTTTACAAATTATTTTTTGACATAAGAGACATAATATTCTTATTTTATTTATCAATATCATTATCATCATCAAAATATTATTCAAAAAAATTAGGGACTCCATTTATTATATTTATCTTTTTCAAGGGTCATCAATAATTATCCTAATGTTTCATATTAAGGAAGGTGTTATTCTCATTTCAGATTTAATGATGTTTTTTATAACTAATCCATAAAAGGAGATACATTTCAATAAAATAATAAATATTTAGATCAAATTACTACAGATTTATTCTCAATAGATTCTTAAAAAAATTAAACAGAAATATTTTCACCAAATCCTCTATGTTAATTAAAATATCATTCCATCTAGTGATGTAATCATAAATGGATTCATCATCAGAAGTCATTATATTCTGAAGACTACATCCAAAATTTTATATATCTGATCCATTCACACTAGTATTTCCCATATAACTACTTTTATGTTTTTATATTATATATTTTTAGAATATAATCCCTCAACTTTGGAATACATCATATAAATGACTAAAATGATGAAGGAAATAATAGATATTATTTAAAAGAAGGTTACATTTATCAATAAATGTCATTTAATCAACTATTAAATGTTGTTTAAATGCTATTTTTTCTACATGATAATAATCATAACCAAGAGATAAAAATCTAATAATATAATTTTCAAAAAATAAAAATTCATTAAATAAAATATAGGTACCACATCATAATTATAATAGTTGATATTGAAAATACTTTAAACAATGATATTTTGACTGATGGAACCCATCACTCTTATAAAAATTGAAAACAATAGTTTTTATTGTATTTATGGAGAGGTTTTTTATTAGTGTATAATTTTTTTATAACTTAATTCATAGTAATACTCATATATTTATTGAATGAAAATAACATAAATGAGATGATTATACTCACGCATACCTAAATGAGTTGAGTGTAATGATTATAAATTGGAAAAATGGGTTTTATATGGTTTAGAAATAATGATTGATCCTACTTATTTTATTGTATATTTGTATCCCCAGCCACCAATTTTATCGTATTATCAGATTACCAACACCAGTTTTTAATCCAGTTACAATCTTATTCCATGTATTCCAATTACATAAATTACTCTTGTTGGTTTCACTATCAACAAATAGGCACACTGAATGAAATGAAACACTTCATGTGTGCAACAAATTGTTTTATATATAGGTTTCTTCCCAAATGGATCTGTGAACATCCCCTATAATCTACCAAAGATAAAAGATATCCAATATAGATGAATGTCTACAATGGCATATGCTTTAGCATCAACATAGTGATTAATCCTTGTAGAGATCCTCCTGTTCAACTGGTTAAATACAATATACATTTTTTGATTTCCTCTTTTAATCTATCATTATTATCACTATAATATCATTGAAAACAATAATGTGGTTTGGGATTCCCAAATTCTAAGAAATCTGACATCTCTTCTATATCTTTTTTTTAAATAATCAGATTTATCCATTGATTTTCTAACATCGTCCATTATATTTGATTTGTAAACATATACTATTTCAGTAGGGATCAAATTTCTCGAGTATAGTTTCCTCATAAAATTTTCACATACTTTTCATGTACCCCAAGTGGTATATAATTAGATACAAAAAGATCTTAAAAGTAAAGCATCACAACCACAATTCCATTTTTTATCCTTGGTCCTTGTTAAATTATCATTAACCGAATATCTATATCAGACTCCATCATTCTCATGAAAAATTCATCAAATAACATTTTTTATCCATGGGAAAACCAATTTTTAAAATTCAAATTTGAACTCAGAAAATAGAGACACACTCTATCTTTCAAATAATAAATTTAAATAATTTACATTATTCAAAAACCAACAATCCATGAAATAATATTGATGAATATGTTAGTATCTTATGGTGAAACACACCATAAAAATTCAACTCAAGAAAATATTAGAGTCATTAAAAACAATCAAAATGTTAAAAAATGACTTTCATGCTTTATAATAAATGAATAATATAGAATATTTCTACCATTTAGACATATGAATTAATCATAAAATAGAATAGAAATATATTAGTTTCATTTAAATATCCCTTATTTGGTTTCATAAGTTATAAATCATATTGTCCATGATCTGAGTGTCTGTATATATTTCATGGAGATTGAATCAAAAATTAGAAATGTTATCAGGATCAATATTGAAAAACTAATAAATTTCCTAGATTAATTCAACTGAAAATAATATTCAGGAAGCTCATGAATTTTTTTAATATTTCATAAGAATCTAGAAATATCTTGATCAATAATGTGTTATTATAAACCATGTCAGTGACATGATTCATATTACACTATGGTCATACAAAATTTTAAAAACAATTTTGGATCCAAATCATTTTATTGTAACATGAATAAACCCACACAGAATTCTCTAGTTAAAGTCTTACAAGGCAACATAAAGTCATATGATTATATATTTAAAGGAATATTGTATATATATTTTATATTTTCTGTTCAATATAATATATACACATAAGTAAATGTCATCTTATTTCCATAAAACTCAAATAAAATTTTGTGTTGCAAATATAATATTATATGTAATAATTCGATATGAACTATTAAAAGGAATATGACCAATAATGGGTTTCCATTAATCCCATTAAAAAAATTTAAACCTATTCAATATATTCTATCAACTTCTTAAATATTCATATACATATTAAAATAATTCATAACAAATCTCAATAACCTCTAATTATTTTTAGAACTATTTACAAAAAATAATGAAAATTAAAAATTATATGGAATCTCTATATCCATTTCACACCTATCGTGATTACTAAATGATACATGCTTAATGGACATGAAGATTCCAACTTTGACCCTTTTCAACTACACTATTCTATAACATAAACATGACCAAGAATATAGTACCCTCATTCTTGGATTGTTATAATCCATGGATTTAAACCACTATATTATGTTATAATACACATATCTTTTATATCTATCACAACATTATCCATCTATATAGGGTATTTATTTAGATGTATAATATCAATGGTACCAAATACAATTATTTCTTTGGTACTTACTCTGAATATTTTCTTATAAATGAGTTACTGTACAACACTTTTACAATCCATCATGATTAATTTCAAGATCATCATATCTTTAAAAATTATCTATTTGTAACCGTTTCATTAGTTTATTTGTTTAACAATACATCCTTGAAAATTTCCATGATTCTAAAAACCTTATATGACATGGTACATTTAATTATTTTGTTATATCATATCATCCGCAAAACCATTTAGAGTGGTAAAATATAATAATTAACTTCCCAATGTTCATATAAAATTTTTATGTACATTACATATTCAATTTATATTATAGAGGAAATTTTTAGATAAAAAATAAATATGAAATATAAAAAAGATACATCCCAAAAAACCACCCCTATTAATGTCCTTCATGAATTTATCAACTTCATCCATAAAGCTTTACTTCACATGGAATCCAAAATATATGACTACCCCAATCCCTATTGAGGGGTTCCAGTATATCTATGCATCCTATTCATATAATAAGATATACCTCTGTCATAAAAAACATCTACTAAACTATACCACCACTAAAAATTGCATATAATACTGTAATTAATTTGGTCATTAGTAATATATGTATAATATTCCAAACAAAAAATTCATGTGTTAGTCATGTAATGAAACTATTACAGATTGGCATATATATTTAAAATACAATTACCTAAATGTCTATGATAAAATATTATATATTTTAGAATTTTAATTATGAAATGAAATATTTTTAAAAATAATAAATAATAATTAGTTCAAAAAACTAGTAAAAAATGAAATTTTTCGAACAGTTTAAATGAAAATAAATGTCTAAAAGAATTTTTGAAACACATAAAGAATTACACATTCCATATGAACCATTATTAAATTATTATTCATCTCGTCATGATTTTATATTAGAGTTTGGTCACTACAATCTCGGATAATGAAGAGATTGCGAAATAAACCCTTACCTTGTAATTTTACTTGGTTGGGGTAGGTTAAACTCCTCTATAATAGTGAAATAATTGTTATTAAATTATACAAGAATCATATATATTAATATGATATCATATATGATCTTTTAACTTTGCTTTGTTAATAAAATCATAGTATTATCATTGTTTCGGGTGTTAACTTACTCGTTTTCTTTTATATGTTTTGTTATGTAAGCCATGTTTGTAATGGATAGGTTGTATATTATTAATATCAATAATGATATCAAGTCCTTAAAAATCTTTTTTAAATCATCAAATGATAATTATACTTGAATGGATACGATGGAGAATGAATCTCATCGCATTCGTGGAGACGGTAGTCCGTACGTACGCACGAGCGACAATATCATTATTTTGATGTTAAAATAATATATAAATGGATGTTATATCATATATACATAATCATTAACATTTTATATTTATTATTTATATGAGTTACACATCATTATTATACCCATCAAAATAATAATATATTGAATAACAATTACACCACGACGTGGACACGCTAAGTTGTACGTACGCACTTATGGTGACAAGTTATTCAAAGGGTGGATAGAATACTGAATATGGTTGTACCATATTTATAATAACATCACAGTATATATATGATACTGGAGTTATTATTTTAGAATGGTAACAACAAAGGAAGAAGAAGTGGAGGAAGAAGGAACTTGGAAAAGGGTGGTGAAATCATTACCTCTTCTTCGGTTTCTTCCTTTTGATTTGATCAAAAGGGAACCTTAGGTTGGCTTTCTGATCAAAATAATGTCTCTAGGTTGTATTGAGGGAAGTTGGGAGAGTATTGGGGAAGATTTTGTCTGAACAAAAAGGCATTGAAGGTGTGAATAAAAGAGAAGGAGGAGTGCCCTTTTATAAGAGAGGTGAGGGGCACCTTTGGAAAATCTAGAAATATTAATATATAATAAATTTATATTCGGTTTCTAATGGCTCCAAATTTGATTATTTAAATGTTAAGGTGGGGATGGCTCGAAAAAATCTCAACCAATATAATTTAGACAGGTTTGAATACTTATACTAACCTTATCTTTAAATATTAACTCTAAGTTAATTAGTTTCACTTTTACAATGTCTCTTTGTATTTTTATATTATATGGTTAATAAACATACCATATAAATCCAAGCGACCCCCCAGTGGTCCATTAATGATATAAATATCATGATATAAGTATCTTGGCCGAGAATTAGATTTTTAGGAATTTAATATTAATTAATATTATAATATTTGTTTTAAAAACTCTTTTATGTCAATTTTGACACTATTCAATAGTTCATTTTTGTGAAACTCATAACATGTTGATTACTTCGAAAAAATTCAATTAACTCAATCCTAATATATATTATTATCCTATAAATTCAGTTTAATTCATTAAAAATTTCATATTATATTCATTTCAGTATTTATAATATCACTTATTTTAATTTTTTAGTATTATTGTAATTACTGCATCATCATTGTGTCATAAATAAATTAAATTATATATTGTATAAAAATTCTAAATAAAATATAATTATGTATGAAATCTTTTTATCTTTCTAAGGAATATTTATAATCTAAAATCCAACATATATAACCTATTGTAAAAATTGTTGTGCTAAAAGATATATGCTTCTGTCATTTTTGTATTCATTTTAACTTAATTAAAATAAAGTGTCCCTATCACCTACAAGTGGCTCCATGGGGTCCCAAAATCGACCCGAAGATTCCTATGGACGAACCGGTATCAACAAATAAGGTCAGGACATGTTTTAGGGTAATTTAGTATTATTATAATATTATTTTTTAACCATTATTTACCGGATTTAACCTTAACCATGGTAAATAAAATATTCAGCGCAGTAATTATGTCTCAAAATAAAAGTTACCTATTTTCACAATTTGAAAATCCTGATTCCAAATATGGAATCCATTTTTTAAAATTTAAAACACTGATGTGGCAGAAATTAATTTAAAATTAAATCCCGCTTTCAAAACAAAAAGCGTGTTTTTAAGATATAATAACTATCAAAAGATGGTACTTGTTTGTGTTCGGTTTAATTGTGAAATTATGTCCAATGACCAAAATTGTATTAAATGGTTAAATTATATTCTAAATATACTTCAAAACCACTCAAATTCATAATTTATCACCATTAATTATTTTGATTAAAATAGTAGTTTTTAATTAAAATTTAGTAATTTTCACTATTCATCAAAATATGAAAGTTATCCAAAAAGTACCAAAATTTCACCTTAGGGTAAATTCGACACTCCGAATCCAAAAATGAAGTCCATTATGAAAAATTAAATATATATTATTTCAAAAATTTGGTATTACTATTCATAACGGCTAGTTTGATCGGTTGTGGAGTGTGTTAAAACTCGAAGTTGCGTACAACACACGCTACTGTATTATTCAACGGAAAGCGTACCGTGGAAGCTTGGGGTGTTTTATTTTAAATTTTTGATGTCCCCATTTAGTCGAAAAGATTAAAATATTGTATTTAAAAAGGTTTCACTATTAAAAGTTTATAAAAGTGCAATACTGAAAATGAATTGGTTCTTACATTATGTCTAAGAAACTCGTAACATGGATTCTAAAATTATAAGGATATATTAGTTTAATTTAGTTAATACTATTCATAACCTCTTTTGAATGGCTTGTTTGGTAAGTCATGGTGTGATTGAACTCAGTGTTGCATGTAGTGCAAGTTATTGAATTATTTTGAAGAAATAACACACTATGAAATCTTGGGTTGTTACATTCTACCCTCCTTCAATAAATTGCATCCTCGCAATTTGAAATTGTTCTTCGAAAATAAATGGTTGAAAATAGAAAATATCTTTGTGGGAAAACCCACATCCAAAATTGGGTTACTAAAATTTAGTCTTAATATAAGGAAAAGTGAAATGAAAGGGTCACCAACAAATTATGATCTCTATTAGGAGAACATTGGTGGCAATTAGATACATGTAATTGGAGGAAAAACGTAAATATTTATAGGTAGTGATTGAGGTCATCAATCACAAACAAGCGTAAAATTAAGGTCCTTAAATTCATCAATCTATGATGATTTGAAATACCATCGGTTCAACAAAACATAGGGTAGTAGGATAACACATTTTTGACGTTTCAAAATATCTTAGTTGAAATCCCACCTCAAAAAATGAATTAATGAGGCCTCTATTTAAAATAAAGAGTGGAAAGTTTGAAGATTACCGAAAATCACACATACTAGGGTTCCATGTAAGAAAATATGGATATGGAAGAGAATTATAACCATCAATTATCTGATGGAGAGTGGTAGATAACATGGCTATGAAAAGGCCAACAATCCCAAAGCCATAAATTAGTGATGATTTATGTTATAATCCAGGACAGCATTTTTGTTCTAAGTTCCTTTTATTAATGTTGAGGAATTTATTTATGAGATTGGATAAGATCATAAGGAGATATACTTACTTTATAATTAGAGTTTTATCCCTTAATAAATTTCTACCACACACTCATCTTTCACTCTAAAAGATAATAGAATGTAAAAAAATTATATTTATACTATTCGTATAGGCTTCCAAAATAAATGAATTTATAATTAATCTACTAGATATTTTAAAAAAACTACATTATTTAATCCTGGACATCTCATGGGTCAGTGGTAGGTGATGCACCCTTGTCGCCCTTCAGTTGCGGGTTCAAGTCTCACAGCCTTGCATGTCGCGACGGGTTGCCGCCCGTCCTCTGGGTTTTCCTTTTATGGAAATCCAAAAATTAATCTCAAACTAGAATTTATCCAAAATACTTCTGTCCGAACTCACAGTCCAATATTTATAAGGAAGGTAAACTTAATGTAGATCCTTTTTACTCCGTAATAGCATATGAATACCTTCATCATGTATTCTTTTAAAACAGTGAAACATCCTGAATTACCATAATACTTATTGATTACATTCATGCTCCCTTACTCCATATAGATTGCTGGATATACTTCATCAATCCAAAAATGTTTTAAACCCCAATAATGATGGAATATAAAAATCATTAATCAGCTTTAAGGTAGTCCAGAATATCCAATATAACTTATCCAAATCAATCATGTATTATTCTAAAATCACTACCTCGGTATCAGAACCATATTGTGGTTTATCTTTCTCTCAACCATATATTTTCCAAAAATTTGTCCTGCTATTGAGTCACTTTTCTTGGTTCCACACAATCAAAAGTCCTTAATGAAATAGTACTGCAGTACAATCCTTATATACTCCATAATTATTATAATAAGTACACTGTTGATACAACACTCAAATGACATAATCAACATAAGAACTCTAATCATTCCTCTTCATCTGTGGTAGTATCATAACTGATTTATTATCCAATAGCATCATTTGCGGCATAGTCTGATGACTGGGACATAGGTTCGCATAGTGTCCAAAATCCTTGAAAATGAAACATTGTACATTTGAAACCATTTTTTTACCCTTGTAGTCACGTACTTTGTGCCCTTTTCCTCCACACTTATAACAAACTCTCATTCCTTTTAGACAAGTTCTAGGGTGTTTCTTCCCACATTTGTCACATATGGGAAAATTCTTATTTTCCCTCTTTCCTTTATCCATTGTTCTCTCTTCAATCCTTTTCTTCTCTTACTTTCCTTCAAAGCCATAGGACTCAGTAAAATCTTTACTTATCTTATCAACATGTGATATTATTTCTTCATATGATGATAATAAATGGGAGACTATTTCTCTTATAAATTCTTTCTTAAGACCATGAAAGATATGATCCTTCTTTCTCTTTGGATCATGTGCATTGTTGGAGTTCTCATTCCTTCTACAGGGCGCCATTTCTAAACAATGGCATACACTAGATTAGTTTATGAATAACAATACATAATCCCAAACTTGTAAGACACATAACATAAATTAAATAGTTTATGGATATAATCCATAATCATAAAAATTTCTCTTTTGAGGAATTAAATGTAACACCCGAGACTTTTATGTTATATAAATCATCAATGAAATATTTTTCTACACAACACTTGCTTGGCTTGCTTTACACGAAATCGCGACCTTCCTCGATAGCTTGCGTCGTACGCAATACCGAGTTTCACTAAACAACGATATACTATTAAAATATTATTAAAACTAGCCGTTATGACTATTAATAGCCACTTTTTGAAATTTTATAAATGGACTTCATTTTTGGGTTCGGAATATCGAGATTAGCCTAGGGTGAAATTTTGGTATTTTTCTGAAAACTTTCAATTTTTGATGAATAGTGAAACCACTAAGTGGTAGTTAAAAAAACTGAATTTTTCATTAAGCTTAATTTTACCTCTTTTGTGAGTTGAATTTCGAAAATCCGAGAGACACAGTGAATATCAAGGACTAAAATGTTGTTCAATGAGATGAAAATAATTTTTTTGCTGAATAGTAATTTTTTACTTTTTTTACCACGATTAAAAGTAAATAGGGTAATTAAGGATAAAGATGGCATTATTATTACCCTAACACATGTACTAATTCTATTGGATAAGTGTAATTCGACCAAAAAGAAACTTAGGAATAAAATATGACCATTTAGGCCCACTTGGATTAGATTAGGACATTTATTATTAATTTATTTAAAGAAGGGTTAAAATAGTAAAAATCAAAGTTTAATAAGTAAATAATTCTTAATATGGGGTTATACATAAGATAAATTCGACTATAAATATTCATTACAAAGATAAAAAGATTTCCTACATAATGGTATTTTATTTGTAATTTTTAGAGATTAAATAATGTAATTTATTTATGACACAATGATGATACAGTAATTATCTTATTAATGAAATATTGACATAATTGATGTTATAAACACCAACATAAATGTAATTTGAGACTTTTTATTAAAACCACTAATTTTATAGGTTAATAGGACAGGTTAGTATTGATTTAATTAACTTGGTTCGAACTAATAATTCTGTTATGATTTTCACAAAAATCAATTACTAAATAGTGTCAAAATTGACATAAAATAGTTTTTAAAAACAATATTATATTGGTAATTGTTATTTTATTCCTAAAAATCTAAAGTTCGGCCAAATGACTTAGATAAAGATATATATATTAATAATAAACAAATTGGGGTTCTTTTGGCTGATTATAGTAAGTTTATTAACCTTATATTATAAGAACACAAGAAGACATGGTAAAAGTAAAATTATTTAACTTAATGTTAAATCTAAATGATAAGGTTAAAATAAGAACCTAAACTTGGCTAAATTATATTGGATAAGAGGATTTAGACCCATCCCCACCTTAGCTTATAAATATATAAATTTGGAGATATTTAAAACCATACATGACTGTATAAAAAAATAATAGTTTTAGTTATTCCAAAGGTGCCCCTCTCCTCCCTTATAAAAGGACACCTCCTCCCCCTCTTCCTGAAACCACTTGGAGCCTTCAAGCTCGGCCAACCCCTGAAACTTTCTCCTATCCACTTCCCTAGAGATATCCTATAGGTTCTGGTCTTCTTCAAAGACCAATTTTAGTGCCCTAAAAGAAGGTCTCAAAGAAGCACTTCATAGAAGAGGTAATTTCTGTTACCGATTCTTTCAACTTTATTTCTTCTTCTACTTCTTCTTCATAGGTTGTTTCATTTTGAAGTAATAAAATCAGTATAAATAATATACTGATATGTTATTATAAGTATGAAAGAACCCTATTTCACCATCTATCTATCCTACAGAAAACAAAATCACCACGCGTGCGTACGTACGGAATAACATCTCCACGCCGTTGTGTAATCTGTTTTTCCACCAACACCTTACATGGATGGGTATTATGGTGTAAAGAATAACTATACATAGTTATTATAACATAATAATGATTCTGATATATTTTATCATCCACTACAATTCAATTCAATAATTATGGAAATGATATCATCGCTCGTGCGTACGTACGGACTACCGTCTCCACGACGCGATGAGATTCATTCTCCATGGTAACCATTTAAGAATGATTATAAAGTTTATATAAGCAATAATAATGAAATATAAGACATTATAAAGCTACTGGATTTGTGTGTATATATATATTTATGTCATCTACTTAATTCCACTCAATTCAATAAGGAAACGAAAACAGCGTTCATGCGTACGTACGGCCTACGTCTCCATGAACGGTGTATTTCTTTCCATTTATCGATCCATTATATATATGTATATTCTGAATATATATTATATATAAATCATGTTTTATATTCTATAATTAATTAATAATGATCTAAGTAATCATATGAATAATTACAAGTTAAAACACGAACGACAAATGAGAATATTTTAACCAAAACGCTACTTTAAGATGAATTTACAAAAGAACGGGTAATATAAAGTCCTAAGTGAACCATATATGATATAATAACAATGAATATGATTCTTTAATAAGTCAATGAAATTATTTAAATCATTATACAGGAGGTTCGAAAACTTATGATGCGAATCAGACATAAGGTAAGGGAAATATCACAATCTCATTTTTATCCGAGATTGTTTATACATTGGATTTTACTAAGGTGCATTTTATTATCCACATTCATGTTTCCTCGATATGACATATTATTTACATCCACCTATAATGGTTTAAATCCAATTTTACCCTTCAGTGTGTTTTTAGTAAAAGATATGAAAGGAATCTTTTGTCGTTTTTCGTACGAGGTACTTTTTGACTTTTCCGACAAAAGTACGAGAAGAATGTTTTTTTAACATATACAACATGAATGGATTTTTAAAACATTATTTCCAAGAAGCTTCCTTTACAAGTTTTCAAGTTTATTTTTAATCAACTTCTTTTAGTTTATAATTTTATGACATTTTAAGAAAGGAAAAGTTTTTTTTAAGTAGAAAGGGTATTTTCCTCATGAATGGAGTTCAAGTATTTTATCAAAATTATTTTCCATCTAAGATAATATAGGGTTCTGTTTATATACCTATTTTTACATTGATTTTATTATGTTGTGATGGAATTATTTTTATGAATTCCTTTATCTTATATGAATTTTTTTATGATGACATGTTGTTTTAGAATCCCATTTTTATTACATTGGTTATGCAATGATATATGTTTTATGATTTTGTGGCACACATAAGAATGGTATAATAATGAGATGGGTGGGACCTATATCTCCCTCCAATGCATTGGGCAAAGATTTTATATCTCATGAGATAGACATGGCTGGAATGGTAGGTTATACCGGTTCAGTGAAACAGGACTGAAACGAGGGTGACTCATTTCAGAAAGGGACTTTGTCCACTAAGATAGTCTTGGAAATGAGTCTTGACTAACATGAAATGATTCTCTATGATTATGTGTGTATGCGACAAAGTTTCATGATTTATGTTATGATTATTGTGATTAAATTTCACTACCATGATTTATCCCATGTTATGAAATTATATTCTCTCTTTTACAGGTTATGATTTCCAAAAGTTATGTGCTTATGTATATGATGTGATTGATATTTCTTTTGTTTACCCTTACTAAGCATTTTATCTCACCCTTTTATGTTTTCTTTTCCCCAGGATATAAAAAAGGTTTTAGGTATAAAAAAAGGAAGATCTTTATGGGAGATTTTGAAGATCTTTCACCATGATTAGAAGAGTATATTCTGAGTTTCCAAAGACACTAAACTATTACGGTCCTTGTGTGTATGTTTTTTGTAATGTACTAAGTATTCCACAAAAGTAATGTAATGTCCATGTACGTCAGGCTTCAGGTCTCTATAGTAAATCCACATAAACCCTTCATAATGGTTTGTAAAGAAAATGATAATTATCCTAAGCATATCCCCCGTGAGTGTCGTAACCAAGAGTGTAGCAAGGCCCGTTGTCGTGCACCAGTACACGTTCGAGTCTAGCTCAAAGATGTGTTTTTGGGTTTTACCCCTAGGTACATCTGTGCCAGAGCAGCCTCTACCTGATCGTATCCAGACAGGGATGTATTGCTCGGAAAACTCACAAAATCTCTACAATACCAAAATTCTAGGAAGTTCTTCTATACTAATCCTCAAAGTTCATCTTCGGTCTACGTGCTCTAATCAGAGTTTATCTAAATCTAGCTTCCAAGGTTTGTACTAAACTTCCTCTGATACCAACTGTAACGCCCCGACCCTAGTTACCTAGAGTCGGTGCATTATTACATAACATTGGCATGATCAGAAGAAAGATCAAATCTCGAAAGACCGATTGGTTTAGTAGCCTTGGAAACACTAGATATATTCATAAAGTTTTACATTACATCATAAAGTGAAAAACTAGTACAACAACATAGTGTCTCCATAGTCCACACTATTATCCCCACATACTATCCCTGCAAGTCAATCATAACTTACTTCTTCACATCCTGGGAAAAATAAAACATAGAAAAGGGGTGAGCTCTAATGCCTAGTAAGAATAACAATATAGCGTCAACTTTCATAAATAAGAATAAACATTTAATTCAATGTATAACTAAAACAAAAGACTTTTAAACTTGAACTTCAAAATAGTATGGCAAAGTTAAAATGAAACAATTCCATTTACTTATTCAAATGGATATTCTACTAAATGAATAATCACATGCAATATCAATAACCACTTTCATAATGATGGAATGCATAATGCCAGACTATAATAACCACATAGCCAAGGCCTCATGCCAAGACTACAAATAAGATATTGCCAAGGCCTTGTTCCAAGACACTAGTTTATCTCATGAGACCTACCGATGCATCGAGGAGCTATAGCGGGCTCCACCCGTCACACATTAAGTCCAATGCATTCCCATATGAAAAGGGTTAAACATAACATAAACATTAGTATTAAAACTAGCATACGAAATGTCAATACTTTCGCCATAAACTATGAATGGTATAAAAATAGAACATCCACAGTCAAATATATCACAAAACCTTCAATACAATATAGAAGTGTTGTATCATAATAAATAAACTTCAAATAAGCGTAAATTCAACAAAGGATGTTGACATAGAAGAAATCAAAACTCTTTTTAGAGAAATATCTATTTTTATTTCGAAATCATTTAAGATCCATATAAAATAAAACATTTTCTTTGAAAATATTCTTATAATCTTGTTAGGGAAGCTTTGATGATTTTATAACGGCGGAAAATAAACGCACCCGCCGTATAAGTTAAAAAAACATTCTTACCTTATTTTTGTCGAAAAGGTTAAAAACACCTTGTTTGGAAAACGACGTAAAGATTCCTTTATAAAACTCTTATAAAAAGTCAAACAAGGGTATAAATGACATTAAACCATATTCTTTTAAATAGTAAAAATGTTTTGAAATTCATTTTTAAGAAACATGGATGTGGATGATAAAGAGATCCCAGTAGATTATCACGTATAAACAATCTCGGATAATGAAGAGATTGCGAAATAAACTGTTACCTTGTACTTTTCCTTGGTTAGGGTAGGTTAAACTCCTCTATAATAGTAAAATAATTGTTATTAAATTATACAAGAATCATATATATTAATATGATTTCATATATGATCTTTTAACTTTGCTTTGTTAATAATATCTTAGTATTATCGTTGCTTCGGTTGTTAACTTAATCGTTTTATTTTATATGTTTTGTTAAGTAAGCCATGTTTGTAATGTTAGGTTGTATATTTTTAATATCCAGAATGATATCAAGTCCTTAAACATCATTTTTAAATCCTCAAATGATAATTATACTTGAATGGATACGATGGAGAATTAATCTCATCGCATTCGTGGAGACGGTAGTCTGTACGTACACACGAGCGACAATATCATTCTTTTGATATTAAAATAATATATAAATGGCTGGTATATCATATATACAGAATCATTAAATGTTATATTTATTATTTACATGAGTTACACATCATTATTATACCCATCCAAATAATAATATATTTAATAACAATTACACCACGACGTGGACACGGTAAGCCGTACGTACGCAAGTATGGTGACATGTTATTCAAAGGGTGGATAGAATACTGAATATGGTTGTACCATATTTATAATAACATCACAGTGTATATATGATACTGGAGTTATTATTATATAATGGTATCAACAAAGGAAGAAGAAGTGGAAGCAGAAGGAACTTTGAAAAGGGTGGTGAAATCAATACCTCTTCTTCGGTTTCTTCCTTTTGATTTGATCAAAAGGGCCCGATAGGTTGGCTTTCTGATCATACTAATGCCTCTAGGTTGTATTGAGGGAATTAGTGAGAGTAGTTGGGCAGATTTTGGCTGAACCAAAAGGCTTTGAAGGTGTGATGAAAAGAGAAGGAGGAGTGCCCTTTTATAAGAGGGGTGATGGGCACCTTTGGAAAAGCTAGAAATATTAATTTATAATAAGTTCAAATTGGGTTTATAATGGCTCCAAATTTTATTATTTAAATTTTAAGGTGGGTATGGGTCGAGAAGAACTCAACAAATAGAACTTAGATAGGTTTGGGTACATATATAAACATTATTTTTAAGTATTAACTCTATGTTAATTAGTTTCACTTTTACAATGTCTCTTTGTATTTTTATATTATATGGTTAATAACCATATCATATACATCCATGAGACCCACAAGTGGTCCATTAATGATATAACAATCATTATATAAGTCTCTTGGCAGAACATTAGATTTTTAGTAATTTAATATTAATTAATAATATAATATTTGTTTTAAAATCTCTTTTATGTCAATTTTGACACTATTCAATAGTAGATTTTTGTAAAACTCATAAATGATTTATTACTTCGAAAAAATTCAATTAAATAATTCCTAATATATCATATTATCCTAGAAAATTAGTTTAATTCATTAATAGTTTCATATTATATTTATTTTGGTATTGATAATATCAGTTATTTTAATTTTTCACTATTATAGTAATTACTTCATCATCATTGTGTCATAAATAAATTAACTTATTTAATGTCTCAAAATTACAAATAAAATATAATTATGTAGGAAATCATTTTATATTTATAATGAATATTTATAACCTAAAAACCAACATAAATAACCCTATGTAAAAATTGTTGTGGTAAAAGATATATGCTTGTGTCATTTTTGTATTCATTTTAACTTAATTAAAATAAAGTGTCCCTATCACCTACAAGTGGCTCCATGGGGTCCCGAAATCAACCCAAAGAAGACTATGGTTGAACATGTATCAACCAATAAGTTTAGGACACGTTTTAGGGTAATTTAGTATTATTATAATATTATTTTTTAACCCTTATTTACCAGATTTACCCTTAACCATGGTAAATAAAATATTTACCGCAGTAATTATGTCTAAAAATAAAAGTTACCTATTTACTCAATTTGAAAATACTGATTCCAAATATGGAATACATTTTTCCAAATTTAAAACCCAGAAGTGGCAGAAATTAATTTAAAAGTAAATCCTGCTGTCAAAACAAAAAGCGTGTTTTTAAGATATAATAACTATCAAAAGATGGATACTTGTTTGTGTTCGGTTTAATTGTGAAATTATGTCCAATGACCAAAATTATATTAAATGGTAAAAATATATTCTAAATATACTTCAAAACCACTCAAATTATTAATTTATCAATATTAATTATTTTGATTAAAAAAGTTGTTTTTAATTAAAATTTAGTAATTTTCACTATTCATCAAAATATAAAAGTTATCCAAATAGTACCAAAATTTCACCTTAGGGTAAATTCGACACTCCGAATCCAAAAATGAAGTCCATTTTGAAATATAAAATATATATAATTTCAAAAAGTTGGTATTACTATACATAACGGCTAGTTTGATCGGTTGTGGTGTGTGTTAAAACTTGAAGTTGCGTACAACACAGGCTACTGTATTATACAAAGGAAAGCGTACCGTGGAAGCTTGGGATGTTTTATTTTAATTTTTTTATTTCCCCACTTAGTCAAAAAGGTTAAAATATTGTATTTAAAAAGGTTTCACTATTAAATGTTGATAAAAGTGCAATACTGAAAATGAATTGGTTCTTACATTATGTCTAAGAAACTCGTAATATGGATTATAAAATTAGAAGGATATATTACTTTAATTTAGTTAATACTATTCATAACCTCTTTTGAATGGCTTGTTTGGTAAGTGATGGTGCGATTGAACTTGGTGTTTCATGTAGTGCAAGTTATTGAATTATTTTGAAGAAATAACACACTATGAAATCTTGGGGTGTTACATTCTCCCCTCCTTCAATAAATTGCATCCTCGCAATTTGAAATTGTTCTTCGAAAATAAAAGGTTGAAAATAGAAAATATCAATGTGGGAAGCCCACATAGGAAATTGGGTTACTAAAATTTAGTCTTAATATGAGGAAAATAGAAATGAAAGGGTCACCACCAAATTATGATCTCTATTAGGAGAACATTGGTGGCAATTAGAGACATATAATTGGAGGAAAACGTAAATATTTATAGGTAGTGATTGAGGTCATCAATCACAAACAAGCATAAAATTGAGGTCCTTAAATTCATCAATCTATGATGATTTGAAATACCATCGGTTCAAAAAAACATAGGGTATTAGGATAACACATTTTTGACGTTCCAAAATATCTTAGGTGAAATCCCACATCGAAAAATAAATCAATGAGGCCTCTATTTAATATAAAGAGTGGAATGTATGAAGATTACGGAAAATAACACATAATAGGGTTTCATTTAGGAAAATATGGATATGGAAGAGAAATCTATCCTTCAATTATCTGATAGACAGTGGTAGAGAACATGGCTATGAAAAGGCCAACAATCCCAAAGCCATAAATTAGTGATGATTTAAGGTACCATCTAGGACAACAATTTTGTTCTAAGATCCTTTTTTTAATGTTGAGGAATTTATTTATGAGATTGGCTAAGATCATAAGGAGATATACTTACTTTATAATTAGAGTTTTATCCCTTAATAAATTTCTACTACAAAGTCATCTTTCACTCTAAAAGATAATAGAATGTAAAAAAATATCTATTTATACTATTCGTACAGGGTTCCAAAATAAATGAATTTATAATTCATCTAACAGATCTTTTAAAAAAAACTACATTATTTAATCCAGGACATCTCGTGGGACAGTGGTAGGTGATACACCCTTGTCACCCTTCGGTTGTGGGTTCAAGTCTCGCGGCCTTGCCGGTCGCGACGGGTTGCCGCCTGACCTCCAGGTTGTCCTTTTATGAAAATCCAAAAATTAATCTCAAACTAGAATTTATCCAAAATACTTCTGTCCAAACTCACAGTCCAATATTTATAAGTAATGTAAACTTAATGTAGATCCTTTTTACCCCATAATAGCATATGAATACCTTCATCGTGTATTCTTTTAAAACACTAAAACATTTTTAATTACCATAATACTTAATGATTACATTCATCCTCCCTTATTCCATATAGAATACTGGATATACTTCATCAATCCAAAAATGTTTTAAACCCCAATAATGATAGAATATAAAAATCATTAAGCAGCTTCAAGGTAGTCAATAATATCTAATATAATTTATCCAAATCAATCATGTATTATTATAAAATCACTACCTCTGTATCAGAACCATATTATGGTTTACCATTCTCTCAACCATATATTTTCCAAAAATTTATCCTGCTATTGAGTCACTTTTATTTGTTCCACACAATCTCAAGTCCTTAATGAAATAGTACTACAGTACAATCCTTATATACTCCATAATTATTATAACAAGTACATTGTTTATACGACACTCAAATCACATAATCAACATAAGAACTCTAATAATTCATCTTCATCTGTGGTAGTATCATAACTTGATTATAATACAATAGCATCATTTGCGGCATAGTCTGATGACTGGGACTTAGGTTCGCATAGTGTCCAAACTCCTTGAAAATGAAGCATTGTACATTTGAGACCATTTTCTTACCCTTGTAGTCATGTACTTTGTGCCCTTTTCCACCACACTTATAACAAACTCCCATTCCTTTCAGACAAGTTCCAGGGTGTTTCTTCCCACATTTGTCACATATGGGAAAATTATTATTTTCCCTCTTCCCTTTATCCATCGTTCTCTCTTCCATCCTTTTCTTCTCTTCCTTCCCCTTCAAATCCATGGGACTCAGTAAAATCTTTACTTATCTTATCAACACATGATATTATTTCTTCATATGATGATAATACATGGGAGACAATTTCTCTTATAAATTCTGGCTTAAGACCATGAACGATATGATCCTTCTTTCTCTTTGGATCATGTGCATTGTTGGAGTTCTCATTCCTTCTACTGGGCTCCATTTCTAAACAATGGCATACACTAGATTAGTTTATGAATAACAATACCTAATCCCAAACTTGAAAGACACATAACCTAAATTAAATAATTTATGTATATAATCCATAATCATAAAAATTTCTCCTTTGAGGAAGTAAATCCACATAAACCCTTCATAATGGTGTGTAATGAAAATGAGAATTATCCTAACCATATCCCCCGGGAGTGTCGTAACCAAGAGTACATCAAGGCCCGTTGTCGTGCACCAGTTCCCCTTCGAGTCTAGCTCAAAGCGGTGTTTTCGGGTTTTACCCCTAGGTACATCTATGCCAGAGCCGCCTCTACCTGCTCGTATCCAGACATGGATTCAGTTCTTGGAAAACTCACAAAATATCTACAATACCAAAATTCTAGCAAGTTCTTCTATACTAATCCTCAAAGTTCATCTTAGGTCTACGTGCTCTAATCAGAGTTTATCTAAATATAGCTTCCAAGGTTTGTACTAAAATTCCTCTGATACCAACTCTAACGCCCCGACCCTAGTTACCCAGAGTCGGTGCATTATTACATAACATGTGCATGACCACAAGAAAGATCAAATTTCAAATGACCGATTGGTTAATAGCCTTGGAAACACTAGATATATTCATAAAGTTTTACATTACATCATAAAGTGAAAAACTACTACAAAAACATAGTGTCTCCATAGTCCACACTATTATCCCTACATACTATCCCTGCTGGTCATTCATAACTTACTTCTTCACATCCTGGGAAAAATAAAACATAGAAAATGGGTGATCTCAAATGCCCAGTAAGGATAACAATATAGCGGAAACTTTCATAAATAAGAATAAACATTTAAGGCAATGTATAACTAAAACAAAACCCTTTTAAACTTGAACTTCAACATAGTATGGCAAAGATAAAATGAAACAATTCCATTTAATTATTAACATGGATATTCTACTAATCGAATAATCACATGCAATATCAATAACCACTTTCATAATGATGGAATGCATAATTCCAGACTATCATAAGCACATAGCCAAGGCCTCGTGCCACGACTAAAAATAATATTTTGCCAAGGCCTTGTTCCAAGACACTAGTTTGTCTCATGAGACCTACCGATGCGTCGAGGAGCTATAGCGGGCTCCACCCGTCACATATTAAGTCCAATGCATTCCCATATGAAAAGGTTTAAACATAACATAAACATTCATATTAAAACTAGAATACGAATAGTCAATACTTTCACCATAAACTATGAATGGTATAAAAATAGCACATCCACAGTCAAATATATCACAAAACCTTAAATACAATATAGAAGTTTTTTTATCATAATAAATCAACTTCAAATAAGCATCAAATCCAACAAAAGATGTTGACATTGAAGAAATCAAAACTCTTTTTAGAGAAATATCGATTTTTATTTTGAAATCATTTAAGAGCCATATAAAATAAAACATTTTCTTTTAAAATATTATTATAATCTTGTAAGGGAACATTTGACGATTTTATAATGGTTTAAAATAACCGCACCCGCCGTATAAGTTAAAAAACATTCTTACCTTAATTTTGTCGAAAAGGATAAAAGCACCTTGTTTGGAAAACGACAGAAAGATTCCTTTATAAAACTCTTATAAAAATTCAAAAAAAGGGTATTAATGAATTTAACCCATATTATTTTAAATAGTAAAAATGTTTTGAAATTCATTTTTAAGAAACATGGATGTGGATGATAATGAGATCCCAGTAGATTATCACATATAAACAATTTCGGATAATGAAGAGATTGCGAAATAAACCCTTACCTTGTACTTTTCCTTGGTTGGGGTAGGTTAACCTCCTCTATAATAGTTAAATAATTGTTATTAAATTATAAAATAATCATATATATTAATATGATATCATATATGATCTTTTAACTTTGAATTGTTAACAATATCTTAGTATTATCGTTGTTTCGGGTGTTAACTTACTCATTTTATTTTAGATGTTTTGATACATAAGCCATGTTTTTAATGGATAGGTTGTATATTTTTAATATACATAATGATATCAAGTCCTTAAAAATCATTTTTAAATCATCAAATGATAATTATACTTGAATGGATACGGTGGAGAATGAATCTCATCGCATTCATGGAGACGGTAGTCCATACGTACGGATGAGTGACTGTATCATTATTTTGATATTAAAATAATATATAAATGGATGGTATATAATATATACATAATCATTAAAATGTTATATTTATTAATTACATGATTTACACATCATTATTATACCCATCCAAATAATAATATATTGAATAACAATTACACCACGATGTGGAGACGGTAAGCCGTACGTACGCACGTATGGTGACATGTTATTCAAAGGGTGGATAGAATACTGAATATGTTTGTACCATATTTATAATAACATCACAGTATATATATGATACTGCATTTATTATTTTAGAATGGTAACAACAAAGGAAGAAGATGTGGAAGAAGAATGAACTTGGAAAAGGGTGGTGAAATCATTACCTCTTCTTCGGTTTCTTCCTTTTGATTTGATCAAAAGGGCTCCATAGGTAGGCTTTCTGATCAATATAAGGCCTATAGGTGTATTGAGGGAAGTTTTGAGAGTATTTGGGTAGAGTTTGGCCAAACCAAAAGGCTTTGAAGGTGTGAAGAAAAGAGAAGGAGGAGTGCCCTTTTATAAGAGGGGTGAGGGCCACCTTTGGAAAATCTAGAAATATTAATTTATAATAAATTCATATTCAGTTTATAATGGCTCCAAATTTGATTATTTAAATTTTAAGTTGGGGACGGGTCGAAAACAACTCATCCAATTTAATTTAGACAGGATTGGGTCCTTATATTAACCTTATCTTTAAGTATTAACTCTAAGTTAATTAGTTTCACTTTTACAATGTCTCTTTGTATTTTTATATTATATGGTTAATAAACGTACCATATACATCCAAGAGACCCCCAAGTGGTCCAGTAATAATATAACTTTCATGATATAAGTCTCTTTGCCGAACAATAGATTTTTAGGAATTTAATATTAATTAATAATATAATATTTGTTTTAAAAACTCTTTTATGTCAATTTTGACACTATTCAATAGTTGATTTTTGTGAAACTCATAGCAGATATATTACTTCGAGAAAAGTCAATTAAAGCAATCCCAATATATAATATTATCCTAGAAAATTAGTTTAATTCATTAAAAGTTTCATATTATATTTATTTGGGTATTTATAATATCAATTATTTTAATTTTTCACTATTATAGTAATTACTACATCATCATTGTGTCATAAATAAATTAAATTATTTAATGTCTAAAAATTATAAATAAAATATCATTATGTATGAAATCCTTTTGTATTTCTAATGAAAATATATAATCTTAAATCCAACATATAAAACCCTATGTAATAATTGTTGTGCTAAAAGATATATGCTTGTGTCATTTTTGTATTCATTTTAACTTAATTAAAATAATGTGTCCCTATCACCTACAAGTGGCTCCATGGGGTCCCAAAATCGTCCCAAAGATGCCTATGGTCGAACATGTATCACCCAATAAAGATAGGACACGTTTTAGGGTAATTTAGTATTATTATAATATTATTTTTTAACCCTTATTTATAGGATTTACCCTCAACCATGGTAAATAAAATATTTACCGCAATAATTATGTCTAAAAATAAAAGTTACCTATTTACACGATTTGAACATCTTGATTCCAAGTATGGAATCCATTTTTCAAAATTCAAAACACAGAAGTGGCAGAAATTAATTTAAACTTAAATCCCGCTGTCAAAACAAAAAGCGTGTTTTTTAGATATAATAACTATCAAAAGATTGATACTTGTTTGTGTTTGGTTTAATTGTGAAATTATGTCCAATGACCAACATTGTATTAAATGGTAAAAATAAATTCTAAATATAATTCAATACCACTCAAATTCATAATTAATCACTACTAATTATTTTGATTAAAAAAGTTGTTTTTTATTAAAATTTAATAATTTTCACTATTTATCAAAATATGAATGTTATCCAAAAAGTACCAAAATTTCTCCTTAGGGTAAATTCGACACTCCGAATCCAAAAATGAAGTCCATTTTGAAATATAAAATATATATAATTTCAAAAAGTTGGTATTACTATTCATAATGGCTAGTTTGATCGGTGGTGGTGTGTGTTAAAACTCGAAGTTGCGTACAACACACGCTACTGTATTATTCAAAGGAAAGTGTACCGTGGAAGCTTGGGATGTTTTATTTTAAATTTTTGATGTCCCCATTTAGTCAAAAAGTTTAAAATATTGTATTTAAAAAGGTTTCACTATTAAAAGTTGATAAAAGTGAAATACTAAAAATGAATTGGTTCTTACATTATGTCTAAGAAACTCGTAATATGGATTCTAAAATTATAAGGATATATTAGTTTAATTTAGTTAATACTATTCATAAACTCTCTTGAATTGATTTTTTGGTAAGTCATGGGGCGATTGAACTCAGTGTTGCATGTAGTGCAAGTTATTGAATTATTTTGAAAAAATAACCCACTATGAAATCTTGAGGTGTTACAGTAACTTAATCTCTCGAATGAATTAGCTTTATTACGAAGATAAATTGAATAATATATTGTTTTTTATGATATATATAATAAAAAAATAAATTAATAATCTTAAATATGCTTAATTGGTAATAATATTATGAACAAACACATATACAACCCCTTTACCACTGAAAAAAACATGAATGTATTGATATTTCTTGTGTACGACTTACCATGGCCACCTAACGATACAATTAATTTTCCAAAAAGATATTTTATGAGTGAGAATAATATTCAGATATGTTTAGCTAAACAATATTTGTGAAATTATTATACTTATTTAATGATAATATAATATATCCCTTTTTACCATATTATCTTCTGGTAAATGATAATGTGGTTCATTCATTCATATGACAGGTCATCTTTATGAAGTGATTCAATTTTGTTTCAACATTATTTAAAATGTATAGTAATAGGGATGAATTTTTCGAATATATATGATTTATTCAATATAATAATGATTTGATAATTATAATATAAAACATAATTTTTATTCTTTTAATATGAAAAGATAATGAAACTAGAATTCATGTGTATGTACGACCTACCTTGTCTATGAATGGTATATTTAATTTTATATATTTAATTTTATTTATTTTCCATAAATAGAAATATATATTTAAAATATTTGATATTTATTTAATGGTTATAATTCATGTATTTGATAAAATTGTGATCCATTTAAGTGGACCAAAGATCTGAATTCAAAACACATGAGAAAAAACAAAGCATATATTATCTAAAGCCTAACGTGAACATTGAATTATTTGTAAAAGATAAATATATACACATAATAAAATCATATATGGTATTAGATATAATAATTTAGTTCTTTAATATATGTATATTAAGAATATTTTTATTATAAAGGAGGTTTTAAAAAATATGAAAAGGTTGTTATCTCACTTTTATTTTTGTGGGACACATTCCTTAAACAATACTTGTTTCTTCATCATGGTGTATATAACACCGTTAAATAAATGGGTAATATATATTATTAATATAATAATATATTCTATTAAATATTGGAATATGGTTCTATTATACATTTATAATAAAATTATATTAAATTGATGTTATTATTTTATGCATTCATGATTCTAAATTTACTTTACTCATAAGGGATTATTGTCTGACTTTTATTTTTGTGGGCCACATGACTCATAATGTAATGGATTCTTAAACATGTTGTCTATAATTCAAATTAATGTATTATATTAATGTTATCCATATATTTATTTTTATTTTCATATCTATTTTTTTGATATCTATTCCATGGGGTTTAGAGTTCAAACATTATTATATCGAAAAGTTAATTTTACGGTAATTTTCTATTTTTGAGACAAATGTTAGGTTATGAATATATATTCATTTTTGAGGATTATATGAAATGAAATTAAATGTTTTTTCATGAATATAATTTTTTTAGTATATTATATGATTCATGTAATATTAATCTCGCTTCAGTCGGAAATATGTGTTCCCTCAACAAAATATATTCAAAAAAAGTTTTTAAAATTGTTCTAAATAATATGAAATTCATATTAAATAAAATTATATTTAAATGATATTAAAAATTGTTTTCAAATATTAAAAATATCATTTATAGGTTATATCCAATAAAATTGGTCTTCTTAATGTTTTTTATTTAAAAGACATCTTTTAAAGAGGAAATGATTGTTTCCTCAAAAATCAATTCCAATGATCATTCAAATAATTTTTTCTTGCTTGATTACATTATTCTATGTTAATTACTATTTAATAATTTTATTTCCCTCGTATTATATTATTATTATTTATATAATCAATTTATGATTGAATGCATTTACAAAGCCCATATCATTTTCATTTTCCGTGTAATGATTAAATGATGTCAGTGAGACCCACTTCATTACATTGATTCAGATATGATGAATGATTTATGTTTTTATGCCATAGATATTTATGGTTTTATTATATCACCTATACTACCTATATATCCCTCCAATTAATTAGGTAAATATTTATTTCTCATATCATAATGTCGGGAATCGAGTTGATGAGATTGATCCATGATGAAAGATGGGGAAACCTAAACCAATATTGGAAGATAGAGAAATTAGATACCATACAAGGAATATACTGTAACTATTGATGGTGTTCTATCCTGCTAACTATTATTAGTTCCCAAGAATTGTCCTGTTATGTTTTAGAAATGTTCCATGACTTATAGTGAATGATATTACATGTTTAGGTATGTTTCAAAAATTCCATATTGTAATTCCTATATTACGCATTCATAGATGATTCTCTTTGTTCGTCTATGATTCATGACATATTAAATACCAATATTTATTCCATGAATCATGTTTATGATATTTTATAAATTTGTATTATCTTTTAATGATATGGACACATTATCATACCCTTATCCTCATTTTTATTCATATGTACCTCCCTTGTTTACCCTTATGGAGAATATAAGAACAGTATTTTTCATATGTTTTATTATGAATAGGTTATAATGATATTTTTTGTTTAGGGGTGATATGTGGGATAATCATTTTGTGAATAAATAACATTCACCATACTATATGTTTATATTCAATGATTCGTATGGATATAAAATAATACGGTCTTTGGGATGGATTTTGTGTAATATTATAAATATTCCAAAAAAATGATTAAAAGTAAATGTCTATTCATATTTGGGCATTATATTTTGGTTGATAAATTCTTGACATGAGGAATATGGTTTTAAAATTTTTTTATGGCTCCATATTATTTACATGCTTCTTCTCAATGACTATAGTTCTAAATATCAACTTCAATATTTCCATGGTATCGACTAAATACATTGTATATAAATTAGTGATAATGAACAAATAACCTTCCGGATGGATTTTCATTGCTTCAAAAAAGATGACTGCAGTTATTAATATCTTTTATAGTTAATAGAACCACTAACCGAGTCATCATTATCACTGATATGAAAGACTATAGATTTATAAAACTCACATTCTTCCTTCCTGAGGAAAAACAGGGTTCATGAATCATGACAAGCATATTCCAAACCATGATGATTTATAACTTTTTTCAATATAAATTATTTCTTGTTAAACAAATTAAAATCAATAGATCATCCCCATAACACTGTCCTTGAGATACTTTTTCATTTAATTCTAATAGATAAGGCACTAAAAAATATTTTGTTTTATCCAATTGAAGTGGGGTTGATGGGTCAAAGGATTAGAATGTTAATAAATCTAGGGTTTTATAATAGAGAAATAGAGTTCAATGTCTTGAATTTTCATTAATATATATAGTTGATTCAAAATCATTTTTTACACATTAATCAAGAGGTCTCATAGTGATGTGTAGGGTATGTGTTACAAAAATATGGGGATTTGGACTTCTGGAGATTAACCAAACTCAAAATGGAGACACAATAATATATTACAATAAAAAAAGATAATTATCTTAAATAATAGAAACTTTTTATTAAATATTATTTAGATAAATTAATCTTTCTTAATTATGATTTAATGAAGTTTAATATATCAGCATGAAAAGGTTTGGGAATTTTTTTTTCTAATACATATTCTATAAACAGTATTTATAATGAAATATCATTTTATACATACATGGTATCTAACGTAATGATCTAAAAATGAATTTTTTATGTTCTTGAATGGTCTATTGTTTTCATTGAGATGTTGATAGTACATGTTTTATCACATATGATTGGAAAAGAATTAAATTTAACAAAAAATACATTACGGGTTTTTATCCCCAACTCATGCAAATAGCAACATCCAATGTGAATAAATTTTTTTAAAATGTTTTTATTGAATCACATACATTATTATTTCTTAACCAAGGAACTATGGATTTAAATAAATTGATACCTTCTTGAGGTACTTTTTCAATATAATATTTATCATTAAAATCAGTATATGAGTTTGAAATAATATTAAAATAATAGGTTTTTTGAAATTGAAGAGAAAGAGACACAATCACATTCATATATTGAAGAATTATTTTATCATAATTACAATTTGTTTATTCAATAATAGATTGAAATCATGCATAGATTCATACTACGAAAATAATGTATAGCCTACTTGTATTAAATTACAACAAACCACCAATTATTTCACAATAAAAAAATTTCTATTTGTATTCTAGTTTCATTCTAGTTTGGTTTTATGTTGGAACCCACATAAGCTTATTAGTTCTTACTTATTTGACGTCAATTCTTCTTATGTAAATAAATTTTGTATTATCATTAATTAAAAATGATTCCTAAATATTTTAGATAGATTTGAAATCCCAAATAATAGTTATTTCTATCCATCATACTCATTTCAATTTAATTTTCTATTTTTTTTAAAATTTGTCGCATAATATTTGGTTTGTTGATCCAAAAATAACAAAAATATATAAATGTGTGTGTACTAAAAATACATATGAAAAATGAGTTTTCTTAAATATCATAGGATCTTGTATTAATACTATTAAAAAATTAGATAAAAGAAAAGAATATAATATTTAATACAACTACCTTTGTGATTCTTTATGTCTATTTACAATTTTTTTATGATTAAATAGTGTTTTGAAAATGAGTTTCTTCAAAACATGGTGGTTTTATATATAAACATCATCCAATATAATCCCATATAAAATGGAAGGTTTAATATCCATATGATACTACTTAAGTTTCAGATTTTGTGCATATGATTGAATTACTATAATATTTTCTGATCCAACGATGGAAGCTAATTTTTCTTCAAAATATACTCCTTCTTTTTTATTATGTCAATAAGAATATCACGACCCATCCTCGGGGCCCATGCCGTGACTACCCCAAGCCCGCCTTCCATAGGCCAGGGGCTGGCGACTAGCACCAAAGGCGTAAATCCCGATAACTGGGAAGGTATTGCCTTTATAATAGTAAACAAAACACAACAGAGTACAAGAAGAAGTAAAACACTAAGTTAAACTGAAACAAGTTGTGATGAATGTAAAGGGGCCGGAAATACAAACCCAACTGTAAAGTACAAGGAAAAAATATAAAGCAGCTGGAAGGTGACAAGCAGCTCCCGGATCATCCACCAAGGATCCTACCTGAAGGATAGGTATAGATGGCGCAGCTCCTGGATCGTCCACCACAGATCCTACCTGAAGGGTAGGTACAGATAGCCTCCATAATGCTCTCTCTCATCATCCTCCTCTGAGTTCCATCTCGTCGTGAAGTCCACCTCTAGGTATCGTCCAGTCCTCGAACACTCGGCCTCTGTCTGCACTGCCCGTCGTCTGCAACCAACACAACGAGGTGCGGGAATAGCCCATGCAGGGGTGAGTATAACGATACACAGTAGTGACCCCGAGACCCTCAAGGTCTAACTAAATACAACAAGGATAACCACAAAGATGATCTCAACAGATAACTTCTACTTAGGTATATGACTATACATATACCTAATTTATCATGTAACCCATCTCAATCATGAGGAAACACAAAGATTATGAAATCAACGGATAACCACTACCCAGGTATATGCCCATACATATACCTATGTTATCAAGTGACCCATCTCAATCATGAGTTAACACAAGATCATAGACTCAGCTCAAACTAGGATTTTCATTATCGAAACTTTAACTACTGAAGAGCCCCGTCTCTGGAGTGTATAGTGATCCTGTCAGGACTCCGAGGTACTTCTCACTATCCTATGATTGCTAAGGTACTCCTCTTGTCGAGTACCGCGAGTCAGCCACCCAATCAGAGTAGTGCTTCCTGCCTGGGTCTGCCCCCCAAACACAGTAATGCATCCCCCCTAATAGCCTGTAGAGGTAATCTCTGGACGAGTACCGTGGGTCTGCACCCAAACTCAGTAGTGCTCCGTCTGCCATGCGTATGCACCAAAACAAAGTAGTTCTCCATCCACTGGGCTGGTCGACTCACTCCAAGTCGAGTCGGTCAAGCAGTCGTCAGGACTCAGCTGGCTACACGGTCTCCGTACTCCATACGCTCATCTCCTGGAGGGTCCGCTCCATGAGCTATATGTCGTTACTCCAAGAATCACCAAGTCCCACTAAGAAGTATCTCAAAGGACCGCCTCGTCATAGGGGTCTCAACGCAACAGATGGATTAACAATCGGACGCCCGATCTGCGAGTTATTAGCCTTTTCTTCCCAAGGGACCGGTTGGTTTCATATGCGATCCAACCCGGCTATATCTCAACTGTACCCTGATCTCACATAGGGTAAACTCATAGAGACCGTTTCTCTACGTGATCACCAACGTCGCTGATGGTTTGTCAATCAGACGTTCAGTCTGAAAGTCATAAAGTTTTCCGTTCTAGGGGCCCGGTTGGATTTCGGGTGTAATTCAACCCGGCCACTATCCAACTGCATCCAAAACTCAAGTGAAGAATTCCAAATGTTCCGTCTCATCAAGAGGAAATCAACGAGATAGACGACACGCTAATCGGACGCCCAGTCTGTGAGTTATTGGATTTTCCGTTCCTGGGGCCCGGTTGGTTTCATGAGAGAACCAACCCGACCACACTCCAACGGAATCCAAACCTTGAAAAGAAGTCGCATGTCGTCGAGCCACCGAAAGAGGAAAGCATCACGGTGTTAGGTCGGCATGGACGATCGGTGTTGATTCCATTGTCGTCGGAGGATGAGCCGTCGTCGATGGCGACGTTCTCCGTCGGAGGCGTTCTTTGTCGAGAACGTTCTATGTTGAAGGGAAATTGTTCTTTGTCGAAGAAGAACCGTTATTCGTTGAAGATGTGTCGTTCTTCGTCGGAGGGAAGTTATCTTCTTCTTCACACCAATGTTCTCCAAAAAACTCCAGAACGTTGTTATGCGTTTCTCACACAGCAAAAGCTCCAAAATAAAATCACATGATATTATTTTTATTCACACCTCAAGAATTTTTAAAATTCAAATCAAACCACATAATTAATTAAATAAAGAGGATTATCTCATTAATTAAGGCATGTTGGGTTGAATTAAAAGTGGAAGTAAAGGTTAAGAGTTACACAAACTTAATGTAGGATGAGATTAAAGAGGAGTTGGCACATTAAGTGCAAGGGAGTTTAAGGGAGTTATAAGAAGTTCAAGGGGGTTATGGTCTCGTGTGGGCCCCACCACATGAAAATCTCCCATGGGAGGTTAAGTGGGTGTGGACCCCAACTCCCACATATTCACACATGGAAATTTGGGTGGTTTTGGACCCCACCAACAACTTCCCATGGTCGATTTTATCTTCCTTGAATAACAAAAATAAAACTGTTCACAATTTTATTTATTTCTTCCTTAAACACCAAAAATTAACTTCTTCCCCCATGAAAATGCACCTACATTAAAAGTCCTCTTAAGCAAATACTGGCGCTGTGAGTTCATTGGTGACCTAAGATTTCAATTCAGAACACTTGTTAAAAAGATAGAAAAACCAGCTCTTTCGTTCACTGAACGTACCCGAGGCAAACTTTAGAAATTGATTCCGGGCACACTGGGCCTCGGAATCAGGTGCCGTCAGAAACTGCATTCTTGTAAAATCCCAAAGAAATTAAGAAAAAGAATTACATGAAATTTTAGGGTCTTTAAATTACTCCCACCTCAAGGATTTACGTCCCCGTAAAGCTTTAACACAAACTAGGGATAAAAAAGTGGTATAGATCACTCATCTGAGCCTTCCCGCTCCCATGTGCTCTCCTGGAGGTTCCCGTAATGCCTAAGAAAGTGCAAAAGAAGAATCGACCATCCTTATAGGACCCACTCTTGTCGATCCTCAACCTGTACTGGAACACCACAAAAGTCACCCCATCACCAAAGTCCAGCTCCCCATGGTCGATGATATGCGTTGGGTCAAGCACGTATTTCCTCAGTTGAGATACGTGGAAGTTATCGTGCACCCTGTGTAACTGATGTGGTAAGGTGAAGCGGTAAACCACCTCACCTACCCTACTGGGAACCTATAAAGGTCCGTTGAACCTCAAAGATATCTCTCTGCCTCAGCTACATCTCTGCAAACCTCGTCGAGGTGACACTCATATAAGAACGTGGTCATCATCCTCGAACTGTAGGGGTCTCCCTTTTCTGATTAGAACTGAAACTCAAACTCCTGCTGCCACGGGGGTAAGGTTGGATGACTTAAGAATGATCGGATACACCCTCCCATGCATGAGTTTATCATGTGCTGCCTAGGGTTTCCTTTTCGCCGACCAAGGAAAACCCATCCCGACGTTTGCCTAATATCGTAAATTTGAGTATGAACAATGATTTCCCAATCCATACTCAAACTAACTTTATAAGTCCTCGACGCTGTCACCAAGAGGCCCCAACCGAGACTCTCGCCTCAAGGGTCAGATCACACCATTGGCATAAGTGTGTCTATCGAGTCTCCTCCCAAAGGTATCTCCAGACGTGAGGGTCAAGTCAACAACTTCACTGGAAACTCTAGGTTTGGGACTAGATTCATGGAAGGAAGGGGTGATTCTTATCGATGTATGTGGCTACGAAAGCTAGTAGAAGACAAAGTACGCACATCAAATCATCCTTAGATCCCATTCGGTTGTACTCCTTGACCGCATGCAACTACTATCTCCCCCTGCCATCCACCTCCCTGAGCCTGGAGGGGACAACAAAGGCGTGTGGTTGTAACATGTTGAAAAGTACACCGACACATGCTGCTCTCCTAGCTCTGCTTCCACGTCTACTGCTCTACATATTCATCTTTCCTTAACACTTATTCTTCTTGAAACATTTTACACGTCCAAGTATTTGAGACTGACGCCAGTTCTCATATTCTCACTGATAACATTCACAGGCTAAAACCGATCAACCAAAGAACATTTCAACCACAACGGTTCATTCTAGCACCCTAACATAAGTAGGAATGCGTAGAGAAAAGCGTTCTTACTCGGATATCCCTTAAGCACACCTCACTCTGAGGTCTGAGCTCTAAGCACTGATCATATCGTAGTAATCAAGTACCAAGAACGATCGGTACGCCTTGATGATTACTCACCTACTGAAACATAGTCCTGTCGAAACTGTATAATCTCTAGAAAAACTCTCAGCCACCTCCTCAAACCAGTTCTCAGCTGCCTGGGAATCTACCTCGCCTCGTAACCTTGGAGGCCTCTACTACTGGAACTCGTGCATCGCACTCTTTTAGCGTGCACAGTTCGCTAGTATGGCTTGTGACATCTACTTCCCAACAGGTGGTGGTGCTGCTGGTACACCACCCGAGGGTACCAACATAGTAAAAAGGGATCGCACCGGAGCCTCATCCCTCGGTGAGCCGTCATCGAGTACTTTCTCATAAACTCCAACTGACTGTCTGCATAGAGACATCCTAAATATATGCGACACGGTCAATGATTTATACCATGTGAGCTGACCTGGTTTGAGATGACTTTAAAACTCTTGGAAACACACACACAATCAGTTTTTTTCATGCACATAGTTATTAATCAGTAGTCAGGGTCCTGGTGAACGAATACGTCGGCCGCCGCACGAACCCTGGACTCCCTGAACTGAAGACCACACTCGGTACCCTTAACACTATTGCTTCATAGAAAGAAAATATCAGTGTTATAAGTTCTATGGTAGAACTGAACTCCTCTGATACCAATTTGTCACGACCCATCCTCGAGACCCGTGCCGTGACTACTCCAAGCCCGCCTTCCATAGGCCAGGGGCTGGAGACTAGCACCAACGGATTAAATCCCGATAACTGGGAAGGCATTTCCTTTATAAAAGTAAACAAAACACCACAGAGTATAAGCAGAAGAAAAACACTATGTAAAACTGAAACAAGTTGTGCTAAAAGTAAAGGGGCCGGAAATAGAAGCTCAACTGTAAATTACAAGGAAAAAGATAAAGAAGCTGGAAGGTGACAAGCAGCTCTTGGATTGTCCACCAAGGATCCTTCCTGAAGGGTAGGTACAGATAGTGCAGCTCCTGGATCATCCACCACGGATCCTACCTGAAGGGTAGGTACATATAGCCTCCACAATGCTCTCTCCCATCAACCTCCCCCGAGTGTCGTCTCGTCATGAAGTCCACCTCGAGGTACCATCCAGTCCTCAAACACTCGGCCTCTATCTATGTTTCCCGTCATCGGAAACCAACACAACGAGGTGCGGGCATAGCCCGTGTAGGGGTGAGTATAACGATACTCAGTAGGGACCCTGAGACCCTCAAGGTCTCACTAAATACAAAAAGGATAACCACAAAGAATATCTCAACAGATAACCTCTACCTAGGTATATGCCCATACATATACCCAATTTATCAAATAACCCATCTCAATCATGAGGAAACATAAAGATTATGAAATCAATGGATAACCACTACCCAGGTTTGTGCCCATACATATACCTAAGTTATCATGTGACCCATCTCAATAATGAGATAAACACAAGTTCATATACTCAGCTCAAACCAGGATTTTCATTATCGAAATCGTAACTGCTGAAGTGCCCCATCTCTAGAGTGTATAATGATCCTGTCATGACTCTGAGGTACTGCTCACTAACCTAAGATTGCTGAGGTACTCCTCCTGTCGAGTATTGCGGGTCAGCCACCCAAACACAGTAGTGCTTCCCGCCTGGGTCTGCCACCCAAACACAGTAATGCATCCCCCCTAATAGCCGACAGAGGTACTCTCTGGATGAGTACCGCGGGTCTGCACCCAAACTCAGTAGTGCTCCATCCTCCATGGGTCTCCACCCAATAAAAGTAGTTCTCCATCCACTGGGCTAGTCAACTCACTCCAAGTCGAGTCGGTCAAGCAGTCCTCAGCTCTCAGACGGCTACACGGTCTCCGTACTCCGTACACTCGTCTCTAGGAGGGTCTACTCCACGAGCTATAGGTCGTTACTCCAAGAATCACAAAGTCCCATGAAGAAGTATCTCAATGGACCGCCTCGTCATAAGGGTATCAACAAAACAGACGGCGCGTCAATCGGATGCACGGTCTGTGAGTTAGTAGACTTTTCATCCCAAGGGCCCAGTTGGTTTTGTATGCAAACCAACCCGGACATATCTCAACTGTACCCCGAACTCTCATAGGGTAAACTCATAGGGACCGTTTCTCTATGTGATCTCCAACGCCGCTGACGGTTCGTCAAATAGACATCCAGTCTGAAAGTTATCAGCTTTTCTGTTCCAAGGGCCCGGTTGGATTTCCGGTGCAATCCAACCCAGCCACTATCCAACTGCATCCAAAACTCAAGCGAAGTATGCCAAAAGTTCCGCCTCATCAAGAAGAAATCAACAAGACAGACGACACGTCAATCAGACGCCCGGTCTATGACTTATTGGCTTTTCCGTTCCAAGGGCCCGGTTGGTTTCGTGAGCGAACCAACCCGACCGCACTCCGACGGAATCCAAACCTCGAAAAGACGTCGCATGTCATCGAGCCGCGGAAAGAGGCAAGTGTCGCGGTGTTCGGTCGCCGCGGAAGATCGGTTTCGATTCCGTTATCGTTGGAGGAAGAGCCGTCATCGATGGCGACGTTCTCCGTCGGAGGTGTTATTCATCGAGAATGTTCTATGTTGAAGGGAATGTTTTCTTTGTCGAAGAAGAACTGTTATTCGTTGAAGATGTTTCGTTCTTCGTTGGAGGGTAGTTCTCTTCTTCTTCATGCCAATGTTCTCCCAAAAACTCCAGAATGTTGTTAAGGTTTTCTCACATACCAAAATCTCCCAAATAATATCCCATGATATTATTTTTATTCACACCTCAAGAATTGTTAAAATTCAAACCAAACCACATAATTAATTAAATGAAGATTCTATTCTCATTAATTAAGGCATGTTGGGATGAATTAAAGGTGGAAGTAAAGGTGAAGAGTTATACAAATTTAAAGGAGGATGAGATTAAAGAGGAGTTGGCACATTAGGTTCAAGGGAGTTTAAGGTAGTTATAAGAAGTTCAAGGGGGTTATGGTGTCGTGTGGGCCCCACCACACTAAACTCTCCCATGGGAGGTTAGGTGGGTGTGGGCCCCACCTCCCACATTTTCACACATGGGATGTTGGGTGGTTGTAGACCCCACCAATAACTTCACATGGTAGATTTTAACTTCCTTGAGTATCAAAAACAAAATTGTTCACAATTTTATATATTTCTTCCTTAATCCCCAAAATTTAACTTCTTCTCCCATGAAAACGCACCTACGGTAAACGTCCTCTTATGCAAATACCGGCATGGAGAGTTCATCAGTGCCCTCAGATTTCAATTCAGAGCACTCGTTAAAAAGATAGAAAAACTCGCTCGTTCGTTCACTGAATGTACCCGAGGAAAACATTGGAAATTGATTCCGGGCACATCGGGCCTCGAAATCAGGTGTCGTCAGAAACTGCATTCTCGTAAAATCCCAAACAAATTACAAAAAAAATTCCTTGAAATTTTCAAGTCATTACATTGAAATTAATCTAGAATTACATTATTTTATTACAATAAGATCATTTTTTTTTGTCTTTCGAAAAACTCTTTTGATCCAATTATGTTATACATTGTGGATCATTAGACTAGTTTTTATACCCAGTTTCTTTTGAATGGATTTATCTCATAGATCATTTCTATAAACCAACATTCATTATATATTGAGTATTATACAAATTTTTGTTTTAATTAGGTTAGATAGGAAAATAAATCTACTAGATTCCCAAGGATTCTTTTGGTTTATATTCCTTCATATACGATCCTATAACTATTTCTAGTGGATGTACATTTCGGTTTCTAGGTATTCTAGACCAAAAACACTTCAGCTCACTAGTGTATACACTTATTGTATTTTTTTTAGAGTAAAAATGGTGAAATCATCACCCATGTTGTCATTAAAGAGTGGTTATTGTCCCATAGTTTTGACTATGTCATTTGGATCATTAATTTGATAAATTTTTTATATAAATAATGACATTCATCAAAAATTACATGAGTTTATTCAACAATAATCCTTGACCTCATATTGAACACACTATAAGAATTATAAGTACTATAGTAACTTAGGATTACACATTCATCATCCTTTGGATCAATCATTCTAGGATTATCATTTGTGTTCATGATTTTAAACATGAATTCAAATTATATTAAGTATCCTTCATGTGATTTCTATTATACAACAACATATATAGTGTTTTATTCAAAATTTGGATTATTTTTACTCAATTAATGATATGTCACACCTTGTTGACAAATATGACCATGAATTTAGTGTGCATGTTATATTCACATCACATAGTCCTGGTAATGTCTCACAATGTCAAATTTCTACTCTGGTCAACATCATTTTGTTTCTGTATCATGTGATCATAGATGTAATTATTAATTCTTTTTAATGATGAATTATAATTAATTTAATGATTCTTGAATTCACCTATATGATAACTTTTCAACGACCCAATTTTATTTTTTTTAATTTTTCACACGTTTCAAGGAAACAATAAAAATATACCATGATTCAATTTTGAGACATAAAAATTAAACCCATGTAAATCATGAAAAATCACTAACACATAAATAAACTATTCTTTAGAAATTCAGTCAGTACTGGTTTGTCCAAAATGTTCTATATGGATAAGCTCATGTTTTCTAGATGTAACACCTTATTTAATTTTTTTGAAAGATAAATTGTATAGCTTACCATTTTTTAATGCATCACATAGATTTTTTATCCAATTTTATATTGGAAAAGTCCAAAATAAGATTCCTTTTAAATAAAATTATCAAATAATTAACATTTCAATTTCAAATAAAACTATTAAAAATCCATGATTCATCTTTTTAGCTTCTATAATGTCTACATTTTACCCACACAATGAATTAATATCTATTGTGTAAAAAATTTATATTCTGGCTGTATTAAACATGATACCTTTATCATAAAAAAATAAGAATACATACTATTGAAAAATAAACCGAATAATTATCATCACAGAGATGAAAGATAATTATTAGGTTTTCTTCAATCCCTCAACATAATATACTTTTTTTATGAGAATAAAACAAGAAATTCCAAATGATTCAATGAAAACTATCATTTCTTGTTCACTATCACAAATGATGACATATCTTCTAACTAATTTGAATAGTGTATGAAATATTCAGTAATATACAATGATATTCCTCAAAACCCCACTATTTATAACCCATTATGTATTGATGTTCATAAGGAAAATATTCTACAAATAAAAATAAATCATTATTATTCTTTGTTACCAAAATACTTCTAGGCCAAAAAAATTAGCTATTTTAGATCTATGCATCTAGACATGTTTTTTTATCTAGGAATATCTCTGTATCATTAAAAAAACCATTTTAATGAAAAATATAGATTCAAAAAACATCTTTATGTTTCAAATAAAAATTATTGAAAAAATTTCATATTTTACTAAAACGGAAACATTAAACCATTGCAAGGTTTTTTTAAATAATGAAACAAAAGGTTTTTAAAAAACATTAGGACATTCACCATGGATTAACGTTATGAATTATTATTATCTAGATTTAATTTTATCAAGTGTTTTATTTACTAAATCATCACATTTTTAAGTATACTTTCTAAATCTTTGAAACATTTAACTTCCTCGTATAAGATATTAATTATTTTGACTGGTTCTGTATTCGTGATAGTAGATTTTTCCATCTAAATGATTATTTATAAAAACTTATTTATTATATTTTATTATTTATTAAAAACAAAATTACAATAATAATGAAGGTATTTTTTCTATTTATATATTCATAGTAGATTTCAAAAAAGTAATAATACTCATTTAATTATTTGAATGGTGAATCTTAATTTGTTGATTCGTGTTCACACCTAAATGATTCATAAGAATATTCAAAGAATGGCTATCCCATGAAACATATGTTGGGATGTTAATTTTTATCTACATATTTGGATTATAATGAATCTCATTTTATATCTTATTAAAAATCATTCCATGCATCCTTCATATATTCATTGTATTTCTTCTAAAAAATATTTTTGAATGTGTTTCTATTATTTCTTCTTATCATCGTTATTTTATGGACATTCATACATAATTTTACTAATACTTGTTCAATTATAGAATCTCAACCCTTTAGAGTTGTCATTATTCTTTATGTTGTTATTTTACGATCCTAAAAATCAATACCCCTTATTTAAAGCATTGGAACTTCTTATAAATTTGAGAAATCTCATCATTTTATTCATATTTACGATAGAAATATTATTCGTTAGATGTTTCATAAAATATTACTATTTTTTAATCTACCATATTGAGATGGAGAAATTATAAAATAAATATTTTACTTAAGGATAAAATAATTTTTCTCAATTATACATTACATTTCATTTTATACAACATTATAGTCCTCATTAGATCTTCTAGTTTTTTAATTTTTTACTTCTCTTGATTTTATGATACAATTTGAGATCCGGCTCCACTTATATAATAATTCATTAGGAAAGTTTAATGCATTTTTGGGATCTATAATAGTAATTCCAAGAGAAAAAATTTTGTTTACAATCATAGTGGTTCTTCTATTGGGTTGAGTAAAAATCCCACATTCATCCATTTTAAATCTCTAAAACATGATATTATTTGGATATTATCTAATATTTTTCACATTGTCAATGTAGAAGGATGCAACTACTATAGTGGCCCACATTTCATGTGCAATTTTACATTCAAATTTTTTGTCAAACTGATTTGATCCTAACCAAGAGATAATAGAAATAGTATACTTGGAGTTCATATCATAATTTATATCAGCTGAAACATCAAATACATTTGGTTATAAATTAGGATTCTCATAAGTCTTAACATCATTGAGTTAAAATTACAAAGCATGATGTTTTAAATAAATTTTCATTTGTGAATTATAGAAACCATAATTACCTCCAATGATGTATGGAGCTCTAACCATTGACATGTCTACTCAGTAACCAGTCATTTAATCCATTTTAATATCGATAATTAGGCATAATCCATTTACTACTATGAAATCAATATTCATGAGATCTTGTACCATTTTATTCCCAAATAATGATTATCTGAATATCTCAATATGGTTGTGAATTTAGTTTTCAAAATTGTCATCAATATTATAACACCCTATTACAGGTATAAAATACCAATTATATCTTTAGTAATATATGTTGTTGATATATGAATTAATTTATAAATTAAATTATACACAAATATTTATATTGGTTTGGGGAATAGAAAATATTTAGTCTAATCCACCAACACTATTCTCCATGTGTTTGGTGATTTTCACTAATGGAAACCTTTAACCCGGGGATCCCAATAATGTACAAGATTATATCCCTTAATAAAATATTCCAAGAGAATTCACCTATGATATACCTTTAAAAGACTTATATATGGTCTTATGAACAAAAATATAATGAGTCAAAACATGATAAAATAAATAGAAACATTTAGAGGATAATATATAGAACATATTTGTAAGAATAATCTGAGAGTATTTGAAAATTCATATTGAGAGAATGATAGAAATCAATGTATCTTAGGATTATCTTTAGTGATCTTATTTAACTAATAGGAATGAAATTTACATTTTGTTTCATCTATGAACATGCATTGGGTGGTTTTTTAATATTCAAACCACTAATTTTTTTCACACTTTTTAATTAGAAAAACAGATACATTTAAATATTGTTTTAACATGAGTATATGATGAATCTAATGCTTATGTGAGGATTATATTAGATCTTTAGGAGACATTAAACTATTGATATACATCCAAACATTCCAATTATTGGAATTACTTTTTCTTCAATGATGACAGATATCTTCCCATTCTACGGATCATCCAACTAAGGAATGTCTTGTGTAAACCAATATTTCCATAAATGTAAAATATCTTTTTTATGTTCAATAATTTAATAAAGTAATTTATCATGATTTTTTAAAATTATTCATGACATTATGTAATATTATATCTTCTTAGGATATCAAAAAAATTATTTATCACCATAATATAACATTTATAAGATAAAGAAACATCACCTTGTAAGATAATATGACTTCAGTGTAGAGTATGATTATTATCATCCATATAATAAAAATTATTACTATGATGTAAATTTTATTTTGATCAATATCAATTGGAAAAGAATAATATTTATATAAGATACTGTCCTTCTATAATCACATTTGGACTAGAGCATCATTCTTGAAAAGTTTAGTAGAAAATCATATGATAATGATATATATTGAACTTTCTGATTCTAAGAAACTGAATATAGTATTCAATTCTCACAAGAACAAATAACTTATTATCCGAAAATAAACACATGTAAATATATTGTATGATAATTATATGCGGAATCATGTTACAAAAAAACTTGTCAGAATAAAATTATGGATTTTTTTATTCATAAATACACATAACATGGAAATATATTGGATTAATACATTTTTCCAATAAATTGATGATTCCACATTCCTTATGGATACAAGTTTGGTGAGATAACCTTTAGAAATATTAAATTGAAAATTTTCAAGTTATAATTTTTATTTACGAAATGGGATTCCAGTGATTTATTTATATTTACAATGGAAAATGTATAATTTGATTAATTGAATAAATTTTAAATTTAAATAAAAAATGAAATATTCATAATTAATCATTTGGTATTATTTTTTCATATTTTGATATGATTTTTATTGTGAAATGAACTTTGGAAACATTCTATAATTCAATTAAACTGAGATATAAACATAATATTTATATATCTATTATATATATGGCTCTAATCATAAAATAGTTTGTAATGATTCTATACTGGTTTATGAACCTGATACATGCTATAAAAAATTTATATTTGGGTTTGACCTTGGAAAATGATGTAATTCTTATAAATTGGGTGCTGACACTGACATATTTTATATTTTTATTTTATTATGATCTAATTCTATCATATTCATTAAGGCTTATATGATGTGTTTTGACCATGAAACATGATGAAATTATTATATAATAGGCTATACCATGACACTTGTTGATACACATATGTTGTGATCTTAGCTTAGTGCTCTGTTATATAATAGGTATATGGGTTTGGTTTAAATAGTTTTGAGACATGATCAGAGTTATTATATAATAGAAATAGGGAATTTTATGTATTACCATGGTTATATGGTTATGGTTGGCATGGTTGTGAGACATGATCAGAGATATTCTACATAGTTCCAAAAAAAGTTGTTGAACAATTTTACTAACTATTGAATTAATTGATAGACATGTTTATCAATTTATTTCATAAATATAATGTTAGAATAGTTTGATTAGATGTGGTGTTTTTGATTTATTGAATTTTACAGACAATATATCCAAGTCACCATTTTATACCAATGTTGATTACGTACATGTAGGATTTGATAAGGGAAAAGAACATTTATAATAATTGGTTTATTGAATATGTTATCGAGTTTGTATACGGTACAAATATCTTGTTTTGGACTATGTTCTTTTGAGTCATCTCGTATTTTATATTTTTTCCTTATATAATGAATGTCAGTTAAATTGTCCCAAATGGCTTAAAGGCCTTATTTTTTATTTATTTTTTATAACCCCCCTTTAAAGGGATGAGGGGAAACCTCACAAGGTCCATAATCTTAGATATTACCTGACCATAGGTCATAGAGAAATATCCATACTATAACTATATGGAATGAATATTCCCCATCTTCTTCATCTTGATGTTATCTCCCAACCTTCACATGTCTTGTTAGGCTTGGATTCTCATTCTTGCACATGCTAGTCCTAATTGAAATGGCATACCCTCTCTTTCTGAAAAACCTTCTTAACTTTTACATTGGATAATGCGCCTAGTCCGAATCCGCATTTGGAGTATGCTCCATATTGAGTATGCCTGGTCATTAAGCAAAATTTAATGGTTCCCAAAGTCCTTGACGTGTCCCAAAGTCCTTGAGGTGGACAAAAGTCCTTGAGGTGTCCTGAAATCCTTATTGGCCGGATGACAATGGGTGGCCCAAATACCATAAAAGACCAGAGTCCCAAACCAATGTCCTAAAATCCCAAATAGATGAATAGTTTTTGCAATACAGTATAGAATAATACATGCTATAGTACTGCTCCAGTACTACTAAAAAACCTACTACAGTGCTGCTACAGTTCTGCTACAATACTGAAGATTATATCTCCACTTGATTTTGAACTCCACTCCCTTGGATTCACTTGTTGAGTCCTCACCAACTGGTCTGAGGTTCATGTGAAAAAATAGTCAGTTAAATTCAATCATTAAATAACATTACTCTGGTATTATTAGTTAGATAATTTTGTTTGCTATAATGTTCATTTTCCACTATATCACATGGTTACATTATTCCCACGCTCTGTTATTTTATTATTATATATATATATATCATAATTTTGTAACAATATACCCTTATAATCTACTGGTATTGTCGACCCACTATACTTATCACAACCCTACATCTAGTTGGTAGCCTATATCGTATGGAAAGGTGATCATGTGGTCTCATGGACAACGAATTTCAGCCATGAAAAAGAGTGCCGGATCGAGGTATGTCACATATAATATTCATCATATTTATATTTAATAATGATAGCATATAATAAGAGAGATATAATTATAAAATAATGGGATATGGATTAAAAAAATGTGAAAACTCATCAAATATAATGTCTGAAAGTAAAACATGAGGCCAATGATAAGAAATACTTTCACAACACTATAAAAGTGTAAACTATTCTTATAATTCTTATATATTACTTATGTAATAAATATATTGATGTAAATTTATTTATTTTTTGATGTTGGGCGTACACATTGAAAACGAATTATCAATTATTCTCATATTATCTTCCATATCAATCATACACTTTATATTTATTATGAAATATAAAATCTTGTGTATAGTGAATACCATCATTATAATTTTGACTATACTTCACAATGTTGATAAGAATTGGTGGGATGATTTCCCACCTCCCCATATATTAAATTATGTGAATGGAATGGTTGAAAATATGTTATATTTTTTCACATTAATGGATCCTTTACAATTACCATCTAGAAAGGAATCATTAAATAGGTAGACAAATTGTTAAGAGGATATATATTCTGTATATGGGGAATGAAAATTCATCATAATAAGAATTATGATATATTGAAGATGAATAATGTGGATTATTATACTTCAATTATATTCAATATTATATGTTATTTTACTATTTTGATTCATGGGAATTGAATATAATTTGTAAATCTTGTATTTTTATTCAAATATGGGAACAAAGTATGTTCTAGAATATAATATGATGTAATACTAATTTTACTTTTAGTAAAATGATATTCATTTCTAACTCACTTAAGATAAGTTTATAAATACTAATATCAAATCGGATTTTTCTTAGACTTTAAACATCAATTTATTGTTGAGTTTTACCAGATAAATTATCTTGATGTCATGTTTTAGAAACAACGAGTCAGTATTTCATATATGAAATGAATTTCATTATGAAATGTCATACAAAATTAAGATTTTATATATACATTAAAAATATTTGTATAACTAAATTAATTAATGTCAAATTTATAAATATAACACACTTTTAATACCTTGTGGATGAATTATAGTATTTGGTCAATTAAAACTAAATGTAATTTTATGGATATACTTTAAATGTTTTTTATAATGATAGAGGATAAAAGTATTATTTATTTAATCTATTTACTTATTATATTTGAAAATAATGATTCATGTTACATTAAATGGAGCTTCCATGGATAATCATAAGGATTCAACTAAAGAAAAAACACGTGAATAATGTTTTGATGATATAAACTCATATATATTATAGGATTCAATTACTGATTCATGCAATATGAAAATGCGGTAGATTAAATTAAAATTGGGATATATAATATTGATAAATAAGATTATTTTGAAGATATATTATCCTATAATTAATCGATCATCAAATGTACAGTTGATCTATTCCTATACACACAATTATTTATGTACATTAGAATAATGATGTTAATTCATTGAGTATTGATTATGGATCATATAAGTACTACAAGACAATTAGATCTCCTTTTAAAAAAATATTACATAAATATTTTCATTAAAACATAACCACATACCAACTAAATTTTTGTTTTGATATCACATATATAGTTATATAAATTAAATAAATTTTGTCACAAAATAATTTGATTAATTAAAACACATTTATACGGCTTCCTCTTTAAATAAACATAAATCGTGTAACTACTAAGTGTATCTTAATTAATTGAGGAGAAATATTCTTGGTATTTTTTTCCCTTGATATAAAAATATTAGACAAGTGGGTGACTATTTTTCTTTAATTTGTAATGTCATCTATTTTGACATTGTGGTAGAAATATCGACATCAATTAATTATTGTTTACAGACTCCTAAGTGTTACAAAATGAAGATTGAAATATATAATTCATCCTTACTGTTCTTGATATAGAGACACATATTATATATCAATTGTAAGGATATATATTTATTTATTATAACCTATTTTTGTGAAAAAATAATCGTCCAGTATAATTAATACACATCCAAGAAAAATTTTAAAAATGTGAAAAATGTAAGTTGGGAATATTCATGTTTATCCTGATATGGATTCCATTTTCATAACAGATGGTTTGTGTAGTTACTTTTTATTAATTTGATTTAAATTTTCTAGTGGGTATTCATGAATAAATTAGTTATGGGTGAAAGTTTTTTAACAATATAGAATGATGTGTTGTTATTGTTATTAAGTCATATTAGGTTGTGATATATGGAAAACTATTTCGTCCAACCAACATTATAAATCCTTTTAAATTCTACATTCTATAGCTTCTATCAATAAAATGTGATTTTTTCCATTATCAAAAAGTCATCTATTTTATACTGAATCTTAAGGAAAAAAATTATATGAAGTAACCAGAATGGATTGTGACACTAAAAGATAAAATAATATTATGAAAGGTTTATATATATATAATTTGTTTGATAAAGCATCAATATCACGAATATTCATTTTTATACATCCAAAATATTATTTTGATTTATTTAAAATTAGTTTTTCCAATTTAATTCAAATGATTTTTTTGGAGAGCCATATTTTCCATGTGATGTATGTTGAGAACCTATGAGAAATATATATTTTATATAATGTGGGTCAACAAACTGATCAGAATATATTTATCAATGATTGAACTAAAGTAGATATCCATGTTCAACATATAAAAATATGCATACATAGAACATTGGGGTTTCATGGAAAAAAATATTTCAAATAATCTAAAAATTAATTTCAGAAAAAATCCATGATTGAACAATTAAGGAAAATAATGTATAATAGATCACCAAAATAAAATCCCTACAAAAATATGTGCTAATGATTATGAAGAGATTGTTAACAAGAATATAAATACTTATTATTTTTTATTTTATCATGACTATGATTAAATGAAATGTCCAAAAATTTAAAACTATTATTTATCAAATTTAGTTTGAAAATATGAAATATGCCCTATATAACTATATAATTTTGTAGTAAGAAAATTACAACCGTAATTTACAAAGAATGAATGTTATTTTAATTATAGTTTGAGATATTGAATGTCTATATTTATTTGGGGATATAAAAACCAGGCTTCTATTATACTTTTTTAGTCAAACTATAGTAGTTTCGAAAAATAATTAAGTGTGAGATGTTTATAATTTCTAGTGAGAATCACATGTTAAAATAAAAATAATGTTGCATCATTTTTGGTATAAAAATTGGTATAAAATACACAATGATTTATTTTAGATTATGGAATTGTATAAAATATTAAATTATTATGATTATATATGAATGTTTTATTGTCTGATATATGATGTTTATGATATTGGAAAAAATTTTATATTAATGTACATCAACTATTATTAAATTTTCACAAAGAATTGATGTCATTGTTATTAAATTAAAAATAAATTAATCAGCAATTAATATAAACTATTGATATATATCTAAAGAATAATGAAAAACATGTAAATTAAAACTAGCTATGAATTGATATTTATCAGCTGTTGTGAACAAAATATTCTATCAGAGATTATTCGATAAATTCTAATGAAAATATACATTCGTCAACTAGAATATTAGTAATTATTTTTTCACATGGTGAATGTTTTTCTAGATAACAATTATGTTGTAATATCGTTATAGTGTTTATAAAATATTATTCTTGAAAATATCCTTCGAATTATGAAATTCTATAGATGATATGATTATATACTGAAAACATATCTTATGATCCATAAAAATCAATCTGTAGGGACATAGATGATAATTCATTATCGTGTTTTTTGGTTCATTAGACAATGTAACTTATTCTCATGAGTTCCACACATATTATTGTCAATTAATGGTTGGTTATAATGATTGAACAACAAATAGTAATTCCACATATCTAATTTTACATTATATATTCATCAATGTAATTATTTTCATTAGAAATATGTATTGTTATTATTATTAATGTATAAAATAAATCAAGAATATTTATTTACTGGGGAAAACTATGATGATATTTTTTCCCAGAAATGTATCAAAAATTTCATTATCATATATCACATGGAATAATATGAATAAGATAAGAAATTGTTTTCCCATTAAATTATAATTGGGGAAGACATATATGTCCATTGGATGAAAATATAACTATCTTATTGAATAACAGTCCATGGTAATTTTAATATGATTATATTTCATAATATAAAGGAATTATGTATCACACATGTAGGGTAATGGAGCATGTATGAATAAAAAAATTAAATATTGAGACAAAGATAATATATTAAACAGTAATGTTTTTGAATATTTATTTTTAGTGTCACATTACTTTCCTTATATTTGGTTTCCTTGCTTTTTTTCTAGAAACTCATCTTCGACACTAGTTAAGATCACATAATTCCATGAAAAAAAGTCATCGAATATAACAAAATATATGTATCCAGAATCTAATAATCCATTAATTAATTTAATATGGTGAATAAATAATATTATGAACATTTGGAAGAGTAATTATTTATGTCATATTTATCACATAAATTTAACCATGATATTTCAGACTTTATAATATTTGAGTAAAATATTATCTCTAATTAAATTAATCAAAATATAATTAATTAATTTGTTGTTATTGATTATGTTAGGTATGTGATAACTGATTTTATAGAGAGGGGAGAGGTGCCAAGTTAAATAATTTAAATAGATTTCCTAATGATCTATTGTAATTGTCAAATGTAATTGACAAAGTTAATTAGATTCAAAAAATTAAAACAATTATTTCATGTATTTATTTCTAATAGTTCATTAAAATGTTGACCAAATATAATCTAAAATATCTCCAATAGATGGTAGATACATTGTTCAGTAATTATATGTTTAATGGGTAATAATTATAGTAATATTACCTACTTTTCAAAGGAGGATCTACAATCGAAAGATAGCTGACCATTGTATAGGTTGTCAGAACAAAATTAAAAATATAAATTTTGACACCAGGAGTCACAACATGAACAATTTATTTTTATAACTAATGAATCATAACATATTACAAGAGAATTATTTTTTATGCAAAATAATAATCATAATTTTAATGAACATGATAAATGGGATGAAGTGTTATAAACATTATAATTAATTTGAAATATATAGTAGAAGAATAAAATATTGGTATATTTAGTTTCTTCTAAGAATGAATATATCATAATGATTCAATAAGATTTCATATATATTTCTATCAACACATGAGGGGACAGCCAACCATAGTGGGAAGTTATTTACGCATCCAAAATGGACCTACCAATTTATTATCACATAGTAAAAAAATAGAAATACACATCTCATGAAAATTTTATAGTTCTTTTAGAAGAACTATAACATGAATATTTTATCACATTAATTCCATCCTTGAATTACTCTTTGATTACCTAGAAAATAAAATAAAACCAAAATAGTTCAGAGAGCATATAGAAATAAAAATTAAAAAAATCATAAAAAATTATTATTAAGAAATAGATAAATGATAAATTATCAATAAATTAGTATCACTTAAATAATGACTACAAATTTAATAAATAAAGGACAATTAAATAAAATTTTAAATAATTCTAGTATATATTTTAAAAGGCATCCAAAATGTTAGGTCAATAATATAACCTATGATAATTGAACCTTTTAATCATAAATAAAAATTTCAAAAAAATTTATTTAGAATTTGAAATAAAAAAGTGATTAATTTCAAAAAATAATAAGGAATCATTAAAAATAAAAAATTAAATTTATTTAATATCATTAAATATTAGTTTATATATTATAAAATCAAATGAGATAATATAAATTAATAAACACAATTTCTTGGTATCAAGATGTATGTTTATAATTAAAAATAATCATTGATATATCTTCAAGACAAAATGATTAATAAAATGTAAAACAAATATCATAGACTTTACATAGTAAATAATAATTTATATATTAATTCGTGGAATTTAAATATTTAAAATAAAAAAGTAAAAATGGAAATATTAAAAAATACATAAGGTATATGAACATTCTTTATTTTGAATCAACGAATATAATTTCAAAGAACTGTGTATGAGATATTCATATAGTTGTTTTTAAATTTGTTATTTTTATAAATATATCTCAATCTCAAAAAGCATGAAATATTCAATTTATAGAATTTTATTAGGTTAATCGATATATGAAACAAAAATATGATAGACATTCGCATTGTTTTTCTATATAAGGGATTTTCACAGTCGAATTTATGAGAGTGATTCCCAAACCAAATATCTGAAATATTTAAATAGAGTGTTGAATCAATATTTAGAGAAAATAATATAAATACTAATTAAATGAATCAGAATTATTCTAGTTGGATTATTCCACAAACTAGCCCAGGTACCCAGGTAAACTTATTATTGAGAAGACACTAATATAGCCTGAATGGAATTTTCGATCCACACAGGTGAGTGAGAATCACCTAAAATAATACATAATGCTTTTGTGGATGATATTTCTATTAAAAATGCAGAAATAAAATAGAAAAGTCTATACCAATAATAAATGAAAAATCTAGTGGGAGTAACATACCAAAATACAATAAGGCACGATAGCCCCAATGTACTACAACTGGATACACCTCCAAGCAACACTTTCCACACGCTTTATCTTGGAAATAAAGGTCTACAAACTAATTAATTAAAAATTAGGTTGTGAGATAAAAATATAAATATGGTGTCACCACAGATTCCATAACAGATTCCAAAAAATTACTAAACCAATAAATGCTATCAAATTTTAAGGATAAAAAAGTTTGGAGTTTTATTGCATAATTAATCAAATCAGGTTATACAGTTTAAATGATAGAAAAATAATCTAATAAAAGACTATTCAAATGAATGAATATTTAAAAAACAATGTCAAAAAGGAAATCTTTACATAATACCATTTATTTAAACAGAGAAGGCATGAAATCTGTTTAAAATCATTTGAATACGTTTATATTTCAAATATAAATAACAACTGAGTGACATGGTTAACAACCTACTAGTTATGATAGTATTTTAGGCTATTTGAATCCTCAACATCTAAGGGATCACAACAACATGTGGACACATTCTTTTTATAGACACTGGTCAGAGAGGACTCATCACCATCTCATATGGGATGTTACCTACTAAATCTATGTTTTACATCATTTTAATATTGTAGAGTGTGTCCAAATAACTCATCAAATGCCTATGTATTGCATGTTCTCTATCAAAGTATTTTCTGTTAAATTATTTTTAAGATTTCTTGTAATATAATTTAGTTCAATTCTTCCATTTCAATTCAAATTTTCCATTTAAAACAGAAATTTGAATTAATAAAAACAAGCATTTTTAGAAAGATTTACCCACGGTGTTTCTATCACATCATTTTAGTCCACTCTCATGAGTTTCATATACAATCAAAAATAATTATATAATTTGAAAATTGATTTCAATAATTAAATTAAAAAAATTAATAAAAATAACATCCAACAAATCCATAATTTAAAATAATAAATTTAATTTATCAAATTTCCATAAACACACACTAGTTTAATGGAAGTAAGGCTTTCTTAATCTCATGCCGAATCCATTTTAAATCTATCAATTCATTGCAGTATGAATTTTTTAAATCAATTGAATACAAGTTTAAGAAAAATTATTTAAATAACTTGTTGAAATTTATCAATAAATTAATGGTTAATAAATTTGTCTTATCAGGATGAAACCACCAACCTCAAGGTCTCTAATTTTAGTAGAAATGATGAACAACCCTATATGGTTAAGAAACACATCCCCTTTTCCTTAGAATCATAAGCTTTGACATACTTATGCTCGACGTCTGTCAAAAGTTCTTAGATCCAATATAGTTATATTATTTCCAAAGGAAATAAAATATCACATTAAAAAATAAATTCTCTCCCCTAAATAATCTTTGGATTATCATTTTATGATTAATCATGACATAAAAATAAGTATCCACCTGAATAGCTATTAACCATATTCAATAATTGAATCCCTAAAATAATTAGAGAACATAGGTGGTATTATACTTATTTATTTTAATATATATATATATATATTTATATATATATATATCAAAATATCAATTGATAATACAATTTTCCTATATTAAAAAATTTCACTTATTTCGTGATTATTTCTTCAACAACTATAATTTTTTTATTTTAAAAAAATTAATGAATGATAATTTTTTTGCAGATTACACAAAATAATTCAACATTTTTTCCATTATGAAACCCGATAAATTTACCATTGATAAATAATTGATATTAACATTTAATAATTATTATTATTAACCATTGAAAGAAAATTTAATTATACCATGATAATTATAAAGTTATTATCTAATATTTTCATTTTCAAATTATCCATCAATATTTAATAGAATTACTCTTTGATATTTAAAAATAAATATCACTCAGAATTCCTTACAAATATAGTTGATAGTTTCAAACAATTATCTATTGATAAAAAACATCCATTTGATTGATTTTATAAAATAACAATTGATAATCAACCTATTTCAATTTCTAAAAAATTAAAATTTGATGTTTAAATTATATTATTTTTAATATTATCATGAACATATCCAATGATAATTTAAAAATTATAATGTTGATGTTATCATATATATTAAACTCCACCATATTTTTTTTTATAAATGAAATGAAATGGAAGAAATAAATTAATAAATAATGACAATGATGCATAACTTTTATTCATACAAGGTCATCACTCATAAAATTAGAACATGTGTTCCTGAGAATAATGGTGGTGAAGGTGATTAACATCAAGGACATTGTAGATCATGCACAGAGGGTTTCCAAAAACAACTGAACATGACATGATCGACAAAAATAATGATGAAGGGTTTACACAATTAAAGAACCCTAGAATTAGATCATTTAGAAACCCAATTTCAAATATCTTATTTAATCTATTTTCAACCGAGAAATGATTAAAAATCAATTAATTTCACTAAATCAATGAATTATAATAGAAAAATAATTAAATTCTACTGAAATTTAGGCTTTTTTAAATTGAATGTGTAATAAGTGGCTATTAGGTGTGTGGAGAATAAGGTTATGACATTTTATATTATTAAATTCAGATTATTTATGTAATTAGTAATATACATTGTTTTAATTTAAAATAAATAAGACCAAATGAAATTTGCACATGAATGTTATACCTCGTCCTGGTTAAACACTATGTTCTGGACCCAACGATAGTCGCGAATCTCTCAAATGAAGTACCATTTTTGATATATTATTGATTTATTATTTAATAAATGGATTAAATAATTGATTAAAATTAAAAGCGTTATTTTTTCGAGAAAGACCTCCCAACGCCAAATGAATAATATTGGTTTAACCTACCTATGGTAAACCCCTCGTTATTTATCCATCGGTGGTCTAGGATTAATTATATGACATACCGTCTAAGAGATATTTAATTATTTTAAATTAAGAAATATATAAAATATTATTTAATAATGTTATCTCACACGAGCAGCATCCAAATATCTGGAACCTTTGATTGTTATGCCCCTTCATGGGTAAAAACTATAATTCAAACATAAAAGTGGTCTCAGATTTATCATACGATGCACTATTTTGAATTTTTTCAATTATTTTTAATAAAATGTGTGAGTTTAATATATAATATATAAATTTTTTAATTATTATCCACCGATAAGTTGAGGGCCTCAAAATATCAAACTAATTTAGTGTCAAAATCCAGTAACAAACAATTTAATATTCTATGATGTTAAATAACATTTAAGGATCTTTGCTCATTTATTGAAATTTTACCGATAACTAAATTTTTCCACTTAATATATTAAAAACATTACACTAGTGGGGTTTTCAATACCTAAAATAGTAACGATGTTTTAAAACTTCCCCACCATAGGAACTTTATGTCCCCTGAAATCCTATAAAGAACCCTTCAAATCAAAAAGAAGAAGTCATTGCTCTCACATTTGTTCCTCCCCCTCCCAAAACTCATGAGAATCAAGACCATACAAACATTTCACATAGAGAAGACGTACAGTCCTCGCAAAAAATTACCTTTGTCTCAGAATCAACAACCCCAACTGGTTATTTTTTCACAGATAAATCATGTTCCACATCAAGATCACGCCAACAAAAAACATGAGACAGATCAGATAAAAGCTTTTGAACCTATGATACATGTACCAAATTATATATTTACATCACATATGGTGGTAGTTTGAAATGATATACAACATTCCCCACATTCTCAAAAACCTCAAGCAGTCCAAAAAAATAATGAGTACGATTACATTTCTTCACAAGAAATCAATGAACAAACCATGGATAAAACATTAAAAACATATGGCCACACACTGTGAAATATAATGGTCAATGATGATGATCTTCTTATTACTTATATTGTATTTGTGTTGTCAAAATTCTCTGATGATTCAACAGAATCTTGTTTATCGTCTCTTGGACAAAATTCTGTACAACCAATGAATTTTTTCCAATCATTGCACTATACAATGATGTTTTACAAGGACAACAATACAATTTTTCAAAAGGATCCATTCTGAGTACTAACGGGTAATTATTGTTATAAAAAAACTCAAAAGTCCCCAATTGATCATCCCAATCCCCGCCAAAGTTGAGAACACATGAAATAAGAATATCCTTATGAACAAAATTCAACTTTTACTTCAACACATTCAGTTCAAATTGAGTCATGAGGTAAGAGATATTTAAAATTGGTTGTCTACCATGTGTTATGTATGAAAGAAACTTTAACCACCTTTACTAGTAAAAAAACAGAAATGTCTCAAGGAATCATATCATGAAACACAATGATAACTGTAGGGATATCACTATATATTTAATCTCTCTCACGGTTAAAATAAATCAATGATATCACATTCATAAACATCAGATAAAAAGTTCCAACTCTTGTCAACATTTGGTATCATTATCCATAAAAGACCAAAGGCACACATGCCAATGTAGTAAGATAGAACCATCTATAATAAAAATAAATCTAGGAATTATAGCCAATGAGCCAATCCATCATGAATATACAGTGAAGAAATTTCATGTTGAGTACCAGAAACATACTAAAAATCCCAAAATATGATATTGATAAGACACGTATGGGACTATGAATACCATTCTCTCTCTCCATAGCAATGGTTGTAGTAATACCCATTTCACATGATAAATTATCCATAGGATGATTAATAAGATTAATGATATGGGTTGAAACAAAATACTAAGATACATCTCTTCAAAATAGAGCAATCACTAACTTCGAAGCTATAGTAATTGTACCTCTCAGAGTCACTGGACATGTATCATCTTCTTTTAGAAACTATTTTACTACATGATGAAGATTTTTTACATGCATTTTATGGGAACCCTTCTATACAGTATGTAATTGATTTCCCAATATTTCTTTTTAGTGGTTATGGTGATCTCATATGATGTCTCAAATAAATCAAATATGTGTTCTATCCAGCCTAACCATTCCACACTGTGTTAGGGATTTGTGGAGCCTTTAACAACTTGTGTTTTTACGCCTAGGAACCGTTGATAATGATTTTATAGAGAATCCCCTTAGGATTTAAATCTGGTATTCGAATGGGGATAGGTGGTGGTGCATTCCCTGAACCATGGAAAGTACACATGTTCACGTCAACTAGAATTAGATCCATTGGAGGATTTCGTGGTGAGGATAAGCAGCAGCCAATTCCTAGATCAGATTCCCATATCTTCTTAGAGGCATAATGTTACATAACATCATCAAATAACATGAAATACATTAGATAATGCTAGTTTAAAGCTATAAGAGATTCCTAATCCGGACCTGTAGAACTAAAAAGATTTATATTTCACTCTATACAAATCATTATATAGGAAATACTAGAACAAATTCACATGATGTATTTCCCGAACCACTTATGGAGACATAAGGTTTATTGGGGTGCGAGATGGATAGGAACTCAATCCCAACTACCGCCAAATTCCTGATAAGATTTTACAAGTGCACATCGACTTCATGAGAAAAGATCAACCTTTCTTTGACACCATTTCTTCATGAACCATATGGGTAATCTAGTATCCTGATAACCATGCTGACCCTAACATAGTCTAAAGATCATTCTTGATCCCCATGGTTAGGAGAATTGCACACGACATCATACAAAATGAAAGTAGGAATGATTTTTTCACTAATTAAGAAGTAAAAAAATAGAGAAGATAGTATGAATAAAAAGAAGAAAACTCTATTGTGAATAATGTACTAGAATAAAAAGGGCACAACAATCCCAATGTACTACAATTGGATCCACCTTCGAGAGATCATTTCTCATTTCATGAATATATAATGGGAAACAATACAAACATCCAAAGGAAAATTTAATGTGATAGCTAATCATCCCAATTGGGTCTCACCACACACACTATAATAGATTCCAACAATTTATTAAAAAATTTAATGATTTACAATTTCAAAGACAAATATGTTTTGAATATTAAATTATAATTAAACAAATCATTCTATACAAATAAATTGATGATAAAATAAATTAATCAATGGGATTATCAATGATGAAATCCTTTTAAAACAATGGATTAAATACAACAGTTAAAAAACAATTTATCTAAATTAGATAGGCTTGTAAACTAGTTCTAGATTATTGGCATACATTTACATATCATATATAAATAACAAATGAGAAACATTTTCATCTACCAACGATGTATGATACTATTTCTGACTATAAGACTCCAAACACTCAAGGTGATCACGAAAATATGTGTGCATATATGTCCTCTTTACACTAGCTAAAGGGGACTCATCAACATCTCATATGTGATGAGACTAGCAGAATTTATATTTTAGAAAGTTGTAACATCATTGATTGTGTCCCAATAACTCACCAACACTCTAAATCATTCATGTTATCATACATAATTAATGATTGGAAATTTATATTAATACGTTCTAAAATAAATTTTTCTTCCATTATTCCATTTCAATACAAATTTAAAATTTAAAACAAAAATAGGTTTTTTTAAACATGCCATTTTAAAAAGGTAAATCATATGGATTTCCATCAAAACATTTTAATACATTTTAATTAGTTTGAAATCCATTCAAAATTAATTCAATCATTTCATGTTTCATTTCAAAAATTAAATTCAAAATTTTATATGAATTAATTTTGATCAATTATACAATTTAAAAAAGTGATTTAAATAAAAAAATTTCACTAATCTCGCCCCAATTAAATGGAATTAGGGGTTTTCTGAATCTCATGCCAAAACCATTTCTAATGTATCAAGTCATTGTAATCATATTTTATTACATAAATTGAATGAGAGTTTAAGGAAAATAATTTAAATCAATTATTGAAATAAATCCAGCAATTCAAGGTTAATCAATTAGGCTAATTGGGGTGGAACCACCTACCTCAATGTACCCAACGTCTGCGATAATGATAAACCATCATGTGTGGTTCAATACACATCCTCACATCCCTATTATAAAAAGTAGGAACTAACATACACCCGATGTTATCCAATGGTTCCAAGAACCATAATAGTTATATTTTTTCAAAAGGAAATAAAATATGACAAATGATGATAGTCTCTCTCTATCATGAATAATCTATAGATTATAATTTTATCTTAATGCATGAAATCACAAGAAATATCCACAAGAATAATTGTAGATAGTGTTCGATAATTATATCGCTAAAATAATTATGCAAACATAGGTGGTATTCCACATAATAATTTTTTAAATATACTTATATATATATATCATTTTCTAAGGAAATTATCTTTTAAGAAAACTGGGAATTTATTTAGTGATTGTATCCTAATGAAAGGCACTTTTTTAATTTTACCCCAACTTTCAAATGATTTTTTCACAGATTAAAAAAATAATTCCACATTTTATCCATTAATATATCTGATAAATTATCCTTTGAGAAATAATTGTGATTATCATATTATAATTTTATTAATTATCCATTTATAAGAAAAGGAAATTATCCGATAACAATTGTACAAATATTATCTAATAATTTCATTTACAAATTATCTAATTATAATTAGTACAATTATCCATTCATATGTCTAAATAATTATCACATGATAATTCCTTACAACTATTGTTGATAATTTCACAAAATTAATGTTTGATAATAAATTACCATTTTATCAATTTCATAAATTACCCATTGACAATAAACTTATACCAATTTATTATAAATTTTCATTTAATAGTGGTATTATATTATTTATAACTGACTCAAGAAAATATCTAATGTTAATTTACAAAATATAAATTAGGTTTTACAGATTATATTATATTCCACCATATTTTTCATTAATTTATTAGAAATGAATATCAATCAAAGAAGTGAATAAATAAATAATGATTGGGAACCCACCATTTTACCTCAAAGTTCCCCACTCATAGTAGTAGATGGTTATTTTCTTGAAACTAGTGGAGGATAATGAAATTATGATTGAGGGCATTGCAGATCATGCATATAGGGCTTCCACACTTATCGTGACATGAAAATATAGACAAACAAAAATATAATAGATTTTATGATATAGGATCCCTAAAATCAGATCATTTAGAAAACCTATTTCAACCTACATATTTATTACACTTTTCAACACAAAATTCCTTATATATTAATAAGTTTTACTTAATAAATTACATAAGAAAGAAATAGATTCAAATGGTGTTGAAACAAAATCTTTTGGAAATTGAATGGTTCATTAATGGCCTTTGGGAGTGTGAAAAAGCAGGATAAAACATTTTATTTTATTAAATTTATATTATTTATTGATTTAATGAAATTTAGTATTTAACATATAAATAAAATAACAATATATGAACCTTGTCCATGAATGTTATACATTCTCTAGGGTAAATATATAATTCGAGATCAAATGGTAGTTTCAAATTTCTCAAATAATAAACCATTAAAGAGATATTAATGATTTATTATTTAAAAAATGAAATAAATAATTAACTAAAATTCAGAGGGTTATCTTTGGGAATGAGTCATCCAAATATATGACACATACTAATATTATAATTTTCCTAGGGTAAACCCCTTATCCTTGACCCATTAGCAGTCTCAGATTTGACATATGACACACAGTTTGATAAATATTTAATTATTTCTAATAAAATAATATATTAAATATTATTTGATAACTTTATATCACAAGAGAGGCATCCAAATGTCTGGAGACATTGAATAGTATACCCATTCTAGTGTAAACACTACATTTCAGACATAACAATAGTCTTTGATGTCTTATATGATGCACTGTTTTGGAGTTATTCAATTAGTTTGAATAAATAGTGTGGGATTAATGCATTATATTTAATATTTTCATTCAGTCTTCATAGAGACTTTGTTCCACTTAAAATATCACACGAATTTAGGGTCGAACCCCAAAAAAATTCAGTTGAATATTCGATGATGTTAACATTCATTTATATCCCTTTTCACATTTGTCAAAATTTTACCAATTAATAATTTTTTCAACTGAAGATATTAATAATTTAACATATGATGGATTATCGTTACTTGAAAAAGTAATGAGATGTTGAATATTATATTTATAAAATTTTATTGGATTTATAAATAGCCAATAGATATTTTAATTATCATGATATAGTTAATTATATGATCAAAATACACAATGTATCTGAATCTAGAAAATCTACTATATAATTCATAAATAGGATATGTGGATAGAAAAACAACTATGTGTTGAACAATAAATTGATATTTTTTAAGGATTGAAATCATGTGCAGATGATATTATAATTTCTTAAATTACATATTTCTCCATATAACTCTTAAATACCCTTATAGAACATGTTATGGAAAATTAGATCAAGAAATCTAATGATATTTTATGAAATTGAATATTATGAAATAATTATGGTTAAAATTAATTTAATCAATTCACAATTCAAATTATTATGTCCTATAATGAAAATAAAATAATAAAAAATATATAAAAATATGGTTATTTATAAATCTTTTATACATTATCACATGTTGATAAATGAAGAACCATGAATAATTTCAAAAACCATTCTCCATTTTTAATATTATCAAAATGATATTTTCTAAATAGAATAAATCTTTGTTCAAAAATAATATAATTAGTGTGTAAAACATTATGTAACATTGTTATGTTAAAAAATTTCATGGATTGAATATAAATTCTAACATATAAAAACATGTAGAAAGGATCCAAGATAAAAAATGTAGACTTTTGAAAATTGATTATAAAAAATAATAATTATATGAAAATATTCATAAAATATTTTTAATTCATGAAAAGTTGTTTAAAATATATTAACATCATATAGTATCTATTATAATTAATAAAATAGTAAAATTGTAGAAAAACATAATAATAGAATATATATGATACAACGGAAATATATTTACTCACAATAGTTGAAATAGAAACATAATAAAGTTTTATTAAACACTAATAAAATATATTTTTACAATTTATATGATACATATTTGAGGTACTATTTCTATCAGGATTTCATCCTTCAAAATTATAGTTAATGTAAGTAATAAAATAAAAACAATTTTTCCTGTATTAAAATAATAAAATATTAATTATCCCACTAAAAAATATAATAATACATTTTAATAACATATATTTTTATATTAAATATTATCAATTATATATATATAATATAAAAACATTAATTATGATATTATTTCTATAAGAAGATAAATATAAAAAAATATCCAATCTTCCATTTAATAAATTTTCAATCAGCATGGTTTTTTGAATAATTAGAATTGAATTTCCAATAAAATAATATGGGTTATAAAATTATAAAAATAATAATGACTAAATATCGATAAATAAATCATTAAAATAATTAGATAGAATTTTTTAAATATCATCATTTATTTGAAAAATTAGATGCCCAAAATAGAAGATGACTTTACCCAAAAGACTTATATAAAATTTTATATCTATCACACTTTTAATGTGTCACTTAAATGACTTCTTTTAAAGTTATTTTGTCATTTAATTTACATTATTTATTTGGGGGGGGGGGGGTTCACATGCATTTTGCTGGAAATGTTGGGTTTTCAAAATTTGTGCCAAACCTGAGCCCATTTCTAGATTTAAAAACTAATTTTTTTTATTGTATAAAACATTAATTTTTAAATATTTTACAACAATTCCACTTCTCAATTGTAATAACCTAATATATAAAAACTACCATATCCATTTGGGCCTCATAAAAATCTATAATCATGATGGATTTGGGTTTTTAGTAAGGTTTTGGGCCCGCTCGAAAGCATCGTTCCTACATTATGTTTTATTTTTAATACTATAATATATCATTCAATATTTACTATTTTTAGGTGATTCGACCTCTTAATCGAATAAAAAAAACCTAAGGATCACTTCCATTATCTGTTTCTCCGCTTTTGAGCTCATATGGTTCGCCGATTTGGGCAAAAAATATCTGGAATTCTCAAATTGTCTAGATTTGAAGAGGTGAATCATTTCTTTCATAACTCCTTCAATTTCTATTATTTTGCCACCACTTCAGTCCCCACATGACCTTCTCATCCCCATCAGATCCTCCATATCATGTTTGGTATCTTGGAGATTCAAATTTCGGTGTATTTGGTTCGTTTGATTCAAGATGTATCAAGTAATTGTTTCTTTCCTTGATTTATTTCCCTTCCTTAGGGTTTCTTTCACCCTTTCCTGAAGTTTCTCATATCCAAAAGTTGAGGTTCGAACCTAGGGTTTGATTTGGTGTATTTATAGTCAAATATTGTGGTCTAGTTCTGGATTTATCTTCCATTAGGTGCGGCGGAGGTGAGGTTGATGTTTCACACCATGTTTTGAGGGTTTCAGCATAAAAGGTAGGTGATTCCATGTTTAATCATTTCTAGTTGAGTTAGTTTTCCTGAATTACTTATTATTAATGTTCCTAATTTGATGTGTGTGGTGTGAAAATTGTTTGTGTTGGATATGGATAAGCATTTATATTTATAGTTTCATTTTAGCTTAATATTGGTTTTATTTTTCATGTGTAACCCTTTGGGTATTGTTTGGGTGTGTTTTATAATATATGAAATTGGTTTAATAAATATTTTTTGGGATAAAATTAATTTATTGGCTGGATATTGGGGTGCCATTTGGTTTTAAAGTGGTTTTTAATGGGGTTAAGGTGTAAAACCTTATTGTACTTCATGAAAGTAAATTTGAAAAGGTGTTCTTTTCTTGTAGATATTTTTTGGAATTGTTTTAGGTGTTTGTATAGCACTTGGGGTAGTTTAATAAATTATTTTGGGGTTTCAAATTATGTTTCGAATTTTTATTGGTGTGATTTTGTCATTGAAATACGGGTTTGAAATTGGTTTTATGTGAAAAGTGTTGGTACACTCTTTTGAATTGTTTTATGAATGTTTTGAATGATTTAATGATTTATGTAAGAGGTGAAACCATATTGGAAAAATGTTTTGGATTGTTTATACATTAAAATAGACCATTTAAAATGTGAATAGGTATGTCATTTGATGTGTATCCTCTTGGAAATGTTTTATAAAAATATCTAATTGATTTATAGAAATGTGAAAGAGGTGTGAATGCGATGTGGGCTATTTGTGTGAGTACGATGTGAAAAATGGATTTTGTTTATAAAAAGGGTTTTATGAAACATGTGATTGGGATATTATGTGATGTTTATCATATTTTTAGGGACTTTATAAAATTGTTAAGGTATGTGTTGGATTTTGAAAGTTATGCGAAATGTGTTGTGGGCTATTTTGGTGTGAGTTTGATTTCAAAATGCATTTGAATGAAAAGTGGAATTTTTGATTTGTCTGATGTACATGGGGATTTTTGGTTAATGTGTGATGTGGAAGTGATATTTTCATGTGAATACTATATTTCTTGTCTTGTTGAACTTTTTTGAGCACAATGGGAAATCTTGGGTATCTAGGTGGGTGGACATGTACAAATATGCTAGTGAATCTGTGGGGTTTGGCCTCAGTTTCACTTAGCAAGATTGACGCTTAAAACTCTAACTAATCTATGATGATGATGATTTGTGACCACTAGGTTATTGGTATGTTCCCTACTAGTGGCTCGTGCACGAGAACATATATTTTATGTGGTTACTCTCACCGAGATACGAGGTACGTGGGACCCACAGCTAGCTAGTGCCTAGGGATTATTTCCTATCACTTGTGCTCATTATATCCTTTATACTTATCATTAGAATATGGTATATTTGTCTGGAAAAATTAAATAGCTTTTCAATTTATTTTAAATGTGTTTATTCTTTATATTAGACCACCTGAAAACCGATTTTTTTTAAGTTGCATCTTTTAGAAATTGTGCCTACAAATTACATGTTTTTGAAAACTTGCATGCTTTTCCTCATTGATTGTTTACCACATGGAATATTTTTGTGGTGGTATCCTACATGGAATTTTCTCACACCCTACTTATAGCCTTGGTTGTAAGTAGAATTGGTTATTTTTGTTGTCGCAGGTTTGGGTACAACTTTTGTGCCAACAGTTCATGTTTGTAGCGGTCCATCATGATACGATGTTGTGGACATGGCTTGAGGGAGGTGCCTCTCACCATGTGTAGGTTCTTGAGTTATCCATTGTGGGTTTCTTCAGTTGTTATAGTCTTATATAATTGTTTTAAATTATGTAATTCAGTTCTGAAATTTTTGTAAAAGATTGTTTTTTTTTCAAAATTCTAGATTTGTTTTATTTGATTTCTTCGTTGTTTTATGTTTATAAATTCTGGTAAATAGTTCCCAAATTTTATTTTCTATTACCCAGTAACATGTTCCAGCTCGTGCGGATCAGGAACGCCCTTCGGGCCTTGTCACGAGCCAGGTTTGGTGCCGGTTTCTGTGGCAATCAGATTCGGTTCGTGACACAATGGTATCAGAGGAGGTTATGGTTACCTCTTTGGGCCTTGTTATTTGGGGATGAATTGTGATAGTTTGGAGTTAGTATTGTTAGGACTTCATATTCCATTTATGGGTAGTGTTACTGATCACCACACCTCATTATGGGATTCAATTTTCTTGGCGAAGCTGGGATTTATCTAAGCCTTTTGGTTTTCTTGGTTTGATGATGATTTGGGGAAATGAAAGAAAGTTGGGTTAATTGTCTCTGTGAGATCACAGGTCGTAGAAATCCATGTGCAGTTGGGGATATTCCCTAGAACACTCTCTATGATAGTGAAGTGATTTGGATATGGCTTCCAACCATATGTGTACGTCACCCACTGAAACTAGTTTCCTCTCTCATTGTTTTGTGCGTTAATTTTGCAATCTTGGAACTCTGGTTTTAAAGTGAATTTGTTTTAAGAAGAATAAAGTTTTTGTGAAATGATTTTCAAAAAAAAGAATGAATGGAATGATTTATGAAATGGCGGAAATGAATTTTCAGAATTTTTTTGAAATGGAAAATGGTTTTCTTACACCTCTTTTGAAAGCAGGAACTATATTGAATTTTGTTTTGAAAAAGTGTTTCCAATAGAATTTTATAAACAATCAAATGGTGTTTTAATGGGATTAGATGTTATCAAATTGATGTATATTAATTTAAAGTGAGTATTCATTTGAATGATTGGGATTTATATTCAATGGTTAGCGGTCTTGAGAAAAAGTAATTATTGGTTGATTGTCTTGGTTTTGAAAAGTGGAAAGGATTTTTATTTTAACATTTGGTATTTCCATTAGAGACCACATGCATGGGGTTATAGGGGATCAAGGATGGTTAATGGCCTGACTATATGAGATCCTGAATGGATATGAGGAGGGTTCATAGTGTGGTACAAAAACATGCATGTTTAAGCCCCATGGGGTACCATTGGTGGATACACTAGTCGCTGAACCGTTTGTTTTCAGTGAATTTTTTTTAAGGAAAACATGATATCTTGAGGACTGGTTTGGGATGGTGTGAATTATGTGTTTTTCAAAATGTTTATGTTGTGGGATTTTTTGAGTTCAAGAACCCCTCTTTTTGGAACCTTGTTTTGGGTTAGTGTTTGGATGGGAAGTTGGGTAGATTGATCGATTAATAGTCTCTTCTAAGATATGTTTCCGGACACCTTTAGGGTGGTTACCTTCATGTGTTTGGATATGGTTCGTGGCATGTTTTGACCAATATAGCAGCTTGGTTGGGACTTTGGGTACTCTCATTGGATATGGTATGCCCCCATTAAGGGTTATTGCACAACTAAAGTGCAACCGATATTCTTTTGCCATTGGAAAATCTTCCAGTTGATCAATATAAGGAATATTTTATCGATCTTTGTTCATTGAGTCTACACCCATTAATTTTGTTGATTTTTGGATCCTATATTACTGGGATAGTGCATGTGGAATGTTTAAATTGACCTTAGTTTCTTAATTTTTCTTATTCATCGAAGGTGGAAGTGTTCTGGGGTTGTTAGTTTGGATGAGTGTCTCGATGGTGTCTAAGAGGGCCTCTGGGTTCTATATAGTTTCTCTGAAGCAAGAGTTCTCGTTAAATGACCAATTCTGGGATTTTGGTCATGAGAGGCTATTATGTCCACTTTTGGACTGGTCTATTTTTTAGGGACTTATAATTAGGTCTTCTTCTATGTATTGTTTCTATCAATCAAAAAGTTCATGTTCGGTGATGCATTATGGTGTTGGGTTCTCATTTGACTGTAATGGTGAAGTTTTTGCAATCCTCTGAGGTTTTATATTATGTTGGGAGTAATTATCCCTTGGAAAAAACATCAAATCCTCAGTATTAGAAGAAGGTGTTTATGCATGTCATGTCATTCTATTGTTTCTCATAAAAAGAAATAAAGTGAGATGTTTGTGCATCTTCTAATACCATGTTTTAGTGTAATATCAAGTATCAGTAAAGAGAGTTATGGAGTGTGTTATATCTTGGTGAACCCATCGAGGTATGCGGTGTAGTTTTTTGTAGCACCAAAATAAGAAGTTCGACACATAGGTTTCGACATCCTAACTACGATGTTGAAGATGCTTCAATATTCTGAGCCCCAGCCATAGGTCCCGGAGAGAAGCTCGCGCGTTGTCAGGGGAAACCCCAGTGTCGTTTAAAACCCTATACAATGTCCTGTCCTCAGTGTGAATGATAGGAAGAGTTTAAAACTATTGTTTCATCATCTTTCTTCTGTTGTTCTAGTTCTGTGGAAATAGGTGGAGGGCCTTGTACCCATGTCGTCACCCAATATCTCCCCCCCATAGTTTCCATTGTGTATTTAGAGAATGGATTGAAAATTCTCTAGACAGGATGGGCATGAGGTTTTTGCACGATTAGTATTGACCATGTTAAAGGAAGCATTGTGGAAAGAATGATCTGCATAGTTAGTGCATGGTTTGGGGTCTTTTCGTGTCGTCCCACGCCGTTCAGTTAAGATGGTTGGTTCTTGTAGTGGGGAGACCCACCATGGGTATCATGCATATTATATTGTAAATTTCTAATGGATGTATACCCCTTGTACCCGGAAGTCTGTTCGGGCCTCCCCTTGTTAGTGTCCTGATTCTGTTTCGGGAAAAATAATTAATATGTCTCTTATGATGGGGATCCCATTTGCGTCTCTTCATACGAGTAACATCGATTTTTTTCATTGGTCTTGTTCTGGATGTGGGTATTATAATTTGGGGATATCTAAATACCTACATTTACCTTGGGTAAGCATTGATATTTGAGGATTCCCAATGGTTTAGTTATAGTAGGGTAATTCTAACTTTGTTAAATGTTGTCGTTTGTTTAGGTAAATTGATTGAGTTTTGTTCAAACTATGTTTGAGGAGTTTTCATTTGTGATAAATCCTGAATGTTCTTGATTGTTTCAAGAAAGTCGTATATGTTTTTTTGTGAGAGTAAAACTTCCTTAAATGATAACTGGATGTGTTTTGTCCTTTGGGGGTGAATCTTGTCAATGAATTACTTTTTGGTTTATCAGTTGGGTTTGGTTTTTGTATTTTCCCTTGATGTGGCATTCTGAGGGAAGCAATTTTTATGATGGGGATAATTTCCACATAAACTACTTCTTTTAAAGATATTTTGTCATTTAATTTACATTATTTATTTGTTTGGGGGGGTTTCACATGCATTTTGGTGGAAATGGTGGGTTTTCCAAATTTGGGCCAAACCGTGAGCCCATTTAAATATTTAAAAAGAATTTTGTTTATTTTAAAACTCAATCATTTTTTAAGGTATTACAAAAATTCCACTTTTTTATTGTCATACCCTAATATATAAACACTACCATATCCATTTGGGCCTCATAATAATTCATAATCATGATGTATTTGGGTTTTTTATTAAGGTTTTGGGCCAGCCCAAATGTCCATTTCCTTCTTTAAGATTTATTTTTAATATTTTAATATCTCACTCAATATTTAATATTTTTCAGTGATTCCCCCACCTACTCAAAGAAAAAACCTAACTATTACATACAATATGTATTTCACCTCTTTTGAGATCATTTGGTTCACAAGTTTGGGTGAAACATCTATGGATTTCTCAAATCATCCATATTTGAAGAGATAAATTGTTTCTTTCATAACTCCTTCAATTTCTGCTCTTCATCCCCCATTTCAGTCCCTAAATGATCTTATCATTTCCATTAGAGCCTCCATATTACGTTTTTTTGCATGGAGATTTAAATTTTTGTGTATTTGGTTCGTTTGATTCACGATGTTTCAAGTAATTGTTTTTTTCCTTGATTTCTTCCCCTTCGTTAGGGTTTATTTCACCCTTTCATGAAGTTCCTCATGTCCAGAAGTTGAGGTTCAAAACTAGGGTTTGATTTGGTGTATTTCTGGACAAATATTGTTGTATAGGTCTGGATCTATCTCCCTTTATGTGTTGTAGTGGTGCGGTTGATGTTTCACACCGTGTTTTGAGGGTTTCGGCATAAAAGGTAGGTGATTCCATGGGTAATCATTTCTAGATGAGTTATTTTTCTTGAATTACTTATTATGAATGTTAATAATATGTTTTGTGTGGTGCAAAAATTGTTTATGTTGGATTTGATTAAGAAATTATTTTTATAGTTTAATTTTAGCTTTAAATTGGTTTTTTTTCAGGTGTAACCCCTTGGGTATTGTTTGGGTGTGTTTTATAACATATGAAGTTGGTTTAATAAAGCTTGATTGGGCTGAAAATTCTGATTTGGTAGGGTATTGGTGTACCATTAGGTTTTAATGTGGTTTTTTAATGGTTTTAAGGTGTAAAACCTTATTGTACTTCTTGAAAGTGATTTTGATAACATGTGCTTTTCATGTGGATCTTTTGTGGTATTGTTTGAGGTGTTTGTATAAAATATGGGGGTTGTTTAATAAATGTTTTTGGGGCTAACAATTCGTTTTTGAATTTGTATGGGTGTGATTTTGTCCTTGAAATACGGTTTTGAAATGGGTTTTTTGTGAAAATATTTGGTACACTCTTTAGAATTGTTTTATGAATGTTTTGAATGGTTTAATGATTTATGTAATAGGTGAAACCATATTGGAAAAATGTTTTGGATTGTTTATACTTTAAAATGGGCCCTTTTAAATGTGAATAGATCTGTCATGTGATGTGTATCCTCTTGGAAATGTTTTTTAAAAATGTGTAATGGATTTAATGAAATGTGAAAGCGGTGTGAACGTGATGTGGGCTATTTGTGTGAGTATGATGTGAAAAATGTATTTTGTTTATAAAAAGGGATTTTTGAAACATGTGAGTGGACTATAATGTGATGTTTATAATATTTTGAGGTACATTATAAAATGTTTAAAGGATGTGTTGGATTATGAAAGTTATTCAAAAAGTGTTGTGGGCTATTTTGGTGTGAGCTTGATTTCAAAATGCATTTGAATGAAAAGTGGAATTTGTGACTTCTATGATGTAAAAGAGGGTGTTTGATTAATGTGTGATGTGGAAGTGATATTTTCATGTGAAAACTATATTTCATGGCATATTGAACTTGTTTGAGCACAAAGGGAAAACATGGGTATCTTGGTGGGTGGACGTGTACTAGTATGCTAGTAAATATGTGGGGTTTGGCATCAGTTTCAAAAATCATGATTGACACTTACAACTCTAACTATACTATGATGATGATGATTGGGGAACACTAGGTTATGGTTATGTTTCCTACTAGTGGCGGGTGCATGAGAACTGATATTTTTTTGTGGTTACTCTCACCGAGATACGAGGTACCTAGGACCCACAGCTAGCTAATGCCTAGGGGTTATTTCCTATATCCTGTGCTCATTATATCCTTTATACTTACAATTGGCATAAGGTATATTAACTGGAAAATCTCAGTAGCTTTGGAATTTATTTTAAATTTGTTGATTCTTTAAATTATCCCACTTGAAAAAAGATTTTTTTAAGTTGTATCTTTTAGAAATTGTGCCTATAAATTACATGTTTTCGGAAACATTCATTATTTTCATCATTGAATGTTTACCAAGTGTAATATTTTTGTGGTGGAATCCTATTGGGCCTTGGCTCAAACCATAATTACACCATTTGGTGTAACTAGACTTGGTTATTTTGGTTGTTATGGGTTTGGGTACAACTTTTGTGCCAACAGTTTGGGTTTTTAGCGGTCCATCATGATATGTTTTGTAGATATGGATTGAGGGAGGTGCATATCACCATTTTTAGGTTCTTGGGATATCAATTTTGGGTTTCTTAAGTTGTTATAGTCTTCTATAATTGTTTTAAATTATATAATTCAGTTCTGAAATTTTTGTAAAATATGGTTTTGTTTGAAAAATCCAGATTTGTTTTATTGGATTTTTTCATTGTTTTATGCTTATAAACTCTGGTAAATTATTCCCAAATTTCATTTTTTGTTTCCCAGGAACATTTTCAAGCCCATTGGGATTGGGAATGCCCTTCAGGCCTTCTCACGAGCTAGGTTTGGTGCCAGTTTTGGTGGCGATCAGATTCGGTTAGTGACATAGTCTCTTAGCATGGAAAAAATGTGATGACAAATAAATTATCTCTATATATATTTTAACAATTTATATATTTGATGAATTTTATTATTAAATATAATATAGTCTATATTACCGTTATTAAAATCATTTTCAAAAAAATAAATGTAAGTCGATAAAACCAACAACAATATTTTTTTAATACCATATAATGAATTTTATTATATAAAATTTTTTTTTAAAAAATGTATATCCTTAAAACCAAGGGGTAGGGAAATATAAACTTCTTCAGAAATATTTCCATTTAAAATTATTGTTTATCATTAATTTAAAATATCATATAACCATCAAATGTTTGAAAAAATAATAAAATTCTAACAAATTTATTTTGATTAATATGTCAAAAATATTAATCGAAATCTATACTCTCTCCATGAAAATATCATTCAAAAAATGTCTATAATTATAATTTTTCAATTATACAATATTAAACTATTTTATTTCTAAAAATATATGTTTTTACAAATTTTTTTCTCATGTTTGTTAAATTATATACCAAACATTACCATGACAAATTAATGCTGTTATTTTGTAGAAAATAACTAATTATACTCATTTATAGAATCTAAGACATTGTTTGGTACAGATTCAGAAAAAAAACCATGTTATCAAATATGTTTAAGGAAGAAAACAACGTTTTCTAACAAGAATAAAAATTACTATGAAAAATTTAAATGATATTATATTAATGATTTATATATTATATATGATCATATTAAGAATAATTTGGAACACCCTCCACAAAATCATTATCTTGAGTTTTTCCAACACGAAAATTGAAATTCCAAAAATAATTTTAAATATTTTCCAAAATATATTGTTGAACTTAAAATTATTCATCAATATTTATATGCATAGATTCATAAATATCCATGGTATTTTTTCAAAAACTCGATAATATATAAACTTATATTAATTATGAATAAAAATACCATAAACTATTATATAATCAATAATATTTAAATTAAATTTTGTATTTAATAAAAAAATGTTACAACCAAAAACATTTAAATAACAAACCATTTGATTTCTACAATTGAAAATTTTGTAATGGTTATATTAAAAATAATCTAATATAAAATATAAAAAAATATTTCTAAAAAAATTAATATATTCATTAAAAACAATTTTCATAGACTACATTCACTTGGAATACTTCAAGTAATATCTTAAATATATATATTTATTAGATCTATAATAAAAAATTTCTATTTTTAATGGGTGTAAAATAATTATTTGAATAATTATTTTCTTCAAATAAATCAAAAAAATTAAAATTTTCAAAACACTTTGAATATTATTAAAAATAAACAATTTTTTCGAATTTATTTTATTTATTAGAAAAAAATAAATAAATTTGTCTATTTTTTCATGATTATGAAAAATTTATTAAATTAATGTTAATATAATAAGACACTAAAACTTAAACAAATAAAATTTCATTACCATCACACTATATATTTTTAATGTGATAAATAAATCAATATTAAATAATTAAATAGATCTATAAGTGAAAACATGGTTGATATATTTGAAAATTACATTTTCTACAGAACATTTATGATTGAATAACTAATTTTGTAAAGATACAACTTGTCAATTATGGAATAAATTTTTTATCACTTAGAAATGATAATTTACAAGCCGTCTATGTGAGATAACATCATTCGTATCTATAATATTGATAATTTAAAATTTTTTACTATATAAATTATGGAAATTAATATATTATATATTATATTTTCATTTATAATAGAGAAAATATTTTTATTTAAGAAACGAATTATTTATTGTTTATTTAATTTAACAAACATACCCACATTACATAATTGGGAAAAAATAATTATGTTATGTTTCAAACTATCAACATATATAAACATAGAAATGAAAAAATAGAAATTGATACTTCACCAAATACCTTAATATTTACTGTAGTGTTATATCAATTACTAAAAATGCACCATTTTATGTTGTAGAAGAGATAATATTATACATTTTACTAGATATTAAAAAAAGACACTATCCATCTATCCTTTTTTATTCTAGATAAATCAATTTTTTTCTTATAAAAATTAATTACATGAAATTATTTTCCCATTCAATTTAGGGTCCAAATATGTTTGTAATAGAAATCGTTGGTTCAAAAATATAATGAATAAAATGTATTGTATTGTAATATTTTAGATAAATATTATTAAATAAAATTCATGGTACACCCTTGAGAATAAGGATATCTAAAAGGGCGTGGATTCTAATAAATTTAGTATATACAACATTCAAATAATATAATAGAAGAAAAATTTACCATTAAATATTTAAGAAAATACATTTTCAATAAAATATAAATATCTTTGTTATACCCAAAATTTGATTTATATTTATTCGGTCTCATTACAGCCACCATCATATCAGATTTCCCCCCCCCCTAACAAATGTAGTTATTAACTCTTTTAAAATATTAATTTTCATTCAAATATTTTCATTTCTGTTCTGACCAGACTAAATATAGACATAAAAGATTCATATATATGACGATGTTTAATTTCATAGTTCTTCAATGACTGATTCACTTTCCTTATTTATTTTTTAATTTCTATGATCTCTCACCTATAACATTTTTTAATCATATATAAAATTTAGTATCTCATAAATATATAATTTCCACATTTTTATTTTCATCATATTACTCATCAAATATATAACAATCTCTATCAGAATAATAACCAAATCACAATAATTCTAATTCCATTTATATTTTTTTCATTTATCCTAGGACAATTAAATCTATATCACTATAGGATTCATCACATCAATAATATTCTTTGGTGAAACTCTATCCTGTAAGATAAGAATGATTAAATTATTTATTTTATTTTTATGTCTCTCATCTAACATCTAAAATGGACCATTGGGATTTACATGTACCTACTAAATATATTAATAATAGGTTATAACCATTCCATATCTTGTAACATATTTTTTATTTGTACATTTTTAATTTACATGGTATCTTTATAAATTATTTATTTATCTTTATAAATTTAAAAATAAATTTTCTTATATTCATGATATATCATTTTTAAAATTATCGTGACTCATATTGAAAAGGATAAAATGAATATTCAATATGATATTTTATATAAATAATAATACTAATTTATGTCTCGTATTCCAAAATATTTTTAATATAAACATCATATTGATGAAGTGATCCTATAATTTTAACTAATCTAAATTTTTTGAAATTATTTCATTCATAGATAAAAACATTCTCCTAATTCAAGTTCATTCTTAGTTATATTATTATTCATGCAAAAATTAAATTGATTTCAAAATTTAATCCATTGGAAATAATTTCATTCATAATGACTTTAAATATGTGGAATACCATTTTGACACATTTATATTCAACCATCATGAAATTTTTATATGACCATCAAAACATTATGTATTGATTCTAATATGTTTTTATGATCAAAGGTGAGTAACTTATATACTCTTTTAAATAACAATGAAATCTTACATATAAGAACATAACATAATAAAAATTTATAAAAGTCTCAACATATTAAATTTAGTACGTTTTAATTCAAAAAATATCTATAAATTCATTTCAAATAAGATTTTATAGGTCGTCAATTGATACCATTCAATATATTTCCATGATAAAAAATATTATATTCATAGAATTTTGAGGTATGAATCAATGATGAAATTACATTAACAATAGTGATTTTCATTTATGTGAGGTTTCTTTTGAGGAATCCATCCATCATGTTCATTCATTACATCCATCAGTTGGATATTTTCATATACTTAAATAACATGGAAATGGATACCATAATAAAATATAAACAATATATAATAAAAATGGTTTGGATATATTCCAAAATGAAAAACCATTGATACAATGTTTGATGTTAGATTAGTGATAAAAATGGTCTAGAGATGCAAGGAGGGGTGGGGACGGGTTTGAATCAACAAGCATAAATAAAGTAACTTTATTTAATAATTATATATATCAAATATAAATGATAATTAAAAAAATTAATTAGTATTTCAATAATTAATTAATAACATAAGGATGTTATTTATAGTACTATAGTTGAAAGAGGAAATATTCTTCAAAACATATTTATACTCTGATAGAGAAATTTTTTGCAATAGTTAAATTTTTCATGTGGAATAATAACCCACTGAAATGCATATTTTTTTTGTTGAAGAATAATAAAAAGGCTCCTATATTTTTTTATGGGTAGTGAAAAACTATTACAACTATAATAATAGATACTAGAATTCTAATCCTGAATGGTTCTAACATTTCAATATATGAGTCACAACTAGAACATATAAAATGATTTTGAATATAATAGAATAATTATAAATTGAATGAATTTGAGAAATGGGAAAACGATTTATAGACTTAAGAAATATGAATGACATGTATAAATGAAGAATAAATAATATGAACTAGTTCTTTAGTGTTTAATCATCTTTATTAACTCATCAAGATAGTATAAGAATTCATATATGTATTTATTTAACTTTTGTGGGATAATCCAATAGTAGTATGAAATGCTAAGAAAATAAAAAATATACAAACTTCTATACTATTTGACGACAAAACATGTCAGACTATATCACATAAATATCATGAAGGCTCTCATTGAAAAAGTACTACATGAGTAGCCTATTAATTTCTCACCAAAACATAACCTATTAAAAAAATGAACTCATCAACATAGAGGGAGAATAGAGTGTTAAAAATTACAACCTATAAAACTAGAATCTAGAAAAAAAGAATATAAAAATATTATCATTCCACAAATATCACTCAACACATGATTTGAATTTAAATCTTAGAATACTAATTCAAAATTCTTAGAAGTAATTTTCACATGTAGTTAAAAATAAATCCATAATAATTTTTAAATAATGATACAATGGAAATGAAATGTCTTAATTATAAATACAAAATTAAATAGATAACTACTATAAATAAGAAGAAAACATGATGGTGATTTCAAATCATAAAAATAATTCATTAAAAATATTAATTTTTTTAAATTAGTTCAATTAAATTTAATATTTTTTTTAATAAATATAATCAAACCAAACAACATAAAATAATTAAAAAATATATATCAATTTTTATCTATTATATATGAAAATAAAGAACCCTTTTATCTTCAAAAGAACATATAAAAAATAATAGACAAAAAATTAAAATAGGTTATAAATAAGTTTTATGATTTGAAAAAGACATTATTGGATTTTCAATATTTTAATTAAACATTCACTACAAAAAAATATTAAACAATATATAAAATATAGAAAATATCCAAATTTTGAAACAATATAATGTTATTTATAGAACTACAAAAGATAAATTCACATTGTGGATTTATATTTTGACATTTTATCTATTTAGATAAAGGTCACAATGTAAGAAATATTCAAATAAGAAAATTGGTAGATGTAAACAAGTGTAATGGAAATCTATATAGGTGATTCACATAGCCGAATCTGTGAATCATAATATTGTTGGCGAATATATGTAAGGGATTCATGTATTCAAATTTTTGAAACCATTAAACCGATTGAATTATATAATTTCATACATAAAATATATATACTAAAAAATAAAAATAGTTTTTTATATTTTAATTTTATTTATATTATTTCATTACTTTTCGAACGATTTAGTCGAAATCTAAAAGCTATTAAAATAAGGAAGATTTGCTACATTATCAAAAAAATCTGCTACATAGACTTCAAAATGGTCTCATGGCCTCTAGTAATATTGATACGTGTGATGAATGAAATTCCTTAAAAAATGTAATTTTAATCACAAAAATTACTTATTATTCTAATAAATCTTAAATACACTTATATTATGTTTTTTGAACAATAAAAAGACAAAATATAATTATATTTTATGAAAATGATATATTATTAAATGATAAGTATTATGAATAATCTAATCAATACACAATTCAGTGTTTTAAGACAATAAAATGAAATAAAACAATTAATCCATTATAATTATCAAAACATAAGGTGGTTCAAAGATCTACTAAACATCAGTTAACTATTCAAAAACATGATTATAATATGTTTTCAGATTATTATATGAATATTATAATAAATATTTATTCATGAGTTTATTGAATATATTATTTTTTTAATTACTTAATGAATAATAATTATCTAAAAAATTATTTTATTATTTTTGGATTAATATGATCTAGGGATCAGTGATTTGTGAATATAATTATCTGATAGAAATTTTAATTTTTAAAATCATTAAAATAAATATCTATATATTTATTTAATAAATGATATGTATATATGAACATGGTATGATATGTAAAAATTATATTATTCTTTTTGATTAGCCTACGGGTTAATTAAATTAAATATACTTATTATTTCCACTTTCATACTAAATATTTTGATTTCTTTGTATATAAAGATAAATATTTCAATTTTTTATTTAGAGACATAATTGAAACACTAGTATAATATCTCTTTAATTATATAAATCTATTGGTATAAAATATGAGTAAACATAACTAGGGTTCCACTTCGATCATTTTAAGGGTTCTAATAGAAATGTATAGACCATTTGAACCTCCCCACCATTAGTGAGGGAGGAAATTTATATATTTCATCCTTTTAATAATGGTTTTTAACCAATTATCTCCTTTCACCAACCAAGGGATTCTCCCTAAATTCATAAAATCCCATTTACCCCACAGGTTCATTTATTTTTGCATTGGATCCCATTTTCATCAATTTTCTCTTAATGAGTCCTCAAAATAATCATTCCAAAAAAATATAACATTTGTATATTATTTCATATGGACGTGGCCTTTGGTGGATGCAGTAGAAAAAAATGTCAATACAGAATGTAACTATGTCATTATGTGGTGGTTTGATAGCTCGGTTCTGGGGAAATGATGATTTATTTTGTCTATGATGAATATATGGATCTTGTGTGGAAAAGTGGCCTACACCTTTTTAATATTTTTCATTTATTTCTTAGTCATTATTTTTTTATATAAAGTTTAATCATGACCTGGATTGAAAAATTATTCGAGTTCTTCTTCAAGGTCTACCACTATTTTTTTGAAATCCTCAATTTTTCAAATTATAGGAAATATGTTTAGTATCGAAATATTTTTGGATCTCAGGACCCATGTGGTCGACCGTCCCATGGAACACTAAATTCTTATTGGTTTTTGATATATCTAAACCCCCTTACTATATTTCTTCAGTATTGAGATCAATTGAAAATATAGACAAAAAATAGTAAAAATTATTATTCATTGACACATTATTTCTTCTCAATATACCTCTATGGGAATTATGCTTAGATACCATGTAGTTGAGGAATCACTATCCTGAATTGATTCCAATGAAAGATTCTACCTCGTTACACAAGAAGGCAACTGATGCAAGAGACACCATGTTTTTAGAGGGACAACCACTTAATGGAAATAATTGAGATGCTATTTTTTGGCTTCTTATATAGGAACTATATTTCATTATTCACTATAGACAATGAATTTGGGAGAAAAATTGATAGATGATATAAAATTAGTTTTAGTTAATTCTCTCTTTTTGGAGAAATTATTTTTCCTAATGGAATAGAAGGGAAAAACATTGGTCTTTCCAAGAATTATAATAGAAATTTTGGAATGGGCTAGTACGATGTGCGGTCCAATGATAATTCCAATGAAATATGTAGTGAGTATAGATTTCCAATGTACGGTTGTAATTAAAATACACCACTAGTGTTTGGAAATAGTGATGATGTTGGAATTGAAGTGAATAACACTCTAAGAGGAATATTTGATAAGAAGAATGATGAGAAGGATTTTTACTATTTATCATAGTCTACTAACTAAAATAAAAAGGAATTATCTAAAGAGTATATGTGGTCCTAAAAAATGAATAAAAAGACACTTGTTGATTTAGGGTATCTCATCATAATATTTAAAAGTTCTAGGACAGATGAAGACTTATCAAATTTACCCAATGCTCTCGATCGTAATCATCTAGAAAAGGTTCATTATTTTATAAGAAACACAATATTATAATATATTCACTAGAGGAGATTGATAATAATATGTATCGATTATAAAATAAAGGTAATCATTTCTTGGTTCACGATGCATTTATATACCATGTTCTTAAATTGATATATTAGCTTAGAACACCACTTTATTTTGGGTTTTTTGGAAATAAAGATGACATGGAATTTTTACTATATCGAAATATGAATCAACTGAAATCATTTTGGTAATATATTATAAGGATGAAGTTCTATGGGGTAATTTCCATGATACTTTTAATCATTTCAATTAAGTGATTCATGATAAGTCATTTCAAATTATGGTCTAAATGTATTATTCACAAATAATTTTTGAATGGAATCTGAAATATAATATTATATAATAACATGATATATGGATTGATAAAATAAATCATATTTTGAAATGTGGATTCAATTATGGGATTATAGAATTATAATATAGGTATAGACGTGGGAAAATAAGGTCTACCACTCTGAGTATCTTGTTAAAGATAATTCATACATTATGTTTTCCACTCTAATTTAGCTTATATAGGCAAAACAATTCAAACTATTTTAAATTTCTCTAAATGGCCTATTTACCTCATATGGAATATTATGTTCTATTAAATTGGTGAATTGTTTTGGTTTTACACTTTCAGTTATAATTATATCATGAAATGAAATATTTAAATTATATTCCTAGAGTGAACGACATTCATTCCCTCCCCCCATAATAAAAAAATTATAATTGGTGAACATCTATTTATGATTATCATAATATATCATTAACCACAGGTATTATCTATTCTAGATTTTTAAATTAAAAATTGATATCCATATATTTTTTAAGAATGAATTGAAACACATATATGAATCCTTGAATTGATTATCCACTATAAAAATAACTCTAATAAAGGTATAAAAACATGAAAAGTAATATTGGGATTGTAGTAATTAATATTTTAATTAAACAATAAATAAGTGTAAAATATCCTGTAATAGAGACTCTAGGAAAATATTATTCATATTTAACAAATTTACAATTCAAAACCAAAGAGAATAAAACATAGTGCACTATACCATCACATATAATATTAAAAATAACCTTTATCGCACTATACCATAACAAGAGTAATGTGAAATTTAATTATACATAATATAATAATTTATTAAAAATATCAAAATAATAATAATGAAAATTAATTATTGAAATATTACATACTTAATGACCCATATTTTGGTCTTACATGTGTTCCTTATCCCTAAGGTTAGGTTCCCTGAAAAGGTCTGACCAACCTTATCAATATATTCAATGTTAGAAATAAGTATTAAAACCAAAATGATGATTTCACACTATTTATAAAATCCTTTTATTAGTTTTCATGAATTTTATAATCAAGGTTGTACTATATGATATTATAATCACCTCTATGTTTTCATAACATTTCCAAATAGATTTGTGGAGAAATTTTCTATATATTGAGACTGCATCCTATATATATGTTATGGAAAATGAGAAATAAAACAATAGATAAATAGCATAAATATCTATAAAAATGTACCATTTAAAAAATTTTAATGTATAGTGAGAATCCATCTATGAGAAATATAGACACATTATTTTTTATAACATTATAAACACATCATTTAATAAACAATCATAAAATATAAGTATTATCAACAATGGGAATAATATTGTAAAAAATAATTACATGTTGAATAATAATTACATAAAGTCTTAACTATGTAATCATGATCATATCCATGTACACATATTTATAACATAATAATGATACTTTATCATTACCATATATAAATAAAGACTTTTCCATATTGAATTCCATTTATATAGTATACAAGTCCAAGAATTTTGACTTGTAGGCTGTGAGAAGTTATCCCAATATGATATCACTTTAATGGAACCTAAAATATTAAATAATATATCATATGTCTTAATGAAATGTATATAATGAAATATAATAATATGAAAATACATCTAATTTGGTTAATAATAATCTAAATTCGGTCACCATTACACAAAACCAGTTATTTCTTCAATAATGTTGATTAATATAAACTATTTATACTTTAACATAAAATAAATTGATCAAGATAAAATACTTTTACCTTGTAGATTCATTAACTAATGGTAATTATTATTCTAGACAACATCTTTATATCTAGATGTTATATCCACAAACCTTAATATTTATGCTAGATAGGATTTAAGGGTCTTATTAATAAAAAAAAGTAATAGAATGTATACTAAATAGTCTATTGGTATATAACTGGTCTATCCATTAGATGTAATAATTAATCATAGTCAAGAGGTGAATTCGAATGTTATGAATGGAATAAAATAGAAAATTATTATATGAATAACCATGCATCCGAATATATATATAGGGTGTTCCATGGACAAATTTATACAATATAATACATGATAATATCTTTACCCATCAACATCTCATGGAATATAAACCACGTTTAGGGGATAATATTCAACTTAGAAAAACATTACACCCAATCATATTTAGGATTTTTAAAAAATATTCATGATATACATAGAAAATAATGAATTAAAATAGTACAAAATGTAATCTTTGATATCTTTTACTAATATACACTTTCAGGGATTTCCATAACATGACTCCCTATTTGGAGGAAATGACATATATGATGTATCATATAATTCCACTAGAAATCATACATTGAATTATTTTTGTAACAAACCAATGATTCATCAATGGAAATTAAATTCTTATAATTATTTCATAAAATCACCTGATATCACAACACAATGAACTAATATGTTCTATGTGACATTTAGAAATAATATTGTAACTTCTTTGATTTCAATTTCGAAATTATGACATACATGGTTGCGATCAGTTAGATTTTTGGAGTCTGATTAGAGAAACATATTTTTTAGTGAATTATTTTAGACCCTCATGAATAATAAAGACAACCTAATTAATATTAATATTACCCTTATGAATACTAAATATTCCATGTAAATAGTAACCTTACCAATAAAAATATAAATAAAATTTACCCATCATATATGTGATAATACGATAGTATTGGTATTTTTATTACTCATAAATATTTAACTAAACATTTATGAATAATTTAACAAATTAAGAAATATATATTCATAAAATGTATTCATAAATTATTTTTCTGTTATATTATGATTATTTGACACATTTACAAGACCTTAGTTAATTCTCCAATTCATTGTACTATCATTTAAATTATTAAATTATTTATTATTCAATTAAATGATGATTTTATTACGAAAACAAAATTTCCCATATTTAGAAAAATATTTTTATAAAATGGAGTTTATTTTTTGGACTCTACTTAGAGAAAAATGGGATGGGTGAATTTTTGGGATATTTCTAAAATACATGATTTTTGATGAATTAGAAAATATGATAATTTGTGATAAATGTTAAAACCCTAATTTAGGCATCATGCATGACTCATGGATTATGTAAATGGATATAGGTTCCAACTCAAATGAAATTTCTAATATTTATGGTAAAAATTATGATGAATATTCAATTTCCTGAGAAAAAAATATTAATCAATTGATTAAAACAATGGGAAACCCCTCTTCTCCTCCACTATAAATGCAACCCCTCTCTACCACTTCTCTTCACACCCCTCAAGGTTTTTTTCTCATCTAAATTCCTATAAAATATCTCACTAGGAACACATACCACGTTTAAAATCCCTTTGTAGAGACTCGATGCCTGACGTACATGGACATTACATTACATTTGCGGAATACTTAGTACATAACAAAAACACACACACAAGGATCGTAATAGTTTAGTGTCTTTGGAAACTCGGAACGTAATCTTCTAATCGTGGTGAAAGATCTTCAATATCTCTCATAAAGATCTTCCCCTTTTTTTTACCTAAAACCATTCTTTATATCCTGGGGAAAATAAAACATAAAAGGGTGAGCTCAAATGCTCAGTAAGGGTAAACAAAAGAAAAATCAATCACATCATATTCATAAGAACATAACTTTTGGAAATCTTAACCTGCAAAAGAGAGCATAATTTCATAACATGGGATAAATCATGGCAGTGAAATGTAATCACAATAATCATAACTTAAAACATGAAACTTTGTGGCATTCACACATAATCATAGATAATCATTTCTTGTTAGTCAAGACTCATTGCCAAGACTATCTTAGTGGACAAAGTCCCTTTCCGAATCGAGTAACCCTCGTTTCAGTCCTGTTTCACTGAACCGGTATAACCTACCATTCCAGCCATGTCTATCTCATGAGATATAAAATCTTTACCCAATGCATTGGAGGGAGATATAGGTCCCACCCATCTCATAATGATTCCATTCTTATGTGTGCCACAAAATCTTAAAACATACATCATTGCATAACCCATGTAAATAAAAATGGGAATCTTAAACATTGTGACATCATAAAACAATTCATATAAGATAAAGGAATTCATAAAAAATATTTCCATCACAACATAATCAAATCCATGTAATAATAGGGATAGAAACAGAACCCTTTATTATCTTATATGGAAAATAAGTTTGACAAAACACTTGAAATGAATTCCTGAGGAAAATATCCTTTCTTCTTCAAAATCAATTTCTTTTCACAAAACGTCATGAAATTTTAAAAGAAAGTGATTTTATTGAAAATAGTCATGAAATATTTTAAAGGAAGCTTCATGAAAATAAGGCTTTATGAAACCGTAAAAATCCGTTCGTGCCGTATAAGTTAAAAATAACATTCTTCTTGTACTTTTGTCGGAAAAGTCAAAAAGTACCTCGTACGAAAAATGATAAAAGATTCCTTTCATATTCTTTACTAAAAAATCACCGAAGGGTAAAATTGGATTTAAACTATTGTAAGTGGATGGAAAAAATATTACATATTGAGGGAACATGGATGTGGATGATAAAATACACCCCAGTAAATACCAAAGTATAAACATTCTCGGATAAAAATGAGATTGTGATATTTCCCTTACCTTAGGTCCGACTTGCTTTGTAAGTGTCTGAACCTCCTGTATAATGATTTAAATCATGTTATTGACTTATTCCAGAATAATATTAATTGTAATTATATCATATATGGTCCACTTATGACTTTATATTACCTGTTCTTTTGTAAATTCATGTTAAAGTAGCGTTTTGGATAAAATCGTCTCATTTGTCGTTCGTGTTTTTAACTTGTAATTATTAATATGATTACTTGGATCATGATTACTTATATCCAGAATGTAAAACATGATTTATATATAATATATATTCAGAATATATATATATATATATAATATCGATAAATGGAATGAAATACACCGTTCATGGAGACGGTAGTCCGTACGTACGCATGAACACTGTTTTCATTTCCTTATTGAAGTGAATGGAATTAAGTAGATGACATACATATAAATTTACATAAATCCAGTATCATTATTATGTCATATATTTATTTTGTACTTATTATATATATACTTTATAATCATTCATGAATGGTTAATCATTGAGAATGAATCTCTTCGCGTCGTGGAGACGGTAGTCCGTACGTACGCACGAGCGATGATATCGTTCCCATGGTCGTGGAATTGTGTTGAAGTGTATGTATACTATTTCAGTATCAATATCAATTTATAATAATCATATATAGTTACTCATTACACCATTATACCCATCCTATCAAGGTGGTGGTGGAAAATAGATTACACCACGGCGTGGAGACTGTATTCCGTACGTACGCACGCGCGGTGATTTCCTTTTTCCGTAGGATGGATAGAAGGTTAATTAGAGTTGTTTCATATTTATAATAACATATAAGTATATAAGAAATACTGATGTTATTACTTTATCATGAAACAACTAAAGAAGAAGTTGAAGAAGAAATAAAATTGAAAAGATCGGTAATGGATATTACCTCTTCTTTGTAACGCCTCTTTGAATCCTCCACTTAGGGAACTAAGATTGGTCTTTGAAGAAGACCAGGACCTCTAGGATTATTATAGGGAAGTGGAGAAGGGATTTTGGCAGGGGTTGGCCGAGCTTGAGTGCTCAAATTGGTGTGAGGAGGAGGGGAGGAGGTACCCTTTTATAAGGGAGGAGAGGGGCACCTTAGGAATATCTCAAAATATTATTTTATATTAAAGTCAAAATCGGTTTATAATGGTTCCAAAGGGTCTTATTTTGAAGCTAAAGTGGGGATGGGTCGAAAGCCTATCATCCAATAGGATATAGACAAGTTTAGGGTATTATTTTAACCTTATCAATTAGATTTAACTCTAAGTTAAATAATTTAACTTTTACCGTGTCTTTTTGTTTTCTTTCACTATATGGTTAATAAACTTACAATAACATGACAAACGAACCCCAAATTGTTTATTATAAATATATATATCCTTATCTAAGTCATTTTGCCGATCCTTAGATTTTTAGGAATAAAATAACAATTAATAATATAATATTTGATTTAAAAACTATTTTGTGTCAATTTTGACACTATTTGATATATGATTTTTGTGAAAGTCATAAAAGAATTATATGTTCTAACCAAGTTGATTAAATCAACACTAATATATCATAGTAACCTATAAAATTATTGGAATTCATAAAAAGTCTCAAATTACATTCATTTGATAATTTATAACATCAATTATGTTAATATTTCCTTAAAAGGGTAATTACTGCATCATCGTTGTGTCATAAATAAATTAATTTATTTAAAGTTTAAAAATTATAAATAAAATATCATTATGTAGAAAATCATTTTATCTTTCTAATGAATATTTATAGTCGAATTTATCTTATGTATAACCCCATATTAAAAAAATTTTAGTTATTAAACTTTGATTTTAACTATTTTAACTATTCATTAAATAAAATAATATTAAATGTCATAATCTAATCCAAGTGGACCTAAATGGTCATATTATATTCATAAGGTTGTTTTTGGTCGAATTACACTTGTCCAATAGAATGAGACATGTGTTAGGGTAATAATAATATCATATTTACCCTTAGTTACCCTATTTACTATTAACCGTGGTAAAAAAAAGTAAAAAGTTACTATTCACCAAAAATTATTTTCATCTCATTGAACCACATTTTAGTCCTTGATATTAACCGTTTCTGTCGGATTTTTGAAATTCCATTCACAGAAGCGGTAAAATTAAGTTTTATGCAAAATTCAGTTTTAACCTACCACTTAGTGGTTTCACTATTAATCAAAAATTGAAAGTTTTCAGAAAAAAGCCAAAATTTCATCCTAACCTATATTTCATATTCCAAATTCAAAAATGACGTCTATTTTACCAAATTCATAACATAGAAATTGCATTAATTAATTTTATAATTAAATCCCGCTGTTAAAACAAATAACGTGTTTTTAAGAAACAATATCTATCAAAAGATTTACACTTGATTATGTCTGGTTTAAATGTGAAATTACATCCAATGACCAAAATTGTATTAAATTGTAAAAATATATTCTAAATATACTTTAAAACAACTCAAATTAATAATTTATCACTATTAATTATTTTGATTAAAAAAGTGGTTTTTAATTATAATTTAGTAATTTTCACTATTCATCAGAATATGAAAGTTATCCGAAAAGTACCGAAATTTCACCTTAGGCTAAATTCGATACTCCGAATCCAAAAATGAATTCCATTTTGGGATCTAAAATTTCTAAAATTTTAAAATGTGGTTATTACTATTTATAATGGCTAGTTATAATAATATTTTAATAGCATATCATTGTTTAGTGAAACTCGGTATTGCGTACTACACACGCTATCGAGGAAGGTCGTGATTGTGTGTAATGAAAGGCAAGTCAAGGATGTGTGTTGTGCAAGCTCCTTTTGGTGTAGCGTACAACACAAGACATTAGTGAAATAAAAAAGAATATTTTTTATAAAATCTCGGGCTGTTACATTCTACCCCCTTAAAATGAATTTCGCCCTCGAAATTCGTCGGGGTTATAAATGGTTTACTATTCGAAAGTTTCTTTAATAGAAACCCACATCGTAAAAAGGAATACCAAAACTTGGCTTTAAAAACTAAAGTATGAAATGTAACGATTACCCAAATAAACTAATCACTGGGTTTCCACATAGGTGAAAATATGGATATGGAAGAGAAATCTAACCATCATGTTCTGATGGAGAGTGGTAGAGAACATGGCTATGTAAAATCCAGTAATCACAAATCCATAAATTTGTGACGATCTAAGGTACCATCTGATTCATCAGGTATAAGATCACTAGGACAACATTTTTTTTTCAAGATCATTTCCCTAAAGTTGAAAATTTGAATTAGAATAAATACTTTCTTTATTTTGGTACAATCTCACTGTTGTTCATGCCTTGAACAATTTCCACTTCATCTCTTAAATAAATGAAGTTGAATTTGTTATTCGTGAAGTGTTAACAGATCATGTGATAGAATGACGGGTCATTCCATCTGTCTCAAACAAAAGGTTATCAAAAATTATATACATAAGTCGATCTATAGTGAGATTAATCACATATGGTTCCTAAAATGGACTTATACTTCATATATCATACTGCTTAATATAATAAAACTAGTTTCTACTAAACAGGGACTTCCTGTAGGCCAGTGGTAGGCAATAAAGGCCAGTCGCACTTCGGTTGTGGGTTCGATTCCCACAGCCTTGTCCGAAGCGATGGGTTGTCACCCATCCTGCAGGTTGTCCTTTTTCTAAAACTACATTACTATAAAATCCCATCAATAATATCGAAAAAAAAATCTATCCTTAAACAATAATCACTTATATCCAACATAATCCATTTCAATCTTTAGGCTTATCCATAATACTGCAGTCCACTCTCATAACATAGTGAAAACGATTACCAGAGATTTAATACCATCGTTGATCCCCATATATCATAAGATATGTTTTGTTGGTCACATTCCAAACATTCAAAGTCCTTAATCATGTATTCTCTTGAATACCTTAGTGAAAACATGAATGCAGTTTAAAGTTAACACTTTCCACATACCAAAATCCTCAAAATTCTATATACTCAAACCATGATATCACTTAGTCCTTATATCAATCATGAGCTCATGAATACTATTAAACATTTCATTTTCTCGTTTTCCGCATATCATCTTATTTCCAAAAAAAATATCTCAATCACTTTGAATACCACATCAATAAATATTGCAATACTCAATGATACAACATTATTTTGGAATCCCATTACATAAACACTTAATCATTCCACCACATCGTTGTCATATTCAACATTGCCAATAGTGATCGCATGTGACTTCCCTTTGTCCTTTGCCTTCAGTGGTTGCTCATGTTGATCATCACTAACCCTTGGATTAGGTCATTTATTAGCATAATGCCCCATTTCCTTGCACTTGAAGCATTGAAGTGTTGGTGGTGCGTTATCTGCAGTGTTTGCTTTATTCACATCATTAGAAACCCTTTTTCCATTACTTCGACACTCAGCTACTCGATGACCTTCTTTTCCACACGTAAAACATTTTCTAGTCCCTTTAAGACAATCTCCACCATGCTTCTTTCCACACTTTGTGCATAAGGAAACATTCATCTTCTTTTCACCATTATTCTGAGATTTCTCCTTGAACTCCATCTTTCGTTTCTTGTCAAAACCATGAGATGGATATGTAACACCAACTTCCATTTCTACCTTGATAGCACAATGCACAATTTCTTCATTACTACTAAAGTCTCTTATAGCTAATGCCCTTCTAAGACTTGGTTTTAAGCCACTGAAAAATCGATCAACTTTACTTTCAGGTTGGCTGATAATGCCAGACGCATACCTTGCAAGTCTTGTAAAATTCTCTTCGTATATACCAACAGATTCATCATCCTTTTGCTTTAGTTCAAGAAACTCCTTCTCCATCGTTGTTCGAAGAATACGAGGGAAGTACTTATTGAAAAATAAGTTTTTGAACTCGTCCCATTCCATGGACTCAATTTCATCTCTTGGCCTGGTATTCTTGATAAGATTCCACCATTGATCAGCTTCACCTTCCAAACGATATACTGCTAAGATGACTTTATCATGTTCAGAACAATGAAGAACTGAAAATATCTTTTCAGTGGTACTGATCCATTCTTCAGCAACAAGTGGATCAGAAGTCCCACTGAAAGAAGGTGGACGTTTCCTCATGATGGACTCAATATAATATTGTTCCCTTCTCTGCTCATTTGGAAGTCCAGAATGATTCATAGCTTGTGTAAGTATAGCAATAAGATTTTGCACTCCATCTCCCATAAAATTTGTTTGTTCAGGAGGGCAATTATTGCATTGTCCATTGCATTGATCAACACGGTTCCTTCGGGTTCCAACCATCGTCTAAAACCCAAAAAGAATAGTGTGAGAGGAAAAAATCATGCTAGGGAAAACAACATAATAAAGGGGGATTATCCTCAATATCTAACTTCTTAGGTTAAATTCTAAGATCGTTACCGTAGTTATAGGACTGTATCCTATACGTATACTTATCCTTAGGGACAACCCTAGACAAACCATATAAATATCTCTAGGGATCTCACTAAAGTTCTCGCATCCTAGTTTCCAAAGGTTGACTAAACCTTTCCTCTGATACCAACTGTGGAGACTCGAAGCCTGACGTACATGGACATTACATTACATTTTCGGAATACTTAGTACATAACAAAAGCAAACACACAAGTATCGTAATAGTTTAGTGTCTTTGGAAACTCGGAACGTAATCTTCTAATCGTGGTGAAAGATCTTCAATATCTCCCATAAAGATCTTCCCCTTTTTTTTTACCTAAAACCGTTCTTTATATCCTGGGGAAAATAAAACATAAAAGGGTGAGCTCAAATGCTCAGTAAGGGTAAACAAAAGAAAAATCAATCACATCATATTCATAAGAACATAACTTTTGGAAATCTTAACCTGCAAAAGAGAGCATAATTTCATAACATGGGATAAATCATGGCAGTGAAATGTAATCACAATAATCATAACTTAAAACATGAAACTTTGTGGCATTCACACATAATCATAGATAATAATTTCTTGTTAGTCAAGACTCATTGCCAAGACTATCTTAGTGGACAAAGTCCCTTTCTGAAATGAGTAACCCTCGTTTCAGTCCTCTTTCACTGAACCGGTATAACCTACCATTCCAGCCATGTCTATCTCATGAGATATAAAATATTTACCCAATGCATTGGAGGGAGATATAGGTCCCACCCATCTCATAATGATACCATTCTTATGTGTGCCACAAAATTTTAAAACATACATCATTGCATAACCCATGTAAATAAAAATGGGAATCTTAAACATTGTGACATCATAAAACAATTCATATAAGATAAAAGAATTCATAAAAAATATTTCCATCACAACATAATCAAATCCATGTAATAATAGGGATAGAAACAGATCCCTTTATTATCTTATATGGAAAATAAGTTTGACAAAACACTTGAAATGAATTCTTGAGGAAAATAACCTTTCTTCTTCAAAATCAATTTCTTTTCACAAAACGTCATGAAATTTTAAAAGAAAGAGATTTTATTGAAAATAGTCATGAAATATTTTGAAGGAAGCTTCATGAATATAAGGCTTTATAAAACCGTAAAAATCCGTTCGTGCCGTATAAGTTAAAAATAACATTCTTCTTGTACTTTTGTCGGAAAAGTCAAAAAGTACCTCGTACGAAAAATGATAAAAGATTCCTTTCATATTCTTTACTAAAAACTCACTGAAGGGTAAATTTGGATTAAAACTATTTTAAGTGGATGGAAAAATTATTTCATATTGAGGGAACATGGATGTGGATGATAAAATACACCCCAGTAAATACCAAAGTATAAACAATCTCGGATAAAAATTAGATTGTGATATTTCCCTTACCTTAGGTCCGACTTTCTTTGTAAGTGTCCGAACCTCCTGTATAATGATTTAAATCGTGTTATTGACTTATTCCAGAATCATATTCGTTGTTATTATATCATATATGGTCCACTTATGACTTTATATTACCTGTTCTTTTGTAAATTCATGTTAAAGTAGCGTTTTGGGTAAAATCGTCTCATTTGTCGTTCATGTTTTTAACTTGTAATTATTAATATGATTACATGGATCATGATTACTTATATCCAGAATGTAAAACATTATTTATATATAATATATATTAAGAATATATATATATATATAATATCGATAAATGGAATGAAATACACCGTTCATGGAGACGGTAGTCCGTACGTACGCATGAATGCTGTTTTCATTTCCTTATTGAAGTGAATGGAATTAAGTAGATGACATACATATAAATTTACATAAATCCAGTATCATGATTATGTCATATATTTCTTTAGTACTTATTATATATATACTTTATAATCATTCATGAATGGTTAATCATTGAGAATGAATCTCATCGCGTCGTGGAGACGGTAGTCCGTACGTACGCACAAGCGATGATATCGTTCCCATGGTCGTGGAATTGTGTTGAAGTGTATGTAGACTATTTCAGTATCAATATCAATTTATAATAATCATATATAGTTACTCATTACACCATTATACCCATCCTATTAAGGTGGTGGTGGAAAATAGATTACACCGCGGCGTGGAGACGGTATCCCGTACGTACGCACGCGCGGTGATTTCTTTTTTCCGTAGGATGGATAGAAGGTTAATTAGAGTTGTTTCATATTTATAATAACATATCAGTATATAAGAAATACTGATGTTATTACTTTATCATGAAACAACTAAAGAAGAAGTTGAAGAAGAAAGAAAATTGAAAAGATCGGTAATGGATATTACCTCTTCTTTGAAATGCCTCTTTGAATCCTCCACTTAGGGAACTAAGATTGGACTTTGAAGAAGACCAGGACCTCTAGGATTATTCTAGGGAAGTGGAGAAGGGATTTTGGCAGGGGTTGGCCGAACTTTAGTGCTCAAATTTGTGTGAGGAGGAGGGGGAGGAGGTACCCTTTTATAAGGGAGGAGAGGGGCACCTTAGGAATATCTCAAAATATTATTTTATATTAAAGTCACAATCGGTTTATAATGGTTCCAAAGGGTCTTATTTAGTAGCTAAAGTGGGGATGGGTCGAAATCCTATCATCCAATAGGATTTAGACAAGTTTAGGGTATTATTTTAACCTTATCAATTAGATTTAACTCTAAGTTAAATAATTTAACTTTTACCGTGTCTTTTTGTTTTCTTTCACTATATGGTTAATACACTTACTATAACATGACCAACGAACCCAAAATTGTTTATTATTAATATATATATCCTTATATAAGTCATTTGGCCGAACCTTAGATTTTTAGGAATAAAATAACAATTAATAATATAATATTTGATTTAAAAACTATTTTGTGTTAATTTTGACACTATTTGATATATGATTTTTGTGAAAGTCATAACAGATTTATATGTTCTAACCAAGTTTATTACATCAACACTAATATATCATAGTAACCTAGAAAATTAGTGGAATTCATAAAAAGTCTAAAGATACATTCATTTGATAATTTATAACATCAATTATGTTAATATTTCCTTAAAAGGGTAATTACTGCATCATCGTTGTGTCATAAATTAATTTATTTATTTAAAGTCTAAAAATTATAAATAAAATATCATTATGTATGAAATCGTTTTAGCTTTATAATGAATATTTATAGTCTAATTTATCTTATGTATAACCCCATATTAAAAATGTTTTAGTTATTAAACTTTGATTTTAACTATTTTAACTATTCATTAAATAAAATAATATTAAATGTCATAATCTAATCCAAGTGGACCTAAATGGTCATATTATATTCATAAGGTTGTTTTTGGTCGAATTACACTTGTCCAATAGAATTAGGACATGTGTTATGGTAATAATAATATCATATTTACCCTTAGTTACCCTATTTACTATTAACCGTGGTAAAAAAAAGTAACAAGTTACTATTCATCAAAAATTATTTTCATCTCATTGAACCAAATTTTAGTCCTTGATATTAACCGTGTCGGTCGGATTTTCGAAATTCCATTCACAGAAGCGGTAAAATTAAGTTTTAGGCAAAATTCAGTTTTAACCTACCACTTAGTGGTTTCACTATTAATCAAAAATTGAAAGTTTTCAGAAAAAATCCAAAATTTCATCCTAAGATATATTTCATATTCCAAATTCAAAAATGAAGTCTATTTTACCAAATTCATAACATAGAAATTGCATTAATTAATTTTAAAATTAAATCCCGATGTTAAAACAAATAGCTTGTTTTTAAGAAACAATATCTATCAAAAGATTGACACCTGATTATGTCTGGTTTAAATGTGAAATTACATCCAATGACCAAAATTGTATTAAATTGTAAAAATATATTCTAAATATACTTTAAAACAACTCAAATTAATAATTTATCACTATTAATTATTTTGATTAAAAAAGTTGTTTTTAATTATAATTTAGTAATTTTCACTATTCATCAGAATATTCAAGTTATCCGAAAAGTACCAAAATTTGACCTTAGGCTAAATTCGATACTCCGAATCCAAAAATGAAGTCCATTTTGGGAGCTAAAATTTCTAAAATTTTAAAAGGTGGTTATTACTATTCATAACAGCTAGTTATAATAATATTTTAATAGCATATCGTTGTTTAGTGAAACTCGGTATTGCGTACTACACACGCTATCGAGGAAGGTCGTGATTGCGTGTAATGAAAGGCAAGTCAAGGATGCGTTTTGTGCAAGCTCCTTTTGGTGTAGCGTACAACACAAGACATTAGTGAAATAAAAAAGAATATTTTTCCTAAAATCTCGGGCTGTTACACCATTGGTATCATTAAAAGAACAAATCATCTCCCATAAAGAGGTTCTCATGGAAGTTATATTGAAGAGGTAAAATACTCATTTCATTTATTTTATTTTCATTTATGTTCCTTTATTTTTTCATTATTCGTGACCACCTTTCATCCAAATTTTATTATAATTCTAGTAACATAAATTTATTTTAATTTTGTTATGATATTGTAATAATTCATCACCATCTCTACTTTCCACTACTTTTATACTAAAAATAAAAACATTATCTAAGACGTGTTAACAAATCTCATTCAAGTACGAAGACTTTCAAATATATATTACCATCATCAATTATTGTCATAAATCCATTTTGATTGTAGAAACAACATATAATTGGACTATTATTTCCAATTCACGGTTATTTAATCATTACTACAATATATATTATTTTTTAAATAAAAATGAGTTTGATTGACGAAAATCCACCAATTGACCAAAGGGGTATCATTAATGTTATATATTATTGCACCCAAACAATTAATTTCAACCTCTATGCAAAAAGTTATGAATAAATATAAAAAAGGATATAATAAATCAATTTCATGAAGGAGAGGTTCTATAATGATTAATTAATGAATGTAATTGGGCTATCCAAGATCTTATAATCAATTGATGGACATTGTCACACATATAATAAGGGATTATACTTGACCCTTCATTATTCCATCAGGTTGTTCTGTCATTCTTTTTACCCTAATAATTTTACCTATTATTTTTATTCAAATATTCAAAATGTTGTTTATATTTACCAAACTCATGTATCATTATCCATTCATCATTATCTTTATTTTATATACATGCATTTAAATTATTCCATCCAAAATTATTCCATCCAAAATTATTCATGACAAGAGAGCCCATTTTATAGGAATTCTGTATACATACCCAATTTCAAGTGTACTCTAAAGTTTATTTTAAGAATCAATTTTTTTTAAACTTCTCTATTTATAATGGAAACCTTATTTGGTTCAGCAATATTATTATATAAAAAACTACTCTTTTTTATGTTTTATATACTTTTTAGTATATTCCTTAAAACAGTAGAAACATATTTTCACACTAAATGTTCATAAATACTCTTCATACATGTTCTCATCCATGTTTGACATCAAATACCATGATATATGAATATTTCCCTTTATCAATGCCCATGAATTTTTTAATTCCTTTATTTCATGGAAACTTTTATGTTGTACCAATCTATTATTTTTATGACATGATTATAACACCAATTTATTTCCATGGGTATCCTTTTTCTTAAGTATGATTGATCAGGAATGATGATAAAATTGAAAAGAATAATCATGAGCATGTTATAATGGGTGAAACTATATAGTGCCCCAATGTATTGGGTAAATTTGAGTCTCAGGATACATTATATATCACAGTCTTGGTGTTTCTCCTTGACTTTTAGTACCATGTGAAATGGTCTTTGTTGATAACGGTAACATGTTCTCATATATAAGAAATTATCATTGAATCATGTAAATTTCATGAATCATATTTCTCAAAAAAATTTATGAATCCACATTTATATGATCCCATATTTATATGATATTATATCACATGTTCTATTCCATTTTATATTCTAATTCCATGGGTTCTATCCAATGTTCTAAAGCATTATTATTTTTATAATTCCCTTTACTAGGTTATAGATCAACCTCTTATTTACGTTGCCCATACATAATCCTAGGAATATATATGTGAATAATGGAAGTGTGGAGCTCTTTACTGAGTCTAAATAAATAAATTTTTTATTTAGTCCCATGTTTTATGTTTTATATACCTAGTATTCTAATAAATTAGACTATATGATCTTTAACTTCTAATATGATGCTTTATTGTTCTTAAAATCATGTAATTATCTGTGTAAAAATATAGGGTTTATATATTTGGTATTATAGGCACGTTCTGGTTATTTTTTGGAGATTAGAAATATATCAATTTAATAATAATCATAAGGATGTGACTATGTAAAGGAAAGCATCCCTAAATTTTGGGAAGTATTTAGTAAGTGATTTATCAAGTAAATACATCCATGTATGGATATTAACATATTGATGTGGTTGTGGAACAAATGTATCAGAGGTAAAACTGGAAAATAATACATTAATCTTTACTCAAATAAGAAATAGTGCATGAAAATGAGCCTTTTTCACTCATGGTTTGACACTGTCAGGGGTAATTCGTTAGTAAATTGATACTATCATTACAAACCATTCTTAATGGAATAAAAAAAATCTCTTTTAATAATATATGTTTATAAAATAATCAAGGACAACCTAGATTCAAACATAAGGAATAAAAATTTAGTATATAATTTTTCATTAAGAGTTTATCATTTTGTGTTTACATTTTTCTTTTTCATGCTTATTAACTATGTATTCCATCCCCATAATTGTACATTATTTTTCAATGTTAATAGAGGGAAATATAAGAACATGTGACTATAAGCAATGTGATATGGAATGATAATATTTCCCAAATGGTATGAAAAATATGATATTAATGGGTGCTCAATATTTTATGAGAGTACTTGATCAGCTAGCTGGAGTCATAAACCATAACTAGAGTATTGTATAATGAACTCATTTTCCAGGGAATGAGGATGTTTTCATTTAATCCATCAAGAGGAAATGGCCTCCCATCTTTAGTCGATTTTCTAATCCCTTCCTCATAAAATATTGCATTAACTCCTTCAAAAATATATTATATGTCTTCAACTACTCATAAGAATAGATAGTCATTCTGGAGGTCTATCATTTTGTTGTGGAAGCTGATAATTGGTGTAAAATGATCAAGAATATTATGCCCCTAGAAGAAATTAACTCAATGTATTGGGAGTAATTCATAGAAATATTTCAATAAATATTTTCCATGAACCCACTATATCAATATGGAATGAGAGTTCCTCATATTCATGTAGAAGGAAGTTGAATCTATTAGGGTAAATGAATCAAAAATCAAATGGATTTGAAGAAGCACCATCTACATTTTCATGATCACTAAATGTATGGTGGATCACTAATTTAGAAGACTATAGAAGATTATACAAATAGTGTAGTTGATTTTAGAATTTGAATGTTATGAGGACATTGTATAATGTTCCCTCAAGCATGAAATGGATATCGGATGCTCCCATTGGTCTCTTGGTACTGGTGAATAAGCATAAGATTGAGCCAAATATGGATGTGTAGGCACCTAAATCGAATGATGGAATGAAGATCGAACATCCCATGTGTCAAAATTTTGGGAAGAAGCAACTGGGGAACTATTTAAAGGGAACCATGAATTTCTTCAAATGTTGAATGTTGAGACATCTAGAAATTAGCTGTCTAAGGAATATGAAGAATCCCTCTAATGTAGAAGAATAAAGGATGGATCATATCAATAATCAGCATACATTGTAGTGTTAAAACATAATTGAACATGGTCATTATGCGAACAATTTCCCTAAGACTAGGGTTGTTAGAGGAAATCAACAACTACCATAAAGGAAATATGGAAGGTATTATGATATCACTACTATTGAGCGGGATCTAGAAAATTATTTCGGGACATATACAATAGTTATTCAATCAATAATATTGATCAGAATATTTGATTATAGTTCTACAAATTGCTTCATATCATTCCATTTTAGTATAACAGTTCAAACACCACCTCAAAATTTAAAGGATAACTTATTTGTGAGAATATTAAATGGGGTAGTTATTGCATTCAAGGATTATAACTTCTCCATAGTAAATTTTTGGGGGATGATACTCCTTGTAAAAATTCCCATAATTCCATTAGTGGAGTTCGATTTTATCTTGGGAATAGATATTCTATCTTTATACAAATCAAACATCAACTATCGGGAATGGGATATCAGTCTTCACATCCCGATGCAACCTACAATTATTTACAATTGTAAGGAGGAAGAATAATACCCATTAGAATCAGTTTCTCATGTGTAGATTTTACTAACTTATGATCAATCTTGTCTAAATCAATTGATTGAGATAGCGATGATACTTCTCGATGAAATTCCCATAAGGAGGGACTAAGCATATTCATTCCATAAAATATTTCATGGTCTTCCTCTTACTAGAGTGGTTTATTATTCAATGGAACTTATTTCTATATCCCTAACTATATCAAAGACACTATATAGAATTGCCACCGTAGAGCTAGAGAAGCTAATGAAGTAGTTACAAAATAATCAAAAGAAGGGTTTAATATGATCAAGTGTTTCACCACGGGGTGCGCCAATAAATTTCATTATAAAAAATTATGGTTCAATGGACCTTTGCAATGATTATTGTGTGCTCAATAAGGTGATGATAAATAATAAATACCCCCTGCATCGTATAAATTACTTTTTTGATCAGCTTCGTGGGTCCAATTATTTCACTATGGGGGAACTTCATTGAGGATATCAGAAATTAATGGTGAGGAAGGAAAATATTCCCAAGACAACCTTTTGAATGAGTTATAAACACTCTTATTTCATACAGATGTCATTCGGAGTCACTGAATCTCTAGAAATTTTCATAGTTCTTTTGAATATAGTCTTCAGATGATATCTCCACATATTTTTGGTAGTATTTATCGATGATATTTCGATATACCCCAAGAGCATGGAGGAACATGAAGAGCATTTGATTACTAATTTTATGACGTTGAGAATGGAGAAATTATATTCAATGTACAATAAATGTGAGTTATAGATAGAGGAAATATAATTCTTGGGGCATGTAATCACTCGTAAAGGGATATTTAAAGACCCTTCCAAGGAAAATGAAATTCATAAAGTACTATGAAAATATCTAAAACATATAACCACATCATTCTAGGTCTATACAGGTATTATCGATGATTTGGGAATATCATTTCATGATTGTAAAACCCATGGACCATGCTAAAAAAGAAGGGAGTGAAGTTTGTATGTACTAAATTATTTTGGGAAAGCTTTAAGGAGCTAATAAGTGAATAACAATATCTATTTTTCAATGAAAATTCAAAGAAGGGATTAGGTTTTGTGCCGATGCAAATTGATAATGTTATAGCCTACGCCTCATGGCTCGTAAAAATCAATGAGAAAAATTATCCTACATATGGTTTGGAGTTGGGGGTTGAGATATTTAAATTGAAAATATAGCTACAATATCTTTATGGTGAGATGTTTGAGATATATATGAACATAGGATTCTCAAATATATATTTAATCAAAAAGAGATTAATATATATCAGTGAATATTGTTATAGCTCGTCATGGATTATTACTACTCAATCAACTATGAACCCTGTATGTAAATTAATGAGGCATATGCTCTAAGTAGAAAAGACACTATATATCTATCAATGATGTGAATTTAAAAGGGCCCAATCTTATTATATCCATAGAGGATCGATATGGGTATCATTAAAGGAGTAACATTGTCCATTATTTTATAAATGCTTTCTTCACCATACCTCATGTATTAAATAATGGATACACAATGAAAATATGTGGGAATTTCAAAAATGGTGGAAGAAATAATAAATGGTAATTCATGTAACATGAAGTTTGATGAAAAACGATTTTTATGATTTGGGTCCCAACTATGTTTACCATTCAAACCAGAGACAAAGAAGTATCTTTTGAATGACGAAAATAGAAAAAAAATCTCTATTCACCTAGCTATCACAAATATCTGTTGAGAACTACGAGAGAACTTTTGGTCAGACAAAATGATTAAGCATATTTCATGAATACACATCAATGTTCCTTATATGTTAAAAAGTGGAGGCTAAAATATTGATGTCTAATGGGATGATGAATCAACTACCTATACTTACATGGTAGTGGGAAAAAATCACCATGGACTTTACCTATATACATCCAATGACATCTATAGAGAACAATGTTATATAGGTCATTGTGGATCATCTAAAAATCATAGATACCTATACTTCAATTCGATATGACTTCTCTTTAGATTATATTTACTGGATATATATCAAATAGGTTGTAAGGATGAATGGAGTGATACTTTTTATTTTATCTGAAAGAGTTCTGAGATTCAAATTGATGTTTTGGATAAGTCTTCAAAATGGTCTACGCACTGAACTAAACTTCACTACTGCCTATCATCCTAAAATTGAATGAAAATATTAGTGAATTATTCAGACACTAGAACAAATGTTGAGAGGTAATTCTATGGACATCAGAGGGTGGGACCAATATCATCCACTAGTTCAATTATCCTACCACAACAGTTTCTAGTCCAACACTTGAATGGAAACATATAAAACCCCTTATGGAAAAAGGTGCAGAACACCACCATGTTGGGATGATGTTAGTGAGAATAAGATGCTTGGACATCAAATGGTCTATGAAATGGAAGAGAATGTAAAAAACATTCCACATCACATCATGGTATCCCGATGTTAAAAAAAGATTTATGATTAAAACCATCAATGAGACCATGAGTTAAAGGATGGAGACATGGTATTCCTCCACTTATCTCTATAGAATGAGTTGATGATGTTTGGGAAGAAAGTTTAGCTTTGTCCCAAGTAGATCGGACTGTATGAGATTCTTGAACATGTTTGTGTTGTGGCCTCTTTACTAGATCATCCACTTACCAAGTCTAATTTACATGATATCTTCCATGTATACATATTATGAATGTACATACAAGGCCCTTAAAATGTACTATCTTCAGAGGTGGCATAGTTGGATAATGATCTTTCATATGAGGATGAGAAAATGAAAATCATGAATCATAGAGATAATGATCTACAAAACAAGTCTACTCACCTGGCTAAATTACTATGGTATAACCATAAGAATGATGATGCAACTTGGGAACTATAGGAGGCAATGAAGGATATAAACCCCCACCAGTTTTTGACTTTGATGTAAAATAAAATTTCAAAGGTGAAATTTCACAGGGGGGATAAATATTAGAACCCAAAGTATAATCATTTTAAATTACCTTATTTTAATAATTTCATATAATCACATGAAATTAGAAAAAACTGAACTACTAACTTCTATGTGACCTATAAATATAATATTGTCACTAAAAAGGTTTGAATTTCAAAAATCTGACATACATGGATGTGATCGGTAAGATGATTAGAGTCTGATAAACAAACATAAATTTTGGTGAATATTAACTAACACTTATGAATAGAAATGTTACTTTTATGAATATTATAATGACCCTTATGAATAGTAAATTTTCTATGTAAATATTTACCAAACCAATTAATGTATAAATAAAATTTATCCATCTTATATGTGATAATAAGGTAATTTTGGTATTTTTAAAATTTTTTAATATTTAATTAAAAAAATGTGAAAATTTTATTTATTAAAAAATAAAATATATTTTGAAAAAATATATTCAAAATATATTGTTTTGATTTCATATGATTATAAGATAATGTTACGAGAGTTTAGTTAAGTTCTCAATGTTTTATAAAATCAGTTGTAATTTCAATAATTTTTTTCTTCACGTTAATTATAATTTTTTTTAATAATTAAATTACCAATAACTAGAATAATATTTAAATAAAATAGAGTAAATTTTTTATTATAAACACACAAAAATGGATATGTATAAATTTTGAGATTTTTTGTAAATACATGAATTTTTGATTAGTAGTAAAATATGATAAATTATGTTAAGCACTAAAACGTACATTTATGAATCATGATTGAGTCACAGATAATGTAAATGGAATTTGGATTGATCTCAAATCAACATTTTATTATTTTCGTCCATAGTAATGATGAATATTAATTATCATGTGAAAAAATATTAATCTAAAGATTAAAATTATGGGAAACCCATCCTCTCTTACACTATAAATAAAACCCCTCATAACCTATTCCCTTCACGCTAATCCATCCATGTTCCTCATCTAAATTCATCTAAAATATCTCTCTAATCCTCTATACCACGTCTATAATCTCTTCATCTCTTAAAAATACTAATTTTCCTCCCCTAAATAGGTTCTCAATTATGTTATATTCAATAGGTAAATATCCCGTTAAATTTCATTTATTTTCTTTGAACTTCCTTTACTTCTTTTACTTTCATCGCATCATTTCATCAAAATGTTATGATAACTCTGGTATCAAAAATTTTGTTGAATTTTTTTAGGATAATGTACTAATTCATCATCATCCCTTTTTCACATTCCTTAATACTATAAATTAAAACACAATCCTAGATGTGTTAATTTATCACATTAGAGTATGATGGTTTTTTAATTTTTATTACTATCTTCAATTATTGTCATAAAATCATTTTGACGGTATAACTAGAATATAATATGTGAATTATTTCTAATTTAAGGTTCAATAATATCTTGTACACATGATTTTAATTTATAAATAAAAATGTGTTTTATGTGGTAAAAAAAACTATTTTACCAAAAGTGTTATTATTAATGATTTATATAATGATTCATCTTCACTCTAAAAAAACAAATGAATATTATAATCATCTAATCTTAATTAATAATAACATAAAACACAAATTCCAGAAAACCATTCTAATCTTACATGTTTATAAATATATTTATATAAGATAACCAATTATGAAAACCAATGAAACAAACTCTCCCAAATGATGAAATTTAATTGCTTAACCCACCAAAAAAGGTTGTGAATCATCATAATAAGGCTATAATAAATAAATTTCATGAATATTATGTTTTGTAAATATTAATTAAATAATTTAATTTGTCTATCTAGGACATTAATAACAAGTGAATAACACCATCAAACGTAAGGTAAGAGACTCTACCCAAATCATCATTTTTCCTTCTGGTTGTTCTATCTTCTTTTTACCCTAATGAAGTAATATTTTATTTTTATTCACTTATACTAAATAGTGTGTATATTCTCAAAACTCATGTATCAAGATCCATTAAACATTTTTTTTAGTGATACACTTGTTTTAAAATGATTCCCTCATAAATTATTCCTAATAAGCAAGCTCATTTTAAGAGAACTTCGCAAATTATTACCCAATGTCATGTGCACTCTATATTATATTATAAGAAATCATTTTTTTCTACAACCATGAGTTTTATTATGAAATCCTACATTGTTAAATTAAAGTTTAAAAAAATTATTATCTCATTTTCTATTATAAATACCATTTAGTATTTTCTTTATACACGTAGTAAAAATTGTTAATGCTAAAATTTATTAATGACTCCTATTATATGTTGTTACTTCTATTTTACATCACGGGGCTTAATCTATGAATATTTTAACTTACCAATTTGAATGAATGTTGTAATTCCTTTCTCTCATGGAAACTTGTATGATACACCCATCCATTATTCATTGGGACGTGATTATTATACCCATTTTGTTACATGTGTACTCTTATGTTCCTATATAACTTATACTGTATGATTAAATATGGATAAAAAATATTCATGAACATTTTATGATTTTTTCAACCAAATATTTAATTAATGCAGTCGACAATGTTGACTATCATGGTTTGTTATGTGTAACTATCTTGGTGGTTAACCTTGACTCGTGTTCCTCTATGTGTAATTATCCTTCACTCAGGAAAAATTCATGTTTGATGTTCCTGCCACAGTATAATGAATTCATGAATATAATCTCAAGCTTTTATGTAATGATTACACCTGTTCTATTTCTTTTTATATCATTATTTCGTGCATTCTATCTCATGTGATAAACCTTTATTATTAAGATAATCCCCTTACTAGACATTAAGTTAATCAACTGGTTTATGTTATCCCTACATTATCCTATAAATATTTTTGAGGGTTATAGAAGTTAGGATATCCTTATGAAGACTAAATAAATACATTTTTTAGTCCCTCGTTTTATGTTTTTAGTACCTAGCCGTTCAAGAAACTATACATTACGATTCTTCTCTAATCATATGACGTTTTATTATGCTTAAAATCTTGTAAATATATTTGTAAAAGGCTAGGGTCTCTAGAATTTTTCATTTGGTAATAAACATCATCCCGCCAAATAATTTTTGTAGCATCGTATGTTCAACCAATCAGCTCTCTTATATAAAAGGATATAAACCATTTTTCCTGAATATTCAAACACTAATGTGGTCTAAAATTCCCTTAATAAACTAGTACAATTACAAATATGGTGAGGTCACTTCCTAAAATTTTATTTACCTTAAAAATGTGATAATCATATAAGAGTACCTTTATACATGATATATTTTCACCATATATATATGATGAACAGTCATGATGATATCAAATATAGGAATTTTTTCCTCCCCATGGTTTATGAATTGTTTTTCATTATCTCTCTCCATATCCAACCTAACCATTCGAATTTATGTCCAACATCTCACTTCATGAGGTTCTAGACAATAAAATACAATATAATTCTCAACCCATAGTATTATCCACTAAAAATCAGGGTTTCAAGGAAAAATAACCTCCTAATACTACAAAAAAAGATTCAAAACTAAACTATTAATCATCACAATGTGGGTAATTTATAATCCCATGGTCCAACACACTACTTTAAATTACATCCAGAAACTATTTCCTAGAATATATCAATAATTTTTTGAACATTAATCACAAAACTGACGAAAATTACATTCAATAATAATTATATATCCCGTTTATAAGAAAATACATAACACATAACAAATGTTTAACTAAATTCAATATAATTTATATATGTTTCCCAATGATGAAAAATAGGTATAAAATTGTTTGTAGACATACGAATCATAAAAAATGAACATAAATACATATTTTGTCAAAATTTATTTGAAACACAATCCCAAATTCCACAATTGAATCCTTCTATTGAAACTACTAAAAATTAGTCTTAGTGACATAGTCAACTGTCATTCCTATTATCACTAATATTAATATGGAAAACTGTGTACATAAATAATAACATATATATATATTAATTAATGAATAATAAAACCTCAAAATACATATTTAGATCTCCTTAATTTGTATACTCATGACTGAAACAATACATAACATAACAATAATGAATCATATTGTTTTATTTCTTATAGAATACCAATATCATTGAAATAATTTTCAACCCATTTGATAACATTTATTGATTCTCAGTTATATTCCTGAAATCAAAGATAATGAAAAAATAAATAAATATGTTGTAATTATTTATTTTTTTAAGTAGTAATTAGAAATTAGGAGGCCATAAATAAATTCGTTGATGATAATATTTTATCTGATATATTCTAATAAACAGAGAACTCTCATGCTTTAGAAATTTATTACCAACAGAAAAGAAATCATACAGGATATACAAAAGGATTCTGTGGACCATGAGAATTTTTTATTATATAGTGTGGATAATATTCTATATTTATATTTTTATTTATTTATTTATCATTAAAATGAAATATAGAGGCCACTGAACATTATATGGACCTCCACCAAGATCATGATAACATTGGATGTGAAACTACTCCACTATATTTCCCATAAAATAATCAATGGGATACCATTTATCATCTAGTCGAATCTATTATAACACTTAATGGACAAGAAAATTACCTTACCTATTTAATTTTATTCAATAAACATCTACATGATCTGATACCTTTAAATCCCACAATATCATTTGAAAAAACATTTTTATATTTTTGTACTATTAATCTAGTCTAATATTTCAATGTTTAACCTTCCCTAATAAAATTTACTTTCATCCCATTTTTAAATTCCATGAAAATTTCTTATAATATGTTTTTAGAATAATGATGAATATTTTGATTGTGTTGTTGATAACATTGATGATTGTAATGGTATATTAGTTATTTTGGTTTATAATATGTTCAATTTAATTCAAATTACTAATATGAATGTATATTTTCTAATTGTTATCATATTTTCCTTGGATATGATATATATATATATTCCCAATAGATGGGGTTTCTAGGTTATTTGGTGTGTGATTACTATAATTTTTCAATGACTAAAATTATTGCATCATAATTTTAGATATATGTTTAGGTTTTTGATATTTTATTCTTTCCTAAATATGATGGAACCACACATGATGTTGGTTTGATTACCAAAGGGGGTTTACTCATACTATATGTATAGTAGTTGACATATATTCTACGATTTAGTTGTATCCTTTATGATGCAAATATTAGTACCGCTAATATATTTGATTGAAAATGATAAAAGATATGCAATTAATTACTTGTAATTTTTATTATGTCATATAAAGAGAGTGGTGACCCATGAAAAAATTTACTATACATAGTTTTGTATTTTCAAGAAAATATTAATTTAGTTTATATGATACTCTAATTCAAAATTTATAATATAATACCCATCCAAACATATTTCATAGCATAAGAGTATAATTTATGATAGCGTGATGTGGGTTTTGAAAACAATATGTTTACGGGAGTTCACTTGATAGATACATATATTTGTTTTTATGATTTATCCATGTGTTTGATATGGTCATATAGAAGAGGTAATCTGGTTTATATCATTTATATTTAGATATATATTTACCAACACCTGTATAACATGCGGGATAGTTTGTATGGGATCATAATGAGACTTTTTATAGTAGTATTTTTATATAATTTTACTCTTTAACTCAACGTTTTATGTAATTCTGAGATATGGATATTTTATATTAATATATATTCATCGGTTTCGGTATTGAAAATATATGATGATTTAGTTGACATTTGGTTTTTGAATCTAGTACAGTGAGATAAAATAATATTATTATGGTTTTAATTATTTGATATTTATTTATTAGTCAAAACACATAAGTTATATAATCATTTTATAGATGTAAAATAGATTATGTTAATATAGTTAAGTATATATATATATATATCAGTGTGAGTATTTATAAAATGATATTAGTATTATTGAGTAGTGTTAGTTTGATAAATGGGGCCAATAGTTTAAAAACAGGTTTATGACTTATTTTATAAAATATTGAGGTATATATTCTTTCCAGTACTATATACATATTGGTTAGTAATATTAGTTGATGATGGATTCCATATTATACATGTTTCATAATTTTAATTTATTTTTCAATCTCATTCTGTTATTTTTATGAAAACACTTCCTTATTTGAAAGATTCACACCTTGACAGTAGTTTCTAATTTAAATACTAATACTTGAATGATTTTTTGTGGAATTGGATATTATAGATGATTTAGGTGATTTTAAATAAAATTCATACATAAAAGGGTGGTATCATATTTTTTAATTTTTATATAATTTTTATTTTAGATTATGACCACTTAGGATTATCTTCAGTTAGTATAGTGGGAGTTCATATAATGACCAAGGATTTTCAGACATTAATGGTGAATATTTTTTTGGAACATTGCATACATTATAAAAACTCAAAACCAAATACTATATTATTTTAGTGCCTTTGGAAAGTTGGAAAAATAAACAATTATTTCATAAAACATATTCTTCTTCTCCCAAAAATGTCATCATTCCTAAAACCCTTTTGTACATATTACATTTTTTAATTTTCAGCGTACTCAATGGGAAAGATACATCATATATGGTGATATCAGATTTATAGAGACTGTAAAAAGGGATATCAATCCTAAAATATTCAAGGAATATTTATATAAAAAAATAATTTTAAAATATTATCATGTATGTCAAATATCATGATATATTTTCAGGAAATATATCAAATAAGTTTATAAATAATATAAGAACATATCCAAAAATAAAACATGGAATTATTGTATACACATTAAGATAGATAATTAGTTCCATATTATTCCATTATCATTTAATATACCTCCATAGTTGAAATATTCAATTATTAAATTTGGATAACCCCCCATTCAAACCATGTATTACTACATTGTGTTTACTCTAGAACCAGTCCTATATTAAAGAGACGAGTTAACTTCCAATTCATTATCTATATATCACAAGAGATATAAACCATTACAAAATGCATTAGAGGCAGATATCAGTCCCATCCATAATACAATTAAATCTATAAAAATATGATTCGTAAGAACATAAATCATATTCGAACACATCAAGAGAAATGGGTTTCACAAATGTATCATCGTAACTTAAATCAGGTTAACGAAATATAATTAATAATTATCAATCTATAACAAACCATATATAGAATGAATACGAATATTTTCCTTGGGTAATAAATCCATTACGACATATGTATCATCAAATTATGTGTTCTGTTGTTGGGAATGATTCTGAAATATCATTTGAAATAATTATTCATGAAAATAAAATTTCTTCTTTGAAAATTTATTCATTTATAAATTTTCCAAATAATTTTAAATGAAAAAATATTTTTCGAAAATAAAAATTTTCATTTTTAAAGGAATGTTCAAATAATTAATTGTACATGAGGGTTTAATATTTCATTCATGTCATATAAGATAAAAAAAATTACATCCATATTTTTTTCGGAAGGGTCACAATGAAACTTATTTAGAAATCAAGAAAAAAAATTTTCAAATAGTTTTGTAAAATTTATATCAGGGGTAAAATTAACATTTAATATTAATAGAATAATATAAAGAAATATGAATTTATTTTTAGAGAATATTAAAATAGATGATAAATATTCCCTAATGTATACTTGAAACGAAACAATCCGGAATAGTTACGATATTGTGAAATAAACACTCATCACTTTATAAATAATAAAATCATACTCCCCCTGAATGAGACAAAATTTTATAGATATTAGAATAACCTAAAATTTTTTCTAGTAATCATAAAATACATTCATGGGCATTGTATACACCACATATAAATAATCGGTACTCTATAAGGTGTGTTTCCCACAAAAATTAATGACAGCCACAAATCCCTTACCTTATGTATTAACTCTCATCATACATTTTAAAATATCATGTATAATGAATTTATGTTTCTAATATGTATATTGTATAACCTTATTAAATTATGTCATATCTGAAATGATATACTTCATTCCCTCTTCTATGTGATGATTAAAAATTCTATTTTAACCTTACATTTCTTGTAAAACCCACTTTCTTAAATTACATCTATTTTGATATATTTTATTTTTGGTCCTCATAGTTATACAGTGATTTCAAAATTTATTGATTGACTAGAAGGATATAAAAATCATAAAAATTATGTATATATATTTTTATAATAATCTATAAAACATAGATATATAAATTTAAATACATTGTTCCTGGAGATAGTAGGCCATATGTACGCATGAAAACTGCTTCAATTTTTTTGTCGTATTGAATGAATGTAAATTAAATATAAGTATATATAATATAAATCTAATAAATTTATTATATAAAATATATCATATATTTTCACTTAAATCAACCTTAATAAATTCCATATAATTTGTAAACAAATCACATGCATTTGAGGAGTTGGTACTCCACAAACGAAGTTATTATATTTTGAAAAAATGAATATCATTAAAGTATAATAATTAAAAAATTATAAATACATCATAAATCTCATATATATTACATAGAAATAGAAATTACATCTCTATTCTAAACACATAATGGTGGAATTTAAAAATGAACAATATCAGGTCACCATGCTGTTATTCAACAAAAACTAGAAAGGCGATTGTGTATTCCATTTAATGGAAGTGTTTCTGAGTGTTTGTTTAATCCTTAATATAAAAAAGCGTAAGTATATTTAGGATAATGATTCTATTATATAAAAGTTTAATAAATATTAATATATTATTTTAGATGAAAAAAGTTTTTGATTAATTTTACCTTTTATTTGGGTATATCCTATTTCTTTTCTCAAATGGACTACAATATTTGGATTAATTTAAAAAATAATGATTATAATACGAAGGTACAAGATTTAGGATGATATTTTTATAGATTATTTCCAAGTAAAATAGGATATAAATTGTGATGAAATGGAAATAATAGGTTCCCTTTTATAAGAGAAGAGAGGAAAAAAATTGTAATTTCTCAAAATATTAAACAATAAATACATAAATCTAAATAAATATAAATTTAAATGAATATTTTTTAAAATATAATGTGGTATGGGTTGATAATACCATCAACCAATATATTTTGGAGATATTTTTGTGTAATTTTAAACATTATCATTTTATTTAACCCATAGTTAACCTATTTTAAATGTTACATCATTAAGATCTCATTAATTATTAAAAGGATGAGTGATATAAAAGTAAGTATCAGATTTAAACCATTATTGGTCAATTTATGTTATTTTATAACATAAATTGTAACCTTTTTCCTTATAAAGGAAAATATAATATTTAAATAATTTTATAAAATAATATTTTCATAAAATAGAATTGATGTCAATTTTCACAATGTTCATAAAATTTCTTTATGAAAATAAATAAAAGATGATAAATTAGAAACTAATCATTTAATAAAGTGATAACATTTCATAATCACTATTAATATTCTTCGAGGAACTATATTAATCAAAGTATATTTCATGTAAAATTTTAAATATAGTTTAATATGTTATTTCATTAATTTAATAATTACAACATCATCATTGTGTAATTATTTATGTAACTTATTTGCTAAGTTAAATTAAAAAATAAAATACATTGAATTAGATAAAAATTTTATATTTTATATTATTATATATAGTCATTATTATCTTATATATAACCCAATATTAAAAATAATATACTTAATATAATTAGGAGTGTTCCATTTTGTCACTCCCTTTGATTATAATAATATATAATTAATTATTATGATAATATATCCATTAAATAATTAATTTTTGAAACTTATGTGTTAAGGGACGAATTAAATTTATCCAATAACATTTTAAGAATGTTTAAAGTTATTTTTCAAACAATTATTAAATCATTTTTACCCATAATTATCTTATTTACCCTTCACTATAATAATAAAAATTACTAATACAACTATTCATATTGTACACAATAAATGATGTATATTTACTAAAATGTTTCCTTGTGATCCAATATTTGGAATAAATTCTTCACAAATAAAAACCCATAATTGGGTAAAATTAATTTTAAATTAATATCATATATGGGGGGGAGAATAAGGTTTTAAAGTCAAAACATTCAAAAGATAGAATTGTTTTTATATAAAAATTAAATAAAATCTGATTCCAATAAAGTAAATTTCATTAAATGATAGAAAAATTATCTAATTATACTTTAAAATCTATCATAAATATAATTTAAAACTAAATTATATCAATGAAAAATCTATTTTCAATTAAAATCTACTATCTTTCATTATTCATAAACACCTAAAAATTGTTAGAAACATTACTCAAATTAACCCAATTAAATTTTTGTTTTCCTATTTCAAATAAGAAGAATATTTTTATCCAATATAATTTATAACTTTTTCAAAATCTAGATTTAAAATTTGCACGGCATCAAAAGGTGGAAAAATTGACCTTTTAGAAAAAAAACATCATGTATAAGTAAAATATGATTTTCTCTAATATCCCCCTCTAAAAAACACATAATATAAAAATTAAAAATTATAATTTAAATTTATATATATATATATACATTACTTATATAATCCAACATGAATTTATTTTATTTATATATAACACACATCTGTATAGTTTTTCAGAAAAAAAAATTATTTTATTTTAAAAATTATTTTGCATTCATCTATAGTAAAATGGTTAAGGAATTATTTAATATGTTGAAAAATCATAATACATTTAATAATATTCACACCAGACATTTTAAAATAATGTTTATAATTTTACTTTTTAAAATTTTCAATGAAAAAATGATGCTTCAAAAAAAATCATAGTTGAATGTAAAGCATGCTAAGATAGTATTGCATGTAATACATGAAATCAAGAAAAAATTTAATTTAAAATTATATATATAATGAACGTCATGGGATGTTAGATTTTACCCACTTAATAATTAATTTTCCCCTCAAAATTCATTAGTGGAATCAATAAATTAATATATAGAGGTTACATTGAAGAAAAAACAGAAATTGAAAAAAAACCTAAAACATCATTTGAAAAAGGTAATTTTTTGAAAAATAATGTTAACCCCAATTAACACATTACTAGATTTACACATAGGATATAATATAATTTAAGTAAAAAATTTACATAGACTAAAAAAATAACTTTATTATTCTGTTAAAATTTTTTTGAGAATATGGTTATTATAAGATTACTTACCACAAAATTCTTGACCAAATTGGTCTGAAAATATCATTGATATCATCAAAAATTATGATAATAGGATATTATTCTTTTCAAAATATATGGAGTATAAATACTTACTTGATTTCATCTCCTAATTAAAATTCCTTTCTTTGGATGTGCAATGATCATTATTATATTCAACTCTTACTCCATGAAATGATGTTACAATTGTAATACTTGCAAAACACGTGGATTATATGATCCCTAATATGATGGAAATTAATACATTATTTTTCTATCTAAAATCATAAAAAAATTGTTTCCACAAGTTATCAAACATGTCTATATATTATTATTACAAATCATTAGCCACTAAAACCTCATCCAAATTTCAATGTAATCAATTTCCTAAATATTTACCCTTATGAACCTTCCAAAATATAAAAAAATATTTCATTCAAAAAGTCATTTTACAATATATTTTTTTATCCATAATAAACCTTCCAAGGCTCGTAATTTTTTCATCTAAATCATCTGAATACCGTTACCATATATTCTATTGAAATATTAATATAACTTAAATTTCCATAAAACCATAGTAAAAAATAGGATTATTTAAAAAATAAACACTTTCATCATAATATAGATACAAAAATTATATAAATTCATTCCTTAAACAACCTTATCATAATATTAATAAATATTTATAATTTCATATATACTATGGAATTTATTTTATGACAATCAGTCATACATGTGTTTCATTATCCTATCATTGTGAACATATTATGGGTTATCCATCCAATAATAATTTTTTTCTGAATATATCACATTACCTCCACAATAATTTTTAAGGGTTACAAATACCATTCTACAAAAGCTCATAAATACTTTCAGAAAAACTATAGTGGACGAATAATTATATAATTTCTTATTCCATAACATTATAAAATTACTTATAAAAAATTATATTAAAATTCAATTACATGGACACTCTGTCATTCCACCACTTCATCATTCTTCAATATATCACCAATAGTGATCTCATATTATTTTCCTTTTATGTTACCCTTATGAGGTTGTTCTTTTCAATAATAATTGATAATCTTTGGATTAGGGCATTGGAAATCAATATTACTATTTTCCTTTACCATTAAACATTAATTTGTGGGAGGTGTCTTCTATGTATACATTTCACTATATTAATTACAAGGCATATATTTCTTATCACATATACATTAAATTTAAAAATAAATATTTTCCCAAAATTAAAACATTTACTGGTCATCTTAAGGCAATTTCAACCCTTTTACATTCCATGTATAGAATCTAAATGAAATCTCATATTCAATTTTCCATGGTTTTTTATATTTTCCATTACTCTATTAATTATATTTGTTGTCAAAAACTTGATATTGATATGTAACTCTAACCTCCATTTCCGTAATGATAGAAAAATTCACAAACTCATCATAGTTATTAAATAATTATATGCATGAAAAAATTATAATGCTTGATTTTAAGACACTGAAGAAACTATTATCCACAATTTCAGGTTGGATAATAAGACGAAAAGTGTACCTTGAATTTCTTGTTAAATTTTATTCATATGTTCAAATGGATTCATCTTCATTTATCCTTCACTCAATATATTCCATTCCATTTTAGTTTAAGGAGTATGGGGAGTGTAATTATTTAAGAATAAGTTCTTGAACTCATCCCAATTCATGGACTCAATTTTATTTCCTTGATTAGTGTGCATGACTTGTCTATTTTGCCTAATAAATGATAAATAGCCAAATTGACTGTGTCACCTTCAAAACACAAATTTATGGAAAATATACTTTCAGTAGTACCAAATAATTTTTCATAAAAAGTAATATTAGAATACACACTGAAATAATGTGGGCGTTTACTCAGGAATAACTCAATAGGGTAATTTTCACATATTTATTCATTTGAAACTCTAGTCTATTACAAAGCCTGTGTGAGTGTATATATATATATATATTTAATTTCATTCTTACTCTCGCATCATTTTTTAATAGGAGAACAATAATTTCATTTCCCATTTCCTTAATCAATATCATGATCCCTTTAGGTTCTATCCATCAAAAAAACCATGAAATAATAGTTTGATAAACACTAATAATGGTGGTTAAACAACATAATCAACAGAAGATACTAATAATATTTCAATCTATGAAAAATTATGATTAATCTGGTTATATTGATGATTAATATAATTAAACTCAAGAATCATAAGCTATATGTATAATAATCATTAGATATATCCCTAGACATATCCATTGAAATATCTCTAGTGATAACAGTAACGTTTTCTCTTCATAGTTTCCAGATGTTGTCAAAAACATTTATCTGATACCCTATATAACAACCCATTATTTTCTTACATTGGAATACTTAAGTTTTTTATAACATTTCATACATATTACAACAACCTACAAAATTAATATAGAAATATATTACGTTTGGAAAAATAAAAATATATCCAAATTTTTAATAACATAACTAATTCATTTTTCTCATTAATATTCATAACTAGAACCAATTTTTACATATAAATCATAATACCTTTTTTTGTACACTAAGGATAAGAACAATAAGAATGGGTGAACTCAAATGATTAGTAAAGGAAAAAATGGAAATAACAATCATAACAAAATCATAAGATGTTAGTACATAATAAAAACTGTTAAAAATAATACCATTTATGTAAATTATTATGACATCGTAACAAGGAATAAATCATTGATATTCATAAATTATTTATGATCTTATCAGAATAGAATACATAAAATTTTGGAATACACACAAGCATAAAAATATATTTCTATATTTTACAAGCGTCATTAATAAGACCACCATTGTGGAAAAATCCCTTTACTGAACCAGGTTCACTCACCATTCCATTCATGTATTAATAAATTTAGTCTACACAATGTACAATTAGTTATTACTGAACTGAGGCCACCTCCCATTAACATTATATATATCACAATAGGTAAAATTATATACCTAATTAAATGGATAGATAAAAATAACCCACCTATCACATAATGAAAACCATAAATATGTGTGTTAGAAGAACATTAATCATATCATATCACTTTGAAAAAATGGGTTTCGTAATCATTTCATCCTAACATAACACTGGGAAATGAAAAATTATTCCAAAGTATCAATACATCATTTATCATAAAGAGAAAGAATCATAATTTTATCATTGCATTATATCCCCATTAAAACATAAGTAAATAAACTAACATTGTCCTATATGGGAAATTATTCTAAAATATCACTTAAAATAATTATTTAGGATTCTATATTTTCTATTTGAAACATTTTCTTCTTATAAAATTGTGAATAATATTAAATAAATAAATTAAAATTAAAAATATGATTGTAATATTATAAAGGTTGCTTCTAAAAATTAAGGCATCATGATGGAAAAAAATATTTTTCATATAGCATAATTTTAAAAAACATTCATTCTATATATTTTTCATAGATACTTTAAAATGAGCATATATTAAAAAAATAAGAAAAATATTATTTTTACACAACTGCATAACTCATAAATCATGGGTAAAAATAAGTTTAAATATTCAATTAATAATAAAAATAAAATTTGATTCCATTTCGATAAATCATGTAAATAAATGATAAATATTCCCTAGGAAGCTTAAAATGAATCATTCCTGAATATTAACGATATTGTGAAATGAACAATAACCACTTTTTAAATAGTTGGAATGTATGCCCGATAAAATAATTATAAAATAACATAATATATTGTATAAGACTCAAAAATAAATTAATGTTCATTATATACACCATGTAAAAGAAAAGAAAAATTAATAACGCATCTGTCACACTTAAATAAAAGTGAGACATAAATCTCTTTCCATTTGTCAAGACTCTTGTCGTATTCATGAAGACATCTTGTATAATAAATATAAGAATTTATAAATCAATTAAAGACCCATATTAAATTATGTCATGTCATATATGATTTAATTTTGCAATTTTATTAATGGTTTATAAACAATAACATGATAATGTAATGTCTTCAAAAATACCTGCTTTGTTTTTTCATGTTTCATCTAATTTTTTGTATTTTTTTCATCATATATCTATCTTGATTTAATTATTTATAAAATGATAAAAATTAAATAGATATCATACATATTAAGTATATTTTTTTATAAATATTTATAAAATATAGGATTGTAAAATAAAATATATCATTTTTAGAGATGGTAGGGCATACAAGCACGTGAACACTTTTTCCATTTTCTTGTGGTATTAAAAGGGAAAAAGTAACATAATTACATATATATGTAAATAAATTATTATTTTAAAAGAATTATTATATCATATATCTCATATAAAATCACTAAATTCATCATTAATACATTTCATGTACATTGTGAATGAATCACATCGCTTTGAGGAGGTGGTTGCCCAGATGTCCATGAAAGAAGTTATCTTATTTTAGAAAAAAATGATTTTGGGTATATTGATTAAAAAAGAAAAAATAGATACTAAATATACTAAATAAATAATATAACTCATAAATTATTTAATAATTACAATCCTCTAAATGTGTAAATGGAAGAACAAATGACATCAGTTTGTGAGGTGGTAGTATGGCATAAAAATGAGATATGATATCATATCCCATATTATGGAAGTGTCTGAATGTAAGTTGAAACATTAATATAAGAACATATTAATATATTTACGATATTAATGTTCTTATATGGACATGAAATAAAAATAATTAAAGGGTTATATATAAGAAATAATACAAAAATATTTGATGATGAACTTTATATCTTCTATGGGTATCTCTCTTTGCTTTCCTCAGAAGGAATACCTTGGATGAATTATATCCCTAGAAAAACAATCTATAATGATATTATGGATTTTTAGGTATATTTCAAATGCATTTTTCCAAAAAAATCTGGAATGAAGTATGAATAATTGAGTGGATGAATTATGAGAGTGGGTAGGGGTACTTTTGGAATTTCTCAACCGATTAATATATAATAAATATTATCTCAAACCAAATACCACAAAATTGAATGGGATTAAAATATAATTTATGATAATATGATTATACCCTCAAAAATGTATTTTATAATGTTTTTAGGGTAATTTTAAGCCATATATTTTTTATTAACCCCCAGATAACCTATTATCATTTAAACTATGAAATCATTATTTCGAGAATTATAAGGTTGAGAGTTCTACATTTAAAGATTAAATTGAATAATAAATGGTAAATTTATCATATTTTATAATAAAAGTTATCCTTTTAACCATTATTTAGGATTTTTTGTGAGTTTTACATAATTTAATAAAATAATATTTTCCTAAAATATCATTAGTGTAAATATTTACTCTATTCATAACTCTGAATTTAATAAAACATATAATGCAATAGAACATCAAAAAATTCATTTAAAACCACACGATTATGAAATATTATTATATAATATTCATATAAAGGCTTATTTATGTAAAAATTATATTTGTTTTAATTTTTATAATATTATATAATTGTTTGTTTCATTAATTTAACAAATAATACATTGTTAATGTGTTAGTATTTATTAAAAAAAATTCCAAACTAATGATTAAAAAAATATTTTTATTTATATAAATGTTTTACATTTAATTATATATATATATAATACTATATTCAATCCTATTATAAAAATATTATACCAATTAAAAGTAGGTTTGTGACATATTTTCACCCCCTTGATTTTATTAATATATAATTCATTTTCATGGAAAAGTGTCCATTATATAATTCAATTTTTGATACTCGTTTTTATGGGTATAAATAAATTAATATACTAACTTATGTGATAATTTAATTTTTATTTTGTATTATTAGTAATATTATTTGAAACTTAATTACCTGATTTACACTTAACTATTGTAACAAAGAATATTAATGTTTCTATTCATTTCATCCAAAACAAAAATGGATCTATTTAGAAAATATGAAACATTTGATTCTAAATATAGAATACATTTATCAAAATTATTATAATAGAATTGGAAAAAATTAATTTAATATTATCTTAATACATGGGGTGAGAAACCAAATTTTTAATTTGAAATTAGGGAATATATTTAATATTAATAAATATAAATTCATTGTGAAATTGATTAAAAAAAGTAAAATGGATTAAATAAAAAAATATTTATCTAATTATAATTAATAATCATTCCAAAATCTAATATTACAATATAAATTATTTCGATGAAAAATTGTTTAAAATTAAAATTCATAATTTTCCCTATTCACGAAAACATGGAACAAATCAGAAAAATATTATAAATTAAACAAAATTTAATTTTTATATTATGATATCAAAAACTTTTTATTTTAATATATAATTTATAAAATTTTAAAAAACTAGATTTAAAACATTTGCGCTATCAAAATGTGAAAAACTACATTTTTATTATAATAATTCTTTTAGTTGTAAAATTCAATTTATAAATATATCCTATATAAAAGTTCACATAAATTGAATGTTATTAATTTAAATTATTAATGTTTATATATATATATATATATATATATCATTTATATAATTCAACATGAGTAAAATGTTTAATCATTGGTATAAAACATAATTGTGCATAGTTTTTTTGAATAAAATTTCCTTTTAAAATAAAAAGGGAGTTACAATCATTTAAAATTAATTGGATAATGATTTATATAAAACTTTTCAATTCATAATTTCCTAAAATAGTTAATCATGTTCTTACCATCTATTATAAACTCTATGTTATAATATTCTCTTTTATATAATTGAAATAATAAAATGTTATTTCATTGAAACATAGTGTTCTATGTAATGGAAGAAAATTTATTGTTCCATATAAATAAATACATGAAGAAATTACATTATTTTAAAAAATAAATCACAAAACAATATTGGGTTGTTATGGTTTTAATGAATATTTGGATTTTTATAGATATATAGAATAAAAATTGAGGTATTATCAAACTACAATCATATATATAGACCCTTAACAGTCCTTAATTATTCATATTGAATGTTTATGCTTTATATAAGATAATTATTATATATGGGTTGAGTCATAAAAAATATATATCAAATAAATGGTGGTAATTTTTATTGTATAGGGAAAATTTATTTCATAATGGGCAATACAACGAAGTAATTGATAGGATTTTACATCTATTTATATTTATTATAGTTCATGATGATGAAATTTATTATTTAATTTCTAAATATACAACACATATTCATGATATTAGTAGTAAGGTTATAGAGACCATTTCACTATATATGAAGAAGTCTAAATTGAAAACATTATGATCCATGTAAAAATATAGAGTACAATAATTTTGGGGTTTAAATATATCATCACTAGATAATAGGTATCCATAGTATATGATGAGATAGAATACATCGATGAAGAAATATAAAATTCATTCAAACTATATTTCATGTATGTAGTGTATCTAGGATTAAAATTATTTTCTATGTGACATTATATTTCCTGGGAAACATCTATGTGAAGTGATTTCATAAAATAGATCAATAATTCACCTTTAAAGTACAATAGATTGTTGATCAGGAAGATTATCATTATTTATTCCAATGTGTGATTTACATTGACAATCATCCATTCAAATTATTGATAATATTATAGATATCCACATGAATTTTTATATCTAATGTTTTTATGAGTTTTGATGAAATACTAATTTCTTGATGCTACCCACATCAACTGAACCCATATCATGTAAATTAATCATTAAATATACAAGATTATTTTGCTAGTTCTCAAATGGGGGACATCAATGTAAACTAAACTTCTTTTCATGATGATCCCAATACATAGTTAGTAGGTTGGTTGTTGGAGACAATAATTCAAGATAAAGATAAATTTAACTAGATCTAGAGAAAATGTTCAATATATTATCAACTATTGATTTTTTATAAATTTTATAAAATAGGGATTTGTGGATATGTGAGATTTGTGACTTATTCTATTATATATTTTGATCTGGTAATTTCTTGTTTGTTTCTTATTTCTAAGACTTATTATGTAACTATCCCTTATAGAAATATCATCATCTTCATAAATTAATGAATGGAGATATATGATGATACATATTATTAAAATATTTTAAAATATTATTATAAATAATTACTTTTGAGATCATTTTATGGGAGCATGGTTTGACATTATAACTGTATCCATAAAATAATTATGCATATGATTATATTTGAATGAAGATTCATTTTTAACAAAAGTATTAATATGATTATTCAAAAAAGCATAATTATTTCATTCACACGTAGATGTTTTTCTAAAAATTTGAAAATTATATTATTATTTTTATTTATCATATTTTTATACCATTAACGGATGAATCCATTAGGTTATTTACTTGAGATACCAAAATGGATAAATCTATATTTTTTATATTTATTTTTTCATTTCATAAAAAAATTTATAGATAAAAACATAAATTTTATTCCATTATAATGGATTTAATTGCAAAAATGAGTTTCATTTACATAGTTAAAATTATAGTCTTCATTAGAGATCATCCTAGTGTCTAATTTAGTCCAGTTGAAGGTGATATATCTCCGAAAATATTCAAATTTTATTTTTGTGCTATGGAATCATAATAGACCGTCTAATTTTAGAAATAAGTCAAATGTTTATATTTTGATTTTGATAAGTTGAATAATTTTTTAAATGATTTTACCTATAGACACTTACATAAAAAAACAATTATGGTTAAACTATTTTTTATTTTATAATTTCATTATATTTACAAAAGAATGATATTTTTTGTTTTAAATTTATTCTTTATAGATATTATAATCCAATTGGAAAAATGAGTTTTATGGATAATATGTTTGATGTGGAAATTAAGTTCAAATTTATTTTTTATTTATGAGTTCATAAATGAGAAATTTAATTTTCATTTTCTAAATAAATATTATATGGTGATTCCAATGGATGAAACATGAAAATAGAAAATTTGTTGTATGATGAAATCAAATGAAAATATAATATATTAGTAGTATAAACTAGTGTATTTATGTAGTATCCAAAAATCAATAAATTACAATGTTGGATAGAAAATGGAAAAGGGTCTCTTAGTATGTAAATGAATAATAATATATTTTTATCTTGGGTATGCTTATATAGAATGATAAATTTATAACAACAGGTTAAAAGGAAAATAATTAATAATCAATATGAATATTTATGACTAGCTAATTAATATTCATAGTGTTAAATTGAGTCATTTTATGAAATTACCTTGAATAAGTATAATTATGATAATGTACAAAACATAAATTCTATTAGAAATATATTAATTTCATTTATTCGAATGATATTTAATACCTTACATATGAGTGGACATGGATTGTTTGTGTTTCTTTTATGATAATTTATGTTGATGATAATCCATTATTTCTATAAATAAAAATATCAATTTTTTGTAAAATTAAAATAATGTAATGATGTGTTATCTTTTGAATTCATTTTATAGGATTGAAATTAGTTATTTTTATTGTGTAATGTGCAATTGGATTATGTTGATTTCCCTTGATGATTGTTTCTTATCATGTTATTTATATTATTTCTCAATTGAATTAAATTTATATTATGGTTGTGAAGTTATCATTAAGGCCAGTGAAATTCATGAAGACATGGCAAAGATAAATTTATGGAATACTAGAAGTGTGTTGGATCATAACACATGGTTCATGTGGGGATATCAGATTCATTTTAGATATGTTTTTTTAATTATATGATGACCACCGAAGAAAAGAAGTAAAATAATGGGTTATATTTTCATTATTTTTTATTTTGTGTCCTCTCACATCATGGTTTTATTAAATAATGTTTTGATGTTATAAATAATTAATAGAATTTGAAATTATATATTTTATTTCCCATTTTTTTAATAACTAGAATATGGAATTATTATTTTAATGGGATTATATTATACTTATTTTAATGTTGTCAATTATAGAAGGTGATGTGTTGTAGGACTAAATGTTATATAAATCTGGTTTAAAATTTTCCAAATAAATATTAATCTGGTGTATCATTAGTAAATAATAGAAAATTTATATTTTATAATACGGTGAATTTAAAATAGAAACCTGAAATTTTTACATTTGATGTGTAAAATTATTAATTCAAAATTGCTCATTATATGAGAAATGTTATATAGGGTTCCACTGAGTATGAATTGTGGTGTATACCCTAGGTTAAACAATTGGTAATGATTAAAATAATTGTTATAGCTGTATTTTTTAATTATATTAAATAATTAATTTGGTTGATCATTAATAGTTCAATTTTATAAAAAAATGTTTTTAAAATGGAATAATATTTCAAAAAAATTATTCATATTTTTATCTCAAAACATGTCATTTACAATACATTTCATGTGTTGTGTTATTTGAATGATATTGAATTATTATCATTTTAATTTTTAATTATTTATTTGGAGAGGAAACTTATCAATCTAAGAAGTATTTTTTTTAATCTAATAAATATTTTCTTGTATTATGATTACATAGAAGACAATCTAATTGGAAAAAAAAATTATTTTTTTGTGATGTTTATTTAAACCAGTAATTAATGTTTGTTAAAACCCATTTGTGCCATTAATACTTGTTATTTTCAACAATATATTATTCTACAAAATAACATTAAATTATGGATTATGAGAATTTATATAAATGATACATTTATTACCACATATAATTGTGGTTTTATGAAATTTACTAATTTTATGAATCTATGATGCATAATTTGAATAAAATAATATATATTTTAGGAAATGTTAATTTTTAATATAAATTTTTATATTATTTTAAATATATTTTATATTATTTGAGTGAAAGAAAATACGAGCCAATTTTTTATATGGACATCCTTTGAATTAGTGATATAATAACACCATTTTGTTTTTATAGAAAACTAACATTGACCACTTGGTCAAGGACCATCAATATGAGGTGTTCAATGACATCATCAACCATTGATTATAGTGATAATGAGAATTGGTGGACTTATTCATTCAACATGGGATGTGTTCTATCATTGATACTCATTTCCAAATCGATTTTATATATAAGTTTAATATTCCAGGTAAAAACTAATCTAATTTTTGGACTAGTTTTTGATATTTTGATGTGGTGAGAGTTTTATCTGCCAAAACATTTTTTAAATTTTTAAATAAAATACAAAAGGGATAAGTGATACCAAAAAAATGGTTAATGATAATAGAAACAAAAAAAATAGTGGGCTGACCAAAGAGCCCAGACCAAGGATAGATCCACCCCAAAAAAAATCATGTAGAACCCCAAGAACCCATATTGTTGCAGCCATTCATGCATCAACATCACCCATCCCATCACTGCTCAACAATAGTGTCATCATCCCACCACTTCCATGCTAGAGGTGATCTCAAAATAAATTTGTTTCTTGAAACCTGCAACTCATTTTTTTCATTTTATAATAAATCAATTCATGTATAAGTGATATACAAAAAAATTTCAAACCACAATGAAAACAAGAAAAAATACATTACCAACCCAGGGGGGATAATAAGAATTTGGAAGAAGGGAATATCAAGTGAAATTCAAAATCAAGGGAACCAAAACAAATATCATTTTTAATGGGGGAGAAGATATCATATATGTAATAGTTTTTCATGATGTTTTGTGATGTGTAGGATAATTTTGAAAATTTTTAGAGGACTTAAGGAGTGAAATGAGTTTCATAGAGGATATTCTTTCCCACCATCTCAAAAAGTAGGTTTGGTTTCGGGATCCATAGGAATCTCATGGAGGAGGTGATGATCATTATTATTGAATTTTTCATGAAGGAATAATGAATTATTTTAGAGTTGTTATCAATGTTCCCATAGAGGGAGCTGGGGTGTGATTATGTTTTATGGGTGGAACCAGAAATGTTAGGGGGAACTCAATCTTCGAGGACTTATAGGGGAATATAATACTGAATAAATATAAATACTGAAGTGGGTGATTAAACAATAACCAGGTGACTAAGAAGCCTTATATCATGTAATTTGGATGTTCTTAAATATTCAGTAATTTTTATCTCTCAAATTTAATTCTTAATTTTGATTGTGGTAATGAATTTATTATTAAATTATTGTATTTGTAGGTGATCATTAGATGACAGTTTTCTTGTTATGATATAATGATAATTAATGTGAGGTGTAGACCTCAGGTTGTGAATCCTTAGGTGAAGGATGTCTTCAAACTCTTGAGGGTGGATCTAGGTGGATTTCAGGATTCTACACCGTCCGAGGGAGGGGATGTGGAGAAGGTGCAACCTGATAGTGTTATCAATGTGGTGGATTCCCAAATGGTTGAAGAAGAACGCATTAGGTCTCCTCAGGAAGCTTCATATGCAGAGGATATATGAACAGGGTTTGGAACCTATCACAAAGGCCTGGAACCCAAGGCCTCGAAGAAGGGTGGCTCTCCATGCAGTAAGGTACTACAACAAGATTTAGGTAATCTGCCATGTAGATAAAAGGGTGAAATTGTGCTTAAAAGTAGATTTTAAGGGATTTCATAGGATAACACAGAACAAGTGGCTGATCCAGCTAGGTCGTCACTAATGTAGGGGTAATCTGGGATAGAATCTAGTGGTGGGAAATCTGGTATTTTTTCAGAAGATATTGGAGTAGAATTCCAAGGGGATCCAGTAAGCTTGTGGAGAAGTTAGAGTTAGAGGGGATTTCAGAAAGTTTGGAAAGACGATTCTTACTTACCACCTCCAAGAAAGACTAGATCAGCGAAGAAATCCAAGGCCAACATGGGGTTTAGCGGTCCCATTTCATCTTCTAAGGCTGAAATTGGCCAACCGTGTGAGTTCGGTATAGTGACAGACCCTTCATTAGAGCTGCTTATGCACTCAGGAGAAGAAATGGTGCAAGCAGTATTAACAATTACTAATACCGACGATGAAAAAGTAGGATGAAGGGAACACCATTAAGGATGGTTACCAATGAGGAGCAGTGTAATTATATTGAAAAACATAATATGATATTGATTAGGGGATTTATTGATTGGAATATCAACAAAAAAAGTACATCTAGGCTTGGGAAAAACTAGAGGAGCCTTTAAAGACCATCTAAAGGATGATTCTGATAATCAGGATACCATTATCTCTTGGCATCTATGTTGGGAGATTAAATATAAATTGCTTGAACTATACTTAAATGGTTCATCTATTTCTATTTGTGCATAAACGATTGCTTTCTCACTTTTCCAACCAATGTTTTTCTTTAATAAAAAATTTAATTTTCAGTCAGATATAATTGTAATAACTAATCTCTCATTTTCCATGCGTATCTCTGTTATAGATGATTCCATTTTAATTATTCATGTTTCCATAATAATTTTTAAACAATAAAATATATGATAAATGATATATTTTTAAAATAGTTTCAATCATCATAAATATATAGGAATCCATCTCATAAGGTTCCTTAACAGTTAAGGAACATAAATCAATATTAAAAGAAAATTTTATCATAATTCAAAATTAATTTTTCTTTTAAAAATAAGTGGGTTTTTTATTCAAGGATCTTTGTTATTCAAAATATCATTGTATTCCCATTTTAAATAATTGGTTATACACATCTAACTATGTTCTTATGAGTGTATTATAGATAAAAAATTATGTAACATCAATATAAAACCAATTAGTTTAATTCCATTATAACATCAAATATTTATTACCCACATTCATTCCATGTGAAATTCAATTTCTCGTTATTAATTTCATTATTATATAGTATTTAAGATACTTCCTCACATTTTTGTACCATTATTGATATAATATATTATTGAATTTTCTTGGATAATTTTGTTACATTCTTGTTCACATATATAATTAATCATTTCCATTGGTTAAACAACATACTCACTCGTTCTAATTACATTAAATGTTAATTTACACAATTAAAATTTTTTTTGTTTTATGTGAAGTATTACATAGTTATATGTTTTCAACATTTCTGATGATATTTTATGTCACAAATAAAACAAAAAACATTCCATGAAAAAATTTCAATTTAATCAAAGGAACACATTTATTTTTAGAAAATCTAAAAAATAATATAAAATTATACTGAGAACATCAAACTATATATAAAACTAAATAATTAGATATCATAATTTGAAATGGTCAAAAAAACTATGTTTCATTAATATAATGTCAACAAAACTAAAGTGGATGATAAGATAGAAAATGTAATATATTTCAAATCTGAGAACATCATCACACATAAACATAGGAATTTGTCTGTCGATGGACTAATGGTTAGGATTTTCCATGTTCGTATAGTCTTACATAATCCATTAGGATCTATGATATCCCTTAGGTATCAAAACAATAATGTTAGAAAATATTTTTTGTTTTATTCATCCATCATAAAATGGATTATGTAATTAATAATTTTATGAATTCATTTGAGAAAACTATATTATTTGAAATATCATTCCTATATTGTAATGAGTTTTGTAGAATTGGATATAGTTCATTTTGAATTTGTATTAAATTGATATGTTAAAAAACTGTTCCCAAAAATAGACAATCGATCATTGAAACATTTAAAAAATTCTTCAATGATTTGTGTTGAAATACTATTTAATAATAATTAAAAAATAATACAAGAGAAAAATAACATTATTCATTCAAGATGAGGGTGATGTATTCACAAATACATAAGAAATATTGGGGGGTCATAGATAGTTAAAAACCCATTAAGGTGCTCAATATATTCTGATGGGTATGTTCTAAAATAATCTCAACCTATACCACTAAAAACTTATCTGGAAATAAAATAGTCGATATTTTAGTGGTAAAACATCAAAACAATTGAAAATTAATTTTAACACAAATACACAATATTCCACACTTTAGTTATCTAGAAGAGGAAACATTTTTATAGTAAATAAATATTATTAAATAAGTATAGTCACAAAATGAGTTTTATTACAATGAATTTATTCAATACTAACTTATAGAGAAATGATACCACTATATAATATTTAGACACACATGATCTAATTTTCCACTAAGTAACATTCCATTCTAGGATTCTGAAAATGTAAATTATACTAAGTATTTTCAAAAGAAAAAAACCCAGTGACGATGTTTTCTTAACAACCTACAAAAAATGGATACAGAACCCTTGTAGATCACCCAAAGAAAAAATTATGGGTGTTGACACATGATTCTACCCCATGATTCTAATAAAAATGTTGGATAAATAAACATCCATGGAATTGTTTAAACTTCTAATACCTAAGGGAATATTTATGTAAAATTGTATCAAATGATTGATCGAATATTATAAAGAATGGAATATAAAGAATAAAAATTTAAGGTTTCATTTTAGAATTTTTTTTTAATTTATTGAAATAATTATCACCCATATTCTAGGAAGAAAAATTAGAGTTGTAAATGTGATTTTTGTGTATCATAATAAATCAATGGGAAATATGGCTACTATCAAACACAAAAAAAATAATCATATGAAGAATCTAATGGATTTTACAACTATGAGTTTTATTAAAAGCCCCTATGATTTTATGAAAGGTACAAATCTTATTAAGAAACAATTCATGATAAATTTTATTACCCAAATGTAGAATTTAATTAATATTGTAGATTTAATAATTGTATCAAAATAAAAATTTAACCTTCCATTCCAGATAATAACCATGGGACTGAAACTTAAATAATTGAACAATGGATTGAATATGTTTGGGGATTTTTTGAATAGATGAAAACCATTACAATAGGTTTAATAGCATCCAATAGGATACACTAATTACATTAGATTAAAGATCATGATTCCAAATAGGTTACATTTTAGAATATTTTCATGAATCTTCACATCAATATATTATTTCTTTAGGCCATATTTCACATCCCATCATACGTTAAATCACTAAAGATATTTTTTTCAAATAAATATTCATTTTATAGAATATATATATATATATTATCATAGATTTGATTCAAGATATTATAAAAAATATGAATCCTCAAAATTATCTAGATATGGTGAGTTCTCTTATAACATGAATATTAAAATATAAAATTGTAATGTTTATGTGCTAATGTGATTTTGGGGAAAGAATTGATATGATTTAATTTTTAGTTTATCAACATATAGAATTAGGAATTCCAAATCCTATCACTATATTATTATAGTTCTTAGAAAAAACAATTACACAACCAGTAAGGATGGTTGATGATTTATTAGTTAATATGTTGTACTGATTTTTTGTTATGTGAGATGTTTATTGAAAAAGAAGTGCACATTACCCTTGTTATACCAATAAAAGACACAATATGATATATCATTGATGTATTTAAGAGCATTTTGACATTAATCATAGGATAAGAACAATACGATATCCATGTTTTTCGAATGACTAATTACCATTCACAATGTACAATTATTGTTAAAGACGATGTTTATATTTATAGAAAATGATAATGAGGAGGATGAGTGGTTTTTTATTACGATAAATGAAATTTGAAATTTAATAAACCATGTTAAAAACATATATGTAAATGTATTAGGGAAAATAGGAAGAACCCATTGTTGAACATTTTTGGTAATTTATTAAACATCTAGAGGTGTTTTCCATGGATTAGATCATAAACCTAGTAATATATTCAGAGCATGTGAAATTTGTTTCTAGGAGAACATATTATGAAGAACATAACATCATTTTATCATTAATTAATAATATTATTAATTAAATTTAACCTCAATAGGACCTGAATCATTCTTCAAGAGACAAAATTGCTATCTTGGTTGTCAAACCCCTTCCAACTGATCAAAAATACTATTTATTGGGTGAGAGATATTAATTAACTATCAAAAAGTCATCTAATTGAGATGCATGTCAATAATAGAGTTTTATTAATGTTTTTAGTAAATTTAAATCCATAATTTAATGGATTATTTTTTAACAAAATGAAAATTACAATAATAATAATTTTACAAAATTAACATGAATCATGACCATATCCAAAATATTGTTTATATGAGAAAACATTATACCTATATAAATATAGTTGTCTATGAGGAGGTGGAAATATTTATTGTTTCTATAATTATAAATCCTTTATAAAAAATCACATATTATAGTCCAATATATGTGGTCCCAAATAATATTATATTAACCATTTTTATAATTTGTAAAAATGATGAAATCTGAACCTCAATAGATAATCAGTTGAAAGTATACATATATTATTGGGAAAGGAGTTCTAACACTATGAATTAACATTTATAAGTGTTATTATTGATCTAAATGCATGAGAAGTTAATTATTAATATGTTTCCAAATTCCCTGGATGTTAACTATAGCCCCAAATAGAATCACATACCCATAGGTCATAAGGATAATACAATATTATTGAATCTCATTTGGGAAATATACATACTAGAGGATTACCATTATCTTTTGTGGTGGTTCAAATTGTTTTTAGATATGTGTGATGGCCATTTTTTCTGACATAATTGAAATACTAATATGATTCATTATTAAGGGTTTATTAATTAAAGGAATAAAATTTTATTACTTTCAAAAAACATAGAAACTGTGTTTTAATATATAATGAAAATTCATTATATTAAACTTGGTGAAATATTAGTACACGGTTATTGATTGTATAGTCTAGGTTCAACATGATTCTACTGGTGGGATTAAAGTAAATGTTGTGATGGATGATTTAGTACAAAATTTACCACTAAATAGAAATATAAAAGATGTTATATAAATTGTTTTTCATGCTACTTTTTTACAACATTTTTAAATTTATTTTTAATAATCACCTAGATTCATTTATTTCTACTTGTTATAGATAGTCATGACCCAACATGAGTCATAATTGAATAAGAAACATTAAAACAACCGGTCAAGGATTAATGGATATTACTGATCCACATTTGCTAAGTACCACAGCCTAGTAAATAGTAAGAACGATTAGGGAATAATTTCATCCAAATATAAATGGTAAAAAATAGAAGAAAATGATTAAAAATGTGAATAATGAATAATTTATGAAATCCAAGGAGAAAAGAATATATCTAAAAAATAAGAATAGAAGGATATTGGAGGATACATCTATCAATATGAGAAAATATATAATGAGAATAAATATATCGATGTTAAATTGACAATACACAATATACATATCCAATATTACTAGATCATGGAGATATAGAAATATATCATTTGTCCACGAATCCATAATTTAATGTAATGTAGATATGCATGAGCTAAAACACCAACTATATCACCACACACTGATAAAAATCATAACACAATAAATGAAATGAAATTTAATCCATTTTAAAAATAATTATAAAAAAGGATTCTTATTTTTGTTCCTTTCAAATAAGTATTAAAAAAAATTCTTGAAAGCATAAAATTTTCAAAATGTGGTAGAAGGCCAAACCACTTCCACTATTGAATGTGCAATCCTAATAAAACCATCATACCATATTTGTTAATTTAAGATTATTATAATAGATTAAATTTATGCTGAAACATTTAAATGACTAAAGAACCCATAGAACCATATTTCCTCACATCACACCAAACCAAAAAAGAGACAATGAATTCTACTCAATAAGAGACATCCGTTCAAAATAGAAAACTATTTGATTATAATGTGTATACCAAGAAAACATCCCATAGATTCAAACTATTCCAACAAAACACATTAATAAATAGAAAGATAAGAGGATAGAAAGATCTTGACAATGTACAATTAATTTTATTTCAAGAATCAATATGATAGAATCCATCATATATAACATGCAATATAAAATATCCTAAATGAAAAAAGTGAGACAAAAACCAAAAACCCTATATCATAAGGTCAAATATAAGAGTCATACTACATAAAATAAAATTAAAATGATATAACTCCCACTTTAATATCATTTGGTTTAACCTGAGTAAAATAATCTATGGTATAATTAAATCCACCACTCTATTTTATGTATCCTCTATTAGAAATTCTCAAACAACCCAGGTGGTCAGCAACATGGAATTCCTTATGTGTCATCTAAAAAATTAGTTTCTTATTTCCATATGTTTTTATATCATAATAACCTAGGGGTTCATCAAATAAAACACACTGATAATAAATAATTGGCTTTTAAAATACCACTACTTACAATGTCTAATTTGGAATTCATCTTTTTTCCATTATGGGAACATCCTCCAACACTCCTTGGAATTGGTGAAACATCCAACAACACCAGTTATCTAGTCATGTCTTCTTTAATCAAGAGGGGATACATCAATAACACATAATTAGTATCAATATTGAGGAAACACAACCTTGGACATATTTGGTTAATTAACATCCTTAAAATACCAATTCATTTGGGAATAATATGTGGCCATATTTGGATGATAAAATATCAAATCAATGAAATAGTAAACATAGTCAAGAATAATATTATATAATATATTTATACTATAATATGACAAAATATCTTGTGGATTCACTTTATTTAGAAGTAATTGATTATTGAAACAAGCTATGAAATAAACCCTAAAGTGGTCATTCTGAGTCATATTCTGGATAATAGGCCTCCAACACTTACATAATGGAAAAATTAATATTAATGTCATAAAAATTATATTTATTGATTAATGATTCTCAAGATATGGTAAAATATACACTATCCTTAATATACAACACAATTCATTTTATGAATATTTTTCACATAATAAATCATATGTATTTTGTTTTTATAACCCTTGAAATAATCCAATTACAGGTCAAAGAGATTATGAAAACCATTATATAATACTTGAGTTTATATGAAATCCATTAAAATGATATTTTCATTATATAAATATTTCATTAAATGTTAATGTTCACATTATCTATGAAATAAAAGAAAAAACAACAAAATATACTCTAGAATAGAAACCACATAAAAATAAAACTAAATGATCTCAACACACATTTTAATTTTTTTAAATACAAATAGTAATGAAATTAAAAACCGAAAAACTATATCATTATTCCATTGAAAAAGAGAATGAAAATAAAAACTTTTAAATATGAATGAATTTTCAAATATCATTTTAAAAACAACCCCTAATCATTAAACAATTATTCAAACTCTATTGGATTCTATTAATGAAAACTCATTTGTCAGTAAAATAATTTTTATCACATAATTTTATAACATTTCAGACTTAAAATAATTTTAATATTACCATTATAAAATATTATTGATATATTTAAAAATGAAAATTATTAGATCTATAAAATTATCGAAACACATTAACATTCTTTCAATGAACCCACTATTCTTTTAATTCAGAGATACTATAGAAGTATAACTCAAATAAGTAATCATTATGAATCTAAAATATTTTTAAAAATAAATAATTTTTTTTAATTAAAAATCTCTTTATAAAATTGAAAATATAATTAACAAACATCATCAAATTTTACCATATAAAATTAAAATACTTTTTAACCCCAAAGAATATCTTAACCATTAGGAATATCAAATAAACCACATTAACCAATTTTAAGAAATTATTTATCAATAAAAATGTAATTTTGAACCCATTTTATGTTAGTTTATAAAATTATATACAATATTGTTTCCAAACAACAATAATTATTTAACTTTATACCCATTTCTATCATCTCATGGTTTTTGACTTGAAATATCAAACTTGAAAAAACAAAATTTGTATTCAATTTTCAAAAGGAAACACCCAAAATCAACATGGAGAAAACTATTGAGAATGAAAGGAAAATAAAATCTAAAATAAGATTAATATTAAAAAATAAATTGATATAAAAAATAAATTTCTATCCACGTGGTTTGGTAGATCATGCACTAACCTAGAATGTTCATAATATGTAAAGCAGTTTCATATTCCTGATCAACAATCGATTTACCAAATCAAGAATAGTAATAATTAAACCCCATATATCCATATAGTTTTTTCTAAACACCCTGGAAATTATCTCTATGTTTATAAATTTCACACATGCACAATAAAAATTAAAATATAAAACAAAACTCTTAGAAAAATATAATAATCGTTCTTAAATTATACACAACCTCATCATGAATAACAATGATAATAAAAAGTTTCATCTCTAATAGGATGTGATCTAGTACCCTCTGATGAGGGACTACATTAATTTTTATAGTCCTCCCTCAAAACTTCTTAAAATACTTTAACAATGATACAAATCATCAATTGATAATAATATTTCCAGCACCATCATGCATCATCCACAAAAAGAACACCCAATCAGCATTAAGGGATCAAAAATACCTGTTATTCATTACAAAGATGGAAAATGTGTCCATCTCTAGGAAAAATCGTAGTTTCACGAAACAGGCACTGCATTAATGAGTCATTATTGGAGTTTAGTGTCATTAACAAATTATTAATGATTAATTGAAATCTTTCCAAATAATTGAATCCATAGTTTAGGAATTAATATTTAATGTGATTTGTGACAGAAGTGTTGTTACATGAGTGGTATAATAAAGGAAATGTAGGGATTGGATGTTATATGTGATTAATTATTATATAATTATTTTAAACTATGATATTAATATTAATTCTACAATTGAAAATGAGATTTTTATTCATTCTTTTAGTTTATATGTTTATGATGTACATTATATGGTCCTTGGACATAGTATTCACTAAACACTCAAATAATATAAATATTCATACAAAAATAATCCAAACCATATTTTATAAGATGGATTCTATAGTTTGGATAATTTTATTTTAAAATCACATTTTTAAAAGGAGAAGAAAATTTTATTACTAAACAAAATTATGGGTATCACATCACTCATGATGATGAATCAAAATATATATATACATTATTTCTCCATGAAAACATTATTTATAACATTGATAAATAGTCCATATTTTTTTAATTATCCAATAATTTTCTTGTAGGATCCTTTCACAAGGGCATTTCACTTAATCAAAAAATTGATTAATTTTTATGTAATTTTCTATATTTTTTATATTCCATTTCTATTTTTAAATTTTGATATTAGAATTATGAAGATATTTGAATGTCAGGAATAAATAATTCCCATAAAACAATATATCAGTAATAAACATGGGGTGGACACTATGTTGATGATAGAATGACCCAAAAAGCATCACATTGGTTTTCATTAGCCCATTAATTTAAATAATTTTATCGGTGTATTTATTCATTGTGAAAGACATTAATGGATTTTTCAATTAGCTGGTAATAAGAAAATTCAAAAAAATCGATTCTATATGTAAGTATTTTTTATGTCTATGGAAAAAAATTAATGGATTTTTTTTCATCATCCTAAGTGATTGAGAATAATTTTGTGTTTGTGGATTATTTTTCAACATTGATTAAAGAAATGAAATATTGAAATAAAAATCTAGATTATGGTGTTTGTTGTTTATTATGATGAATACATTTATTTAGGTTACAAAGGAATTCCACATAGATAACTAATCATATTCTATGATTTATAATTTTTTGTTTTTATTAGTGAAATATGAGTGTTTTTATATAATTTGGACCACCTAAAACAAAATATTTAGTTGAAATAATTAAAATTCAAATAGATATTTAAATTAAATGTTATAGAAATTAATTTAAAGATATAGAAAATAATCGTCAATTTTCATAGTATTGTATCTATTCTTGATTTTCAATGGTAATACTATTCATATGTATATAGATTTGTCTAAAAATTCTCTTAGGTTGGGAATGCAATAAAATGTGATTCTAAATATGGATAAGTGGGAACATTTTTACAGAAAACTAACATGTTGTGGATTTTAATGGGATATTTAGAAAAATATATTATTTAAAAATTTAGATAAATTTTTTTCCAGATTCATTCATTTAGATTACATATTTATGGTTGGTTAGAGGATCTAGCCATAATTGTATTTACAAAATCATCTTCATGATTTTTAGAAGAACTAGTGTTATATAAATATAATAATTATATTATTTTCATTCAATGAATTGGTAGAGTAATTGATGTAAGGGAATGTATTTTTCATTAAAAATGATTATATACTTTATAATGACTTCGATGGGAGGCCCAATTTATAGTCTTTTAGTTATATACATGATTGATGAGCAATCCCTAATGTATCACTAAACTAAAGAATCATAGATTTTAATGAATTTTATCCCACGGTTCATTGATAGTAAATTATTCTAATATAAAATAAATTATATTATTTCATTCATGGTTTGTTCTTTTTGTTGGGTGGTCATAGTGGGCCTTGTTTTTAGTTTTTAATGTTTCTTCACAATGTCACCCATTACCACTCTCCTCATTTTATGGATCTTCCACTCCATATTGTCAAATGGGGTCTTTCTAATAAATATTATATTTTTGTTAGTGGTATTTATATACATTTTATTTCAATGTGTGTTTTAACTAATTATATTTTCATTTATTCTCCAAAATTTTCCATTTCTGTTCTGGTGTCATGGTTGGTTAAGAATGGTCACTTGAGCCTCTATGTGGGATATTTCACCAACAAATCGATACATTTATTTTCAAATTTTCCACTATAAAATTTGATTATATTTATATCAATGATGTAATAATTTAATGTCCCCTATGGTATTTTTATAACATAGGGGATATTGCATATTTTGTTTTGATGTTAGTATATTTATCTTCAGGCACTCACTTGTAATGAATGGGTCAATTGGGATTTAATTTCAATCAACAATCTTTTATGGTTAATATATTCTATTAGTCAATCCTTTGGGTATACATTATTTTTATCATGTTATCTATGGATATATATTCATGTTTTTTATTGACATACTATATCATAGTTTTATTTTCAGTGTCAATTATCCCATTTACTTGACAAAAAATTTCTTATGTGAATAGCTGTTTCATTTTCCACTCAATTTTTATTTATACTATCAATATTAGTTTATATTATTGTCACATGTGTTAATATAAATGTTATATATTATGGTATATTTCCAAGGATATTTTTGTAACAATGTAGGAGTGAGATACTAGCTATATTTCTAATCGTATAGATCATAATTTCCAATATATATCGATGTAAATGAGAAGATAGTTGTTTGTAATAAACTCTAAGGTTTATTTAAATTCATTTGATCATAACATAATCCATATAAATGTCAATATAATAAACATTTTTTTATTGAAAAAAATCTAATCCGGGATCCTTATCCAATAAAAATTGTTCTTTACAATTTTATGTACTCTGTTATTTAATGACTATGTTATTTGAGGAGTGTTATTTTCATAAATATACTTTTTAATTGCAATAAGTATAGATGACTTTTAGATCTATGTTTGGGGCTTCATAAAAATTTCAATTGAAAGAACCTATTTCTCATTGAAAATGTTTTTAGAATTATGAACTATATTTAATTTAAAAAATAAATAATAAAAACATTAAATCTAAATTACATCGTTAATATTTTTTTAATAAACATCTATTAATACACCATGAATTGGCGAATATGAAATTTATATATAAATTATCAAAAATTTCTAACTATTTTAATTATTTAAATCATGTAATTTCTAAATACTATATTTTATGATATATGAAGTGAGTTATGTGTTCTTTCATGTCAACATCAAAACATATTTTTGGATCTGTCGAATTGATATTTTTAAATGAAAAATTTATTTACTATTCCTCCACCTTGGGATTCAATTTTGGGGACAATATTGGACTTTATATGTAGAGTAGAGGATATTTTTTATGATTTTAGTGTTTCTACAATGCCTATATATGTTAAAATACCCCTTGAAAAATATAATATTTATAGTAATGTTTGTGGAAATATTATACAAATTGATAAAAAAGATATCAGAAATAGTTGATAATTACATAATAGAAACTACGAATTCAATTTAGTTGGAAATATTGGAATAAGCATGATTTCGAAGTGTTATTTTTCAATGTTAATAATGAAATATTTTTTTAAATTTTGGAAATGAATTTTTATAGTTTGAAACATTTGGTAAATATTATATATACATAAGGTATTTTTTTGAAAAATATTCTAGTTGGATTTTCCTATGTGAAATAGAACAACATAGTAGTTAACATAAAATATAGTGATATATATCCTCTTGATCATAATTAATTAGGGAAATTCTGATTCTCTATTAAATATTTTATTCAATTAACATTGGGTTTTTATTTAAAAAACAACTATATTTTAAATAAAATAAGTGATTAGAACATTCATGTCTTAGAAAAATTCATTTTATGTGATTGAATTTTAAAATAATATTCATTATGGAGAGGCATATCTTATACCAAAATGAAGTAATTATATGTTATCACATATAGAAATCATTTAATTTGAATCTATTAATTGTAAAATAGTTCATGTATTTAAGAACCATCGAAATAATGAATTTTTCAATGCGATTCACTTTTAGAATTTTAAATCACCATGAGTATAATATATTATCCTTCTCTATCACAAAAACATTATCATTGATTGATTTTGGGAATATGATTCAAATTCAAATTAGAGGAATATCATTTTCAATGATGGACTATCATTGTTTTTATTCATTTTTGTTTTATATTTGAAAAAATGATGGATACTTTTTGAAAGATCATTAAAAATAATTGGTCATATTAAAATCATATTTGGCATAATTCAGTTTTGCAACATGAAACCTTTTAAACTAAATATGACATCATGACAATACTTTCAATTTTTTGTACTAAATTTCGTAATAGAATAAATATTTCATTGTGTTCGGGGATTTCAGAAGTCTTTTATTTGAGAATCATTGGCATGGTCATGTAAGGTAATAGTTTTACAATGTTTCCCGAAAATTGGATACTTTTTTCAATATTTATTGACTATTATATTTACGGATTTTTCAAAAATAAGGAAAAATATAATTTTTAAAATTTTTTTTAATGGAATTTAATTCATGATATAAAATTGGTGATGTTTCTTCCATAAAATTAATTAATTCATTATTCTATTCATTATTTCATCAAAATCTAATTATTGGAAAATATTTAATATCTAATTTCATTATTCTTTTAAAAATATGAATCGTTCATTCTTCAATAGTTTCTAATTATGGATCAATTTTTGTATTGAATAATAGTAAAGAGGGTGGACATCATATTATGTAAGTATAATTTCAACAAAATTTAAATGTGGGGTCATAAAAATAAAAAAATGACAAAGGAGGATATAAAAATTTGGAATGTATGGAGATTATTGAATCTATAAGAATGTTCCATAATATTTTGATGTGGATTGAAAAATTTATGGAGAAAATGTGTTTCATGGTGGTAATGAAAACCGTGTTCTTCATGAATTAAATTTATTTCATGATTATTCTATAGTTACATATGGGAGATGATGTGATGTGAAAATAACTTCCATGTAGAGAAATGTGTGATTATTTTAGAGTATCTTCCAATAAGATCATGTTAAAAAATAATACATGATTTTTTAAAGAGAGAAGTTATAATATTTATGGAATCCATTTTATGTAAGACATCCACGGGCCAAAATTCGAATTAAATATCAATATTTCTATGAGTAATTGGATAAGAAATAGGTGATAAATAAGCACTGGAGTTTATGAAGGACATAATCTTTTTGAGTATATGGTTCTCTATATATATTATTTTAATCATCCACTTTACATTTTTTAATGAACATGGTATTTTATTTTCAATTATTGAACATTACCATTGGATAATTTCTATTATATAATGATATTATTCCTTTAAACAAATTAATTATTAATCATGTGAGACTACTGTCATGAAGTTACTCTCATGTTAATTTTATAACAATTGACTTTTAAAAAGAACTAGAATTATTGATAAACCTTCAACTCTAATCTCATTTTAAAAATAAATAATCATCAATCAAATCTATAACAATACCTACGATCATTTTGGGTAGAACATTATGACCAAATTATAATATTATCTAGATACAAACTGATTTCCTCATTTTGTAACTAATTGAGTAATGAAGTTGATGATATATAGGATACCCTCCATCATTGGTTAACTATCATAAATAATTAATCATCAAATTTAATCTCAGTTCATGATTTTTTCTTATTATACATGAATGGATGAGTTTTTATTTTAAATAGTCATGTAAAATTCCTATGTCTAATAATCTATTTATTTTCAAGCTTCATTCCTTGTGAAATATTTCCACATTAAACTAATTCCCTACATAGATAATTATTAAATCTATTCAAATCATGTTTACTCCAATAAATATAAAAATGATTGATGATTTTCTAAGTATTTATTTTTTTATTTTTCGAAACACACATATTCACTTGGTTAGTATAGTTTGACTTTCTGTTGATATTTTAATCAAGATCCTTGAATGAATATATATAATCATAATATGGTGATTCTTATAAGAAATAGGCCTCATTCAAAATTTCATAGGGTGTGTAGTTTGTAATGACTATTAGTAGTAGTGGAATTAAACCTAGTTAACTATAGTGTGGTATGATTTGGTTATGTCATCAAAAATGAACAATATCTATGTGATATGGAGTAGATTTTACATGTAGTTATAAACTATACTTGTGTTTCTACTATAGTGAGGTTATTAATGTACTATGTGATGATGTGTGTGTTGCATTAGAGGGAGGGGATTAAAATTGTGTAAGAACATGGTTTCTATAGAGTAGAGGTAGTATTGTAATGTTATAGTGGTAAAATTATTGGTTTTATAGAATGGGTGGATTAAATTTAAATCGAATATATAATATTGATTTTAGAAACAATCGACTGGGAGATTCACACCAATGTGGATGTCAGTGTCAACAACTATTTTGTTGGAAATGGCCTCAAAGGATGGATTGATGTATGATCCTAGTAGGGATAAAATGGTTGTGTCTATGTTAGGAAATATTTAAGTGTTTAGTGATAGGAATTTATCCATAAAATTAATATATTTTATATAAGGATTATAGTAATGGTTTATGTGTGAAGAGTAATAAAATTAATTGAGTTAACAATACAAACCATTTTAATATCATGTGGTATTACAAATAAATAGAAATAATTAACACACCCAAGGGCTCAATTTTAAAATTCCACACCTCCTCCATTTATTATTCACTCCATATCGTGCCCATTAAATTTTCGAAATATCCTAACGTACCAAAATATTTAGTACTAAAGATCAAATTAATGGATCTTACTATAGCCATACTATTTCTACATCTATACCAGACTACTATTATAACTGATACAAAATAGTATCATCTTATAATAAAATTTCATCATAGTGCCTTCAAAATTATATAATCAAATTGTATTATTACCATATTTTTATTGGAAGATATCAACCATAACATACCACTCACATAGGGGGATGGGTGTTAAGAATAATTAAAAAACCAAAATAATGAAAACACTAAAATATTTATTCCAATTTAAAAAAAAATAATATAAATATAATAATAATAATATTATTATTTTTTAACAAATATATTTATAAATATAAATTGGGGAAATATGATATTTTAGGTAGCTGACTAAATACATTGCACCAATAGTACATGTTTTTTTATTTTCCAACATGATCATGGTATTGATATTTTCATGTGTAGTTGTGTTTATGTGGAGAAATTTGTGAATTTAATGATATATATTATAATATTTAATGGTGATCAAACTCAAAAAAATCAAGGTAAAAACCTAATTTTTTATTAAAACAAAATGGGTAAATGTTAATGAATTGAAGACCAAAATGTGGTGAAAATGTTACATTTCAATTTTTGAAATGGATGAGAATGGGACTAATCCAAATATGATTTCAATGAATAGGATATGTCTGTCTCTTATATTGGATCCGTCATGAACCCCTCCCCATACTGTTCACCCCTCTTTGTTTGGAAATGTGAGAAGGGGGATATTTACCCTCGAGTCCTGCATCCAGTCGGCCCATGGTTGGCGACTAGCAGTGAGTGTATAGAAAACAAACTAATTGAAGGCCTTACCCTCTAAGAAAATCGACGTGATTGAGAGAGATAAGGTAAACCCCAACCTACTGCAAATCAGACTAAAATAAAAAATAAACCCCACTACACATATGTAACGTCATGTAAAATTAATACAAATAAAATAGAAAACATCAAGTACTAAAGGAATGTAAAAAATAGCAGCGACCATGAAGCCCGAAAAACTCTTATAAATCCAAGATAGTAGTAAATGACATGATCTCAAACATGATCCTTGTAACCAAAAAATTGTATATATATATTTTGGGTGAGTGTAATAGTATACACAGTAGAATCCTCCCCGAAGCCTCTTAACAAGGTACACTATATTTCCATCCTCACCATGGATACTCTCATAATGTATCACATACAAGAGTATATAATATAATAAAAAATATTAATGGTACCCCAATAGAACTTCCCCAATGGTGTTCTAAATTTCCCCAAAGTCGCACATCAAAAGATTCTCTATCCAAAAAACTATTCCCCATAGACACCTGGGTGAAGTACCACAACATGCACCTCATGAAACACAACAAATAAATCCATGTAACCCAATTACTCATGTAGTTTTCGAGAGCCATCACAACTCACAATACATGAAACATATTTTGGCCATTATACATCAATCCATTACAGCCCATACACTGAGTAGGGATCCTCAATACATCACAACCTATACTCATTTCAACTATAGTATTCCAAGGGAGACTATATCCAGAATATGTGTTTGTGAATAACAACATTCCATTACATACCACTACACAAATATATTGGGAAAACTAACTATTGTGTCTACTGTAAAAATAATGACCAAGAGAAGTGAGTTATTCCAAATGGGGTAGTCAATTATCCATCCTCCAATAAGATTGTTGGGGAACCCCCCAGGGTTGAGAATCCCTAGGGTGTGTGTTTCCCAAAAATAATTGGGGGAGTAGTGTAAAAAACACTAAATTGTAGAATTTACGATATCCCACAACCACACTATGGGAATAGCCTATTTTTAGACACAATTAATGCTAACATCTCTCTGACTCCAGGATGTCATTGCTTAGACTAAGTATCCAATAAGAACCGAACAATTTAATGAGATTAATTATATTACATTATCCCTTTCTATCAGTTCTACTTTACATTAAATATTTCACTATCAATTAATTAAATATTATTAATTACACATTACATTTCATTAGCATTCCAACCAATATCCACAGTTCCATTATATTGTAACCTCGCCATTTAATTACACAAAGGTACCAACCCCATTGGATAACATAATTTATTCAATAATTTATTAATAGAATTATTACATTCTCATATTTCTATGAATTATAGAAAACATTTCTAGTGTACTAAACACAATGTATATCAACATGGTATGTAAATGATCTACCCTTGAATTCATTGCCACATGTAGCAGGAGCATAGACTCAACCTACCTTAAGAATCTAATCACGAAAAGCACAAGGAATTCCCCACACATCTTCAACCCTTTAAGAAAGAGGGAGAGCAAGAAAAGTTACCTTGAGCAATGGGGAATGTAAAGTAGATAACCAAACAAAATGATTTATCAAGAATCTAATAATTTACAGCCAACCTGTTTCTTCATATTTTGTGTCCTCCATGACTACCAAAATCATAAACTCATCCATCTCGCAACTCTAGGCATTAATGGTTGCCACAACCAATGGGCATCCCTATCCCCACGTATCATAACATCCATCCACGCTCATAAAATATAACAAGTATCAAGGAATAACAAAGAAACAAGGCTATTGGCCCTAAACAAGGCATTCTGCCTTCACATGTAATGAGCTCTCAATGTTCCATGAATAAATCTCATTGACATTATAGGTTAGAAGGAAACAAAAAACCCTTTGAGGCATTATATTTTTTCAAAAAAACTAGTTATTTAATCCATCTTGAAATAATTCATTCATTATTAGTGGTTTCTAACTACGGGAAACATAACTAGAAATTCATCATAACTATCACAAATAAATAAACATGCTTACTAAATCAATTTATTTAACATCAAATTAGAACAAAAACAACCAGATTTATTTACATAACTCTTTATCATTATCCAAATAATTATCAATTAAATCCAGATTTATGTTCATTACCAATTTTGTTATGAATGGAATGCTAACAAAAGAACATAGATATCATGATGTCAATAAAAATCAATAAGCAATAACATATGATCGATATCAATTTATTATTCCATTTAAATATATCATATGTCAATTACATTGTGATAATGGGGCTAAAACATTATAAATCTATAGTTTCATGTAAAAAGATATAGAATACATGAATCAAAACCCTCAAAATGTTTCATATGCTCTTTTCAATATAACAATTAAACGAAAAAGATCACAATCACCACTCTGGGAGGACTGCATCCACCAACGGATGCAGGGACACCATTACAATAGGAAAAACCAAAGAAAACCTAGTTAAAAATATAGAGGTATAATCCTATTAAATGGAAATGAGAAAATGAAGAAGATGAACCCAGAAAAATGAGGATAAATCATAGCTTATATGAATGATCGATCAAAACTACTTGGTCGCACCAAAATTGGGCGCGCATATAGCCAAAACAATGTAAAATGGGAAATGATCCAAGGTTTAATGTTAGATCAAACCACTCCTATGGAATGGAAAAAAGTTTTTAGCATATTACACCAATGAACAAGGTGGAAGAAGAAGGGAGGAACATATCTCGCCCCTTTAGAAAAATTAATAAAGTAGATGTTTATGAAATGTTTGAATTACATTAATAGAGGATCACATTACACCACACAGTTTTACCATGTATAGGCATCTCGAACCTTATGAAAATTAATATATGAGGTACATGGATCGAATCGACCATAAATCCTTTAAAATGTAGATTTTAATGCTTTTTTTCATAGAATTTTTTAAACGGGTGAAATCGGGAAATCTGGAAAAATCTAGAAAAATGGGAAAAAATTTAATAGTTTCGTGAAATAGTTTCACGATAAATTTTTGGAATTTTGGAAAAAAATGTCACACATTTTTAGGAAACTTTTTCATGAACTATTTTGAAATTTGTAAAATGAAGAGAAATAGTTCGTGGAAATAGTTTAGAATTTATCAAATAGAAGTGACATTGTTCTGTGAAACAGTTTCAAGAAAATGTTTAATAATTTGGAAAAATAATTTATATTGTTTCGTGAAATAGTTTTTAGTTTTGACAAAGGAAGTGACACAATTTTCTGAAAAAGTTTCTGGGAACACATTGGAATTTTGGTAAATAAAGTGGCACAGTTTCATGAAATAGTTTTAGGAAGTAGTTTGAAAATTCGGAAAAGGATGGGACAAGGTTTCATAAGACAGTATCATAAAATAATATTGATCTTTTGAAAAGGAAGTGATACTATTTCATGAAACCTTTTCATGTAATAGTTCAAAAATTTGGAAAGTTGAATGACACGATTTCATGAAATAGTTTCATTAATGTGTTTGGAATTTGGGAAAAGGAAGTGACATAGTTTCATGAAATATTTTTATGAAATATTTTTTGAAATTTGGAAAATTATGTGATACCATTTCATGACACTATATCATGAAAATATTTTGATATTTAGAAATGAAACTAACATTGTTTCATGAAACTAACATTGTTTCATGAAACAATGAGTTAATATGTAAATGGTTTAGTGAGAAGTCACCTTGAACTCCCATAACACATCAAACGCTAGCTTTCAACAAAGAGATGGACCAAAATGGTATGATCAATTATATTAAATTCCTATCAAAACATTCTAGCCTTTGATTATCCAAAACCAACCTAAATAAAAATTTTAAAAGGGGGCCTGAACAACCACCCTTTGATTTACCTCTTAAAAGAGATAAATCCACAAAATCCAAAAAAGAAATACATCTCATAAAAACTAATTGTATCCAATCCCAAATGAATATCATAGCATGATATGTGTTAAACCTAAAACAACTCACGGTAGAGAGCATGTATCTGCAAATCATGTTCCCATGTAATCTATTCTATGCCACTGTTTCTCGACACTACATTGACCATGGGGATAGAACACCAACACATTAACTTATCCTTGCATTCTTAGATCCCTACAGATTGCACCTCAATGGTCGCATCATCGTCAACATCAATATCACCTCAGTTGATGAAGTGAGAGTTGTCATGAATATAATAATGGATTTGTGACACATGAAAAACATCATGTGTCCAGCTAATCTGTGAGGGATGTGCTGCCCGATAGGCCATAACTCCCACATGAGACAACACCTAAAAAGGCCCCTAAACCAGGAATAAATATAACTCTTGTGACCATTACATCACTACCCATGATTGTGTGTCACCTTTAGAAACATGTGATCCCCAACATCAAATAGTAGTTGTCTGCTCCTTTGATCGACATATATTATCTGAAATTCCCACAATAACATAAACCTTTTACAAATCATAGAACATTCTATTTTGTATTCTCTACATGTTTAGGTCTATAAATTTCAAAATCTCTAACCCTAGTCTAGCACAATGGAGAACATCATTGTTATGCAAACATGGATTCAAATAGCTTCATATCGATCTTGGAGTGGTAACTGTGGTTATAAGAGAACTCTATCATGGGTAAGTGCATCATCAATGATTCCTCCAAAATCTAGAACACAAGAGTGCAACATGTCTTTAACAGTTTGGATTTCCAATACTATATGACCATCCGTAAGTGGATGAAAATTAGTGTAAAGTCATACCTGAGGACCGAAAGCATGTTGGAGATATCTCCACACAGTGGATGTAAAACAATTACCATGATCTAAAATGATCGTCCATGGGAATCCATGATGTCTCACCACCTCCACCAAAAACTAACTCATCAAAACATCCACTGACCATGAATCCTTGATCGCAATGAAGTGTCTTGATTTCATAAAACATTCCACTAAGAACCATTTGGATTCATGACCTACCTTATCTCGTGGTAAATCAGTTGAAAAGTACATTGAGATGTCTTCCCACATCAACTGAAAAACATATAATGACAGGAGAAAACCACAAGGGGCATGGTTCTCATCCATCACTGTATTTAAGATAAAACATCAAGGCACAAACTTTTCAATGGTTCACTTCAGCTTAGGCAACAAAAACTGACTCCTCAATACTTGGTACAACCTTTTCATTCTACGATGCACTACTAAAGGAGAACAATATAACGTTTTAAGAACCATATTTGTCTTCTCCGAATGAATGATAACCCTTCACTGATACAACACTAGGTGTTGTTCATCTTCAAACCAACCATCAGGGTCATTGCCACAAACAAATTGGTCTCTCCACACACCCACAAATAGATCCGCCAATAGGGACTCTTCCACTTGCAACAAAAAAGTTGACTGTACAGTCATCTAAAAAAGGAAAACTATTCCAAAAATGTCTCCCATATCAATATGTATAGATGAATGTTCTTCCATCACTCTATAGGAATAACCAAATTATCGCACTGCATCACTACAAGATTTCTAGATATGCGTATTTTCTAAAACATATTCCATTTCAGGTGTATATGATATTTCAATGTTCTATTCCTCTATGAAATCCACTGACCAATGATGTCACAATATAAAGACACTCTAGGAGAAAATAAACCTTTTGATCTTGTGATCCGTGAAAACAACAAAGTGTTATCCATTGAGGTAATGTCTCCACAACTTTAGAGAAAACACCACTTCCGCCAAGACAAGATCACGGGTGGAATAGTTATGTTCACGGGGACAAAACTAAATGACAAATCTCTACTACATCAGAACACAACATTACCCTTTGATGCAAAGCATTGCAGAAAAAATCCTATAGAACTCCCTCTACTGAAAAAAAAAGAATAAGAGCACTTTCCAACATCCCCATCAGATTATAAAACGATTCACTGACATTGATCAGTCTACACGTGCTCCTAGTCAATGTTGTTCAATGCTGTTAGAGGATTCACAACCTGAGAGAAGTTCTTTATGAACATCCTCTAGTGGCATGTGAGACCCAGGAAACATCACACCTCTACAAATTTCTTGGGGTCTACCCAAGACACAAACACTTCAATAATTAATGAATCCATGGCTACTCCCAGCTAGGACACAATATGAACCAAGAAACCAAATTCATGAGCTCAAAATTCACAATTAGACAACTTAAAAAACAACTATAGTTGATGAAGAACTCCAAAAATTGTTTCCATATGCTCTGTATACTCCTCCTTAGTTGTTGATTGCACTAGAATATCATCTAATAAATCCACCACGAACATATCCAAAACTCTCAAAACACAAATTTCATCAACCCCATAAACACAGTTAGAGTATTCATCACACTGATTGATATTACAATGAACATGTAATGTCCACGAGGTCAGTTAAAAAAGTTTTCAGGATATGTTTATACATCACACACATCTGATGATTTCATGACTGCAAGTTGATCTTTGGTAAACAAAATGCACCGTTCACTGCACCTAATAAATCATCAATCCATAGAAGAGGATAGTGATTCTTCACTATAAAATTGTTTATGTGATGATAATCGATACACAGCCGCAAAAATTTATTATCCTACATCACAAACAAAACTACCGCACCCCACTATGGAACACCTGGCCAATGAAAACTTCACTATAATACACTGTCGAATTCTACACATAGGTCTCGTAACTCAGAAGTGGTCATCCTATAGGGATACATAGAGATAAGAGATTCTCCCAGATGTAGCTCGATCCCCAACTCGGTCTCTTAATGAGGGGGTATTGCTACATTCTATTCAGTGAAGGCATCATGGTACTATTATATAAACCTAAGAAATGGCAACATTTTATCCTTTGAAAAACTCATCATTAGCCCCACCATCAAGGATGAAAATAACGGAACCCGCCTCACACCCATCTAAGGGTATTGCTCTCCAATATACTCCACTGGCTCTCCATCAGCATTGAAGAACACCACAACACTCTAGAAGAAAACTACTATATCCAAAACCAAATACAACCAATCTATACTGAGGAGAAAATCATATGGTTTTATCTATAAACATACCGAATCTACCTAAGATAGGTGCAGTCCCAGTTCAAGATCATAGTCTTTAATTACTTCAATCGTGTTATATCGGCCTCCAACTGTTGTAGTCAATGCTAAGGGAACTGGAATCCTCTCTACATCATGTACAAAATAATGGAAAAGGGTATGTGATATGAAATAGTTTGTCACTCCTGAATCATAAAAGGCATACATCCAAGTAGAAAACAAGCAATGGGTACCTCAAACGATGTTTGGCTCGCCTGATGGTGGAAACTCTAAATCATAAAGCTGGCTATGTCCTCCTACATTTCCTATCTTACCATAATTTTGTCTACCACCTTGGCCACACTCAACTCTCTAATAATGGGGTGCAACATGGGCCTACCCTCTACCCGACCCATATGATTTTCTAATCTAAATCCAGTGCAACCTTTCCCCTCTTGCCTTGGATGGAACTACCTCAATAGAGGAAAATAGAGTGGAACACATGGTGCATACAGACCACTCTGAATGGCTGGGAACTCTTGTTACTAATTCCCTCAGACTACATAAGAAAAATGTTCTTTATCCATTGTAATAAGCATGAGGGCTGCCACATGAGGAGGAACGAGATGTTGAGGTCGAGAACCTACCCCCAGCCTAACAGAAACTCTTATTCCCTGAATACCATGAACCCCAGACCAGAGCTGTGCTTCATGTGGAATCCTAAAAACTCCACTTCTTTGAAGATCCTATTCTAGATAATGGCCCCTCAATGACCACTATCCTCGCCAACAATTCCAAATTTGTCTTCAATATAAATAGAGTGACATGTCATTGGATCTCTAGAAATAAAGCCTCCTCAAATTGCCACTCCTTGTCACCATCACTTGGAAACAGGTCTGAGGCATATCATCAAAGGTTCCTAAAATGGATTCGAAACAATCACACACTATAGATCCCCTATCGAAGGGTAAGTACCTTTGGAACATCGATGCCTTCATTGGAAAAGAAAGAAACTCAACTCATAACATGTCTCCTTACTCTTCACACCAGATAACTGACTAATCATGATCCTCGAAGAAAATAAACACCACTACCACAATACCCCATGAAGAATCATCACAACTTGAGACACCCAGTGCTTCTTCAAAGAACGTATCAAACTGAAGACTATCTCAACTTCTTCAACCTGTCCTTCATGACTACATATAAAATGGAGCCCTTGTAATTTTGCATAATCTAGTACTGAAACTCTCAGAGTGTCCTCCTCCATGTTTCATCATCATCAACCTCCACCTTAAGATGATCTATTGTCACAGCCTCCCATATGTATTCTACCTGAACCTGAAGCAGATGCAGACTTAGAGCCATAATTAAAAAATATAAAAAAATTAGTTCTCCTAAATATGGAATGTATAAGACTAAAAATTAATTAATTAATTGTTTTCATTAATTAATTTTAGGTTAACCTATCATTAGGTCTACCCATTCAAATATAGGAACAAGGAAGAATGATGGAAGATCCTTTCATATGTCTCTACCATGCAACCAATATCACCTCGTTTAGTAGTCACTATAAACATAAGGGTACGTGCATCAGATCATCGTTGCACCTAAACCCCTTTGTCTCAACTAGTCACCAGTTTTTACAACACCTTCTAATTTTAACAGACATGGATTCCATACCAACCCATGAAACCTCACCTATGCCAAACACTATAATATATCTCTACCACACCTTTGATACCACTCTATCATTATGACTTCTGTAGAATGTGCACCGCTCTTGGGCGAGCAATGCAAGGAGGTAAATAGTGACTCCCAGAGTCCCACCTCTAGTAGGCCCCGAGATGGTGACTAGCACTTAGGGTATAGTAAACACACAAATGGGATGCATTACCTTCAATGACAACTCATACGAAAGGGATAGATCATAAAAACACCAAAAAAACTCTAAATCGGAATTAAATTTAAAATAAATCCAAATTACACATATGAATTTCATGAAAAACTACTAAAACTAAAATAGAAAACTACATGTATCAAAGGAATATAAAAACATCAGCGACCATGAAGCCCAAACAGCTCCTATAACCCCAATCTACAAGTAACTATCTTGATCTACAACCTTCTCCAATTGACCTGAAAAATCGTTTATGTACAAAAAGGTAGAGTATAATAGTATACTATGATTGATCCTCCCAGGATCCTCTCATTCAATAGTTATGAAAGCGTGCTAAAGCATAGTGAATAACAAGTGAAACAAACTCATCAGCTAAATAGGTATACAGTATTCCCAGCCTCACTATGGATACTCTCACCAAGTACCACATACAAGAGCATATAATAAAATAGTAAATATCAAGGGTACCCAAAAACCACTTCCCCAATAGTTTTTAGCTTTCCCCAAGTGTCACACATCCTAAGCATCTCTCCCCAAATATCCATTCCTGTAAACACCGGGTGAAGTACCACACTATGCACCACATGAAACACAACCACTACATCTGTGTAACCAAAGTAGCCATGTAGTTTCTAGGTTCCACCAAATCTCATATAACTTGTACCATACGTCATGAATTATACCTCATGCCATTATAGCCCATACATAGAGTAAGGATCCCCAAGCCATCATAGCCTATATGCATTACACCTATAGTATTATATAGAAAACTATACCTGGACTATATGTCTGTGAATAACCACAAGACATTATAGCCCTCTACACACATATATGGGGAAAACTAACCATCATTACTATCATCCCAAGTTACTACCAAGAGATTAGAGTGGGGCCAAAGGGGGTAGGAATCCATCCATCCTCCCACCAGAATGTTAATAAAAAAATCGAAGGTTCAGAATCCTAGAGGTGTCATTTTCCCTAACATAAGGGGTGAAGTAGGGTATATAAAATAGAAAATTATAGAATATAATATATATCAGAACAACACCGTGGGATTAACCTAGTCATAGACTCAAAATCTACTAACATTAATCGGACTACAAGATACAATTACTATGAATATGTATCCTATAAGCACACGACCATTTAAAGATCCACAATATAGTACATTATTAAATTTTTTATGTTTTTCATTACATTAATTAATTCATATTCAATTAATTAACTATTTTTAATTACACAATACATTTCACTATCATTCCAACCAAGATGCACAATTCCTTATAAATGTATCATTACCTTTGAATTACACCAAGTTCTAAAAACATGGGTTAACAACATTTATTTAATCATTTATTGACAACATTATTTCTTTTAAATATTCACATTAATTATAGAAAAACATTTTAAGATACTAAAAACAAGATTGATCAACATAGTGAGTAATTGGACAACCTGTAAAGTCTTTTCCACCTATAGTAGGAGTGTATACTCATCCTCCTTAAATAATCTAATAATTGAATGCATGTGGCCTACCCCACATGTCTTCACCCATTTTGAATAGATGGTATGTATGAATAGATACCTTGAGTAGTGGTGAATGTAAAGTAGATAAAAAACTAACATGATTCAGCAAGCATCCAATCCATCAAATCCAACCAGTTTTATCATCTCTAGTGTCCTCCTCGACAACCACATGCAAAAACTGATTCATCTCACCACACTAGGCGTCAGATGATAACACAGCCAAGGGGAGTAATTACCCCCACAACTCACAACATCAATCCACTCTCATAACACATCATAATAATTAGGGAATAATAATGGAATAGTCATATTCACTCAAAAGAAGGCATACTATCTTCACATGCAATGTGCTCTCACAGCTCAAAGCATTGGGTTCTTGGCCATTACAAGAAAGAGGGTCACTCAGAACTCTACGAGGTGTTATACTTTATCGAAATACTATTTCATTAATCTATATTGAATTAACTAGTTTATTATTTTTGGGTTACCATTATTGGAATCCTAACTAGAAAGAAACCATAGCTATAAAAATAGTCAAACAAGCTTACTGCATCAATTTAATTAACAATAAATTATAAAAAACAACAAACATATTCATTTACATGCCCCTATATAATTTGCCAAATAATTTTAAATTTATTATTGATTAACATACTTTACCAATTTCAACAGGAACGACATGATAACAAGAAAAATATATATTTATACTATCTAGAAAAATCAAGAGACAATAACATATGATCAATAATAATTTCTATATCTATTTAAAATATTAATTATGTCAATTACATTGTGATCCAGTGGGAATAATTATGATAACTCTGTAGTGTAAAGTAAATGTATAGAGAAACCATGAATCCCCTACATAAAATGGTTTCTAATGAATATTACATGTGAAAAGTCAAACAAAAAAGATCCTGATCAACTCTCTTGGAGGAATGCATCCACACGAAGATGCAGAGACACCCCCACACCAGAAAGAAACAAAGAAAACACCATTAAGAACATATATATAGCATTCAATAATATAGAATGGAAAAACAGAAGAAGAGGAACCTAGAAAAATTACAATATATCAAAAGTTATATCAATGATTGATCGATACTAATTTGTTTCTTAATAATAGAAGTGTGCATGATGCAGGAAGAAAAATCAAGGGGAAATAATAAAATGTATTAAGGATCGATCACACCACTCATATGGGATGTAAGAAAGTATTGAACTTCTTGAACCAGAGAACAAGGAGGATGAACAAGGGATGAAAATATCTAATCCCATTCTAAGATTTCATAGAGTAGTGGTTTAATATGTGATTAATTTTCTATTAAAAGATTATAACATTAAACCATGAAGTTTGACCATATAAAGGCATCTTTAACCTTAGGAAAATTAATACAAGAGTTATTTTTTATAGGACTTTATTGGATTAAAAAAAGTATTTTCATTAATATTTATTCAAAGATGGTATTAAAAGAGCAAAAATTGTAAATCTTTAAAAATCAGGAAAATTTTGGAAGGAAGTTAAAAGGCTTTGTGAATCAGTTTCATGAAAAAGTGTGGAATTTTGGAAAATGAGGTGGCATAGTTTCGTTAAAAAGTATCATGAAATAGTTTTGAATTTTGGAGAAGGAAGTGACATAGTTTTGTGAAATAGTTTCATAAAGCTATATGGAATATTAGAAAAGGAAGTGACATAGTTTCATGAAATATTTTTATAGAACAGTTTGGAAATTTAGCAGAGGAATTGACACTTTTTTGTGAAATAGTTTCATGAAATAGTTTGGAATTTTTCAAAGGAAGTGACAGAGTTTCATGATGATGATTCCTAAAATGGTTTTTAAATTTTTCAAAGGAAGTTAAAATGTTTCATGAAATTGTTTAATGGAAGTGTTTGGAAATTTGAAAAGGATGTGACATAGTCTCGTGAAAAAAAATTCATGAAAAAATTTTGAATTTTGTTTAAGGAAGTGATACAGTTTCCGGAAATATTTTCATGAAATATTTTGGAATTTTGGGAAGAGAATTAAACCGATTTCATGAAACAGTTTGGAGATTTGGAAACGTATGTGGTAGTGTTTCATAACACAATTTCACGAAACATGTTTGTTATTTAGAAAATTATGTGACGTTGTTTCATGAAACAGTTAGTAAATTTAGTAGTGTTGAAGATTAGTCACCTTGACCTCCTATAAAACCTAAAACACCATATTTCAACAATGTAACTGACTACAGATTTCCGGTTCATTATATGATATTATAGGCAATTAGAATCCATGATTATGAAATAATATAATGTCATAATAATGATTTTTAATTATTACAATATTATAACTTATCATCCAATATTTTTTATGATCATTTGTATGAACAATAGTATTATAATGAATATTAATAATTCTATTTATAATAATACTTTAAAGTTGGATTTTAAAAAATAGTATACATGTCATTATGTCATTGATAAAAGGATTATTGGGTGACAAATTTGTGACATGGTCAATAATATAAGGGTAACATCTCAATGATGATTATATTGAAAAAAGGTTATTGAATATGAAGATATAATGTTTATTATAATAAATCATTGGTGAATTTTAGTATGGTGACCATATTATAATAATGATGAATATAATGATGATGATGATGATGATTATGGTTATACCTACATGAAATATTGTGATGGTGTGGGTTTTACAACTATTCATGTTATGTCCATCTCATTTCAATGAATTTCAGTTGTCATGTGGTCTTATATTTTTATAATAAATTTATTGTATATATTAGAAAAGTTAATTTTCCTTATGTGGTTTGGTTAGGTAGTGGGTTTTGTGAACACATGGGGGTTTAGTGGCATCAATTTAAAATATCATTGTCACACACATGATCATTGATGTCGAAAATTGGAATGTATGTTCTGATATGGGATTCTGAATTCTTTTGATATTACTAACATAGATTTACTCATACCACGGTCAAGTTACTTCTAAAAAAAATAATATATTGGTGTGAAACATGAAATGTTATTAATAGTAGCGTTAATTATATATATTTCCTATGTTCAAGAATATGTGGGTTATAAAATATATTTATTATTATTTAACTAGAAAATATTTCAAATATATATATAATGAAAAAATGAGGGTTTTTTCCTAAATGAAATATAATACACACTTTTTGAATTACTTATTGTACAAGATAAATATTATTCACAATTACCACCCATCCGATTCAACTGTGAGGGATAACTACATGTGAATCCATAATATATGACTATAATGCAATATTATACTATTAGTACTATAAATGTATATGTTGGAGAAACATTGTGAGGTGTCCATGTGGGTATTTTTTTCAAGGTGATCCGGAGAAAAGTTTAATGTAATTAATGATCAACGGTGTAAGGTATATTTGTGACATGGGTTGTGGGACATGATTCAGAGTCACATATTATTATTCCAATTATTCTGTTGTGATATATACATTTACTGATATAATATTTTTCTACATATAGATAGGGTGATTTCTGGGGTGTTTGGAATTGGTTACATGTATGTATTTTATATAGAGTGTTGAATTTACTTATAATATGAACTGAATATTACCTTGAATGAAAATATAATGTGGTGAGGTTAAATGATGTCATTTGGATTTCCATTGTCTTGTTATTTATAATGAATGCTATTTCAAGTATTATTCCATCTTTTGGGTGTATTACTTTGTTGTAATATTTAATTACACCAACATCTATATATATAATATTTATCAATTTTTTATGTTTTTTAGGAAGTTTTATCTTGATTACGAAGGTTAATCATGATAGAATAGTGTTGGGGTTTGTTTCATGAATTATTATTTTGTATATATTGTTTTGTTTTTGTCAATATTACAGTAGATAGATGTTGTTTTTGATAGTTATAACTATCATATTTTCCCTTATGATCTATGAAATTCGTATATTATAATATTTTTGGCTGATTATTGATTACCAAATGTTCATTATTTTTTTTATTTTCGTATTTTATATTGTTTTTTACTTTTATTCAAATTTCAAATCATACATTCATGTATGAAATATACCGTCATAAAAATTTACTAAAAAATGGAATTTTGATTTTAATTGTATGGGTTTCACTATATTTCATCACCGAGCTTTGTTTTTTAGTGATTGAATCATGTTGTGATAAAATATCTATCCTATCCAATTTTGGATATCATTTAATGTATCATAAATTTTGTCCTAGTAAATCAAAAAACTAATTATCAAATGGTTTATAAACATTATATTCTCTTCATAAAATTTTATATTGTAGTTTATAATGAAATTAATCATAAAATACATTTTGAGATCTATTTTTTTTAAGATCACCTCACATTCATAATTATGTTTGGATGGAACATCATCACTTTATTCAAGTGAGTAAAATATAATGGATATTTAACTTTCATAAAAGATAATTAATGTTTTTGGTATATTTTTTATATTATGAAAAATAATTTTTTAACTATACATGTAAAAATAAAAAAGAGTATAACTTTTTCCTAACATTTCACCATTTTAGTAGATTCTATCCATGGTTCTATGACACTGTTTTTTGCTCAAAATCCAAACCATTGTTCTTGTTTCCCATTAGGGGCATAATATTCTGGTTATAATATGAACTAGAGTCTGGATAATATGAATTTCATTATAATTAACTCTATGTGTGCCCTTGTGAGATGTCGTCAGTATAAATTTGAATATCAGCAATCATTTTCCATAAGACCAACATGTTTTAAATATATGGAATCATTAGTTTAATTCAATATTTTTTCATTTAATGGGGAAATACTTTTTCTGGTAAACATATATTTTATACCTTCTCAATAGTTTTGAGCATCATCTGTCATCCCTCAGTTGAATCCTTAATGATTACTTACATGTTATTTTTATACTTTTATAGTTTATTACTTGGAGAGGGGATTCTACTTTATTTAAAGATAACTAAATATAAAAAATATATTTTTTCTAGTTTCCAGAAAGATAATATGTATTTAATCATAGAAAATAATTGTCTGATAATTATTACTATACATACATATGATAGTTGGATGTAGTTTTTTGGTTGTATATGAGTCCCTAAAAAAAGATCAATTTTTTAACACCCTCATTATCAGTTAATTTCATTATAAATTATTATTACTACATATGGAATGTTTATCATGGTTTAGAGAAGTAGATAAAATTAATTTGAAATAAAAAAATCCCTCTATAGTATATATTTTTTGTTATAGATGCTTGACAAAGATTTTTTCAAATGAATAATGTGATTAAATATATATAGGTACTACCATAGAATCAAATTTCATGTTTTTAAATAAAAAATGTCCTGAAATAGAGCAACACTTATTTTATGTAAACAAGTGAGACTATTTTTAAAATTCTAATCACTATATTACTACATCCTAACATCAAACATCCATTATTATATTCATTTCTCCAAACATGAGTTTAAAAATATAGAAAATGTATTTCCTAAAGGATAACATTAAAACATTCCCATAATTAAATTAAAATAAATATTATTGGAATTATGCTAAAAATGTTACATGCAGTGGATAAAACATATTTTGAGAACATATTCCTAAAAATTATTATAAAAATAAAGAACTAATATTAAACACTTGAGTCCAAGACTAAATTTTCAAATAATATAATTATGGGCATGATAAGTAATCACAACACATGATGATATAGTAAATAATTAAATTTATAATAAATATTTTCAGAAAAACAATATCTAGGGTACTAAATGAATAATGATATATCAAACAATAGTGGATACTTGTTTGTTAGATAAAATATTGTAGATTCAATGGGGTATGTGACTCTTGCATCCACAATTTTTAAAAAAAGATATTCCCAAATAATTAATGTAATAGAAATTCTCTGAATGAAAAAATATTGTTTTAAAATATATATTTAGTAATCTAATGTTAAAATAGGCCAATATTATATTTTAAGGATACATAAATTCGTACATACATCCCATTGCTTTATACAGTATATAGTATTCATGTTTAATAAAAATAATTATAAAAAATAATTGTATTCTATAAATATTGGGGGAATATAACATACTTAATGAGTGGATTTCACCAATTGGGGATATGTTTGATAATATGATTACTTTTTCTTTTCTAGGTTCTATCAAAATTTATTTAATGATATGGTTCATGGTGATGCAATTTGTCCTAATAAATTCAAAACAACTTATCATTTCTCTAGTGTTCCACTCTAACATTTACTTTTATAAAAAAACATTTAGCCGAATAATATTAATTATTATAATAAAAATGGATGTGGCATAATTATAAGGAAAAAAATAAAAATATATAATAAAATGTTCTATGAAATCCATATTCAGGACTCTAACACTTATATATATATATTATATAGTGAATAAATTATTTTTTGTAATATATTAAGGCTAATTGAAATTTAGATACCCAAAGCTTGACGTACAAGGTCATTACATTACTTTTGCAGAATACTTAATACACAACAAAAATAGAATCAAAGGACCTTAATAGTTTAGTGTCTTTGGAAACTCTGAATATAATCTTCTAATCTTGGTGAAATATCTTCAACATCTCCCATAAAGTTCACCCCCTTTTATTTTCTTACCTAAAACCTTTCCTTAAATCCTAGGGAAAATAAAACATAAAAAAGGGTAAGCTCAAATGCCCAGTAAGGGTAAACATAGAGAACATAAAACAATCCAAAACATTTGAATGTAAAAACAGGAACACAAAATCTAAACATCAAAATATTTCCCAAAGACATGAATATTGGAATTATGTAAGGAATATATCATAAAGGAACATCAATCATGAAAAAATATCATCGAAATAAAAAATTTAATTGTGGAAAACCATTAAGAACATGATATGATTTCCATAGTAGCAAAGTCATTACTGCCAAGACCATCTTAGTGGACAAAGTCGCATTCTAAATCGAGTTCACTCCTCGTTTCTGTCCTCTAACACTGAACAACAATAACATAGCATTCCATCCATGTTAGTCTCATGAGATATAAATTTTCACACAGTGCATTGGAGGGAGATATAGGTCCCACCCATATCATAATGAAATAATTCTTACTTGTGCCACTAAATTAACATAAAACATTCATCATAACCCAAAGAATAAAATGGGTTTGATAAAAATCATCCCATCATAACAAAATACAAATAAAAATGGATATAATTTCATCATAAGAAAAGAAAATCCATGTAAATCATAGAGGCATTATACATGAAACATACACATATGAAATAATGTCATCTGAGATGGAAAATGGATTTGATAAAACACTTGAAATGAATTTTTGATGAAAATATCCTTTTCTCTTCAAAATCATTTTCTTTTCAAAAAATGCCATGAAATCATAAAAGAAAAGTATTTTTTTGAAAATATTCATAAAATTTTGTAGAGGAAACTTCATTGAAATAAGTCTTTATGAAACCGTAAAAATCTATTCATGACATATAAGTTAAAAATAACATTCATCTCGTACGTTTGTTGAAAAAGTCAAAAAGTTCCTCGTATGGTAATCAAAAGAAATATTCCTTCCATAACACAAAGTAAAAGTCAAATAGGGGTAAACATGACATTAAACATGCATTGAAGAATATTAAAATATTTATGAAAAACATTTTATGGGCATGGATGAAAAATATAACCTTAGTAAATTCTTACGTATAAGTATTCTCAGATAAAAATGTGATTTGAAAAATTATCCCATTCCTTATGCCTAATATGCTACGTATATATCCGGACTTTATGTATAATGATTTAAATAATGCTATTGACTTACTACAGAATCATATTCATTGTTATGATATAATATATGTTTAAATTATGACTTTATAATACTCGTTCTTTTATAAATACCATGTTAAACAGTGTTTTGGGTAAAATCGTTTCATTTATCCTACGTGTTTCGATTTGTTGTTCTTGATATTATTATTACTTATATCATGATTTACTAACTTAAAGAATTTAAATCATGATTTATATATCATATATATTCATTATATATATATAATAGATTGATGAATAAAATGAAATACACCGTTCATGGAGAGGATAGGTCGTACGTACGCATGAACGCTGTTTTCCATTCCTTATTGACTTGAATGGAATTAAGTAGATGAAATACATATATATATATATAAATACAGTAGCATTATTATGTCATATATTTCATGATTACTTACTATATATACTTTATAATCATTCTTGAATTGTTAATATGGAAAATGAGTCTTATCGCGTCTTGGAGACGGTAATCCGTACGTACGCACGAGCGATGATATCGTTCCCATATTTATTGAATGGAATTGGAGTCGATGATATAATATCATAGAATCAGTATTATGTTAAAATAATCATATATAGTTATTATTTACACCATTATACCCATCCAAGTAAGGTGGTGTTGGAAAAAAAGATTACACCACGGCGTGGAGACGGTATTTCGTATGTACGCACACACGGTGATTTTGTTTTTCGTAGGATGGATAAAAGGTGAAATGGGTTTGTTTCATATTTATAATAAAATATAATTATATATGTAATACTGATGTTATTACTTTATAACTAAACAATTAATGAAGAAGAAGTTGAAGAAGAAAGAAACTTGGAAGAATCGTTAGAAGAAATTACCTCTTCTACGACACACCTCCTTTAAAATTATTCTTAGGGCACTAGAGTTAGTCTTTTGAGAAGAAATGTACCTATATAAGGTTTATAGGGAAGTGGGGAAGTGAAATGGTCAGAGGATGTCCGAGCTTCAAGGCTCAAAATGGTGTGAGGAGGAGAGGAAGGAAGTGCACTTTTATAAGGGGGAGAGGGGCACCTTAGGAAAAACATAAAATATTATTTTATAATAAAGTCATATTCGGTTTATAATAGATACAAATTGATTTATTTAGAATCTAAAGTGGGGATGGGTCTAAATCCTCTCATCCAATAGGTTTTAGACAAGTTTAGGTTACTATTTTATCCTTATCATTTAGATTTAACTCTAAGTTAAATAATTTTACTTTTTCCATGTCTTGTTGTTTTATATCACTATATTGTTAATAAACATACTATAACAAGCCAAACGAACCCCAAGTGGTTAATTATTAATATATATATCCTTTTCTAAGTCATTTTTCCGAACATTAGATTTTTCGGAATAAAATAACAATTAATAATATAATATTTTTCTTAAAAACAGTTATTTTTCAATTTTGACACTATTTGGTACTCGATGTTTTTTGAAAATCATTAAAGAATGATTAGTTAGAAAACAGTTAATTAAATCATTACTAAAATGTCTTATTTACGTATAAAATTAGTGGAATTCATAAAAATTCTAAAATTACATTTATTTGGGTATTTATAACATCAATTATGTTAATATTCATTAATAAGGTAATCACTGCATCATTGTTGTGTCATAAGTAAATTAAATTATATAATGTCTAAAAATTAGAAATAAAATACAATTATGTAGGAAATATTTTTCTCTTTCTAATTAATTATTATAGTCTAATTTATATAATATATAACCCTATGTTAGAAATGTTTTAGTTATTAAACTTCGATTTTAACTATTTTAATTCTTCTTTAAATAAAATAATAATAAATGTCCTAATCCAATCAAAGTGGATCTAAATGATAATATTTTATTTCTAAGGTTGTTTTTTGTCGAATTAAACTTATCCAATAGAATTTAAACATGTGTTAGGGTAATAATAATATCATTTTTATCCTTAATTACCATATTTACATTGAACATTGGTAATTAAAAGTAAAAAAGTTACTATTCAGAAAAAAATATTTTTATCTTATTGAACCACAATTTAGTCCTTGATATTAATTGTGTTTCTTGGCTTTTCGAAATTCCACTCACAGAAGTAGTAAATTTAAATTTTATGTAATGTTTTAATTTCGCCCACGAGGTGGGTAAAAGACGATGAAAAGTTAAATAAAATTTTATATATCTAAAATTATTATAAAATGACTCCAACGAATTACATTGAACTTATATAGGTATTATGTATCAATTTTGACCTAAAATAAATTTAAATAAAATAAATAATTATTTAAATAAAAAGTCATTTTTTAAATAGTAACCTAGTGTTTTCACTTTTCATCAAAATTTGAATGTTTTCAGAAAAACACCAAAAATTCACCCAACGCTATTTTTGATTTTCCAAATCTAAAAATGAAGTCCATTTTGAATGATAAAATTTATAAAATTTCAAAAAAGTGGGTACTACTATTCATAACGGCTAGTTCATAATAATATCTCGTTTAGTGAAACTCAGTATTGTGTACTACACACGCTATAGAGGATGGTCTTGATTGCGTGTAATGCAAGACAAGTCAGGGATGTGTGTAGTACAAGCTTATTTTTGGTGTAGCGTACAACACAATACATCAATGAAATTAAAAAGAATATTTTTCATATAATCTCGGGGTGTTGCATTCTACACCCTTTAAAATTAATTTCGCCCTCAACATTCTTCAAGGTTATAAATGGGTTACCACTCAGAAGTTTCCTTAATAGAAACCCACATTGTAAAAAGGAATACCAAAACATATATTTAAAAACTATTGTATGAAACATAATGGTTACCCAAATTAACTAATCATTGGGATTCCACAGAGGGGAACATATATGAAAATATGGATATGGAAGAGAAATCTAACCATCATGTTCTGGTGGAGTGTGGTAGAGAACATGGATATTCAAAAGCCAACAATCACAAAGCCATAAATTTGTGATGATTTGAGGTACCATATGATTCATCGAATATAAGGACACTAGGACAACATTTTTTTATATTCAATATCATTTCCCTAAAGTTGAACAATTGTTGAATTAAATGAAGTACTTACTTGTTTTTTGTAGAATATTTCTGTTGTTTGTGACTGGAACAATTTCCACATCATCTCTTAAAGAAATGAAGTTGAATTTATCTTCCGTGAAGTGTTAGCAGATCATGTGATAGAATGATAGGTCATTCCATCTTTATCAAAAAAAGGATAGTAAAAGTTATTAAATATACATAAGTCCATCTATAGTGGGATTAATCAAATATGGTTCCTAAAATGGACTTATAATTTATATATCATACTACTTAATATAATAAAACTAGTTTCTACAAACCAGGGACATCCTGTAGGCTAGTGGTATGTAATAAAGGCATGTCGCACCTCAGTTGTGGGTTTGATTCCCACAACATTGTCTGACGCGATAGGTTGTCACCCATCTTACATGTTGTCCTTTTTCTAAAACTATACTATTAAAACATTCTAGAAATAATATTGAGAAAAAATTTCTAGCCTTAATAAATACTATCTGATGTCCGACATAATACATTCCAATCATTAGGCTTATCTAAAATACTTCTGTCCAAGCTCATAGTATAAAGAAAACAATTTCTAGAAATGTCATATACCAATAATGTGAATACCATCATTTATCCCCCATATATCATATGATATATCTTGTTGGTCACATTCTAAACATGTGAATACCTTAATCATGTATTCTCTTGAAACATAAATTACCATAGAACCTAAGTGACAACATGAATGCTGTCAAAATTTAACACTTTCCACATACCAAAATACCTAAATTTATATATACTCAAACCATGATATAACTTTGTCCTTATATCAGTAATGAGCTCAATAATACAATCAAACATCTCATTATCTCCTTATCCCATCATTATGCGCATATCATCTACTTTCCAAAAATATTACAATCACTTTTCATGGTTACCAGTGCCAAATAATTATTGAAAACCAATACATAGATATTCTAAAATTCAACGATGCCATAAATGTGATTTTGGGATACAATTTTAAAATCCCATTACATAAACTCTTAATCATTACACAACATCATTTTCATACTCAACATCACAAATAGTGATCGCATGTGACTTCCCATTATCCTTTTCCTTAAGTGGTTTCTCATGTCAATCATCATTAACCCTGTAATTAGGGTATTGATTAGCATAATGTCCCATTTCCTTGCACTTAAAGCATTGATGTGTTGGTGGAGCATTCTCTGTAGTCTTTTCTTTATTCACATCATTAGCAACCCTTTCTCCATTACTTTGACACTCATATTCTTGATGAACTTATTTTCCACACTTAAATCATTTTCTAGTCCCTTTAAGACAATCTTCACCATGCTTCTTTCAACACTTTGAGCATAAAGAAAAATTCATCTTCTTTCCGCCATTATTCTGTGATTTCTCCTTAAACTCCATCTTTTGTTTCTTTTCAAAACCATGAGATGGATTTGTTACAACAACTTCCAGTTCTACCTAGATAGCACAACGCACAATTTCTTCATATCTAATGAAGTCTCTTATAGCTAATTCCCTTCTAAGACTTGGTTTTAATCCACTAAAAAATAGAACAACATTACTTTCAGGTGGGATGATAAAAATAGATGCATACCTGGAAAGTCGTGTAAAATTCACTTCGTATATACCAAGAGATTCATCATCCTTCTACTTAATCTCAAGGAACTCATTTTCAATCTTTTTTCGAATAATACGAGGGAAGAACTTACTTAAAAACAAGTTCTAGAACTCTTCCCATTCGATGGATTCAATTTCATCATAGGGCCTTGTATTCATAATTAGAGTTTACCACTGGTCTGCATCACCTTCTAAATGGTAAACAGCTAGAATGAATTTATCATGATCTGATCAGTGAAGTATGGAAAATATCTTTTCAATGGTACTGATCCATTGTTCAGCAACAAGTGGGTCAGATGACCCACTAAAATAAGGTGGACAGTGCCTCAGGAAGGACCAAATAGAATATTGTTCCCTTCTCTGCTCATTTTGAAGACCAGAATGATTCATATATTGTATAAGTATAGCAATAATATTTTGCACTCCATCTCCCATAACGTTGGTTTTTTCAGGAGGAAAATCATTGCACTGTCCATTACATTGATCAACACGGTTCCTTCGGGTTCCAGCCATCATATAAAACCTAAAAAGAATAGTGTGAGAGGAAAAAATCATGTTAGGGAAAACAACATAATAAATGGGGAGTACATTCAATATCTAACATCTTAGGTATATTTCTAATATTGTTATCATAATTCTAGGAATATATCCTATACTTATACTTAACCTTTGGTACATCCTTAGACATACATTATAAATATCTCTCGAGATCACAGTAAAGTTATTTCATCCTAGTTTCCAAAGGATAACTAAACCTTTCCTATAATACCAACTGTAGATACCCAAAGCTTAATATACAAGGACATTAAATTAATTTTGTGGAATACTTAATACATAACAAAAACATACATCAATGTATTGTAATAGTTTAGTGTCTTTGGAGACTTGGAATATAATCATCTAATCTTGGTGAAAGATCTTCAACATCTCCCATAAAAATCTTCCCCTTTTATTTTCTTACCTAAAAACTATCTTTAAATCCTGGGGAAAAGAAAACATAAAAATGTTTGAGCTCAAATTCCCTATAAGGGTAAACATAGAGAATATAAAACAATTCATAAAGATTTGATTGTTAAAACATGAACACAAAGTCTAAACATCAAAATCATGAGCAAATACATGAATCTTGGAAGTATGTAAGGCATATATCATAAGGGAACATCAATCATGATAAAATAGCATGGGAATAAAACATGTAATTGTGGAAAACCTTTAAGCACATGATATGATTTCCATAGTAGCCATGGAATTACTTCTAAGACCATCTTAGTGGACAAAGTACCTTTCTGAATTGAGTTCACTCCTCTTTTCAGTCCTCTAACACTGAACCAGATTAACTTACCATTCCAGCCATGTATATCTGATGAGATATAAATCTTTACCAAATTAATTTGAGGTAGATATAGGTCCCAACCTTCTCATAATGAAATCATTCTTACTTGTGCCACAAGATAAACTTAAAACATTCATCATAACCCCATGAATAAAATGGGTTTCATAAACATCATCCCATTATAACATAATCCATATAAAAAATGGATATAATTTCATGAGATGAAAAACCATGTAAATCATATAAACATTATACTTGAAACATACACAAATGAAATAATGTCATCTTATATGGAAAATGGATTTTATAAAACACATGAAATGAATTCATGAGGAAAATATCATTTCTTCTTAAAAATCATTTTCATTTCACAAGATTTCATGAAATCTTAAAAGAAATGTATTTTGTTGAAAATAGTAATAAAAATTTGTAGAGGTAACTTCATTCAAATAAGACGTTATAAAACCGTAAAAATCCAGTCACGGTGTATAAGTTAAAAATAACATTCTTCTCGTATTTTTGTCGGAAAAGTCAAAAAGTTTCTCTTATGGAAAACAAAAGAAATATTCCTTCAATAACACAAAGTAAAAGTAAAAGAGGGGAAAAAATGAAATTAAACATACATGGAAGAATATTAAACAATTTATGAAAAACATTTTATGGGCATGGATGAAAAATATAACCTCAGTAAATACTTATGTATAAGAAATCTCGGATAAAATGAGATTTGAAAAATTATCCCTTACCTTATGTCTGATTTGCTTCGTATGTATCCGGACATCCTGTATAATGATTTAAATAATTTTATTGACTTATTACAGAATCATATTCATTGTTATGATATCATATATGGTTCAATTATGACTTGGTAATACCCGTTCATTTATAAATTCTATATTAAAGCATCGTTTTGGGAAAAATCGTTTCATTTATCGTACATGTTTCGATTTGTTGTTATTGATATTATTATTACTTATATCACGATTTACTTACTTCCAGAATGTAAATCATGATTTATATGTCATATATATTCAGTATATATATATATAATTGATAGATAAATGAAATGAAATACACCGTTCATGGAGACGGTAGGCCGTACGTAAGCTTGAACAATGATTTCCTTTCCTTATTCACTTGAATGGAATTAAGTAGATGACATAAATATATATATACATAAATCCAGTAGAATAATTATGTCATATATTTCATTATTACTTACTATATATACTTTACAATCATTCTTGAATTGTTAACATGGAAAATGAATCCCATAGCCTCGTGGAGACGGTAATCTGTACGTATGCACGAGCGATGATATCATTCCCATATTTATTGAATGGAATTGGAGTTGATGATATAATATCATAGAATCAATATTATTTTATAATAATCATTTATATTTATTCTTTACACCATTATACCCATCCAAGTAAGGTGGTGGTGGGAAAACATATTACACCACTAAGTGGAGACGGTATTCCATACGTACGCACGCGCGGTGATTTTGTTTTCTGTATGATGGATAGAAGGTGAAATGGGTTTGTTTCATATTTATAATAACATATTAGTATATAAGTAATTCTGATGTTATTTCTTTATAATTAAACAACTAAAGAAGAATAATTTTAAGAATAATGAAACTTGAAAGAATCATTAGAAGAGATTACATCTTCTTCGACAATCCTCCTTTAAACTTCTTCGTAGGGCACTAGAGTTAGTCTATTGAGAATAAAAGTACCTCTATAAGAATTATAGGGAATAGGGGAAGTGAAATGGGAAGAGGATGGCCGAGCATCAAGGATCAAAATGGTGTGAGGAGGAGAGGGAGTAGGAGCACTTTTATAAGGGAGGAGAGGGGCACCTTAGGAAAAACATAAATTATTATTTTATAATAAAGTAATATTTGGTTTATAATAGCTCCAAATTGATTTATTTCGAAGCTAATGTGGGGATGGGTCCAAATCCTCTCAAAAAATAGGTTTTAGATAAGTTTAGGATACTATTTTATACATATCATTTAGATTTAAGTCTAAGTTAAATAATATAACTTTTGTCGTGTCTTTTTGTTTTCTTACACTATATGGTTAATAAACATACTATAACAAGACAAAATAACCCCAAGTGGTTAATTATTATTATATATACCCTTATCTAAGTCATATTTCTGATGCTTAGATTTTTTGGAATAAAATAACAATTAATAATAGAGTATTTATTTTAAAAACTATTTTATGTCAATTTTGACATTATTTGGTACTTGATTTTTGTGAAAATCATAACATAATGATTACTTCTAAAAAATTTACTTAAATCAATACTAACATGTCATATTATCATATAATATTATTTTAATTCAGAAAAGGTCTAAAATTACATTTATTTGGGTATTTATAACATCTATTATGTTAATATTTCATTAATAAGGTAATTACAGCATCATCATTGTGTCATAAATAAATTAACATATTTAATGTCTAAAAATTGTAAATAAAATACCATTATGTAGAAAATAATTTTAGAGTTCTAATGAATATTTATAGTCTAATTTATCTTATGTATAACCCTATTCTAAATATGTTTTAGTTATTAAACTTTGATTTTTAATATTTTAATTATTCTTTAAATAAAAAAATATTAAATGTCCTAATCTAATCCAAGTGTATCTAAATGGGAATATTTTATTCCTAATGTTGTATTTGGTCAAATTACCCTTATCCAATAAAATTAGGACACATGTTAGGGTAATAATAATATTCTTTTTTACCCTTAATTACCCTATTTACTTTTAACCATGGTAAATAAAAGTAAAAAAGTTACTCTTCACAAAAAAATTATTTTTATCTTATTGAATCACATTTTAGTCATTGATATTAACTGTATCTCTCGTATTTTCAAAATTCCAATCACAGAAGTAGTAAAATTTTGTTTTATGTAAATTCTAAAATTCTCCTAGGAGGTGGGTAAAAGAGGGTGAAAAAGTTCAATAAATTTTATATATATATATAATTATTATAAAGTGACTTAAATTAATTAAATTGAACTTATATAGGTATTTTTCATCAATTTTTACCTAAAATAACTTTAAATAAAATAAATAATTATTTAAATAAAAATTCGGTTTTTAAATAGTAACCCATTGTTTTCACTATTCATCAAAAATTGAATGTTTTCAGAAAAATACCAATAATTCACCATAGGCTAATTTCGATATTCAGAATCCAAAAATGAAGTCCATTTTTAAAGATAAAATTTAAAAAATTTCATATAGTGGGTATTACTGTTCATAACGGCTAGTTCATAATAATATTATAACAATATCTCTGCTAGTGAAACTCATAATTGCGTACTACACACACTATCAAGGAAGGTTTAGATTGCGTGTAATGCAAGCCAGGTCAGGGATGCGTGTAGTGAAAGACCCTTTTGGTGTAGCGTACAACCCAAGACATCAATGAATTTAAAAAGATTTTTTTCATAAAATCATGGTGTGTTACGTGAAATGGGTCTGTTGTTCTAGGTGTTGAATGTTGAGAATGATTTTCCTCATTTGAGGTCCAAAAAAGATTATGTATGACTACTAATTATATTTAATTTTGAATTAAAAAATTATTTCTATGTTTTGACAAATAAATATAAATTTTTTTCATTATTGAAAAATAAAATATTATCACCCTTTATACACACTTAATGTATTTATATATACAAAGAAAATTGTTTTGTTGAATATGATAGATATAATTTTTTTTATAAATCCTATAATTTGACAAGTCAATTTATAAAATTTGGAATATGAATATAAATGATAATGCTTGAAACACCCATCAATATTGTTGGAGTTACCTCTGATATACAAATGAAATACATATTCTAATATAAGGATGAATTATAATAATCATTTGACAATAAATTATTTGATTTATGTGATTATTAATGTTTAAAATAAAAATGAAATATTTAGTGTCAAGGTAAATTATGTAGTAGTGCATTTCATTTAATATATAACTATTTATGTTGAACAGTGAGAACTAAATAATGTGTTATTTTTTCTACTTCATGATTTTTGATAATTAATATGGTTGGTATGGGAATAATTGTCCCATAAACAAAAACATTAAAACCATTAAAATGGTAAAAGTGTTCAAAATTATGTATAATGTAAACCTAAAAAGTTTAAAATTTTCCCTATTACAATGTTTTGAATAAACTATACATGATATAAACTGTAAAATATAATAAGTTATCATTATTAAAAATATAGGGTTTTAAATCAAATGTAAAGTACTATATTTAAAATAAACCTGATCCATAATCTATTAATATAATAATTTATATATTTACAATGAAAATTAATAGATTTTGATTCAATCAAATTTCTTAGTACAAAGAGTTTTTTATTAAGCTATAATATTTAATTATAAGGAATATACTTGTAGTGATATCCAAATGGAAAATATTTATCACTGAGATTTTTCAGAGAAATAATGAAGACTAGTCCCTAAGAAGGAAAGTGAGTAATAATCAATAGTTATTTTGAAGGATGAACCAATTTAGATTTTACTATATCTTCATATAAATTTTAGTATTCAACATAATTTATAAACATATAGTTTTAATTTCATGAATAATGGTGAGACTGAGTTCTCACTGTATAAAAATATATCTTATATAAAATTAATCAAGGCTTTTGATTTTGGGAAATGATTGGAGTATATATACTAATAAAAGGAATATATATACGAGATACTTATTTGGAAAAAAATTAATATACTATATGGGAAATAATTATTGTAATTTCGTGGAATTCTCAAAATTATTGTGATATATTTGGATTACTATTTTCCTATAAATCGTTCTTACTGGTTAAATGTTCTAATCTATTTCATGGAATTACTTATGATGAAATCCCTTAACAATTATCTATAATAAGTTTATATATTATATTAATTTTCATGTCATCTTATTTTGATTATGAGATATATTAGTTATATTTTAATGCATGTTTTCTTAATAGAAATTAATTTCACTCTATATATATTATATAACATATAAATATTTAAGATATTAGTGGGGTTATAATAATAAGGTTGTTTAGAATTTCCATATATGTACTAAACCAATAATATCATATTTTTATATCAATTTTATTAATAAAATGATATTAGTTGGTTTCATTAAAAATATAGATGATTTTGGTATATATACAGATTCTATTTAAAGTAATATTATATTTTTAGTGTCCATTTGTTATGAAATAATAATAATAGTAAATGACGTTATTTCATTAATATCATTAAATTCACCCTTAAGGGTGTTTTCCTATATATGATATATTAGATAAAAACATTCAAAATGTTTGTAATGACATATAGATAAATATATATGTGTTTTTTTGTCTTAGTAAGAACACATATGTTGGATAATTTCATAAAGTGTTTCTGTAAGTGAAACATAATGAATCGATTCATATTATTATTACAATGTATCGATATTTTAAAAGATATATTCCCATTAAATGAGTTATAAATCAAATATTTGAATGTGATTCATCATTCCTCAACATCATGATCAATATTATATATCATTTTTTACATGAAATTATATTTCTTATGATTTGAGAATAAGGTAATGATTGAAAAAAATCACATTGATATTTATAATACATATATAAATAATACACCCATCTTATAATAAAGACATAAATAAGTATTTTTTTAAAGGAATATGTAATTATAAAGGCTTACATTGATACTGTATACTAAATTAATAATTGTGTTTAAGTATCACAATATTGATTTTTTCCTTAATTAAATAACTATGATGTGGATGACCTCTAAGAATATTATGATGGTTGAGTTTATAAATTATATAGGAAACACCATTTTGTTAAATTATATTAAAAAATAGAATCGTATCATGATATTCATAATCAAAATACTGGTAATTCATACAATATTTGGATATATAATATTGGATTTTAATATAACTGGATCTATCAATCATTATAATTATCCATTGTATCACCAAAATAATTTAAATAATAAATAATTAATAAATTAACATAGTTATATTCAAATTATATATAAAGTATAATGTATCAAATGATATTATAATCCCATTACTAAAATTAATTATATGTTAATAAAGATCACTAATATTAAATATTTCATTAAATTGATCTATTGTATTTAGTCTATTCATTAACACCAAAGATAATTCATATTCGAGAGTGTATAGGGGAGTAAAATGTTTCATTCATTTAAACTAGTAGATATTTAGGATAATAAAATATATCACTGTTTTTTCACTTGTGGTTATTCATGCATAATCAATCATTCACATGTGATATATTTATTAAAATATAGTGAATTTATAGTTTATCCCTTATGGGAAATATATGATTTATTATATGTTAATATATGTGATCTAAAGTCATATGTTTTATTTATATATTATGATTATTGTTATTAGGATTTATTTTAAATATGCAGACTTCAATCATGAGAAATAAGTTTGAATATTTTTTGACTGGAATACTATAAATATCATATAGAATATCATAAATAATGAATTATTTATAATAACTCTTATGGAATTTTTATTAATTATGTTAGATGATTTTAAAAAGGTAGTGTACTTATGAACCATCATACATTAATGTAATTTTTAAATATTACATGAGGATATACATATTGGTGGTTTTGAATATGGTGTTGATGATGTGGTTTTTTATTAATGTAGATATATATTTTTCACTTGGATAAAATATTTTACAAATGGGCCCTCCATTGAATAAAAAAATGCATTACCATTCTTAGCAGATAGAATATAATGAATTAATAAACATGAATGATTGACATGTTACGTATTTATATATATGAGTCGGTTTATTTAAAATAAATCATGAATGTATGAGTAATCATATGTAATATTTAAATATTACCTATCTTATAGAATTAATAAATATATTATAAAAAAGTCTTATGACATATATATATGTTTTATGATGAAACATTTTATTGACCACACAGAAATCACCCATTAACCCAGACACAACAACTATAAGAACTCGTGATTTCTTGATGAGTTTCTAAAGATATAATAAATTTTTTTGGGTTTGATATGAAATAATGGGATGTGGTTTAACCCATTTATAAGTAAAATATATCATCTATTGTTTTGCCAAATATTATCATGACCCTTTGGAATATCTCATTCACAATTATAAGAAAACGTTATCTAAGGGGATCCTAGTTTTTCAATGTTATAATATAAAAACTATATAAATGTATTCCTCCACAAATAGAAAAAATACATTATATAAACATATTCTATCTATAAATAACAAACATGATGCTCAATATATATATATCAACTCAAGTGAAAATAACACTAAAAATGATTAATATAAACATCAATATATGAGATATCCCAAGAAGAATCCAATAATATCCGAGGACATCACCACATAATATATAAACTAAAATATAATAAGTGTATATCCTAACTCATATTTCCTTATCTTATGAACTAGAATGGTCTACTATATTACCCTAATCAAGATCATATATTACCATTTGTGATATAACTACCCAAACATGTTTCCAATTTAGGGAAACTAAAAAGTTACATGTATTAATGTGAGTTCTCCACCCCTATTATTTAGAAACCTTTTATGATTCCCCGAATATATTACATGAGGATAATAAATAATAAATCAAATATGTATTATAATAATACATCAAAACAAAAAAATTAAAGCATCACATGTTATATAGAATATTCTTCCAACTTGAAACAAGAAACCACGACATACCATGGATATAAAATAAATAAGAATCTACATATACGTTAATGTGATAATAGGATATATATAAATGTGGAACTATAATTACAATATAAAAATATCAATATTATATATTAATAGAAAAAACATTTTCATGTGGCATGTATTAATATATTGATACCCACACTTTGATAACATCTTGGTATAATAATAATGAAATGGGAAAACATCATTCCAGACATATAAAAACAATCATGATGAATAATATGATTATAAATAATATTCTATATATTGGAAGAGGAGAATACTTATAGTGTGATATCTCCAGGGATACTAGGATATTATTTTTATTCAAATAATAAATAATTTATAATATGAAAATAAATTAACATAAAACCATTATTAACATTTATAGTGTAAGTTGAATTTAAAAAATAAATTAAATAAATATATGTGTCTGGATTTTTTTTAAAATAATATTTAAAAAATAGAAAATCATATCCCATAAAAATATTCATAAACTATTTCTGAATAAGTCACTAATGAATAAAAGGATCTAATTTATAACTTATTCAAAAAAACCATAATAAAAGTGATAAAATCAAATTTATTTTCCTACATTTCAAGATATAGGAATTATTATGGGAACTAAATTATGATCTGGATATAGGAATAAAATATGGGGAATTAACATATAGTTAACACTCAATAATGTACACCCTTTTTGTTTTTAAACAATAAATGCTAAATCGATTTTTTTTAATATACAATCACTCAATTCTATAAAAAACATTCATACATACCACCCATTTAACATAAATATTTATCCTTTAACAAAGTAAGTATTTAAATTTTCTTAAGGAATAATAAATGGGAATAACACATAGGGTAAAAAACAACTATGAAAAATAAAAACATTTCATAATTCATTGAAAAACTATACAACTATAACATTCACCTGTTATAATAAATAGGAAATTGAATAATTGGAAAATATATAGGTTAATTTTTAAAATAAATTCATAATTTCTTTAAAGATAGTCAACAAAATATAATATCATGGATAATTCAAAGTCATATATGATATATTTGAAATAATTAATACATTAATAAAATAAGAAATACATTATTCATATTGTAATAATAAAAAATTATTTTCTTATCAACCAAATATGGAATAGGAATTGAAAAATATAGAGAATAAATATATTTTTAATGAAAGACGATTTGTTATCTCATAATGTTCATATGAAAAATTTGAATGATATTTATAATGATATAATATAAAATTATTTGACAGTAATATGGATTAAGAATAATTTTAAATTCCTTGACCACTCATTATTTTTATAAATAAATAAATATAATAACATAATTTACAAAATAGGATGACATTATACAATGTGTAAAAAAATTAAAACTTTTCTTCATGGCCAAAAAATAATTGAAGAAATACATGAAAATCACATAATCTTATACATAATGAAAAGTGGAATATTTTATAGAATATCGTTAAGGTTATGGTGAAACAAGAAATGAGATGTGTATGACTCAAAAGAAATTCTAAATACATTTTGTAAATGTTCGAAGAGTTTCTCATTGGTGTATTGATACCAAATTTAAACAATTTAGGAAGATATATAAACAATATAAGTTGTTTCTATAGAAAATCCCAATAATTAATCTTGATCTCTAGAGGATATCATAAAAATAAATATATAGATAAAACAAGTGTGGGATATTATTTCCCATCATTGGTGATATATCAAATCCTATAAGATTTACATCAAACTAATTGAAAGAGTATTTTGGTTGATATGAAAAAAAATAAAAATTATCATGTTTATGATAGGTGTGCCTATATATTGGGTAAATATGAAATATTTCTAATTAGTTTATATATATAATGAAATGACTTGTATAAAATCCTAAAAAACAATATAATTCCTATAAATAAAAATTAACGTTATTAAACACCAAATACTAAAAAAATTATATCAATAAAACAAGTCCTAACAATATATAATGGGAAGAACAATGAGTGGAATACCTAACATGAGTTGATATGAAAACCAACACTTCACACTCTATGGATTGAAACTCCAAATATAAATAAACTTAATCCACAAAACACGTGTTATTTTGACCCTTACATGGGATCCCATAACCCAATTATATAGGATCTACACCATAACTCGGTTCCAATAAAACGAAAAACACATTTATTCTAAAAGAAGACATATATGTTGTGAGTACAATGTACCCAATGCAAATAACCATCAAAATTCATCTAGTTTATATTAAAAAAAAGTTTTATAGAAAGTGCTAAAAAATGGATCATTTTTAAAAAAAAATCGAGAAATAGTAGTTTTATATAATGTTATAAATTATTTTATTAGAACTATGTTAACCATAAAGCATGATTTAATGAAAAAAATTTAGTTCCATTAACCATAAATTATTTGAGATGTGAAGGATATGTACATATAATTCATATCTGATAAAATGACATGACATTAAAAGATATCTGACTAAAATCATAATATAGATTATAGAAAATAGGTTGACATGGGAATACAATGATATCATCACCATTATATAGACTTGAGTCTCTACACATGTAGAGATAATTAATGGTTGCATATGTATCTTTCTATCTTAAAGGGATCCATATCTACCAAAAGGAAGAAGTGTATTTATATATCATTCTCACATAAGAGTAAAATCATATTATAATTTATGGAATGTGGGAATATATAAATATTAATGATATAGATATAAATAAACTTACTTTATTTTGGTTATCATGTTTATTGGGTAGAATATATCATATGTGTATCTATTTTTCCTTACGTATGTTATTTTTAAATATCTAATAAATGACTTGTACCAACATGGTCCTAAATATTTCTATTTAAAAATGTAATATAAAAAATAATTACAAATTTATTTTCATTAAAAATATCTTTATATTAGGATAATGATAAAATTAATACATTTAATTATTAATATGTAGTCACCAGAAGACATCAGTGGACATTCATAGAAGAACCAAATTCAATCATAAACATTTCAAAGAAAATGATTAGCATCATATAGTTAAACTATAAAATTTTTAAATGAATTTTAGATAATTTCATATTAGTATTAAATCTAAAATTAAAAGTAATGATAAAGTCCATATCAAAACATTTCAAATTTCGGTTATTGGGTATAATATTTTAATTAATTTTTTTTGTGAAAAAATACTTTTATAAAAATTTCTTGCACTCTATACTATGTTATTGTATTTGAAATCATATAATATAATTAGGGAAAGGGAAGAGGTATGCATTCCTATAAAATATATAATTGAGTCCCAAAATATGTAATAAATATATTACTTCAAAAAAAATATGGATCGACCATAAATAACTAACAAGTGTTGTTTAAATTATAATTAATCTTCATAAGTTTAAACAAATTTACAAAAAATAAAAATACATCTATTTTAAAAAGATTAAACTAAAATAACAATGAGGTGAGAAAAAATATAATGGAATAATAAGGAAATATAATATCTAAATTAAAATAATATGATAATCCCATTTCATAAATATAGGTTAAATGATTATAAAATAATATAACTACGAAAATCCAACTACTCGATGAAGCATACTTTTGTGAAAACTCGAAAGGAATATAAACCATGACTAACAAAAACCATACATCGGGGGTAATAATGGATATTAAAAAATAATAATGAATTTGAATATGAATATAATGAATAAAATTATGAATTTGTGAGTTATTTAGGGTAATTGTTCTGGTAATATAAAATGTCACAATTTTATGTGATATTTCTTATATGTACACTCTATAACAAGTATAATGTGAGTAGGAACCAAGTGGCTATTATGATAACAATATACATCCCAAAAAATCCCACACCATACCCTTTTTATGAACATGTGGTACTCATTTTACAAATTTGATATCATTCTATAAAACCTGGATCATGTAACCCATGTATGTACTCTAGTCAGCTAAACATAAGACCATAATAAAGTAGATATCATAATGTTGAAATTATTAAAGGATTTATTTGAGTAAATTGGGTTAAAACATCCACACACACAAACCTTTCATCCCACTAAAAAATTAAATAAACATTACTATTTCGGAGAAAATATTAAATAAAAATGAATGACTAATAAAATGAGGATTTATTCAACCTCCCCACAATAAGAAATCTCATCACAGTGAGACTTATCGGGAATATTTATAATAAAAAATAAATATTTCCTTCCATACCAATAAAATAAATACTATATACATAGTCAAATATAATGGAAACCCTAATTTTTGAATATTTATATAAATTTAAAAACAACATTAGAATTAAAAATGGTTCATCTGATGAATATAACCAATGAAATAACACAAAATATCTTCTAAATGATTACCATGAACAAGAAATGTAAAATGTCTCTTACCTAATATATTACATAGGAAAAATTATATCATTAATGGAGACATTTATAGTCAATACATAGTTAAAAACCATTATATAATCATTCTTTTCACATTTGTGTCATTATTACGTTTCATTCATTGATTTATATTTCATTCAAGCTAAATGGATGATGCAAAAAATGCTCTGAAAAATATGATTTCAATATCACAATATGATTTCCAAAAACTAGACTAAATGTTTAAATATAAAATTAAATGGTGGATATTATATTCATCTAATAATTTGATATCAACATTCCACAATTAAAGTAATTTATTAAAATATAACATGTAATATAAGTCAAAAATCCAATACTCAGTATGCATGCATCCTTTGAAAAATAATCCAAGAATGACAATGTAAATCTATTTCATAAAATATGGAAATTATTTATTGAGATATTTTCAATAAATATAAATGATTTTAAACATTTTTTCTGCACCATTTTATACCATAAATGAAATTATGAAACAATAATTTATTATTAAAACCAAAATAAAATTACTGAAATTCTATGAACATATACATTTAAATGAATATTATCAAATATATAGATTAATCACAACAAAAATTTACATTTAAAAATTAATGGTTAAAATATTAAAATATAACTTCCTTGAAAAACAATAACATGTGGAAATAAATTCACATATACTATTCTAAGACCCCATTGTTTTAGAAATAAATTTAATCAAATGTATGAAACACTGAGTCTCTTCATATTGTCAATTTTTTTTAAAAGATATAGTTATTAACGAGCCGTTAATCATTATTTTTCTGCTTCTATGATTTGAATTTCAAAAAATAAACAACTATGGTTGTGATCAGTATGTTATTTTGTGTTTTATAGAAAGAAGTTTTTTTATGGTGAATGGTTTTTACCAATATGAATAATAATATGAATAGTAATATTACCCATATGATGAGTAAATATTATTATGAATATTTTTCTAAAGGTTAATAAAATAATATATTGATTAATTTTTCAATGTAAAATAAAATAAATTATATATTTAAAATTGTTAATTTTTGATTAAAACATTATTTATTTAAAAAATAAATTAATCATATATATAAATTCATATTCAAATAAGGGGATTATTTTATAATTATAAATGTTGGAAAATGATTAGGGTTTGTTTTTTGGTTTTTTTCTAAAATACAAGAATTTTTTGAAAATAGTGAAATACGACAACGATCATAATATGCTAAATAAATGAATTTATGCATCATGCATGAGTTGTGGATGATGTAAATGAAAATTGTTTCAATCTCACATAAACATATTACTATTTTGGCCCACATGAATCAAAGATCTTCATTGTATTTGGCATAAATATAAAACTAATGATTAATATAATGTAAACCCCCTCCTCTCATCTACTATAAATATCACCATCACCCCCCCCCCCACTCTTACTCTAACACCACTCAAGACATGAACCACGTATATGTTCTAAAAATAATATTCCCATGCACCTCCCCAATTTCCAAAACCTAATATTCTCACCAAAATTCCAATCCAAGGTCCTTAAAGAGGATCTCAAATAGAAGAGATCCATAGGCCAAGATCCTCGTTCATTTTCTTCTCTTGTCTTTTTAATGCATTATTTTCTTGTAATATTATCTCATACCCAAATCCAAGTAGCTTTAAATGTCTCTTATTATATATATTAAATATTTTTTCCTTTTTGATGGAAACATTCATCATCATTTGACCTCTACTCTCCCACTTATTCTAAAAATACAGACACCGCACGTGTTTTGCAGATTTACCAAAATCATTGACAACATGTTATTAATATCCATTTCATTCTTCAAAACGTTATATAAAACCCTTTTAACTAATTTAAATGATATTATTGTTTACTTTATATTGTAATTAATTTTTTTGAGTTAACATATTTACATAATATTATGTAATATAATGAAACTATTTTCTGATAATCAAATAACCACCAAAATGATCTAAGCAGATATCACTGAGGATTTATCTAATGATTCATCCTCATACCATATAACAAAAATAATTTATGAAATAATTTAATATTATTAAACCATATTAATACAATTTTATTACAATTATGGAATTTAAGCTACAAAGAAGAAGAAAATCAAATACCAGTGAGCCATGGAAATCAGGTCAAGAATTCACTCAAAACAATGGACATAAACAAATACTAATAAATAATGGTTGATATTATGTTATTAAATTATCATATCAGATGTTATAAACATTAATATTTATATTTAAGATATTAATAACACATTTTCAATGATTTTAGATGGTGTTTAAACATTTTTTATGTAATATTAACATGAGGTACATGAATTCTTAACCCAATTTAGGTTATTTAGGGTAATATTCTTTTTAATTATTTATATGATTTTGAAATTGTTTTTGTAAGTAATTTTGATTATATTATTTTTAATTGTGTGTATTTATACTGTATATTCATGTTGCATCTACTATATTATGTATCAATTCAATTTTATGATATCTGATAGTGGATTTTATTTTTATAATCCTATTTTAAAATTCTATTTTTCAAAATTCAAAAGAATTGTTTAATGAAATTTTTCTGGTTGTCTGATTATGTTCTGGTTCTTGTGAATTATTTATGATTATTTCTGGGAATTATAACTCCCTCAAATTAATTGTGTATGTGTATATTGGAGGTTGGTCGTATGGTGAATCCCTGTGTAACTGTGATGATTACACAATAAGATATCTATGAGGGTTACAGTGTAAGGTAGCCATGAGGGTTACATGTTATAGGATGATGAGATGGTTAAATGATTACTTATGTAATTCACTGAGAAATGTTTTTGGTTCAAGTTTTGTTCTTTATTTTTTTGTGAAGTATTGTGCAAATCTCAAGTTTCACAATGTATATATGGGTGACAATAATTTCTTTTTGAAAATGATTTCATACGTTTACAAGTATTTGTTGAATTATGTTTGAATTCCTTATACATATACTTTGTAGTTTTATTTTGGTGCTCATATGATGTTTTTTAACTACTTTCTTATCTTATAAAGATATGTATGTCAAATAATGAATACTTGTAAAATTTTATTACGATTTATCAAAGAAAACATGTTTTATTTGAGAAGATTTATATTTTAGAAAAAATGGATATAGTTTTTGTGTTATCCACTTTATATAATGGTGGAATGTTATAAATGTATAATATCCCAATTACCTAAAATATTAAACTTTAATAGATACATAATGTAATAGAAAGTGAGTTCTTGAATAAATTCATGATTATATAATGTAATATGGTTGAGTCCTTATAGTTTTTATTAGTGGATGGATTAGAAAAAATTAGGTGTAAGGATAATGTTAATAGAATTCTATAAATGATTTTTAATCATTGGTTAATTTGAAATTTTATAGAATTTAATTATTACCATGTTTCTTAGACCAAGATAATTATTTATAATGGTTTTATGCAAAAGAAATTTGGATGTTGAAGTGGAATGGAACAGACAAAATGATATCCTTATGAATCTAAAACCTGGAATAGTTTGGATTGGAATAGATCAGTTTGTGAAAACAATGAATCATATAACATTAGAAATGAATGGATATGGAATCCATTTAATAAAAAAACTAGAGAAACCAAAATATAACATAATAATAATGGAACATTTTATTACAAAAAACCCTCTGGGTTTCATTGGATCTTAAGAACCAGTTGCGGCTAAAGGATGGATTAAATCACTTGAAAAGATAATTTATGTTATGGTTTGTTTAGATAATGAATATTTATGCCACTTAATTTATTTTTATAATGTAGAAGATGATATTTTATTTTCATTGGTCAAAAATATTAGGGAGATAGAAGTGATTTAAGCCATAGAGTTGGATGAATTTAAAATTCATTTCCCGGAAAAATATATTGCAAAGATAGTTTAATATAGGGTGAAGAAGAAATTCCATAAATTAAAGAAGATATAGTGAGATTCAGTGGTCGTGTATGATGTAAACTTCACTCAACTAGTGAATTAATCTCCAAATATTATTCAGGATATTGATAGAAATATCCAAAGAAATTACTCTATATTGAAGCCATGATATAGAAGGGTATTAGCTTCCTAAGAGATCAAAAGTTAGGGGAAACTATTTTGATGTGGGGAGAGGGTTGAAAAGATCTTCTCTGATTATCAAATCCACAATGGAATCAAGGAAGGAGTGGTAAATATGAAAATTTATTGGTATGAATCAATCAAACACTTATGATGGTATGAAAGTCTAGTTTCCAATTTCTGAAAAGTGTTGATGAAATAACGGTGGTGAATGTTGTACCAAAACTATGAAGAGTTTTCAAAGTGGTAAGATGGGAAATATGTCCCAGGATTGTAATGAAAATGATCCTATTACTAATCTAGAAAACAAAATTGTATAGTGTAATAAATTTTGTGAGATGGGTCATTATAAAAAATTCCTCTGAAAATAGATATCTAAATAATCCCAAGAAGCTATTCTATAAGAATAAAGGTGTAGTGACATCTTTTATAACTTTTTCAGCAGACATCAGGCTGTATAATGAAGTTTCGTCATGTACCATGTTCGTTTACAATTATTTGTCTGGTTATTTTTGTATGGGTTCAACACATTAACATATTTTTAAGAAATATTATGGTAAATTAGAACAATCAACTCAACAAATGAGACCAAAAAATATTTTAAAAACACCAAAGGGAAATATTATAATGATGATGAATTATAAGAATCTTTCTATAATGGTAAATGGAAAGTCATTACATGAAAACCTTGTTGTATTTTCCTTAGTATTGTTTGATGTTATTCTAGGTATGGATTGGCTTTGTTTTTCCACCATAACATTGATTCTAGTGATAAAGAAGATGTTTTTCAGAAAGTGTTTCAGTTTGTATAGAATAATGAACCCATTCTATTGATAACATATTAGGAAGATGAAAAATTATTGAAATATGGAAATATAAGTAATTTTACTCATATTCATGAAAAGAAAGCGAACTGTTCATATTAATGATGATCCAATATTAAATGAATAACATGATGTTTTTCATGATGACATAACTAGTGTTATACCTAATTATAATGTTGAATTAGTAATTTTCATAGTTCCTGGTGAAAATAAAATTTCAAAATCCCCCATATTGATATGATCAAATAGATGTTATTGAATTGAAAAATTAGTTTTAGGAGATTATTGGTAAAGGATTCATCCATCCTATAACTTCCCCATGGGGTGGACTTGTTTTGTTCTTTAACAAGAATTTTGGTAACCTGAGACTTTGAATTTAATATAGATCCTTGAATAACATTAATTTTAAAGGAATGTCTCATTTTACTCATAATGATCACTAGTTTGATCAGCTCTTCGAAGAACAGTATTTTTCAATTGTTGAATTGAGTTCGAGGTACCATTAGTTGCATGTAATGGAATCAGACAACCTGAAGACTATGTTCCATACTAAATATAGGAATTATGAATTCATTTTTATTTTATTTAGGTTATCTAATTCTCTAATAGTATTCATGGATATTATGAATAGAAAATTTGATGAGTTCATGGATATGTTTTTTGTTGTGTTTAATTATAATATTCAGGTTTTTTCTAAATGTGAAGTGGATCAGGAAAAAAATATAATGGTTGTTTTGGAAACCATAAAAGGAAATGTACATTAAAAAAATTCAGATATTGTTTTTTATGGTTGTAATAGATATCTTCTTCTTTGGAACATTGTAAATAAGGATTGAATAATTGTCGATCCTACAAAACCAAAAGTTGTTGGTAAATGGCCATGACCTAAAAATGTTATAGAAATTAATATATTTGTTGGATTATCAAGTTATTATCGACAAATTTTTAAAGTATTTTTTACAATTATTATTCCTACAAAATAGGTTATCACCATAGTGGTTAAATTTACTTGGACTGAATAATAGGATGTTTGTTTTCAAAAATTGGATAAGTGATAAGTGAATGATCCAGTTTTGGCTCAGCCATCAAAAAATAGTGGTTTTGTCATCAATATTGAAACTTCATTGAAGGGACATATTTTTTCATGATGTTAAATAATCCAATAATTGATTAGGCTTCCAGACAACAAAACCCTCATGAGTTAAATTACGCCACACATGATTTGGAAATAGCGTCTTGGGGATTTTCTTGGACAATTTGGAGGCATCGTTTATACATAGCCATATGTCGAATATATACCAACCATTAATGTGTGAATTATATATTAACTCATAAATAATTAAACATGAGTTTGTGACGATGGAATGACGTAATAATGTATTATAATTTCATGAGGATTTATTATCCTAGAAAAGCAAACAAAGTGGTGGATTACTTCAATCAAAAACATCATGCATCATTAACTGTGTTATATTTGGAACATGATCCCTTGATAATTGACTTTAATATTGTGGAATTGAATTTTTTGGTGTATGAAATACCTCTAGATTGGTTCGGGTTTCAATGCAGTCATTATTATCAAACCGAATTAGGAATTTTCTTAAAGAAGGCCATATGCTATAGAAAAATATATAATTTGTTAAAATTGGTAAGTTGACTAAATTTTTCACTGATAAATATTGTGTTTTATGATTTTTAAATATTTTATGAGTTCATTGTGATTCTCAAAAGAAGAAATAATTGATGTTTGGAGCACATAGTTCTCTATTTTCTTCTTATCCTGGAAACACAATGATGTATAGGGACCATTAGGAGCCTTATTGGTGGGACAGAATGAAAAGTTATATACCATATTTTATTGTGATATTTTTCACAATTCAAAAATTTAATGATAATGGGTTATAACTGAAGGGGATGATTCTACCATTATTGGTGAAAGAGTGGAAATGAGAAAATATATCCAAGAAATTATTATGGGACTACCATGGAATTCTCGTTGTAAATATGCAATCTATGTTATTATTGAAATACTGATTAAATTTATACATTTATTTCTTTTTAAACATACATTGTCGTTGGATCCACTTTAGATACGGTACCTTAATGATATTTTTAGGTTACATGCACATCTTCTTTCCATTATATCTAGCTGGGATCTCATGTTTACATCTATTTCTTTCAAGGGCCTTCCGATGTTATTGGGGACCAATTAAATATTATGTATATTTTTTCATCCCCAAATAGATAGGTAGTCACAACAAAGGATTAAATAATTAGAGGATATTCTCCAAGAATATTCAATGTAATACATGAGATTTTGGGATCATAAAAATTAATTAGAAAAAATTTATTATAATAATAGTTTTCATTCTAGTATTGTGATGGATCCTTTTAAGGCATTTGTGGGAAGTACTGTGTAACTCCATCATTTTTGGATGCCATTAAAAATGGAAGTTAATGGGACTTGAATTTTTACAGGACATGGATGGTAAGGAGATATTGATCCAAAAATAGATGAGGTTAACTCAATGTTGGTAGAAAAATTAATCAGGACACAAGGGGAATGAATTTTCATTTGAGGTAGGTGATCATATTTTTCTTATAATCTATCCCTAGAAAAGTGTTATGCCTTTTGGTAAGAATGGAAAGATATGTCACAGGTTAGATAGATCATATGAAATAATGTAGAATGTTGTAATGGTTACCTTCCATGTAGATTTGAATATGATTTTATCTTAGTTACACAATGATTTTCACGTTTTGATGTTGATAATTTATGTTCCATATTCATCTCGTGTCATGAGCCAAGAAGCAGTTTTGCTAGAAGGGAACCTTTCTTATAAAGAGAAACCTATGTAGATTCTTGATCATAGTGATCCAGTATTGCAGAATAAGGAAATCACCTTTGTAAAGTATTTGTGGAGAAACCACATGGCTGAAAGAGATATATGGGAATATGAAACTTCTATTAGGTAAAGGTAACCTCAGATGTTTAATATATAAATAAAAAACAAAGATGATGTAATTTCTAGAAGGTAGTGAGAATTTTAAACCTCTAGGATTCATAAATATATTTATTGAAATTAATTAAACACTATGTCTCGTAATGATGGAACACTGTTTCAAAAAAATCGTTATGAACTAGCTGTTTAAAATAATTTTTTCATTTATATTATTTTAATATCAAAAAATAGACATTTACAGTTGTGATCAGTATGTTATTTTATGTCTGATAAATCAAAAAAAAATTAGTTAATAGTAATATATACATATAACTAATAATATGAATAGTAATATGGCCCTTATGAAAGGACAATCATATTAATATTTTGACTTAATGTTAAGATAATGAGATCTGGATTAATTATTCAAGGTGATATAAAATCAGTTATAGTTTTCAAATTGTTTTTTTTTCTAAATAAATTATTATCTATCTAAAAATTAAATTAATAAAATATAGAAAAAAATTTTAAAAATGGATTTAATTTTTGAAATCTAAACATTAAAAAATAGAGATGTTTAATTTTTGTGATTTTTTAAAAATACATTAATTTTCTCTGAATAATGAAATATTGTAATTAACAAAATATGATATATAAATGAAAATTTGCATCATGATTGAGTAATGGTTGATATAAACTGTCAGTAGTTTGATATCACATGTAATTATTACAATTTTGGATCAAATTTATCAAGATTATGCATATTATACAGATAAAATATTATATTAATTATTAAATTATTGTAAAACACCTCCTATCCTCCACTATAAATACCACCCTCACCCCCCTCTTCTTATCACACCACTCAAGCATTAAGCCTTGTATATGTCCTGCCAAATACCCATTCCTAGCCCCTCCCCCACATCCAATACCTTAATGTCACAATAATGGAAAAAACCAAGGGCCTTTAGGAGGATCTTAAGGAGAAGAGATAAAGAGGTAAATATCATCTTTCATTTTCTTATGTTTTATTTTCAATTCCTTCTTTTCTTATACTCTCTTCTCCTACCCTAATCCAAGTGGCATGAAATTTTATGTATTATATATATTCTGGGTTTTTATCATTTTTATGGAAAATTTAATCATTATTTTTACTCTATTATTATTATTATTCTCAAAATAAAAAGGTCATCCATGATGTGGTGATTTACCATATTCATGGATGATGTGTTTTCAATTTCCATTAATTTCATCAAAACTTGTTATAAATTTATTTTATTGTTTAAAAAAATTGTAAATTTTATTATATAACCTCTTTAATTTTCATTATTTATTTTTATAGAAACATAATATTATAATTTTATTACAATTATATAATTTATTTATCATAAGACAAGAAAATAAAATACAAACTGGCCTTGGAAATCATTTAATGAACACACCTGAAACTATGAAGGGAACAAAATACAAATAATTAAAAAGTGAAATGATGCTTTGAAATGATAATATAAGGTGTTATAAACATGAATATGTTTCATTAAGTTACTAATAAAACTATTTTAACTAATATACGTTAGGTTTGAACATATTTTATGTAATATGATATCGAGGTAAGATAATTCATAACCTTATTTCCATTTTTTGGGTTATCCTTCTACTTCATTATTTAAGTGGTATTAAAAATGTTTATGTGAAAAAATATGTTTATATTATATTGAGTAATTTGTATATATATTTTATATAAATTTTCAATACACTCTATTATGTACCACATAAATTTTATGATATTTGTAAGGTGATTTTCATTTAAAATAATCCTTTAAATTTTTTTTTACAAATTTCACAAGCATTGTTTTTATCCAATAATTCATATTATACGATTATTTATTCATTATAGGGAATTTTTTATGATGTGGTTTGGGACAAAAATCTACCTCCAATTCATTGGGTATGACAATATTTGCGGTATTCCATATGGTTACTCCATGTGTAACTATGGTGGTTATACAATAAGGTAGTCATTAGGGTCACATTATAAAGTAGTCATGAGGGTTACAAATTATAATGTAGCCGAGAGGGATACAATATTATGTAATTAATATCCCAAGATACCTTTATGGTTCTATTTTTGTTCCTTATATTTGGTTTAAATCTTCTGTAAATATATTTTTTTAAAAATTATGTATATGTGTGTGACATTTATGTCTTTTAGAAAAAGATTTCATAAATTTAAAAGTGTTCATGGACTTATGTTTTTTCCTTCTTTTTATATCCCTTATTGAGATTTATGTGCTCATCCTATGATTTTAAATGATTTGTACATGTTATAAGAATGTGTAAGATAAATTAGAATTTCATGTTAAACATTATGATTATTTTTCAACGAAAACATGTTTTATTTGAAATGATTTAAATTTTGGAATAAATGGATATTGGTTTTTTCATTTCTGGTCTATATAAATGTGGAAATTTATAATGAAATTATATCATAATTCTCTAATCATTATACTTGAAATGATCCTCAATGAAAAAGGAAGTAAGTTCATGACTGAAATTTATTATTAGGTAATGTAATAAGTCTCAATCCTAATTATTATAATTTTCTATATTTATGGTTATAAATCATATGAAATAAAAAAAATACAGTTTCTATTGATAATTGCAGGCCTTATTCCATAGTTTTAACCATGTTTTACATACTCTACCCTAACCAATGTGACAAATATTTACTGTGATTAATATTCATAATGAAAAAGGTACCAATTTAAAAAATATGAACATAATGATTCAAAATATTGTTTATATGTTTTCATGATTCGATTCCAAGAATTTATATAAATCAATTCGACATTACTTTGAAAAATGTAGTGAAATCAGTTTTTAGAAATGTTTTGTTTTGTAGTTAAAAACTGATCATATAAAAAATTAACGTGTAATGTAGTGTCCAATTTAATTATCTTTAGTACATTTAAATAACATATAAAAATTTATATTATGGATTAAATTAAAATAAGTCTTAGCCTTTTTATATTAAAAATATATATAGTTTTAAAATCACATTATTTTTCCCGACTCACCCAAAAATTAAATATTATATAAAAATATCAAAAAATATTTCTAACCATATAGTGACATTATAATTAAAATATTATTCTTAATTATATAATACAATTTATAATTGGGAATGAAAGTATTTATAATATACACATAAGAAATATAATAAAACCTTTTTTTTCCTGAAATCATATTTTTAAACAAAAAATTACATTACGGAAAAGTGCGTACAATTTTATAAGAATTAATTCATAAATTATTAATATATGTAAACTTAATACATATTTATTATTATTTACTTATTTTTAATCATATATTAAAATTAATTCCTATGTTATAATGTTCATATATAAAAGTTAATTATTCACCAATATTCAATTAATGATCTCTTATAAGTTTTATGAAATATATAAAAAAATTATCACATTAAAATAAATTACAATGATCTAACATTATTTATGGTTAAATAATTTGAATCAACAAAATTTTCTATATAACTATTCAAATGTTCAAAATTTGGTATCACATATATAAAAACCCACCCCAAATAAATGGATAATAAAACGTCATGTAAATAGAATAATGCATAAATGAAATCGTTATCTAAAATAATATGTAATAGGCTTCCTTGATAATGGGAACATTGTTAGGTATATGAAATATACACTAAGATGAGAAATAGATGGTGTATGGAATTGTATTTATTGATATAAAAAAAAATTATTTGAAGGATATTGACCATAAAACTATAAATCATTTAGGATATAAAAGACAATCAATTAATAAAAAATTGGGAAAAAATATAAAATTTTAGTAAAATGATCCATTTTATAAATTTTTTGGATTCTTATATTATTTTTATATTAAATAATTTAAAATATACATACTTTATATCTTTCTATTCCATATGAATAATTTAATCGATCGATTGTAGTTAAATCAATTTCCACTTAATCTCTTACTCCAATTAATTAATATTTAAGATGCATTTTTCATGCGGGAATAACTAATTATAATATTTAATGGATTATAAAATCTATTAATGTGACACTGGGATATTTTAAAGAAACAAAATGTTGTATATCATACAATATACAGAACAACATTCTTAATATGATCCATGAAATGTCATCATTATAACATAACCATTGTATTGGATTGTAGGAATATGATTAATAGAATAATGATATATATATATAAGGTAAAAACTCAATAATTTTTTATAAATTTATTATTATGAATTGATAATTTAATATTTATTTATGATATTTTATTTTTCAAAAATACATTTTCACCAATTTTTTGGAAACTATTAAAAAAAATTTAGAAAAAATTTAATTAAAATTTGAAATAAGAATCTAATTTTTTATTTCATATTCTCAAGCCAAGATTATGATGAATTTCATAAAATATTTTCCAATGTTTTATTTTTCAATGAGTATGTAATAATAATGATTTTTATATAAAACTACATTTTATTTAATATATATAATGTGAGATATTATTTTTCATTCTGATTAAAATATAACTAGTTTTTTAAGAAATATATTTATTGATTTTGGAATGATTTTTATAATTTAATTTGATTAAAAATCATGTATGTAAATAAATTTCAATTTTTATAAATAAACATTTTCCTTGATTTCTATATTTTTATCTCAAATAATTAACGTTCACTTCATTGAATTGAATCGAGAAAAAAGATTTATATAATATAAATTCATATTTTCAAATTTCATAAAAATGTCAATTTAAAATATGGTCATTAGGAATATTCTCCATTGAAATTTTTTATTATGACGTTAACGTAATATTTGTAAATTATGATTAAAACTAATATAATATAACACCAAAAAACAGAAAACATGTGACTTTTCTCGTGTATGAGTTTATTTATTCTAATTTATTCTATGTCACCAAAATAAAGAATTTTGGTTCAATTTTCACTTTGTAATGAGATTTATAATATATAAGTAAATGATAAAAATGAAAATATAATTATCTTGACTCCAATATATAATAAATTAATACATTGAAAACTTATAGTATAAAATCTACTAAAATGGGTATTTTAAATAGAAATAATTTTTATCATGTAAATAAACATCTAAATATTTGTAATTAAATTTTTACAAAAAGATTTTATGCAATGCTAATAAAATATTTATTCAGTTAATACAAAATAAAATACCCATCATTGAAAACAATAAAACTAATTATATTTGGAATAATTCATTTGTAATGTAAAAAATCTATATTATTATATTTTATTATTTACTTTTAATATTTTATATTTTATTTTCTTCATTTTGATTACATTGCTGAATATTAAAATTAAATTAATATTATCTAAAATGGAAATTATGATATTTTATAGATATAATATTGTATTAAATTATTTACAAATTTGTTTTTTTGAACATAAAAAATAGGATAATATATAGATGAAATGATTGTCCTATGTCAATTTGTGTGTTAGTACATAACTTATAAATAATATTATATCCATTTGAGTGTGAAAATTTTGTTATATAATTTAATATTAATGTTTTTTACAAATGGATTATACAAAATGATAAAGTCAGAAACCCCATGTAAGAAAATCAAAATTATTTTTATTTTTTTTATAAAGAAAACAAATTATGTTATACTCTAATATATGTAACTATTAATAAATTTATCTTGATAATGAATTTATTATAATATAATGTTTTATGAAAATATAAATGTTCCCCCTCACCTCCATTATAAAATGGTTCCTCATCCGGTCACAACATTAAACACATTGAGACATCTATTTTAAGGAAAACCCTACTAAATACCTGAGAAAAACTATTAAAAATATTTAGGTAGTTACCTTAACAGAAAAAACTACTCCTATAATCCTTTAGATGATTTTTAAATGAGTTCTTTTACAGAATATGTTTTCACCTTAGGTGATAAATTTCATTTCAAACCTTCTTTATAAAATCAAAATATATGGTATTTATCATAAAATAATATGTTATGTATCATTATTATACCTAAATTTTATTATGTTTATGAAATCACTATTATCCACCATATTTATAATCAAATAGGAAGTGGAATTAAACCTCATGCATATATATGACTTATCATCTCCAAATAATTATACTAATTATTTTTTAACACCATACATTATGGATGGGTATTATAATGGATTTAATGATTATAAATTATAATTATTAATCTATTATTATTATTTGATTATAATATCACATCTAACATCATATATTCTAATCAATTGGAAAATGATAACGCCACTCATGTTTACAAATGGAATACCACCTCCGTGAAGGGATGTTATTTGTTTTTCATTTAATATTTTCATATATTATAATAATGACAGATTTAATGTATATATTTGATAAATTGAATAATTATTATTATATATAGGTTAATAATTATTTAAATTTCTTTTTCTTCATCTGTAAATATATTAATACAACGTCTACACATACATATGACCTACCATATCCTTGAAAAGGGAAATTCATTTTTCTAAAACCATCATTTATATATAAAAAATTATCGATATATATATATATTATTCATATAGTGGTTAATTTTTTATAGATGATTTAACCTCGAATAAAGTACATGGACATAGATAGCCAAACAAAAACAAAAAAAAAAGAATATTGATGCAGTTATAACATTGAACTATGATTTTTAATAAAATGATTTTATGAATGTGGTGATAATATATCCTATATAAATCATTAATTGAATTATAGATATTATTATGGTAATAGAATACATTTTTAATAATTACATATTTATTATACATGAGGTTTCAAATCTTATAAATGAGGACAAAACATGTGGTATGGAATTTATGTTTCAATCTTATTTTATTCATAAATTTTTTGAATGATTATATATTTCGGAAATTAAGAAAAATCCTAATACAAAAATTCAATTATATTTAAATATCATATATTTAATTCTTTTTAATATATTTTCCCATATTTTTTCACTCTTTATGTATTCAATAGATTATAGGATTGTTTTTAAATAAACCCAATTTCATTTCACTAATTTTTCTAACAACATTTTAAATACTTTTCAACTATATATAAAAAATTCAATAATTCAATTAATATTCCTCTATTATTATATAATGTAATTTCATCCCATGATTTAATTTTGAAAAATGGTTTTTAAAAGGAATGTTATTTTAGATTTCTTATATAGGTACTTTTTGACTTTTTTATGATATTGTGAAAATAATGTTTTCTTAAACTTATTAGTAATGAATAGTATATTACACTAAAAAGAAACTCATTTTGTTAAAAAATTATTTAAAATATTCCAAGGATGTTTAGAAATTATTTTTTAAATTTTATTTTCGAATTTTTTTATTCAAAAACATAGTATTAAAATAGTTGAATGGGTATTTCCTCAAGAAATTATACAGTTTGATTTTAAGGGAATTTTCATATATGATGAAATCCAGTTATGATTACTAGACATTATCTAGAATATAAAAATTTTATATTATCCTTATTATTTTCCTTTATTTTATTATGAGTACATTTACGATATTTTTGTGAAGCCCATTTTTTTCATTGGATATGTAATGTTGAATTGATAAAATGGTTTTAAAATTCATTTTCATTACACAAGTATTTATGTGATTGTATGGTGAATAATTTATGATATTTGAAATAAGTATATATGGACTCCATTTTGTTATTTTATTTCCATGAACTAAATGTCCCTATAATGAATTTGGTGTTTTATTATATCTCACGATATTTATATTGGAAGAAATTAAATGATCTTGATTTCAAATGGTAAACATATCATCATGCTTGATATAAAATAGGAAACAAGTCCTTGTTCATTATCCACTTTTGGAATCAAGAAAATTTGATTTGTCCTCTATGGGAGATCAGTATTGATTCATGACCTGTTATGATTTTATATTCTCAATTGTGAACCTTGACTTATGAAATGGTTTTAATACTTGTGATGGTGGCATAGTTTTATGACATGAAAATATTTTTTATGATTGATTTATTAACACTTATCACTATTATTATTTTTGTATTCTTAAATTATGATAATTTATTGCGTGAATCATTTTTATTGTCACTTAAATGTTGGGTAGTAACATTTCATGTTATATATAACATCTCATACACTTATTCATATCTTATGATTTCATATGATCATTAATTGATATATCCTATGATTACCTTTAATGAGATTGTGGGATCAGCCATTTCTGAAATTTTCAGTACCTATGTTTTAATGAAATGTTTAGATATGGTTTTTTATAATGGGTTATATGTTTTAAATACATTATAAATGATAATGAAGAATGAATCAAAATAATTGGTGCCTTTTGTAGCATCTAGACACAGAAAATTTTGATAGTTTTGTAAGGGATCATGATATTATATATTGAAAATTAATCAAATATGACATAATACTTTTGTATGAAATTAATAGGTTATTGATACTTTATTGAGAGAATTATTTAGTTAAATCTAGAATCTATATTGAGAAAAAAAGTGAGAAACCTTGATACAAGACAATGTATATGATGACATCGTAATATTTTTTGAAATATTGAGATTATGTGTTGTTGAAAGTAGTAAATCACTATCTACATAATGGAAGTGGATGTGGTTTTTTTAGAGATCCATACATTTTTAATAACCCAAAAATAGTTGGTTTAGAATATCTCTTCAACCCTTCTAGTGCAATGTTATAATTTCATTTAATTGTCACTTGTCTGAAACTCTTGTGGGACATGATTGGGTTAATTCAATTTTCCTTTATGAAAAATGATATAAGAATTCAATTTATGGGTATTGTGGATGAACTTATTTAATAATATAGTTTTATCGATTGAAAATAAGGTATCATGATTTAGAAATATTATGAATGATATTTCATGATTTCTTATTATTATTATGGTTTCTCACACTATGATTTTTGGTTTCATTAAATGGATGGGATATAAATGAGCCATGTTAATGTTGAATGTGATGGATAATGTGACTATGAGTGTCTACATGGGATAATGAATATAGGAGAAGAGGTTTTTATGATTTTTATTCATTTATACCAATATATTAATAACAAATTTCAAATTAAATGGCTCCTTAACACATCAAAAAAGACAATGATAGAGTTTATTAAAAGATAAGATGATGGAGAATATTCCATAAATAATATGCAGCATTATATATATCGAGAATGCGTGAAGAATGTATGATGTAAATTCTTTGGGGATTAATAATATATATTTTATGTAGAAATAAAGTGTAAAGATAAAAGTAATTTCTTATGAAAAATTATCATATTGATGGTGGTAAATTAAAATCATCTTAACGTTCTATTTATAGTAAAATTTTATATGTATGGGTAACATATGATTTATCTGAACCAATATTCTATGTTAAGGGTAAACTTCTCATATAATAGGGGGTACACTAAATAAAATTATTTAATGTTTAATGAATGATGATTTTATCTAACTTATAGAATTATATTTTAGAGATGTTATATCAATGATGTTCTAGACATACGATTCATGAATCATCTAAGGATTTTCTTCATTCATTTCATTATGGATTTGGAATAAAAAAATTTAATGGAAACAATTAACAAGAAATGGGATTTAGTTTTGTGGTTATAATGACTAATTTATATAAATAAATTATTTACTTTGATGATGTATCCTTGATAGTTTTGGTAACCATGAAATTGGTTACTATTATGATGATGAAGTGATTTAGGTCGGATTGTATAAATTTTATTGTATTATAATAATTATATGTTATTTTAGGAATATTTTTCTTTGATGAATATGTGTTCTAATATTATTATAACATAATATTTATGGATAAAATCATGGTATTCTTGGCTTAATGGTATCAATAGAGATTTTAAGGTTTTATGTGAAGTGATTTTGAGGTGATTTGAATATGACACATTTTTTTAGGAGGAACACATTAATAGGGCTTAAATAACCATTTTGGTTAGTATATAATTAGATTTCATGTCAATTATGTTGTATCTACTAGTGTAATATAGATAATTTTGATGGATTAAAGGTGATTCATTGATACAAACATATTTTTATAGATATTTATGGTCATTGTATGGATTATCTTTGAGGTAAGTATCCAAACTAGATTTAATATAATTTACAAAAAAAATTATATTATAAGAACAATCATAGTCATTAAGGGTATTTTTGGGGATGTTTCACGAGTTTTATGTGAATGTAACTACAATATTTATCCTTTTTTAAAATGAAATATTAATTGTAAAAAATGTTTTATTTTTTGCGATTTAATATGAAAGGTAATATATATTAATTTAGGATAAACACTATTTAATTATTATGTTTTTTAGGAAATTACCAAAATGATACATTATAAGTTATCGTTAATATTTTGTATTGAAATATATTATTTGATGGTTTTTAAATTATTATAATTATCTTACATTTTGATAACCATTTTTGGATTACAATTATTTAAATATACAAGAGGAATGAATTTATTTAATTTCTTGGATATTATGATAGATTAAATGATATCATTAGCAATTCAAAAAGTGGAAAAATTAAATTAAATGTTAAATATTAATTTCTTACAATAAAATATAATGTGAAAACGGATCATAAAAAAATAGATTAAATTTTAATTATTATATTGTAGTAATTCATGTACCTATTTTTCTCATTTTCATTATCTTGATTATATAATATTACATCTACTTGAAGAAAAATTTCATGAAATAAAATCTTATACATTTACCTTACATTATTATTTATTAATGTTTTTTCATCCATCATATATGTGTGGCTTTTTGGTTGTTAAATGTATCTAGTAAATGTTCTTTATCATAATCTATTAGTCGTTGGCTGATAGTTTTCTATTCAATTTCCTTCATTTCACATCCTAGAAACGCTATCCAATTATAAGATCTAGTTTTTATTATTTCATATGACTTTTGTATATCTATTTCCCAAAATTCAAATAATTTTTTTATTTAAAAATATTATACATTAGTTCTAAAAGAATTTAATATTAAAATAGCATTCCCTTTATTATCATGAACAAGTTAAAATTACAATGAGAAATTTTTATTTGGGGGAGGGGATTATTTAACACCCTTATATCCTAAATGAACACTTTATTCGATAGCGTACAAGATACAAAACACCATGTATGTAATGAACCAAGAAATATAAGTATTATAACATATATTTTTTATTATGAGTTACAAATACAATGACCATAATATTTAATATTTATATATATATATAAGTAAACTACTTATTAAAAATTTATTGATTAATTCTTATGGAATTATTATTACTATTAATGGAAAATATTTTTACATTTTTGAACTATGTTTTCATCATAAATTATTTTAATTTCATTTTTATGAGAACATATTATAGTTAATTTCAGAGATAAATGAAATTCTATTTTTTTAATAATGTTATAATTTTTCATCCACCGTATAAAAATAATATTATTGATATGTTTTGATAATTTTTAAAAAATTAATAATAGTTAATGTATAATATTTTATTACGAATCCATTTTTAGTTTTTAAATAGTTAAATAATAATTTGATTTAGTTTTAAAATATAAAATTTTACATTTAAAAAATTTAATTATAATTTATTTAGAAATTTTATAATATAAATATTATTTATAAACATTTCTATAAATAAATAGATATTTAAAAAAAATATTTTTCATTATTTTTAAAATTTTATGATTAAATTATTTTATTATAATTATAGTAATTGAATTGGGAATATTTTATTCCATGTTTATAATAATGGGACAAATTTTGTGAATAATTAACTTTTAATTTTGGTGAAGATAAATTGAAGGCATAATAAATGGTACTTATCATAATGGAGGTGAAATGGGTTAATCATTGTCCAAACTGATATAATAAGGTCTAAAAATCAACCAAAAAATTAATATATCATGTTGGATGAGTTTATGCCATAACATTACATCCAATTATAGAATATAAGGCATTTTGTTTCAATTTTCCACTTAAAAACATTAATAATATTTATATAATAGTTAATGTCAAAAAATGTCATTATATGGAATTTATTACTTATTAAATTATTACATAATCACAAGAAGATTATATTTTCATATATAAATGTGTATTTAAAAAATAATTTAATTATTTTTAATGTTTCTTTTTAATTATTGGGAATAACATAATTACCATATATTCTTATGCAATGCTTTTACAGTATATATTCAATTATCAATAAATAAAAGAAATAATACTAAAAGTAATAAAAGTAATATACTTTCGACATTTGAATCCATACCAAAATCATTTTTGAATTATAATTACTTATTTTAAATGATTTAATGTATTATATTCTTTTTAAACTTGTTCATCATGTTATTAAAAGTCAAATAAAAGAATATTATCAAAATGAAAATAATGATATTTTAAAGAAATAATAATTTATTAACTTTTAAAAAAATATTGAAATCTTGAATGTGGAAATTTATTATAGTATGTCATAAAAATTTCATCAATATTCAGTATAACATTTAACTATTATTTTATATGAAAAAATATAATCCCTTAATAGTGAATATGTTATTACGATGTTTAAGGATAAAATTGGTTAACGAAGGGTTTAAAACAAAAGAAATTGTTTAAAATAACTCATAAACAAATTTCTATTCTTTTTTATAGTGTAAATAAAACCCCAAAAAATATCTTATAATATATTTCCCTTTTATTGTATTTTTATATATCATGACTTTTTTTAATTTAATATTTTATTAAATACAAAAATTTCCCACACCAAAATTATAAAAATGAACATACTCACATGACATTTTCCAAAAACATAATCCATATATATTAACAAAAACATACTAAAATCCATAACAGAAATAATTATAAACGTTTTATAGGATCTTTTTTATCAATAATACAAACCATATGATCTAAAAAAATTAACGGAGTTATTTGAATGGATATGTAATCACCTAAACAGATCACTTAATTAATAACTATAATTTACCTCCACTATACCTATGTTATTTATCATAAAATAATAACTTATGTATCCAAAATATATTTAAATGATATTATGTTTATTAAATAATAAAATTTCCTCCATCATAACTATTAACTAATAAGTCCAATAATCACTTTTGAGTACATATGACATTTTGTCTCCAAATATTGATATTATTCATTTTTCATCACTATATTATAATGATTGATATAATTTTTTTGTATTATATTAATGAAATTTTTATTTTTCATGAAATATAATATAACAAATACCATTTTATCATCCAATTCAATATAAAATGATAACCCCATACGTGTGTCCGTGTGGACTAGTATCTCCACAAAGAAATGTGATTTGCTTCATTTCTATTTTACATAGATTGTAATAAAGATTGATTCAATGAGTATAAAATATATATAAGAAACAAATTATTATAAAAAGTTAATGTTTTTACTTATATTATATTTATTCCAACTAAAAAATGTGAAAACAACAATTATGTTTTTGTAAGGCTTCATGTCATTATGAACATTGTAATTCAATTTTCTATATCTATTTTTTAGGGATGACTATAATGATATATTTAATGAATATATATATGATATTTATATCATTAATAATTTATTAGTTATTTATGAATTTCATTGAAATTAAATGTACATGGACTTACAAACCAAAATGTTCCTAAAAAACAATATGGTTATCACCTAAAAAATTGTTTTTAATAAACAATTATTATAAAATTCGTGATAAGAAGTAATATAAAAATCTTAAATGTTGTGATATGTATGACTATTGTTCTGGAATAAATTTATAATTAATCAATATTAACTTTCAATGAATTTATAATGAGTATTAATAAGGATTATATTTAGATAAGGGAATTATGTTATATTCATATTTTAATCGCAATTCCTTTTCATCAAATTTACATTGAGTTAATTATATGATCATTATCTAGTAAACAGAATTAATTTTTTTCTCTAAGGTTTTTTATTGATAATATATATTTTCTAATCTATTTTCTAAATTTTTGTTATCAATTTTTCAAAATAGTGTTTTTTATTGAAAAAAAATCATTACATCTCTCTTTTGTTTAATATTAGTTTTCCACCATATATTGGTTTTATAAAATGTTTTTATTGAATTAATTTATTATTCTCATGGGATTTTTTGAATAAATTTTTACGTTATTTTAATTTTTATAGAAAAAATTTAATCATGATTCTTTTTTTCATGTTCCTAATATGGTAATTTTTTACATTTTATACTACAATATTATTAATGGAATTATTTATTTGAACATATGAAGAATTAATATATTTTCCAATTATCATAAGAACTTTATATGTTGATTCCAAAGTTAGAATCTTAAATTATTTTTTTATAATAATAATTTTTCCATGATATTTTTCAAAAATGATTTTTTTTTTGAATTTAACATCAATGTTGAATGGTGATTTTCCTCGAGAAATGTTTGAGTGATATTTTAATGAATTTTGTTAATTATCATAACATCGTTAGAGAATTATTAATCCATATTTATGATACGATGCAATGAAACCATACATATTGTTTCTTATTATTTTTAATGATTATAATGATGGGATGGTTATGAACTTGTTTTTTTTTCATATCCTATGCTGTGTGGAATTAATTAAATATTTATGAATACTATTTCTTTAAAATGTCATGAGGTGATGAAATATGGATTATTTTATGATATTATAGAACTAAAATATTTTTCTATAATTATTTTATTGTTGGGACCATATTTATATAGTACTCCAATGCTTTGGTAATTTGTTATTTCTAATGGGATAAACATGGAGAAAAGTTGATCTTCATGATATTCTATGGGAAACAAGATGATGTGATTGATCAAATATGGAAATCAAATTCCTTTTATTGATCCTTTATGGGTTAAAAACAACGTGCATGATCCACTATATGTAACAAGTCTTACTGTATTATCTATTATAATATTATGGTCTCAGTAGATGATGTTGACATCTGAATTGGTTTATTATTGTTATGATGGTTCCTCACTTTTATACCATGAAGATATATTTGTGGATGGATTATAATGACTTATCACACAGTTGATTAATGTATTTTGAAATCATGATAAATTATATGAAAAAATTTGTTGTATAAAATTTATTTTATAGGTGTGATTTGATACCCTTATTATTATAATATTATATCATTTGATCATTCATTGATATCTCCAATATTTAACATTTCTAAGAATATTAACTCATTATTTCCTTTTTTCATATGGTATGAAGATGGTTTTATTATGGTTATCTCATGAAGGGTACAAATTTGGATTAAAATTATTAGTGGAAATAGTGAATTTATCTAAATATTATTTTTATGTCTCTAGTATCAACTAACCCCAAGAATTATTGTTTTTGGGATGATAATGATGTTGTATATGGAATATTCATTTAAAATGATGTTTTAATGGTGTAGGATAATCATAGGCCTTTATAATAATGAAATTAAAAGGAATTCCTTCTGTATAAGTATATTTAGAAAACAAAGAATTCTTCTCAAAATTTATCCAATTAACATAAATATTACACAATAATCTCTATAACATTATAAATAACATTAAATGTTCAACATGATAGATTTATAAAAGTGTTATCCTTAATAAACATCCATATTATTTATGAAAATAAATAAAAGATAAAAAACCTATATAATTTTCCCATATAATTTTCAAATTTCATATTTATTATTTGGCCAATAAAATAAGAAATAACCCATATAGAAACATACAAAACATTTGAATACCTTAATCATATATTTTTAAAAATTAATTCAATAACCAAAAACCAATCAAACATATATGATAGCTTATACGTTTCCAAAAATTTCCTATTTCCCTATTTCATAGATAAAATTTTAGACAATCATATATATTCTATAAATACAAAAATATTATATAATAAATTAACATTATAATTATTGGTACTAATAAATATATTCTTTGTAATCATACAAAAAACGAAATCAGAAAATAGTTTTTGCTAATTCATGATTATTTTTATTAAAATATAATTGATATAAAACAACAACATCATAATTTATAAATACAAATATATAAAAACTAATTCCTTCATCATAATTTATTGTCACTGAATAGGTCCTTCCTAGGCCTTAGAGTTATCCCTTGGAAAAGGGCATTGATTTATACATTGAACAATTTCCATAACACAAAAAAAATTCCCTTGTAATTTGTTACTATAAATCCTTCAATTCAACTTGTTAAAATTATTCCTATTAATTTGAAACATTTACATTGGTTACTATTCCCACATTCCTGACATAAATGAAATTCATCATTATTTCCTCAAATAACATTTCCATATTAAATTCAATAAAATCCCATTTTCATTTTATTTGACAGGTTAGTATAATATATTATTTTAATAGTTATATAAGTATATCATGATATATAATTTTGACATACAACATGGTGTAATGTCCCAGACCTCTATAGTCCATTCCATTGTGAAAATGTGGTGTTAGAGGTGTTTCGGGAGGTCATGGTGACTTGGGGTTGCGTTTGGGTGGACTTATAAGGAAATATAAAGGGTAATAGCTTTCACACGGTTGGCGCACGGTTTGTCTTAACCGTGCAGCCAAACCTTACTTGGCTGGTCTTGGAGGCAGTTGCTAATGTACGGTTTTCACATTGGTTGTCTTATGGTGCGGAATACCAATGTGAGGATTGTTTGGCGAGGTAGAAGCTAATGCATGGTTAGCGTGCGGTTTGTTAAACCGTGCAGACTAACTATGCAGACTCATAAAGATGGATCGTAAAATTTTTGATCTAACTCGTTTTGACTTTAATCACCTCGTTTAGGCCCCTAAGCATCCATAACATAGGATTACTCTCCCTTGAAGGTTAGAAAACCTCTCCCAATCATTTTGGAGGTGATCTGGAGGCTTTTCTTGGAAAATCTAAGTCGGTTCTTGAGTTATGCAGTCGTTCTTGCTTGATTTATTAGGTCTACTTAGATCTATTCCTCCTCTTCTCTCGGTTTCTTGGATCTACACCAGTTATGGTTAGATCTAAGTGTGTGGATGTCAAATATGATGAGTTATTGTCTTAGTTGTGTTAGGAGGGGAGTCCTAAGGAAGATTCGTGGGGAATCGACCCAGTTTCATGGGCATTCATCGACCATTGTGGTTTTCCTCAATAACCTTTGAGGTAGATGATTTGTGGATTCTCTAATTGTTTATGTGAAATAGTAGAGTTAGCATGATTTATCCCTTTGGATCAAAATAGAATTGACCTAATTAAATACTTGAACCAGATTAAAATAATTGTTTTGATCACTTGTTATTGATTTTTACCGTGACAACAGTTTGTCTCTTGATTTGATAAATATTGTGAAATATATGCTTTGCTTGTCAGCATGTGTTTCATGATGAAATTGATTAAAAAATGTAATGCCAGAATTAATTGATAATTAATTGGAAAAAAATAAAGAGGCATGTAAATGAATCTGATTGTTGTTGTTGTGGTTTTTGATCCAAATTGATGTTAATCAAATTGACGATGATGTATGTGTTTAATTTATTTGGCTGGTAAACCTGAAATATTTTGGTCTTTGTTGTCTGAAGGTCAGATGCCTAGTTAAAGGGACAAGAACCCAAATTTATCTGATTTTTGTTTTCATACTGCTTGTGTGGTGATGTGACCCTGGGAGGGTGTTGTGATATGTGGGGGCATGGAGGCCTTGTGGTTGTGGTAGTGGATGACGCCTAGAGTGGAAAGATGCATCGGTTTATGCATGTTGGTATCAGCGAGGACCCTGGGAATGATGGAATGGGATGGATGTGATTGTTGGATACTTGTTGATTCTTAGTTGTTTATCTGGTTTACGTTTCCCCACTTCTCAAGGCAGCTGGTCTTGCTTACCCTTTTTCCCAAGGATGCAATGACATGCAGTGTATGCCACGTGCTTTTTGTTTTTAGCCTCTCAAGGGAGAATGGTTATACGCTCTTGCTATATGCGGCAAAAACTCGACGGGTAGTACATTTACTCACCGTGTTGATCCCCCTTGTGTTTAGCAGCATAGGATTATTTTCTAGAAGTCCTGGAAATATGGGAATGTAATTCTGTAATGAATGTTTGAATAAATGATGTTAACCCATGGGGTAGGAGTTTGATGAAACATAATGATGAGGTTGAGAACTTTTGAATGGACCTTGGTTTTTGGATGTGATGTTAGTGGAAATTAATGTGGGATTTTTCATGGTTAATTAATGTTCGAAGAATTAATTAATGTACAGTGAAATTGATAAAAAAGGGGAATGATGTAATCTAATAAATCCATTTAATGGTTTTGTTCTTATAGGATACCCAGTCTTAGAAGTGGATGTCCGGAGTCCGAGAGACATTAGCTGCAGTCATTTCTAAGACTAGGTTATGCCCATAGTGTGGTTGTGAGTTATAATATATTTTGTACCTTTTGTGTTTTTATATGCTACTCCACCCTGTTAGTAAGGGAAACGGGTACCCCGGGGATTCTAAACCCTGGGGGTGTTTTCCCCAACATTCTGGTGGGCAAATGAATGGCTGACTACCCCCAATGACCTCTCTCTCTTCTCTTGGTAAATACTAGTGCCATGAGGCACAATGTTTGGTTTTCCCCATATATGTGTGTAGAGGGTTGTAATGGCTTGTGTTTATTCACACACATAAATTCTGGATATAGTATCCTATGGACTACTATTGGTGTAACGTGTATAGGTTGTGATGGATTGAGGATCCTTACTCGGTGAATGGGCTGTAATGGCTTGAGGTATAATACTCGATGTATGATACACGTTATATAAGCTGTGGTGGCACCCAAAAACTACCTGGTTACTTTTTGTTGTGAGGATGGTGTGTTTCTTAGCCTAGGTGTCTACAGGAAAGCCTTTGTGGTGCACGTGGTGAAGATTGTGGAGCTTAGCCTAGGTGTATAAGGGAAAGACATTGGAGAGAGATGCACAGGAGATATGTCGTTGGGGAAAAGTAGCACACCAATGGGGAAGCAGAAGCGGGGTACCCTCGATATCCTTTATTATATGATATATTATTGTATGCATTACTTGGTGAGAGTAGTCATGGTGAGGTTGGGAACTTAGTATACCAGTTTAGGTGACAAGTTAGTTTCACTTATTGTTCACTATGCTTTAGCGTGCATTCTTTACTTTTTCATGAGATGTTTCGAGGCGGATCCTAATAAGTATACTGTTATTCTCACCCTACATATATATAAACTATTTTTTAGGTCACTTGGAAAACGATGTAGATCAAGCTGGTTACTACAAACATGTGGTTGGAGGAGCTGTCTGGGCTTGTGGTCGCTACCATTTTACATTATTTTGGGTATTTGTATTTTTTTCATCCAGTTATAGTACTTCTTCATGGAATTTCATATATGTACATTGGATTCGTTTATATTTTAGTTCTGAGTTGGAGTGTGTTGGTGTCTATCTTATTTATCTCTTCTGCATGTGTTCACATAGAGGGTAATTCCACCCATATGATTGTTTATTATACCCTCGGTGCTAGTCACCATCCCGAGGCCTACTAGAGGCAGGACTCAGGGGTCATTATCTCTCTTTTCTCATTGACGGCCCAGGAGGGGTACACTTTGTGGGGGGGGGGGGTTGTGACATAGTGGTATCAGAGGTCTGGTTGAGAGATAGGATGGAGTTTGGAGTTAGGAACGCGTGAGGTTGCATGGGTTGGTAGGGAAACAATTTCATTCATGATTAGAAAGTAAGGAAAACACTGGAGACAGGCTGAGACATAGGTGTTTAGTGCCCCCTATGATCTGATGTATGGACCTTTATGTTTAAAATGGCTACTAAACAGGGTTCTAATGGTTGCAGGATAAGGACCTTGGAATGGATCATGCATCATTCTTCTTTGTACCTGTGTTTTAATGGGTAGACCATGGGGTAGGTTAACCTAAAATGAATAAAAGAAAACAACTAATTAATAAATGTTGAGTCTTTCATATTCTAGGATTAGGATCTCTAAGTGTTTGTTATTTTCCAGGTATGGATGTAGGTCGATATCCTCATCAGGTTTTCAATGAAGATGTACAGCAGCCTGTTCCAGTAGGTCGTCGTAGGGTAGAGGTTGACGAAGATGACACTTGGAAGAAGACACTCTGAGAGTGTTAGTGCTAGAGTCTGCAGAAGTATGAGGTCCCTATTTCAGATGCAGTCACGGAAGACTGATTAGAGGAGGTTGAGATAGGCTTCAGTTCAATCTGTGCTTGAAAGTAGTATTGGGTGTCCTTAGCTGTGACGATGCTGCGTGGAGCATCAAGGTAGAGCTGGTTCTTGTTCCTCTGAGATCGTGAAGAGTCAGTGATCTCATCGGAGGAGTTCCGAGATAAGTTCAAAGATGAGTTCATTTCTTTGACTACAAAGGTGTCTAGTCTCCAGGAGCTTCTTACCCTTCGACAGGGGAGCTCTAGTGTTTGGGAGTTTGGGTTCAATTTTAGGAACCTTTTATGATATGGTTTGGACATGTTACCAGATGAGGTGGCCAGGGCAAGGCATTTCGATGAGGCTTTGCATCCAAAGATCCCGCTCCAGGACACCCCATTTATGTTGAAGTCATATATCGTGGTGCTGGAAAGGGCGGAAGTTGTGGAGAGGACTTTAGCCAGGATAAGGTCATCACGAGAGGGGAATCATAATGATTCCTCACGAAGCAATGTTGTGGTCTGGGGTTCCCGGTTTTTAGGTCAGAAGAGTTTTTGTTCAGCCGGGGGTAGGTCCCAGCCCTTCACATTTTGTTTCTCCAGAGGCAGCAACTCTCAAGCTTATGCCAAGGGATCAAGCACTTGTTTTTCTTATGGTGGTTGTGGTCATCAGCAGTATAACGACCCATACTTTAAATACATTGTTAATACTTCAAAATTGAAGCACACTTATTACAACATATGACAAAACCACAAAAGACCGTATAGGTATAGTGTCTTTAGAAACTGGGAAACATAAACAACTGGTTCATAAATCTTCTATAGTGTCTGCCATTTATTCCATCATCTAGGGTCCCTTTTAGCATATTCTACTTAATATCCTTCTTCCTGACCTGGGGAAAAGAAAACATAAAAGGCTGAGCTCAAATGCTCAGCAAGGGAAAATAAAGGAAATAAAAATCATATCATATCTTTTTGAAAATCATAACCTGCAAAAGAGATCATAATATCTTAACATGGAATAAATCATGGAAGTGAAAATGAGATCCCCATAATCATAACATGAAACTTGAAACATTGTGGCATGCACACATAATCATGGAAAATCATTTCTTGTTAGTCATGACTCGTTGCCAAGACTATCTTAGTGGACAGAGTCCCTTTCCGAACCGAGTCACCCTCGTTCCAGTCCTGTTTCACTGAACCGGTATAACCTACCGTTCCAGCCATGTCTATCTCATGAGATATAAAATCTTTACCCAATGCATTGGAGGGAGATATAGGTCTCACCCATCTTATAATGAATCCTTTCTTATGTGTGCCACATAATCCTAAACTATACATCATAGCGTAACCCATGTAATAAAAATGGAATTCTTAAACAACATGACATCATAAAACAATTCATATAAGATAAAGGAATTCATAAAAATATTTCCATCCCAACATAATCAAATCCATGTAATAATAGGGATAAAAACAGATCCCTTTTATTATCTTAGATGGAAAATAATTTTGATAAAATACTTGAACTCCATTCTTGAGGAAAATATCCTTTCTACTTCAAAAACATTTTTCCTTTCATAACATGTCATAAGACTTAAAAACAAAAGAAGATGATTAAAAATAAACTTGAAAACTTGTAAAGGAAGCTTCTTGGAAATAATGTTTTAATAAATCCATTCATGCCGTATAAGTTAAAAAAACATTCTTCTCGTACTTTTATCGGAAAAGTCAAAAAGTACCTCGTACGAAAAACGACAAAATATTCCTTTCATATCCTTTACTAAATATTCACCGAAGGGTAAAATTGAATATAAACTATTGTATAAGGATATAAGTATTACATATTTAGGAAACATGGATGTGGATGATAAAATACGCCCCAGTAAATGCCAAAGTATAAACAATCTCGGATAAAAATGAGATTGTGATATTTCCCTTACCTTAGGTCCGATTTGCTTTGCACGTGTCTGAAGCTCCTGTATAATGGTTTAAATAATGTTATTGACTTATTCCAGAATCATACATATTGATATGATATCATATATGGTCATATTCTTAGCTTCTTGTTAGTAATATTTCATTGTTACTTGTTACTCGGGTCCTTATTGCCTTTTGTTCTTATGCTTGTTTTGCCGAATAAATTCTTATTCTTCTTTTAAGGTTATAGATACCTTATATCCAGAATGGTTTTAGTGTAACATATATCATATTTATTCATTCAATTCATTTATATAATTACTATGTAATGATGATCATGTAGAACGAGTTGCATCACATCGTGTAGATGGTATTCCGTACGTACGCACGAGTGATGATATCGTTCCTATGATCGTGGAACTGTATTGGAGTTTATATATATTATTTCAGTATCAATATTACTTTATTATAATCATAAATAGTTACTCATTACACCATTATACCCATCCTTGTAAGGTGATGGTGGAAAATAGATTACACCACGGCGTGGAGACGGTATTCCATACGTACGCACGCGAAGTGATTTAATTTTTGCGTAGGATGGATAGAAGTTGAATTAGGGTTGTTTCATATTTATAATAACATATAAGTATGTAATTAATACTGATTTTATTACTTTATCATGAAATAATTAAAGAAGAAGAAGTTGAAGAAGAAATAAATTGAAAAGATCGGTAATGGATATTACCTCTTCTTTGGAACACCTCTTTGAATCCTCCACTTAGGGAACTAAGATTGGTCTTTGAAGAAGACCAGGACCTCTAGGATTATTCTAGGGAAGTGGAGAGGAGAAAATGTCAGGGGTTTCGCGAGTTTGAGTGCTCAAATTGGTGTGAGGAGGAGGGGGAGGTGGTGCCCTTTTATAAGGAAGGAGAGGGGCACCTTAGGAATATCTCAAAATATTATTTTATATTTAAGTCAAAATCGGTATATAATGGTTCCAAAGGGTCTTATTTCGAAGCTAAAGTGGGGATGGGTCGAAATCCTATCAACCAATAGGATTTAGACAAGTTTAGGTTATTATTTTAACCTTATCAATTAGATTTAACTCTAAGTTAAATAATTTAACTTTTACCGTGTCTTTTTGTTTTCTTTCACTATATGGTTAATACACTTACTATAACATGCCAAACGAACCCCAAATTGGCTATTATTAATATATATATCCTTATCTATGTCTATTTGCCGAACCTTATATTTTTAGGAATAAAATAACAATTAGTAATATAATATTTGATTTAAAAACTATTTTGTGTCAATTTTGACACTATTTGATATATGATTTTTGAGAAAGTCATAACAGAATTATATGTTCAAACCAAATTGATTAAATCAACACTACTATATCATAGTAACCTAGAAAATTAGTGGAATTAATAAAAAGTCTCAAATTACATTTATTTTGCTGTTTATAACATCAATTATGTCAATATTTCATTAATAAGATAATTACTCCATCATCATTGTGTCATAAATAAATTAAATTATTTAATGTCTAAAAATTACAAATAAAATACCATTATGTAGGAAATATTTTTCGATTTCTAATTAATATTTAAAGTCGAATTTATCTTATGTATAACCCCATATTAAAAATGATTTACTTATTATACTTTGATTTTAACTATTTTAACCCTTCTTTAAATAAATTAATAATAAATGTCCTAATCTAACCCAAGTGGGCCTAAATGGTCATATTTTATTCCTAAGTTTGTTTTTGGTCGAATTAAACTTATCCAATAGAATTAGGACATGTGTTAGGGTAATAGTAATATCATTTTTACCCTTAGTTACCATATTTACTATTAATCGCGGTAAAAAAAAGTAAAAAATTACTATTCACCAAAAAATTATTTTTATCTCATTGAACCACATTTTACTTACCGATATGAACCGTGTCTGTCGGATTTTCGAAATTCCATTCCCAGAAGCGGTAAAATTATGTTTTATGCAAAAATTCAGTTTTTAACCTACCACTTAGTGGTTTCACTATTCATCAAAAATTGAAAGTTTTCAGAAAAATACCAAAATTTCACCCTAGGCTAATTTCGGTATTCCGAATCCAAAAATGAAGTCCTTTTGAAAAATAAAATTTATAAAATTTCAAAAAGTGGTTATTACTATTCATAACGGCTAGTTTTAATAATATTTTAATAGCATATCGTTGTTTAGTGAAACTCGGTATTGCGTACGACGCAAGCTATCGAGGAAGGACGTGATTGCGTGTAAAGTAAGCCAAGCAAGTGTGTAGTGAAAGATTCCATTGATGATATATAAAAACAAAATATTACTCATAAAAATCTCGGGTGTTACATTCTACCCCCCTTAAAGCGAATTTCGCCCTCGAAATTCGTCACTTTGTAACAAACAGATGAGGATACTTCTCCCTCATCATATCCTCAAGCTCCCATGTAGCTTCTTCATGTTGGTGGTTCCTCCATGAAACTTTCACCAAGCGAGTGGTCTTATTTCGTAGGACTTTTTCACTACGATCCAGAATCTCTATCGGCTATTCTTCATAAGAAAGATCTTGCACCAGCGGTACAACTTCTGAGCTGAGTACATGTGAAGGATCTGGTATGTACTTTCTCAGGAGAGATACATGGAACACATCGTGAACTTGAGAGAGAATCGGTGGAAGATCCAATCGGTAGGCTACCATTCCAACACGATCCAGTATTTTGAAAGGACCGATATATCTTGGGCTCAACTTCCCCTTCTTTCTAAATCTCATAACCCTCTTCCAGGGAGATATTCGTAAGAACACTTTATCACCCACTTCAAACTCTAGGTCTTTTCTTCGGTTGTCAGCATAACTTTTCTGTCGACTCTGAGCTGCTCTTATGTGTTGTTGAATAGATCTGACCTTTTCTACCATTTCATCAAAGAGATCAGGTCCTAATAGCTTTCTTTCCCCAACTTCATCCTAGCAAGTTGGAGTCCTGCATTTTTTTCCATAGAGAGCTTCATAATGAGCCATCTGAATACTGGAGTGAAAGCTATTATTATAAGAAAATTACACCAAAGGAAGGAGTTGATCCCAAACTCCTTTGAAATCTATAAAGCAAGCTATCAACATATCTTATAGGGTTTGAATTGTTCTCTCAGACTGACCATTTGTCTGGGGATGATAAGAAGTGCTGAAACTCAACTCTGTATCCAGAGTATGCTGAAGACTTCGCCATAACTTATAGGTAAATCTCGGATCCCGGTCAGATATAATAAAAAGGGGTACTCCATGCAATCTTACCACTTCCTTTACTTATATCCTGGAAAGCTGATCTAGAGAGAAATCCTCTCTAATAGCAATGAAGTGTGCAGACTTTGTAAGACGATCAACTATGACCCAAATAGCATTATTGCCATTGGATGTTTTAGGAAGTCCTGTGAAAAAGTCCATAGGGATGTTTTCCCATTTCCATTCGGGTATGGGTAATGGTTGTAACATCCCCTTAGACTTCTCTCTCTCAGCTTTAACTTGTTGACAAACCAAGCATCGAGAGACATATTCAGCAACATCTCTTTTCATTCCATCCCACCAGAAGTACTCATTCAGGTCCCTATACATCTCCGTGCTTCCAGGATGAATAGAGAATGATGAACTATGAGCCTCATCCAGCAGCTCCTTCTTTAATTCGGGGATGGGAGGAACACAATCCGGATTCCTGAACTTTATTATCCCATCACAATCAAGGTTGAATTCATGAACATTTCTCACCTTCTTTTGTAACTCGACATCTTCTTTATGTGCCTCTTTAATCTTCACATGTATAGATGGTTGAACATTAATTTGAGAAAGATAAGATTTTTCCCCTTCCATTATAATTCCAAGATCCATCCTTTGTAAATCCATAAATATTGGATCTTTTTTGATCCTCATCATGGATAAACTAGCATGGTCTTGTCGACTTAATGCATCTGCCACCTTCTTTTCTTTACCAGGGTGGTAATGGATTGAGCATTCGTAATCCTTAATCAGCTCCAACCAACTTCTTTGACGCATATTGAACTCCTTTTGTGTGAAAATATACTTTAAACTTTTATGATCAGTATAAATATCACACCTTTCACCATAAAGGTAATGCCTCCAAATATTTAATGCAATGATTACCACAGCCAACTCCAAATCATGTGTTGGGTAATTTTTCTCATGGATTTTCAACTGTCGTGAGGCATAAGCTATCAACATATCATTTTTCATAAGAACACACCCCGATCCCTTCTTGGATGCATCACTGTAGATCACAAACCTTTCTCCACTACAAGGCAGTGTGAGCACAGGTGCACTGGATAACCTTCTTTTCAACTCCTTGAAATTCCCTTCACATTCCTCTGTCCAAACAAACTTAACTCCTTTCCGAGTCAACTTGGTGTGTGGATTAGATAATCGTGAAAAATCTTTTACAAAACATCGATAATATCCAGCCAAACCAAGAAAACTTCGGATCTCAGTTACTGTTGTTGGTCTTGACCATCTTTCAATAACCTCTGTTTTTGCTGGATCCACAGATATCCCCTATCTTGAGATTATGTGACCCAAAAATGCAACTTTTTGAAGCCAAAATTCACACTTGGTAAATTTGGCATAAAGCTTCTCCTTTCTCTGGGTCATCAATATAATTCTCAAGTGATCTTAATGTTCTTCCGTGCCCTTTGAATAGACAAGAATATAATCTATAAAGACTACCACAAATTGATCAAGATAGTCTCTAAAGACTCTATTCATTAGATCCATGAAGATAGCAGGGGCATTAGTAAGACCAAATGGCATCACTATAAATTCATAGTGTCCATACCTTGTATGGAAAGCCGTCTTTGGTATATCCTCCCTTTTGACCCTTAATTGATGATACCCTGAACAAAGATCAATCTTGGAAAAGTATTGAGCTCCGCGTAGTTGGTCAAATAAGTCATCAATGCGTGGGAGAGGATATTTGTTCTTGATAGTGATCTTGTTAAGTTCTCGATAATCAATACAGAGTCTCATTGATCCATCTTTCTTCTTAACAAATAGAACAGGTGCTCCCCAAGGTGATGCACTAGGGCGTATGAATCCCTTATCAAGATTCTCTTGGATTTGCTTCTTCAATTCCTGCAACTCAATTGGGTCCATTCTATAAGGTGTCTTTGAAATTGCCAAAGCACCCAGTACGAGTTCTATTCAAAACGCAACTTCACGATTTGGTGGAAGACCCAGTAATTCCTCCGGAAAGACATCATCAAACTCCCGTACAATGGGAATATTCTTAATCGTGAGTTTCTCACCAACCATTTGAGATAAATAACCTTCATTTAGTGGAATCAATACCCATAAGATGGAAGAAATTTCCACTAGAAGGTTATGTTCATCCTTGCATTGATAGACGATCGTAGATTGATCTGGAATATGAAATGTGACTTCCCTTCTTTGGCAATTGATATGAGCTCCATGTAGAGAAAGCCAATCCATGCCAAGAATCACGTCAAATTACACTAAAGGAAGAATCACAAGATTTGCAGGAAGCACTTTCCCACAAACTTCGATTGGAGAAGAATTATAAACTTTTGATGCGTCTGTTGTGCCATTAGGTGTTGTCAAAGCAAACTCAACATCTAATTGTTGAGGTAGTACAGTGATACCCTTAAAAGATTTTTCAGAAATAAAAGAGTGGGTGGATCCAGAATCAAATAAAACATTTTATACTTTAGAGTGGATGGTAAGTGTACCTTTCACCACTTTGTTATCGTACTCCACATCGCTGATAGAAATTGCATGTGACTTTCCTTTGTCTTTAGCCTTAATATTTTTTTGATGTCGACCATCATCATCAACCCTTGGATTTGGGAATTTATTGGCATAATACCCCATCTCCTTGCACTTGAAACATTGAAGTGTAGTAGGTTCATTCTGTGTATCCCTTCTTTTGTTTGCATCATTAGACATCTTCTTCACATTATCGCGGAATTCAAATGCCCGATGACCTTACTTTCCACATTTAAAACATTTACTTGTCCCTTTAAGACAACTCCCTCCATGTTTCTTTCCACACTTTGAGCATAAGGGAAAGCTCATCTTCTTTTCAGTGTGCTCTTTAGATTTTCCTTTGAATTCCATCTTCATCTTCTTATCAAACCCATGTGACTGATGGGTTACTCCAATCTCCATCTCGACTTTGAGAGCACATCGAACGATTTCCACGTAGCTATTGAAGTCCCTTATGGCTAACGCCCTTGGGAGACTTGGTTTTAAGCCACTAAAGAATCTGTCGATCTTACTCTCAGGTTGGATAATAATACTAGAAGCGTACCTTACAAGTCTTGTAAAATTTGCTTCATAGGTACCAACAGATTCATCATCCATTTGCTTCAGTTAAAGAAACTCTTTCTCCATCTTTGTTCGGAGAATATGAGGGAAGTACTTATTGAAAAACAAGTTCTTGAACTCGTCCCATTCCATAGACTCAATTTCATCCCTTTGCCTCGTATTCTTAATAAGATTCCACTATTGATCAGCATCTCCTTCCAAATGATACACTGCTAGGATGACTTTATCATATTCAAAACATTGAAGAACTGAAAATATATTTTCAGTAGTACTAATCCATTGTTCAGCAACTAATGGATCAGTAGACCCGCTGAAAGAAGGTGGACGCTGCCTCATGAAGGATTCAACAGAATGTTGCTCCTTCCTTTGCTCGTTTCGAAGTCCTGCATGATTCATAGCTTGAGAAAGTTGTGTGAGCATGGATACAAGATTTTCCATTCCATCTCCCATATCATTTGGTTTCTCAGGGGGACAATCATTGCATTGCCCATCGCATTCCGCATTAACAAGGTTCCTTCGGGTTCCAGCCATTGACTAAAACCAAGAAGAATAGTGTGAGAAACACTAATTATAATAGGAAAACCACATAATTCAAGAATAAAATTTTCATGGTTAAGGTCTTATCCTAGGTTATTCATGGCCATTTCTAAAACACTATGATTTTGTTCTATGCTTAGACTTATCCTTAGGGTTCTTACTAAGGCTTTCACATCCTAGTTTCCAATGGTTGACTATACCTTTCCACTGATACCAACTATAACGACCCATACTTTACATACATTGTTAATACTTCAAAATTGAAGCACACTTATTACAACATATGAAAAAACCACAAAGGACCGTATAGGTATAGTGTCTTTAGAAACTGGGAAACATAAACAACTGGTTCATAAATCTTCTACACTGTCTCCCATTTTTTTCATCATCTAGGGTCCCTTTTAGCATATTCTACTTAATATCCATCTTCCTGACCTGGGGAAAAGAAAACATAAAAGGGTGAGCTCAAATTCTCAGCAAGGGCAAATAAAGGAAATAAAAATCATATCATATCTTTTTGAAAATCATAACATGCAAAAGAGATCATAATATCTTAACATGGAATAAATCATGGAAGTGAAAATGAGATCCCCATAATCATAAAATGAAACTTGAAACTTTGTGGCATGCACACATAATCATGGAAAATCATTTCTTGTTAGTCATGACTCATTGCCAAGACTATCTTAGTGGACAAAGTCTCTTTCCGAACCGAGTCACCCTCGTTCCAGTCCTGTTTCACTGAACCGGTATAACCTACCGTTCCAGCCATGTCTATCTCATGAGATATAAAATCTTTACCCAATGCATTGGAGGGAGATATAGGTCCCACCCATCTTATAATGAATCCTTTCTTATGTGTGCCACATAATCATAAACCATACATCATAGCGTATCCCATGTAATAAAAATGGAATTCTTAAACAACATGACATCATAAAACAATTCATATAAGATAATGGAATTGATAAAAATATTTCTGTCACAACATAATCAAATACATGTAATAATAGGGATAAAAACAGAACCCTTTTATTATCTTAGAAGGAAAATAATTTTGATAAAATACTTGAACTCCATTCTTGAGGAAAATATCCTTTCTACTTCAAAAACATTTTTCCTTTCATAACATGTCATATGACTATAAAACAAAAGAAGATGATTAAAAATAAACTTGAAAACTTGTAAAGGGAGCTTCTTGGAAATAATTTTTTAAAAAATCCATTCATGTCGTATAAGTTAAAAAAACATTCTTCTCGTACTTTTGTCGGAAAAGTCAAAAAAGTACATCGTACGAAAAACGACAAAAGATTCCTTTCATATCCTTTACTAAATATTCACCGAAGGGTAAAATTGAATATAAACTATTGTATAAGGACATAAATATTACATAATGAGGAAACATGGATGTGGATGATAAAATACACCCCAGTAAATGCCAAAGTATAAACAATCTCGGATAAAAATGAGATTGTGATATTTCTCTTACCTTAGGTCCGATTTGCTTTGTACGTGTCCGAAGCTCCTGTATAATGGTTTAAATAATGTTATTGACTTATTCTAGAATCATACATATTGATATGATATCATATATGGTCATATTCTTAGCTTCTTGTTAGTAATATTTCATTGTTACTTGTTACTCGGGTCCTTATTGCCTTTTGTTCTTATGCGTGTTTTACCGAATAAATTCTTATTCTTCATTTAAGGTTATAGATACCTTATATCCAGAATGGTATTAGTGTAAAATATATCATATTTATTCATTCAATTCATTTATATAATTACTATGTAATGAAGATCATGTAGAACGAGTTGCATCACATCGTGGAGACGGTATTCTATACGTACGCACGAGTGATGATATCGTTCCTATGATCGTGGAATAGTATTGGAGTATATATATATTATTTCAGTATCAATATTACTTTATAATAATCATAAATAGTTACTCATTACACCATTATACCCATCCTTGTAAGGTGATGGTGGAAAATAGAATACACCACGGCGTGGAGACGGTATTCCGTACATACGCACGCGCGGCGATTTCATTTTTCCGTAGGATGGATAGAAGGTTAATTAGGGTTGTTTCATATTTATAATAACATATAAGTATGTAAGTAATACTGATGTTATTACTTTATCATGAAACAACTAAATAAGAAGAAGTTGAAAAAGAATGAAATTGAAAAGATAGGTAATGGATATTACCTCTTCTTTGGAACGCTTCTTTGAATCCTCCACTTAGGGAACTAAGATTGGTCTTTGAAGAAGACCAGGACCTCTAGGATTATTCTAGGGAAGTGGAGAGGAGAACATGTCAGGGGTTGGCCGAGATTGAGTGCTCAAATTGGTGTGAGGAGGAGGGGGAGGAGGTGCCCTTTTATAAGGGAGGAGAGGGGAACCTTAGGAATATCTCAAAATATTATTTTATATTAAAGTCAAAATCGGTTTATAATGGTTCCAAAGGGTCTTATTTCGAAGATAAAGTGGGGATGGGTCGAAATCCTATCAACCAACAGGATTTATACAAATTTAGGGCATTATTTTAACCTTATCAATTAAACATAACTCTAAGTTAAATAATTTAACTTTTACCGTGTCTTTTTGTTTTCTTTCACTATATGATTAATACACTTACTATAACATGCCAAACGAACCCCAAATTGTTTATTATTAATATATATATCCTTTTCTAAGTCATTTGGCAGAACCTTAGATTTTTAGGAATAAACTAACAATTAGTATTATAATATTTTATTTAAAAACTATTTTGTGTCAATTTTGACACTATTTGATATATGATTTTTGTGAAAGTCATAACAGAATTATATGTTCGAACCAAATTGATTAAATCAACACTAATATATCATAGTAACCTAGAAAATTAGTGTAATTCATAAAAAGTCTCAAATTACATTTATTTTGGTGTTTATAACATCAATTATGCCAATATTTCATTAATAAGATAATTACTGCATCATCATTGTGTCATAAAAAAATTAAATTATTTATTGTCTAAAAATTACAAATAAAATACCATTATGTAGGAAATCTTTTTAACTTTTTAATTAATATTTATAGTCGAATTTATCTTATGTATAACCCCATATTAAAAATTATTTACTTATTAAAGTTTGATTTTAACTATTTTAACCCTTCTTTAAATAAATTAATAATAAATGTCCTAATCTAACCCAAGTGGGCCTAAATGGTCATATTTTATTCCTAAGATTGTTTTTGGTCGAATTAAACATATCCAATAGAATTAGGACATGTTTTAGGAAAATAGTAATATCATTTTGACCCTTAGTTACCCTATTTACTATTAACTGCGGTAAAAAAAAGTAAAAAGTTACTATTCACAAAAAAATTATTTTTATCTCATTGAACCACATTTTACTTACTGATATCAACCGTGTCTGTCGGATTTTCGAAATTCCATTCCCAGAAGCGGTAAAATTATGTTTTATGCAAAAATTCAGTTTTTAACCTACCACTTAGTGGTTTCACTATTCATCAAAAATTGAAAGTTTTCAGAAAAATACCAAAATTTCACCCTAGGCTAATTTCGGTATTCCGAATCAAAAAATGAAGTCCATTTCGAAAAATAAAATTTATAAAATTTCAAAAAGTGGTTATTACTATTCATAACGGCTAGTTTTAATAATATTTTAATAGCATATCGTTGTTTAGTGAAACTCGGTATTGCGTACGACGCAAGCTATCGAGGAAGGTCGTGATTGCGTGTAAAGTAATCCAAGAAAGTGTGTAGTGAAAGATTCTTTTGATTATATATAAAAACAAAATATTACTCATAAAAATCTCGGGTGTTACAAGCAGTGGGAGTGCCCGACCTTTTAGAGCAGTCATCGTGAAGCAGGTGTTATGCTCCAGGTTCCTCTGTTGAGGCAGTTTCCACCAAGGCATCTGTAGCCAGTTGCACCAGCTTTATATTAGTAGAGGGTAGATGGGGTAGGCTGGGGACAACCCCATAATTATCCTCATCCTCAAACTGTAGAGCGCGGCCATGGTGGTGGTCACCATCAAGGTTAGAGAGGCCATGGAAGAGGTCTTGGTCAGCTTCATGCTCTACTGTTTCCAGCACCAGACGAGCCAGATGTCGTTCGAGTTACCCTTTTCTTTTTTTCTACTATAGTGCATTCCATGTTTAATTCAGGAGAGATACACTCCTTCATATAACCTAACCTTTCCCATTCTTTCGGACTGGAGGTAGAGAGGCTTCTAGATCCCTTGGCGTTGACTACGCCATTTGGAGGTCGAGCTGACATGTTTGAAATATATAAGGACTATGAGATAGTTTTGGGGAAACAAAGCTCTTGGGGAGATTTCCTATATTTACAAATACAACCATAATATGTCATCCTTGGCATGGATTGGTTGTATTCGGTGTAGGCTATCATGGATTGATTTAGGAAGAAGGTCATTTTCAATGGTGCGGATGGAGAGCAATTGGTGTTTGTTGGTGAGTGAGATCCTCAGATGGGTCACAGGCATGTTCCATTATTATCTTCCATGATGGCTGAGATGATGCTGAGTTCTATAGAAGTTCATCAGTTGGTGATTCTTAGGGTCTTAGAGAAGTACTCTGATGTCTTCCTTGAGGAGGTTGTAGCATTACCCCCTCGACGAGAGATCGAGTATGGGATCGAGAAACAGCAAGGAGCTTCTCCTATCTATATGTCCCCATATAGGATGGCCTCTTCTGAGTTAAGAGAGCTACATATACAGCTTGATGGTCTATTACAGTGTGGTTTTGTTTGACCAAGCGTGTCACCACAGGGTGCACCAGTTCTGTTCATGAAGAAGTCAAACAACAGTTTGTGGTTGTGTGTCGATTATCATTTCCTGATCAAAGTGAAAATAAAGAATCACTATCCTCTTCCATGGGTTGATTACGTATTCGATCAATTGAAGGGTGCAAGTTGGTTCTAAAATATCGACTTGCGGTCAGGATATCATCAGATGCGTGTGAAGGATGAGGATATCCTGAAGACTACTTTCTGTTGTTGTTATGGGCATTACGAGTTTGTTGTAATGCAGTTTGGCATGATGAATGCTCCAGTTGTCTTCATGGGATTGATGAATTCTGTGTTCTGTGAGTTCCTAGACAAGTGTGTGGTAGTTTTCATCGACGACATCCTTGTGTAATCCACATCTAAAGAGGATCATGTAGAGTATCTACAAGCCATTTTGGGAGTTCTTCGTCGACATTAGCTATTCGGGAAGTTGTCGAAGTGTGATTTTTTGGATCAAGAAGTCTATTTATTGGGGCATGTTGTGTCCCAGCAGGAATTAGCTGTGGATCCCATGAAGATTGAATCAGTTGTGTCTTGGGAAACTCCCAAGATAGTTTCAGAGGTGCGAAGTTTCCTTGGTCGCGCAGGCTACTACAGGAGGTTCGTAGCCAATTTCTCACAGGTTGTGACTCCTTTAACAGCATTGACCAGGAATGACTAGGCTTTCATATATACTGATTACTGTCAGGCATCTTTCAAGTATCTAAAGAAGAAGTTAGTAAGTGCTCCAGTCATTTTTCTTCCAGTCGAAGGATTTTAGTTTGATGTTTTCTGCGACGCTTCACATCTAGGGTTAGGTTGTGTTCTCATTCAGTAGAGGTCAGTTATTTCTTATGGTTCTCGGTAGTTACGTCCCCATGAAAACAACTATGCCACTCCTAATCTTGAGTTGTCAGTCGTGGTGTTTTCTCTGATGTTGTGGAGAAATTACCTCATTGGTGAGCACTTTGTGGTTTTCATCGATCATAAGAGTTTGAGGTATGTTTTCTCCCAGCATGACTTGAACTTACAACAGCATCAGTGGATGGAGTTCATACAGGAATACGACATTGAAATATCCTATACACACGGAAAATGGAATGTTGTGGCTGATTCGCTAAGCCAAACGTCACTTAGTGATGCTATGCCTGAATCTAGTGATTCATGGAGAGTAATGGAAGAACTGTCAGCATTACATCTTGATATGGGGAAAGTTAGAGGTAGAGGCTATCTTTTTTAGATGATGGTGCATTCATCCATGGAGAAAAAGGTGGAAGAGTCCCAGTTGGGGGATCTTGAGGTGGAGGTCAAGAGAGACCGAGTTTTTTGTGGTGAGGCCCCTGATGGTTGGTCTGAGGATGAACATCATAGAGTTTTGTGTTATGGAAGGCTTTTTGTTCCCTTGGTGATGCATGAGACGGTCCTTAGAGAGTTTCATGGTTCTCCTTTAGCGGAACATCCTGGTGTGATAGAGATGTATTGATCCTTGAGAAATCAGTTTTAGTGGCCTGGGCCGAAGCGTGCAGCTGTGGAGTTTGTGTCTCGATGTTTAGTCTGCAAGAAGGTGAAGGTTGAACACCATGTTCCTAGTGGTCTTCTCCGACCATTAGATATTCCTCAGTGGAAGTGGGAGGACATCTCAATGGACTTTGTTATAGGTTTACCTCGAGCTCTGGGTGGACATGATATTATTTGGGTGGTAGTGGATCGGTTAACAAAATCAGTCCACCTCATATTGATCAAGGAGTCAAGCTCAGTGGAGGTTTTGTCGAGGAAGTACCTAGAAGAGGTGGTAAGACATCATGGAGTCCCAAGGATGATCATTTCAGATAGATATCCTAATTTTACCTCTAGGGTGTGGATAGGTCCCCAACAAGCTTTTGGTTCTCAACTTTAACTTAGCACTGCTTTTATTGCTCAAAGAGATGGTTAGATAGAGTGAACTATCCAGACTCTTTAAGACATATTGCACTCTTGTGTTCTTGATTTTGGAGGTTCATGGATGAGGTACATACCCTTGGTGGAGTTCTCTTATAATAATATTTTTCTCTCCACCATTGTTGTGGCACCTTTTGAAGCCTTGTATGGTCGGCCTTTCCGTTCTCCGTTGTGCTGGACTGGGGTCGATGAGTCACCAATTCTCGGAGCGAAACTAGTGTAGAAAACAACCGAGATGGATCAGGTGATTCATGAGAGACTAAAGATAGACCAAGATCTTCAGAAATTATATGTCAATCAAAGAAGGAGGCCCCTAGATTTTAATTTTGGGGATCATGTGTTTCTGTAGGTGAATCCTTATCGTGGGCTGTGATGTTTTGGTCGTCGGAGTAAGAATTCTCCCCGTTTCGTTGGGCCTTTCGAGGCATTAGCTCATGTTGGAGTTGTGGCGTATCGAGTAGTTCTTCCCCCTCAGATGATCCAGATACATGATGTTTTCCATGTATCACAGGTATGTCATTATCTTTATTACGACTCCCACATCATCGATTGGGGAGAGATCTATGTTGATGATGATTCCACCTTAAAGGAGAAACCTATGGAGATCCAAGACCGCAAGGAGAAGGTGTTGCACGAGTGTTCCATCCCCTTAGTTTGTGTCTTGTTGCGAAATGGTTGCATGGAGTAGAGTACCTGGTAACGTGAATCACAGATACGTGATCAGTTCCCATATTTGTTTGAGGTTTAACTCTTTCCATGTATCGTTTAAGAAGATGTGGTCGTGGAACTTTCATGTTTATGAGATGGAACCCTTTGTTTATTTGGAGGCTTTCTCTCTTTTGAGTGGTATGTGGGTGGATGGTTGTTGATAACTTGATTCATTTTCTCTTTAGGTTGGTTTTCGATTCTTGAGGACGAGAATATTTTGAGAGGTATCTGATGTAATGTCCCAGACCTCTCTGGTCCATTCCTTTGTGAAAATGTGGTGCTGGAGGTGTTTTGGGAGGTCAGGGTGACTTGGGGTGTGCATTGGGGTGGACTTCTAAGGAAGGATAATGGGTAATAGATTTCTCACGGTTAGCACATTGTTTACGTAAATCGTGAGGTCAAACAGTGCAAGGCTGATGTTGGAGGGAGTGGCTAACGCAGAGTTATTGCACGGGTTGTCTAACGGTGCGGACTAACCATGCGAGGAGTGTTTTCGATGTAGAAGCTAACGCAGGGATAGTGCACGATTTGTTAAACTGTGCAGACTAACCATGCAGGAACATAAAGTTATATCCTAAAATTGTAGATCTAACTCTTTTTTCCTTTAATGACCTCTGTTAAGCCCCTAAGCGGCCATAACTCGGGATGACTCTCCCTTAAAGGTAATAAAACATCTCCCAAGCATTTTGGAGGCGATCTGGAGGCTTTTCTTACCGAATCGAAGTCGGTTCTTGAGGTTTGTGGTCATTCTTGCTTGATTTCTTAGATCTACTTAGATCTACTCCTCCTCTTCTCTTAGTTTCTTGAATCTACGCCCGTTATGAGTATATCTAAACGTGTGGATGTCCAATATTATGAGCTTTGTTCTTGGTTTTGTTAGGAGAGGATACCTAAGGAGGATTTATGGAGAATGAACTCGGTTTCTTGGGTGTTCATTGACCATTATAGTTCTCCTATAAAACCATTGAGGTAGGGGATTCATGGCTTCTCTAATTGTTTATTTGAAATCATAGAGCTAACATTATTTTTCCCTTTGGATCACAATGGAATTGACCTAATTAAATACTTGACCTGGTTTGAAAGAATTGGTTTGATCACATGTTGTTTCTTTGTACCATTATAATGGTTTGCCTCTTGATTTGCTAGATAGTGTGATATCTATGTTTTTCTTGTCAGCATGGGGTTCTTGATGAAATTGATAAAGAACGTAAAGCCGAAATTAATTGATAATTAATTGGCTAAAGATAAAGAGACATGTAAATGAATATAGTTGTTGTTATTGGGGTTGATGATCCAAATTGATGTTAATAAAATTGATAACTTATGTATGTATTTAATTCATTTGGTTGGTAAACCTGAAATCTGTTGGTTCTTGTTGTCTGATGGCCGGATTCCTTATAAAAGTGCCAAGATCCCAAATTGATGTGATGTTTGTTTTCCTACTGCTTGTATGATGATGTGACCCTGGGAGGGTGTTGTGATATGGGGGCATGGAGGCCTTGTGGTTGTGGTAGAGTATGACGCCTAGAGTGGCGAGATGCATCGGTTTATGCATGTGGGTGTCAGGGAGGACTCTGGCGATGACAGAATGGGATGGTTGTGATTGTTGGGTGCTTGTTGATTCTTGGTTGTTTATCTGATTTACTTTTCCCCACTGCTCAAGGCAGTTGGTCTTTCTTACCCTTCTTCTGAAGGAGGCGAATACACATGGGTTATTCCATGTGTTTTTCTGTGATTATCCTCTCAATGGAGAATGTGTCTACGCACTTACTATAGGCGGAAAATACTCGACGGGTAGTATTTCTACTCACCGTGTTGATCCCCCTTGTGTTTAGTAGCATATGTTTCTTTACTATAATTCCTCGGAATATGGGAAAGTAATTCTGAAATAAATGTTTGAATAGATGATGTTAACCCATGGGGTGGGAGTTTAATGAAACTTAATGATGAGGTTGAGAACATTTGAAAGGACAGTGGTTTTGGATGTGATGTTAATGGAACTTAATGTGGAATTTTTCATGGTTAATTAATGTTCAATGAATTAATTAATGTATAGTGAAATTGATAAAAAGTGGATTGATCTAATATAATAAATCCCTTTAAATGTTTGTGTACTTATAGGATACCTAGTCTTAGAAGTGCAGCCCGGAGTCTGATAGATGTTAGCTATAGTCGTGTATTAGACTAGGTTATACCCATAGTGTGGTCATGAGTTATAATATATTCTGTACTTTTTGTGTTTCTATACACTACTCCACCCTGTCAGTAACGGAAATTGACACCTCGAGGATTCTGAGCCCTGGGGGTGTTTTCCCCAACATTCTGGTGGGAGGATGAATGGCTGACCACCCCCTTTGACCCCGCTCTCTTTTCATGGTAGATACATGTGAGATGAGGAACATCAGTTAGTTTTCCCCATATATGTGTGTAGAGGGATGTAATGGATTGTGGTCATTCACACACATATATTCTAGATATAGTAGCCTATGGACTGCTATAGGTATAATCTGTATAGGCTATGATGGCTTGAGGATCCTTACATGGTGTATGGGTTGTAATGGATTGAGGTATAATACCCGACATATGATACACATTATGCGAGCTGTACTGGCTCCCAGAAACTACCTGGATACATTTGGTTGTGAGGATGGTGTGTTGCTTATCCCAGGTGTCTGCAGGCAAGCCTTTGTGGTGCACATGGTGCAGATTGTGGTGCCTAGCCTAGGTATATATGAGCAAGCCATTGGAGAGAGATGCACAAGACGTATGTCATTGGGGGGAAACCAGTGGGGAAGTAGTAGCGGGGTACCCTTGATATCCTTTATTATATGATATATTCTTGTATGCGTTACTTGGTAAGAGTATACATGTTGAGGTTGGGAACATATTATACAAGTTTAGGAGACGAGACAGTTTCACTTGTTGTTCGATGTGCTTAAGCATGCTTTCTTTACTTTTGCACGAGAGGTTTCGGGTAGGATCTACTGATTATACTATTATACTCACCCTATATATATATAAACTTTTTTTCGGGTCACATGGAATAGGTTGGAGATCAAGCTGGTTACCACTAGCTTGTGGTTGGTGGAGCTGTTCGGGCTTGTGGTCGCTTCCGTTTTACTTACTTTTGGGTATTTCTAGTTTTCACATCCAGTTGTAGTACTTTTTCATGGAATTTCATATGTGTACTTGGGTTTCATTTATATTTCAGTTCTGATTTGGATTTGGTTGGTTTCTATCTTATTTTTCTCTTCTCCATGTGTTCTCTTAGAGGGTAATGCCTCCCATTTGAGTGTTTATTATACCCTCAGTGCTAGTCGCCATCCTAGGCCTACTGAAGGAGGGACTTGGGGGGTCATTATCTCCCTTTTCAAATTTTCAGCCCAAGAGGGGTACACATTGTGTGGAGGGGGTCATGACAATGGTTTATCCTTCCATCCCCAGTTTCAATCAGTTTGTCATGATTAAAATCATTATACTAGCTGTTAAATTTATTGTTAACTCAATTCCTCAATGTTTGTCAATTAAAAAAACATAGAGTAAAAAATCATTGTGAAACCCCGTAAATTAAGGAATATCATTCAAAGAATGTATAAATCATTAAACTTATGTTCTATAATATTTTGTTTAAATATATCTCCCAATGATTAATCCAAACATCTTCTGATATCAAATATAAATCCATAACCATAGTAACCAAAATACAGTCTCTACATTATGATATATATATATAATATATAGGGGAACCATTACCAATAGTGATTATTTTAGTAGCCTTGGTAAATGGGATACATAAATGATTCTTATTTTACATAGAAAACATAATATAAAATAATGTAAATGTAAAAAAATTTATGCATCCCCAAATACCATTAATTTTTTTACTCAAAACTGGGGAGAAGAAAAAAAAATAAACTTATGACCTCATAATTTTAGGAAGGGTTATATAAATTGGAGGCTATCGTGAATATATAATTCATAATCATCATGGTAGAGTGGATAATAAATAGATGTACCATTAAATTGAAAACATGAGTTTAATGAGAGTAAATGGTTAATATCAACATAAAAACACATGGATATGTAAATACTAATATTTTAATAAAGGAAACGATAAAATATTGATATTTTTTAGCAATGACTCTTAATAAAGATATCATGATCCTAAATATATGGTTTTATCCAAAAAGAAATAATTTTTAATAATTTAACATGCTTAAAATAAATACACATCTAATTTGGAATGTTGTCTTTTCTTTCGAATCTGATATGTTGAATTAAATGAGGGGATATCGAAATCTATATAGAATCCTTAATTATCACATCCTATGCTTTCCCCTTTTTAGGAATGGTCAATATAATTAATTATTAATATTCAATATGCGTAAAAATTACTTATTTTGAATATTGACATAATATTTTTATCACATCACGACAAACATCTACATAACTAATTAATACGGTATCATTAGATAAAATCCCTAGTAAATTTACTATTTATTTTCATAGATGTTAATACAATTAAAATATAATCAGAAAAATTCTTGATGCATATTTCCTATTTTTTTTGTAAATAAATTAATTTATATATATAATTGTCTATAATATTTAAGAAAAAACCATCAAATATATCCATTGATTCTTTTAATGGAATCATTAAGTGCTTGTGTATTCACAAAAATACGATATTTATTTGATGGATTACATTAAAATGATGACATCATTAACCCTTTTTTCTGAAGTGTTCATTGTTCATAAATTTAGGGGTGCGTTTCATTTAAACATTTCTTATAGATAAAATAATATGGTTAAATATTAAATTTATTAAATCTATTTTCCTAGTAAAAACATTATTGAATTTTTTAATGAAAATTTGGACACTGAAGAAAAATGGCTCGAATGAATCTTTCAAAATAAGGTTTTTATAAAAACATTATCATAAATGTAACATACATGTTTACTCATTTTGAAACTATATAATAAATTTAAAATATAAATTTATAAAACAATATAATATATAGGGAAAACAAAATCTTGGTTATTAGATATCGGGGTCATATAATATAATCAAAGTGAATCTGAAAATAAAATAGAATTAAATAATATGACATGGTAAAAGATATCCCTAATCACTTGCTATAATGTGAATCCTAATAACTATGAAATAAGTAATTTTAAATGAGGAAATAAATAAGATGAAAATGAATATATTCAATATATATCACATCATTGGTGTAGTGTATAAAAGACATAAAATAAAACATGATGTGAATATAGAATCTGTCACATAGAAACAATAGTGAGAAGATTAACCATTATTACTGGACAAATATTCTTTGTTTATTCTTTTAGAAACCTTTATAATTGATTTATATTTTTTGAAATTAATGTTCATAATTATAAACACACAAATAATATCATATATGATCCAGTTATTATATGTCATCACATTTTTATCAACATCCCTTAATTTAATTCAATATTTCATAGAGTTAACTACATCATTTTTCATATATGTTTATGTTCAGTAGTTTAATTACTCAATATTTCTCATATATATATATATATCATAAGTTACATATTAGTTATATAAATACAATATTAATTCATCATATTCAAATTTTTAATAATCCATTAATTTTTATATGGATTTTAGTCTCATAGCTTCGTGGAGATGGTATCCCATGTGTTTGCACAAGCAACATAATCATTTTTATTGGGTAGAAGGGTATGAATAAGAATGAAATATTATATTTCTAGAACCATATTAAATAATAAATATAATATAAGTTCTTCGGTTTTATCTTTTTACACATCCCATTGAATTGGCGATGAAAAAATAATTACACAACTATATTGAGACTGTAAGCCATATATATGCATGAGAAATATTTTCACATTCAGTAAGATTGAAACCATGTGGAAAATAATTGTACAATTATTGTATTAATATAAAAATATATTTATGATGTTAAAATACATAGGTTAGTTTTATTTTAATATATTAATATGAAGTACAAGGCATAATAAAATATGATGTACGCAGTTATGAGTTATTCAACTTTGTTGTGAAACATTATCTGGCTTACACAAAAAGCCTTGAATGGATGGTTGTTTGGAAATAAAAAATCTATATGATTTGAGTAATGAATCTAGGATTATATTTGTGTTTATATTGGATTAGTTATGATGTTGAAAAACTATTAATAATTAACAAGTTTAGGTTCTAATTTATATTTTAGAGAAGGGACCCTTGAAAATAAATATAAAATTAATTGGAAATAATTAAATCATCCCTTACATTATATTAAAATTTATGTATTTCAATAATAAATTTGGATAATTAAAAATATTTATATCGATTAATATTTATAAAATTTTACAAGATACTTTAATGTGAAAATTAGTTTTAATACCTCATAAAACATTTGATGATTGTCATGATATAAATGTTTATACCCGTTAGAAGATATTAATAGTACAATAAATGGAAAATTCACCCATATGTAAAACATTATAGATATGAAATACCAAATATATTACACTTTATTGGTTGTAATTTTTTTCAATTTAATATCATTTTATAAAATATTTTTTTAAAAAAAGATTCAAATAAAGAAAAATTTAGTACTATTAACAGAATTTGGATTTATAACATAAATGAAATAATGTAAATTGAATATAAATTATAAATATGTAAATAATATAATATAATTTACATGAAAATTATTTGAAATAAATAATTCTTCAAATTTATATCATATATTTTTTTAAAATAATTTACATGACCTTTCTATTAATTGAATGAGAATTGTGTTGGTGCTCTGAAAAAATATAATGTAATTATTATATTAATAAATATTAAACATTAATTAATAAAATATAATTAACCCTTGATATAACCATTAATTACTGAAATAAATTTATTGTTTCCTTGTCATAGAATATTATATATATTTAAATAAAAATAGTGACATTCATGATTATGTCATTTACCTATAATAATATTAATGTTATAATCAAATTAAATTAGAATTAAATGGAAGAAATTTAAAATATTTAGTGTTCAACATCCTTGAGAACTTATTAACAAAAATTTCACTAGTTATATGTATCTTGTTATCCCATCTCTAACAGTTTATACCACGTTTTATGTGATTTACCCTTACAGAGGGAAAAAATGTTTACTACTATCATAAGCCATAATGAAAAATGGGCCTATTTAACAAATGTCAAATTACTAATTTTAAATAATGAAAATTATTTTCATTTATATGTTTCCCAATGTTTCATAAATCATGTTTAACATAAATCAGTAAAACAAAATTGAAAAAAAAATTTAGAAACAAAAAATTCATTCCAATAAAATTACTTATAATAAAATCCAATATAATATCTACTGATATGTAATTAATTAGATTATATATACATAAAGATAATTTTGTTTATTAAAAATAATATTCCAATATTTATTATTATTTAAATGAAAATAAATTACAATGTTAAAAAATCATTATCTTTCACTATTCACCTAGAAATCTATAGTTTCTAATCAAATCTAAACAAATCATCCTCAACCTATTATGACATGGTGGTATCAAAAATTATATACATTTTTAAAAGACAATGAATAATATCTTCATAAAAAATATTTAATATCCACCAAAAAATATAAATTAAAATCCACTTTTGATAAACCCCTATTTTTTAAACAAATAGTTACAATATTAAAAATTCAGTACATATTTATTATTATTTAATAAACACATTTTATTTATATTAAACAATTATAAATTTTATTAAAAATTTATTTATACCAAATTATACAGAAAATGTTATGTATATGTTACAATGGTCCTATATAAGAGAAAATTATTTTATTCATTGTGAGATTAATTCACAATGTTTATTGTAAATAATGATTTGAAGCATAATATTCTATAAAAAAGGATGGGTTACAAAAACATGACTAACATTCATATGCACAAAAAAAGAAACATGACTATTCATCACCTATTCCCATGATCTTGTATTCTACATGATCTCAATGTGGGGCCCATGTACCGAGCACTATAACATGCATCACCTAGAGATGTTATATGTTTTGAGTTATACCAGAAATTATATCCCATAAATAATATTATAAAAAAATGTAAAATGTGTAGTGTTATAATTCACCCAACTAGAATTATATAAACCCTTTAAATGATCCTCATAGGTCTAATGAAATAAAAATACAAATTAATAAAATAATTATTTTGTTATCCGTTTTAAAATATTTACGTTAGAAACTTATTTACTTCCATTAAAATTCAAACCCATATTGAAATGTAATTTTTTATAATACATTATCATGTTTTAACTCCCACTATATTGAATTTCATCAAAAATAAACAATATAATACCATGGGTCTCACTTTTATATTTTATTTTCATGATTAATATCCACCTAATAAAATTTAATAATTTTATACTTTAAAATATACATGAAATTTTAAAAAAACCAATTTTTTTATAAAATATCACATATGTAATAGATTAACATAATTTATAACTAACATAGAAAATAAGAATAATTTTTTTAGTGAATCATAAAAAATACATAATTCAATTAAACATTTTAGTTGATCAAATATTTTGGCAATGAGAAACACATTTAAAGACAATATTTACACACATTTTTTTATGTTTTCAAAAACATTTTTTACAATGAAAATATTTATATGATGCCACACATTTAGTTCAGTTTTTCATATCCTCATTATAATTTATTAAATAGATCATGGATTTAAAATGAACATATAGATCAGTGGTTATATCAATTATAAGATGAATTATTATTTTTAACATCCCTCAACAAATCAAACATGTCTAGGAACAATAGAATAGTCATTATATATTCTTTTATTATTAACTTACCAATAAAATTTATAAAATATAAACGAGATTAGTATAGTGAATCGGGTTGATCATCTCCTAGAAACCTTGTTATTGACCACTTCAATAATCAATTTTTTCTGTTTATGATATTTATATATTCAATGAAATAATTTAAAAAATTGGGGGATGAATGTGGGGTCATTAAAAAATAAAAAATGAAAAAAACACACATATTTATTTTGAAAGGTTGTGATCCATTAGTATTAATTACATTGGTAATATTAATTATTTAGTTACGTAGTATAAATTCTATCTCATAACTCAAATAATATTTTTTATGAATTACAATTATCTAGTTGAATTGTAAAATGTTGTGAAACTAGATGTTGACAAAAAATTTCAAATACATCATAGTCGTGAATAATGAACATCCCTTGGGCAATCCATGTCTCAAAAAACAACTAAATACAATCAAATATATTTCATGTAGATACCATAACATTCAATTATTATGGAATAAAATAAGATAAATAGGTTAAAAATGAATGGTATATAATTAAATGAGGTATAGGCGGACCATGGATGCTAGATACTCACCCCCACAAAATAAAATCACATCATCAGCCCCATTATATATAAATAAAAACATTATTAATCTAAAATAGGTATTCCTGAATCCCATTATCCCTCCCATTTTTCTCATATCAATGAGTTAATTAAATAAATTGATTATGTATATAATGATTAAATATGTGTAAATTGTGATGATTATTAGTGAATCAAAGAGAACTAAATATATTAAATATGAAAATGAAATTATGGTTTTTTATATTTATAGAATTTCTTAAATCAATATAAAAAACTTTTCTGAACATGGTAGGGAAATAAAATAAATTGAACTATGAAAATTTACAATTAAACCTGGGGAGTCAGTATTCTCCATTTATAGCCTTAGTATTAATTCATTGATAATTCTCTATATTGTTGATGCACACCATTGGAAGGTTGAGAGTTTGGATTTCACATTGTTTCCTGATTCATGATTCCTCCTCTAAATTTAATCTTCCCTTGTGGTCTATTACATAGTATTATTCACAGATGGAATCCATATGAAAATAAAAAGGGATATTTACATTAATTGTTCAAATAAAAAAATTAATACTATTTATTGTATGATGATACATGCATACAGCCATATGTACTATTGTTTAATGTGATACACATAGATTTTTTTTTTGATGTTTCTTGAAATTATGTAACGTGATGTACTATCTTATAGGGAAATAATAACATTGTTAGAGACAATAGAGTGCATTACTATATAATTTACACTATAATAGAGATTGATTGTCCATATCATTATTTATATATTCTATGTTTGATATGATATTACCACTAAGAAATAATGAATTAATACTTCACACGATGTATCATAGAGAATATATTCAGTGATAAGATTCAAGGCTATGTTTGGGAATAAATAAAACTTGTATTAGCACAAAATGAGTGGTTAAAATAATAATATAAATACTGATTAAATTAAGATGTGTTTGTAGATATTTTTGCAGGGGTTGTGATATCTTTTGACATTGTAAGATGATCCATTAGAGATTGATATTATTTATCATTATTTTTAATTCTTTGTTTATGAATGAGAGTTGGTTTGATTCATATTAAGGAGAATATAATTCATCATTAGTGGAGATGGAAAATAACATCAGCTGCATTGTTTATTTTTTAGTACAATTATACTGAAGACACAACCATATTATGGTTTAGGATGGGTGGATGGGTTATTCATAAAATAGGATATTTTTAAATTCTTTAATTTTCCATTATACATCCAAATATATGGTGTTTTCATTGTGTATCTATGAATTAGACTAAGGAATACCTTTTCCTAAAACATCCTTATGCACATATTACATGGTCCACCCCATATTACATTTTCAATAATCACTATAACTAAGGAATTTTTTTAGGAATGTGTCAACTACCCATCCTATTTATTTTTATTGAGCCTAGATCAGTTGGATTGGTATGAACTTATTTCTTTATGATAAATAATTTTTCTACATACATAAACGTTTTTTATAAAACATATATACATTTTAATATTTTTAATTAAATCTATAAATTTAAATATAGTATTTTATGAGTAAATTTATTATTTAGTGTCTTTTCACATATTCATCAAGTGGACTATCTAATAAACAAATTATAATTTTCTACATTTTTTCTATTAGATGGTTTAGTTATAGAGTAAATATACACTAAATTTATAAGAAATTAAGAATGAAGTAATTTCCTCACAAATGAATCATTCATTATCAGGGAATGTCAACCAAGAAGGTTATTAACACAATGATACATATCATACATTATTCAATCTGATTCATAAAGAATATTTAATTATTAATTAATTAATTAATTTATAATATAACATTTAATCACAATGATATAATTTAAATGAATTTATTATTTTACAAACATTATATATAATATGTGGAAATCTATTTTATATGGAGAATATAATGTCCAATGAAAAGTTTAGCCAGTCATATCCATTTAATAAAATTAAAAACATTGCTAGGTATGGGCCTAGCCACTAATATTATACCCTAATCAGGTGAATTGGAATTTAATAATCATATAATTATTTATAATTATTTATTTCTTGAATCCTCCCTCCAATGTTACCCGTAGTGGGTGGACAATGATGTAAGGGGTTTAATTCCCCTGAACCCCACCTCTAGTAGGCCATGTGTTGTCAACAAACACTAAGGGATTAAAAATAGAAAATATATGATCCACTACACTCAATAAAACAGTATTTCATGATTTTAATTGAACCCAAAAATCCATAAAATTATATAATATAAATGAAACCAAAACTATCCCATAATAAATGCAAAATTTTTATAGATACAATGAGTTCCCAGGAAAAGTATTAAAATAAAATCATATGGTAGAGACAACATGACATCACTTGGGTATGATCATAAAATATATATATAACTCTACTAAGACCTATAGGGTTCTGGGAATATAATTTATATATATATATATATGGTAACCATACATGTATACTCAGTTTAAACATTCCCTAAAATATCTTGTAAACATATGAAAAAATCATAGAAATGAACTTAGTTAAATAATATAACAAACAATGACTAAATTGGAAATATAACCAAAAAAACCATCAATAATGTAAACTTTTCAAATAAAACATTCCAGTATGGTAACATAAAAATAATCATATTACTAAAAGGTTACCCCACACCATAATCTCATTACTTTTACTCTATCACACACTAAATTCATACCACTTGGAGCTCCCATATCATCTGTATTGTTAACCTAACCAGACTCCCATTCACCAAAAAATACACTAAGGACCCCATGTGCAACTTTATATCACATAATATCTCATCCTTCCCACAAACAATTGGGATATCACATCGTATCACATACCAATTTCATAAAACCATTCATTCGTATTAAAATCATACCAAAAATATTAACGTATCATGAACAAGAAGTAGATAGACACTATAACCTCCACCTACCATGTGAGGAAACCATAATAATACTTCTTATCAAACTAAAAAATCATAACACTACGCACTAATGTAATCTAGACATAATAACCCATGAATGATTACATCAAATTGAATATAGAGGAAGCAATATGGGAAAACATCCATAAATGATCCCCACAATGATGATTGAAAAGTTACCCTTAGAACAATTGGTTTTCATCCCATGGGGATCCACATGGGTGGTGTAAGTATAGAAATACTAATTAGTATATAAATATATATGTATATATATATATCCAAATATAAATTAAACATAAGGATTGACACCAGGAATACCAACCAACTAACAACATCACCCGAAAGCATCGCAATATCTGACACATTTGATACCACCTATAAATGAAAATAGACTCATAAAGAATCCATAATCCAAATTCAACCATTCATTACTTGTAAATAAATTCACATTTCACATTATTAATTAATTCATTATTTCTGATCGTTTATTTCATATTAAAACAAGGACCATTTAAGGCACACATCCCATTTTAAAAAATGTTTTCATTAATCATTTAAATCAATTATCTGTATCATTACATGGAATCTCATTTGAATTATTGAGAAGTTATAAAATCACTACATACAATTCCATAACCGAACCACAACTTTCACACACACACATCGATAAATTACCATGCAAATATGCTACCACGATGACACTATTTCACATCACAACCACTCTCATCAAAATTCGTACATCACAACCACTTCCCATCATATCTTCCACCTAAAATAACTATATATCATCACAAATTCGCCCAAATCACAACTACACATCACAAATACACATCAGAAAACATTTCATATCATTTCCATATAATTTTTCATATTTATCAATGTTTTTTCATCTCGGCCACTACATTATTTCTATAAAATTTCATTAGAATAAATAATTGACATGTGATTCCTATTTATTATCCAAATATATAATCCAATTATAATTTATTTATTGTGAAATAAAAAAACCACATACAATTTTTTATCATATTCATCAACCACATAGAAAACATGAACGTCAAAAACAAAAAAAATTATCATGGAATCAAGCATGGTCAATATCTATATCAAATATTTTGAAAAGAAGTAAAAAATTCCTATAGTTTACCTTCCACATTAATTTATGTAGGAAAAATTATTTATCATCTATATTATGGGTCTTATTATCCTTCCACAGGTTAATAAAATCATGTTTCCTCCCTCATGATACAACTATGTTCGAACGGAATGATCGCCTTGATATTATTGGGCATAATAAATTGAAATAGAAGGATAGAAAGACTGAGAGACCACCACAATGAACCTCAAAAACTTTTAACACTTTGATGGAAAAATATAAAACACCCACAACATCTTCTTACCGAAAAATCATTAAGAATTGGTTCCCCATGAACAAAACATTTTACATATGAAAAAATGCTAAATAATAAAATGTAATGATGGGGGACTCCTCTAAAAACAAAATATTTTTATACCATAGAAGGGGTTTAATGAAACATAAATGAGGATGAAATAAATCATTAGGATGAACTTGGGTTGCCCAAAAAATATGAACAATGTATGGAGAATGAGGTGGTTTAGAGGGATATTTATTATATTATTCTTATAAATAATGTAAGACATTGACATATCACTGGTCACTACACCATTAAAATTAAAAAAAAAAGTTAAACATATAAAAATAAGGGCCACAGGATATCCAATATGGAGGAATATAATAATTGTAATTATATTTATGTGGAATATTTGATAAAATTAGATAAATATGTTTACACATTATAAACTACCATTTCATAGAACCCACCCTACAAGAAAGGACTACACTAACATTTTGGCAATATAACCATAGTATGTCTAGAGTTGGTGTCAGCTACAATTAAATTAGAATGATTATAAGGAATGGTATCTTAATGGACTGAGGAGTTTACTAGTCTGGAAAAACTATATACATGCCTGAGTATTTTATTATAAATTTATACACTAATTAGAATATATTTCTTTTTCAAAAATTACATTACTCAATATTGTAAATCCTTGAAAGCATTCATAATAAATTCATTAGATTCCAATAGAAATGAAACAATGTAACAATGAGATTAAATGATATGTAAGGATTATGTATAGTAGAAACAATAATTGATCAATGAGAATAATCAATATTGAAATGTAGATAACTGATCACACTTGACATGAAAGAATAAAATTGAGATGGAGTTCATAAACAATATTGACATGTAAATAACTGAATGCACAAGACATTTAAATTAACATGAAAAGGAATAATTAATGTGGAACACTAAATAAATGGCCTGAAATTACATAAATACAATTTCATTAGAATGGAAATGAATCCATATATATTTTGAAATAAAATCCCATGGATAGTAATTATTATTGAAATCCAAAAAATGAAATTCTAAATTATTTTTGATCATGTTTTCGAGGAACATGTTACCATTACAGTCAAGATCTATCCTTTTGACAATTCAAAACATACTAGGTGAAAACCCAACAAGCTTATATTATCCAACTAATTCATCCCATGAGACTAATGATTTAACTAGGGGAATTCATTTAAAGATCTCCAACCCATGTCCTTTTTTTCCAAATCATTCCACATATATCGAAAAATATATTTAATTCAAAAAATTGTCTCTTTTTAAATATAAATAGTGAGTAAAGGTTTTAGATATATGAATATTTACCTTTTCAAGAAAATAACATTCAATTTAAACACATTACATGGAAAAATTACTCATTTTAGGAAATAATCCTAACCAATATAACTAAAATGGTTATTTATGGGAAATTTAATGTTTAACATTCACTGAAATGTGAATAAATCAAGGGAAAGGTAATGAATAAAAACTTTATTCATGTATGTGAATATTGATTCAATACTTGGAAAAATTTATCATAATACATTGTGTGTATCAATATGTATGGTAAAAATATGAAAAATTAAAGATTGGAGTAAGTATAATGTTTGTTTTTATTAATAAAATAAAAAGATATTTCATTTTTTTAGGAAAATTTCATTTTCATTTTAAAAAGGAAGTTTAAAACTATTACATTAAATGTAAATTTTTAATAAATTTTATTTTCAAAATATATATTTTTTAAATTGTAAAAGAATTTTCAATAAAATAATGGCAGGCCATTCATTACAAGGTAAAAAATTAATTTTACATTTTAAATGGTTAGAAAAGTTGTGTGTTCATAATGTGACAATAAGATTACATGGAAGAAAATTGAAAAATAAAATGGGGTAAATATTTATTTTATAAATAATTTATAAAATATTAAAAAAATTAAATAAAATTGATTTCTTACCAGAGAGAGAGTTGAAGTTGAGTTTTCTTAAAAAAATCGAAATCCTTATGAATATGAAAGAGTATAAAATGATAATATTGATAAAAAAAGTTCATGAATTACTAGAGGAGAATAAAATTAATGGTTATATTAAAGAATGGCCTTATAAATTAGTTTATTTTAATATTTTGAAAAAATAATCTATTTTAAAATGAGATTGCGAAATAAACCTTTAAAAGACCATAACATTGGAGTGATAATAAATCAATTAATATAATATTTTTATAAAATTTAAATAAAAATAATATATGTGGAAATAATAATATATATTTTATAATTTATTACACACATAATATTATAATAATAATGGCAATGAGGAAGTAATATAACCTAATGAAAAAGAATCTGGTTTTAAAATTCTTTTATACTTGGTAACATTTAATTCAAACACCCATAAATTAAATTATTCAAATTGAATCATAAAATAAAATTAACAATGTATTAATAATTACATTATATGTCATAGGGTATTATATACACAATAAAAAAAGAAAATTGTTTAAAAAATATTACAATATGACTTATGAAATGACACTCAGTCGATATCCCTTAAATTTCATTTCATTTTCTATGAAATTCATTTATAATTTTTTATAATGGTTTTATGAATTCAATTAAATTATAAAAAAACCATAATAATATTTATAATATGATATATTATCTACCAAAAATATATTATTAAACTTTTTTTAACAATCCATTATTATTTTCATCAATATCTGTGATAATTGTCGTATTTTCTGAGTATGTTTGACCATGATTTCATTTTCCTTCTTATGTAGATAATTATTTAATAACATCTAAGACATAAAATAGTATTTTAATATTCTATGTATTTATTATGTATTTATTCATAATATTCCATATTATATTTTGATTGGAAATGAAATGCACAGATCATGGAGGTGGTAGGTCGTACGTATACATGAACATTGTTTCTAGTTTTTTTTCGTATTGAAATATTGAAAGGAAAAAAGATATTTTTTTATATTTTATTTATAGAATCATATATAGGTCATTTTATTCACATGGGTTTATTAAACCCGTACTTAATACATTTCATGTATAAAATTAATGTATCACATCGCTTTGAAGAGGCGGTTGTCCACATATAAAAAAATGATATCGTATTCCCAAAAAAAATGAATAATGTCAAGGTATATGTAATAAAAATATTGTAGAAGCCTAAATACATTATAAATATAATAAATATCATAAAAAAATTTATAAATCATTATTATCAACCATTAATGGTGGTAATGGAAGAATTAATGACATCGGTTCAAAGGCGGTACTCTACCATATACATGAACAATGATTTCACATCCCTTTGGATGGAAGTTTTGTGAGTATAGTTCACACCCTTGAAATGAAAAAATAATAATATATTAAGGTTATTAAAGATATTATATGAGAATTATATAAAAATAGTTAAATAGGTGGAGATGTTAATGAATCAAAAGAGACTGTTGAAGAACATTACATGTTATTCGGGTAACACATTTGGTCAATAAAAAAATGATTCGAAGGTTTGGTCTTCTAAATGTGAGGATTCTAGAATGAGTGTATGGATTCTATAATCTTATTGAATTGTGTTTCATATGGATCAAATATTGTTAGATTGGTGACCAACTTGGAGGTTTGGGTGCCTTTTTAGACTAGTGGAGTGACACTTATAAAAATATAAAAATGTAAACATTATTAGGGGAAATCTCATACATCAAGTTACTCAAATAACGAACCCAATTATAAGAAAGATATATTACTGATGAAAATTGACAAAAAAAAATGATTTTGTAAATTTTTTAAATCATTTTGTCTTTAATGTATAAGGTTTAGTCCATTATTTAGCTATTTTTTATCTTAATCATTGAAATTTATATTAATTTCATTAACTATTCTATTTTGTAAAAAATACTTTTAACGTATTATAATTAGTAAATTACTCTAATTAGAAATAATTAATCAATTTTTCTGGATAATGATTACACAAATGGAATAAATTATTTTAAAATTAATCCTGGATAGGAGACGTTGAAGATAGTTTTTAATGTGAAAGTGGTTAATAGTTTGAAGTTTTTTCTTATCCAATGCCAATGTGAAATTGATTTAAATTTTATAAGTTAAATTAATTGATTTCTATTTTAATTAATTATTAATTAAAAAATTAATGTAATATTACTTCATAAATAAATTAGAAAAATGTGTTTTTGATAAAAATTTGTATTTTTAATTATTCCTCAAAATAAAAAACATCTTAGAAAAATACCAAAAATTATTCCTAATATAGTTTAAATGTTATTATTTAAAAGAAATTAATTTTATTTTTACAATTAAAATTAGCAGAATATTTAAAATTTAGATTTAAAATACATTCACCATTAATAGAATGCAGAACTACCTTTAAACAATATTGGTTTTTATATATAAAATTGGGTTTGTTTTTGTCTTATGAATATCAAATATATGGGATGGATGTAAAAATATTTGGATGAATATAATATATATATATATATAATTAGTTAACAACAATCACTATTATAAATAAATGTATTTTATTAGGATATAATTCCTTTGGATGCATACAAATTGTTCTTTATAAAAACATTTCTTGTATATTCAATTGGATAGTATATTCATTTATAATTAGTTATTAACTAATGATTATAACAATATTTTTTTTAAAATTACTTAATCCAATTCATAATATCCAATTTAATGGTTAATTTATATCTTAAAATATTAAATAATATTATTATTAATAGTATTTAGTAAAACACAATCCTGTATGTAATTTGAGCTATTAAAGAATGTTTTTGTTTCCTTTAATGAAAGATAACTCAATATTACATTCATTGTAAGATATAAAATATATTGAATATTGTTGAAAATAGTGAATATATTGTAAAGTATTACAATGTTATATTCCCTTATTCACTTGTTGATTCATGTCATACACAATATCCAATACAACATTCATAAATTAGATTTTTTCTGCATTACATTCTTCCATCCTTAATTAATTTCTCTTCTCTCATTTTAATCATGATCATGGTAATATGTGGTCTAATATTTATAAATTATATTAATTAAAACCCCACGTCATAATATTATTCATAAAATATAATCGCAATAAGCTAAAATGAGAACTACAATGGTCACATGGAATAACATATAATATTATTTCATCTTTGGATATAATTATTGGAATGTTAAAATATTTAATTGGAGGAACATAATTAATAATTAAAGGGATTTATTGAGGTCATTTATTATAAATAATTGAATGATTAATGGAATGTTGAGGCCAGGAAATCCATAAATCTATGATGATTTAAAATTCAGTTGGTTCGATGTAAATTATGGTATTATGATAAAATTTTTGTATTATGATCCTTTTCCTAATGTTAATGTAATATTTCATAACAATTATATAAGAAAATATACATACATTATGTGTTTCATTTTCCAATAAAAAAATCATTCTTTTGGTTGTCCATCGATCAAATTCTTAATCATCTCGTACACATGGAAATAGATATCTATAAATGGTCAATTCAATGCCAGAAGCTCTAAAAATAACATTCAAAAAATTTAAGATAAATGAAAGGGTGAAAATTATTTCTGTATTATTGTAAAAAAATTCCAAAACTAATATCTATATTTAATTAATCGATAAATATCAAAAGTGATACTATTACTTTTCCATTAATTTTAATTATCAAATTTTATAGCGAAACATATTGAGAGATTAAACTGTACATCATGTTGGTTAGTGGTAGGTGTGAAACACAAATCATTAATCCTTCATTGGTTTAAGCCCCAAATCCATTATATATTTGATGGTTCATTAATCTAGAAAGACTTTTTACTTTTTTAAATACATATTAATATAATTTCAAATTATATTATGGAAATCCTTGAAAATTAATCATTAAATATACTTATATCTAATTTTGTCAATACAACCCCAATAAATAAATACTTCATCCAATTATTTTCACATAGGTTCATATTGGCCTATAGTTATTCCTTTAATTCGTGACATTATCTCTCATAATTCATTACTACCTCACATTTTATGTAATGAGCATAAAATTGTTCATTATAATTAGATTTATTTCTGGTAATTGTACTCTTCATTTTTCCTCATAAATTATTTTCATTATGTTCTTATTTTTCACAAATAAATAATTTCCCTATTCCATTAAGACACGTTACTAGGTGTCTCTTTCTTCATTACATGCATGATGGAAATTGATCCCTTTTTCCTCCAAGGTCTCCATCACTTTTTCCCTTGAAAACTATATCTTTCTATTCTTTGGGGATTGTATCACCCTCAGTTTGAAGACTCTCAAAATTTCACAATGCTTTTTATGTATGTAATATGTTTTTTATTTTTTTGGGAGGGTTTTGAGTGATTTTTAAATGTTTTGGGGGATTTTTTGAGGATCATGATTTTAGAATTTTTGTTAGAAACCATACATATCCCACAAGAAACTGTGGAAGGTGAAACATATTTTTTTAGGAAGGTACACGATTTGGCACACGATTTGGCCAAACCGTGTGTCCACCTAGGAGACACACTTCTTCTAGAAAAATTTTATTTTTCATGGTTAGTACACATTTTTTATTACCATGTGATATAACCGTTAGAGTCTCTTCTTGAGGTATGGGAAAGCTCATGGTTAGTATACAGTTTGCCAAACCGTGTGGGCTAACTATGCACGGTTAAATTATAGATCCTAAAAATTGTGTATCTACTTTTTTTTTCCAAAAATCACATCATCTTCCCACTATTTAGACACTAAATCTTTTTTTCTTCCTAAAATTACGTTTGGATACTATACCATTCTATCCAGGATAAATCCGTTGGCAAATATTGTAGCTTTAAAGGACGGATTGCATAGTATGTCTATGTTCATGGTTATTTTATTTTTGGTTATTCATCTTCCAAAACATTGATTTATAGATATAGTAATTTTTGGATCGATCTATGATATTTTATGATAATAATTATAAGATATGGTTATGATGATATTAGTGAATGTGATCAATGTGTATTTTTGGACATTAAACCAGGTTTTGTTGAAGATTTCATGTCGTTCTTCATTTTCATCATAATTTATGTGGTAATTAGATTCCCGATAAACTACACTTATTTAATATTATATTATTATTTTCACATTGATTAAATTTATTGATATTTATAATGAAACCATTATAAAATTCAGGTATAAACTTTCTTTTATGATTATTGTGGGAATTATGGAATTGTTCTGACCAAAGCATTATTATATGATATTGAAATGCTTATTTTATAATTGGTTTTCTTATTTATGGAAAATATATTTGTTGAACTGTTTTCAATTAATATTTTATTTTATGGAATGTGTTTTTGGAAAATCAGTTTTTGATTATTTTTGAAAAAATGGTCGCTGTGTGTTCAATTGCATTGATGATACCCTACTAAATGAGAATGTTTCATTAGGGCACAGGTATATGGATACCTTCTGATAACATGGTTTATTGATGAAATTCATATCTTTATATTGGAATGGTCACCCATGCATGCATGTGCGGATGTGTACATATGTGGAAGAGAGTGGGTCATGCCCCAAATGGAATTTTGGTATGGTTTTAATGAATTTCAATATTTCATTCCTCGGGAACTATTTTATCATGTAAATCTATTTTTTTAATTGTATATTAATTTTATAAAAAAAATTAGTGTTATTTATATAAATTGATTTAGATAAATGTGTTATAATTTTTATTGTAGTTGTTTCTACAAGGAAGTCATTTTGATAAAAACCACTTATCTTTATTACCCACACCATTTAATGGAAAATTTTCTTATTCTACATATATAGTTTATTGAGATGAATGTAAAGTTAATTTATCATATTTATTTATAGGTGAAATGTGATGTTTGGTATTTGTTGTGCAGTTGGAGTGTGGAGCATTAGGGATCTATTAAGTTATGTCTTTGGAGTCATTGTGCATTGTGAGTTTTGTCTTCCTCCAAGTAGTTAATGTTGAATGTGGTATTTTCTTTGAAATATGATATAGTTGGTGTTATTTGTTATATTTTGAGTTGAAAAAGATTGTTATCATGTATCAAAGAGTGGTTTTTATGGAACTCTTTATTGTGGTTGTTTTATTATCAATAGGGAAATCATCCCATGATTATATTGAATAACATAGAATTTTACTCCATCCTTCGGCATCTTGGGCTTGTAACATAAAGAAAAGTAGAAATTATAAGTTGAAACTGGCCAATAGGAAGGGGAGATACGATACATGTGGTATCAACTTGTTCAATCCGTAACAAGACAATGATATTAGTCTAGGTCGGTCCAATAATTTTCGATAAAAAATCATGGTATTCAGTGATGGAGTTGAAATTCATTCTAGTTTATTCCTTGAGTTGGGATGATAGAAAATACTAGTAATGTTAGAACAAGAAACATAAATTCTAAAAAGACATCGCTAAACTATTTATTGTGAAAATCATGTTACTATATAGTTTGGTATGTAATTATTTTGGAGACACTTATATGAGTGTTGTCTCATTGTCATGAGTTCAGTCAATAAGAAGACCATGGAATGCATTAATATAAATGACTTCCCACTATAAGTGGACATTTCATTTTGAGTAAGGATTTATTTTTTTGTGTAATCATGATAATTTTTAAAAAAAATTGGGAAATTGTTCGAAATATGTGATATTTTTAAAAGTGCATGGTTATGTTATTTAAAAAATTATTTTCTTTTCAAATCCATTGTGGAATTTTTTAAAAAAAAATTAACATGGGAAATGATTAATTTTGGAATGATATGTTGTTATATATGATTTGGTAGTATTTAACATTTTTATATCCTTTAGTTGTAATTGGGTGAGACTTCTGAACTTTTGTTGTTTTTATGGAAAATTCCTCAAATTAGGCATCTTTTAAAACCACCAAACGATGAAATTTAGAATGTTGATGGACCTAAGATAAATGTGAAAAAACTAATACTTAAAATTATAATAAATTTTTTTCATGTTGTAGTTAGATTGTACTAAATGAAATAACCAATTGAATTAGATCACTAAGTTCAGTTCTTGAAGAATAATTAATACATTTTCCTAGGTGATGAGGAACTATAGAAGGACGATGTGTGTCTTCAAAGGATGATACCAATAGAGTTGAAATTTATTTTGGTTATTTATATGAGATTTAATCATTGATGATAGTGGTGGGCATTGGATGTTCAGACTAAAATATAAAATCGCATGGAATTGGAGGAATTTGTAGATTTTTTAATATAAATTATATTCCTGTACATGTATGATTTATATAAATATAGACTATTTCATCTTGAAGCTCAAGAAAATCTTTGTGACATAGAATGTGATTAAAAATATGAATTTAGTCGACTTCGCACATAAATTTTCTTCGCTTTCATCATTGAAGGAACACTTTTTTGAATTGGGGATGTGGTAAGTGATTAAATCAAACATTAATATTCCTTGTATAAACGATTATGATAATATAGAAAATAGGGGGATATTTACAAAATGGGACATCTCTTACTCTATGGGTAGAGGGGTAATTTTATTCCTATGGGAAACACTAAAAACTCAATTACTATGATCAATTTTATGAGGGAAACCATTTTCCATGGTAGTGGTATGACACAAATTTATATATCTAGATCACTAAATATTCATCCAATACAGATGAGTAATTCAAGATGATTCAAATTTTGATATTCTGATCACATCAAGAGATATTTTACATAAAAATGTTACCATGGAAAAATTTCTTTCTGATGGGGATTATTTAGCACTGATGAAATAGTTCACCAATGATGGATGTTGATGACATTTCACATATTTCACATATGTCAAATTCTTCAGTGGGGAAATCATGACACCTCATGAAGTTTAGTTGAAGCAATAAATAAAGAACCAAGTATAGTAAGTATGAAGTTTTATAGACATGGGAAAATGATTATTGGTAATCAATCTGAACTATCGATGGTGATATTTATGATTATTTTGAATTGTACACTTATGAAATATTTATTTGGTATGTGTGAATAAAACTCATCTATTTAATTTCATTCTCTTGATCATCAAGGTTTAAATGTTGGGATGATTCCCTCAATTTTGAAAAATGAAACACATCATAGTTATTGAGAATACAGAGCTTATATGTATATAGAATGTTCAATAATTGTTGATGTAACTAAGCTGGTATGGGATTTTTTGGTTCCTAATATTTATTTATAATACATAATAATTGTTATATATTATTTTTTTAATGTACAAATATTGCATCCACTTTTATACTGGAATGTTTAGTTTTATGATTGAGGATTGGATCAAGAATCTCTTTATAGGGGAAACATTTTAATGGAAGGTGTGAAGGGATTCATGGAACCATAATTTCAAATTATAGAATTTCTGTTTGTAGTGGTGACATTTGAATTGATGGAATTGATTGAGAATAGATTTTTTCTAGAAGTCATTTATTCGTTTCTATATTTTTTTCAACAAAAATTTTAATTTTTTCCACACAAAAGAGAATTGAATTTTAAAATTTTTCTCCTTCTAGGGATCATTTTTATTTCCCTTCAATCTTATTAGATGGAACCAAAAATGTTAAGTGAACTAAACAGCCCATAATTCTTGGAATGAAAATGGTTAAATCTTTCTAGAACATCTTCTTAGGCTGCCCCAAATCTAGTTTGTTTAAAAGTCTGATGGAACACATCTGTTGTTTATGGACTATCGTAAGGTTGAACATGTTATGATAATGAATAAATACCCACATCAACACATTGATGATATATTTTATCAATTTAAGGCATCCCAACGGATCTCTAAAATTTAATTATCAACATGATATCACCCATTATATGTAAAGAAAAATGATATTTGAATGCATGATTTTAAGAGTAGATATTTCCATTGGGAGTACAATGTTATGCCATTTGATCTTATGAATACTCGATAATACATTATGGAATTAATAAACTAGATATTTCATAGATATGTGGATATCATTGTGGTGTTTTTTGTGGATGAAATTTTTGGAATATTCATGGACAAGTGTTAATAATGAGAATCACTTGGTGATAATGTAAATAATTTTGTGGGATCATCTTCTCTATGCCAAATTATCAAGGTGTTATATTTGGAAACAAGATTCATGTTTCCTGGACCATGTAATCTATAAAAGACATGATTCAATTGATCTATAAAATATATAGGCGTTCATATCCTAGATTCCACAAAATAATGACTTCAAGATTCATAGTTTCTATTTGTTTAGTTATTAATTATCAAAAAGTTGGTCATGAATTCTAACAAATTTTCTAACCAACGAAGCCTTTTATGAATAAGAATTCCCTATTAAAGCAAAATTATTAATTATAAATTTCTTTCCAAGAGAAACTCCTTACATAATCACAAAACATTATTTATCGAAAATCAATAAAATGGTACATTGTGTATTTTAATGCTTCAGGATCCGGGTTGGGATGTGTACTCATGTATTAAGATCATGTCAATTCATATGGAACATTATAATTACAATTCCATGAGCTTATCTAACCAACACATGGTTTGGTGAAATATTTTGTAGTCCATTTATTAAATACTTGGCCTCATTACCTATTTGGTGAGAAATTTATAGTGATTCAACATCATTATTACTTGAATTATATATTATCACAACGGTATTTGATCATCATACAATGAATATTTATGGAGTATCTTCAAATTTATGACTATGACAGGATGTATAAACCAAGTAAAGGAAATTCTAATTCTGATTAATTAAGTAGAAATTCATATGATTTGATAGAAAAATTGGTTTTAGATTTGTGGTTGTTTATCTTGGTCATAGCCAATTACGACAAGGAATGTAATGACTGAGGTGATGTTGTAGTTTTCATTATATTTTTTTGTTTCATGATTTTTTTGATATAGTTAATGTGGAAAAAATAAAATTTAGAATGTGTTATATAATATCGAAACTTAATGGTGTAGAGAACATGATGGATAAATCTAGATGCGATTTCTATTTTGTAGTGTAGAAATCGTATGATTGTAACCCATGGAATATAAATAAAAACATATTCCCACTTTCCGCCATTAATGATGGGATTCTAATCCTACAATATATATGATTTATAAGTCATTGACATAATTTTTATGGTTGGTATTTAACTAAAGAAGGGTAGATGATTTTTTTTCAAATCATAAAATGTCATGATGTTATGGAAGAGCATCAGTGAAGATGAGGTACATTGCAGTATTTACCTACACATATTTGGAAATGGGAAAATATATCTATAGATTTTTCAATATGTCACTGAATAATAGATCAGAAACATGATTTCAAATTATTGATATAGGATCATCTCATAGTGTCTCCCCATTTATCCCTATTCGGGAATGACATGAGGTCGAAGAAATGTCAAAAATATTTTTTTCAAGAACTGTTAAAGACACATGGAATACAAATTTCTGTATTATATGACCATGATACATGGATTACATCATGTTCTAGAAATTTTTATTGCAATCAATTAATTCTTGGTTAACAATGAGTTTACTGAATCACCCATAGGTGGGTGAAAAATCTAATGGGATGATAAAAATCATGGATGATATATTGAGGGATTTTGTAATGGATATTCGTAGAAAAATTTTGGATCACATGTCATTACTATAGTTATTATATTATACAACTATTAGGAATCAATACATAAGGATCCTTTTGAATCATTGTATTGTTTTATATGACATTATACACATTTTTGTGAGGAAACAAGTGAGATTTCACTGCTTCGGTAGAGCACATCCAAGATACATTGTAGATGATTTAGTTATTCAGAAAGGGAATATAGTTGACTTAGTGAATTCATAAATCCTAAGGATATATTCATTTCCAATCATTGTTGTTCAATGTGAGATATCATGAGTTCTTTAGAATCTCTATAAGGTTTTGAAATCATTATTTTGGGAAGAAGGTCACATTATCTACTCAATTAATAAACCCTTTTGAGCTACTATAATTGGTTGGTGAAGTGGAATATTCGATGGATTTACCTCCATTGTTCAGTCAAGTGTTTAATGTTATTCTTGTATCTCATTTCCAAATTTGTCAGTAAGTTCTTGAACATGTGATTCAATGGGATCACCCTTAACTATGGCTTTATGTTTTACTGGTTCATATGATGGTATGGATTATGAATAGGAAAGAGAAATTACTTAATGGGAAAATAATCAGCCTACATAGAGTTTTTTGGAAACATAGTCAGATTCCAAATGAAACATGGGATCTATAGAAATAAATGCTAATGAAATTGCACAAAATCATTCTGTAAATGGCTGGTTTCTACTTTTGGTAGAAATAAATTCCTCTTGGGGAGAATGTAGAACCCTTCAATTAATGTAAGCAACCCTTTCATTATAATTTATATGTATGTATAGTGTTTCAGTGATGTTTGGGATGATATTGAGGTCTGTTTTATTTTTTGGGGGTATTATATAAGGATGCAGAGTTTGAGTATGGTTATTAGATATAATACACCTCTTGCAGGAAACTGTGCAAGGAAAACCCTAGCATTCTAGGCTGGTGAATGGTTAGGCACAAGGTTTCACAAAACCATGTGGACACCTAGGTGAAACAATTATATTTTGGAGAGAGGGGTTTTCATGGTTGGTTCATGTTCTTTATAACAGTGACATCCAACCATGTGAGGTGCATCTTGAGGCATAGGTTGATTCACAGTTAGCGCATGTTTTTCCAAACCACATGTGATAACCATGTACATATATATATATATATATATGTATATTACTTAAAAGTGGAACTCACTCAATATTTCCATAAATATCATATTTTTCTATTATTTGAAATATATATGTTTATCTTCCTCACAAATGATGTTGAAACTCTTTACATTGATCCGAAAACAACCCATTGGAATATACATCTGTATTAATGGCCAAATTGTATGGTACATGTTTGTTCTTGGTTGTTTTCCTTATTTATACTATTATTCCCTACATAAAATTAATATATCTTGTATTTTAGGGATAAATTTATGATAGTTGATGGAAATCATGAATATATATATCTATGATGATGTAAGGTAATTAATTATAAGGATGGTTATTTGAAAACCACATATAAAAAATCACAAAATTTATAAATCACTATTAAGAAATGAAACATATTTGTCTTAAAAAAATTACTACCAAACACATTCCACTAGAATAGAACATGTAATGAAATTTAAATGAAAAAATTATGTAAATAATTTTATAACATTTTAACTGTTTACACCAAAATATAAAAAAAATCCAAACGAAAACATTTTCCAAGAAAATTAACTAGACAACACTTCAAACAACTTCACCTTCCACTTTTGTATGCAAATTGTGGGATTCACACACACCCCCACACATGGTTGATTCGGTAAAAATTACATACTCATTACTGGTATATCGTCCATTCAATAAGTCATCATTAAGTGGATAATCTCTTTGTTCCCAAATCACACAACCCCTTGTCCCGGGTCTTGTCCCTTTTTACCCTAATGGTACATGCCACTTATTTTGGGAAATGTCAAAAGGATGAACTCAAACAGGATTCTGTATTCCAAAAACAAGTCAAATGAACAATTAAAACCAGTTATTTCAATAATCCAATTATTTTATTGATAACATTTCAATAAATTCATTTTTAATAAACCTGCAAATTTCATATTTTGAAATCAAAATTTTAAAAAAATGAAAAGTGGTAACATTTCACTGTAAGTTCCCACAATACCCCAAAACCATAGAACATCAATACAGATGATTCCTAGCATGATTTAGACATCATTTCACAACCATATCATTCAAATATATTAATTTGAAACTAATAATTTAATTTCTAAAAAGAGAAGTTTAGAGTGAAGACACATACATTGAGTATTATAGGAAAAATATAAAATTGTGTGAATTATTCTACAAAACATTGTCAAATATCCAAAAAAACAAAAAATTTGATATCTTTCTATAACATAAAAAAATCGAATTTCATTATTATTGGCATATATTATTATACATTTATCCCCTAATAGTCATTATCTAAGAATACAAAATAGGGAAGACAATTAGATCTAAGGAAAACTACCTAAGATTAAGACATGATTCGTGAATCGTGCTCTATCACAAAACAAATTTCAACCAGTTCACTTCTAGATCATAGTGGAGAGTCTTAATAAACATTGGGAGGAATAAAATCAAATTTAGGATCAAAATAGTGAAAACTGAGGGGATATTGTGTAAAATAATGTTAGACCTAAATTTTAGCATTTACCTTTTTTCCATGCATGGTTGGGTTACACATTTAGGAAATCCCAGATCCATCCTCAACCATTAATCACACCATACATGGTTGGACCGTAAGGATAGACTAACCATGTCCAAACCATGATTGTACCATCACATGACTTATCATTTCTACACCTAGGTGGTGCATGGTTGAGAAAAACTAGGATCCTCACCATACACCTTCCCAGAAGCCCGTGTTTCACTCTGAAGAGTTATTGTAGTAGTTTCATGGTTTCCACTAATCATACCCAATCTATTCACCATTACAAAACCCCCTAAAAACATTCCAAAATTATTCCTATCCCTCTATAAATGAATCCAAATACATTACATGAATAATATAAATAATTTAAGTGTTATGTAATTTAAACCATGGGTGATAAAGTTTCCCCATCATTGGACTTTATTCCCCCCAAAATTATAAAATTACTGATGTACATAAGGTGTCTAAGCTATTTCTCAAACTATTCATTCCCTCATTCCCGTGTTTCTTCCTAAATCTGATCATTTTTCTCTATTACCCCCATTATTATGTGGATTTTTAACCCAATATATTATCTTTGAAATCCAAATTTTAAACTACAATTTGTATCAATGAAGCATTTGGGTATTGGTCAAGGTGACCCATCAAACCAAATGGTCATGGAAAGGATGATAAATTTTCATCAATGAAACATAAAAAACATTTTTCACATCAATGAACTAATATGATGATGCCTAATCCTTAGAGAGATTCTCAATAACACATTATCTCACACCTCGATTGACAACGAACATTGAAAATGATCCACAGACGATTTTTATTGACTCTAATCCATATTTATCTTTTTCCTAGTTAAATGAATATTCATAATATCCTCTTATACAAAGCTCATCATAACTAGTGAATTCTTAGATAATTCCACCCAAAAGGAGGATAATAGTAGGGAGACCCACATATTTCTTAAATATTATCTATATGTATTTATTATGGATAAATTATTTTTTATGAAGAATCCACTAGCATTACATGATCATCCCATTGGACACCAAAATCCATTATAAAATCCAGTAGAATACATCAAAATGTTTTTATTGGCATTTTATTTTTCAAATCCATTAGAGGATAATATGCCATTATTATAGTCAACTACATCCCAAATGATTTTTATAAGGATTTTCACAAATGTGGATTAAACCGCATATATATGTCTGATACTATTGGAAATGGTGTTCTCTATTTAATTACCGCATCTTAGATATAGATTTCTTAAAATTCCACCACAATATGAAATTCATGAATAGGGTTGAAATCGGTTGACTTTGAGAGGCGGTCCAAAATCACCCATATAGAATCATGTTTTCAATTTTTTGGGATACCTATTAAAATATCCATGGCTATCTAGTCCCTTTAATAAAATGAAATAGATAGTGGATGAAACATATATACTATCCATTGAGGATATACCTTAAAATACTGATAGGTGAGGCATCATTATACAAACTCGTCAACATTACTTTTAATAAAATCCCAAAAAAGATGTGGTTTCATCACCTTACATATCTTTTAAATTCATATATGAATATCACAAGTCGAATGGTGGTATACAAAAAATTTTTATTACTGTAGTGAAAATATGTATGACCCTATGATGTCAATTACAAAAAATAAAACTCCCTTTAAGATCCAATCCCTCTATGATCTCCCTAGTTGGGAGTTTCAAACTTATAGAAAAACAATTTGAATTATATGTCTACGCATTATTAACATTCTCAACCAAATATGGAGAGAATGTAACTCTACTAAAAACTGAAACATCACCTCGGCCTTCACATTCCATTTTTTTGTCTGCTATTATCGACACTAACTACCACTGATCTGAAGCCACTGTTTCCAACCGATCATTGTAATTTACACTTAATGAATCTACCTCTGATTTTATAATACCTATTATATATATAAATATAAAATCAAAACATTTGAGGATACTACATCCATCATCTTCATTATATATACAAATCCCATTGTGAAAAAAATAAGTTTCGTGTTCTATTGATCTGTAAAAACCACAATTTTCTCACCAAATTGGAAATGATGTGATGTCATTAATTCATGGAATATAATAGTTAACTCTAAATCATGTTTGAGTATTTATTCTCATGAATCCATATATAACATGATAAATAAGAAAAAAATTGATCACTAATAATGATAATGCATCACGACCTAGAACTTCAAGAATCGTAATACACCATGTAACATTATCATAATCCCGCCAATATAAAGATTAGTGTTGATGTAAGGCATAATGTAATCTCTTGAAAAGACTTTTGAAATTCCCATGTCTAGGGAAATGGATCATTATATCATTTTTGAAGCTATATATGGGGACATAAGTTTGAAAAATCATCAATTAAATTTATTTAATAACCATCAAATCAAAGGAAATACATTTCTCGGATACATTAATTGGTGGTTTCCAATATAAAGTAGCATATATATTCTATATATATTCATTTAAACAACTATTTCATAGATTAAACTTCCATGAAATCAAACCTATTTTATCCAAAAACAATACTTTGAATGTTTAGCATACAAACGATGATCCCACAATATTCCCTACATTGCTTCCAGGTGTTGATCATGATTAACCCTTTTCTATGAAAACATAAATTTTTCATCCACGAACACCCCTAGAAATTATTCTCTATATCTATAAAATATTAAATCAATAATGCCATAAATAAATCTTGTTCATTTGTAAGAACTATTTTCATAACTATGTATTCTCAATGGTCATATCTACTCCTAAATGTTGTCTTTTGAGTATCCTCCTTCTAAACTCACAATTTGTGATATCATGAGTGGTATTAAATCATAAAAACCCATTGATCACCCCTCAGTTGACCTAATAGATCTTAAAATTTGTGGAAGTAGATATTGATTATTTATTGTAACGTAGTTATGATTATGATAATTTAAACACAACCTATGATTTTCAATAACCTTTCTAAAAAAATACTACAGTTACCCATGATGATGAGATAAACTAAATGAAGCCTATAATTTACAACTCTACTAACTACCAATTCGATTTAAATATTTATATCGGTTCCATATTATAAGCTAATACCGAAATAGGACTGTTCCTCAGTAATAGCTCAATAAAAATATACATTTCTCAGGTGGGAGGAAATCCTAATAACATATTTGGATAAAATTATTTAAACTGATCAAAAACAGCAAGATATTGATGGTATCATTCTATTATATTGATGAAAATTTCAATTCATTGAACTGGTATAAGATCATTCACACTATTTTTGAAAAAAACCCATTGCAACTGCATTTTCTTTCTGATATCCTATAAATTGATGCTGGATTCCATAATATTCCATAGAACATACTCATCATCTATAAAAATTGATGTTATTATTGATCATAAGAAACCAATCCATTCAAAAACAATATGAAATATACATCCATATAAACCATAGTGGAATCCCATATAAACTTATCTCCATAAAACTTTATAGAGTATTATCTAAACATAATGGATTGAAATTCTATTTGACATAAAGGAGATTGATGTTTCAAAACAAAAGGCCTCATCTCACAATTGAAACCTAGAAAAAGTATACGATGAGAAGTAATAAAAAATTAAATTTAACCATATTAAAAAATCTACATAAGGGTATAATTCACAAGATTAATACCTCTCTCTGTCGATGATACAGATTGATCATCAACCATAACCGGCTTAGAAACACATAACTGCTAAATTATTTCACTTTGTTCTTTCATTCCCAGTTGATGTTTCACTTTCTAAGCAGTCATGGTATTCCTGAAATAACCTTGGATAGCTAGATTCCACTAATTATATGTATTTTAATTAACGTTTCCCTTTGAATCACAGTAAATATAGAAAATATGAAAAATTTACTAAAGAAATGATTGTGGATCACTGTGAAAATAGGGCTGAAGATACCTCATATTATTACATATGTGGAATACTATCAATGGATCAGTAAATTATTACTTCATGTTATAGAACGATTAATATTTGGAACATATATAATTACTCATGTGCCTTGGAGTATGATTTAAGGATCATACAATTGGATTTCTAGTCAAACCATTACCTTGGAAATAGGTTTCCCTCTTCTAATTTCTCATAGAATTAGAGTTCCTAATGATTTCCATAAGAATAAATATGATTACTCCATATATTAGTCATGAGATTTAACTTTCTACAACCACCACTCTATCAACCATCTCTATATAATCAGTTATATAGAGAACCACATTCGTAGTGAAAATTTCATATCTCAGATGCAATTAAAAAAAGTTCCTTCAAATATCCACTAGCAATAACATTGCGATAAAAAAAGATTACCCTCATAAATTTAGTAGAATACTATATTATTGAGAGGTTATTATTAATAAATTAGATAAATACATCATTATTGAAATAGAGAGGTTATGATGGTAGAATTTATTTTTGAACAATTCTTCAAAATCAACCCATGAAAGAACATTTTCTAGTTTATCTTAACATGCTAAATCCCACCATATTCAAGTAAGATCCTATATAATATATTCCAATGACATGATATGCATCTCTGATGGTATTCCTAAGATGATAATGATTTGATTATTTCTATTCACTAACACATCATCCATCGATAGATTCAAATCACTATGAAATATGTTTGGATTCTACTTCTCTAATTGGATAGAATGATCATATTTCTATGGTTTATCACTTCGGTTTTTAATATCACGAAAATAAAAATATTAGTCTTTAATCAAAATGAATTGTTGGTTCCCATGTGGTTGAGGTTATACAACAATCATAGAAAATTATTCTGGTTCATTAGTTCTTCACATAATGGGTTCCATATTCTATAAACACTGAAAATTCCGAAACTCTCACACTCATGCAACTTAAGGCATGAAAAAAATAAGATTCTAACACATCACAAATATCACAATATTACATTCCAAAAAAATAAATAAACAAATTTTCTATAAATTTTCTCTAATTCCACTATGATTTTGAAAATCGGATCATTTTCAAAAGAAAAAAACATTCTATTTTTCAAATGTCAAATTGTTGAAAAATATTAAAAAATTTCAAATCTCAACACATATTTAACCAATAATAAATCATTACCCAATATTAAATATGTAATTGTAGGGGGATGTGGGGCTAGAAATGCATTCTATGCTCTTCTCAATTTCTAATCCCATGAAAATGATATTAAAAATATTATAACTATCTCCAAAACACTTATATACCCAACTACATGATAAAATAATGTACAACATAAAATGGTTATCTATTTTTTTCTTTTCTAAATTTCTGGAACCAAAAAATCATACATCTTCTTAGCATCCACACTCAATACAAAACCAAAATTATTTTTAACTCCAATTATTATAATTGTGATAATTTTTTCAAAAAATTTTGGACCAACTAAGACTAATTCAACATGAATGATAATGTATGAACATGGTGATACAATTTGTAACATATTTCTCCTCAACATTAACTTGTGTCGAGGAAGAATTGAAACTCAGCCTTAGGAGACATCCAAATGGTGAAAACGGAAGGGAATAAATTCTAAATTAATTATTAATATTTACGGAATGATATTATCCTTAAAAATTTTACAACAACAACCATGTAAACCATAATAAGAAAAGAACTATATTATGTATAATAACTATGTAATAAAACACACAGTATGATGAAAACAAACCAAACTATATGAGACTACAAAGTAGAAACTGAGATCAAAATCAATAATAAAGAATTCGAATAAACCAAAAAAACTCAATGACTCTAAGGGAACCAACTTTGTAAAAACCAATAAGCTCCCTGATCTGAATCCACCATCCATTCCCAAGTCTTAATAATCAACACTAATGAAATGTGATAAATTTATTTTAGCCATTTTACATTAAACAATACATGAATAATAACCAAAATCACAAAAAAAAAATTGAGTGAGCAATGAAACCTAGTAGGATTTCACCAAATGTCATCCCGACTTACACCATTAGGATAGAACATGTAAGCACATTTATATAAATGAATTTCTATAAAACACATTTAATAAATTTAAAATTTTATATAAATAATGAAAAAAAAGATTCAATGGAAAAAACTATTCTAACAAATTCGCATTCCTTTTGTGCATACCAATTTTTTGATTCAGACACACACACACACACACTAACACATCCATTATTTAGTGATAGTTCCATACTCATGAGTAGACTTTCATTTGTCAAATAATCCATCACTAAGTGTCCTATATAATTCTACCACAATGACAGATTCCACATATACTTGTTCATGTTCCTTTATACCCAAATGGTACATGCCCCTTATTCAGGGTCTTTTCAAATGCATGAACTCACACCAATATGTGTATTTGAAGACCATTTCAAACCATACATTTCAAACCAAACATTTCATTAAAACACTTAATTTATTAAAATAATTTCAATAAATTCATTTTATAAAAATCAAACATATATCATATTTTAAAATGAATAATTTAAAATCATAAAAACCAAACAATTACCACAACAAGTTATAACATTTGGTCAAAACCAAAAAAATCACTGAATAGGGTTTAAAACAACTTTTTCACATTAATAAAATAAACAATTTCATCAAATTAAATAAATTTAAAACATATCCTTCCTCGAATAATAATATTAGTGATGATCGAAGCCACCTACATTACGAATTATGTTGAAAATGAAGGATTACATTGATTCTTCAACAAAACTCGGTCGTAACTCATAAAACCTTCTTTAGAACTCCTTAACTAACAAAAAAACAACCTAATATAATAATTATTGACATATATGTAATTTATATATCCCTATGAGACTAGATATATGAATCCAAGATGGGTAGGAGATGTAGATCGATGGAATCCCAGAAAAATGTAGACCTACCAAGGGGATCGGGCACCAACGCACCCAGATTTCCCGACTACTCACATTCTGATCAATGTTTTGAGTATCTACAACCATTGGAATGAAGAAAATAGATTAAAGGGTTGAAATTTGTTAAACATGAAGGTATTTGGTAGAAATTTGACTTAGATTTACTTTTTTCAGATTTAAGAATTATCCAAGAAATGTTGTGTCACATGTTTTCGAATACTATGAGCCAACCTTGCGCCAGACTCTTCTTACAAACAATTACCGCATATTTAGCTTTCACAGTTAATTAAATCATACACCAATCATTTTTTCTCTTTGTTTCTCATTTCACACTTACTCCTATGTGGATGCACCATAAGCCCCTATTTATAATTTAATGGTTTCCTTTATGAGGTTGACCATTCAGTATACCATGATAAAACTATGCACCATTAATAAATAATTAAAAAAATATGAACCTATTATAAACCATACCAAAAATCATTCAATCAGAATAAATACATATAATCAATAAATTAAGGGTTACATTAATGAAATTGGGGTTACAACAGATTGCACCACTAATAACACCAATTTTTAGAACATGGAGTATTAGTTTGAAATTTTTTTTAATTACTAAAAATTGATCATAAAATTATTGTGTAATTTTTTTTAGAATCCGTATTTTGTAATAGTTTTGGGAATATTAGTGTTTTTTTTAATTTTTATTGATAAATTATTTTGAAATGATTTTTTAATTTTTGGATTCATTTAATTTATTGAAAAAGGTTTTATGAATGGTTTCATATAAAAAAATCTTTCATTGAAAGGGTTTGTGCATCATGGGTTTCGGCATGGGTTTTGAAATAATTGGATGGAGTGTGTAAATTTTCATTGATTTCACTGTGTAGAGGGGGTATTTGTCATTATAGAACATATATATGGTTACCTTGTCAAGACAGAATATATCAATGATTGTATGTTCATGTGTATGGAACTGTCACTTAAGAATGATAGTCTGAATATGTGTAATTCAGTGGGTTATTTTAGAAATGGAATTATGGAATGTTTTAATGACTTTTTTGTATAATTTTATTTGAAACTTTTTCAAGGAATTATTTTTTGGTTTGGATTTTTTTCCCATTGATATCAACTGTATTAATCTATATTAAATAAATTATATTACACAAATTTGATGACATGTTTTATCCTTGTGGTGTGGGTAGGGATTTCATTTGTTGAAAATGTACTAAGTTTCATTAATTACTCATGAATTGTATCTATAGTGGTTTTGATTTTATATTTTATTGCGATAAGACTGAAGGTAATATATCATAATTCTTAACTAGTTCTTTGTGATCCTTTGGATGTGTGTAGAGTAAGATCGTGGACATGGTGGGAGCTATGGAATGATGTATTTGGAGTCTTTGATCAATGTTTGTTTTGTGTTCCTCTATACAGTAGATTATTATTTTTGTTACCCCTTGGTAATATAATATAGTTGGTGTACATAGATATAAATTATTTTTTCTAACATTTTAATCGTGTTGTGTATAGTTCTTTCGGATATGGTATTTCTTATTCTGGTTTTTTTTCCATGGAAAAATTGTCCCTGAATTATATTGATGACATAGGAATTTATTTCCTGCAATTTATATATTACGAATATATCCACATGTAGAAATTCCTACTTGACTAAATTCAATAGGGATGGTAAGGATGTTACAGCGAGTCCATTAGCTGGTCATGGTATATATTGTTAATCATTTTTTAGGAAAACTAATTTCTCATTCACATCATATCTTTCACTACTATCAATGTCCCATTTGATTGGCCATTTAAAACACCTTTTCCATCCTATTTAATGTTAACATGATTCCTTTAGCTTTTATACATTGACTAAAACAAAAAACCATAGTTTGAGAAATAATTATTCAGTGGAAAATATATTATCATTATTATAGTTTCTTAATCATGACCCATAATTTTCAATCTTAAATACCATAGGTTTAACATAGGTTGTTTATTTTTTTAACTATTAAATTACATCATCATGGTTTGTAATAAAAATTTTAAGTATCCTTTGAATATATGGTATTGAAATCATAAAAAATAAAAATGGAAAAAGAATTTTTAATTAAATCTAAATTCAAATTCAATTAACTGGAGTTAGGATTTACATTGTTCACGTTTCTTGATCAAAGGTATTAGAGCGCTCTTATATCATGAGGCCCATTTTGGTAGTAACATCATACCCTTCATTTTTTTTGTGAAATATGCCCCTAAACACCATACACCAATTCTTGAGGTTGATTATACTAATATTTTCTACTACCCAATCATGTCATGTTAATCCTTGCAAATCCCTTTAAATAAACTACCTCACCTTTTCTAGAACATGAACTATTACCATAATCTATGTTAATCTCTCCTAAATGATTTCTATATTAGTATTGGGTTATTCAATCATTACATGTTTACCTAGAATATGTTATTATATATATCACCACATGTTTTTTATAGAATTTTTATGGCAATAAACAGCAATATCATTTTGGTCAAAGTTGATTGATCATAAACATCAGTTTCCTTAGTACACCATGCATGAACTCAAACTTTAAAATGAAAGAGACATTATACCCAACATTTTTAAAACATTAAATGGGAATCCTATGATAAAATAAAGTCCCCACCCACTACGTATACACATATCCTAGTTTCAAATCTATCATTATTGAAATAAAGGGTTTTGTAATGAAATTGATGTAATTGAAAGATTAATTTTGAATGGATAACTTTAAAAATATTCTTAAATTACCATTGAGGAAAAATAAAGGTTATTTTTATATCTAATTTTTGTCATTCCACATAATCCTGGTCAGTTGGATTTATAGTTACCACCACTCTTAACATCTAATAAAAATATTTGATGTTTTATCCAAAAAATATATTTCTATAACATCTCCATGAAATATAAAAAGGGGTGGAAAAATTATTTATTGTCGGGATCCCAAAGAAAATATCATCTAATAAAAAATCATCATTAAAATATCACTAGATTCAAGGATTTGAATATATTAGACATATACTATTAGAATCAAAAGACTAAGGCTTCCAATCAATACCAACACCATTGGACACCAGATGAGGATATAACATCTATAAAACTATAGGGGAAGAGACTTAGGAATTAAAACAATAATTGTATGGGAAACGTAATGTTGGAATCATGTTCAATCACTATGACACACAAAATATTAGTAATATAGTAACCTTGGGTTCTTATGGTATAGTAACAGCGGAGTGATGAAAAAAAATTGAACATGTTCAATTTATAAAACTATAATAAAACATAAGAAATAAACCTCATCTAACCACCAACACCCTCTAAAGAAATATCCACCAATAACATTATAAAAGAATCAAATAATAGTAGTCAACACACATTCCATAAATGGGAAATTTCCTATAGAAAACACTAACCTAAGAATTTCCTAGTATGTGTGATAAAATTATAATGGGAAATTTTTAAATTAAAGAGATACCATACCCTTCTAGAGAAAACTATAGGGTACATTGATGTAGGAGTAGGGGTAGGTAGTAGTGGTGGAGGTAGTAGTAGTGTAGGGATTCACACCAGAGGTGGGGGTAGTGGGTGAGGAGAGGCAGACGAGAGATCAAGGTGGAGGTGATTTCACGGTAGATGAGAGACGGAGGAGTGGTGGACGAGGGTTCATGATAGAGGTGGGGTCGTAGTGAAGGAGGAGTTCATAGGGGTAGAATAGTTGGTTGCGGTGGAGGGGTCGGCGGTGGGGGAGTTGCGGTCAAGGTAGGGCAAAGGTCGGTGATGCATAGGCCAGCTTCCGTGAGAGCGTGAGGGGTGCGAGAATGAAGGAGACTATTAGAGTTCTTTAGAAACCCCGGTGTACCTTTTATCCGTCCTTGCTAATAAGCATTGTTAAAGGTGTGTTTTGTCAGTGCTGAAACAAAATGTTCTGATAAAACATTGCATATTAATGCTTTTTTAGAGCTAATAATGATATGCCTTTATGAGTGATAAATTTAAAGTGCTTATAAAGACATCTTTTATCCTTACTTATTTAGTGTTGATAAAAGTCTATAATTATCACCGTTAAAAAAGATTTGATAAAGGTATTATTTTAATAATTTATTTATATTAATATATATATTAATAAGATTATATATATGATAAACATATATTTATTTATTTTTAATTATAACTATAAATATTTTTATATTCATAAAATTATAATTTAAATTAATATAAAATTATAAGAAATATACTTATTATATTTATAATCATAAAATATATATAATAAATATATCAATTATATATATTTATAAGATTATATATATATATTTCTTATGATTTTATAATTATTTATTTTTTTATATATTTATTTATAATTATATGAATATATATTTATTTATAGTTATAATTATAAATTAATATATTTTTATTTATTTAATTAATTATAAAATTGTAAAAAATTAAAATATCTAATTATTATAATTTTGGTACTATAAATATTTATTATAATGATATAATAATTAAAATATATTGATATATACTTATCAATATGTCTATATATTTATAAATATATTTAATTAATTTTCTATCACATTATATAAGAAAAAAATATATTTATTTTTAAAAATTAATTTTTTTAAATAAATAGGTATTTTTTTATATTTATTACTAATTAATAAATATATATTTATATTTAATTAAAAATAATAAGAAATATTTATTTATCTATAGTTGTAATTATAAATATATTTACACATATATTTAAAAATTATAAAATTAAAAAAAATTATAATTTTATAAATACGTATTAATATATTTATTATAATTTTTAATTATTTAAATATATCTACATTTATTTAGAATTATAATTATTACTATTTGTATTTATTTGTAAATATTTTTATATAAATTTATATTAATACTAGTTATATTTTAATATTTTAATTATTTAAATATATCTATATTCATTTTGGAATTCTAAATATACATATTTGAATTTATTTATAGATATCTGTATAGATTTATAAATATATTTATTTAATTATGTTATAATATTATAATTAGTATATTAAAAATTTTATTATAATTTTATAATTATTTACATATATACAATTATTTATAGTTATAATTATGATATAAGTAAAAATATTTATAATTAATTTTATATAATTATGAATTTATTTTAAAACAATTATATTTATTAATAAAATTATTATATATGTATTTATTATAATTTTATAAATATTTATCTATATTTATATATAATTGTAATTGTAATTACAAATAAATATATTTAAAAAGTATTCATATATAATTAGAATTTAAAAATTATGAATATAATAAGTATATTCATTATTTGAATATATTTAATGTAATTTTATAATTTATTTTGAGAATATAATAGTATATACGAGTGGCATGAATTAATCATATACCTAGTAAATAGAGATAATAAAAAACAAGCCATCAAAGGTCAACATGAATAATAAGAATGGGTGTAATGTATAAATGAACAATATGACACATAACATATGCATGCATGATCAACATATTTATTGACCAAATTCATTGGAAATACATATATATTTAAAAAATATTATAAATATATATATTTAAATTTTTATTTATATATATATATTATAAGTAAAATAAATATATTAAATATATTAAATATAGAAAATATGACAAATTTAAAAAAATACTAAATCTAATAAATCAATTAAATCTAATAATCTAGTAAATCTAATTAATTGATCTAAAAATCAAATAAATATAAATTTAAAAAATCTATAATAAATCAAGTAAATATAATAAATCTAATAAATTTAGTAAATATAGTAAATATAATAAATCTCATAAATCTAGTAAATATAATAAATTTAATAATTCTAATAATTCTAAAAATATATTTAATATTTAATGAAATTGTTTATTATCGTATTATATATATATAATAGTCTTAGATATATTTTTTAGAAAACAATATATATATATATATATGAATTATTAAGAAATATAAATTAATTATAAAGATGCATTTGTAGTTAATGTAAACAAATAAAACTTATTCTTAAATATAAATATAATTATTTTATATAAATTATTATTTAAAACGTTTTTTACTATTAATTATAGCGCTGAAAAATGTATTTATTATCATTGCTAAGAAAATTACTAATAAAGTTGTACCCATTATCAGTGCTACTCTTAGTGTTGTTAAAGGTTATAGTTATCGGTGTTTTTAGCTATTGCTGATAATGGTCCCCCATTTATCAAGGCTTTTTTCTTAGCTCTAATAATATCAGTGTCATTCCTTGCACTGTTTTGTGGTTGTTGGGAGACAAAATTCATTTGGGTTCATAAATATTGATATTTATAAAATTATTTCCTTTCAATTCAATTAGTTTTCATATTAAATTATAATTAATTGGTAACAATTGAATCCAATAATATATATTCAAATGATAATAAATCCTATTAAAAAACTAAAATTATTTGATAGGTAATATGTTATTATTTTTTAAAAAATATTTATAATATTCAAAAAAAACTCAGTCTTTCATATGACACATGATATTAAAGAAAGCCTTTGTTGTATTTAATGCAAGATAAATCAATATCAGGTTCGTCAGAAAATATAAAATATATTTAATTTATTTTGAAAATGGTAATATATTTTAATTTATTGGAATTTAATATAATATTTTACACTTGATGTTGTGTTTCATACATGATATCAAATATAATTTTAATATATTTGAATTTTTCGTTGTTCTAGCTTCCATGATCTATTATAAAACCATGAAAAAAATTGTAGAACCATGGAAAACACCACCCCATGCCATTATGTCATTATTGGACTCTCCATGACATATATTCATTCCTCCCTGGTTCCCCTAAGCATCTATACTATAGTTTCTTATATTTTGGTTGTAGCACTGAAAAACTACTCTTAATACACTATGCAACATGTTTCCTTTCTCGACAACAAATTCCTCCCATACATGGGGAAATAATGGATTTATGTTTTGGGACACCTCTAAGAGGAGAACATTTCACTATCAATATATATATAAACATGAATGCCTTGGAATATCCTTCTAACACCTTTATTATAAGATTTCTATCAATGTAATGGCAAGAATTATATGGGCCATTATGTCATATAAAAATTATAAACTTTTATTCCCCATGAATAAATAAAATTCAAAAAATAAAGAATGTAAGCGGGTCTGAAATCCATACCATGAGAAACCACTACAGGATATCTTTACCAATTATCCCATCCACAATTAAAACACACTAAACATATAAAAAATATCTCCCCAGACATCCAATAAAACCACATCTTTTACATCAAAAGAAAACCACCACCTTTCCTTAAAACAATCTAAACAACTATCTCACCGTAGATATATCCAAAGTCAGTTATCAAAACAAACATCGCACAACATGACACAAAATAAAAAACCACTACTTCCAAGTTTTATATAAAAATATTATCCAATATTAACCACACTAGGTCATCTATAGAGTTTCTAAACATGTAAATTTTTAACTCTTCATGGGAATATAATTTTTCCCATTATTCAAAACTATGATTATGTAATGATAATTTACATCCATGAAAATGAACATATTATAAACAAATAGGATTAACGAATTGTAGCAATATGACATTGAAAAAATTAATAAATAAAAAAAAACATTGTGGTGGCCACGCACATTTTTCAAGATTCCATGTCCTCGCCTCAATTTCACATTGCTTATATGTTACAAAAAATAAAGTAATATTCTACCGTCACATCATGCATTCTTGATGATCCTAGATCTCTTTTAGAGACTCTAGGAATTTCAATTCATCAATGATATCTTTCTCCCCCTATTCGATAACATGTGAGACTTTTTGAAGATACAAAATGAGAAGGAAGATATCATAGACATCGTATATTCTTCATATGCATAGTGGTAGATCCAACCAATAATACAATGTTCCAATGCACTCCAGCTCCATGAATGGCCCAATAAAATAGGTTGTTAACTTTGTTACACATCCAAACCACTACAACCTATAATGAATATATTCCTTCATGAGAACATTTCCTCCTTCCAAAAACTATAAGGGTGTCCCTCTGCTATCAAAAAAAATTATTAGGTTCCTATGATGCCTTTATCCTATCGTGAACATCATTAAAATTACATATTGATCCTTGAACCACATTGAGATTGAGAACTGAAGACACCCATAACATGGCCTAGTAGAAAATAGAATGGCATGACCACCCATACAATGCCTTAATGTGGCCATGTTGAAGGATGAGTGATTAAATTTTTTCTATGAAAATTCAAATAAGGAAAATTTATTTTCCCCAAGATCCACTGATGTCAATGATATATTCATGAATCATATCCTTCGTTATTGGGATGGTCCACTCTATCTACCCATCTATCTAGGGGTGGAATGAAATGATGATTCACAACATAATTTTGAATAAATTCTATATTTCAATCTATAAAAATGATGTATATTGAGTTGTATAATCCCTAAAAATGGACAACGAGTCTCTTTAAATCCACTAGACATCGTACACAAACCTCATTACCAAAACATCAACAATGTATGAGTTATTAATGGTTAGGTAGTGAGATTAGTTAGTCAATGTATCCAAGATTAACAATATAGAACCTCATCTGCCTTGATTATGGGGTAACCCTATGATAAATTACAATAATATTCCATCCCCCTTACACACACGAACACAATAGGGTTAAAAGAAAACAAACCAAAAAATGGAATTATTCTTTTAACAGTACCAAAAGAAAACACCTATCGACGGTGAATACAATTAACCATTTTATCTCAGGTCACCAAAAGTGAATTATAAAACCATGGTACATATTATAAACAAATGGATACATCACCATGTGTGAGTTATGGATATCATGATGGATACAGCATTCATCACCACCAGAACAAAAAAATTCTACTAATACAACATCCTGTTCCAACCACCCTACAATCATCCCTCCGTAGCATCGCTATGGTCTACACGACTGTGAATCTTCTCATCCAATGTGTCTCCCCAATAAGGGTCCTCCACCAACCACATTAGGGAGTACCACAATGTAAAATGTATCATTTGGCCCCCATTATAAACAACCATTGTATCTATGTGTATGAATACTAACTCAACCATCTCCCGCCAAACATCTATGACTCTCGAACAATATCCCCTCACAAAATCATGTCAAATAAATTGATTATAAAACTAATTTCCTATGGTTTTGATGATCTAAAATTCATAATATGGGATAAAATAGAGCAAAATATTTCATGAAAACTACATATAATAAAGAGATAGGATATACCTCAATCTCTTTTGTTCTATGAAGACCACAATGGTATATACATTGAGATAATACTAACATAGAATCATAGAAAACACAATCACTAATAGCTCCTAATCATGAGTTCCAAAGTTAAAATCATTAAGATGTAACCTCCATGACCCATAATTGATCACTACCTCTAAATGTATTTTCAGGGATCAAGTTCAAGGGTGATAAGTGTATCAAAACACCTCAAATATCACCCATTCATCTAGGAACTGGAGAATGGTAATATTGATAAATTTCCACTATATTTATTCACTTGATACATATCACTACTCATTTAAACAAAATTCCTTGTTTTTCATTGAAAATTCTATCAATGGGTTCATAATTCATGAGTAATCATGTAAAAAATAAGGTTAATTTCACATAAGAATATTTACGTTATAAAAGTTGGCCACATTATTCGGTGTTGCCAAAGAAATTACAATCATAATCATTAATTGTTCCAAATTTATATCTTTCTATAAAGAAAAAATCCCTTGAAATACATCGGTCATTTCGAGTATTTATATATGGACACATTTCAATTGATATGGTGGAATTGAAGAATATGTCATAAATCCATTATATTATCATCATGATACTCTTCTAACTCATAATAGTTCAGAATCTAATAATAGAACATGATGAAAAAACGGTCCGGGAACTATCAAAATATAAATTTTAGGATGCATGTTAACACATCTCATGTGTACATAACCCAAAATGGAAAGAGAACTAATATGAAGTACCCATACATGAATCTGAAGTGAATCTTTAAGAAAACATCCCCCATCACCCTCATGTAGTAATATATTGACCATGTATTTATCTTGGAAAATAATATTTCTCCTCTCATATTGTTAAAATTTTTAAAAAGCCTTCAAAGATGGTGAATATTCTTGATCGTCACCTATTTCGACCTTCGATATTCTTTCCAAAATTCACATACAACCATTCTAATTATTATAGAATAACATTGGAACACCACATGATGTGGCACATGGAATATGAAACATTTTAAGATGAAATCAACTATTTGAATCATTGCATCATGTAATATATATGTTTACATGTGATAGGGATCCAATGAAATCAAATAAGTACCATTACATAAATTATTCTTGAACATGATATCAATTTGAGGGGCTACATTCACATCCTTCACATAAAAAAACAGTAAACACCTTGATGATCATGGGATCCTCCACAACCCATATGTCTACTATGTGAATGTACAACACAAAAAACATAGAAAGGCAGGTCTCCACACATCTACATCATAACTAAAAATCTCATGCTCCCTGGAAAACTATATGATGAACATCCATATCAATGAAAATTATTATCATATATAAGAACATGATAAAATCATGAAAAACATACAAGTAGTTGATTCTAATAAAGAAATTATATAATACCATATGTAGTAAGAATATTTCCCAACATGAGTGTGGTTTACCATTTATTATTTTTCATGCCAAAAGACATCAAACATGTTTGTATGTCATTTGAAAGGAATAGTCTATAGTAGGTAATGAGAGATATCTCTTCATCCATCCCTTGAGGACTCACTAAAGAGGGTGAAATAATAGAGTTTCAATATCCCAAATAAAATAATTCAAATGAGGTAAATTATAAATCAAGAATTCCTATAAAGACCTATGGCTTCTCATCAATTTATACCCCCCAACAAGAAATTATTCGTGCACATATTCTCTATCTAAATACTAACTATATTCTCTATATCCGTGCTTCGATATTGGTCCCTAATGACATTGAATATTCTATGATTCGTCACTCCCTAACCAATAAGATCTAGGAAGATAATTAACATACTACCCTTGCGGTTAAAATAGACACACTAGAGGTTTCTACTGAGGATTATGATGAACAATACCACCTCCTCTATATAGATATTTATGAACAGTGGGGACCAATTTCTAACATTATCCACAATGACTATAAAAAACAAAATATCCAAAATTCACATTGAATGACACATAAACCACATATGGGCACAGGTTTGGAGGTACGTTTCAAAGTTCACTACCTGTATGAAGAAAATTTTAAGGCCCTCATGTCTTAGAGCTTCCATAGGTAACACATATCCTAGTGGAATCATGTTGGTTCTCCTCTCATGGTACACCTTCATAGGAGTGTTAATTATATATAACATCCACCTTTTATTTTTTACATCCAAGAATGATCCTAAAAAATATGTGTTTGTATAGTAAATAAAACGTCGGAGTGTCTCCTAATGATGATACTATTGAGACACCTCATCAAGAAAAATATCCACAGTGAAACATAAAAGGTCATTGTTCTTGATCCCAAGAACATACCCAGACATTCTCCCATGTTACAGATAGAATAGCTAATAACTCTGAATATACCATATGGTAAATGATATGAATTCCACTAAAAAACCATTATGAAGTTCAACCCACAAATCATTTTTCTCATTCCTATCTCTAGGATAATGTGTCCAAAATTAACACACTACTCATCAATTCTAACTAACAACCCTAGTTACCATGTAATCCACTAGTTCCATAATCAAACTAACAGTGATATCATGTTCCTAAAAACATTTATCTATATATAGATTAGGAACACTTTACTAATACTTCTCCAATGACATCTGCTAAATGTTTTGAAATGTTATCTACTACTGATCATCCTCTTTAATTGGATCAATCCTATTGCAATCAACCAGATCATCCTGTAGAAACTATAAATCATAATTCACACAGGAATAGTGATAGGGATCCATATCTAAAATGATTAAAGTGATATATTTATCTCAATATAGTGGATTAATTTTTTATTTACATTAATTTAATTCATTTTAAAATTCCAAAAGCAACCAATTTAAAAGGACAATAGAGATATTAAGGAATATACCTCTCATATATGTCTACTATATAAGTGAAATTGCCTAGATTAGTTTCTTAGTTGTATTAGAGTCCTCACATTTAATAATTAGCACCCCTAGAATTAAATTTTATTACCATTACTCACTAGTACATATTAAACAACACGTTCAAGTGACACTATTTCACTAGCATCCCATTCAATATTAATTTCTGAACTTCCAAACTCCATCCTATTTCTCAACCAATCTCTATTAAAACTCTTTAATGGACCCATCCCTCCTAATGTACCACTTATAGGCCTAAAATTAATCAATATAGATAATGACCCCCTGAGTCCCTCCTCTAGTGGTCTTAATGATGGAGAAAAGTACTATGGGGTTAAAAATAAATTGTATGGGAGGAATTACATTGTATAATATAGTATTAGGAGATAATATGAATTCCACGGAAAATGACATAATATAAATGGGGTGAAACAAAACCCATTACAGAATATATTTATAAATTGAATAATTATTACGATTCATTATATAAATTATAGAAAGAAAATAATAATGTAGAGACATCATAATATTTATAGAGTTTGAGATAGATTTATCAAGCATTGTAATTGAAGAACTCATAATGAAATAAGAAGACCTCAAAATATACATAGGGGGAATTCTATTTTTTCTATTAGATAATACCTAACAACTATTGTAAAAATGTAATAATATACTAATAATACACTAATGATAAAACATCATAACCAAAAACAACTAAATATTTAATATTACCAATCCCATACTCGCCATTATATGTTCACCGAATAACGAATCTATGTATATTAAGATAATGAGAATCATTTTTATAAAATGGTAACATATAATATCTTTCCAAGCATTTTCCATTATCCCCCACCCAAATTTATATATCTGGGTGCTATGATCTCTTCTATATAGTATCCCTACCTTGACACACAATTGTTATTACATCATGAAAAAACCCACATGTGATATTGGCCAATATATCACAACTCATCCCACCTATAGACACAAATTCCATCAAATAAATTCACATCATGTCTAAATACATCGAAACCATCACATCATATTCATAACTATAATAGTAAGATATCATGAACATGAAGGACATCAACCTTATTCCATATTAATACCTTCCATATACCCTTGTATAAGAAGTTTCAACAATCTCTTAAAACCAAAACCTATGTTTACTTTTCTCTTATATCCATTAAAACATGTTCATATCAACATCCCAAAGAAGTGATATTGCTGAAGAGGGGGATTCCAAGAATCCATTAAAACTATATATTTATTTGGAAAACACCAATAAAATATTTTGTTTTTGTCACATTTTCCATGAAATTGGTGGGCTTTTATATAAATCACATTGGAAAAACATGTTTCTATTAGTAGATAATCACACATAAGAAAAATTACAGGTCCAAAAAATGAATGGGAACCGACTCAAAACATAATGAAAAATCCTCACATCATCATCCACCTTCACAACCACATCATCAGGCATAGAACCAGATAAACATTCCATAAACTTTATGACTTGTTCCATATTTAATTTCTTGTTAACCCAATAATACAATTTCCCATGACCAATAAATTCTTTGTTTTTATTCTGTTCATTTTATATTTAATCTACAACCACTAAAACTATACTTCCCATTTAAAATTTTTTATCATTAATCATTTCAACCAATTTTCTAAAATAGACTTTTTTTCAAGACTATCCCAATCCATTTACAATTCATTATTAACAACTTATTATAACAGTACTAATATACTAGTATAACATGATGAAATCAAACAAAAAACCCCACATTCCAATAACAAGAGTCCCCATATTGAAACCATTTCATATATCCACCACTCTCATCATAAATTCTATATCCCAAAAACATCCTTTATCTTATTCCAAAAATCATAAAAGAAATATTATCAAATTCTACAATACATCAAAATAATTTTCAAAAAACTCATTAATCATTTTTTAAATTTTCCAATGGAATTATATCACTTTTACTTCATTAAATCAAAGACGCACTCCCATGATCTATAAATTCTAAGAGAAAAATTTTTATTATCAGAATATACTATTTTATCGAATTTATTTCAAGGTGACATAAAAAATCACACATAATTGTTCAATATAATCATCATCCACAATGAAAATATAACCCCCAACAACCATGATTTTAATTAAATCATAGAGTTTGTAATCTCTCAATATTTAAAATTAAAAAAATTAGTAAAACTCCCATTTTATTTTCTTTACCATTCAATTACAATCGAAATATTAGATTATTTTATTTTTCTCTGAAATATAGTATTCCCATAATTAAAAAAATTGATATATTCCATCTGATTAACAAATATTTAAACTAATAGATCCCCAACATTAAACAGAGCTCCCCAAACCACATACATGTATAGAATGACTAGGATACTGAAAAAATGAATCTTGATGAAGGATAATACCTTAACAACCAAAAACAAAAAACTACACAATGTATTTATACCAAAACAAATCATTTAGAAAAAATTTCCCAATGATAGAGACCTCTTTTGAATAAAACATATGGAGAAATGGGTCAAAAAAAGATAGGGGACTCACTTTTAACTACAAAATATTGATCACCCATGAATGGTGTTGAAATTCATTGAAAGTGGAATGATCTACCTACTTGGGATACCCATAGATCTCATATGAATTGAGAATATATTTCTATGTAATGAATAGATTCATACAATAATTTTTCATCCTGATAGAATAATAATAATTCAATATCATAAAAATCCACACCAGAATCATTTCGATCTAATGTCTATGAAAACATTGACTAATAAAAAACAAGTCCATATGTGATCTAGGTCATCTCCCGTTGTATGATTCAGAACCAGCACCCTTTAATGACATATAATACATAACAAATTTAATCATATTATAGGAAATTGAAAAATATGAATCTATCATCTCAATGCTCAGTAATGGAAATAAATGAAGATATCAAAATAACACAAGCAAAATATTATGATAATGTTAGAATATAAATTGTAAACTATAACCTACATATCACAGACTGTAAACATTAGTCAATGAATAACTCATGGATTTTAATAAGATATGAATCATAATATTATCAGATAACACGATTTATAAGAGCATATCATGGGAATAAAACACAGATTTTTGACATTAAAACATTCATATAAACTCTTACTTCATGTCTATCTACCATGAAATTATTGTTTTCCACTACTTTTGATATCCACTCATTTTCCAAAATTGGGCTTGGTATAACCACCCATGTTCCCTCTTTTTGGGTATGGGATAAATCCATGTGTCCCATCTAAGGTCATTGAACATTACTCATTACAAAATACATTGGAGGGAGTTTTAGGTGCCACCAGTCACATAATATAAGTCACATAGACATTTTTCGTATGATCATGAATCAATAATTACAAAATTACCCAGGAAAATTTATTGGTTTCAAAAACCCTTTCCATATCATCATAACAAAAAAAATAGAAAAATTAAATGGGTTAATAAACATATTTTTTATCTTCATAAAAATATTAATATATTGAATAATAAATATATCCTTGGATCTTATACCTTTTAAACCATAAGTTATATGAAATGGTGTCGTATTTGATGGAAATTGATTTTAAAGCAAATTAATTGGGAACATTTGTCGAGGAATTTATAAGTTCACAAAAAAAATTAAATTAAAAATTTAAAAAATATCATGGTAATCCTTGTAATTAAAAAAATCCATGTAAACATATAATGAAATAATTTATAATTTTCTAAATATTTGATTAATGAAAATGAAATTTATTTTAAAATAAAATTTTTAAAATACGAAATTAGTAATATATTGGAAAATTCCTTTAAGTTCTAAATAAATATGAATGATTATAAAGGATGATTTAAAAATAATTTAAAACATTTGTGGTGGAAAGTATCATTTATACATTCGAAGAAAATAAGACATAAATAATTTTCAAAATCATTTTCATTAAAAATTTCCATTGAAACATAAAAAATATTTTTTAATACATTGACTAGAAATGATAGATGAAAATTCTATTCAAGATAAAAAAATTATTTCCATCACATATTTAGTATAATACAAATATGAATTTCATTAAAAAAATAGATGAATAATAACTTTGAAACATTCATTATGAATCCAAAATAAGGTTAAAATGAAATAATGCGTTTCGTGGGGAAAAATAAAACATGGCTGAATAAATTTTTGAAATTCATGTTTATGAAGGAAAATATTCTTTTTTTCCAAATAGATAAATAATGTTTGTTTTCAATGAAAACATTATTTTGGATTCAAGAGTATATTAAGAGAGGAAAATGAATTGAGAAAATGTATTCACATGACATAACCATAGGATAATAAATATCATGAGATTATTTAGATATGAATAATAATATTTCATCATGAAATACATAATAATAAGTTATCCCAATTAATAATAACATTTTAATATCAAAAAATTAACACATTGGTATCTTTTGAATCATAAGTCCCATTAAAGAATAAAATCAAAATAAATCATAAGATTCAGTTATAGAAGAAGAATAATTATATTATATTTCAATGGTTCTATATATGAACCTCATGATACATGATATATTAATAACATAACATATTTACAAAGAATTTAAATTTCTGGAAAAAAATACGGTAACGCTTTGTTATCTTATGAACCATAATCCATTTTCAAGATACATATTCAAATAGATATGTATGATTATATAATATTTAGGATAAAAATAAAAATATTTATTCATGGGTAGTACATACCTCACATAAAAAAACATGCAGTGAATATGGCATGTGTCTCATATAAAATAAAAGTGAGACATAAATCCCATAAATCATCGTAATAATTTCTAAATTTATTTTCAAAAATCCTTTTTAATGTATATAATTTCATTAAAAATATATTACATAAACATAATTATATTTATAATAACGTATATGGATTACTTAATACCTTTTATTAATTGTTTACTAAAAATTTCTTGATATAATCATATTTCGAGCAATAACATCATTATTTTTCCTTTTTTATTTTGATATGTTATTATTTATCCTATTACTATGATAAAGGTTCCGTAATAAAAATATTAATTATAAATATATAAATATAATATATATCCACTATATATTCATTTTGATTAATTCAAATAAAATAGATATGTAAACAATTAAATATACATCTCATGGAGATAGTAGGTGACACTTAAGTATATACAATGTTTCCATTTTCTAGACTAAAAAAATGAAATAACGTTATATAATATATTTATATTATATAATATTCATTATTTCATAAATAAAAATATATTAATTTAAATTACCTTTATTTCATTCCCTGTAATGTGTTGGTGTGAAAAGACTCACAACACATCATGAGGTGGTAGTTTTCCATACAAATGAAAGATGTCATCACATAACCAATAGAATGGAAAGTATAAAGGTATATGTGATAAAATGATTCCTAAAAATCAATTATGACATAAATATTATATATGTTCATTTTATATATCATTATTTCGATCCATGTCATATATAAATTAAAATACATTGCATCGTCTTGTGAGGCGATAGTCTGTAGTACACATATGTGATGTAATTATTTTCCAAATGGTTTGGAGGTAATAATTTAGATTTGTTATTATAATTATTTAGGTATAATAATATCACAAAATTCTTATATAAGACATAAATCTATCATTATATACATTATTGAATGGTGGTGATGGAAAAAGAATAAATGTATTTCACAAGGCAGTAATCCTCCATTCACATGATTGATGATTTTATTTCCCTTTTGATGGAATAAGAGTTTGATATATGTTATTAAATTTAGATAATAAAATATCTGTATAAGGTATGTTCTTTTATTATTATATCACTATCACTAAATTACATTTGAATACTCTGGATTATTATGTAAAACAAAAACCCACAATTTACAACATTATCTCTTGTTTGCACAATCTCTTTTGGTTTAACCTAAATACATTGTAGCATGAATTTTTTATCACATAAATGATTACGGTATATAGGGGGGACTTAAATATATTATTTGTGTAGGTATTAGAAAAAAAATTTATTATTTGAGTGAAGTGGAGAGGAGGGGTGGCATTTTATAAGTGGGTGAGAGTACACATATATAATTTCTAAAATGTATAAAGTGTATCGATGTTAATCACATGCCTCGAATCCCCAAAATGGGAAATTTTTCATACATATGGGAGATAAGGTGTAAAAATTTCAATCCAATCAGTTTTTGTAAAATTTCAAATAAATTTTCCCAATTTTATTTTAGATTATCTCCACGTAACCCTATTCTAAAATTAACTATGAAAATTAAATTTTTTTATTTTATTGGATCATTTTAACCAACAATTAATTTTTGAATTTTTTTAATGTATATTATTATTATTCCATATACAGAATCAATATTTCCATATTAGAGTTAAATATTTTAAGCGATTTAATTTAAAATTTATCCCATAGACATTAAGTGAATATAATTTTCCAAAATAAAACGTCCAATTGAAAAGAATATATTTTATTCCAAAATACAACAAGAAATAGATTCAAGTTAACAGAATTTGATTTGTAGTTATGTTATTTAAATATATCTTAATTTTAAACCATATTAAAATAAAATATATCTTATTATTACTTGTATGAAATAAATTTTAATAGAGGGAAGTATTTTCAATTTTCCTTTTTTGATTTATGTTTTCCAATAATTATTAAAAAATTCTATAAATTAATTTACCCTAAATTATTTCAATATTTATTTTTACTTTTTTAAAATACAATTTATAAAAGTTAAAATATTAATTTTATATTAAGTGTGAAAATTATATAAGACAATCATTTTAGAATAATATAGGATTTTACATTAAAATTATATTTCTTCTTATATCATTCAAATTAAAATAATAATATGAATGTTATAAATTTTATTTAATATATTTTAAATAAATTCATTTAATGTAATTCACTAAAATATAGTAATTTAATTAACTTATATATAATAGGTATATGCACATAAAAATATTACTGTAGATAATGATTTATGTAATTTTCAATTTTTTTAATATTCATTTAAAACACTCATTTACCAAATAATTTATTTTATATTCATGAATATTTTTTTAATTTATTCAATAATCATTATACCCTCCATTCCAATAACTAGGTGATAATTATCATGTTAAATAATAATATTTTAATAATATGTCATGTTTTTTTACAATCAGTGTTTCATGTAATGAAATATATTTATGATATTAAACATTTTGGAAAAATAATTTCTGATAATATTATGGCGTTACATTCTACACCTTTGAAATTATATTTTTTTCTCAGAAATTTGAGATTTTATTTCTAAATAACGGTTTTATATATGAAGACCCATTTTTGGGAAATCCACAATTTAAATTTTGTTAATAAATATTCTATATTAAAATAGGTAAGGGATGTGAAAATGTTACCTAGAATGAAACATTACTCGGTTCCCATGTAGAAGAACATTTTTTTGAAGTGAAATAATGGATATGGAATGGATAAAACACTGAAATACCAATAAATAATGATATAGAACATGGTCAATATAAAATTAAAGACCATAATGAAATTAATATTTAATAAATTGAATACTATTCATTATTCAATTTTTTTAAAATTTAAAACATTGTATTTTAGAATCATTTTACACATGTTAGGTAATTTTCATGAAAAGATATACATACTATATTTTATCGATTTTAACTGAATAATCACATAATTTTGCTGCCACATAATCATTTTTAAATTCATCACATAATATCATTGTTTATTTTTTTAATGTATGGAGCACTAATAGATTGTAGGATCCATAAATTAATGATAAGGCATTCCTTCTACATGTAGTTATTATCATGATAGAATGACTACGACATTATAACAAATATAAATAAATCATTAAATATAGATACAATAATTTAACCTCTTAGACCTCATTAAAATTTAAAATTGGGAAATTCCTTATATTTTTTACATTATTACCCTTCTAAAATTGAATATTTATAGATAATGTCTCTAAATTTCCAAAAATGTTAACTAAAATTGATCACCCAAATATCAAAATGTATATCGTAATTCTCACAGACCATTCATTTGAATACCTTCATCTTTTGTTATATTAAAACATTATATTAACCTAAACTTCTATAAAACGTCATTTAAAACACAAAATATTTTTCATTTTTTAATTAAATTACATATTTTGTGATATATTCCACAAATATAAATAATGATATAAACTCCATCAATGATATCCAAAAACAACTTGTTTTCAAAATTTAATTCAGTTCCATGGTAATCATTTTAATCCAATTTACGTTACCTATTTTAATGATATATTTATTTTTAAACCAATATATCGGCATTTGAAATATATTTAGAGTGATCATTTTGATAATCATATGTCTTACATTAAATATGAATTCTCCATTTCATAAAATTTCATGGTCAGTAGTAACATTAAACAAATTATTTAGAATCCATATTTAATAACTTATTTTGGAAAATAAATATATATTTCATGATATATATAAATTAAATCCTTAATTTACATACAAAAACACATAAATCACCCCACATCATTCTAAAACCATCAATTACATTTTATCATCATACTCCTCAAAACATATTTCTTATAATATAAAATTTTAATCCTGTATTCGAATTCATCAAAATAAATTTTATCACACTTCTACAGATTAATGTTTACAATAATATTATAATATATTATAACATTAATAAGTTATTTCCCTCTAGTACATAAATTTTTATAGTTCATATATATTCAAAATTCATTGCATTCATTCAATTATTATTTCATATGGAAACCATTAATCTCATTAATTACATTAACCAGTCATTTCATTTTTTCAAAACAATTACTAGCTTTATATCCTTCTTATCCACACTCAAATCATCTTTCATTTCCATTGAAAGTTTCTATTGAGTTCTTATTCCAACATTATCTATATAGAGGATATTTAGACTTAGTTACAAAGTTGTCCCCACAACTTGATATCCCGATGAAATATATCGTTATCTTTTTTTTTGTGAGTCTGGGAGTTGGTTGAGGTCCATGTAGTTAATGATATATATTAATTATTTATTTATAAAATAGAAATTATCAATAATTCTTATCCTGAATCCAATTCATTTCTCATCATCACATTGTTAGTCACATTTTATGTCGGCCTAGTTTCAATTGGTTGTATCCATTGTGTAAATAAAATAATAGTTCATGAAAGAATAATCATTTTGGGAACCAATATAGTTAGGAAAAATCATTTACCGGATTTTTAAATCCTCACACCCTTTTCAATATGCTGCACATATTATTTAACATAAATCATTATTTAAACCTTAAAATATGGTAAATAAAATATGCCTTTATTTCTCGGAGCATATACCTTAGGGATGTGAAACTATGTTTAGAATAAGTCCCACTATCGTGAAACAAATAATGTTCCTATCAACCCAAACATCCCATTTTTTTGAATTGTTACCCTTATGTGCATCTATTATTAGACCACTTATACATGATGTATTAAGATAGAGTTGTAATTTCATAGTAACCTATCGCTCTATCAATCTCCAATATTCTAGGACGTTTTCTTATATGTATAATTATTTATAGGTTTATAGTTATATATATCCCTAGTGATGTTAGTAATCTTTTCTCATCGTAGTTTGTAATCTTTTTACTATTCCTTTCCCCTTATATCATCTATATGGAACTAAATATCTCATATATAAATTATTCTACTTAATATATGAATTTTTTTTGTATAATATTAAAATCATTGATATAATCATTTTGGTTTAGTTAATTTAGATTCATTGACACAAAAAAACAAGTCGATAATATATCTATGTCAGTCCAACTATGGTTTTGAAAACTGTAACCCTAATAAGCAATATCATACATAATACCATTCTTTATATCAAGAAGAAATCAAACATAAGAAATGGTGACCATAAAATCACAATATGTGTAAACCATGGATATTTCAAAATAAAATGAGCATATTGGTATAAGAATATGAGAATAGCAGTTGAAAACAAAAACCTATATAAAATCGATCATAAACCTAAGTCATAGAAAATATAATTGTAGTTTATATGTCATTAATAATAATGGAATCAATGTACATGATCCATGAGATTATATAATTGAAATAATGTATATAATTGTGGAGTACATATAAGAAACAAAATTCTTTTGTAAAGGTTATTGATGAAGACAATTGTAACTTGTTGGGTTTGGGCTAACCACATATGGCCATACATCAGGATTGGGATAGCCTCCTGTGTACCCACTTTTAAAAATTGGGATAACCTCTCATGTACCCTCTAGTCTCATAGAACATTAATTATTACCCAACACATTAGTGGTATATATAGGTCCCACTAATAAAATAATTACAATCATTTTCATTTTTTCCAAAAGATCATAAAACATCCATCATAACAAAATCCATGAAAATAAATGGGTTTTATTAAGATTCATAATATGATCATAACAAAACACATTTAAATTAAAAAGTTTTTTGAAAAAAATCATTTCATCGAAAACATAATCCATTAATATTATTAATAATAATTGTATCATTAGATCATATCCCTAGTAAAGACTATGTTTTATCAAAGTAGTTATTCATATATAGAAAAATATTTTTAAAATAATATCACTTGTTAAATTTCATGAGTAAAATAACATTTATATCAATGTGCCCTTTTATTAGAATAAAAACTCGTAAAATAATATGTAAAGTGTTTATTTGATAAGATCCTAGATAAGATATAAGGTAATATTTGAACATATTTTAAAAATATTTTTTATTTAAAAAAATTCATTGAAAATAATAGTTTGGAAAAAATATATTCTTAAAAAGATTTATAAATACCATTCATTGATGATATCCATGAAAAATTATAAATGATGATTTGAAAATAATTTTAAATAATTTTTTTATAAAATTATTATTTTTACATTAGAGAAAATATTATTAAATAAATCATTATAAATATTAGTTTAATCGAAAAAAATAATGAAGCAGATATGACTATTTTTAAAAAAAAATTATTAGTCATGATGGAAGTAAATTCTATATAAGTGAAAAAAAATTTCCTTTGACATTTTAAGTAAAAGAAACTTTTAATTTTTTTATATAGTATTTAAATAATACATTTAAAAATATGTTCAGAAAAGTTATTTAAGGGTATAATTTTCATTAAGAAATACTATAGGTACATTAAAAAATGTCAACATATTTTTAAAAAATATGGATAAGATGATAAAAGGGGTTTTCAGAAAATGAAGAAGTAATATCTGTTTTATTTTATTTTATTCTTTTGAAGTATGTGTACCTTTATAGTTGAAAATTAATTGAAAATTGTATTGTAATAACAAAACCATTGTTAAAGAGAGTTCATGTGTTAATTTACTAATAGATAATTATATTGTATCTCCAAAAGAATAATCATAAACAATCCCGATGAACTGTGTGCTCCAAATATAAAACCTATACCACTTTGGTATCTTTTGAGTAATAATCCCCATTATAAAATAACATAAAAAGAAACATTAAAATTCTTATTAAAAGAATATAATTGATATAAATTTTAATATAATATTCATATACATTTCATAAAATAAAATAGGTTCCTAAAAAATATTTTCACCAAATAAGAAAAATTGAGAAAAGTATCCCTTACCACAAAAAAACATGTTGTTAATATGGCATGTGTCTCACAACAACTAATAGGCGACGTATATGCCTTACCATAATTTCCCACTTCAATATTATATGTTAAAATATCTAGTATAATTAATATATTTTTAAAAAATATATTTTAAATAACCATTATTATAAATATTATACAATATATGATTTACTTATTACATTTTCTTACCTTTTTATTAACGACTTTATGTCAAAATCATGTTTCAGGTAACAACTACTATTTTTTTGTTTATATTTTTATTTCCTTATTTTCATTAGTCATATTTTAATAAACATATAATTATATAAAGAATTTTTTAAAATGATATAAATATAAAATATATTCAATATATATTTATTTAGAGAAAGACAATGAAAATACATATTAAAAAATTAAATTCAGTGTTCCAAAACATAATAGGTCGTATGTTTTCATGAATGATATTTTTGTTTCACAATTGATAAAATGAAGGGAAATGGAATAATATTATAAATACAAGGCTTAATTTTTTTTCATATATGTCCGATATATTAAATTAATTTATCATTATTTCATTTTAAACGTAGTTTTAGTGGAATACTTTTTGCATCACTTCGTGAGTCGATAGTTCATCTTACACACAAAAAACGTTATAGTAACCCCCACAGAATGGAATGTAAGATGTTATATGTGAAATAATTATTACATAATTATTATTATTTACTGAATATCATATATATATATTTTATATAACATTATTATAATCCATGTATAACATAAATTAACGTCACATTACATTGGATCACATGGTGGTAGTCTGTTGTACACAAGAGTAACGATATATTTTTCAAATCTAATTGGAGGAAAGTAGTAAAATATGTTATTATAGGTCCATATTTATAATAATATCATAAATATAATATTATATCATTAAATAAATCATTATTTATTTCCCATAGTGTAGGTGACTTAAAATTATTAACAATGGTTCGTGAGGGAGTAGTCCATATTACAATCATTCACATGTTTCATTTCCCAATTTATCTGAGAGTATATTGATATATATATTTCAATTCAAATAATAAATTATAACTATATTAGATTTAATGGTTTTATTATATAATCTACACTGAATAATATATTATGGTTTTATAGGAAGAATAAAAATAAAAATAAATCGTTTAAAACATTAACTCATTTTCAGAAAACCTCTTTATGTTTATCATTAATCCATATGTGATTTTCATTATGATCTCATAAATGACTCCTTGATTTTGAAGGTATATAAAACATATTTCAGTTTTTTACGTGTGATCCATCATTTCTTTTGGATTTGTGAAGTTGAGGGCAGTGAGTAGACATTTATAAGTTAGGGACAAGACAAACAAGAAAATATTAAATATAATAAATTATTCCACATTTTTTACCAATCAAATTTATTAAAATGGTACATTATATAACCATTAAGGTGATAATTTCTGTATATAGTCATCCAATTATTTTTTTGATATGTTTCTATTTCATTTTACCCCTATTATTTTTTGTTTAACCAACTAGAAACCCTATTTTATCCAAAACAGTGGTAATTAATTTTTTAGTAGGTTTACAATTCATTTTTAGAAAAACAAACATGAAATTATTATATAATATAAATAATTATGATTATAAATATGTAATTAACATTTTCAAATTTTATTATAGAAGAATAAAATATAAGTTTATAATTAAACCCAGATATTCAATGAAAACATGTTTTTCTAGTGAGAATTTTTTTAAAAAGTTTAAAACTACATTATTTATGAATTCAATGTAAAAATAATGAATCTAACCTAAATAAGATTATAAAATATAAAAATTAATTAATTTAAAAATTTTAACCATGCTAAAGATAACCATAACATTTTAATTTTTTCTATTAAATTGATAATTTTTAATAAAAATCATTAGTCTTCTCTAGTCATAAAAAAATCTATCTTTTCCAAAATTTAAAAATAATTATTCATAATAGTTATTATAAATTAATATTTCATAAATTATGTTTAATTTTTTCTAATAAATATTCTAAATTTCACAAAAATAAAATTTTAAATATGTGTAAAGATGAGGTAAAACACTCTTTTTGACAAATATTTTTTTTGAATAAAATTGGATTTATTTTTAGGTCTTATATAGAAAATAAATAATATGATTGTTAAATAATATATTATATATATTATTAAATAATATAACTAATAAAATAAAAAAATTATATATTTTTTTAATTTTTGATATAAATCATGTTTGTGCACTTAAAATTGATTTTCAGAATAAAAAATTAATTATTCTAAAATGGTTTTTATTTTCATTTCAAATTTTATATCCACCAATGAATTAAATTTTTATATACATCTGAAAAACATATATGTTAATATTCTTATTTTCCTTATTCATCCATTCTATTCCAATGACATTGTAATGATTGTTATATAAAATAATAATTATTAAATATTATGACATGCTTTGATATGGTTCGATGTTACATGCAATGCATGATATGGAAAAAAATTAAAATATTTGAAAAAATATTAAGAAAATACAATGCTAAAATAATATTCAACTGAATGAGGTATTTCAACTCTTTTTTTATTAGAAGTATTAAAAATACTAAACTACAACAATACACTAGACACAAAATTAAATAGCTATTGAAAAGGGAAGATATTATGGAATATATTTAAGTACCATTGAATAACCTTGTTGTTAAAATAATAATTTCAGAATTGGAGCTATTTATAAACAAAATGTATGATTAAAAATAATAAGAACACATGATACAAAAAACAACCATATTGTAGAACCCCCTTTCCATTAAATCCCTATGAACAATTATACATCACAAAGCGGCCATGAAAAACATAGCAAATTAACTAAAATCTCGGTCGAGGTACAGTTCACTACAATCAAATTCTTTGTGACATACCTTCTCACCTATATTGAATAACACAATCCTCTATTTCATTGCTATATTGATTTTGGATGTATCTTTAAAAACCTCATCCCATGTCTCAATGTTATAGTCATACTCTCCAGGACATAACACACTCCCTTATACGATGAATTGAATTCTCTACACCAAATTATTTCAATATGATGGGCTATCAACATCATCTCCCCCTTTATACCAAACACAAAAAACCACATTTTAACAACACCACTACTAAAATTCTTATAATTTAATAGGTTATATGGTGTATTCCATTAAAATATATTGATTAATATATTTATCTTGGGGTTTTCTATAACGATTTATTTTATTGATTTTCAATAATTATTTAAAATTCAAAATAAGACATAGTTATTTAATTTAATTATAATTATATGGGATGATAATTTTTTGCACACATTGAAAATTAAAATTGATAAAAAAATAATTAAAAATATGATTTTTTAATAAATTAGAAATAATTTTCTTAATGAATGAGTGAATTGAAATGAATATCACCCAGTGAAATACATTTACATTTATTGAAATTAATGATCCTAGACATGTCCTCTTTTTTTGGATTATATTTGATTTAATTTATTTGTTATGGAAGCCATATATGAATATTGTTATTAAATTAAATATAATGATATATGTTTCAACCATTCCAAATTTATTATGTATGGGTATTCATTCTAATGGATTATTTAATGTAACCTGTAACCATTGGTTTTCCACACTAGTGAGTGACTAACAAATTTTAATGTTAATATATCCTCTGAAGAGGATATGGACCATGTCATGAGTCTATGTAAAATGTAATAAGGCGAAAAATTTGTTACAAATGATTACTGAAACATAATATTGCTATCGTATTGAGTAATTTTCCTCCTATAGTAAAGTTAGGTGTATCATTTAAATAATAAATCCACCTATAGTTATATACTTATTGTTAGGAAACATATTTATTATATTTTTCTAATGATTGGTTATTTATTTATTTGTTTTATTTTTATTTCATCGTGAATCGTGATCATATAATGGAAATAAAAAATTGTAATGAAAGATGCAATAATTTAAACATATTATAAATATATTATTTTTTTAGAAATGTTTATTTAATTTTTTAAATAATAAATAATATTAAAAATATTGTAAATTTTAATATAATAAAATTTCATATAAATTATAAAATCCTTAGAAAATGTATTATAGATGATATTTCATTACATTAATAGATTTTTTATGAAATCATAGAATAAAGAGCTTATCTTCCGCTCTTTGAACACAATCATTTATTGTATATTTTTAATTAGTTTTTTATGTTAAATTAACCATGTTCACATTGAGAGTGGATTCCATTATAGTAAATAGTGTGATATGGTGGAATATTTTGAGTAGGTTTAGCAATAAGATGTGAGTATTTGGGAGTCTAGTAAATAGATCATGTTACATGGATTTAATGTATTTCGAATGACATCCTATGTAAATAACAAAGACTAATTTTACCATAACATATTCTTTATTATTATATGTGGAATATAGATCACTTCCACTATAATATCGACATGATAGGATATTTATATTTCTTTGTTCAATTTTTTTGGATTTGTAATAGTAGTGAAAGACCAATGGTCACTATAATTATTTGGTCATTAAAGAACTTTTTGATTATAAAATTTCATGAGTTGATGTTTTTCATGCTACAGTCCCCAGTACCTATTGTTCTTAAAAAAGGGGAAAATAATAATGAAAATTATGGAATATGGAAATACATTTTTGATTCCATGGATTACTAAAACCACATTCTATCATAAATGACTAGTGATCTCCATATCATTCAGAAGATCTTTTTTACATAAATAATGATTTCATGAAGACTGCTTTGTGTCATTTGAATCTATTTTTATGTAATTTCATTAAATTAAAGAAGTGGATTGCAATATCATATACATTATATAACTCAAGATATGGATATTATGTTTGATTTTTTTAGGAGATTATTCTATTGAATTTTTTGTATAAATTATTCGTATAACCGGAACATTATTTTTATGGTGTAGATTAAAGTAGGAGAGGAAAATATAATCATATAATTTTATATTATGGTTGGTTTTCATATTTTATAAACAAAATATTTATTAATTTTGAAAAAAAGATTTCTAACTCCTACCCTGGTCAAACACATTAGTACTCAAGCCTCTATTGGTAAAACCCAAAGGATATACCATAGGTGGATCTAATATCAAGCGGATGTAATGTCAGGACAAGGCCCTAAATGGTTTGGATAGAAAAAAATTCATGTTTGTTGGTCGATTCTTAGATTACAATTTTTCCTAGCCTCTAATGTGTTGGATGAATATGCTGTTATATGTTGCGAAACATACACCTAGTAAGACATAATCCAAATAAATGATGGGTTGATAATGTAAATAATGTTTTGGGATACTGAATGATGTCCCTAGGTGGTACTCAATAATGTTTAATTTTTTTCATTTAAACCAGGTGTATTATTTATATTCAAATCGTGATTTTTATAGTTCTTTCACCCTCATGTAGATCTGATATGCACTATGCCACCAATTATTAATAATTTTTCCTCCATTAATAATGTAGGGAATCACATTATGATCTCATATAAAACCTTGAAGTATTTAATGATTAGGTGAATATTGTGAATAAAATATAATTGGAATTGGTTTTATTGACTAAGGAATTCATGGTAGGTATGTCAACAACATGGTTGGATGAATAACATAATGTTTTGATTGTATAATATATGGAAAATCTTTCATATGGTATCAATTGCATAAGAGGATGTTCAAAATGCCGAATTAACAACCTCAATAATATTAACATCATTTCATATTAGAGATCAGTTAACTATATTCCAATTGATAAATATACATTTAATTATCACTAAAATATATATCATATTTTATCATGATATTTTCAAATACAATGATAAATATAAAAATATAATTATAATATATTACAAAGATAAACTATCATGTAACTGTCATTGTAATATATGAATATGGAGAATAAGAATTGGGTTTTGAAGTGGAAGAATATGGAATTTTCAAGGATGATGATGATAAAATAATTTCCCCAATAACAAAACTATTATGAGAAACAAAATATGAGCACAAGGAAGATTCCTAGTGATGTATCATGGTACTCTATTTTATTGAGTTTATATATGTACAATGAATATTTTGAAAGTGTGTCACACCAAATATTTTATTTTCCATATTATTATATTCATATATTTGTGTTTAATCACATTATTGATGTTTATGTTTAATTTTTTTTGAATTTAATGTTTTTTTTTATTTTCTATATTTTTTTCCCTGTTTATTTTTATTGAATATTGTTTGGGTATAAATTTTACATCTACCCGATAAAAGGGTCATTTTTTATAGATAATCTAACTTATCATAAAAACATTTACATCTTAGAAGATGAGAATTTATTACATAAAATAAATATCCACACACTATGTTTTTTGTTCTATTGAATTTTCAAACCTAGAAAAATAAAATAAAAATTGTCCTTAATTGTGCTACGATATCTCCCACTTAGTTTATCTTAAGTAGTACACTTTATAGAAATATCATACATAATACAATTCAATATATCATGGACAATTTAATCATTAGAATGGGTGATCAGATAATCATTATACTGGTAAATAAGGTTGATATCAACAATTATATAAAAATATCAAGAGAATTAAGGTATGAGAACTTGAGAATAACATTTGAAAACCATACCCAACAAATCAAAGATCATAAAAAGGATTCATGGATTAAATATAATTAGTTCATAAGAAATGAATGATATTGGAATAAATGAATACAATAAAAGAAAAAACCTTGTCATAACACATATATTTTTATCCAATACATAAGAATAAAAATTTCTTATACAATACATTAGGCAAATTTTCCAATACAATCATTTTCAAATTTTTTCCCTCCCCAATTCATCTTAGTAGACGTGTTTCACATTCATTATTATCAAAATTGAAAATTAAATTTACTAAATAAGTTTCACTCTACATACTAGTCTTATTTATCTCATGAGATATGCACCTTTACCTAATACATTAGAGTGAGATATAGGTCCCACCCTTAACATAATGTAAACTATATATCTATCTTCCACATTATCTGAAAGAATTCATCATGTGACAAACCATGAAATGAAAAGGAATTTATAGAAATTTCATTAAAACATTACATTTAATTTGAAATATGTTTCATAGTCATTCCATTATTTCTTGAACGCATAACACAATAAAATGTAAGCATGTTTCCAAATAAATTATTCATGGAAAAACCCATGGGAGATAAATTGGTTTCATAAAAATTAGTGCAGCATAAATAAACTACATATATAGAAAGCATATGAATACTATACTTATAATATATACCTAATAATGAATAAGTGACATCAAAGGCTACCATATAATATGGAAAAGTGTTTTGAATGATAACAAGTACCATTTCAAGAGAAACATTGACTTCCCAATTTTAATGAAACTTTCTAAGGAAAAAACATTTTTCAATTCATTTTAATTTAATATATCATTGGATACTTCTAAATTATTCAATAAAGAACATTTAGATGATATCGTAAAGAAAATAACATTTTTTAAATTCATATATTAAAAAAATATAATTAATTCAATTTTTTTAAATAACAGTTTTAAATATTTTTTAACATAAATAGAAAAAAAATATAAAGGATTCATTGAAAATAATGAGTTTCTCATGACCTTGAAAATAATCATTCACTCAGTACATGGTAAAACCAAAATAAATCTCACATTTTTTGTAAACATCAAATACGCATTTTTTAGTAAAGGAAGTTATGATTTATTTATATATAATTTTTTAAAATCAATCACAGTTACAAATTTCATAAATAATTAATATTTTTAACTGTAAATATATTTTTTTAAACATTTTTATAATAAATTATTATGTATTAATATTATTTTTGAGCAAATTTGGATATAAGATTGATTTTATATAAGATCATTATATAATAATATTGAGTACAATGATTGAGGAAAATTAAGGGCAAATATTATTTTCCAAGAAATTCTAATAGAAAAAGAAAATTTAGGAGTTTATTTACAAATGGATCATTTTTTTCATCATAGAAATCATAAATATAAAGTATAAAATAAACAATAATATTAAAACATCTATCAATAACCTCATTGGTATACATTGAATTATAATCCCCATGAAATAATAAAAGAGTTTTAATAGCTTAATATCATAAAGATAATTTTATTCATGATATAACGTGTTGATGGTGTATTATATACACCATAAAAACTAAATAGGTGTTTATTATGAAAAATTCTCTGAGATAAAAATGTGACAGAAATCGTTACCATATGTATCGACGTCCTATTTACATGTTCAGACCTCTTGTATCATATATATGTGTGTGTGTGGGTGTGTGTGTGGGTGTGAATTATAAATATATTGTGTAACTATATACATATATATCACACACTATATGATTTAATTGTGATATTTTATAACCCATTTAATATTAATTACTTGTTAAAATAATGTATCGCCCAATAATTTGTTTTTTGTGTCTAATTTGATTTGTTATTTTCATTCCACTTACCATGATAATGGTTATATAATCTCGATAAATTTAACCATTATATTAATATCATATATAATCATTATATATTTATTATGAGTAATATATAAAATTTATATATATAAAATGGAATACACACTTTATTGAGAAGGTATGGAATATATACGCATGAAAAAAGTTTCAATTTTTTCAATATACAAAATAAAGAATTTAAAATAATATATTAACATTTAAAATTAATTTATATGACATATATAAGACATATATTCATTAAATGTAGTGTAATTACCTTCAATACAAAGATTTAGTTAAAAAAATCACACGGATTTGTTAGGTGCAAGTCTACCGTACATACAAATGATGTTATAATATTGTCTATTTTATGGAATGAAATAAATTATTTATGATATTATAATGACAAAAGTATAATAATTTGATAAATACCATATGTTTATATCTATTAGAAAGATAATTATTTCAATCAATGAGAATCTATGATGTCAAACAAAAAAGTTGAGTCTCAAAGCGGTATTCTGATGTTCACAAGATCAATGATTTACTTTTCCATTTTTGGGACTAGGAGATCATTGTAGTTCATTAACCAACCATATAATATATAAATATTTGTATGGTACTGTTGATATTTTACTATCATGTATTAATAATAATTTAATGATGTGTAGGATGATATAAAAGTAAAATGTTCAGTTTGGGACATTAGCTATTTTTCATACAACTTCTTCTGGTTTTCACAAACGATAATTACTATAACTCATTTATGAACAAAATAAGGATTATATGATGATATAAAGGATGTATAATAGTTATCCGATGGGTATTTTTTGAAAAAAATAATTTTTGAATTTCACAGAGAATAAGAGATGGGGTGGCCTTTTATATACAAGGTGACTGGCGCACCTATATTTTTGGAAAATAAAATAGTGTACACACATTTTTGAAATGAAAATGGATTTATAAGTGGTTTTTACTGAAATATATATTATATCTACTTGAAATAATTCTAGAAAATTGTTGATTGTAAAGTTTCTACGCATTTTTAACCCTTTTCATTTTAGTTCAATTCATTGGTAAATATATTTTATAATTATTTGAAATAATTAATTTTTTATGATTTTACGATTCATTATAGAAAATAAATAACATTAACTTGATAGATACTATAAATTACATCGATTCAAAATTTGGAATCAATATCCCAACACCTCCCTCTAAATAAAACAATCTTGGGATAGAAATGAAAAAACGGGAGATAATGAACAAGAAGTCCCACCTCTAGTAGGTCGTAGATTGGAGACTAACACCAAATTCGTACAAATTTGGAAATGTGTGAGGCATTGCACTTTATAATATACAATATTGTATGACAGAATAAATCATCCAAAATCAAATCCATGACAAAATATATAAATAAATTCAAAAACCCTACCGCATTAATGTATAATTATAATCAATACAATTGCATTAACGTTTCCACTATAAATACCCAATAGTAAAGAGTAAGTAGTTACATTAAAAATGTCAAGTATCTAATCTAGTGAAGTACAATATGATTTAAAAAATCCTCATAGAAGACTAAAAATTGGTTTATATATGTAGGAAGATTATAAAAATATACTCAGTAAAAAAACCAATGTCTCTCATTCACAATTGAAGGAAGCATACTAATGCCCCTATGAGAATACATCAAAAAGAAAAAACAACAAAACTATTATGGTAATGACCCTAACCCATCCATGTAACTGTCACCAAATAAATCATGTGATATCATTTAATAGAAGGTAAATAACATCAATGATTTGGTACCCCATACCACATTCCCACGAGTATTCGCCTCTCACCCTACATCGTACATCATGGTGCTCCCACAAATTTTTTGTACCAAATGTCATCCATCCTATAGAAACATGGTCCCACAACTCATCCCACCAGAACACACATGGGCTTTACAGAAAACCCCACATGCAGACACCAGTGGTTGCTGCCCGAAAAGCACAACCAGACACATATCGCTTGAAAGCATCTAGGCCACCGCTGCACATGCAAAATCATGTCTAGACTGAACATAGTTCGGCCATCACACCTCATCTCTAAGACACCTACTACACATACACCCTATGTCGTAAAAAATTAGGTTTTCAAATCTCATCCAAGGACACCTGGTCCATCATGAACACTATATAAATTACTAAAAACCAATTACCATCACAAATGAGTACGATCCTACCTCGCTTGACATAGAGATTGGAAAAATATATGGTTCCCGACTATAAGTACACCTCACCCTATATAAATAAAAACACCCTCACATAACTATGAGGGTTCTTGGAATATAGTTCCATATATGTGTGGGGTGAGTACAGAAAACACATGGGAAAACAAAAGTACATATTTATAGTATCTAACCCTAAAAACCATCCTATCAGTTCTATAACAAACAATCAAATGACAACAATATCACCTTTGTGACCACAACTAAATTCACTTCTTAGTATCTAAAACAATATTTTTAGTAGGTAATGATACCTAGAACACATCAGAGATTTCAGAATTCCTCTAAGTTTAACACCTATTCATTTTATTACATAAAATCAACCACATTTTGTGACGCAACCCCTTATAAATGTACTTATTATCAAATCTCATCATATCTTCCAGACATAGAAATTCCATATTAATCATTATTAAATAATTATTCATTATTGTTTCCATCACTATTGTGACATCTTTCATTATGAAATTACTGCATTGCAAAAAGAGCTTTACATATTTTCACCTCGCCGACCCAAATGCACGAATAAAAAAACTACCTTCTCATTGTCCAAAACACATGGACACAGAAACCACCTAATAAATTCCCTAAAAGCACAACAAATCAGTCCACCTCCTCACCAGTTCAAAAAAAAGGGCCAAACTAACCCCCTCCTCATCACCCAAAACTCTAAGACACATTGAATACCTCCATGATTCCTCAATATTACGAATACACAATCTATTAACCCCCATATGACTCAACCACACTTCTCCATCCTACAAGAATGACCACACATAAAAACACATCAAGATAATTTTACAGATTTTTAGAGGAGATTTTTATAACATTATGCATTGTTTTACGCTAATTATCACACAAAAAGAAAACCTAAGGAAACCATTATATTGGAAAATTTGAAGTAATTATATAATTCCCATTTATGGTGATACCAAAACAATCACAACCAAATAAGAAAACAAAATAGATATATCCATCCCAATGAAATCTAGTAATGACAACAATTTCTTTGTAGGGAGTCAATACTAAACAAACCATAATATAACAATTAATATTAAAGTAATCAAACCATGTCAATCAGACCCCATCGGCCCTTTCATTTTTATTTACCAATTACATTAATCATTTATTAATATAGAAGATATATAATCCATATGTAAACAATGAAAAAAAACCTTCATGATTCAAAATAATGATAAAAGATTGAAATTCTACCGTAAGGATTTTTTTTAAATCAATGTGCACCATAGGTTGAAGAAGAAACCACCATGAAACCCCAGCTACACAAGAACCTTGTGTATCAACATACATCGCACCAAAGGGTGCTCAAAACCACAACCATAAAAAATCCCAATATAAATAAAAACATCATAGTGGAACCCTAAGAGAATAAAGGAAAACCTGGACAAGAATGGGAGAAAAAATCACCATTGATCCACCACAGATCATGAATGGAAAACTGTTAGGATCCACATATCATAGGGGGATGAAAAAGGGTACGTTGAACTTTTTTTGGTTCGTAGGGTTCACCCAAATGTATATGAAAATTAAACTGTAGTTGAATAAATGAGGGATTGAATGAAGAATAATTTTTAAAATACTTTGGAATAGGTTATTATATGATCTGTAATCTCCATTTATGTTATGAAATCTTTGGGGTTTGGTTTCCACCAGAAAACATGTTATCTCATCATTTTATTATTTTCCAAACCCTGAAAAACTTAACATCATGAATCATTTCTAGAAAATATGTGATACCATCTTTCACATCATGTAATCCACTAACACGATGTGTAAATCCTTCTGCAGTTCTTCTCTACCAAGAGATTCCTCAGAAAACTCCCAAAACCTCCCTTAAACACATCCCAAAATTCAAAACTAGAAATTTAAGTGTCTAGGTTGGCACATATCATTACATAAAAAACCTATAAAATGAGTATCACACTCATGCTTAAAAAACCAATCCTTGAAGAAAAGGGGGTCGGAACATCCACTATGCGAGATACCTCTAAAAGATACCTTCATTCCTCAAATGTTACAACAAACAAAAAATTACAAACAATATGACCTAAAACTTATCCCAAAATCTCATCACCACAAATCCACATCTAAAAAATATCTACTCTAAAAAAACCAATTATCAACATTTCTACGACACAAATATCTCAGCCTCCATGAAGACAAAAACAACAACTGCAATAACCAAAGAACCACACTGTCCTGAACACACAAATCAACAAATTCCATTTCCCATGTCTAAATATGATCCATTATAGGTATAACTAACTCACCGTTATGTGATTAATAAAATCATAGATAATTCATCTTGATTACAAATCTGGTCCTCCCATTTTAATAATTTACATCATTATAACACATCACACAACAGACATAAAAACCAAGAAAAAAAACACCCCTTGTAAAAAAAATTTGGTCTCCAACGTCACATCAAAAGTAAAATTGTTAAAATAAAAACACAAAACAACATAGGTTATTGGGCACACATCTACAACTCTTGCTCCCATGTACTCTCCTCTTGGATATCATGCCTCTATAACACACTAACCAAAGGAATGGCTCATCCATTAAGTGAATTCATTTAATGATTCTCGATCTCTATTGGACACTCATAAAATTTCATTCTATCCTCGATATATAACTCTCCCTAACTAATGAAATAAGTTTCAACATGAAGATATAGATAAAAATAATCGATTTTGAAGATGTCATAAATCTCATTCTACTACAGTGGAAACACCAATTGGTACACCCCATTTCCAACTCTCCCTAATAACTGAAACGGCCCAAAAATGGTTTAGAATGATTATTCCCTCTGAAAAATCTTGGATTCCCATGTTATGGGGATGCCTTAAAAAAAGTGTTCCCCAACCTCAGACTCCAAGGGCCTCCTCCTGTTATCATAATAAGTCTTCTTTTGGTCTTCCTCTTCTTTAATCCTCTCAAAAACAAGATAAACTATCAAAATCATTTTATGAATAACATCATGTCCACAAATGGATGTCTCTCTAACCTCTATCATGCCCAAATAGTGAACAAAATGATCTTCCATTAAATGCCTCAAAAAAATCCATACTAATGGAAGAGTGATATATATTATAACAATAAAAAATTTCCAAAGGATTATTTTGTACCCATGATCCACCAATGTCCATGATGTACACCCTCTATATATTCACTAATTTCATGATAGTTAGTTCCATCATCCCAACTATCTGACGGTGGAATGAAGTGTTGATTCGTAAATGAGTGCCACAGTCACATTACAATAACCACTTGAATTGTTAAGTAAAACACACATCCTGGTCTGAGTTAACAGAACTCATAATTCTATGCAATTATACAATCTAATCGATATACCTCTTTGACAATGCATCCAATACACCTGACTCCTTGATCACTTTTTAGTTGTCCAATTTCTTCAACTAATCCACCATCAACTAGATAGAATCACATACTCCATGATCTGTTTGTAACATTTTGATGAATTTCATCAAGATGTCATCACATTAAAAACATGGAAACATTTAAGGGGTGTAATAAACCACCAGTAACATGATGATCAACATTTAGCTACTAGAAAACCAAGAAAATCGCCACAAACTCATCCACTTACTATTTCATCTCAAGACCAAAAACAAATGCATCCCTGAGCCACGTAAAAATTTTAAACTCTATGGTATACTTCCAAATTTGAGTTAATACTCTCAGTATAAACTCTCTCATGAATTTCCACCTAAACAAACATTTATCCGTGAAAAAAATAAATATTTCCAACCATCCTATGTACATTCCTACAGAGTATAACCCTAGAAAATATAATCATACAACACTTATACATCGAAGTCTCCCCATACAGAATCCTACACCAACTACATTACAGATGTCTGAACCATGATGTGAAAGAAATATTCATTACCACTAAGTAATAATTCATCTATGTGAATGACTTCCAAATAACCCATTTTTGTCATTCGTAAATTAACTGAGTATTGGATGGAGACCAATAGGAAGACGAGCAGTGCCCACTGCGACAGAACCCTACCTCTCGATCTTATGCTGAAGTGGTCAGAGGGAAATCAAATGCAAATTGCAACTCACATGATGCAGCGACTCTAGATCTACAGATTATTCCTAAATTATTTCGACATCGAGGGAATCTGGAAATTTCTTTCTCAACTAATGAGGTAAATCTTCTTTCATCGGACCTCTGATTTCTTTTAGTTGGGAAATTTACACACCGAATACCTTCAATGAAGTATCTTAGAACTGCTCATGAAGCTATAAGTTTTGTGGGTTTTCAAATAGGTCTCCTGAATCCCACACACATCGTGTTTCGTTTAAATTCTGAAGAGGATTACTATCGACTGTGGGCCAAACGTTCATGGTCCTTTGGAGGTTGTTTAATAAAAATTTCAAAGTGGACACCAGAATTTAATCCCTACTCTGAACCTCCGATTGTCCCTATTTGGGTAGGATTTCCGGAACATCCCTTGCACTTGTTCAAACAGGAAGCCTTATTTCCTATTGCCAGACTCATTGGAAATCATCTTAGGCTAGATGCAGCTACAAAAGCTCTTTCTAGACCTTTAATAGCCAGGATATGCATTGAGATTGATGTTTCAAAATCACTTCCCTTGAACATTTGGATTCAGAGTGGTGCCTTAGGATTCTTACAAGAGGTTGTTTATGAGAGGGTTCCAGACTATTGCATGAAGTTTTTTGGGTTGGGACATGATTCTTTCCGCTGTGGAAATAATTAATTAGGTCCTAAAAACTTGAAATCAAAATGGATTGAAAAGGTGAAAGATAGTCACATGGAGGTCGGCCCCTCTGGTTGCTCTAATCAAGAAAATGTTAGTGTCGACCAGACCATACAAGCCCCTGGGAATCAATTATCGGATTTTATCAACACAGTCAATGCTGAGATTGATTACACCACTGCTCTTAAGGATGAAGTTCAACATCATGAGACTTATGAAATTATTAAAAAAGTTTATAACCTTCCAATCAGTACATCTGAAGTTAAAATAGATTATTCACTTGAGGATACGAGCACTAATGAGGAGGTTACAGAAGATATTGATGCATCAATGATGGTCCGAAAAGGAAAAAAATTTTTGTTGACTCTGATGGTTTTATCACTCCACATCCCAGGAAAACCCGAAAATATCGGGGAAATGCCAATAGTGAGAGGACTATTATCACAAGATCTCTAGCTGCCAAAACTATTGAGATTGAGGTCCCTTCACAACCTGCACCTATTGAACAATTACCTGACCCATCACAATCCTCTGAATGTTCTGATTCAGAATCATCCTCAAGTGAGGATAATAATGATCATGCACTTAGGGATGCCTATCATCTTGAGGAGTCTTTGAAATTCCCAGAGGATCTTGACTACTGGATTGTGGCACATAATGCAACTTCCTTTAGAAGTTACCAAAATGGTGAAATGACTGCCAAGGCTTATCTTGATATTATAAAAAGAATGCTTATTAAAGTGGTCGAGGAATTTGAGAAAAATCCATATTTTGAATTTATGAACATAACATGGAAGTGATTCATGATGATGTATTTCTTATCTGCTTCAGAGATTGCTTCATGGATCTGAATCTGATCTGTTCAATGGTTTTTCAAATGGTCTTTTCTTTGAAGGAGTTTCTATGTCCTGTTTCAACTCTGCTCAGCTTCCTTTCGGATTCTGTCATTATCTACTCACCTTGGATTGGATTGATTCTTGTGGCTGTTTGAAATCTACTTGCTAGAATCTTTAGGATACATCTCGCTTGCTTTGACTTTTATTGATGATGGATGTTTGAATTCGGGTTTCTACTTTCAACTAGTCTATCTGTTAAATTTGAGGATTTTTCAGTCTGCTTCATTGATTTAGAAGCTTAAATCAGGCTGGCTTTTTTGCTCTATGTGAAGATTTTGGATGGATGGATCACTTCTTATGTTGGTTTCTGTTTGATTTGAATGACAAAATTTTCTTCATTTTTCCTGCACTCTTGATCTGAGTTTTCAGGTTCCCTCTGGACTCTGGAAAAAATATTATTTAGAGAGCATCATGATATTTCTTTATTGTAGAATCCCTCATGCTACTTGTTTGTTTGTGTTGATGAAGATTCTGATGTATTCATTTTGGCCGGTTCTTTCTATTTATGCGCTTGATGTGCAAGTCATGGAGGGAAGTATCTGGAATTCTTCATCACTATTATGGAGGTTGGATGGCACTACTCCTTGAAGGACTTCACCTCGATAAATATGATTATTTGTTTTTGTTTATTTTTCATGATTTCTATTGTTCTCTCTTTAAATGCCCGCTAGTGTAAACACATTACACCTCGTGCTTGTACTGCAACATTTTGATTTTAATAAATTCCATTGGTAACATGAACCAGGAAACTGGTTCATGTCATCACTTAAAAAAATCCATCTCTGTACATCATTCTCTAGACTCATCAGCAACTCCCTCAAACAAGTTCATTCTCAAAGAGTCATCTAAAAAATTTTCATTTCCCAAGGTTTAGGTGATATAAAATCCATAATACATAATAAAATTCATCCACTATTGTTGTTTCAAGCTCATATCATTCTTATAAATGAAAAAACACAATCTCTTGTGATCCATAAAGTGAAAAAGGAACTACCAAGTGAGGTAATGTCACCACAAATTCACCATGAAAATGGATGATTATAGCTTTAGATAATAGGTGGAATTATTACTCGTGTGGGGAAGTATCTCCCTAGACCCAAAAGGGATCACTGGCCACTGGAACATCAGCATGTATCCCATGCCGAGTTAGAAAGAACCGCAAACAAATCAAACATCACCCCTTAAACAAGAAACTAGAGAACTAAATAACTAACCAAATTCCATTTCAGGTAACCTAAAACTATCTAGAACTAATATCTACAATCAAAATTGTGGTATTTCCTTTTCAAATATGTAAATGGGGATACAAATATAGAGAAATTGGTCACAAAACTCAAATAATAAAATTTAATAACATGAAAACTATAGATCTATTCCATGTTCTTTGGTGATACATATGAAACAACCACACCAACCATTTATGGTTCAACTATCGCAACCTGCAATGACACCACATGAATGAGTTAAATTGAAAATTCGTTTCTGGAACATACACATGGAAAATATTACATATAGATGGTGCATTAAAGAATATGAAATAAGGTTATGAGATGCCTGGCATGCTCCATCGATTTCTTCATGTTGACCAAGATGTCATCGAGGAATATGATGTTGAACTGGTATAGGGACTCATGAATGATAGAGCTCATAATCTTCAGGAACATGGGTATTCTGCTTGCAAGACTGAATAGAATAACTACAAACTCAATGTTCACATAACTTCATCTAAAACCAGTCTTTGGGATATTTTCCTCCTTCACCCTCAACTGGTGAAATGTTGACCTCAGATCTATTTTAGAAAAAAACTCACCCCTTTCTTTAGGATGAATAGATCGTATATTTTTGAAAGAGGGTAATAATTTTTTAACATCACCTAATTCAACTTATGAGAGTCTATGCATAGCATCAAAACACTATCCACCTTCTTAGAAATGAAAACTAGAGAACACCAGAGTGACACACTAGGTTGGATATAACCATTCTACATTATATCATTAATATAATTCCTTAACTACCACAAATCAAAAGAATTCTTCTGATAAGGATCCATCACATTCTGTGAATCACCACGCGGCATGTTTATCCTAAAATAAACATCATGTCAAGCTGGTAGCATCCGAACCTCCTTAGAATAATCATATATGAAATTCCCAATTTGCATGGGAACCTCTTCCACCCCAGCATCAACTAAATCCACTAACAACTAATCAAACATGGAAATAAGGGGGTCCATAAACTGACTTCCTGCATTACAACTCCACTCAAAAATGAAAATCACATGCTGTCCATCAAAATATGATAACATGACTCTCCTCTAAAATAATTAAATAATATAACATATAAACACTATCATTATTTGTGGAGGATGAAGTCTTATGGCCTCATAGATAGTAATAAAATGTATTAATGGGACTAATATGATCCCATCATCAGTCTACACCCCCTAGAACACATCAAACATGATGTTCTGGCCTTCGACTAGTGTAGTCAACACCAAAGAAAAAAATAAAACATTTTAAATCATGTACTAAATAATGGTATTGAGTGGGTAAAACAATGGATAGAGAAGAACCAAAATCGAAAAATGAACAAACTATAGTTCTAAAAAACCTGATCGTACATCTGACAATCTCTGTCCCCTCTGGAACAATTACCTCTACTACATGAAACTGACCAAACCCATCTCCCCTTCTTCTTAATTTATTACCACTTCCACAACCACAATTGGTGTATGGTCTCTAAACAGGAGAAAAATCTTTAGGCTAACCTTCACAAGATTGAACTCTATTTGACATAGAAAAAACCTAAATCCCCTTCAACTAAAATGGTCTGTAGGGAAACTTCTACTAAGATTCTTTTGAACCTCTCCTCCTCCCCCAAATCAATCATTGGGAACACATGGGCACTAATTATGTGAATGGAAATGAACCCCAAAAACAAAACAAAAATTCTAAAGCTCTCAGGGATGGAAAAAAACCACTTACCCCCAAAAGACAGAATTGAAGGTGTTGAAGTCGATTTACTACATATGGAAGAACTTGGGAATCCATTCACCTGAGACTAGCCATGAAAAATATTCCCCTCATGGAACCCAACAGGGTCCCCTCTCATAGAAAAAGTCCACATGAGTTTATATTCTTGATCAGAAATACCTTCCTATAAACCTCTAGATTCATTTGAAGGATAGAAGGGGAATCATCACACTAGATAAAAGGATGGAGTGCCTATTTAATATGTCTCGAATGAGAGTCCTCACATAGAAAATGGTATGGTATGAAATGAATAAGATACTTGACCATGATTTTCATCTCCCAAAGTAACATAATCACTTAATTAGAAGAATGAATATCATTTAGCTTCACTGCATTCATGGTGAAAAAAACAACTATTCTCAAAATCCCTTCTGGAAGTCGACCCACAAAAATTATCACTCATTTTTCTCTCCTAGATACAACTTCCAATACTGAAATGCAGCTCCTCGAACCTAACTAACTCATAGAGGGTCCCAATACACAATTGTAGCCCAGAACAAACTAAATTTCATCTCAAGATCTTCTATCAAGCACTATGTATTCACATCTAAAACACTTCCCTCATACATTCCCAAAGTATGCCGATAGAAAGCTCACAACATATTGTACCTTTGATTGTCATCCTCTATTGAATAAACCCTACAGTGAACAACCAAATTAGTTGAATGAACTTTAACTACCTGTCCACTTGTGGATAACAACTAGGATTCATATTTGAATGGAAATCAAGGATTTCTTAAGAACTAGTGGAATGTAATATTTATTATTGTTTATTTTAACTCGTTTCATTTATTTAATTTTCTATATTGACTATCCTAAAACAACCTAATTAAAAATATGAAGTCTTTATAGTGCATGTATATTTCTTAGGTCTATAAACTACATGCATGTTTATCTCACATTGTTGTTCAATATGATCAGAGTCTATAAACAAGGTCTTGAGTGGATAAAATCCCAAGTCCCAACCAACCACATAGATAGAAGTCACACCCCAAGGTCAAAAATTAATTTTTCTATACTATCCCATTGAATTATCAGTATTCCTAACTCCATACTCTTGGATATCGCTCAACCATTAACTATGATACTACTTTTTCCTGACCCCTTCACTCAAAAGATACCCCACCAGGGTATGAAATTGAAATGGAGAGATAATATCCCCTCATTCACACCTCTATTTGTCCCTACGTAGGAAACTAACACAAGGTGTGTACAAATATCTCAGTATGGGAGGAATTACCCTTTATAAGAAACAAGATCAAAATATAGAAATAATCATCCACAAAACCAATCCATGAAATATATATATATATATAACCAAAAACCATCCCAGTTCATGTAAAATAAGAAATCATAAAAATGCATTAATGTATCCTATGTAAATACCTAAATTAAAAGAGAAAGAATTAATATAGAAACTGTTATGAATTTTAGCTACTATGGTCTAGAATGATCCTAAAACCCCTCTTGGAATCTTGATAGTAGTTTTATTTACATAGGGTGAGTATATAAATATACTCTATAGGAAATGAAATTCTCTCATCCACATATGAAAGAAACACACTACTACCACAATGAGAAATTAAATTGAACCAATGATCACCTAAATAATTATACTGACCACCCTATCCTCACCGAGGTACACTCACCAAATAATGAAATCCAGGTAATATAAAATATGGCAATAAAGATTGATGGTAGGAATTAATGCACCACATTACCATTGTTATTCCGCACTTTCCCAATTTCATACATCATGGTGCTCCCACCTCTTCCATATACCACATCACATCCCACCATGCACACTACTTTTCTTCAAAACACATCCAACTCGCACAAATGTGGGACTCACAACACATCCCATAGATAGATACCTAGTATTAGAGGCCCAAAATCATGTCCATAAAAATATTTCTTCAAAGAACCTCATCCACTGCCACCCAATAATGATCATGTGTAACCCGAAATCACCTAGTCCAAAACACGCCATCTCAAAGATGCATGGGACCCATAAAACCTCTTCCAAAAATATATATGCAATCGCATATTTCATGAAGACTCTTGGTATATAACAAAAACCATGTAGATCCCTAAATTACCTCCAAAAATCACAATATGGGCCATAAATTCATCTTCTAGAAGAGAGATTGGTAAATAACCAGCACCCAGGCAACTGAACTCCTCACCAAATGTTGGGAAAAACACCCATGTGTGACAATTGTGGTTTTTGACACCTAATTCTCATCATGGATGGGGTGTATAAAAATAACTAAGGAAAGTACAAGTACATATATATAGTATCAAATAAACAATCCCAAACTATTGGTTCTCGAACAAAATATAAACTCACAACACTATTTTCATTTCTTCCACCACTAACAAAAATTATTAGTATATATAAGAACCATTTTAAAATGTTAGGTTATCTGATAAACTAAAGGATCAACACATTTCATCTACATTTAACACTCAGTAATTTCATATCTTAGACTCATTCTTGGTTAGGCATGGAACCGATCATTACATAATTTATTAAAATATTACATCCGAATTTCCAAATAAACCTATGCCACATTAAAAATTATTAAAAAAAATTTCATCACTACTACAGGATACATAAAAACTCAATAACCACATTCCACAAACATATCAAAAAATAGTCACCTTTCCACACCAAAAGAAAAAAGAAATAAAATACCTCTCTACCGCTCCAAAAGAATAAGAAAATTAACCACCTCATAAGATCCCTAATGGCATGGGAAAACAAAACACCACCTCACTTCCCTAAAAGTAAAACCTCATAAATTACCTCCTCACCACCCCAAAAGAACAACCACACAAAATATAATCCCCAACATGCCTCAACATCATATATTAATCCCATATGAACATCAAAATATCACAACATATCAAGATCAATTTAATTTCATACAATGGGGATTTTTATCACATTCCACATTCTTTTAGGGGCATTATAACAAAAAACAAAATCCCAGGGAATCCATTTCATCACCCAAGTATAAGTATTTATTGAATATCCAATTAGGCTGATACAACAAAAATCACTACCAAAGAATAAAAAATAGATGATATATCATGCGTAAACAAAACTCCAACCACCACAATTTTCGGCAAGGCCTCAAGCCAAAACGACCCACAAAATCACAAACAATATCCAAACCATAAAAACATTTGAATCCAACCTCATTACCCATTTCAATTTAGTTAGACAATTTCATTTATAATTAATTTATCGTGAACCAACATAATTCATTGAGAATCAAGGAAACCCCTCCCACAAATTACACAATAAGCATAAATGAGAGAAATCCAACCACAATGACGCTTTTCAACTATCTATACACCATTGGGCAATAATGAAGCTTCCTATAAACCCATATTGCACTAGAAACATGTCGATGAAACTATAATGTAATAAAGGGTGGTGAAAACACAACCCAATCACATAAAAATCCAAAGAAAACCACTGTAGTAGATCCCCATGAGAATTAAATAAGAAAAGAAAAAAAAAGGCGAAGAACTATATATTAATCAACCACAGATCTTCGATGAATAACCAATGAGATCAACAGATCAAAGTGGAAACATGAAGGGCTCAAATAAAAACTAGGGGTGACTAGGATTTCAATGAAAATGATAGGAAAAGCAAACTATGGCTGAATAATGAGAGTTCAATGAAAAACTAATTCTAAAACTACTCTTGAATATGGTATTACAAAGTAGGCAATCCCTTTTTTCATAATTCAATTCCTAGGGTAAATATTTCACAAAAAACACATGACCTATTCATTTTATTATTTATTTAACCCCAAAACCCTACATTTAATTTAAATTTCAAGGAAAATCCTTGAAATATACTTTCAAATCAATTAATAAAATCACACAACATGTATCTCCTGCAACAGTTTAGTTGCACCACCAATTTCCACCAAAAACACTCGAAACCTCTCTTGAACACCTCAAACAATGAAAACCATAAAAGAAATGTATTAGTAGGAAACATAACATTATAATAATTTTTTTTAAATTCCATTGATATATGTTTCTATGTTTAATTTAAAATTAATCATGGAGATATGATGAAAAATCAGTTTCCATAGATTAACATTTTAGAAGTCCGAAATGATTTTACATAAATATAAAATATAAAAACATATACAAAAAAATTTGATTAATATATATATATATATAATTAAATTAATTTTAATTTTAAACCATCATGAATTATTTTTTTTAAAATATTCCATAGAAATGATACTTCTATATAAGAACATGTATTTTTTCCCAATAATATAAAAAATTATCATTTTAGAAAATTTTAAAAATGACTATCCTTGAAAGATTAATAATATTGGTTTTAAATATTATTATAAAATTTTCAAAATATGTTTATAAAATGAGATTAAATTATTGTTTCTCTATTTTTAAAAAATGTGACAAAACTCATTTTTATGAAAATAAAATTAGTTTTAAGAGAATAATTTGATTAATACTTATATATTTTATAGAAATCACCAAATATTAATGTTAAAATATTTAATTGTTTATATAGTATATAAATTTTAATAAAATCATTATTCAAAAATCATTTTCAAATTTATAGAGGTAAAATTAATTTTTTTCATTACTATTTTTTAATATATTTTATTTTTTAGAAATTGTTTTTATTTTCATCGGTAATTAAATAGTCAAGAAAGAACCAATTTAATATACATGTGAAAAACAAATATTTTTATAATTTAGTAAATCATACTCATAATATCCAATCAAATGGCTAGGTTATGAAATAATGTTAGATGATAATATACTAATTTAATGTCATGTTTCGTTTAAACTTGGGGTAACATGTAATGCAAGAAAAACCTAGAATGGTTTGTAACATAAGATAAATCCATTGTTGTGTGTAACAAAGGATATAATCATGGATGTTTATATTGAATAATATTGAATTTATTGAATTTATTTTTAAAAAAAATTCACAAAATCGAGGTGTATTACTTTCTATCCCCTTAAAATGAATTTCTCCATATAAATTTATCTCATTTCTACAAAAAAAAATTAGGACACTTCTTCCTCATTATATCCTCTAGTTCCCATATAACGTTATCAAGATGTATTCTTCACAACCAAAAATTAACATGGTTATTGTTCTTGTTTCATTTATCTTTCTCTATTTGATCATGAGTCCCCATCATTTGTTCCACATAATAAATATCATGCTCTAGTGGTATGTCATAAGTTTTTAATATATGTAATGTTTATGTTATGAAAATCCATTTGAGAGTTACAGTGAAAAAAATATGATATATGTTTAGTTAATTATCCATGTAATAATATATGGTAATAAGGTAAAGACCCGGAAATTTCAAGGAAAGTTTTTTTCTTAATTTATTTGGAATTTTACGAGTACGCAGTATCTACGGCACCTGATTCCGAGGCCCGGTGTGCCCAGAATCTATTTTCGAAGATTATCTTGGGTGCGTTCAGTGAACGAACGAGCGGGTTTTCCTAACTTTTGAACAGGTGCTCAGAATCGAAATCTGTTGGCACCGATGAAACCGCAGTGCCAGTAATTGTGTAGGAGAAAATTTTATGAAGGTGCGTTTGCTCGGAAGGAGTTGTTAATTTTGTGGTTTAGGTGAGGAATAAATAAAATTGTATTACAATTTTATTTATTTTTCCTCTAGGAAGTTATAACCTATGTAAGGGAGTTGGGGGTGGGACCCACATGTTGTTAACCCACCATGAGAGGATAAAGGTGGGGTGGGGCCCACACGAGCCCAACCCCTCATTTTCCTTTACTCCATAACCCCCCTTAATGTGAGACCACTCACCTCCCTCTTATTTTTTGGGTAACTCCTTCTCTCCCTCTCTCCCTCATAACTCAAGCCAACTAGTACTTAATTAAGTTATTGAAACTCTTAATCAATTAAGTGTTTTGAGTTTTGAATTTCAAATGACTTGTGATAATAAAAGAACTGGTTGAGCCCCTTTTATTTTATTTTGGGGGACACACTTTGTGTTGGGGAATTGTGAGAGAGGGAGAGAGAGAGCCTTGTGAGAAGAAGAAGAAGAATAAGGAAGAGAATAGAATTTTTCCTCGTTGAAGAACGACGCCTATTCAACAAAGGACGACACTTCTTTATCGAAGAAAATCAGATCCACAATGAATGAATTCCTTCCTCAATGAAGAACGGTCTACGTGCATCTTCTTCTTTCCTCCACGACAAGAGGGAAGGTCCCACATCTTTCGATTCACTCCAACGTCGCCAACTACTCTTTTTCCCGCAACGCCGTCTACCACGGCACCCGATGTACGGTGTTATTTATTCAAGGTAGGGGTTGATTACTTTTTGTTAGTAATTAATTCTTTCCGTTCTTAGTTTAATATTCGGGCCGCCTGTTATCATTTAATGGGACGAGATCGGACCGCCAGAACACGGCTGATCCCCCCCCCCCCCCCACTTTGATGTTTTGTTCATTTCGTCATGAACAATGGAGGTGCGATGCAACGAAACCATACGGAAACAAGAAATAATGTGACGGAGAAGTGTGGTTTCGTAGCACCGCACCGTTGAGGCCGAACGAAACCGCGACTGGAGTCGGGGTCGCGGAGGCAATTTGAAGACTCCGCTGGTTGATCGTTGTGCACGGATTGATGGGTGATGACAAACGGGGCCTCAAAGTCAATTTGAACACTTCATAGTGATGAGTCGGTCCTAGGAGGACCACTGGCGAAGCCCACAGGCAAACCAGACCACCGGAGGGCGTCCGGTGGTCTGTAGAAAGGCCTGTCTGTGGGCCACGCTGGCCCGGTCGTGCCGGCGGCTGCCAGGAGGCGGCACCGCCCGGCGCACCGCCAGGAGGGTCCGCCGTGGCGGCAGGTGGCAGTCCCGCGGCCACCCGGGACCGTGGGAGTTGCGGCATCCAGCACTGCGTTTCTGGCGGGAAGCAGCCCCCATGTGGGGGCCGCAGCTTCAGTCAAGGGGGCAGTGCCCCCTTGCGTGTCCGCTCGGCCAGCACCGAGCCGACCCCACTCGGCTAGCGCTGAGCCGCCTCGGGCCGGACCGGCCGCAATGGGCCGAGCCACGCCGGGTCGCACCCACTGGGCCGAGCCTCGCCCTAATGGGCTAAACCCATACCCGGTCCGGGTCGACTCAGTTCAGGCTGACCCAGGGGGTTGGGTCGGGTCGGACCGGGCCCAGACCCCCCATTTTCAGACCACTTCCGGTCTTTTGCCTGTATCTTGGCCTACAGTCCTCTGATCAACACACCGTCAGTTGCGCCGTGATCCTTGGATCGAGGCGGTCATTTTAGTAAATTACACTCAAGGTTTCGAAGAACATTGGGTACGGCCGGGTTGGTTTGGATACGAAACCTACGAGGCCCTCTGAGCGGAAACACTTATATCTTGAGCTATGGACGTTCAATTGACATGCCGTCAACTTTGTTAGATTCCTCTTGATGATATAAAACGTTTTGCATACTTCACCTCAGTTTTGGATGCAGTTAGATAGTGGTCTGGTTGGATTGTACTAGAAATCAAACCGGGCACCTGAAACGGAAAAGCTGATAACATTTCGACCGTACGTCCGTTTGACGAACCGTCCGCGGCATTGGTGATCACATTGAGAAACAGTCCCTATGAGTATACCCTGTGGGAGTTCGGGGTGTAGTTGAGATATGGTCTGGTTGGTTCGCACACGAAACCAACCGGGCCCCTGGGACGAAAAGACTAATAACTCACAGACCGGGTGTCCGATTCACGCGTCGTCTGTTGCGTTGAGACCCCTATGACGAGGCGGTCCTTTGAGATACTTCTTCATGGGAAATTGTGATACATGGAGTATCGACCAGTAACTTGTGGAGCGGACCATCCCGGAGATGTGTTTACGGAGTATGGAGACCGTGTAGCTAGCTGAGACCTGAAGACTGCTTGTCCAAATCGAGTCGAAGTGACTTGTATAGCCCAGTGGGGAGCACTACTGTGTTTGGGTGGCGGACCCACGGCAAGGAGAAGTACTCTGTTTGGGTGGTAGACCCATGGTACTCGATAGAAGGAGTACCTCTGTAGGCTATTAGGGGGGGTGCACTACTGTGTTTGGGTGGCAGACCCCGGCGGGAAGCACTACTGTGTTTGGGTGGCTGGCCCGCGGTACTCGACAGGAGGAGTACCTCAGCAGTCTTAGGTTAGTGAGCAGTACCTCAGAGTCATGACAGGATCATTTTACTTGATAGAGACAGGGATCTTAACCAGTTATGATTTCGATAATGAAAATCCTGGTTTGGGCTGAGTCTATGACCTTTGTGTTTACCTCATGGATGAGATGGGTCACTTGATAACTTAGGTATATGTATGGGAATATACCTGGGTGGTGGTTATCCGTTGATTTCATAACCTTTGTGTTTACTTCATGATTGATATGGGCCACTTGATAACTTAGGTATATGTATGGGCATATACCTGGGTGGTGGTTATCCGTTGATTTCATAACCTTTGTGTTTCCTCATGATTGAGATGAGTTACTTGATAACTTAGGTATTAGTATGGGATTATACCTATGTAAGGGTTATCTATTGATATCATTCTTTTGGGTTATCCTTGGTGGATTTAGTGAGACCTTGAGTGTCTCGGGGTCCCTACTGAGTATCGTTATACTCACCCCTGCACGGGCTATGCCCGCACCTCGTTGTGTTGGTTGCAGATGACGGACAGTGCTGCCAGAGGCCGAGTGTTCGAGGGCTGGATGGTACCCGGAGGTGGACCTCACGACGAGTCAGTATACGAAGGTGGACTTCCCGAAGAGACAATACTTAGATGATTTTTACGGGCGACAGCGTTGTGGAGGCTATCTATACCTACCCTTCAGGTAGGATCCATGGTGGACGATCCAGGAGCTGCGATATCTGTACCTACCCTTCAGGTAGGATCTGTGGTGGACGATCCAGGAGCTGCACTATCTGTACCTACCCTTCAGGTAGGATCCTTGGTGGATGATCTAGGAGTTTCTTGTCACCTTCCATCTGTTTTCTCTCTTACCTTGTACATTACAGTTGGGCTTGTATTTTCGGCCACCTTTACTTTCAACACTTCTTTTATTCAATTTTACTTAGTGATTACTTTTTCTTGTATTCTGTAGTGTTTTTTTACTTTTATAAAGGCAATGCCTTCCCAGTTATCAGGATTTACTCCTTTGGTTCCAGTCTCCAGCCCATGGCCTATGGAAGGCGGGCTTGGGGTAGTCACGGCACGGGCCCCGAGGACGGGTCGTGACAACTAATATGATCAATAATTTCAAGTGGACTGATATATTATTTAATTATTCTTCCTCTCTTTCTTCCATAAATAAATTCATTGAAAAACCTTATCACTAAATTCAAATTATAAGATTCATTAATGGTAGTTATTATAAAATTAATATAAATCAACATTGTGCAACCCTATTATGTTACTAAATAGTTATAACATTTTCATTCATTTCATTAGTTATCTCATGTCATAAGAATATTCTTTCTGAAATGCCATTTCACTACATTGGAGTTCTATACTTTTTTCCATGAATGGCTTCATAATGATCGATGTGTATGCTCGAGTAAAAAGTATTGATGTTTGAAAACTACACTTGAGGTAGGTTTTAATCCTAAACACTAATTAAATACATGAAAAAATATAACTTTATGACATATATGTTTTTAATTGTTCCTATAGATAGACTATCTTTCCGAGGATGATATAATCTAATGACACCCAACTATATATCAATAGAATCTTAAAGACGTCACCAAAACATTATGGTAAATATTAAATCCGGATTAAATACAATCTAATATGATTTCCCATGCATACATTGCACTTTCATAATGTGTATTATAAAATTACAATCGAGACATTAAACTTCTAATACATAAATTAATTTTATTGACTTTCTATGTTGATCAACTATGACCCACAATTACCATAACATAAAATATAGGATAACCATATAAATATTAAAATAACATTAATATTATGCCTATAAAATTTATATTCTTTTGTCCATAGAGATAATTTTCAAATAAAAAAATCAAAATTGTTTTATTTCCGTTAATTTTTTCAAATATATCTTAAATCTTAATAATCTACAAATAGAAAGACCAAAAAATTGGATTCCATTACTATGAAATTATGATCACAAATAAACACATATACCATTTTGGTATTTATAACTCATATGTTAATCATATATGGAGGCATATATGATTTTGAATTTTCAGTCATCATTTATTACCTTAATAATATATTAGGCTTGAATAACACATTTCCATTGGAATCAGGGGTTCTTCCTTGAAATTATAGAATATAAAATTTTATATAACAAATAAAAAATCCTTATAAATAGAGAAAATAAATGCATATAATATCTTTGGGTTCCACTAGTGGACAAAAAAAATTTATAGTGATCCTTAAATTTAAATAAAACAAATAATTAACAACTAAGGAGTGGATGAAATATGATCCCGAAAAATTATTATTTACTTTATATATTATGATTGTATAATATTTACACTTATCTTTTCGATTAAAAGGTATTTAAATAATATCGTATTCGTTGGCCCCTGGATTGGGGAATTGATTCATATTATTCCCAAACATCTTACACTTTTATCACTGGACTATGGGTGGTGAATTCATTGGAAACTTCCATCTATTTTCATCATTTCAAAACATCTTCCAATCACATCGGTAATCTATATATTAATGAAAATACTTACCAAACATAAATAATTTTTTAGTCCACATAAGAAAATTAAATAAATGTATCTATCAAAAAACTGATTATAAATTATAGCTTATACACTTTACCATATGATTTTTAGAGTTTCCTTTGAATTCTGTATTTCATTTCATATAAAAACCATGTGATTTTTAGGTCGATCCAATGTACATATCCACTGGAATAAACAATGAACCATTTCATCATAGCTACTGAATTTAATTGGTGGTATTTATATTTGATGACAATGTGTTAATCCAAAAATGAATCAATACACATTACCTTTAGGTTAGTTGATATTATAAGAAGCAAATATCACATGTCTTGTATCGTAAAATTCATATGTACCAATTGATTCATCACTCTACAACATTAACTAAAATAATTCCTTATAAGTTATATAGAGAATAATATATGGGGAAACATTATTCGAAGACTACATAATTAAACGCATCCCTATCAATGGTTATAATATCATCTTATTTGATAATATTATTAATAGAAATCCACTATATATCAACTTATTCATCCAACTAAATGATTTACTAAATGAGTTTTTCATTCTCCATACACCAGAGAAATGAAAATATATTCTCAACAGTATTAATCCATATTTCAGTGAGTAGTATATTTGTAGAACCACTAATTGAAGTTGTACATTTCCTCATGAAGGACTAAACATAATGTTTTCTATCCTTTTCTCATCTGGATATTAAAAAAGGTTCATAGAATTAAAATATTGACTAAGAATAGAAGAAATGAGATTTTTCATTCTAGCCGCCAACACATTTAGTTGATTGGGGGGAATATAATTTCATTATTTAACACTCACATCATTAACATGGTTAATTTAGGTTTCATCCATTCACTAAAACTATAAACCATACTGTAATGGGTAGAAATCATAGTTAATAGACACATAATCATGAAAATACCATTTTTGATGTCTTAAAACTACAACAAAGGAACAGGTTAGCATCAGTTTATTAGTGGCATTTCTAATACACACCATGAATAAATTATTGTTTAAAAATAATAATATAATGAACACTTAGTCAAATAGATGAATTTTTTTTAATTGTGATATGTAATTTCCCTTAAACCACCATGAAATGTTTTAAAAAACTGTATTTCCTCCCCCTCCCCCAATCAATCTGCAAAACTCAAACACCAATCCTACTCCTCCCCAACCTCTACCTCTCTAATACCTTTTCCGATTATAACCCCGCAACCCCACCCCCACCCCCCCCCCCAATGTTCTGACCTCCCTCCTCCATCCACAGTGGTGACCCCAACCCCCGTGACCCTAACCTCTATCCCCCCTCTTCCTGGAAGAAATTCATAACCACCAATACGAACACACTCTTCTACATGGTTCCACTCCTAAGAAGGGATGGAGACCCACAACCAACCTCTGTCTTCCCTCTCCCAACCTCAGTTTCCCTCATTCAATGTTTAAATCACCTACAATTTATCCCATGCACATCGGGATCACCTCACTTTTTTATTCTCCCACTTCAAAATGAAGATTGGTCTTGATGATGAAGGGGTATTTTAGATATATCTTATTATTATTCTTTTTGATTTTAGAGTTACTATTATTATCATAAGGAATCACAGGATATGTTTTTGTTATTTAGTGTTATGCATTTCGGTATGGGTAGATCATCGGTTGGTTTTATATATTTTATTATTCATTAAATAAATAGAAACATTTTTACTTCCTCTTTAATCTATGATTTTTATTAAAAATGAAATTATTATATTTTAATATAAATATATTTTAATGGAAACCCATGATTCACTTTTTTCCATTGAAATAATATGATTTTTATATGATATTTTTAATTTTAAATTTAATCATCAACTCAAATTAAATCCTATTATTTTATAAAATACTAAAATGTGTTTTATTACATTATTTAATGACCAAAATTGTTTTTTGTAATTAAAAAACATCAAATGGAAACCCATTCATTCTAAGGGTGTGCATTAATTTTTATAAACCAATGTTAAGATGCTTTGAATGTAGTTAATTTATGATTACTAACATTGTTAGTTTTCAAATGGAATTTTTTAAATAAGTTTCTCTAATTGTATTGGGATTGTGGTTAAAATATATCCTAAATATTAATAAAATTTATCAACACACCATAACCCATGGTATATTATGGAGATTGAAATGTTATCGAGCATTTTTTCAAAGGGGATTTTAATATTAATTATTGTTCATAGTGAATTGGAAAGGGCTGATTCTGAAAGTATTTATATATTTTTGGGTGAACTTATATATTTAATCATTAACTATATTCAAGTGTAATAATTTGTGTGAGGACTCTATTTTATAACATTAGATGTGATGGCTTGTTTTTCATAAAAAATACATGCACATATAAAATGAACTTAAATTAAATTATGAAGCATATAAAAAATTGATTTATAATTATCATATTAAATAGAGATCTTCTTTTCTACAGACCCATATTTCAATATTAATTGTTTAAAGAATGTATCTAACATCAAATATCATTCTCATGAGTCTTACTCAGACACATATAGAACTATGTCTAAATTTGATTATATTTATATGACTAAAAAATTATATCTTTATATTTTATTGTATAAGGAAAAATAATTAGAGACATGGGTATTAAAGTTGAATATTTACCTTGTAAAACACCATGGTATGAAAAGGTAGTAGATGAATTTTTAGATCACGCAATTTAAAATATTTCAGTTGATTGATGATTAAAATTAATTTGTCCTAATTGTTAATTGATGAGATGGTTTAATAGAATCAATATTTATGATAATTTGATAATGAAATAGTTTTGGGGACGATATGTATGTTGGAATTGTCGTAGTGAATAATATTTTATGGAAATTGAAAAACAAATTAAAACTGTCTATGAAAACTTTCATGACTAGAAAAAGGATAATATAGTTCAAAATTTGTTAAATGAATCATTTTCATATCCAATATATAATGTCAATGATTTTAGTAGATCAACAGAATCTTCTGTTGAACGTTAGTATGTTAATATTTCTCAGAACATTAGTGAAAAATTATTTTTATTAATTAGTTAAAGATGCATACTAAGAATAGTATGAAGGGTGTTCAATTTATTTATGGTTATCTTTTGTAATGATTTTTTACCATATGAGGTGTATTTTTAGATTTACTGAAAAATAAATTTCTATGCCTGTATACATACATCATGATTAATTTGTTGAAGCTATGATTCTTGTAACACTCTATCATATGATGAATGTTTCAATCAAAATTACAAAGATACAAGCATGCCCTATTGATTTCATGCATTACTAGGGAGAATATTCTTGTAAAAAAGAATGCATATGATGTCATACAAGCAAATGGAAGTCAATTAGTAATAATGAGTTTTTAAATCGATGAAACACTATGATGAAATAAAAGAAGAAGACTCATTAAATTTTATTCCATTAAATTCTACATAATCTATGATTGGAACACTTATTTATGTCATATATGAATACATTTGTTCAGAAGCAGAATGATCAAGATAGTATTGATGTCTTAATGATACATCGAAATGATTCAACATCATATAACAAGTATGTTTATTTATGTCTATATTTTATCTGATACTATGAATTTACAATTCGGATTATATTCTGATGTTATTAACCCTTTTGGTAGATTAATAATAATTATATCATCTGTATAGTTTTTTTATCCCCTAATATCTATATCCCTAGATGTTTTTGTAAATAAAATCTTTCATTATTTTTTTTTTATTTGAGGAAATCATATTAATGTATGAGAATTTGATGTATACATCCAACCTCTAATCAAACAAATTATATCATTGTGTGAAAATTACATGGAAAAATATGATGCTTCAATGAGATAACTAATAAAAATTCATGTTTCTTTAATGTGGATAATCACTTAATTTCATGCACTATGAATTTTATCTGTTTGTAACACTCATACATGTTTGACTTATCTAATTATTAATTTTGATTTTGATCCTCAAATATAAACTCATGGAATATTATGGTTTGTTATATTCCATTGTAAAATTCTTGATGCTTATCATAAATAAGGGTTTAACAAGACATGAATCAAGGACGATATTGAAATAAGAAAGTCACCAAAGGTTTTATCATGTCTTGAAATCATGGGACAATTTATAAATTCTGAGAAATAATTTTTAAAATCACATCATTTTAATGAAGGGAGAGATGTTATGAGGAACATTATCTGAAGATGATTAAACACAACAATGGATGAAAAGGTGTATATTTTTTAAATTATATTATTGGGAGTTTAATTTGATATATCATAATATTTATTTAAAGCATATTGAGAAGTTTATCTTTTGGAAATTAAATTTTTTAAATTTCTTAATGAGCTGGGTAAATAGGGGAACCACCTTAATTATAGAATGTATTTGGATTCAATGAATATAAGTAATGGGTTGTGGGAATATTATAATTATAAGAGTTGTTAGGATACTTTTACAATGAAAAATCAATAGAAAGATATATTCCTTCAAGAACCCAATTCCTTTTTGTAGAGAATGTGATTCTCGTGCAAGGAGGACCGACCATGTGGTTTGGGGTGACTAATCATGACATGATCAGCGGTGTTACTAGATATGTTGTGAAATAGAACACCATTTTGTAGGGAGGGATAAATCATTAATATTATTAAAAATATATTAGATATACAATAATATTTTATAAAATATATATAATCATTAGAAATTCTATCATACAAATATATATATTTTTTGAATTGGGAAATGTAGGAATTGATGCCACGCCAATAAGAGTTATAATTTTTTTGGGATGAACCTAAAAACATTTTTATTGTTTCAAAGAAATAAAATTAATATTTAGGGATAAAAACAAAATAATATTATCCCTTATTATGTGAAATAAAGGGAATCCCAACATTGAATTATTTTGGACATGTACATGAAGAAAATGCATTCATTAAATGTGTGGTGTTATCAAAATTACTCAATAGTAAATTTTAAAAGATAATAATTTTATATAAAAAATCATCGTGGTGTTGAAACCAATAAAGCGACATTAGATTTTTGTGAAATCGTAGTTCATTGAGTATATATCTTATTTTGAAATGTAGGAACTTTCAGAACATCATTATGAATGACGATTTTCCCATTATGTTTGTAAAGTCATTTTAAGTGATCAAAAATATTAACACATTCATGGAATGGTTAAAAAACCAAGAAAATGAATTTATTTAGCTACAAAAATCATTGTAAAACCACAGATGTGTTGTTTTTAACATGTATTCCTAGAAAATATGTAATTACAACATATTGTTTCGTCCCAATTTCTAAATAACTAATTATAAATAGGATAATAACCTTTAAAACAAGTTTCGTTAGGGAACAAGAAGACAAAAAATGTTGTAATTCCCTAGACCCTTAAAAACATGAATGTATATTAAATTTTTAAATGTTGGAACCGCTAGACTGTCATTCTGAATGGCATTTTTACAGTTATTTCCAATAATAAGTTTTTAGTATTTTAAAACATTAAAACATACATGGAATTGTCAAAACCATATAAAAAACCTCATATTGACATGAAATCATTGAAAGTAGACTTTTTTGTTATTTATGATTAATAATTGGTGAAACAATGTAAATCAGAACTGTGGTGTAGTCTTAATTACTCAGTAACCACTTATTAAAGGTATACAAACCATAAATATTTAGTATTGGGGGTAAAATTATGAAAAAAACATATTTCCCTAAAATCAAGTGAAAACGACCATATATTTATTTACTAAATGTAGGAACTAATTGATGCTCATTTTTAATGATGGGTTTCTATTATAGCTATAAAGTCATTTTTAGTGATTTAAAACTCTAAAACATGCAAGGAATGGTCAAAACTATTGAAAACTACCTCATATTGAAGTGAAATCATTTGAAACCCCCTAATATGTTATTTTTGATGTTAAATCATAGGACAAACACTAATATGATTTGTGTCGTGGTCATAATGACTCAGTAACTACTTCATAAAGGTACCAATACCGATAAAAACAACTATTGGGGGATTAAAACTTTCAAAATGACATCATCGTTCCATGGCATCAAGTAAAAGTGACCTAATATTTAATTGTGATATGTAGTAGTAAACAAAAATAATTCTAAAGGATATTTTTCTTATTATCACCATAAAAACATTTTTATTGTATTGAAAGACAACAACATGTGGGGAACATTCAAACCCATAGAAAATGACTAATGATTGGTGTTATGTTTTTTATAACCACATTTAAGCCATTTTTTTAATATATGAAATGTTCTGTAAAAAATAATTTTTTATTTTTTATTATGTAAATTTCAAGCACACCACTTGTTGCTTTAAAATAAATAAGAATATTTATTAATCACTATTTAATTACATGTTTTGAATCTTATCATAAATAAGTATGTATATATTTTCAAGGATATTTCCATTATATATTATTTATGTTAAATTAAAGTGTCCAATATTTTATTAATAAATTAATTAATTTTATGACAAAAATTATTTTTAATTTTTTATCGTTTATTTTACACATTTCTTTTCATTAATATTTGGGTTTTTATAGTAGGTGGTAGATGTTTGCAGGTGGCCAGATGTTGACCATTCCAATATATGACATTATTCATATGGCATTAATGTTGGATCTTAATTTCCATTATATGGTAAAATTATATAAATTATTATATTGTAGTGATTAATTATTATGTTTAGTTTTATTTTTTTCTATTTCGTTATATTTGAGGATATGAAATTATCAGTTTAAATTGGGGAGATGCATTTAAAGTAGAAAAATTTCATGGGGGTCATGACATAGATGTATATTGGGCATGGGTTTTTCTATTCATGTGTTATATTTATGTATTAATGAACGAGGTATTAGTTGAATGATTTATTAGTTGACTAATATTGAGGTTATGATGACAATGGATGTTTAGATATTTATTATGGATGAATAATGTATGTATGATTGTTGGTCACGTATTCTTGTTTTTTATTACATGTAATTTTTTTATATTTATTGTTTTTTATTAAATATTTTTAAAAATATCATTTAGTGGTAATTAGGATTATCCATCGCTAATATAATCTGTTTCTAAAAATATTAGTGGTGTTTTCATTATTTTGTAAACATTTTTTAAGGATATTTCATTATAAAAATGACATAGCCACTGAATACCCAAAAAATGAAATATATAATAAATTAAAAAAATGTAATGAAACCTCAGCTATAAGACTAGTGACATTGACATAAGTTGTTCTTTTTATTAAAACTATTATTCTAATATGTAGAATTTTAAAACGCCAGAATTTCATAAAATACTGCCACTACTTTCATTTTATTTGAAATCATGAAACCCTCTATTTAATCTATAACACATTACGATTATGCTTGGAAATTTTTTGTCGTTATTTAAATCCATCGTGATGGTTCCTAAATATTTTAAAATTTTCCATGTCATATCCCCTTGGAGAGCCAATCTAGTAATATAACAAGGCATGATGACATGAAACTGGTGATGATTGAGTCTATCTCAATTCACCATGTCCATATGTAATGCCACTATATTTATATAATCAACATATATATCACCTCACATAATCCAGTCAGTGATGTGACTTTATATAAACCCAAATCCCTATACTTTATCAAAATACCAAGATATTTTCTAAAATATAGACTCATATATAGACGTATCCTTATAGATATCCTTAAATATCTCACTAATGATATCTCATTATAGTTTCAAACGAGTATCTACTCCTTACCCTGATAATAATAGTATTGTCCCAAAATTCTCATAAATAAATATAACATATTGGTAGAATAATATTATTAATATAACATAATCATCCACATAATAATCATTTTGGGATACTACAATTATAGAGTTTGATACACACAAAATTTAGTCCATATGTGAGCTGCACCATAAATTATAAGTTCTAAATAAGAGGAAAAATTCATATAAATATCATACATAATAAATATATTCATATACTGGGAAAAACCAAGTAAGGGTGATCTTAGATGATCAATATGTTTAAAAATGGGATACATCAATGATCATATAATAATATCATTAGAATAAGTGTTCGAGAACATAGTATTGACATATGAAAACCATCTTATATATATCATATATAATAAAATTTTGGAATGGAATAAATATTAGTATTTTATAAGACATGAATCACAATTTAATAAATGGGAATGGGGCATGAGAACATATTATTAGAATAATAAATAGATTTCCGTAGTGTGAAATATCACAAAAATTCATTTATTTTTTTGGTCAATGTTCATTTACAAGACAATTATAGTTTAATGGGATCACTCTCAAAAATATAATAGTAGTCATGTTTTACTATCATTGATATTATATTGGAAGATGTCCATTACATAATTGGGTTCGTTTCAATTATTGTCTTCTTTATCACATGAGATATCAATATTTCTATAATGCATTAAAAGGAGTTATTGGTCCCATATTTAACATATTGAAAACCATATATATGTGTTTTCATAGATCATAAACCACCCATAATATAATAATCTAGGAATAAAAATTCAATTTGTGAACATGTAATCATTAAATAACATATGGAATAGAAATAGATTTGATAATAATTTCATCATTTTTTATAAATCGGAGCCTTGAAAAAGAAGTGTGTTTTATATAAATTTTAACAAGTTGTAACCCATTGAAGAGAAATAAAGTAAATAAAAATTTCATATTAAACATAAACCATTATGTAAATAGTAACAATAGAATCTATGGATAATGTCCTTATTAAAGAATTAGAAAAATCACTGAGAGTAATATTAGATTTTAAAATTATTTTAAAGATCATATGAAACATTCCATGTGTAAAATTACCTTAACCATTTGAATAAAAAAATTGAGACATAATAGATTTTCAAAACTCATTTCCTTTTATATAACCCAATTAAATTATTTTAAAATATATAATGATCATTTAATAAAATGAAATGGAAAACATCTATTTTAAATTATCTTTTAAAAAAATACAAAAACATATTAAATCCTTATTTATGAAAATAGTGTTTGAATGATATAAAAGGAATCACATAAAATATTTATTTATTCCCGGTGGAATAAAATTTCAGTCATGTCATAAATGTAAAAATTAATATTCTATTCAAAATTGTGGTAAAAGAACAACGGGACTTGATCAGAAAAAAATTATGATTAGATTTTTTTAATAAAATATAAACATGAGTAAATATGTATTTAATAAGTCATCTGATGAAATTTAAATACATTTTTGAATTCATTTTTGAAAAAAAAAAATTTTGATGAATAATGATTTTGGATCGATGAGGGAAATAATATCTATTTTCCATAAAAACATTCCTTTGAAATAATGAGTAAATTAAGAAAGAAAATGAATAGAAAAAACTTATTCTAATTATATAACTATAGGATAATAATTTCAATGAGTTTTTTATGAGTTTGGGAATAATATTTCTTCATTATAAGCATAGACATAAACAATCCAGATAAACAACGAGGTTTTAACATCCAACCATTACCAATTAGGGCTCTTTTGAACTATATACCACATTAAATAATAACATAAAATAAAACATTTTATATAATAAATATATAGATATTAATATATATAATTACAATGTGGTGGTATATAAACCACAAAAAAATGACTACTGATTGTGGTATATGTCTCATAGAAATAAAAGAGTGACAAGAAATCTGATAACATAAGTCTTGATTTCCTTCATACATGATCGAACCTCATAAATAATAAATATAATTTTATTAATAATATATTATAGAATAATTAATATATATTATAACATAAATTTTTAAATTATTACTTTATATTAATTGCTTATTTACAAATATTTCTTAAAACGTGGTTTTGGAAAATAAATAATTTCTTTTTTCTCAATGTTGTGATATTGTTGGTACTCTAACATTGATAATGGTTAAATATGTTAAATAATTTTAATCATGATATAAATATAATATTTATTTATTTTATATTTTTATAGTGTAATACATAAAATTTTTAGATATAAAACCGCATACATCGTTTATTGAGTCGGTAGACCATATGTATGCATAAAAATAACATCAATTTTATCCATAGATTTAATTAAAGAATGATAAATAATATATTATTAGTATATAATAGATTTTATGTCATTTATATTAGATATATATATTAAATTTACCTTTATTTTTGGTAATTCAAAACCTTAGTGAAAATTAATCACATCACCTTGTGTGATGGTAGTACAATGAAAACACAAACAATATTTTTCTAATTTCTATTGAGTGGAATGAAAAAATGTATATATTATATTATAATATAATATTTATATTTATATTTATATCATTAATTACACATATAAATTTTAGATAATTCATATATGTATTCATTAAATTTGGTGGTGGAAAATATATTACTTTACTTCAAGAGGTGGTGGTCCACCTTACACACGATCAACTGTTTTGTATCCAATTTGATGGAGTATGAAATGGTTGTATGAAATTCCAAAATAATAAATATCTATATACTTAATTTACTCATTATATATTATCATCGTTATTTTTCAATAAATTATATAATAGGATAATGAAATAAAATAATATACTCTTTTGGGCATCTTACCTCTTCATAGGAAAACATAGTTTAGCTTCCAAGAAGAAACATCCAACAGTGGAATTCATGCATAACTATAGAATATAATATTATAGGAGGTAATAAATTATGGTATTTTAGAAGGTCATTTCATATATAAATGTGGTTTTAAGTTATAAGAGAATAATAGAGGGGTCGGAATTTTTAATTGAGGTGAGTGGCAGACATAAAATTTGGAACAGAGAAAGGTGTACACTAGTTTTTCACATGAAACAAGGATCCCAAATGGGCCATTATTAAATATTATATGTGATACAGTCATTATATTTCTAAAAACATCTTCTAATAAATTATCTTAGGTAATCTTATCCCTTATCAGTTTTCTTCAACACCCCAGAAAACCAGTTTTAACCCAAAACACAATAACTCATTATAAATATATTAACTAGTAATTGTAGCCTATCATTCCATTTATCAGAGTATATAATATTCAATATGACTATTTGAAATAATAAATTATTATTATTAAATTCAATACACATAATTGGGTAAATTAACATTAAAATTGATCTTATTGATATGATTAAAAAGTTATTTCCAAAGAACAATGTTTAAAAATATTAAGAATGTTTTTATAGAAATTAAATATGAGAATGATTCCTATGAAAAAAAATTTATATATAAATATATATAATTGATATAATTTTACTTTTAAAATATTATTAATTTAATTTATAAATTTTTAAATGATTTAAAATAAATGTCATTTCTTAATAAAAAATTAATATTTGTCAAAAAATAATAATTTTTGTAATTTCTTGGAAATTTCCTTGTAGATAAATTTGAAATGATTATTGAAAAATAAATTATATATTTATAAATAAATTTTCCAACAGTGTATGGAAATAGTTTTAAAATAAGTGTACAAAAGGCGATAAAAATACTTTTTTGAAAAATACAGCATTTAGGCATAATATATAATTTATTATTATCTATTTGATGGGAAAAATATGTTATGGATGATAATATTTTTTGAATATATAGTATTTATATAAAATTAAAATTATTTCTTGAAAATATTCTTTTTAATTTATTGAAGTAAAACACAATTTTTTGTTTAAAAATAATTATTCTTAAAAAAATTTCCATTATATTAATATTAATTTTATTTTAATTTCTAATTTACATGATAAAAATGAGTTTATTTTTTATAAATGTATAAAAAAATCATAATTTATTTAATTATATTCCTAAACATGATTCTATAGGCTATGTGATAAATATCATATTTAATTATAACATTTTAATACTAATATAGGTTTTTTTTAAAGTCAATGTTCATTATAGAACAAGATAAACTCAATGTTTCATGTATAATGATGTAAACATAGTTTTCTATACTACAAATGATGTACAAGATTTCACGTGTAAAAGAATTTAAATAATTCTAAATTTTTTAATAGAATAAATAACATAATGTATTAGGGTGTTACATTATCTATTCATTTTTTTATTCATGTGTTGTCTCTCATGGGTAGTGAATTATTGATCCCAAAAAAATAATTTCATAAGATTAACAATGATAACATCATATATAGAATGGGGATTTCTATATGACTATCACATGGTCAGAGGATATTGTGTAAGGGTGTTTTCACTTTTTAAAGATGCAGCTTTCATTTTTAGTGAATGGTTTCCAAACCATGTTACCAAATTTTCTAAGAAATTTGTGTCCATCTTGGAGAGGGAATACAGTTTGGATAATTTTGACTTTAAAAAATATGATTCTCCCAAAATAGATTGATTTTCAATTTCTAATTCTACCCTTCTTAATAGGGAATCCCTATTGACCCATTCAAACTCCATTCAGTTTTGGAATGTGAAGGGGGGTCCCAAATACCCATGGTTTTCTCCTCTAATTATTTAAGCTACTACACCAATATTTGGTATGTTTGCTGGTATTTTATATCGTAACTATTCTCTAATATTCATAACCTACGGTTTAAACCTTCTATAATGGATAGTTTCACTGATGGGCAAAAAATAGGGCGAGGGTTGGATAATATGAATATATTTATTTGATGTTAAGGTGTGAATTTATCTTATAGGCCTATTTCTTCCATATTATAATGGATTATTCATTTTCAAACATAACTGATTTAGTTGTCTCAATCAATATCACATCTTATTTATTTTATGTGACTTGTTAACCACCATTAACCAACTTAATTTGTTCTCACCATGAGTTTGATTCAAAAAAAATGAATTGTTAAGGGTATTAATTTTTGTGGTTTGATTAAAAAGTTATATTGAATAAATTTTTATAGTTATTACCAAGTGTAATAAAATTATATTTACTATAGTTGTTTTAAAAAATTCATAAATACTATTTATAGTAGATTCATAATGTTTTATGAGTTGATTATTATTTTTGACTTTAGTACAATTGGGTAGAAAGTTGATTTACTCTTTTGATTGTATTAGGATTTCTTCATGGATTTCGATGATTCTATGAGAAACTACTTCCTTTTGTTAATGTAATTCAATAATAATTCCTTTAATTGAAATTTTGAGTTTTTCAAGAATTTATACACACAAGTGAGTGTGATATGTGAATATTCATATGTAAATGGGTTGAAAATAATGAATTGTTCATGTATATAAATGGATGTTCCATAGAATTTGTTCCATAAAAACAATCGATAATATAAAATGATTTTATGGTTTCATTTTTTTCAATATATGGTTTTAAGGCTGTGTTTCAGATTCCCTCACCTTAATAGCATATTTGGATCCTTCAAATCATGGTTTATTTTTCAATGTATATGAAATAGATTCAGAAGTAAATATGAATACCCCAGTGAATAAATTGGATTTCCAAATATGGAGTTATGATTGATAGTTTCAAATTTTTTTCTTGATTTTTCACACATATAGGGATCTACCCTTTCTTAGAGTAAGTATCCACATAGATGGGGTATTGTCTTGTACATGGTATGTGTGATTTATGTCATTACATATTTATTGGGGTATTATGTTGAAACATTATTCCCCACATCACCGTTTTATATAGAATTGGATCATATAAATCATTTTTATGGTTGATATTTGGTAAACATTTCGTCATAATTTTATGAAATTTATCCCTAATGCTAGATAAATGGCCAGAGTGGGTTTTTATACAATTTAATACAGTGTTGTGAAGCCTATTAGTTATTTATGGTGGATCACATCGACACACCATCCAATCATTCTAAACTGAGTACTTATAGGGAAACCTATTGATATGTTTTTTTATTCCTATTATTAAAAATTCTTCATTTAGATAATTGTTTCATTTCATTTTCATTTCATGTTCAATGTCTTATTTATTAGATATTAAAATTCTATTATCTTATTATACTAATTAATTTTCATATACCATGTGTGTTATCTATGGATATGATCCCTTTTGTTTGTGCATTTATCCTTGAATGTCTTTTTTCATCAGGTAGTTCTTAATGATTGAATTTTCTATTAGTAAATTTTTAAATAAATGATTTAAAACCTATTCTAAAAAATTGATTTTTTAACATATGTGTTATTTTATAAAATAAGGTAACCATAAATTATACCTAAATATATAAATGAGTATTTTTGGAATTTTTTGGGAAAGTACATGCATTGAATATGTGGTGCATACATACTTAGTTGTTATATGATTACACTATATTTGTTCCTTTGGGAATCAGTATACCCATATATTTTTTGGAGTTACTTTTTTCATTCAGTATATTTTGTTTAGTGGGATAAATTTTATAGATGGATTGTGATAAATAGGTCCCCAGGTGATAATTTATAATTTCATTTTCGTTTTGTATTCATTTTGTTTCGTGTTACCGGATATATAATTTTGGTTATTTGAAAAAAAAAATTATTTATGTTTATTGACTAATTTATTTTTGTTTGTGATGTGAAATATATTTATTATTATGTTATGATTATTTATTGAAAATATCCATAATAATATAAATTTTAATTCACCATCACTTATCGTCATCCTGTGGGGGTCAAAAAATCCCATCAGGGATTTCAATAGTCCAGGATTGGTATCCAATTGGAGGATGACATGTATTGGTTATTGATAATAGAACACATACAAAATATGATATTCCACAATTTAAGTTATCACAAATGAGGTTATTACATACATGAAAATTTATAAGCAATATTAAATTCATGTGGGGTTATTGGACATCAGTAAATGATGATGGTTAAAATGATTTGTATAAAGTATCTACATGATGACCTGTAGTTTCATGAAGTCACATAAATATTGACATGAAATCGTTAATAATGATAATAATAATATCTAAAATTTATTTATTTAACATATTTTGAATAATTAAATTTTTTATATTTATTAAATGAAGAAATATTCCATGTTTTTTTCTACTATGTGGATGAATATTTTTTTATTAATATAAATTCATGAGTTATATTAAATTTTAATAATCATAGAGGAAATGAGTATTATTTTTTAGCGAGGAATAATATTATGATTAAATATAGAATAATATTTCATGACATGAAGGGGGAGACAATATTGATGGAAGAAGGTCAAAAATGTAAATGCATGTCTTATGAATATTTAGTGGTTTAAATATTATTGGGTTTCATGGAATGAAATAAATATAAATTATGAGATAATTAAATATTATTTAATTTACTTGGATCATAAATAACATAAATGAGTTTTATGATGTTATGATTGAAAATATGTTTTATTATTTTTAGATCAGATATTTCTAATTAATTTGAAAACAATATCTTTAAATGGTATTATAAATATTTTAATGAATACTAAATTGATGACATAGTAACTACCATATCTAAATGTATTTTAATATAAATATATTTTTTTGGGAAAAATATTCCTAACCTATTGTTTGGTAATAGTATACCAAAGATAAAATAACATGTATGGAAATAACAGATGAAGATCCTCATAACAGATATTACTTAAAATAATTACTACTTATCAAAGATAGTTTACAAAAAATAATATTTAGTTTACTTTTTCATTCACTATAGAAAATAAAAATTATATAAGATATGAAGAAAAAATATCCCATGTGGTCTTCAAGTTTATTAGAAGAATAATGAGTGGTTTTGATTTTTATTTTCATTGGAAAAATGAGGATCCAAATGATAAGAATATCATTTTTCTATGAAGTTATTAAGTGAAGTTTCTTGCATAAAAAATAATAAGTGGCCTTCTTATTTATATTTTAAGAATTATAAGGAGGTGTTAAAATATCAATAATGTTCCATTGTTATATATTGGTGATAAACACTCCAATTGTTACCATTCTATTAATTATAATAGAACATGATATACCATAGTAGGGGATGAAAAAAATATTGAAAGGTATATTAAATATACACTATAGGGGTAAAAATTGTAAAACCCGTATGGTTTTACATGTGGGACGTGTGTTCATTGATTTTTTAATAAAAAAATAAGGATTATCTAACTCATACATTCAGATGAACCTTATATATTTTAATGCCTCTCCTGTGTGCCTACATTTGTTTTTTCATAGTGATGGAAATAATGATGGTGAGAGAATATAATATGAGAAACATTCTAATCATAATTAAAATTATGTAAATGGATAAAATTTATGTCATTATAAAAATCGCAAACACTTATTCACCCCCTCTAATTGTGGTTAATATCGAAAACAAGTCACTTCATTTATCACACATTTTTGATATTTATGTGTCGAGTTCATGATATGAGGGTTAAATGATAATCATTCATGTAATTATATTAAATCACACATAAATTTTATTATATGATCCTCACTTAGTAATGAGTATTTGAAAAAGTGAGCGTTTTGAAATTTTGGCTTCAAATATATTCAAGGAATTGTTCACAAACATCAGATTCAACATGCATTCTTAGGTTATATATTGTATTATTATGAATTTAAATATTCAAAATACAGAAAAATTTAATTTTGATCACATTACACTAATACCACATAATTATAACTATATGTTTCTTGAAATATCAATTATTATTATAGTGAATAATTGGAAGGGTAAAGTAAGATAATCTATAAATATTTATATGTCTATGGAATAGTCTAACATACCATATTAGTGAAAAAATATCAAGGCATAGGATAATGGGGATGATTTAGTGTGATTATATTTTCTAATGAAGGGTAAATAGAATAATAATTTTACTATAGTGAATAATCATTGAGAACCATCATGAGGGGTTCATATGGGGTGTAATCTGTGAAATTTATTAAATTTAAATTTTGATATAGATTTTTATACTGAAGTTTGATCTAAACATATAATCCATTTAAATCAAATAATATTATAATTAGAAACATGGATCACTAATCTTATAATTGACCAAGACGTTTTATAGTGTATATTGGAGACTACCTTCTCATATTGTAATGAGGACTGGCTCAATTTTTTTCAAATTTTTATTATGATACATGGGTTATGAAGAAAATAATATATATGTCCAGTTAATATATAAATTGATTTATGAAAAACTTCAAAAATAATATCTATTAAATTATTAATGTCAGCATTTGTAATGGGATTACACATTTTAATATTAGTTAATTTGTTTTATAATATATAAAGAATGTGTTGGAAATTAATAAAAATTCAAATTCACAAGATTCATAACACTCCCAATTAAGGCATCATGATCTTGGTAACTTAAAAATGAAGAAATTGATATAGATATACAAAAGGGTATTTATATGTTTTGAAAATCCCTTGGATATTTTTCATGCATGTATGGAATAAAAAAATACAGAATATTTATTCGGTATAAATAGTGTAAAAGATATACATAATCTAGAATTTGTTCTTATAGATGGGTGTGCAGCTTTTCAACTAATATATATAGCTTTATTGAGATACCATATAACTTATATTGATGATTTCAATAGATACTTATATTTATAAAAAATGATTTAATGATTTGATTTCATTGAGGAATATATTGAATAAATGTATAATGTAGATAATCAACATGGTAAGAAGATAAGTAAACTCTTATAATAATATTCCAGGGAATATCAGGAAAAATTGTTCATTTTTTATCTATAAAAATATGTTATACTGCATCAAATAAATCTTACTTATACTATAGAATAGAATTGTGCTAGTGAAAATATTTTCAATGCCTTATTGGATATGGTTAGATCTATGGTGATTCCAACAATTCATTTAATATACTTTTTAGGATTTTTATTATAGACTAAATAATTTATAAAAAACACTGTGTTAACTACAATGAAAATTTTCCAAACATAGTACCATGATATTTTATATTATTCTTTCTTTTGAAACGAATAATATGATCGATATCATATCGAAAATAAAATACCAATCTTAACCAAAACATAAAATAATATTAATTAAATATGGTTATTATTACCTAGAAATTGGGTTGAATGGTATGGATAAGAATATACACATTATGAAAAAATTTTATAAAATTTTTAAATAAATCAAACTGATAGATTAATAGATAATAAATAAGTACTTAATTTTTTAAGAAACAGGTTTATGCCTCAAAAAACATTTTTTTTAAAAATGGTTTTTGTTACATTGAAGAAAAATATTATAATTAATTACATTGGAATTTATAAATTTTATCAAAATATTATTCATCAATATTTAAAATGAAATTTCATAATGGTATTTGTATTCATTTATCCAATTTTTCTTAACTAATTGATTTCTGAGTGAATATGAAAAATAATGATTTATAATGAATTTAATTTAATTTAAAAAAATAATGTAATTTCAAAGTACCATATTGTTAAAATTAAAATAAATAGTTCTATATGAATAAAAAATATAGTTTATTTTGGTTAAAGATCATTTTTATTATTTAAAACATAATTTCAAAAAAATTGTTTTTGTTCAGTTTTTTGAACACATGTTAAAACTGATTTGTTGCACATAATGAAATTGACTAATGGAAAATGTATTACATTTTTGGAATCTATAAGATGTTATGTGGATAATAATTCAACTTCATTATATTTCATTATAAATAGAACTAATGGTAAAAAAAAATTCACCACAGTAATGGTTAAAAGGTGTTATTTATTACTAAAACTATAGCAAATGTTCTAATAATAATCCCAACATTTAGAAACCCCATTTATTGTAATGTAACCCTTTATTTATGATTTTATGTATATAAATTATATCTGTTATGTCTATAAGATTTTGGAGAAAATTAAATGTGTATTTGGGGATAAATAGAAGGTGCAATTGTGGCACACGGTTTGTCCAAACTATGTGACGACCTATGAAAAACGATTCACATTGATAAATTGATTAAGTAATATTGAGGATTTGGATTTTTAATAGATTTTTTATGGTAATAGAGACATTTCTAGATGATTATGAGGGGTCCTCCTTAAATTAGTGGCTAATTCACGGTTAGACTAACTGTGTGATAAAACTATTATTATGGTAAAAGATATATCCTAAAAATGGGATCTAATGAATTTTTTCCTTAATTTTTATAGTTTTCCATCCTATTTAGGGATAACTAGGTATTTGTATTCCATAATGTTCAGGTAATGATCTTATATTGATTCAAAGGCAATCATAAATCTTATCATTATGATTAGAGTTTGATTCCTTACAATAACTGTTCGTTCTACATCATTCTTCCAGTTTTTCTTAGATATACTTCACCCATATTCTTAGTTTCAATGATAAATGCCTTTTGTGGGTATATATATGGTTATGGATGCCAAATATTTTTGGATTTTATCATGATTATGATAGGGGAATAGATATCATGTCTGTCTATGGAGATTTAACCCTTTTTTGTGACGTTTTTAGTGACCTTTCTTGTTTTCACCGAAACACATGAGATTGGTGGCTTAATTATCAACAAATATTTCTAGAATTGATATTTTTAGTTTTATATTTATTTAATTTTTTGAAATTTATTTTTAAATATTGTTAAAAGAGTTATTTCAATTCTATAGAGTGATGGTTTATGCTTTTTGGTGAAATTGTTGGTTTTTGGAAATTATTGTGCAAAGTGATTTATTTTTCTTGATTTTGAAATGGAATTTTTAAATATTCCTTTTCTGTATTTTTGGAATGGTTTTTTGGAGAAATATTTTCAATAAAAATTTTCTTTATTGAATTTCTTTTTTCTTATTGGTATTGGAATTTTTTTTCACATATTTAGTGTGTTTTTTCATATTTCATTTATGATGATTGGTTGAAATATGAGCTTGTTCATGATGTCAATTGTCTAATGGAACGTGGGATATAATTACCTTGTATCGACATAGTCAATCGATGGGAGACATCTCATGATTTGGGTACAATCATAAAGAAGCATGTGTTTTCAGATATATGTAATCGAATGGATATTCCAAAGGGATCTTGAGAGATGTAATCAAAGTATTGGTTGGTTGTTTTCATGAAAATAAAACAGTTATTTCTAGTTAATTGGGTGACCAATAATATTCTTATATTTTGTTATAAACTATTTTTGGACGTTTTATATATATTTTTATCAACAGTATTTTGTGATGTTTCTTATGTTATTAATATTTTGATGACTTATTATATTCCCTCTACTGATTTTATATGAAATGTTCATAATTTGTGTGAAATATTAATATTTTAATATTAAGTATAATTTTTGAGCATTTTTTAGAAGTAGTCCAATTGACTCAAATTAATGTTTTAATTATACCTATCACTATAATGATCCAAATTGTTTGGATCTTGTTTTTTAGGATTCTACTTTCAATATAAAACATTTAATTAGAAGGTACCATGAGCCAATTCTGCCATTTGAAGGGTCATATGGTCCTCACAAACAAGACCAAAGAATCTGTGAACAAACTGGACCAGGCTTAAAGATTGATTTACTAGGCTCACTCCAGAAGTCCAAAAACCTTATCTTTCCACCGTAATTCGTGGGACACTACATTTAATCTTGGATAAAAATTTCAGGGCCCAAATCTAAGAACAAGGGGCCCAAATGAAGCTTTAAAATCCAGCCCACCATTTTGGACGAGAATTAAAATTAGTATATTATTCCTGACATATCTCATGATGAAAGAATCAAATCGAGCTGATATTTTTCAGTGTAAAAGAGGAGATAAATTCGGCCGACTTTGTTGAATAACCCATTCGTATTTTAAGGCATATTAATATTCAAAAACCCCTTTCACATTATGGACTTCAGAAAAAGTGGATTGAAATGGACAGTTTTACTTTGTTTAATAATCCGGCCATAACTTTTGATCCTTAAGTCAAAATGGCTCCAAATTTTGAGAGTAGTCGTCCAACTGTATTATCTACAACCATTAAGAAGTATATTTCTCGAGATTCGGCTGTCTTGATTTCCATATCTGTGAGCCAAGTGGAGGGGTATTTCTGGAATGTGAACAGTCCACGACCTTGGGCTATAAATACATCCCCTCCTCTCCTTTCAAAAGGGTTGGAATTTCAGAAAATAGGAGGCTTGATTGGCAGTACCAAGGCCCTGCCAAAGGCTTGGGAGGATCTTACAAACTCAAGTTTTTAATTTATAATCCCTTCCTCCTCTCTCTGTTTTCATTTACTTTTTCATTTTTCTTCGTTGTAATTTTGCAAGTGTTTGTCTTTGTAATTCTGTTTTAATGAAATTTCCTTCTTCTGAATTTATTATTCTCATCCACCTTTTGTAGTACAATATTAATGTTCATATTATAGATTAATTCAATCTGAAATCCATGATCTTCTTTTACTTTATTATTCAATAAAAAGTTCGATTTTGTTTACTCTCATCATCGTTCGTGTGTGTGTTCGGCGCACAACTCTTCTATTATCCCTTTCTTTTTCATCTCTTTGTAATTCATCACCTAAAACACAATAGACCAGATTACTAATAATTTAAATGGATGAGTAAATATCTCATTGGGGTGAGTCAAAATTTAGGGATGTTAAGTGATTAAGAGTAGTTGCTCGATGAGTATTCGTTAATTTAACATTTTGTATGTTGGACTTAATATGTCATGGATTAATGACATATTCTGTTAGAATGTCGTTTCCATGGATTATTGGAACCATAAATACACTACCATAAACAAGTACTGATTGAGTTTAGAATCCTAGTTAAGTTAAGGCTTGGATTAAATCTTTAACACTTAGGAATTCTAATTGACGTCAACTTGTGAAGTTGGTGTTAATTTAAATGAAATATAAAGCAAAGCTCAAGGATATCCCAAGATTAACTCCCTAATAATGAACTCACCCCAATATTTATCAAATAGTTAAATCAATTATAGTCAATCAATCATATCAGTTAAGCTCTACAAACAAACCCCCCCTAATCAGAATACAATCAACTAAAAACAAACGACTATTACAAAGTATCATCACCAAGGATTCGACTCGGGTGCTGCTATACACATTAGCAGAGCACCAGAACATTGACCGGTCGATAGGTGACAATCGGCCGTGTGTTCTAAATGGCACTGTTGGTAGGTATGGAGCTTTAAGTAGTCAATAGTTTCTGGTTATTGTCAAAAAAAAGCACAAAAATGAAACAAATTTAAAAAAAATTAAAAAAACACCAAAAGAAAAACTAGTCTTCCTCTTTCTTCCAAAATCACTTTGAATGCCCCGGAGACTCCCAAAATATCCCTAGGATTTGTTTGACCCTGAAATTGGGTGAAAACTTCTCCAACATAGGAGGAATATAAGAGATACTCAAATAATTCAAGAACCAGCCCTCATCCAACCAGTTGAAATTGAAATGGCCAATCCTAGGGAACAAACACTTAAAGAAATCGATTCCCCTGATATGAATTACCAACCTCTTGGTATTCAATATAAAAACATAGAAGCTGACTTCGAACTCAAATCGGGTTTGATTCATCTTCTCCCTCATTTTCACGGGCTAGCCGGTGAGGATCCACATCTCCACTTTAAAGAGTTCTAAGTAGTGTGCTCTACCATGAAGCCACATGGGGTTTTTGAAGAACAAATCAAACTCCGAGCCTTCCCTTTTTCCCTAGCCGACACTACTAAGTCATGGATCTACTACCTACCTCCTGGTTCCATATCCACATGGAATGACATGAAGCGCCTTTTCTTAGAAAAATTCTTTCCTACTTCTCAAACTGCTTCTATCCGAAAGGAAATAAGTGGTATTCATCAGTTCCCAAGTGAATCACTCCATAAATACTGGGAGAGGTTCTAAAATATTGTTCCAACCTTCCCACATCATCAAATCCCTGACCAACTCTTGATCCAATACTTCTATGAGTGGTTATTTGTTATAAAGAGAACTCTCATAGATGCGGCAAGTTGCAGTGCTCTTGTTGATAAAACTCCTGCAGCTCAAGATATCTCATAAGTAACATGGCTGCAAACACACAACAATTCCATACTCAAGCACATGATCAAGTCAAACAAGCCCAAGATAATCAATCAATTGAGTCGAACAAAATGACTGAGTGGATGAGTGAACATACAGGTCTTGGGCGACAACTAGCTGTGGCTACCAAATCCCCAACGTCGTCTTCTCCGCAATCAATGTTTCCTGGACCTATCAAAAACTATGGAATCTGCAACTCTCCTTCTCATCCAACTGGCACATGTCCACAACTTCAAGAGGATCAATCTGATTCATCTGGACCAATGGAGATAAATGCAGCATATGCTCAGCTGAACACCAATCTTAAACTATCAAGTCAGTTTGTTAGAAACTTCAACCAACCTCACTCTGAGCCCTTCTCCTCTAACATTAACCATGGATTGAGTTATGGTAACCCCATGTCTCACCCCACGAAATTCCCTCCTCAAAACCCAAACCAATTCCAATATGGTTAAGGTGGTGGTAACTTCCATCAACCTTATCCTTTTTTCCTCAATCTCAAAGGAACAATCCTCCTCCTGGATTCCATTATCCTAGTAAGTCTTCCCAATTCCAAAACCAAAACAATCGATTTCCCAAGAACCAAAATCAGGGAAATCCCAATCCGGGACAAGCCTCTTCTTCCAAGCAACCATGGGAAAGTGCAGTGGAAGATCTTGCATCCTTCACCCATTCTAGCCTAAAAAACATTGAAACTCAAATAGGTCAACTTGCATCCCACCTGAGCCAGCAACAACAATCAAATTCATCCCAACTCCCAGCTCAACCATTACACAACCCCAAGGGTAATGTAAGTGCAATTGTACTTAGATTAGGAAAGCAACTTGCTGTGCCTCAAGATAAATCCTCAAACCCTCCTTTAAATGTTGTCCTAGAAAACTAAAATAAATAGAAACTTGAAAAGGAACCTGAATCCATTCCCTAACCTCCTTCCATTCCACATAGGAATCCAATTCCTTTTCCTCAAGCTGTTTCTAAACCAAGGAAGTCCTTTGAACCTGATCCTGAAATGCTTGACATGTTTAGATGTGTTGAAGTCAACATTCCCCTCTTAGATTCCATAAAACAAATTTTTGAGTATGCCATGTTTCTCAAGGAGTTGTGTACCCACAAGAATCAACTTAGGACCTTTTAAAATGTTTCCACCCAGTAGTCCATACCCATTAAGTGCAAAGATCCAGGTACCTTTACGGTTCCAGGCCAAATTGGAAGTTCCATCTTTGATGATGCACTCATATACCTAGGAGCCTTAATTAATGTCATGCCCAAATCCATATTCTCCAACCTTGGTCTAGGACCCGTACACCCAACAGGTGTTTTCATTCAGTTAGCCAATCGAAGCACAACCAGTCCTGAGGGAATAATTGAGGATGTCCTTGTCCGAGTCAATGATCTTATCTTCCCTGCTGATTTCTATGTCCATGACATGGATGGCGAGATGAACTCTTCTCGATCTCCCCTAATTCTTGGAAGACCATTCCTCATGACTGCGAGAACCAAGATTTATGTCCATTCTGTAATCTTATCCATGGAATTCAGTGACTAACTAGTCAAATTCAACATTTTCCAAGCCATGCGATACCCATCTGAGGATCACTCTGCATTCTCAATCCATGCTTCTGAGGACACTTCTAAGGGTCAATTGAACCCCATTCCATCATGTTCATCCGGATCTGAAGAGATAGGATGTTGTGAAATCTTCACTAGGATTAACCAAGTCATAAATGGTGAAGTTGATGTGGACCTTTCATTCATAGACTCCATCAATCTAGATGAACTTCAAAACTCTCTTGAATTCCACATCAATTCTGATCTCTACTGCTCCAGCTTGGATAGTAATAAGGAAAATGAATCTGAAGCAACTGAAGTCCCTTCTTCTATTCCTGAGTTGTCTATCATAAAAGTGAAAGATGAGACTGATTTGAAACATCTTCCTCCACACCTGAAATATGAATTCCTCTTCCATGATCACTCATGTCCTATCATTATCTCTGCCACACTTACTGAAACCGAGGAGTCCCAACATGTTCAAGTGTTAGAGGAAAACAAAAAATCCTTAGGTTGGACCCTAGATGACATACCAGGAATCAAACCTGCCCTTTACATGCATCACATCCATCTGGAAAAGACACCCAAAGCAGTTAGACAACCCCAAAGAAGACTCAATCCACTCATACTTGAGGTAGTTAGGGAATAGATCACAAAGATTCTTCAAGATGGTATTATCTACCCAATTTCTGATAGTGAATGGGTTAGTCCAATTCAAGTTTTACCTAATAAGGGTGGGATAACGTTTTTCACAAATGAACATGGAGTGGTAGTCACAACTCGAGTGAAGAACAAATGAGGTGTGTGCATCGACTATAGGAAATTAAATGTTGAAACCCGAAAAGATCACTACCCTCTTCCATTCCTTGATCGAATGCTAGAAAGATTGGCTGGAAAGTCACACTATTGGTTTCTTGATGGATACACCGGCTACTTCCAAATCCTAATCGCACCTCAGGACCAAGAAAAGACTACTTTCACATGACCCTTTAGAACATATGCATATAGAAGAATACCTTTTATCCTTTATAATTCTCCTAAAACATTCCATAGGTGTATGATGAGTATCTTTTTAGAATTCATAGAACACTGCCTGGAAGTCTTCATGGTTGACTTTACCATTTATGGTGAGTCATTTGAGTCATGCTTTCATTCACTGTCTCTAGTCCTTCAAATGTGTTTTAAGGGTAACCTTGTGTTAAATTTTTAAAAATTTCACTTCATGGTTGCAAATGGGATTGTTCTAGGGAAACTAGTTTCAAAATATGGTATTGAAGTTGATCCTGCAAAAATCGAAGTGATCCAATCACTTCCTCAACCCACTTCTATTCAAGACATCCGCTCATTCCTTGGTCATGCTGGTTTCTATCGGAGATTCATCTATAAATTTAGTAAAATTTCTCTCCTACTCACTCGTTTGCTCCACAATGATGTCTATTTCCATTTTGATGAGTTTTGAAAGAGATCCTTTATTGAACTCAAAACTGCTCTTACATCTTCCCCGATAATACAACCCCCAGATTGGCTGTTACCCTTTGAATTGATGTGTGATGCTTCTAATAGAGCTGTTGGGGATGTTCTTGGTCAAATAAGAGAATTAACTCCTCATGTCATCTATTATGCCTCAAAAACATTGGATGAAACTCAATCTCACTACACTGTCACTGAAAAATAACTTTTAGAAGTGGTTTTTACCTTAGATAAATTCTGGTCCTATATCTTAGGTTCCAAAATCATCATCTTCACAGACCATTCTTCTATTAAGTTCTTACTCAAGAAAAGTGATTCCAAACCGAGGCTAATAAGATGGATCATGATGCTCCAAGAGTTTGACCTTGAAATCAAAGATAGACCAGGAAAAGAAAACCTTCTGGATGATCACCTGAGTAGAATTTCTAATTCTTCTCATTCAGAAATCTTTGATCCTGAATTCCCCATTGAGAACATTTCGTCTCTCACTCCAATGTTACCATGGTATGCCCCAATTGTAAATTATTTTTTTTCTGGTGTTTTTCCTAAAACATTTTCAAAAGAACAAAAAATAAAGTTTAAATGTGATTCAAAATACTATTTTTGGGATGAAAATAAACTTTGGAAACTGGGGTAGACATGGTAATTAAGAGATGTGTTGAAGAAAATGAGCATTCTTCCATCTTAGAATTCTGTCACTCACTTTCTGGTGGTGGCCACTTTGGACCACAAAGGACCTCCCGAAAGGTCCTAGACTCTAAATTCTTCTGGCATGCACTCTTCAAGGATTCACATGAGTTCTTTCAATCATGTCCCACTTTCCAAAAGTTTGGCACAATTTCTATAAAAAATGAAATGCCCCAAAATCCCTTAATATTTTGTGAAATCTTCGATGTTTGGGGCATCGATTTCATGGGACCATTTCCCCCTTCCAATGGATTCTCATACATTCTTCTTATAGTCGATTATGTCTCAAGGAGGGTTGAGGCCAAACCCACTAGAAAGGATGATTCACATACTATTAGTGAGTTCCTAAAGACACACATCTTTCATAGATTTGGCGCACCTCATGCCTTGATTAGTGACTTAGGAACCCATTTTTGTAATAGAACCATGGAAGCTCTTCTGAAAAAGAATGGGGTTGTACATAAAACTTCAACTTCATGTCACTCTCAAACAAATGGAATGGATGAACTCTCTAATAGATAAGTGAAAAGGGTACTTGAGATAATTGTTAAGCCCACCAGAAAATACTTGCCTGAGAGACTTGGTGAAGCCCTTTGGGCTTATCGAACTGCCTATAAAACACCCATTGGGATGTCTCCTTTTAGGCTAGTTTTTGGTAAATCGTGTCACTTACCCATTGAAATCCAACATAATCCTTTTTGTGCTATGAAAACCTGTAATTTTGATTGTGAAAAATCTGGTGAAGAAAGATTGTTTCAATTGGCTGAACTGGAGTAGTTTCGACTTGAGTCCTATGAGAATTACAGTCTGTACAAAGAGAAGGCTATGGTACTCCATGAAAGACACATCCTGAGAAAGGTATTTCATGAAGGTGAAAAGGTAATTCTCTTCAATTCTCAATTCCTACTTCACCCAGGTAAGCTTAATTCTCGTTGGGAAGGTCCTTTTGTTATTACTAATGTTTACCCATTTGGTGCAGTTCAAGTCCAAGACCCCTCTTCCAAAAGGAAATTCACGGTTAATGGACATCGGTTAAATCATCACTATGAGAGGACACACAATCCTGGATCATCATCTACTTCCATTGGATACCCAACTTCTCCAGTTAACCCACCACCGAATGGAGACGACGACCCGTCAAATCTAAACCAGGGGGCACCACTTTCCCTTTAACTCTCTCTCTCTCTCTTCCTCTCTCTACCTCTTTCTTCTTCTTCCTCTCTCTTTCATTTTTTACCACTTTCTTCATCAAACCCTTTTTTTTATTGTGTGTGTGTATTTTTTAAAAACCTTAAAAACTAAAAAAACAACAAAAAACAATCACTTAAAAAAATACAAAAAATTAAAGAGTCATGCTTACTCACCGTAGAGTTTTGAAATTTTGTCCAACCATTTTGGGGATTTAATAGATATGATTTCATCTCAAAAATGTTGTATTTTCATCATGACTTTGGATAAAGAATAGTCTATCAAAACCAACAAATTTTGAATGCTCAATTTTTTGATTTGGAAAATGATTTTCCCCAACCGTGAGAACAAACATTTTCTTTCATGCCAAGGCCACCTATTGCCATCATATCAAAATGTGTGTTTTCACGCCCATTTGTGAGTCTTGAGTTTGTGGACCTTCGAGCTAAATTTCCTACCTTAGTGTGTATTAATATGATAGAGGCATTTTCTGAACCACATGAGAATCACAATAGCCAAATAGCCTCCAATTTCCCTTACATTAATCCTCCTTTTGAAAGCCCCTTCAAGACTATGAAAACCTTTTCTTTGATTGCCACATTACAACTCCAATACCTTATCCCACCCAATATCAACATGGATTTTCTTTGCATAAGTTTTTGAATTTTAAGTGTGGGGGGGAATGGATTTCATTTTTGGGTATCATTTCGTTACTTTACGGGGTGTTATCATATCCTTGAGGGAAAGAATCAATTTTAGTGTGGGGGAGGTTGTCATTCAGTAGGATTTGGGAATGTATTGTACAAATAATATTGAATAGTGTTAAAAATAATTCAAAAAAAATTCAAAATCAAAATAAAAAATAACAAAAAAATGAAAAAATGGGTTCTGTCTTGGGTAGGTCAAAAATCACTCTTCCTCAACCTTTGATCTTGTTTAACATGTACAATTAGTGTCGTGAGAAGATCATTCATGGTTTGGGTTATGAGTTTGAGGTCTTTTCCAAGTTCATCTTTCGAAAAAACAAAGAGAAAAAAAGGAGAAAAAAAACACTTGCATTATATTCTTATTGGGAGAAGTTCTGTGTTTTGTAAATATTTCATCTTCTCATTACCTACATAATTTCTTCCTCTATTGATTATTTCTTCACACAATCATTCCCTTGTAAATATGTTTTTTCATTTTCTTCCATGTTTTATTTTAAAAAAATGTGCATTGATTTTTCTATATTGGTATTTTAACCCTATTCTTATCTCTTTTGGACATTATATTCCTACCATCCCCTAGCCATAGAAAAACCCCTTAAAAAGACCTCTTGATTATTGTGCACTTTGGATAGGGATTTTAAGCTGAGATCTCTTTTCAAACTCTAATATTTTCACTTTTGGTTGGTGAAAGAGTGAACCTCCACAAATAAATTTTATCATCTTGAGAGGTGTGAGTTTTGAGTGTCCACATTTTCCATTTCTAAATTTGAGCATGAAAAAATGAATTAGTTTTGGAACATTGTTTCTATAACAACTTGTGGTGAAATTCAAAATGGATGAGTGAAATATTCTAAACCTCCCCTGATTGGAGATAAAAAAATTAAAAATCTGTTGGTGAGTAAAAATGATTTTTTCATGTTTTTATATTTGTTGCACATGAGGACATGCAGAAAGCTAACTATGGGGGAGTTGATGTTATTAATATTTTCATGACTTATTATATTACCTCTTAACTGAATTTATATGAAATGTGCATAATATTGGTGAAATATTAATGTTTTAATATTAAGTATAATTTTTGAGAATTTTTTAGAATTAGTCAAATTGAGTCAGTTTAGTTTTTTAATAATAACAATCACTATACTGATCCAAATTTTGTGGTTCATTTTTTTTAGGATTCTCCATTAAATATAAAAAATTTAATTAGAAGTTACCATGAGTCAATTCATCCATTTGAAGGTTCATATGGTCCTCACAAACAAGACCAAAGAATCTGTGAACAAACTAGAGCATCCATGAAGATTGATTTACTGGGATCAATCCATAAGTCCAAAAACATTAACTCTCCACCATAATTCGGGGTACACTACATTTCCTCTAGGTTAAAAATTTCAGGGCACAAATATATGAACAAGGGGCCCAAATAATGCTTTAAAATTCAGCCCACCATTCTGGCCGAGAATTACAATCAGTATAGTATGCATGACATATATCATGATGTAAGCATCACATCGAGCTTAGAGTTTTCAGTGTGAAAGAGGAGATTTAGGTGGCTGACATTGTTGAAGAACCCATTTGTATTCGAAGGCATCTTCATATTCAAAAACCCTTTCACATTCTAGACATCAAATAGACTGGATTGAAATGGAATGTTTTACTTTGTTTAGTCAACCGGCCACAACTTTTGATCCTTAAGTCCAAATGACTCCAAATTTTGAGATTAGTCATCCAACTTCAGTATCTACAACATGGAAGAAGGATATTTCTCGATATTCGGCTATCTTGATGTACATATCATCGAGCCAAGTGTAGGGGTATTTCTGGAATGTAAACAGTCCACCACCTTGGGCTATAAATACATCCCCTCCTCTCCTTTCAAAAGGGTTAGGATTTCAGAGTGAAGGAGGATTTATTGGAATAATCAAGGCCCTTCAAAAGGATTGGGAGGATCTTCCAAACTCAAGTTTTCACTTGATAATCTCTTCCTCCTCTCTTTGATTTCATTTACTTTTTCATTTTTCTTCGTTGTAATTTTGCAAGTGTTTGTCTTTGTAATTCTATTTTAATGCAATTTTCTTCTTCTTAATTTCTTATTGTCATCCACCTTCCTTTAGTTGAATATTAATGTTCTTATTGTAGATTAAATCAATCTGAAATCCATCATCTTCTTTTACTTTATTATTCAATAAAAAGTCTGATTTATTTTACTCTCATCATCGTTCGTGTGTGTGTTCGGCGCACAACTCTTTTCTTATCCCTTTCTTTTTCTTCTCTTTGTAATTCATAACATCAAACATAATAGACCAGATTACTAATAATTTAAATGTATGATTAAATATCTCATTGGAGTGGGACAAAATTTAGGGATGTTAGTTGATTGAGAGTAGTTGCTCGATGAGTATTCGTTAATTTAAAATTGTGTATGTTGGACTTAATATGTCATAAATTAATGACATATTTTGTTTAGAATGTGATTTGTATTGATTATTGGACCCATAAATACACTACCATAAACAAGTACTGATTGAGTTTAGAATCCTAGTTAAGTTAAGACGTGGATTAAAGAATTAACACTTAGGAATTCTAATTGACGTCAACTTGTAAAGTGGGTGTTAATTTAAATGCAATATAAAGCAAAGCTAAAGGATATCACAAGCTTAACTTCCTAATAATGAACTCACCCCACTATTTATCCAATTGTTAAATCAATTATATTCAATCAATCATTTCAATTAAGATCTGAAAACAAACCCCCTAATCAAAATACAATCAACTAAAAAAAACTACTATTACAAAGTATCATCGTCGAGGATTCGACCTGAGTGCTGCTATACACATTATCATAGCACCAGAACTTTGACTGGTTGATAGGAAAAAATCGGCCATGTGTTTCAGTTTCAAATAATTGTTTTTATAAAAATGGTGCTTGATTTTATATCTTAGTGATGTGATTAGATAAGTCATTGGGGAAATCCTTCTGAGTTTTAGAATTCTCTCCTACTTTTTATCATTGTTTATTTTCCGATAGTTAAATATTGAGACATGGGAAAATGTAAATTATCGCACACATTTTTCACTACTTCATGATTCTTGGGATGTTCGGTGATGTTGGAGCATAGATCATTTGGATCATGGGGTCTTGTGTGTGCCTTGGTGTTTTCTAGTTATCATTCATTTTTTAGATTAATTTCAGTTTGGATTCTGTTGTTTTACACTTATATGAGATTTTATAATAAAAATTAGGTTGAGTTTTTGTTCATTTTTATCATGAATCATATAGTGGTTTCTTTGGTTTGGTAATATGGGAATGGTTTTTTTATTCTTAATGGGTAAATCATCCCCAACATATATTGAAAGCGTTTGGAATTTATTTTCATTCATTTTTGTCTTGGGGATATCGCTTATGGCCATATAATTCCTCACAAACATCTCAATCCAATGAGAATATGTGAGTCATTATAAACGGTATTAGTTTTGTTTCATCCAATGATGGTTTGACAAAAGGGGTATCACCTTGGTCCTTCCTCATTTAAAAAATTGTTCACCAGTTTTCTGGGTATATGCGTTGAATTCATTCTTCTGTATTCCATGATTTGGGATCGTATAAATGAGTAGGATTATCGGGACATGAAATGTAGAGCATAAAAAGATGTATCTAATCTTTTTTTTCTGAACATCAACTTAATATGTAGTGGAGTAAATAAGTGTTTTGGAGACACTTATAAGATTTTCAAATTCCTTGTAACAGTTCTATCCTATGAAATGAGCATGACATGAATTTGAGGAATAACATCCCACATAGACTACTTATTTCAAATCTGATCATGTTAAATGATTTTTTGTAACATGTTATTTTTTGACAAATGGTCATATTATTTTCAGAATAATTATTTTGTAAAAGCACAAGAATAAGGTAATTTGAAAATTGATTGATTAGGAGAGGAAGGTTCACAGTTTTAAAAAAATAGTTAACTATGAAAAATGGTTGATTTTTGGAAATCAATTTTGTGATAGTCGTTGAAATAGAATTTGGAATACTAATCGTTGTGTTTCTAGAGAGTTCGACATATTGGGTTCATATATTTTTTAGAAAATAGAACATGGTAGCCATCATTGAAACTAAATGGAAGTAGTTATAGTGCGTGTGGTTTTACGTAAGTCGTGGGAGAACCAAGATATATTTTAGAGAATCGTTCAATCATTTCAAGATGTGGAAAGAAGGAACCAGAGGGATGAGCCAAAACAAGTGGATCATTCCATCCAACTCAAGAAACCAAATCTGAAAATATTTTACGGTGATTCTGAACTATAATGAATTGAGGTTTGGGTGAATAGAGTGAATCGTATCTTCAATTTCATTGGCACACCAATGGAGATAAAAGTAAATCATGCATCGTATATGATAGAGGATCTTACATGCCCATGGTTAGATCATGCGGTGTATGCTAATGTAGATTAATGCATTAGTTGGGAGGATTTTGCGAAATTATTCAACAAATAATTCAATCCTCACAGATTCCCGATTCAATGAACAATGGAATTCATTAACATGAAGCATGAAAATCTCTCTATCACCATGTATGAATCAAAATTCATGAATTTAGTTCTCATTAAACCCAAGGTTGCTGCTAGTGCATAATTGAAGGTACAAATCATTGAATCAGGTCAGAGATAAGAGATTCTCTCAAACATTGGGTTTCTCTAGATTTCAAACTATATAGGGATTGTGAAAAGAGTTATAGTGATTGAATGAGTCATCTTAGTAAAATTGTGAGGAGGAAGTATCATGATACATTAGGGAAAATGTGGGAACAGTAACTCTTTGATCAAGTGGGAGAGGGACACCTTCATCCAGTGTGTCACAACAAAAATATGTCTTATACCTACTGAAATTTATTATCAGATGATATATTTGTTGGAAAAAATGAGTAATTCAATTGGATATTAAACTTTGTTGTTATAGATTTAATGTACCAACACTTGTTTTAATCAACTATTATATATTTTCTATATTAATCATTTAACATCAACAAACATTTTACCAATAGTTAGATCCATTGATTTATCATATCAACAATAACATTTATTACCAATAAATGAATATATTAATATTAATTGTTATTACCAATTTTTTTACCATTATAAAAATATATTTCCATAAATTATCAAATAACATACAATATTTTATCCAAAATATAATATATATATATATATATAATATTTTCAATAAATTTTATAAATTTTGATGATATTATTAAAATCATATAGTCATATGCTTCCATAGACACATTATATTTTTGTGATAATATATATATATATATATAAGTTTGTATGTGTGATATAAAATTGATGATAAATAATTATAATTTTGGGATATTTGAATAAGTTCAAATATAGAAAAAACTAAAAAAAGAAAGTCACATATATATATAGTTTCATTATGTGTATATAATATAATTTTTTATTAAAAATATATATAAATTTAATTTTTTTTCATTATACATAATTTATATATAAATTTATTACACATCAATATTTTTTTTAATTATATCAATAATTACTATTTTCCTAAATTAAATGTCTCGAGTCATAGTGATCAGATCACTATTAACATGTCCTCCATTATTGAAGCTGATCATGTAACACCCCAGGCTTCTATGGTATGCTTCTCTTTGAATAATGTGATAGCGTGTGTTGTATGCAACACCAAGTTCTAACACACCGTAACCAATCAAACTAGCCGTTATGAATAGTAATACCTACTTTTTGAAATTATATATATTTTATATTTCAAAATTGACTTCATTTTTGGATTTTGAATATCTAATTTAGCCTAAGGTGAAATTTTGGTACTTTTCGAATAACTTTTATATTTTGATGAATAGTGAAAGTTACTAAATTTTAATTAAAAACAAATTTTTTAATCAAAATAATTAATAGTGATAAATTATGAAGTTGAGTGGTTTTAAAGTATATTTAGAATATATTTTTACCATTTTATATAATGTTGGTCATTGGACACAATTTTAAAATTAAACCGAACATAAGCAAGTGTCAATCATTTGATAGTTATTATCTCTTAAAAACACGCTTTTTGTTTTGGCAGCGGGAATTAATTTTAAATTAATTTCTGCCACTTCTGTGTTTTGAATTTAGAAAAATGGATTCCGTATTTGGAATCAGGATGTCTAAATTTTGTAAATAGGTAACTTTTATTTTTAGACATTTTGAATAATTACTGTGGTAAATATTTTATTTACCATGGTTAAGGGTAAATCCGGTAAATAAGGGTTAAAAATAATATTATAATAATAATAAATTACCCTAAAACGTTTCCTAGCCTTATTGGTTGATACAAGTTAGACCATAGGCATCATTGGGTCGATTTTGGGACCACATGGTGCCACTTGTAGGTGATAGGAACACTTTATTTTAATTAAGTTAAAATGAATACAAAAATGACACAAGCATATATCTTTTAGAAAAACAATTTTTACATAGGGTTATATATGTAGGATTTTAGATTATAAATATTCATTAGAAATATAAAACGATTTCCTACATAATGATATTTTATTTATAATTTTTATACATTAAATAATTTAATTTATTTATGACACACTGATGATGTAGTGATTACTATAATAGTGAAAAATTAAAATAATTGATATTATAAATATACAAATAAATATAATATGATACTTTTAATGAATTAAACTAATTTTCTAGGATAATATGATATATTAGTATTGATTTATTTGACTTTGTTTGAAGTAATCAATCTGTTATTAGTTTCATAAAAATCACCTATTGAATAGTGTCAAAATTGACATAAAAGAGTTCTTAAAACAAATATTATATTATTAATTGATATTAAATTCCTAAAAATCTAAGGATCGGCCAAGAGACTTATATCATGATAGGTTCATCATTAATGGACCAATTGGGGGTCGCTTGGATGTATATAGTAAGTTTATTAACCATATTATATAAAAATACAAAGAGACATTGTAAAAGTGAAACTAATTAACTTAGAGTTAATACTTAAATATAAGGTTAATATAAGTACCCAAGTCTGTCTAAATTCTATTGTTTGAGTTGTTTTCGACCCATACCCACCTTAACCTTTTAATAATCAACTTTGGAGCCATTGGAAACCGAATATGAATTTATTATAAACTAATATCTCTAGCTTTTCCAAAGGTGCCCCTCACCCCTCTTATAAAAGGGCACACATCCTTCTCATTTCTTCACACCTTAAAAGCCTTTTGATACGGCCAAACTCTGCCCAAATACTCTCCCAACTTGCCTCACTACAACCTAGGGGCCTTAGTTTGATCAGAAAGCCAGCCTAAGGATCCCTTTTGATCAAATCCAAAGGAAGAACCCGAAGAAGAGGTAATGATTTCACCACCCTTTTCCAAGTTCATTTCTTCTTCCACTTCTTCTTCCTTTGTTGTTACCATTCTAAAATAATAACTCCAGTATAATATATATACTGTGATGTTATTATAAATATGTTACAACCATATTCAGTATTCTATCCACCCTTTGAATAACATGTCACCATACATGCGTACGTACGGCTTACCGTCTCCACGTCGTGGTGTAATTGTTATTCAATATATTATTATTTTTATGTGTATAATAATGATATGTAACTCATGTAAATAATAAATATAACATGTTAATGATTCTGTATATATGATATACCATCCATTTATATATTATTTTAATATCAAAAGAATGATATTGTTGCTCGTGCGTACGTACGGACTACCGTCTCCACGAACGCGATGAGATTCATTCTCCATCGTATCCATTCAAGTATAATTATCATTTGATGATTTAAAATGTAACGCCCTGACCCCAGCTACCCAGAGTCGGTGCATTATTACATAACATTGGCATGATCACAAGAAAGATCAAATCCCGAAACACCGATTGGTTTAGTAGCCTTGGAAACACTAGATATAATCATAAAGTTTTACATTATATTTCAAAGTGAAAAACTACTACAACAACAAAGTCTTCATATCCACACTATTAACCCCTCATAATATCCCTGCAAGTCATTCATAATTTACTTCTTCACTACCTGGGAAAAATAAAACATTGAAAAGGGGTGAGCTCAAATGCTCAGTAAGGATAACAATATAGAGGAACATTCAAAATAAGCATAAACATTTAAGGCAATGAATTACTAAAACAAAAGCCTTTTAAAATTGAACTTCAACATAGTATGGAAAAAGTAAAATGAAATAATGCCATTTACTTATTCACATGGATATTCTACTAATCGAATAATCACATGCAAAAATCAATAACCATTTTCATAATGTTGGAATGCATAATGCCAGACTATCATAACCACATAGCCAAGGCCTCGTGCCAAGACTACAAATAAGATTTTGCCAAGGCCTTGTGCCAAGACAGTAGTTTGTCTCATGAGACCTACCGATGCATCGAGGAGCTATAGCGGGCTCCACCCGTCACATATTAAGTCCAATGCATTCCCATATGAAAAGGTTTAAACATAACATAAACATTCGTATTAAAACTAGCATACGAAATGTAAATACATTCACCATAAACTATGAATGGTATAAAAATAGCACATCCACAGTCAAAAATATCACAAAACCTTCAATACAATATGGAAGTTTTGTACCATAATAAATCAACATCAAATAATCATAAAATCCATCAAAGGATGTTGAAATAGATGAAATCAAAATTCTTTTTAAAGAAATATCTCCTTTTATTTTGAGATCATTTAAGATCCATAAAATAAAACATTTTCTTTGAAAATATTCTTATAAGCTTGTATGGGAAGCTTCGACGATTTTATAACGGCGGAAAATAACCGCACCCGCCGTATAAGTTAAAAAAAACATTCTTACCTTAATTCTGTCGAAAAGGTTAAAAAGGACCTTGTTTTGAAAACGACGGAAAGATTCCTTTATAAACCTCTTATAAAAAGTCAAAAAAGGGTATAAATGACTTTAACCCATATTCTTGTAAATAGTAAAAATGTTTTGAAATACATTTCGAAGAAACATGGATGTGGATGATAAAGAGATCCCAGTAGATTATTACGTATAATACAACCTCGGATAATGAAGAGATTGTGAAATAACCCTTACCTTGTACTTTTCCTTGGTTGGGGTAGGTTAACCTCCTGTATAATAGTGAAATAATTGTTACTAAATTATACAAGAATCATATACATTAATATGATATCATATATGATCTTTTAATATTTATTTGATAATAATATCTTAGTATTATCGTCGTTTCGGGTGTTAACTTACTCATTTTCTTTATATGTTTTGTTACATAAGTCATGGTTGTTGTATCTTATTCATATCCAGAATGATATCAAGTCCTTAAACATCATTTTTAAATCATTAAATGACAATTATACTTGAATGGATACGATGGAGAATGAATCTCATCGCGTTCGTGGAGACGGTAGTCCGTACGTACGCACGAACGCTATTTCCATTTAATTTTTATTTTAAAAGAATCAAATCCAAATGATACATAGGTATATTACTATTCCAGTATAATATAATATTTTATATATGTTACTTAAGTTCATTAACACCATCCTTTATACGTTCCATGTGTGGTATGAACGAGTCATATCATTTTAAGGGGGCGGTAGTCCGCACTTCCTCAAATGAAATTATCGTATGTATATACAACATGAAACGAATAATGGTATGAAATAAAATGGAATTACAGAATCTTATATATAAAATATATATCATTAATATCATATTTAATTACATTGCCATCATAATGGCCACCATGAGAGGCGGTAAGATGTATTTGAACAATCATCGTTTCGTGAGGCGTTAGTTTTCCATCCACAGAAACATTATGTTCATCATCCATTAGATGGATTTGTGTGTATGTGTAGTTTGAATCCTTCTTATAACAACATCCTAGTATATTGAGGATACTGGTGTTGTTACAAAAGAAAGGAAATAAAAAGAGTTTGGGGGTTGAAGAAGCAAAATAAATGAAAATAATTTAAGAGAAAACGTTACCTTTAATTTAGGTAACTCACTTTGGTTGGAACCAAAGGACTTATTGAAATGATTTCTGCCTAAGGGGAAGCTTCAAGGAGGAAAAGAGGGATGTGGGGAGCTTAGTTGGGCAGAGTTTGGACGAGCCAAGTGGCTTGAGAGGTGTGAAGAATGAGTAGAACTGGTCTCCTTTTATAAGGGAGAGGAGGGGCTCTTTAGGAAAGAGTGAAAGTATTACTTTATAATATAATTATATTCGGTTTATAATGGTCCAAAAATCATTGAGGTCGAAGATAAGATGAATCATATTCTAAATAACATCAACCAATAAGAATTGGACAGGTTTTAGATAATATTTTAATCATTATAATCTTATTTATTTAAATGATTTATTAATGAGGTAAACATTTCATCATTATTGTGTCATTAATAATTTAACTTATTTAATGTCTAAAAATTATAAATAAAATATCATCATGTAGGAAATCTTTTTAGCTTTCTAATGAATATTTATAATCTAAAATCCAACATGTATAACCCTATGTAAAAATTGTTCTTCTAAAAGATGTAAGCTTATGCCATTTTTATTTTTATTTTAACTTTATTAATATAATGTGTCATTATCACTTACAAGTGGATCCATGGGGTCCCAAAATAGACCCAAAGATGCCCATGGTCGACCATGTATCAACCAATAGGGTTAAGACACGTTTTAGGGTAATTTAGTATTATTATAATATTATTTTTTTTAACCCTTATTTACCGGATTTACCCTTTAACCATGGTAAATAAAATATTTACCACAGTAACTATTCAAAATGTCTAAAAATAAAAGTTACCTATTTACAAAATTTGAACATCCTGATTCCAAATATGGAATCCATTTTCCTAAATTCATAACACAGAAGTGGCAGAAATTAATTTAAAATTAATTCCCGTTGTCAAAACAAAAAGCGTGTTTTTAAGAGATAATAACTATCAAAAGATTGACACTTGTTTATGCTCGGTTTAATTGTATAATTATGTCCAATGACCAACATTATATTAAATGGTAAAAATATATTCTAAATATAATTTAAAACCACTCAAATTAATAATTTATCACTATTAATTATTTTGATTAAAAAAGTTGTTTTTAATTAAAATTTAGTAATTTTCACTATTCATTAAAATATGAAAGTTATCCGAAATGTACCAAAATTTCACCTTAGGCTAAATTCGATATTCCGAGTCCAAAAATGAAGTCCATTTTCAAATATAAAATATATATAATTTCAAAAAGTAGGTATTACTATTTACAACGGATAGTTTAATTAGTTGTGGTGTGTGTTAGAACTCGAGGTTGCGTACAACACACGCTATTGCATTATTCGAAGGGAAACGTACCATAGAAGCTTGGGGTGTTATATTCTCCCCTCCTTCAAATAATTGCGTCCTCGCAATTTCTAGGGTATTACTGCATAAAAAGACTCGGGTGGTTCTTCATCATAAGTTCCTCGGGTTCCCACGTTGCCTCTTCCATCTTATGATTTCTCCACAAAACTTTTACCAGATGCGTCGTCCGGTTTCTCAGCACTTGTTCTCTCGTATCAATAATCTTGACGGGCTCTTCGCAATAAGACAGATCGGGTTCCAGTTCTAATTCCTCATAGGTGAGTACATGCGTCGGATCAGGCATGTATTTCCTCAATAGAGATACGTGGAACACATCGTGAACTTTGGAGAGACTTGGCGGCATTGCCAATCGGTAAGCTACAACCCCAATTCGTTCTAGAATTTCGAAAGGTCCGATGTACCTGGGACTCAATTTACCTTTCTTACCAAAACGTATGACTCCCTTCCACGGAGATACCTTCAGGAAAACATGATCACCGACTTGAAATTCCAAATCCTTCCTTCGATTATCGGCATAGCTCTTCTGCCTACTTTGAGCTGCTTTGATGTGATTTTGGATTACTTTCACCTTTTCCACCGTTTCCTCCACCAGTTCTGGGCCTACAAGTTTTCTTTCACCAATGTCATCCCAACAGGTTGGTGTACGACATCTCTTTCCATATAACGCTTCATATGGTGCCATCTGAATACTTGAATGGAAGCTATTGTTATAGGAAAATTCTACCAGTGGTAAATATTGATCCCACATACCCTGAAAATCAAGTGAGCAAGATCTCAATATGTCTTCTAAGGTTTGAATAGTCCGTTCTGATTGTCCGTCTGTCTGAGGGTGGTAAGCAGTGCTCAAATGAAGTTCAGTATCCAGGGATTTCTGAAGACTTTTCCAGAATCTTGAAGTAAAACGGGGATCATGATCAGAAACAATCTATAGGGGTACTCCATGAAGTCTCACAACTTCATTAATGTATAGTCTTGCTAGACGTTCCAGGGGTAGATCTTCTCTTATAGCAAGAAAATGTGCTGACTTGGTAAGACGATCAACAATAACCCATATTGCATTGTTCCTTCTAGGAGTCTTTGGTAGCCCCATGACAAAGTCCATCGTAATATTGTCCCATTTCCACTCCGGTATGGGAAGAGGTTGCATGACTCCTCCAGGCTGTTGCCTTCCAGCTTTCACTTATTGAGAAACCATACATCTTGACACAAAATCAGCAATCTCCCTCTTCATGTTGTCCCACCAAAAATGTTCCTTCAAATCTCTATACATTTTGGTGCTCCCAGGGTGTATAGAGAAATTGGAACTATGAGCGTCATCCAGCAATTCCCTTTTTAGATCAGGTATATTGGGAACACAAAGTCTCTTCCCGAATTTCAAAATTCCACCTTCATACACAAAGTCTCTCAATCTCCCATCATTCACAGCTTTAATCTTCTTTTGGAATTCTTCATCATCGGTCTGAGAACTCTTAATCCTTTCTAGTAAAGATGGTTTGGCAACCATTTGAAAAAGCATTGATGTTTCACCTTCCCTGGTTATTCCCATGTCCATCTTCACTAGATCCATGAAAATTGGATCCCTTTCAATTCTCATCATGTTCAAAACACCATGGTCTTTTCTGCTCAAAGCATCTTCCACCTTGTTTGCTTTCCCCGGGTGGTAGTGTATCGTGCAATCATAATCCTTGAGTAATTCAAGCCATCTCCGTTGCCTCATGTTGAGTTCTTTTTGTGAGAAAATATACTTCAAACTCTTGTGATCAGTATAAATCTCACATTTTTCACCATAGAGGTAGTGCCTCCATATCTTCAAAGCAAAGATCACAGCTGCTAACTCAAGATCATGAGTAGGATAATTTTGTTCATGAATTTTCAACTGTCGTGATGCATAGGCAATAACTCTATCATTCTGCATAAGGACACAACCAAGTCCTTTATTTGATGCATCACTAAAAATAACGAACCCATCATTCCCTGATGGTAGAGTCAATATAGGAGCATTGACTAATCTTCTCTTAAGTTCTTCGAAACATTCTTCACACTCTTTTGTCCAAACAAATTTAACCCCTTTACGTGTGAGCTTCGTTAATGGGTTAGCCAATCGGGAAAAATTCTGGACGAAACGTCGATAATAACCTGCCAAACCAATAAAACTGCGTACCTCAGTTATACTCGTAGGTGCTGGCCATTCTTGGATTGCCTTGGTCTTAGAAGGATCAACAGAGATTCCATCTTATGAGACAATATGGCCAAGAAAAGAAATCTCCTGAAGCCAGAATTCACACTTGCTAATCTTCCCATATAATTCATGCCTCCTCAGAGTCTTCAAGATAATGCGCAAGTGATTTTCATGATCTTCATAGGTTTTGGAGTATACCAAGATATCATCAATAAATACCACCACAAATTCATCAAGATACTCCTTGAAAACTCTATTCATTAGATCCATGAATACAGAGGGTGCATTAGTCAATCCAAACGGCATTACAGTAAACTCGTAATGCCCGTACCTGGTTCGAAATGCTGTTTTCAGAATGTCTTCCTTCTTCACACACAACTGATGGTATCCAGATCGAAGGTCAGTCTTTGAAAAGTATTGAGCTCCATGCAGTTGGTCAAATAAATCATCAATACGAGGTAGGGGATACTTGTTCTTTATCGTTATAGCATTGATCTCCCTGTAGTCGATACATAACCTCATAGATCCATCTTTCTTTTTAACAAAAAGAACAGGGGCTCCCCATGGAGAAACACTAGGGAGAATAAATCCCTTATTACTCAATTCCTCTAGTTGTTTCTTTAGTTCGACTAACTCTACAGTGGCCATTCTATAAGGGGTCTTCGATATAGGCCTTGTTCCAGGAATCAAATCAATGGAAAACTCAACTTCTCGTTCTGGAGGATGTCCAGGTAAATCTTCTGGAAATACATCTAAAAATTCTTTCACAATAGGTACATCCTCTATTTGAACATTCCTTTCCTCACCCGCAGTTATTTCATTCTCTTCCTACCCAATAATTGAATTAAGTTGAGCTACTGGGGGTGGATCTAAATAAGAATTAGGTGGTGACGATTCTTCTCTAAAAATAAGGTGCTCCTTATCATTATCATCAAGAATCGTAACCTCTTTCTTCTTACAATAAATCTTCGCATCATAGTCCGAAAGCCAGTCCATACCAGGGATTATATCAAACTCAATCATAGGTATGACGATGAGATCAGCAGATAAAGAAAATTTATGTGCTCTAATGGGGACTGATTCACAAAACTTTGTTGCAACGATACTTCCCTTAGGAGTTTTAACTGACAACTCCCTTATTAAATAAAATTGGAAATATCTAATTTTCCTAGCAAACTGGGAAGATATGAAACAATGCGATGATCCAGAATCAAATAATGCATTTGCTAAACTTGAGGAAACCATTAAATTACCTGCCACCACGTCTTTCGGAGCTTCTACCTCAGCAGTAGTGATAGCATAAGCATGGCCTTGATCCCTTGGCCATTTCTGAGGTACGTTCTCCTGACGCTTAGGACATGCATTTTCATAATGCCCCATCTCCCTGCAATTGTAGCACTGAACGTTGGTAGCTTCCTTCTTCCCCTTGCAATCATGAGCTTGGTGGCCTTTTTCACCACACTTGTAACAGACTCCCATTCCCTTCAAGCAAGTACCGGGGTGTTTCTTCCCGCATTTACCACAAGATGGATATTCAACCTTTCCTTTCTTCCCCTTATTTCCATTCCCAGATTGATCAGCAGGTCTCTTCTTCTCTTGCTTTGCTTTAAAGTCATAAGACTTAGAGAATTCCTTTTCGGTCTTGATAGCACATGAGACAATGTCTTCGTACGATGAAAAGGATTGTGAGACTAATGCTCGACGGAGAAATGGTTTTAACCCATCAAAGAAACGATCAATCTTACTTCTTGGGTTGCGAATATAATCTCCAGCATACCTCGCTAACCTTGTAAAGTTAGCCTCATACTTTGTGACATTCTCATCCTCCTTTTGTCTCAGACTCAGAAATTGCCTTTCCATATCCGCTCGATGGTCGCGAGGGAAGTATTTTTCTAAAAACAGATCTTTGAATTCCCTCCATTCCATATTTGATACTTCATCATCTTCCTTCATGTTTTGAATCAATGACCACCATTGATCAGCATCTCCAGTGAGGTGGTAAACTGCCATGATAACTTTTCCCCTTTCACTGCTCCCCAAAGCCTGAAATATTTTCTCTAGGAAATTTATCCATTGCTCAGCTACTAAGGGATTTGTACTCCCATTGAACGTTGGTGGTTGTTGCCTCATGAATCGATCTAACATTGATCCTCCACGCTGCGGATCAGGGTGCTCCATATGGGTAAGGTTATTATTCATAACCTGAGTAAGTTGTCCCAGTATGGTGATTAGCTGATCGGCACCAGTTGCATCACCAGCCCCACTATAATTATCTTGAGCAGGAGGGTAATCCCTACATGGAGTGCGTGCATTGATACGGTTTCCATTTCTTCCATTAGGTGCCATTTCTAAACAATGGCATAAACTAGATCAGTTTATGAATCAAAATACATAATCCCATACTTATAAAACACTTAACATAAATTGAACTATTTATGGATATAATCCATAATCATAAAAATGTTTTCTTTGAGGAAGTATATACTCATAAACCCTTCATAATGATTTGTAAAGAAAATGAGAGTTATCCTAAGCATATCCCCCGGGAGTGTCGTAACCAAGAGTGCAGCAAGGCCCGTTGTCGTGCACCAGTTCCCGTTTGAGTCTAGCTCAAAGCGGTGTTTTCGGGTTTTACCCCTAGGTATATCTGTGCCAGAGCCGCCTCTACCTGCTCGTATCCAGACAGGGATGTATTGCTCGGAAAACTCACAAAATCTCTACAATACCAAAATTCTAGGAAGTTCTTCTATACTAATCCTCAAAGTTCATCTTAGGTCTACGTGCTCTAATCAGAGTTTATCTAAATCTAGTTTCCAATGTTTGTACTAAACTTCCTCTGATACCAACTGTAACGCCCCGACCCCAGCTACCCAGAGTCGGTGCATTATTACATAACATTGGCATGATCACAAGAAAGATCAAATCCCGAAAGACCGATTGGTTTAGTAGCCTTGGAAACACTAGATATAATCATAAAGTTTTACATTACATTTCAAAGTGAAAAACTACTACAACAACAAAGTCTTCATATCCACACTATTAACCCCTCATAATATCCCTGCAAGTCATTCATAATTTACTTCTTCACTACCTGGGAAAAATAAAACATAGAAAAGGGGTGAGCTCAAATGCTCAGTAAGGAAAACAATATAGCGGAACATTCAAAATAAGCATAAAAATTTAAGGCAATGAATTACTAAAACAAAAGCCTTTTAAAATTGAACTTCAACATAGTATGGCAAAAGTAAAATGAAATAATGCCATTTACTTATTCACATGGATATTCTACTAATCGAATAATCACATGCAAAAATCAATTACCATTTTCATAATGTTGGAATGCATAATGCCAGACTATCATAACCACATAGCCAAGGCCTCGTGCCAAGACTACAAATAAGATTTTGCCAAGGCCTTGTGCCAAGACACTAGTTTGTCTCATGAGACCTACCGATGCATCGAGGAGCTATAGCGGGCTCCACCCGTCACATATTAAGTCCAATGCATTCCCATATGAAAAGGTTTAAACATAACATAAACATTCGTATTAAAACTAGCATACGAAATGTAAATACTTTCACCATAAACTATGAATGGTATAAAAATAGCACATCCACAGTCAAACATATCACAAAACCTTCAATACAATATGGAAGTTTTGTACCATAATAAATCAACTTCAAATAATCATAAAATCCATCAAAGGATGTTGACATAGATGAAATCAAAATTCTTTTTAAATAAATATCTCCTTTTATTTTAAAATCATTTAAGATCCATAAATTAAAACATTTTCTTTGAAAATATTCTTATAAGCTTGTATGGGAAGCTTCGACGATTTTATAATGGCGGAAAATAACCGCACCCGCCGTATAAGTTAAAAAAAACATTCTTACCTCAATTCTGTCGAAAAGGTTAAAAAGGACCTTGTTTTGAAAACGACGGAAAGATTCCTTTATAAACCTCTTATAAAAAGTCAAACAAGGGTATAAATGACTTTAACCCATATTATTGTAAATAGTAAAAATGTTTTGAAATACATTTCTAAGAAACATGGATGTGGATGATAAAGAGATCCCAGTAGATTATTACGTATAATACAACCTCGGATAATGAAGAGATTGTGAAATAACCCTTACCTTGTACTTTTCCTTGGTTGGGGTAGGTTAACCTCCTGTATAATAGTGAAATAATTGTTACTAAATTATACAAGAATCATATACATTAATATGATATCATATATGATCTTTTAATATTGATTTGATAATAATATCTTAATATTATCGTCGTTTCGGGTGTTAACTTACTGATTTTCTTTATATGTTTTGTTACATAAGTCATGTTTTTTGTATCTTATTCATATCCAGAATGATATCAAGTCCTTAAACATCATTTTTAAATCATTAAATGGTAATTATACTTGAATGGATACGATGGAGAATGAATATCATCGCGTTCGTGGAGACGGTAGTCCGCACGTACGCACGAACGCTATTTCCATTTAATTTTTATTTTAAAAGAATAGAATCCAAATGATACATAGGTATATTACTATTCCAGTATAATATAATATTTTATATATGTTACTTAAGTTCACTAACACCATCCTTTATACGTTCCATGTGTGGTATGAACGAGTCATATCATTTTAAGGGGGCGGTAGTCCGCACTTCCTCAAATGAAATTATCGTATGTATATACAACATGAAACGAATAATGGTATGAAATAAAATGGAATTACAGAAGCTTATATATAAAATATATATCATTAATATCATATTTAATTATAGTGCCATCATAATGGCCACCATGAGAGGCGGTATGATGTATTTGAACAATCATCGTTTCGTGAGGCGTTAGTTTGCCATCCACAGAAACATTATGTTCATCATCCATTAGATGGAGTTGTGTGTATGTGTAGTTTGAATCCTTCTTATAACAACATCCTAGTATATTGAGGATACTGTTGTTGTTACAAAAGAAAAGAAATAAAAATAGTTTGGGGGTTGAAGAAGCAAAATAAATGAAAATAATTTAAGAGAAAACGTTACCTTTAATTTAGGTAACTCACTTTGGTTGGAACCAAAGGACTTCTTGAAATGCTTTCTGCCTAAGGGGAAGCTTCTAGGAGGAGAAGAGGGATGTGGGGAGCTTAGTTGGGCAGAGTTTGGACGAGCCAAGTGGCTTGAGAGGTGTGAAGAATGAGTAGAAGTGGTCTCCTTTTATAAGGGAGAGGAGGGGCTCTTTAGGAAGGAGTGAAAGTATTACTTTATAATATAATTATATTCGGTTTATAATGGTCAAAAAATCATTGAGGTCGAAGCTAAGATGAATAATATTCTAAATAACATCAACCAATAAGAATTGGACAGGTTTTAGATAATATTATAATCATTATAATCTTATTTATTTAAATGATTTATTAATGAGGTAAACATTGCATCATTATTGTGTCATTAATAATTTAACTTATTTGATGTCTAAAAATTATAAATAAAATATAATCATGTAGGAAATCTTTTTAGCTTTCTAATGAATATTTATAATCGAAAATCCAACATGTATAACCCTATGTAAAAATTGTTCTTCTAAAAGATGTAAGCTTATGCCATTTTTATTTTTATTTTAACATTATTAATATAATATGTCATTATCACTTACAAGTGAATCCATGGGGTCCCAAAATAGACCCAAAGATGCCCATGGTCGACCATGTATCAACCAATAGGGTTAAGACACGTTTTAGGGTAATTTAGTATTATTATAATATTATTTTTTTAACCCTTATTTACCGGATTTACCCTTTAACCATGGTAAATAAAATATTTACCACAGTAACTATTCAAAATGTCTAAAAATAAAAGTTACCTATTTACACAATTTGAACATCATGAATCCAAATATGGAATCCATTTTCCTAAATTCAAAACACAGAAGTGGCAGAAATTAATTTAAAATTAATTCCCGCTGTCAAAACAAAAAGCGTGTTTTTAAGAGATAATAACTATCAAAAGATTGACACTTGTTTATGTTCGGTTTAATTGTATAATTATGTCCAATGACCAACATTATATTAAATGGTAAAAATATATTCTAAATATACTTTAAAACCACTCAAATTAATAATTTATCACTATTAATTATTTTGATTAAAAAAGTTGTTTTTAATTAAAATTTAGTAATTTTCACTATTTATTAAAATATGAAAGTTATCCGAAATGTACCAAAATTTCACCTTAGGCTAAATTCGATATTCCGAGTCCAAAAATGAAGTCCATTTTCAAATATAAAATATATATAATTTCAAAAGGTAGGTATTACTATTTACAACGGCTAGTTTAATTAGTTGTGGTGTGTGTTAGAACTCGAGGTTGCGTACAACACACGCTATTGCATTATTCGAAGGGAAACGTACCATAGAAGCTTGGGGCGTTATATAAAAAATGATGTTTAAGGACATGATATCATTCTGGATATGAATAATATAAAACCTATCCTTTACAAACATGTCTTACGTAAGATAACATATAAAAGAAAACAAGTAAGTTAACACCCGAAACAACGATAATACTAAGATATTATTATCAAATCAATATTAAAAGATCATATATGATATCATATTAATGTATATGATTATTGAATAATTTAATAACAATTATTTCACCATTATACAGGAGTTTTGCCTACCCCAACCAAGGAATAGTACGAGTTAAGGGTTATTTCACAATCTCTTCATTATCCAAGGTTGTTTATACGTAATAATCTATTGGGATCTCGTTATCATCCACATCCATGTTTCTTCAAAATGTATTTCAAAAAAAAAATTACAAGAATATGGGTTAAAGTCATTTATACCTTGTTTGACTTTTTATAAAAGGAATCTTCCCTTCTTTTTCAAAACAAGGTCCTTTTTAACCTTTTCGACAGAATTAAGGTAAGAATGTTTTTTTAACTTATACGACGGGTGCAGTTATTTACCGCCATTATAAAATATTCAAAGCTTTCCTTACAATCTTATAAAAATATTTTCAAGAAAATGTTTTATTTTAAATGGCTCTTAAATGAATTCAAAAATAGAAAGAGATATTTCTCTAAAAAGTGTTTTGATTTCATCTATGTCAACATCCTTTGATGGATTTTACGCTTATTTGAAGTTGATTTATTGTGATACAAAAATTCTATATTGTATTGAACGTTTTGACATATATTTGACTGTGGATGTGCTATTTTTATACCATTCATAGTTTATGGTGAAATTATTGACATTTCGTATGCTAGTTTTAATACGAATGTTTATGTTATGTTTAAACCTTTTCATATGGGAATGCATTGGACTTAATATGTGATGGGTGGAGCCCGCTATAGCTTCTCGATGCATCGGTAGGTCTCATGAGACAAACTAGTGTCTTGGCACAAGGCCTTGACAAAATCTTATTTGTAGTCTTGGCACGAGGCCTTGCCTATGTGGTTATGATAGTCTGGCATTATGCATTCCAACATTATGAAAGTGGTTAGTGATTTTGCATGTGATTATTCGATTAGTAGAATATCCATGTGAATGAGTAAATGGAATTATTTCATTTTATTTATTCCATACAAGTTGAAAGTTCAAGTTTGAAAGGCTTTTTTTAGTTATACATTGCCTTAAATGTTTATTCTTATTTATGAAAGTTTCTGCTATATTGTTATCCTTACTGGGAATTTGAGCTCACCCCTTTTCTATGTTTTATTTTTCCCAGGAAGTGAAAAAGTAAATCATGAGTGACCTGTAGGGATATTATGTGGGGATATGAGTGTGGATTATGGAGACAATATTTTGTTGTAGTAGTTTTTCATTTTATGATGTAATGTAAGACTTATGAATATATCTAGTGGTTCCAAGGCTACTAAACCAATCGGTCTTTCGAGATTTGATCTTTCTTGTGATCATGCCAATGTTATGTAATAATGCACCAATTATGGGTAACTAGGGTCGGGGCATTACATTTGGTATCAGAGGATGTTCAGTACAAACCTTAGAAGCTAGATTTAGATAAACTCTGATTAGAGCACGTAGACCTAAGATGAACTTTGAGGATTAGAATAGAAAAACTTCCTAGAATTTTGGTATTGTAGAGATTTTGTGAGTTTTACGAGAAATACATCCCTGTCTGGATACGAGCAGGTAGAGGCGGCTCTGGCACAGATGTACCTAGGGGTAAAACCTGAAAACACCGCTTTAAGCTAGACTCGAACGGGAACTGGTGCACGACAACGGGCCTTGCTGCACTCTTGGTTACGACACTCCCGGGGGATATGCTGAGGATAACTCTCATTTTATTTACAAATCATTATGAAGGGTTTATGAGTTTATACTTCCTCAAAGAAAACATTTTTATGATTATGGACTATATCCATAAATAGTTCAATTTATGTTAAGCGTTTTATAAGTATGGGATTATGTATTTTGATTCATAAACTGATCTAGTTTATGCCATTATTTAGAAATGGCGCCTAGTGGAAGAAATGGAAACCCTATCAATGCACGCACTCCATGTATGGATTTCCCTCTTACTCAAGATAATTATACTGGAGCTGGTGATGCAACTGGTGCCGATCAGCTAATCACCATACTAGGACAACTTACTCAGGTTATGAATAATAACCTTACCAGTATGGAGCACCCTGATCCACAGCGTGGAGGATCAATGTTAGATCTATTCATGAGGAAACAACCACCAACGTTCAATGGGAGTACAAATCCATTAGTAGCTGAGCAATGGATAAATTCCCTAGAGAAAATATTTCAGGCTTTGGGGAGCAGTGAAAGGGAAAAAGTTATCATGGCAGTTTACCGCCTCACTAGAGATGCTGATCAATGGTGGTCTTTGATTCAAAACATGAAGGAAGATGATGAAGTATAAAATATGGAATGGAGGGAGTTCAATGATCTGTTTTTAGAAAAATACTTTCCTCGCGACCATCGAGCAGATATGGAAAGGCAATTTCTGAGTCTGAGACAGAAGGAGGATGAGAATGTCGCAATGTATGAGGCTAATTTTACAAGGTTAGCAAGGTATTCTGGTGATTATATACGTAACCCAAGAAGTAATATTGATCGTTTCTCTGATGGGTTAAAGCCATTTCTTCGTTGAGCATTAGTCTCACAATCCTTTTCATCGTACGAAGACATTGTCTCATGTGCTATCAAGACCGAAAAGGAATTCTCTAAGTCTTATGACTTTAAAGCAAAGCAAGAGAAGAAGAGACCTGCTGATCAATCTGGGAATGGAAATAAGGGGAAGAAGGGAAATGTTGAATATCCATCTTGTGGTAAATTCAGGAAGAAACATCTTGGTACTTGCTTGAAGGGAATGGGAGTCTGTTACAAGTGTGGTGAAAAAGGCCACCAAGCTTGTGATTTCAAGGGGAAGAAGGAAGCTACCAACGTTCAGTGCTACAATTACAGGGAGATGGGGAATTATGCAAATGAATGTCCTACGCGTCAGGAGAACTTACCTTAGAAAAGGCCAAGCGATCAAGGCCAAGCTTATGCTATCACTACTGCTAAGGTAGAAGCTCCGAAAGACGTGGTGGTAGGTAATTTAATGGTTTCCTCAAGTTTAGAAAATGCATTATTTGATTCTAGATCATCGCATTGTTTCATATCTTCCCAGTTTGCTAAGAAAATTAGATATTTCCAATTCGATTTAATAAGGTAGTTGTCAGTTAAAACTCCTAAGGGAAGTATCATTGCAAGAAAGTTTTGTGAATCAGTCCCCATTAGAGCACATAAATGTTCTTTATCTGCTGATCTCATCGTCATACCTATGATTGAGTTTGATATAATCCTCGGTATGGACTGTCTTTCGGACTATGATGCGAGATTTATTGTAAGAAGAAAGAGGTTACGATTCTTGATGATAATGATAAGGAACACCTTATCATTAGAGGAGAATCGTCACCACCTAATTCTTATTTAGATCCACCCCCAGTAGCTCAACTTAATTCAATTATTGGGGAGGAAGAGAATTAAATAACTGTCAGTGAGGAAAGGAATGTTCAAATAGAGGATGTACCTGTTGTGAAAGAATTTGTAGATGTATTTCCGGAAGATTTACCTAGACATCCTCCAGAACGAGAAGTTGAGTTTTCCATTGATTTAAGTCCTGGATCAAGGCATATATTGAAGACCCCTTATAGAATGGCCACTGTAGAATTAGTTGAACTAAAGAAATAACTAGAGGAATTGAGTAATAAAAGATTTATTCTCCCTAGTGTTTCTCCATGGGGATCCCCTGTTATTTTTGTTAAAAAGAAAGATGGATCTATGAGGTTATGTAACGACTACAGGGAGATCAATGCTATAACAATAAAGAACAAGTATCCCCTACCACGCATTGATGATTTATTTTACCAACTGCATGGAGCTCAATAATTTTCAAAGATTGACCTTCGATCTAGATACCATCAGTTGTGTGTGAAGAAGGAAGACATTCCGAAGACAGCATTTCGAACAAGGTACGGGCATTACGAGTTTACTGTAATGCCGTTTGGATTGACTAATGCACCTTCTGTATTCATGGATATGATGAATAGAGTTTTCAAGTAGTATCTCGATGAATTTGTGGTGGTATTTGTTGATGATATCGTGGTATACACCAAATCCTACGATGATCATGAAAATCACTTGTGCATTATCTTGAAGACTCTGAGGAGGCATGAATTATATGGGAAGTTTAGCATGTGTGAATTCTGGCTTCAGGAGATTTATTTTCTTGGCCATATTGTCTCTAAAGATGGAATCTCTGTTGATCCATCTAAGACTAAGGCAATACAAGAATGGCCAGCACCTACGAGTATAACTGAGGTACGTAGTTTTATTGGTTTGGCAGGTTATTATCGACGTTTCATCCAGAATTTTGCCTGATTGGCTAACCCATTAACGAATCTCACACGTAAAGGGGTTAAATTTGTTTGGAAAAAAGAGTGTGAAGAATGTTTCGAAGAACTGAAGAGAAGATTAGCCAATGCTCCTATATTGACTCTACCATCGGGGAATGATGGGTTCGTTATTTATAGTGATTCATCAAAGAAAGGACATGGTTGTGTCCTTATGCAGAATGATAGAGTTATTTCGTATGCATCACGACAGTTGAAAATTCATGAACAAAAATATCCTACTCATGATCTCGAGTTAGCAGCTGTGATCTTTGCTTTGAAGATATGGAGGCACTACCTCTATGGTGAAAAATGTGAGATTTATACTAATCACAAGAGTTTGAAGTATATTTTCTCACAAAAAGAACTCAACCTGAGGCAAAGGAGATGGCTTGAATTACTCAAGGATTATGATTGCACGATACACTACCACTCGGGGAAAGCAAACAGGGTGGCAGATGCTTTGAGTAGAAAAGACCATGGAGTTTTGAACAATATGATAATTGAAAGGGATCCAATTTTCATGGATCTAGTGAAGATGGACATGGGAATAACCAGGGAAGGTGAAACGTCAATGCTTTTTCAAATGGTTGCCAAACCATCTTTACTAGAAAAGATGAAGAGTTCTCATTCCGATGATGAAGAATTTCAAAAGAAGATTAAAGTTGTGAATGGTGGTAGACTGAGAGACTTTGTATATGAAGATGGAATTTTGAAATTCGGGAAGAGACTTTGTGTTCCCGATATACCTGATCTAAAAAGGGAATTGCTGGATGATGCTCATAGTTCCAATTTCTCTATACACCCTGGGAGAACCAAAATGTATAGAAATTTGAAGGAACATTTTTGGTGGGACAACATGAAGAGGGAGATTGCTGATTTTGTGTCAAGATGTATGGTTTTTCAGCAAATGAAAGATGGAAGGCAACAACCAGGAGAAGTCATGAAACCTCTTCCCATACCGAAGTGGAAATGGGAAAATATTACGATGGGCTTTGTCATGGGGCTACCAAAGACTCCTAAAAGGAACGATGCAATATGGGTTATTGTTGATCATCTTACCAAGTCAGCACATTTTCTTGCTATAAGTGAAGATCTACCCCTGGAACGTCTAGCAAGACTATATATTAATGAAGTTGTGAGACTTCATGGAGTACCCCTATCGATTGTTTCTGATCGTGATCCCCGTTTTACTTCAAGATTTTGGAAAAGTCTTCAGAAATCCCTGGATACTGAACATCATTTGAGCACTGCTTACCACCCTCAGACAGACAGACAATCAAAACAGACTATTCAGTCCTTAGAAGACATGTTGAGATCTTGCTCACTTGACTTTCAGGGTACGTGGGATCAATATTTACCACTGGTAGAATTTTCCTATAAAAATAGCTTCCATTCGAGTATTCAGATGGCACCATATGAAGCGTTATACAGAAAGAGATGTCGTACACCAACCTGTAGGGATGTCGTTGGTGAAAGAAAACTTGTAGGCCTAGAACTAGTGGAGGAAACGGTGGAAAAGGTGAAGGTAATCCAAAATCACATCAAAGCATCTCAATGTAGGCAAAAGAGCTATGCCAATAATCGAAGGAAGGATTTGGAATTTCAAGTCGGTGATCATGTTTTCTTGAAGGTATCACCATGGAAGGGAGTCATAAGTTTTGGTAAGAAAGGTAAATTGAGTCCCAGGTACATCGGACCTTTTGAAATTCTAGAACGAATTGGGGCTGTAGCTTACCGATTGGAAATGCCGCCAAGTGTCTCCAAAGTTCACGATGTGTTCCACGTATCTTTGTTGAGGAAATACATGACTGACCCAACACATGTACTCACCTATGAGGAATTAGAACTGGAACCCAATCTTTCCTATTGTGAAGAGCCCATCAGGATTCTTGATATGAGAGAACAAGTGCTGAGAAACTGGACGACGCGTCTGGTAAAAGTTTTGTGGAGAAACCATAAGATGGAAGAGGCAACGTGGGAACCCGAGGAACTTATGATGAAGAACCACCCGAGTATTTTCATGCGGTAGTATTCTAGAAATTTCTAGGACGAAAGTATTTGTAGGAGGGGAGAATGTAACACACCAAGCTTCTACGGTACGCTTCTCTTTGAATAATGTGATAGCGTGTGTTGTACGCAACACCGAGTTCTAACACACCGTAACCAATCAAACTAGCCGTTATGAATAGTAATACCTACTTTTTAAAATTATATATATTTTATATTTCAAAATGGACTTCATTTTTGGATTTGTAATATCGAATTTAGCCTAAGGTGAAATTTTGGTACTTTTCAGATAACTTTCATATTTTGATGAATAGTGAAAGTTACTAAATTTTAATTAAAAACAACTTTTTTAATCAAAATAATTAATAGTGATAAATTATGAATTTGAGTGGTTTTAAATTATATTTAGAATATATTTTTACCACTTAATATGATGTTGGTCATTGGACACAATTTTACAATTAAACCGAACATAAACAAGTGTCAATCTTTTGATAGATATTATCTCTTAAAAACACGCTTTTTGTTTTGACAGCGGGAATTAATTTTAAATTAATTTCTGCCACTTCTGTGTTTTGAATTTAGAAAAATGGATTACATATTTGGAATCAGGATTTCCAAATTGTGTAAATAGGTAACTTTTATTTTTAGACATTTTGAATAATTACTGTGGTAAATATTTTATTTACTATGGTTAAGGGTATATCTGGTAAATAAGGGTTAAAAAATAATATTATAATAATACTAAATTACCCTAAAACGTGTCCTAGCCTTATTGGTTGATACATGTTCTACCATAGGCATCTTTGGGTCGTTTTCGGGACCTCATGGTGCCACTTTTAGGTCATAGGGACACTTTATTTTAATTAAGTTAAAATGAATACAAAAATGACACAAGCATATATCTTCTAGAAAAACAATTTTTACATAGGGTTATATATGTTGGATTTTAGATTATAAATATTAATTAAAAAGATAAAAATATTTCCTACATAATGATATTTTATTTATAATTTTTAGACATTAAATAATTTAATTTATTTATGTCACAATGATGATGTAGTAATTACTATAATAGTGAAAAATTAAAATAATTGATATTATAAATACCCAAATAAATATAATATGAATCTTTTAATGAATTAAAATAATTTTATAGGATACTATAATATATTAGGATTGATTTAATTAACTTTTTTTGAAGTAATCAATCTGTTATGAGTTTCATAAAAATCAACTATTGAATAGTGTCAAAATTGACATAAAAGAGTTCTTAAAAACTGTATTATATTATTAATTGATATTAAATTCCTAAAAATCTATGGTTCGTCCAAGAGACTTATATCATGATAGGTTCATCATTATTGGACCACTTGGGTGTCTATTGGATATATATAGTAAGTTTATTAACCATATTATATAAAAATACAAAGAGACATTGTAAAAGTGAAACTAATCAACTTAGAGTTAATACTTAAAGATAAGGTTAATATAAGTACCCAAACCTGTCTAAATTCTATTGGTTGAGTTGTTTTCGACCCATCCCCACCTTAACCTTTGAATAATAAACTTTGGAGCTATTGGAAACCGAATATCAATTTATTATAAACTAATATCTCTAGCTTTTCCAAAGGTGCCTCTCACCCCTCTTATAAAAGGGCACACCTCCTTATCATTTCTTCACACTTTAAAAGCCTTTTGGTTCGGCCAAACTCTACCCAAATACTCTCCAAACTTCCCTCACTATAACATATGGGCCTTAGTTTGATCATATAGCCAACCTATGGAGCCCTTTTGATCAAATCAAAAGGAAGAACCCGAAGAAGAGGTAATGATTTCCCCACCCTTTTCCAAGTTCATTTCTTCTTCCACTTCTTCTTCCTTTGTTGTTACCATTCTAAAATAATAACTCCAGTATCATATATATACTGTGATGTTATTATATATATGGTAAAACCATATTCAGTATTCTATCCACCCTTTGAATAACATGTCACCATACGTGCGTACGTACGGCTTACCGTCTCCACGTCGTGGTGTAATTGTTATTCAATATATTATTATTTGGATGGGTATAATAATGATGTGTAACTCATGTAAATAATAAATATAACATGTTAATGATTCTGTATATATGATATACCATCCATTTATATATTATTTTAATATCAAAAGTATTATATTGTCGCTCGTGCGTACGTACGGAATACCGTCTCCACGAACGCGATGAGATCCATTCTCCATCGTATCCATTCAAGTAAAATTATCATTTGATGATTTAAAAAATGATGTTTAAGGACTTGATATAATTTTGGATATGAATAATATAAAACCTATCCTTTACAAACATTTCTTACATAACAAAACATATAAAAGAAAACATGTATGTTAACACCCGAAACAATGATAATACTAAGATATTATTATCAAATCAATATTAAAAGATCATATATGATATCATATTAACGTATATGATTATTGTATAATTTAATAACAATTATTTCACCATTATAATGGAGGTTAGCCTACCCAAACCAAGTAAAAGTACGAGGTAAGGGTTATTTCACAATCTCTTCATTATCCGAGGTTGTTTATACGTAATAATCTACTGGGATCTCGTTATCATCCACATCCATGTTTATTCAAAATGTATTTCAAAACATTTTTTTACAAGAATATGGGTTAATGTCATTTATACCTTTTTTGACTTTTTATAAGAGGAATATTTCCGTCGTTTTTAAAACAAGGTCCTTTTTATCCTTTTCGACAGAATTAAGGTAAGAATGTTTTTTTTTACTTATACGGCGGGTGCGATTATTTACCGCCATTATAAAATATTCAAAGCTTTCCTTACAAGCTTATTAGAATATTTTCAAGAAAATGTTTTATTTTATTTGGCTCTTAAATGATTTCAAAAATAGAAAGAGATATTTCTATAAAAAGTGTTTTGATTTCATCTATGTCAACATCCTTTGATGGATTTTACGCTTATTTGAAGTTGATTTATTATGATACAAAACTTCTATATTGTATTGAAGGTTTTATCATATGTTTGACTGTGGATGTGCAATTTTATACCATTCATAGTTTATAGTGAAATTATTGACATTTCGTATGCTAGTTTTAATACTAATGTTTATGTTATGTTTAAACCTTTTCATATGGGAATGCATTGGACTTAATATGTGACGGGTGGAGCCCGCTATAGCTCCTCGATGCATCGGTAGGTCTCATGAGACAAAATAGTGTCTTGGCACAAGGCCTTGACAAAATCTTATTTGTAGTCTTGGAATGAGGCCTTGGCTATGTGGTTATGATAGTATGGCATAATGCATTACAACATTATGAATGTGGTTAGTGATTTTGCATGTGATTATTCGATTAGTAGAATATCCATGTGAATGAGTAAATTGCATTATTTCATTTTATTTATGCCATACAATGTTGAAAGTTCAAGTTGGAAAGGATTTTGTTTTAGTTATACATTGCGTTAAATGTTTATTCTTATTTAGGAATGTTTCCGCTATATTGTTATCTTTACTGGGCATTTGAGCTCACCCCTTTTCTATGTTTTATTTTTCCTAGGAAGTGAATAAATAAATTATGAATGACCTGCAGGGATATTATGTGGGGATATGAGTGTGGATTATGGAGACAATATGTTGTTGTAGTAGTTTTTCATTTCATGATTTAATGTAAGACTTATGAATATATCTAGTGTTTCCAAGGCTACTAAACCAATCGGTCTTTCGAGATTTGATCTTTCTTGTGATCATGACAATGTTAAGTAATAATGCACCGACTCTGGGTAACTAGGGTCGGGGCGTTACAGATCTAGTTAATTGGAATTTATTTTCATAAAATGATGGTTTATTATTATTGTTATTATTATTTTTTAAATATTTTTTTTCAATTTACACATTCCCTTCTCCCCTACTTTACCCCACCCCATTCACTTCCCATTTATGCCACACTCCCCAACCAAGAGAATCCCTATTGGTCCACCTTCCTACTCTGGCCATGGAATGTGATGATTGTGAGCCCCTATTGTCATCCATTTTTGTTGTGGTAACCTGCAAGAGAGGGGGTATGGGGATTTTCCCTTCTCTGTACCAACATATCGTGATTTTTTATTCCTATAAGTCTTTATAGTCTCGTTTCTCACTTAGTGAATCCTCCATCTAACATAGATCTTCTCATCGATGATCATAAAAAAATTCATCATAGATCTGGCATGGATTCACATTTGGCACTAGTAGTATATGGGATCTGAATATAGGGCTAGGAATAGGGTTCTTTCCAGAAAATGTCTATGAATCTCCATGGAGCTTGTAACACCCCAAGCTTCTACGATACGCTTCTCTTTGAATAATGTGATAGCGTGTGTTGTACGCAACACTGAGTTCTAACACACCATAACCAATCAAACTAGCCGTTATGAATAGTAATACCTACTTTTTTAAATTTTATATTTTAAAATGGAATTCATTTTTGGATTTGGAATATCGAATTTAGCCTAAGGTGAAATTTTGGTACTTTTCGGATAACTTTCATATTTTCATGAATAGTGAAAATTACTAAATTTTAATTAAAAACAACTTTTTTAATCAAAATAATTAATAGTGATAAATTATGAATTTGAGTGGTTTTAAAGTATATTTAGAATATATTTTTTCCATTTAATATAATGTTGGTCATTGGACATAATTTTACAATTAAACCGATCATAAACAAGTGTCAATCTTTTGATAGTTATTATCTCTTAAAAACACGCTTTTTGTTTTGGCAGCGGGAATTAATTTTAAATTAATTTCTGCCACTTCTGTGTTTTGAATTTAGAAAAATGGATTCCATATTTGGAATCAGGATGTCCAAATTTTGTAAATAGGTAACTTTTATTTTTATACATTTTGAATAATTAATGTGGTAAATATTTTATTTACCATGGTTACGGGTAAATCCGGTAAATAAGGGTTAAAAAATAATATTATAATAATAATAAATTACCCTAAAATGTTTCCTAGCCTTATTGGTTGATACAAGTTAGACCATAGGCATCTTTGGGTCGATTTTGGGACCCAATGGTGCCACTTGTAGGTGATAGGGACACTTTTTTTTAATTAAGTTAAAATTAATACAAAAATGACACAAGCATATATCATTTAGAAAAACAAATATTACATAGGGTTATATATGTTGGATTTTAGATTATAAATATTCATTATAAATATAAAAAGATTTCATAAATAATGATATTTTATTTATAATTTTTAGACATTAAATAATTTAAGTTATTTATGACACAATGATGATGTAGTAATTACTATAATAGTGAAAAATTAAAATAATTGATATTATAAATACCCAAATAAATATAATATGAAACATTTAAGTAATTAAACTAATTTTCTAAGATAATATGATATATTAGGATTGATTTAATTGACTTTTTGCGAAGTAATAAATCTGTTATGAGTTTCAAAAAAATCAACTAATTAATAGTGTCAAAATTGACATAAAAGAGTTCTTAAAAAAATATTATATTATTAATTGATATTAAATTCTTAAAAATATAAGGTTTGTCCAAGAGACCTATATAATGATAGTTTCATCATTAATGGACCACTTGGGGGTCTCTTAGATGTATATAGTAAGTGTATTAACCATATTATATAAAAATACAAAGAGACATTGTAAAAGTGAAACTAATTAATTTAGAGTTAATACTTAAAGATAAGGTTAATATAAGTACCCAAACCTGTCTAAATTCTATTGGTCGAGTTGTTTTCGACCCATCCCCACCGTAACCTTTTACTAATCAACCTTGAATCCATTGTAAACCGAATATGTATTTATTATAAACTAATATTTCTAGCTTTTCCAAAGATGCCCCTCACCCCTTTTATAAAAGAGAACTCCTCCTCATTTCATCACACCTTAAAAGCCTTTTGGATCGGCCAAACTCTGCCCAAATACTCTACCAACTTTCCTCACTACAACCTAGGGGCCTTAGTTTGATCATAAAGCCAACCTAAGGATCCCTTTTGATCAAATCAAAAGGAAGAACTCGAAGAAGAGGTAATGATTTCACCACCCTTTTCCAAGTTCATTTCTTCTTCCACTTCTTCTTCCTTTGTTGTTACCATTATAAAATAATAACTCTAGTATGATGATGTAGTAATTACTATAATAGTGAAAAATGAAAATAATTGATATTATAAATACCCAAATAAATATAATATGAAACTTTTAATGAATTAAAATAATTTTCTAGGATAATATGATATATCAAGATTGATTTAATTGACTTTGTTATAAGTAATCAATCTGTTATGAGTTTCAAAAAAATCAACTATTGAATAGTGTCAAAATTGACATAAAAGAGTTCTTAAAACAAATATTGTATTATTAATTGATATTAAATTCCGAAAAATCTAAGGTTCTGCCAAGATACCTATATCATGATAGGTTCATCATTAATGGACCACATGTTGGTCGCTTGTATGTATATAGTATGTTTATTAACCATATTATATAAAAATACAAAGAGACATTGTAAAAGTGAAACTAATTAATTTAGAGTTAATACTTAAAGATAAGGTTAATATAATTACCCAAACCTATCTAAATTCTATTGGTTGAGTTGTTTTCAACCCATCCCCACCTTAACCTTTGAATAATCAACTTTGGATCCATTGGAAACCGAATATGTATTTATTATAAACTAATATCTCTACCTTTTCCAAAGATGCCCCTCGCCCCTCTTATAAAAGGGCACTCCTCCTTCTCATTTCTTCACACCTTAAAAGCCTTTTGGTTCGGCCAAACTCTGCCCAAATACTCTCCCAACTTCCCTAACTACAACCTAGGGGCCTTAGTTTGATAAGAAAGCCAACCTAAGGATCCCTTTTGATCAAATCAAAAGGAAGAACCCGAAGAAGAGGTAATGATATCACCACCCTTTTCCAAGTTCATTTCTTCTTCCACTTCGTCTTCCTTTGTTGTTACCATTCTAAAAAATAACTCCAGTATCATATATATACTGTGATGTTATTATAAATATGGTATAACCATATTCAGTATTCTATCCACCCTTTGAATAACATGTCACCATACGTGCGTACGTACGGCTTATCGTCTCCACGTCGTGGTGTAATTGTTATTCAATATATTATTATTTGGATGTGTATAATAATGATTGTAACTCATGTAAATAATAAATATAACATGTTAATGATTCTATATATATGATATACCATCCATTTATATATTATTTTAATATCAAAAGAATGATATTGTCGCTCGTGCGTACGTACGGACTACCGTCTCCACGAACGCGATGAGATTCATTCTCCATCGTATCCATTCAAGTATAATTATCATTTGATGATTTAAAAAATTATGTTTAAGGACTTGATATCATTCTGGATATCAATAATATACAACCTATCCTTTACAAACATGTCTTACGTAACAAAACATATAAAAGAAAACAAGTAAGTTAACACCCGAAACAACGATAATACTAAGATATTATTATCAAATCAATATTAAAAGATAATATATGACATCATATTAATGTATATGATTATTGTATAATTTAATAACAATTATTTCACAATTATACAGGAGGTTAGCCTACCCCAACCTAGGAAAAGTACGAGGTAAGGGTTATTTCACAATCTCTTCATTATCCGAGGTTGTTTATACGTAATAATATACTGGGATCTCGTTATCAACCACATCCATGTTTCTTCAAAATGTATTTCAAAACATTTTTTACAAGAAAATGGGTTAAAGTCATTTATACCTTGTTTGACTTTTTATAAGAGGAATCTTTCCTTCGTTTTCAAAATAAGGCCCTTTTTAACCTTTTCGACAGAATTAAGGTAAGAATGTATTTTTTAACTTATACGGCGGGTGCGGTTATTTTCCCCCGTTATAAAATATTCTAAGCTTTAGTTACAAGCATATAAGAATATTTTCATGAAAATGTTATATTTTATATGGCCCTTAAATGATTTCAAAAATATAAAGAGATATTTCTCTAAAAAGTGTTTTGATTTCATCTATGTCAACATCCTTTGATGGATTTTACGCTTATTTGAAGTTGATTTATTATGATACAAAACTTCTATATTTTATTGAAGGTTTTGTCATATGTTTGACTGTGGATGTGCTATTTTTATACCATTCCTATTTTATGGTGAAATTATTGACATTTCGTATGCTAGTTTTAATACGAATGTTTATGTTATGTTTAAACCTTTTCATATGGGAATGCATTGGACTTAATATGTGACGGGTGGATCCCGCTATAGCTCCTCGATGCATCGGTAGGTCTCATGAGACAAACTAGTGTCTTGGCATGAGGCCTTGACAAAATCTTATTTGTAGTCTTGGCACGAGGCCTTGGATATATGGTTATGATAGTCTGGCATTATGCATTCCAACATTATGAAATTGGTTAGTGATTTTGCATGTGATTATTCGATTAGTAGAATATCCATGTGAATGAGTAAATGGTATTATTTCATTTTATTTATTCCATACAATGTCGAAAGTTCAAGTTTGAATGGATTTTGTTTTAGTTATACATTGCCTTAAATGTTTATTCTTATTTATTAAAGTTTCCACTATATTGTTATCCTTACGGGGCATTTGAGATCACCCCTTTTCTATGTTTTATTTTTCCCAGGAAGTGAAGAAGTAAATTATGAATGACCTGTAGGGATATTATGTGGGGATATGAGTGTGGATTATGGAGACAATATGTTGTTGTAGTAGTTTTTCATTTTACGATGTAATGTAAGACTTATGAATATATCTAGTGTTTCCAAGGCTACTAAACCAATCGGTCTTTCGAGATTTGATCTTTCTTGTGATCATGCCAATGTTATGTAATAATGCACCGACTTTGGGTAACTAGGGTCGGGGCGTTACAGTTGGTATCAGAGGAAGTTTAGTACAAACCTTGGAAGCTATATTTAGATAAACTCTGATTAGAGCACGTAGACCTAAGATGAACTTTGAGGATTAGTGTAGAAGAACTTCCTTGAATTTTGTTATGGTAGAGATTTTGTGAGTTTTCCGAGAAATACATCCTTTTCTGGATACGAGCAGGTAGAGGCGGCTCTGGCATAGATGTACCTAGGGGTAAAACCCAAAAACACTGCTTTGAGCTAGACTCGAACGGGAACTGGTGCACGACAACAGGTCTTGCTGCACTCTTGGTTATGACACTCCCGGAGGATATGCTTACGATATCTCTCATTTTCTTTACAAATCATTATGAAGGGTTTATGAGTATATACTTCCTCAAAGAAAACATTTTTATGATTATGGATTATATCCATAAATAGTTCAGTTTATGTTAAGTGTTTTATAAGTATAGTATTATATATTTTGATTCATAAACTAATCTAGTTTATGCCATTATTTAGAAATGGCGCCTAGTGGAAGAAATGGAAACCGTATCAATGCACGCACTCCATATAGGGATTGCCCTCATGATCAAGATAATTATAGTGGAGCTGGTGATACAACTGGTGCCGATCAGCTAATCACCATACTGGGACAACTTACTCAGGTTATGAATAATAAACTTACACGTATGGAGCACCCTGATCCACAGCGTGGAGGATCATTGTTAGATCGATTCATGAGGCAACAACCACAAACGTTCAATGGGAGTAAAAATCCCTTAGTAGCTGAGCAATGGATAAATTCCCTAGAGAAAATATTTCAGGCTTTGGGGAGCAGTGAAAGGGAAAAAGTTATCAAGGCAGTTTACTGCCTCACTGGAGATGCTGATCAATGGTGGTCTTTGATTCAAAACATGAAGTAAGATTATGAAGTATAAAATATGGAATGGGGGGAGTTCAAAGATCTGTTTTTAGAAAAATACTTTCCTCGCGACCATCGAGCAGATATGGAAAGGCAATTTCTGAGTCTGAGACAGAAGGAGGATGATAATTTTGCAATGTATGAGGCTAATTTTACAAGGTTATCAAGGTATGATGGAGATTATATACATAACCCAAGATGTAAGATTGATCGTTTCTTTGATGGGTTAAAACCATTTCTTCGTCGAGCATTAGTCTCACAATCCTTTTCGTCGTATGAAGACATTGTCTCGTGTGCTATCAAGACCGAAAAGGAATTCTCTAAGTCTTATGACTTTAAAGAAAAGAAAGAGAAGAAGAGACCTGCTGATCAATCTGGGAATGGAAATAATGGGAAGAAGGGAAAGGTTGAATATCCATCTTGTGGTAAATGCGGGAAGAAACATCCTGGTACTTGCTTGAATGGAATGGGAGTCTGTTACAAGTGTGGTGAAAAAGGACACCAAGCTCGTGATTGCAAGGGGAAGAAGGAAGCTACCAACGTTCCATGCTACAATTGCAGGGAGATGGGGCATTATGCAAATGAATGTCCTAAGCGTCAGGAGAACTTACCTAAGAAAAGGACAAGGGATCAAGGCCAAGCTTATGCTATCACTACTGCTGAGGTAGAAGCTCTGAAAGACGTGGTGGAAGGTAATTTAATGGTTTCCTCAAGTTTGGAAAATGCATTATTTGATTCTGGATCATCGCATTGTTTCATATCTTCCCAGTTTGCTAAGAAAATTAGATATTTCCAATTCGATTTAATAAGGGATTTTTCAGTTAAAACTCCTAAGGGAAGTATCATTGCAACAAAGTTTTGTGAATCAGTCCCCATTAGAGCACATAAATGTTCTTTATCTGCTGATCTCATCGTCATACCTATGATTGAGTTTGATATAATCCTCATTATGGACTGGCTTTCGGAATATGATGCGAAGATTTTTTGTAAGAAGAAAGAGGATACGATTCTTGATGATAATAATAAGGAACACCTTATCTTTAGAGCAGAATCGTCACCACCTAATTCTTATTTAGATCCACCCCCAGTAGCTCAACTTATTTCAATTATTGGGGAGGAAGAGAATGAAATAAATTTCAGTGAGGAAAGGAATGTTCAAATAGAGGATGTACCTATTGTGAAAGAATATGTAGATGTATTTCCGGAAGATTTACCTGGACATCCTCCAGAACGAGAAGTTGAGTTTTCCATTGATTTAATTCCTGGAACAAGGCCTATATCGAAGACCCCTTATAGAATGGCCACTGTATAATTAGTTGAACTAAAGAAACAACTATACGAATTGAGTAATAAATGATTTATTCGCCCTAGTGTTTCTCCATGGGGAGCCCCTATTCTTTTTGTTAAAAAGAAAGATGGATCTATGAGGTTATGTATCGACTATAGGGAGATCAATGCTATAACAATAAAGAACAAGTATCCCCTACCACGCATTGATGATTTATTTGACCAACTGCATGGAGCTCAATACTTTTCAAAGATTGACCTTCAATCTGGATACCATCAGTTGTGTGTGAAGAAGGAAGAAATTCTGAAGACAGCATTTCGAACCAGGTATGGGCATTACGAGTTTACCGTAATTCCGTTTGGATTGACTAATGCACCCTCTGTATTCATGGATCTGATGAATAGAGTCTTCAAGGAGTATCTCGATGAATTTGTGGTGGTATTTGTTGATGATATCTTGGTATACTCCAAAACCTACGAAGATCATGAAAATCACTTGTGCATTATCTTGAAGACTCTGAGGAGGCATGAATTATATGGGATGTTTAGCAAGTGTGAATTCTGGATTCATGAGATTTATTTTCTTGGCCATATTGTCTCTAAAGATGAAATCTCTGTTGATCCTTCTTAGACCAAGGCAATCCAAGAATGTCCAGCACCTATGAGTATAACTGAGGTACGTAGTTTTATTGGTTTGGTAGGTTATTATCGACGTTTCGTCCAGAATGTTTCCCGATTGGCTAACCCATTAACGAAGCTCACACGTAAAGGGGTTAAATTTGTTTGGACAAAAGAGTGTGAAGAATGTTTCGAAGAACTGAAGAGAAGATTATTAAATGCTCCTATATTGACTCTACCATCGGGGAATGATGGGTTTGTTATTTATAGTGATGCATCAAAGAAAGGACTTGGTTGTGTCCTTATGCAGAATGATAGAGTTATTTCCTATGCATCACGACAGTTGAAATTCATGAAAAAAACTATCCTACTCAAGATCTTGAGTTAGCAGCTGTGATCTTTTCTTTGAAGATATGGAGGCACTACCTCTATGGTGAAAAATGTGAGATTTATACAGATCACAAGAGTTTGAAGTATATTTTCTCACAAAAAGAACACAACATGAGGCAAAGAAGATGGCTTGAATTACTCAAGGGTTATGATTGCACGATACACTACCACCTGGGGAAAGCAAACAAGGTGGCAGATGCTTTGAGTAGAAAAGACCATGGAGTTTTGAACAATATGAGAATTGAAAGGGATCCAATTTTCATGGATCTAGTGAAGATGGACATGGGAATAACCAGGGAAGGTGAAACATCAATGCTTTTTCAAATGGTTGCCAAACCATCTTTACTAGAAAGGATTAAGAGTTCTCAGACCGATGATGAAGAATTTCAAAAGAAGATTAAAGCTGTGAATGATGGGAGATTTAGAGACTTTGTATATGAAGATGGAATTTTGAAATTCGGGAAAGACTTTGTGTTCCCGATATACCTGATCTAAAAAGGGAATTGCTGGATGATGCTCATAGTTCCAATTTCTCTATACACCCTGGGAGCACCAAAATGTATAGAGATTTGAAGGAACATTTTTGGTGGGACAACATGAAGAGGGAGATTTCTGATTTTGTGTCAAGATGTATGGTTTGTTAGCAAGTGAAAGCCGGAAGGCAACAACCTGGAGGAGTCATGCAACCTCTTCCCATACCGAAGTGGAAATGGGACAATATTACGATGGACTTTGTCATGGGGCTACCAAAGACTCCTAGAAGAAACGATGCAATATGGGTTATTATTGATCGTCTTACCAAGTCAACACATATTCTTGCTATAAGAGAACATCTACCCCTGGAACGTCTAGCAAGACTATATATTAATGAAGTTGTGAGACTTCATGGAGTACCCCTATCGATTGTTTCTGATCGTGATCCCCGTTTTACTTCAAGATTTTGGAAAAGTCTTCACAAATCCCTTGATACTGAACTTCATTTGAGCACTGCTTACCACACTTAGACAAACGGACAATCAGAACGGACTATTAAGACCTTAGAAGACATGTTGAGATCTTACTCACTTGACTTTCAGGGTATGTGGGATCAATATTTACCACTGGTAGAATTTTCCTATAACAATAGCTTCCATTCGAGTATTCAGATGGCACCATATGAAGTGTTATACAGAAAGAGATGTCGTACACCAACCTGTTGGGATGACGTTGGTGAAAGAAAACTTGTAGGCCCAGAACTGGTGGAGGAAATGGTGGAAAAGGTGAAGGTAATCCAAAATCACATCAAAGCATCTCAAAGTAGGAAAAAGAGCTATGCCGATAATCAAAGGAAGGATTTGGAATTTCAAGTCGACGGTCATGTTTTCCTGAAGGTTTCACCATGGAAGGGAGTCATACGTTTTGGTAAGAAAGGTAAATTGAGTCCCAGGTACAATGGACCATTCAAAATTCTAGAACGAATTGGGGCTGTAGCTTACCGATTGGCAATGCCGCCATGTCTCTCCAAAGTTCACGATGTGTTCCTCGTATCTCTGTTGAGGAAATACATGCCTGACCCAACGCATGTACTCACCTATGAAGAATTAGAACTGGAACCCGATCTTTCCTATTGTGAAGAGCCCGTCAGGATTCTTGATACGAGAGAACAAGTGCTGAGAAACCGGACGACGCGTCTGGTAAAAGTTTTGTGGAGATACCATAAGATGGAAGAGGCAACGTGGGAACCCGAGGAACTTATGATGAAGAACCACCCGAGTCTTTTCATGCGGTAGTATTCTAGAAATTTAGAGGATGAAATTTTTTGAGGGTGGGGAGAATGTAACACCCCAAGCTTCTAAGGTACGCTTCTCTTTGAATAATGTGATAGCGTGTGTTGTACACAACACCGAGTTCTAACACACCATAACCAATCAAACTAGCCGTTATGAACAGTAATACCCAATTTTTGAAATTTTATATTTTAAAATGGACTTCATTTTTGGATTTTTAATATTGAATTTAGCCTAAGGTTAAATTTTGGTACTTTTCCGATAACTTTCATATTTTGATGAATAATGAAAATTACTAAATTTTAATTAAAAACAAAATTTTTAATCAAAATAATTAATAGTGATAAATTATGAATTTGAGTGGTTTTAAAGTATATTTATAATATATTTTTACCATTTAATATAATATTTCTTCATTGTACATAATTTTACAATTAATCCGAACATATACAAGTGTCAATCTTTTGATAGTTATTATCTCTTAAAAACACGCTTTTTGTTTTGGCAGCGGGAAATAATTTTAAATTAATTTCTGCCACTTCTGTGTTTTGAATTTAGAAAAATGGATTCCATATTTGAAATCAGGATGTCCAAATTGTGTCAATAGGTAACTTTTATTTTTTTACATTTTGAATAATTACTGTGGTAAATATTTTATTTACCATGGTTAAGGGTAAATCTGTTAAATAAGGGTTAAAAATAATATTATAATAATACTAAATTACCCTAAAACCTGTCCTAGACTTATTGGGTGATACAAGTTCGACCATAGGAATCTTTGGGTCGATTTTGGGACCCCATGGTGCCACTTGTAGGTGATAGGGACACTTTTTTTTAATTAAGTTAAAATGAATACAAAAATGACACAAGCATATATCATTTAGAAAAACAATTATTACATAGGATTATATATGTTGGATTTTAGATTATAAATATTCATTATAAAGATAGACAGATTTCCTACATAATTATATTTTATTTATAATTTTTAGACATTAAATCATTTAATTTCTTTATGACACAATGATGATGTAGTAATTACTATAATAGTGAAAAATGAAAATAATTGATATTATAAATACCCAAATAAATATAATATGAAACTTTTAATGAATTAAAATAATTTTCTAGGATAATATGATATATCAAGATTGATTTAATTGACTTTGTTCTAAGTACTCAATCTGTTATGAGTTTCAAAAAAATCAACTATTGAATAGTGTCAAAATTGACATAAAAGAGTTCTTAAAACAAATATTATATTATTAATTGATATTAAATTCCGAAAAATCTAAGGTTCTTCCAAGATACCTATATCATGATAGGTTCATCATTAATGGACCACTTGTTGGTCTCTTGTATGTATATTGTAAGTTTATTAACCACATTATATAAAAATACAAAGAGACATTGTAAAAGGGAAACTAATTAATTTAGAGTTAATACTTAAAGATAAGGTTAATATAATTACCCAAACCTATCTAAATTCTATTGGTTGAGTTTTTTTCGACCCATCCCCACCTTAACCTTTGAATAATCAACTTTGGAGCCATTGGAAACCGAATATGTGTTTATTATAAACTAATATCTCTAGCTTTTCCAAAGATGCCCCTCACCCCTCTTATAAAAGGGCACTCCTCCTTCTCATTTCTTCACACCTTAAAAGCCTTTTGGTTCGGCCAAACTCTGCCCAAATACTCTCCCAACTTCCCTCACTACAACCTAGGGGCCTTAGTTTGATCATAAAGCCAACCTAAGGATCCCTTTTGATCAAATCAAAAGGAAGAACCCGAAGAAGAGATAATTATATCACCACCCTTTTCCAAGTTCATTTCTTCTTCCACTTCATCTTCCATTGTTGTTACCATTCTAAAAAATAACTCCAGTATCATATATATACTGTGATGTTATTATAAATATGGTACAACCATATTCAGTATTCTATCCACCCTTTGAATAACATGTCACCATACGTGCGTACGTACGGCTTACCGTCTCCACGTCGTGGTGTAATTGTTATTCAATATATTATTATTTGGATGTTTATAATAATGATTGTAACTCATGTAAATAATAAATATAACATGTTAATGATTCTGTATATATGATATACCATCCATTTATATATTATTTTAATATCAAAAGAATGATATTGTCGCTCGTGCGTACGTACGGACTACCGTCTCCACGAACGCGATGAGATTCATTCTCCATCGTATCCATTCAAGTATAATTTCCATTTGATGATTTAAAAAATGAAGTTTAAGGAATTGATATCATTCTGGATATGATTAATATACAACCTATCCTTTATAAACATGTCTTACGTAACAAAACATATAAAAGAAAACAAGTAAGTTAACACCCGAAACAACGATAATACTAAGATATTATTATAAAATCAATATTAAAAGATCATATGTGATATCATATTAATGTATATGATTATTGTATAATTTAATAACAATTATTTCACCATTATACAGGTGGTTATCCTACCCTAACCAAGGAAAAGTATGAGGTAAGGGTAATTTCACAATCTCTTCATTATCCGAGGTTGTTTATACGTAAAAATCTACTGGGATCTCATTATCATCCACATCCATGTTTCTTCAAAATGTATTTGAAAACATTTTTTACAAGAATATTGGTTAAAGTCATTTATACCTTGTTTTACTTTTTATAAGAGGAATCTTTCCATCATTTTCAAAACAAGGTCCTTTTTAACCATTTCGACAGAATTAAGGTAAAAATGTTTTTTTAACTTATATGGAGGGTGCGGTTATTTTCCACCATTATAAAATATTCAAAGATTTCCTTACAAGATTATAAGAATATTTTCAAGAAAATGTTTTATTTTATATGGCTCTTAAATTATTTCAAAAATATAAAGATATATTTCTCTAAAAAGTGTTTTGATTTCATCTATGTCAATATCCTTTGATGGATTTTACGCTTATTTGAAGTTGATTTATTATGATAAAAAACTTCTATATTGTATTGAATATTTTGTCATATGTTTGACTGTGGATGTGCTATTTTTATACCATTCATAGTTTATGGTGAAATTATTGACATTTCGTATGCTAGTTTTATTACGAATGTTTATGTTATGTTTAAACCTTTTCATATGGGAATGCATTGTACTTAATATGTGACGGGTGGAGCCCGCAATAGCTCCTCGATTCATCGGTAGGTCTCATGAGACAAACTAGTGTCTTGGCACAAGGCCTTGACAAAATCATATTTGTAGTCTTGGCACGAGGCCTTGGCTATGTGGTTATGATAGTCTGGCATTATGCATTCCAACATTATGAAAGTGGTTAGTGATTTTGCATGTGATTATTCGATTAGTAGAATATCCATGTGAATGAGTAAATGGAAATTCATTTTATTTATTCCATACAATGTTGAAAGTTCAAGTTTGAAAGGCTTTTGTTTTAGTTATACATTTCCTTAAATGTTTATTCTTATTTATGAATTTTTCTGCTATATTGTTATCCTTACTGGGCATTTGAGCTCACCCCTTTTCTATGTTTTATTTTTCCCAGGAAGTTAAGAAGTAAATTATGAATGACCTGCAGGGATATTATGTGGGGATATGAGTGTGCATTATGGACACAATATGTTGTTGTAGTATTTTTTCATTTTATGATGTAATGTAAGACTTATAAATATATCTAGTGTTTCTAAGGCTACTAAACAAATCGGTCTTTCGAGATTTGATCTTTCTTGTGATCATGACAATGTTATGTAATAATGCACCGTCTCTGGGTAACTAGGTTCGGGGCATTACAGAGCTCTATTATCATGATTATAGCATTCATATTCCCCCTCTGTCAACATTTAGTCCCTCTATCATCTCCCCTCCAATATCCCCTGGTGTTCTTGATGGCGGGGATGTGTGGTTCCTCTGAGATTTGTATTTGATGTCAGATTGTTTGGGAGTGTCGTTCTGATGATGTGTCTGATGTGTGTCATTGGCACTATTAAAGTGTTTGAATACATTTCTATGGTTCATTTATAACACCTACCTTATGATATGGTTATGGTTTCTTTTCAGTTATCTATGGTCCACATCTGTGTATCTTGATCTCTCCTTATTTTTCATATTGAGGACTATTTAAACCAAATGTGTGAAGATATTCATGGATGAACAGCTTTAATTAAATAACCCTCCCTTTTGGAATTTACAGATAGTTATTTGGGTGGTTCTGAAAATTAATCCTCAAACTCTTACATGGTGTTAACGAATGTCTGGTATCTTGGAAACTATGTTGATGTCAATGTAAATGTCAGGAAACATTCGAGAAATTTATTCATGTTCCTTACATTCTATCTTCTGCGTGTGTTTTTATTGGGTGAATTAATGTTAAAAATTTTGTTTCCTTTTCCATATTCACTACCCTCAAATGTTTATGATTATTGCCTAATTGTAACCCCCGTCTTTATTTGTGGTCTATCTGAGACATCATTTGATGGAGAATGTGTGGGATACTTAGCTAAAATCGTGATCTTTCATTATCTCTGATATTTCTATTAGTTTTATGTGTATTATAAATACCATTTAATTATATAATGGTGAAATTGTACTTGGTGTATTCACAACAACACATTTTTTTAATAGTTTTTAGGGGGCATGGGGTGGAAAACCAATTCATGTTTCATATGGTTTGGACTAGATTATAGAATTTTGAGTTATGTGTCATTCTTAATTCAATTTTGTGTCATTATAAATGGATTGTGGTAACATGTTAGATAATATTCTTATTATTTTTATATCATGCGTTGTTATTTTCATTATTTCTGGTCACTGGATATCTTTTGTTTATTTGGTCACCTGTTTTTTTCACCCACCGGTTATTCCAGTAATTTTTCTATTATTGTGATCTCTGATTATTTTTATATCACACATTATTGAATTTGTTTTTGGTATTCATTATATAGTGTTATTGTGGTCATGATGGATAATTTCAGTGTTTTTATGGTATCCTGTAATATTTAGTATCATATTATTGTTTACGTTGGGTATATTATCCACTTATTGTGGGTACTGGATGTTAGTTTTATATCATGTGTTATTATTTCATTATAGAGATTTTAAATTTAAAAAAATTCTAATTGTTTTGTTTTTCTGATCATAACATTTCTCATGATGATGCATTTCTAAGGTGGAGGGAGAAGGGACATGTGATGCTTCAAGCATATAAGGGTGGTCACTATATTCAAATGGAACATGGTTAATTTTTGGATGTCCGGATCCACTAAAGTAGATAATTTCTCCAGTGAAGTTATTGGGATTCTATGATTGTGGCATATGATGTTTGCGAGAAATAGATTGTCAACGAAGTTTCCTTGAGTTTCATATAAAGTCTCTTTGTGTTTTTAACATGTTCAAACATGTTTCTAATATGATTCTTGGATCTTATTTTCTATTCATGATGTTTAATCATGTATTTAATTTTATTGGAATTCATTTTTTTCAAATAATGTATCAGTTTTCTAGTTCATTTTATAAGATAATTTTTTAATTTTTATGTAATAAATATTATAATATATTATATATAATTATATTAACCAATATAATATAAAATTTTAACAATAAATATTGGAATATCTATATTTAGAGAACAATTTACAGTAAAATATTAATTTTTTATAATTTTATAAATATTAATAATATTACCAATGGATATATTAGTTGTATTAAAATATTGGTAAATATTTTTACCAACATATTTATTATATATTGGTATTATTATAATTTAAAAAGTATAATTTTATCTATCTCAATAACATTTAGCGACATAGTTTTTACCAATAGTTTAGTGAGAAGAAAATATTTGTTGGTAAAACGTTTTACCAATAGAAAATTCACTTTTACCAGCAGATATACCAGTATTGGAAAAGGAGAATTATTTTTGAAGTGTGTGAGTGGAAATGAGAATGAAACAGCCAAGTTAATAAAGCTTCTTCCTTGACCAAATATCTAATTAGGATGTTTCCAATGAGGTTCTTTTGGCCACATGAAGTTAAAGCATAAATAACCACTATGAGTGTTACATAATTTCCATAATATGGGACATATTAAGCACTATTATTTCAATTCTTTGTGGTTAGGTTCTTGAGAAACTTCTTAGATGTTATAGGCATTATATGATTCGAGGGAGAGAGTGAAGAAAAATAAATATCTCTAGTAGATTATTGATAGCAATATTGGTTCTTGGAATATCAAGAATCCACCGAAAGGGAAATAATTATAATGATCCAAAGAAAAAATTGCAGTGATAATAAAATTATATAGAGCTGATCATATAATTTTAAGTGGTCAGGCTATACCATCCATTGTGAGAGGTATGATTCTTTTTAATTCCACCAATATGGATTTATTTTTTGATATGGTTGCATCATATTTTATAATTTCTTCACGTATTATTTATTTTCTAGGATTAAAATGTTAAATGATTCATTATGTGATAAAAAATAAAACTCTTCCTAGTCAAATAGAAGAAAATTTATTTCTGTGTAGGTCATGTTCTATAACTATTGATGAATCTAATCCACAATGGGACTTCTTAGTGCTATATATGGATTTATATGATGTAATAATTGATATGGATTGGTTTAAAAAGTTAATGTATCACATCAACTATTATAGTAGATCAGTTAGTATCACAATTGAGGCTGCCACCGAGAATCTCTTCAGAAGATAAATTGTTTAAAGATAGGTGCAACTAGTTTTTTCGACGAGTAGTGGGAATGATAACCAATCAATTTTAGGTTTATTCATTGATATCAATGGAATAGATTGTGTATAACTGTTTTTTACAGTCATGGATCAATTTCCATATGTTTTTCTTATAACTTCTCAGGTTTACCACATATAAAAGAATTTGAGTTTACAATTGAACTCTTTATGGGTAACTGTCCAATTTATTGTTCATCATAAATGATGGAACTAACTAAATTAAGGGAGTTTAAATTTAAATTGGAATAGATTAAAAGAAAAGGATTCATTTGGATGAGGACATCTCTATGGGAAGCACCAGCCTTATTAATAAAGAAAGTAGATGGAACTCTATGGATTTATATCAATCATCCTAATATAAACAATGATATGATATATAACAAATGTTCAATTCCACAAATTGATGACCTGTTTTATCAATTGAGTTGAGATCAATGGTTCTATAAAATTTACATGTGATCAGGATATCACCATTAGTGAGTTCAGAAGAAGGATATTCCAAAAACCTCATTCATAAGTAGATATTTCCATTATGAATACATAGTAATGGCTTTCAGTCTTACAAATTCACCATAAATAATTATAGAATTAATTACTCAGATATTTTGGAGGTATATGGATTATTTTTTGTCTGTTTTGTTGATGACATACTATTGTATTCAAGAACAATGTATGAGAATGATAATCACTTGGCGATAGTGTTGAAAATCATCAGAGACCATATTTTCTATGCCAAATTATCAATGTTTGATTTATATATATTGGAAGTATGCTTTCATGTCCATGTAATTTTTGAAAAAGTTTTTTTTGTTGATCTAGAGAATATAGAAGCTTTTATCTGTTTGGAAACTCTTAAGAACCCCTTTGATATACAATGCTTTCGTGCTCTCCGTGGTTATTATAGAATATTTTTTTTGACAAATCCCAATTAAGGTTGCCTATGGAAACTTTTAAAAATATTAATTATCCATTTAAATATATTGCGGAATTCTATATATCTTTCCAAGAGATCAAAAAACAACTTACATCAGCACATATCATAATTTATTCACGAATCCGGATAGGGGTATGTGATGTATCATGCTGCATAGGGATCTAGGATGTTTCATGTTCTCATTCAAGGAGACCATTTTTTGACTCATGGATGAAGAAAATTGGGGTTAATGAAAATAATATTTCAAAACATTATTTTTAGTAGTATATAGTTGTCTATGCCTTGAAAACATGGATTCATTACATATTTGGTGAAATATTTATTTTGCTCATAGTTAATGAGAGCTAGAAAAAAATTCCCAAAATGAAATTTGAATTTTAGACAATGGATATGGATGATTTATCTCAATATGTTTTAATTTTTCTTAATGTATACACTATGAGAATGGAATACAATTGATGATGAATTATGTAGAAAATCATATGCTCAGTTGGAAAAATAATCACCAGACAAGTGGAAGTTAATGTTGGTGCTAGCAGATATAAATGTGGAATGTGAAGAATGGTGTGATTATGAAAATTTATTTTCAGTTTCCATGGTTATATATTCAGTATATACGGTCAAAGAGGAATAAACACCCAATGTATAATTCCTGGTTATGAGTTCAAAACTCAAGTGTGGGGACACAATTGAGAGCTGAGGGTGGATGGGAGTTCTATGGTGTGTTTTATTAATCAGATGGTTGTACCTGTGTATTTTCAAGATAAAATTCTATTCTCATATCATCAATATAGATGGTTTTTACATCAATGAGTTTAGAAGATATAAAAGGCACTAAAATCACGGTTTTGGTGGAACAGTCTGAAATGGAAGGCTGTGTAGGTTGTTAAAATGTTCATAACATGTTAACAATTTAAGTAATAAAATCAGAAAATAGAAAGTATGTCGCAGTATTTACCTATCCCAGTGTTGAAATTTGATCAAATAGTGTTGGATTTTATCATAGGTCTCCCAATAATGGTTCATAAATAAGTTTCTATATGGGTGATAGTGGAACAACATTCCATGATGGCTCATTTCATCTGTATTCATGAAACATGTAAGATATAGGATCATTCCAAAATCTATAGCTAGTAAGTGTTAAAGAGACAATGAATACAAGTTTCAAACATATTATATAGGGATCAATGGTTCATGTCTCATTTCTGGAAATCCTTCATGAAATACCTTGGAACATTGTTGATTTTGACTAGGTCATTTCAACCTCTGATATATGGGAAATCAGAAAGAATAATACAAACATTGGAAGACATGTTGTGGTCTCCCATATTGCATTTTAGTGGCTCATGGGAATATCATATACCAATAGTGGAGTTCTAATATAACAACATCTATTAGGACTTGATGGAAATTGAACCTTTTGAATCATTGTATGTGCGCCCTTATCATTTTTAACAATTTTGGGTGGAACAGTGGACACTATACCTGTTCAGTCGATCCATGTCCAAGAAAGAATCATGAACATTTAGTTGATATTGAAATGAATGGATAATTCTCAAATTCATCATAAATAGTATTTGGATCATTGTCGAATACTGTTGTCATTGGTGGTGAGTGATCATGTGTTCTTAAGGATTTCTACAAGGTGTGGCCATCGACATTATAGGGAAGTAAGGACTGTTATCTCCTTGATAAAAAGGCCCATTAGAGATACTATAATGGGTAGGAGAGGTGGCATATCATTTTTCATTTCCAACATAGTTCAATTTCATGTATAATGTGTTCCATGCATCAATATTGAAAAGTATTATAGTAATCCTATCCATGTGATATGATGGTATCGTGTTGACCGAAAGTTAAATTCTTTGTTGGTATATATCCTAGTGTGGAATGGGAGGAAAAATTATTTCAGGGAAAAATCATCGGTCTAGTATTGCTTTTGTGTTGACATGTTCAAATTCAAAAAGAAATTTAGGAATGTGGGAAGGAAATGAAATAGAATTAGTTGGAACAATTTTCGGGTCACAATGGTTTTCTACTTTCTGAGGTTGTAAAGACCAATAGTAGAGAGAATGTAGCACCATTGATTTCTATTATGTAAACCATGGTTTATGATTTTAAATATATACAATATATGGTTTGTGTTTGTAAGAATTTAGAGAAAATTAAATATGTTTTTGGGAAAATGGAAGGTACACGGGTGGTGAACAATTTTTCCAAACCGTTCAACAGTCAAGGAGAAATCGTACTCTTTGAAAAATGTATTTAGTCTTTTTGAGGTACTTACAGTGGCATGGTTGGAATAAATTAATGGAGATCATGTATGGTGACCATCATAGGGTCATCATAAAAGAAGTGGACAACCCAGAGTCTACCTAACTGTGCAACTAAACCATGCACATGGTCAATGATAGATCCTAAAAAATATGATCTAATGTGTTATTCCTATAGGTGTCTTTTTTTCCATCCTATGAGTTCTGAACATTTTATTTGTCCTCTTAATGGTCAGGGATGGTTCTCCCATCAATATAGAGGTGTCCAAAGACATCACATGGTGATTAGAAGCCGATTCATCATGGTAGGTGTTTGTTCTTCACCATTCTTGAAGTTTTTTTAGATCTATATCTCCCCTCTTCTTAGTTTCTCATATCTATGACATATGTGGATAGATACATGGTTATGTATTCAAAATATTATTGGATTTTGTGTTTTGATGGTAGGGGATGTGACGTAAGGTGGGTTAGTAGATATTTAATCCATTTTTTGATGTTTTCATGCCGTTTATTGTTTTATCCTAAAAACATAAGGTAGATGGCTTCCCTATTGACACCACTAGCTATAATTGATTGGATCAGTTTAAAATTATTTTTATTTAATGAAATTGATTATTAAATCATGGGTAATGAATAATATCAATACTCTTTTGTGATGATTTATGGTTTTCAGTGAAATTGTGGAATTTTGGTATATTGTTGTGTAATGTGATTTTTTTTTCTAGACATTAAAATGGTTATTTTAAATTATTCCATTTCTATATTTTTGAAAAGGATTGTTGGTGAATGGTTTTCAATACAAATATTTATTTATTGAAATGTTTTTGTCTTTTTGGTACTAGAATAGTATTCATCACACTTGGTGTGTGTGTTCGTATTGTATGTAAGAGGCTTGGATGAAATATGGCTTTATGGTCAATTATAAAGTTATAATGGCCCATGATATATAATTAACTTGTGACAACTTGGTTGATCATTAAGAGACTTGTCCAGAGTATGAATTTATAATAATGAATCATGCATTATCGGATGTGTGAAATGGAATGGTTATGTAAAAGGGAACTTTATATATGGATTCAATGTATGGGTTGGTTGATTTCATGAAATTTATATATTTCTAAAAAATATGCTCACATTACACTGGTTTATATGTAGTTGTGAAATATAATTGAAGTTTTTTATATTTTTTATAAACTATATTTTTTATTGAATAACATAAATTATTTTATATAAATGTGGCTAATTTTTCAATCCTGTTGGTTTGAGAAGGGAAGTCATTGAGGAAAATTGACTGTGTTTTTGTACCCACCCCTACTTTGGTAGTTCGATGCTTTTGTGGATGTCATATACTGGGACATGGGGAATGGTATAGTACCACACATCTTCATCACATCTTCATGATACATTGGTTCCTGGGTGATGATGGAGCATAAATCTTGGACATTATAGAATTTCATTAGTAAACATTCATTGTTTACATTAAAGTTAGTTTTGATTCCATTGTAGTAAACTTTGGTGGACTTTGATATACTGGAATTGGTTGAGTTGTAATGTTTTTATCATTCATAATGTAGTGATTTTTTTGTTTTATATTATTGTCTTATTTTTTATATTAGTAATGTATAAATCATTCCACAAAAGTTTTGAAAACCTTATATATTTATTTCCATCATTTTACATCTTTGGGATGTTATTTAAGGCCTATTAATGCCGCACTTCCTTCCCAAGAAAATTGGAATAAGTGGGTAGTAACCCCACAGATACTTATATTTCATATATAGAGAGATTATTTAGACCATACCAATACTCTATTTTAATATAAGATATTATGGTTCGAATTTACTTTAATAATGAATATCTAATTATTTTATTTAATGAATAAATAGAAAATGAAACTCTCTTTCTTTTAATATATCTATAACATATTAATGTGGATAAAAAAATTATATTAGTCATAAAATGTTACTTATAAAATTAATACATTACTTTATTTATATTATTGTATTTTTCATTTTCATCATTGATTTATTTACCCTAAATTTATACCCAAAGAAGATACAATTCTCGTATAAGTAGTTAATATGTTGAGGTAAAATATTTAAAATACTACAATATTTTTATGATTTTGTTAAATTGTGTTATTACATTAATTAAAGAAGTATAAATAATTTATAATTATTTGTTAATGTTTTTATATTATAATTTTATTTCTCTCTTATTTTCTTTAAAAATAAATTTTAAAAATAGTCAAAAAATTAATTTAATGAAATATATTAAAGAAGATATTTTATTGAATGACATAAAAATATAATAAAATAATAAAATTGAGGAATTGAGATAGGAAATCATCTAATATTTATTCCATGGTAAATTTTTATGCCCATTTTCCCCACAGATGAAATTTTATTACCCTTCAAGAAGAAAAAAATATTTCATCATGATTATGGTTAAGTAGTGTATATAAGGTTGTTGAACCGAAGGATAATGATTTAAATGTAATAAAAACAAGTATAAATATTATTAATTGATTTTATATAAACATTATTATATCATATGATCAATATTATTTCCATTTTTTCAATTTACCTGATTATGATGAATACAATAATGTAAAATATTTTATGTTATTTCATGTGTGTCATTTCCCACACATATAAAAGGGAACCACTTATTCTCTCTTGTTCACACCCACAAAGCTACATATCTCAATTGAGTCAAATCTAAAAACATTATCCAAATTTTTACCAACTCTCTAGATTCTCTAATTTTATCATATCATCCACCTATAAGTAATAATGTGTAATTCAAATGTGGTTCTCCAATGAAATTTTATTACTCTTAATTGAGTGTTTTCATTATATATCTCATTCTACCTCATTAAAATAATATATAAAGAATATCATATAATAATATAATTATAATCCATATTTATAATTGTTATTATGTGTTTAGAACAACAATTATTCTTCTCCTTTTTATCCCATGTAAAATGGGAACGTCGCTCTTACAAATGTACGGCCTACCGACTCCACATATTAGAGTAATATGTTTTTATCACAATGCTATTTGGACGTATATGAAGTTATAATTAATGAATATATATTATATTTGTGTCATAATTTCTAAAAATACACTATATCGTATATCATTTTATCATTCAATCAATTAGAATATGTTAAAATCGCTTGCCCATGCGTGTGGACTACCACCTCTACAAAGAGATGACAATATGTTTTCAATTACCAAATTGTGTGCAAGATTCATAAATCGCATATATTTAATAAAACTTATATTTATGGAATTATTATAATTATGTTAATAATGGAAAATTTTCATATCTCCATTGACCACATATAATATAATAAAGTTCTCTAAATATATTTTATGTTATTTTTAAAATTCAAATTCTTGTTCAGTTGTAACCTATCAGTCATGAAGTAAAAAAAACCGAATATAAATATTTAAAAATTAAAACATAAAATGACACAACCCTAATTTGAAAAAAAAATAGATCCACCCATATCTTCTTAACCACCTTGGGAAAATAAATCAGATGGAGTGAGCTTCCTCGAGCTGTACACCTGATAGGAGTGCTCACCAACAACAACAGCACTATGATCGTGGGAAGCTTTGGCCATTATCCACTATAGCTTCAAACCACCATCACATATTGATATCAAATAATACAAAAACGAACATGATAGTAAAAAAAATATTAATGAACAACACCACAAGAGGCCCAAAAAACAAGGAATGAACAATACTAAAATTTCGAGACACAAATATCCAAACAAGCATCAAGAAACTAGATAGCTTGTTGAAAAAAACCAAATATATCATCCGAAATAACATTAAGAAAGAGACACCGAACAAAATATACAAGTCCAAAAAACAACTCTATTTAATTTTTTGTTTCTACCTTAGAAGGCCCATATCAATGAAACAAAATAGAATTATATACATATTCATAGGAGGAATTGGAATCATAATGTATGCGGGACACCACTAATAGCCAAACCCGGTATACCAAAACTTATTTGTTATCATTCCCCCAGATTTCTGTGGGGGTTAAGTAGAAACTTTTGAGTTTAGAGCATGTAATTTTTCTCCATAGGGCTTTGAAGGATTCCATCATAAACAATAATGAAAGGAGTAGCCAAAAACAAGAGACATATAACTTTTGAATATCCATGAAAACCAACGATTGTGGAACCACTTAACCTTAAAACACATTTTTACAACCACTCCATATCAAAGTAGAAGAGTCATGGAGGAACATAAATATTTAGTGGGGTTGGATTTTTTATTTCAATCACAAAATGATACCTTCATTGGGTCCATCAAAATTTCCATGTGGAACATTCACCATGAAAACCATCACCAAAATAAATGATTACTGGTAGGAAAGCTAAAATATATAGAGAAAGACAATTATCATGGAGAGTCAAGAAATGGGGGAGATAAGAGGATGAGATATAAAAAATTATGGAGGAGGTGGTGGATGGAATAAGAGTGGGCTGAAATCCTACCCTCACAAAATCACCCCCGAGGATTAGACAATGGTGAATTATAGATTGACTGAAGGCTCTTATAGGATAGTTGGAGAGAACCATTAATATAATTAAGTAATTTTGGATATATTTTTCAAAAAAAATTATATACATGACATAATGAAGAACTATTTAGTGAAATATTTTTATATGATTTGATATGTACATAATGAACTTATTTATTGATTAATTTATTTAGTAATGTAATTATTTAATATGATTTGATTATATTTTCGGATAAATAATATAAATGTTATTTGATACCAATATATCTATAATTTAATTATATTTAAACTTAAATTAAAAATTGCTTTACATTATTAACCTAATTTCTTTTATATGATTCATATATAGAGCCTATGAAAATGTATATCATGAAAATTTATCTGTTTCAATATATTCAATTTTTTGGATTCATGTTTTCTCATTTAAGGGGCTTTTATTCACAATCTACCAACACATTCAAGATTTACATTTCAATGTACTTTTTAGTTAATATTTTTTATTTTTATGTGTTTTATGCTATTATCCATTACACATATTATAGTGTATTATCTTATAATTATTTCTATAATTTTAATGTAACCTTACCAATATCCACTCTTTGATATATAAAATTATCAATAAATTTTTTTAAAACAAATATGGAATTATTTAATATTAGGATGAATAACTTATTAATCCATGATAATGATAACAAAAATTTGTTACCTTTTCCATGATATTTTATTTGAAAAAATCATATTCATTACCATTTACATTATTTGAAATTTTATTAATGGATCATTTTAATGAAATGTTTTCTTAAACAAGATATAATTAAAATTTAATAAAAGTGTGAAAAGTAATTTTCACTTATATGATATATTATATGAATGTATTTTACTCCCATAATAACCACTAATTTCATTATTGACTATTTTTTAGCACTAAGGGTTTGTTTTAGAAGAACTAAATTCTTAAAATATGCTCTATTTTAACAAATATAATTTTATAAAAAAACATTTTCACTAATATGCTTTCACAAAAATCCTTGAATATTTTTTATATGTATTTTCATCTATGTTGAAATATATTTATGAGTATTAATCATAATTAGTGAAATTTTCTATGGGTTAAAACCACCAAATTTCATTGGATTAATTATAATCATGATGTTTTATTTCATTGACAGCTGAAATATTCCATATTCAAAATTTAATATGTATAAATGATTATTTATAATGAAATTTATAAATGAATTAACATAATTATTCAATATATGAGTTATGTGTAGGATTTAAAACTAATGGGATTGTCCTTATTTTATGAAACAGATTGATGCATCGACATTTCTCATGAAGCAAAAATGGTTTAAAAATTAGATTTTTATTTCAATTACAAAAACGTTTTTATTTGTAATGATTTCATAGTTTTGATTCATTAAATATAAGACTCAATATTTCATTTTTGTGAGAACAATATAATGTATATCCCAAATAACTCATTTATCCATCCAAAAAAAATTTATTAAAAAGCCACTTTATTGACAAGTGGGAAACCATCGTTCAGAAAACCAAAGCCATTGCATCCTAAAGGAGCTCACAAAATTGTTAAACACCAGATTAAGGTTTTTTGAATCATCCACTCTATATAATTCCTAGTGCAAAGTTCTAACATGTGTGTTTGGATCCTCCCTGAGATGTTCTTCAAGATGTGTATCATCATGTCCATTGTCTGTATGAATTCTTCCTGAGATATTTTACCTTGATAGAAACCCTGAGAAATTATTCAATATTTATTGTTGATCCATGCTTCTTGCTCTTCAGTGGCCTCAACATGTAACCTTCTTTCATAAATTCTAGCAATTTCCTCATTCGAGGCATTGGGCCTCATGTCATTCTCAATCATTTCTTCCTTAGAGCGGAAAATGAGATTCAAGCATTCCCCTACCTCTTCGTCTATTACCTTTGGTTCTCTACTTTGACCATTGTTATCCCTGTCTTGCAGGGCCTTTCTTCCCTTTCTCCCACCGTTTGTGGCCGACTTGGTTTCCATTGGTTTTGGCATATAGGAATAATCTTTAAATCCCATTGGTTTTTCCCCTATAGCACAATGCATTTTCCGGAATCGTGCTTTCCTTTGTGCCTCGTCTTCCTTCTAGGGTTGTGTGGACCTTTACCATGGAAACAATCCCAACTATCCGCTGATAATTGGCTGAAGCTATCAGCACTTGAATCATCCTCCTCGTACATCATTACTTGAACTTGATCCACTAGACAATCAAAGAAGTTCCTTAGCTCTACCCTCGGGCCATCAGAGGGAGCCTTCAGTCCAACCTGCTTGCTCATATCAGAGGGGAGACACTTGTTTTCCCCTACATATTTATCCTTTAGAGAGGCTGGGGGATGGATAATGTTTAGATCCAAGGGACCCAACACACTCCCCTCCTCTAGAATCCCTAAAATATGCACTGAATCAGCAACCTTTGACATCATCTGTATCCTCAGAGTCTCTGCCACACTGTCCTCCTCAAGACTCCCTTTATCAAGAGAGGTCACCTCGGTATACAACAGGGGAACCTCCTTTGAATTTCCAGAAGGTTCGGCCTCCTTTCCAGCCTCTACTATATCACATTCATGCTCATTTGGAGTGATTTTATTCATCTCTAGTGTAGCCCTAGTAGCAGATGACTGCTCCGAGCTAGTGCGGGCTTGTTGTTCCTCATTAGTTGTCGGCTCCTGCAAATATAATCCCAGGTTCTATTTTAGCCAAGAAAATAGATCAGCCACCTTTGGATTTTCATTCGTTCTCCTTCCCTTACTTTGTAAGGGAGACGTAGGATTAGTGGTCCCCTGAGACTCCCTAATAATAGAGTAAATAGATTTTGTCTTGGCAATGGAGGGATCCATGATTTGTCCACTCACATGAGGCGCTCCTGCATTCTCTGAAATGGTGACTGCAAGTGGACCATCCACCTTTGAGTCTGGGATGTACGGGTGAGCCTCCAACCGAAGAGGAACACCACTACTGGAGGGTGCACTACCCGTAGGTCATCAAACTTTAGGATCAAAATAATTTAAATGGAAGACACACTGAAGGTGTCCGAACTGGGAACATGAATTAGAAAAATCTGTCCAGCTTTAAAAAAACACTGATTATTTGTATCTGAATTCAACACCAACCTCAATCGAGAAGTATTCCATGGGAGCCTTTTAGATGTCTACTTCCACATAGATCCGAGGAGTAATAGGGTGGCCGAAGGACTGAGAAAGATCATCGAAAGCAAGGAACCTCCCGACGAGGTTGCCCAACATCACCAGAATAGCTGGATTTTGGAAAGGAAGGGGTGATTCGGGAAACAAATCCATATCGCAGCAGTCGGTGGGTCACAATTCCAGTGGAACTCATATCCCCATCTAAATAGAAAGCAGTGGGAACCATCATAGGTGTCCACACCTTTGGACCAAGAAGATTCCAAATCGTCAGCACTATCGATGAAGAGGAGAAAGTGACGTGAATCCAATAGCCCAACCATGACGCGAGACTTCAGGGGCCAGGCGCTATTAACAAATCTATCGAAGATGTCCATGGATGGTCTTCGACGTCCAAAACGGGTGACAAGGGACAACTCAAGGAGTGATGAAGCCTCCAAGAACTCCTAAAGAGAAAGAGGTACTGAAAGAGCATCCTGGAAGATAGTAGGGACTTTAGGGGAGACACGGATATGAGGGAAATCAGGAAGGGAGGCCATGGAGGTGAAAGGGGAAAATGTCGGTCGGAGGTGAGGGGGGTGCGGGGCGGTCATCTCCGGCACCCGAGAGTCGAGCACCGCATCTGTGGTTCCATCAGAGAACCATTGAGAAATCCTTCAGCTCTAGCAATCTTACAGAAATAACTCATTTACATTATTAATAATTTCTGTTCATTATCAATGTGATTTTGATGTTGATATTACCAATTGATTTTTATTCAAATTATATTGTTGAATGAATTGAATCATTTTTGGCTATCCACTCATCCATATAGACTATTCATTATTTACTAATGTGAGCTTCCAATGCATTTAATCCTTAATATGAAATAGATATTTCCCTTTATTTTTTCCATTATGTTGGATATAAATAAAGATATTATAAATGATTTCATAAATAGAATAATTTTTTCATAAATGGTTCATTTATATTAATAATATAATACGGTAATCTTATATGTGTATAGGTTTCAATGATTACTGATCATATCAATTTTACATGGTGTGGTCCCATCTATATTTACTTATTTAATAAACTAAATACAGACTATTTGTTTCTATAGTTCGGATGATATAGTTTGTTTAACAACAAGTTTATTCGGACCCATGAGAATAAGATATTAAATTTACAAAGCTCTAATCAAAATTATAATCATCCCTTAGAGTATTTAGGATAATTTTATTGAATTTTGTTGTATGGATTAGTATTCTTTATCAATTATGTATAACTAACTATGTTTCATTATTTACGAATGGATATTAGTGGAAGAATTAGAAACCATACTGAAGTCTAGGGTTGGGATTAACATGATAATTTTGATGTATTATTTCAAAATGATGTCATAAAATATTCTAAAATTATAATTATCAAGGGAACAACTAAATAAAAAAAAGATATATCATTTTTAGGAGAAGGGATTCAACTAAAAAAAATACTGTTTTTGAATATCAATTCCAGTGTCTTTATTTTCGGGGGAATATTGTCCACATGAATAGAATATCTAATGATATTTCTAATCAAATGACATTCTAAGGATATCTATCGTAGATAAAAAATTCCCTTTATAATTTTATTTCGTGGTAATTATTTTTACATTAGATATTATATGTTCAATATATAGTGGTATTAATAAATAAAAAAATTTTATAAGGATCTTCAAAATCCATCTAATTAATTTTATGAAATATTTTTTAAAATATTTTGAAAATACTAATTTTTTTTAATATGTGGTGAATCGTAACAATCACCATGAAAAATTATTTTAATGACAGATTCATATTTTTATAAAAGTTAATTGAAGAGTTTATAAATTAAATTTATATTTATTATGTGATATGAAAATTTTGTCATCAATGATGTTTACATCATTTTTCATTGTTCACATGTGAAAAATTATGTTGTATACTATTTTAGTGAGGATTATAAATCATGGGGTATTTTACTACATAACTAATAAAATGTTTCATGGGAACTAACTATTATTTTGTTTTATTCATATTGGTTATAATTTTACCTTGGTCTAATAAAACTAGTTTTTGATAGGAGAAAAAAAATTAATCTAATGTTTCATTATCACATGATTATAGTGATTCAATAATGAAGAATCAATCATGATAATGAAAATAACAATTTTAAATTATCAATAAATATTAGAAATAAATCATATCTCTTAATTTTTTATGAATTTAAATCCCAATGGTATTGGAATTTATTAAAATTAAGAAAAATAAAGATATATACATCGATACATATGTTGAATGTAACGCTCAACTGGTAAGATATGTTTTCTAATATAATTTTCAACTATTTTTTCATAAAGATACATATATAATCATTTTGATGGTTATTACATATATAATAATGATTCAGATAATATTTATATTTAATATTATTACGATATTATATTATTATTTTAAAAGAAGAATTAAAATTGGGAGGGTAAAATTTATGTCTGGAGAGGATACTATAATAATCATTGATTTGTGTTTATATTTTTTTAAAATAATATTATATTAGATATTGTGTATCAAACACAACACGGAGCTTAAAAATACACAAGATAATATTATTTAAATAATAATATTATATCCTAGAAATTGGTTTATAATGTATGAAAATTAATAAACAAATTATAGAAATATGGATAAATATTTTATATACTGAAAATGTATAGGTTAATTTAATGATAAAAATTACACCATTTTGAGTAATGTTATATTATTGAGTAAAAAAATTCTCATTGAAAATGTTTTTTATTTTATTTTATGAAAATATCACAAGTACATAATACCACATAAATAAAATTTATTTGAAATAATTTATTTCACAATGAATAGAGAAAAAATTACAAATTCTGAAAAGACATTATTTATTCTATTTAATAAATGTAATTAAAAAGTACCATATTGTTTAGATTTTGTTTTGAATTGAAATTATATTAATTTTCTTAAAAATAAGATAAAAAATTCCATGGGAAGTAAAATTATATTTTCTTAATTAAAAATTTCATATTTTTCCTATAAACTGATTTTTATAAAATTTTATCTTTGTTGGATTTTCTATGTTTTTATTAAAATTGATTTTTTTTATTTCTATAGAAAAATAATTTTTTTAAAAGGATTCAATTTTTTCAATTAAAATTTTCAAAAATTTTATATAGCTCACCTTAATTTTCTCATAGTGAATATTTACCTTGTTAATGATCATAATAATGGTGAAATCATATTACATAAGGTCAAAAGTGTGAAATATTATCTCAAAAATAAACCAAAAATGTGAATTAATTTCATTTAATGAGACTAATTTGACCATATCTATAAAAACTTTTAATATATTTAATTCTTTCAATTTTCTAATGATTGTGTTAGTTATATTGTTTTATTTAAGGATCAAAATAAAAATGTTACACCCTTCCTTTTAATATAATTAATATACATTTATTATGATAAAATTCTTCTGATCCATTGTAAATATTTTATTTTACGAAAAATAGATTATTTTTATGATATTATTTTATATGAACTTTTTTATTATGATATATTTACATTATAATATCATGAAGAATTTATACTTTGTGTGTGTAAGAATGATAAAAATTAGGGATAATTATATAAAAAATAAAAAATAATAATTTTATGAGATGAATTTTTTTGTTCTAAAAATTAAATATGTCATTATAAATTAAAATTAATGATGAATTTTTTTATATTGTAATTATAATGATGTATGTATCCCTTGTAAATTAAATAAAATGAATATTCCCAAAATTTTCAACAATGATATTTTATGATACAAATGTTTTATTTAATTTTTTAAAAATTAAAAAATATTGAAATAGTACATTCTGGAAAAGTAATTGTAAAAAATGTCACACATGATCCAATTTTTATCCACATTTCACCCAAGAAATAAATTTATGTCTCTTAATGTCTACAAAGTTTTTTACCACAATTATGGTTAGAGAGGATTTATCGTGGTTGTTAAAATAAAAGAATAAATGTGAACGGAAATATAAAATTGTAACATTTTTTTAAATAAATATCAAAGTTAGTTTAAATTTACATTAAAATTTTATAAATTTGGTTCCACATGAAATTATGATGATATATATTATATTTATATTGTATTTTTAATTCAATGTAACATTGAAAAAAATACATAAAAAGAACATTATATTCAATATCGTTTCTGACACACAACCCCAATTGAGTAAGGGGATATAATATCCCAAGACAATAGAATATATTTACTATTTTAAAAATTCAAATTATAATTTATTCTATAAAATACAAGATACTGAGTTTTCATGGAACACACCAAACAATGAGTTTTTCAAATGGATTGTGTTACACATAAGACTGAGTTTAACTGAACAACAATATATTATTAGTACATTATTATTAATATAATATGAAAAAACATAGACATTAAATTAGTTATTATAAATTTTATTAACTAACTTATAAAAATATTTTTTTTCCATAAATATTAATCACAGTTATTTTTTATAACATAATTGTAAATGAATATAAAAACCAATTGTATATAAAGATAATATTTCTATTGAAAATTATTTTTATGTTCACAAATATGTTTTTTGATGAAAATAAAATTCATTAAAATTAGTGATTGAAATTAATTTAATATATATATTTTATATAATATTTTTTAGATATTCCTCCAATAGATTCAATAGGCATAATATAGGAACAAACTCAATATTACACATAAAAAACCTATTTTCTTATTATAGAACCTTTTTCGACTTTTAATAGAGAACTGATTTTATATAAAATTTTCATCACATTAATAGATCACATATTTAAAAAAATATACAGTATATTTCATATTGACACATAAAAATTTGGTTAGGGTGATATTTTTATTTTTCTATTAAATTTTATTTTTTTAATTAATAATGATAAATACTAGATTTTAAATCCAAAATACTTTTCCGCCTAATTTATATATAGGGTTATATTATATATTTAATTAGTTTATATTATATAAATTTTATTTTATTGAATCCAATTTTGGTCATTGGATATAATTTTATTATGGAAGTTGATATAAAACAGTATCAAAATGTTCGATGATTTTTACTTTTGAAACTCCATTTCCATCTTGTTGGCCATATTAAATTTAAATTAATTTCTGACTCTTATGTGATTTTAATATGGAAAAATATATTAAATATTTTGATTTAGCATAGTTTGTAATGTATTATATTTTTGAAATAGTGTTTACCAAAATAATTAGAGGAATAAATTAAAATTAATTCCCCTGATTGAGAGAAAATGAGCAGGTCAAATAACCTAACCATTAACACAAGAACCTAAATTATCTAAAAAAATTTCAAATTCAATAGTATGGATATATTTATACCATATAATAAATTTTATAAACAAAAGTCAAATCATGGATCCAATTGAAAAAAGAAAAATATGGGTGTAATTGTATTTTCCAAAATTTAAAAGTGTGACACACCTCCTCCACAATAATAAGACACTAACACCTCCAACTTCCAAAAACCTCACAAGAATCCCTGGATAGACAATGATATTAAAATATATATTTTGAAAATATATTCCTTAAACCAGTATTCTAGATCTTAGTCAGAAATCCATCCTTGTTATTCCTTTAGTGCAAACCAGGAGGTGTTTCTCGAATAAGAGGTTACCTCCTCCCTCAAGCACTTCATATTTATTTCTTCCCCCAATAATTAAATTATTATAACTCAATGATTATAAAACTAAAAATTTATACTCATTTTTTGAATATGATTTTATGGTAAGGTTTTTATATTCACACACACAATTCCATCTAATGGGAGACGAATATATTGTATATATGTATGGAAAACTACCATCTCAGGAAATAATGACTGTTTTTTTCATTACAAGGTCTCATGGATGGGAATTTTGATTAAAACCCTATTTATATATGTTATATATATATATATGATATTAATAATATCATTAAACTTTAATAATTATTTTATAAATTTATGAACTCACTTTTCTGGGAATTTGATAACATCGTTGGTAGAAGTGTTGACTACCGCCCCCTCAAACTGATGTGATTCATTGGAACTACACATGGAATTAATTAATGTTTGTTTCATAAAACTATGTAACATATGTGTAATGTATATTATACTTTAATTATAATATTAATATATATCATTTACTTTTCATTATTTTAATATTATTAATAATTTATTGTGTCTTTCATGTGTAAGTACGACCTACCGTCTCTATGAAAAATGAATTTGAGTTATTATCTACAAATATAATGGATTAAAATAAGTTAACATATAATGATTATATATTATTTTTAAATCGTGAGTTAAATTCTTATGATGATAAAACCATGATGCGAACAAAAAATAATATGTTAAATCATACTTGAAAAAATGGGCAATTAACACCTGAAATAGTGAAATAATTTGAAAGATTGTTATCAGACAGGAAATAAGATTTTATAATAATTTGGTATAAGTTATTATAAAAATTATTTTTTGTCTATAACAAGTTATTAAAACTATAAAAACATAATTCTTGTAATTTAAAGTCCATTCACACAAAAGGAAATTCAAGGTAATGGATATCACCTCAATTTACATTCCCTTCATTCCAATTTGTAATTACACACCAATTCACATTTATATGGGGTATATACTAACCTTTGACATGTTATATCATGGATATCATTATTATAATTAAATTTTATGTTTTATTTAATGTAATTACATTATGAGGATTGTTATTCAAATTTTTAAGGGATACTTTAGAAGGCTTATATATATTTTTAGTTAAGAAAATATTTAATGATTATCATAACAATCTCACTTCCTTTTGAGATATTTGACATTATCATCAAACAATTTCCTTGATTTTCAACTAATAATTTCCCATATATGGTGTAAATACTTCAATTTCTTCATATAATTTCATGATTCATGCATTTATCATGATATTTTGAGTTTTAATTAGAATTATTTCATCTAAGCTGACTCATGTCAAATCCTACCATATGAAAAACAATTTATTAACCTGATTTCATTTAATTGGGTATAATAATTCCTCGTTATTGTTAATATTTTTTTGTATAATTTATTTTACAATCTAATGATTTATCTCTAATTTATATATGTGCATTTAATTTTTATGCACAAAATATTATCATTGATTTCTTTACACTAACACATTATATTCTCTTTAGGTGATTACTATACAATCTCTTTTTATAAATATTTTTCACACAAAAATTTACACCTTAATAAATTACTTGATCATTTTATAATAAACCCTATAATTATACTCTTCTTTGTTTATGCTTGACCTCTTTCAATTATCTGTACCATTTTTCCACTATTTGGAATAAAAAATTGAGAAAATGTTTATAATATACCAAGACTCAATTTTTCTCTTAAGTAAGAGGATCAATTTTCTTTTAAAAATCATTTTTTATTTAAAATAATTCAAATTTTTTATAACCTCTTCAAAAAAATAAAAAATAAATTTTAACCCTTTTTTATTTTTCCAATGTTTTCATGTAAATCTTCTTTTGGATTTCCAAAAAATACCTTTTTTATCTTTTAACCAAGAAAAAGTAATTTACTTTTTTCCGCGTACTTCAACCATGGATTACCTACCATCATTTTTTCAAATCTCATGTTGCATATGATGGACCAAAATATAGATTTATGTCTATATAAGATGGAAGAATACATGAGTTGGGGAATTTTAGGTTTAAAAACAAAGTATTTAATCTCTAAAGAATTATATTTGTTTATGAGGTCTTAAACTAATATGATTCATAAATAACACAGATGGCCATATTGTTTCAGGATCAGATGGATATGATGTGATATGATATGATACGTTATTAAAAAAAGTGTATATGAATTAAATACATTTATCAAATTAAAACAAATGTATATGATTCTACCAAACAGTGTATAAAGTCTCTTGATACAATATATAATGAATGTATCTTAATTAAAACAATTACAATAAAAATGAATCAGAATATAAAGAGGAAACAATATAATTTCATTTTTTATTACAAATAGAAGTGGAAAATAAAATTTATTACAATTATTTTATCCCAAAGATTAGGGATTCCATTCACCTAGGATAAAAGGTCTTTCCTAGTGCCACACGAGTAAGCCCTGGATACGATGATCAACACATATGTCTTCCTATACGAAGAATCCCTTGATTAAGAATGTAATCAGAACCTATATGTTTTAAATACATGAAATCCCTTGATATAATGATGAGTAGCACTATCCTCTGATCCCCATAAGCCTTCAATAATTATCACAATGATTGTTCACATAAAGGAAAACAATGAACATATTGAAATACGAAGACTAAGAACAAGCAGTTCACGTTTTGTAATTTCATGAATTTTAAACAAAGCAAGTGGAATTTCACCCATTATTTCTCTAGAACATAGAGGATACAAATGTTGTGTTCTCTAGTTAGAATGACCTCCTATTTATAGACCTTAGGATCCAATGGTCATATTTCCTCCAAGAGTCATATTTCGTAGGAAAATTCGGAGGGACATGGACAGCAAGAATTATAAAGATCAAAACAAATAGAATACAAGATGTTATTTTGATTGTTATATAACTAACATTATGACATCATTTTGGTAAGAATATTGTAAGTACAATGATATGAAAAAATGAGTATGAGAATCTTGAATGCTATATTGAGGTAATATATATGTATAATTCATTACAAGACTGTAATACATAAAATGGTTACAATTCATATCATTGTTACGTTACATTACACAACTATAGTGATTAAGATGGATAAGATGCTTATTGTGGTTATGAATCAAATTTTTTAATTATATATTACATGGATACGATGCATTTTTACAATGCATAATATGATTAAAATGTATAATCTCTTTTCAATGCATGGTTATAACACATCATATGTGGTTACAATTGCAAACAAAATTATGTTGTTAATATGAGAAACAATATGTGTGAATACAATAGAAAACAAGTAGAAAATGATTTGGATTTAGAACATCACCATGTGTTTTTATGATGAGAAAGATCATTGATTACTATTGTAAGGAAACTATATATGATTACAATATATGTCATTATGATTGTAAGACAATAGTATATGATTATGATGTAAAAAACAAACAGAATTATGATATATGTGATTATGATTGGAATACAACATTTGTTATTGCGATGGAGAACAAAATTTTATGATAAACAAAAAGTAATTTATGATTTCCAAAACAAAAAGATCAATGGAAAAGAATAAACACATTTTGACTCAACAATATCCCCCTTTTTGGAATTCTCAAAAAACAATAAAGACTTATCTCCCCCTATGTTTAGAAACACTGCTGAATGTAATGGTGAATATGACTAATTCCACAGTAGGATAAAAATATCACTAATTAGCATATTCTATTAATTTTTACTTTTCATTTCTCTCCCTTAATATGGTATTCTCCCTTTCTTGTTTTTATGAATGTTATTTATTCCTTTCCAAATTATTCTCCCCCTTTGCAATTTTCCAAAATAATAAGTGAAGACATTCATTTCCAATATAGTGTAAGAGAAAATAAAGTGTGAAACAAGAGACATTACATTGAATGAAATAGTATTATTACTACAATAGTTCAAAATTTCATTCACTACACATTAATTTATCGAAGAGGTTGAACATCAAAAGATTCATCTTCTTGAATTCATTTCTATCCACCATTATATTGTCAGGGGACTCTTGAAGAGCCTTTGGAGTCAGATTCTATTCTGAGATAATCCTTTCTTTCTTCTAAAGCCTATCTTAATTAAGCTAATTGATTGCTTTCTATTCTTTAATCCTAACTTCCTGAGCATTGATATCTACTTGTATGAGTCTATAAGACTTATCAAGTATTACTACAACATTTGATCTAAAAAACCTCTTTACATTCATTTCCCAATATTTCATTTATACCATCATTCATTTTAGAGACTATCACTTTTGATGTCCCCTGTCTTTGAAAGACTTCATGTTTTTCATTCAAATCATCATCCAAATTTTTCTAGAATAAATTGATATCATTAACCAAATTAACTAAATAATCAAGGTTATCCACATGACACTTGAGATTGTAATAAATGTTGTATGATAACCTAACTAACCTATTAAAAGCATTGTTTTTATAAACAGCACATTCCTTGAATATCTTGAAATGAGCTTCAATATTCAAAAACATGTCCATTAGAATATTGAAATATCCTTTTCTTTTATTATGACTATTTGAAATGATTTAGACCATGGATTCAATTTTTTGAATGAATGGAATCATCATTTCAAATCTGTTTAAGTATTTTTCAATGTATTGAATTCCCTTTACTTTGATTGTTCTATCAAAATCCATATCATCATTTTATTCAGGTAGATAACCAAAATGAGTTTCAGTAACGATATATTGAGCTGGATGATTTTGATTATTATCAGATTCTTCTTATTCTTATATATTTGAAATTTGAATGATCTTCTTGGAAGAAATCTATTGAGAGATTTCCTTGGATGTCAGGGGATCATGAGATGGAAATTTAATGGATGGAACTTCTGAATATTATACTAAAAGATATCTCATGTTTGAATATATATTCTCTTATACTTATTCATTTTTTTTCTTTATACTTATTCACCTTTTTCTTCTTCTTCTTCTTCGTATTCATTAATGAGACTCTATGTATCTTATTGTTCAGATGCATGATTCTCCTTTACATTCTCCTCTAAATCCGATTGATTATAAATAGGTGGTTCCCATATTACAATTATTATTCTAGATTGATCTGATATTTTGAGAAGAAAATCAATTTCAATATCTTAGACCATTTTCTTATTCATTAGCTTCTTTATGTCATATCCTCTTAATGTTTCTTCTTATCTTTTTTCAGTGTTAGGGCTTCAGTTGGATCCTAACCAAATTGAGGATCCCCTTTTTTCCATCTTCCTTCCTCTTCCTCCACTCTGTAAAAACCTCATCAGATACAGCCTTTTCATTAATTTATTTTTTTGTGAGTAGTAGTCTTAACTACCTTTATTTTTATTGAAGTATATTTGCTGGTCATTAAAGATTTTTTAATCCCATCATCTACATCCATTCATTTCTCTACTTCTATGTCTTTCATTTTTTTGGTTTTGGATTGATTTGTAACATGAGTCTCTTTTTGGTATATTTATTATTTAGAAGCTACATAAATTATGTCAAACTTGAATTAATTTATAAATTGCACAATCTTACGAACTCATTAAAAAACATACTGAAAATAGTGGGAATCATGATCATCTGATATCCTTTGGCACCAGATTTAAGTTTCTTAATTTCCAAGCAAATGAATCTCATTAGAATTATCATCCTCATATTCACTAGATAGTCTAGAACATTAACATTTGATAACTTCAATGTGTTCTTATTATCCTTTCTCAAAACTAGGAAGCACTACATCAAGAGGGATATGAGTTGATTATCTCTTGATAATTGACTTGGCTTTCTCTTGTCCTTAAAATTTTCAAAATAATATCCTTCGGATATTATTTTTATCAAAGTCTCCTTCTATTTGAGATAATTTATGAGAAGAACAAAGAGCATCTCCTTCACATGGAACACCTACCAAAGTGGGTGATTATTTTACTAAATTTGTATACTTCTTATCATACATCGTAAAAAAATATACAAATTCTGGATCTGAATCTGGTCTTTCAACACAAATATATTCCCACCAATGTATATTTATTATCCTTTTCAATAATAAAGAAAAATTATCATAAATGACTTGGGAGACTAACCTTTCACCTCAAAATGTCACATATGAGAACTATTTTGGTGGCATTTGATTTGGAGATGAAGCAATTTACTCAGACTTGAACGACTATCTTGAACCTTGAAGATTTATTTATTACAAAAGCTGAGGTCATCTCTAATAAAGAACAATGTGGTAAAATATGAGTACAAACCTCACCAGGTACATATAGAGAATCATGAATTGAGGTAAATTATGAGTAATTCGATATGTTATTGGGAATGAGGGGTTCTTTATTAAAGAAACTCATGGTCAGGATTATATCTAAAACATCCAATGGTTGAGAATGACTTCAAACCCTTGAGGTTTTCTTTAAAAGAAAATCATATTAACAATGAATCCAATTAGGATTTAAAAGAATGAATTGAAAAACTATTTGAATGAACAAAATATGGATTTAGAAATTGAACATATCAGAGTATCAGGGTTTATGTAATGGTTTTATTATATTTTTTCTATGATAATAATAAAAACAATACCGAAAATCCTTTGAGATAGATTATAATTCTAAAATCAATAAAAAAAATTGTACTGATAAAATATTTTAATACAGATAATCTAGTATGGATAGAATATTCTAATATTTTCACGACCCATCCTCGGGGCCCGTGCCGTGACTACCCCAAGCCCGCCTTCCGTAGGACAGGGGCTGGTGACTAGCACCAAAGGTGTAAATCCCGATAACTGGGAAGGCATTGCCTTTATAAAATTAAATAAGACACCATAGATTACAAGTGGAAGTAATAAACTAAGAACAAAAGAATGTGATGAAAAGTAAATGGGCCAGAATACAAACCCAACTGAAAAGTACATCTACAACCGAAAGAAAGTACAACAGAAAAGATAAACAGCTGGAAGAAAAGAAGCAGCTCCTGGGTCGTCCACCTCGGATCCTACCTAAAGGGTAGGTATAGATAGCACAGCTCCTGGATTGTCCACCACAGATCCTACCTGAAGGGTAGGCACAGATAGCCTCCACAACGCCCTCTCCCATCAACCTCCTCCGAGTATCGTCTCGTCGTGAAGTACACCATCGGGTACCGTCAAGCCCTTGAACACTTAGCCTTCGTCAGCGCTGTCTGTCGTCCGCAACCAAGACAACGAAGTGCGGGAATATCACATGTAGGGGTGAGTATAAGATACATAGTGGGGACCCTGAGACCCTCAAGGTCTCACTAAATCCAACAAAGATAAACACAAAGAAGGATCTCAATAGATAACCCTTACATAGGTATAAGCCCATACTTATTCCTAAGTTATCAAGTAACCCATCTCAATCATGAGGAAACACAAAGGTTATGAAATAAACGGATAACCACTACCGTGGTATATGCCCAAACATATACCTAAGTTATCAAGTGACCTATATCAATCATGAAGTAAACACGAAAGTCATATACTCATCTCAAACAACTATTTTCATTGTTGAAACTGCAACGGCTGAAGAGCCCCGTCTCTGGCGAGTACAGTGATCATGTCATGTCTCTGAGGTACTGCTCACTATCCTAAGACTGCTGAGGTACTCAACCTGTTGAGTACTGCTGGCCAGCCACCCAAACACAGTAGTGCTTCCCGCCGGGGTCTGCCACCCAAACACAGTAGTGCACCCCCCCCCCCAAATAGCCTGTAGAGGTACTCCTTCTGTCGAGTACCGCGGGTCTGCCTCCCAAACAGAGTAGTTCTCCCCATCGTGGTTTCGCCACCCAAACACAGTAGTGCTCCCCACTGATCTATACAAGTCACTCCAACTCGAGTCAGACAATCAGACTTCAGGTCTCAGCAAGCTACACAGTCTCCGTACTCCGTACCCTCGTCTCCAGGAGGGTCCGCTCCACGAGCTACAGGTCGATAGTCCAAGTATCACAAAGTCCCATGAATAAGTGTCTCAAAGGACTGCCTCGTCATAGGGGTCTCAACGCAATAGATGGCACGTCAATCGGACGCCCAGTCTGTGAGTTACTAGCTTTTTCGTCCGAGGGGCCCGGTTGGTTTTGTGTGCGAACCAGCCCGGCCGTATCTCAACTGTACCCCGAACTCCCATAGGGTATAAACATAGGGACCGTTTCTCAACGTTATCACCAACACCGGTGACGGTTCGTCAAACGAATGTCCGGTCTGAAATTTATCAGCTTTTCCGTTCCAGGGGCCCGGATGGATTTCGGGTACAATCCAACCTGGCCACTATCCAACTACATCCAATCCTCAGGAAAATTATGCCAAAAGTTCCATCTCATATTGTAGAATCCAACAAAGTCGACGACACATCAATCAGACGTCCGGAACTCAAGTTATAAGTGTTTCCTCTCCGAGGGCCTGGTTGGTTTCAGGTTCGAACCAACCCGGCTGTACACAATGTTCTCCAAAACCATGACTGTAATACACCAAAACGACCATCTCGATCCAAGGATCACTACGAAATAGACGGTGCGTCGATCGTAGGTCAGTAGACCACGTTATGGGAAAAGAAACGAAAGTGGACCGAAAATGGGAGGTCGGGGCCCGGTGCGACCCGGCCCAACCCCCCCCCCCCCTCGGGTCGGCCCGAAGCAGGGCGACCTGAACCAGGTTTGGGTCCGGCCCATTATGGAACGGCCCAGCGTGGTGGGAGTGGCCCGGCCCGGCCCGGGGTGGCTCGGCGCTTGTCGAGCGGGGTCGGCTCGGCGCCGGCCGAGCGGATGCACAATGGGGCGCTGCCCCCTTGACTGAAGCTGCGACCCCCGTGTGGTGGCCGCTACCTACCAGCAACGCGGGGCTGGCCGCCACGTCTCCCTCAGTCCCGCGCAGCCGCGGGACCGCCGCCTTCCACTGCGGCTTCACCCGCAGCGGACCCTCCTGGCGGCGCGCCGGGTTCCACCGCCTCTTGGCGGCCCGCAGGTGTCGGCCGCCGGCGTCGCCGTGCCAGCGCGGTGCACTGGCAGGCCCATCCGCAGTCCATCGGATGCACTCCGATGGTCCGTTTTTCCTGCAGTCTTCGCCAGCGGTCCTCTCAGGACCAGATCTTCACTACGAAGTGTTCAAATTGACTTTGCGGCCTAGTTTGTCATCACCCGTCAATTAATCAAACTATGGAGCCTTAGAATCGACGTAATGGCGCGACACGACGGCGCGACCTTCTTCTCCCATTCTTCATAGTTTCTGCGTCGTGCTGTTGCACCACACCACCTTTACTCATGCCGCAACAAGTACAACAAACAAAGGGGGAGGAGGGTCGGCCGTGTTCGTGTGGTCCGACCTCCTCCCGTTATTAAGATAACAGGTGGCTCAAATGACTATCAACAAAATTAATCAAAGACCAAGGATATAATCCAAATAAAATAAAATAAACCAAACCCCCTACTTGGATATTTGACGTCGCACATCGGGTGTCGTGGAGAACAGCGTCGCGGGGGTCAGACGTAGATTATGTGAACATCAGGGTGCATTTGAGGAGGAAACGACGTCTCCTCACTTGTTGTGGGTATGAAGAAGGAAGGTACGTTATCGTTGGTGAGGATCACCACGGTCGGCGACTTCTCCCTTGTCACGAAGGGATGGAAGAGTTGATGGCCATTCTTCGTCAAGAACGTTCTTCGACGGAGAATGAATTTCTTCACGAAGGAGGAACACTCATCTTTCTTCACACAAAGTCTCCCCTCAAAATATTTGCCCAGAAAATATTTCATTAATCCTCATTCTCTTAAAATATCTCCATGCCATTCAAAAAAAAGACAAGAGGTGACAAGGTTAATTAAATTCCCTTAGTTGGCTCATTAAATTTGGGAGGTGGGGAGGCTCCTCATTAAGAAGGGATGATTCCAAGGAATTTACAAGGGATGTTTTAAGAGGTAAAGGAGGGGTTATGGGGAGGTGAGGAGTTAGAGGTTTTTGTGGTTACACCACACTAAACCCTCCCATGGGAGGTTAGGTGGGTGTGGGCCCCACCTCTAACTCCCCCTTTGTAGGATTAAATTAACCTTCCTTAGATAAATTTGTTCATAACCACATTTATCTATGTTAATCAAATCCCATTTATTAAACCTCAACCTACTCAAAACATAGCTATGAATATGGTCCCCCTAAGCAATTACTGGCATTGCGAGTTCATCAGTGCCCTCGTATTTCAAATTCGAGCACCCGTTCAATATTTAGAAAAACCCGCTCATTCTTTCACTAAACGTACCCGAGCTAAATGTTAGAAATTGATTCTGGGAACACCGGGCCTCGGAATTAGGCGTTGTCAGAAACCGTATACTCATAAAATTACAATGAAATTAAGGAAAAAATCTTCATTGAAATTTCCGGGTATTTACATTACTCCCACCTCAGGGATTTACGTCCCCATAAAGCTTTAATACAAACTAGGGATTCGAAACGGGTACAGAGCACGCACCTGAGCTTTCCGCTCCCATGTTCTCACATGGAGGTTCATGTGCTGTCAACGAAAGTGCACAAGAGGAATTGACCATCCTCGTAGAACCCACTCATGTCGATCCCCAACCACTACTGGAACCCCGTAAAAGTCACCACATCACCAAAGTCCTAGTTTCCATGGACGATGACATGTGAATGGTGTTTCTCGCATCTCCTCAGCTGAGATATATGGAATTCGTCATGCACTGGGTGCAACTGAGGTGGATGGGTCAAACGGTAAGCCACCTCGCCTACCCTGCTGAGGACCTGAAAAGGTCCGCTGAACCTCGGATATTACTTGCCACCTCAGCCACACCTCCATAGGCCTCGTCGAGGTGAGACCCATAAGAAAACGTGGTCGCCATCCTCAAATTCCAGTGGTCCTGTCTCCTATCATCATAGGACTTCTGTCTGCACTGTGTAGTCTTCATCCGCTCATGGATGATCTGCACCGTCTCCATCGTAGCCTGGACCATCTCTTTTGCCACAAGAGCTGCAAAGATTTTTTTTTCTGATAAGGGAAATCTGATCTCATCCCCTGGATGAACCATGTTCTTTGCCTAATACAGTCAATCCATACATGAATGATGCATTCATGCCATGGGCGACGTCGTAAGGCCTCGACGTTACTACCAAGAGAACCAACCATCACTCTCGCCTCTAAGGGTCGAGTCACACTGTCGGAATCAGCATGAGGTAACTGGGTCTCCTCCAGTAGGAGTCTCGAAAGTGAGGGTCAAGTCAATAGTTTTAACCGGGACCTCTCAGTTCACAAAAATGATGGAAGAAAATGTCACAAATGTAGGTGTCTTTTATTATTACAGCTCATAGTACAATGACACAAATGTAACAACAACTTGGAACTAGAAGTATGAATAACAAAAGGAAACCACTAGTTCTGCTCCTGTCCTCCTACTTCTGGAGCTCTGTAGTCGTATTCTTCTGCTGCCTAAAGTTGAGCTCTCTCATGTCCACATGTTCCCTGCGATCGCGGTGGACCTCCTGGTGGTGGTGGTGGAAACACCTCGAAGCGTCGCCCACCTCCAGCTGCATGGCCTGCTCCCCTCCCTCAGCCTTCTTCTCCTTGCGGTCCACCTCGATCGAACCTCTTCCTCTGCCTGGGAGGTCCATCATTTATTTGTTGATCATCCGAGAAGTGGGTCAGACAGTCATGAGCCATGTGACCATGTCCGCCGCACGTGTAACACAAAATGGAAGGTCTTGCTCTGTCACTCCCCTGTGTGCCTCGCACTACCGACCCTGAGTCATGCAGTCGACCACCTGTAGGTCTGGTCCTCTTAGACCTCTGTGTCATCTGTCTACTGCCCGCTGTAGAAGACTCTGCTGCATGCCGGCTAGTCGTTGGTCCTGCATCTGGAGAATGCTCAGCAAGGAAACTCTCCACTAAGAGGACTATCTCCAACACCCTTGTATGCATCAGGATGCTGTGAGAAAGAATAGAAGCTATAATCTCTCGCATGATCCCCTGCTCAAAGGTTCGGGACCTGAAGAACGGGTCTCGTACCATATCTGTGGAGTAGTGCGAGAGGTCTGTAAACCTCGCTGAGTAATGCATAACCATCATTCTACCTTGCTGAATATGCAGTAGCTTCTGTATACGCACCGCTCGAAGGGAGGCTGGTGAAAACTCTGCCCGGAACAGGCTCCCGATGTCTGCCCATAGAAGTGTCGCCTCGTCATGCATCTGGAGAATCAGGCTCTGCCATCTTCCTGCTGCTTCCTGAAGAAGGCTAGTAGCAAGGATCACCATGAATTCTGCTAGCATCCCCACTAGCCTGAATACTCTCACCACAACCTCCATCCAATCCTCATCCACCATCGGGTCCGTCTTTCCCTTGAACCTGGGTGGCCTCTGGAATTGGAACTCGTCTATGCGTTCAAGTGACGTGCACCCTCTGCTGCTGGGGCTGGTGGCATCGGTGGCCCAACGGGTGGTAGTACCGCTGGTGCCTTCGCTGGTGCCTCAATTGGGATGGGGCCCTTTACTGAGGCCACGTCGCTCGACAGTATTTCAGTACGTACAACTCTTGGTGCTCTAGCTGGTTGTCCGCGGGGAGGCATCCTAAAAGAAACCAACATGACACGGTCAAATGATTTATACCTGGTGACATGACCTGGTTTGAGCTGTTTTAAGGGAAAACAAATGAAAACACGCACGCAATCAATGTTTTCATGCACAAAGACAAAAATCAGTTACAGGGTTCTAGTGTATGGATACGTCGGCCGCCCGCACCAACACTGGACTCCCTGAACTGAAAAACACTCTCTGTACCCTTAACACTATTGCTTCATAGAAAGAAAATATCAGAGTTATAAGTTATGCGGTAGAACCGACCCCTCTAATACCAATTTGTCATGACCTGTCCTCGCGGACCATGTCGTGACTACCCCAAGCCTGCCTTCCATAGTCCAGGGGCTGGCGACTAGCACCAAAGGCGTATATCCCAATAACTGGGAAGGCATTGCCTTTATAAAAGTAAAGAAGACACCACAGAGTACAAACGGAAGTAAAACACTAAGTACAAAAGAAACTGCTGAAAAGTAAATGGGCCATAATACAAACCCAACTGAAATGTAAAACTATAACTGAAAGGAAGTACAACCGAAAAGACAAACATCTGGAAGAAAATAATCAGCTCCTAGGTCATCCACCTCAGATCCTACTTGAAGGGTAGGTACAGATAGCACAGCTCCTGGATCGTCCACCACAGATCCTACCTGAAGGGTAGGTGCAGATAGCGCAGCTCCTGGATCCTCCACCACGGATCCTACCTGAATGGTAGGTACAGATAGCCTCCACAATGCTATCACCCATCAAACTCCTCTGAGTATCGTCTCGTCGTGAAGCCAACCACTGGGTACCGTCCAGTCCTCGAACACTCGGCCTCCGTCAGCGCTGCCCATCGTCTGCAACCAACACAATGAGGTGCGGGCATAGCCTATGCAGGGTTGAGTATACGATACTCAGTAGGGACCCCGAGACCCTCAAGGTCTCACTAAATCCATCAAGGATAACCACAAATAAGTATCTCAATAGATATTCTTTACTTAGGTATAAGCCCATACTTATACCTAAGTTATCAAGTAACTCATCTAAATCATGAAGAAACACAAAGGTTATGAAATCAATGGATAACCACTACCTAGGTATATTCCCATACATATACCTAAGTTATCAAGTGACCCATCTCAATCATGAGGTAAACACAAAGGTCATAGACTCATCTCAAACCATGATTTTCATTATCAAAATCGTAATTGCTGAAGAGCTCCGTCTCTGGCGAGTACAGTGATCCTGTCACGTCTACGAGATACTGCTCAATAACCTAGGACTGCTGAGGTACTCCTCTTGTCGAGTACTTCGGGCCATCCACCCAAACACAGTAGTGCTTCCCGCCGGGGTCTGCCACCCAAACACATTAGTGCACCCCCCCCCCCCCCAATAGCCTGCAGAGGTACTCCTTCTGTCGAGTACTGCGGGTCTGCCACCCAAACACAGTAGTGCTCCCCGCCATGGGTCTACCACCCAAACACAGTAGTGCTCCCCACCGGGCTATACAAGTCACTCCGACTCGAGTCGGATAAGTAGTCTTCAGGTCTCAGCCAGCTACACGGTCTCCGTACTCCGTATGCTCGTCTCCGGGAGGGTCCGCTCCACGAGCTACAGGTTGATACTCCAAGTATCACAAATTCCCATGAAGAATTATCATAAAGGACCACCTCTTCATAGGGGCTCAATGCAATAGATGGCGCGTCAATCGGACGCCCGGTCTGTGAGTTATTAGCCTTTTCATCCCAGGGGCCCAGTTGGTTTCATGTGCGAACCAACCCGGCCATATCTCAACTATACCCCAAACTCACATTTGGTATACACATAGGTATTGTTTCTCAACGTGATCACCAACGCCACTGACGGTTCGTCAAACGGACGTCCGGTCTGAAAGCTATCAGCTTTTCCGTTCAAGGGGCCTTGTTGAATTTTGGGTACAATCCAACTTGACCACTATCCAAATACATCCAATCATCAGGAAAAGTATGCCAAAAGTTCTGTTTCATCATGAGAAATCCATCAAAGTCGACGGCATGTCAATCAGACGTCTGGAGCTCAAGTTATAAGTGTTTCTACTCCGAGGGCCCGGTTGGTTTTGGGTTCGAACCAAGCCGGTCGTACACAATGTTCTCCAAAATCTTGAGTATAATATACCAAAACGACCATCTTTATCCAAGGATCACTACGCAACTGACGGTGTATCAATCATTGGTTTGTAGTCTGCGTTATGAGAAAAATACCGAAAGTGGTCCGAAAATGGGGGGTATGGGCCCGGTCTGACCCGGTCCAACCCCCCCCCCCCCCCCCCCCCCCGGGTCATCCCAAATCGGGTCTGGTTTGGCCCATTAGGTCGCGACCCGACCGGGTGGGTGCGGCCCGGCCCCGCCGGCGCGGCGCGGCCTGGTGCGGCGGGTCCGGCCCGGGGCGGCTCGGCGCTGGCCGAGCTGACGCACAAGGGGGTGTTACCCCCTTGACTGAAGTCGTGGCCCCCGCATGGTGGCCGCTCCCTACCAGCAATGCGGCGCTGGCCGCCACATCTCCCTCAGTCTCGCGTGGTCGCGGGACCGCCGCTTGCCTCCGCGGCTTCAGCCGCCGCGGACCCGCCTGGCGGCCGGCCGGTGGTGGCAGGCCCTTTTGCGGACCACTGGATGCGCTCTGGTGGTCTGTTTTTCCTGCGGTTCTTGCCAGCGGTCCTCTCGGGACCGGATCTTCACTTCGATGTGTTCAAATTGACTTTGCGGCTCCATTTGTCACCGCCCGTCAATTAATCAAACTCCGGAGCCTTTGAATCGCCGCAACGGCACGGCGCGACAGCGCGGTGCTTCTTCGCTCATTCTTCATTGTTTCCGTGCAGTTTCGTTGCCCCACGCCGCCTTTTCTCATGCCAAAACAAGTACAACCAACAAAGGGGGAGGAGGGTCAGCCATGTTTGTGTGGTCCGACCTCTTCCCGTTATTATGATAACAGGTGGTTCAAATGACTATCAACAAAATTTATCAAAGTCCAAGGATATAATCCACATAAAATAAAATAAACCAAAATCCCTACTTGGATATTTGACGTCGCACATCGGGTGTCGTGGAGAACGGCGTCGCGGGGGTCAGACGTAGATTCTGTGGACGTCGGGGTGCGTCCAAGGAGGAAACGACATCTCCTCACTTGTTGTGGGGATGAAGAAGGAAGGTACGTAGTCGTTAGCGATGATCACCACCGTCGGTGACTTCTCCCTTGTCGCAGATGGAAAGAAGAGTTTATGGTCGTTCCTCGTCGAGAACGTTCTTCGCCGGAGAATGAAGTTCTTCATGATGGAGGAACTCCTGTCTTTCTTCACACAAAGGCTCCCCTCAAAATATTTTCCCAGCAAATATTTCATTAAGCCTCATTGTCTTAAAAGATCTCCATGCCATTCAGGAAAAATGTCAAGAGGTGACAAGGTTATTTAAATTCCCTTAGTTGGCTCATTAAGATTGGGAGATGGGTACCCTTCTCATTAAGAAGGGATGTTTCCAAGGAATTTACAATGGAGGTTTTAAGAGGTCAAGGGGGGTTATGGAGAGGTGAGGAGTTAGAGGTTCGTGTGGGTCCCACCACACTAAATCCTCCCATGGGAGGTTAGGTGGGTGTGGGCCCCACCTCTAACTCCCACTTTGTAGGATTAAATTCACCTTCCTTAGATAAATTTGTTCCTAACCACATTTATCAATGTTAATCAAATCCCATTTATTAAACCTCAACCTGCTCAAAACGCAGCTATGACAAAGGTCCCCTAAGCAATTACTGGCGTTGCGAGTTCATCGGTGCCATCAGATTTCAAATCCGAGCACCCGTTCAAAAGTTACAAAAACATGCCCGTTCATTCACTGAACGTACCAGAGCGAAACTTCATAAATTGATTTTGGGAACACCGGGCCTCGGAATCAGGCGCCGTCAGAAACCTCATACTCGTAAAATTCCAAAGAAATTAAGAAAAAATTATTCCTTGAAATTTATGGGTCTTTACAAATATCGAAAAATTAATACTGATAACATGATATAATACCAATAACATGAAACTAAAAAAATGTAAAACCATTAATAGTTGAAACCAAAAAAAGTGAAATCGAAAATAATGAAACCAATAAATGGTGAGACCGATAAAATTGAAAAAAATGAAACCGATAAAAGGTGAAACTGATAAAGGGTGAATCCGATAAAAGGTGAAACTGATTAGACGATAAACTGATAAAAACAGAACCAATAAAGGTCAAACTGGTTAAAGGTGAAACTGATAAAATGGGAAAACTATAACTGTGAAATCAATAATAATTGAAACTGATAAAAGTTAAATAGACAGAAAAGTGATGTATAATACCCCTTTGATAAAGAGTGATATAATGATAGGAGATGGTATAAACCAAAAATCAATTAGAATGATTACTTTAAAGTGATAATTATTATTTTATATTTAATATATTCAAATCTATCAGAAGATAATGATTTTGTGAAAATGCCAGCATGTTGTTCTTGTGTTCCGATGGATTTTAAAATAATATCTCCATTTTGAGTGTAATCATTAAGTGTGATGACAAAAATATATATGTTTTTTATTGGAGTGATGTGCATGAATTTTACTAATAGAAATGGCACTATTGTTAACAAATATTATTTTAGTTTATGAAAAAATCAATCCATAGTCAATGAGTGTGTGTTTCATCCACAATACATGAGCACAACAACATCAAACTCCTACATATTCATCTTCAATAGTGGAATGTGCTACTGAATGTTTTTTTTCATGACAAAGAAACTAATAAATCTCTTAAGAAATGATTTTTTTATGTAATTTATCTAACCATTCTACTACCAATAATTTCAAAATCCTTAAAAATTTGAAAACAAAATAATTTCCCAAATAATTAAATCGTCATAAATCCGTGGTTCCCTTTAATTAGTGAAAAATTATTTTAACTTGTTTTATATAAGATTCCTTTATATTAGATTGGTATACTACACATAATCCTTATGAAAATGTTATGTCTTAAAAACTAGATGTTATGTATAACAATCATCCTATCATACCTCTAAAAGTATTTGAACTTCTGGTTTCTCAAATTCATCAACAGCAAGCATGTTTTAGGTACTAATTATAGTGCTTAAACTTTTAGTGTAGTCATATCCATACTTTTTATGTCAATCATTGATATACTTAAGTTGGGATATATAGGTTCCTTCTCATTTTTGAGATATTTTAAAACCTAAAAATAATTTTAACTCACCCATCATACTCATTACAAACTTAGATTTCAGGAGATTCATAAAATGATTATTTAAAGACTACTGAGTTGATCCAAATATAATGTCATAAATACAGATTTTCACATTAAAAACTTTTTTTCAATTTTTATGAAAATAATTGGATCTACAGAAACATTACTATAATTTTTTTACTAAAATAAATAATTTTAGTTGCCCGCAGGGGCTGGGTGAGTTGGTTCAAGGTGGTGGCTTCCCATCTTTGAGGTTCCGGGTTCGAGTCCTCGCAAAGGCAACGTGCACCACACAACAGCATTCCTCTCGTCCCCTCGACTCCGTGGGAACTAGCCCAAGCCCAATGTTGGCCACCTTGGGCCTAGCTGGGGACGTGCGACAGGTGGTGGGGTAAGGCTACCTCAATACCCTCTAAACTGATAACACGTTTCCCTGTGGGGGATGATTGATTTGGTTCAAGGTGGTGGCGTCCCATCTTTGAGGTTCCGGGTTCGAGTCCTCGCAAAGGCAATGTGCACCATACACCAGTTATCCTCTCGTCCCATCGACTTCGTGGGAACTAGACCAAGCCCAAGGTTGGCCACCTTGGGTCTAGCTGGGGACGTGCGACAGGGGGCTGGGTAAGGCCACCTCAATACCCTCAAAACTGATAACACGTTTGGCCTGCGCGGGCTGGGTGTGTTGGTTCAAGGTTGTGGCATCCCGTCTTTGAGGTTCCTGGTTCGAGTCCTCCCAAAGGCAACCTGCACCATACACCAGTGATCCTCTCCTCCCCCCATCTTCGTGTGAACTAGCCCAAGCCCAAGGTTGGCCACCTTGGGCCTAGATGGGGACGTGCGATAGGGGGTGGTGTAAGGCCGCCTCAATACCCTCTAAACCGATAACACATTTTCCCATGGGGGATGGGTGAGTTGGTTCAAGGTGGTGGTGTCCCATCTTTGAGGTTCTGAGTTCGAGTCCCCGCAAAGGCAAAATGCTCCACACACTAGAGATCCTCTCATCCCCTCGACTCCATGGAAACTATCCAAAGTTTGGACACCTTGGGCCTAGCTGGGGACGTGCGACAGGGGGTGGGGTAAGGCCGCCTCAATACTCTCTAAAACGATAACATGTTTTCCCGTGGGGGATGCGTGAGTTGGTTCAAGGTGATGGTGTCGCGTCTTTGAGGTTCTGGGTTCGAGTGCTCTCAAAGGCAACATGCACCATACAATAGCGATCCTCACGTCCCCTTGACTCCATGGGAACTAGCCCAAGCCCAAGGTTGGCCACCTTAGGCCTAGCTGGGGACGTCCAACAGGGGGTTGCGTAAGGCCACCTCAATACCCTCTAAACCAAAAACACGTTTTGATGATGGGGGATGCGGGAGACAGCTTATGATGCGATTTTTTTGGCAATTTGTGGTTTGACGATGGCCAAGATTTTGGATTGCTACATTGATCTGAGTGATGTCTTCATCCATCCTTCAAAGCTAGTGGATGTGCATGGTGGGATTGGGTTTCCTGTGGATGCATTTAAGAATGATGGAATGAAGCCGGTGATGAACCCCAAGAGGAAATCAGTTGAATTGGCCTCTCAGAATATGTTTTCTTCTGATTCTTTCCATGAATCACCCTCTCTCAGAAAATAAATCACCAAAAATGGTTCGATTGCTTTCATTGAAGAGAGTCCAAAGATTTTGGAAGAGAGTCTTCAAGAATGTAGATTCTCACTTCTGGCCAGATTGTCGGGAACCCGAAGTGGTGTTCCAATTAGGGTTTATGAAGTGCAAGCTTTCCATTCCCAGAGATGGGGATTTACTGATTGGAAGATGATCTCAATTGGAAGAGGTACGTTTCACATTCTCTTTCCCTCTAAGGAATTGAAAAATGTGGCCTGGAGTTTTTGACCTATAGTGATGAAGCCTGGTTACATCATGGTCCAGTAGTGTGATTCTTTGATGAGACCTCTTGCAACCAAGAACTCCTGTACCCAGACTTGGATTCGAATCAGTGGGATAAACTAGTTTTTCTGGAATCCATCTGTTCTATGGGAAATTGCATCGGCCTTTGGTTGTCCCATTAAGGTTGAAACGGAGACCGAGCATCCTAGGTATGGCCATTTTTCCTGAGTCCTTGTTGAGATTGATTTGGCAAATGTTCTCATTGATACTGTTTTTCTTGTTGAGGATGAAATTAAGCTAGAGCTCTCCATTCAATATGAATGGCTGGCTAACTTTTGTAAATCCTGTTTAGTCATTGGTCATATCAATTCACAATGCCGTAGGAGTTTAAACTGCTCCCTCTGTAAATCATTGGGTCACACCTCTGATCAGAGCAAGAAGAAGCTTAATAAGTATGACTCCAAGATAAAGGACCCTCCAAAGGCAGCACCATCTTTTTCTGAGGCTATTCAACATGGATTTCCCAAGTTTGATAATGTCCAGCATGCCACTACTGATGCCTCTATGGAGACTGATAATTCTTCAAGTCTGGTCTCATCTGGAATTAAAGTTGGAACTGAGAAAAATGCATGGGATGATATTGCGGAGGAGGAAGGGAATATATCAGAGCATGAGGTGGTTCTTCAAGATCATGTTAATCATGAACTTGACTATGCTGCACTGGACCCTATCTCTGTTAAGGGAAAGCTGAAGATTATTGATAATGAGGGATTTCAGTTAGTGATTCATAAAAAGGTGAGATATGGAAAACATTCCCAGGAAAAAGTGCAGATTGATGATGAGGTAGAAAATCTACCTTTGCCTCATCAATCTGGAAATTCTCAAGGTGATCTTGGGGTGGGTTGTCCACCTGGATCTCCTGCTCAAAAGGTAGGAAATCTAGAAGTAGAAATGTCCCTAGTGAAGCAGGTTACTAAAAAGTCCCATGTCTACTCTCCCTTGGATCAAATGGAGAGTAGAGATGCTGATGAGGCAAGGGTGGCAGGTAATAAAGAGGAGCTACTAATAAAACTAGCTGCCAATTTTTTTTCTATGTTAGAAACTATTAATACCCCTGAGTTTTATTTCTTGAACCTTGAAGGTATGAAGAATTAAGGTTGTAAAAATAGAAGATTCATTCCTCCTACTGAAGAGGATGTGGAGGGATCTAAGGAGAAGGAGTATACCGCTCAGTTTGATGCTCAAACAATGCAAGTCATAGAGGTGCCTCATGTAGATGTATTGCAGGAGAAGTCTCCCATTTCAGTGCAAGTTACTAATGTAGTGTAAGGGGATGAACTGCATGACCACCCCATTGTACATCAGAATGATCCTAGATAGGATAGGGATCCCTCTCATGAGGATTCTGATTCGAATAGGAGGGAGAATGAAGGCATGCAAAGGGGAAGATGGGGTCATAACAGGGGATGATCCAAGGGTCGTGGTCGGCCTAGAAATAGGTAACATTGTGGTCTTCATTTGTGTTGGTTTATGGTGTAGTTATATGCATGTAATCACCCCCTAAATCTGCTATATCTTTACTATCTTTTTTAAAAATAAATTTGGGGCCGTGGTTTAGAACACATGGCCAACCTTCTTGGTAAATCATTTTATTCTATCATAACAAGTTCTAAGGAATTGATTAAGGACATAAAAAGATTTTGTATGTTTAAAAAAATTATTAGGATGGTTTGAGTATACAAATATTGAGGTTGTTCTAAAAAACATATTCATGTACATATCCATTTAGAAAACAAAATTTTACATCCATTTGAAAATTTTTAATGTTAAAGAATGTTGTAAAGGCTAATAGAATAGAAATAGAGTAATGGCTAGATATCATAGAATATATTTCTTCATAGATTAATCCCTCTGGTTTAATATAGCCTTTATCAACATGTCTGGATTTATTTATTATAATTACTCCATTTTCAACACTTTTGTTTCTGAAAACCCATTTTACACTAATTACCATTTTTTCTTGAGGTCTTTCAAAAAAGGTCCCGACATTATTCCTTTTAAATTCTTTTAGTTCATCTTGAATCACTTTAATCCAATCCTCATCAACTAAGGACTTTTTAGAAATTTTGGTTTCAAATTACAATACAAAAAAAAGATGTTCTATTTCATTTCATAAGGAATTTCAATTTCATGCGGGTTGATTTACATCGCCAATGATTTTATCACTATGATTATTAAATAGAAAAAATTGATTTTGGTTTTTTAAAACATGTTCATCAACATAATGTAGAAAGTCTTTTGGTGTGAATATTTCTGAAACATTTTCTTGGGTATTTACCATTTGTGAATAGTTTTAAATCAAATATTGATAATTAGTTTGTGAAAACACATCTGTTAATGTAGTAAGTGGATATTTAAAAACATAAAAATCACTTTCATGGTATTTAACATGGAAATTCACCACAACATTACAAGTTTTTTTTCTAAAAAACTATATAATACTTTGAACTAGTGGAATAACCTATAATGATTCATTCATCAAATATGGGTGTGAAATTATAATGATTATCTTCTGTATTCAATATGAATACTATTCATCTAAATAATTGAATGTAAGAAACCTTAGTTCTTCAGGCAGTTGATATTTCATATGGTGTTTTATAAAAAAAATGTATATTTAAAACTCAATTTATTGGATAACATGAAGTACATACCGCTTCATCCAAAAAATTATTAGAAATTGAGTATTCACTCAACATAGAACTATTCATTTCATAAATAATATGATTTATTCTTTCAAAAACACCATCTTGATGAGGGGTTCTTGGATCTGAAAAGGTGTGAGTAATGTTGTTCTTACTACAAAAAGTTTCAAAATCTGAATTTTGAAACTCGCCACTATAATCATATCGAAAAATTATTAGTGGTGGGTTTTCCCCATTTTTAACATGGGTTCTAAATGTTTTGAAATAGATAAGGGATTTAGATTTCTTTTCTAGAAAATAAACCCATGTAAATTAATTGTAGTCCTAAACTAAAAAATATATAGTATTTTTCTCCAATGCTTCTATTTTTTATAGGAATAAAATGGTCCATTTGCACTGTCTATAATGTATTAAAATTTGAAACTTTATTAATATATTTAAATCTAATTTTATGTTTCTTTTAATATTTTCATGGGTCACATACTTCTGATTAATCTATTATATGAATTGGTAGATCCATAAGAATTATTTTCATTGAGATTTTATAGTGGTTCCTAAGGTTACAGTGTCCTCACCTTCTATTACATAACCAATATTAGTCTTTCATTTCACTTAACAAAGGTATGTCAAGAATTCTAATGTCTTATACATTAAGTTTGTATACATTCTCATGCCTATGGAAAGAGAGAATGAATTGATCCTTGTAATTATGAACTAAATATTTAACATTCCTAAAATTCATTGGGAAACCTTCATCACAAAAATTGACTTATGATTATAAGGTCATTCTTAATACATATTTGAAAAAACAATTGAAATGAATACATTTCATAAAAGAACAATATTACATATTACAATGATATTTCCTTTAGAATTGTCTCTGTAGGTCACTCTACCACCTTTCATTTCTATAATAATTTCAATGAAGTCATTATTATCAGTCATATGTCAAGAACAACCACTATACATGTACCAAATATTCTTGTTGTTGGTGCACATTTTGTTTTTTAGAAAAATGAATCATTTCGTTTTTCGAAATCCAAACAGTGTTGGATCAAAAATTCTACATAAAAAAACATTAAGAATATATATATAGATATATATATTGAATAGTGTGCTTTATGAAATATTAAATATTGTGTTTTATTAAGAGAATAATTTCTTTTCCAATGTTTAATAAATGTTTCCTAACAGAAAAGATTTTATATTTTAGTCTAATGAATAAATTTTCTTCCCCACATGAAATTGTTTTGAAATTTTATTTTAATACAAATTTATTTTTCTAAAAAACTTTTTTTTCGATGTCTTTAGAATGTTTATCCTTATCATAATATACTTCTATAATGATTTTTGAAATATTTTCAAAATCAAGAGTTTCTAATCAACATAATTTTAATGATATGATACTTTTTTATGAGGATAGTTATTCTATAATTTTTTTATCAATATTATTATTGATTTTGGAATCATCTTTTTCATGTAGTTTGGAAAATATTGATAATTCTTCAAAATAATGTAAATTATCCTCTATTGAGGAAGTTTCTTCATTCTAAGAGTAAAAATATTTCTCATTACGATAATTATCATTTAAATATAAATTTGTTAGAAATTTTTCATTGTCTACCTTATCAATGAGTGAATGAATTTTAATAGGTTGTTGGGATAACAGCCTGATAATCTTTAGAATAAAATATTCATATTTAGAAAATTCGTCTGATGAATCACCACCACTTGCACTCCATGTATCATTTTCTTTCAATACTTTAATAGTCATAGAATTGTAGTACTTATTTCTATTCCTTGTAGAGTGTTATTAATTTCAATATTTTCTCTTAAGAATAGGACAATCAAGTCTTATATGTCTAGCGCTTTATCATTCATAAAAGGTTGCTTCAAAATTTTTCTTATCCTTTCTATATTTCCTCTTATATCTATAATGATAATCATTCTTTACAAAAATTTTGTTCGTCCCTCAAAAAAGATTGGCTAATTGATTATCATATTATTCATTATCAATTGATTCATATATAACAACAGCTTTCTTATATTCGGATCTAGTTACCGTTTTAGGATACTTGGATTTAGATGTAGTAATGAAAGATAGACTTCCATTTTCATTATTTTTTTATTAAAATTTTCATACCTCTTTATTCTTGTTTTGCGCTCTAAAAGACTACCAAATAATTCTATTAGAGTAATTTGATTAACCTTCATATTCTAATCAATATCTATTTTTTTATTCCCACTCATTTGGCATTATATCAATTATCTTGTCCATAAGAACATTTAAATCAAGACCTTTTTATCCCATAGATTGAAGACTGTTGACATTTTTCATAAATCATTGTTGAATTTTTGATACCTGCTATTCAAAGGGGGAAATAAAACCATGATATTCAGTTCAGAGAATGGATCTTCTAGTTTCTAAAACATCAGATGTACCAAAATTCTTGACTTCCAATTTCTTCCAAATATAGTTGGATTCTTCACAAGATTATATCTGACTATATATACTCCTAGTCATAGAACACAACAATGTATTGTGTACTTTGTAATTTAGTTGATATTTTAGTTTCTATTATTTGGTGAAGGTTCTTACTTCCTTGTATGGAATTTTTTAATCTTCAGTGATCATCACAAATTTATATACTCCAGCATTAATGACAAACGTCTTTATCATATCTCTCCATTAGTTTTAATCATTCTAATAAAAAGTGTGTTGTCTAGTTGAGTTTATATTTTCAATTGATCCAATATTCAATCTTAACATTTTATAAAACAGTACTCTTCCACTCCATATGTTAGTGTTGTAAGTAAATATAAAAAAAGACTTGTAATTTAAATACAATTTACTTAAATAAATAAATAAATCATGTTCAAAAAATAGTGGAAACCTCTTCTGATACCAATTTTTGGTTAAATATATAGATGTATGTCTATATGAGATGGTAAAATACAAGAGGGGTGAATTATAGGTTTAAAACGATGTATTTAAACTCTTAAGAATGAACATAGATTAACATGTCTTAAACAAATACAGTACACAACCAACACAAATGACCATATTTTTCTTGGATTCGATGGATATGATGTGATATGATATGTTCGGTTATTAAAACAATTTTTTTTGAACTAAATACTATGATCAAAGTAAAAAAATGTAAATGATTATACATTACATGTTATAGCATCTATTAATACAATATGAAATTAATGTATTATAATAAAATCAATTACAATAGAAATGAATAACAATAGAAAGAAAAAACAATAAAATTTAATTTCTATTATAAATATTATCAGAAAATATAATGTATTGCAATTATTTATCCCAAATACTAGGGTATCCTTTAACCTGGGATAAAAGGTTTGTCTTACTAACACTTAGATAATACCTCAATATGATGATAGTCTTGTTAATCTTCATATTCATGGAATCCCTCGATTAATAAGTTAATCGACACCACTATCTTTCAAACAATTGAAATCCCTTTATACAACGATCAACATCACCATCTTCCTATCCCCTAATACCCTCAATCATTATCATAATGATCAGTCAAACAAAGAAAAACCAAGTACTTATTGAAATACCAAGACTATGATCAAGTCTTTCATATTTTTTTTAATGTATTTCTCAGGAAGAACGAGATATGAAACATTTTCTCTCTCTAGAACATGGAAGATGAAAAAGTTTTCTTCTCTAGTTTGAATGAACTCCTATTTATAGACCCAAGGTTATAATGGTCATATTTCATCCAATGGTCATATTCCATTAGAAACTTCAGAAGAATATAGACACCTTTCATTATAATGGTCAAAACTAACAGAATACATGACATCAATTTGATTGGTATATAACTAACTTTACGACATCATTTTGGTTAGAAGACAGTAAGTAAAATGACATGAAACAATGAGTATGGGTAACATATATGTGATATTAGTCTGAGATATAAGTTCAATACAGAACCTGGTTATGAAGCATATTGAGATTACAATTCATATTGTTGTTACGATACATTACACAATTGTGATGAATAACTTGGATAAGATGTATATCGTGGTTATGACACATAACAAGGTTATGATGCATGGTTATGATGCTTAATATGATTACGATGTATAACCTGGTTATGATGCATGGCTACGATACATCATATGTGGTTATTATTATAATAAAATTATCTGGTTATGATGAGAAACAAAATATGTGATTAGGATTGAAAACAAACAACATATTATTATGATGTAGAACATCAGCATGTGTGAATATAATGGAAAACAAAATTTGTGATTATGATTGTAAACCAACGGTATATGATTACGATATATGTAATTATGATTGTAAAATAATGGTTTATGATTATGATGTAAACAACATACATGATTACGATATTTGTGATTAAAATTGGAATACAACATATGTGATTATGATAGAGAATAACATTATATGATAAACAATAAGTAATTTTTCATTTTCAACAAAAATGATGAATATAAAAGTTGGTACAAATTTTGAATCCACATCATGTTATAATGGTTTATTTTTAAAGATAATGTTTTTAAAATGTTATTTTCAATGAACTTTATTTTAAAAATGTTTTCCAAAATAAAATGGAAATTTTACTCACGAATTCTTTTAATATTTCATTTATAGTATTTATAAAAACCACTGTTAAGAATCCTTTTTTCTACTCCACTTGGGATATGTTTCATTGATACTATAATTATTCTTCTTCTTCTTAGATTATAAATGATTTAGATACAGACATTATTAACATTCACTTAATTGATTCCTTTATTGGTCTCCTAGAAATATTTAATTTTCAATGATTGCTGAGCATTGAATTTACAATAATGAAAAATACCATTAATCATAGATATATTTATTACATAAACAATATATTTTTTACATATTGTGTATATTTTAAAAATATTTGAATGTTTGGGAAAATATTGATCAATCTATATCTGTTACATGATACAAATATTTAGTAATTATTTTTATTTTTTTAAATGCATTATTCATTCAATATACATGTTATGGACCATTTAATGATAGCCCAACAATGAATTGTTAGTCTAATTATTTGAATTAGTTTTTCAATTTATATGGGTTTCTACGCGATATCTGAAACTATCTTTTAAAAATTATTAACAGTAATTGTTCCATGTTCCTATGAAACATAGAGTATAATAATTAACTATTTCCATCATCTAGTTTCAATTTTTATACATATTTGATATTTTTAAACATCATATCCAAGGATACATTTCTTTTTCATTTCATTGATTAAATTTCATGTGTTTTTGTTTCTTACCTTTCTATATCACCTTTTAATTGTCTATTTATTTTAATGGAATGTGTTTCCACTTATTACCTACCCATTTTGTTTATGAACATCATTCTCTTTTTTTATTACATTTTATTTATATTTAGTTATTTACCATGCCATTAATATTATTCCAATTGATTCATAATTTTTGTGAAATAATTTTGTATTAATGATCATTTGTGATCACATATATTATGTGTCCAGTCCCCCAAAATCTGAAGAGCGTAATTATATGAATGGATATAATTAGTAGAAAAATGCATTCCAGAAAAGGTAAAAATTATGTTGTAATTAGTTTATTCATTTTTAATATAAGTCTCTTGTAATTATCATGTCTTCTAAGACTTATAATAAATCCAATACATTGGAAATTTATTACTTTTATTTATACCAAATTAATTTTCGTTGACACCAGCTTTAGGCTCTCTTGGTTGGGTTACTATATTTAATATAAATGAATTTTTAGTAGCAACCTTGGGATCTAGATTTACGAAAACAAATATCATAGTACATAAACCAATGGTATGATTTGAGTATTAGTATAGAAGAACACTGTAGAATTTTGAAACATTAATGATTATCTTACTATTATAGAAATACCTTTGTATTTGGATACTATAAGTAGTTTTAGTTTTGGCATATATGTACCTTGGAGTAAAAACATTGACAACGTGTGTCAGTCATCACTCAATGTAACGTGGTATATGAATATAAGACTTACATTACAAATATTATGACACTCCTTAGAGTGATCCTTAGGATAATTCACATTTTCATTATATGAAATAATGAATTATTTTAATATATGATGAAAATGAAGAGACAAGGTAAACAGGAGTCATATTAGATTGAATATAATATTTCAATATTTGTACATCCTAAAATTTAATATATGATTTTCAAAATATGATAATTGATTCTCACAATATGGTTTTTGGTTTTAGTCTTCCATAAGATAAACTCTAATCCATGGAAGGAAATATGTTGAAATAAATGGATGTACTATTTATTTATTATGGTTTAATTGAAAACTATATAAAATTTAATTATTAGATTTCAAGGATTTCAATCATAATTATTTTTGGAATTATATTAATTTGGTTTTTGAAAAGGAAAATATATATTCTGGGTGATAACCAATCATATTCGGCAAGGCCATGGATCATGATCCAATGATTGAAGGATGATAAGTGTTTAATTCTAACCACTAACAAATGGATCATCCTGGTTAATATTTTAATCATTTTAGTTAAAAATTTGATGAATATATATTAGTGATGAGGCAATAATGTTACTTTTTATATTTAGAGATTAATCTATAAACCATAATTATATTAGATTATAGTTAGAGACATATAGTTAGACTTTTAACTCTTTTATGGGACTTATGGTCTATTAAATGGTCATTTTAATCCTTTAAGAATTATGTTTAATTATGGTATATCTATTTCATAGTGCATAGGATGAACTAGAATTTGATCGAAGAATAACTAAAATATGAAATTATTCAAATTAAATTAAAATATATTGAGTAATAAATTGTTACATAATAAAAGAATTACTCAACATTATAAAATGTTCTAGAATTAAAATTTTGTCCAAATGTGTTAATTTTTTTAACTGGTGGTGTTCTAAATTATCACATATTTATGGAGTTAAGGATCTCAATATTATATTGATCATTCAATTATTTGTGATTGATGATCTCAATCACTACCTAGAAATATTTATTATTTTACTCCATTTATATATCTCAACATCCCACTAATGTTTTCCTACAAATAGACCCTGTTATATGTTAGTTCATGTGACATTTTTACTTATAATTTTATCTTTTTCTAGAGGATATGACACCCCCAAAATTTAAACAAAGTACCTTGTATTAAATAGTGTGTATAAAACGAAACATAAATAACAAAATAGAATATAATATCCCCATAGTATAAAACTTTCACTCAATTATAAGTAAATTCATTGATGACTTTCTCCACTAGCATGTGTTACACGTAATATAGTGTTTTACCAAACAATAATATATTATTAAAATATTATTATTTCATGTATTATGATATAACATAGATGTTAAATTTGTTTATATAAGTATTATTAAATAACTTTTAATAATATATGACGTATAAAAATTAAAAAAAAATTCATTGGTTATGACTTCATTGAAAATAAATATAAAAATATGGAATATAAATAGAATATATATATATATAGCAAACTATTTTTATGCAAAAAATGATATTTTATTTTAAAAACTAAAAGAATTAAAAGTAGATACTAGTTGTAATGAAATATATATATATATATAATATTCCAAAAATATATTTTCCTCAAATATATTTGATAAGAATAAGATAGTAACAAACCCAATGTAACACATAAAACCTATATTTTTATTAACGAAATTTTACCACCTTTTAATGTATACATATTTTACATAAAATTTGTTAGAAATTATAAAAATATGATATGTGAAAAAAAAAATTAATATTTGAAATAGAAACAACAATATTAGTTTAGTGTTAATCTTTTTTTTTATTTTCATTGAAGATTCCTTTTTAAGAAATTGTGAATATACTGAATTTTAACTCAATAACGTATTTTCATTTATGTTATATTTATGGATAAATTATATTTTAATTTGGATTTAAAGATTATTTAGTTAATGTTCTTATTAATTAATCAAATTTCATTAATTGAAAAATTTTCACATTGAAATATGATATAAAAAAATTGCTAACTATGGAACATTTTAGCTTTAAAAAATTGCATTGTTATCTGTTTTACAAGATTAAATTTAAATAACCTTACACCACTTTTGTGATTGTAATTAAAAAATGGATTAAATATTTGTAATAATAATTGTTTGAAATTTCAAAAAAAAATTAATTAATTTTGACAAAAAAAATTAGAGAATTAATTAAAATTAATTACAATGATTATGTGAAAAAAAATATCATCACAATGTTCTAATAATTAAAAATAGGATCCAAAATAACCTATAAAATGTTAAAAAGCCATTTTAAGAAATATTTCATCCATAAAAACAATTATATACCTTTATCCTTTATTGTATCCACTTACATTAAAATGAACATGTGTGGAATTCCCCTTTCCAAAATTTACAGGAGTTCAAATCCTCCTCCACAATAAATAGGAAATCATGTCCCCAATTCTTCACGCACCACAAGAAACATTTTCTATACCAAGATCATCATATCTCAATCATAAAATTACTTACACATATAATATAATCCAAACATTATTCCTAAATCTAACCAATGAATCTGTTTAGTGAAAACCAAAAGGTGTTACCTTAATAAGAGATAACAACCTCTCTCAAACTTATTATTTTATTTCATTATAGAATATTTAATTTATTTTTATTCCATTATTATATTAAAAAATTTGTATAAAAAATATATAAATATTGTTTATGTTATGGTTTTTATGTACGCATATATACACATCCATCTCATTGGTAAAAAACCTCGTATGTTTGTGTGGTGAACTACAACCTCACGAAATGTTGGTTGTTCATTTTTCCTTTACCACCTCTCGTGGTTTGGAATTATAATGGAAACTCTATTTATATAAGTTATATATAATATATTTATATTTTAAATATAAATATGTAATTATTATATACCTTTTTACACTTAATTTTGTTCGAATATGATAACATCATTTGTGGATGTGTGAACTACCTCCCCCTCAAAATGATATGATTCTTTCATGCTATGTGTGGAATGTATAAAGTATTATTTTAATCATACTATGAATAATATTCAATATAGATATGATATTAGAGTTATCATATACATATATATCATTACTTTTTCATTCTTTTTTGAATGGAAAATATATGATATGATAATTTATGTGTGCGCATGACCCACTATCTCCATGGAGGATGCATTCCATTTCATAACACCAAATATTATGAATTACTCCAATATATTTATTATGAATATATAATATATTTAAATAATGGTTTAAATTTTGGATATGATGATATGAGGGTATTAACAACAAATAAAATGTTAAAACATTCTCATTCAACTCAATAACCGATACCAGAAATAGGGAAAATAATAAAATTTGTCAAAAAATGGGTAATAAGATATTATAGAATGATAATGTATGATATTATACAAGTGAATATGGGTTTTTAAGAAGTAATTATCACTATAAACACCATTATATAGGTAGTTAATGTCCATTCAATTAAATGGAATAACATGAGAAGGGATTTCATCTCAATTTACATTCTATTGAGAATTTGTTTTATTATCCACAAATTCCATTATATATTGTGTATATACTGCCATTAGACTTGTTATATCATGAATTTACGTATTTTTATGAAATTATATGTTTAATTTAGTTTTATTTCATCATGATGGTAATGATTCATATGATTCAAATTGGTATGTGACACTTTAGAATGTTTGAAGATTATTCTCTTTGAGAACATTTTAAATGATTATCTTTTCAAAATAAATTCATTTTTTGATTATTAAATTATTCATAAAAAAATATCTTTATCATTTTGAAAATCATTTCTTATATATGTTCTACATTTAACCACATCATCATATAATATCCTGATTCATTGATTCTTCATGTTATTTTTTATTTTCAACTTGAATTATTCAATTTAAGAAGATTAGAATCAAATAATAACAAGTGTAAAATAATTTCATCAATGAATTTTATTTTCATTGGGTTATACTACTTCCTCATAGATTTAAATATTATATGATTTTTTATACTGACATCAACTATATATTTATGCATTTCCTCTTATATATATGTATTTCTAGTCTATACACATAATCTACTCATTGATTGATTCTCACTCTAACATTAAAATATTTTCAATTCTTTACATTATAATCTCATTTTTTGGGATTGTTTATAATTAATTTTCCAACATAGTAAATTATTTGATCCTTATCTAATGAAGACATGATTTTCTTATCTTTTGATTGTTCATGATCTTTTTTAATTATTATTACATTTTCCAGAATTTTTTAATCTAAATATTTTAGAAATTTTTTTATGAAAACAAAACATTATTTATCTATTTAGTTTGGAGAAATTTTTTCTTCTGAAAACAATTATTATTGAAATATTTTAAATTTTTTAACCTTATGAAAATAAATTATTAAATAAATTTTTAATATTTTTTTCTTTTACCAATGTTTTCAATATAATATTCTAACCCATTTCCGTATAAGAAATTTTTCTATCTAGTTATCATGATAATATAATGATTATTTTTCCTCAAATGGAATTTATGGATTTTCCCTCAATCATTTAGCCTACCTTTTTTATTTTTATTAAATTATTTTTAAATAATATTTAATTAAAATGTGATTTTAAAGGAAGATTAATTTCAAAAAAATCCAAACAAATTAGATATTTTTCTAATGAATGCTTTTAAAATAACCTCTATATTATATTTGTTCATCAATAAAAATGACCATGATTTTATAATTCACATGGGAAATGCTTTATTGATACCATAATTATTCTTCTTCTATAAGGTTTATGATTTATTTGTCCAAGGATTGTATTAACATTCACTTCCTTGATTCCTTTGTTTTTCTCCTTAAAATATTCAATTTCCTTTGATCATTTAACATTTAATTTTTCTTAATTACCCATTTAAATTATAATAGATATGTTAATTCCCTAAAGTGATTATCATTTCTACATACAGTGATTAATTATACATTTATTATAATGGTTTTGGAAATATTGATTAATTTTTATCCTTTACTCAATACAAATATTTGATAAGAACATTTTCAATTTAAATGATTTTCACATGCACTATATTGGTTGGGGACTAGTTCATACATGAACTATGAGTTAGATACATAATAGTACAAGATCTATAGGTTTGGGATAGGTTAATCCATACCCTACAATGCATCAATAGTCTAATGAGATGAATCAGTTGTATAAATTAGATGGGTTTCTACCCGATATGCTAAACTGCCTTATGAAATGTATTGATAGTGGCGGTTCAATGTACGTGTGAAACATTAAATCCAGTAATTTAAAATTTCCCTAATTTATTTTCAATTATTATTCATCCATGATATTTTGGGCCGACTTGTTTATGGGTACATTTCCTTTTTAGTTCATTGATTAAATTTCATGTGTTTCATTTTCTTACACTTATATATTTAATTTTAATTATTTTATCATTTCAATGGAATGTTTTCTAGTTATTACCATTGAATATTGTTTGTGAACTTAATTTCAGTTTTTTGGTTGCATTTTATGTGTGTCTATTTAATTACTATTCTATAATTATTATTCTTATTAATATATTATATCTTCTGGCATACATTGACCTTATTTAGCATTTGAGTGCACATTTTATTTTTATTTTACCCATGAATCCAAGAATCATATTATCAATCATATGTATGTACATAATAAATGGAATAAATGTATCCTCTAAAAAAATTTGTAATTTTTTTATTGATTTTTTGTAAAATGCTCATATAAATATCAGGATTATCAAAAATAAAAAATATATACCCTTATTTATTATATTACTTCTCATCATGCAAATATATTGTTAGTATACAACATATCTAGGATATCTAGGGTTGGGTCACTACATTCCAATTGTGTCCATTACATCAGTTATACATGGGAGCCACAACACTCTTATTATTTATATATGATGAGAAACTTATCATGACCAAACACTCTCAGAATATCATACCAAGAATCATTATAACTTCTCAATGTATCTATAATCCTCAATTGATAATAATCCTATAAGTCTGAAGTTGTAACACAAATGCAGTTTATCGAAGAAGAATATATCTCCTAACTGATAGACTTCATGTAACTATCATATCAGGGTCGTTAAATAATTAAATAACCATGATTATATAAAAACATAAATCTCTTCCATAAACTATAATGTTATTATTTAGGAGGTACAACCCTTATTTTCGACAATCATTCCTATTGAAGATGAAAACATCGATCATGTATAGGAATGGTATATTATTTCCATGCATGAGTTGATGTCCTGGAACCAACTAGTTTTACATTGATTACATGGATATTTAATGTATTTAAATTTTAAACATCCAAATATATATTGTTCAATGATCTTCATGACTAAGATGTAATAACGTACTAGAGTATTTGTTTTATTGATAAGGCCACGACAGTTCCATCCTATGATGAGAACCTTGAAATTCTATAAAAATATTCTTAAATATAGTTCAATGTTTGGATGACATACTATGATAGGACACGTACCATGAAAACTGTTAGATGTGAGTACTGGTAATCTGATGATACTTATACTCAATAAGTTCTCACTTGGTGATATCTAAGTCATGATATTATGAGAACAGACCCACAAGTAGGAATTCTGCGTGTTTTGGGGTCATGAAATTTGTCGATCTATGAATGTGTGTAATGATCCTTAGACATTAAGATAATCATTAATACTTATAATGATAATCACATATTGATTTACTGACGAAAAATGTCATTCAGACCTTTGGTGGGATGTAGGGTATGTTGGGTGCATCATGAGTGGCATTCTGTTAATGGATTAGTCAAGGAAGGATCTATCCCTTCCATTTAGGGTAGATGATATCTCAACACTTTGATTGAAATAAAATCATCTTGAAAAATTTCATGGCCCTTGTGTAATGATGAGTTTCTTTTTGGAAGACAAAGAATGATGTATGAAGCATAAAAGTTGATGACACTGTCATGAAACCATCTTATTGAGATATTGCAACAAAAGGATTATATTAAATAGTGAGCGTTCGTATATGGATATTGTTGTTGCAATTTTATGTTCTTTCTCTTGGGTTCCTTGACCAATTGATAGATTGTACTCTTGGACATTATGCAACACCGCCTAATACCAACAATAAAGAATCCTAGAGGGTCACACTCTAAGTGTTTATGGTGGTCTCGATAAAATTCTATTTGAATTAAATTAATAAATATTATTCTTAAGGTAATGGAATAATTTTAATGAAGTGAATTTTTTTTCATAAATTAAAAAAATATTTATTCACGAGATTGTGGGTAAAATTTATTAATTTATTTTATTGAACATATATTAAATTTTTTATTTACCAGTTGTAAGTAAAATATTTATTTATGAGAAAAATTATATAGTTATTTATTTGGGTGATCAATAAATATAATTGGATTTCAAGAGGGAGAAGGTCGGTCTGTTAGTGAAATAATTATTTAAAAGATGATGAATATTTATTTATCTAATTTAAAGAAATTAAAATAACACTTCTATTATTTTGTGAGGTGGAATTTCATTTCGAAATATTTTTTGCGCAAGTTGGTGCACCATAAATAATGACACATTATTATTATTATTATGTGTTTTATTTCTAAGGTTATAAATGTATTTAATTGTTGTTGTGAAATTAAATATTCAAACTGAAGCCACATTTCAATAAATAGACACATACAGTAATTTTTCCATATACCGAACCAAACACCTATTTAATTGAGAATTTTTAGCTAAACAATTTCTCTCTAAAATCATCTTCTTTACCCTCTAAAGAACAAGAGACATTATTCATGGCCGAAGAATAAGCAATATAGAATGACTAACACAAGACCCTCGCTTCTCCACGCTAGCACCCGTAGAATGATTGGTGCTGATCATATGTCATTGGAGGATGTGTGGGTCACTGCTAGAGAGATTATAGGTTGGATATTTTCCAATTCAACAATATAATCTAGAAGGTTCATTCGGTATGATCAACATCATCAATGAAGAAAATACTGAATATCCAGGTATTATTTTCATTATAAAATTTATTAAATTAATTATAAACATGATGCACAAGATCCTCTCTAAATGTTTCATGCCTCTCCATTCATTATCTAAATATTTGATTTTTTTCTATGGAGATTGTTGTTCAATGCCTTAATGATCCCAATATAATCTTTAATCATGGTGAAAATTAAATTGGGATTTTGGTCCCACAAATATTCTGTTGTGATAGGAACCATCAAGTTGTATCCTAGCTTTTACATCATAGTTTATAATTATTTAAATATTTTGTTGAGTATTTACACATTTTTTAATTCAGCTTTTTTCATTTCATGTTAATCATTCTACAAATCTAAATCTCGAGATCTATTCCTCCTATTTTTTTCTTGTTCACCATACAAAAAAATTCTTTTCTTTTAATTCGGATTAAAATAAAATAAAGGATTTCATCTGGAGGTTCCAAAGGATCCTAGTCACACAACACTAGACTACCCAATTTGTATACTACAGCACATGTTGTGTAGTCAAGGTTCAATGCACCAAGTCTGGTCCTCCAAACGAAGTCATGTAATTACATTTTGTCAAAGTCTTAATGACTATATTTTTTTTACTAGTAATTGGTGCCACACGGTGTTCGGATTACATGATGTGTGTCCAACTAGACTGGACGTGTATTCCCTTTAGGTTAGGGTTATACTATGTACCCCATACATGTCTTTCCCGACAAGAGACCATGTAACAATGAAATATATGGCGTGTGGACCACTGGACATGCCGTGAACTCTAAAGATTTTCAAAATACATTCACACACTATATCCCAAGGTGTGTGCTTCGAATGGATGTTGAAAAGTAATAAACATCATGTCATTGGAACTACACATTGTGTACTCATCCAAATTACGCATACCTATTAAAATTTATTATTTTATTATACGAACACTTGAGATTTGTACCATCGTGCGGGCATAAAGATGGGGCACAACACGTGATAGGTGTTATATATATATATGTGTGTGTCTAATTTAACATCTCTGTAATTTTCATTTCTACTTATTGGTTAGTAATGAATTGGAATTAATCATGTTGCATTCAAGGTACATGTTACGTAAAAAGATAATTACAAATTTACTTAATTGTTTAAAATTATGATGGATTAAAATATCAACTGAATTCAGAAATGGTTTTATGATAAATGGATTCATTAATTAAAGATGATAATTAATTGATTCAAGTATTATTTATCATAATGAAGAACAATTCATGAATTCAATGATAGTTTTATTTATGTGTAAATATTTTTTCATGTATAGATGAACATGAGCTACACCCAGACCTTTGTATGTCGATGGATTCATTTAATTTATTTATATAAGTTAAATTTGTTGGCATGTGAGCCTTCTCTTAATTAATATGTATGGCCTTTATGCCTAAGGATTATTTTATGTAAACCCCCCTTTTACCCCTCTTCTAAATGTGAGTTAAAAAAGGATTATATAATGGATGGAACTCCAAATCTAGTGGAGGCAAGCTGGAGGTGAGAAGAAACCATTCATAGGAGATTCAGAGGTGGAAAGGTGGAAATCTATAAACACAAACCCAAAATGATTAATAGGATTCTCCCCTAAGTTAGGTTTAGTTGATTAATCACTTGATAAATTATCCATTAGAAACTATAATGATCACTCTATTAATTCTATTTCTCTCAACTTCACGGTTTATCATTATGGATGTGGTGTCACGATCAAATATTTTTTGAATTAAACAAGCTTACAAGACAGAACTAAAATAATCCGGACTTATGCATAAATAGTATCAAGACATTTTCAATCATATAAGTAAGTTCAAATTAATTGTAACAATCATGTGATAATTATAATAAGAAATTCATACATAAGAGATAAAAATCCTTCAAATAAAATATTATGTCATACAAATCCTTCTGTTACATGATGAAGGGAAAAACTACTTAAACCCTATTGTTTGAAAAACTCTTCTTGGGAAACTTACTTTTATACAGGAAGCCCTTATAAAAGGTTTCTGGTTGTCTTAACCATATTACATCAAGAGGAGTATCTCTTGGTAGACTTGCTTAAATATAGGAGGCAATAGTTGAGGAAATTAAAAGTCAAGATTTTAGGATTAGGGAGTCCACTCAACAGATCAAGTAGCTCCAAGCCCGAAGTTTCCAAACACCTACCTACCTAAATACCTTCTAATAGCTTGACCAACCCTTATTGGGGGTATACAAAGGAAATATGGATCCTTTTCAGTAGGATTTCATGGAAACCGGACATTCTGAATTCAATGGTGAGGGCCACTAGGACTTGATAAAATAGTTGGAGACTTAATAAAAATTTATTATTTCTCATAAAATATAATGAATAATTTACAAATGGTCTTATCTTTTAATTGTATAATAAGAATGACAAGATCAAAAACCACACAATCCCAATGATAAAATTTGGATAAAGGAAACATCATATCCAGCAATAACTTCCAAAAATTGTTCAGACGCCTTCGGGTTATCCGACGCCATGAACGGAAGTCTTACGCGATGGAGTAAGAAATACCTGATCCACCTACCAAAGAGGCTAGTGATGAGGATTTCTTGGTCTATGAGAAACATACGACTGACGTGGTCAACATTCAATGTTTTCTACATTCATCAATTTAATTTGATCTCATGAAGTCTCATGAAAACATGGATTCTTATAGCATGCTCCAGCACCTCTGTGTTTTTTACTAAGAGAGAGAAAGACATGAATGGTTTGAGATCTCTAAGGAAATCTTTCAGAGTAATCTTAGAGAAGGTTGTCCAGCTTGGCCTCATGTAGTCAATCTCATTTTCTACATTAATCTCCTAGAAGTTATAGGTTTTAAACTCGCTGAGGAAATGGGCACCAATGTCATTCTTGCATCACTCCCTCTGAGAATCTCTATGTTTGTGGAAAATTAATTTATGAACAACTTTGAGATGTCACAATCAAATATTCTTATCCTCAATCTCCAATTGGACAAAGATATGAAGTGAAAAAATCCTTCTATATTTATGGTGAATTAGAGGAAAGGGAAGGAGATGAGATTTAAGCCCAATTCTTTTTCAAGTTCTTCCAAGAAAAGGAAGATCAATGGGGAGGCAAGAGAACATGGGGCTATTTTTTCAGATGCGGAATGAAGGGACACTAGAAGAAAAGATGCATCCATCCTATAAAACCAGGGGAAGCTTCATGTACATTTTTTATCAAATGAAATCATTCTGTTTCTACAAATTAAGTATTAGATATAGCTTGTAGTTCTCACATATGTATCCAAATACAGGAACCAAGTAGATTCAATAAGATTGACCGAGGGGAGGTAGATCAATGAGCATCCAACGAAGTGAGACTTGCTGCTATAGCTATTGGGGACTACCACCTCACCTTTAAAACTAGGAAGATCATTGATTTTAATGGTTATTATTATTTGTTGTCTTTTACTAAAAACATTATTTCTATATCCATATTAGATACAAATGAAGTTTTTTGACGTTCGGAAATGAATGTTTCTTCTTTTACAATGATCACATTTGTTTTGTTAGGGATCATTTATACAACTGTCTTAACATGTTGGATTACACAAACCAGGTAATGGAAATCAATAACAAAGATATTTTAAAAGACTCACACCACACCCAACATTGGCCTCGCTATCTAGGTCATGTAAAGAATAAATACATGACAAAGATGGAACAAGATGGATATTTAGATTCATTCAAACTAAAAACACATGGTGTTTGATAGGCATGTTTACAATTAATAATATTTAGGTTATGATAATGTTGGTATGATAATATAAAGATCCATTTGACTATCCTATAAAAAATAACAGAGAGGGTTGTAATAAGTGTATTTTTGGTAGATTAAAGTAATATAATGATGTTTACAGTATCAGTTTTTAAAATTCAATTGATTGGTCAAGGTTCCATTGAAATGTTAAAAATCATATAAAATGTGATTTCATAGGATAAATGATTCCTCGAAGATATACCAGACTATGTTTTTTAAATTATAAATTTAATAAAGTATGTTTTATGAAATATGGGGAAAATAGGTCAAGGTGATCAAGATGAACATATGTGAATATATCAAACCAACAAGATGAGTTAATGAATAACATCTTGAAGGGAGTTCCAATAGTCAATAACCATATTGATTACTACTTATTTAATTATTTAAGAGTATTACATATTAAATGGATTCCAAACAAAAATAATGTGAAAATTTAAAATCCCCTTGATAATGATAATGCGATGTTTATCCATTCAACTTCTATTGTCCATCAGAGATAAAGAAGTTTGATGAATTTCAATGATGTTGTGTCTGTAATATGATTCAAGAATGTTCTATAATTTTTTAATGGATGAAAAATGTATATGTAAAGATTTTGAAAATTTAAATTTCTATTTTGGGTCAAGAAGGATGAAATTCTTTGTTCCAAATTTGTTTCAAGGGAATGCCTTTTTATAAGTATGAATGTAATATATGTACATGCACCATTTACAAGAGATAGGGAGATATGATAAAGATATCTGAGTTGGTTGAGATTCCAACCAAGGTAACCTTAGTTTAACTATGTTTCATTATAAATATATATTAGTAAGTGGGATCTGATATTTTCTATCTTGTAATAATTGTATCAAGGACATTTTCTAGAAAGAGGTACGAGAGAGTGATGTGAGGCATAGTGTCATGTTTTTAGAAAAAAGACATCATTATAAGGAACAATTGTTTGAGGATCATCAGACCATGTTATACCAGATGATGGTTGAGAAACAATGATAGGGTCCTACCAAAAATAGTTAATTCTATGGATAATTTTCTAAAAACGTTTTATGATAGTTAAGAAAATGTTATTTTTTTGTATCAGTTGGAAATGAAAACATTAGAGTTGGTTGGTGTCAATATAAACACCTTCCATTATATGTAATTATTATAAATTGAGTTGCATTAAATTATATTCACATAATATTATAATGAAATTCAATATACCGATGGGAGACATCATGAAATGGAATTATCCACCCACACTAGGGGTGGAACGTGTAAATATTATGTACTCTTCATTACATTCCCAACATAACATAAAAATTTCAGAGGATTTTTAAAATTTTTATAATAATTTGAGGTCTTAATATATTATAGGTGTAAATTTCAAGAGTTTGTAGACTATAAATGATTACTATTGATTCAACCACCCTATGAAATGGTTCTTACTCTCTTGGAATCATAAATTCATATTAATTCATCCATGGCCTCTGTGTAAGATCCATAATTTTTGTATCATTGTCAATTTAAACTCAATGAATAATAGATGTGTTCCTTTATTTTATAGAGGAAATTATCATTAAAAAAATAATAAAGATACCCTAACTTTTTTTAAATTTTACTCATTGTGATTGATGCATCATTACTGGGTTTCCACCCATTTATAATTATACTCTTATGAAATTTTATATCAAATTTATTATAGATCATAATGGGAAATCACATAATGAAACAATAATTAAATTTATTTAATATTTTATATAAAAATCGGGAGTATAAACTCTTTTTAGGAAATATGGTAAAAAATCTATTGTATCATGAAGGTAAATATCAAATTGATTAAAAAATCAACAAATTAAGAGATGTGTGTCAATAGATATTAGAATAGTATATGATAGTATTTTTATGATTATTTCACAAGATTTAATAATATTTTTACTGATATAAAATGAGATAGATATGTATATAGGTGATTATAATATTGTTAAAAAAATCTTCAGAAACATTATTGATTTCATTAATCCTAAAATTTCATCCTTACAATAAAGATATTATTTATATCGTGATGAACTGTATGAATTTCTTAATAAATGTGATATGAGAATCCAAAATCATTCAAAAAATATGGTTAATTATAAAATTTCAATTTGAACATATGAGGAATATTTAAATACATGGAATTGAGCATGACATAGAACGGTTTAGTGAAGGAATTTATGGAATATTATGATGAAGAAAATTATTGAATCATGTCTCTTATATATAAAAATTACTGGAAATGAAAAGGAAAGTACACATGAAATCTCATACTTAACTATTTCATGTCTGGTGGAATTATAAATTTTTTATTACTTCTGTGATGAAGAGCTTAATAGAATATAATGATTAACCTAAATAAATCCTTCACTATAAACAGTTGATAAAAACATCAATGAATGATAATAAATACTCTATAAGTCAGAAATAAATCACTAGAATGAACATGATAATTATGATAAGTATGAATGTTAATTTTGTATCTACTAAAATTCATTTTTTTTAGACGCTCAAAATATTTATATTTTTAAAGAAATTCATATATATATATATATATATATGTGAAATAATGATTGATACATCATGTTGTCAAGTAGAATAGGAAGGTGAAGAAACATATATAAAGTACGTGTTGATATCTGAATATTTTAAATGTCAGCATAAAAACATATAACTTGATAATGACTGGCGGTGCCCAATTAATTCATAGGGAAACCAAAATCCAAAGAAATCCAAGCATGCCTCACAGAGTAGCCTCAAAAAAGAGCCTAATGAAGCCTCTCTGGCTCTGCGATTAGCATGAAGAAGCAGGAAAAGCCTCCATTGTGGTCGTCGTGGAGTAGTTGATGGAGGAAACCACGACTTCAATGCACTTGAGAGAGAGCTCTGTAGCCAACATGGAGCAGCTAACGGAACCCTCCGTGACTACGACACACTGAAGAGAACCCTCTGTGAGCACCACATAGTTGATGATGGTGAGCTCCACGAGTCTAAAGAGCTTGAGGGATCTGTCTCTGATTTCGTGGTCCAATTACGTTGTGTCCCGACATATGAGCTTCATGGCACCTTTGGCCTTTAAATACCACACTTCCCAAAACCCCCAGGTATGGATACCCAATCACTATTGGAAAAATAGGTTTTTGCGATTGGGTATTTCTGACGGGAATTAATCCCATCGCAAATAGACACTCCTAGAGGTTATTTGCGATGGGGGATTCTACCCATCACAAATACATGGTTATTTGTGATGGTATTTGGGGGTCATGTCGCAAAAGGTTTGCGTGGTTTTCACGGAAAACCGTGGGAAAGTTATTTTTGACGGGGGGTATTCCCCCGTCGCAAATAGTGTGTCAGTCTGTGGGTATTTGCGACGAGTCACATCGCAAATACAAGGGGTCGGTAAATAAGATTTTGTGACGGGATGTTCACCTGTCGCAAATAGTTTGTCGGTAGGTACCTTTGCGACAGGTCCCGTTGCAAATACACTTTTAACTGCCAACCGTAATTAATGCGGGTGAAGGTTTTTGCGATGGGTCCCATCGCAAAAAAACTTTTTGCTATGGGTAGCTCGTCGCAACTAGTCCCGTCTCAACTAATCTAACCTATATATACCCCCATATAGTTTTTTTTCAAATCCACCTCTCATTTCTTACTCTCTCTCTCCTTAGACTAAATTTTCAGAGTGAAAATTTGGGTGAGTTAGTTTTTTTCACAAAAAAGTAGTGAAGTCATCTACAGCAATAGGATATCAAGTTTGAAGATATTTATACTTTCTTTAATTTAATATTTTTTTCAATTTTTTTTGTTAATTTAAATTATTTTGGATTAGTTGTAATTAAATTATATTTAAATTGTTCTTTATTAGTATTTATTTGTAATAATAAATTTAAAATATTAGTGTTAATTTTTAATAATTTGAAATAAATAGTAATAACTAGAAAAAAATAGGAATAATTAGATAAATAGGAATAATTAGAAATAATTAGAAATAATTAGCAATAAATAGGAATAATTATCAATCAATAGGAATAATTAGCAATAAATAGGAATAATTAGCAATAAATAGGAATAATTAGCAATAAATAGAAATCATTAGTAAAAAATAGGAATAATTAGTAATAAATTAGAATATTTAGTAATAATTAGTAATAATTAGTAATAAATTGGAATTCATAGGAATAATCTGGAATACTTATGAATAAATAGGAATAAATAGCAATAATTAGGAATAAAGAGAAAAAATTATGAATGAATTGCATTAATTTTGAATAAATAGAAAAAAATACAAATAAATGGTAATAAATAAGAATAATTAGTAATAAATAGGAATAATTTGAATTAAATAAGAATAATTAGAAATAAATTGGAATAAATAGGAATAAAGAAGAATAAATAGCAATATGTAGCAATATTTAGCAATAAATGGCAATAAATAATAATAATTAGCAATAAATAGAAATAATTAGCAATAAATAGCAATAATTTGCAATAATTTTCAATAAATAGAAATAATTAACTATAATTAGCACTAATTAGCTGTAATTAGGAATTACTAGAAATAATTAACAATAATTTGCAATAATTAGCCATAATTAGCAATAAATAGAAATAAATAGCAATAATTAGTAGTAATTCGCAATAATTAGCCATAATTAGCATTAATTAGCAATAAAAAGAAATAATTAGCAATAATTAGCAATAAATAGTAATAAATAGCAACAAAAAGCAATAAATAGCAATAAATAACCATAAATAGAAATAAATAAAAATAAATTGGAATAAATAGTAATGTATAGGAAAAATTAAAAATAAATAGATATAAATAGGAATACATAGAAAAAATTAGGAATAAATAGCAATAATTAGTAATAAATATCAATAATTTGGAATAATTAGCAATAATTTGAAATAATTAACTATAATTTGGGATAATTAGCTATAAGTTGGAATAATTAAGAATAATTTGGAATAAATATAAATAATTATTAATAAATAGGTATAATTAGTAATAAATAGTAATAATTAGTAATGAATAGAAATAATTAATAATAAATAAAAATAATTAGTAATAAATAGGAATAATTCCTAATATATGGGAATAAATATTAATAAATAGGAATAAATAGTAATACACGCAATAAATATGAATAATTCACAATATATAAGAATTATTTAAAATAAATAGAAGTAATTCACAATAAATAGGAATAATTCACAATAAATAGGAATAATTATCAATAATTAGAAATAAATAAGAATAATTTGAAATAAATATAAATAATTAAAAATAATTAGAAATAATTAGAAATAATTAGCAATAAATAAGAATAATTAGCAAATGAAAAGGTATAATTAGCAATAATTAGGAATAATTATTAATTAATAGCAATAATTAGAAATAAATAGCAATAGTTAAAAGTAAATATAAATAGTTAGAAATAAATATGAATAGGTAGAAATAAATATTAATAATTAGTATTAAAGAGGTATAATTAGGAATAATTAGTAATAAATATGAATTATATTTTTTATGAGTTTTTTAATATTTTTTGTGAATATTAATAATTTTGATATTTTTTATTATTTTAATAATATTAATATTACTATTTTATTAATCATAATTTTATAAAATATAATTTTTTATTATTATATTTTTTTATGTTTTTTTATTTCACAAATAATAATAATAATAATAATAATTTATATTTTTTCTATTTTTTTGAGAATATTGAGAGTTTTAATATTTTTTATTTTTTTATTTATATTAATATTATTAATATTATTTTTTCATTGATTAAAATTTAAATAAATATGTATTTTTTTTATTTTGGTTATTATCTGTGACGAAATCTTATATGATGGGATCCCATCGCAAATAGTTTAAAATTATATTTTCAAATCATATTTAGGAAGAGCCCTTGGTACCGTCCCAAATAGTATTTGCGACGGGCCTGTCACAATAAGTTTATTTATGTACAATGTATATAATCAGAGAGTTATTTCCGACAAGCCCCTCATAGAAAACATTTTTTACAACACTGTTTTCTATAACGAGCTATTTGTGACGGGACCTCGTCGCTAAATCTTATTTGCAATGGGATCCCATGGAAAATAGCCCGTTGAAAAAGCAGCAATTCTAGTAGTGAATCCTTTTGGGTTATTGGATCTTAAATCACCATGAACTTTCTTGAGATATGAAACACAAAGAAAATGGAATCTTTAAGGTATCTGAGCATTGAAAAATAGTTTTCCTTGTTCTTATTTTGCACCCCTCCTTATACAGAGATTCCCTTTGTGAAGCCTAGGGGCATCGCAAAGGACGGAGGTCCCTTTGAGAACTCATGTATTCACAAATCACTCATGCTTCGCGATGTACCTTCCATACACAACTGATTACCATGCTAAGGCATAGTCACCTTTCTTCGCGAAGTATATCTCTTCGCAATGAAACAGTAGGCAGCTCACCCTTACACCATGAAGTCTTACATCGCAAAATCCATTTCACTTCACAAAGCACACACTATATGCATCTATACTCAAATATTATGCTAGGAAACTCCACTTTGTGATGCATACCCCTTCACTGAATCCATTCACTTTTTGGAGCACCAGATCTTTGCAATGTCTCTTCTTATGATCTTCTTTGCTTCACAAACCCTTCTCTCGTACGACACTACATTTAACAACACAATTTTTTTCACTGCAAATTCTCTTCTAATAAGTATGTCATAAAATCACCTGAAAGTACATAATAATGAACTACTAAGTGCTAAGTGACCTTTAAACATAATTTGGACACTTCTATGTTTGGAATTTCCAATATCCGGCATACACGGTTGTAATCAGTAAGTTATTTGGTGTCCGATACAGAAAAATTAATTTTTGTTCAATAGTATCATACCCGAATAAATAGTAACATTCCCTTATGAATAATGATATACCCTAATGAGTAGTGACCTCACCTAAGATAGAATAAAAATAATATTCATGTTGGAAGTACGATATATCTATATTTTAGAATAAATTGAGGAATGTTTTAAAACAGGTTTTGATAATAAATTTCTATTCTAATTAAATATTATAATAATCATATTTCGAAAATTATTTTTGTAAAATGCACTTTTTATTTGGTTTCTAATCATTAATAAATGGTTAGGGTGAATTTTTGGGATATTTTTGAAATACAAGAATATTTTATGAATAGTAAAATACGATAATTTATAATAAATGTTAAATAAGGGTTTTATTGAGTCATTGATTATGTTCTGCTGATATATGCCCACTTGGTTTGGTATCACGTGATAAAATGACTATTCTTGGTCATGGAATACATAATATTCATGGTCTTCTCAAAAAAAATGATTATAATATTTTGAAACCCCTCCTCTATGCCACTATGAAACCCCCCTTCACACCATCTTTTCTTCACTCCTCTCAAGCCTTGTGCCATGCCATTATTCTGCCCAAATCTCTACCCAAGGTCCTTCCCACGTCCTAAAGATCCTATCCTCTTAAAAATTTCACGACCTCTCTCCTTAAGAGGTTATCAATGGAGAAAGTATCAAGAGTTAAAATCCCTTTTCCTAGTTTCTTCTTTTCTTTTAAGTTCTTTTCTTTTTATTTTTTTCCTCACCTCCCATCACCATAATATTATGATAAATCTAGTAACATAAATGTACTGGAATGTTTTCATTCAAATGGTATATTTAATTATCTTCTCTCATTTCCCTAACCTTTTGTTTGAAAGAAATGAATGCACCATTTGAGATGTGCCAATTTAGCACATTCAAGGACAAAAGTTTATCAATTTCAATTATTATCATTAATTATGGTCAGGAAACCATTTGTGTTATGGTTGAACCATATTATTATATATGTAATATAATCTATTTTTTTCTATAATCCTTTTGTGCAAATGTTATTATGTTTTAAATCACAACATATTCTTTGTAATCAAATCCCCTGATTAACAAAAATGGTTATCACTAAGGTTATATATATATAATAATTCACCTTCACTCAAAATAACCTAATTAAAATTAATACCATGTAATCTCATGGATGTTCACTAAATAATATAACATCAATTCTGGAAAACCACTTTTATATTACATATAATTCAAACTTGAATATAAGTGAACTGATCTTTTAATGCCAGGTAAACAAACGAGCCCGAAAAAAGAAATTGTACATTATAACTAATCCAAAAGGCTTTGAATGAACAAAAAGAGTGATAATAAATAAATTAATTATATAAGAGGTTATGGATTTTAAAATTAATAAGCCAAAATTTGTTTATTCTGGTCTTTAGTAACAAGTAGAGAACACCAATGGATTTAATGTAAGGGATCCTCTCCTTTTCACTCTTAATCATGATTATCCTCAATGATATGCCTTTTTATGGGTAGTCCTAAATGGTGTGGGATGTTTTTGACCCTCAACAATACTTCCCTCATGATTTATAAGTGATGAAAACCCCTTCTCTCTCTTATAAAGACCTCTTGGGTACACCCAACACCATGCCAATAAAACTGTAATGAATACTACCCTAACCTTCTTTTTTCTTTTGGGTTGCATTATCTTGCTTTCAAAATGGTTTTATCTTATCTATTTATGTGAATATTCTGAACTATGGTTAGTTATACAAGATTATTATATCTATACCCTTTCATCAATTTCTTTCTGGAATATACCTTTTTTTAAAATATTCCCTCCTTAGAACATTCCGATAAGAAAACCTATTCTAGGGGAACTGTAGAGACCCGTATCTTGACGTACATGGACATTACATTACATTTGCGGAATACTTAGTACATAACAAAAACACACACTAAAGGATCGTAATAGTTTAGTGTCTTTGGAAACTCGGAACGTAATCTTCTAATCGTGGTGAAAGTTCTTCAATATCTCCCATAAAGGTCATCCCTTTTTTTTCTACCTAAAACCTTTCTTTATATCCTGGGGAAAAGAAAACATAAAAGGGTGAGCTCAAATGCTCAGTAAGGGTAAACAAAGGAAATATCAATCACATAATTTTCATAAGAACATAACATTTTTGGAAATCTTAACCTGCAAAAGAGAGCATAATTTCATAACATGGGATAAATCATAGTAGTGAAATGAAATCATAACTTAAAACATTACTCATTGTGGCATACACACATAATCATAGAGAATCATTTCTTGTTAGTCAAGACTCATTGCCAAGACTATCTTAGTGGACAAAGTCCCTTTCTGAATCGAGTAATCCTCGTTTCAGTCCTGTTTCACTGAACCGGTATAACCTACCATTCCAGCCATGTCTATCTCATGAGATATAAAATCTTTACCCAATGCATTGGAGGGAGATATAGGTCCCACCCATCTCTTAATGAATCCTTTCTTATGTGTGCCACAAAATCATAAATCATACATCATTGCATAACCCATGTAATAAAAATGGGATTCTTAAACAGCATGACATCATAAAACCATTCATATAAGATAAAGGAATTCATAAACATAATTCCATCACAACATAGTCAAATCAATGTAAAAATATGGATAGAAACAGAACCCTTTATTATCTTATATGGAAAATAATTTTGATAAAACACTTGAATTGAATTCTTGAGGAAAATATCCTTTCTTCTTCAAAATCAATTTCTTTTCACAAAACATCATGCAATTTTAAAAGAAAGAGATTTTATTGAAAATAGTCATGAAATATTTTAGAGGAAGCTTCATGAAAATAAGGCTTTGTAAAACAGTATAAATCCGTTCGTGCCGTATTAAGTTAAAAAAAACATTCTTCGTACTTTTGTCGGAAAAGTCAAAAAGTACCTCGTACGAAAAACGACAAAAGATTCCTTTCATATCCTTTACTAAAAACTCATAGAAGGGTAAAATTGGATTTAAAAAATTGTAGGTGGATGGAAATAATATTACATATTGAGGTAACATGGATGTGGATGATAAAATACACCCCAGTAAATACTTACGAATAAACAATCTCGGATAAAAATGAGATTGTGATATTTCCCTTACCTTAGGTCCGATTTGCTTCGTATGTGTCCGAACCTCCTGTATAATGATTTAAATAATGTCATTGACTTATTACAGAATCATATTCATTGTTATGATATCATATATGGTTCACTTATGACATTATATTACCAGTTCTTTTGTAAATTCCATGTTAAAGAAGCGTTTTGGGTAAAATCGTTTCATTTATCGTAGGTGTTTTGACTTGTTGTTCTTGACATCATTATTACTTATATCATGATTTACTTACTTCCAGAATATAAAATATGATTTATATATCATATATATTCAGTATATATATATATATAATAGATAGATAAATAAAATGAAAAACACCGTTCATGGAGACGGTAGTCCGTACGTACGCATGAACGCTGTTTTTCTTTCCTTATTGTCTTGAAATGGAAGTAAGTAGATGACATACATATGTATATATATACATAAATCCAGTAGCTTTATAATGTCATGTATTTCATTATTATTTCTTATATATACATTATAATCATTCTTAAATGGTTAACATGGAGAATGAATCTCATCGCGTTGTGGAGACGGTATTCCGTACGTACGCACGAGCGATGATATCATTTCTATAAATATTGAATTGAATTGGAGTGGATTATAAAATATATCAGAATCATTATGATGTTGTAATAACTATGTATAGTTATTCTTTACACCATTATACCCATCCATGTAAGGTGGTGGTGGAAAATAGATTACACCACGGCGTGGAGACGGTATTCCGTACGTACGCACGCGCGGTGATTTCTTTTTCCGTAGGATGGATAGATGGTGAAATAGGGTTGTTTCGTACTTATAATAACATATCAGTATATGAGTGATACTGATGTTATTACTTCATAATGAAACAACCTAAGAAGAAGAAGTGGAAGAAGAAATAAAGATGAAAGAATTGGTAACGGTAATTACCTCTTCTTTGAAGTGCCTCTTTGAGACCTCCTCTTAGGGCACTAGAATTGGTCTTTGAGGAAGACCAGAACCTCTAGGATGTTTCTAGGGAAGTGGAGAAGGGATTTTGGCAGGGGTTGGCCGAGCTTGAGTGCTCAAATTGGTGTGAGGAGGAGGGGGAGGAGGTGTCCTTTTATAAGGGAGGAGAGGGGCACCTTAGGAATTCTTAAAAATATTAATTTATAATAAATATAACCCCACTTAAAAACCTCCAACAATGACTCATATTCGAAGCTTAGATGAGATAGGGTTGTAATCTCATCAACCAATCAAATTTATACATGTTTGGATCTTATTTTAAACCTTATCAATTAGATTTAACTCTAAGTTAAAAAATTTAACTTTTACCGTGTCTTTTTGTTTTCTTTCACTATATGGTTAATACACTTACTATAACATGCCAAACGAACCCCAAATTGTATATTATTAATACATATATCCTTATCTATGTCATTTGGCCGAACCTTAGATTTTTAGGAATAAAATAACAATTAATAATATAATATTTGATTTAAAAACTATTTTGTGTCAATTTTGACACTATTTGATATATGATTTTTTTGAAAGTCATAACAGAATTATATATTCGAACCAAGTTGATTAAATCAACACTAATATATCATAGTAACCTAGAAAATTAGTGGAATTCATAAAAAGTCTTAAATTACATTTATTTTGGTATTTATATTATCAATTATGTCAATATTTCATTAATAAGATAATTACTGCATCATCTTTGTGTCATATATAAATTATATTATATGCTGTCTAAAAATTACAAATAAAATACCATCATGTAGGAAATCTTTTTAGCTTTCTAATGAATATTTATAGTCGAATTTAGCTTATGTATAACCCCATATTAAAAATGATTTACTTATTAAACTTTGATTTTAACTATTTTAACCCTTCTTTAAATAAATTAATAATAAATGTCCTAATCTAATCCAAGTGGGCCTAAATGGTCATATTTTATTCCTAAGTTTGTTTTTGGTCGAATTACACTTGTCCAATAGAATTAGGACATGTGTTAGGGTAATATTAATATCATATTTACCCTTAGTTACCCTATTTACTATTAACCGTGGTAAAAAAAGTAAAAAGTTACTATTCACCAAAAAATTATTTTCATCTCATTGAACCACATTTTAGTCCTTGATATTAACTGTGTCTCTCGGATTTTCGAAATTCCATTCACAGAAGCGGTAAAATTAAGTTTTATGCAAAATTCCGTTTTTTAACCTACCACTTAGTGGTTTCACTATTCATCAAAAATTGAAAGTTTTCAGAAAAATGCCAAAATTTCATCCTAAGCTATATTTCATATTCCGAATTCAAAAATGAAGTCTATTTTACCAAATTCATAACATAGAAGTTGCATTAATTAATTTTATAATTAAATCCCGCTGTTAAAACAAATAGCGTGTTTTTTAAGAAACAAAATCTATCAAAAGATTGACACTTGATTATGTCTGGTTTAAATGTGAAATTACAAACAATGACCAACATTGTTTTAAATTGTAAAAATATATTCTAAATATACTTTAAAACCACTCAAATTAATAATTTATCACTATTAATTATTTCGATTAAAAAAGTTGTTTTTAATTATAATTTAGTAATTTTCACTATTCATTAGAATATGAAAGTTATCCGAAAAGTACCAAAATTTCACCTTAGGCTAAATTCGATACTCCGAATCCAAAAATGAATTCCATTTTGAAAAATAAAATTTACAAAATTTCCAAAAAGTGGTTATTACTATTCATAACGGCTAGTTTTAATAATATTTTAATAGCATATCGTTGTTTCGTGAAACTCAGTATTGCGTACTACACACGCTATCGAGGAAGGTTGCGATTGCGTGTAACGGAAGGAAAGTCAAGGATGCGTATTGTGAAAGCTTCTTTTGTTGTAGCGTACAACACAAGACATTAATGAAATTTAAAAAAAATATTTTTCATAAAATCTTGGGGCGTTACATTCTACCCCCCTTAAAATGAATTTCGCCCTCGAAATTCGTCGGGGTTATAAATGGTTTACTATTCAAAATTTTCTTTGATAGAAACCCACATCGTAAAAAGGAATACCAAAACATGGCTTTAAAAAACTAAAGTATGAAATGTAACGATTACCCAAATATACTAATCACTGGGTTTCCACATAGGTGAAAATATGGATATGGAAGAAAAATCTAACCATCATGTTCTGATGGAGAGTGGTAGAGAACATGGCTATGGAAAAGCCAGTAATCACAAATCCATAGATTTGTGATGATATAAGGTACCATCTGATTCATCAGGTATAAGATCACTAGGAAAACATTTTTGGTTTTCAAGATCATTTCCCTAAAGTTGAAAATTTGCTTAGAATAAATACTTACTTTATTTTGGTAAAATATCACTTTTGTTCGTGCCTTGAACAATTTCTACTTCATCTCTTAAATAAATGAAGTTGAATTTGTTATTCGTGATGTGTTAGCAGATCATGTGATAGAATGACAGGTCATTCCATCTGTCTCAAACAAAAGGTTAGCAAAACTTATATACATAAGTCGATCTATAGTGAGATTAATCATATATGGTTCCTAAAATGGACTTATACTTCATATATCATACTGCTTAATATAATAAAACTAGTTTCTACTAAACAGGGACTTCCTGTAGGTCAGTGGTAGGCGATAAAGGCCAGTCGCACTTCGGTTGTGGGTTCGATTCCCACAGCCTTGTCCGAAGCGATGGGCTGTCGCCCGTCCTGCAGGTTGTCCTTTTTCCAAAACTACTATAACATCCCATCAATAATATCGTCCAACACAATCCATTCCAATCTTTAGGCTTATCCATAATACTGCAGTCCACTCTCATAACATAGTGAAAACAATTACCAGAGATTTAATATCATCGTTGATCCCCATATATCATAAGATATGTTTTTTTTTGTCACATTCCAAACATTCAAAGTCCTTAATCATGTATACTCTTGAATACCCATTGAACCTTAGTGAAAACTTGAATGCAGTTAAAAGTTAACACTTTACACATACCAAAATCCTCAAAATTATTTATACTCAAACCATGATATCACTTAGTCCTTATATCAATCATGAGCTCATGAATACTATTAAACATTTCATTTTCTCGTCTTCATTATGCGCATATCATCTTATTTCCAAAAAAAATATCTCAATCACTTTGAATACCACATCAATAAATATTGCAATACTCAATGATACAACATTATTTTGGAATCCCATTACATAAACACTTAATCATTCCACCACATTGTTGTCATATTCAACATTGCCAATAGTGATCGCATGTGATTTCCCTTTGTCCTTTGCCTTCAGTGGTTGCTCATGTTGATCATCACTAACCCTTGGATTAGGGCAATTATTAGCATAATGCCCCATTTCCTTGCACTTGAAGCATTGAAGTGTTGGCGGTGCGTTCTCTGCAGTGTTTGCTTTATCATTAGAAACCCTTTTTCCATTACTTCGACACTCAGCTGCTCGATGACCTTCTTTTCCACACTTAAAACATTTTCTAGTCCCTTTTAGACAATCTCCACCATGCTTCTTTCCACACTTTGTGCATAAGGAAACATTCATCTTCTTTTCACCATTATTCTGAGATTTCTCCTTGAACTCCATCTTTCGTTTCTTGTCAAAACCATGAGATGGATATGTAACACCAACTTCCATTTCTACCTTGATAGCACAACGCACAATTTCTTCATAGCTACTGAAGTCTCTTATATCTAATGCCCTTCGAAGACTTGGTTTTAAGCCACTGAAAAATCGATCAACTTTACTTTCAGGTTGGATGATAATTCCAGAAGCATACCTTGCAAGTCTTGTAAAATTTGCTTCATAGGTACCAACAGATTCATCGTCCCTTTGCTTCAGTTCAAGAAACTCTTTCTCCATCTTTGTTCGAAGAATACGAGGGAAGTACTTATTGAAAAATAAGTTCTTGAACTCGTCCCATTCCATAGACTCAATTTCATCCCTTTGCCTTGTATTCTTAATAAGATTCCACCATTGATCAGCATCTCCTTCCAAACGATACACTGCTAGGATGACTTTATCATGTTTAGAACATTGAAGAACTGAAAATATCTTTTCAGTAGTACTAATCCATTGTTCAGCAACTAATGGATCAGTAGACCCACTGAAAGAAGGTGGACGCTGCCTCATGAAGGATTCAACAGAATGTTGCTCCTTCCTTTGCTCGTTTGGAAGTCCTGCATGATTCATAGCTTGAGAAAGTTGTGTGAGCATGGCTACAAGATTTTGCATTCCATCTCCTATATCGTTTGGTTGCTCAGGGGTACAATCACTGAATTGCCCATCACATTGCGCATTAACACGGTTCCTTCGGGTTCCAGCCATCGTCTAAAACCCCAAAAGAATTGTGTGAGAGGCAAAAATCATGCTAGGGAAAACAACATAATAAAGGGTTAGTACCCTCAATATCTAACATCTTAGGTTAAATTCGAAGATCGTTAGCGTAATTCTAGGACTATAACCTATACGTATACTTAACCTTAGAGACATCCCTAGACATACCTTAGAAATATCTCTAGGGATCTCACTAAAGTTCTCGCATCCTAGTTTCCAAAGGTTGACTAAACCTTTCCTCTGATACCAACTGTAGAGACCCGTATCTTGACGTACATGGACATTACATTACATTTGCGGAATACTTAGTACATAACAAAAACACACACTAAAGGATCGTAATAGTTTAGTGTCTTTGGAAACTCGGAACGTAATCTTCTAATCGTGGTGAAAGTTCTTCAATATCTCCCATAAAGGTCATCCCTTTTTTTTTCTACCTAAAACCTTTCTTTATATCCTGGGGAAAAGAAAACATAAAAGGGTGAGCTCAAATGCTCAGTAAGGGTAAACAAAGGAAATATCAATCACATAATTTTCATAAGAACATAACATTTTTGGAAATCTTAACCTGCAAAAGAGAGCATAATTTCATAACATGGGATAAATCATAGTAGTGAAATGAAATCATAACTTAAAACATTACTCATTGTGGCATACACACATAATCATAGAGAATCATTTCTTGTTAGTCAAGACTCATTGCCAAGACTATCTTAGTGGACAAAGTCCCTTTCTGAATCGAGTAATCCTCGTTTCAGTCCTGTTTCACTGAACCGGTATAACCTACCATTCCAGCCATGTCTATCTCATGAGATATAAAATCTTTACCCAATGCATTGGAGGGAGATATAGGTCCCACCCATCTCTTAATGAATCCTTTCTTATGTGTGCCACAAAATCATAAATCATACATCATTGCATAACCCATGTAATAAAAATGGGATTCTTAAACAGCATGACATCATAAAACCATTCATATAAGATAAAGGAATTCATAAACATAATTCCATCACAACATAGTCAAATAAATGTAAAAATATGGATAGAAACAGAACCCTTTATTATCTTATATGGAAAATAATTTTGATAAAACACTTGAATTGAATTCTTGAGGAAAATATCCTTTCTTCTTCAAAATCAATTTCTTTTCACAAAACATCATGCAATTTTAAAAGAAAGAGATTTTATTGAAAATAGTCATGAAATATTTTAGAGGAAGCTTCATGAAAATAAGGCTTTGTAAAACAGTAGAAATCCGTTCGTGCCGTATTAAGTTAAAAAAAACATTCTTCGTACTTTTGTCGGAAAAGTCAAAAAGTACCTCGTACGAAAAACGACAAAAGATTCCTTTCATATCCTTTACTAAAAACTCATAGAAGGGTAAAATTGGATTTAAAAAATTGTAGGTGGATGGAAATAATATTACATATTGAGGGAACATGGATGTGGATGATAAAATACACCCCAGTAAATACTTACGAATAAACAATCTCGGATAAAAATGAGATTGTGATATTTCCCTTACCTTAGGTCCGATTTGCTTCGTATGTGTCCGAACCTCCTGTATAATGATTTAAATAATGTCATTGACTTATTACAGAATCATATTCATTGTTATGATATCATATATGGTTCACTTATGACATTATATTACCCGTTCTTTTGTAAATTCCATGTTAAAGAAGCGTTTTGGGTAAAATCGTTTCATTTATCGTAGGTGTTTTGACTTGTTGTTCTTGACATCATTATTACTTATATCATGATTTACTTACTTCCAGAATATAAAATATGATTTATATATCATATATATTCAGTATATATATATATATAATAGATAGATAAATAAAATGAAAAACACCGTTCATGGAGACGGTAGTCCGTACGTACGCATGAACGCTGTTTTTCTTTCCTTATTGTCTTGAAATGGAAGTAAGTAGATGACATACATATGTATATATATACATAAATCCAGTAGCTTTATAATGTCATGTATTTCATTATTATTTCTTATATATACATTATAATCATTCTTAAATGGTTAACATGGAGAATGAATCTCATCGCGTTGTGGAGACGGTATTCCGTACGTACGCACGAGCGATGATATCATTTCTATAAATATTGAATTGAATTGGAGTGGATTATAAAATATATCAGAATCATTATGATGTTGTAATAACTATGTATAGTTATTCTTTACACCATTATACCCATCCATGTAAGGTGGTGGTGGAAAATAGATTACACCACGGCGTGGAGACGGTATTCCGTACGTACGCACGCGCGGTGATTTCTTTTTCCGTAGGATGGATAGATGGTGAAATAGGGTTGTTTCATACTTATAATAACATATCAGTATATGAGTGATACTGATTTTATTACTTCATAATGAAACAACCTAAGAAGAAGAAGTGGAAGAAGAAATAAAGATGAAAGAATTGGTAACGGTAATTACCTCTTCTTTGAAGTGCCTCTTTGAGACCTCCTCTTAGGGCACTAGAATTGGTCTTTGAGGAAGACCAGAACCTCTAGGATGTTGCTAGGGAAGTGGATAAGGGATTTTGGCAGGGTTTGGCCGAGCTTGAGTGCTCAAATTGGTGTGAGGAGGAGGGGGAGGAGGTGTCCTTTTATAAGGGAGGAGAGGGGCACCTTAGGAATTCTTAAAAATATTAATTTATAATAAATATAACCCCACTTAAAAACCTCCAACAATGACTCATATTCGAAGCTTAGATGAGATAGGGTTGTAATCTCATCAACCAATCAAATTTATACATGTTTGGATCTTATTTTAAACCTTATCAATTAGATTTAACTCTAAGTTAAATAATTTAACTTTTACCGTGTCTTTTTGTTTTCTTTCACTATATGGTTAATACACTTACTATAACATGCCAAACGAACCCCAAATTGTATATTATTAATACATATATCCTTATCTAAGTCATTTGGCCGAACCTTAGATTTTTAGGAATAAAATAACAATTAATAATATAATATTTGATTTAAAAACTATTTTGTGTCAATTTTGACACTATTTGATATATGATTTTTTTGAAAGTCATAACAGAATTATATATTCGAACCAAGTTGATTAAATCAACACTAATATATCATAGTAACCTAGAAAATTAGTGGAATTCATAAAAAGTCTTAAATTACATTTATTTTGGTATTTATATTATCAATTATGTCAATATTTCATTAATAAGATAATTACTGCATCATCTTTGTGTCATAAATAAATTATATTATATGCTGTCTAAAAATTACAAATAAAATACCATCATGTAGGAAATCTTTTTAGCTTTCTAATGAATATTTATAGTCGAATTTAGCTTATGTATAACCCCATATTAAAAATGATTTACTTATTAAACTTTGATTTTAACTATTTTAACCCTTCTTTAAATAAATTAATAATAAATGTCCTAATCTAATCCAAGTGGGCCTAAATGGTCATATTTTATTCCTAAGTTTGTTTTTGGTCGAATTACACTTGTCCAATAGAATTAGGACATGTTTTAGGGTAATATTAATATCATATTTACCCTTAGTTACCCTATTTACTATTAACCGTGGTAAAAAAAGTAAAAAGTTACTATTCACCAAAAAATTATTTTCATCTCATTGAACCACATTTTAGTCCTTGATATTAACCGTGTCTCTCGGATTTTCGAAATTCCATTCACAGAAGCGGTAAAATTAAGTTTTATGCAAAATTCCGTTTTTTAACCTACCACTTAGTGGTTTCACTATTCATCAAAAATTGAAAGTTTTCAGAAAAATGCCAAAATTTCATCCTAAGCTATATTTCATATTCCGAATTCAAAAATGAAGTCTATTTTACCAAATTCATAACATAGAAGTTGCATTAATTAATTTTATAATTAAATCCCGCTGTTAAAACAAATAGCGTGTTTTTTAAGAAACAAAATCTATCAAAAGATTGACACTTGATTATGTCTGGTTTAAATGTGAAATTACAAACAATGACCAACATTGTATTAAATTGTAAAAATATATTCTAAATATACTTTAAAACCACTCAAATTAATAATTTATCACTATTAATTATTTCGATTAAAAAAGTTGTTTTTAATTATAATTTAGTAATTTTCACTATTCATTAGAATATGAAAGTTATCCGAAAAGTACCAAAATTTCACCTTAGGCTAAATTCGATACTCCGAATCCAAAAATGAATTCCATTTTGAAAAATAAAATTTACAAAATTTCCAAAAAGTGGTTATTACTATTCATAACGGCTAGTTTTAATAATATTTTAATAGCATATCGTTGTTTCGTGAAACTCAGTATTGCGTACTACACACGCTATCGAGGAAGGTCGCGATTGCGTGTAACGGAAGGAAAGTCAAGGATGCGTATTGTGAAAGCTTCTTTTGTTGTAGCGTACAACACAAGACATTAATGAAATTTAAAAAAAATATTTTTCATAAAATCTTGGGGCGTTACAGGAACTTTATGGAATGGTTACCCAATTTCAAGAGCATTGTATCCCCTACTATAATAAATCATTTTATTTATAAAATAAGTCTTTTATCATGAAAACCTTCTTGTTAATATTTTGGTTTTATATAAATTATTTTCAATATTTTTATTCGAAATCCTCAATAGTATTTTCTTTAAAATTGCACAAAAATGTTTTAATGATAATGTTTCTAAAATACATTTCTCATCTTTTTTCACTTATGTTTGACACCACTTAAAATGTTATATTCCTATTTTACCCTATAAACATCTATTTATTTTCTAATTCTTTCCTTACATGGACACTTTCATGATAAGCCCATTGGTTATAATTTATATCATGATTATGGTACCCAATTCTTTCAATATGCATAGTTATGTTTATGTATGGTTGATTATGAATCATCGTATATGTGGTAAAAATATTCATGTGACAATAATATTCACAAAAATGTTGATATAAGTGTGCCCATATAGCACTTTAATGCATTGGTAAAGGTTAATTCTCATGAGATGCGATGTGAAACGGGATTACCAGTTAGCCTAAACCCATTATGAAATGGGATTCAGGATAGGTGGTTAGCCTTGACCCATACTAAATTAGTTTTTTTAAGATTCTTCTATATTTATATGATTCCATTTTTATAGGATTCAATTATTTTATGATATTATTTCATATCTTCCATGTTTTGGATATCAATATGTCATGCCTCCTAACTCATTTGATTAAGATGTATCCTTATGTTCATTCCCTTACTATGATTTTTAGCTCATCCATTTGTTCATGTGTTCCATAGGGTAGCCTATGCAGATGTAAGGGCTCAAAGAAAGTTAGAATATCATTATGTTTATTGAATAAAGAAGTATATTTTTTTCCCTATGTTTTATGATTTATGTACCTATTCTTCCAAGACACAAGACATAACGATCCTTGGTGTGTACTCTAATGATTAATTATTCTTAAAATCATTAAATTTTATTTGTAAAAATCTCGGTTCTCTATAGTTGGTATCATAGGATGGTCTAGTTATTTTTGGAGATTAGAAATAGATCACCTTAGTGATAAAATTAAGGATAAGAATAAGTATAAGAAAACATTACATAATTTTGGTGACTATTGAGTAAGTGGTTTATCAAGAAAATAAATCCATGTTTGGATATGAGTAGGTAGAGGTGGCTCTAGAATAGATGTATCTAGGGGTAAAACCCGAAAACACCACTTTGATCTAGACTTGAATGGGAACTAGTGCACGACAATGGGCCTTGTAGCCCTCTCAGTTATGACACTCATGGGGGATATGCTTAGGTAGATTCACAAGCTTAGTAAAAACCGTTATAAATGGACAAAAAGTAACCCATAAGATTATTAGTTAAGAAATAGATTGAGGATAACCTAGATTTAAACGTAAGGAATCACAAGTAAGGATATACTTCTTCGTTATAAGTTTATACTTTTATGTTTGAAGTTCCCATTTTATGCTCAATGACTATGTTCTAAAGACCTCTAATTATATGTTCTTTTTCATAGTGAATGGTGGGAAATATAATAACACATTCCAACAACCAATGTGATAGGTAATGTGATGATTTTTCAAATCATATTCCTGATGTGACGGAAACGGGTACTCAAAACATTATGGCATTACTTGCTCAGCTTGCTTGAGTTATGAATAATAACTTGAATCACGTGGAACGTCCTCCTCCTCCAAGGAAAGATCAAGTTTTCATAGAATCATTCATGTGTAAAAGGCCTCCCATTTTTAGTTGGTTTTCTGATCCCCTCCACGTAGAACAATGGATTAACTCCACTGAAAAGATTTTCCCCATCATCCAGTGCTCGAAAGAAGAGAAATTTGTACTCGCAGTCTATTATTTTGATAGGGAACCTGAAAAGTGGGGGACACTGATCAAGAATACAAAGTCCCAAGAGGAAATTGAATCCATAGATTGGGAGGAATTCAAGATGATGTTTTTCAACAAATATTTTCCTTGAACCCTCCATCTCATGATGGAAAGAGTGTTCCTTGGACTTAAGTATAAGGATGATGAGACCGTTGGGCCATATGAATGAAACTTTACAAGGCTTGCAAGGTTTGCCTTTGGCTTTTTCATGAACACCAAAATCATGGTGGATCAATTATTTAGCAGAATAAATATGAGTCTTCAAAAAGTGTTGGTGATTCGAGGCTTCGACAGTTATGAGGAGACTGTCGGTTGAGCCCTCAAGGTTGAAATAGAGATTGGAGACTCTCATTTTTATCATGGGCCCAGTGACAAGAAGCGGAAAATGGAGATCAACATGGGTGGTTAATCAAAAAAATCCCATGATTGATGGAAGCCTCAATTTCCCCTTTGCTAAAATTGTGGGAAGAAGCATCTTGGTGACTATATCAAGGGAATCAATAATTTCTTCAAATGTGAAAATTTTGGTCATCTGGACAAGAATTACCAAAGGGATATGAAAAAAACCGCTAATGTTGAAGAATAAAAGAAGGTTTAGATCAACACTCAGCCTTCAGTGCAGTGTTACAACTGCAAGGTGCTTGGGAATTATGAGAACAATTTCTATAAGTGGAGGGTTATTGGAGGCAATCAGAAAAAACCTCCAAGATGAAAAAGAAGGGCTTACGCTATCACTACTACTGAGGTGGAGCTGGAAAATTATGTGGTGAAAGGTATGCTTGTTATTCATTCAAGAATAACGAATGTAATATTTGATTCTAGTTCTAGGCATTTTTTCATTTTTTTCAAGTTTAGTAGAACTATTCAAACACCACCTAAAAATTTAGAGGAAAAGTTATCTGTGATAATAGAGAATGGGGAAATTATTTCATCTGTGTTTTATAACTCCTCTCTAGTTAACATTTTTGTACTAAACCTCTTAGAAAATCTCATCATACTTCCTTTAGTGTAGTTCGACACTATCTTGGGCATAGATTTTCTATATTTTTACAAGGACAACATCAATTTTTGGGAAAGTGATATCACATTTCACATGCCAAAGCATCATCTGATTCTTTACAAGTGTAAAGAGGAAGATGAGTCTTCTTTAGAATCATCTTCTCGTGTTTGGAAACTACTTACTTGTGTGAAAGCATATCTAGATCAAACGATTGGGACAATGGAAGGAATTATGCTTAAAGACAAGCGCATCATGATGGATTACACTAATGTATATGCTGAAGAGTTCGTTAGCCTTCCTCCTGACCGAGAGGTTGAGTTATCAATTGAACTTATCCCAAGATTTCTTCTAATCTCAATGTCACCTTACAGAATGGCCACCATAGAGCTGGAAGAGGTGAAGAAGCAGTTACAGGATAATATGGAGAAGGGTTTTATACGCCCGAGTGCTTCACCATGGGGTGCTATAGTCCTCTTCATCAACAAGAAGGATGAATCAATGTTCCTATGCATTGATTATCATGAGCTCAATAAAATCATGATAAAGAATAAGTATCCCCTTCCATGGATAGATGACTTATTCAATCAGCTTTGTGGGGCCAGTTATTTCTCTAAGGAGGACCTTCGACATGGATATCACTAACTAAAGTTGAGAAAAGAAGATATTCCCAAGACTACCTTTCAAAAAAGGTATGGACACTATGAGTTCATAGTGATTCCCTTAGGACTCACTAATTCTCTAGAAACATTCAATGATTTAATTAATAGAGTCTTTAGAGATTACCTCGACAAATTTTTGGAGGTCTTTATTGATTATATTTTGATATACTCCAAGATAATGGAGGATCATGAGAAGCATTTGAAATATATGTTAAAGAAATAGTGAAGGTAGAGGTTGTATGCAAAGTATAGTAAATGTGAGTTCTAGATGGATGATGTATCATTCTTGTGGCATGTTTCACCAAGAAAGGGATATCTATGTATCCTTCCTAGAAGAAGCAAATTGAAGAGTTGTTGAGGCCAACATCTATAATAGGGAATCGTAGATTTTTTGGTCTAGTTGGGTATTATCGACGATTTATTAAGAACTTTTCATGATTGTCAAACCGAAGGACCAATACGACATGGAAGTGAGTAAAGATTGTCTGTACACTAGAATGTCAAGACTGTTCCAAGGAGTTGAAAAGAGGCTTATCACTGCGCCAGTACTCACACTCCCTTCAAGTGGAGAACTCTTTGTGGTGTATAGTGATTATTATAAGAAAATATTAGGCTATATTCTAATGAAAAATGATAAAGTGATTGTGTGTGCCTCAAGGCAGTTGAGAATCCATGAGAAAAACTATCCCATGCATGATCTGGAGTTGGCAGTTGTGATCTTTGCATTGAAAATATGGCGGCATTATCTCTATGGGGAAAATTTGAGATATATACTTTCCACAAGAGTGTAAAATATATATTCACATAAAAATAGATTAATATGCGTCTGTTAAGATGGATAGAACTCATCAAGGATTATGATTTCTCAATCTACTTCCATCCTGGTAAGGCAAATAAGGTGGTGGATGCTCTATGTAGAAAAGATTTGCGTCTTTATAAATGATGAGAATTGAAATGGATCTGATCTTCATAGATTTGCAGATGATGTACATGGGAATCATTAAGGGATGAATATCATCAATCCTTTCTAAAATGATTGCTCGTACATCCCTAATGGAGAGAATAATGGTACATCAAAGAAAGAATGTGGAAATTCAGAAAAGGGTGGAAGTTGTTAAAAAATGGTAAATCCTCCGATTTCATAATTGATGATGATTGAGTTGTATGATTTGGGACACAGTAATGTGTACCATCGAATCCAGAGATAAAGAAGGATCTATTGAATGATGCACATAGCTCGACCTTCTCTATCCACCTAGGGATCAGAATGATGAATCAAGATCTCCGAGAACACTTTTGGTAGCACAATATGAAATGGGAGATTTCCGAATATACATCACAGAGCCTCGTATGTTAGAAAGTGAAGGATATGAGGCAAACGTCTAGGGGGATGATGCAACCACTACACATACCAGTATGGATGTGGGAGAACATTACCGGGGACTTTGTCACTAGACTTCTAAATACATCTAGAGAAAATAATGCTATACGGATCGTTGGGGATCTTCTTATAATGACAGCTCACTTTATCGAGGTTTGAGAGTACTTTTCATTGGATCAAATTGAATGGATTTACATCAAAGAAATGGTAATGATGGATGGAGTACCACTATATATTGTATCATACCATGATCGAAGGTTCACCTTGGTGTTCTTGAAAAGTCACCCGAAAGATCTGAGAACTGAAATGTACTTCAGTACGACCTATCATCCTCAAACTGATGGAAAATCTGAGCGAACTATTTACAAACTGGAGGACATGTTGAGAGAGTATTCTATGGAATTCAATAGATGATAGGACTAACATCTTCCACTGGTTAAATTCAACTACAAAAATAGTTTCCACTCGAGTATCCGAATGGCACCATATGAATCCCTTTAAGGGAAAAGGTGTAGAACACCAGTGTGTAGGGATGAAGTCGGTGAGGGTAAGCTGGTAAGACCCGAAATGGTTGAAAAAATGGTGCAGAAGGTGAAAACCATTCAACAGTACATCAGGGAAGCCCATATTCAACTGAAGAGTTATACAGATAACCGGTTACGTAACATTGAGTTCAAAGATGGAGACATGGTATTTCTACGCATATTTTCGTGGAAGAAAGTCATGAGGTTTGGAAAGAAAGAGAAGTTAAGTCCTAGGAACATCGTCCACTTCGAGATCCTTGATCAAGTCAGAGTTGTGGCCTATAAACTGACACTTCCACCTACTATTACTAAAGTACATGATGTCTTTCATGTATCCCACTTATAGAAGTACATTAGAGACCCTTCACATGTACTCTCTTCAGAGGTGGTACAGTTGGAGGATGATCTCTCTTACAAGGAGCAGCCATTAAAGATCTTGGATCGTAGAGATAATGTTCTACGCACCAAGACTCTGGTCAAAGTTATTATGGAGAAACCATAAGTATAAATACGCAACATGGAAACTGGAGGATGCAATGAACGAAAAGTACCTACACCTGTTTTTAGCTTAGAATGTAAAACAAAATTTCAAGGGCAAAATTTCATTAGGGGGGAAGAATGTAACCACCCAATGTTTTTCTATGGAAATTCCCTTCTCATAAGTATGTCATAAAATCACATGAAAACACAAAACAATGAATTAATAAGTTCTAAGTGACCATTAAACATAAGTTTTACTTTTCTGTGTTTGGAATTTCGAAAATATGGCATACACGGTTCTAATGAGTAAGTTATTTGGAGTCCGATAAGGAAAACATAATTTTTGGTGAATTGTAACCTACCCTAATGAATAGTAACATACACTTATGCATATTTATATACCATATTGAATAGTAACCTCGCCTATTATAGTATAAAAAGAATAATCATGTTGGAAGTACGATATACCTATATTTTATAATAAGTAATGGAATGTTTTAAAACTGGTTTTGATAATAAATTTTTATTTTAATTAAATAATAAAATAATCATATTTTGAAAAAAAAAATTAAAAATGAACTTCCTTTTTGGATTCTACAAGTCGAAAAATGGATAGGGTGAGTTTTTGGGATTTTTCTGAAATACTGGAAATTTTTATGAATAGTAAAATACGTTAATTTACAATAAATGCTAAATAAGGGATTCATTGATTCATTGATGAAGTTCTGCTGATGTAAACCCACATTTTTAGGGATCACATGATAAAATTACTATTAATGGTCATTGAATACTTACTATTACTTGTCTAGTGATGAAATAATAAAGTAATGATTATAATATTTTGAAATCCCTCATCTCCTCCATTATAAAAACCCTCTTCACTCTCTCTTCTATTCACTCCTCTCAAGCCTTGTTCCTTGCCATTATTCTACCGAAATCTCTCCCCAAGATACTTCCCCACATAAAAAATCTCTTATCCACTTAAAAATACCAAGACATCTCCCCTTAATAGGTTCTCAAAGGAGAAAGTCTCAAGAGGTAAAATCCATCTTCCCAATTTCTTCTTTTCTTTTAAGCTCTTTTCTTTTTATTTATTTCCTCACCTCATTTCAGCATAATAGTATGAAAAATCCAGTAACATACATGTACTGAAATTTTTTCATGCCAATGGTATATTTAATTATCTTCTCTCCTTTCCCAACCCTTTTGTTTGAATGAAATGAAAGCACCGTTTGAGATGTGCCAATTTAGAACAATAAAGGACAAAAGTTTATCAGATTAGATTATTATCATTAATTATGGTCATGAAAGCATTTGTGTTATGGTTGAACCAGATTATTATATATGTAATATATCTTATTTTTTTTTGTAATCCTTTTGTACAAATGGTAATAAGTTATAAATCAAAACATGTTCTTTGTAATCAAATCCACCGATTAACAAAAACGGTTATCACTAAGGTTATATATATAATAAATTGACTTCACTCTAAGTAAACTAATTAAAAGTAAAACCATATAATCTCCTGGATGTGAACTAAAGAATATATCTTCAATTCAGTACAGCCAAATTCATCTTACATATAATCCAAACTTGAATATAATAAACCGATCTTTTAAAGCTAAGTAAACAAATGAGCGCGAATAATGAAATTGAACGTCACAACTAACGAAAAGGCCTTGAATGAACTAAAAAGGGTTATAATAAATAAATTACATATAGAAGTGGTTTTGGAATTATTAATTAATAAGGCCAAATTTTTTTATTCAGGTCTTTAGTAGCAAGAGGATAACACAAACAGATTTATGGTAAGGAACCTCTCTTTTTCACTCTTAATCATGATTTTCCTCTATACTATCCCTTTTTATGGGTAATAATAAATGGTGTGGTATGTTTTCTCATCTCCACCATACTTCCCTCATGTTGTATAAGTGATGAGAAACCCCTTTTCTCTATCATCAATCCCTCTTGGGTACACCCGACACCATGCCGATAAAACTGTATCAAATTCTACCAGAACCTTCTTTGTTCTTTCAGGTTGCCTTATCATGCATTCAAAATGGATTTATCTTATCTATTTATGTGAATATTATGAATTCTGGTTAGGTCTAAAATATGATTATATTGATACCCTTTCATCACTTTCTTTCATGGATATACATTTTTTTTAAAGATTCCCTCCTTAGAACATTCTTATAAGGAAACCTATTTTAGGGGAACTTCCCAATTGGATACCCAATTTCAAGAGAACTATATCCTCTGTTGTAAGACATAATTTTATTTCTAAAATAGTTCTTCTATCATGAAAACTATCTTGGTCAAATTCTGGATTTATATAAATGATTTCCCCTTTTCTATTTGAAAAGCTCTATATTATTTTACTTAAAACCACACAAAAATGTTTTGATGCTAATGTTTCTAAGATACATTTCTCATATGTTGTCACTTCTGTTTCACACCACTTACCATGTTATATGCCTATTTTACCTTATGAATGTCCAGGTATTTTTTAATTATTTCCTTAAATGGACACTTTCATGATACACCCATTGGTTATGATTTTTTCCATGATTGTGGTACCCAATTCCTTCCCTGGGTACCCTTATGTTTATGTATGGTTGATTATGTATGATTTTATATGTGTTAAGAATATTTATGTGGAAAGAATAATCATGGAAATGTTGAGACAGGTGAACCCATATATCGCTCCAATGCATTTGCTAAGGTTAAGTCTCATGAGATGCGATGTGAAACGGGATTGGCTGTTAGCCTTGACCCGTACTGAAATGGGGAACGAGATTGGTGTTTATCCATGAACTATACTAAAGAAATGTTTTATGATTCTTCTACATTTATATGATTCCATGTATATATGATTCCATGATTTTATGATATTATTTCATTTGTTCCATGTTTTGGATATCAATATATCATGCCCCCTAACTGATGTGCTTAAGATGTATCCTTATGTTCATTCCTTTACTAGGATTTTTAGCTCATCCCATTGTTCATGTGTTACCCAGGGTACCCTATGCAGATGTAAGGGATCAAAGTAAGTTAGAATCTCATTATGGAGATTAAATAAAGAAGTGTTTTTTTGGCCCATGTTTTATGTTTTATATAAATATTCTTCCAATACACTAGACCTAACGTTACTTGGATTGTACTCTAATGATTAATTATGCTTAAAATCATGAAATGTTATATGTAAAAGGCTTGGGTCACTATACTACAGGTATTTACAAAGTTTTTTAAAGTTCCCTTGGGATATTCTTTATATTGTGTTACCTAGACTCATGCTTCTTCGCATTTGCCTACTAATAGCTATTACTTCTTAACATAGCCACACTAATGTGAGCCCCTCAATAGATAACTCAACATCCTAATATACAAAAAGGAATTTTCCTGTGACTTCCCTTCAGCTAGGGTTAAAGAGCATCGATTATGTAGGTCCTAGGGTGATTGAATCACCTCATCTGAGCTTCAGGGTGTTAAACTACCAAACATCATCAACCGCAACACATGATGCTCAACTATATCCTCTCCCCATGAAATATACACGGGCTACCCCGCCTTATACATTTTCCACACCCACTGGATTCCATGGGAGTGAGATCTTCCTCATAATGAATATGATCCTCCTTTCGTGGAACAATATGAAACTGAGGGCGAGGGAAACCATCTTGGTGTAAGCCCATATCCATTCTTGCTGGTGGTAGTTCTCTTCCTCCTCCTCTCTTATTCTGTGTGCAAAGACTATATGAGAGATAAGAAAATGAAATTTTGATGCCATGTCCCTCCCCCTTTGGACTTTATCTCTATCAGTAATCCATCCTTGAGTAAGTCCCAATCTACATCTCCTCAGGCCATTAACCACAAGTAAGCCCTGTTCCATTCCACGTAGATAGAACTTTCATGACATGATCGTAAGGACTTTGTTGCCTCTTGTTTCTCACACTGAGCATCACTCACATCGTCTTAGAGTAAGCATCGAATGTTATATCCTCTTCAGGTAGCCTTAGTGTTTAAGCCTCATCCTTTACCATCGATCTATGTTGACTTGGATACATTCATGTTCCATTCATGGTATGTATGAATTGTTCTTACCGTTCAGGACCATCAAACATCAGTCCAGGCCAATTCACATTGATTAGACCTCGTCCTACATGATGTTATACATTATGAATTTGAACTATGTTGGGCTTTGATCGTTGTCTACTAGATAAGGTATGTTGGATGACTCCCTGGGGTTCAACCCGGAAAACCGGTAAACCAATTCGAACTATGTGGGTTATGATAATTTCCTCTTAAACAAGGTATATACGAACCCTCCCTATGTTTCATCCCCAATCACTAGTAAACTGAGGTGTCCCCTTAGTTGGGACCCACATCCAAGGTCCATCCCTTAATGACATCAAACCAAATCTTGGGCCACTAAACAATCATAACCCCTAGTATTTTGTCGGGTCGTTTTCCATTTTTTACACTCCAGTTTAGTGTCACATCCTGAACAATGTGGAAATTGATTCCTGGTCATAGGGATACGTTGGAAGACTCCCTAAGGTTCAAGCCCATCACTCACGTCTCATCATGGTTATTCCCTTGAGAAATTATTTTTTGAGATGGTCATTCCCTAACCCTGAGGTTTTACTTCCTTTAGGTACCTTACAGGCATCCATTCTCATTGGTCACCTCCTTAGGTGTCCCACCACCCAACTGAACAATGTGGACTTTGATTCCCTGCCACGAGGATACGCGTGAAGCCTCTATGAGGTTCGAGCACAAAATCAACATCATCTGTATGTCTATTCCCCTGCATTCCTCCTATACAATTTTTCCAATCGTTCTTCTTCTATCATGAACCTTACCATGGCCGCCACATCCCGGTGAGATCTTGTTATCCATTTCATCGCTTCTCCTTGTGGCACCTGGGAAGCTAAGCACGTATAAGCTATAAATAAATCATAATCATCCATCCAAGTATGTTACTCTTGAGATGGGTTGCTAGCCATGCGTAATCCCAAGCATGTCTTTTGGTTTCCGAAAATGACTATTTTCCTCAGACTATGGTACTGGGTTCCGGAACAAATTATTGAATTTATGGGGGAGACCTGGAAAAGGAGAAAAATTCCAAGGTGGTATCCATGCAAGTGGATACTGAAATACTATCATCCCATTTTGATCAAGGAGAAAATTTTCCTAAATATACGATAGATTCCACCCACCTATGGAAAGAGGGAATGTGGGGAAACCGCATGTGCATCTTCAAAGACCGATGCTTTCCCCAATGAAATCATAAAAAATAGAAATTTTGAAACTAACATGAATTATTTCTCAAAAATATAGAGATGAGTGGCATTTTGGGCATCAAAAGATAAGCATGTCACAGAATCCAGCTATTTGGTGCTCGATCCCACTAAGAAAATAGTTGGCCTTGTGTAAAACCCACCCATGTTAGGGAAGATGATTATTTGGAATTTTGGACTGTGACATGGTCAGTGTAGATCATTCTGTCTAACTATGGAAGAGAGAACAATGTTGGGGAAATGTGCATTTCTTTCGTATTATCCATACTAATATTTAAATCTTCTTGAATTATAGGATACAAGTTGTTTTGTCAGGAAATTGATCATCAACCACCCACTCAAGAAGGGGAAGGGGACACACTAATGAATCAATCCTACACATCCCTATCTCTTCAATGAAGGCCTCCACATCCTCTGTTTCTTGGAACCCATAACCTATCACACATCTAAAATCATTCACTGGAGGGTGATCAATGAGCTCATCCGATGGTATGTGGACAAAGGGATTATCTCAAATCGTGACATGGCCCATTTGGAGATATTGGATTCTACAAATCCCCATCATCACCGCCTCCAGGGGCCCCATAGAGAACCTATTCTCACCAATCCGACATACAATGGTTTAGGGAGTCTCTCCTAGAAAATATTGATGACACTCTCCCCTATGCCAATGTGGATGGGGATGTCCGGGCCAAACCGACTGTGATTCCATCCTAGGGGCCACCAAGGAGGGCTCCCACTAGGCCACGTCAACAACACAACCAAGTACCATAGTTTGAGGAGAATTTGGTTTATCCACCAGCACCACCGGCCCTAGTCTAGATAACCAGATGCCAATATAGGGTGCAATCTGAGGTGGATTCCCACAAGGGGGGTTCATCATCAATGGATACAGTGGCACGTGCCACCGCTGATGCTTACTGTCAATGTCATGTTTTTCCCGAATAGGTTCAGTTATACATCCAACATGTATCAAGGTCCTAACCACCCCATGTGCTCGATGGGATGACTCTCTTGGTCCCTGGCATAGGTTGTACCTATAATGAGCGGACCAATGGTGATGAAATCTAGCACGGTTGTCCTCCCTGTTCCACTATCAATGATTTTGATGTCCCTTCCCACTCCCATGCTTTGCATGGATGTCATCCCCTTGCCACTGTTAGTATTAGAAAAGGTCTTACCTTACCTGCTGAAATCTTGCACAGAGGTTTCTTTCGAACCCAGGATCCTAGGTATGGAGTTGTTCCTCTCTTTGAAGGTTACAAATGAGAAGATCATCTTTTCCTATTCAACCATTATCATGAAGGTCTTCCCCATGTTCTTAATAAAACCAAATAACATCCTCTTCGTCCTGATAATCAGATAAGCAGATGTCAGTTCCACTTCATTGGACTCGAACAAGGACTTCTTTCCTATGTTCAGTTTTTCCGTTATGAAGTCACCCCTTATACCATCACCTCCAAGGGAAACAAAAAATTAAGTACCTTTCATGCTACAACCAACTCTAGATTAAGTCTTACTCTCTCTAACAAGTTCCAAGTAGGTCCCCTCCCCCATGCACAAACTAGTAGACATGGAGGCACTCCCCATGTTCGTTTTGACATTTTTCCGGGTACACCTTGAATCATGACTTACCCAGGTGGATGTCCTCTCCTCCCCAATATCAGTTCGACTAAAGGTACTCCTTGTTTTGGAACCCTAACTAGTCTTGAGGAACCATCCTAATGTAGGAGGGTGGGTTGCTTCTTCCAAATTAATAATATTATTATGTTTCACACCATGATTAGACTTTTCTACTTTTCATACTCTGAGGCGGAGTGAAATTTAGTGATGGAACCCTCATCCCCGATCTTCTATTTCCGGGTTTGGGGTAGGAAAACGGAATATAACCCTCATCCTTTTATAATTCATGGTCCATTAGATTCCCACATTCGTGCAGAGGTACAAACAGGTGGATGATGATTTGGCCTATTTCTAGGGTCGAGTCGTTCAATCCTCCCAATCGTCAACATGGTTTTTCTCTACTGCAACCAATGATCATGGAGAGTTATTTTGGGGACCAATAAATGGTTAGAAACAATGTTACCCAACATCAGTAGTCAAACCCCCTACATGAGGAGATGTTATCTTTTGTACATATTAGAGGGAACTGGTGTCTCAATCAATGAATTCATTGGAAGAAAACCCAAGATGCAACAACTTTTCTACTCATGCAATGTACTCTCCATCGGTCAGCCCCATGTCGCAACGATCCCTTTCAGTGATGTTTCTGGTCCCTCCACCTCTCCCAGTCGATGAGTGGGAAAACCAAGGGCCAAATACTATGTTTGGGATGAGGATCTTGTGGGACATCTTTTTACCTGACTAGTTCCAAGAGATTATCTGGCTGATTGTGACAATGAACTTTAGTTCTCTGAAATCTCTTACCTAGGAGGAGGTGAAGTGCTTCCACCAAACTATATGGTAAACAAAAATCTTCCTCCACCATTGGCAGTTGTATTAACCCTCGATCTAGGAAAATATTAATGGCATTGGCCAACAATGCTTCAATGTCATGTCGGTTGTGATCCCCTTGTCTTATCGCCCTACGTTTCTTGGTCTCCATCAGACCATCTGACAATGATGTGTCATGAGATTTATTATGATCTGTATAATTACTACGATTGATTCACCCCACATTATAATCCATTTTTGGGGTCAGTATTATACCATTATTTATATTTCTATTCAGCACCAGTCGGACTTCCTAGGTGATATTAAGGATATGCCTCGAGGTAAGGTTACATTTAACTTGGCCAACCTATTACAGGAAGATACCATGATAGAGATCATTTAAGAGTACATACCCCCTGAGGTGGTTCCACACCTGTTGGATCCTTTGGTCATGGTTACTAACTAGTAAATAAGTTTACATTACCTTCCTCCACTTTTTGAGTCATTATCCCTCTGTCGGAACCCCAATATGGGTAAAGACCATGCTAGGGCCATTAAAACTTCCAACCTATATGGCTCAGTGAAAAACACAGAAGATTACCCCGAATAGGTTTTGTTTTATCAACATCTCATTAAACATAAAAATGTGGGAAATGAACTTCTCGTGAAAAAATCTACAGAGTGACAACTAGACTACAGTAATCCTCAACTGGGGTATAGAAGGGGCATGTACTACTCCCCCAAGTGAGTTTCCTTCAGTTTATCCTGACCAATCATCCCTTGTAGAAATGGTAGAGGCTACAGTTTATGGAAAGAGGGAACTACATGAATCACCAAATCCACCTCAGATGCTTTTAAACCCTACACGGGACCCTGCTCATGTTCCACTAGTCACTCTACATGTGGTTCCCATGGCAGTCCTAAATGTCATCCCACCAGCCACTCCATGGGATTCTAGGCCTACATATCATGATTGAATATCCTTCCAATGCACTGGTGGTCAATTATTATCATCATGATATGAATCTCTTCCTGGATAATCCAATGGAAAAAATCATCACCCGCCTCAAGGATCTTGAAAATCGACATATTGAAATCCCGCTAGATGGAAATATGTATCCGGAATGGGTGGATGATATGCCAACACCCCATGGTTCAGAAACCGTACCATTTCCCCATTTAATGGGACAAGACACCCAATATTGCATCTAAACAACTTTATATCAAGTATTGGACACATGCTAGGAACTATAACACAGTAGGAGGAAGAGAGGCTCTAGTGTTTCATACATATGATGGAAGGGAACAAATTTATTTTGTACAGATAAAAACCCATTAGGTCAATAGCTGGTTGGGAGGGTCTTTCTAGGTAGTTTCTTTACCTATTTAGTTCCACCACCTAAAAGACGAATATTACTGACATCTTCAAATTCATGTAGAGGTTTGATGAACGTGTTGCAAGCTTCATCGCCAGGTGGAAAGTCCTTGCATATTCACCTGATATGCCACTAAATCATGATAATCTAGTAAAACTATGTTTGGGGAATGTTAAAAAAGAATTGGGACCTTCTATAATCACAGATAACTAAACTAGGGGATTCTAGGAATTTTCTAAAAAGCGTAGCAGCTGGAGGAAGCCTTACAGCAGGCCAAGAAGGTACGTCCATTGCACCATGTATTTCACACAATAAGAGTCTCTAAGGTCAAAACCGCTATGATATCAAAAATAGAGGCCCCTAGGAAACAAATTTTATTACCAGTGGAACCAACTCAGTAGCCTCACTGAGGCCAACCACCTCAGGTGCAGTCTCCAGCCCAACATCACCAGCCTCAGAATCAGCAGGCGTCCCTCATACAATGTCGTCACCACCAAGGCTATAAAATCAGGTTCCACTACCATGAAAGGATCTTCAATCCCATAGTTTGGGATAGGATCATATATCCCCTTTTTTAGATTGAAGGAACCAAACATGGTCATTTGTTGAGGCTTAGGACACCAGTTATTTTTGATGTGCCTTGGATCTAGGATTCTTATGGTTTCCAGAATGCAGGAGGCACGAAGAGGTGGATCTCCCTAATCACTGAAATTACCACCCGTATCACTGGAACTTGGGGAAACCCCTTATGAAGATCTATGTGTTTAAATACTGGCTCCAAGGGTAGGTTGATAACAATATAGTCAGGTTGGGTCAATCCCCCAGACAAGTGGTATGTGTGTTTAAAAAGAATCACATTGAAGGTGAATTGTTGCAGGTTCTAAACCATGGGTCTCAAAAATATGACAACTGTATGGATCTCATGGTGTTCGCCCATTCCCATTGTATTATCCATGCATATTTGAATCGACCCAAGTTTTTAGATTTGTTGCATTAACTATAGTTGTTGCTTCTGCTTTGTCATCTCATCATTCTGCTTCAAAAATGGGAAAGCATCGAAGATGAACGGTAAGACAATTCCCCCACTAAAGCCATCGTCATCTCATACTCTCATTGATTTCATGCCCCAGGAGATGTATATTTCTTCTAGATTCTTCCCAGTGATGGAGGATTCATCATGTGATGACCAACAGTACAATTTGGTTAACACTATGGTGCTGGTAAATCCCTATATGGTTCACAATGATGGAGGGAAATGGATGGACCCACCAAACATCCCTAGTCGATGAAAGAGTCTATGGAGATATGAATATGTGAGTCAATATAATGAATTTGTTAGTGATTCTGAACATGTTGTTCCCGCCACCAAGACTAGATAGTAGGCCCATCAATGAGCTTAGCACACACAAACTTCTAATTTTGTTTCATCGAATCTTCCTCCATATCCATTTGTACTTCATGATCAGAAGAATCCACCACATTTGTGCTATGATCAATGAATTCTATTGTAGATCGACTTTAGTCATCTGGATATCATCTAGTAGTCTGTCCATGCAATTCGGTAAGTGAGGAGTGGGATTTTCCAAACACGAGTAAGTGTCCAGTTCAACAAGAAGGGCTCATCATTCCTCTTATCAAAGAATAACCTCATGCCAGTATATGTTCATGCCTGGAATTGATGTAAGACAATCTAATGAATGTTTCCAACATTCTAGTGAGGCTCTTTATCCTTAAGACTCTTCTCCTATCAATAGATATCCCTGAAGCCCTTTATATGTACTTATAAATCCCACACCATTTTGAGATGGAGGTAATAGCCATTGAATCCTTACATGATGAGGCACCTGAGCATTTTGAATTTCAAGCCATTATATTTTTATCTCGAAAAGATCGTGGTTCTCCCATATAGGGGCACATCCACCCTTTGTACCTCACTGGTCACTTGAACATTGTGGAGGTTTCGCATTGCCTTTTTGACATGGGCTCTAGGATCAACCATATCCCGATCTGGAAACTACAAAAGATGTGGTTGTCCAAGGCTGATATGCATCCCTTTGACCTTAAATTTCTTGATAATGACCGGATGGAATAGACACCAGTTGAAAGATCCACCTGAAGTCCTATTCCAGTGGCCTAGTTGTCAGTACTGAGTTCACGATTATCTTAAAATCCACCTTTATAATTTGTTCATGGGTATGCCATGGCTCCATCTGTATGTTGCATTCCCTTCTTCATATCACCAATGCCTTAAGAACTCTTTCAGTGGTGGAGTAGGCATACACCAAGGTGATGAATCTCCCTTTACCTCCTGTGAATCCTGCAACATAGATGATTATTGTGACATGTGCATAGAGAAGAAGATTCAATCTAACAAGGTTAAACACATTATAGCTACAACCGACCCATGGACAGACCTGGATGACACCAATATTTTCCCAATCCAACAATTGGAGTCCACGACCCCAGAATTTAGGAAATGTTTTGTTTTTTTAGGAAAAAAAGTAAGTGAATTATCATGTATAATGGATTCCTAATGATCACCTTGTTTTTTATACAAATCAGGCTCAAGTGATCCCAGTGCCCCATACTCACATAAGGAATTGAGATATCAACATCATCGAATTGACCATACGTCGTACATGATTATTTTCCTGGTCTAGGATAAACAGTCTCTAGTCGACATGCCACTATTGCTTTGATATAATCAAATTAGGCTCATTGGGTTGATGACCAGATGGGATCATATCGACAAATTTCATCACTATGTTTTCAGTACTGCAAGAGTGCCCTAGTGAGTTGTCCACCACCACTTCGGCTAGAACAAGTGCCCCGTCAAGATATGTCAACGTGGAAGATCCACCTCCGGTCGATGATTCCTCCTCCATGAATTAAGAAAATTATTTTTAGGATTATTATCCCTCTTTCAAATAGAGGGTATCCACTACTGTTGATGAAATTTTACTGGTGAAAATTGGTAATGAGACGGATACTAAACCAACCTTACTCTGCTCTTCGATGTATATCGAGGAGCTTCCATGATATGTGGATTTCCTAAAGTAGTATCATGATGTATTCACATGGAGTTATGATTGGATTTTATGTATAGATCATCATGTCACCGTCCTCTTCCTCGATCATCCAAAAAATCATTGTGCGTTCAATCAACCTCCTAGAATGATTCACCCATCTCATGGTTCCATGGTAAATTTCCAAGTTGATATACTCATCTGAGCCAACTTCGTCAAGGAGGACTAGTACTATAGATGGTTAGAAAACATTATGCATGTCAGGAAGAGAACAGACAGATCAGGGTATACATCTACATCCATAATGTCAACTTTTACTATCCTAGGGATGAATTTACCATTCCTATGATGGAACTATTGGTTGATTTCAATGCAAGGTTCCAGGTTCTCTCCCTCAAGCATGGGAATTCCATGTATAACCAGATCTGAATGGCTACTGAGGAGGAATAATTTACGGTATTCAAGGAACCACAAGGTACATTATGCTACCAGGTAATTCCTTTCAATCTAAAAAACATAGGTTCCACCTATAAGAATAGAATTCATAATATATTCAAGATGATCCACTAGAAATTGGTGGAATTCTACATGGATGATCTGGTGGTCCAATCTCACCAGTGTCAGGACCGCCTAAAAGATCTTGAGAAAGTGTTCAGATTCATCAATTCCTTTCATATAAAGATGAATCCCTTTAAGTGTGGTTTTAAGGCCACCTATGGAAGGTTTCTATGATTTTTCATCATATACATAGGCCTTGAGATATATCAAAAAAAGATCAATGTCATCAGTCAGTGGTCTCCTCTATGAAACATTTGGGAGATTCAAGGATCTCAAGGCTATATAACCTATATACACTGAATCATTTAAAATATTGTTTTAATATGTTATTACATTTCTCAGATCATGATGAAAGTTGTCGATTATTAGTTGGATGATGAGAGTAAGACTACTTTTGAGGAAATCAAGCAGTACCATCTTCAGATTGCAGTTCTAATGCCACCCATTTCAAGAAATCTTCTAGTAGTGATTGTGACCACTCTGGATTAATCTCTTGGTGCCCTTCTTGCCCAGAAGTACAATGAGGGAATGGAGAACATCTTATAAAATATCAAAATCATTCTCGATGATACAAAGATGAGATATTATTCTATAGAGAAGTGATTCCCTATGGTATTATTCGCAATGCAAAAAATTAGACATTACATGCAGCACCCTGAGATATAGATATTGTCCCAAGTGAGACCGCTAAAGTACATTATGAACTGACCCATGTTGATATCTTACCTAGATCAGTGGGATGTAGTCCTACAACAATTTTAAATCAAATTTTTCACCTTATGGATATCATGTGAGAGGCATGGGAAGACATTCATGCCACCCATCAAACTCTTGTGGACCAGTATCTAGATCATGATTTTTCCACATGAGGAAATCCTCTTAGTAGATCATTCATTTCCATGATGGAAATTGTACTCTTATGGCCCTTCCCAAATCCATACTGGAAGTTGAATTAATGACATCAGACTCAATAGAGTGGGAATGGGTATCGCCTTCATCGCACCTACACAAACTCTTATCGTATTCATTTCTGTTGTCAGAAGGTTGTACCAATAGTGAGGAAGAGTACCATTCTCTCATTACTAGTCTCAATATGGCCCTTAAAATTGAATTTCCCCACATTAATGTGAAAGGTGAATATAAACTATTCAAAAATTAGATCAATAGTGACAACATCGTAAGGATTCTAGAGCTCCTACCACTGTTAGAGTGTTCCCGCCAACTGATGGACTAGTTACTTTATCAGCCAGAAGATATGCATGACCCTCAATCACAAAATGGTCGATATGATGCCCTGGTCAGTATTGGCATGTTTCTTGTAGATCATTATCAAAATGATTTGATTATACAAGAGGTTCATTAGTGATTATTTACTCGCATTAATCTAGATGACATGGATAGCCCACTGGTTAGCCATATTACCACAAGTGCCTCCACATCAAGACCCCCAGGTCCCCCTAATAAGGTTTTGTAGGTGACTTCTGTCTAGAGGTACCCCTTTTTTGTGTATCTCTAATATGGTAATATCCTTCCATATCGAGCCGAGCGAGAGACAATATGATGGGGCACATTGTAGTTCACCAAGTAGAGTGCTACCAATATTGAGAAGATCCTCTACAGACATGGTTTTTATGGGATTATCCTCCATGGAATTCAAGGGGTTGATATTTCTATGGTCATGTATTAATTTCATGCAAGTTTCTATGGGGTTTATCAGACATGGCTGAAACTTTCCCACCAGATCCAGACATTGGGGTATTTTTGACCCACCATGATATGTGACTATATCGAGTCTGCCACTAGATTCCTTGGATTCTAAATCCAGGCTAATTTTTAAAATCAGTAACTACACTACTAGAATTTGGACTTATAGCTACGGATCTACAACCATGGACAACAATAACCGTGGCTATAGATCGCTTATACCCACAGCTGTTTTTTATGTTTGTGGCAATAGAGCCCCACGTGATCCCTCCCCCCCCCCCCACCCTCACGAATTTCCCATCCCTATTATCCCCGCGATCCTCCTCCCTCTCGCGATCCTTCTCCTCTCTCGATGTCTCTGACGCGGCCACCCCACCTCCCCATGAATCCCCTTCTCCGAATCGGCTCTGGAATGGTTCTGATGCGGCTCGGACACAGTCTCATTGCTCCCTCCTCGAAGCTCACCCCCTCCCCTCACCCCATTCCTGACGCACCCTCTCACTCTACCTATCTATCTCATTATGCAACCATATCTCCCGTCCCCACCTACACAGGTTGCACCTGGCCGACGTCCCTTCCGACAAAGCTCTGGTGTGAAGCCCCTACCAGCCTTCCATCCAATGTCGTGATCCCCTACCAGTGGTGTGACCCCCTATCGATGACGTAATCCCCCTTACAGAAAATTCATTTATAGTGCACAACCCAACTTACCGACCTCCTCTTCGGTGGATCCGACATAACTGGCACCCTCTTCCTCTGGTGGCTTCCTCCTTCTAGTAGTTTATTCCTCCTCTCGGTTGGTGTTTCCTTTTTCAAAAGCTATGGTTTCATTTTAGGGGTCCAATTTTTTTATCTAGATTTAATGTCTGTGTGTAGGGTTAGAGGTTGGTTTCATTGGGTTCAGATAGGGTGTGATTGGTGATTCACACCATGTTTAAGGTTTTTTGACCCCAAAGGCAGGTAATTCCATTCTTAACCATTAATTGATGAATTTTTATTCTTAATAGTTTAATTTTTCATGTTTATTAAAATATATGTGGGGTGTTTGAGTGGTCTATGAAGATATTTTCAACGGGGTTTTGTGAAATTGAATTTTTTACAAGTGAAATTGGGTATATTGTTGTAGTAAACCCCTGTTGTGCATCTTGAAATGTTTTGTGAAATGTGAAAATAATTTATTAAACCATGAAAGTGATTTATTAAGTTGAATAAATTATGTGATGGGTGTATGTAAAATGTTCTAATGTGTGTTTTATTTCAAAGAGAAAATTTTGAGTTCATTTTGTTGTAAGGCCTTGTTGCACATCTTATAAATTATTTACAAATTTTTTAATAGGCTTATTAATTTATATAATTTTTGATAAAGTAGTTTTTGAAAAGATTTTATGTGAAATTGATTTTAGAATGGACATCACATGTGAAATTTGTGTGTTCTTGATGTAATCCCTTAGTTTTCTCTTTTGAAATGTTTTATTAATTGAGTAAACGATTTTTTAAATTAATAATGTGATGTGAATCCGGATTGAAATGGGGTTTGGAGTGAGTTTGGGTTTAAAGATAAGATTTTGAGTGTATTTTGAGTGTAAATCCATATGGGGTTTTCTTGAAATGATTTTTTTATAATTAGTTTAAATGATTTATTAAATCATTAAGGTGGCGCGTATCATGCTTTTAAATGGTTTTTGGAATGCCTTTAGTTTTAAATAAAGGATTTAGTTATAAAAATGTTGTCTTTGGTATGTGTAGTATATTGTTTGGCATAAAAAAGGTGTAACTAATATATTATGTGGTCTTGGAACTTGAATGTGCACTAAGGGAAGCACGAGTAACTAGGTGTGTAGACTAGGACTAGTGTGCTAGCGATTCAAGGTGTCATCGACCTAGTTTCACATAGAATGGTTGAACTCTACCACATTAACTAAATATTTGAAAGATGGTTGGAGACCACTATAGTTATATCGAGAGATTTGATGTCTAAATCAAACCCACCTTTTTATGCATTGATTAGGAATCATGTGGACTTAGAGTGGAATAATTGATGGTGTATTACTTGAGTATGAAATGATACCATTATATCTCCTATAAATTTTATTTTTTATCAATAATGTTGAGATAAAAGAATGAGAAATGAAAATTTCTTGGTACACACCACTGCAAATTTTGGTTATAGCCACGGACCAATAGCCACGGTTTTATAGGTCCGTGGATATAGATTTTATATTGTTATGGTTTAATTCATTCCCTATGGCTAAATCAATATTACACTGGTGCATCGTTTTTCCCCTAATTTGTATCGGGCTCCTCCACCTCCCTCGATCAGCAGCCCTCCTCCTCCTCCCCCGATTCACACACCACTCCCCAACGACATCTCCTACTCCCCGTAGCCCTCCTCTCCTCCCCCGATTCGCAGCCCTATCTTCGCACATCCCTCCTCCCCGATGGCGTCTCCTCCTCCCCACAGCCCTCCTCCTCCCCCGGTTCGCAGCCATTACACCATGCAGCCCTCCTCCCCGACGATGTATCCTCCTCCCGAAGATCTCCCTGACAATCTCACCGTGCATCCCTCTCTCACAGCAGCACCCTCCTCCCCGAAGAACTCTCCCACAATGGCTCCCTCCTTCCTGATGACCTTTGCTCAGTGGTATCACCATTTGCAGGTAGAATCTTATCACTCTTCACGACCCTGGCATACTGTCTAAATGCTAGAATCTATCTTTAGCTACGATGAAGCACTTGTGTAAATAGAGGAGTTTGTGACTTCCAGAGAGGATAGGTATTGGCTTTCTAAATTTGAAAAATGCATCCCCTTTTGGTAATCTTCTCATATTTTATTGGTTTTTCTTATTGAAAATTAAATTAAATATTGGTTTGATTGTATGTTGTACTTCCGGGATGCATGCTAAGCTTCAGTATTGGTTTAATTTTTGTCAATCTCTGCCTCTAATCAGCAATGCTGGGCAAAAATATGTTGGATGTTAATATTTCTTAATTAAGTTTCATGTGAGAGGATGACTTTATCATCATTGAATTTATGAGCTCATGCATTGAGTTCCGGCATTATCCACTCAAAGTAGCCTACAAGTGAAGTTTGGATGGAGAACCTTTCCTGAACTTACCTCTTTACATCTTACGTGAAGAAGTGATGTTTTTATTCCATGTAAAATTCAAACATAGATATTGATCTCTGTGCTGGGCGAGCTGGAGAAAAATCAATACATAGAGTTTTTGTTGATCTTGGTGGTATCCATTGTATTGTGACCATACATGGTTATGGGGGTGTTGATACATACTATATGCATGAAAAATGGAGAAAATATCGCATTCTAACCAAATTTAACGGTCTTGTGGTGAACTCTGTTGCTTGGAATAGGCATCAGATCACTGAAGGCATTATTTTTTAAATTATTATTTTTTCCATTTTCTGGTCATTGTAGTTTAAGAAATATTTTGATGAAATATTTTCCATGGGTATATATGTCGAACACAGATTCTACAAAAGAGACAATTCTTGGCACCAACAAAGGACAACTATATGAGATGGTCATGGATGTGAAGGATAAGAAGGAGAAGTACATGAAGTTTCTCTTCGAATTGCAAGAACATCCAGAGGATTTTATGGGTCTATAGTTACATCTTCCTCAACCCTTATAATTTGGTTTTATAGTTTTCCTTCATATCAAATGAATTATGGAACAGAGTTTTTGTCAAAAGTGGTTTGTATAGGTGAGATAGAAACCTGTGAATGGTAGAGGGATAACCCATTAAAATTTTGAATGTAAGTAGAGGGGATCTAAGAGGGGATGTTTGGTACACTAGAGAAAATATTTCAGGAAGAGCTGATTATAGGGGTTTCTTGTGAATATATGCTTAGTTTGATGGAATCACATTTCCATGGAATGACTGCTTCCAGAAAGGGATGAAAAAGGGCATACATAATTGGATTTTGGAAAGGTGTTTCTAGTAGATTCCCATCCCCACACCGCTTCCTACATTCCTAGCCCCCAGATTTATAGACCACGCATGCCCTTAGTGCAATGGAGCTTGATGCGTAGGCTGTGGCTGTCTAGATAGGTTTGGATGATGCTGGAAAAACCATACCACATTTACAATTTCAAGTAAACTTTGCGCTTCTCTTATTCATTTTGTGTCATTTTACAAATGGAAACAGCTATTTTCACTAATGGTACTAGATATTATGTGATGGGTGTTACTCCTACATGACTATATTCATTCACTGGGATTGGATCTCTGGAAGTAAGTTCTCTTCTGAGTAGCCTCTCCATGTAGGACTCAGAATTTTTTACTCTTGTTTTAGAAAATAAGAAACATTTATGTCATACCATACTATACATCACTCTGAAGATATTAAATGAAATTATCATGTTATTCTTCCAATATTATTTATGAAAGTCAAACATTCCATGTAAATATAATGTGTTATGAGAATGGAAGCATAACATGTTGCACTTCCAGGCCTTTATTGATAATATTTGGCCATTCCATCTGAAATATTAATGCTTATTGATTGTTGATTGATTTGCAGAATCTTTTTTCTGGTTATTTAAACCGAGCTGTTCATTTCATGGAACTTCCTGGTGAAATACCAAATAGGTAGGGTTGTTGATTTTTTTTTGGTCTCAAGGTATTAATAATCGTAGATATTTAAATTTTAGTATCTTTAAGTTTAAATACATTTTTGAATTGACTGGAATTTTTTTAAATGGTTCAAGTTTTATAAATTGGAAACACCCATTTATAAAAGTGAAACACCATTTTTTTGAATGCACATGGAAATTAAGGTAGTTTAAAAGCCGAGTTTTCCCACTCAGAGTAGATTACTAGTTTGTTTATGCCCATATTATTGCTTGTAGTGAACTGAATTTCTTTATCAAGTAAAGAAGGGCTGTGCATTTTGCATGGCTTTCTAGTGCAGGCATCTACCATGGGAACCTGAAGATGTTGCCCCGCGGATGTCGCTGGACCGGGCCGCTGTCACGCCGCGGTCATGTCACGGTCACGCCACAGTCACGCCATTATTTGGCCCTTCTCCAGGATGACAACCTGTGGTAGTTTGCAGTCATGTTGGGATACTTCTCCTATCCCTAAGCCTCACTTCTCCAAACCCTCTTCACCAATCCCATACTCATCCCGTCCTTTCCCTCGCTTTCATACCGACCACCCCTCACCGCCGCTCCCATCCCAACCACCCCTCGCCACTCTCCAATCACCGCTCCTATATCTCTGCTGCTCTTGAGGGTTCTAACTCTAATTTCCAACCGGTCATATTATCTTTGATTCAAGTAATTTTTGTTCATTCACTTTAAATCAGTATGTATGCCTTCATTTATTTTTGATTTTTTGGTTCCGTTTCGTTGCAATGTACTGTCTATTATGATCCCCTTATGAAAACAAGAAATATATCATTTTAGGTTGCATTTTTGTTGTAATTTACCTATATAGAATCATTTTGATTGATATTGAAGAGGTCAAAATGAGGTGGGGAGGAGGGGGGATGGGCAGGGATGAGGTGAGGAGGAGGGGGGCTGGATAGGGGTTTGGAGGTGACTGTGCAGGTGGGGGAGAGGGGGAGGGGGCTGGGCAGATGGGGGAGGGGGGCTGGGTAGGGGGGTTGTGCAGGTGGGGGTGGTGGTTGTGCAGGTGGGGGTGGTGGTTGTGCAGGTGGGGGGGATGTGCAGGGGGTTAGGCTAGGCAGGGGGAGGGGGGCTGGGCAGGGGGGGCTGTACAGGTGGGGGTAGTGGGGGGGTTGGGCAGGTGGATGAGTATGGAGATGAAGATGAGTTCCTTGAACCCAATTAGGGAACTGCAGAACAATTTCTTAGGACCCGTTTATATCAGAGAAGGCACATTCGTGGAAGAATCTATAATTCTATCCATGTCCCTACTTAGACTATCAATGCTGTAGAAACCGTGGAAGACCCATTTAGTGAGTCTAGTAGGAGAAGTAAACTCCCCATGCATAATCCAACCAGGTACAATTACTATGGAATTTAATAATGTTATATCCATCATAGATCAATATTAATACGTCATTATGTTGAGAAACATCAAACCCTTGTATTTTTATTTAATGATAAATGTTATCAATATTTGAAAATATTACATTGACTATGATTTTTGATTTAATATCATTACAATGTTGACAGAGTCTCTTATGTGATATGATGAGGACAATATAGAACCTTCCACATATATACTACAACTCTGTGTCCAATGCAAGAAATGTCCACAAGTCGAATTCATGCTCGGGGATCAATTTGGAGACCTCATTTCTGAATCATAATTTATAGTAATTAAGTAGGATCAAAACATCGTTAACTTTTTAGGAAGGCCTCTTTAAAATTTTATGATCACTCAAACATAACTACATTCTTATTAATCCTAGTCATAGGCACTTCTAAAGGGGCAAAAATTTAAGTGAACCACATGTAAAACCTGAATAAACAAAAGAAACCCACAATCTCAAACATGTTTCATATGCCTTCTCATGACACCACAACCTATAAATTCTTTGGGTCCACAAAAATTCCCACATTATAGATTACGTTCCTAAGAAAACATAATTTATGGATGCATAAGTGACACTTTTAGATCTTATAAAACATATAATGTGGTCAATGTGTAGAAAAAAATCTATAGGTGTCCAATGTGTATATCAATGGTCGGTGAGTATATAAGTATATCATCAATAAGCACCACAATGAATGAGTTGATATATGTATGGAATATCTCATTCATGAGATCCATGAACACTATTGGATTAATTTTAAACATGAAAGGAAAGTCGAGATATGTATGGAAGATGCCTTAATAATTTTCACACCCTTTGTAATATGAAATAATATATATACATTCATTCCACCAATCAATTCATGTCCTTAAAAAAGTTCCACATGTCTCATTACTGCTAAGTAAAAAATGGAAAGAATCAATATTTTCCCTCATGTATCTCTTTATTACCTCTTTATTACCTATACACAAGTAGTAATTTAATGCTTTCAAAATAGTAAATTATCTTCACACATGTCTTTTCTAGCCCAAAGTATTTATATGTATCCACTACATTTACCTTTATCAAAGCCCTAGACTAATAATTCTCACTCAATATAGCTCATCACTCAACTCCCAACATCTTCGTAGAAATAGATGTGAGGGTAGAAATGTTCCCTAAGCACAGATTCATCCTCCTGATGAATCATGCATATGGTATTTTCTCTTCTGTAGCATCTCAATATCATTTTTCTTTGCTCTATAGTTTCACATTTCACTATGTTCATACTAATTTTGCAGGGTGTAATACAATATAGGTGTGGATCCATTTTTTGTTATGATATATTCTATTTGATTAGAAATTTTCTACACTAGTAAACTTTTTTTATCAGGTGGGATAAAAACTTGTATCGAAAAAAACCAAATTAAGTTGAAACTTGAGCCAAACTAATTATATACCATTAACATAAAGAATAATTGTTAATTAATTGGAATGTATTATTTGATAGTATCATTTTGAAACATGGATTTATTTCTTCCTTGCTTGAAGGAACATGATTTGACCAATGGGGCATTATGGTTCTTATATGATGGGTGGTGACGTGTATAGTCATAGGAGACAGGTATGTTTTAGTTTAGTTTTTATATTATATTCTTTATCGCATTGGCCAGTTATGCCTACAATGTGTGTTTGTATCTATTTTGTGTTGACATGACCACCATAAATTTTGAGTATAATGGGACTGACTAAATGATGATATTGTGTTAATAATAGAAAGAAATTATAGAATCTATAATGATAATGGATTCATGTATCATTTATCATCACTGATCACATATATATAAGAAGTTGTTATATCTCATTTCTTTTCCCACTATTTTCATGCATGTGGTTTCTTATGATGAGCCTGGTTCTATCCACCACCATCGATGACAGTGATTTCAATATTGGATTTGGTTGAGATTTATTTCGTTTTTATTCTTTGGCCAAATTTTAATTAGGCCATTTGTGATTTTTGGGTTGTTTAAATTTTTGTAGTTCTTTCTAGATCTCGTTGAGGTGGATTAGAGTTTCCATTGACAAAGGCTTACATGTGCATTCCTAGGTAGGCATATAAATATATAAGTTCCCCCTTTATATATATTCACTCATGGTAGTATGAATATATATATATTGGGGCTAGGTGTGCTTATATATAGATATGAAAAATGCATACATGTGTAAGTGTAAAGGGGTATATGCAAGTATAAAAATATATCTAAGGATCCCCTTGTGCATATTTGGCCATGTAAATATGTACATAGGGGCAAGATTTCCTTATATATATGTGAAGTTTCATATGCGTGCAAGAGGGAAAAAAAGAGGATTCGAGTTGTCGTTAAAAGTAGCGCCTTGAGGTTGAGGTAAGTTTCCTTTTCCTAACCCATTATTTTGAATTCTATAATTTCTCATGTATTTTAAATACTTGTTTTCATTATTATAAAATCATTATATGCTATTCAAATTGGTTGTGGCTCTTTATAATGACATTTTCACCAATTTTACATGATTTCCATAAGCCTTCAACGTGGACTAGTAGAAAGTTTCAGCCAACTCGATAGTAGAAAATGAAATTTCCTTCACTTTAGAGATGACAGTGTCCTCGTTTTGAGAAAACATCAACTGAGAATTCTCATAAAAAGCTAAAAATTAAAAAAAATCATTATTTTCATTTCATTAAACACAAACAACCGGCTTTAAAAACTTGATACTTTTTTCAGTAACATCATTTTGAATCACTTGACCCAGAAAAATATAGAATTTAAATATTCTAAGAAAACATCCTCTCATGTCGTGGTCACGTCACGATCATGCCGCGTTCACGCCGCGTTCACGCCGCGGTCACACCGCGGTCACGTCGAGGTCACGCCGCGGTAATGCCGTTATTTGTCCCTGCTCCAGCCACATCCATCCCACACCAGCCCCCTTCCACCTTCATTTCAGCCTACTGCCACCAGCATTCCAGCCCGCAACAGCCCCCATGCCACCATCAAATCAGCATGCACCATCCCCCCATCACCTACAACCAGCCCCCTTACACCATCATTCGAGCCCTCACCAAATTAGATATATCAGGGGTCATCCAATCCTCTAGTCATCACAGATTATCATTCATTTCCATAAATATTCTATGAAAACATCCTCTCATGCTATCCATATCATCCTATTTGAAACTAAGTGGAAGATGTTGCCCCGCGGATATCTCTAGACCGGGCCAACACGCTGCGGTCACGCGGTGGTCACGCTGCAGTCACACCGCGGTCACTCTGCAGTCACGCCACGGTCACGCCACGGTCATGCCACGGTCACGTCGTGGTCACGCCGTGGTAATGTCGTGATTTGGCCCTTCTCCAACCACATCTATCCCACACCAGACCCCTTCCACCTTCATTTCATCCCGCTGCCACCAGCATTCCAGCCCGCAACAGCCCCCCTGCAACCTTCGAATCAGCCCGCACCATCCCCCAAGCACCTGCAACTAGCCCCCTTCCACCAGCATTCAAGAACCCACCGAATTAGGTATATCAGGGGTCATCCAATCCTCTATTCATCACGGATTAGCATTCATTTCTTTAAATAATCTAAGAAAACATCCTCTCATGCCATCCATATCATCCTATTTGAAACTAAGTTGAAGATACTGCCCCTCAGATGTCGCTGGACCGGTCCAACACTCCGCGGTCACGCCGCGGTCACGCCGCGGTCATGTCGCGGTCACGCCGCGGTCATGCCCAGGTCACTCCGTGGTCACGCCGCGGTCACACCGTGGTTACACCGTGATTTGGCCCTCCTCCATCCATATCCTGCCCACACCAGTGGCCATCAGCCTCACGGTGCGACCAAGGGGAGTCTTTTCTTCAATTGTTCTTTTTTTTCCTACTATAAATTCTGCTCGTTATTGTAGTAGAAATCAACAGAAAATCTTGTTTTTATTCACTCTCTAACTTGAACACCTATCACTAACCACTCATACCGCTATCATGTAGCATGAAATGGACAGATTCAGGCCTCCAATAAGTCACTATCAAATATGTAGTAGAATATTGTTGAAAAATAGAGTAAGTCCAAGACGGACAGGCTCCTACAAGATTTATGGGCCTACCATACCACCATGTGAACTACTACCCAAGAGACCTCGTACACAAACCTGAGCTAGTTTTTTCAATTGAAGTCCAGTTTCCATCGATACAAATAGTTGTTTGTGGAAAACTCTACATTTGGGCCAGACCTATATAGGGAACAACCCATTCATGAACTACATGTGGGTTTAATTCTCCCATGACAAGATACATAGTGACACCCATATCTATTGTCTTGGGTATCCTACATCCTTTATGCAGGGGGCAAGGGGCAGGGGCAGGGGGTAGGGTGCAAGGTCAGGGCAAGGGAGAGGGTGGAGGGGGGTAGGGGTAGGGGGCAGGTCTGCAGGGCAGGAGTAGGGTGCTGGTCTGTAGGGCAGGGGGCAGGGGGGAGGATGGAGGGGGGCAGGGGCAGGGGGAGGGGGCAGGGGGGAGGGGGAAGGGGGCCGGGGATAGGGGGAGGGGGAGGGGGTTGGGGCAGGTCTGCATGGAAAAAATGCAGTGACACCTAAAGAGCATTATACCAAGCAGTTAAGAAAATCCAAGCACGGAAAGAATTCTGGAGGTAACAAAAACAAGGGGCCTATCCCCAAATGTAAGTATAAATGAATATTTTATATTTAAACTATACCAAGGGTGTGCTTTTGTATGTTTTACAGGTTCCGGTGTTATGGAATCTTGTTTATCAATTTTAGTATGTTTGGTTTGTGTCTTAGCCTGAACAGACTTTTGAATAATATTAGGACTCCTAGAATTTATAGGACAACCAGTGGTCTCCATATCATTAGGACTATTGACAGATTTAATTTGATTGAGGTGAGAAGTATTTAGAGTTGATTCCATAGGGGTCAAATTACATGGAATTAAGGGATCAGTACAGTCTTTTCCTACATCTTGAGTAGCTGAATGAGGAAAAGTGGGAAGCAGCGTACCTGGAATAACTTCCATAGAAGAAGAAGCTGTTACATAGGGTGCCTGGACAGTGTCTAAAGCATATGTGGAACACTGTTTCTGATCACCAGAGTCATTGTTATCCTGCATTTGTAGAGGAAATTTCATCATAAGTGTGTTCTCATTTACAAATTTAAATGATTATAAGGCTTTAGTACCAGAATTAACCTTGGCGATATTTGATTGTGTCATTGTTTGAACAGAGGGAAGGGAACCAAATCCATTTTTCTGATTTTTGGTCCAATTTATTATCTCTTGAGTAGCAGTAGAAGTTAGTAGGGAGGGTTTTTGGTTCTATCCAGAAATCATATCTGAGCAGTTGGGTTCAACCACAACTTGTAGAAAATGATAAATATTGTGCTTAGTTGTAGTGCTTAAGCTGTAATCATTGCCTTTTATGTGAACAGGTGGAGATATTGTATCCCTCCTACCCAGTGTGGGTTCAGTATTTTTGGTGAGGTTAGAGTTGGGTACCTTCTTGGATGGACAAGTACTGAGTGAAATAAACATGCATGATAATACTTTCTACTGTACTTTTGTGTATTCCTTCAATAAATATCAAGACAGAATAAACTTGTGGCGCAATATGTCCTCCCTTAATATCACTATTCAAGTGCCCTGGGTCATTATCGGCAATTTCAATGTTATCCTTGGAACTAGTGAAAAGCTAGGGCCCATGCACTCAAACACTTCCATTAAAGATTTTAATCACTATAATGATGATAATAACCTTGCTGAGATTAATCTGGTTGGGGCTAAGTATACCTGGTATAGAAGGAAACATAATACAATTTTAGCATGTAAACTTGATAGAGCTTTCACAAACTTCAAATCTCTCGATAACTGGAATTGCATCACTAGTATTACTTTACCTATGATTAATTTTGATCATAATCTAATTTTGGTGAGCCTCAATACTAGAGAAAACAAACATATTCTTCCTTTTAGATTCAATAATGCATGGAACACTATCTAGAGGGGGTCTGTTGGAGGGGGATCTGTCACACAGTGGTCACGCAGCGGTCACACCGCCGTCACGCCGCGGTCACGCCGCAGTCACTCCGCGGTCACGCTGCGGTTTGGCCCTGCTTCAGGACAACACCCTGTGACTGTTTGCAGTGATAGAATTCCATGAGTATTGTGATCAATGTTGAGACTGACTAATCACTATTGTCTCTCTCCTTGATCGGGTACTCACAAATAGCTTCCAAAGTAGTCAACTGACTGCGTATTCCAAAGATGTCTATATGGCTTGACAAAAGAAGATATAACGACCTTCCAACCCAGATCATAACTGAAGATCCATCCTTTACATATATGTGGCATGCATAAGAATCCCTCACTTCCAGAAATGAGAGAGATATTTATGGGATTGCTTAAATATACAATGTAATTGAAATTCTAGGAAACATTGATCATTAGGTTGTCACCTTGATAAGGAATAAAGTGACATTATTAACCTATTTCCACATGGAGATGGAATCAAGAATAAGATTCATGGGCATGTTTTTAATTATATAAGAGAAATTGTTGGATTGGTGTTACCCGTTCTAGTTGGGCCGAATGGTTGTGGCCCACAACTGTCACGGGTCGAGCTCCACGGTGAGTTCGTTGGGGGTTGCAGGGGGCAACGCGCCCTTGCTCCGGGGGTCCGGGGGGTGAAGGCCCCCGGCCCAATTTGTTGGGAACAATATCATCTCTGACCACTGTAGCACTTTTGACAAAGGGGTCGCCGTTCACTATGGCGACGCTGTCTTATTTTTCAGAATAGTGATCGTCTTCTCCATTTTATAGCCCATTTTCAGGCTAGGGTTACCATTGGAAAAACCTATGTCATTGTGCCTCGAGACGATTCCGCAATAGAAATATGGACTGGAAAATGAAAACCATAAATATATGTTTTAAAATTCTATCCTCCCATTTCAATGAAGGGTTCCATCATCATCACTCTTGTGGTGACATGCTGATTGCCTTAAAAAATTAGGCATGTGAGACAAGGATCATGGCCATCCTAGTGTAGTCTAACACAATGGTCTTGAAGTAAACCTATAGAAAAAATTGATGAAACTGAGATGAATTCATTCTCCATCAAAATATAGAGTATGAGTATCATTGGGCATCAACTTCAGGGATTGGTGAACCCGTTACGAATTTTGTATCCTAAAAAATGATATAATGAGTAAAAAGGGGGTTGTAATGTGTTTTGTTTTAGTTTTTGATTTTGATTTCAAATTGCATAACCAACTGTATTAGCATTCCAAGGGGTTGCAATGTGTTCTGTTTTAGTTTTTGTCTTTTATTTCAAATTCCACGACGTACTGTATTATCATTCAAGGGGCGGGGGGAGTGTCCTGGAGGGGGGGGGGGCTTTGCAATGTATTCTATTTTAGTTTTTTTCTTTGATTTCAAATTGCATGGCCAACTGTATTAGCATTCCAGGGGGTTTCTGTCCAGGGGAGGGGGGAGGGGAGGGTCAGAGGGGGTGTCTGTCTTGGGGAGTGGGGGATGTCCAGGAGGGAGGGGGAGTCTCCAGGGGGTGTCTGTCCAGGGGAGGGGGAGTCTCCAGGGGGTGTCTGTCCAGGGGAGGGGGGTGTCTGTCCGGGGGGGTGTCCGTCCGGGAGTATCTGCCCAGGGAGGGGGTGTTCTACCCAGGGGACGGGGGTGTTCGGGGGGGGGGGGGGGGGTCTATCCAGGGGAGGGGGTGTCTAGGGGTGTCTGTCCAGGGGGGGTCTGTCCAGGGTGGGGGGGGTGTCTGTCCGGGGGGGGGTCTGTCCAAGTGAGGGGGTGTCCAGGGTTATCTATCCCGGGTTGTTTGTCTGTCCAGGGGGGGTTTCTGTCCGGGGTGGGGGGAGTTTGTGTAGGGGAGGGGTGGGGGGTGTGTCTAGGGGGTGAAAGACAGGGGACGATAGTGATCATATTGTCTCATTTCATCTTTAAGACGGTTGATGGATATAACTACAATATTCTTCCCTCCCTCAATAATAGCATTGTCTGGATCATGTAGGAGCTTTTTCTGGTGCAGTGCTTCTTGAACCTTTATGTCCTTCCATCCACCAACATCCCATGTAAAACCAAACAGTTTCAGCAAAGATATCCCGGCTGTAATGGAATCCCAACTATAGCCTTTATTCAGCATTCCAAAAACCAAGTGCTGCTCATCCATAGTCTATATGGCCCACCTAAGAAAACCTTCCTGTACTCTGACGGGATTATGATGTGTTGATATTTTGAAAAACTTTAACATATGTATAGTAGGGGGTGTATAGGTAGGCGGACTAGCAGGGGAAGGGGGACTAGCAGGGGCAGGGGGGACTGCTAGGGGGTGGCAGGGGGAGGGGAGACTGGAAGGGGGACAAGATGGGGGCAGGGGCAGGGGGACTAGCAGGGGACTGGTAGGGGGCCTAGAAGGGTGCAGGGGGGAATAGTAGGGGGGGACTAGCAGGGGCAGTGGGACTAACAGGGGCAGGGGGGACTAGCAGGGGGTGGAAGGGGGCAGGGGGGCTGGCAGGGGGCAGGGGGGACTGGCAGGGGGTGGTAGGGGGGACTAACAGGGGGCAGGGGGGACTAGCAGGGGTGGCAGGGTGCAAGGGGGACTGGCAGGGGTGGATGGGGGACTAGCAGGGGTAAGGGGGACTGGTAGGGGTGGAAAGGGGCATGGGGGCTGGCAGGGGGTAGGGGGATGGTAGAGGGGACTGGTAGGGGGGACTGGCAGGGGGTGGTTGGGGGGACTAGTAGGGGCAGGGGGGGACCAGCAGTGGGTGGCAGGGAGACTAGCAGGGGGCAGGGGTGACTGGAAGGGGGTGGTAGGGGGACTAGCAGGGGCATGGGGACTAGTAGGGACAGGGGGGACTGGCAGGGGGCATGAGGGCTGGCAGGCCTATAGGCCTGGTGTGTTTTTTATTGAACTTTGATCTATAGCCACGGTATCTAACAGTGGCTATAATCCCTGTTTATGTTTTACCTTCTGCCACTATTTGAAACCGTGTCTATAATTCTTTAGCCACAGTTTAAAACTGTAGCTATAGGGCTTGAGCCACGGTTTGAACCGTGGATATAGGATTTAGCCACGGTTTTAAATCGTGGCTATAGGAGTTGGGCTATAGCCACGCCAATACCAGCCACGATTCATTAAACCGTGGCTATAACCTATAGCCACAGTTTTGGGCTTATAGCCACGGTTTCAAACTATGGCTATAGCCTAAATTTCCAATAGTGACTATAACATCTCCACACGACCATGTACTCTTTACCCTTTGTGGTATGGGGACTTGATGTCATTGGACCTTACCCACGGGTGATAGATCACCGGTGTAGTGTTATCCTGACCACTACATATTTTTTTCCAAGTGGGGAGAGGACGTTCATCTCAAGGAATTCAACGACCATTATATCATTTAGTTTGTGAGATAAAAAATCATCTACCGATTTTGATCCCCTTACACCATCCTCACTAATAATGAAAGAATCTTCTCGTAAATGAATTGAATAAATCATTTTTCTAAGTATAACATCCTTTCTAATAATACCCCTCGCTATCATGTGCGAGAAAATGTACAGATCATGGAATTAAACAAAAACCCCTCTAGTATTATAAAGAATATGGTTAGTCAGTACAAGAAGAGTTGGCCAGAAAATCTCCCCAACCCTCTCTAGTCTTATTGAATGATGACTCATAATTCTACTCGGGTGACCCCATATTTAATTGTGTTAGAAATAGATGCAGTTATGCCAATTGAGATTTAGTTACCCTAATTTCACACGACTGTCCACAATCAGTAGGCACTCGACAATGTGGCTGAAATCTGTCTGGATGAACTGGAAGCACTTGACGAGAATAGGTTTTGTTCACTTCTCAATCTGGAAAGGCATCAGATAATGATAGATAGATGTTTCAATAAGAAGGTTCACTTCCACACTATCTTACAAGGTGGCATGGTGATTTTCTTAATAATTCCAAAGATAAATGAGAGGAAACCACCAATACTATATCCCTAATGATAGGGACATTATATCATTAAAACTTTTTCCTAAATGGTGCATACTCACTAGTCACCATTAATGGTGAGTGTATTACTCCTCCAACCAATGCTAAATTCCTCAAGTAGTATTTTTCTTGAATAGTCTTTCATGACATTAAACTATTCTTTCTTTACAACACAATGTTAAACTATGTGGTCCGTCCAGGATGAAGGATGTAAAGATACCAAAACCTCATCCTCCATAACAATAAAATGAAAAATGGTTTTATCTCTATGACCTTAATCTGTGTTTTCCCCTCATCTATATCGCATGAAGTTAAATTTCACAACACATTCCGAACCATATTTTTCATGATTCCCTTTCTTATGTGATAAGTTGGAATACTGGGACTTTTCATCCTTATCTCATCCTTAGGTCCATCAACCTTTCTTTCCTCGTGGTCCAAGTTCCCACACAGGATTCTGATGTGTGCTATGGATTTATTTCCTCTTTCACATAGGGATGTTTTTCCATGCCACACACACCCCTTTGAGACACCCCTTATTCATCCATCATTTTTACTATGAGACGTTAGGATGCTCAGGCACCTCCATGATTCCCATGTCCTTTCATTTGGGTTTCCATATTTCACAACTAAAAGAAAACCTTTATAGATGCTTTGTTTCCTAACCCCTTGGCTCACCTACCATTTTGGGTCAACATCCTGTAGGAACTTGAACAAAAATTTAACAAAAGTCTTGCATAGAAAATATAGCCCACTGTCGATGCTCAATTGTGTATTCCGATTCTAAGTAAGATGAGATGGATAATTTTTTAGCAACATTGTCAGTAGTTATCCTTAATCATTATTTCCATACCATGTTCTCCCAGCTGATAGGCATGGTGATTCACTATTTCTATTGTTCGGTCCCATGCACCTAACATTAAACTAGGTAGCTACGATCTACACTCTATGGCCATAAACTGATATCTACCACATCCTTGTCTCATGATGTTAAATTTCATGGAATATCTAGACCTATGTATGTATTTATTCCATTGATAATTGGATATGTAGAAAATCTTGAAATTTTGTTCTGCAGGCCTATCCCTATTTTTAAAAAACCTTATATTTTTTTGGCCACTCTGCCTCAGTTCTCTGACGGTATGTGTTCTGGTGGGGGATTATGTCCTCATTTATGGTGGTTTTTTAACAGCCACTCCACATATATCTCCCTTGAAAAAAATCTATTCCCCTTTCCCCTACTCATCTCCTTGATCCATCTTCTTCAAATTGGGCCCCTCGACCCTCTATGGAAATTCACCAATGTGTCTATATACACTATGGTCTAGGCCTACAGTGTTTTATTCTATATGGATATGCTTTCAACCATTTCCATGCATCAAGTTTCCTATTATTTGGGTTTTCATCATCATTCACATCCTAAAGGATGCTCGAACGGCATGGATGTTAGGTTTAACAGCCCTCCTACCATCTTATGCCAACATCTCTGTGGATTTTGAACAATAATTTTACACACAAGTCTTTCTATGTGAATATTGTCAGTGGTCGAAGAACATTTAATTTTTTTATTTCAGGTCACATGATATCGATGTTGTGTTTTGAATACTATCAACATTTATCATCTATCATGATGCAACCCCCATTAATTCATGAATACGTGTGTCATGATTCAAATCACTTTCCACTCCATCATGTTAAAGTGAAATCTCCACAGTCTTGGTGCTATCCCTCAGTGTGCATTTGTGCATTAATAGGACGAATCCATGGTGTGGTGTCATTCAAGTCTCCATGTTATTTGTCTTTTCTTTGTATTCCACATGTTGTGAAGACATTCTCTACCCATGTTTCCCTCGCCGAGCTTAGCTCACATGGGATTAGGGACTTTGTCAATGTTTGCGCTTGTTTATAAGAATCTCACTTCTTTTGGTTTGAGATCTATGACCATAAACTAAAACCCCAATCATCCTTATTTCCTGACAATAATCTGCATGAATTCCATGAACTACATGAATCTTGATTACCATCATAATGGGATTCATCGAAATTCCAAGACATTTCATCTTTGGGTCCAACCCCAGACCCATTGACCTTGTCCAAACAGTTGGCCAAAAGATATCCTATGGAATTGCGCACAGTGTGGTGTGGACCTTTTTCTCATTCATGTTGGGTATTCTTTATCAGGACATGTGCATTCCATTTAGAACCATTCTCTTTTGTGTGAATCCAACACATATGTTGTTAAACAATACTTCCTAGTACCACATGACCCTATACTATTTCATTTTTTCTGCATGAAGTTAAAACTCATGGGATGGTCCAATAATATGACCATATACTATGGCATAATCATATTGGACACACAAAAAAATGGAACTACATTGTGATGTCCTCACTCGAGGGGACATCATGTTGGGTATCAGTCATACATCATGACATTTCTTAAGAACTATGTATGGATAGATTACCATCATTATGGGTTACGTAAGAACACCCGAACATTTTATCTTAGGTCCAACCCCTGGATCTCAAATCTTTCTCCCTTTATCCCCCCTAACATGAAATTTTTCGGAAACATGTGTGGTGGGGAGGACCTATTGGGTCCCCATTCACATCGGGTTTATGATGGAAATTACATGTATTTACAATTAGGTTTCTCCCATGTCACGACCCGTCCTCGGGGCACATGTCGTGACAACCCCAAGCCAGCCTTCCATAGGCCAGAGGATGGCGACTAGCACCAAATACGTAAATCCTGATAAAGGGAAGCCATTGTCTTTATATAAGAAAACAATCAGAACAGATTATGCAAGCTGAAATAAACACTATGTAAACTAAGTACAAAAGTAAGTGATCGAAAGTAAATGGGCCAGAATACAAACCCAACTGAATGTACAGTACAATAGAGAAAAGAAAGTACAACAGTGAAAAAGTACTGCAGCAACCACTAAGTCGTCCTCTGGAAACCCCACCTGATGGGTGGGTACATATGGTCTCCTCAGCTCCTCAAATCCGTCCATCTGCACCGTGTTAGTCCGCTTGACAGTCCACCTACAAGTACCGTCCCGCTCCACAAGGCTCAACCACAATCAGCGATGACTGTCGTCTGCAACCAACACAATGTAGTGCGGGCATAGCTCGTGCAGGGTTTAGTATATGATACTCATTAGGGACCCCGAGACCCCCGAAGGTCTCCTATAATCCAAAAATGATAAACCACAAAGGAAAGATACAATCATGAAATATCAACCAACCCTACTTAGGTATATGCCCATACATATACCTAAGTCATCAAATATAGTTCGGCTCCAACTCACGAGTCCGAGAACATCCCAGTCCACACAGGAAAGCACAACCCAATCCACACAGGAAAGAAAGTCAATCATATCGATGATATTTATTGAAAGTCAAGAATCAGCTAACATAGGTATACTACTCATGATGAGGGGTGGAGATGATAGATGTAGCCTTTGAATCATCTTCCCTACCGAACCCACATAGGATCCAAGTACAGAACTCATCGATGCCAAACCTATGTAGGATCCTAATACAATAACCATCGTTGCCGAACCCACATAGGATCCAAGTACAGTCGTCCACACTGCCAAACCCACGTAGGATCCATGTACCGTCATCCTCTTCATCGAACCCACGGAGGATCCTATCTCGGTAGTCATCGTAGTCATAGCCATATCAAGGGTTCCCGCACACAGCATACTCGATTCCAAGAGGGTATGTTCTTCAAGTCAAGGGGTGTATACATCAACCATCATATTGACCAGAGATTATGTATCCCAATGTTCTGTCCCACGCCATAGGGGAAAAACCAAGCAAAACGTGTCCAAGAAATAGAGAGTAAGATGAACATGTCATGTCCCTAAAAGTACACAATGTGTAGGTAATCTATACACGCCGTGTCATTAGACACTAGGTACTGCCCATGTGAAACGGCCCATGTCATGGGGCTGGTTGTTTAAAAAAGTAAGTACACTTCATGTGGTATGGTTACACGCTGTGTCTTTTTTCCATAGGTATTGTTCGTGTACCACAGCCCATTTTGGAGCGTTGTTCGCATAAAAAGTAAGTACGCGGCATGTGGAATTATTAGACGATGTGTCCATGCATCTGGGATTGGCTCCGTGTATGCTGGCCATGCCTGGCCGTGTGGTGGAGTACCAACCCATGTACTCCACCCCATGTCCGTGTATTCCCGGAATACACACTGAGTCATCACGAAGCCTCTTCTGCCTTGGTGAAGGTAGTACACGTCGTGCCTCTTTGCCGTGTGATTCTTCCCATGTCCGTGTATCTCCCAAATTACACGCTGAGCCTCACGAAGCCACTTCTACCTTACTATGAAGTGAATACATGCAGTGTTACCTAGCCGTGTATTGCTGTTTGTGCCCGTGTATTTTCCCTGAATACACACCATGTCCATCGAATCCTCCTCTGACAAATAGTGTGGAGAGTACATGCCGGGTGTCTAGAGTCACACGCCGTGTGTTACTTTTATAACGTCCAAAACGGAAGCTATATTACACTTGTACAACATGGAGTTGGCTTCTAGAGGACACACCGTGTATTCTGGAATTTTCCAGAAATGACGCCTCTGGCCAGCATGCCTTTTGAGGTGTCTGTTCTTCATTCTGATAATCTGATTTCCACAAAACTTCTTTTTCTAGGTTTTCCCAATGCTCTGAGGACTTTTCCGATATTTTTGGGCATCCGATCAGCTCCGAAAACATGAATTGATTAACCACTCAAGGAAAGGTAGGAGAAAACCAAAAAAACAAGAACGGCGGAGGAATCAAACCATGTTAGTTTGGTCTAGTTCCTTCCGCATTAGTACGATAGCAAGTGGCTTTATGAGAAACAACAACATGGAAGGAAAACCAATGTTGCTCAATCAAAACACACCCCTACCTCGTGACGTTGTTGTTTGCTGGCGATGTAGAAGATGGCGTCACGGGGTGATGTTCCGAAGACGGCATAGGCGTGCATCCAAGGAGGGGACGGTGTCTCACACTAGCTATAGAGAAAAGAAGAAATGGCACATCGTCTCCCCTTGTGGTGACAGTGTTCTTCATCGAAGGGTTTCTTTCTTCAGGGGAGGAACTAGAGCTCTCTCCCCCAATCCTTAACACAACAAGCTAACCCCAAAATTAAATAAGTCTCATCTTATTTTATTAATTCAAGCAATTCATTCATGTTTCAAAAATTCAAATTCCAAAACACTAAATTAATTAAACATCAGTTGTATAATTAATTATGTATTTATTTAGCAAGCTTTAAAGAGGGAGAGAGGGGAGTTACTCAAATTAAGGGGGGGAGTTAGGGAGTTAGGGAATGTGAAGAGTTGGGGATCGTGTGGGCCCCACCTCACCTTTATCATCTCAATGTTAGTTAGTAACTAGTGGGTCCCACCCCAACTCCCACACCTAGGATATAACCACTTAAAATAAAGAATAAAAATTGTTCAACAATTTATATTCTATTCTTATTTAAACCACAAAAATTAAATCCCTTCTCCTATGAAAACTCATCTACAGTAAAAGATCTCTTAAGAAATTACCAGCACTGATGTTCCATCGGTGCCCTCCGATTTTAAATCCGAGCACTGATTCAAAATATAAAAATACCCACTCATTCGTTCACTAAATGTACCCGAGCTAAACTTCATAAATTGATTCTGGGAACACCGGGCCTCAGAATCAGGTGCTGTCAAAAACTCCATACTCATAAAATCCCAAAGAATTTAAGAAAAAATATCCTTGAAATTTACGGGTCTTTACATTACTCCCACCTTAGGGCTTTACGTCCCCGTAAAGCTACATTGTAAACTAGGGAAACAGATGAGGGTATTGTGCACGCATCTGAGCCTTCCTCTCCCATGTGCTATCCTAGAGGTTCTTATGCTGCCACCCGATGCACACTAGAGGAATCGATCATCCACATAGGACCCGCTCCTGTCGATCCTCGATCTCTACTAGGACCTCTACAAAAGTCGCCCACTCATCGATTTCCAGCTCCCCGGGATCAATGATATTCATCGGGTCATGCATGTATCTCCTCAGCTAGGATACGTGGAAGACGTCGTGCACCCGGTGCAACTGAGGTGGAAGAGCTAGGCGATAAGACACCTTTCCTATCCTGCTGAGAACTAAGAATGGTCTGATGAAGCACAGAGATAACTTGTTTCCCCAGCCAAATCTTCGTAGTCCACGTCGAGGCAAGACCCGTAAGAAAAATGTAGTCACCATCCTCGAACTCTAGTGGTCTCCACCTCCTGTCATCATAGGACTTCTGTCAGATCTGAACAGTCCCCATCCTCTCTTGGATGATATGTACCTACTATGTCATGGCCTGGACCATCTCTGATCCTACAAGTGCTGACTCCCCCGGGTCAGTCCAGCATAGAGGGGATCTGTAAGGTCAGTCGTACAATGCCTCGTATGGTGTCATCCCGATGGTGGAGTGGTAGCTATTGTTGTACGAAAACTCCACCAAGGGTAGGTGATCCTCCCAGCTACGACCAAAGTCAAGGACACATGCATGGAGCATTCCTCAAGAGTCTGAATGGTCCTATCCATCTGGCCGTCCATCTGAGGGTGAATGGTGGTGCTCAGGCATAACTGCGTCCCAAAAGCCTCCTGCAACCCCTTCCAAAGCCGGGAAGTAAAGGGAGAATCTTGATCAGAGATGATAGATGGTGGCACACCATGAATCCGTAAGATCTCCTGAACGTAGAGGCGTCCCATGCACTCCATTGAGCCCTGCTCTTTGATAGGTAAGAAGTGGTCCGACTTGGTGAGTTGGTCGACAATCACCCAGATGGAGTCGTTTCCTATAAAATTATGTGGAAGTCCCATCACGAAATCCATAGATATACCATCCCACTTCCACTTCTGGACCTCTAAGGGTTGTACCAAACCATCTGGTACCAGGTGCTCCTCCTTCACCTGCTGGTGGGTGAGGCATCGTGAAACGAACATTGCCATAGCCTTCTTCATACATGACCACCAGTGATGTCGTCTGAGATCTTGGTACATCTTTGCTACTCCTGGATGTACTGCTAATGGAGAAAAGTGAAACTCTCTCAGCACCTCCTCTTGTTATGCAACTGGTACCATGTTACTTCCTCTAAAAAGGATGACATGCTCTCATCCTATAGAAAATCCATCAGGTTCATGTACTGTGGATATCTGTGCACGTCGCGTCTCATAGTCAACGTCCCCTTGCTAAGCCTCCCTGACCCACTGAAGTAGTGGAGGACTGATTGTGAGCGACTGTAGAAAGCCTGCTCCATCTCTATCCACGAAGGATATCTGCAACTCGGCTAACTATTCTGTCGCCTCTCCAAGTAGCTGAATGCCCAATCTCATACTGAGAGCATCAGCTACTACGTTCCCCTTCCTAGGAGTATAGACAATCTCAAAGTCATAGTCATGGAGAAACTCGATTCATCGCCACTGTCTCAGGTTCAGGTCCTTCTATGAGAAGATATACATGACTCTCTAGTGGTCAGATAAGACTGTAAAGCGCTCGCCCATCAGATAGTGCTGCCATATCTTCAAGGAGAAGAAAACTACTGCTATCACCAGGTCATGGGTAGCATAGTTCTTCTCATGCTACCTCAACTGCAGTGAACCATAGGTGATCACTACCCACTCCCACATCAGAACACACCCGATTCCGGTCCCTGATTCATCGCAGTAAACTACGTACCTTACTCACTCCTCTGATAGCCTCAAGATGGGTGCACTGGTCAATCTCTGTCTCAGCTCCTGGAAGCTCTGTTGACATATATCTGACCACACGAAGGGTTTCTCCTTATTCGTCAATGTTGAACGTGGTTTTGAAACTCTTGAGAAGTCTGGAAAAAATCTCTGATAGTACCCAGCCAGACCTAGGAAACTCCGCACCTCCTTCACGCTCCTTGGTGGCTCCCAGGCTAGCACTACCTCGATCTTCACAGGATCCACCGCAACTCCCGCCTCAGAGATAACATGTCCTAAGAAGTGGACCTCTCCAATCCAAAATTGATTCTTTGAGAGCTTACCATAATGTTGGTGCTCTCGGAGTTTTTTCAGTACAACCTACAAGTGGTAGGACTTCTCCTCCTCAGTAGTCGACTAAATCAGTATGTCTTCGATTAAGAATATGACAAATCGATAGAGGTAAGGCTGGAAGATCTTCTTCATGAGACTCATTAACACTTCTGGAGTGCTGGTTACACCGAAAGGTATAAACAAGAACTCATAGTGGTCATACCAACACCTGAAGGTCGTTTTCTGCACATCCTCGTCTTAATCTCTGAGTTGATGATAGCCTGACCTGAGGTCTAACTTCGAGAACCATCGTGCTCCCTTGAGATGATCGAAGAGGTCATCAATCCTCGAAAGTGTGTACTTGTTCTTCACAGTCACTTGGTTCAAGTGACGGTATTGGACACATAGTCGCAAGCTCCCATCTTCCTTCTTAGAGAAAAATATCAGGGATACCCAGGGTGAAACAATGGGTTGAATGAATCCCTTTCCTTACAAGTCCTCCAACTGTACCCGTAGCTCACTAAGCTCAAAAAGAGCCATCTGATATGTTGGAGTAGATATCAGGGTTGTCCCGGGGTACAGGTCAATATAGAAGTCTACCTCTTTGCGAGGATGTAGTCCAGGAACGTCATTAGGAAAAACATCTGTATACTGATCCACCACAACGGGAAAACTCAGACTCCTCACATCAACTTCTCCTTGGATGAGACTGGACAACTGATGGGTGATCGACTGTCCTCTCCTCTGTGCGAGTCTATCCTGCGCTGCAAAGGCTCCCTTCTCACCGATGAAGGTGAACCTAATCCCATATGGGTGGACACACCACTCTTTGCGACTAATATAGTCGATCTGAGCATGGACCATAGATAACCAATCCATGCCCAAGATGACGTCGTAAGGCCTCAACGCCGTTACAAGAAGATCCCAGTCGAAGCTCTCACCTCCTAGAGTTAGGTCACACTGCCGACACCAGTGTGTAATCGTCGAGTCTGCTCTCGTAGGAGTCTCTATCCATAAGGATCAATCCAACGGCTCCATCAGAATCTCTGAGCTCCGAACAAAGGCAGCGACAATGAAAGAATTACTTGCTACTATGTCTATAAGAACTGCATCAAGGGTGGAGTAGACACATATAGTACCTCGAATCATCTCAGGTGCACCGTGGTTGTATGCCTCCACTGCCTGAAGCTGAGCCTGCCTCTGCCCGCTAGCTCCCTGTGGTAGGGGAGGACCTCCTGGTTGTGGTGGTGGTGGTAGAGCCCTGAAGCAATGTCTACCTCCTGCTACTCGGCCAGCTCCTCTATCTCATCCGCCTACTCCCTGCGGACCTCCATGGTTGAACCTATGCCTCTGCCTGGGTGGTCCCTCAACCATCTGCTGCTCCTCTGCATAGCGGTTCGGGCAGTCACGAGCCATGTGGCCCTGCCCGCCACATGCATAGTATAACCTGCCTCTCAAATGACTAGCTCTGATGTGTGTGCCCCGCACCTCTAAACCAGTATCCTGAGGTTTCCCACCTGATGGCCTGGTTCGCATGGAGCACAACGACATCTGTCTACTGCTGACTGTAGAAGACTCCGCAATGTCCCGCCTTGCAGTAGGCCTCGATGCTCGTGTAGGCTCAGCAAGGAAGCTCTCCACACGTAGCACTCACTCCAGTACTCATGCCTGCATCAGAAATTTTAGGGAGATCATCGATGCCCTGATCTCATGCCTCAGTCCTTTCTCAACGGTTCGGGACCAGAAGAATGGGTCCCGTAAAATTTTCGTGGAGTAGCGCAAGAGGTCGGTAAATCTCGCCGAGTACTGGGCTACTGTCATGCTGCTCTGCCGTAGCTGTAGTAACTCCTGAATGCACACCGTATAGAGGGTGGCTGGAACAAACTCTGAGAGAAAGAGGATCTCAATGTCCTTCCAAAGTAGATATGCCTCGTCGTGCACCTGGATCATCAGGCTCCACCATCTACATGTTGCTGCGTGCAGGAGACTAGCCGCAAGGATCACCATAAGATCTGCTAGTGTTCCTACCAATCATAAGACTCAAACAACAGCCTCCAGCCAATCCTCAGCTACTTGAGGGTCCATCTCCCCGCAAAACCTGGGTGGCCTCTGATGATGAAACTCGTGCAGTGCACTCAGGCAATATTCACTCTCAGTTTTTGGGGCTGGTGGCATCGGCGGCAATGCGGGTAGAGGTATCTTCGGTGCCTCCGCTGTAATGGGGCCCTACACTGAGGCCTAATCTCTTGGTGGGTTTACATCTCACACAAAGCTCGGAACCCTAGCTGGCTGTTGTTGTGAGGCCATGCTGAAAGGAAATAGGTGTGCCATGGTTATTACAGTATACCTGGTCATCTGACACAAAGTAATCATAATGAAAACTTTTGAAACACACATGAAATCAATTTTTTCGTGCACTGAGTCGGAAATCAGAAGTCAGGGTCCTGGTGTACGGATACGTCAGCTGTCGTACCAACAATGGACTCCCTAGGCTGATAACCACACTCAATACTCTAATCATTATTTCTTTACATAGAAGAAATTATTAGTCCTATGTTCTGTGGTTAAACTGACTCCTTTGATACCAATTTGTCATGACCCGTCCTCAGGGCCCATGTCGTGACTACCCCATGCTCTCCTTCCATAGGCCAGGGGATGGCGACTAGCACCAAAGGCATAGATCCCGATAAAGGGAAGGAATTTCATTTATATAAGAAAACAAACACATCAGAGTATGGAAGATGAAGTAAAAACTATGTAAACTGAGTACAAAAGTAAGTGTTGGAAAGTAATGGGCCAGAATACAAACCCAACTGAAGGTACACAACAAATGAGAAACGAAAGTACAATAGCTGAAAAGTAAAGAAGCAACCACCAAGTCGTCCTCTAGAAACCCCACCTAAAGGGTGTGTATGGACGGTCACTTGAGCTCCTCGAATCTGTCCATCCACACTGTGTTCATCTATTTGATAGTCCACCTCTAGGTACCATCCCACTCCACAAGCCTCAACCATGATCAGTGTTGTCCATCGTCTGCAACCAACACAACGTAGTGCAGGCATAGCCTGTGCAGGGGTGAGTATATGATACTCAGTAGGGACCATGAGACCCCCGAAGGTCTCCCAGAATCCACAAAGGATAAACCACAATCGAAATATACAATCTCAAAGTATCAACCAACTCAAATTAGGTATATTCACATACATTTACCTAATTCATCAAATCCAGTTCGACTCCAACTCACGAGTCCAGGAACATCCCAGTCCACACAGGAAAGAACAACCCAATCCGCACAGGAATGAAAGTCAATTATATCGATGATTTTGATTGAAATTACAGACTCAGCTCACACAGGTATACTACTCACGAAGAGGGGTGGAGATGATAGAGGTAGCCTCTGAATCATCTCCCCTGACAAACCCATGTAGGATCCAAGTACAGAAGTCATTGTTGCCGAACCCACATAGAATCCTAGTACAGAAACCATCGCTGCCGAACCCACGTAGGATCCAAGTACCGTCATCCTCACTATCGAACCCACGTAGGATCCAAGTACAGTCGTCCTCATCATCAAACCCATGGAGGATCACAGCTCAATATTCATCGTAGTCGCAGCCAGATCTAGGGTTCCTGCACACGACATACTCGATTCCGAGAGGGTCCGCTCTTCGAGTCAAGGGGTGGATACATCAACCGTCACGAAGACCAGAGATGATGTATCCCAACGTTCCATCCCATGCCATAGGGGGAAAACCAAGAAAAACATGTCCAATAAAAAGAGAGTAAGATGACCAAGTCATTTCCCTAAAAGTACACTGCGTGTAGGTATGCTATACATGTCGTGTCATTAGACACCGGGTACTGCATGTGTGAAACGGCTCGTGTCATGGGGCTGGTCATGTAAAAAAAGTAAGTACACGACATGTGGTATAGTTACACGTCGTGTCTTCAGTCCACGGGTACTATCCGTGTACCACAGCACATGTCGAAGGGTTGTTCATGTAAAAAGTAAGTACACGGTGTGTGGTCTTATTACACACCGTGTCCATACATCTGGGATCGGCTTCGTGTACGCTGTCCATGCCAGGACATGTGGTAGAGTACATGCCTGTGTACTCCACCCCATGTCCGTGTATTCCCAGAATACACGCCGAGTCATCATGAAGCTACTTCTGCCATGGTGAAGGTAGTACACGTCGTGCCTCTTGGTCGTGTGATTCTGCCCATGTCCGTGTATCTCCCAAATTACACGTCGAGCCTCATGAAGCTACGTCTGCCTTACTATGAAGTGAATTCACTCTGTGTTTCTTGGTCATGTATTTCTGTCCATGCCCGTGTATTTTCCCTGAATACACGCCATGTCCATCGAAGCCTCCTCTGAAAAATAGTGTGGATAGTACAAGCCGTGTGTCTAGAGTCACACACCGAGTGTTACTTTTCTAATGTCCGAAATGGAATCTACAATATGCTTGTACTACAAGGCGTGTTCTTTTGGAAGACACATCGTGTATTCTAGAATTTTCAATAAATGACGCCTCTAGACAGCACACCTTCCAAGGTGTCTGTTCTTCGTTCTGATAATTCGATTTCCACAAAACATCAATTTCTAGGTCACCATGATGCTCTGAGGCCTTTAAGGATATTTTTGGGCCTCTGATCAACTCTAAAAACATGAATTGATTCACCACTCAAAGAACGGTAGGAGAACACCATAAATCGACAAGAATGGTGGAGGAATTGGACCATGTTAGTTTGGTCTGGTTCCTTCCGCATTAGTCTGATAGCAAGTTTTTTTATGATAAATAACAACATGGAACGAAAACCAACATTGCTCAATCAAAACACACCCCTACCTCGTGACGATGTTGTTTTCCGGCGATGCGGAAGATGGCATCGCGAGGTGAGGTTCCGAAGATGGCATAGGCATGCATCCAAGGAGGGGACGACGTCTCACACTAGCTATGGAAAATAGAAGAAATGGCACGTCGTCTCTCCTTGTGGTGATGGCGTTCTTCGTCGAAGGGTGTCATTCTTCACGGGAGGAATTAGAGCTCTCTCCCCCAATCCTTAACACAACAAGCTAACCCCAAAATAAAATAAGTCTCATCTTATTTTATTATTTCAAGCCATGAATTCAAATTTCAAAAATTCAAATTCCAAAACACTAAATTAATTAAACATGAGTTGTCAAATTAATTATGTGTTTAGTTGGAAAGATTTAAAGAGGTAGAGAGGGGAGTTACTCAAATTAAGGGGGAGTTAGGGAGTTAGGTAATGTGATGAGATGGGGCTTGTGTGGGACCCACCTCACCTTTATCCTCTCAAGGGTAGTTAGTAACTAGTGGGTCCCACCCCAACTCCCACACCTAGGATATAACCACTTTGAATAAAGAATAAAAATTGTTCTAGAATTTTTATTATATTCTTATTTAAACCACAAAAATTAAACTCCTTCTCCATTGAAAACACATCTATGGAAAAAGTCCTCTTATGTAATTATAGGCAATGTGGTTCCATCGGTACCCTCAGATTTAAAATCTGAGCACCGGTTCAAAAGATAGAAAAACTCGCTCGTTCGTTCACTGAACGTACTCAAGCTAAACTTCAGAAATTGATTCCGGGCACACCGAGCCTCAGAATCAGGTGCCGTCAGAAACTACGTACTCGTAAAATCCCAAATAATTTATGAAAAAAGTATCCTTCAAATTTATGGGTCTTAACATTCCATCCATTCTACCATGTCTTTGTCACAGGTCATTAAACTGTATAAGTTTGATGAGAACAACATGTGGATCGAGTCCCATCCTCATGGGATAGGTAGGAACACCAAAAACATTCGTCTAGGGCCCATATAAAAAATTCATCTTTGGTTGCCCGACCTAGAGTTTATCTTGGGAACACATGGTATAGAATGGAATTCTACTGTCCTAACTCAAGTCAGATTTTGAGACAACTGCACCATGTGTCTCCCTCATCTCATCGTAGTTTGTTCCGAGTTTTATGGCCAAAAAAAAGATTATCCAACGATAACTACGTATGTATTGATTCCCATCTTCATGGGATACATAGGAATTCTCAAACTTTTAGTCTTCAGGTCCTCCCACAATACTACAAATTCTTTATCCAACCATGTGCATGACGTTGAAATGGATACCCCAATCCTAGCATAACAGCATTAAACTATGTGTGTAGAGACCCGAAGCATGACATACATGGACAACACATTACTTTTGCGGAATACTTAATACATAACAAAATTCAAAACTCATGGATCGTAACAGTTTAGTGTCTTTGGAAACTCGGAACGTAATCTTCTAATCATGGTGAAAGATATTCAAAATCTCTCATAAAGATCTTCCCCTTATGTTTTCTTACCTGAAACCTTTCATTATATCCTAGGGAAAAGAAAACATATAAAGGGTGAGATCAAATGCTCAGTAATGGTAAGAATGGATAGAATAAAACAAATCATATAAATTTGAACATAAAAACATGAACACAATGTTTAAACATCAGATCTTGAGCAATGAAATAATACATGGAAATACGTAAGGCATAGATCATAAAGAAACATTAATCCTAATAAAATAGTATGGGAATAAAACTTGTAATTTTGGCAAAACATTATGATTTCCATAGTAGCCAAGGCATTGCTTCTAGGACTATCTTAGTGGACAAAGTCCCTACCTGAATCGAGTTCACTCCTCGTTTCAGTCCTGTAACACTAAACCAAATTAACATACCGTTCCAGCCATGTTTATCTCATGAGATATAAATCTTTACCCAATGCATTTGAGGGAGATATAGGTACCACCCATCTAATAATGAAATCATTCTTACTTGTGCCACAAAAAAACTTGAAACATTCATCATAACCCAAAGAATAAAATTGGTTTCATAAACATCATCCCATCATCACATAATCCATATAAATCAAATGGATATATCATCATAAGAAAAGTGAAACCATGTAAATCATAGGGACATTATACCTGAAACATAAACATATAAAATAATGTCATCTTAGATGGAAAAATGGTTTTGATAAAACACTTGAAATGAATTCTTGAGGAAAATATCCTTTCTTCTTCAAAATCAATTTCTGTTCACAAAACGTCATGCAATTTTAAAATAAAGAGATGTTTTTGAAAATTGTAATGAAATATTTTGAAGGAAGATTCATGAAAATACGTCATTATAAAATCGTAAAAATCCTTTCATGTTGTATAAGTAAAAAAAACATTCTCCTCGTACTTTTGTCGGAAAAGTCAAAAAGTACCTCGTAACGTAAAAAAAGATTCCTTACATATCATGTAGTAAAAGAAAAAATGGGTAAAAAGTACATTAAAAATACATAAAAACACATCTAGAAAACATGGACATGGATGATTACAATAACCCCAGTAATTACTTACGAATAAACAATGTCAGATAAGAACGAGATTGGAAAAATTATCCCTTACCGTACGTCCTATATGCTTCGTATGTATCTGAACCTCATGTATAATGATTTAAATAATGTCATTGACTTATTATAGAATCATATTCATTGTTATGATATCATATATGGTTCACCTATGACTTTATATTACCCATTCTTTTGTAAATTAATGTTAAAGTAGCATTTTGGGTAAAATCATCTTATTTATCATATCTGTTTGGACTTGTTGTTCTTGATGTTATTATTACTTATATCATGATTTACTTACTTAAAAAATGTAAATAATGATTTATATATCATATAAATTCATTATATATCCAGCATATACAAGTATTTATAATAGTACATAACATATGGAGGTACGAAATGAAACGCACCGTTCATGGAGACGGCAAGCCATACATACGTATGAACGCTACTTTCATTTCTATTTCTTATTTTAAAGTAATTAAAACATAATGATACATTGGTATATTATAATTACAGTATAATATCATATATAATATCATTAACCACATCCTTTATACATCCCACATAAGGTATTAATGAATCACATCGCTTTGAGGGGGCGGTAGTCCACACTTCCTCAAATGAGATTATCATATTTACCAACTATGGAAATCGTAAATTCTTGATAAAATTGGGAAGTAAAGAAGTATAAGGAAATAATTAAAATAATATATATTATATTTATATATTGTTCCATCATAATGGCCACCATGAGAGGCGGTAGGAGAAAATCGAACCATCATTGTTTCGTGAGGCATTAGTTTGCCATCACAGAAACATTATGTTCTTCATCCATTAGTTGGAGGTGTGTGTAACTGTAGTTCGAATCCTTCTCATAAAAACATCCTAGTATATTTAGGATATTGGTGTTGTTACAAAAGAAAGTATTAAAAAGAGTTTAGGGGTTGGAGAAGTAGAATAAATGAAAACAACTTAAGAGAAACTATTACCTTTAATTTTGGTAACTTCCTTTGGATTGAACCAAATGGACTTCTTGGAGAGTCTTCTGCCAAATGTAAGGCTTAAAGGGGGAGACGAGGGATGTAGGGAGCTTATTTGGGCAGAGTTTGGACGATCCAAAAGGCTTGAGAGGTGTGGGGATTCAAATAGAAGTGGTCTCCTTTTATAAGGGAGAGGAGGGGCTCTTTAGGAATGTGTGAAAACATTATTTTATTATAAACTTATCTTCGGTTTCAAGAGGTCCAAAACACATTAATGTTGAAGATAAGATGAATAATATTCGAAATAAAATCATCCAATTGGAATTATATTGGTTTTGGATGATATTTTAATCGTTATAATCTTATTTATTTAAATCATTTATTAATGAGGTAAACACTACATCATTATTGTGTCATAAATAATTTAATTCATTTGATGTCTAAAAATTATGAAAAAAACTATGATGTAGGGAATACTTTTAGATTTACAAAGAATATTTATAGTCGAAAATGTAACTTATATAACCCCTTATAAAAATTAATTACTAATTTTTTTATTAATGTCAATTTTGTCTTTACATTAAATTAATTAATCCAAATTGTCATTTTCACTACCAAGTGGCTCATTGGGGTCCCAAAACCGGCCCAAGGATGCCAATGGTCTTCCACTACTCATCCAATAAGGTTAGGAAAAGTTTCAAGGTAATCTTGAATTTTTATAATATTCTTTTAACCTTAAATTACCCTATTTACCTTTAACCGCAGTAAATAAAAATTACCGTAGTTACTATTCATAATATAAAAAAAATAAAAGTAACCTATTAACATAATTTGGACCCAATGATTCCAAATATGGAATCAATTTTTCAAAATTCAAAACACTGAAGTTGCAGTAATTAATTTAAAATTAATCCTGTTGTTAAGCGAACAGGTTTTAAAAGTTAAAACATTGCCAAAGATTGAATAGATTTAACCTATGAATTCAATGTAAAATCAATGATAATGACATAAATTATATTAAATGGTAAAAATATATTGTATTTATATTTTAAAACCATTAAATATTATAATTTATCCATATAAATTATTACAATGAAAAAAGTTGTTTTTAATTAAAATATAGTGTGTTTTTACTATTCATTAAAATATGTAAGTTATCAGAATAATATGAAAATTTTATCCAAAGTAAATTATACTATCTTGATACCAAAGAAGAATTTTATTTTGTCAAATTGAACTTATTAACATGTAAAAAACAAGATTTAATGTGGGTGCGCCATTAAAAGGCGGCAAAACTGTATTTTTTTAAAAATACTTAATTTACCCGAAAATTTTATTTTGTTCTTTTACCATGTTCTAAAAAATGTGTAAGATGAATAATAATGTTATAAAATTAAAAATTTATTTAATACTATTCATAACGGCTAATTCATAATAATATTATAATAATATACCATTGTTTAGTAAAACCCAGTATTGCGTACAACACACGCTATCAAGGAAGGTAGTGATTGCGTGTAATGAAAGCCAAGTTAGGGTTACGTGTTGTGAAAGACTTATTTGTTGTTTAATATAACAGAATCCAATCATATTTCATTTATACATTTAATATATATATATATACACTCAATGTTGCGTAGAATGACTATTATCAAATGAACTTGAAATTGTGTGTAACACAATCTAAGAATAGTGTTGCGTATACTACAAGCTAATAGAGTGTTGCATATAGCACAATATAAACTTGTTGTAGCATAAAACACATGACATCACGTAAATTTAAAAGAATACTTATCATAAAATATCGGTTTGTTACATTCTACCCCCCTTAAAATGAATTTCGCCCTCAAAATTCGTTGGGGTTATGCATGGTTTTCTACTTGAAAGTTTCTTTAATTAAAACCCACATCGTGAAATGAAATACCAAAACTTAACTTTCAAAACTAAAGTATGAAACGCCAAGTTTACCCAAATAAACTCATCCCTGGGTTTCCATGTAGGAGAACAAAGGTGAAAATATGGATATGGAAGAAAAATCTAACGATCTAGTTCTGATGGATAGTGGTAGAGAACATGGCTATAAAAAATACAACAATCACAAATCCATAAATTTTTGATGATCTAGGGTACCATATAATTCATTGGATATAAGGGCACTAGGATAACATTTTTGGTTTTCAAGATCATTTCCCTAAAGTTGAAGAATTTGAATTAGAATAAATACTTACTTTGTTTTGGTACAACCTCACTGTTGTTCGTTCCTTGAAAAATTCCACATCATCTCTTAAAGAAATAAAGTTGAATTTTTTATTCGTGAAGTGTTAGCAGATCATGTGATATAATGACGGGTCATTCCATCTGTCTCAAACAAAAGGTTAGAAAAAGTTATTAAATATACATAAGTCGATCTATAGTGAGATTAATCATATATGGTTCCTAAAATAGACTTATAATTCGTATATCATACTTCATAATATAATAAAACTAGTTTCTACTAAACAGGGACTTCCTATAGGCCAGTGGTAGGTGATAAAGGCCAATCGCACTTCGGTTGTGGGTTCGATTCCCACAGCCTTGTCCGATGCGATGGGCTATCACCCGTCCTGCAGGTTGTCCTTTTTCTAAAACTACATTACTATAACATCCCATCAATAATATCGAAAAAAGTTCTATCCTTATAAAATACTAACTTATCTCCAACATAATCCACTCCAATATTTAGGCTTATCTAAAATACTTCAGTCCAAGCTCATAGTATAAAGAAAACAATTACTAGAAAGGTTATCTACCAAGAATGTGAATACAAGCATTTATCCCACATATATCATAAGATATATATTTTTCGTCAAATTAAAAACATGTGAAGAACTTAATCATGTATTCTCTTGAAGAATTAATACCCATTGAACCTTAGTGAAAACATGAATTCAGTTAAAAGTTAACACTTTCCACATACCAAAATCCTCAAAATTCTATATACTCAAACCATGATATCACTTAGTCCTTATATCAATCATGAGATCATGAATACAATCAAACTTCTCATTATCTCATTATCCCTTCATTATGAGCATATCATCTGCTTTCCAAAATATTTGAATCACTTTTCATGGTTACCAGTACCATATAATTAACGAAAATCACAATAAACCATTATATAGATATTCCAATGTTCCACAATACTATAAATGATATTCCCAACATTATTTTAGAATCCCTTTACATAAACACATAATCATTTCATCACATCATTGTCATACTCAACAATGCTGATAGTGATCACATGTGACTTCCCTTTGTCCTTTGCCTCAAGAGGTTGCTCACGTTGATCATCATTAATCCTAGGATTAGGGCATTTATTAGAATAATGCCCCATTTCATTGCACATGAAGCATTGAAGTGTTTGTGGAGCATTCTCTGAAGTCTTTTCTCTATTCACGTCATTTGAAACATTTTTCCCATTACTTCGGCACTCAGCTGCTCGATGACCTTCTTTTCCACGCTTGAAAATTTTTCTAGTACCTTTTAGACAATCTGCACCATGATTCTTTCCACACTTTGAGCATAAAGAAACATTCACCTTCTTTTCACCATTGTTCTAAGATTTTTCCTTGAACTCCATCTTTTGTTTCTTGTCAAAACCATGAGATGGATGCGTAACACCAACTTCCAGTTCTACCTTGATAGCACAATGCACAATTTCGTTATAGCTACTGAAGTCTCTTATAGCTAATTCCTTTCGAAGACATGGTTTTAAGCCACTGAAAAATCAATCAACTTTACATTCAGGTTGGATGATAATGTTAGATGCATACCTTGCGAGTCTTGTAAAATTCGCATCGTATATACCAAAAGATTCATCATCCTTCTTATCAAGCTCAAGGAACTCTTATTCCATCTTTTTTTGAAGAATTCGAGGGAAGTACTTACTGAAAAACAAGTACTTGAACTCGTCCCATTCCATGGACTCAATTTCATCTCTTTACCTCGTATTCTTGATAAGATTCCACCATTGATCAGCATCACCTTCCAAAAGATATACTACTAAGATTACTTTATCATGCTCAGAACATTGTAGAACTGAAAATATCTTTTCAGTAGTACTGATCCATTGTTCATCCACTAAGGGATCAGAAGACCTGCTGAATGAAGGTGGACGTTGCCTCACGAAGGATTCAACATAATGTTGCTCCTTTCTCTACTCATTTTGAAGTCTAGAATGATTCATATATTGTGTAAGTATAGAAATAAGATTGTGAACTCCATCTCCCATGACATTGGTTTGGTCAGGAGGACAATCATCGCATTGTCCATTACATTGATCAACACGGTTCCTTTGGGTTCCAGTCATCGTCTAAAACCCAAAAATAATAGTGTGAGAAGCAAATACCATGATAGGGAAAAAACATTATAAAGGGGGAGTACCTTCAATATCTAACATCTTAGGTTAAATTATAAGATCGTTACCGTAGTTCTTGGACTATATCCTATACGTATACTTATCCTTAGGGATATCCCTAGAAATACCTTAGAAATATCTCTAGGGATCTCACTAACATTTTCACATCATAGTTTCCAAAGGTTGACTAAACCTTTCCTCTGATACCAATTGTAGAGACCCAAATCTTGATGTACATGGACAACACATTGCTTTTTCAGAATACTTAATATATAACAAAATTCAAAACTGAAGGACCGTAATAGTTTAGTGTCTTTGGAAACTCAGAACATAATCTTCTAATCGCGGTAAAATATCTTTAACATCTCCCATAAATATCTTCCCCTTATATTTTCTTACCTAAACCTTTCATTATATCCTAGGGAAAAGAAGACATATAAAGGGTGATCTCAAATGCTCAGTAAGGGTAAGCATGGATAAAATAAAACAAACCATATACATTTGAACTTAAAAACATGAACACAATGTTTAAACATCAAGATCTTGAGCAATGAAATAGAACATGGCAATACGTAACGCATAGATCATAACGAAACATTAATCCTGATAAAATATCAGGGGAATAAAACTTGAAATTCTGTAAAAACATTATTATTTCCATAGTAGCCAAGGCATTTCTTCCAGGACCATCTTACTGGACAAAGTCCCTTTCTGAATCGAGTCCACTCCTCGTTTTAGTCCTGTAACACTGAGCCAGATTTACTTACCGTTCCAGCCATGTCTATCTCATGAGATATAAATCTTTACCCAATTCATTGGAGGGAGATATAGGTCCCGCTCATCTCATAATGAAATCATTCTTAATTGTGCCACAAAATAAACTTGAAACATTCATCATAACCCAAAGAATAAAATGGGTTTCATAAACATCGTCCCATCGTCACATAATCCATATAAACCAAACGGATATATCAACATAAGAAAAGTGAAACCATGTAAATCATAGAGACATTATACTTGAAACATACACATATAAAATAATTTCATCCTAGATGGAAAAATGGTTTTTATAAAACACTTGAAATGAATTCTTGAGGAAAATATCCTTTCTTCATTAAAATTAATTTCTTTTCACAAAACGTCATGAAATTTTAAAAGAAAGATATTTTTTTGAAAATAGTCATGAATTATTTTGGAGTATGATTCATGAAAATAAGGCTTTATAAAACCGTAAAAATCCTTTCATTCCGTATAAGTAAAAAAACATTCTCCTCATACTTTTGTCGGAAAAGTCAAAAAGTGCCTCGTAACGTAAAAAAAATAAAGATTCCTTACATATCATGTAGTAAAAGACAAAATGGGTAAAAATTTAATTAAACATACATAAAAAACTTTTTGAAAACATGGAATTGGATGATAACAATAAGCCCAGTAATTACTTACGAATAAACAATCTCGGATAAGAACGAGATTGGAAAAGTTATCCCTTACCGTACGTCTGATATGCTTTGTATGTATCCTAACCTCCTGTATAATGATTTAAATAATGTAATTGACATATTACAGAATCATATTAATTGTTATGATATCATATATGGTTCACTTATGACTTTATATTACCCATTCTTTTGTAAATTAATGTTAAAGTAGTGTTTTGGGTAAAATCATCTTATTTATCGTACGTGTTTGGACTTGTTGTTCTTGATGTTATTATTAATTATATCATGATTTACTTACTTAAAAAATGTAAATAATGATTTATATATCATATACATTCATTATATATCTAGAATATACAAGCATTTATAATAGTACATAACATATGGAGGTAAGAAATGAAACACACCGTTCATGGAGACGATAAGTCGTACGTACGCATGAACGCTACTTTCATTTATATTTCTTATTTTAATTAAATTAAAACATAATTATACATAGTTATATTATAATTACATTATAATATCATATATAATATCATTAACCACATCTTTTATACATCCCACACAAGGTATTAACGAATCACATCACTTTGAAGAGGCTGTAGTCCGCACTTCCTCAAATGAGATTATCGAATTTACCGACTATGGAAACTATAAAGGGTTGATATAATTGGGAAGTAAAGAAGAATAAGGAAATCATAAACATAATATATATTATATATAAATATTGTGCCATCATAATGGCCACCATGAGAGGCGGTAATAGAAAATCGAACAATCATCGTTTCGTGAGGCGTTAGTTTGCCATCACAGAAACATTATGTTCTTCATCCATTAGATGGAGGTGTGTGTAAGTGTAGTTCGAATCCTTCTCATAAAAAAAACCTTGTATATTTAGGATATTGTTTTTGTTTCAAAAGAAAGTATTAAAAAGAATTTAGGGGTTGGAGACGTAGAATAAAAAAACAACTTAAGAGAAACTTTATCTTTAATTTTGGTAACTTCCTTTCGTTTGAACCAAAAGGACTTCTTGTAGAGTCTTATTCCTAATTTAATGCTTCAAGGGGGAGTAGAGGGATGTAGGTAGCTTACTTGGGTAGAGTTTTGACGAGACAAAAGGATTGAGAGGTGTGAGGAATTGCGTAGAAGTGGTCTCCTTTTATAAGGGAGAGGAGGTGCTCTTTAGGAATGTGTGAAAACATTATTTTATTATAAACTTATCTTCGATTTCAAGAGGTCAAAAACACATTAATGTCGAAGATAAGATGACTCCTATTCGAAATAAAATCATCCAATTGTAATTGGACAGGTTTTGGATGATATTTTAATCATTATAATCTTATTTATTTAAATAATTTGTTAATGAGGTAAACACTACATCATAATTGTGTCATAAATAATTTAATTCATTTGATGTATAAAAATTATGAAACAAATACCATGATGTAGGGAATATTTTTATCTTTCCAAATAATAATTATAGTTGAAAATATAACTTATATAACCCCTTATAAAAATTAATTACAAAAAGATTTTTGATAAAGTCAATTTTGTCTTTACATTAAATTAATTAATCCAAATTGTCATTTTCACTACCAAGTGGTTCATTGGGGTCCCAACATCGGCCCAAGGATACCCATGGTCGACCAATACTCATCCAATAAGGTTAGGACAAGTGTAAAGGTAATTTTGAATTATTATAATATTCTTTTATCCTTGAATTGCCCTATTTACCTTTAACCGCAATAAATAAAAATTACCGTAGTTACTATTCATAATAAAAAAATAATTAACCTATTAACATAATTTGGACCCACTGATTCCAAATATGGAATCCATTTTTCAAAATTCAAAACACCGAAGTTGCAGTAATTAATTTTAAATTAATCCCATTATTAAGCGAACAGGTTTTAAAGGTTAAAACATTGCCAAAGATTGAATTGATTTAACCTATGAATTCAATGTAAAATCAATAATAATGACATACATTATATTAAATGGTAAAAATATATTCTATTTATATTTTAAAACCAATAAATATTATAATTTAAACATATAAATTATTATGATGAAAAAAGTTGTTTTTAATTAAAATATAGCGTGTTTTTACTATTCATTAAAATATGAAAGTTACCAGAATAATATGAAAATTTTATCCAAAGTAAATTTTTATATCCTAATTCCAATGAATAATTTTATTTTGTCAAATTGAACTTATAAACATGTCAAAAACTTGATTTAATGTGGGTGCGCCATCAAAAGGTGGCAAAACTGCATTTTTTTTAAAATACTTATTTTTCCCGAAATATTTATTATGTTCTTATACCATGTTCTAGAAAATGTGTAAGATGAATAATAATGTTATAATTATAAAAATTTAGTTAATACTATTCATAACGGATATTTTATAATAATATTATAATAAAATACCGTTGTTTAGTAAAACCTGGTATTGCGTACAACACACGCTATCGAGGAAGGTCGCGATTGCGTGTAATGAAAGCCAAGTTAGGGTTGTGTGTTGTGCAAGACTCCTTTGTTGTTTCATATAATAGAATCAAAACATATTTCATTTATACATTGAATATATATATATATATATATACAATTCATTTTGCGTACAATGACTATTATCAAACGAACTTGAAATTGTGTGTAACACAATCTAAGAATAGTGTTGTGTATACTACAAGATAATACGGTGTTGCGTATAGCACAAGAAAATCTTGTTGTAGCAATAAAAACATGACATCAAATAAATTAAAAAGAGTACTTATCATAAAATATCGTGTTGTTACAATGTGTGTGTTCTCATTAGGAATTCTTCATAAGATGGAATGCATCTTTGGTTCTCATCCACCTTGGGTTTCACTATTTCTACACGCTTCACACATTCCATTTATGCATGTGCCCACCCAATTTCCCACTTTATGACTGTAAACTATGTCTTTTCATCCCTAGGACCCTTTTACATTGAATGGTATTTGACTCCCTCTATCTAACATGTCTTATAGGCTTACTCAAATGAACCATGGCGTTGAGCCCAAAGTGTTGGATTCCACATGGACATTCCCTAATTTCATGTTCATGCTTTAGGCTCCCTTTATTTGGATTTCCATCCGATTCCATTTATGAAGGGACCCCATAATGGCATGGATGCTAATCTCATGGGATCTCCTACCATATCTGGACAATGCCCCAGACGACCACAGATGATACTTTGCGACAAGTCCCATTTTTATACCATGGTCCGCAGTCACCCCTCATTTTTCATTCCCCACACCAGGAAAACACAAAACTGATATTGTGTTTTCAACATGGTCAACAGTTATCCTCCATCATCACACCACCATCATTGATATCCATATCTCATAATTCGTAATTTACATCATTCCAATTCCTTATGTTCATGTTGAATTCCAACACACTCAGTTTTACCCCACCGTTCATCTATATGCATTAAGTTGGTGAGTCATCATTATTGGTAATTCATTCACCTAGTGTTATATTGACCCTAATGTGTGTCTCCCAGTACTTGGAAAATCCCATCCCTACTCCTTGTTTACCACATCGAGCCCAACTCTCATGGGAATAGTGGTATTGGTAGGATGTGTACTGGTGCAGTCGAACGACATATGCCTTTCATCAAACATAACATTAAACTGTACTTTTAGAACTACGTATGGCTTGATTTTCATCCTTATGGGATACATAGGAATTCTTGAACATTCTATCTTCGAACCACCCCAATTTTAAACATATTTAGTATCATGACCTAAGAGTCCCCTAGGGATTATGTTGTGTGATACAAACAATTTTTTTTCTCATTCACATCAGGTCTATAACGGTCATACCATATACTCCCTCCATAGAGATCTCCCATTTTCACTATAAATCCTACTGTTTGACATTAAAACTATAGGGGTCCTTCAGAACTATGTTTGTATTGTTTCCCATCCTCATGTGATATGTAGGAATGCATTAGAAATTTCCTCTAGGTACAGACCTAAGAATAGGACACCTATGGTCTATTACCTAAGAATCCCACTTGGAACACGTGGTCTAGTGTGGACTCTTAAAATCCTCATTCACATCTTGATATGTACCACACCTTCCATTTCCTTTCCGGTTAACCTCGTCCTCATTATACGATTTTTAACTATGTGTCTATCACCCTCATTGGCATAACCAAAAACTAGAGGAAAATCTAGGTTCACATGAAAGAGATACTTTTAGGAAATGAGAATGGTCCCTGATCAGACCGATGTACTCACCAAATGTGTTTTCCTCAAGATGGTTTAATTTGACAAGTGTTGGTCTCCATTTGAACAACCCATATCTCCACACTCCATTCTTTGTGTGACATTTTTTTGGATCCTCTTATGTTTTCACATATAAAGAAACTCCCTAAGAGTACTGACGCTTGACCTATGGCCCCCCTATTATCTTAGTCCAATGTTCTGGGATACTCAGGATAACATTTTGAGTAAGGCATTGTGTTTCAAACATGGTTAATATTCAGCCCTCGTTTGTTGTCCTAATTTCAGGAATACATAACAGGGATACTTTGTTTCAAACATGGTTTAACGTTATCCTTAATTTTCATTCCGTCCCAACGGTTTTCCTAAATTTGGGTATTTTGATTCACACTTTCCATTTCCCAGTATTCAAATTGATTCCAATGACCCTATAATTACCCTACACATTCCCATGAACACATTTGGAAAATATAAATTCAACTATTTTATGAACTTCATTCTCTAGTCAGGCTGGCCACTTTTTTTATGGGAACCCGAAATTGTCATTCAGACCCTGGATGCACGAAGATGGGTTGGAACTCTCATACTCAAACAGAATAAAGATGCAATCATCCCTTGTGTTTAACATTGTGCATGACCCACATGATCATACTGATTAATCAGTGGATATTTCACATATACGATGGAAATGCAACAATCAAAATATATAACGAAACTCATGTACCAAACAAACATAAATGGGAAAAGCATAAAAGTTCATTTGTGAGTTTACAAAAATTACAATTCCCAGGGATTGGAAACTCCCATAGATGGGTTGACCACTTCAATTGAGTGTCCTAGTTGGGCCACTCTCAGACCTGTAGAATCTAGAATATATTATCGTGTGTTAAGATCATGCTCCTCCTCAATGGAAATGGGGCGTAGTTCATCGACCTTAATCCGGGCCTAATCCTTGTTGGCTCGAATAATATCCATCCTTATAGAAGCTCACATCATCTGCTCCTCAGCCTCCGCCTGTTGGGCCTTCAGTTGCAATATGGGCCCCGATTGTGCATTAAGTAATGTGGAGTGCTCATTCTCTCACACCCACATGAATTTTATTTCAGGATCAGCCTCCAAGAGTCTCTTGATGTTCATGAAAATCCTCTGTTTCCATCCCACATTGAGGCCATGGTCATGTTCTTATATTTTTTCTACCATATAGTCTTGAATTAGAAAATGAGGACATTGTGCATCCGCTCATCTAGTGCATATTAAGCACATTACGGAATGAAGCCTTCCCATATGGTCCATCCACATTATTTTGGGGTCTCCCGTATTAAGTGATTGATCATCTTCCATGATTGAAGATGGGTAACCTTTTTTCCTCTTCAATAGAAAGAGTTTTGTCTCGATCCTAGAGGTCGGTGGGTTCGTACATCAGGAATACATTCAGAATCTCAGTGGTAGGGTCTACCTCTGGTGTCATGTAAGAAATATAGGGTTCGGAATAGTCAATAGAAATTGGCTCCACATCTTGGGGCTGAAGTTCATCATCGAACTCAACAACAATAAGTGTGGGTTCCATCCCACAAATGGCTCCACCGACTGCATTATTTTTTATAGTCTAGTTGTGCATGACATCTGAATCTACTATAATTTGTAACCCCTTGATAGAAGTGCCTTAGATCCACCCATCATCCTCACCAGTATAGACCAAGCAATTTGAAGAACTGTTTAGAACAAAGATGAAAATTTCATCATTCAGTTCAACAGATAATTTTCATGGAGTCTGGGAAAAGGAAGGATTATGAAGGTTGAAGGATTCCTTCCATTCATGAATATTCATCAACAATATACCATGATGACCACCATTATATATGGTCATAATCTCTAAGAACTCTGGAAGGCATGACATAGTTTTAGCAGCCCTGCTCAACTCTGAAATTACCATTGACCCAGGTGCAGATCCTAATACAGCATCTGTAGGCACGTAGGTGGGGATATCATCCATAAGGCTCTCCAAAAGATAAAAAATGCCTGTTGAGAGGCCAGGGTGATAAGGATTAAATAATAGAGCAAAATATGGTTCTGGAGGTTACCTCGATAGTTCTGGTGAAATCTTCTATCTCTATTTCCCCAACTTCACCTTCTTCCAATGGACATCACTTGTCAGCCTCATCTCCCAATTAGCTATATAAATACTTGGGTATAGGGAATTTCACCCTCAACTTATAAACTAACACTTGAGGATGGAATTTCTAACCCAACATTGCTTTCACCTATATTTTCATTGGATGAGCAGTACCCCATGAATGCACGTAGTTGTCCAGCTGAGTGACATACCATTCCTGATATTCTTAAGACACTAGAAAGATATCCTCTACCCAACATATCAATGAAATGTCCATTTAATGCTGTTTGATATGATCCTAGATCTATATTGGACTAAGGAATATTCATTTGACCTCCCAGTTGTCTCGTGCCTTGGGAACGACAACATCCAAAGGCATTCTATGTGGCATAGCCATTTCCCGAGAGATTGAGTGAAAATCCTATAAAACCCTCTGGGATCCCTCCTTCCATCATGACTATGTTCAGTTGGGACTGGTCATCCTACCACTACCTCTGGCTCACAACATGGTATATGTTCTAATAGTTCCTACCTCACCTCTATCATCACACAACCACCAGTGTGTGCTCTAATATTTCTTCGACTACTGCGTCTCGGTTGAGGAGACACTCCGCTATCAACCCAGATGGTTTCCCACTTCCACATCTCCCCTGAGTATGTCGACTACCACCTCATGGTGTATTCCTTCACCAGCCCAAATGCAGCATTATTCGAGGGTAAGTCATTTCAATTTTTTATATCATCCCTAGTAAACATGATCCATATTTTCCTTAACAATCAAGGGTGATCCTCATGAAACAGCCAAAAATAAATCTTCTGGGTTAACTTCAATATTCTCTAAAACATCCTCACAAATCAGTAGAGGGTATACATTTTGAAAATGGAATCACGGTCCACCAATGGCACTAAAACTCCTCCCCTAAAGGCTAGAAGGTATTAAATATGCAATTTTGTTTCTTCACAATCATCGGTAACCTCATCCATGGGTAATGGAAATGGTTGGAATAAAATATTATCTTCATTGCATACAATGATCATCACACACTTCGAGCTCATCATGGTCGGAAAGCTTCCCTCTACATTCAGAATGAAGGGCCAGATATTTAACTCTAGGAGAAAAATTGGGTTATGATACTGATAAACCCCCACGTGCACCACCAACCAGCCATCCAAGAAATGGAACAACCCACACACCCACAATAGTCTCTTCCTCTCAATGATGTTCCAAATCATCATGTATAGCATCTCATATACTGGGATCCAAATGTTGAACTATTTCCCAGTAACTAATTTGGATTACATGATGAATATACTCATTTGTTCACACATATTTGTATCCCACACTGGAAGTATCCAACCATAGATGAGCACCATGATCAATGCAAAAACCCTAACCACTGATTTCTTCGCAGTGCTATCATTGAACCCCCATGTCTTCCATTGGCTGTAATCCAAGAGTCACCAGTATGTGAGATCTTTTCTACGTTGGTCCCCCTTTGGTCATGTGGGAGGCCACATATGAAACTCTCTATCTAAAGTGAAATTCACAAACCACAAGAACCACATCATGAAGTGAAGATCCCTTGCTGACATCCTGTCCTCACCCGGAATGAGATCCATCGGTGCCTTTTCCAACCATGGAATCTTCTCCACGTCTACCCACATGTTTTCTTCTTGGAGGAATTCATCATACATAGACCATAGAATGGTTATCTCAGATATCTTGTGTATTTACTTGAGGTTGATTCTAATTTCCCTGTGATGAAGAAGGAAGGTGTGGGTTTTGGGTGACCACATTCTCAACAACCCTGAAATCACACTCTGTAGGTGGTAGATATGGAATTGAGATGCCCATGCCGCCTCTAATAGTCCCACTCACCTCATCTCCACCCCAAAATTGTCACTAGTTGAGCATACCAGGTAGGCCTTGGCCCAGTCATCTAGGATTTTTCCACCTTGGCACAATTCCCACTCATCGGTCCATCCCTTTATCGAATTTTGCAGAGATTGATTTGGGATAGTGTGATATTATAGAGGGGACAAATCATCATGTAGCCCCATAACATAAAAATTTTGGGTGTTTTTGTATGTAAAGGTGGAGGTGATAGGTGTATTATTAGGCTACATATGGCTATCAGAGGCCCTAACCCAATGATACTACCACTGGGTTTCCCTGAAATAGTATGATGGTTCATCCCAAACAGCTACTGGGATGGAGACTTCATCCCTACAACCAAATCCATACAAATATAGTCTCATTAAAAAGGATAGTTATTCTATACCCCTTTAAGATGTTCTGTTAGGGATTCATGATTTGATTGGCAGCGCAAATATTCACAAATCCCTATGTTAACTTCTATTTACCCACATCGGAAAACTCTCACAAGGACCACCCAGACAACTTTTAGTTTTTCATTTCTTCTGATCAAGACTTTTAATATTTTTTTCTTTTTTTCATGAGGCATGGTCAAAGAGAATGGTTGATACGCCCTCTCATGGAGTGCAGATCACGATGCTTGCACTCATGGATTCAAAAAACCAATGTGTGGCGCAAAGCATCCTGAGATCACAGTGTAGTGATTCATTGAGTGACGTTGTGCTGCATTAGTTCGCGAAGTCTTGATTCACAGACCAAGTTTGAAAAGTGTGTAGAGTATCATGAATCAAGATAAAATTTATATAACATAAGAAGAAAATGAGGAAAATCTAGTGATTTTTTACCTTTTTTTATAGGTGATGACCACCAAACATTGCGGCATGGCGCACGCTCTGTACCACGCTCAACATGTGCTCTACACCCCAGCTTTGAGTTTTTTCTTCAAGGCCTATTGTGATTTTGGTGAAATACACTAATTAAAAGACCCTCATTTATCCTCCGCTCCCATTTTAAGGGGGAATTTATTGGATCCAAATTTGTCCCTTGGAAAACCAAACATCAAAAAATACCATTGAATTTGGGCTCGCAGAGCTTCCTCGCAAAGGATCCACGTGAAGCCTCTCTTACTCTACGATTAGTGCGAAGTAGTGGGGAATGCATCTACTATGTCTGATGTGGAGTAGCTAATGGATGATTCTGAAGCTATGATGCACATTAGAGAGAGATTTGGGGTAACCGCATAGCATCTAATAGAGCCCTCTATGACTACGATGCAATGACGAGAACAATCAGTGAATGTCGTGTTGTGGCTAACTGAGACCTCCATGTGTCTAATTAACATTTGGGTTTTGCCTTTTATTTCAGGTTCTAATTACTTTATGACATGACCTCTCATCATCGGGCTTCCTCTGGCCTATAAATAATAGGCTTTCCCAAAAATCCAACGGATGAATAACCTTACTATTCTTCTTCTTGGATCTCAAATTGCAAAGCACCTTCTGCTCTACTAAGCATTGAGAAAATGTACTCTTCATTGTATTTGAGAATTATGAAATACATTTCCATTTTCTATTTTTTGAACAGATTTTAAAGAAGAGATTCCATTCACAAATCCCATGGGAAATCACAAAGGATGGATATCACAATCAGTACTCAGATCATCACAAACCACGCATGCTTTGAGAAGTACCTTCCATGAATGTGTGTACCCCATGCTAAGGTCGGGTTACTATGTTTTGCGAAGCACATCGCTTCACAATTCCACACTATTCAATGCATATTACTCTACAATGTCCTACATCATGAAATCCCTCTCACGTTGCAAATAACTCTTTATATGAATGTATATTTCATTCCTAGGCTTGAACAATCCATATCTCAAATAATATCCCTTCACAGAGTCCATCGACTTTGTGGAGAACCAGAGCTTCACAAGGACCCTTCCTGTGAACACCAATACTTCTCCAACCCTTCTCTTATACAGAGTTCCTTATTTATACGATGTGATTTCAAGGTACCTTGGGGTTCACTTTATATTGTGCTACATAGCCTCATGCTTCTTCTCATAGGCATGCTAAGAGTTAAGGATTATTCTCATATCCAAGCTAACGTGATCCCCTGAATGGATAAATCCATAACCCCATATCAATGGGGAATTTTCGGTGCCATCCCTTTAAAAAGGGTTAAAGCTGTCTAGTTCTGTAAGTCCTAGGGGTAGGGATCGAAACCTCTCATCTTAGAAACAAGACATTAAACTGCAAAGAATTATCGTAGTACACCCATGAAATTAAACTATAGTCGTGCCCCATGTAATATAAATTGGGTGCCCCACCTCAAACATATTCAATGCCCACTGGTCTCCATGGGAGTGATATATTCCTCAGAAGGAATGAGATCCTCCTCACATGGAATGATATCTATATGTGGGGGAGGGTAACAATCCTAGTGTAATCCACTAGCCTTTCTTATAGGATGTAGCGCCCTTTCCCCTCCCCTCTTCTTTCATGCACAATGACCATAGGAGAGATTGGAACATGGAAAATAAATGCCCCTTACCTATTCCTTTTGGATTTATCACCACTAGGCCTCCATCCTATAGTAAGTCCCAATTTCCATCACCCTTGGCCAATAACCACCCATAATCCGCATTCCATTACTCATAGATGAACCATTCATGATGTGATCGCCAGGTCTTTGATGAATCTTTTCTCTCAAAAAATCATGACTCATGTGAATTTAGAGTATGCATCGACCTTGGAATCCTCTCTTGGCTAACATAGTGAGTATTCTGAATCCCTTATCATCGAACTATATAGAAATTAATCCTTTCCCATTGTATGAATGGTACGTAGGATGCCTCCCTGAGGTTCAAGGCAATCACCCATAAATCCCGGCCACTTCACATCATTTCACCCTCATCAGACTGAATGTTATACTATATGCATTCGAACAACAGGGGTTTTTATTCGTGACTCTTTGATAGGGTATGTTGGAATACTTCCTATGGTTCAACCCCAAACACTAGTAATCTTAATTGTACTACGGGGGTTTTGATCCTTGTATTCTACATAGGGTACGTAGGAATCCTTTCTAAGGGTCATCCCCAAACAATGTTAAACTTCAGTGTCCCCTTTTCCTAGACCAATGTCATTGGATCGCCCCATAGCGAAGTCAGACCAACTCTTATGCAACTAACCACGCGTAACCCACAACATTTCATCGGGTCAATTTCATTTGTGTACACCCCGATTCTCTGCCCCATCCTGAACTATGTGGTCTTTGATTCCTTACCATGGGGATATAAGGGAATCACACCTAGGGTTCAAGCACATCACCCATGTCTCATCTTGAATTTTCCTCTAATCCTTTATGTTTTGGTAAATTCATGACCTAGACTAGAGGTTCTACTTCTTTTGGGTCCCATCCATGTGCCTATTTTCATACACCACCACCTCAGGGTTACCCCACCCCACAGAACTCCTTATACATCGATTACCTACTATGAGGATATGTAGGAAGCCTCTATGAGGTTTAACACAATATCATCATCATCATATCCAAGTCAGTTCCACCCCATTACTCTGTTCTACTTCATCCTAATATTCTTCATCAATCATGATCCATACCCAGGCCTCCACATCCCGGTGAGATCATTTCATCCATATCATCACTTCTCCTAGAATATTTTAGGAAGATAAACATGTATAAGCCCAAGATAATCCATAATAATCCCACAAAGAGTGTTCATATTGAGATGGGAATATACCATGTGTAATCCCCTCCATGTCTTCAAGTTGTTTCCCTCTATGTAAACCCTAATCCGATGCATCACCCATTCAGACTAAGTGGGTTTTGATCCCTATTGTCTGAACAGGGTACGTAGGAAACCTCCCTGAGGTTCAATGCCACCAATCGAAAACCTTGAGGTCCCCCATTAATGGGTTAAAATTCCCTGATCTACACTTAGTGGTGTCGAAATAATCCTTCACAGTGTGACATCATCACTTTTTGGGACAAACCCCCTCAGATCTGTCCTCATTATGAAATCTCATCCACCTATTGGGTAATCCTTCCAGGTGATCCCTCATAGGGATTTACCCATATGATCCACTATTATAAAGTGTTTCAGTTTGTCTGATCCATCTCCTCCAGATGTTAAAATTGCAGCATACCCCATGTTAAACATGGGAATCTGAGGAAAACCTCAATTACATTCCTATAGTATATAGTTCCCTTCAATTTATATGGGATTCCTTGGGCTTTTTCACCCTCAATAAGCCCTATCATAAGGGGAATAAATCCAAAGGTACCAGTGTTCTAGTGCCCATACACGCCAGCGATTCCCCATGTTTCTATTATCTTGAGGGAAGGTTGTTTCCCATACAGGACCCCATGGAATTTCCTAACAGTATTAGTGTAATTAAACAATGATCAAAATGATATGGCACTAATAAGAGATTCAAGAACACAATCTTAGATCTTTTAGGGAGACCAAAACTTGGCGACAAATTCTAAGGAGGAATCCACAAAAGGAGAGACATACATCCCATCATTCCATTTTGATCAAGGATGAAACATCCATGAATAAGTGATGGATGTGACCATCCTATAGAAACAGTGAATGTAGGACAATAGCTAGTACGCCATCATAGACAGATGCGAACCCATATGAATGTTTCTGTAATAATGATGAAAAAATAATGAATAAATTGATTGTAAAAATGATTATAGAAAATTAATATGTCCTTAATATGCTTGAATTGTACATTGAGGAGATTAAAAATCTAAATATGATGGTTTCTAAATAAGGATAGAATATGATCTTAATAAGAGGCCCACTACTATGGAATTTTAATTTTCTAAAAAAAATCAGGATTTCTTTGGTATATTATTCAATAAAAAATGAGACAAATAATATCCACAATGACCTACAGGTGGTGGATGAATCACCTCATGAAGATTAAAGAATTCAACCCTTGTATCAGGTTAAATATACACTCACTAAACATAACAGTTCATATGATTATTCTAACCATGAATTTTTTAGAAACAACATCCGGAAATCAGGGGTGGAGAAAGGATTTTAGATACAAATCAAATCAAAATATATTTAATATAACTCTGTGATATTATGTTTCTAATACCCAAGGATAGATATTGATGAATATATTATTGAAATATTACAAACTCATCACAAGGAATGAATAAATTACTATTGAAAATTAAGATTTAGTATATAATATTATTGTTGTTTTATATATGGGAAAAATGCTTCTATGAATTTTCCCAAGATACCCCTCAAGGGAAATTTAAATGAACTGGTTCTGAATAAGAGTGGATGAAAATGGAGTATCATTCTTAAATCTGATGAAGAAATGAAATAAAAGCCAATAGATGATATAAATGTTCCAATCAAAACCCTATTTAATTTAATAATTGACTATATTATTATAGTTACATATGAGGACACTATGATGAAGAATGTATGAAAGCACTTACATTACATGTTTCTTACTATATAAAAATCTAAATCAATAGGATGATGACATCGAGGAAATATATTTTGTTATTGATAATTCTCTGAAGGTAAAAAAGAGGGACATAAAATTTATTTTTTATTTTTATTTTTCATCAAATATTATAGGTGATATAAATACCATGAAAGATATTGAATAACATGAAGGGGGAATCTTTACCTTTGGAAATGAAATTTCCATTAAAATAAATGTAATTTGACCGAATGAGATTGAATAATAATATTTGAAATCAAGATATGTTTTGTTAATTTATGGGTTTAATAACATCTTTCTGAGTGATAGAAAATTATTTGATAATTTTAAGGAATTTATCTTAAAAAAATTTGTGTTTCATATAATTTTTTAATGATAGAAATGTTTATACTAAAAGATAATTAATTAGTGGTAATCTATTCTCGATTGGATAAAATTTTAATTCATGAATCATATTTAATGAAGAAGAAAAAAATGGAGCAATCATATACAAGGTAATCATGGGTATAAAATTGTGAACAAACATTTTATGGTGGTTATGATGTAATAAATGTACCACAACGAAAAAGGAAATATTTTTCCCATCATATAACTTATGTAAAATGATGTACAGTTAGGTGAAGACATATAAATGATGAAATCTAATACACAAGAAATACTTACCTCAGATAATATGATATTTTTTTGATGGGACATCAATCACCAAAAAAATTTTTTACATTATTATATTCATTGATTACTTCACATGTATAACCAATAAAGTTTTTATGAAACATAAATTATAGGATTAAATGATGCTAATAATTTTTATAAGGCTTATTTCAACTGATCTGGGGGTTTATATATCATTGTGAGGTAAAATATTTAGAGGAAATAATTACCTTTATTTATTTCTATATGAAGAAACATAAATTCAAACACCAATGGAGTGATTCCTATACTCCAAAAAAATTAGAGTAGTGTATTAGAAAAATTTCAATGATTACATTAAATGTTAAGAATTATTCATAATGAAAACACTCTTTCTAAATTTATATGGACAACATATATAAGTGAACTATTTCCAGTTTAAAATAATATTTTATTTTGTGAATGGAATCTAAAATCACTTCATATGGGATTTTCAATATGAAAAAATCCAATGGTGAAATACTTCAACATTTCTGGCGATTCCTTAATTATTAAATATCATGAATTGGGATCATGGACTCATTTATGAAAAATATAAAAAATAGAAATTGAATACATATTTAGCATATGTATGAACTCATAGGTGATGGAATAAACAAATAAAAAGATGGTCGACTCCTATGATGTAAAATATATATAAAATTTTACATCCTTTACAATATATTTTGGATATTATAATGAATATGTTACAAATGATCAAATTTTATCTTAAAATGATGATTAGAGGGAGAAATATTTATGTGATCCAAAACATATAAATTTTACTTGTATTAGTATATTAATGAAGAAAATAATAATGATAGCATGTATCTAACATTATGAACATTATTAGAAATTGTAAAATGTGAAAACATTATTAGAAATTAGGAAGCTCATTTCTAGAATGGTAAAAAATTGATACTTAATAAAGATATATCTCTTATCTCATAATTAAAATCAATGTTTTTATTAGATAAATTTGACAGTAATGTTTGTTTCAATTATATGAATGAATAGTTATATTAAATTGAAAAAATAAACACCTAGAATCTTATTCCATAGCATAAATTCATGACCTCATTGGAATAAAGATAATTTTTACTTGGTAACATAATAAACATAGATAAATTTCAAGATTGAATGAATGAATATTTTTTATTGGTTACTCCCTAGTAGAATGTGTTGATTTTGGAGAGATTTTCCTTTGTAATGAGACATTAAATTATAATAATTTTCTTCATAGTTTTTACATATCAAATTTAAAATGTCTTTTAAGTGGATGTTATTTCAAATCTCTTATATATAATATTTTAGATGATTATTTTGATAATACATGTGAATTAATACATGATAAAGTTGAACCAGTGGTATGTAAACTGATGAAATAATTATATGGTGTGAAACCGGGCCCTCGATCCTACTACATAAGTCATTATAGTTTCATAAAGTACATTAACTTTTCTAATGTAAAATATTATTTAATTGTGTATTTTAAATAGGGGAGTAGAAGTAACATATTCATTAATATTTATTTTTATGATATATCTAATTCCAGAGTTATATATAATACATATGAAGAATTTATTGAGAAAATGAAGAAAAACATTTAGATTTCAATGCTTGGAGATGTCAGTAAAATTTATTTATTATTTTAAAAGATAAAAAAATGAATGATACATCATTCTCTATTGTTAAATTTTTTCCAGCATCTTTAAAAAAAATTAATGGATAAATATAAATTTGTTTCTAAAACAATATATATCGTCTTGAATTTGATTAAATATAGTGGTGGTAAAATTTTAATTAAAAATACATTTGAATTATTATAACAAGATTAATCTATATTACAACTTAAATGAATATTCTTGTCACTTTTAAATTTGTTTCACGATATCAGAGTGATTAGAAGCAGTCCCACATGCAATAAAATGAATGGATTTTATGTTTTAATTAAGGAATATCATATTATATCTTGATATATAAATGATGTAATGATATATCCCTTCATGGGTTTACTGATTTTGATTGTACTCAAGATTGTAATGATATATTATTAATATATGGAGGATAATTTCTATTGGATGAAAGTTTGGTGAATTGTTTTTGTAAGAAACAATATTCTTATTACTTGATCCCATTGAAAAAATCAAATGGTACCTCCACCCAAGAATATGACAAAATTATGTTGATTAATATTTTTTATGATTAATTGAGTGTTAAATATGGTAAAAAGTGAATTTAATTTATCCTAATTAATGTAAAATTTTCCATTAAATTTTTTTTAACATTTTATATCATGAAATATTTATATTATGTATCATTTAAAAAAATGAGAACATTTTAGATTAGGATGTAATACATGAGAATATTTCAATGACATATCAAATAAAATTATGTTTTCACCAAAGAAATGAAAATTTATGGATTTGATAAATTGAGGGATAAATCATATCTTTATCCTCCACAAGTGTATTTATAATGTTTATAAAGAAATACCCCCCTATGATAATGTTTATAAATTTTCCATGCGTGAGAGAAATTATAAAACTATACTAAACTATTTTATTAATATGAAGCAAATGTTATCATAAAATGTGTAAAATAAAAGGAATAATGGAATAATTAGGTTATATTGGCTTTAAAATTACTTTCATTTAGAGATGGAATTCCTAAAAAATAATTTCTCTATATAGAATTGTGGTGTGGAGAAATTATCCTTGAAAATGTATGTGGTTTGATAGAATTTTTATAAAAGTGTTTTCTATCATTTTCTAAGTTTGTTAGAAATTTTTCCAACAAAATGACACAAGGAGATTGGTGATACTTTTTGTTGTTTTGATATGATGATATATTTTTTTTTCAAATATGTAGTTAATGATTATTTTTATGATATAAATAATTTCATGGATTATTTTTTGAAATAATTTATCATGATTTTATTAATTAGTATTATAAAATTTCCTTAATTATGATTTATAAGATCCCTTAAAAGTTATATTATGTTTTATTTATTTTTATGTTCCTATCATCAAAAATAAACAAATGATGCTAGCTGATTTTGTAAAATGATGGAGGTAGTACACTATAACAATATGGATTAGTGGTGATGATTTGATATGGATAAATATAAGAATTCGATATTTAAGAGTTCGTATATATTTACACAGTGGGAGATAAGAATAAAGGAAAAAATAAATTTTTTGACATATAAAGGATTAATGTAAATATAATTATGAATATCATTAATTATAGTCAATGTTATTATATGGTGGTGTGGAAAAAAACCAATGATCATGGATAAATATAGGCTAATATTGTGAGTCTTTTAGAAAAACCCCATTTATGTGATTTAAGATTCATACATAAATTCTAGAAATAATGGTATTATATAGTTTCTATATTGATGATGTTTTTGTTACAAAAAATATATATATATATGATTTTATATTATTTATCCAGGAATCTATGGATGGTGTTTACTAGTATGATAATATTATCAGGAGAAATTCATGCTAATTAATATAATTTCATTAAAATTTTCCACTATAATGTTTTAATATAATGGGATGTATAAATTTAATTACTAAGAGAGAGTGTTGATCTAAATATGTCGATAGTATGATTTGTAAAAATCTATATTATTGATCAATGTTCCATTATATATATGAACATTTGACTAAAGAATGTGATTTCATCAGTGGAATGATTATATAATGATATCTATATCATATTTTTGTGAATCATGATTTGAATAAAGTTGAACTAATGCATTATAGAGAGAATATTTCTAGGATTCAGTGATTTTCATATGTGAATACATGTGATTGATTCGTTATATCGATTATTATTATATTCATTGGAGTAATTATGACTAATCATCAAATGTAGATCATAATATTTGATCTTATTAGACTATAATTTATTAGAATGATTTTTTAGGAACATTAAAATATCATTTCAAAGATGTTTGATTGAGATGATGATGACCTGATCTGTACAACATCATTTATCTTGGGGATATAAATATTTTCGAGGATTGTTGATGACTCTAATTTTGAACAAAACATCATAGATTTAATGTTTTAATGAGATAGTGAATTTGAATATCATATTTTGTTTTGGTGGTGAAATTTTTTTGGTTCCCAGATTTTTCAAATTGGGGAATGTGTTTATAAAATGGTGAAACATATTTATATACATAAATTTATCATATCAAATAGAGAGGTCAAGTGCTGATGGTTTATGACTATAGTTAGTTTCCATCCAAGGATAAAAAAGGATAAAGAAGAGGCACTAAACATATATTTTGGTCAGAGTAATCAGACAATGTTTTTTTATTCATAGATATAGTGTTTCGATACATTAAAAAGATGTACATGATAATATTATTTTGTGTAATATGTTTTCTGCACATAAAGTCATTGATAATATACATAGTGATTTGTGATTCTATAGATGGAGATATACAATAAAAATGTCATGATCTGTCCCCTGGGGCACATGTCGTGACTACCCTAAGCCCGCCTTCCATAGGCCAGGGGCAGGAGACTAGCACCAAAAGGCTTATTCCCTATAATTGGGAAGGCATTGCATTTATATCCTATAAAAAACTCAACCAACCACCCATCAAGATACGAACACAAATAAACAATATAAAAAAAGTGTGTTGAATTTAAAAGGGGCTGAAAATACAAACCCAAATGTAAAGATACAAGTACAACTGAAATAAAACTGAAAGAAAAAGGAAAACAGCCATTGGGTCATCCTCTGAGGTTCATACCTAAAGGGTTGGAACAGATCACCTTCTCAGCACTCCACCTTCGTCCATCTCCTCTTTATACCATCACATCGTATGGTCCACCACCAAGCACCGTCTAGTCCTGGTATCCTCAGCCTCGATCAATGATATTTATTGTATACACCAAACAAAACAAGGTTCAGGCATAGCCCATGCAGGGATGAGTATAATGATACATAGTAGGGAACCCAAGTCCCTCAAAGTCTCACAAAATCCACAAAGGGTAAATCTCAAAGCATGAAGTCATATGTCAACCCTACTTAGGTATATTCCCATACATATACCTATGTTATTAAGTAAACCCATCTCAATCATTAGGAAACACAAGGTCCAACCCCAAATCCCAAAGATCAAATGTTCCACAAAGGAAGGAAAAACACAAAGGCAAGTACCACAAAGGTATGCCACATAGAAGAATACCACCAATGTATTATCATGAAAGAAAGTACCACCCAGGTACGAACTCAGCTCATTCCAGGTATATGTTAAGTATAGTACTAGAGATGATTAGATGTAACAACTGAATATTATTACTCAATTAAGAGGCAGACCCACACAGGATCGCAAGGTTCTGACCCACACAGGATCTCTAAGTCTTTTCCCACACAGGATCACAAGGTGATGACCCACACAGGATCGCTAGGTGATGACCCACACAAAATAGCTAGGTACCAACCCACATAGGATCACAAGGTGCTGACCCACACATGGTCACTTGGTGCTGACACGCACATGATCACAAGGTGCTGACCCAGATAGGGTTTCAATGTGATGAGCCACATAGGATCGCTATGTACGTCATCAAACCCACACATGATCCTAGTACATATTCACATCATAACCATCTACTGGGTTCCCTCACTATGATCTCTCGTCTCTAGGAGGATATACTCTACAATCTACTGGTCGATACTCAAACTGACACGAAGTCCCTTGAAGAAGTATCTCAAAGAACCGGTAGGTCGTAGGGGTCTCAATGCAGCAAACGTCGTGTCATTCAGATGCTCAGTCTGTAAGTTATTAGGATTTTCGTTCTGAGGGCCTGGTTGGATTCGTGCTTGATCCAACCTGACTATTTTCCAACATTATCCAAAACTCTAGTGGGGTATACCAAAGGTACCATCTCACTCTAAGGTTTCGGGCCCCACTAATGGTTCATCTAACGGATGTATGATGCTAAAGTTATGGTCAAAGAAAAGTATAGGGTCGTATCTGGTCTGAGTCTGGTCTAGCTCAGTCGGACTGACCCGTCCCCACCTAGCCTGGTTCGACCAATTTAGGGTCGACCCGCCATGACCCGGTGGGTCCAGCCTGGCCTGCTGGGCGGCCCGACCCGGTAGGCCTAGAGGGCCGTGAGGCAGCGGGGGTGCCGTAGGGGCACGTGGCGGCTCGACTGTGGGGTTGTCGTAGGGGTGTGGGGCGGCTCGGCCGTGGGGGTGTCGCGATGGCGCAGGGCGGCTCAGTTGTGTGGTGTTTCACGAGTGCACAAGGACACGAGGGGTGCCGTGAGGCCGTGGGGTGTCTCTTCCGGAGCGTCTCGGTCGGGAGGGCGGAGTCCAGCGGTAGCTCATCTAGGGAAACTAGGTCGGGAGGGCGAAGGCTGTGGATTGGCGCGACATGTCTGTGGGTTGGCGATGGCCGCGAACAGAGGAGCACCACGGGGCATGGAGGTCGCGGGACGGTGGGGTGTTGTGCCTTCGTAGGCGTTTCTTGAGTTCCACCATTGCCAATCGTTGGCACCAGTCGCTATCACTAAAGTCACATTCTTTCTTGTTTAAGGATACATCATTTAACAAGAATGAATGAAGGGTCGGGCCTTTTTTTCCCTGCACCCTCTGCATTAGAGCGGTAGCAAGAAGCTCCACAAGAGAAAGAATATCAAGAACTGGTAAATGAAAATAATTCAAAAACCCTCCCTACCTCATTCGTTTGATTCGTTGATTATTTTCATCAGGGAAAGTAATGATATCTTTGGGAATAAACGGATGTTGGTGACGTCGGCATTTCCTCGATCGTCGGTTTGTTGACATTGAAAACATTCCTTATCAACGAATGTCCCATGAAAGAAGTCGGGGTCAACTCCAGCATTCATTAGTGGCGTTCTTTGCTGGAGAGCTTTCTCCCATGTCACCTTCCAATTCAACCAAAAATGCCAAGTATCCAACATAATAGATTATGTTGTTTATTTAGTTCTTTGGAAAAAAATCATAAATGATTAATTAATTAACATCATTTGCATAATAAATGTTGGAGGAGTTGGAGAGGATCCCCCACATTTAATAGTAAGTTTGAGGGTTTCTCCCATTAAAGGGGAGTTCAAGGGGGGTTTATACTCGGGTGGTCCCCACCACCATAACATCTCATGGGAGGTTTAGGCTCGGTGGTCCCCACCTCCATAACCTCTCCTTGGAGGTTTTAATTCAGTGGTCCCCACTTGTGAAACATGCACAATGGAGTTTCAAAAGAAAATAAAAATGAAACGTTACACCATCTTATTTTATTTTATTATTTCACGAATAAGTGAAAAACCAACTTCCACCCTTGACATACTATGGTCGAGGGGAAGGTCTCCATAAGTGAATATTTCCACTGTGAGTTCAACGACGCCATAAGGTTTCAATTCCAAGTAATGGTTCAAAAGTTATCAAAACTCACATGCACTTTTACTGAACATACCAGAAAAAATGTTTAGAAATTCATTTTGGGCACTCCGAGCTGCAGAATCACACGGTGTCAATTTTTGAAAACTTGTAAAATTCCTATTAAATAAAAAAATTACATTGAAATTGTGGGTCTTTACATTCTACCCACCTCATAGCATTACGTCCTGGTAAGCCACAACTCAAACTAAAGGAACGAGTGGGGTTACTGAGCACTCATCTGAGCCTCCTGCTCCCATGTTCCCTCCTAGAGGATCATGTGCTTCTAGTGAACGCACACCAGAGGTATCGACCGTACATTAAGGACATGCTCATGTCGATCCACGTTCTCTAATGGAACCTCTGTAAAAGTCTCTCCATCGTCGATTTCCAGCTCTCTATGGTTGATGATGTGAGAAGGGTCATGCACGTATCTCTTCAGCTGGGATACGTGGAAGACGTCAGGCACCTGGTGCAATTGAGGTGGAAGAGCTAAGCAGTAATCCACCACACCAAATCTGCTGAGGACCTCGACAGGCCTGATGAACCTCAGAGATAACTTGTCGCCTTGACCAAATCTCCACAAACTTTGTCGAGGTTAGACCTGTAGAAATACATGGTCACCATCCTCAAAATATAGAGTTCTTCATCTCTTATCGGCCTACGACATTTGCCTGCTTTGTGTGGCCTTCATCTGCTTCTAGATGATCTGCACATTCTTTGTGGTAGCCCGTACCATCAAAGGTCCCACGAGTGTTGATTCCCTTGGGCCAGTCCAGCACAAAGGTGAAGTGCAAGGTTTCCGTAAAATGCATCGAAATGTGTCATCCCAATGGTGGAGTGATATTTGTTGTTGTATGAAAACTCCATGAAATTCAAGTGATCCTCGTAGCTGTGAACGAAGTTTAGGAGACAAGCATGAAGAATGTCTTTGAGGGTCTGAATGGTTCGATCAGTCTGTCCATTCGTCTAAGGATGGAAGGCGGTGCTCAAATGAAATAGCGTCATGAAATCCTTTTGAAACCCCTTCCATAGCCGGGAAGAAAAACATGCCTCATGATCAGAGACAATTATAAAGGGTACTCCATGTAGCCACAAAATCTCCTGCACATAGAGTTGTCCCAAGCTCACTATTGATACATGCTCTCTGATAGGTGGAAAGTGGGCCGACATGGTGAGTCATTCAACGATCACCCAAATCAAGTCATGTCCCCTAGATATACGTTGAAGTTCTGCGATGAAATCCATATATATCCAATCACACTTCCACTATGGGACCTCTAAAGGCTGAACCATTCCTACTGGTACCTGATGCTCTGCCTTCATTTGCTGACAGATGAGACACCGAGAAACAAACTCTACAACAAATTTCTTCATTCCTGATGACCAATTTTGTTGTTGGAGATCCTGGTACATCTTCGCCACTCCAGGATGTACCGCCAGAAGGGACATATAGAACACCCTGAACACCTCCTTCTGTAGCACTATTGTTACCATGGTACGTCCTCTGAAGAGGTCGACTTGATCCCCACCTTCAAAAAATCCATCAGTTGGATGCCCTGGGGATATCTGATCACATTGAGCCTCGCAGTCAGCATCCCCATACTGGAACTCCCTGACTCACTAAAGAAGTGGGGGAGTTACTGTAAGAGACTAAAGAAAAGCGGCTCCATCTCAATCCACAAATTATATCTACAAAGTGGCTAGCTGCTCTGTCTCTTCACTCAACAGCTGCCAGCCAGACCTCCAGTTGAGTGTGTCTGCTACTTTCTCCCCCTTCACATGAGTATAGACTATATCAATATCATAGTCCTGGAGAAATTATATCCACTCCAAGTGGGAACAGAAAACTAAAAACATCTTCTACCACGATGGTGATGATAGCCGACCCAAGAGTGATCAGCCTCACCCTCCTATGCAAGAGTATATCATGTGCTTCTTGGGTTTCCATTTTCTCTGACTAAAGAAAACCTCATCCCAATTATGTAGATAAACCACAACCTTTTTTTCTAATACATTCATTATGAGTATGAATTTTTCATGTCCAGTCATACCCGAACTAACGTCATAAGGCCTCGATGCTGCCACCAATAATTTCCAATCGAAACTCTCACCTCAAGGGTGAGATCACACAGTCGGAGAATGTGTGATTATCAAGTCTCCTCCCATGAACCATGAAGGCCTCTGGTGCTAGAAGTCGTGCAATGTTCTTAAGAAACATGAACTGTCTACTACTGGGGCTGGTTCCATCGGTGTCCCAATGTCTAATGGTACCGCTGGTGCCTCTTCTGGTGCCTCTACTAAAAACGGGCCATGCACCGGGCCCTCGTCGCTCGGTGGGCTATCAGTGTGTACAACTCCTGGAACCATAGATGGTTATCTTCTTGGAGGCATCCTGAAATGAAATAGGTGCACCATGGTCAATAACTTAAACATGGTGAAATGACTCAATTATTTCACAATGAATACTCATGAAAACACACACAGAATTAGAATTTATGTGCACTGAGTCGGAAATCAGAAGTTCGGGTCCTGCTGTAAGGATATGTCGGCTGCCGCACCAACACTGGATTCCCAAAACTGATAACCACACTCACTACGCATAACACTATTTTCGTTAAATGAATGATCAGAGTCATATGATCTACGATAGAATTGAATCTTTTGAAACCAATTTCTCACGACCAGTCCCCCGGGGCCTGTGCCATGACTACCCCGAACCCACATTCCATAGGCTAGGGGCTGGAAACTATCACCGAAAGGCGTATTCCATATAACAGGGAAGAAATTGACTTTATATCATATAAACACACTCAACCAATCGCACAACAAGATACGAACACAAGTAAACTATACAACAAAAGAGTGATGAAAGTATAAGGGGTCGGAAATACAAACCTAACTATAATGATACAAGTACAATAGAAATAAGACTAAAAGATAAAGGGAAACAACTATTGGGTCATCCCCTGAGGTTCCTACCTGAAGGGTTTGTATAGATCACCTCATTAGTACTCCAATTCTATTTGTATCCTCTATGTATTGTCACATCGTATTTTCCACCACCAGGCTCCGTCCAGTCCTGATATCCTCAGCCTAAATCAAATCTATCCATCGTCTACACCAAACACAACTAGGTGCGGGCATAGCCCATAGGGGTGAGTATAACGATACTTTGTAGGGACCCCGATACACTCAAGTTCTCACAAAATCAAAAAAGGATTAATCTCAATGCATGAAGTCAACTCTCAAACCTACTTAGGTATATGCCCATACATATACATAAGTTATCATGTGAACCCATCTCAATCATGGGGAAACATAGGGTCCAACCCAAAATCCCAAAGCTCAATTGTTCCACAAAGGAAGGAAAAACACCAAGGCATGTACCACATAGGTAAGCTACATAAAAGAATACCACCATGGTATTATAATGAAGGAAAGTACCACCCAGGTACTAACAAAGATCATTCCAGGTATATCTTAAGTACAGTAGTAGAGATGATTAGATGTAACTACTGAATCATCTTACTCAGTTAAGAGGCAGACCCACATAGGATTGCCATGTGCTGACCCACATAGGATCACTAAGTGCTGACCCACACTAGGTCGCAAGGTGCTGACCCACACAGGATCACTAGGGGCTGACACACACAGGATCACTAGGTTCTGACCCACACAGGATCGCAAGGTATTGAACAACACATGATCGCTAGGTGATGACCCACAAAGGATCACAAGGTGCTGACCCATACAGGATACCAAGGTGCTAACCCAAATAGGATCACATGGTACATCATCAGACCCACATATTATCCAAGTATATCTCCTGTATATCGTCAGACCCACACAAGATCCAAGTATATCTTCACGTCACAGCCAGCTACTGGGTTCCCGCACCATGCTAGCTCATCTCGAGGAGGATCCACTCTATAAGCTACTGGTCGATACTCCAACATCCTTGAAGTCCCATGAAGTAGTATCTCAAAGGGACACCACGTTATAGGGGTCTCAATGCAACATACGGTGCATCATTCAGACGCCCAGTCTGTGAGTTGTTAGCCTTTTGTCCCGAGGGTTTGGTTTTATTCATGCTCGATCCACCTCAACCATTCCAAAAATTTATCAAAAACTCTAGTGGGGTATACCAAAGGGACCCTCTCTCTCTAATGTTTCAGAAGCCACTGACGGTTCATCAAACGGACGTCTGGTTCCAATGTTATGGCCCATGTAAAGTATAGGGTCGTATCTGGTCTGGGTCCGGTCTGACTCGGTCAGACCGACCCGACCCGACCCAGCCTGGGTTTACCCAGTTAGTGTGGACCCGGCCCAACCTGCTGGGTGGCCTAACCCGGCAGGCCACGGGGATGCCGCGGGGGCGTGGGGCGGCTTGGATGCGGGGGTGCCGTGAGGGTGCGGGGCTGCTCTGCCGCGGGGGTGGCGTGAGGGTGTAGGGCGGCACGGCTGCAGGGGGTGATGCAAGGGCGCATGGCCACAGTGCAACTCGACATGCAGAGTGGAGGCCATGGGGAGGCTTGACCGCGGTGGCTCAGCCGGGAGGGCAGAGACCATGGGTGCCGCGGAGCGTCTCGGTCGGGGCGGCGAGGCGAGGCCACGGGGCTGCGATGGCTGCAGATGGAGGCACACCATGGGGCGCAGAGGCCACGGGGCAGTGGGGCATCGTGCCTTCGTCGGAGGTTCTTGAGTTCCACTAAGGCCAATCGCCGACACCGATCACCATCACCAATGTTTCCTACATTCATCGTCAAGGATACAACATTATAGATGAACAAAAAAGGGGTTGGGCCATGTTTGTTTGGCCCACACCATCAACGTTAGAGATATAGTAGGAAGCTCAACAAGAATAATAATATCAAGAATGGGTAAAAGAAAATAATTCAAACACCCTCCATGCCTCGTTCATTTCATTTGTTGAAGATTTTTTGTGGAGAAGGAGATGATTTTGTTGGGAACATAATGATGTTGGTGACGTTTTCATTTCCTCGATCGTCAGTTTGTTGTCTTTGAAGATGTTCCCCGTCAAAGAATGTCATGTGGAAGAATTCAGAGTCGAAGTTGTCGTTTCTTCGTTGGCGTTCTTCATTGGAGTGTTTTCACACAAGACTCCTTCCTCCCAATTCTACCAAAAATGCCATGTAGCCAACCTAATAGATTATGTTGTCTATTGAATTTGTTGGAATCAATTCAAAAAGGCTATGTTAATTTACATAATAGGCATAATTAATGATGGAGGAGTTGAAGAGGCTCCCCCACATTTAATATGAAGATTGACGGGTTCTCCCATAAAAGGGGAGTTCAGGTGGGGTTTATACTCGGTTGGTCCCCACCACTATAGCTTCTCAAGGGAGGTTTACGCTCGGTGGTCACACCCTCCATAACCACTCATGGGAGGTTTTAGTTCAGTGGTCCCCATCTGTGAAACATCAACATGGGAGTTTCAAAAAAAATAAAAATAAAATGTTACACCATTGTTTTATTTTTTTATTTCATGAATTAGTGAAACACCAACTTCCAAACTCGACCTACTATGGTCGAGGTGAAGGTCTCTATAAGAAAATATTGGAGTAACAGGTTCAACGGTGCCCTGAGATTTCAATTCCAAGCACCAGATCAAATTTTAGAAAAACATGCTCGCATGTTTTCTGATCGTACCCAATATAAAGTTTAGAAATTCATTCTGGGAACTCCATGCCTCAGATTCACGCGCCGTCAACTTTCACATACTCGTAAAATTCCCATTTAATTAAAAAAATTACCTGGAAATTCTGGGTCTTTATAAAAATGGATGAGTGAACCAGTTTAATTATAACCAAAATAATTTCATTAGATGGATATTTTCTGGTAAAACATTTTTTGAGATTTTAAGAAATACTGTATATCTTATTTTTTTCGTAGTTACAAATAATGAAATGGTAACTGATTTGAGTTATTATTATTACGTATCTAGAGATATATGGAATAAAAAAATATTTCTCAAAAATATAATCAGTTTATATCAAACTGAATTCCAATCTATTTATGGGATTCTCCAGGGAAAGAATATAGTCACAAACACTGGGGTGATTCATTTAAATAGTTTATGCTCATCTTCACATTCAAAAAAATTTAAAAAATTTATTCTTGAGTTTTATAATGATGAATAAATTATCATTTTTAACATGTAGTAGTTTTTAATCTCAAGAGAAAATAAATTATAAAAACCCATAATTGACTCGAGCACCACTTATTAGTGGTTCTTACTATGAGTAGATCTTCGTTGTAACAAAATAAGTGTATCTAGAAAACCAATAAAATTAAATTTTTATTTTAAATGTAATAGTAAATATAATTTTTAGGGATAATAATAATAATCATCCTGGTTGACTGGATTATATAAAATTAGTCAATATTTTTTTGCGTTTATAATATATAATTTATTAACAAATAATAAATAATATTTTCAAGCTAGCGATTGTAGTTTTTATTTATTTCTATTTTTTTATTTGAATGTTAATAAATAAATTATTAATTATTAATGATAATATTTATAATAAATGTCTAATTTCATGTTTAATGAATATTATATTGACATGTATATCGATCAGTTAAAAATGGTGATAAATTTTTTACAAAAATTATAATTATTATTAAAGGATTGATAATCACCAAGGTGGAATGTCTTGTGATGTTTATAATGCCAAATGAAAAATTATATATTATTTTTTTAGTGTATAACAATTTAGAAGAATAAAAATAATATTATTATTATTATATGATATCGGGTATACTTAGAATAAGAAATATATAATGGGGCTACACAAAATTATATGTTTTACCCCAAAATATATATTCTGATTTATATCATTTTATAGAATGTGAGTGTCATGAAATATTAATTATACCTAATAAATATTCACAAATAACTGGTGAAAATTTATCCTGAATTCTCTCATGAAAATGAGATAATCTTTATCCTCCCTATCAATAATAAAAGAACAAAATGCAATTCTATCAATCTGTGGAGAATTATTAATTTTGACCTATAGGAAATGATATGAGGAACATGGATCCTCTACACTAGAATAGAAGATATGTTTGGGGATGTTATGATATTAATTGATAATGTGTTACTAATACTGTTGGTTTTTTAATTTTGATTCTTGAACACAACATTGATAATATGAGAGAATATACAAAATGATCAATAAAAAGCTCAATTATCATGTTGTGGTATATTAAAGAAAATAATATTATATTTTTAATGATAATATTTATATAGAATATTGGGATTATTGTTTATTTTATTTTGATTTTACATGTTGAAACAGATGATTAAAATTGTTGTCAATGGGAATGGTAATTTCTAGTATAGCCCAGATCCATCAAATGTTTCTCATTTTTAACACAAAGACATGATCCTTCTCCATATTTAGTAAACCAAGAATAATAATTATTTTTTAAATACGTAAATATCATTATTTAAATTTTTTAAATATATAAATAATAAATATATTCAATAAAAATTGAATTAATTATTAATTTATTATAATAATGAAAATTTTTAATAATTATTTATTACTATTTTAGTTTTGAAAATTATAAAAATAAATATAATTTTCAGCAGATCAGATTTATTATTTTATTTAATATTCAACTCACATATACTATAAACATGGATAAATGGTGACTTCATATTTTAAATATTGTTTTCAGAGAAAATTACCATTCCAAAAGATGAGTATCATAACTATTTGGAATTTTAATTTTTAATAGAATTTAAATGAGATATTGGATACACCTAAATTATGATTGTATAGGCCACCTTCTCCATGTAATTAGGTTAATATACATAATTTCAATGATTATTATATAGAAACACACAAATTCACTGATATAAAATGAAGATAATATCTCAATGACAACAACACCATATGAATTTTTACTATGAGATATAATCCCTTTGTCTCGACATATCACCATGTAGGATGCATACTTTGTAACACCAACATAGATACTTGATTTATAATACATTTACAATATAAATAGAACCCATCGATGATCATTAATGGAAATTTAATTAATAGTACAATTCCATTAAATTCAAGGGACATGCAATAAAATTATCCATTGACATTGAAGGAATGAATCATTTCCCTACTTATTCAATTAAAATAATATATCTTGTAACCTACCCTATATATCTTTCCTTAAAATGTACATATATCATAATGGTTTTCATAAATAAAAAATATTTCTCAATTCATGATATATATTAATTAGAATCTAAATTTGGATGAAAAATAAAATATTCAAAATATAGGAATATCAAATGATGGATATAACATTTATAATTCTCATTAGTTTTTCATCTCTCATAACCTCCCTTATAGGATATTACCATGGATGAAATTTATGATAAAAAATTTTCAAAAAGTTTCAATATCAAAAGAATGATAGTCAAACCACCTTGTGTTATGTTAGAGAGGTATTATCTATAGTTTAAAACCTGTATTTATGAATATTATATGATTACTTCATTTTTATTTTTATAGAAGTGTACTTATATAATCTCTTTCTTTGGAAATTATTCCGAAAATATTTCCACATCATGGTTTTATATATGTGCACTAATCATGGGATAATAAATTGACTACAAAATAATGTTTTGGTAATAAAAAGTGAAAATATAGTTTGTTCTAGGGGAGAAACTCAATCAAAACACACATGAATTAGTGTTTTTAATTAGGGAATGATTTTTAATAATACAATTGATATACCATTCAATTTAATACTTTTTCCAAAAATGATTATGATGAATTTTAAATTTTAATAATGTTATTTACTCTTAACATCAAAATGTAAAATATTTTTAATTCACTCTTACTCAATATTCAAATTTGATATCTCAATTTTGTAAACATCCAATTAACCATATTAATATTATTAGATAAATTCATTTTTCATCTTGTTAGTTCATGTTAATAATTCATCTTCCCTTTTATACCTCTCAATAACCATAAAATTATTCACCATTATTTAAACCCATTCATATAAAAAAAACTTAATCCAAAATTTATCATAATTTTTTTTAAATAAATCATTAAAAAAATTCTAAACCCCATGTGGTTATTTTTTATAACATTTATTTATTATAAAATATTGGGCAGTAATATTTTAGAAGGATATTCTCTCTCATTATATTATTTGACACACACGTACAAAAAATCACTATTTAAATAATTAGAGACAAAATATTCATTAGTAACTTCTCAAAAAACACATAATTAAATTAATTTGTATAATTAATTTTCTGTTATTATTCTTCCGAATTCTAGATTTCTTAGTATGTATGTTACTCTAAATCTAGTTTGTTAATCCAATTCACTGATATAAGTTTTTTTTTCAACATAATTCCTTTTCCTAAGAAAATTCAATTTATCAATTTTTTAAAATGTGAATTTATATTCTCTAAATTAATTATATCTCCAAGGGAATATATGAACATGATGTTCTCAAGTTGAGATAACAAAAAACATAATTTTCTCAATGAATAAAATGACATTAAAAAATAACATAAATCAAAATAAGTTTATTGCATCCTCAAAAGGTAGATTTCACCACCCCTGTAACCAAAAAACAAAAAACATTGATATTGAATATATAATCAGATAATTCTATGTTAAAATGTTTCATCTACTCAGTTTATTTTATCTCATTTATCATTTGTTCTATATAAATGAATAGGATAAAATATTATTTTGATAAATTAATTCAATAAAAACTAGAATAAAATATGAGAAATGTGGTTCGAAATTTTTTTTTTCATCACCTTAGTTCTGTTATATATATAATTTTTATATATAGTTTATTTATTATAGAATAAAAATCCAAATTATTAATGGTTTTGAGATATTCATACTAACAAATTTTATATTTTGAAGTTATTATAAGAAGAAATCATGTGTTTAGATGACAAAGAAAAAGGAAAATAAAAATTAAATTCAAAACTTTGAGTTAGTAAACAAATAATAGAAGTGGGGTAGGAAAGAACTTTTAGGGGCACTCCCTATTATTTTTTAATGTTTCGTACTATAGGGTAAATTTTCCTATATGCTTAATATTAAATAATCTTACTATACTATTAGTAACCACATCAAATGAGAACATGTTTCTTGACTTTATGAGGGATTCATATTCCACTTCCCCATTTGTGTATTAGAGTAAATCTAGAAATATAATAATATGGATAAAATTGTTGTAAAATGGAATGAAAGGTAATAATTAATAAAATATAAGTGAGTGTCATGAATTTTTGACTCTGTTTAATGTTTTATCGAGGAGTTCTTCTTCCAATTTTTATACCTCAATTTTTTTTGTGTGATGAATGAGATAATCAATTATGTTTCCAAAATTTAAAAAAAATCATGATAAATAGGTGGTAAATATGTATATCATATCATTACCATAGTGTGTAAGTATTTAATTTTGGGATATATTTTTTTAACTCTTTTTGATACCATACCATGGATTCCTAACATTTTTTTTCCCGTTCTTCTTTGAGAACATTGATGTGATCTCAAAATAAATCCTTTGTAGGTGTTGATCTATAGAATACTCTTATTATTTTAAAAAATACCTAAAAATTTAACTTAATTTATAGGGTTAGACAAAAATTAAAATGTCAATATATATTAGATTATTTAATTTTATTTAAAACAAATGACATATTTATTGGGGTGAAGAATAAATAATTGATCAAATTAGTTACACAGTAAAGGTGGCATATTGACCTGACTTTTTTAATAAAATTCTTATGAATATAATTTGAAAAATATATTATAGTGATATATAGTGATTCATTTTGGGTTCCTAAATCGATTTTTTTGGATATATTCATGTACTATTCACTTCATTTGTGTAATTATGAATCATAACGAAAAAGCTCATTTCGATAGTGTTGCGATATTGTGTAATTCAGATAACAATAAGTGAAGCATTAAATAAGTAATAAAATACTATCATAAAATTAAATAACCCCATTGGTTTGAACCCTTGGATTCCTTTGTTAACAAATTTTCAGTTGCATCAAGGAGACATTTTTAGAGCCAAAAATCTAACAGCCTCTATAGTACTGGATGATGATCATAAAAGGCTTATGCATGTAAGAGAACTCAACCATATACAAATGAACATTTATATTTACATTACTTTAATAGTTAAATTTTATATGACATGAATCTGTAAAATGTAGGGATAAAATATTGGTAATGAATTGAATAGGGTAGAAATGATTCCATGGATGGTGGGAAACCATGAAACCTATCCAAAAATTAAAATCAACCCAAATATAAATGAAATATAAAAAATAAGAATTTAAAATTATGATTCGTGGATTATTTCTAACCAAAATAATGTTTACCCCCTCAAGGTAATATCCCATGATCATATGTTTAATGTATTTTGTAGGGGAAAACCTAAATAAAGAAGGTTAATAAGAGAGAATGAAAGATAATAAAAATGAAAAATAAACTATTTATTTTCTAAATGAAAAAATTATAATGAAATATATTAAATAATATATGAAACTAGGTATTTGAACAGATTGAATAGGGGAGATGAGTAAATTGAGATCTCAGACTCAATAGTCCATATTTTCCTTTTACAGTAATGGAAGAAACACCATGAGACTTATTTTAATGATAATATCTAAATAACTGGATGAGAAGTATGATTTAATTATGTAATATGTTTATTGATTCTTATTATAATGTTTTAATACACATATGATTGATTTTCTATTTCTTTTTCACTCTTGGAAACATGAATACACTATTAAATATTTTCCTAATTTAACAGACCAAATAAAATAATAACATTTAGTCATGTATTATATGACATTAATGTGGTGATATATATTAGAAATTAAACTTATTAACATTCTTCATTGTGAAATCAAAGGAGAAATAATTAAAATTATGAGTATATAATTTTTTCTATAATGGAAATTTATATGTTTTTTTAGCTATTATATTTTTATTACATGCATGTATAATTTTTAAAATAATTTTAAGTTAGAAGATATATATATATTTTTTGTCCTATATCGTTAGACATATTGTCCCCCTTGTCAGCATGTTGTTGGAGGCCATTTATTCATGATGCATCATGATTTTATGTACCCACATTTTTCTTACCATTATATATCAGTGGTCCATTATTGGTATCATTCTAAATATTTGATATTTACCATCTCCCATTAAATATCTTGAAAATATGTGTTCATATTCTATCATTTTTTTAACATCATGTTATCGTAACTCTGGTGTTTCCATTCCTATTTTTTCCTCCATAATTGGGTGCATCATGGGACTCTAAAGGTTGGACACAATGTGGTGTGAAAAATGAAATAAAGATCTGAGATGAATGTTTCTTTAATTTATAGAATTCAGCTATAAAAGCCAAAAGAATTTTCATATTCATACCCATATTTATAAAATTATAGTGATTTGTTATATTTTTCAATAGAAATAAAGTGTTTTTACTCCCTAATAGAAGAATACAAGCCATGTAAATTTATCAGACGCCATCTATTGTTCACTCGAATCATGTTATTTAATGAATACAGAACGAGAATGATTGAATGTCAGGAAAAGTGTTCAAATTACATGTAATAATTATATATTATTTATATAAAAAAGGTGTAAAATCAGGTGTACATGAGTTTCAAGAATTACATGACATGTAGTAGGATATTGAATCATTTATGTGATTTCTGGTGGGTTTGTTAGTGATCTTCACATATTATTCATATTTCATTCCTCAATAAGATATTTTTCTCTCAACCTAGAGATCTAATATAGATATTATTGGAACATGTGTTCCTTATTGATCAATTTTTATGACATTTGATCACTAGGGTTGTGCATGGTGTCTATCCGAGTGACTATTCCATTCAACATAAACATTGTATTTGATCACTACACTATTATGGAATTATGTTAGTAGTTATTTTGAACTATAATCATAATTATCATGTTTTCTTCTTTATTAGTTCTATTATATTCCTTCGAGGTGATGTTTCATAGTTGGTTGTTGTATTAAAGATGTCCATTCTTCATGGTATGTTATATTTATCCTATTTTCTGTCCAATTTTGTAAATTTAATCAATTTTTATATGTGTAAACTGATTCAATTGATAATTTTTTTCTAATGAGTTCTTTATTTTGAGGATCACATTGGATCCATGTGTGACACATAAATTATGGTTAGTGGTTACATCTATAAGCCACGTTGGATGAACCCAATTTCTCTATCATTGAATGGTTGTTTGATAAGTGAAATTTCATGATATAATTATATTATCTATGTGAATATAAATGGTTTTTTTTCATATTTATTTTCCCATTTTTTCTTAAAATGAATAATTTGTTGTCAAATCACATTGATATGGATTTATTAAGTAGTTTTCAATGCATGTTTTTTATGGAGTGGATTTGAAAATAGAGTTCATTGGAATATTTTTTTTATTTATGTGGATTGAGTAGTAATAGGCCTTGTACACTACAAATGGGTTATATCATGGGTTGTCTCTAACCTCTCAAGTCTAATTGTTCTAGGGACATATTTTATTTGTTGGGGGTTCCCATTCTTGGGTGTTCCACTCCTCTATAGTTGAGATTTCTATTTCTAGAGTATGTTTGAGGGTATGATTTGATCGGTTTTTTTATTGTCCTATATATCCTTACATATAGTGATCCTTGGTGTGTTATTAAAAGTGCTTTGATTTTGATTATTCAAAATGTTTTGGCTTGTATTGTCTTGTTTTTACTAGCATATATATGATATGATATATGATATCTATATTTTTCTATGTTTTTGGGTTTTGGCATAGTGGTAAGAACCCTATAATACTACATTAAAATGGGGGTTCAAAACTCATTGTGTTTAGGTACTATAGGAGTATTATATTGGTACTATAGCAGCAGAGGCACTATAGAAATAGCTATGCTCTATTGATGGTGCGAACTATAGCAGTAGCAGGAGTGGGAACTATTGTATAGGTGGGTACTGTAGTATTTCAATTCAATGAATGGTCAGTGGGCTAGAAATTTATGTCATATGGACTATTTAATGGGCTAGATTCCTACTAGGCCTTTGTACCAAATATTTATGATGTAATTAAGTGGGTACATGGGTGGATTATCCCTTGGGGGATGTGACCTACAATTTGAACGTATTTGTGTGATATGTGTTTGTGTTTGATGGAATTATACTGCAAAGAAGATAATATAATATCATATCATTTTTTGACATAAATTCATTATTTTTATACAAAATGATTTGAACTCATATACCAATATTATTTCGAAATATGTGAAAGGGGAAATTAAAGTTTTTCCATTATTTTGATATAATAAATTCTAAAAAGTATATGATACATTTGTATCAATATAGTTAATAATTGTTGGATTATTATCAAAGAGACATGCTATGGAACACCTAGGTGGGATCCCACTAAGCCTATTAGACCATACCAAGAGAACCCATTCATCGGTGTGTACATCTTGTTATGAATTTTGATGTAGGGAACAACTAGGCACCATAGTGAGGTGGTTATGTACTATATCTACTAGGACATTGTATATATTGGTGAGATTGTTAAAATAGCCCATACTATCATAGGGATACTTCTAGAGTTTCTATATTCTATTTTTTTCTTTGCAGTTGGACCTGTCTCTTAGAGATTGTTTTGTAATAGTTCAGTTGATTAGTTTTTTTGTTATTTACCTATTACAACAAATATATATTCATGTTTTCTCAACACAATCATATATATATATATGTGTGTGTGTGTGTTTGTGTGTTTTAATATATTGTTTTCTATATTATGATGGGAAAATCAATCTCTATATATATTATTTATTCTTTTTTAATAGAACACAGTCTACGGGTATCTGGAATTCTCTTCAGGTATGTGGAAATTCTCGTAATGTACCATTTTGAGTGGGTATCTGGAATGGGTACACTTTTGTTTGGTATCATAGGTATTTTTTCCTCTATATTTTTTTTCTTCGGATAGATGGATTATTGTATATTGTTTTTTTTGTCACATTAAAGATTGATTGTGGAGAGTACTTGTATTTCTCTGGAAGAAATTAGAAACAAGTTAGTATCGGATGTTGGTATTTGTGTATCATGATATGAGTTCCTAAATGAAATCACAGACCATTCTATTAGATTTATGGTTTTTATTGACATTATTGTATTTTCTAATCACTTATTTTATTTTTCTCTTCATAGTTATTCCTTTAAGGTATGTAATGCAGGTCCCACTAGAGGTTACAGAGAATTCCCCTCTAGGGATTCTTCCTGTATATCAAAAATTTGTTGAGGCTGTCAGGATTACAGTTCTTTTTGTAGATAAAAACGAACTGAAAGAATGGAACATTTTAGTATAGGTACATGTAGAATTTATAGTATAACTGGATTGATCATGGGATCCTTTCAATGAGAAGCCACCTTCATTTGACTAAAAATTACTTTTTTATTATAAAACACTTTTAATGGAACAAGTGAGAACCACATACAACCAAAGAAAAACACTCATACCACCCCATCCCAGCAAGTAAACCAAAAATGAGTCTTCATTAACACAAGCCCCTTGGAAAGCAGTCTCGTGTAGAAGCACGTGCACAAAACCGATGGCGAATCCATACCCTCTCAAGTATCTAGTTCTAAGAGACCTGCATTAAACAAGACAAGATGCTCCAAACCCCTTCCAGAGCAGTCCAAGAAGCATACAAGAACAAGAAACAACAAACTTCAGAGACAAGTGACCCGAATAAATGAAAGCTCACACAACCCAAGCATTCATATCAGTCAACCACAACCACCAGCTTAAACTATGAAACTAACTAGAAACTTAATATTACCCGAGTCTTCGTCCCTAAATAATTTCCATGTTATGGAAGATAAATTGAAACATGTGTCCTCCAAAATCCTTTTCTAAAAAACATACACAAGTTTATCCCTTGTCTGGATGTACTCCTCAACACTAATCTTCCTGTGGTTGAAACCCCCTACAAAAATTGAGTCTTCTTTATCGATTCAAGAATATTGTTCCCCATTAAGGGACACCTCTAGAAACCTTCCCATCATTCTTGAAGCCTCCTCCTCATTAGCTTTGAGAAAAAGGACATGTTCTATCTCTTCTTCTTCCGAACATAAAACCAAAACCGAGGACTGGCCACTCTGCTCACCATTCCTCATGTAGCTCAAAGACTCTATAGTCTTCCTCTTGTCACTCACCTTCTTTGCCAATCGAGTCATCATAGGAGGAGGTATAGAGGAGTAGTCCTTCCTCCCCTTCATCCTCCTGGTCTTCTGGTTCAGAGTTTTGTCTTCCTAATGGTTGTGCTCATCTTCCTTGCACTCATGCTCACACCCTCTAATTGCCTCCGGAGAGTAGGTGAGGGGTGAACTCAATTCTGTTTTAGCAAGCCTCTCAAATAGGTTATCCAGGGGAATTAAGAGCTTAGGCCTGGAAGCAGGTCCCCATGTCTTCCCCTTACTCGATCGACATTCCTCTTCCAAAGAATGCCCCTGCAAACCCTGCTGCAAAAAACCACAAATCGGCCCCAATGACTTGGCCAGATCATTCTCCCCCTTATCTTTTATCTCCACCACAGCCTCCTGGCTTTCGGACCCCTGAATTTCCATGCCAACCAATTCTTGATACACCATACTACAATTCTCCATACCGAGTGCAGTTGAAGAGCGATCCAGGTCCCGCCTCAACCTGTTGAACACCTAATCGACCGATGGCTTGGCCTGACGCACCACAAACTTCTTCATAGGAGACTGAGAATGGGAGGGTCGACTGGACCCCACCACAAACGCCCCCTCGCACATAGCTGTACTGGTAAGTGTAACCTTCTCCAATTGCAAACTTCCAGTAGGAACTCCCACACCCATAACTCCTTCCTACACAACGGACTTCTGTTTGAGCATCTCTCCCTTTCCCTTTCCCCCAAAATCCATCCCACGATAGCTTCTCCTCCTCCAAGTGGGCTGGAGCCCCCTACAACAAACGTCCAATGAGTGACCCAGATGATTGCATCCAGAACATAAATCAGTCCCATTTTAGAAAACCACCCTTTGTTTGCATCAGTATTCCTCGCCCATAGTGATCCAGACATATTCAAATGGTAACCTTGCAACATCCTCATCAACACAGATTAGTGGATTTATAGGATGACAAAGAGCTTCTGTTCGGCTATCCGAACACATATACCTACCGAGAAAATTTCCTAGCATACGCATAACCGAAGGATTTTGAAATGGCAGGGGATGATTTGGAAAACATACCCAGGACGCTATGGTTGATGGATCATGCTTCATATTCTAATCGAAGGACCATAAAAAAAGAATAAATCTGAAGTCGTTGAAGTTACGAGAAGCCATTGACCACGCCTTGAAGAGGTCAGCCTCCGAGGAGAAGCGTATCATAATGTGTCGACTATCCAAGAGGCCCACTTTCGCCATGTCCTGCAAATCCCAGGCGTCGAAGACATGCCTTTCAACGCATCCCCAGATGGTCGCCGCTGGAAAAACATATAAATTAGAGTGTTCTTCAGAAGATATGAGGTTTCTGATAACTCTGTGTTTAATAACTAGAGATTAGGGTAACCCTCGAGAAAATCTGAAACTTTCTGTCCTAGAGGGACTTGAGGAAAAGGAGGAAGAAATTCAGGCTTCGTGAAGGGGGTGAATGGGGAATACCTCCCTTTGCTGGATGCCGAGGGCTGATCCCCCCCCCTATTAGAGGGGGAGGAGCTAGTGCAGAGGCGTCTTGGAATGGAATGGTTTTAAGATACTATAATTCTAGTAGTGTTGTCCATAGTTTTTTATTACAAAAATATCTCTAGAATTTCTCTCATTGTAGCAATGAAAGAGTTAGTTTTTTGTGCACAATTATTGATTTAATAAGTTGGTTCCCTTTTCTCTATATGTTTAAAATAATAACCAGATATTTGCTCATAAGTACCTCCATGAATTTGAATGAGACATCAGATCATGTTTATTTATGTTGAAATATTAGACCTGTGAAGTGACAGTGGAATGTGCTATGATGGAATAGATGAATTTTGAAGGAATGGATGGATATTAAACCCCTTCTATTCCATGTTTTGTAAAATTTAGTGGCATACTAGAGAAAAATAGGATGATCCAACATTATAGTTATAGTAGTGGGGGTTGTTCTCTATGGGAGTACCCCTCTACACCATCAGTTACAATTGATATTATATGTAACACCCTAAGATTTTATAAGATATATTATTTTTAATTTCTTTCATATCATATTTTGTACGCTACCCGAAGATTATCTTGCGCTATATGCAACACCATATTATCTTGCAGTATACGCAACACTAATCTTGGATCGTGTTAAAAAAAATTTTAAGTTTGTTTGATATTAATTATTCATTGCAACATTGAGTTTATATATACATATAGATTCAATGTATAAATGAAATATGGTTGGATTTTGTTATACGCAACAACAAATGAGTCTTTCACTACACGCAACCCTGACTTGGCTTGCGTTACACGCAATCGCGACCTTCCTCTATAGCGTGTGTTGTATGTAATACCAGGTTTCACTAAACAACGATATATTATTATAATATTATTATGAAAAAGCCTTTATGAATAGTATTAACTAAATTTTGAATTTTATAACATTATTATTAATCTTACACATTTTCTAGAACATGGTATAAGAACAAAATAATTTTTTGATGTAAAATAGCTATTTTTCAAAAAATGCAGTTTTGCCGCCTTTTGATGGCGCACCCACGTTAAATTTATTTTTTGACATGTTTATAATTTAAATAAGAAAAAATAAAATTCTTCTATAGAATCATGATATTAAAATTCAATTTGGATACATTTTTCATATCATTCTGATAACTTTCATATTTTAATGAATAGAGAAAACATGTTATATTTTAATTAAAAACAACTTTTTTCATAGTAATAATTTGTATTGTTAAATTATAATATTGAATGGTTTTAAAGTATAAATACAATATATTTTTACGATTTAATATAATGAATGTATTTCTCATTTATTTTACAATGAATTCATAGGTAAAATCATTTAAATCTTTTGCAATGTTTTAACTTTTAAAATTCATTTTTTGAATAGCGGGATTAATTTTAAATTAATTACTGAAACTTCTGTGTTTTGAATTATGAAAAATAGATTCCATATTTGGAATAATTAGGTTCAAATTAAGTTAATAGGCTACTTTTTTATTTTTGGGCACTATGAATAGTAACTACGGTAAATTTTATTTACCAATGTTAAAGGTAAATCTGGTAATTGAGGGTAAATATAATATTATAAAATTACCCTAAAACTTGTATTAATATAATTTTATGATTATATTTATTCCTATGACATATTGTTGTCGAAATGGAATCCATTGGACCCCACTTTTATTTGATTATGACCTTTAGTTTATTTTAGTTAAACGAAAGTGAAATATGTCTCACTCAAACTTTAATAATTAATGTATTTTTAATATTAGGTTATACCGAATATAAATTCGGATATAAATACTCATTTAAAATCTATAATATTTTTCTTTATCATGGTAATTTATTTTTAATTTTTAAGTGTTATTTAATTACCTTATTATCTAATACATTAATGATGCAGAAATTATTTATTTAGTGAAAAATCAATAATATCGTTTTTATTGAAATAGTAATTGTAACACCCCGAGATTTTATGAAAAATATTCTTTTATTAATTTCTTGTGTTGTATGCTACACCAAGATTACCTTGCGCTATACGCAACACCGTATTAGCTTGCAGTATACGCAACACTATTCTTGGATCGTGTTACACAAAATTATGATAATAGTTATTCTACGCTACATTGAGTATATATATATATATATATATTCAATGTATAAATGAAATATGGTTGGATTATGTTATACGAAACAAAGAAATATTCTTGCACAACACGCAACCCTGACTTTGCTTGCATTACACGCAATCGCGACCTTCCTCGATAGCATGTGTTGTACCCAATACCGGGTTTTACTAAACAACGATATATTATTATAATATTGTTATGAACTAGCCGTTATGAATAGTTTTAACTAAATTTTTAATTTTATAACATTATTATTCATCTTACACATTTCTAGAACATGGTATAAGAACAAAATAAATTTTTCAGGTAAAATAAGTATTTTTAAAAAAATGCAGTTTTGCCACCTTTTGATGGCGCACCCACTTTAAATCTATTTTTTGACATGTTTATGAGTTAAATTTGAGAAAATAAAATTCTTCTTTTGAATCAGAATATAAAAATTTACAACAGATAAAGTTTTGATATTTTTCCGATAACTTTTATATTTTAATGAATAGTAAAAACACGCTATATTTTAATTAAAAAGAACTTTTTTCATCATAATATCTAATGTGGTTAAATTATAATATTGAATTGTTTTAAATTATAAATAGAATATATTTTTACCATTTAATATAATGTATGTCATTATCATTGATTTTTCCTTGAATTCGTAGGTTAAATCAATTCAATCTTTTGCAATGTTTTAAAGAAAAACTTGTTTTCTTTCGATAACGGGATTAATTTTAATTTAATTTCTGCATCTTTTGTGTATTGAATTTGGAAAAATGGACTCCATATTTGGAATCAGTGGGTCCAAATTATGTTAATAAGCTACTTTTTATTTTTGGGCATTGTGAATAGTAACTATGGAAAGTTTTATTTACTATAGTTAAAGGTAAATCAGGTAATTAAGGGTAAATATAAGATTATAAAATTACCCTAAAACATGGAAAAATCCAATTGGATGGCTATAATTAGACCCATGTAACCTAAGGGTCGGATTAGATTCATTTTATGGACTTTTGTCCATGATAATAATTTAATTATTATTAAAAACAAAGAATGTGACAACATGTCACTTTCTTAAATCTTATAAGTATAATAATTTTAATTTAGTGATAAAATTAATGAAACTTCGAAAATGAATAGTCTAAAGAAAGATAATACAATTATATACATCATAGGAATTTATTTATAATTTTGAGGGATTAAATAATTATCATTTATTTTGACACAAAGATGATGCAGTAATTGTCTTATTAATGAAATATTGACATAATCGATATTATAAATGCCCAAATAAATGTATTCTGAGACTTTTTATGACATACATTAATTTTATAGGTTAATATGATATGTTATTGTTTATATAAGTAACTTGGTTCTAACTTATCATTCTGTTATGAATTTCATAAAAATCATGTACCAAATAGTGTCAAAATTGACATAAATTAGTTTTTAAAACAAATATTATATTATTAATTGTTATTTAATTAATAAAAAATCTATGGTTTGGAAAAATTACTTATATAATAATAGATATATTAATAATAAACAACTTGGGGTTATTTTGGCTTGTTATGGTATTTTTATTAACCATATAGTGTATGAAAACAAAAAGACACGGTAAAAGTTAAATTATTTAACTTAGAGTTAAATCTAAGTGATAAGGTTAAAATAAAAACCTAAACTTGTATAAATCCAATTGGATGAGAGTATTTCGACCCATCCACACTTTATCTTCGAAATAAGACCCTTTGGAACCATTATAAACCGAATTTGACCTTAATATAAAATAATATTTTGAGATTTTCCAAAGGTGCCACTCTCCTCCCTTATAAAAGGGCACCTCCTCCCTCTCTTCCTCACACCACTTTTAGCCTTCAAGATCGGCCAAACCATGAAAAATTCCCTTATCCACTTCCCTATAAACATCCTAGAGGTTATGGTCTTCCTCAAAGACCAATTTTAGTGCCCTAAAAGGAGATCTCAAAGAGGCGCTTCAAAGAAGAGGTAATGTCTGTTACCGATTTTTTCATCTTTATTTCTTCTTCCACTTCTTCTTCTTAGTTTGTTTTAAAATGAAGTAATAACATCAGTATCACTTATATACTGATATGTTATTATAATTATTAAACAACCTTATTTCACCATCTATCCATCCTACGGAAAACGAAATCACCACGCGTGCGTACGTACGGAATACCGTCTCCACGCCGTGGTGTAATCTATTTTCCACCACCAACTTACTTGGATGGGTATAATGGTGTAAATAATAACTATATATTATTATTGTAAAGTTATATTGATTCTAAAATAGTATACATACACTCCAATACAATTCCACAATCATGAGAACGATATCATCGCTCGTGCGTACGTATGGACTACCGTCTCCAAGACGCGATGAGATTCATTCTACACGTTAACCATTCATGAATGATTATAAAGTATATATAATAAGTAATAATGAAATATATGACCTAATAATGATTCTGTATTTATGTGTATATATATGTATTTCATCTACTTAATTCCATTCAACTCAATAAGGAAAAGAAAACATCGTTCATGCGTACGTACGGTCTACCGTCTCTATGAACGGTGTATTTCTTTCCATTTACTGATCTATTATATATATATATATATATATATTCTGAATATATATTATATATAAATGATGTTTTATATTCTGGAATTAAGTAATCATGATCTAAGTAATCATATGAATAATCACAAGTCAAAACACAGACGACAAATGAAACGATTTTACCCAAAACGCTCTTTAACATGGAATTTACAAAGGAAGGGGTAATATAAAGCCATAATTGAACCATATATGATATCATAACAATGAGTATGATTCTGGAATAAGTCAATGATATTATTTAAATCATTATACAGGAGGTTCGGACACATACGAAGCAAATCAGACCTAAGGTAAGGGAAATATCACAATCTCATTTTTATCCGAGATTGTTTATACTTTGGTATTTACTGGGGTGTATTTTATCATCCACATCCATGTTTCCTCAATATGTAATATTATTTCCATCCACCTACATTTGTTTAAATCCAATTTTACCCTTCGGTGAGTTTTTAGTAAAAGATATGAAAGTAATCTTTTGTCATTTTTCGTACGAGGTACTTTTTTTTCTTTTCCGACAATAGTACGAGAAGAATGTTTTCTTTAACTTATACCGCATGAATGGATTTTTAAAACATTATTTCCAAGAAGCTTCCTTTACTAGTTTTGAGGTTTATTTTTAATCAACTTCTTTTAGTTTATAATTGTACGACATGTTAAGAAAGGAAAAGTGTTTTTGAAGCAGAAAGGATATTTTCCTCAAGAATGGAGTTCTAGTGTTTTATCAAAATTATTTTCCATCTATGATAATAGATGGTTCTGTTTTTATCCCTATTGATTTGATTATGTTGTGATGGAATTATTTTTAGGAATTCCCTTATCTTATATTAATTGTTTTATGATGTCACGATGTTTAAGATTCCCATTTTTATTACATGGGTTATGCAATGATGTATGATTTATGATTTTTTGGCACACATAAGAATGGTTTCATTATGAGATGGGTGGGACCTATATCTCTCTCCAATTCATTGGGAAAAGATTTTATATCTCATGAGATAGACATGGCTGAAATGGTAGGTTATACCAGTTCAGTGAAACAGGACTGAAACGAGGGTGACTCGGTTTAGAAATGGACTTTTTCCACTAAGATAGTCTTGGAAATGAGTCGTGAATAATAAGAAATGATTCTCTATGATTATGTGTGTATTACAAAAAGTTTCATGTTTTAAGTTATGATTATTGGGATTACGTTTCACTTCTATGATTTATCCCATGTTATGATATTATTATCTTTTTTGCAGGTTAAGATTTCTAAAAGTTATGTTCTTATGTATATGATGTGATTGATATTTATTTTGTTTACCCTTACTGAGCAATTGAGCTCACCCTTTTGTATGTTTTATTTTCCCCAGGATATAAAGAAAGGTTTTAGGTAAGAAAAAAAAGGTGAAGATCTTTATGGGAGATGTTGAAGATCTTTCACCATGATTAGAAGATTACTTTCCGAGTTTCCAAAGACACTAAACTATTACGGTCCTTGTGTGTGTATTTTTGTTATGTAATAAGTATTCCGAAAAAGTAATGTAATGTCCTTGTACGTTAAGCTTCGGGTCTCTATAGTTGGTATCAGAGGAAAGGTTTAGTCAACCTTTGGAAACTAGGATGTGAAAATGTTAGTGAGATCCCTAGAGATATTACTAAGGTGTGTCTAGGGATGTCTCTAAGGATAATTATACGTATAGGATATAGTCCTAGAACTACGGTAAAAATCTTAGAATTTAACCTAAGATGTTAGATATTAAGGGTACTCCCCCTTTACTATGTTGTTTTCCCTAGCATTATTTTTGCCTCTCACACTATTCTTTTTAGGTTTTAGACGATGGCTGGAACCCGAAGGAACCATGTTGATCAATGCAATGGACAATGTAATGATTGTCCTTCTGAACAAACAAATGTTATGGGAGATGGAGTGAAAAATCTTATTTCTATACTTACACAAGCTATGAATCATTCTAGACTTCCAAATGAGCAGAGAAGGAAACAATATTCTATTAAGTCCTTCATGAGGCAATGTCCACCTTCTTTCAGTGGGTCTTCAGATCCACTTGTTGCTGAACAATGGATCAGTACCACTGAAAAGATATTTTCAGTTCTTCAATGTTCTGAACATGATAAAGTCATCTTAGCAGTATATCGTTTGGAAGGTGAAGCTGATCAATGGTGGAATATTATCAAGAATACGAGGCCAAGAGATGAAATTGAGTCCATGGAATGGGACGAGTTCAAGAACTTGTTTTTAGTAAGTAATTACCTCGTATTCTTCAAACAAAGATGGAAAAGGAGTTTCTTGAGCTGAAGCAGAAGGATGATGAATATGTTGGTATATACGAAGCGAATATTACAAGACTTGCAAGGTATGCATCTGGCATTATCATCCTACCTGAAAGTAAAGTTGATCTATTTTTCAGTGGCTTAAAACCAAGACTTTGAAGGGAATTATCTATAAGAGACTTCAGTATCTATGAAGAAATTGTGAGTTGTGCTATAAAGGTAGAAATGGAAGTTGGTGTTACATATCCATCTCATGGTTTTGACAAGAAATGAAAGATGGAGTTCAAGGAGAAATCTCAGAATAATGGTGAAAAGAAGATGAATGTTTCCTTATGCACAAAGTGTGGAAAAAAGCATGGTGGAGATTGTCTTAAAGGAACTAGAAAATGTTTTAATTGTGGAAAAGAAGGTCATCGAGAAGCTGAGTGTCGAAGTAATGGAAAAAGAGTTTCTAATGATGTGAATAAAGAAAACACTGCAGAGAATGCACCACCAACACTTCAATGCTTCAAGTGCAAGTAAATGGGGCGTTATGATAATAAATTCCATAATCCAAGGGTTAGTGATGATCGACATGAGCAACCGCTTAAGGCAAAGGACAAAGGAAAGTCACATGCGATCACTATTGGCGATGTTGAATATGACAACGATGTGGTGGAATGATTAAGTGTTTATGTAATGGGATTCCAAAATAATGTTGTATCCTGGAGTATTGGAATATTTATGTATTGGTCTAATGTGGTATTCAAAGTGATTGAGATATTTTTGGAAATAAGATGATATGCGCATAATGAAGGGAAAACGAGAAAATGAAATGTTTAACAGTATTCATGAGCGCAAGATTGATATAAGGACTAAGTGATATCATGGTTTGAGTATATAGAATTTTGAGGATTTTGGTATGTGGAAAGTGCTAGCTTTTAACTACATTAATGTTTTCACTAAGGTTCAATGGGTATTCATTCTTCAAGAGAATACATGATTAAGGTATTCACATGTTTTTAATTTGACCAACAAGATATATCTTATGATATACAGGGGATAAATGATGGCATTCACGTGATCATTTTCTTTATACTATGATCTTAGACTGAATTATTTTAGATAAGCCTAAAGATTAGAATGGATTATGTTGGACATAAGTTAGTATTGTATAAGGATAAAAAAAATTCGATATTATTGATGGGATGTTATAGTAATGTAGTTTTATAAAAAGGACAACCTGCAGGACGGCCGACAGCCCATCACGTTGGACAAGGCTATGGGAATTGAACCCAAAACCGAAGTGCGACTGGCCTTTTTCGCCTACCACTGGCCTACAAGAAGTCCCTATTTAGTAGAAACTAGTTTTATTATATTAAGAAGTATAAGTCCATTTTAGGAACTATATAAGAATAATCTCACTATAGATGGACTTATGTATTTTTTTTTTTGATAACTTTTATAACCTTTTGTTTGAGACATATGGAATGACCCATCATTCTATCACATGATCTGCTAACACATCACGACTAAAAAATTCAACTTCATTTCTTTAAGAGATGAAGTGGAAATTGTCCAAAGAATGAAAAACGGTGAGACTATACCAAAATCACGAAAGTATTTCATCTAATTCCAATTTCATCAACTTTAGGGAAATGATCTTGAAAAACCAAAAAATGTTGTCCTACTGGCCTTATATCCGATGATCAGATGGTACCTTAGATCACCACAAATCAATTGCTTTGTGATTTCTGGATTTTCCATAGCCATGTTCTCTACCACTCTCCATCAGAACATGATGGTTAGATTTCTCTTCCATATCCATATTTTCACCTATGTGGAAACCCGGTGATTAGTTTATTTGGGTAACCGTTACGTTTCATACATTTGTTTTTAACGATTGGTTTTGGTATTCCTTTTTACGATGTGGGTTTCTATTAAAGAAACTTTCGAATAGTAAACCATTTATAACCCCGAAGAATTTCGAGGGAGAAATTCATTTTAAGGGGGGGTAGAATGAAACACCCCAAGATTTTATGAAAAATATTCTTTTATTAATGTCTTGTGTTGTATGCTACACCATGATTACCTTGTGCTATATGCAACACCGTATTAGCTTGTAGTATACACAACACTATTCTTGGATCGTGTTACACACAATTATGATAATAGTTATTCAACACAACATTGAGTATATATATATATATATATATATTCAATGTATAAATGAAATATGGTTGGATTATGTTAAACGAAACAACGAAATATTCTTGCACAACATGCAACCCTGACTTGGCTTGCATTACACGCAATCGCGACCTTCCTCGATAGCATGTGTTGTACGTAATACCGGATTTTACTAAACAACGATATAATATTATAATATTGTTATGAACTAGCCTTTATGAATAGTGTTAACTAAATTTTGAATTTTATGACATTATTATTCATCTTACACATTTCTAGAACATGGTATAAGAACAAAATAAATTTTTCGGGTAAAATAAGTATTTTTCAAAAAATGCAGTTTTGCCGCCTTTTGATGGCGCACCCACGTTAAATCTAGTTTTTGACATGTTTATAAGTTCAATTTGACAAAATAAAATTATTCTTTTGAATCAGGATATAAAAATTTACATTAGATAAAGTTTTGATATTTTTCCGATAACTTTTATATTTTATTGAATAGTAAAAACACGCTATATTTTAATTAAAAACAACTTTTTTCATCATAATATCTTATGTGGTTAAATTATAATATTTAATGGTTTAAACTTAAAAATATAATATATTTTTACCATATAATATAATGTATGTCATTAGCATTGATTTTACCTTGAATTCGTAGGTTAAATCAATTCAATCTTTTGCAATGTTTTAAATAAAAACCCGTTTTCTTTCGATAACGGGATTAATTTTAATTTAATTTCTGCATCTTTTGTGTATTGAATTTGGAAAAATGGATTCCATATTTGGAATCAGTGGGTCCAAATTATGTTAATAAGATACTTTTTATTCTTGGGCATTGTAAATAGTAACTACGGTAAATTTTATTTACTATAGTTAAAGGTAAATCCGGTAATTAAGGGTAAATATAAGATTATAAAATTACCCTAACACCTGGAAAAATACTATTGGATGGCTAAAAGTAGACCCATATAACCTAATGGTCTTATTAGATTCTTTTTATGGACTTTTTTCCATGAAAATAATTTAATTATTATTAAAACCAAAGAATGTGACAACATGTAACTTTCTTAAATATTATAAGTATAATAATTTTAATTTAGTGATACACTTCATGAAACATCAAACATGAATAGTATCCAAAAATATAATACAATTATCTACATCATAGGAATTTATTTATAATTTTTAGGGATTAAAATATTGTCATTTATTATGACACAAAGATGATGCAGTAATTGTCTTATTAATGCAATATTGACATAATTGATGTTATAAATGCCCAAATAAATGTAATTTGAGACTTTTTATGACTTAAATTAATTTTATAGGTTAATATGATATGTTATTGTTGATATAAGTTACTTGGTTAGAACTTATCATTCTGTTATGAATTTCATAAAAATCATGTACCAAATAGTGTCAAAATTGACATAAATTAGTTTTTAAAACAAATATTATATTATTAATTGTTATTTAATTCCTAAAAATCTAAGGTTAAGACAAATGACTTAGATAATAATAGATATATTAATAATAAACAACTTGGGGTTTTTTTGGCTTGTTATGGTATGTTTATTAACCATATAGTGTAAGAAAACAAAAAGACACGGTAAAAGATAAATTATTTAGCTTAGAGTTAAATCTAATTTATAAGGTTAAAATAATAAACTAAACTTATCTAAATCCTATTGTATGAGAGGTGTTTGACCCATCCCCACTTTAGCTTAGAAATAAGACCCTTTGGAACCATTATAAACCTAATTTGACCTTAATATAAAATAATATTTTGAAATTTTCCAAAGGTACCCCTCTCCTCTCTTATAAAAGGGCACCTCCTCCCTCTCTTCCTCACACCACTTTGAGCCTTCAAGATCGGCCAACCCCTGCCAAATTCCCTTATCCACTTCCCTATCAACATCCTGGAGGTTCTGGTCTTCCTCAAAGACCAATTTTAGGGCCCTAAAAGGAGATCTCAAAGAGGCGCTTCAAAGAAGAGGTAATGTCCGTTACCGATTCTTTCATCTTTATTTCTTCTTCCACTTCTTCTTCTTAGGTTGTTTTAATATTAAGTAATAACATAAGTATAACTTATATACTGATATGTTATTATAATTATGAAACAACCTTATTTCACCATCTATCCATCTTACGGAAAACAAAATCACCACGCGTGCGTACGTACGGAATACCGTCTCCATGCTGTGGTGTAATCTATTTTCCACCACCACCTTACTTGGATGGGTATAATGGTGTAAATAATAACTATATATGATTATTTTAAAGTGATATTGATTCTGAAATAGTATACATATACTCCAATACAATTCCACGATCATGAGAATGATATCATCGCTCGTGCGTACTTATGGACTACCGTCTCCAAGACGCAATGAAATTCATTCTACACGTTAACAATTCATGAATGATTATAAAGTATATATAATAAGTAATAATGAAATATATGACATAATAATGATTCTGGATTTATGTGTATATATATGTATGTCATCTTCTTAATTCCATTCAACTCAATAAGGAAAAGAAAACAGCGTTCATGCGTACGTACGGTCTACCATCTCCATGAACAGTGTATTTCCTTCCAATTACTGATCTATTATATATATATTTATATATTCTGAATATATATTATATATAAATCATGTTTTATATTCTGGAATTAAGTAATCATGATCTAAGTAATCATATTAATAATTAGAAGTCAAAACACGGACGACAAATGAAACGATTTTACCCAAAACGCTCTTTAACATGGAATTTACAAAAGAACGTGTAATATAAAGCCATAAGTGAACCATATATGATAACATAACAATTATTATGATTCTGGAATAAGTAAATGACATTATGTAAATTATTATACAGGAGGTTCGGGCACATACGAAGCAAATCGCACCTAAGGTAAGGGAAATATCACAATCTCATTTTTATCCGAGATTGTTTATACTTTGGTATTTACTGGGGTGTATTTTATCATCCACATCCATGTTTCCTCAATATGTAATATTATTTCCATCCACCTACAATTTTTTAAATCCAATTTTACCCTTCAGTGAGTTTTTAGTAAAAGTTAGGAAAGGTACCTTTTGTCATTTTTCGTACGAGGTACTTTTTTGACTTTTCCGACAAAAGTACGAGAAGAATGTTTTTTTTAACTTATACGGCATTAATGGATTTTTAAAACATTATTTCCAAGAAGCTTCCTTTACTAGTTTTCAAGTTTATTTTTAATAAACTTCTTTTAGTTTATAATTGTACGACATGTTAAGAGAGGAAAAGTGTTTTTGAAGCAGAAATGATATTTTCCTCAAGAATGGAGTTCAAGTGTTTTATCAAAATTATTTTCCATCTAAGATAAAAAAGGGTTATGTTTTTATACCTATTGATTTGATTATGTTGTGATGGAATTATTTTCAGGAATTCCTTTATCTTATATGAATTGTTTTATGATGTCATGATGTTTAAGATTCCCATTTTTATTACATGGGTTATGCAATGATGTATGATTTATGATTTTGTGGCACACATAAGAATGGTTTCATTATGAGATGGGTGGGACCTATATCTCCCTCAAATGCATTGGGTAAAGATTTTATATCTCATGCGATAGACATGGCTAAAATGGTAGGTTATACCGGTTGAGTGAAACAGGACTGAAATGAGGGTGACTCGGTTCAGAAATGGACTTTGTCCACTAAGATAGTCTTGGAAATGAGTCTTGACTAACAAGAAATGATTCTCTATGATTATGTGTGTATGCCACAAAGTTTCATGTTTTAAGTTATAATTATTGGGATTACATTTCACTTCTATGATTTATCCCATGTTATGATATTATGATCTCTTTTGCAGGTTAAGATTTCCAAAAGTTATGTTCTTATGTATATGATGTGATTGATATTTCTTTTTTTTTACCCTTACTGAGCAATTGAGCTCACCCTTTTGTATGTTTTATTTTCATCAGGATATAAAGAAAGGTTTTTGGTAAGAAAAAAAGGGGAAGATCTTTATGGGAGATGTTGAAGATCTTTCACAATGATTAGAATATTACGTTCCAAGTTTCCAAAGACACTAAACTATTACGGTCCTTGTGTGTGTGTTTTTGTTATGTAATAAATATTCCTCAAAAGTAATATAATGTCATTGTACGTTAAGCTTCGGGTCTCTACAGTTGGTATCAGATGAAAGGTTTGGTCAACCTTTGGAAACTAGGATGCAAAAACGTTAGTGAGATCCCTAGAGATAGTACTAAGGTATGTCTAGGGATGTCTCTAAGGATAAGTATACGTTTAGGATATAGTCCTAGAACTACGGTAACGATCTTAGAATTTAACCTAAGATGTTAGATATTAAGGGTATTCCCCCTTTACTATGTTGTTTTCCCTAGAATTATTTTTTCCTCTCACAATATTCTTTTTTAGGTTTTAGACGATGGCTGGAACTCGAAGGAACTGTGTTGATCAATGCAATGGACAATGTAATGATTTTCCTTCTGAACAAACAAATGTTATGGGAGATGGAGTGAAAAATCTTATTGCTATACTTACACAAGATATGAATCATTCTGGACTTCCAAATGAGTAGAGAAGGGAACAATATTCTATTGAGTCCTTCATGAGGCAACGTCCACCTTCTTTCAGTGGGTCTTCTGATCCACTTGTTGCTGAACAATGGATCAGTACCACTGAAAAGATATTTTCATTTCTTCAATGTTCTGAACATGATAATGTCATCTTAGCAGTATATCGTTTGGAAGGTGAAGCTGATCAATGGTGGAATATTATCAAGAATACGAGGCCAAGAGATGAAATTGAGTCCATGGAATGGGACGAGTTCAAGAACTTGTTTTTCAGTAAGTACATCCCTCGTATTCTTCAAACAAAGATGGAAAAGGAGTTTTTTGAGCGGAAGCAGAAGGATGATGAATCTGTGGGTATATACGAAGCGAATTTTACAAGACTTGAAAGGTATGCATCTGGCATTATCATCCAACCTGAAAGTAAAGTTGATCGATTTTTCAGTGGCTTAAAACCAAGTCTTCGAAGGGCATTATCTATAAGAGACTTCTGTAGCTATGAAGATATTGTGAGTTGTGCTATCAAGGTAGAAATGGAAGTTGGTCTTACATATCCATCTCATGGTTTTGACAAGAAACAAAAGATGGAGTTCGAGGAGAAATCTCAGAATAATGGTGAAAAGAAGATGAATGTTTCCTTATGCACAAAGTGTGGAAAGAAGCATGGTGGAGATTGTCTTAAAGGGACTAGAAAATGTTTTAACTGTGGAAAAGATGGTCATCGACTAGCTGAGTGTCGAAGTAATGGAAAAAGGGTTTCTAATAATGTGAATAAATTAAACACTGTAGAGAACGCACCACCAACACTTCAATGCTTCAAGTGCAAGGAAATGGGGAATTATGCTAATAAATTCAATAATCCAAGGGTTAGTGATGATCGACATGAGCAACAGCTTAAGGCAAAGGACAAAGGGAATTCACATGCGATCACTATTGGCGATGTTGAATATGACAACGATGTGGTGGAATGATTAAGTGTTTATGTAATGGGATTCCAAAATAATGTTGTATCATGGAGTATTGGAATATTTAGGTACTGGTCTAATGTGGTATTCAAAGTGATTGAGATATTTTTGGAAATAAGATGATATGCACATAATTAAGGGAAAACGAGAAAATGAAATTTTTAACAGTATTCATGAGCTCAGGATTGATATAAGGACTAAGTGATATCATGGTTTGAGTATATAGAATTATGAGGATTTTGGTATGTGGAAAGTGTTAGCTTTTAACTGCATTCATGTTTTCACTAATGTTCAATGGGTATTCATTCTTCAAGAGAATACATGATTAAGGTATTCACATGTTTTTAATTTGACAAACAAGATATATCTTATGATATACAGGGGATAAATGATGTCATTCACGTGATCATTTTCTTTATACTATGATCTTAGACCGAATTATTTAGATAAGCCTAAAGATTGTAATGGATTATGTTAGACATAAGTTAGTATTGTTTACGGATAAATTTTTTTTCGATATTACTGATGGGATGTTATAGTAATGTAGTTTTAGAAAAAGTACAACCTGCAGGATGGGCAACATCCCATCGCGTCGGACAAGGCTATGGTAATCGAACCCACAACCGAAGTGCAACTGGCCTTTTTCGCCTACCACTGGCCTATAGGAAGTCCCTGTTTAGTAGAAACTAGTTTTATTATATTAAGCAGTATAATTCCATTTTAGGAACTATATAAGATTAATCTCACTATAGATGGACTTATGTATTTTTTTGATAACTTTTATAACCTTTTGTTTGAGACAGATGGAATGACCCATCATTCTATCACATGATCTGCTAACACATCACGACTAACAAATTCAACTTCATTTCTTTAAGATATGAAGTGGAGATTGTCCAAAGAATGAAAAACGGTGAGACTATACCAAAATCACAAAAGTATTTCATCTAATTCCAATTTCATCAACTTTAGGGAAATAATCTTGAAAAACCAAAAAATGTTGTCCTACTGGCCTTATATCCAATGAATCAGATGGTACCTTAGATCACCACAAATCAATATCTTTGTGATTGCTGGCTTTTCCATAGCCATGTTTTCTACCACTCTCCATCAGAACATGACGGTTAGATTTATCTTCCATATCCATATTTTCACCTATGTGGAAACCCGGTGATTAGTTTATTTGGGTAACCGTTACATTTCATATTTTTGTTTTTAAAGAATGGTTTTGGTATTCCTTTTTACGATGTGGGTTTCTATTAAAGAAACTTTCGAATAGTAATCCATTTATAACCCCGACGAATTTCGAGGGAGAAATTTATTTTAAGGGGGGTAGAATGTAACACCCCGAGATTTTATGAAAAAAATTCTTTTATTAATATCTTGTGTTGTATGCTACACCAAGATTACCTTGTTCTATACGCAACACCGTATTAGCTTGTAGTATACGCAACACTATTCTTCGATCGTGTTACACACAATTATGATAATAGTTATTCTACGCAACATTGAGTATATATATATATATATATATATTCAATGTATAAATTAAATATGGTTGTATTATGTTATACAAAACAACGAAATATTCTTGTACAGCACCCAACCCTGACTTGGCTTGCATTACACGCAATCGCGACCTTCCTCGATAGCGTGTGTTGTACGCAATACCGGGTTTTACTAAACAACGATATATTATTATAATATTGTTATGAACTAGCCGTTATGAATAGTTTTAACTAAAAATTGAATTTTATAACATTATTATTCATCTTACACATTTCTATAACATGGTATAAGAACAAAATAATTTTTTCGGGTAAAATAAGTATTTTTCAAAAAAAATGCAGTTTTGCCGCCTGTTGATGGCGCACCCACGTTAAATCTAGTTTTTGACATGTTTATAAGTTCAATTTGACAAAATAAAATTCTTATTTTGAATCAGGATATAAAAATTTACATTAGATAAAGTTTTGATATTTTTCTGATAACTTTTATATTTTAATGAATAGTAAAAACACGCTATATTTTAATTTAAAACAACTTTTTTCATCATAATATCTTATGTGATTAAATTATAATATTGAATGGTTTTAAAGTATAAATAGAATATATTTTTATCATTTAATATAATTTATGTCATTAGCACTGATTTTACCTTGAATTCATAGGTTAAATCAATTCAATCTTTTGCAATGTTTTAATGAAAAACCTGTTTTCTTTCGATAACGAGATTAATTTTAATTTAATTTCTGCATCTTTTGTGTATTGAATCTGCAAAATTGATTCCATATTTGGAATCAGTGGGTCCAAATTATGTTAATAAGCTACTTTTTATTCTTGGGCATTGTGAATAGTAACTATGGTAAATTTTATTTACTATAGTTAAAGGTAAATCAGGTAATTAAGGGTAAATATAAGATTATAAAATTACCCTAACACATGGAAAAATCCTATAGGATGGATAAAAGTAGACCCATATAACCTAATGGTCAGATTAGATTCATTTTATGGACTTTTGTCTGTGAAAATAATTTAATTATTATTAAAACCAAGGAATGTGACAACATGTCACTTTCTTAAATATTATAAGTATATTAATTTTAATTTAGTGATAAACTTAATGAAACTTAGAACATTAATAGTCTCCAGAAGGCTAATACAATTATATACATCATATAAATTTATTTTTAATTTTTAGGGATTAAAATATTGTCACTTATTATGACACAAAGATGATACAGTAATTGTCTTATTAATAAAATATTGACATAATTGATGTTATAAATGCCCAAATAAATGTAATTTGAGTCTTTATATGACTTACATTAATTTTCTAGGTTAATAAGATATGTTACTGTTGATATAAGTAACTTGTTTTGAACTTATCATTCTGTTATTAATTTCATAAAAATCATGTACCAAATAGTGTCAAAATTGACATAAATTAGTTTTTAAAACAAATATTATATTATTAATTGTTATTTAACTCCTAAAAATCTAAGGTTCTGCAAAATGACTTAGATAAGAATAGATATATTAATAATAAACAACTTGGGGTTTTTTCGGCTTGTTATGGTATGTTTATTAACCATATAGTGTAAGAAAACAAAAAGACATGTTAAAAGTTAAATTATTTAACTTAGAGTTAAATCTAATTTATAAGGTTAAAATAATAACCTAAACTTGTATAAATCCTATTTTATGAGAGGTTTTAGACCCATACCCACTTTATCTTCGAAATAAGACCCTTTGGATCCATTATAAACCGAATTAGACCTTAATATAAAATAATATTTTGAGATTTTCCAAAGGTGCCCCTCTCCTCCCTTATAAAAGGGCTCCTCCTCCCTCTCTTCCTCACACCACTTTGAGCCTTAAAGCTCGGCCAACCCCTGCCAAATTACCTTCTCAACTTCCCTATCAACATCCTAGAGGTTCTGGTCTTCCTCAAAGACCAATTTTAGTGCCCTAAAAGGAGATCTCAAAGTGGCGCTTCAAAGAAGAGGTAATGTCCGTTACCGATTCTTTCATCTTTATTTCTTCTTCCACATATTCTTCTTAGGTTGTTCTAATATGAAGTAATAACATCAGTATCACTTATATACAGATATGTTATTATAATTATGAAACAACCTTATTTCAGCATCTGTCCATCCTACGGAAAATGAAATCACCGCGCGTGCGTACGTACGGAATATCGTCTCCACGCCGTGGTGTAATCTATTTTCCACCACCACCTTACTTGGATGGGTATAATGGTGTAAATAATAACTATATATAATTATTTTAAAGTGATATTGATTCTGAAATAGTATACATACACTCCAATACAATTCCACGATCATGAGAACGATATCATCGCTCGTGCATACGTATGGACTACCGTCTCCAAGACGCGATGAGATTCATTCTACACGTTAACCATTCATGAATGATTATATAGTATATATAATAAGTAATAATGAAATATATGACATAATAATGATTCTGGATTTATGTGTATATATATGTATGTCATCTACTTAATTCCATTCAACTAAATAAGGAAAAGAAAACAGCGTTCATGCGTACGTACGGTCTACCGTCTCCATGAACGGTGTATTTCTTTACATTTACTGATATATTATATATATATATATATATTCTGAATATATATTATATATAAATCATGATTTATATTCTGGAATTAAGTAATCATGATCTAAGTAATCATATGAATAATTACAAGTCAAAACACGGACTACAAATGAAACGATTTTACCCAAAACGCTCTTTAACATGGAATTTACAAAAGAACGGGTAATATAAATCCATAAGTGAACCATATATGATATCATAACAATGATTATGATTCTGGAATAAGTCAATGACATTATTTAAATCATTATACAGGAGGTTCGGACACATACAAAGCAAATCGGACATATGGTAAGGGAAATATCACAATCTCATTTTTATCCGAGATTGTTTATACTTTGGTATTTACTGGGGTGTATTTTATCAACCACATCCATGTTTCCTCAATATGTAACATTATTTTCATCCACCTAAAATTGTTTAAATCCAATTTTACCCTTCGGTGAGTTTTTAGTAAAAGATATGAAAGTAATCTTTCGTCATTTTTCGTACAAGGTACTTTTTTGACTTTTCTGACAAAAGTACGAGAAGAATGTTTTTTTTAACTTATACAACATGAATGTATTTTTAAAACAATATTTCCAAGAAGATTCCTTTACAAGTTTTCAAGTTTATTTTTAATCAACTTCTTTTAGTTTATAATTGTACGACATGTTAAGAAAGGAAAATAGTTTTTGAAGCAGAAAGGATATTTTCCTCAAGAATGGAGTTCAAGTGTTTTATCAAAATTATTTTCCATCTAAGATAATAAAGGGTTCTGTTTTTATCCCTATTTATTTGATTATGTTGTGATGGAATTATTTTTAAGAATTCCTTTATCTTATATGAATTGTTTTATGATGTCACGATGTTTAAGATTCCCATTTTTATTACATGGGTTATGCAATGATGTATGATTTATGATTTTGTGGCAAAAATAAGAATGGTTTCAATATGAGATGGGTGGGACCTATATCTCCCTCCAATGAATTGGGTAAAGATTTTATATCTCATGAGATAGACATGGCTGAAATGGTAGGTTATACCGGTTCAGTGAAACAGGACTGAAACAAGGGTGACTCGGTTCAGAAATGGACTTTGTCCACTAAGATAGTCTTGGAAATTAGTCTTGACTAATACGAAATGATTCTCTATGATTATGTGTGTATGCCACAAAGTTTCATGTTTTAAGTAATGATTATTGGGATTACATTTCACTTCTATGATTTATCCCATGTTATGATATTATGATCTCTTTTGTTGGTTAAGATTTCCAAAAGTTATGTTCTTATGTATAGGATGTGATTGATATTTATTTTGTTTACCCTTACTGAGCATTTGAGCTCACCCTTTTGTATGTTTTATTTTCCCCAGGATATAAAGAAATGTCTTAGGTAAGAAAAAAAGGGGAAGATCTTTATGGGAGATGTTGAAGATCTTTCACCATGATTAGAAGATTACATTCCGAGTTTCCAAAGACACTAAACTATTACGGTCCTTGTGTGTGTGTTTTTGTTATGTAATAAGTATTCCGCAAAAGTAATGTAATGTCCTTGTACGTTAAGCTTCAGGTCTCTATAGTAATGCATATAAAAAGGCCCAAAAATCTGAAAACAACTTACTGTTAGTGTATATATAAACCCTAATAATCTACTGGCCGAATTTTTGACCATTTGGATCCTTATAAAGGCGATTATGACACTTATATTATTTTATTTTAAATGATTCCAAAGTTTTCACCTTCATAATTTAATAAATATAACAATTTACATGTTTTGATTTTAAGATGATAAATTCCTGTAAAAGTATTATTATGAAATCTATGAGATTTATCTTTATCATAGGATTTTATTTTTAATTTTTATGCAACAAATAAGTATATTAAAAAATTATACAGAAATGATGTACTAATGATTTTATTAAGAGATATACCAAATAAATGGTTTTAAAAATATTAAACTAAATATTATATGAACTATTTAATGTGATACATGAATTTTATAGACATATTTAAATGTTATAAATCTATTAAATATTTTTGTTAGAATATATCCTCTGTTTGGATTTTATTAAAATTAAAATAAGAGAATAGTGTCAAAACTGACACTATTGTAATTTTATAAAAATAACATATTATAAAATTGTTTAAAAATCACAAAAATATTTAAAAATTAAAAATTGAAATTTATATGGTCTAAAATGTCATAAATTATCCAATTATTCACAATTCACCACAAATAAGTAATTATTTTTATCAATTTAAAAATTAGATTCTTATTACCACAAATAAAATTAAATAGATTAAATAATGATAAATCATGTTGATAATGTTTAAAATAAATTCCCAAATTGTCTAAATTTTATTGTTTGTTTATATTACAACACTAGCTCATATAGACTTTGGATTTAAGTCATTTTAGTGGTTTTTATGTGGGGTTGGAATTTATTATAAATTAATATTTCTTATAATTACAAAGGTGCCTCTGTCCTCCCTTATAAAAGGGAACCTACTACCTCTCATATTTACATAACTTTGAGCCTTCATGATCGACCAACCCTTCCCCATTTCCCTTCTCAAAATCCATAGAAATAATATAGAGGTCCTGGTCTTCTTCAATGACCAATCTTAGTGCCCTAAGAGGAGGTTTCGAAGAGGCGTGTCGAAGAAGAGGTAATACCCATTAGCGATTCTTTAACATTTATTTCTTCTTCTTCTTCTTATTTAGTTGATTCATTATTAAGTAATAACATTAGTATCAATAATATGCTGATATGTTATTATATATATTAAACAACCCTATTTCACCTTCTATCCATCCTACAGAAAAAGAAATCATCGCGCGTGCGTACGTACGGAATATTGTCTCCATGTCGTGGTGTAATATGTTTTCCACCACCACCTCACATGGATGGGTATAATGGTGTAAATAAATAACTATATATGATTATTGTAAAGTGATAATGATTCTTAAATATTATACAAATACTTCAATACAATTCCATGATCATGGGAATGATATCATCGTTCATGCGTACGTACGGACGACTATCTCCACAAACGCGATGAGAATCATTTTCCATGATTAACCATTAAAGTATGATTATAAAGTATATATAATAAATAATAATGAAAGATATTACATAATAATGATACTGGATTTATGAACATATATGTTTCATTTACTTAATTCCATTTAATTCAATAAGGAAACGAAAACAGCGTTCCTGCGTACATACGGCTTACCGTCTCCATGAACAGTGTATTTCTTTCCCTTTATTGATATATTATGTATATTATGAATTTATATTATATATAAGTCATGTTTTATATTCTGGATTTATGTAATCATGATCTATGTAATCATATTAATAATTACAAGTCAAAACCCGGATGATAAAGGAAATGATTTTACCCAAAACGCTACTTTAACATTAATTTACAATAAAACGGGTAATATAAAGTCATAAGTGAACCATATATGATATCATAACAATGAATATGATTCTGTACTATTTCAATGACATTATTTAAATCATTATACAAGATTTTTGGATACATACGAAGCATATCGGACCTAAGGTAAGGGATAATGTTGCAATCTCAATTGTTTTCTATCCGAGATTGCTTATACGTAAGTATTTACTAGGGTTATATTTATCATCAATGTAAATGTTTTATTAAAAAAAATTCATGTATTTTTAATGTCGTTTTTACCCATTTTTGACTTTTATTACATGGTATGTAAGGAATCTTTCTTTTGTTTAACATACGAAGTACTTTTTGACTTTTTCGGAAAAAGTACGAGAAGAATGTTTTTTAACTTATACGGCATGAATGGATTTTTACGGTTTTACAAAGCATTATTTTCATGATGCTTACTCTACAAGATTTTACGAAAATTTTCAACAAAATACATTTCTTTTAAAATTGCATGGAATTTTGTGAAAAGAAAATGATTTTGAAGAAGAAAGGTTATTTTCCTTAAGAATTCATTTCAAGTTTTTATCAAAACCAATTTCCATATAAGATGGAATTATTTCATATGTGTATGTTTCAAGTATAATTTCTCTATTATTTACATGTTTTCACTTTTCTAATGATGAAATGATATCTATTTATTTTATATGGATTATGTTATGATGGGATGATGTTTATGAAACCCATTTTATTCTTTGGGTTATGATGAATAATTTATGTTTATGTTGTGGCACACGTAAGAATGATTTCATTAGGAGATGGGTGGGACCTATATCTCCCTCCAATGCACTGGGTAAAGATTTCTATCTCATGAGATAGACATGGCTAGAACGATATGTTTATCTGGTTCAGTGTTATAGGACTGAAATGAGGAGTGAACTCGATTCAGAAAGGGACTTTGTCCACTAAGATGTTCTTAGCAGCAGTGCCTTGGATACTATGGAAATCATATCATGTGCTTAATGGTTTGCAACAATTACATGTTTCATTACCATGCTATGTCACGTACATGACTTATTTTAAAGATATATTCCATTTAATTTCCATTCATGCTTTGTTTTGAGGGTTTCATAAGCATTTATGGAGGAATGGGTGAGATTTTATGAATTGGGCCAAACCGTGAGCCCAATTCCAGATTTAAAAATAAATTTTGATTCCTTTATAACATCTTCATTTTTCTACATTTCTCATCCATTCCAATTCCTAATTGTCATCCCCTGACATATTAACACCACCATATTTATTTGGACCATTTATAAATCAATAATCATAGTGGATATGGGTTTTTATTTAAGGAATTGGGCCTTCCTGAAAGCCCATTTTCTACATTAAAAATAAATTTTAATTCTTTAATATCTCATTCACTATTTGCGTTTCGTCAGTGATTCAAACTCTCACTGGATCCCACTTACCTAAGGTGTGCCCCCATTCCCTCCTCCCACAATTTGGAGCTTGATAGAATCGCAAAAATGGTCTAAACTGCTCTGGATTTCAGAAATTGTCCAGATTTGGAGAGGTAAATTGATCTTTTCTTAACTCCTTCTATTATTATTCTTTTCCCCCATTACATTTCCTACATGACCTTCTCATTCTTGTTAGAATATCCATTAAATTTTTATCTATTTTAACATTCAGATTTTGGTCTATGTTGGGTCGTTTTCTTCAGGATTGTTTTGGGTAAGTGATTCCTTCTTGGTTTCTTCCTTTTCCATTAGGGTTTCCTCTCTCTTTCATTATGTTATAAAATCTCCAGAAGTTAGGTTTTGATCCTAGGGTTTCATTTGGTGTATTTTTTGTCCAATATTGTGATCTAGGTCTTAATTTATCTTCCTTGTGGTTAAGAGGTTGTGCGGTTGACATTTCGAACCAAGTTTTGAGAGATTTGACACTTTCGGTAGGTGATTCCATGTGTAATCACTTCTAGATGATTTAGTTTGCTTGAATTACTTATTAAGAATTTTTATAATATGTCTTTTTTGGTGCAAAAATTGTTTATGTTGGATTTGGTTATGCATTTTTTTTATAGTTTCATTTTAGCTTAAAATTTGGTGTTTTTCATGTGTAACCCTTTGGGTATTGTTTGGGATTGATTTATAACATATGAATCTGGTTTAATAAATCTTGTTTGGGATGAAAATTCTGATTTGGTGGTGTATTGGTGTTCCACTAGGTCTTAAAGAGTTTTTTTAAGGGTTTAAGGTGTAAAAAATTATTTTACTTCTTGAATGTGATTTTGAAAACGTGTGTGTTTCATGTGGATCTTTTGTGATATTGTTTGAGGTGTTTGTATAACACATGGGGGTTGTTTAATAAATGTTTTTGGGGCTTCTAATTCTGATTTTAATCTGTATTGGTGTGATTTTTTCCTTGAAATATGGTTTTTAAATGGTTTTTATTTGAAAAGCTTTGGTACACTATTTAGAATTGTTTTATGAAAGTTTTGAGTGGTTTAATGATTTATGTAAGAGGTGAAACCATATTGGAAAACTATTTTGGATTGTTTATACTTTCAAATGATCCATATTAAATGTGAATAGTCTATTATGTGATGTTTATCATATTTTTAGGGACTTCATAAAATTGTTAAAGGATGTGTTAGATTGTGAAAGTTATGAAAAAAGTGTTGTGGGCTATTTTGGTGTGATTTTGATTTCAAAATACATTTGAATGGAAAGTGGAATTTGTGAATTATTTGATGTACATGGAGATGTGTGGTTAATTTGTGATGTGTAAGTGATATCTACATGTGAAAACTATATTTCTTGGCTTGTTGAACATGTTTGAGAAGAATGGGAAAACCCAGGTATCTAGGTGGGTGGACGTGTACTAGTATGCTAGTGAATCCGTGGGGTTTGGCCTCAGTTTCACTTAGTAATATTGACGCTTAAAACTCTAACTAAACTATGATGATGATGATTGGGGACCACTAGGTTATGGGTATGTTCCCTACTAGTGGCTCGTGCACGAGAACAGATATTGTGATTGTTACTCTCACCGAGATATGAGGTACCTGGGACCCAGAACGAGGTACTGCTTAGGGGTTATTTCCTATTTCATGTGCTCTTTATTTACTTTGTACTTACCATCGTCATACGGTATAGTTGGCTGGAAAATTCAGTATTATTGACATTATTTTTAAAAGTGTTGATTCTTAATGATAGCCCACTTGAAAACTGTTTTTTTAGTTTCATTTTTTAGAAATTGTAACTATCATTTTCTGTTTATGAAAACTTACAAGCTTTTTGTCTTTGAATGTTTATCACATGTAATTTCATAGTGGTGGAATCCTACTGAGATTTTTATCACACCCTAATTACACCCTTGGGTGTAAGTAGATTTGGTTATTTTGTTGTTTTAGGTTTGGATACAGTTTTTAGTTCCAGTGGTTCGGGTTTCTAGCAAGTCCTTGGTGGTGAAGTTTTGTAGAGATGGATTGAGGGTGGTGCCCCTTGCCATGAGGGTTATTGGTCTGTTTAATTGTGATTTTGTACTTTTTTTATAGTCTTTATGAGTGGTTTTAAATGATGTAATTCAGTTCTGAATTTTGTAAAAGATGGTTTTAGTTGAAAAATCCATATTCGTTTTAATGAGTTTGTTTGTTGTTTAATGTTTACAAACTTGGGTAAATCGTTCCCAAACATCATTTCATGATACTCGGGCACTTTTGCCAGCCTGTGGGGATCGGGAATTCCCTTCGGTCCTTGGAACAGGCCAGGTTTGGTTCTGGTTTGATGGGGACCAGATCTAGTTCGTGAAAAAATGGTATCAAAGCAGGTTTGCTCTCTTTGGGTCATGTTATTTGGGGATCAGTCGAGATAGTCTGGAGTTAGGATTTTTGGGACTTTGAATTTTTGTTATGAGTAGTGTGGCTGATCACCACACCTCATGATAGGATTCAAGTCACTAGGGGAAGTTGGGACCTTTCGGATTCCTTTGGTTTTCTTGGTTTAATGATGATTATAGGAAATGAAAAGAGAGTTGGGTTAATGGTCTCAGTGAGCTCACAGGACCAGGCAAGCCATGTGAAGCTGGGGATATTCCCTATAACACTCTCTATGACAGTAAAGTGTTTGGAATATGACCGCCAACCATATTTCCAAGTCACCCACTGAAACTAGTTTCCTCTCGAATTTTTTTGTGCTTTAGTTTTGAAATCATAGAACTTTGGTTTTAAGGTGACTAGGTTTTAAGAAGCGTAATGTTTTTATGAAATGATTTTCAAATAATGAGGGAATGTATTGGTTTATGAAATGGAGGAACTAAATTTTCATAATTGTTTTGAAATTTAAAATGGTTTTCTTACACCTCTTTGAAAGAAAAAACTATATTGAATTTGGTTTTGAAAAGTGTTTCCAATAAGGTTTTCTAAACAATCAGAGTGTGTTTTAATGGGATGAGATGTTTTGAAATTGATGTGAATATCTTGAAAGTGAGTTAGTTTCCAAGTGGTTGTGAATTTCTGAAATTTTTTGTAATATGTGAGTTGGGATTTTGATCTCGTTGTTAGCGGTTATGAGAAAAAAGGATGTGTTGGTTGACCGTTTTGGTTTTGAAAAGTGGAAAGAATTTTTTTTTAACCTTTGGTATTTCCATTAGAGACCACATGCATGGGGTTATATGGGATTATGGATGGTTGATGGCACGACTGGATGAGTGCCGAGACAGATATGAGGAGGGTGTCTGGTGTGGCACAAAAACATGCATGTGTGAGGCCCATGGGGTACCATTGGTCGATACTCTTACCGCTGAACCGTTTGTTTTCAAAGAAATGGTTTTAAAGAAAAACATGATGTCTTGATGAATAGTTTGGGATGGTTTGTATTATGGGTTTTTGAATATGTTGTTTTTGTGGGATGTTTTTTTAGTCCAATGACCCCTCCTATTTGAACTGCGTTTTGGGTTTATGTTTGGTCAGTAAGCTTGGTATAAGGGCCAGTTAGTAGTCTCCTCTGAGATATGTTTCGGGACACCTTTATGGTGGTTACCTTCATGTGTTTGGATATGTTTTATGGCTTTTTTACCAATTTACCATCTTGGTTGGGTCCTTGGGTTCTCCCGTTTGATAAGGTATGCCCCAATTTAGGTTTAGTGAATAGATGAAGTGAAACTTGGATTGTTTCGTTGCTGGAGAATCCTCCAGTTGATCAATGTAAGGAATCTTTTCTTGAGCTTTGTAGAATGAGTCTACACAATTTACATCCTTGGTTTTTTTGGATCCTCTTATTGTGGAAGAGTTCTCGTGGAAGGTTAAAAGAGACCTCGGTTTCTTAAGCTACCTGATTTGTCGAAGGTGGAAGTTTTCTGGGGTTGTCAGTATGGATAGTGTCTAAGAGGGCCTCTGAGTCCTTCGTAGTCTCTTCGAAGAAAGAGTTCACAATAAACTACTAGTGTGGGAAATCTGGTCACGAGAAGATATTGTGGCCACTTTCTAGAAATAAGTGTTGTTTGGGGATGTTGTATAGGGTCCCTCTCCATACATTGTTTATATCAGTCGCAATGGTCATGTTCAGTGATGCCTTATGATGTCATTTGCTCGATTGACCGTATAGGTGAAAGTAGTAAAATCCTCTGAGAGTTCCTGTTATGTTGGGAGAATTTCTCCCTTGTAAAAAATTTAAAATCATCCGTTGTATAGGAATGTGAGTGTAGGTGATCTTTACTTGTATTGTTTCTCACCTGAAGAAACAAGGTGTGATGTGTGGGCATCTTCTTAGCCCTCATTTTTGTGAAATATCGGGATATGGTAAAGTATGTTTGGAATGTGTTATGTCTGGAAAACATATCTGGGATTGCGGTGTAGTTTTTGGTGGCACCGAAAGAAGGATTCTCATTCAGTGGGATTCCAAAGACTAACTGTGAGGCCGGAGACTCTTCAATCCTTTGAGCTCCAGCCATGGGTCTCGGAGAGAAGCTGGCTCGTAGTCAAGGGAAATCACAGGGTCATTTAAACCCTAGTACAAATTTTTATCCTAATTATAAAAGATATGAAGTGTTTAAACCTATGGTTTCATTATCTTTCTTCTGTTTTTCACATTTGGTGGAAATAGGGGGAGGTCCTTATACCCATGACATCGCCCAATGTCATTACCTCCCCATTTGGTTTCCAATGAGTATTTGGAAAATGGTTGGAAATTTTTCTAGACAGGCTGAGCACATGGTTTGTGAATGATTAAGAGAGGATGTGTGCCTAGAAGCCATGCAGGAATGTTGATATGCATAGTTAGTTCACGGTTTCACAAACTGTGCGGACTAACCGTGAGACCTTCCCAAATCTTGAAATTTTTGGGTTTTTTTTGTGTCGGCACATGCTAGTAGTTTAAGAATGTTGGTTCTTATGGTGGGGAGAACCACTATGATTATCACATATGTTCCTTTGGAAATTTTGAATGGATTTATACCCTATGTACCTGGGAGTCCATTCAGGCCTCCTTCTATTAGTTTCCTGTTTTGGTCCCGGGAAAAAAATTATTGGTTCTCTCTTATGGTGGGGAGCATATTTGTGTCCCCCTGTACCAGTAACTTACATTTATCCATGATCCTGGCTTGGTGTAGATAGTCTTGTTTGGAGTTATCTAGATACCAACATCTTTCTTGGGTAAACTTTTGGACTAGAGAGCACCCAATGGATTAGTTAAATTACGGTAAGTGTATCCTTGTTCAATGTTATTGTTCGTTTGGGTGAATTGCTTGAGTCTTATTCGGATAGTTTTTAAGGAGTTTTCTTTTGGGATAATGTATGAACGTGATTGATCATTTCAGCAAAGTGAAATATGTTTTGGTTGTGAGAGTAATCCTTAATTGATCACTGGAGGTGTTTTGGCCTTTGGGGGTGAACCCTGACAAAGGAGTGCCTCTTGGTTTCTTAGTTGGGTATGGTTGTAGCTTTGTCCTTGAGGTAAATTTCCAGGGTGGAAAGTTTTCATGGTGGGTAGAATTTTAAGATACATGACTTATTTTAAAGTTAAATTCTATTTAATTTCCATCCATGCTTTGTTTTGAGGGTTTCCCAAGAATTTATGGAGGAATGGGTGTGTGTTTATGAATTGGGCCAAACCGTGAGCCCAATTCCAGATTTAAAAATAAATTTTGATTCCTTTATAACATCTTCAGTTTTCAACATTTTTCATCCATTATAATTCCGAATTGTCATCCCCTGACATATTAACACCACCGTATTTATTTGTACCATTTATAATCCATAATCATGGTGGATATGGGTTTTTATTTAAAGAATTGGGCCTGCCCGAAAGACCATTTTCTACATTAAAAATAAATTTTAATTTTTTAATATCTCCTTCACTATTTGCGTTTTTTCGGTGATTCCAACTCTCACCAAAGACCACTTACCTACGGTGCTCCCAATTCCCTCCTCCTAATATTTTGAGCTCTATAGAATCTCGAAAATGGTCGAAACTTCTCTAGATTTAGAAATAGTCTAGATTTGGAGAGGTAAACTGATCCTTTCATAACTCCTTCTATTCTTACTATATTTCCCCCATTCCAATTCATACATGACCTTATCATTCTTGTTAAAATATCCATTAAATTTTTATCTGTTTTAAAATTCATATTCTGGTCGATTTTGCGTCATTTTCTTCATGATTGTTTTGGGTAAGTGATTCCTTCTTGGTCTCTTCCTTTTCCCTTAGGGTTTCCTCTATCTTTCATTATGTTATAAAATTTCCAGAAGATAGTGTTTTATCCTAGGGTTTAATTTGGTGTATTTATGGTCAAATATTGTGATCTAGGTCTTAATTTATCTTCCTTGTGGTGCGGCGGTTGTGCGGTTGATGTTTCGAACCAAGTTTTGAGGGAATTGACACTTCCAGTAGGGGATTCTGTGTGTAACAATTTCTAGATGATTTAGTTTGACTGAATTAATTATTATGCATTTTCATAATATGCTGCGTGTGGTGCAAAAAAAATTTATTTTGGATTTGGTTGAGCATTTATTTTTATAGTTTCTTTTTAGCTTAAAATTTGGTGTTTTTCATGTGTAACCCTTTGGGTATTGTTTAGGATTGATTTATAACATATGAATTTGGTTTAATAAATCTTGTTTGGGATGAAAATTCTGATTTGGTGGGGGTATTTTTGTTCCACTAGGTCTTAAAGAGTTTTTTTAAGGGTTTAAGGTGTAATAATTTAGTGTACTTCCTGAAAGTGATTTTGAAAACGTGTGTGTTTCATGTGGATCTTTTGTGCTATTGTTTGAGGTGTTTGTATAACACATGGTGGTTATTTATTAAATGTTTTTGGGGATTAAAATTCTATTTTTAATTTGTATTTGTGTGATTTTTTCCTTGAAATATGGTTTTCAAATGGTTTTTATTTGAAAAGCATTGGTACACTATTTAAAATTGTTTTATGAATGTTTTGAGTGGTTTAATGATTTATGTAATAGGTGAAACCATATTGGAAAACTATTTTGGATTGTTTATACTTCCAAATGATCCATTTTAAATGTGAATAGTTATGTTATGTGATGTTTATCATATTTTTAGGGACTTCATAAAATTGTTAAAGAATGTGTTGGATTGTGAAAGTTATGAAAAAAGTGTTGTGGGCAATTTTGTTGTGAGTTTGATTTCAAAATGCATTTGAATGAAAAGACGAATTTGTGACTTATGTGATGTAAATAGGGATGTTTGGTTAATGGGTGATGTGTAAGTGATATCTACATGTGAAAACTATATTTCTTGGCTTGTTGAACATGTTTGAGCACAATGGGAAAACACAGGTATCTAGGTGGGTGGACGTGTACTAGTATGCTAGTGAATCTGTGGGGTTTGGCCTCAGTTTCACTTAGAAATATTGACGCTTACAACTCTAACTAAACTATTATGATGATGATTTGGGACCACTAGGTTATGGGTATGTTCCCTACTAGTGTCTCGTGCACGAGAACGGATATTGTGATGGTTACTCTCACCGAGATACGAGGTACCTGGGACCCAGAACGAGATAGTGCCTAGGGATTATTTCGTATTTCTTGTGCTCATTATTTACCTTGTACTTACCATAGGCATATAGTATAGTTGGCCGGAAAATTCATTAGTGTTGACATTATTTTTAGAAGTGTTGATTCTTAATGATATCCCACTTGAAAACTATTTTTTTTTAGTTTCATCTTTTAGAAATAGTAACTAGCATTTTTTGTATATGAAAACTTGCAAGCTTTTTGTTTTTGAATGTTTATCACATGGAATCTCTTAGTGGTGGTATCCTACTGGGCTTTGTCTCACACCCTACATACACCCTTGGGTGTAAGTAGATTTGGTTATTTTTTTGTTTCAGGTTTGGATACAGTTTTTAGTTCCAGTGGTTCGGGTTTCTAGCATGTCCTTGGTGGTGAAGTTTTGTAGAGATGGATTGAGGGTGGTTCCCCTTTCCATGAGGTTTCTGGGGATGTTTAATTGTGATTTCGTACTTTTTTATAGTCTTTTTGAGTTGTTTTAAAAGATGTAATTCAGTTCTGATTTTTGTAAAAGATGGTTTTAGTTGAAAAATCCAGATTCATTTTATTGAGTTTTTTTGTTGTTTAATGTTTATAAACTTGGGTAAATCATTCTAAAACATCATTTTAAGATACCTGGGCACTTGTGCCAGTCTGTGGGGATCAGTAATGCCCTTCAGGCCTTTTCATGGGCCGAGTTTGGTGCTGGTTTGATGGTGACCAGATCTGGTTCGTGACAAAATGGTATCAGATCAGGTTTCCTCTCTTTGGGTCATATTATTTGGGGATCAGTCAAGATAGACTAGAGTTAGGATTTTTGAGACTTGGAATTTTTGTTATGAGTATTATGGCTGATCACCACACCTCATGAAAGGATTCAAGTCTCTAGGGGAATTCGGGACCTTTCGGATTCCTTTGGTTTTCTTGGTTTGATGATGATTATGGGAAATGAAAAGAGAGATGGGTTAATGGTCTCAGTGAGCTCACAGGGCCTGGAAAGCCATGTGAAGCCGGGGATATTCCTGAGAACACTCTCTATGACAGTGAAGTGATTGGAATATGGCTGCCAACCATATTTCCAAGTCACCCACTGAAACTAGTTTCCTCTCGCATTGTTTTGTGCTTTAGCTTTGAAATCTTAGAACTTTGGTTTTAAGGTGACTTGGTTTTAAGAAGTGTAAAGTTTTTATGAAATTATTTTCAAATAAAGAGGGAATGGTTTGTTTTATGAAATGGAGAAACTAAATTTTCAGAATTGTTTTGAAATGTAAAATGGAGTTCTTACACCTCTTTGAAAGAAGGAACTATATTTAACTTGGTTTTGAAAAGTGTTTCAAATAGAGTTTTCTAAACAATCAGAGTGTGTTTTAATGGGATGAGAAGTTTTGAAATTGATGTGAATATCTTGAAAGTGTGTTATTTTCTAAATGGTTGTGACTTTCTGGAAATTTTTGTAAGAAGTGAGTTGGGATTTTGATCTCATGTTTAGCGGTTATGAGAAAAAAGGATGTGTTGGTTGACTATTTTGGTTTTGAAAAGTGGAAAGAATTTTTGTTTTAACCTTTGGTATTTCCATTAGTGACCACATGCATGGGGTTATATGGGATGATGGATGGTTTATGCCATGACTGGATGAGTGCCAGGACGGATATGAGGAGGGTGTCTGGTGTGGAACAAAAACATGCATGTGTGAGGCCCATGGGGTACCATTGGTCGATACTCTTACCGCTGAACCGTTTGTCTTCAAAGAATTGGTTTTAAAGAAAAACATGATGTCATGATGAGTTGTTTGGGATGGTTTGTATTATGGGTTTCTGAAAATCTTGTTTTTGTGGGATGTTTTTTTAGTCCAATAACCCCTCCTATTTGAACTGTGTTTTGGGTTTATGTTTGGTTGGTAAGCTGGGTAGAAGGACCAGTTAGTAGTCTCCTCTGAGATATGTTTCGGGACACCTTTATGGTGGTTACCTTAATGTGTTTGGATCTGGTTTATGGTTTTTTTACCAATGGACCATCTTGGTTGGGTCCTTGGGTTCTCTCGTTGGATAAGGTACGCCCCCATTTAGGGTTAGTGCACAACTGAAGTGAAACTCGGATTGTTTCATTGTTGGAAAATCCTCCAGGTGATCAATGTAAGGAATCGTTTCTTGAGCTTTGTAGAACGAGTCTACACCATTTACATCCTTTGTTTTTTAGATCCTCTTGTTGTGGTAGAGTGCTCGTGGATGGTTAATAGAGACCTTAGTTTCTTGAGCTACCTGATTCGTCGAAGGTGACAGTTTTCTGGGGTTGTCAGTATAGATAGTGTCTAAGAGGGCCTCTGAGTCCTTCGTAGTCTCTTTGAAGAAAGAGTTCACAATAAACTACTACTGTGGGAAATCTGGTCATGAGAAGATATTATGGCCACTTTATAGAATTATGTTTTGTTTGGGGATGTTGTATAAGGTTCCTCTCCATGAATTGTTTATATCAGTCGCAGTGGTCATGTTCGGCGATGCCTTATGTTGTCATGTGCTCGAGTGACCGTATAGGTGATAGTAGTGAAATACTATGAGAGTTCCTGTTATGTTGGGTGAATGTATCCCTTTTAAAACATCAAATCATCCATTTTAGACGAATTTGAGTGTAGGTGTTCTTTACTTCTATTGTTTCTCACCTGAAGAAACAAGGTGTGATGAGTGGGCATCTTCTTAGCCCTCGTTTCAGTGAAATATCGGGATATGGTAAAGTATGTTTGAAATGTGTTATGTCTAGAAAACTTATCTGGGATTGAGGTGTAGTTTTTCGTGGCACCGAAAGAAGAATTCTCATTCAATGGGATTCCAAAGACTAACTGCGAGGCCGTAGATGCTTCAATCATTTGAGCTCCAGCCATAGGTCTCGGAGAGAAGCTGACTCGTAGTCAAGGGAAATCACATGGTCATTTTAACCCTTGTACAAAGTACTATCCTAAATATGAAAGATATGATGTTTTTAAACCTATGGTTTTATAACCATTCTTCTGTTTTTCACATTTTGTGGAAATAGGTGGAGGCCCTTATACCCATGACATCGCCCAATGTCATTACCGCCCCCTTTAGTTTCCATTGAGTATTTGGAGAATGGTTGGAAATTTGGATAGACAGGATGAGGACATGGTTTGTGAACGATTAAGAGAGACTGTGTGCCTAGAAGTCATGCAGGAATGTTGATCTGCACAGTTAGTTCACGGTTTCACAAACAGTGCGGACTAACCGTGCGGCCTTCCCAAATATTGAAATTTTTGGGCTTTTTTTGTGCTGGCACATGCTAGTCAGTTAAGATGGTTGGTTCTTATAGTGGGGAGAACCACTATGATTCTCATGTAAGTTCCTTTGGAAATTTCGAATGGAATTCTACCCTATGTACCAGGGAGTCCGTTCAGGCCTCCCCCTATTAGTGTCCTGTTTTTGTCTCGGAAAAAAAATTATTGGTTGTCTCTTATGGTGGCGAGCGTATTTGTGTCCCCCTGTACCAGTAACTTACATTTATCCATGGTCTTGGCTTGGTGTAGATGTTCTTGTTCGGAGCTATCTAGCTACCAACATCTTTCTTGGGTAATCTTTGGGACTTGAGATCACCCAATGGATTAGTTAAAGTAAGGTAAGTGTAGCCTTGTTCAATGTTATTGTTCGTTTGGGTGAATTTCTTGAGTCTTATTCGGATAGTGTTTAAGGAGTTTTCTTTTGGGATAATGTATTAATGTGATTGATCATTTCAGGAAAGTGGTATATGTTTTGGTTGTGAGAGTAATCCTTAATTGATCACTGGAGGTTTTTTGGCCTTTGGGGGTGAACCGTGACAAAGAAGTACCTCTTGGTTTCTTAGTTGGGTTTGGTTGTTGCTTTGTCCTTGATGTGACTTTCCGGGCAGGAAAGTTTTCATGGTGGGTAGAATTGTCACCTACATGACTTATTCTAAAGTTAAATTCCATTTAATTTCCATTCATGCTTTGTTTTGAGGGTTTCCCAAGCATTTATGGAGGAATGGGTGACTTTTTATGAATTGGGCCAAACCGTGAGCCCAATTCCAGATTTAAAAATAAATTTTGATTCCTTTATAAAATATTCCTTTTTCAACATTTTTCATCCATTCTAATTCCTAATTGTCATCCCCTGACATATTAACACCACCATATTTGTTTGTACCATTTATAAATCCATAATCATGGTGGATATGGGTTTTTATTTAAGGAATTGGACCTGCTCGAAAGCCCATTTTCTACATTAACAATAAATTTTAATTCTTTAATATGTCCTTCACTATTTGAGTTTGTTTTGTGATTCCAACTCTCACCCAAGACCACATACCAAAGGCGCGCCCCCATTCTCTACTCCCACAATTTGGAGCTCGATAGAATCGTGAAAATGGTCAAAACTTCTCAGGATTTTAGAAATCATTCAGATGTGGAGAGGTAAATTGATCCTTTCATAAATCCTTCTTTTCTTACTCTTTTCCCACATTAAAATTCCAACATGGCCTTATAATTATTGTTAAAATATCCATTAAATATTTATCTATTTTAAAATTCAGATTCTGGTCGATTTTGGGTCGTTTTTTCCAGGATTGTTTTGGGTAAGTGATTCCTTCTTGGTTTCTTCCTTTTCCCTTAGGGTTTCCTCTATCTTTATTTGTGTTATAAAACTTCCAGAAGTTAGGGTTTGATCATAGGGTTTCATTTGGTGTATTTGTGGTCAAATATTGTGACCTAGGTCTAAATTTATCTTCCTTGTGGTGCGGCGGTTGTGCGGTTGACGTTTCGAACCAATTTTTGAGGGATTTGACACTTCCGGTAGGTGATTATATGTGTAATCATTTCTAGATGATTTAGTTTGCTTGAATTACTTATTACTAATTTTCATAATATGGTCTATGTGGTGCAAAAATTGTTTATGTTGGATTTGGTTAAGCATTTATTTTTATAGTTTCATTTTAGCTTAAAATTTGGTGTTTTTCATGTGTAACCCTTTGGGTATTGTTTGGGATTGATTTATAACATATGAATGTGGTTTAATAAATCTTGTTTGGGATGAAAATTCTGATTTGGTGGGGTATTGTGTGCCACTAGGTCTTAAAGAGTTTTTTAGGGGTTTAAGGTGTAAAACTTTATTTTACTTCTTGGAAGTGATTTTGAAAACGTGTGTGTTTCATGTGGATCTTTTGTGCTATTGTTTGAGGTGTTTGTATTACACATGGGGGTTGTTTAATAAATTTTTTTGGGGCTTCCAATTATATTTTGATTTTTTATTGGTGTGATTTTGTCCTTGAAATATGGTTTTGAAATGGTTTTTATTTGAAAAGCTTTGGTACACTATTTAGAAATGTTTTATGAATGTTTTGAGTGGTTTAAAGAATTATGTAAGAGGTAAAACCATATTGGAAAACTTTTTTGGATTATTTATACTTCCAAATGAGCCATTTTAAATGTGAATAGTTATTTTATGTGATTATTATCATATTTTTAGGGACATTATAAAATTGTTAAAGGATTTGTTGGATTGTGAATGTTATTAAAAAAGTGTTGTGGGCTATTTTGGTGTGAGTTTGATTTCAAAATGCATTTGAGTGAAAAGTGTAATTTGTGAATTATGTGATGTAAATGGGGATATTTGGTTAATGTGTGATTTGTAAGTGATATATACATGTGAAAACTATATTTCTTGGCTTGTTGAACATGTTTGAGCACAAAGAAAAAACCCAGGTATCTAGGTGGGTGGAGGTGTACTAGTATGCTAGTGAATCCGTGGGGTTTGGTCTCAGTTTCACTTAGGAAGATTGATGCTTAAAACTCTAACTAAACTTTGATGATGATGATTTGGGACAACTAGGTTATGGGTATGTTCCTTACTAGTGGCTCGTGCACGAGAACGGATACTGTGATGGTTACTCTCACCGAGATACGAGGTACCTGGGACCCAGAACGAGCTAGTACCTAGGGGTTATTTCATATTTCGTTTGCTAATTATTTACTTTGTACTTACAATCGGCATACAGTATAGTTGGCTGGAAAATTTAGTGGTGTTTACATTATTTTTAAAAGGGTTTATTCTTAATGATATCCCACTTGAAAACTGTTTTTTTAGTTTCATCTTTTAGAAATTGTAACTAGTATTTTCTGATTATGAAAACTTCCAAGCATTTTGTCTTTGAATGTTTATCATATGGAATCTCATAGTGGTGGTATCCTACTAGGCTTTGTATCACACCCTACTTACACCCTTGGGTGTAAGTATATTTGGTTATTTTGTTTCTTCAGGTTTGGATACAGTTTTTAGTTTCAGTGGTTCGGGTTTCTAGCTTGTCCTTGGTGGTGAAGTTTTGTAGAGATGGATTGAGGGCGGTGACCCTTGCCATGAGGGTTCATGGGCTGTTTAATTGTGATTTCGTACTTTTTTTATAGTCTTGTTGTGTTGTTTTAAATGATGTAATTCAGTTCTGAATTTTTTAAAAGATGGTTTTAGTTGAAAAATACAAATTCGTTTTATTGAGTTTGTTTGTTGTTTAATGTTTATAAACCTGGGTAAATCGTTCCCAAACATAATTTTATGATACATGGGAACTTGTGTCAGCCTGTGGGGATAGGGAACGCCCTTCGGGCCTTGGCACGGGCCGGGTTTGGTGCTGGTTTGATGGTGACCATATCCGGTTCTTGACATGCTATTTTATCATGATTGATGTTCCATTATGATCTATGTCTTATGTACTGCCATGTTTTAGGTCATTGTTCAAGATTTTGATGTTTAAATATTATGTTCATGTTTTGAAGTTAAAATGTATATGGTTTGTTTTATTTTCTCCATGCATACCCTTACTGAGAATCTGAGCTCACACATTATATGTTTTATTTTCCCCAGGATATAAATAAAGGATTTAGGTAAGATAAAAATGGAAAATCATTATGGGAGATGTTGAAGATATTTCACCAAGATTAGAAGATTATGTTCCATGTTTCCAAAGACACTAAACTATTACGATCCTTGTGTGTCTGTTTTTGTTATATATTAAGTATTCCGAAAATGTAATGTAATGTCCATGTACGTCAAGCTTTGGGTCTCTACAGTTGGTATCAGAGGAAAGGATTAGTCAACCTTTGGAAACTAGGATGCGAGAACATTAGTGAGATCCGTAGAGATATTTCTAAGGTATGTCTAGGGATGTACCTAAGTTTACGTATAAGTATAGTTTATAGTCATAGAATTATGGTAACAATCTTATAATTTAACCTAAGATGTTATATTTTGAAGGTACACCCCTTGATTATGATTTTTTCCTCTCACAATATTCTTTTTGGGTTTTAGAAAATGGCTGGAAATAGGAGGATTCATTATAATGGAGGATATGATGGGTAATTTAATGATATTCTTCATGAGAAACCAAAGGAAATGGGATTTGGAAGTCAAAACAACATTATTATCCCTAATCAGAAATCTCACAATATGATCAATAATCTCAACTTTGGTAAGTATCCTGACACAAATATTAAGAGAAAGATGGAGTTTCATGATGATCAAAGAGGAAAGAAAGTTCAATTTCCCTCATGTAAATCATGTGGGAAGAGGCATCAAGGAGAATGTTTCAACGGAACTGGTAGATGTATTGGTTGTGGAAAAGAAGGACACAAAGACAGTAAGTGCAAAGAAAAAGGTTCAGTTAACACCATGGACAAGGATAATGGTATTGCTACGACATCCACAATAATTAAATGTTTTAAACGTGGAATGTACAAGAATTATTGAAACCAATTCCCTAAGGGAATGTCTCGTGAAGAGAATCAGTATGGTCGTATGGGTAGTATTTATATTGATGATGATGAAGAGGCTACAAATGACATGTGAGATGAAATAATTGTTCAAGATATCTCAATGGTTTAAGAAGGTAGTGGAATGATTACATGTTTATCAAGAGTAATGTTGTATAAGTAATCTCATGGTACTATAGAATAATGAGACATCTAAGGATTGTTACACTATTGTTTTTCCTTATGTTTTTTAAAGTAAATGTTGAATGGTACTGATAACCATGAAAGGTTATTCAAATATTTTTGGAAAGCACCTAATATGCGCATAAAGAAGGGATAAGGAGATAATGAAATGTTTTATAGTATTAATGAGATCATGGATGATATAAGGACAAAGTGATATCATGGTTTGATTATATAGAATTTTTGGGGTTTTGTTATGTGGAAAGAGTTACATTTTGAAAGCATTCATGTTTTCACTATGGTTTTATGATAATTTATGTTTCAAGAGAATACATGATTAAGGAATTCACATGTTTGGAATGCGATCAACAAGATATATCATATGATATATGGGGCATAAATGATGGTATTCACTTTCTTATTATGTGACCTTTCTAGTAATCATTTTCTTTATACTATGAGCTTGGTGTGAAGTATTTTGGATGTGCCTAAATATTAGAATGGATTATGTTGGACATAAGATAGTATTATTTAAGGAGAGAATTTTTTTTGATATTATTTCTGGAATGTTATAGTTTTAGAAAAAGGAAACCCATAGGACGAGGTACAACCCGTCGCGTCAGAAAAGGGTGTGGGAATCAAACCAACAACTGAAGTGCGACAGGCCTTTAATGCCTAACACAGGCCTACAGGAAGTCCCTGGTTAGTAAAAGCTAGTTTTATTTTATTAAGCGCTATGATAGATGAAGTATAAGTCCATTTTTGGAATGACATACGATTAATCTCACCATAGATAGACTTATGTATATTATTATTTCTAACATTTTGTTTGAGACATATGGAATGACCCATAATTCTATCACATGATCTGCTAACACTTCACGAATGAAAAATTCAACTTCATTTCTTTAAGAGATGAAGTGGAAATTGTTCAAGCCACGAACAACGGTGAGATTATATCAAAATAAAGTAAGTATTTATTATAATTCAATTTCTTTAACTTTAGGGAAATGATCTTGAAAACCAAAAATGTTTTCCTAGTGCCCTTTTATTTGATGAATCAGATGCTAAGTTAGATCATCACAAATTTATAGCTTTGTGATTGTCGGCTTTTTCATATCCATGTTCTCTACCACTCTCCATCATAACGTGATGGTTAGATTTCTATTCCATATCCATATTTTCACCTATGTTGTCCTATGTGGAAACCTAGTGCAAAGATACTTTAGGTGACCGTTATGATTCTAACTTCCCTTTTTAAAATGAAGTTTTAATATTCCTTTTTACTATGTGGGTTTCTATTAAAACTTTCTAGTAGTAAACCATTTATAACTCCGAAGAATTTCGAGGGAGAAATTCATTTTATGGGGCTAGATTGTAACACCCCGAGATTTTATAAGATATATTATTTTTAATTTCTTTCATATATTCTGTTGTACGCTACACCAAGATTATCTTGAGCTATACACAACACCATATTAGCTTGCAGTATACGCAACACTAATCTTGGATCGTGTTAAAAACAATTTCAAGTTTGTTTTATATTAATTATTCAACACAACATTGAGTGTATATATACATATATATTCAATTTATAAATGAAATATTGTTGGATTTTTTTATATGCAACAACAAATGAGTATTTCACTACACACAATCCTAACTTGACTTGTGTTACACTCAATCGCGACCTTCCTCGATAGCGTGTGTTGTACGCAATACCGGGATTCACTAAACAACGATATATTATTAAAATATTATTATGAACTAGCCGTTATGAATAGTATTAACTAAATTTTGAATTTTATAAAATTATTGTTCATCTTACACATTTTCTAGAACATGGTATAAGAACAAAATAAATTTTTTGGGTAAAATAAGTATTTTTCAAAAAATGCAGTTTTGCAGCCTTTTGATGGCGCACCAACTTTAAATCTATTTTTGACATGTTTATAAGTTCAATTTGAAAAAATAAAATTTTCTTTGGAATCAAGATATTTAAATTTACTTTGGATAAATTTTTCAAATTATTCTGATAACTTTCATATTTTAATGAATAGTAAAAACACGATATATTTTAATTAAAAACAACTTTTTTAATCGTAATAATTTATATGGTTAAATTATAATACTTAATGGTTTTAATGTATAAATAAAATATATTTTTACCATTTAATATAATGTATGTCATTAGCATTTATTTTACATTGAATTCAATGGTAAAATCATTTCAATCTTTTGCGATGTTTTAACTTTTAAAACTCGTTTTCTTAATAGCGGGATTAATTTTAAATTAATTACTGCAAATTATTTATTTCGAATTAGGAAAAATTTATTCCATATTTTAAATCAGTGGGTCCAAATTATTTTAATAGGCTACTTTTTTTTGGCACTATGAATAGTAATTACGGTAAATTTTATTTATCATAGTTAAAGGTAAATCGGGTAATTGAGGGTAAATATAATATTATAAAATTACCCTAACACTTATCTTAAAATAATTTGATGATTATATTTCGTCATATTATATATTTTGGTCAAAATGGAATCCATTGGAGCCCACTTCTATTTGATTATGTCCTTTGGTTTATTTTATTTAAAGGAATGTGAAATTTGTCTCACTCAAAATTTAATAATTAATGTATTTTTAATATAAGGTTATACAGAATATAAATTCGGTTATAAATACTCATTTAAAATCTAAAATATTTATATTTATCATGGTAATTTATTTGTAATTTTTAATTGTTATTTATTTACCTAATTATCTAATACATTAATGATGCAGAAATTATTTATTAATGAAAAATCAATAATATAATCTTTATTGAAATAGTAATGCATATCAAAAGGCCCAAAAATATGAACAAAACTTAATGGTAGTGTATATATAAACCCTAATCATCCAATGGGCGAATTTTTTTCCATTTGGATCGTTATAAAGGCGATTATGACACTTATATTATTTTATTTTAAATGATTCCAAAGTTGTCACCTTCATAATTTAATAAATATAACAATTTACATATTGCGATTTTAAGATGTTAAATTCTTGTAAAAGTATTATTATGAAATCTATTAGATTTATCTTAATCATAGGATTTTAGTTTTAATTTGTATGCAATAAATTAGTATATTAAATAATTATAAAAAAATGATGTACTAATGATTTTATTAAGAGATATACCAAATAAATGGTTTTAAAAATATTAAAATAAATATTATATGAAATATTTAATGTTCTTCACGAATATTCTAGACATATTTGACATGTTAAGAATCTATTAAATATTTCGGTTAGAATATATATCCTCTTTTTGGATTTTATAAAAATTAAAATAAAAGAATAGTGTCAAAATTGACACTATTGTTATTTTATAAAAATAACATATTATGAAATTTTTTTTTAAATCACAAAAATATTTAAAAATTAAAAATTGAAATTTATATGGTCAAAAATGTCATAAATTATCCAATTATGGACAATTAACAGCACATAAGTAATTATTTATAACAATTTAAAAATTAGAATCTTATTACCACAAATAAAATTAAATAGATTAAATAAGGATAAATCATGTTGATAATGTTTAAAATAAATTCCCAACTTGTCTAAATTTTATTGGATATTGAGATTACAACCCTATATCATCTAAGAATCGGATTTGAGTCATTTTTGAGGTTTTTATGGGGGTTTGGAGTTTATTATAAATTAATATTTCTTATAATTCCAATGGTGCCCCTCTCCTCCCTTATAAAAAGGCACCTCCTCCCTGTCATCTTTACTCAACATTGATCCTCCAATATCAGCCAACCCCTGCCTATTTCCATTCTCAAAATCCCTAGAAATATTATATAGGTCCTGGTCTTCTTAAAAGACCAATCTTAGTGCCCTAAGAGGAGGTTTCAAAGAGGCGTGTCGAAGAAGAGGTAATACCTGTTACCGATTCTTTCAAATTTATTTCTTCTTATTCTTATTCTTATTTAGTTGTTTCATTATGAAGTAATAAAATTAGTATCACTAATATACTTATATTTTATTATATATATGAAACAACCCTATTTCAACTTCTATCCATCCTATGGAAAATGAAATCACCGTGCATGAGTACGTACGGAATACCGTCTCCACGCCATGGTGTAATCTGTTTTCCACCACCACTATACTTGGATGGGTATAATGGTGTAAATAAATAACTATATATGATTATTTTAATGTGATAATTATTCTGAAATATTATACAAACACTTTGATACAATTCAACAATCATGGGATTGATATCATTGTTCGTGCGTACGTATGGACTACCGTCTCCACGAACGTAATGAGATTCATTTTCCATGATTAACCATTCGAATATGATTATAAAGTATATATAAAAATAAAAATGAAATATATTACATAATAATGATACTAGTTTTATGAAAATATATGTTTCATTTACTTAATTCTATTTAATTAAATAAGGAAACGAAAATAGCGATCATGCGTATGTACGGTCTACCGTCTCCATGAACAGTGTATTTCTTTCCCTTTATCAATCTATTATGTATATTCTGAATATATATTATATGTAATTCATGTTTCATATTCTGTATTTATGTAATAATGATCTACGTAATCATATTAATAATTACAAGTCAGAACACGGATGATAAATGAAAATATTCTACCCAAAACGCTACTTTAAAATGAATTTACAAAAGAACGAGTAATATAATGTCATAAGTGAACCATATATGATATCATAACAATGAATATGATTCTGTAATAATTCAATGACATTATTTCAATCATTATATAGGAGGTTCAGATACATACGACACATATCAGACCTAAGGTAAGGGATAATGTTGCAATCTCAATTGTTTTCTATCTGAGATTGCTTATACATAAGTATTTACTGAGGTTATCTTTATCATCCATGTCCAAGTTTTATAAAAATGTTTTCATATATGTTTAAAGTCATTTTTACCCATTTTTGACTTTTACTATATTTTATGTAAGGAATCATTCTTTTGTTTACCATACTAAGTACTTTTTGACTGTTCCGAAAAAAGTACGAGAAAAATGTTTTTTTAACTTATACAGCATGAATGGATTTTTACGGTTTTAGAACACCTTATTTTCATGACGCTTACACTAAAAGATTTTATGAATATTTTCAAAAAAATACTTTTCTTTTAAAATCGCATGGCATTTTGTGAAAATAAAATGATTTTGAAGAAGAAAGGATATTTTCCTCCAGAATTCATTTCAAGTGTTTTATCAAAACCATTTTCTATATAAGATAGAATTATTTCATATGTGTATTTTTCAAGTATAATTTATCTATGATTTACATGGTTTCACTTTTCTTATGATGAAATGATATGAATTTGTATTATATGGATTATGTTATTATGGTATGATGTTTATGAAACCCATTTTATTCTTTGGGTTATGAGGAATGATTAATGTTTATGTTGTGGAACACATAAGAATGATTTAATTATGAGATGGGTGGGACCTATATCACCCTCCAATCCATTGGGTAAAGATTTATATCTAATGAGATAGGCATGGATGGAATGGTATTTTAATCCAGTTCAGTGTTACAGGATTGAAACGAGGAGTGAACTCGATTCAGAAAGGGATTTTGTCCACTAAGATGGTCTTGTCAGCAATGCCTTGGCTACTATGGAAATAATATCATGTGATTAATGGTTTGAAACAATTACATGTTTCATTACCATGCTATTTTATCATGACTGATGTTCCATTATGATTTATGCCTTATGTACTGCCATGTTTTATGTCATTGCTCAAGATTATGATGTTTAAATATTATGTTCATGTTTTAAAGTTCAAATGTATATGGTTTGTTTTATTTTCTCCATGCTTACCCTTACTAAGCATTTGAGCTCACCCTTTATATGTTTTATTTTCCCCAGGATATAAAGAAATGTTTTTGGTAAGAAAAAAAAGGGAAGATCATTATGGGAGATGTTTAAGATATTTCACCAAGATTAGAAGATTATGTTCCAAGTTTCCAAAGACACTAAACTATTACGGTTCTTGTGTGTCTGTTTTTGTAATGTATTAAGTATTCCGAAAAAGTAATGTAATGTCCATATACGTCAAGATTTGGTTCTCTACATTATACCTCTTACATCTTATCAATGTGGCAAGGTGGGACACACATGATGTTCATGTCCATTGCCATAAAATATTTTCAATAATTGTGGATGTTATGGTCATCTGTAGTGTTTCTATTAGAATACATCTATACCTATATATGGGTACGGATCATCTGCTCCAAATGAAAATATGACACTGTAAAAATCCTCAAATAATACGACGCTCCTTCCACATGCACCTGGAGTAAAATATCATTGCACAATTGTTACTTTTAATTTGGAGGTATAAGTGGGCCTAGAGATAGTGATATGAAACAACATTATTTCATTATCCATATTAATTTCATCATTTGATACTAGTACATCACGATATTTTATATATGGATGTGTTTTTTATCTTCGAACATCCAATTGATCTGATTTCATTTTTTTTAGTTAAAAACACCTATTGGGATAAACAAATATAAGGGGTTTAGTGGTTCTTAATATGTACTATCGATATCTAATGTGGAATTTTTATGTTATTTTATAATTATTAATCTATATATTATTGACACCATCATTAGTTAGGATTTTCTTGATTATAATTTTTTTAATGTTTATTATTATCATCAACATGTATCTTTTCATGTATTTGATGAGATATCAAAAGTATTTAATGTAGAGTGAGATATGAGGTATGGTTATTCTAAACATCACCTCCTATAGTGTAGTGTTTTTTTTCTATTTTAGTTCTTGAGACCAATGATGTTTCTTTTTTTATTTATCATCCAACTGTTTTTTGGTATTATCTGGATGATTTTGAGTCGATATCTCCATGTGTCCTCTAAAGTGGCATGTATAGATTAAAATTGATTTGGTGATGTGTATGAAATTGATTTTGATAACCCATTATCATATAGAATAAATGGACCTAAAAGATATCAAGATTCAGTTGGACAATCTAGTGGGGATATTTTTGATTCCCTAGTATTTCACATTGTGAATCACTTGTTCACATTTACAAGATGGATGATGGTTCACTTTTATTTTATATAGAATATCAGAAGAAGACCTTGTTAATGATTAATAAAAAGAAATAATTTTCTCATGTGGATTTTTTATTTGAGCATTACAAGTGGAAAAATTGGATTTGAAGATCAATATTTATTCATGTCAACATCAGCTCAATTTTCCAGAGTCTAACATAACAAATATTTTATTTATGAGATGGTATAGATGTTAGAAATTACATATGATGAACTTTGGTCTGACTAATTATACCTTTGTTTTATGGATTTGACTAATAGGATTTTCCATTAGGGTATAATCACTTTTATTGTAGTGTTCATGGGTGGTATTTTGGTATATTTGAGATCCTAGAAAGTTCATGGTCTTAATTTGGTATTGGTTTTGGAAATATGGAGGATTAAATATTTCTACGAAAATATTTTGAAATCATATTTTTGGATGTATTACATGATTTTCTTGGTAAAAATGATATTTATCCATGGATTACAAGTTGATCCTCTGAAGGTGAAGGATATTTTTTCATTTGAATAAAAAAATACCATTGATATTTACGGTGTCCTTTGTCCTAATAGATGTTATGGATGATTATTCCTGAATATGATATAGATGAAATCACTATTGATTAATATTACTGATAAAGTGGTAAAATTCACATAGGACGTAAAATTTTAGTATTCTTTTAGTGAGATTAAATAACAGCAGAAATATTCTCCTATTATGATATTACCATGAACAATATGGGGTAAATTGTTTTCCATGATTCTTTTGGTACAATTTTAGGTTTTAGTATATTTAAGAAATATCATGTGGTATATTATTGTAATTTTTAACACCGACTACTTAAGAATAATTTATAAAATTATAATTTCAATAATTTTATAGTTATCCATGTGTTTAACTATTTGTGTCATTGTATTTTGGGGAGATTCTCACTTTTTCATTGGCCGAAAGATATTTATCTATCACATTTCATAAAACAATTTAGTCAAAAAAATATGATTGCTTGAATAAATAAAAAAATTTATCTTGGAGATCAATTATACCCAATGGAAGGTAAATTCCATTACATACGTACTTGGAAGGAATGTTCCATCATAGGATAATTCACAATCGAAGGAATAGTGGAAACATATGGGGAATTTTTCTCAGATGCATCTAGATTCAAAGGATGATGTTTCAGTTATTATTCTAACCATTGATTAGTTTTGATCATCTATCCATGATTATATTCTATAGTTCTAGCCACAAAATTATGAGTTGAGAGGAATTTGAGAAACCCTGTATGGTTGGGTTGAAGTTTCTAGTTGTTTTATCTCTTAATATTGTATCCTTAGTCATGGAAATAAGTTTTTCATCTCAAAACCTATAGGGATGTTGGTTTTGTTTTATTATAATAGATCTGCATAGGTCATTAATCTGGGAAATATGAAGATGTATTATGACATGGGATGAAGATTTAGGTGGCCGAGTATGAATCATGACATTTCTGATCATTTTTCTTGCTATTACCTCAGTCAATGTAAAAAAGGAAGAGACTGTAAAACATTCGAGTATCTCTATCCTATTCTAATAATAATTTTGAAATTAGATGTAGTATCCATGGTAATGTTTTTTGGTGACTATGGAAATTAAAAGGGTTAAATGCTATTTTGGTGGTATTGAACATATGATAAAGTCAAATTACATTTTTCTGATTAGGGAAACAACTATCATTTAAATTTACGGTAACTAGTATATACAGAATATTTTTGAGACTTTATGGGGTTCATTCAGCGGTGGTATCAAAAATGCATACTAGGATTATTTAATTGTTCTAGATGAGTATCCAACTAAAATTAGAGATTATTAATATGTTATTATAGCTTACCATCCGCAAAAAAATGTCTAGACAGTTCACATGATTCATATTATTGATGGCATGCTTCATGCATGTGTCTTGAATTTTTTTGGATCAACGGTTATCCATCTAGGACATGTTATGTTTTTGTATAAAAACATCAGTCAGTTTTTGATCATAATGGAACATCTATATAATTATTATGGTTCTTGGGAATATCACTTCATTATTCATAAGTTGTGGGGATGTGTTATATAATGAGAGTGATATCGGTTTGTCAGAAATCTATGTGGATTCAAAAAATATGTTGTAATATGGTTACTGCTCAATATAGACCAAAATAAAGCGTTGATTAGGGACTTTATCCTTTTTATTTTTCACTAGGTGACTATGTTATCTTCAAATTTACCCATCAGTTAGTTCATTATCATCATTAAAAATTGGAAAAATCTTCTATAAGATTTTTTAGACTGTTCAATATCAATTCAAATATTGGGAGAGTATGTTATCAGTTTTAATTTCAAGTTCATTTGATAGTAATTCCCCATGTTTTCTCAATGTCATAGTTTAGGAGATTCCATCATGATCACACTCACATCCTGATATTGAATGTGATTGAGTTAGAGATATATATTCCCATTCATCACCACCCACTGGAGATCATTAACTCTCATGGGGATGTATTAAATAGTATTTCAATTCTATTAGTCACTGATTTAAGTCAATGCATTCCATTTACCTTAGAGAAATGGGATCATGAGTCAGTGATGAGGGAGAAGTGGAAAAGAATCCTTAACACACTTCAAAATTTCACATGTAATCTTGAGGATGTAAAATATTATGATGGGGAGTTTGTAACATCATGTTGCAGTTTTACTTGTATTTCCATTTTATTTATTTGTTTTCCTTCATAATTTTATGTATGTAAGGACACCAATTATTCGATATGATTTTATTGGCAAAATGACCTAATGTTTAGGGATTCATTATTGTTTTATTTATTGGAATCTTCGTATAACATTTACCATCGTACTAGGGTTATCCCCATGTTCACAAAATTCTAAAGGTGTTTTCCCAATTTCTAAAAAAATCTATAGTTTTTCAGGATTCATGGAGAGTAATGTTCTGTATTGTTTTATAGGATTATTTCATGATCGGAATTCACATATTGAACAACCACACATTATGAAAATGGTTTAAATGATTTGTAATTATTAATGACTGATTTTAATTAAAAAATGATAGGTTTTTATCATACTTTAATTCCATGTTTTACGTTACATTTAATGGAATAACATGATATTAATGTGAAATGAGATGTGATTCTAGGGTGTTTCATGGATGAGTCCTATTTAAAACCTCTATAATAACATTTTTTATCATCCTATAGCTCTTCCATTGTGATTTTTATTACTTGTGATCCTTCTAGAGTCATTCGATTAAAATTTGATCATAAGGGTTATAAACAATGTCTCTTAGAGTGAGTAATCAATTCCGCTTATTTGTTATCTTTAATTATAGTAGTTCAATTACTTTTCACAATTGGATATTTTGATCTCTGATTTCATTTTTATTGTTTTCTTCAAGATCCATTGGGTGATATTCCTATAATGGGTAAGTCCTTTGTTTGTTGTGGTGTGAGGGTGTGCCTTCATTTAGTTATGTGCAATATATCCTATTATGTGACCCTTTTTTCATAATTGAATCAATTATAAGATTTTTATATTCATTATAGGTCCCCATTTGTCATGGTTGTGTTGTTATTGTTGTTGAATCCCATTGTAGGCATGTGAATCCCAAATTCTGTAGTTTGTGGTTCAGACTATTGAATATGTTTGAAGTACTTTATTTCAATGATTTTATTAAATTGATTTATAAATGATATGAAACTATTGATTGATTTTATTTGAATGTGTAGAAATTTTTTTAAAAAAAGATGGATTTCCCCTAGTATTATAATATAATAAAGTAGTTTTAAAATAATTATAAAATGGATTTGTAAAAGGTATCATATGTATTGTTTTAATGGAATGGTATGGAAAATAGATCACACCCAAATACTTGTATAATTATTTTGATGTTGTAATAATAGGCATCACCCAGTTTTGTAGTGAATATTCATTTTGTGGTCCTCTTCACCTTAAGAATATTGTTTTTTGGATATGTTATACTTTTTGAGGATTCACATTATAGGGTGTTTCGCTTCTCTCTATATTTAATTCATATTCTAAGTGGATTGATGTGTGAATTATGGTATATTTTTAGGTACGACTGTCAAATCTAGCAAGATCATTAGTGATCTTTGGAGTTTTGTAACATGTTCACTGATTTTTCGTATTTCGAAGATTCCTAATTGTATATCTTTTGTTATACTAGAAAAAATTTGATATAATATGTGAATAATACGTTTTTATATGACTTCATTGTTGTATATGTAATTCATTGAAAAGATTTATGTTATTTATTTTGAAATGTTGAAATAGGAATAATTAATATTTTTTCATGATTTTGAAATAAAAACTAATAAATATATATCATGAATATTTTCATAGAAATTTAGTATGGTTGGATTATTAGTATAGAGACTTGTTATAAAACACATAGGTTGGATCCTACCAATCATAGTAGTTTATAACCAACTAACCACTTCATATGTGTGCAGACTATGTTTTTTATTCTCATACAGGTAATGGAAAGGAAACATTGTGATGTGATGTGATTTTCTTTTAGCTGATTTTGTGTAGTTAGTGGTCTAATGTTTAGAGTTTTCCACACAATCAGATTAACACTGTTGGATTATTATTTTTGGGTTTTTTCCTTTTTTAGTTATATATGTCTAGTGTATATTGTTTTCTAAAATTTGGTAGTATCATTTTAATTTTTATCTATCTGTTAGGACATAAACATATTCTTATTTTCTTCCACTGTGTTTATGTATATGTATTAATGTAATTTATCTAAATTCATGGTGGGGTAAATAATTCTATCTATTTTTCTACCTGGGTGTGAGGAGCTAGACCATGGGGATCAGGAACTCCATTCATGTATGTGATAATTTGAGATGCATAACATTATGATAATATATTTGGATTAGGTTCATCGTAATTTTGATGGATTGTTTCATTTAGAGGACACTGTGTGGTATATAATAATTCATTTATGTCATTTTTTATTAAACAAATTTTTTGGGGAATTGATCAGCACTAAATCTCTATCCATTCATATCATTAACTAATATGGATATGTATCACCTTCCTAGATTTTTCTATCATTTTAGTTGTGGAAACATATGTTATTTAAGAGTTTACTTATTTATATGGGATAGGAAATAAAAGCTTCTGATCTATCCAATAGACCACTGGTGCACTTTTTGAATGTGGGGAAAGATAAAATTATTAAATACTGAAGATGAGTAACCATTTCTTTAATCATGATCTTCAATGGAGATCCATATAAGAAACAATCCAATGAAATTTAACTGTCTTGAGATTTATGACATGAATTAGTTATCATAAAATTGAGTATCTTTTGAAGATTATTGTATTATATATTTAGTTCATGAATAATACATCAAAAACATGAATATAAAAAAAAATTAAATCAATGGAAAAATATCCATTTTACCAAATATAATACAATTGAAATAATAAATTATTTCTACTTATGAAATATCTTCACAAATTTAAAAATGACCTCTTTTATCACATTTCTTATCATTATACCATTTGAAAATAAAATATAACTATTTATGAGAATAAAATTTCAACATATAAGAAAAAAATAATAGATTAATTAATATATTAAAAAATATTTAAACCTTTTAAAATATTATGTTCATCTCTATGTTCTATTAGTGAAATTAAATAATTCTTCTTCTCATGAATTAAAAAAATACTAAAATACTAAATTTAAAATTCATAATAATAAAATATAAATCTTGTAGACAGTTTAGTAAATCATCATGTATACTACTCTTACAAATGAATAACCTAATATGGAAAACCTCAATCACTGATGATCCTAATGTTTTAGAGGGTTATCATGGCCCCACTTGTCCATGGTCTATAATAGAACCACCCAACCTAGTTCAACAATGTAGTGAAAATGTTATGGTTTATAATGTATTCACCCATATATGGTTAATAAATGAATCCACCATCATTATATATAATTACAAAGAACTATAACACATTCATAAATCATTAAATATTTATATATCATCATAAATCCAATTAAAAACTCTTTTAACATATCATGAAAAAAACTTCAGGATATTAAAATTCCCACACATTTTAAAAAACATATTTCAATTAAAAAAATGACAAAAATAATGGAAAAAGGGTTATATTTTCTTAAAAAGGAAATCTTGTAAAGTAATCCTAACATAAAATAATGGTTATGGGTATGAGAGAATTAATGTTTTATATACGTGTTAAAGTAAAACATTACACTTTTCATTATTAATGAAGTCAATCATTCAAAACAAATATTAAATTAATGAAAAATGAACTAAAGACTAAAATACCCTATATAAAACACCATTCTCCATATAATTACATTTATAAAATAATTTTAAAAACATTTACAATAAATAGAATTAGATTTCAAAGGAAAATTTTATAGATTTGTTTGCAAAAAAATGTACATTAACATATTGGAAACAATTAATTTTTATGATCCATGAAATGATAAAATTACTAAATGCATTAAATATTATGAGAATAGATAAATTCAAGATATAACTTGAAATATTTTATATATAAAATACCTATAATATAATATGGTTTTTTATTATCAAAATACACCTCTGTGAAAAGAAATTTAGAGGAACTCCCTTAACTCATGTTTAATTCTTAACACACTTAATTTATCTTCCTGATAATGAACATACGAAAATTATGTAAAATTTAAAGAACCATTATATTGTTTATTATTCTATTAATATCACTTATAAATATGTTATTTATAGTTACTCAATGATATATTTTTATAACAGTTGTTTTGAGGATATTTGGCATGTTTTTCAAAAATTGCTTTAGTTTGTTGAATATGATGAACGAGGTCATTATATAATCCGCTTAAAAATAATAATCAGGAAATCATTATCATAATTATCATAATATTATACTTTTTAAACCCAGTCAGGAATTCTGTTTATGGAAAATGAACTATGTTACGATCATAGAGATGGAAAGATGTTTGTACGTATAAGTAATGATTCCCTTTTTCAATGAAAGTTACGGATAGAAGTTATATATTATTTTATATTTATAGAATAAAAATATCATAAATAATATATTAATTCATTAAAAATAATTATACACGTCATACTTTTGATTTAGTTGTGACAAAAGAGTCACATCACTTCATGAATATGGCTGTCCACAATGATGCTTGAATGACTTTATAACTTTTCATTGTAAGATTAAATGATATAAAAAAAATTATATATTGATTAATATGAATTTATTATTATAAATATATCATATATATCATTTATATTCAACAAAATTACCCTTATTAACATCCATATAATCTATTAGTATAAATGATTCACATCATTTTGTGACTCAGTATTACGTCGTAAAAACGATAAATATTATCACACACCCCAAATCATAGAATTTTTTATGGTATTTGTGTTATAGTAACACCAAAAGTATATATATGTTTAATATATAAATTTTAAAAATATTTCATTATAATAATCCTTGATAGGGGATGATAAAAATTGAATTACATCATTTCACGAATCTAAAGTATGTCTTACACAAAAATGATGATATTGTATCTCATTTGATGTAAGAGGAGATGGATTTGGTCTATAACATTAACATTATAACATATATGTATATATAAGATAATAAAGTTAAAGTGTAATAACACTAATGTAAGTATATACTAATTTGGTGTAAGATGAATTAAAATTAAAATGATGAGATATAGACAATACATCATCTTCAGAAAACCTCCATAGGGTACCACCAAATACCTTCATAGGTATGCTTTATGATCAATATATGGACTATATCTAATGGATAGGGAATTTCGAAAGGTATTTGGGTTTGTATTTGGAAATATTAATGGATTTCAAACGGATAATATTAAATGAGATTGGTTGGTATATTATAAGTGAGGTGAGTGTCACACTTAAAATATTTTGTATAGATTATGGTGTAAGAATATTTTTCCCCTGCAAAATTTCTCAAAAAACTATCCATTTTTTATAAAAACACATTTTATGGTCAAAATGTGTCTCAAAAATATATTTTAGACTATTATTTAGGTATTTATCCTATATATTTGTTTAGTTTTACACTCTAGTAAACCTTTTTTCACCTTAACCATGACAAATTTTTTTCATATTTTAATTATCATTTACTATATAAAATTTTGTTAAACTAATTAGATAATATAAATTATTCTTAATAATAATCATTAATTCATTTGAATGAAATTTAATTAAAATATGTGAAAAAATATAATTCAAATTTAAACCCATAGACATGGTGAATAATATGTCTTTCAAGAAGTGTATTTTTTATGAAAAGTTATTTTCATGTTAATTATATAATAAAAAGTAATAATTGAATAACAAAATTAATATGTATTAATATCAAATATAACAAATTTATTTAAAAAATTACAAATTAGGGATTTTTTTAATTAATTAACATAATTTAACAATATTCAATTTAATATAGCTTTCCAAAAAGAACATATTAATAGTCAAAAATAATTTGTTACAAAAATAAAATATAATGTATTTAATGTAATTAAGTTTAATAAGTATAAATATATATTGTCTATTTTTTGATAATATATTAAAAATAAAATGTAATATTTAAATTTCATATATTACTAAATATAAATAACTCAATTACTAAATTAGTATTTTTCAATATTCAATGAAAAAGAAAACTTTTCTGAAAAGTCCAAAAAAATCAGCACAAATTAATTTTTATATGATGGTTTAGAATATTAAATTCATTTTGTTTAATTTATTATCTAAAATTAATTAAATAATTTTTAAAATTAATACCTTATAATATAAGTCTATATTTTAATCTATCACCTTTCTAATATAAAAATTACTTAATATTTTTATGTTGAATGAAGAATTATTAAAAATAAAAATGATATATTTTTTCATTACATGGGTAATTACATTCTTCCCATATTTTGGAAAAAAATTCCTTAAAGTTTTAATCACTTATTAAAAAATAGTGTGATATATTTCCATTATTTATTTTTTTAGATAACCACATTGCTTATTCAACCATATGGTTTTGTTGTCATACCTAAAACTAGTAAATCACCTTATTCAAAAAATATATCACTCTTAAGATAAATTGGAAATGGGTTGTTCATCATAAGAATGATCCTCCTCAAACATAACTAATTCAAGGGATAAAACATGAGATTAATCATTACATATATTACCTTAACAATTAAATATGAAATATATTATGTACCTAGGATAAAAATGTAGGGAAAGAAACTCTATAAGAAGAAGATATAATTTTTTCTAGGGATTTAATATAATCTAATGTACCGTGAAATTATCTTTTAATTTGTAGAAAGATAAGTTTTGTTGTTCCATTTATATATTTTATGAAAAACATTTTCACTAATCGGGGAAGAATTAACTTTTCTATGATTATCCACATAATAAATATTCCTTATCTAATCCATCCTCATATATTGCATTATAAAATGTATATAATCATAAATTTACTCTCCAAAATCTAATATTATAAAAATACATTATCTGACATAATCCAAAATATATGGTATTCCACACAAAAATACATAAAATTCCTGAAAATATTGCATCTATATGCTGGAGTTAAAAACTCTTACAAGAAATCACAATAAATTAAATAAATTCTTCCAAACATACCTTGTGATCCATTAAACAAGAAATAATAATTTATTCTGCGGTTTTAATCATATGATCATAATAAATAGAATTTTTTTGATCAAAATATTTATTTGAATTTATTTAGTACCCAAATACTTCTATTCAACATTCCAATGAAATTGTTGTGAATATGGGATCATGGTCTAATATAATGAACATAGGAAAGTCATGTAACCTGAAAATATCTATTAGATTCATTCATTAAAGATAATATAATGACATAATATCATATATTGGAAGGAAAGGTATATATTTAGTTATTCAATCAATAATATCCCATATCAAATTGTCACATCAATATGTTTTTTTCATTCCTATAATGAAATTTATTTATATAAATTTCAATTTCCACTCCATTACTTGAAAATAATGAGGAATTCCATTCCATAATAGTTAATCTAATTTAACAAGGTGAAAATTCAATCACGTAATGATAAATTCAGAAATATATCATTTCACTCCTTCCCATTGGTAATAATCCAAATGGTATTTTTATATCTTTATTCTTCCCAAATAAACATATAATGGATAACTAAGAGATTCACATGAAATATCTTTCTTCTACATAGAATCATTAGAAAAAAACAACATTTTTCCAAACCATGGAACACCATATTTATCAATATTAAAATCCAATAACATACCCTTCTTAAAAAAATATGCATTTCATTTCAAAGTAAGATACAACTTCTATTCATTCTTAGCTATTTTTCAAAAAGTCATTTGCACAGAAACCTAAAATAAAATAGAGGAATTTCCTTGATCCCATGTCATTTATGAAAAAAATTATCAAATAACAATCTAATTTTTCATGTTATAAATGTAACATTTTTAATGTTCCATTATACTTACTACTCAAAGAATAATATGGTATGATCCAATCTTTTTTCATGTATTAATCTCTCAATTTTTCTATTTACATTTTAATTGGATGTGATTTTTGTGGATGTCTATCATTTTGATAAAAAAATATCAGGGAATTTGAGTAATCTTGAGGAAACCATAGAAGATATATGTGGTAGGTGTCGTTATTAAAAATGAATTAGTGTTTTAATGTGAATTATTGTTTGAATTAATAGAGGCTAGGTATAAATGTGTTAGGTTTTTCAAAGATTCCTTGTATGTTGAGAAGCCTTAATCAGGTTTTAGGTTCTTTAAATGGAAATTTTGCTCAAAAAACAACTGTAATAAATTTAAACATCAAGTAAAGGGATTACTGGTCAGGTAATTGTTGGACTGTTTTAATAAATCAATCTTAGATGATTGGTTTATTTGGGTATCCCAATAATATTCTAAACATGACCTGTCACTAAAGTAAAAGATATTTAACTCTCCAACAAGATGTTTTAAAATATGATGTGCAGATTAATTTAATTTAATTCCACTGATGACTTATCCTCTTGACCCTAGATCATTATCTACGTCACGACCCATCCTCAGGGCCCGAGCCGTGACTACCCCAAGCCCGCCTTCCATAGGCCAGGGGCTGGAGACTAGCACCAAAGGCATATATCCTGATAAAAAGGGAAGGAATTGCCTTATATAAGAAAACAAACACCAGAGAGTACTCAAGCTAAAGTAAACACTAAGTAAACTGATTACAAAAGTAAGTGATGGAAAGTAATGGGCCAGAATACAAACCCAACTGAAAGTAGAGTACAATTGAAAAGAAAGTATAATAGCTGAAAAGAAAAGTAGCAACCACCAAGTCGTCCTCTGGAATTCCCACATGAAGGGTGGGTATAGATAGTCTCATCGGCTCCTCAGGTCTGTCTGTCTGCTCTGAGTACGTCTCGCCTGATAGTCAACCTTTGAGTACCGTCCCACTCCACAAGCCTCAACCACGATCAGCGTTTTCCGTCTTCTGCAACCAAGAAAATGTTGTGTGGGAATAACCCGTGTAGGGGTGAGTATACGATACTTAGTATGGAACCCGAGACCCCCGAAGGTCTCTCAGAATCCACAAAGTATAATCCACAAAGGAAAGATACAAACATGAAGTTTCAACCAACTCTACATAGTTATATACCCATACATATACCTAAGTCATCAATTCCAGATCGGCTCCAACATATGAGCTCAAGTATAACCTAGTCCACACAGGAAAGCATAACCCAATCCACATAGAAAAACACAACCCAATCCACATAGGAAAGAACAAACCAATCCACACAGGAAAGCATGACAATCACATTGATGATAATGATTGAAAGTCAAGACTCAACTTACACAGATATACTACTCATGAATAGGGGTGTAGATGATAGATGTAGATTCTGAATCATCTGCCCTGCCGAACCCATGTAGCATCCAAGTACAGAAGTCATCGCTGTCGAACCCACATAGGATCCTAGTACAGTAACCATCGCTGTCGAACCCACATAGGATCCAAGTACAGTCATCCTCGCTGCCGAACCCACGTAGGATCCAAGTACAGTCATCATTGCTTCCGAACCCATGTAGTATCCAGGTACAGTCATCATCTTTGTTGAATCCACGAAGGATCCCAGCACGGTAGTGGTCGCAGTCGCAGCTCGCTCTAGGGTTTCCGCACACAGCATACTTGATTCTGGGATGGTCCGCTCCTCGAGTCAAAGGGGTGGATACATCAACCGTCATGAAGACTAGAGTTAATGTATATCTTAGTTTTGTCCCACGTCATAGGGGAAAACCAAGAAAAATGTGCCCAAGTCACGGAGAACAAGACAACCAGGCCATTTTCATAAAGTATACGGCGTGTAGGTAAGTGATACACGCTGTGTCATCAGACACCGGGTACTACCTGTGTGAAATGGCCCGTGTCATAGGGATGGTCATGTAAATAAGTAAGTACATGGCATGTGGTATGGTTACATGCCATGTCTTCAGTCTATGGGTACTTTCCATGTACCACATCCTTTTTCGAAAGGTTGTTCACGTAAAAAGTAAGTACATGGCGTGTGGTAAGGTTACACGTCGTGTCCAACTTCTGGGGTTGGCTCCGTGTACGCTGCCCATGCCTGGCCGTGTGGTGGAGTACCTTCCTGTGTACTCCACCCCATGTCCATGTATTCTCGGAATACACGCCGAGTCATCACAAAGCCGCTTCTACCATGGTGAAGGTAGTACATGCCATGTCACTTGGCCCTGTGGTTCTGCCCGTGTCCGTGTATATCCCAAATTACACGTCGAGCCTCGCGAATCTGATTCTTCCTTTCTATGAAGTGAATACATCCCGTATTACTTGGCCATGTATTTCTATCTGTGTCCATGAATTTTCCCTGAATACACACCATGTCCATTGAAGCCTCCTCTGACAAACATTGTAGAGAGTAAACGCCATGTGTCTAGACTCACACATCATGTGTTACTTTTCTAATGTCCGAAATGGAAGCCACAGTGCACTTGTACTACATGGTGTGTGCTCCTAGAGGACACGCCGTTTATTCTAGAATTTTCCAAAAAATGATGCCTCTGGCTAGCATGCCTCACGAGGTGTCTGTTCTTCGTTCCGATGATCTGATTTCTACGAAACATCCGCTTCCATGTCTCCCCAATTCCATGAGTCTATTTACGATGTTTTTGGGCCTCCGTTTGGCTCCAAAAACATAGCTTGGTTCACCACACATGAATGGCCGAAGAAATCCACATATATTCACAAGAACGACGAAGGAATCAGACCATGTTCGTTTGGTCCGATCCCTTCTGAATTAGTCCGATAACAAGAGGTTTAAGATGAACAACAACATGGAAGTAAAACCAATCATTTCTCAATCCAATCACTCCCCTACCTCGAAATAAGTTCACAGTTTTCAAGCGACACAGAAGAAAGCATCGTTCCCGTCGTCGACGGCATCTCCTCCCTTGTCGCGAAGGAGGAATAGGATGAAGAATATCATAATCACCAAGTCAAAATTCTTCGTCGGAGTCTAGGTGTTCTTCAATAAAGGTGGTGAAGTTCTTCAAGGGACTTAGAGTTCTTTCCCCAAAATCCTCACATAACCAGCCAACCAAAATAAAATAAGGCCTCCCCTTATTTTATTATTTTTCCAAGCATTTAAAATTTCCAAAATTCAAACACATCATTAAATTAATTAAATTAGTGAGTTTTGGCCTTAAATTAATGTGATGGGAGGATAAGTCACCCAATTAATGGGGAAGTTTAACCAGATGAGTTGCACAACTTAAGAGGGGGTTTATAAGAGTTAGCGAATGTGGAGGGTTTGGATCGTGTGGGCCCCACCCCACCTTTATCCTCCTAGGGGTTGTTAGTAACTAGTGGGTCCCACCCCAACTCCCACTCCTAGGATAAAACCACTTATGTTAGGAATAAAAGTTTTACCACGAATTTTACTCAATTCTTTATTAATCCCCAAATTTTAACAACTCCTCCCGGGAAAATGCTCCTTTGGTAAAGGTCCTATTAAGTAATTACCATAGTTTCTATTTCATCGGTACCCACAGATTTTGATTCTGAACACCATTTCAAAAGATAGAAAACATGCTCGTTCATTCACTAAACGTACCCGAGCTAAACTTCGGAAATTGATTCCAGGCCCATCTCGCCTCGAAATTTGGTGCTGTCAGAAATTGCGTACTCGTAAAATCCCATAGAATTTAAGAAAAAAATTTCCTTCAAATTTACGAGTCTTTAAATTACTCCCATATCAGGGCTTTACGTCCCCGTAAATCTACATCATAAACTATGGGAAAAAATGAGGGTATTGTGCACGCATCTGAGCCTCTCGCTCCCATGTGCTCTCCTGGAGGTTCCCGTGCTTCCACCTGATTTGAACTAGAGGAATAGACCATACATGTAGGACCCACTCCTGTCAATCCTTGATCTCCACCAGAACCTCCACAAATGTATCCCCGTAATTGATGTCCAGCTCTCCGTGATCAATGATATGAATCGGGTCGTGAACGTATCTCCTCAGCTGAGATACGTGGAAGACGTCATGCACCCGGTGCAACTGAGGTGGAAGATCCAGGCGATTAACCACCTCACCTATCCTGCTGAGAACCTAGAATGGTCCAATAAAGCGCGGAGATAACTTTCCACCCTGGCCAAATATCTGTAGTCCACGTCGAGGTGAGACCTATAAGAAAACATGGTCGCCATCCCTAACTCTAGTGGTCTCTGCCTCCTATCATCATAGGACTTCTATCGGCTATGTGAAGTGCTCATTCATTCTTGGATGATCTACACCTTCTCTGTCGTAGCCTGGACCATCTCTGGTCCTATAAGTGCTGACTCCCTAGGTTCTGTCCAGCACAGAGGTGATCTACAAGGTCGGTCATACAATGCCTCGTACGGTTCCATGCTGATGGTGGAGTGGTAGATGTTGTTGTACGAAAACTCCACCAAGGGTAGGTGATCCTCCCAGCTGTGACCAAAGTCAAAGACACATTCACGGAGCAAGTCCTCGAGTTTCTGAATGGTCCTCTCCATCTGGCCATTCGTCTGAGGGTGGAAGGCGGTGCTCAGGCATAGCTACGTCCCAAATTCCTCCTGCAACCCCTTCCAAAGCCGAGAAGTAAAGAGAGCATCTCGATCAGAGATGATAGATGATGGTACACCATGAATCCATACAATATCCTAAACGTAGAGGCGTCCCAATATCTCCACTGATCCCCCCTCTCTGATAGGTATGAAGTGGGCCGACATGGTGAGTCGGCCGACAATCACCCGGATGGAGTCGTGTCCTCTGGAAGTACATGGAATCCTATCCCTAAATCCATATATATCCCATCCCACTTCCACTCTAGGACCTCTAAGGATTGTACAAAGCATGTCGGTAACTGGTGCTCCGCCTTCACCTGCTGGTAGGTGAGGCATCATGAAACGAACTCTTCCATAAACTTCTTCATAGTTGGCCACCAGTGTTGTCGTATGAGATCCCGGTACAACTTTGCTGCACCTGGATGTACCACCAATGTGGATGTGTGAAACTCTCTTTGAACCTCCATCTATAATTCAACTGGTACCATGGTACGTCCCCTGAAGAGGATGACATTCTCTCCTCCTACAGAAAATCCATTAGGTGCATGTCCTGTGGATATCTGAGCACAGGGCGTCTCACAGTCAACCTCCCCATGATGTGCCTCCTTGACCCACTGAAGTAGTGGAGGAGTGATAGTGAGCGACATTAGATAGGCTTCTCCATCTCTATCCACGAAGGATATCTACAACACGGCTAGCTGCCTCGTCGCCTCTCCAAGTAGCTGGATGCCCAACCTCCTGCTGAGAGTATCAGCTACTACGTTCCCCTTCCCAGGAGTATAGACTATCTCAAAGTCATAGTCCTAGAGGAACTCGAGCCATCGCCAATGTCTCAGGTTTAGTTCCTTCTTCGAGAATATGTACCTGAGACTCTAGTGGTTAGAGTAAATTGTAAAGCGCTCTACCATCAGATAGTGCCGCCATATCTTCAGGGAGAAGACCGCTGCTGCTAACTCCAGGTCATGGGTAGCATAGATATGCTCATGCTGCCTCAACTCTCATGATCCATATGCGATCACTGCCTGATCTTGCATCAGGACACACCTAAGTCCATTCCATGATGCATCGCAGTAAACTACTACCCTACGCCCTCCTCCGGTAGCCTCAATATGGGTGCACTGGTAAATCTCTGTCTCAGCTCGTGGAAGCTATGCTGACATCTATCTGACCACACGAAGGGCTTACCCTTCTCCATCCAAGTTGAAAGTGGTGCGGAAACACTGGAGAAGTCTGGCACAAATCTCCGATAGTACCCAGCCAAACCTAGAAAAATCTGCACCTTCATCATGCTCTTAGGTGGCTACTAAGATAGCATTACCTTGATCTTTGCAGGATCCACTGCAACTTCTGCCTCAGAGATGACGTGCCCCAAGAAGTGGACCTCTCAAATCCTGATCTGACACGTCAAGATCTTACCATAAAATTTTTTCTCTCTGAGTGTATCCAGTACAACCTGCAAGTTGTAGGAATTCACTTCCTCAGTGGTCGAGTATATCAATATGTCATCGATGAAGACTACGACAAATCGATCGAGGTAAGGCTAGAATATTCTATTCATGAGACTCATTAACACTGCTGGAGCATTGGTTATGCTGAATGGAATAACCAAGAACTCATAGTGGCCATACCAACACCTAAAGGATGTCTTCTGCACATCCCCGTCTCGAACTCTGATATGATGATAGCCTGACCTGAGGACTATCTTTGAAAACCATCGTGCTCCCTTGAGCTGATCAAACAGGTCGTCAATCCTCGGTAGTGGATACTTATTCTTCATGGTCACCTGGTTCAAGCGACGGTAGTCAACACAGAGTCGCAAGCTCTTGTCCGCCTTCTTGGCGAACAAAATCGAAGAAGCCCAGGGTGAAACACTGGGTCGAATGAATCCCTTGCCCTGCAAGTCCTCCAGCTATACCCGTAGCTCTCGAAGCTCAGCGGGAGCCATATGATATGCTGGAGTAGATATCAGGGTTGTCCTGAGGTACAGGTCAATATAGAAGTCTACCTCTCTGTGAGGAGGTAGTCCTGGAACGTCGTCAAGAAAAACGTCCGCATAATGATCCACCACAATAGGAAAACTTGAACTCCTCACATCAACTACTCCCAGGATGAGACTAGCCAACCGATGAGTGATCCGCTATCCTCTCCTCTGTGTGAGTCCATCCTGCACTGTAAAGGCTCCCTTCTCACCGATGTAGGTGAACCTACTCCCATAGGTGCGGACACATTTCACCTTGTGCCTAAAACAGTCGATCTGAGCATGGACCATAGATAACCAATACAAGCCCAAGATGATGTCGTAAGGCCTCGATGATAATAAAAGAATATCCCAGCCGAAGCTCTCACCTCTTTGATTAATCTCACACTACTAGAACTAGTGCGTAATCGTCGAGTCTGCTCCCGTAGGAGTATCTAGCCATAAGGATCGAGCCAACGGCTCTGTTGGAAACTTGGAGCTCCGAACAAGGGAAGTGGAAATAAAATAATGACTCGCTCCTCTGCCTATAAGAACTGAAGCAAGGGTGGAGTGGACACAGATAGTACCTCGAACCATCTCAGGTGCACCGTGGTTGTAGGTCTCCACTTCCTGAAGTTTTGCCTGCATCTGTACGCCAGCTCCCTGTGGATGGAGTGGACCTCCTGGTGGTGGTGGTGGTAGAGCCTCAAAGCGATGTCCACCACCTACAGCTCGGCCAACACCTCTACCTCGTCTGCCTGCTCTCTGTGGACCGCCACAGTCAAACCTCTGCCTTTGCATGGCGGGTCGGTCAGTCACGAGCCTTGTGGCCCTGCCCGCCGCATGTATAGCATTGTCGGCCTCTCATATGACTGGCTCTACTGCGTGTGCCGCGCACATCCGAACCAGTATCCTGAGGTCTCCCTCCTGATGACCTGGTCAGCTTGGACCTCTATGACACCTGTCTACTTCCGGCTACAGAAGACTCCGCTATGTGTCGCCTTGCGGTAGGCCTCGCTGCTGGTGTAGGCTCAACAAGAAATCTCTCCACAAGAAGGGATCGCTCCAGTACTCATGCCTGCGTTGAAATTCTGAGAGAGATCATTGAAGCCCTTATCTCATGCCTCAGTCCCTACTCGAAGGATTGGGCCCGAAAGAATGGGTCTCGTACCATGTCTGTGGAGTAACGCGAGAGGTCAGTAAATATCGATGTGTACTTGGATACTGTCATGCTGCCCTGCCGCAGCTGTAGTAACTCCTGAATGCACACCACACAGAGGGTGGATGGAACGAACTCGGAGTGAAAAAGGCTATCAAAGTCCGTCCAAAGCAGTGATGCCTCGTCGTGCACCTGGAGCATCGGTATCCACCATCTACCTGCTGCTGTGTGCAGGAAACTCACTGCAAGGATCACCATGAGTTCATCTGGTGTCCCTACTAATATGAAGACTCGAACAATAGCCTCCAGCCAATCCTCGGTTTCCTGAGGGTCTATCTCTCCACGGAATCGGGGCGGCCTCTGACGCTGAAACTCGTGCAGTGCACTCAGGTGACGTGCACTCTCAACTGTTGGGGCTGGTGGCATCGGTGGCTCGGTGGGTAGAGGTACCTTCGGTGCCTCCACTATAATGGGGCCCTGCACCGAGGCCCCGTCGCTCGGTGGGCTATCATCTCTCACAATGCTTGGAACCCAAGCTAGCTTCTGTCGTGGGGCCATCATGAAAGAAGCAGGTGTGCCATGGTTAATACAATATACCTGGTGAGCTGACTCAAAGTAATCACAAAGAAAACTTATGAAACACACATGCAATCAGTTTTCTTGAGAACTAAGTTAGAAATCAGAGGTCAGGGTCCTGGTGTATGGATACGTCATCCACCGCACCAACACTGGACTCCCTATACTGATAACCACACTCAATACACTTAACGCTATTTATTTACACTAAAGAAATTATCAGAGTCCCAAGTTATGTGGTAGAACTGACTCCTATGATACTAATTTGTCACGGCCCATCCTTGGGGCCCGAGCTATGACTACCCCAAGACTGCCTTCCATAGGCCAGGGGATGGTGACTAGTACCAAAGGCGTAAATCCTGATAAAAAGGGAAGGCATTTCCTTATATAAGAAAAAAACACCACAGAGTATGGAAGCTGAAGTAGTCACTAATTAAACTGAGTACAAAAGTAAGTGCTGGAAAGTAAATGGGCCAAAATACAAACCCAACTGAATGTACAGTACAACTGAAAAGAAAGTACAATAGCTGAAAAGCAAAGCATCAACCACCAAGTCGTCCTCCAGAATTCCCACATGAAGGGTGGGTACAGATAGTCTCGTCGGCTCCTCAGGTTCGTCTGTCCACTCTGAGTACGTCCCGCCTGATAGTCCACCTCAGGGTATCATCCCGCTCCCAAGCCTCAACCACGATCAGCGATGTCCGTCGTCTGCATCCTACACAACGTAGTGTGGGCATAACCCGTGTATGGCTGAGTATATGATACTCAGTAGGGACCTCGAGACCCCCAAAGGTCTACCAGAATCCACAAAGGATAAACCACAGAGTAAATATACAAACACGAAGTATCAACCAACTCTACTTAGGTATATGCCCATACATATACCTAAGTCATCAATTCCAGCTAGGCTCCAACACACGAGCCCAAGTACAACCCAGTCCACACAAGAAATCATTACCCAATCCACATACGAAAACATGACCCAATCCACACAGGAAAGCACAACTCAATCCACACAGGAAAGCATGACAATCACATCTATGATAATGATTGAAAGTCAAGACTCAACTCACACAGGTATACTACTCACGAAGAGGGGTGGAGATAGAAGATGTAGCTTCTGAATCATCTCACCTGTAGAACCCACATAGGATCCAAGTACAGAAGTCATCACTGTTGAACCCACGTAGGATCCTAGTATAGTAACCATCACTGTTGAACCCACATAGGATCCATGTACAGTTGTCCTCACTGCCGAGCCCACACATGATTTATGTACAGTCGTCCTTACTTCCAAACCCACGTAGGATCCACGTACAGTTGTCATCGTCATTGAACCCATGGAGGATCCCATCACAGTAGTCGTCGCAGTTGCAACTAGATCTACGTTTTCCACACACTGCATACTCGATTCCGGGATGGTCCGCTCCTCGAGTCAAAGGGGTGGATACATCAACTGTCACGAAGACTAGAGTTAATGTATCCCATTGTTCCGTCCCAACGTCATAGGGGAAAAACAAGCAAAACGTTCCCAAGTCAAGGAGGACAAGACAACCAAGCCGTTTTCCTAAAGTACACGGCGTGTAGGTAAGCGATACACACCGTTTCATCAGACACTAGGTACTTCCCGTGTGAAATTTTCCACGTCATAGGGCTAGTCATGTAAATAAGTAAGTACACGACGTGTGGTATGGTTACATTCCGTGTCTTCAGTCCATGGGTTCTGTCCGTGTACCACAGCCCATGTCGAAAGGCTGTTCGTGTAAAAAGTTAGTACACGATGTGTGGTATGGTAACATGCCGTGTCCAAATTCTGAGGTTGGCTCTGTGTACGGTGGCCATGCCTGACCGTGTGGTGGAGTACCTACCCGTGTACTCCAACCCATGTCCATGTATTCACAAAATACACGCCGAGTCATCACAAAGCTGCTTCTGCCATGGTGAAGGTAGTACACATCGTGTCACTTGGCCCTGTGGTAATGCATGTGTCCGTGTATCTCCCAAATTACACGTCAAGCCTCGCGAAGCCACATCTTCCTTTCTATGAAGTGAATACACACCATGTTACTTGGCCGTGTATTTTAGTCCGTGTCCGTGTATTTTTTCCAAATACAAGCCATGTCCATCGAAGCCTCCTCTGACAAACAGTGTAGAGAGTACACATCATGTGTCTATAGTCACACGTCGTGTGTTACTTTTCAAATGTCTGAAATGGAAGCCACGGTACGCTTGTACTACATGGCGTGTTCTCCTGGGGTACATGCCGTGTATTCTATAATTTTCAAGAAAATGACGACTCTGGAGAGAACACCTTCCGAGGTGTCTGTTCGTCATTATACTGATCTGATTTCTATGATACTTCTAATTCTAGGTCGCCCTGATTCCCTAAGGCTATTTACAATGTTTTAGGGCCTCTGTTTTCCTCCAAAAAAATATCTTTATTCACGCACATGAACGGCTGGAGAAGTCGACATATATTCACAAGAATGGCGGAGGGATCAGACTGTGTTCGTTTGGTCTGGTCCCTTCTGCATTAGTATGATAACAAGCTGTTTAAGAGGAACAACAACATAGATGTAAAACCAATCATTTATCAATCCAAACATACCCCTACCTCGAAGGAAGTTTGCAGTTGTCAAGCACCACGGATGATGGCGTCGTTCCCATCGTCGTCGGTATCCCCTCCCTTATCACGGAAGAGGAAGAGGATAAATAATATCGGAACCGCCAAGTTGACGTTCTTCGTCGGAGTATTGGTGTTCTTCAACAATGGTGATGAACTTCTTCAATGGACTTAGAGTTATTTCTTCAAAATCCTCACACAACCAGCCAACCAAAATAAAATAAGGCCTCTCATTATTTTATTATTTTTCCAAGCATTTCAAATTTCCAAAATTCAAACACATCATTCAATTAATTAAATTAGTGTGTGTTGGAATTTAATTAATGTGAGGACATGAGAAGTCACCCAATTAATGGGGATGTTTAACCATGTTAAGATGAGTTACACAACATAAGAGGGGGGTTTAGAGGAGTTAGGGAATGTGGAGGGTTGGGCTCGTGTGGGCCCCACCACACCTTTATCCTCTCATGGGTGGTTAGTAACTAGTGGGTCCAACCCCAACTCCAACTCCTAGGATAAAACCACTTAAGTTAGGAATAAAATTTGTACCACGAAATGTATTCAAATCTTTATTAATCCCCAAATTTTAACTACTCCTCCCTAGAAAAAACACCTTTGTTAAAGGTCCTCTTAAGCAATTACCACTGCTGCAGTTTAATCGGTGCCCTCGGATTTTGATTCAGAGCACCAGTTCAAAAGATATAAAAACCTGCTCGTTCGTTCAATGAACATACCCGAGATAAAATTCAGAAATTTATTCCAGGCACACCGGGCCTCAGAATCAGGTGTCGTCAGAAACTACGTACTTGTAAAATCCCATAGAATTTAAGAAAATATTTTCCTTGAAACGTACGGGTCTCTACACTCTAGGTGATTTTGTAGTTGATAACTCCCATATGTACATCACGATAATTCATTTCATCTCAGGTAACAAGCATTGGCCCTATTTTCCTCCTCACCCTTCTTACAACTATTGTGGTGAAAACATGAATCTTGTGTGCTTTTTTTGATCTTGATCAATTGCGATCTAGGTTTCTCTTAAATATCATATCTACCTTCTTCATCATGGTATTTTTCTATTAGAAGTGTTGTTAGATGATCAGTTAAAGGTAAGGGGTCTAAATCCTAACCTTATAGATTTATATTTTCCATATTTAAGAAATATGATGATAGAAACAAAATATAGTTCACCTAAATCAATTGATAATTAATATTATTATTCCTTTATGTAATTTGGTTTCAAATTTTATTTAACATATATTATCATTTATCGTCGGGTGATCGGACCAAGAATATAATTTTATTTTCTAATGTATTAATTCATTTTTTCATGACATGATAACTTTGGTGATTGCGTGATATAGAATCTATATGTTGTGACTTATTTATTTTGTTATGGAAGAAATCTATTATTATTTAAGAGAAATTCGAATAATAATTATAATATTTATTTAACATAATTAACAATTGTGATTTATGATATGATATAATGATATCCATGATGAATGATGCTACATGTTTTCTTTAGTGATATTCTTATATATCAGGATTGAAACCAAAACATGCACACTTATATGATGTAATGTTGATATTCAGTATCCTTAAAATAGACAAATTCTATAATTATTAATGGAATGTATATTTTACTAGCCCCGTACTAAAATTATTATAGGGATTTGACTGAAATGTTATAATGATTTTATAGATTTGACCCGGATAGTTGTAATTATATCATGGTTATATGGTTGTTGTTGGTATGGACGTAATACATTCTATGAGATATTCTATTGTGGTGTCAATACATACTATTTTACCTTCGTTATATAGTTGTAGTTGGCATGGTTGGAAGACATGGTCATAGATATTACTACATGTTTCCAAATCATGTGGTTGTTGTATTATTTTAATGGATGAAATAATTAATACATCCATTTATCACATTATTACATATAGTTCGTATCATTCGTGTTAGTTTAGATATGGTGGTTTTGACCTACTATGTTATACTCACACCATATTATGGCTGCTAATTAGTACATGAGTATATTATGTTGATGTAGATTTGGAAAATATAAACGGACCTTACAGTTGATTGTTTACATATTGGATGCATGGTATTTGGAGGATGGACTAACGTCATGTTCTAGACTGAGGAATTTCGATTCATTCATTTAGTATTATTTTATTTTACATATATTGTATCTATAGTTATATTTGGTAACATTCCAGCACATCATTACATATTTTCTTTTATTATTTAGTAGATTATTTATTTTTCATTATTTTTTGCATCCTTATATTTCAATAATTTGAATTTATTTGTTTTAAAGACTATTTAATTCTACTACGACACATCATAATAAGGGTTATAGTCTTATGACTATATATTTCACACCCTCATTATATTAAATAACGTCTTCTATTGGGGAGGCACACGTGAGGTCATGTAACTAACCCTTTGTGACCACATTAGAGAGTTCTATATAAAAGGATGTTACAATGTGGTATAAATGGATTAGTTTTTATTTTCTACAAAATTTCATTTTGAGAAAGGTATAAATGATACTATGATGTATCGAGACATGAAAATGAGATTGTGGATGGGAGTAGCTAACCGATGTATGGGTGAAAATCTATGTGACCAGGGATGGGGTTGATGTTTGTGTTGTGTCATTGTTATTTTTGATGTTATTTCACCTTGGGTAAACCAAAATTTTTTTTGAGGTAATTGTTTTATGATGTCACAGTTTCTTTAGGTTTATCCTCACATACCATTATGGCATAAGATGAAAATTCATCACTCATAATAGGCACATATTATTATATTAACATGAATTTTTCATGATAGTGGGATATTTTTTCTTCCATGTGATATATACATTATTGTTAAAAGTAAAAAGAAATATATATTTCACAAGATAATTTAAATTAATAGATGTGTCCTGATAATACACTTGTAAACTGTGTTTAGAGAGAGTCCATGATTATGTGGTTCTCTATTGTTGTTGCCTGTTTAGGTTCATCTTATTTCATGAATGTCTCTAATGTGCTTGTTTTTATTGTATATAAAATGTCTCCCTATAATATCTCACAATAGTGCCAAGAGATTTGGAATCATTATTCTCATAACATAGTTGAAATGGAGCATTCAATAGTTTTTAAGGAGTATATGAATTTCCATATTCATGAAATCTTCTGGAGGTTCATGTGATAAATGGAATGTTATATTATTTGTACCATTCCATTAATTTATAAGAAAAATACTTTTTTGGGTATATAAAAATAAAATGTTCATCGGGGAAGGAGGATCCAAGGAAAGTGAGGTTACTATTGAGTCATTATATAGGATCATAAAGAAACTTGAGAAACTAGTATATTGGATAGTAAATTTTGTTGCATATTTGCTTCATGGACCTATAAAATATTGGTGGGATGATCTGGTGGAAGATGGGAGAATGATGAGCTATAATGGATAGAACTTGAGATTATGTTCTTGATCTATTTCTATCAAAATACATTAATACATGACAAAGATTATGATTTAAAGAATCTAACATGGTAGGGACTTTTATTACTTGACTATATTGGATGTTTCACTGACTTATAGATTTTACTAGCATCGTTAGAATCACATTATATCTCATAGAAAATATATTTTTAAGATAGTATTTGTTATGAGATCAAGTTCAAGGAAAACATTTTCCATTTCATAATCTATTTGGATTTGGGGATTTAGGAACTCATCATGGAATAGAATATGATAGATTCCCTGAGAAATTTATAGGATTTTTAAATAGGGAATTTGTGGTGATCTTATTTGAGTGGAAATAGGAGCCACTATGAGTGTTTCCTCAATGGTATTTGTGTAAAAAGGAATGAGTGTAGTGGATAAAAATATCAAGACCCTATTTTGTTTCATATATATCATTATGGAATGTTAGGCCATAAGAACCTACAGTGTCATTACCCCACAATCAATTGACATATATGTGGTAGTCTGGGTCATCTGTAAAATTTATATGTTAAATTTATACAGCAGCCCAGTGGCAGGGGATCAGGATGGGAACTTGAATCAGGAAGGGGCTCAATTACCCCTCAGAAAGCTGGTTATTGGGGTTCCACTGGCCATTTAGGCTGAGGTATGGGGCATGGTACCCCAATTCATGAGTAAAAGTACATGGAAAGGTAAATATCTCATTTTTGTTAGAATGTATTGCAGGTTATAGATACATGTATGTTTCATATTGTTCGAAATACTCTATCTATCAGGGATGAAACATCATCAACCATTAGAGGTATGATTCATATATCATCGACCACAGCTTGTGTTTTATTTGATACATGAACATCAAAAAAATTTAATATTCTCTCTTTTACAATGTTTTAGGCATGGATGTGGAATGATTATATATTTCTTTGACTATCAACCCATCATTGGAATTGTGGTCATAGAATTTCAAATGTTTTATGATTTGGTTCCTAGAGATTGGTGGTTTCCATTTCCTTTGGGAACCATTTCTATTGTAAATTAAAACCCTAAATGTAATTATTAGTATAGATTGGTCAATTCTATAACAGGATCATCTCAAATATTATTGGAGTAAAGTCTCTTTTTTATCTCAAAAATGAGGCATCTATTTTGATAAGGGTGATTGGAATCATCAAGTGGAATGTGGGGAAAAAATTCAGTGTATATTGGATTTTCTCTTCACTTAGATTGTCGGTAAATCTTTCGATTATTGTCGCATACAATAGGATTATATCCCTCTAATGGTAGTTAATTTCAAGGATGGTTTCTCTGGTGATTAATACTACATACCCCTCAAGTGAGATATTGAGTTCAGGACCTTTTGGGTGCAAGGTGTAGATTCGGTTTCTATAACGCCTTACCAAATAGAACCAGTGGCCCTTTTAGAGTTGAATATTCATATGGATGATCTAGAATATAATGTCTCCATACAGACTGTTAAATCACCTAGGGTTTTCTCAAAATCTCATTTATAAGAAGAATGATAGTCAATTACACTTATGAGTGTATTTTCAAAGGTTTAACCAAATGAAAGTCATGAACCAATATCCTCTTCCAAAAATTGATGAAATTTTTTATCATTTAAAAAGAAATATATTTTGGACCCCTTTTATCTTTTTATTGTATTTTTTATCAATACGTAAATATGTTCATTAAATACTGAATTTTTAAAAGTTAATTTTAATACAGATTGATGAAAGATTTATGTATAGTTTTCAAGTTAGATTGAGGAGGATGTGATTCAGATAATCAGATCATAGAAGATAATATTTAGAATCATCAACATCAGATCTAGTCATCAACATGGGTTAACACATTCCAGAATTATAATGAGACATTTTTTAAAAATTAATAATTAATACATTGTTTGTAATGACTACCTGATCATAATGAGTAAGATATTTTAGACCCATAATAGATACAATATGAATCTAGAGATGCTTTTATTATTTTTATTTGACATATATGATAATTTATTTATGGTGCATGTGATGCAATAATTATTAAGGAATGTGGGGTTAAATGATCTTCTTATAAAATTCATGATAATAATATTTAGGGTTGATTGGAAAAATGATATTGGTTGTGGTCATGGAACTTACAATACATTTCATGGTAAATCAGAATATACTAAATCTGATCTAATTCACCCCTTCCTCTAGGGTGTTTACACTACTTATAAGGGGAATTTTATATTAGTTAAAAGTTATAAAGATAATTTATTATTGAATAAATAATTTTTGGAATAATATTAGTAAATATATGAATTCATATTTTGTATACTAAATTAATATGTTAAGGAAGAAAAAAAATGAGAATAACTTTTTCTAGGATATATATGCTACGTGTTTCAATGTTGTCTCTATTAAAATGTTAAAATATTCTACAATAGATAATTCAACACAAGTTTGTTTATAAAAAATCAAATTCCCAATTCATAGTGGTATTACTTATAGGGTTCTCAAAACCATATTGAACATCCATTAATTTATGGATACACTTCATATAATTAATATATGAGCCACCATAAACAAAAATAACCATTCATTAATCTACCATTGGTTTATAATTAATTGATAACTTTAACCATATCATTTACTAGTTCGAAAAAACATATATCTCATTGGAAAATTTTATTATATCCATTGGAATTCTATATAATCCATACCTATTAATCAATTTTCCAAAATAAGGTCCCCTTAATTTCATAGGCTATTATCTAAAAATGTGGTGGTGGTCATTCTAATAAAAATTGTAATCCTATTCCCACCAATATTCATCCCTCCTTTTTTTAATTTTATAATATTATGTTATGATTTACAATTATCATAACTGAACTATTCAAATGGATTCAAATACACTAGATGCTAATAATTCAGGAATCATTCCCATTATAAATGAAATATTATGAAGTATTACTCACATCTAATTTCTATTTTATGGTATTATTCTTAATAAGAATAAAAATGTCATATGTTGATATTATAATATTTGAAAAATATAAATTCCTTGAGTTACGTTCCTCCTCTTGGAAAAAACTCATTGATTTAGGAGTATACACATGTTGAGAAAACTCATTCCGTACTCTAATGTGATAAAACGTTTCAATCCACCACCAATGAAATTATTATCTAAAAATAATTCATATAAATACATTGTAGGATCAGAAGTTAAAAAAATAAGACAATAAATTTTGTTGAACATTTTCCTTTTTCAATCCCATAAACTACAAGATGTCATTTCATTACCACAAAATTATAAACTATATAGTGGGTATTCTTCTTCACATGACCTTATAATTTGTGTCATATATTCCACACAAAAATTACCTTTACATATTTGAGTTAATTGTTAAATTCATCTAAATATAATTAATTATATACTGATCTAGATATGCCTTTCTAGTGTATTGTATTTTATTTCATATTGGAATTCCTTTAATGAAACAAAAATATGATAAACCCACAAGTTTCGTAGACCTATTTTTCAATTTATTTCTGTTATCATATAATTTATTACAACATCCTAATTTCCTTTCACATTAATAGAAACAAATTACACTTTCACCCCATCCTATATCCCCTCATGGGGCTAAGGCTATATGAAATTTACATTGGGTTTTATCTTGTTCCTTGTCATACGATAACTACTTCATTATTTATCCCATTTCCCAATCAATACATCACACATTATATCGTTACAAATTCACACATGGTCTCTGAAATTATATTTACACTAGATACTAAAAAATGAACTCAAATTAATATAGTTATTGGATTAATTCAGGTTTCTATAGTATAATTTACAAAATCTAGATGAAAATTCTAATTGTCACCTATGTATTCTATTATAATACAATCATTTTCCCATTATAGAATATTGGGTTATTATTTCACATATTTTTTTCATCTATGAACCCTATGTTAATATAATATAATTCCCCATATTCATATTTATTGTTCATATTACATGAGAAAAAAGTGAATAACACATTATTAAAAGATATATTACCATATACTCCATTAATTCAACATTGTTTTAAAAAAAATTAAGCTTGAAATCTGTGATAGTAGATCCTTATTTTGAAACCCTAACCGTATATTAGATTATATTCTCAATTTTGAAACCCAAAATCCATGAGTTTGGATTCTCATGTATACAAAAATTTCATTGATTCAATATCAACCTATTAATAACCAAAACTTGATTTTATTAATATCATTTTCTAAAACACTATCATTAAAATTGATCATCAGGAAACCAATACATGTTCCAGATATATTTTAACGTGATCCATCATACCATATAATTAGATTCCATTTATTCTATCTAATTTTAATTGTTATGATGATATTTTTTATCACCTAAACGTATAGTGGGAGCATTTCCATAAATACTATGATCATTACATGGTAGATATGATTGTAAAGAAGTAACTTATATCATATTTACTATATAATTGGGGTCATCATATTTTGTATTATTAATCATTTATCTTGATATAGAGTTTAATGAATAATATTTCCCAATCTGGTGATGTGGTAGTGAGAACCTCCCAATGGGAGTGGGATATAGACCATATCAATTATTGAATAAATTTTTATCCGAACATTTATATTATTTTTGGAGAATCCATAGAATATTATGGAATAATATGATCCCAAAATAGGCGAACCCCATATCTAAGCACATATATCATTCCATAACTGTCAATTTAAGTGGTCTTGACTCAAAATTAATACATACACCAACTGTTATTCCCAATTTGTGTTGGTATTTTTTATCATATGTGGATATTAGTTTTCATGAAAAAATTATAGAATTGTGACTCAGATATATAACATGAAAATAGTTTTTAATGAATAATGGAAGAACATCCCAAATGTGTAGGACTTATTTAGTAATGAACCAATTATTATTATTATATTATTTTTTTGATCGATGATTATGACTCCCTTATAGGCTCCTAAATCTTATATATAATAGACCATTTTTCACAAAGAGAGAAGGGTCATTCATGGTTAATGTAATATTATATTTATTGAATCCATTTTAGGTCAAAGATCATATTCCGACATGGTTTCCTAATAATTAAATTTCATGGATCCTTTTACATTTGTATAATGCTAATTCTTAGTTTTCTGGAGAAATTTATGTAGGATGATGTTTTGGGTATTACAACAATGAAACCATACTTTTGGATATAGTGCCAAAAATCCATAATATTACATTCCCATCTTTGATATTGATAATTATTTCCAAACTATATTGTCTAATATTTACAACATAAAAAGGAAAATATGGATCACATACATAATGAAAGAACTATTAGGTTTAAATGTAAAGAACATTATGAAAAATTCCAGTATAAATAATTCATATTTACCAAAATAAAAATTCTCCCTTTTAGTCCATCTTTAATTATTTTAAAATAATTCATCAACATCATCCATGTGAAATAATTTATTGATATAAATCATTCAACATAATTCATTAAAAGAATTTTTGATGAAACATAAGAAGGTTGAGAACAAATTATCATTAAGGTAAAATTTTATAATTAAAATATGAATGTAATCAATGAGATTAAGTGTGCATAAGGGTATAACAAAATATTCAATGTAAATAATAGAATCATAATAGAACACACAAAAATTATTATTTAGATAATAAATTATGAAATCATGGAAAAGGAATGTGTCATAAAAATCAATAATCAAACCACATTTCATATCAATATAGATCATTTGAAACATTATAAGGTCATAACAAGAAATGAAAACATGTTATTTCAATATAGAACATCACTTTCATAAAACCCTATCAAAACACCTTTAATAGAAATAACCATACATAAATATTTGTAAATTATCATGACCTAATACATTAGAATACTATCTAGGTGATCTCAACACTATGGTATTATGAGCTTAGTTGATCCTATTTTTTCCCCACAATTTTAATCTATAACAAGATCACCTATTGATACCCGGGCCTCCAAATGTTATGTTATAAAATAATTACTCGAAGCAATCTAGGCCGACCCATGATAATATATAATAGGATTTCCTAGAACTATCATTTACTTCTAATTGTGTAATATGTATATAAAATATATAATAATAATAACACATTCAATAAATTAATAAAATCATTATCCGATGTAAAATAAATTAGTATCATGATAATATCCATAAAAGATGATTAACCAAAGAAAAAATAGGTGATATTAAAATATTTTCAAACCATTATTAATCCATAAAAAATAAATGTGGTTGATAACAATGTCTTAGTAACATGATTAACCCTTATAATATAAATGGGTTCAATTATAATATCATCAAAACATGATTAACCCATGGAAAATTGTGTTTAATAACAATATAATTGAATATTGATTAATTCTTATAATGAAATGGGATCTATAGAAATTTCATTGATAACTGATTACCCCATGAAAATAAAATTTCTTCCATAACAATATCTTAGAAATAATTTTTTCCATTGGATAAAAATAGATCCATTAGTAGTCTATACAAAACAACCATACTACATAATAAGAATGAATAGCGATGATATCAACATAAAAACACCATTGTGGAGGATATTTAATAAAAGGGGTTGTTGACATTCATGAATGGAAATAGTATTAAAATATCATTAAAACTTTCTTGAGGGAAATAAGGTTTAAACATTCCAATGTGTCCCATACCACTTTCAAACATTTCTATACTAAACTATATGAAAAATATCTTTTAAAATTCGGTAAATAACATAATAATAAATAAATTCATGATATGATATTTCGATGAAACTTTATATAAACCACACAAATTAAATGAGTTTTTAATATGACATAAGTCTCCTAGAAAGAAATGTTATACAAGAAATCCAATTACATAAATGGAGTTATCTGAATATGAATCCCAAAAATTAATAATCATGAAGTGAAACATTTAAATTTTTGGAATATAAAATAAAAATATATAAAATATATTAAAGGGGTAATATATCCCCCAAAAATATTAACTTGTGATTATGAAATTTACCTCTAGATTCAAAAAGTGAGTTGAAAATCCATTAAAAAGATCATATAATTTGAGAGAGAATAAATTATTAGAAGAATTATGTGTGAATAATTCAAATAAAAAATTGTAACTAATTTATAAAAACATCATTGTCCATTTAACACATATTATTTTCATAACATAACCTACTACAAAAAATATTTACATATTTAATGTAAAATGAGTTATGAAATCCCTTACCATGAGTCTGATTTGTCATTATTGTACTCCATATTAAACAATATTAAAAGGATATTAATTATATACTTGATTCATAACCCTTTTATAGTTTTTTATTTCTTTTATTTAAATTATAAACAGGCTATATACATTAACATAATGAATAATTTTTATGTTGGATGTTTTCACCATATCAATCTTATGTGTCAAAACTAACCTTGATTGGTTGAATATGGCCAATGATTTCTTCATATAAAAAAATAAAAAATAATAAACATGAAATAGTAACCAATTATTTATAAAAATTATAATTTTAAAATCATACATGAATGATGGTTAGAAAAATTGAACCCACTTTACCATCTTAGAGATGGTAGTATGTATATACACATGATTAACATTCAAATTATTCAATGATAATTATTAAATGAAGGTAAGAAAAATTTGTCCTTATAGAATTAAAAATATATCAAAAACACCACATTATTTAAAATTTAAACATATAAATATCTTTCTCTTGATTTGGGGATGAAAAATTAAAAATATCATCGCTTCAAGGAGGAGGTAGTCAACACGTCAATGAATGTCATTCTCAATTTTTTAGTGAGTGAAGTGGAAGGAAGAAAATATTATGTTATATGTATAGAAATATTATTATGTCACTAATATCATAAATATTTCATTTATATATTATATTTTTTATCCCATCCTTAATAAATTTCATGTGATTAGTGAATTTATCATAATGCTTTATAGAGGCGGTCGTCCACTTGTCAAAAAATGATGTAATTTTGTTCCAATAAATGAAAATAATTATGGTATGTGTATTGTACAAAATAAAAATTCATATTGTCATTATAAATATCATATATATAATATAAATTGTATGTACTTTATAATTTCCAACCATATGTGGATGTAATAGAAAAATGAATGGCATCGTTCTATGAGGCGGTAGTTCACCATACACACGAATGTGGAAATAATTACACCTTTTTGATGTGTGTGTAGGTGTAGGTAGAAATCATAAAATAAAAACAAATTTACATATTTATTATAATAATGGTTTTATATATTCATGTAATATAAAAAATTTAAGTGGTGTATAATGAAATAAAAAATGTGCTCGTTGAAGAATGTTATATCTTCTTTGGGTAACTACATTGGGTTAACACGGAAGGAAATCCTTGGTTTTCTTCCTGTATATAGAGTGGTTCATATAGTGAGAGGAGGTATGTTTGAAGATTAATTTTGAATTGTTCATATGATCCAATAGGGAATGAGAGGTTTGAAAAAGTGATGTGGTGAGTGCCTTTTTATATTGGAGGGGAGTGTCATTCTTTTAAATATAAAAAGTTAAAAATTATTTTGAGGTGTACCATACATCATGTTCCTCGAATAATTAAAATATCATTTAAAATTAGTGATATGGTATAAAATTTCCTAAAAACAAGTTTTGGAAATGTTTATAGTTATTTACCCCATTTAGATTAATAATTAACAACTTGGAAACCACATTTTTACCTTATTCATTATAATTAATTATAATAACATTCACTAATATTTTTATCAGAAACAAATTTGTACAATATAATATTATATATTATTCATATTCAAAAAATTTAGTCCACATTTCCCAATTCAAGTTTGTATAAGTGACATAATTTAATGTAGAAGTAATCTCGTAGATGGGACGATGAAGCTAGTTTTTAAAGTAAACATTTTTGAATGATTCAAATTTTTTTAAATCCAATATCAATATAAATTTTATTCCAATGATCTAAATTGTATTTAATGATGTAAAAATTATATAATTATATTTTAATACCAACTTAAAATATAATTCATCTTTTTTTATTATTTACACAAATAAGAAATTTTCAATTAAAATCCTTAATTTTTTCATTAGTCATTAAAAAATAAATGTTTTTCGAAAAATAACTAAAATTAATCAAATGTTAATATTTATATTACTTTTTTAAAAATAATAATAATATTTTCTACGTAAAATTTATAATTTTTTCAAAATTATTTACAAAATATTTTTTCCATTAAAAGGTTGTAAAATAGTTTTTTATGAATATATTTCTTTTTATGCATAAAACATAAATTTATTCATATCGTAAGCCAATAAAACTTATTTCATGAATAAAAAAAATTATTAAATATTTAAATTATATAATTCATTAATTTCTTTCATTAAAAGTGACAAAATTTAATATATTGTGATAAATAAAAATTCTGTTCATAAAAATAGTTCTTAAATAATTGACATCATATATATTTAATTTGTTTTAATTTTCATTTAGAATTAATTGGTATCCAATAAATTAACTTTTTAAACATTTTTAAACAAAAATTTCATAATTTATTATGTCACATTAATTATTTTCATTTTAATGTCTAGGTGATAACTATTATAATAATATTAATAGTATATTTTAGTTTTGTACGACTCAGGAATGTGTGTAATAAAAGTAATCAATATTACTCAATGTCCACATAAATAATAGTTTAAAATTGTGTTTAATGTGTTGTTTGATAATTTATTTAATTCATGTAACTCAATATATAAAATAATTTACATAATTTTGATAAATTTTTATTAATAAAACATTTGAATGTTACATCCTACACAACATATAAGGTATTTTTCCCTTGAAATTAATATTTTTTATAAAATGATTAATATTTAGATATTTCTTTTATTGAATCCTACATAGAAAAGGGTTATTAATACATCATAAAAAAAGGTAAAGTGGGAGATATAAAGGTGACTGGATGTAATTCATAACATATATTACGTATAGGGAGATCATTGGAGGGAAATTAAAAGAAGTATTTTGGAAGGAAAAGTAAATCTCATTGACTAATAAAGAGTAAAATATATCATGTTCATGTGGTTGTCAATTAAGAAAAAACCTGAATCCAAATAGGCATGGAAATATTCATTTATATTACAATAAATATTGTAATAGGATAACATTTTATTTCATGATCCTTCTCCTAGGGTTAAAGGAATCTTTAACCATATAAACCAAGCATATAAGGAAATATAATTACATCATAAGTAGATTTTCATCCTTTAATTTATTTTCACCACAATATAATCTTTTCCCTCAAGTGATGGTATTAGAGATGAATTTTCATATTTCTAAATAACAAAATAAAATTATAGATACCACAGAACTATAAAAGAGATAATCAAGCTACTCCACATGTCTCTATAAATTAACCATAACCAATAGGGTCTGCACATGGTATGATATTTACCAAAATTAATAAAATTTATATAATAAAATAATTTTAATAATATAGTAGTAATACCCAATGATAAAACTATATTATTAAATAAATAAAAATCTGGAAAAATCATCAAACAATTAATGATAAATTTTAAAACCAAGAGAGTATATATATATATCATCATACATTCATCTGATAAAAATCAACTGGTATTACTTTAATAAAATCACATTTGATTTAGTAACAAACATTGTCTTTTCTTATAAAATGATTTCATGCTATACAGGGCCTCTTGTAGGCTAGTTGTATTATTAGAACCCTTATCATATATTAGTTATCGGTTCTATCATCAACAACTTTATGAATGTGATAAGATATCACCTATAATATGGTTTCATTTTTTTCAATAATCATAAAAAAATTAATGAACCCAAAAAACAATTCATTTTGATCATAGGGGTCCCAAATATTAAAAACCAAAAAATTTCTCCAAAAAATCATTAATAACCTCAAACATTTTAAAACAGAAATAATGATAAATGTGGTGTCTTATTTAATTGATCTTACAATCAAAAATAATAGTTTTTTCCTTTTATATAATACAAATATCATAGGATAACCTCATATTAAAATATCCTAATATCCAATGTTATCTATAATGATCTTTCATAAAAAAACTATAACATCCCAGAACCCATAATCTTGAATATTTTGATGATAATCCCTATATTACCATTATTGGATTTAATTCCAATAATTATTACCCAAATATTTCTTGTAAATTTTGAAAAATGAAAAGTAATACATTGATCACTTATATACTGAATTAAATTTTATGTTAATAGTTTTAGATAATTATTAAAATCTATAAGATAAATAATTCAGAAGACATCATAATAAAATTTCCCACTTTTAACCCATCTTTTCTTCTTTCAAAATAGGTAATCCACCAAATCGTTGTTAAAAATTTTATACAAAAAAATAATTATAAATAATTCATTAAAGCATTTTAAAAATATACATATGAAGGGTGATCTCGAATGATCTAGATGCCATAACATAATGATTAATAAATAAATTTCATTAATGTGCATATGAGTACATAATAGTATGATGACATAATCAATTTGCATGAGTAGATCATAAAATAATTTTAACCAATTAATATATAGATCATAAAATATGAAACCATTTAAACATAATTATTCTTCAAAATCAATAATCATAATCCATGTGATATCAATCTCGGTCATTAAAAACATTATAAACTCATTACAAACAATTAGAAATATTTTTTTGTAATATAGAGCATCACTTTTATAAAAAACCTTTCAGTATCAATACAAACCAATTTTAATTTGAATAACTATATAGTTGAATTCAATCATTTATATTACCCAATTAATCATTGTGTTGTTTGGGAACACCCATCATTAATCAATTACGGGATTACCCAATGCTATCTATGCCAACCGATGTTAAGAAATTATGGGATTAACTGACTCTAACTTGGGCTTTCCATTTTAACTATAATGGAAATACCCATAAATATATGGTCCACCCCATATTATTCTTCAAATTTCATCCCCAGTTCTATCTATGAACCCAAATAATTTCATATTTTAAAGAACCATAAAATAATTTAAACTCCTTGAAAGAAACATTGATCCTTTTAGAACATTATTGACCCATAGAAACAAAATGGGTGTCATGTCTATATCATTGAAACATAATTAACCCATGGAGACGAAATTGGTTCTATATAAATATATTAGTAACATTATTATCCAATTGAAATTTATTGGGTTCAATAACAATATATTCGAAACATGATTAACCCATTGAAAATAATTAGTTTCAATAAAAATCTCCTAGAAACAAAAATAAACCATGAAAAATTAATGGGATCCATTAAAATCACATTGAATCGTGATTATTCTATGGAATGGAAATTGATTTTATAAAATTCACTTTGTAACATGATTAACCCATGAAAAATAAGTTTCTTCTATAAAAATCGATTTGAAATATGAATAAATCCTAGAAAAGAAATGGGTTCCTTAAAAATCACTTTGAAAAAATAAAATTCCACAATAAAAATTTAATTATAGTATCAATAAAATATATACCTAGTGTAGGCTAAGTAAAATCATGGATGTAATATTTTGATGAATTTAAATACCATTATAACATCATTAAAAACATTCTCGAGGAAATTAATCACTAAACATTTAAAATATTACGAAACCAAATTGGAACATTTAAATAATAAGACCTATGATGAATTCAAATTAATAAAATATTACATATAATTTGTATATATAAATTCATTATATTATATGTCAATGGGTTCTATATACACTAGAAAAAATAAATTAGTGATGAATATGACATAAGTCTCATCGAGATAAAAGTGGGAATATAAATCCTTGTACAACTATGTTATCATATGATTCAGTATCCCGAAATGTAAGAATCATAAAATAAAACATTTAAATACTCTAAATACAATAAATTCATGATGTAATATATCAATATGGGTAGAATATACACCAGAATAAATAATTAAGTGGTTAATTTTAAATTGATATCATATACATAAAAAGTGAGATAACAATCACATACAATAATCATATCACTAGATTGAGATTAAATAAATGAATTAACTGTGTGTGGAAAATATAAATCCAATAAAATAAATTTTAAATATAGAATAAAAAATTAAAATTAAATTTCAGATATATTCTTCGTATAACATAACAAATAACATTGAAGTTTAACCCAAAAAATGAAAATTGAGTTAGGAAATCCCTTACCACATGCCAGAATATTTTGTCCTCTTCACTATATTCATAAATAATAAACCTATTTTAATTATATACTATACTCAGTACATTTAAAATTCTTATTTTTTATATTATTTAACTTCTAAACATTTTATATTTAATTGAGTAATGAATATTGTTTATGTGAGATGTTTTGATTGTATTATACATTTGTGCCAAAACTAAACCTAATAGGCCGAATATGTTTATTGATTACATTCATTAAATATATAAATAAAAATAAACATGACATAATTATCACATTTTAACAAAAAAATAGTTTTAAAATCTTATAGGAATTATGGATATGAAAAATGAACCAACATTACGATCAATTAGATGGTAGGTCGTACGTACGCAAGATTAATGTTACAATTTTTCAATGATCATTATGAAAATATAGTTAGTAATGTTTATCTATAAATAATAAAACATAAATTATAGAAACCAAATTATTTTATTATATATACTCTAATATAACATTAATTTTATTTGGTGATGAAAAAGGAAGAATCACATTGCTTTGGGGAGGCGGCAGTCCACACGTCAATGAACGATGTTATCACCTTTTCAATGAGTGAAATGGAAATAATTAAATTAAATTTTATATTGAAATATTTGTAATTACATCATTAATATAATAACAATTTCATTAATATCATATATGTTTAATAAAAATATCCTTAATACAATTCGTGTGTTGGGTGGACGCATCACATCACATTGAGGAGATGGTAGTCCACATGTCCAGAAATGATGTTATAATATTCCCAAAAAAGTGAATACAAGAAGATATGTGTAATATAATAATTAAAAAATTATTAAGTGAATAAAAAATTGTATCATATAGAAACATTATTTACACCATACATCCCATCTATAAGGGGTTGTAAAGAATAAATGAACGACATCATTTCATGAGGTAGTAGTCCGACATATAAAATAATTGTGTATTCATTTCATAGTTGAAGGAATTGAGAGTAGGGGTAGGTATTTCCCATAAAAAACAACATAATAATATATTTAGGATAATAATTTAAGTATATAATTATATAATAAATATAATCAAATTAAAGGAGAAATAAATAAATCAAATGTACTTGTTGAATAATGTTACCTCTTCCTCATGAAAGTTATTCTGAATTGCACCGAGGGACATGTTTTCTTAATTAAAAATAGAAGAAATACTTATATTATTATATTAATAATTTTTGGATATTATTTTTTCCTAATTTATTATTGAAAAAGGCACTTTATAGCTATGAATAATGGAGGGGGTGAGTGCAATTTTATAGTGGGGGCTAGTATAATTCTTGTAAATATGTAAAGGCATGAACTATTGGGTTGTTTTCTTCACATCATTTGCCTCCAATAATTGAACCAATTTTTGAATAGTGGATATATGATTGAAATAGGGGCGGGAAATGAGTTTTGGGCATGTCTAAAGGTCATTTTATCCTTAATATTAGTGATTAACAACAAAAAAACACATTATTAACTTTATCAGTACAGTTAATTGTAATTACTTTCACAAATAATTTGGGTGAATTAATATGTTCACATTTATAGACATTATATATTATTGTGATTCCATATAATGAATCTAGTTTTTCTAATTATATTCACATAAGTGTTTTTATTTAATTTAAAATTAATCCCATAGATGGGATGACAAAATAAGGTTTTATATTAAAAATGATCAGAAGTATAAGATTTGTTTTAATCAATTTATAAAGTGAAATTGATATCAATTAAATTAAATTTATTTTATTATTTAATATCAATTTATTTATACTTAAAATATAATAAAAATTTAATTTAAAACTATATATTATAAAGATGAAAAATATGTTTTCAATTAAAATCTATTATTTTTTACTATTTATAACAAAATGAATGTTCCTATAAGAATAAAACAATTTCCCCAATTTATATTTTCATACAAAGACATCAATAAAATAGATTATTCTTAGAAACAAAACTTTGAAAAAGTTTCATAATTTATTTCTAAATCGAGTATTTCACAAAAATTTAGTGATAATTCCTTTGAAAAATATTCATGTTTTTTTGATTAAAATTTATTTTATTCTTATTATAATAACATCATGATGATTGGATGAATTAAATTACATATTATTTAATATATAACATATAAATTTAATTTGTATATATCCCAAATAGTGATTTAATTAACATAATATGATAAAATTCCATTCTGGACATAAAAGTAGTTTTTTAAAAATATAAATGATTTATATTCAATTAATATTTATTTTAATTTAATAATTATATTTAAATAATGACTTAATTTTATAAATATGTGAAAAATTAATTTTATAATTTAGATAATTTCATTCATTCCTTACATTCTAATGACAAGATTATAACAATTAAAAAATATTAATAATATATTTTTGTTTGGTTTGGCTCAAGAATATAGGTAACATGATTCATTAAAAGAATTTTATGATTCATCCAAGAATATATATAGACATGGTGTTCCGTGTAATTATAGATAAACTATGTTTTTCATGAAAAAAAATATTATAGAATTAAATTTAATTTGAAAGAATATATTTCAAAAAATCTCCATATTCTACATAGTCTCACAAGACAATATTGTTTCTTAGAAATATTCTAAGTCCAATTAATTTTATAATATAATTAATTTTTTTTATTCAAGAAAATAGAAAAATATCTTTTTTTTGTGATTTGATGTTTTCACGATTGTCATCTAATATGATCTCCTATAGGTATACTCTATATTAATGTTTGAAAATAGGATGGTACCTACCATATATAATTTTCCCATACATCTACTCCCTACTAATGATTTTTTATATAAATATCCACTATGGGTAATAATTTCAATTTCATATCCTCATTTTATGAGATCACTTTATCGTACTCCTCCATATAAAATATTTTGGAAACCATTTCCTCTCTAAATAGGATCCCAAAATTCTTGTCCAGAATGAATAATGTTTTATTATAAATATAATATATTTACAACATGATAAATATAAAAGGGAGAATAAATATTGATCTCAATGATTTTATTAAATCTTCCCACTAACATAAACATGATAATTATAGAATTTGGATAATCATTAATGAATATGTATCCAACGTTTCAGTGTCTTATCTTAAAATATTATTCATACTTGGATATCCCCATTGAAAAATGACCTGTTATGGGTGTATCTATCTATCATTCATGGAATCTAAAAATTTACAAACACTCACATATTTAGGTTCACTATATGATTCTAAAAAATAATTCTCACACAATCCTATTCATTTTCATCTTTTCGATCATATAAGAATTTGATTGGACTCTCAACCAAAAAATACCTTGATTTGATATAATCCTAATGGTTTCTAACATACATTTACTTGGAATCCATCTCATGGTTATCAAAATACAATAAATCTAGAAATTATGATTTGTTTTATGAAACCCCATAATAGGATGAAATAAACTTGGTTTCCTAAAAATCATCAAGTTATAATTCTCTTCATTGATTCATTAATTTCACTATCTTGATATCTACCTCTTTGTTTCCTAAAAACATGTTTATTGAACAACATATTTTTTTCTAAAATACCTTGAGTTGATATTTTTCCCTTGGTTTACTAAAATGTAATGATCTGAGATGACCCCTTTACATCCAAAAAATCATTACTTAGATCATATTCCATTATTATCCTAGAATTAATTTTCATACATGACATCCACACTAGTCCAATAATGTTTACCTTATACCTAGTAAACAATTTCATATGATATTCAACTCTTCGAAATTTGTCCCTTATTAATGATAAAAAAATATAGATCAATGGCCCAAATTTCATAACCCAAAAAGATATAATATTTACTCAACGTTTTATAATCATGAATAGAAATAAAATGGTATATATCATTTAAAACTAAAAGTTATTACATGATTAATATCATAACACTAAACTATGTAGAACTTCATTCTCTTCATCGTGACATATTTGGGGCCATTTTAATGGGCTGAATCCCACAATAATGATACATACTACCACTCCTAAATGATATGTGCACTTTAGTGTCTTCTTATATAACATATAACTATAAAGGAATCGTTTACATGGATTAAATTAAATATTAGATAATTCCCTTAGGTGGGTTCATTTTTAATAAATCAATTTATCTTAATTTATTTCTCCAAATAGTACGATTTATTTTTATGGGTAAAAGATCTCCAATTTTCCATAAATAAATTTTTTTGTCTAATACTACATAATTAAATCCTTAAAATATTATTTTACCTCTCATCCATTTGTTTTAAATTCATAATTCACCATGTTACATTAATTTACATTTACATTTCTACATTTTTATAGTGGTCTTATAGAAACATGATCATTTGAATTTAAAATATATACCCATTGTCTACAACACTATAAAGAATCCAAAAATACCCCAATCATGTGTTGAATAATCACTCCATTAATTGATGAATCAAACATAACAAAACTCTTAATTTATAATTCATGTAGTTTAGAATCATTTTTACCATTCTTAATCCCATGTTCATAGACCTAAAACGCTCATATATACATTTAAAATATTATTCATTATCAAAGGGAACACATACCTAGTAATTATTTGAGTTAACTCATCCAATATCACTACATTATTTGGATACATTCTCTTATTAAATAATAATAAATAAAATATTCTATTAATGGAATTTAAGAATTAATAATATAATTACAAAAGAAATGATGACAAATAATGAATATTATTTTTAGACTGAAATAGACAAGAATCCTTCCATATATAGAATATTTATTAGTATGATATAACTCTTTAGTATATGAGAAAATATATAGGTAGTGTGGGTGATTTTGGGGAGTGGGGTCATGAGTCATGTAGGTTTCATATATGAAGGGGTTGTAGGGGTCATACATTTTTTAAAGAATAAATAAATTAATATTAATCCTTAAAATTAGTCTAAGTGGTAGTCAGATTACTAGTGACCCACCACATGGATTATTGTGGCCCATAGGGGTCCTTGTGTCCTATGGAGTGGCTCATCATTAAATCCAATAAAATTGGTCACATTTTCATATTCAACTAGGTATTTATTTTCATAACATTTATTTTCTTAATTACCTGATTTAATGCCCCATAATTTTTGATATATTTCCTTCAAAATAAAACAATGAATTATATAATAGATATCTATAAATGAAATAGTTAGTGTATATGAACTATGATATAGTGAACTATTATAACCTAAGAATTAAAATTTTCAGGTCTAAAAAATAAGAACCATTTTATGAAAAAAACTATATTATTTTTTTTTAATTCAACTATATTTTTTAATGAATATTAAATATCTACTTAATTTTTATAAATCTTAGTTTACACATGGAAATTATAAATTCTAAAAAAATGATTCATATCAAAAAAAAAGTATCACTATGAATATAGTTAATTTATAAAAGTTTATTAAATTTTTCATTAGTATATTTGTAGTACTTTTCAAATAATCATTTCAATATTATATTTGGATTAATTTTAATCATTTTTCTAAAAACCTATATATAATTGAATTGTGATACTAAATAATTGTTATAAAATTTATTATTAATTTTGTATAAATTCCCCAAACTTTTTTTTGATCATAAAGTATCCTGAAGATTAATTGTGAATAATATAATAAATTACTTTCAAATCATCATTATACTTTATTTTCGTATATGTTAATTTTTAGGCATCAAATAAATTTTCAAAAAATTAGTTTGAATGTTTATAATGTGTCTTTATCATAGAAATTTGATTTCATCTCCTTGAATTTTTTTTAGATAAATTAATTTATTATATATTCAATATAATATACTAACAATTATTTAGTTTCTTTTAAAAATCTTTAAATGGAATTGAATTATGATTTATTATAAAAATGAGATTATAAATTGGTTTTACATGTTATTTGCGATATGAAGTAATATATAATAATAATAATTTCGTAAATTTTATTCGTTTATTGGATTAAATATTTTTCTTAATCATAATTTACATAATTTAATTTTCTGAACATAATTGGTGTTCATCGTTAATTGTAAAAACATTAAATTTTATTACTATGGTTAATGTTATTACATGTTTACCAAGGATGTTAAAAATTATATATGTATAATATTTACCATATAAAACTTTATATTTTTTCTATTTTTTATTATATATTAATTTTATCTTATATTGACATTAAATCTGTGGTCATTTGGACAAACATTATCTTGAAGTCCACCTTAAATCAATTGAATCCTTAATGAAATTCCATTTGTGTCCCTAACATATATAAAAGGGTACCTATTCTTAACCCTTATTCATAGATTTTGAGAATTTTATGTCATCCATTAATTTATAAAAATACTTCCCTTATCCAAGATCTTATATTAATATCCTAAGACCAATCATTCAAGTCTTAATGAGTATGCCAAATAATGTATCTCTTTGAAGAGGGATAAATCTTAACAAATCTCTTCCAATTTTATATATTCTTCTACCTCCTATAAAAATATTGTATCTTTAAAAACATGATATCTACTGTATAATAAATATATTGATATTTTTTATTATTGTGGACCATACCTTTTCAAACTCATCCCAATCATGTTGGAGATTAATGTATTGCTTGTGTATAAATGTGGATTATAGGATCCACAAAGTGAAATGATTCATTTTAGACCAACATCATTAATCATTGGTGATAATGATAGGTATAATGTTTATATATGATAAATATTACATATTAATGTTTATTTTTTGATGATGTTGTTTTTAACTTAATTTCAATAAATCCGTCAAAAGTAGAAACATCCCTCGGGTGTACAAACATACAATCATATCCCAAGAGTTATGTAATACGTTTTTCAACATGACATTAAGAGAATTGTTATACTTATATGTATAATTAATATATATTATATTTATAACATGATTTACGTTATATATATATTGGAATGATTTTAAAACTTATGTGAATATAAACATTCAAGAAAATCATAAACGAAAAATGAAGCATTTAACACCCAAAATGATGATGATAATGAATGATTGCTAATAAATGGGTGATAAGATATTTTGGGATAAAAAAGTTTTTTGTTGTTTTTATTAATTTATTTTAATAATAAAATTATTATAAATTTAAATTTATTAAATTGGTGGATACATCAGTTAAGTAGAAAAAAGACTCGTGGTAATGAATTTGTGTTACAATCTCAATTTTTAACTGATTGTCTATTCTTAAATATTAAAATTATTACATTTTAATATATATCACTCTAAAAAATTTATATTATCTTATACTATGATTAATTAATAATATTTTATCTTTATCTTAAATTTTCCCCTCTTTCTATACATTAGAGATGAAATGTATAATTTTTGGGAAAACTGACATTGTTTTTCCCTTTAGTTGAGAATATTTTATTAAATGTAAAAAGTTTATTTGAAATGATTTCAATATTTTTCTCAATATTATGAAAAATTATTTTACATATTCATAGAATGTATTTTTTTCCATATAATGGATTACAAGGAACCTTTATATCATTTTCATATCCTTGATATTTTGACATTTTTCTAATAATGTGAGAGGATATTTTTTATAACGTATATTTTATATTTAGATTTCCCCCAATCAAGAATATTATTTTCTATAAATAATCAGTTATATGTATAATTATTTATTTTTCTACGATTTTTTAATTTATTTTTGAACTTTTCTATTATGGATAATCATTTCCAATTGTTAAGTCTACATTCATGAAGAATGATTGTACCTGAATTTTAAAATAATTTTCACCATTAATAACATTATTTCCACTTTCTTATGATTTAATGGGGATATGTATGGGTATATAACCTTATTCATTCTATAGATGATATATGATTATAAGTATTAAATGTTTTTGAAGCTTCCATCCTTTCCATAGGATATTATTTTATTATAGGATGAATATATTTTCACCTTGTTGCACACATATGTATGTTTTTCATTATTTAATGGGTGGGACTAGAATTATATATCCCTAAAAAGTTATATACAATGAATTGTGTATCCAAATAAAATAATTAATGATATAGGCAGTGAACCCATTTCATTAATAAAAATTTTCAAATATTAAATTATAATAATTGAACCATGACTATGAAAATAATGTGATTGGCAGTTATCCCAATCCACTATAATAGTCTTGGTGGTGAGCTTTGACTCAGGAAATTATAACATACCCATGACTTTTGACTAATAAAAAATCATTTCATGTTTCATGATTACATTATATAAATTTATTTTTATGATTTCATAATGATTATACCATGTTCTCAAAATCATATACTTATATTATTCCCACTAATTATCATATGTTTATAAATATTATGATTATTCATACTGATCATCTCAGATTTAACATTTTAATGATTTCCTTCCCCTATTTAGGAATAATTTTTATAATTATGTCATGTATAATAAGGTTGTTTGTTATGAGGAAATATATAGTAAATAATGGATATTTTTACATGTTTTTATGATTCGATGTTTCCAAATTAACTAAAATTATAAGGTCAAAAAACATGAATTATTGTGAAATTTATTCATTATTAATAAAAAATGAAATAATAGTTATGTAAAAATAATGGGCGACTATATCATGTATCAATGGAAGGGATTATTATCATTTGTAAATTTGGATGAGGAAAAATTAGTTTGAATCCTTAGGATAATCATAAGAATAATAAAAAACCTATTCCATGATAAATAAGGTAGTTCTATTCAATAATAAAATATATCATTTTATAGGTACAACAAGTGGATATGGTTTTAGAACTGATGAATAAATGGGTAATAACTATGAATAGAGTTGTTTAATATATCTTAGCCCTCATTATACTTTGTGGTGAATGTGCCTTAATGTGCACCTTGGATGAAAATATATATTGATATTGTTTGGGAATCCTCCCCATAGTGTATACACCTCCTAGTCTAGAAATGTTAGAATGGAGATAGTGACCCCTAGTCCCTTCTCCAATAGGACATAGGTGGTTGACTAGCCCTGAGGGTAAAACAAACAAAAAAATGGGAGGAATTACCCTATAAGAGAAGACAAGGAAAAAGATAGGCATAATACAGACACCAAACTACTCCTTCTCATACTGCAATATATAATAAATACCATGTACACATATGAAATGTCATCAAATAAATATTACAACTGAACGGTAAAACTTCTTGTACCAAAAGAATGTAAAAAAATAGTGACCATAAAGCCCGAATAGCTCCCGTAACCCAAAACTAGTGGTAACCAACCTGTTCTCCAACAATATCTAAGTGACCTGAAAAATATTTTATATATACGTTGATTGATTATAAAATTATACTTGGTAGGATCCTACGTAGATCCTCTCTTGAAAAAGTAATGAAATAATGCTAAAGAACAATGAACAGCGAGTAAAACTAACTCAACATAAACATGTATAACATGTTCCCAACATCACCATGGATACTATCATCTTAAATCACATACAAGAGTATATAATATAATAATGAATTTTAATTGAACCACTCAACCACTTCCACATTGTTTTGCCACTTTTCCCCAATATTGTATGCCCAAGGCCATCTCTCTCTAAAAGGGTAGCCTGAATACACCTAGGTGAGCTCCACAACATGAATCTTTTGAGACAGAACACATTAACAAAAAACTCCTGGGAAAATCATAGTACCATCCACACAACAAAAATTAACAATGTAGTTTTTTGGAGACAACATAGCCTTTAAAATATGTATCATACATCGAGTATTATATCTCAAGCCATTATAGCCCATACTCCGAGTAAGGATCCTTAATCCACCACAACCTATAGATTTTATGCCTATAGTCATCTATAAGAAACTATATCTAGAAAATATGTGTGTGAAATAACCACAATCCATTAAAAAACTCTACAATGAAATATGGTGAAAATTAACCCCTTTGCATACTAGAACATGTAACTTCCAAGAGAAGTGAGCGGGGCCAAATGGGGAAGTCATCCATCAGTCCCCCCAGGATTATGGGGAAAACTATAACAACCCAATGCTTTATCAATGAAATTACCTTCAGATAATTATTTATTATAGTATAATTATATTGTGAATCACAATTAAATATAATGATTCTAAATACTAAGTTACCATTAAATGTAATTTTTCCTCTTCTATGATTTGAATTTTGAAAAAAATGATAGACACGGTTGTGATCAGTATGATGTTTTCTTCCTGATAAGAAAAACAAAAATTTAGGTGAATAGTAACCTACACTTATGAATAGTAACATACCATTGTTAATAGTAATATGACCCTTATTGATATTAAATTTTCCAAAATAATAGTAACCCTACCAAAGAATGATTAGATAAAATATATGCATCTCAGAAGTGGCAACTTGACCATAGTAAAAGTATTTGTATTTTTTTATGTTATTAATAAATCATTATTATTATTTGATTATATTATAAGAATATTTATTCACTAGAAATTTTTCATAAATTAACAATTCTACATCTTCTAGTTTGAAGATAATTTTATAAGACATTATCTAATTTTTAAAATCATTATAAAATGAGATTTAATTTTAAAAAGTGTATTTTTCAAGTAAATTATGATTTTAGATTAAAAATAAGTTAATCATATTTAGAAAATTAATTTTGAAAAAAGGAATTAATTTTTGGATTCTACACATCAACAAATGGTTAGGGTAAATTTTTTAGATTTTTCTAATATAATTGAATTTTTTTGTGAATAGTAAAATACATTTTTTTACCGTTTAAATACATTATAATTTAAACAGACTATTCCTGATATCAAAAGTTGTGTAACAAAAAAATCTATAAATCAAATTCCATATTTACCATTATTTTTTATAGAGTCATCAATATTTCTTATCTTGGTGGAAATTAATAAACTAATGGTTAAAATATTAAGAAAACCCATCTCCCATCCTCTATAAATACCATCCTTCACACCCTCATTTATTCACACCACTCAAGATTCTAGCCTTGTATAAAATCTTAACAAACATATTAACTATCCCCTACCCCATTTCTAAGCTCTTTTGGTCTCATCCTAAATACCATGCTTAGGTTCACTAAGGAGGATATCTAGAGTAGGATTCCAGAGGTAATTCCTCTCTCTGTTTTCTTTAATTTCCCATTCAAATTTCTTTTCTTTTCTTCTCTTCCCCCCAATGTCACTAATACAAGTTTCATGATAACTCAAGTACTATTGTTATAATGATATGATATCAAGTTAATGTAATATTATTCATTATATTCCCCCCCCCCCGCATGTTTTTAGTAAAAAAAGAAAGAGTTGTATGTGATGTGTTAATTTATATACATCATGGGGGGTGTACTTCCATTTTCCTCAAAATACATCAAAGATGTAAATAAAAATATAAAATTATTGAAAAAATATATTGTTTTTATTTTTTATCCTATATTATGTCTTGAAACTAATTTATTTACAAGACACTATGTGATAAAATAAAACATGTTATTTGTGATCGAAAAACCACCCATATTAAGAAAAAAAATGATCATCATTAAATATAATCTAATTATTTGTTCTCATGGTTCATAAAAAACCATTTTAACATAATCCATATATCTAAAATGTCACTAATATTATATATTAACAAATCTGGATGTACAACCTCATTTTAAATGCACTTCCTTTCATGAATACTAGTGAACCGTTCAAGAAAATTATAACAACGAACATTCATAAACATTGAATATAAACTCTATAACTCATCCAAAGGACCATAAAATAACTTAATGAAACTATAATGCATAATTTTTATGTATAATATGTTCTTTAATTGTTAATTATTTAATTTAATGTTGTTATACTAGACATTTATGTTAAGAAAGCGTTCAGATACGTGGTAAGGGGAAATTCTCGAACCCAGCTTTCTTTATTCGGGTTCTCCCAGTTTTACTCAATGTTGGGTATGGGTTTTCCTGAAAAATAATTTATTCATAATTATATTTCCTTTTTGGGATCTAAATTTTCTCAAAATTATTTTATAAAAAATTCAATGTTTTCCAGAAGAACTATTTTTCAAAAAAACAAAACCTTTTTTCATCTTGAATATTTTTTCACTCATCACACCTCAATAATGGTTATTTGTCAAGAATGTTATTCCATACTTATTTTCGGTAAAAAGGATTATTATTGTATTTTGTACTATTTTAACCCCATTTAATTGAATGGGTTATGTTTTTTTCATGTTATACATATTTCTAAAGTGGCATGCATGATACTGTAAATATTATGATGCGACTGGTGTGCCCGAAATTATATAGTACAATATGAATGTTTCAATGTGACAGGTCTGCTCGAAATTATACATCACTCTAATGAATTTGTATGATTAATTAATCTCATTAGTATATAGTAAATTATGCATGAACATAATTCTACCATTGTTCAAAATTATGTGTTGCAGTTGACCACTAAGTCATGACGTTTCATTTTTATGCATTTCCATAGTTCAAGTATTTTATTAATGATTCCTTTCATGCTTATAATCCTTTTCCAATGTTTTGATTTTGATAACCCATTGTTTTATTGTTTATATATGTCCTCTTACTAGTCTTTTATCTCACCGCTTCTTTATTTATATCCTCATATTACTACATGTAGTAAGGAGAGGTCAAGATCCAATAAGAAGCTAGACATGAAGGAGTTAAGTAAATGATTATGCTTGATGTGGTAAATGTTTTGTTTGGTCCTAGTTTTACCATGATACCAATCCTCAAGATACTCATGGTTTAATATTATTATGTTGTTTATGTTTATAATGATGTAATATTAATGTACGAAAGGTCTAGGTTTATATAGTTGGTATCAATGGCATGGATTCGTTAATTTAAGAATTAGGTTTAGTAAGACCTAAGGAAAACCTCTAGAATTAGACTAAGTAAAAATATTCAAACAAGAAGCATTAAATAGGGAACCCATATGTTATTCATTTAGTGAAAATTGTATAAACTAATGTGATATTTATTCATTACTCTATGACTTATGTTTTCTTCTAACATTTTCTATTATAGAAAATGGTGGGAACAAGCACAAACAAGGCCAACAACCCGTCGACGGACAATGCAATGATTTGCCGAATGAAATCCTCAATGCTTTGGGTATAATAGTTCAAAACTACATGGTGATACTTAACCTTATATCTTCAGCTATGAAAAATAACTGGATTAATGGGGAAAGGAATCCTTCACCCAAGAGGGAGAACTGGCTATTGAGTATTTTATGCGGCAACAACCCCTGACGTTTAGTAGATCATCTGGTCCACTAGTTCCGAAAGAGTGGGTCAAATCCACAGAGAGGACCATTTGTGTGCTTCACTATTCTGAGATGGAGAAGGTGACAATAGTTTTTTATCATCTAGATGGAGAGGTCGATCAATGGTGGTCTTCAATTAAGAACACCAAGAAAAGAGAAAAAATTGAAAATATGGAATGAGAAGACTTAAGATCATGATATTCAACAGGTATCTCACACAAACTCATCATACAGAGATGGAGAGGGAATTCATACAGCTCAAGAAAAAGGAATGAGAATATCTCATTACCTACATAGTGAATTTCACAATACATTCAATATATGATTTGGGATTTCTTATCAAAAATGATAGAAAAATTGATACATTCTTTAGTGGGTTAAAAACACACCATGGAAAATCTCTTGAAATTAGAGACTTTGGGAGTCATGAAAAAGTTGTTTGGTGTTCCCTTAAAGTGGGTATGAAGTTGGAGAATACTCTAATGGCTATGTTGATAAGAAATAAAAGGTGGAGTTTCAAGCCAGAGTATCTAATGATAATGGTGGTAAAAAACTCAACAACCCAAATGCCAAAAATGTGGGAAGTTACATCATGGGAATTTCTTAAATATAATGGGGAAATACCTTAATTGAGTGACCAAAGTACACAATGCTCAAGATTTTTAAGAACACATGATAAGGAATGAGAATGTAGTGGATGAATGGGGAGCACCTCCCATGGTTCAATGCTACAACTATTGAGAGCTTGGGAACTATGAAAGACAGTGCACTAAACCTCAAGTCCTTGAGGGTATTTAGCATCATCAGGCACCAAATCCAATTTAATAAGGTATGTCTTGTTCCATAACTACTGCTAAAGTGGATCAATATAATGATGTCGTACAATGTACACTTCCAATTCACACAAGAATGAAAAAATTATTATTTTATTCTGGTTATATGCAATCATTTATATCTTGTATGTTTTATAAATCTATTGAATCAAATACCTTAAAACATGAAGTAGAGATATTCATAAAAACATTTAAGTGGTGAAATCATTGCAACCAAAGAGATTGACTCTTCTCCTATTGGCGTATCTATGAAGATTCATCTAGTGAATCTTATAAATCTTCCCTTATTGGAATTAGATGCTATAATGGGAATGGATTGGATCTAATTATAAAGAGAACATATCAAATATTGGGAAAAGTAAATATCATTTCATATTCGAGACCATCCAATTATCCACTATAAATTTCAAGAAGATCATGAATCTCTTTTGAAAAATCCTTCAACAGTGTAGGTGTTGATTCCCAATAAAGAGTCATACCTTGCTCAAATGGTTCAGTAAGATGTAAGTAATAACTGTGTGGAAATTCCAATCATAAGGGAATACATTTATGTATTATTTGAAGAGTTTCTTGGTATTTTCCCACATAATGAGGTAGAGTAATCAATCGAACACATACCCGGAGCTACTCCAATCATAAAGTGTCCCTATAGGACCACTCCTATTGAACTAGAGGAGTTAGAGAAGCAGGTGAAAAAGCATTTGGACAAGGGGTTAATACTCCCTAGTGCATCACCTTGGGGTGCTCCAATGCTATTTTTTAAGAAGAAGGATTGATCAATGTGGGTGTGTATCAATTATTAGGAAATCAAAAAGGTCTCCATAAGGAACAAGTATCCTCTCCCAAGGATTGATGACTTTTTCGATCAATTAAAAGGAGATCAGTACATTTCAAAGCTGGATCATCATTTTGGATATCATCAACTAAATGTGATGAATGAATATATTCAGAATGTTTCCCTCCATACATGGTATGGGTACTATGAGTTTCTGGTGATTCCCTTTGGACTTACTAATGCCCCTAAAATCATCATGGATTTAATGAATGGATTCTTTCGAGATTACCTCTACAAATTTTTGGTAGTGTTTATTGATGAAATTATTATTTACTCTAAGATAATGGAGGAACATGATAAACATATAAGAAATGTGTTGGAGAAATTGAGAAAGTAGTATGTTTATTCTGAGTTCAACAAGTGCGAGTTTTAGATGAAGCAAGTCAGGTGATTTGGACATGTGAACACAAGTGAGAGAATTTTTGTGGAACCTTAAAAAACAAAGGTGATTAAGGAATGGCCAAGGACAACTAGTGTCATATAAATTCATAGATTTCATTAATTATCTGGGTAATACTCACATTTTGTGGGAAATTTCTCACTATTTCCAATCCTTCTAATTATGTTAATAAGGAAAGAGGCAATGTATGTCTAAACAGAAGAATGTGAGGGAAGCTTCTATGTGATAATGATAAGGATAATCACCACACCATTACTCCCACAACTGAAAAGTGGGGAAAATTTTTTTATATACAGTGATGATTCAAATAATGGATTCAGTTGTGTCCTTATGAAAAATGATTATGTGCTAGCCTATGCCTCACGACAGTTGATGAGCTTGGAGAAGAACTAACCAAGGCATGATCTAGAGATAGCAGCCATGATTTTTGGTCTGAAAATCTTGTGGCACTACATTTATGTATTTAAGTGTGAAATATACACGAACCAAAATATCCTAGAGTATATATTCACCGAAATGGAGATCAACATGCATCAATGGAGATGTTTAATGAAAATCAAGGACTACGATTTCTCTATTCACAATCATCATGGAAATCCGAACAAGGTAGCTGATTCTCTAAGAAGAAAAGAATGTGCTACTCTATCCATGTTACAGAATGAGAGAGTCCCAATATTTATAGATTTGAAATGAATATATTTGAAAATCATAAGGGCATGAGATACATCCTACCTTTCCCAAATGATTATGCAACCATTTATCCAATAAGTGATTAAGTAGGAACAAAGGGATGATCTAGAGTTAATAAAGAAGGTGAATACAATAATGGAATGGAAGCTACAATAGTTCTATATAGACGATGATGGTGTTATTCGATTTCGAATGTGTATTTGTGTTCCATCATCACCCAGGATAAATAAGGTGTTATTGGACAATTAGTAGAGCTCTATATTCTCCATAAGTACTAGTTTCACCAAGATTTACTGAGATCTCTTAGAACACTTGTGGTGGATAACATGAAGAAGGAGATTGCACAATAAATCTCAAGGCCTTTAGTATGATAGTAAGTTAAATAAGAGTGAAAAAATTCGTAAGGAATAATGAAACCATTTCCTATACCCATGTGGAAATGGGAGAATGTCACGATGGACATTGTAAAGTGTCTCCCAAAGATGTCAAAGGGAAATAATGCAATATGGGTTGTCGATAATTGACCCACTAAGACTATCTATTTTTTTACTATTTTGGAATATCGTTATCTTGAACATCTTGCAATGATATGTGTGATGGAAGTGGTGATACTGCATATTGTACCACTCATGATTGTATCTAACCGTGATTCTAGGATCACATATAACTTATAGAGAAGTATTCGACATGTTTTGAGTATTGAATTAAATTTTAGCATGGACTATCACCCCCAAACTGATGGCCAATCTGAAAGGAAAATTCAGCTGGTTGAAGATATTCTAGGAGCATGTTCCTAAGAATTCAAAGGTCGATGGGATCAGCATATCCCATTAGCTAAGATCTAATACAACAATATATTCCACTCGAGTATTTAGATGGTTATATATGAATCTTTATATGTAAAGCGATGTAGAACTCCAACATATTGGGATGATTTTGGAGAAAGAAAGCTACTAGGACTCGATCATCTGAAAGAAATGAAAGAGAAGATTCAAGTCTTCCAAAAACACTTAAATGATCCTCAGATTCAGGAAAAATAGTTATGATGACATCCATCAAAGGTAAATTATGTTTGACGTTTGAGATAAAACCTTATTTCAAATATCACCATGGAAGAGAGTCAGGTGGTTTGGAAAGAAAGGGAATCTAAGAAAAAGGTATGTTTCCCCCTTTGATATCCTTAACCGCATAGGATTTGTGGCCTATCAGCTTGCACTTCCACTGAATATGACTCAAGTTCATGATGTGTTACACACATCACTCCTAAGGAAGTATATTCTAGATCCTTCACATGTACAGATCTCAGAGGTGGTGCTGCTAGAAGATTATCTATCATATGAAGAGAAGCCAGTAAAGATTTTGGATATGATAGCTAAGTTAAAACACAACAAGACAACCCATCTAGTTAATGTGTTGTGGAGGAACCAAAAGTTTTAATAAGAAACTTGGGAAGCAAAAGAGGTGAGGAAGGATAAGTACCCACACCTGTTTGTGAAAAACAAATTTTTGGGGGAGAAATTTAATAGGTGGGAATGTAATTACCCAATGTTTTATCAATGGAATTACATTATTATAATTATTCTTTATAGTATAATCACATTAGGTTGTACAACGACATATAATCATATTAAATACTATGTGACCATTAAATATAATTTTTCCACTTCTATGTTTTGAATTTTGAAAATCTAACATACACGAGTGTGATCAGTATGATGTTTGGAGTTTGAATAAAAAAAATAATTGTAAGTGAATAATAACCTACCCTTATAGATAGTAAGATACCCTTATGAATAGTAATATGACCCTTATGAATAGTAAATCCTCCAAAATAATAGTAACCCTACCCGTGAATGATTCAATAAAATTGATGCATCTTAGAAGTGACAATTTGACCATAGTAAAGGTATTATGATTTTTCTAAGTCATAAATAATTAATTAAAATTAATTAATTAATTTAAAAGGATTTTTATTTCCCTAAAATGTGTTTATAAATTATATATTATATTTCAACGAGTTTTCATATAATTTTATAAGACCTTGTATAATTTTAAAAATCATTATAAAATCAGATTTAATTTTAAAAAATGTATTTTTCATGTAAATTTTGATTTTAATTAAAAATTAAACTAATAATATTTAGAAAATAATTTTTGAAAATTGTGCTTCCTTTTTTGGATTTTACATGTCAAAAACTGGTTGGGGTGAATTTTTGGGATTTTTCTGAAATGCTTGAATTTTTTGTCAACAGTAAAATACATTAATTTACTATAAATACATTATAATTTTAATCCACTATTCTTCACCTCAAAAGTGATGTAAGCACCCAAATTTTATAATAACATGACCTATTTACTATTATATTTCATGGATTCATCACTATTTTTTGTCTTGGTTGATATTAATAAAGAAATGATTAACATATTAAGAAAACACCTCTCCCCTCCACTATAAATACTAGCATTCACACTCTCATTTCATCACACCTCTCAAGATGAAATCATTGACTAAAGTCTAAAAAAACATCTTCCCTAGACCATACCCACATCCAAGAGCACTATGTATCATATAAAAGGCCAATCAAAGGTTCCTTAAGGATGATCTCAAGAGGATGAATTAGGAGGTAATTCCTCTCTATCTTTTCATTCATTTTCCTTTCAAATTTCATTTCTTTTCATCACCTATTCTCAAATTATCTTATCCAAATTTCAAGATAACCCCTATATTATTGATATAACTGTATTATATCATGTTATTTAATGATTATTCATTATAATCATCCCCCTCTCTTTGTAAATATAAATTAAATTGTTGCACGTGATGTGTTAATTTACCTACATCATTGGTGATATACTTCCATTTTCTGTAAACTCCTTTAAGGCTATAAATAAAACCTTAAAATGGATTAAAATAGATATTAAATTTTATGGTGTATCCTTTTTTAGGTTTTAAAAAAAACTTATTTACATGAAAATAAATGGTAAAGTAAAACAAGTTTATTGTGATCGAAAAACGACATAGATTAACAAAAAATGATAATCATTAAATTTGTTCTAATGATGCATTCTCATGGTATATAAACAAATTCATTGTAATATAATTAATATCTTTATAATTTCAATAATATTATACATTAAAAAATCTGGATTTACAACTAAATTTTAAAAGAACTTCCATTCATGAATATAAGTCAGTCGTTCAAGAAACTTATAAAAACGAATATTCTCCAACAATGAATTTAAACTCTTTAACTCATCCAAAGGGTCATAAAAGAACATAAAGAAACTATAATGAACCATGTTCACGTATAAATGTTTTTAAAATTATTATTTAATGAATTTAATGAGGCTATACAGGAAATTAATGTGAATAAATTGTTTAGATTCAAGGTAAGGGGATGTTCTCAAACCCAACGATCCTTATTTGGGTTCCCCCTATATAACTCCATTTTCCAGATGGTTTATCCATAAAAATGATGTATTCATAATAATCATAACTTTTTTTGAAATAAATGATATATAAATTATTTTATGAAAAACCCAATGTTTTCCCAAATAACTCTTCTTTAAAAAACAACCTTTTTTACTTATTAAATATTGTTTCACTCTTCACTCAAGGTTAATTATCTTATTTCATGAATGATATTCCCTCATTTTTTGGGAGGACTAACTTTTATGACTCTGTTATTTAATATATGAAACCCATTTCATTATGTGGGTTATATTAAGTTCATGTTTTTCATAATTTTAATGTGCAGTGCATGATATTGTAATTATTATGTTGTGACGTGTGCGCCTAGAATTATATAGCACAATATGAATGTTTTAATGTGATGGGTGTGACCAAAATTATACAGTGCTCCAATTCATTGGGTAATATGATGATTCTCATGAGTCAATGGAAAATTATGAATGAACATGATGCTAGAAGTTTTCAAAATTATGTGTGTTAGTTGACCCCTAAGACAAGATGTTTCATTTTTATGCATTGCTACATTTTAATTCTTTTATGAATGCTTCCTTTAAAGTTCATGATAATTTTCCAATTTTGGAATTATGATAAAACATTTTTTATTGTTCATATCAATCCTCTCACTGAGATTATATCTCACCCCTTATTGATGTATATCCCATGGTGACTACATGTACTAAAGAGAGACAAGAGACAATAAATAGAAAGAGAAAAAGGAATTAAATAAATTTTTATGCTTGATATTGTAAATGTTATGATTGGTACTTGTTTTCCCAAGACAGTAAACCTATGGATCCTCATGGAGTAATATTATTATCTTTTTTATCTTTATAATTATGTAATAGTATTGTCATAAAAGGTCGGGTCACTATAAAAACACACCACTAGGCTCAAAATTTTCATGTTGTAAGTTTCACTAACTCACAAGGTGGAGTAGCATATAGAAACACAAAATTTATATAATATAATATAGCACACAATAACAATATGGTAATAAACAAGTCTTAGGCTCAACTGCAACTAACGACTCTCGGACTCCATGTTGTCACTACTAAGACTATGTATCCTATAAACACACCACCATTTCAATTGGTGCATTATTTAACTTTATACATTTTTTTCAGTTTCACATTCCATTAATTAATTATTTAACCATTATTTAACCACTATCATTACACATTACATTTTATTTCAATTCCAACAAAGATCCAGAATTCCTTTAAATTGTAACCTCATCATTGCATCCCACCAAGATCAAGCCCCATGGGCTAACATCATTTATTCAATCATTTATTTAATAGAATTATAACTTTCCCATAATTCTAGGTATTCTATAAAAACATTTAAAGCTACCAAAAACGAGGGACTCAACATGGTGAGAAGATGAATTACCCATAAAGTCATCTCCACCAATAACCTGAGCGTAGAACCATCCACCCTCTTGAATCTATACACGGAAAGAATGGTTCATAGCCCACACATCCTCACCTCTTTTGGAAGGAAGATAATAAAGAACATCTTTATTAAACAATTGGGAAGGTGAAGCAGATAAACAGACAACAAGATTCAACAAGAATCCAAAATTGACATCCAACCCATTTTATCTTCTCTAGTGTGGTCCCCGGCATCCACATGAATAAATCGACGCATCTCACTGATCTAGGAATCAAATCCTACCACAACAACAACTAGTCCTCCATACCCCCGAATACCACAACAGCCCTCTAGGCTTATCCATACTAGGATAACACCACAACACTAGCAGCATGAAACAGACAACAAAAATAGGATCATTTCCCTTAATAAGTCACCCAGCTGTCACACACAATGTGCACTCACAATTATATGGAATAAGGCACATGGACTGGAAAACAAGAATGGTATCACTTAACCCTACAAGGCGTTATCATTTATCAAATAAAAACTTTTTAATCCATCTTGAATTAACTGATTCATTGCATTTAGGTTCCAACTATGGGAAACATAAACATCATGCTATCAAATATTAATTAAATAATTAATTTAATATTTCTTTAATAAACAAGATTCAACATGCTTCCAGATTATCAATCAAATCAGTTAAACATACACAACTGCATCAATTTCATTAACATCAAAATTACAACAAAAAATGAATTAATTTATATGCCTTTTTATCATTGGGTAATTAATTTAAAATTAATACCAAATTAAAAAAATTTCTATTTTCCATTAAGAATGACATGCTAAACAAGAAAATCATAAATATAACACTATTTGACAAATCATTTGGTGAACAATTTGCTAAAACGTTCATACTGGTTCTTTAATCTGGTTTAAATATTTATTATGTCAATTCCATTGTGATCCAGTTTCTAAACCATGATTTCTTTATGATTTCACATAAATAGAAAAATAATTAATGAATCCCCTACCCAAAAAGGTTATTTATGTTATTTATGTATAATCCAACACAATTGATCATGATCACCATTCTTGCAAGATGGCATCCACCTAAGGATTCCCCGACACAACCATAACAACCAACACCCATGAAAGCTCCATTTGAGATATGGAGATCACATTTCATCACATGGTATGCAGAAAAGTAACTAGAAGAACCTAGAAGAATGATGGTAGAACATACCTTATATCATAGACAGATCCACACATCCAAATTTCACAAAAATAGGTGGTGCGCTTGATGTTCGAAGTTTCAAAGGAATGTAACCCAAGGGTGGAAGTTTGGTCGTATGACTCCTAGGAGAGAAGAACCACGGGCATCTCATTCAAGGGAAAACAAAATAAGGAAGAACATTCCAGAAGGTATCCAAACATTTTCAAAATCAAAATAGAGAATCAGTTTAGATACGATTTTAGATTTACCATTAATCATGGATCTAATCAAGAGTATGCAGTTTCAGAATGTAAGGGTACCCCAAAATATATGAATTTCAATATATGTGTTATAGGATTTGAATCAAACATAAATACCTTAAAACAAGGCTTTTAAAATGTTTTACATTAATTTAAACATAAAAAAGGTGAAACTGTAGGATGTTGGAAGAAATGTTCACCTACCGGTCTAGAAACACTATAGCACCTACTAACAGTGCAAACGACTCACAAATAGTGGGAAACATTATACATGTTCCAATAGTTCAAATGGATCACTGATAGTATTGTTAAAAAATAACTCATTGATAGTTCAAATGACTCATCGGTAAAATTGTTCCCAAATAACAAACCAACAGTAAAATGGACTCACTGACAGTACCATTCACAAATGACTCCCCGATAGTAAAAATGACTCACCAACAATATAGTTCACAAATTAATCAATGATAGTACATATGACTCAATAATAGTAAAAATGAATCACCAATAATACTGTTCAAAACTGAATCTAAAACAATACAAATAACTCACCAATAGTAATGTTCCCAAATGACTCACTGACAGTACTATTCACAAAACCCAAAAAACTATTCACGAATCTATAAATTTGGAAATCTATTTGGGATAAGTCACATAGACCTCCCAAAATACATCAAACACTAGATTTCAATAAAGAAATGGACTAGAGAGTTCTTGGAAATTATATCAGATTCCTCTCAAAACATTCTTATCCTTGGGAATTTGATACCAACCCAAATCAGAAACATAAAAAGGGGTCTGAACAACCATTCATTGATGCCAAAATATCAAGACCACCTCCCCAGAAAGTGTACCACTCCTAGGTTGTCATAGGATTTATGATGATCCTTTATTACCTTCATCCTCTCATGATTCACCTGAACCATCTCTATAGTGTTATGGACATGTTATGGCCTGAAAATTATTGATGATCTAACCCCAGTCATGCAAAAAATAGAATGGAATGTTTTTACATACCAGGCATCCAATGCAACTATACCAATTCTAGATTTGAAACTATTATTATAGGAAAATTCCCCCAAGAGTACGTACCTTATCCATGAACCTCCAAAAAATAGGACATAAGAGTGCAACATGTCTTTAGGTGTCTAGATTGTCCATTCTGTCTGACTGTCCATCTATAGATGAAAATAATTTCTATTGAATTTCTGAGAACCGTAAGCATGCTTGGGTGCACTTCACACCCCGAAGGTAAAAAGACGATCTAAATCAGAAATGATCATCATGGGGAATCTGTGTAGTCTCACCTCCTCCTCTAGAAACTTACCTGAAAAAAACTCTTCTGATCTCAACTATATGAATGATATAAAGTGGGAATATTACGAAAAATGATATATAACTACCAATATAGCATCATATCCTCCCTTATCTCAAGGTGAGTAGGTAATAAAGTCCATCGTGATGTCCTCCCACTTCCACCGAGGAACATCTAATGGCTGGAGCAACCCATTGGGAACACGATGATCATCCTTCACCTTCAAGAAGACCAAACATAGAGACACAAACTCTGCAAACTGCATGTTTTATCCAAGACCACCAAAAATGACTCCTCAATGATTGGTACATATTTATTATGCCAAGATTTATTACTATGGGAGAATAATGGAAATCTATGAGAAACATCTCACGCATCATCAAAGGTACAAAAATACTTCCCTAAAACAAAACCTACTGTTGTTCATTCTCAGAACAATCGTCAAGGACCTCACAACAAACAACATAGTCTATCAAGACCCCATCCTCTAGATCCCCCAAATGGAAATAGTTCAAATGCTTCTATAATGAAGACTGAACCATCATCTGTTATATAGATCCTCTTCCCCCAACTTCTCCCATATGGAGATCTAATGTTGAATATTCTTCCATTACTCTATAGGAATCACCTAATTCACACACATCATCACTATAAGACTTACTTCATAGCGTACCAGCTACAACATTCCCCTTCATAGGTGTATATGATATTTTGAAGTTATAATCCTATATTAACTCCATCAACAGATGTCGATGAATGTTCATGTCGTGGTAGGATAAAACATACCTCGGTCTCTTGTGATCTGTGAAAACCAAAAATATCTCATCAATGAGGATATGTCTCCATAAATTTTAAGAAAACACCACTACCACCAACTCAAGATCGTGGGTGGAATAGTTACATTAATTGGAATGAAAATTTAGAGACACATAAGAAATTACTGATCTTTGTTGCATCAAAATGCAGCCTAAACCCAGATGCAAATCATCATAAAAAACATCAAACTGAACTCCCTCTGTTGGAAGACAAAGAACCAATGTACTGAACAACTTCTCATTCAGATACTATAATGTTGGATGATAGTAATTAGTGTACATGAATACATGATCCTTCCATTTAATGCTATCAGAGGAGTTACAACCTAACATAAATCAGATTTTAAAATCCACTAATAGCCTGTGAGACCCATGAATCTTTTCACCTCTTCCACTGTCTTTGGGGATTCCCAAGAAACAACTGCATCTAACATCAATATATCCAAAACTACTGTAATATAGGATCCAAAATTCCTCATGAAATGGGATTCTAAAGAACAAAACGGACACTTCAAAAACATCAAATGTAGCTACTATTGATGAATAACTCCAAAAACCACATGTAGATGGGATGTATTACCCACTAAGATAACAGATGTGAAAGAGAGGGATGAGACAAGCACCAAACAGCTCCATATAAGAATTTAATATATAATAAATACCATGTACATATTGTTAATTTCGTGCAAGATATAATAATATAGAAAAGAAAAACTGAAAGTACTAAAAATAGTAAACTAGTAGTGACCATAAAGCCCAAAAAAATCATGCAACCCCAATCTAGTAGTAACCATCCTGATCTAAAACCTTCTCCAAATAACCTTAAAAATAGTTTCTATATACAGTGGGTTAGTATAATAGTATACTTAGTAGGACCCCCCCCCCCCTTGGAGCCTATTGTGAAATATTATTGAAATCATGCTAAAGAATAATGAACAATAAGAGAAACTAACTCATCGCATAAATAGGTATACAATGTTACCTTCCTCACCTCAGATTCTATCACTATGTATCACATAAAAAAGAATATAATTTAATTATTAATATCAAGGGTACCTCAATACCACTTCCCCACTAATTCTATGCTTAACCCCAACATCGTACATCCAAATCCATCTCAATCCCAATGGTTGTCCCAAAGACACCTGGACGAGCTCCACAATATGCACCTCATGCAACAAAACGCATTCCTACAGACACTTGAGAGAATTAACACACTATACACACAACCAAAATTAACCTGGTAGATTCTAGGATCCACCACATCCCATAAAATGTGTACTATATATCAGGTATTATACCTCAACCCATTACATCCCATATGTTGAGTAAAGATCCTCAATCCATGAAAGCCTATACACATTATACCAATAGGTTTCCATTGAAAACTATATCAAGAATATATTTTTGTGAGATAACCACAAGCCATAATATACCTGTAAACACATATATGGGGAAAACTAATAGTTGTGCATACTAGAACAAGTAACTACAAGTATAAAAGAGCCAGTCCAAAAGGGAAATTCAACCATACATCCTCTAATTAGGATGTTGGAAAAACCACCCACATGGATCAGAATCCCTTGGGTGTCCCTTTACCTAACCAATAGGGTGGAGTAGCATAGAGAATTATAAAAAGTACAAAATATAATATAGCTAAAAACCACACTATGGAAAAAATAGGGTCTTATAAAGAACTTCTGCTAACATCTCTCAGAATCTCGGCTATCACTGCTAATACAATGTATCCCAAATAAACACAATCATTTCAAGAGCTAAATTATTTTACCTTATCATTTTTTTAATTTTCACTTAACATTAATTAATTACTTAACAATTAAATAACCATTATAATTCAATGTTAGATTTTATTATCATTCTAACCAACATCCGCATTTACTTTAAATTGTATCCTCATCATTTAATTCCACCAAGATCCAATCCCATGGGTTCACATCATTTCTTAAATAATATATTTTAATCCGTTATAACTTTTCCAAATTTCCATGTATTGTAAGAAAACATTATTATATACTAAACATGTGGGCATATATATGGTGAGTAGATGAACTACCCATTGAGTCTTCACCACATATAGTTGGAGTGTAGACCCATCTGTCCTTGAGAAGCTAAACTTGGAAAGAACATTTCTTACCTTGCTCATCTTTTCTTCATTTGGAAGGAGGGTTTGCAAGACCAACGACCTCAAGAAGTGGGGAAGGTAAAGTAGATAAAAAAAGAAATAATCAACAAGCATCCAAAATTCACATTCATCCCACTTCACATTCTCTAGTTTCCTTCCCAAAACCCACATGCATAAATCGATGTATCTCGCTACTCTAGGTGTCAACTTCTGACATCAAAACATTTGGGCCTCCCTAACCCCACATTCCAAAATTTTCATCCATGCTCATCCATCCCTATCTCACACCACAACGCAATCATTAGAAAAGAAACAACAGAAATTTGGATATTGTCCCTAAACATGTTATTCTTCCATCATGCCAAATGAGCACCCAATACTCCAAAGAATAAGGTTCTTGGCCACTAAAAGAAATACGGTAACATAGAAATCTATAAGGAATTTTCTTTTATCACCCAACCAGTTCATTATTACATATTTAAATAACTGATTTATTATTTCTGGGTTTTAACTATGGGTATCCAAAATAGAAAGATTTCATAAATTAGTTTAACAATTACATTGACATTCCTTCTATAAAAAAGCATCAATCTACTTCAATTTTATCAATCAATTCTATTAAACATGAGCATATATATCAATTTTATTAACATAAAATTTACTACAACAATAAGGGCCAATTACATTCCTCATTATCATTGGTCTATTAATTTAAAATTAATCCCAGTATTCAATTTTTTACCAATTTCCATTAACAAAGACATGATAAATAAACAAAGACTAAAAATGACACTTAATTGGAAATCAAGAGGCAACAACATCACTAAAGATATGATACTGATACATTAATCTAGTTCAAATATTTATTATGTGAATTCTATTATGATCCTATGGATAATCCATGATAGGAATACAATTTCATTTTAACAGAAAGAGAAGAATTGAATCCCCTGATTCAAAAGGTTCTTGATGTTCTTTATCAACACGAAAACACAACAGATCTCGATCACCTTTCTTGAAAGACTGTATCCACCCAAGGATGTCACGTCACAACCATATTAACCAGCACCTGAGAATTCTCCATTAGAGACATGGAGATCACATACCATGGTATGGAAAGGAGATATTGATGTATAGGAACCTAGAAGAACGATGTTAGAACATACCTTATATTAGAGATATATTTACTCTTCCTTATTTCACCAAAATAGGGGGTTCACATGCAGTAGGAAGACTCCACGAAAAATGATCCACTGATGAATGTTCATCTACACAACACCTAAAGAGGAAGAAAAATGATCCACTGATGAATGTCCATACACCAGGACCCTAACTACTGATTTCTGACTTAGTGCTCAAAAAAACTGATTATGTATGTGTTTCCAAAGTTTTAAAGTCAGCTCAAACCACTGCCCCCTGCTAGTACCCCCCCCCCCCCCCGCCACCCCCCCTTCTTGTCCCCTTGCCAGCCCCCCCCTGCCACCCCCCTGCCAGTCCCCCCTGCCCCCTGACACCCCCCCTGCTAGTCCCCCTGCCCCCTGCTAGTCCCCCACTGTCCCCTGTTAGTCCCCGCCCCCCGCCACCCCCCCGCTTGTCCCCTTGCCAGCCCCCCCAGCCACCCCCTGCTTGTCCCCCTGCAAGCCCCCCCTGCTTGTCCCCCTGCCAGCCCCACCCCTGCTCCTGCCAGCCCCCCCCCCCCCTGCCCCCTGCTTGCCCCCCTGCCAGCCCCCCCCCCCTTCCCCCTGCTTGTCCCCCTTCCAGCCCCCCCGGCCACCCCCCTGCCCCCTGCTTTCCCCCTGCCGCCACCCCCCCCCCCTTCCCCCTGCCAGCCCCCCCGCCCCTGCTTGTCCCCCTGCCAACCCCCCCTGCTGGACACCCCCCTGTCCGTGCACCCCCGGACAGCCCCCCATGCACCCCCGGACAGCCCCCCATGCACCCCCGGACAGCCCCCCTGTGCACCCCTTGCCAGCCCCCCCAGCCACCCCCTGCTTGTCCCCCTGCAAGCCCCCCCTGCTTGTCCCCCTGCCAACCCCACCCCTGCTCCTGCCAGCCCCCCCCCCCCCCCCCATGCCCCCTGCTTGCCCCCCTGCCAGCCCCCCCCCCCCCCTTCCCCCTGCTTGTCCCCCTTCCAGCCCCCCCGGCCACCCCCCTGCCCCCTGCGTGCCCCCTGCCGCCACCCCCCCCCCCCCCCCCTTCCCCCTGCCAGCCCCCCCGCCCTACTTGTCCCCCTGCCAACCCCCCCTGTTGGACACCCCCCCTGTCCGTGCACCCCCGGACAGCCCCCCGTGCACCCCCGGACAGCCCCCCATGCACCCCCGGACAGCCCCCCGTACACCCCTGGACAGCCCCCCCGGCCAGCCCCGGCCAGCCCCCCGTGCACCCCCGGACAGCCCCGGACAGCCCCCATGTGCACCCCCGGACAGACCCCATGCAGCCCCCATCCCCCCTGCACAGAACCCCGGAAACCCCCTGCCCCCTGCTTGTCCCCCTGCCAGCCCCCCCTGCCCCCTGCTTGTCCCCCTGCCAGCTCCCCCACTGCCCCCTGCTAGTCCCCCACTGCCCCCTGCTAGTCCCCCCCCCCCCGCCACCCCCCCTGCTTGTCCCCTTGCCAGCCCCCCCTGCCAGTCCCCACTGCCCCCTGACACCCTCCCTGCTAGTCCCCCTGCCCCCTGCTAGTCCCCCACTGCCCCCTGTTAGTCCACCCCCCCCCCCCCCCCCCGCCACCCCCCTGCTTGTCCCCTTGCCAGCCCCCCTGCCGCCCCCTGCCAGCCCCCCCTGCTTGTCCCCCTGCCAGCCCCCCCTGCTCCTGCCAGCCCCCCCCCCTGCCCCCCTGCCAGCCCCCCCCCCCCCCTTCCCCCTGCTTGTCACCCTGCCAGCCCCCCCGGCCACCCCCCTGCTTGTCCCCCTGCCAGCCCCCCCCCCCTGCCCCTGCCAGCCCCCCCCCCCTGCCCCTGCCAGCCCCCCCTGCCAGCCCCCCCCCCCCCCTTCCCCCTGCTTGTCCCCCTGCCAGCCCCCCCTGCCCCCTGCTTGTCCCCCTGCCAGCCCCCCCCCCCCTGCCCCCCTGCCAGCCCCCCCTTCCCCCTGCTTGTCCCCCTGCCAGCCCCCCCTGCCCCCTGCTTGTCCCCTTGCCAGCCCCCCCCTGCCCCCTGCTTGCCCCCTGCCACCCCCCCCCCCTTCCCCCTGCCATCCCCCCCAGCCCCTGCTTGTCCCCCTGCCAACCCCCCCTGCTGGACACCCCCCCTGTCCGTGCACCCCCGGACAGCCCCCCGTGCACCCCCGGACAGCCCCCCGTGCACCCCCGGACAGCCCCCCGTGCACCCCCGGACAGCCCCCCCGGCCAGCCCCGGCCAGCCCCCCGTGCACCCCCGGACAGCCCCACGACCAGCCCCGGACAGCCCCCCGTGCACCCCCGGATAGCCCCCATGTGCACCCCCGGACAGCCCCCCGTGCACCCCCGGACAGCCCCCCCGTGCACCCCCAGACAGCCCCCCCGTGCACCCCCGGACAGCCCCCATATGCACCCCCGGACAGCCCCCATATGCACCCCCAAACAGCCCCCCGTGCACCCCTGGACAGCCCCCCGGCCAGCCCCGGACAACCCCCTGTGCACCCCCGGACAGCCCCCCGACCAGCCCCGGACAGCCCCCCGTGCACCCCCGGACAGCCCCCATGTGCACCCCCGGACAGACCCCATGCAGCCCCATTCCCCCTGCTTGCCCCCTGCCACCCCCCCCTTCCCCCTGCCAGCCCCCCCAGCCCCTGCTTGTCCCCCTGCCAACCCCCCCTGCTGGACACCCCCCCTGTCCGTGCACCCCCGGACAGCCCCCCGTGCACCCCCGGACAGCCCCCCGTGCACCCCCGGACAGCCCCCCGTGCACCCCCGGACAGCCCCCCCCGGCCAGCCCCGGCCAGCCCCCCGTGCACCCCCGGACAGCCCCACGACCAGCCCCGGACAGCCCCCCGTGCACCCCCGGACAGCCCCCATGTGCACCCCCGGACAGCCCCCCGTGCACCCCCGGACAGCCCCCCCCCCCCCCCGTGCACCCCCAGACAGCCCCCCCGTACACCCCCGGACAGCCCCCATATGCACCCCCGGACAGCCCCCATATGCACCCCCAAACAGCCCCCCGTGCACCCCTGGACAGCCCCCCGGCCAGCCCCGGACAACCCCCGGTGCACCCCCGGACAGCCCCCCGACCAGCCCCGGACAGCCCCCCGTGCACCCCCGGACAGCCCCCATGTGCACCCCCGGACAGACCCCATGCAGCCCCATTCCCCCCGGACAGCCCCCCGTGCACCCCCGGACAGCCCCCATGTGCAACCCCGGACAGCCCCCATGTGCACCCCCGGACAAACCCCATACAGCCCCCTACCCCCCTGCACAGAACCCCGGGCGTTTATCAAGCGCGTGCAACGCTTAAAGAACGCATAATGAGCCCTACCGCGCAGACCGCACGTCCGATTGACGCGCCGTCTGCGCGTGCACGTCGCGAATAATAATGGGATTGTTGTCCTGTGATTTCAGGGCAATCCGATGTCGTCCGCTATGAGTTTGACCGTTAGACGCCTGTTTTGGCCGTTTATGACACCGGAACGGCGTTCCCGGTCACCGCGGGCACACGGCACGTCCGATTGACGTGTCGTCTGCTCGACCACATCACAATTCACTCACCCTTTGATGTCGTCCGATTTCAGGCCATTCGGAATTCGTTCGGCCCGTTTGGACCCCCCCACGCGCGTTTATCAAGCGCGCGCAACGCTTAAAGAACGCATAATGAGCCCTCCTGCGCAGACCGCACGTCCGATTGACGTGCCGTCTGCGCGTGCACGTCGCGAATAATAGTTTGAATGTTGTCCTGTGATTTCAGGTCAATCCGATGTCGTTCGCTATGAGTTTGACCGTTAGACGCCCGTTTTGGCCGTTTATGACACCAGAACGGCGTTCCCGGTCACCGCGGGCACACGGCACGTCCGATTGACGTGCCGTCTGCTCGACCACATCACAATTCACTCACCCTTTGATGTCGTCCGATTTCAGGCCATTCGCAATTCGTTCGGCCCGTTTGGACCCCCCACGCGCTTTTCTCAAGCGCGCGCAACGCTTAAAGAACGCATAATGAGCCCTCCTGCGCAGACCGCACGTCCGATTGACGTGCCGTCTGCGCGTGCACGTCGCGAATAATAATTTGAATGTTGTCCTGTGATTTCAGGTCAATCTGATGTCGTCCGCTATGAGTTTGACCGTTAGACGCCCGTTTTGGCCGTTTATGACACCAGAACGGCGTTCCCGGTCACCGCGGGCACACGGCACGTCCGATTGACGTGCCGTCTGCTCGACCACATCACAATTCACTCACCCTTTGATGTCGTCCGATTTCAGGCCATTCGCAATTCGTTCGGCCCGTTTGGACCCCCCCACGCGCGTTTCTCAAGCGCGCGCAACGCTTAAAGAACGCATAATGAGCCCTCCTGCGCAGACCGCACGTCCGATTGACGTGCCGTCTGCGCGTGCACGTCGCGAATAATAATTTGAATGTTGTCCTGTGATTTCAGGTCAATCCGATGTCGTTCGCTATGAGTTTGACCGTTAGACGCCCGTTTTGGCCGTTTATGACACCAGAACGGCGTTCCCGGTCACCGCGGGCACACGGCACGTCCGATTGACGTGCCGTCTGCTTGACCACATCACAATTCACTCACCCTTTGATGTCGTCCGATTTCAGGCCATTCGGAATTCGTTCGGCCCGTTTGGACCCCCCCACGCGCGTTTATCAAGCGCGCGCAACGCTTAAAGAACGCATAATGAGCCCTCCTGCGCAGACCGCACGTCCGATTGATGTGCCGTCTGCGCGTGCACGTCGCGAATAATAATTTGAATGTTGTCCTGTGATTTCAGGTCAATCCGATGTCGTCCGCTATTATTTTGACCGTTAGAAGCCTGTTTTGGCCGTTTATGACACCAGAACGGCGTTCCCGGTCACCGCGGGCACACGGCACGTCCGATTGACGTGCCGTCTGCTCGACCACATCACAATTCACTCACCCTTTGATGTCGTCCGATTTCAGGCCATTCGCAATTCGTTCGGCCCGTTTGGACCCCCCACGCGCGTTTCTCAAGCGCGCGCAACGCTTAAAGAACGCATAATGAGCCCTCCTGCGCAGACCGCACGTCCGATGGTGACTAGGTCTCATAGCTCATCTACCTACAACATGGAATGGGATGATGACGTCGGGGAGGGGGTTATGAAAACGAAATTCTTTATTATGAAGGCAGTTTTATCAATGTCTAGCCCCATCTCCTCTCTTATGTCATCTTTTGTTTTTAATAAAATGGCTTTAGAGCCTTTCAGCTCGAAGCTTCTTTCTGTCATACTCTAATTCTGTTAAGCCTCTCAAACTTGACACACTGTCATACTCTAATTCTGTTAAGCCTCTCAAACTTCCAGCCCTCAATGAGGGCTGCAATTCTGTATTAAAGGATGGGAACGAAAATTACAGCAGAAAAATAGAAGAAATAGGGAAAACAACAGAAGAAATCCTCAGGAGGCCCCCAGGCTGAGGGAGGAAGATCAAGCTAACAAGCCACCAGGCCGATCTTCCGCTGAACTGTAAATGGCCCATAGAAACGAGGGGCAGGTTTCTGAGAAATCTGGCAGGTTAAAGAGTGTTGTTTGTGAGGCCGAAAGCGTACGGAAACAGGATCTCCCACATGGAGGGCAAGGTGACGGCAGTGTATTAGTTTTCTGCTTCATGATGTCTTGGGACCGACTCAAATAATATTTGAGTCCACGATCAAACAGTGCATGGGCAACAGCGGGCAACTAGATTTCTGATGGAACAGCGTAGGTCTCGTGGTAGCGATTTACCACCTCTGTTTGGTCATCCGTTTGCGGGTGGTAGGTCAAGCTGAGTTTTAAGTCAGTGCCTTGGAGTTTGAGCAGTTCAATCCAAAAATGGCTTACAAAAATGGGATTGCGGTCGCTGGAATGCTATGCAAACTGACAATCTCCCACACGAAAACCTCGCCCACACTCCCACACTCTTTGCTGTGTAAGGGTGTTTTAGGGGTAAAAAATGGCCATATTTAGAGAGATGATCAATGATGACCAGAATCACAGTGCAACCACGGGATTAGGGTAGTCCGGTGATAAAATCCATAGAGAGACCCGACCACACCAGCTGGGGAATTTCCAACGGCTGCAACAGGCCAGCCAGATATAGTGTGGAATATTTATTTCGTTGGCATTTGGCCCATTGGCAAACTGTTGAACCGGTATTTTCATCCCGACCCAATATAAATTGGCAGGCAATTTTCTATACGTGCGGCAAAAACCAGAATGACCCCACTACGGAGACAAATGGAACTCAGCCAGCAATATGGGCACCCATGGGGACGAACTAGACAGCACCAACCGGCCCTTATAACAGAGGACACCTTGCAGAAAAGAGTAAGTAGGAAAGGAAGGAGCATCTGCTTGCAGAGTGATGATGACTTAGCTGAAAAATGGGTCGTCTGAAACGCCTGTGAGCAAGTGGGGCTGAACCTCCCCCCTGCTGGATGTGGCTGGAGCAGGGCCACATCACGGCATGACCGCGGCGTGACCGCGGCGTGACCGCGGCGTGACCGCGGCGTGACCGCAGCGTGTTGGCCCGATCCAGCGACATCCGCGGGGCAGCATCTTCCGACCAGGAGCGAAGGGAGCGGGAGGAGGCTGGAATGTGGGTGAAAGGGGGCTGGTTGCAGGTGTTGGGGGGATGGTGCGGGCTGATTCGAAGGTGGGGGGGCTGTTGCGGGCTGGAATGCTGGTGGCAGCGGGCTGATGACTTTGCTGAAAAATGGGTCGTCTGAAACGCCTGTGAGCAAGTGGGGCTGAACCTCCCCCCTGCTGGATGTGGCTGGAGCAGGGCCACATCACGGCGTGACCGCGGCGTGACCGCGGCGTGACCGCGGCGTGACCGCGGCGTGACCGCGGCGTGACCGCGGCGTGACCGCGGCGTGACCGCGGCGTGACCGCGGCGTGACCGCGGCGTGACCGCGGCGTGTCCGCGGCGTGACCGCAGCGTGTTGGCCCGATCCAGCGACATCCGCGGGGCAGCATCTTCCGACCAGGAGAGAAGGGAGCGGGAGGAGGCTGGAATGTGGGTGAAAGGGGGCTGGTTGCAGGTGTTGGGGGGATGGTGCGGGCTGATTCGAAGGTGGGGGGGCTGTTGCGGGCTGGAATGCTGGTGGCAGCGGGCTGATGACTTTGCTGAAAAATGGGTCGTCTGAAATGCCTGTGAGCAAGTGGGGCTGAACCTCCCCCCTGCTGGATGTGGCTGGAGCAGGGCCACATCACGGCGTGACCGCGGCGTGACCGCGGCGTGACCGCGGCGTGACCGCGGCGTGACCGCGGCGTGACCGCGGCGTGACCGCGGCGTGACCGCGGCGTGACCGCGGCGTGACCGCGGCGTGACCGCGGCGTGACCGCGGCGTGACCGCGGCGTGACCGCGGCGTGACCGCGGCGTGACCGCGGCGTGACCGCGGCGTGTCCGCGGCGTGACCGCAGCGTGTTGGCCCGATCCAGCGACATCCGCGGGGCAGCATCTTCCGACCAGGAGAGAAGGGAGCGGGAGGAGGCTGGAATGTGGGTGAAAGGGGGCTGGTTGCAGGTGTTGGGGGGATGGTGCGGGCTGATTCGAAGGTGGGGGGGGCTGTTGCGGGCTGGAATGCTGGTGGCAGCGGGCTGATGACTTTGCTGAAAAATGGGTCGTCTGAAATGCCTGTGAGCAAGTGGGGCTGAACCTCCCCCCTGCTGGATGTGGCTGGAGCAGGGCCACATCACGGCGTGACCGCGGCGTGACCGCGGCGTGACCGCGGCGTGACCGCGGCGTGACCGCGGCGTGACCGCGGCGTGACCGCGGCGTGACCGCGGCGTGACCGCGGCGTGACCGCGGCGTGACCGCGGCGTGACCGCGGCGTGACCGCGGCGTGACCGCGGCGTGACCGCGGCGTGACCGCGGCGTGACCGCGGCGTGACCGCGGCATGACCGCGGCGTGACCGCGGCGTGACCGCAGCGTGTTGGCCCGATCCAGCGACATCCGCGGGGCAGCATCTTCCGACCAGGAGCGAAGGGAGCGGGAGGAGGCTGGAATGTGGGTGAAAGGGGGCTGGTTGCAGGTGTTGGGGGGATGGTGCGGGCTGATTCGAAGGTGGGGGGGCTGTTGCGGGCTGGAATGCTGGTGGCAGCGGGCTGATGACTTTGCTGAAAAATGGGTCGTCTGAAACGCCTGTGAGCAAGTGGGGCTGAACCTCCCCCCTGCTGGATGTGGCTGGAGCAGGGCCACATCACGGCGTGACCGCGGCGTGACCGCGGCGTGACCGCGGCGTGACCGCGGCGTGACCGCGGCGTGACCGCGGCGTGACCGCGGCGTGACCGCGGCGTGACCGCGGCGTGACCGCGGCGTGACCGCAGCGTGTTGGCCCGATCCAGCGACATCCGCGGGGCAGCATCTTCCGACCAGGAGCAAAGGGAGCGGGAGGAGGCTGGAATGTGGGTGAAAGGGGGCTGGTTGCAGGTGTTGGGGGGATGGTGCGGGCTGATTCGAAGGTGGGGGGGGCTGTTGCGGGCTGGAATGCTGTGGGTGGCAGCGGGCTGATGACTTAGCTGAAAAATGGGTCGTCTGAAAACGCCTTGTGAGCAAGTGGGGCTGAACCTCCCCCCTGTTGGATGTGGCTGGAGCAGGGCCACATCACGGCGTGACCGCGGCGTGACCGCGGCGTGACAGCGGCGTGACCGCGGCGTGACCGCAGCATGTTGGCCCGATCCAGCGACATCCGCGGGGGCAGCATCTTCCGACCAGGAGCGAAGGGAGCGGGAGGAGGCTGGGAATGTGGGTGAAAGGGGGGGTGGTTGCAGGTGTTGGGGGGATGGTGCGGGGCTGATTCGAAGGTGGGGGGGGGCTGTTGCGGGCTGGAATGCTGGGGTGGCAGCGGGGCTGATGACTTTGCTGAAAAATGGGGTCGTCTGAAACGCCTGTGAGCAAGTGGGGCTGAACCTCCCCCCTGCTGGATGTGGCTGGAGCAGGGCCACATCACGGCGTGACCGCGGCGTGACCGCGGCGTGACCGCGGCGTGACCGCAGCGTGTTGGCCCGATCCAGCGACATCCGCGGGGCAGCATCTTCCGACCAGGAGCGAAGGGAGCGGGAGGAGGGCTGGAATGTGGGTGAAAGGGGGCTGGTTGCAGGTGTTGGGGGGATGGTGCGGGGCTGATTCGAAGGTGGGGGGGCTGTTGCGGGCTGGAATGCTGGTGGCAGCGGGCTGATGACTTTGCTGAAAAATGGGTCGTCTGAAACGCCTGTGAGCAAGTGGGGCTGAACCTCCCCCCTGTTGGATGTGGCTGGAGCAGGTCCACATCACGGCGTAACCGCGGCGTGACCGCGGCGTGACCGTCGGCGTGACCGCGGCGTGACCGCGGCGTGACCGCGGCGTGACCGCGGCGTGACCGCGGCGTGACCGCGGCGTGACCGCGGCGTGACCGCGGCGTGACCGCGGCGGTGACCGCGGCGTGACCGCGGCGTGACCGCGGCGTGACCGCGGCGTGACCGCGGCGTGACCGCGGCGTGACCGCGGCGTGACCGCGGCGTGACCGCGGCGTGACCGCGGCGTGAACCGCGGCGTGACCGCGGCGTGTTGGCCCGATCCAGCGACATCCGCGGGGGCAGCATCTTCCGACCAGGGAGCGAAGGGAGCGGGAGGAGACTGGAATGTGGGTGAAAGGGGGGCTGGTTGCAGGTGTTAGGGGGGGATGGTGCGGGCTGATTCGAAGGTGGGGGGGGGGGCTGTTGCGGGCTAGAATGCTGGTGGCAGCGGGCTGAAATGAAGGTGGAAGGGGTCGTGCAATGACACGAATGGGCAGAGTGAGAATATCGGATTGATCATCGGATGGAGTACACTGTAATTAGAGGAAAGAATATGCACTGTGAGAATACAATATGCAATGGAGGATCATCGGATGGTCCAATAAAATTGTACGCTAAGTAGACACCCTATTGAGAGCTTCACCTGGATTCAAACAGCACAACCATTAATCTCATAGTGATTAATTATTGATTTTCACAAATAACTCAAATGATCCAGCATGATAGTTGGTAAGAAATATTTAGATGTGAATACACTTTTTGAAAGTCAATTTGGCATTCTGAATTTCATTGACACCTCATTTTAATTATCTCCGATTGACGTGCCGTCTGCGCGTGCACGTCGCGAAGACTACCATGCTTTCAAATTCAGGCCAACTAGTGTGTACAGGTAAATAAAGAAGCCAATGATAAAGATTTTAGCACCCCTACAACCGAAAAAGCACATTCCAGTAGAGGGAATAAGGGTCCCTATAGGAGAAACTACAGTCTAGAAAGAAAAAACCACATCTAGTTGCTTATTATTGTCCAACGAGTGGTTTTTTTTGATGAATACATACAAAATTAAATACATACCCGCAAGTAAATACATACAAAATTAAATACAGAATTAAATACATACAAAATACATACCGAATACATACCTGCAACTAGAGAATCCATACATACCTACAACTAGAGACTCCATACATATAGAATTGAATACATACAGAATACATACAAAATACATACAGAATACATACAGAATGCATAACTACAACTAGAGACTCCATACATAAAGAATACATACATACTTGCAACTAGAGACTCTATACATATAGAATACATACCTGCAATTAGAGACTCCATTCCTCCCTCAATTAAAAATACATACAGAATTAAATAGATACATGAATTCAGAATACATACAGAATTGAATACATACCTACAAGTAAATACATACAGAATTCAGAATTAAATTCATACATGAAAGTATTATAACACATAATTCATACCTGTAAGTAAATACATACAAAATTCAGAATTGAATTCGGAATTCAGAATTGAATACATGCCTGCAAGTATTATAACAAATAATACATATCTGCAAGTAAATACATATAGATTTCAGAATTGAATTTAAAATTCAGAATTGAATACATACCTGCAATTACAACACATAAGTCATATCTTCAAGTAAATACATACAAAATTTAGAATTGAATTCAGAATTCAATACCTGCAAGTATAAAACATAATTCAGAAGGTAATTAAATACATACATAATTGAATTTATATTTTTCATTAAAACAGGATGAAAAATTTGGTTGATGTTGAATTAATAAAACAAAACAGTGGAAAAGAAATTAAAATGATGCAACGCCGAACCAGATGTTTGAAAAAAAATCATATTTGACTTAAAACCAGCATTCAACACAAAGACAATCTGGTAGAATTCAATTAAATATGAACATTGAATAGCAACTGTTAAATAGAGATATTTAAATCGATGATGAACTGGTATTTTTAAGCCAAATCAATAGATTCAAAGAGAGTTGAACATCTACCAGTCAAGAAACAACTCAGAGGAAGGAATTTGGAGAATAATACCTCACTCAAACCCCCATCACGATTTAGACTTGGAGGGGAGTCCGTCGGCGTCGGGGAAGGCGCTGTCTTCCGGGGAGGGGGGAGGCGCGGTCGTCCGGGGAGGGGAGTGCATCGGGGGAGGGGAGTGAGTCGGGGAGGGTTCCGTAGGAGTGAGTCCGGGGAGGGGGGAAGCGCAGCGAGGAGGCGTCGGGGAGGAGGGGCGAGGAGGGCGCGACGACGAGGAGGCCGCGGCCACGAGGAGGGCGCGGCGAGGAGGAGGGTGCGGCGAGGAGGGCGCGGCGAGGAGGAGATGCCGTCGGGGAGGAGGGCTGTGGATCGGGGAGGAGGAGGAGCCCGATAAAAGATCGGGAGAATAAAAGGATGAAACACATTTAGCCACGGACAAAAATTTAACCGTGGCCTAATAAGGGCTATAGCCACGGACCTATAAAACCGTGGCTATAGGTCCGTGGCTATAGCCCCAATTTCTAGTGGTAACCAACCTGTTCTCCAACAATATCTAAGTGACCTGAAAAATATTTTATATATACGTTGATTGATTATAAAATTATACTTGGTAGGATCCTACGTAGATCCTCTCTTGAAAAAGTAATGAAATAATGCTAAAGAACAATGAACAACGAGTAAAACTAACTCAACATAAACATGTATAACATGTTCCCAACATCACCATGGATACTATCATCTTAAATCACATACAAGAGTATATAATATAATAATGAATTTTAATTGAACCACTCAACCACTTCCACATTGTTTTGCCACTTTTCCCCAATATTGTATGCCCAAGGCCATCTCTCTCTAAAAGGGTAGCCTGAATACACCTAGGTGAGCTCCACAACATGAAACTTTTGAGACAGAACACATTAACAAAAAACTCCTGGGAAAATCATAGTACCATCCACACAACAAAAATTAACAATGTAGTTTTTTGGAGACAACATAGCCTTTAAAATATGTATCATACATCGAGTATTATATCTCAAGCCATTACAGCCCATACTCCGAGTAAGGATCCTTAATCCACCACAACCTATAGATTTTATGCCTATAGTCATCTATAAGAAACTATATCTAGAAAATATGTGTGTGAAATAACCACAATCCATTAAAAAACTCTACAATGAAATATGGTGAAAATTAACCCCTTTGCATACTAGAACATGTAACTTCCAAGAGAAGTGAGCGGGGCCAAATGGGGAAGTCATCCATCAGTCCCCCCAGGATTATGGGGAAAACTATAACAACCCAATGCTTTATCAATGAAATTACCTTCAGATAATTATTTATTATAGTATAATTATATTGTGAATCACAATTAAATATAATGATTCTAAATACTAAGTTACCATTAAATGTAATTTTTCCTCTTCTATGATTTGAATTTTGAAAAAAATGATAGACACGGTTGTGATCAGTATGATGTTTTCTTCCTGATAAGAAAAACAAAAATTTAGGTGAATAGTAACCTACACTTATGAATAGTAACATACCATTGTTAATAGTAATATGACCCTTATTGATATTAAATTTTCCAAAATAATAGTAACCCTACCAAAGAATGATTAGATAAAATATATGCATCTCAGAAGTGGCAACTTGACCATAGTAAAAGTATTTGTATTTTTTTATGTTATTAATAAATCATTATTATTATTTGATTATATTATAAGAATATTTATTCACTAGAAATTTTTCATAAATTAACAATTCTACATCTTCTAGTTTGAAGATAATTTTATAAGACATTATCTAATTTTTAAAATCATTATAAAATGAGATTTAATTTTAAAAAGTGTATTTTTCAAGTAAATTATGATTTTAGATTAAAAATAAGTTAATCATATTTAGAAAATTAATTTTGAAAAAAGGAATTAATTTTTGGATTCTACACATCAACAAATGGTTAGGGTAAATTTTTTAGATTTTTCTAATATAATTGATTTTTTTTGTGAATAGTAAAATACATTTTTTTACCGTTTAAATACATTATAATTTAAACAGACTATTCCTGATATCAAAAGTTGTGTAACAAAAAAATCTATAAATCAAATTCCATATTTACCATTATTTTTTATAGAGTCATCAATATTTCTTATCTTGGTGGAAATTAATAAACTAATGGTTAAAATATTAAGAAAACCCATCTCCCATCCTCTATAAATACCATCCTTCACACCCTCATTTATTCACACCACTCAAGATTCTAGCCTTGTATAAAATCTTAACAAACATATTAACTATCCCCTACCCCATTTCTAAGCTCTTTTGGTCTCATCCTAAATACCATGCTTAGGTTCACTAAGGAGGATATCTAGAGTAGGATTCCAGAGGTAATTCCTCTCTCTGTTTTCTTTAATTTCCCATTCAAATTTCTTTTCTTTTCTTCTCTTCCCCCCAATGTCTCTAATACAAGTTTCATGATAACTCAAGTACTATTGTTATAATGATATGATATCAAGTTAATGTAATATTATTCATTATATTCCCCCCCCCCCCGCATGTTTTTAGTAAAAAAAGAAAGAGTTGTATGTGATGTGTTAATTTATATACATCATGGGGGGTGTACTTCCATTTTCCTCAAAATACATCAAAGATGTAAATAAAAATATAAAATTATTGAAAAAATATATTGTTTTTATTTTTTATCCTATATTATGTCTTGAAACTAATTTATTTACAAGACACTATGTGATAAAATAAAACATGTTATTTGTGATCGAAAAACCACCCATATTAAGAAAAAAAATGATCATCATTAAATATAATCTAATTATTTGTTCTCATGGTTCATAAAAAATCATTTTAACATAATCCATATATCTAAAATGTCACTAATATTATATATTAACAAATCTGGATGTACAACCTCATTTTAAATGCACTTCCTTTCATGAATACTAGTGAACCGTTCAAGAAAATTATAAAAACGAACATTCATAAACATTGAATATAAACTCTATAACTCATCCAAAGGACCATAAAATAACTTAATGAAACTATAATGCATAATTTTTATGTATAATATGTTCTTTAATTGTTAATTAATTAATTTAATGTTGTTATACTAGACATTTATGTTAAGAAAGCGTTCAGATACGTGGTAAGGGGAAATTCTCGAACCCAGCTTTCTTTATTCGGGTTCTCCCAGTTTTACTCAATGTTGGGTATGGGTTTTCCTGAAAAATAATTTATTCATAATTATATTTCCTTTTTGGGATCTAAATTTTCTCAAATTTATTTTATAAAAAATTCAATGTTTTCCAGAAGAACTATTTTTCAAAAAAACAAAACCTTTTTTCATCTTGAATATTTTTTCACTCATCACACCTCAATAATGGTTATTTGTCAAGAATGATATTCCATACTTATTTTCGGTAAAAAGGATTATTATTGTATTTTGTACTATTTTAACCCCATTTAATTGAATGGGTTATGTTTTTTTCATGTTATACATATTTCTAAAGTGGCATGCATGATACTGTAAATATTATGATGCGACTGGTGTGCCCGAAATTATATAGTACAATATGAATGTTTCAATGTGACAGGTCTGCTCGAAATTATACATCACTCTAATGAATTTGTATGATTAATTAATCTCATTAGTATATAGTAAATTATGCATGAACATAATTCTACCATTGTTCAAAATTATGTGTTGCAGTTGACCACTAAGTCATGACGTTTCATTTTTATGCATTTCCATAGTTCAAGTATTTTATTAATGATTCCTTTCATGCTTATAATCCTTTTCCAATGTTTTTATTGTGATAACCCATTGTTTTATTGTTTATATATGTCCTCTTACTAGTCTTTTATCTCACCGCTTCTTTATTTATATCCTCATATTACTACATGTAGTAAGGAGAGGTCAAGATCCAATAAGAAGCTAGACATGAAGGAGTTAAGTAAATGATTATGCTTGATGTGGTAAATGTTTTGTTTGGTCCTAGTTTTACCATGATACCAATCCTCAAGATACTCATGGTTTAATATTATTATGTTGTTTATGTTTATAATGATGTAATATTAATGTACGAAAGGTCTAGGTTTATATAGTTGGTATCAATGGCATGGATTCGTTAATTTAAGAATTAGGTTTAGTAAGACCTAAGGAAAACCTCTAGAATTAGACTAAGTAAAAATATTCAAACAAGAAGCATTAAATAGGGAACCCATATGTTATTCATTTAGTGAAAATTGTATAAACTAATGTGATATTTATTCATTACTCTATGACTTATGTTTTCTTCTAACATTTTCTATTATAGAAAATGGTGGGAACAAGCACAAACAAGGCCAACAACCCGTCGACGGACAATGCAATGATTTGCCGAATGAAATCCTCAATGCTTTGGGTATAATAGTTCAAAACTACATGGTGATACTTAACCTTATATCTTCAGCTATGAAAAATAACTGGATTAATGGGGAAAGGAATCCTTCACCCAAGAGGGAGAACTGGCTATTGAGTATTTTATGCGGCAACAACCCCTGACGTTTAGTAGATCATCTGGTCCACTAGTTCCGAAAGAGTGGGTCAAATCCACAGAGAGGACCATTTGTGTGCTTCACTATTCTGAGATGGAGAAGGTGACAATAGTTTTTTATCATCTAGATGGAGAGGTCGATCAATGGTGGTCTTCAATTAAGAACACCAAGAAAAGAGAAAAAATTGAAAATATGGAATGAGAAGACTTAAGATCATGATATTCAACAGGTATCTCACACAAACTCATCATACAGAGATGGAGAGGGAATTCATACAGCTCAAGAAAAAGGAATGAGAATATCTCATTACCTACATAGTGAATTTCACAATACATTCAATATATGATTTGGGATTTCTTATCAAAAATGATAGAAAAATTGATACATTCTTTAGTGGGTTAAAAACACACCATGGAAAATCTCTTGAAATTAGAGACTTTGGGAGTCATGAAAAAGTTGTTTGGTGTTCCCTTAAAGTGGGTATGGAGTTGGAGAATACTCTAATGGCTATGTTGATAAGAAATAAAAGGTGGAGTTTCAAGCCAGAGTATCTAATGATAATGGTGGTAAAAAACTCAACAACCCAAATGCCAAAAATGTGGGAAGTTACATCATGGGAATTTCTTAAATATAATGGGGAAATACCTTAATTGAGTGACCAAAGTACACAATGCTCAAGATTTTTAAGAACACATGATAAGGAATGAGAATGTAGTGGATGAATGGGGAGCACCTCCCATGGTTCAATGCTACAACTATTGAGAGCTTGGGAACTATGAAAGACAGTGCACTAAACCTCAAGTCCTTGAGGGTATTTAGCATCATCAGGCACCAAATCCAATTTAATAAGGTATGTCTTGTTCCATAACTACTGCTAAAGTGGATCAATATAATGATGTCGTAAAATGTACACTTCCAATTCACACAAGAATGAAAAAATTATTATTTTATTCTGGTTATATGCAATCATTTATATCTTGTATGTTTTATAAATCTATTGAATCAAATACCTTAAAACATGAAGTAGAGATATTCATAAAAACATTTAAGTGGTGAAATCATTGCAACCAAAGAGATTGACTCTTCTCCTATTGGCGTATCTATGAAGATTCATCTAGTGAATCTTATAAAACTTCCCTTATTGGAATTAGATGCTATAATGGGAATGGATTGGATCTAATTATAAAGAGAACATATCAAATATTGGGAAAAATAAATATCATTTCATATTCGAGACCATCCAATTATCCACTATAAATTTCAAGAAGATCATGAATCTCTTTTGAAAAATCCTTCAACAGTGTAGGTGTTGATTCCCAATAAAGAGTCATACCTTGCTCAAATGGTTCAGTAAGATGTAAGTAATAACTGTGTGGAAATTCCAATCATAAGGGAATACATTTATGTATTATTTGAAGAGTTTCTTGGTATTTTCCCACATAATGAGGTAGAGTAATCAATCGAACACATACCCGGAGCTACTCCAATCATAAAGTGTCCCTATAGGACCACTCCTATTGAACTAGAGGAGTTAGAGAAGCAGGTGAAAAAGCATTTGGACAAGGGGTTAATACTCCCTAGTGCATCACCTTGGGGTGCTCCAATGCTATTTTTTAAGAAGAAGGATTGATCAATGTGGGTGTGTATCAATTATTAGGAAATCAAAAAGGTCTCCATAAGGAACAAGTATCCTCTCCCAAGGATTGATGACTTTTTCGATCAATTAAAAGGAGATCAGTACATTTCAAAGCTGGATCATCATTTTGGATATCATCAACTAAATGTGATGAATGAATATATTCAGAATGTTTCCCTCCATACATGGTATGGGTACTATGAGTTTCTGGTGATTCCCTTTGGACTTACTAATGCCCCTAAAATCATCATGGATTTAATGAATGGATTCTTTCGAGATTACCTCTACAAATTTTTGGTAGTGTTTATTGATGAAATTATTATTTACTCTAAGATAATGGAGGAACATGATAAACATATAAGAAATGTGTTGGAGAAATTGAGAAAGTAGTATGTTTATTCTGAGTTCAACAAGTGCGAGTTTTAGATGAAGCAAGTCAGGTGATTTGGACATGTGAACACAAGTGAGAGAATTTTTGTGGAACCTTAAAAAACAAAGGTGATTAAGGAATGGCCAAGGACAACTAGTGTCATATAAATTCATAGATTTCATTAATTATATGGGTAATACTCACATTTTGTGGGAAATTTCTCACTATTTCCAATCCTTATAATTATGTTAACAAGGAAAGAGGCAATGTATGTCTAAACAGAAGAATGTGAGGGAAGCTTCTATGTGATAATGATAAGGATAATCACCACACCATTACTCCCACAACTGAAAAGTGGGGAAAATTTTTTTATATACAGTGATGATTCAAATAATGGATTCAGTTGTGTCCTTATGAAAAATGATTATGTGCTAGCCTATGCCTCACGACAGTTGATGAGCTTGGAGAAGAACTAACCAAGGCATGATCTAGAGATAGCAGCCATGATTTTTGGTCTGAAAAGCTTGTGGCACTACATTTATGTATTTAAGTGTGAAATATACACAAACCAAAATATCCTAGATTATATATTCACCGAAATGGAGATCAACATGCATCAATGGAGATGTTTAATGAAAATCAAGGACTACGATTTCTCTATTCACAATCATCATGGAAATCCGAACAAGGTAGCTGATTCTCTAAGAAGAAAAGAATGTGCTACTCTATCCATGTTACAGAATGAGAGAGTCCCAATATTTATAGATTTGAAATGAATATATTTGAAAATCATAAGGGCATGAGATACATCCTACCTTTCCCAAATGATTATGCAACCATTTATCCAATAAGTGATTAAGTAGGAACAAAGGGATGATCTAGAGTTAATAAAGAAGGTGAATACAATAATGGAATGGAAGCTACAATAGTTCTATATAGACGATGATGGTGTTATTCGATTTCGAATGTGTATTTGTGTTCCATCATCACCCAGGATAAATAAGGTGTTATTGGACAATTAGTAGAGCTCTATATTCTCCATAAGTACTAGTTTCACCAAGATTTACTGAGATCTCTTAGAACACTTGTGGTGGATAACATGAAGAAGGAGATTGCACAATAAATCTCAAGGCCTTTAGTATGATAGTAAGTTAAATAAGAGTGAAAAAATTCGTAAGGAATAATGAAACCATTTCCTATACCCATGTGGAAATGGGAGAATGTCACGATGGACATTGTAAAGTGTCTCCCAAAGATGTCAAAGGGAAATAATGCAATATGGGTTGTCGATAATTGACCCACCAAGACTATCCATTTTTTTACTATTTTGGAATATCGTTATCTTGAACATCTTGCAATGATATGTGTGATGGAAGTGGTGATACTGCATATTGTACCACTCATGATTGTATCTAACCGTGATTCTAGGATCACATATAACTTATAGAGAAGTATTCGACATGTTTTGAGTATTGAATTAAATTTTAGCATGGACTATCACCCCCAAACTGATGGCCAATCTGAAAGGAAAATTCAGCTGGTTGAAGATATTCTAGGAGCATGTTCCTAAGAATTCAAAGGTCGATGGGATCAGCATATCCCATTAGCTAAGATCTAATACAACAATATATTCCACTCGAGTATTTAGATGGTTATATATGAATCTTTATATGTAAAGCGATGTAGAACTCCAACATATTGGGATGATTTTGGAGAAAGAAAGCTACTAGGACTCGATCATCTGAAAGAAATGAAAGAGAAGATTCAAGTCTTCCAAAAACACTTAAATGATCCTCAGATTCAGGAAAAATAGTTATGATGACATCCATCAAAGGTAAATTATGTTTGACGTTTGAGATAAAACCTTATTTCAAATATCACCATGGAAGAGAGTCAGGTGGTTTGGAAAGAAAGGGAATCTAAGAAAAAGGTATGTTTCCCCCTTTGATATCCTTAACCGCATAGGATTTGTGGCCTATCAGCTTGCACTTCCACTGAATATGACTCAAGTTCATGATGTGTTACACACATCACTCCTAAGGAAGTATATTCTAGATCCTTCACATGTACAGATCTCAGAGGTGGTGCTGCTAGAAGATTATCTATCATATGAAGAGAAGCCAGTAAAGATTTTGGATATGATAGCTAAGTTAAAACACAACAAGACAACCCATCTAGTTAATGTGTTGTGGAGGAACCAAAAGTTTTAATAAGAAACTTGGGAAGCAAAAGAGGTGAGGAAGGATAAGTACCCACACCTGTTTGTGAAAAACAAATTTTTGGGGGAGAAATTTAATAGGTGGGAATGTAATTACCCAATGTTTTATCAATGGAATTACATTATTATAATTATTCTTTATAGTATAATCACATTAGGTTGTACAACGACATATAATCATATTAAATACTATGTGACCATTAAATATAATTTTTCCACTTCTATGTTTTGAATTTTGAAAATCTAACATACACGAGTGTGATCAGTATGATGTTTGGAGTTTGAATAAAAAAAATAATTGTAAGTGAATAATAACCTACCCTTATAGATAGTAAGATACCCTTATGAATAGTAATATGACCCTTATGAATAGTAAATCCTCCAAAATAATAGTAACCCTACCCATGAATGATTCAATAAAATTGATGCATCTTAGAAGTGACAATTTGACCATAGTAAAGGTATTATGATTTTTCTAAGTCATAAATAACTAATTAAAATTAATTAATTAATTTAAAAGGATTTTTATTTCCCTAAAATGTGTTTATAAATTATATATTATATTTCAACGAGTTTTCATATAATTTTTTAAGACCTTGTATAATTTTAAAAATCATTATAAAATCAGATTTAATTTTAAAAAATGTATTTTTCATGTAAATTTTGATTTTAATTAAAAATTAAACTAATAATATTTAGAAAATAATTTTTGAAAATTGTGCTTCCTTTTTTGGATTTTACATGTCAAAAACTGGCTGGGGTGAATTTTTGGGATTTTTCTGAAATGCTTGAATTTTTTGTCAACAGTAAAATACATTAATTTACTATAAATACATTATAATTTTAATCCACTATTCTTCACCTCAAAAGTGATGTAAGCACCCAAATTTTATAATAACATGACCTATTTACTATTATATTTCATGGATTCATCACTATTTTTTGTCTTGGTTGATATTAATAAAGAAATGATTAACATATTAAGAAAACACCTCTCCCCTCCACTATAAATACTAGCATTCACACTCTCATTTCATCACACCTCTCAAGATGAAATCATTGACTAAAGTCTAAAAAAACATCTTCCCTAGACCCTACCCACATCCAAGAGCACTATGTATCATATAAAAGGACAATCAAAGGTTCCTTAAGGATGATCTCAAGAGGATGAATTAGGAGGTAATTCCTCTCTATCTTTTCATTCATTTTCCTTTCAAATTTCATTTCTTTTCATCACCTATTCTCAAATTATCTTATACAAATTTCAAGATAACCCCTATATTATTTATATAACTGTATTATATCATGTTATTTAATGATTATTCATTATAATCATCCCCCTCTCTTTGTAAATATAAATTAAATTGTTGCATGTGATGTGTTAATTTACCTACATCATTGGTGATATACTTCCATTTTCTGTAAACTCCTTTAAGGCTATAAATAAAACCTTAAAATGGATTAAAATAGATATTAAATTTTATGGTGTATCCTTTTTTAGGTTTTAAAAAAAAACTTATTTACATGAAAATAAATGGTAAAGTAAAACAAGTTTATTGTGATCGAAAAACGACATAGATTAACAAAAAATGATAATCATTAAATTTGTTCTAATAATGCATTCTCATGGTATATAAACAAATTCATTGTAATATAATTAATATCTTTATAATTTCAATAATATTATACATTAAAAAATCTGGATTTACAACTAAATTTTAAAAGAACTTCCATTCATGAATATAAGTCAGTCGTTCAAGAAACTTATAAAAACGAATATTCTCCAACAATGAATTTAAACTCTTTAACTCATCCAAAGGGTCATAAAAGAACATAAAGAAACTATAATGAACCATGTTCACGTATAAATGTTTTTAAAATTATTATTTAATGAATTTAATGAGGCTATACAGGAAATTAATGTGAATAAATTGTTTAGATTCAAGGTAAGGGGATGTTCTCAAACCCAACGATCCTTATTTGGGTTCCCCCTATATAACTCCATTTTCCAGATGGTTTATCCATAAAAATGATGTATTCATAATAATCATAACTTTTTTTGAAATAAATGATATATAAATTATTTTATGAAAAACCCAATGTTTTCCCAAATAACTCTTCTTTAAAAAACAACCTTTTTTACTTATTAAATATTGTTTCACTCTTCACTCAAGGTTAATTATCTTATTTCATGAATGATATTCCCTCATTTTTTGGGAGGACTAACTTTTATGACTCTGTTATTTAATATATGAAACCCATTTCATTATGTGGGTTATATTAAGTTCATGTTTTTCATAATTTTAATGTGCAGTGCATGATATTGTAATTATTATGTTGTGACGTGTGTGCCTAGAATTATATAGCACAATATGAATGTTTTAATGTGATGGGTGTGACCAGAATTATACAGTGCTCCAATTCATTGGGTAATATGATGATTCTCATGAGTCAATGGAAAATTATGAATGAACATGATGCTAGAAGTTTTCAAAATTATGTGTGTTAGTTGACCCCTAAGACAAGATGTTTCATTTTTATGCATTGCTACATTTTAATTCTTTTATGAATGCTTCCTTTAAAGTTCATGATAATTTTCCAATTTTGGAATTATGATAAAACATTTTTTATTGTTCATATCAATCCTCTCACTGAGATTATATCTCACCCCTTATTGATGTATATCCCATGGTGACTACATGTACTAAAGAGAGACAAGAGACAATAAATAGAAAGAGAAAAAGGAATTAAATAAATTTTTATGCTTGATATTGTAAATGTTATGATTGGTACTTGTTTTCCCAAGACAGTAAACCTATGGATCCTCATGGAGTAATATTATTATCTTTTTTATCTTTATAATTATGTAATAGTATTGTCATAAAAGGTCGGGTCACTATAAAAACACACCACTAGGCTCAAAATCCTCATGTTGTAAGTTTCACTAACTCACAAGGTGGAGTAGCATATAGAAACACAAAATTTATATAATATAATATAGCACACAATAACAATATGGTAATAAACAAGTCTTAGGCTCAACTGCAACTAACGACTCTCGGACTCCATGTTGTCACTACTAAGACTATGTATCCTATAAACACACCACCATTTCAATTGGTGCATTATTTAACTTTATACATTTTTTTCAGTTTCACATTCCATTAATTAATTATTTAACCATTATTTAACCACTATCATTACACATTACATTTTATTTCAATTCCAACAAAGATCCAGAATTCCTTTAAATTGTAACCTCATCATTGCATCCCACCAAGATCAAGCCCCATGGGCTAACATCATTTATTCAATCATTTATTTAATAGAATTATAACTTTCCCATAATTCTAGGTATTCTATAAAAACATTTACAGCTACCAAAAACGAGGGACTCAACATGGTGAGAAGATGAATTACCCATAAAGTCATCTCCACCAATAACCTGAGTGTAGAACCATCCACCCTCTTGAATCTATACACGGAAAGAATGGTTCATAGCCCACACATCCTCACCTCTTTTGGAAGGAAGATAATAAAGAACATCTTTATTAAACAATTGGGAAGGTGAAGCAGATAAACAGACAACAAGATTCAACAAGAATCCAAAATTGACATCCAACCCATTTTATCTTCTCTAGTGTGGTCCCCGGCATCCACATGAATAAATCGACGCATCTCACTGATCTAGGAATCAAATCCTACCACAACAACAACTAGTCCTCCATACCCCCGAATACCACAACAGCCCTCTAGGCTTATCCATACTAGGATAACACCACAACACTAGCAGCATGAAACAGACAACAAAAATAGGATCATTTCCCTTAATAAGTCACCCAGCTGTCACACACAATGTGCACTCACAATTATATGGAATAAGGCACATGGACTGGAAAACAAGAATGGTATCACTTAACCCTACAAGGCGTTATCATTTATCAAATAACAACTTTTTAATCCATCTTGAATTAACTGATTCATTGCATTTAGGTTCCAACTATGGGAAACATAAACATCATGCTATCAAATATTAATTAAATAATTAATTTAATATTTCTTTAATAAACAAGATTCAACATGCTTCCAGATTATCAATCAAATCAGTTAAACATACACAACTGCATCAATTTCATTAACATCAAAATTACAACAAAAAATGAATTAATTTATATGCCTTTTTATCATTGGGTAATTAATTTAAAATTAATACCAAATTAAAAAAATTTCTATTTTCCATTAAGAATGACATGCTAAACAAGAAAATCATAAATATAACACTATTTGACAAATCATTTGGTGAACAATTTGCTAAAACGTTCATACTGGTTCTTTAATCTGGTTTAAATATTTATTATGTCAATTCCATTGTGATCCAGTTTCTAAACCATGATTTCTTTATGATTTCACATAAATAGAAAAATAATTAATGAATCCCCTACCCAAAAAGGTTATTTATGTTATTTATGTATAATCCAACACAATTGATCATGATCACCATTCTTGCAAGATGGCATCCACCTAAGGATTCCCCGACACAACCATAACAACCAACACCCATGAAAGCTCCATTTGAGATATGGAGATCACATTTCATCACATGGTATGCAGAAAAGTAACTAGAAGAACCTAGAAGAATGATGGTAGAACATACCTTATATCATAGACAGATCCACACATCCAAATTTCACAAAAAAGGTGGTGCGCTTGATGTTCGAAGTTTCAAAGGAATGTAACCCAAGGGTGGAAGTTTGGTCGTATGACTCCTAGGAGATAAGAACCACGGGCATCTCATTCAAGGGAAAACAAAATAAGGAAGAACATTCCAGAAGGTATCCAAACATTTTCAAAATCAAAATAGAGAATCAGTTTAGATACGATTTTAGATTTACCATTAATCATGGATATAATCAAGAGTATGCAGTTTCAGAATGTAAGGGTACCCCAAAATATATGAATTTCAATATATGTGTTATAGGATTTGAATCAAACATAAATACCTTAAAACAAGGCTTTTAAAATGTTTTACATTAATTTAAACATAAAAAAGGTGAAACTGTAGGATGTTGGAAGAAATGTTCACCTACCGGTCTAGAAACACTATAGCACCTACTAACAGTGCAAACGACTCACAAATAGTGGGAAACATTATACATGTTCCAATAGTTCAAATGGATCACTGATAGTATTGTTAAAAAATAACTCATTGATAGTTCAAATGACTCATCGGTAAAATTGTTCCCAAATAACAAACCAACAGTAAAATGGACTCACTGACAGTACCATTCACAAATGACTCCCCGATAGTAAAAATGACTCACCAACAATATAGTTCACAAATTAATCAATGATAGTACATATGACTCAATAATAGTAAAAATGAATCACCAATAATACTGTTCAAAACTGAATCTAAAACAATACAAATAACTCACCAATAGTAATGTTCCCAAATGACTCACTGACAGTACTATTCACAAAACCCAAAAAACTATTCACGAATCTATAAATTTGGAAATCTATTTGGGATAAGTCACATAGACCTCCCAAAATACATCAAACACTAGATTTCAATAAAGAAATGGACTAGAGAGTTCTTGGAAATTATATCAGATTCCTCTCAAAACATTCTTATCCTTGGGAATTTGATACCAACCCAAATCAGAAACATAAAAAGGGGTCTGAACAACCATTCATTGATGCCAAAATATCAAGACCACCTCCCCAGAAAGTGTACCACTCCTAGGTTGTCATAGGATTTATGATGATCCTTTATTACCTTCATCCTCTCATGATTCACCTGAACCATCTCTATAGTGTTTTGGACATGTTATGGCCTGAAAATTATTGATGATCTAACCCCAGTCATGCAAAAAATAGAATGGAATGTTTTTACATACCAGGCATCCAATGCAACTATACCAATTCTAGATTTGAAACTATTATTATAGGAAAATTCCCCCAAGAGTACGTACCTTATCCATGAACCTCCAAAAAATAGGACATAAGAGTGCAACATGTCTTTAGGTGTCTAGATTGTCCATTCTGTCTGACTGTCCATCTATAGATGAAAATAATTTCTAATGAATTTCTGAGAACCGTAAGCATGCTTGGGTGCACTTCACACCCCGAAGGTAAAAAGACGATCTCAATCAGAAATGATCATCATGGGGAATCTGTGTAGTCTCACCTCCTCCTCTAGAAACTTACCTGAAAAAAACTCTTCTGATCTCAACTATATGAATGATATAAAGTGGGAATATTACGAAAAATGATATATAACTACCAATATAGCATCATATCCTCCCTTATCTCAAGGTGAGTAGGTAATAAATTCCATCGTGATGTCCTCCCACTTCCACCGAGGAACATCTAATGGCTGGAGCAACCCATTGGGAACACGATGATCATCCTTCACCTTCAAGAAGACCAAACATAGAGACACAAACTCTGCAAACTGCATGTTTTATCCAAGACCACCAAAAATGACTCCTCAATGATTGGTACATATTTATTATGCCAAGATTTATTACTATGGGAGAATAATGGAAATCTATGAGAAACATCTCACGCATCATCAAAGGTACAAAAATACTTCCCTAAAACAAAACCTACTGTTGTTCATTCTCAGAACAATCGTCAAGGACCTCACAACAAACAACATAGTCTATCAAGACCCCATCCTCTAGATCCCCCAAATGGAAATAGTTCAAATGCTTCTATAATGAAGACTGAACCATCATCTGTTATATAGATCCTCTTCCCCCAACTTCTCCCATATGGAGATCTAATGTTGAATATTCTTCCATTACTCTATAGGAATCACCTAATTCACACACATCATCACTATAAGACTTACTTCATAGCGCACCAGCTACAACATTCCCCTTCATAGTTGTATATGATATTTTGAAGTTATAATCCTATATTAACTCCATCAACAGATGTCGATGAATGTTCATGTCGTGGTAGGATAAAACATACCTCGGTCTCTTGTGATCTGTGAAAACCAAAAATATCTCATCAATGAGGATATGTCTCCATAAATTTTAAGAAAACACCACTACCACCAACTCAAGATCGTGGGTGGAATAGTTACATTAATTGGAATGAAAATTTAGAGACACATAAGAAATTACTGATCTTTGTTGCATCAAAATGCAGCCTAAACCCAGATGCAAATCATCATAAAAAACATCAAACTGAACTCCCTCTGTTGGAAGACAAAGAACCAATGTACTGAACAACTTCTCATTCAGATACTATAATGTTGGATGATAGTAATTAGTGTACATGAATACATGATCCTTCCATTTAATGCTATCAGAGGAGTTACAACCTAACATAAATCAGATTTTAAAATCCACTAATAGCCTGTGAGACCCATGAATCTTTTCACCTCTTCCACTGTCTTTGGGGATTCCCAAGAAACAACTGCATCTAACATCAATATATCCAAAACTACTGTAATATAGGATCCAAAATTCCTCATGAAATGGGATTCTAAAGAACAAAACGGACACTTCAAAAACATCAAATGTAGCTACTATTGATGAATAACTCCAAAAACCACATGTAGATGGGATGTATTACCCACTAAGATAACAGATGTGAAAGAGAGGGATGAGACAAGCACCAAACAGCTCCATATAAGAATTTAATATATAATAAATACCATGTACATATTGTTAATTTCGTGCAAGATATAATAATATAGAAAAGAAAAACTGAAAGTACTAAAAATAGTAAACTAGTAGTGACCATAAAGCCCAAAAAAATCATGCAACCCCAATCTAGTAGTAACCATCCTGATCTAAAACCTTCTCCAAATAACCTTAAAAATAGTTTCTATATACAGTGGGTTAGTATAATAGTATACTTAGTAGGACCCCCCCCCCTTGGAGCCTATTGTGAAATATTATTGAAATCATGCTAAAGAATAATGAACAATAAGAGAAACTAACTCATCGCATAAATAGGTATACAATGTTACCTTCCTCACCTCAGATTCTATCACTATGTATCACATAAAAAATAATATAATTTAATTATTAATATCAAGGGTACCTCAATACCACTTCCCCACTAATTCTATGCTTAACCCCAACATCGTACATCCAAATCCATCTCAATCCCAATGGTTGTCCCAAAGACACCTGGACGAGCTCCACAATATGCACCTCATGCAACAAAACGCATTCCTACAGACACTTGAGAGAATTAACACACTATACACACAACCAAAATTAACCTGGTAGATTCTAGGATCCACCACATCCCATAAAATGTGTACTATATATCAGGTATTATACCTCAACCCATTACATCCCATATGTTGAGTAAAGATCCTCAATCCATGAAAGCCTATACACATTATACCAATAGGTTTCCATTGAAAACTATATCAAGAATATATTTTTGTGAGATAACCACAAGCCATAATATACCTGTAAACACATATATGGGGAAAACTAATAGTTGTGCATACTAGAACAAGTAACTACAAGTATAAAAGAGCCAGTCCAAAAGGGAAATTCAACCATACATCCTCTAATCAGGATGTTGGAAAAACCACCCACATGGATCAGAATCCCTTGGGTGTCCCTTTACCTAACCAATAGGGTGGAGTAGCATAGAGAATTATAAAAAGTACAAAATATAATATAGCTAAAAACCACACTATGGAAAAAATAGGGTCTTATAAAGAACTTCTGCTAACATCTCTCAGAATCTCGGCTATCACTGCTAATACAATGTATCCCAAATAAACACAATCATTTCAAGAGCTAAATTATTTTACCTTATCATTTTTTTAATTTTCACTTAACATTAATTAATTACTTAACAATTAAATAACCATTATAATTCAATGTTACATTTTATTATCATTCTAACCAACATCCGCATTTACTTTAAATTGTATCCTCATCATTTAATTCCACCAAGATCCAATCCCATGGGTTCACATCATTTCTTAAATAATATATTTTAATCCGTTATAACTTTTCCAAATTTCCATGTATTGTAAGAAAACATTATTATATACTAAACATGTGGGCATATATATGGTGAGTAGATGAACTACCCATTGAGTCTTCACCACATATAGTTGGAGTGTAGACCCATCTGTCCTTGAGAAGCTAAACTTGGAAAGAACATTTCTTACCTTGCTCATCTTTTCTTCATTTGGAAGGAGGGTTTGCAAGACCAACGACCTCAAGAAGTGGGGAAGGTAAAGTAGATAAAAAAAGAAATAATCAACAAGCATCCAAAATTCACATTCATCCCACTTCACATTCTCTAGTTTCCTTCCCAAAACCCACATGCATAAATCGATGTATCTCGCTACTCTAGGTGTCAACTTCTGACATCAAAACATTTGGGCCTCCCTAACCCCACATTCCAAAATTTTCATCCATGCTCATCCATCCCTATCTCACACCACAACGCAATCATTAGAAAAGAAACAACAGAAATTTGGATATTGTCCCTAAACATGTTATTCTTCCATCATGCCAAATGAGCACTCAATACTCCAAAGAATAAGGTTCTTGGCCACTAAAAGAAATACGGTAACATAGAAATCTATAAGGAATTTTCTTTTATCACCCAACCAGTTCATTATTACATATTTAAATAACTGATTTATTATTTCTGGGTTTTAACTATGGGTATCCAAAATAGAAAGATTTCATAAATTAGTTTAACAATTACATTGACATTCCTTCTATAAAAAAGCATCAATCTACTTCAATTTTATCAATCAATTCTATTAAACATGAGCATATATATCAATTTTATTAACATAAAATTTACTACAACAATAAGGGCCAATTAAATTCCTCATTATCATTGGTCTATTAATTTAAAATTAATCCCAGTATTCAATTTTTTACCAATTTCCATTAACAAAGACATGATAAATAAACAAAGACTAAAAATGACACTTAATTGGAAATCAAGAGGCAACAACATCACTAAAGATATGATACTGATACATTAATCTAGTTCAAATATTTATTATGTGAATTCTATTATGATCCTATGGATAATCCATGATAGGAATACAATTTCATTTTAACAGAAAGAGAAGAATTGAATCCCCTGATTCAAAAGGTTCTTGATGTTCTTTATCAACACGAAAACACAACAGATCTCGATCACCTTTCTTGAAAGACTGTATCCACCCAAGGATGTCACGTCACAACCATATTAACCAGCACCTGAGAATTCTCCATTAGAGACATGGAGATCACATACCATGGTATGGAAAGGAGATATTGATGTATAGGAACCTAGAAGAACGATGTTAGAACATACCTTATATTAGAGATATATTTACTCTTCCTTATTTCACCAAAATAGGGGGTTCACATGCAGTAGGAAGACTCCACGAAAAATGATCCACTGATGAATGTTCATCTACACAACACCTAAAGAGGAAGAAAAATGATCCACTGATGAATGTCCATACACCAGGACCCTAACTACTGATTTCTGACTTAGTGCTCAAAAAAACTGGTTATGTATGTGTTTCCAAAGTTTTAAAGTCAGCTCAAACCAGGTGAGCTCACTCGGTATAAATCGTTTGATAGTTTCACATCTGTTCAGGATGCCTCCACGCAGACTGTTAGTTGGAGTTCCGAGATAGTGCACGATGATGGAACATCGATCGACGAGGCTCCGGTGTAGGGCCCTTTTCCTTTGATGGCACGTTTGGGTGGTGTACCAGTAGCACCACCACCCGTTGAGAAGCAGATGCCACCATCCATACTAGAGAATGATGCATGCCCACAGAGCGCATTTCACGAGTTCCAGTAGCAGAGGCCTCCGAGGTTATGAGGCGAGGCAGATTTCCAGACAGTAGAGGACTGGCTGGAGGCGATTTCTAGAGTTTTCTGCCTAACTAAGACACCAGTAGAGTGGATGGTGGACTTGCCTACTAGTGTTTTCCAGTGAGTGACCATGAGGATGGTCCGCATAGTGATGAGGCTTCGGTATGTGGACCAATGTCTGGGATAGTACCCTAGGGTAATGTGTCAACTATAAATCAGTACCTGTTGGCCAACAGTTACAACCGGCGGTACCGGCAGGTGACACGTGTAGGATTACTACCTTACACATGTTCCAGCATCAGATACCATCATGTTCTGAGGTGATCCCGACTCTCAGGCAGCTGAGGAATGTCTTGTGGATGTGGCTGAGAGTTTAGGTTATACAGCTACGATAGAACGACGCGTCGGTAGCTGAGTATTCATCGAGGTATACCGATCGTTTCGGGTACTCGATGAATACGATACGATCAGTGCTTCAGGGCTCGGACTTCTGAGCATGGTGTGTATAAGGACATCTGTGACAACACTTCTTTCTCTAAGTATTCCTACTTATACTAGGGTTCTAGAGAGAACCTTTGTGGTTGAGACTTATTTTGCTGAGTGGATGCAGCCAGTGAAGGTTAGCAGTGGGAAAGTATGAAACTGGTGCCAGTCTCGGAGACTTGGCCATGTAAAAATGTTTCATGAAAAGGAAGTGTAAAGGAAAGATGAATCTATAGAGCATCAGACGTGGAAGCAGAGCTGGGGGAGCAGAATTTGGTGGTGTACATTTCGACATGTTACAACCACCCACCTTTGTATACCCCGACATGCTCAGGGAGAGGGAGGGTAGGGGAAGAGAGTAGCTGCATGAGGTCAAGGAGTGTGACCCAAGGGCTCTAAGAATGATTTGAGGTACGGTATGTGTCTACTAATAACTGTCATATTAATAGACATAGGTACCAATCATTACTACCTTCGATGAATCTTGTCCCAAACCTAGATTTTCTGGTTAAGCCGTTGACTTGACCCACACGTCTGGAGATACCTTTGGGAGGATACTCGATAATCACACTTACACCGACAGTGTGATATGACCCCTAAGCTGAGAGTTTCAGTTGGCACTTCTTGGTGGATGCATCGAGGCCTTACAAAGTTAGTTTGGGTATGGATTGGGCAACCACATTTCATAAACAGATTGACGGTATTAGGCAAAAAGGTTGTGGTATATATATAATGTTGTGATGGGGTTTTCCTTGGTTGGAGAAAAGGAAAACCCAGGAAGCACAGGACGGAATCATGCATAAGAGGGTGCATTCGATCACTCAAGAGATTTCCAAACATATCATTGATCCAAAATTCTCTGGAGTTGAGGCACCACTTCCAGCAGAGCTTTCATGATCTGGGGTAGAGGTTAACCAGTGCTCCCAACCTGAGGGAATTGGTTACATAGTTCACTGCGACACATTAGGGACCGAACTCAGGTGTGTCCTAATGTAGGAGTGGGCGGTTAATGCCTATGTTTCCCGGTAGTTGAGACTGCATAGATCTGAAAGAAATCCTATAATGATAAGATATGGAGACCTCTGGGGTTCGAGGATGGCGACCACCTCTTTATATGGGTCTCACCTCGATTAGTTCTACAGAGATGTGGCCGAAGTGGCAAGTTATCACCGAGGTTCATCGGACCCTTCTTTGTCCTCAGTAGGGTTGGCGAGGTGGTTTACCACTTAACCTTTCCACCACATATTCACCAGGTGCATGATGTCTTCCACATATCTCAGCTGAGGAGATACGTGCATGACCCATCATGCATCATCGATCATGGGGAGTTGCATGTTGATGACAGATCACCATTCATGGAGGTTCCAGTGGATATTGAGGATCGACCATAGCAGGTCCTACAGGGATAGTCGATTCCTCATGTACGCTTTTGCTGGCAGTACAGGAATCTCAAGGAAAGAACATGGGAATAGGACGCTCAGTTGCGTGCTCGGTACCTCCTTTAGTTTCCCTAGTTTGTGTTATAGCTTTACGGGGACGTCAAGTCCTAAGGTGGGAGTAATGTAAAGACCCTAAAATTTCAAGGGAATTTTTTTCTTAATTTCTTTGGAATTTTACGAGTCTGTGCCTTCATATGGCACTTGATTCTGGGGCCTGGTGTGCTCAAAATCAATTTCTGAAGTTTAGCTCGGGTACGTTTAGTGAACGAACGAGCGGGTTTTTCTATCTTTTGAACCAGTGCTCGGAATTGAAAACCGAGGGTACTGATGAACTCACAGCACCGGTAATTGATTAAGGGGACCTTTACTGTCTTTGTGTTTGAAGCAGGTTGAGAATTATTAATTTGGAGTTTAGTTAAGATGTTAAATAAATTTGTTAAAACAATTTTATTTCTAAGGAAGTTTAATCGTCCCATGTGTGGATATATGAGAGGTGGGGCCCACACAAACCCGATCCTCTCAACTTCCCATAACTCTCTCCAACCCCACACTTAGAACCTCTTCAATTTAATGTGACACTCCCCTTATTATGACAACCCTTCACCACCCTAGTTAATTTTCCATCAAGGGTTTGAAAACTAAAAGGGCATGATTGTTTTATATATTGGGGATCCTTCACTCAATTATGGGTTGGAAAATATTTTCGAGAACCTTGTGGGAAACCTATGGAGAATTTTAGAAGAACAATACCTCTTCGACGAAGAACGCCTTCGACGAAGAACACAAAGTCACCGATGACGTGCCTTCTCCTCTTCATCCTTCACGTCACGGGAGGAGATACCACCACGGGGAATGTCTCCATCAATGATGACACTTCCTCTGACGTCAATGGAATCAGCACCGATCTTCTGTGACGTCCGATCATTCGCAGCGCTTGACAACCGCAATCCTTCTTCAAGTTAGTGGTTAAGTTCAATTTTAATGAATTAAAATTGTTCTTGTTTTGTCATTGAGCATCTCGTATACTTTGGCTGTTTGTTATTAAAATAACAGGAGGAGATCAGATGGCACAAACACGGCCGATCCTCCTCCCCTTTTTTGTTGATCTTAATTGATCATTGTGGTGAAGGCGACGCGGTGTCGTTGCACCACACATGGACAATGAGGATCGCGGTAGGGGCGGGCCACGGCGGTGGTGCACAGCGTCGTCGCACCGTGCCGGTGAGGACAAAGGAGGCTGCGGCCAGGAGCGGGCCACGGCAGAGGGGCGTGGTGCCGTCACGCCGCTCCAGTCGGACAGGAGGAGCAACTTAAGGCTATGGTGGTCTTCAAAGGGGTGGCTGACTGAGCCGGCCGTCGGCACCACCTGGAGGCGGGACCCGAAGGGGTCCCGTGGTTACACAAGGCCATCCATTACGGTCGGCCGTTCGAAAGGAACCAGGGGGTCATAACCCCCCGACAGTAATTAGGGCAGACCCACAGGGTCCGTCGTTTTTGAATCAAGCGGGCGGCGCCCCCCTTCGCACCCTGCTCGGCCAACAGCCGAGCCACGACCGGCATCTGATCCGGGCCGCAGGCCGAGCCGGGTCGGGCCGCTCGCATTGGGTCGGGCCGCCATCGCCGGGTCGGGCCGCCAACGCTGGGTCGGGCCACACCAGCTGGGTTGGGCCACCAGTGATAGGTCGGGCCGCGCCCAATGGAGTCAAACCCGGACCCAGGTCGGGTCGACCCAGTTCCGGCCGGTCCAGGGGGTATTGGGCGAGGTCGGACCGGGCCCAGACCCCCTATTATGGGACCAGGTTCATTCAAACGCCTATATCATGGGATACGAACCTCTAATCTATGCACCTTAAATTGTGTAGAGATTATTATATCGTGACGGTTGTTTTGGTATATTACACTCAAGCTTTCGGTGAAGTTTGGGTACGGCCGGGTTGGTTCGAACACGAAACCATCCGGGCCCTCGGAGCGGAAATGGTTATAACTTGAGCTCCGTACGTCCGATTGACGTGTCATTGACTTTGTTGGTTTCCTTTTTGTGAGACAGATCTTTTTGTATATTTCATCTCAGGTTTGGATGTAGTTGGAGTATGGCCGGGTTGGATTGTACCCGAAATACAACAGGGCCCCTGGAACAGAAAAGCTAATAACTCCTAGACCGGACGTCTATTTGACGAACCTTCAGCGGCGTTGGTAATCACGTTGATAAACAGTCCCTATGTGTATACCCTCTGAGAGTTAGAGGTACAGTTGAGATATGGTCAGGTTGGATCATACACGAAACCAACCGGGCCCCCGGGACGAAAAGGCAAATAACTCACAGACCGGGCGTCTGATTGACGTGTCTTCTGTTGCGTTGAGACCCCTGTGACGAGGCGGTGCTTTGTGATACTTCTTCATGCGGCTTTCTGATACTTATTCATGCAACTTTGTGATACTTGGAGTATCGACCAGTAGCTCATGGAGCGGATCCTCCCGGAGACGAGCGTACGGAGTTCAGAGACCTAGTAGTTGTGGACCTGACGATATCTTAACTGATTCGACTTGGAGTGATTCGAAAAGTCCAGTGGATAGAGCGCCCGGTATTTGGCGGCAGACCCACGGAGGATGGAGCGCCTGGTAGTTGGCAGCAAACCCGCGGTACTTGACTGGAGGAGTACCTCTGTAGGCTATTAGGGGAACTGCTACTGTGTTTGGGTGGCAGACCCCTGGCGGGGAGCACTACTGTGTTTGGGTGCGGACCCGTGATACTCGACAGGAGGAGTACCTCAGCAGTCTAAGGTTATTGAGTAGCACCTCAGAGTCGTGAAAGGGATATTGTACTCGAAAGAGGAGGAGTTCTCCAGTAGTTGTGGTTTCGATATTGTAAATCCTGGTTTGAGCTGAGTCATTGACCTTTGTGATTTCCTAATGATTGAGATGGGCTACTTGATAACATAGGTATATGTATGGGCATATACCTAAGTAGTGGTTATCTGCTGATTTCATATCTGTGTGATACCTCATGATTGTAATGGGCTACTTGATAAATTAGGTATAAGTATGGGCTTATACCTAATTAAGGTTTATCTATTAGATCCTTCTTGTGGTTAACCATGTTGGATTTAGTGAGACCTTGAGGGTCTCGGGGTCCCTACTGAGTATCGTTATACTCACCCCTGCATGGGTTATGCCCGCAGCTCGTTGTGTTGGATGCAGATGACTGACAGGGCTAACGGAGGCCGAGTTTTTGAGGACTAGATGGTACCCGGAGGTGGACCTCACGATGAGTCAGTATCCGGAGGTGGACTTCATGACAAGACGGTACTCGGAAGAGGTTGAAGGGCGAGAGTTTTGAGGAGGCTATTTGTACCTACCCTTCAGGTAGAATCCGTGGTGGACGATCCAAGAGCTGCGATATCTATACCTACCATGCAGGTTGGATTCGAGGTGGACGACCCAGGAGCTGCTTCTATTTTCCAGCTGTTTGTAGTTTCTGTTGTATTATCATTCAGTTGTAGCTATACTTTTCAGTTGGGTTTGTATTCTGGCCCATTTTCTTTTTATCACTTTCTTTTGTACTTAGTGTATTACTTCCTCTTGTACTCTGTGGTGTTTTTTTACTTTTATAATGGAAATGACTTCCCAGTTATCGGGATTTACACCTTTGGTTCTAGTCTCCAGCCCCTGTCCTATTGAGGGTGGGCTTGGGGTTGTCATGGAATGGGCCCCGAAGATGGGTCGTGACATTTATAACCATCAAGGCTACCTTACAATGTAACTCTTAGAGATACCTTATAATGTAATTATCCCAATTACACTTAGAGTAACCATACAGAAAAACTCTGTCATACATATTCCCAATGAATTAGAAGTAGATATAGGTCCCACCCTTCATCATAAAAAATTCCCGAGAACCAGAAAATAATCATACAACATGAATAATTTCATAAAAGTATTTCTTTTTATTTTGTAAAACATAATTTTAGAAGTGGATTTTAATAGAAAATCCCATTAAAAATATTATATAATTGAAGTTAAGCCTAATATAGTGGATGTCATACATATATACACATTAAATAAATATAATTGTACATAATAATTAAAAAAATTCATCATCCAAAAAATTTTAATACCGCAAAAACAATGAACAATAAGTTTAACCTAAATACTAGAATTTGGGTTAAAAATTCTCTAACCTTAGGTTTATCTTATATAAAATTTGTATAAACCTCCTATATAGTGGTTAAAAGGTGTTATAATTATCTTAAATAATCATATTAAGGATTATAATACCTTTTATGATCATTTTATTACATCATTTATCCCTTTAATTGATAGTATATTGTTCTTTCGATTTTTCCAGGTGCGTTCTTTAAATGATTTTCATGGCCAGTTTGAATTTGATTTTCCTGTCCTTGGGAAATGAAATTAATGAAGTGGAATGAAATGGTATATATATGTTTCAAGAATATAAATTATTCCTTAAATATTTTGGGTTATTTGGAATGAGATGAATTATATGAAAAACCTTAGTGATATCTATTTATATCATTTTTGTAGTTATTCGATAATCATGAATGTGTTTCATAATATAAAAGAAATTATGTCTATATTTCAACAAAATAACATGAAAGAGTATATATAATAAAATATATAGTTTATTTAAACCATAAAAATGGTTTTATAACCAGTTTTGAAGAATGTAATGTAATTTGAAAACACATTATCTACGATTTTGGTAAATTGGCACATCACAGACATTGTTAACATTTTTAGAATAGGAGGATGATGAGAGGAAAAATGATGATTAATATTTTGATAAGAATGATAAAAATCAATATTATATATTATACTACATAATTCAAGCCTGTTGGATAATGTTAGGATAATATATTAAAAGAAAAGAAATAATTCAAATGAAAGCACAAGAAAATGAAATTGGATCTTTAACTATTGATCTCTTCTCCTTGATGTCCTTCTTATGGCCCTTGGTTTGGCCTTTTGATAAGACCATATATGCTTTCACATGGGGGAGGGGCTTGGGAAGAGAATTTTATTGAACTTAGATAAGTCTCATGGATTTAGTGGTGTGAGAGGAAGAGGGCGTTAAGGGTCATATTTATACTGGAGGAGAGGAAGGGTTTTTCATTATTTTAATTATTAGTTTAATACTTTTTCTAAAGAATATGAATTTACTTGATTCATGTTACCCAGAATATTAATAAGTGAATGCTATTTCAAACCAATTTCTATTTACATCAACAATGACTCAAGAATGATAGAGAAATTTATTTATTTAGTATATACTGTTAATTACCATATTTCACTATTCGCCAAAAAATAATGTATTTCGGAAAAATAAAAAGAATTAACCAAAACCATTTTTCAAGATGTATAGTTGAAAAATGAACTCCATTTTTTAAAATATAATTTTCTGTGTATTGTTAATTTAATTTTTAAATAAATCATAATTTATTCGAAAAATAGAAATTTTAAAACTATAACAGATTTTATATCACCTTGAAAAATTAATAATGATTCTATTATCATAACATTTAAAAAATAAAAATAAGATTTACTATTTATAAGTTTCATATAACTATTCATATTAAAATTCATAAGGTTATGTTACTATTTACCAAAAAATAGGTAGGTTCTATCAGACTCTAAATAACATACTAATTATAACCATAGATGTCCATTTTTCAAAATTCAAATTAGATAAGAAAAAAATTGTGTTTAAATGATATTTTATAACTATCTCATAGAAAAAGTTCCACTATAAAGGTAATAAGTGTTTCATTGATTTCATTAAATTTATTTGTACAACTTTGGGTTGTTACACCAAACATCTTACCACTGTAATTTTATACATCGCATGTAACGACCCAAACTTTTATCAATGGAATTTATCCCTTATTATAGTAATGTAAATGAGTATAAATGAAATAAAATAAATTAAGAACAATAATAAAAACATTATAAATGAATAATTAATTAAATAAGAATAATTTATAGATGTTAAGGAACCAATATCTATGAGATAGTAACTTGACCATAGAATAGTAATATGACCCTTATGATGAGTAAACTGATCAACCAAATAGTGTCCTCACCCATGAATGTATAAATAAACTTTACGCATCTTATAAGTGAAATTATGGTGTAATTATATCATAGGCTATGTAAATATATGTTTTATAAATTATTAATTGAGTGTTAGAATTATTTTATGTAATAATATTTATTTACCATTTTATGATTAATATAACAATTGAAAACAAAATATATTTTCAAAAAAAGTATTCATAAATTAATATTTTTATGTATTATAGTATTAGAAAATTTTATGTGATCATTTTTAATTTTTCAATGTGTAATAAAATCAGTTATTATTTTAATATAATTATTTTCTAAGAGAATGATGATATTAAATAAAAATTAAATTTCTAATATTTATAAAATTATTTTCATAATGTTTAGTTAGTTATTAAATTATACACATTGAAAATGGTTTAGGTTAGGTGTGTCTATTTTTCAAGAATAATTGAGTTTTTAATGAATAATAAAATACGATAATTGACAATAAAAGAAAAATGCATTATTAATAGATTCATAGATGATTTAAGGATAATGTTAGAACAAAATATCAAACTATAATTAATTATTTAAATTTATGTATTGGTAATGATCCATATATTCAGTGTTTTTAGAAAAAATAATAAACTAATACATATAAGAATGAGAAAAGACCCCTCACCTCCACTATAAATACCACCTCTCACCCCTCATCTCCTCAGACTTCTCAAGATTCAATACATTAAAAAAAATATTCACAATACTCTTCCATATACCCATACCCACGTCCAAAAGATCTTGGTCACACCTGATTCCCAAACATGGTCCCTTAGGAGGCTCTTAAATATGAGAAATTAAATACGTAAATTCCACTTTTTTTTCATTTAGTTTATATTCTTGGTCATCTCATTTTTTATTATATCATCACAAAAAATCAGCCAAATATAATTATAACTCCATTAACATACATATATTTTTATTATATATGTATAATTTAATATCTGTTAATAAACTCCCCCATGTTTTAATTTTGTTCAAAAATGAAATCGTTGTCTGTGATGTTTCAATTTATAAACATTTTGGGTGATGTAGATTAATTTTTAATTAAAAAGGTCAAGGATGATTATAATACAATTATAATGGTTGTAAAATATTTTAAAATTTATTCTAAAACCCAATTTATGTTTAGGAACTAACATACATACATAATACTAAATAATAAAACAAAATTAGATCATTGTGATCCAAACACTTCCAAAAATAACCTAAAACTATCATCATTAACTTTTATCTAATGATTAATCATTATACGATATAAAAATTCATTATTAGATTATTTAAACATATATAATACAATTTATAATATATAATAACAATTCTATATATTTATCTACATTTTATATGAACTTCAATTCATGTATTAAGTGAACCAATCATGAAGACTATGACAATAGACACTCCTGAATGTTGAAATTAAACTATATAACTCATAAAAAAGATCATAAATGAACTTAATACAACCTTAATGAATCTTATATATATATAAAATTTTATGGATTCATTAATTAATTTATATAATGAGATTATACAAGATATTTATGTGGTGATAGCATCTAGGCATAAGCTAATGAGAATTTTCGAACCCCACACTCATTCTTTGGGGTTTCAAATGATCACACCATTTTCAGTATGTATATTCCATAAATACAATTTATTAATCATTATCATAAATTTATTGGGATATATATTTTTTCTATATGATTTTATGTTAAACATTATTTTTTCAAAAGAATACTTATTTCAAAAAAACACCATATACTTCTCATGATTGTTTCTTATTCATTCAACATTGCTGATTCTTATATCAAGTATGTTATTACATAATTAATTTGGGAAACAAAATGTCAATAAATTTAATATTTTATTAAATGTTACCCATTCCTTTCTATTTTATATTTTATGGAAATTATTGATATATGATCTATATGGAATGAATGATAATGAAAATGTTATTATGTGACAGGTTCACCAAAAATTATATAGGTCAATGTAAATGTTATGATATGGCGTGTGCACCTAGAATATTATTATTCTATAATTCATTTTGTGATCTTAATTATCTCATGAGAAATTTTATACAATATTGATGATCATGGGATAATTGTTCACAATTATGTTGGGGTATTCGACCACAATGACGTGATGTTTCATTTTTTACGTACTGCCACATGACATTAATTTATCTTGTGATTTCCCTAATGATTATTATTATTATGATATGACTATGATCACCCAATGTTTTATTATTTTATTTTATTATCTATCATCTTAATAAAATTTTAACTCACCCATTTCTTGGTTGTATATCCTTGGGTGTCTATTTGTAATGAAAATAATTCAAGGGGCAATAAGAATCTAGAGATTAATAAATTTCAAAAAACAAATATGTTTTAATTTTTTAATTTTATGTATGGTCTTAATTTTTACAAGAAACTAATCCTTTCGATACTTTTTATATAATTTTTCTATGTTTTTATCATTAAAATTATATAAAAACAATGTAAGAAAATGTTGGGTCTCTATATCTTGTATTAGAAAACATTTTAGTTAATTTGATAATTATAATTAGAGAACCTTGGTGGAAACCCATAATATGAAGCTATGTATATGTAAGCCCACAATATGATTTCCTAAACATTGGGATTCCGTAAGATAGGGATTTACATTTAATTATATTAATGGATAGATTATTAAAGACTTGTTGAGTTATGTTTTATATTAACATTTTATATATTTTAAAATAGTGGGAACAATGAGCAACTAGGTCGACAACCCATGTGATAGAAAATGTAGTGATTTCATGATTGGCACCCCAATTAATTAGGAGGTGGAGTTCAAAATTTCATGTTGATACATACCCAGTAGTTTCAATTTATGAACAATAAACTGAATAATTTTCGACAATTTCCTTTTCCTATGTATGAGATAATATCTTTCAATAGTTTCATGTAGAAATGACCACTAAAATTTAGTGGATCATCCAATCCACTAGTCATAGAACTATGGGTCTAATCAATGTTCTATATCATTTCTACGCTTAATTATTCTTAGATAGAGAAGGTTACTCTACCCATTTACCATCCATGTTGAGAGGCTAATAAATGGTGGGAATTTATTTAGCACACTAAGATGACGTATTAAATTCATGAGATGGAGTGGGAAGATATTAAGATAACATTTCATAACAAGTATTTCCCTCAAACTCTTTGAAAAAGGATGTAGAGATAATTCATATAGTATAAGAAAATTGATGGTTATTCGATAACAACCTAATAATACATTTTCCAAAGGATTTTAAAGTTAGCTTCAGGTTTTTTTATAATCAATTATATAAAAATTGAACGATTTTTTGTGCATTAAAACCACTCAATCAAAATGTCCTATAAATTAGAGACATTGGGGTTTATGAATATGTATTTCTCTATGATCTGAATGTGTAGATGGAGTTTAAAGAAAATTCCCAAGGCCATGGTAATAGAAAAAAAATATTTGAGTTTCAAGATGGAGGATTTAATAAGAATGGTGGAATGTAAACTCAACCACCCACATGAAAAAAATGTTGGAATAAGCATCATGGAAATTACCTTAAAGGGATGGGGAGATGATTCATGTGGGTTAGAGATGGCCACAAAACTAATTATTACTAAAAATACACAAGTAAGCATGAAACTTTGTAGGATAAAAGGAGATCACCGTCAAAGGTCCAATTCTACAACTTTTTGAGAGTGATTGAACTATGTAATTAGGTTAAATAAATCACATTTCCATAAGGGTAATCATTGTCTGAGGCCACCAAATCTAAAGAAAAAAGGTTAAGTCTTATTCTATCAGTTATTCTGAATTGGAGAAAGAAAATGAAGTCGTACAAGTTACACATCCTATTCACTCAAGAATAGATTTGTCTTATTTGATTATAGTTCTATGATTTCCTTTATATCCTAAAAGATTGGTATAACTACTAAATTAAATCCTTGAATCATTTATGTATCAAAATATTCGAAAACACAATGTGGTGAAATCATTGGTAACCATGTGCTGGACTCATCACAATTTGGATTGTGTGGAAATATTCTTCTAGAGAACCTCATGATAATCCTCATTGTAGAAAGTTGTGCTATAATGGGAATGTATTTTCTCTCATTATATAGAGAACATATAAACTTTAAATAAAGGGAAATATAATTTCATATAATGATTTATATACCATGATCTTCTTCAATTGAAAGGAAGTTCATCAAACTCCTTTGGAATTTCATTAAATGTAGTGGTATTGATTCACAGTAAATATGAATACCTCTCTAAAGTGGTTGATTCAAAGGATGTTGTCATCCAAGAAGAAATACCCATTAGGATGGAATATAGTTAGGTATTTTTTGAAGTGTTACCTATAATTCCCCCTGATCGTGAGGTAGATTTCCCAAAATAACACATAAATAGAGCTAATCCAAAATAATGTGAACCTATTGGATGGATCCTATCGAAATGGAGATGTTGAAAAATATTCTCAATAGAATTGGGAAAATGTGTTCATATGCCATATTTAATCAACTTAGGGTGTGCCAGATCTCTTTTTTGAGATGATAGATGAATCAATGTGGTTGTATATCCACTATTGGGAGCATAACAATATCACCATAAACAATAAGTATATTATTCCAATGAATGATGGCTTTTTCGATTAGATCATGATTTTCTCAGTTCTTCTCAAATTTGGATCTAAATTCTAGATATCATTAGTGAATGGTAATGATGTAAGATCTTCATAAGACTTAATTCTTTATAAGGTATGGGTAATATGAGTTTTTAGTGATTCCCATCATATATATTAATTACCCTATAATCATCAAGGATTTCATGAATAGAGTCTTAAAACATTACCCAGACATATGGATGGTACTGTTTATCGAAGATATTATCATCTACTCTAAAAGAAAGAAGGAATATTTAGAACTTTTATGGGTTTTCATGGCGATGTTAATAAAGTAAAATTTGAACACCTTGTTTATCAACTATGCAATTGAGATGCGGAATGTACCCTTCTTTGGAAATGTGACCACAAGTGTGGTAATTTCCATAGACCCATAAAAAGGAAATTAAGGAATGGATGATTCTGTCTAGTGTCACAGAAATCCACATTTTTCCTGGATTAGCTAGGTAATGATTATGTTTTTTGGAAACATTCTCAGGACTATCAATAATGATTACTAACCTAATAAGGAAAAGGTTAAAGTATGTATTTATGGAAGAATGTAAGGAAATAATCAAAGATCAAAAGAACTGTTTGATCGCTACTCCTCTAGTCACATTACCAAAAATAGGAGAATGTTTTTTATATAAAGTGATTCTTCATAAAACCTTATTCAGTTTTTTAATCATGAAAAATGATAATGTCATAGACTACGCCTCAAAAAAATTGTGGATCCATTTGAATAACAACTTGATACATGATTTGAATGTAGTACCTATGATTTTTTCCTCTAAAATTCTATTACACTACCTCTATGGTTAGAAGTGTGACATATGTACCAATCATAAGAACCTAAAGTATATATTAACATAAAAAGAGATCAATAAGAGACAATAGAGATGGCTAGAGTTAATCATGGACTAATATTTATCTAGTCACTGTCATTATGGAAACGAAAACATGGTACCTGAAGCTCTTAGTAGAAAATAACCTGGTACTATATCAATGTTGAGGATTGAGAGAGACCATATATTTATGGATAATAAATAGATTGATTTTTAAATCATAATGGAAAGTAATACATCCTTCATTTCACAAATTATTTCCCAATCAACAATCTAATATAAGTTTAATCAAACACATAGGGATTATCTAGAGTAACAAAAGATTGTTAATGTAGTAATGGAAGGGATTTTACAAGAGGTTCATATCGATGATGATGGTGTGATTTAGTATGGAAAAATTATTTTTATAGATTCACCACCTAATATAAATAAGGTTTTATATGATAATTCATATATCTCACCTTTCCCCAATAATCCTTGTATCACCTAGATGTACTGTGATATCTGAGAACACTTTATGTACAAAATGAAGATAGAGAATTTAGAATATATCTCAAGGTTATTAATATGTAAAAATGTTTATGATGGGAAATAGAAGTGCAAATGGATGATGAAAAAATTTTCTATAGCCATGTTAAAATGGGATAATTTCTATATGGGTTTTGTCACTGGTCACTCAGAGACATCCAATGGAAATAATAAAATATGGGCTGTAGTGGACTAACTCACCATGGCTTCCCAAATTATTTTTATTTTTGAAGATTAATCATTTCAACAACCTTATAAAATATATTTTAAGAATGTAGATAGAAATCATGGGGTTCCACTCTCAATAGTATTTGGTCAGGATCCCATGTTCACAACTAAATTCTTGGGGAGTCTTCAACATTATTTTGGTACTAAATTAAATTTCATCATGACCTATCACACCAAACTAATGTGAAATATGAAGGAATATTCAAATGATAGAAGATATAAAAAGATCGTATTATTTAGTGGTCAAAGGTGAATCTGATCAGAATGTCCCATTAGTTGAGTTTGGAAACAATAATATCATCCACTCGAGTATTCAGATGGCTCCATATGAAGCTATGCATGGAAAGCGATGTAGATCTCCAACCTATTGTGATGAAAATGGATAAAAAATATACTTGGACCTAATTTTTTTATTTTTATGGATGAAAATGACTAAGCCACTAAGAAACATATCAAATCAACTCAGATTCAAAACAAGATCTATGCTACCCATCATCTAAGGGTGTTGGAGTTCATGGTTGGAGATAACATATTCCTTCAAATATCACTAATGAATAAAGCCATGTAGTTTTGAAAGAATTATAATTTATTCCCACGATACATTGGCCCCTTTAAGATCCTTTGTCGCATTGGATCCATGGATAATAAACTTTAAATTACACCAAATTGCCTCAATTTCATGATGTGTTCATGATATAACTCTCCGGGATGTTCATAGCAGATCCAACACATGTACTTAACTAAGTGGTGGTATTTATAGAAAGATGATATCTCTTGTGTGGAGAAACTAATAACGATGATGTACCATAGAGATAAGGTCATACCCAATAAGATAACCCACCATGTCCAAGTGTTTTGGAGTAACTAGAAGTATGAATAAACAATATGGGAACCAAAGGAGGTGATGATGGAGTAGTACACTCGCATGTTTATGTAAAATAAATCTTTTGAGGACATAATATCAAATAGGGGATGAATGTAATGACCACAAAATTTATCAATAGAATTTCTCCAATATTATAGTAATTTCATATAGGATAAATCACATTAAATTAGTAATAAACCATAATAAAAACATTATAAATAATTATTTGATGAAATAAGATGTATTTCTAGATGTTAAGGAACAAATAATGAGGAAATAGTATCTCGACCTCCGTAATAGTAATATGAATCTTATAAATAGTAATCTGGAAAATTGAATAGTACCTCACCAATGAATTTATAGATGAAACTTTTGGGATCTAATAAATGATAGTATAGTGTAATTATATTATATTCTAAGTAAATATTTTTTAAAAAAAATTAATAATTTAGTGTTGGTAGTTTTTTTATGTCATAAATAAAAATTTAAAATTTTATTATTATTTTAATAATTTTGAAAATTATGTTTTCATAAAATTTATTCATAAATTAATATTATGATTTATTATGGTTTTATGATAATTTTATGAGACGTTATGTAGTTTTTCAAAGTGTTATAAAATCAGTAATAATTTTAAAATATGTATTCTCCATGTAAAGTATAATTTTAATTAAAAATTAAACTATACATTTTTTGAAAATTACTTTCATATAATGGAGTTCATTTTTGAATTCTTAAGCCTGGAAATATTATTGTGTATTTTTATTATTTTTCTAAAATAATTGAATTTATGATGAATAGTAAAATATGTTAATTTACAATAAAAGATAAAAAAATGAATTATGGAGTCAAAGAAGATTCAAAGAAAATTTAAGCCCAAAATATAGAACTCAACTTCATTATTTTAATATATTTAGTGATATTGATCATATTATTCATAGTATTGATCCAAAATAGGAAACTAATTAAAATAATAATTTTAAACCACCCCTCTAATCAAAAATAAATATCACCACTCACTACCTCTTCTCCTCACACCTCTCAAGAATTTTGAAGTGGCTAAATTCTGCTAAAAATACTTTTCAATCCCCATAAAAAAGTCTATATTGTATTTTTGTTTTCAAAAGACCAAAACCATTTCCCTATAGAGGATCTCAAGGAGGATAAATTCAAGAGATAAATTCATCTTTATTTTCTTTTAATTTATTTTCTTGTTATATTCTTTTTTATCCTCAATTCCCCTCATAAAAATAGCCCGATAAATCCAGTAACTAACATATTCAGTAATTTCATCATGTTAATGAAACAACCTCATTATACTCCTCCCACAATCACTTTTATTCAAAAAAATTAAATCATCTCCCATGATTTGTCATTTTACTAGCATAATGGGAAATGCCCTTTTATTTTCCCTTAACACGTTCAATGAGGAAAATAAAAAAATTATAATTCTGGAAAAGTATTGTAAAATTAATATTAAAACCCTATTTATGTTATAGAACTAATATATATTCATAATATTAAATGATAAAACAAAATAAAAGATCTTTGTGATCAAAAAACTACAAAATATAACCTAAAATGATGATAATTAACTTTTATATAATGATTCATCCTCATACCATATAGAAATTTATTTATAAGATCATTTAAACATATGGAATATCATTGATAACATATAATAACAATTCTATATATTTATCCTCATTTGAAGAAATCTTTCATTCATGTATACAAGTGAACTGATCATGATAACTAAGACCGAACGATTAAATTAAACCCTATATCTCATAAAAAATCCAATAACTGAACATAATAAAAAAATAAAATTAATGTATAAATCATTCTTAATTTTTTAGTTAATGAATATATTGTGATTATATAGGATATTAAATTGATTAAATCAATCATAAAAAGGGTAAGGGGAATTCTAAAACCAATTCCCATTCTTTAAGTTTTATCCCTTTCACACCATTTTAATTATGAAATTTACATAAATATAATTTCTTCATCATTAACTTAAACTTTTGTGGTTTTACGAATTTGTTACACGAGTTTATGATAATCAAAATGTCTTCCAAAATAACTGATCTTTAAAAAAACCATTCATTTCTCGGGACTGTTTCTTCTTCAATCAATGTTGATAATTCTGATACCAAGTATATTATTCCCTATTTCCCTAGGGGACCAAATGGTTATGAATATATGCTTTATGAAATTAAATCCATTTATTTATAAGATTTATTTTAGGTTCACGATTGATAAATGATCTATGTGGCAGGCATGATAATGTAAATGTTGTCATTTGATTGGTGTGTCTAGATTCATATTTCTCAATGTAAATTTTGTTATGTGTGGGGTTCCCCATTAATTATATATACCTACATTGAATTGATTAATGTCATCTATCTCATGATAAAAGTGTAATGTGTGTGAACATGTTTCTATCTTCGTTCAAAACTATATGTGGTAGATGACCATTAAGATGATATATTTCATTTCAATGAATCACCACATTCCATGACTTTATCTAATGCTTGATCTCATGATTATGATGGAGATGATATGATTATTATCACCCCATGTTATTTAAAATCTTGTTCTTATCTATTAACTTACTGGTATTTTATCTCATCCCTTTCTTTGATTTATATCCTAAGGTGACTACTCATAATAAAGAGATTTATAGGGTAAATAATAATTCTGGGAAGATGAAAATAAATAAATTTTTAGGTTTTATTTTGTAAATGTTATGTATGGTACTAATTTTTCCAATACACATAACATTTTTATCATTCTTATAGAATTATTTTTTGTTTTTTATCATTAAAATGATGTAATTATAATGTAATAAAAACTTGGATCTCAATATCCTATATGATATCAATCATCAAAATCCAATTTGTAGTATAGAAATTCTTAAAGGACATTGGGTTTTTATTCTTAAATACTATTTTTATACCCATTGATTTGGGACTCCTTTGTGATATATAATTTTGGTTATTTTACTAAAAAGCATGTGAAAAATTCCAACATGTGATATAGAACCAACATTCACCAAGAAATCTTAATTTTTAGATATAATTTTTATATGGTTGTTGGGTATTCATCTTAGGTTTTTTCCTTTCTTATGGGGAACCAAATTATATATTTTATTTCAATACACCTAATACATGATATTAGGTTTCTTATCAAATCTCATAATCCATTTTATTTATAATTTTGTATTATAGCCTACATTACCCATTAAAATAGATTTATAAAAATGTTTATACGATGATATTGATGGTAAATAATTTTTCATAGATTCATGTGATATATTATTTAATGACGTCATGATCTTCTTATCACATGTTAAAGGTCTTTCAACCTTATAATACTTTATTTTTTATTGAGTACCAGAAGAAAATGTCTCCTTCTTTTTTAATGTATGAATATATTTGTTCTCGTGATTAGAGAACAAATCCTCCAAATATGGTCATTTAAAATTGATGATTAATTTTTTATTTACAATCACAATCATCTTCTCTTCACATTCCATATTCATTTTATCAACATCATCATCATTCAATATAGCTTAATTCTGAATCAAAGAGTAAATTTATGTGATTTTATTTTATATTTATTCCTATTGAAAACCCTACAAATCAGCGCTATTTTCTAATTTCTCATCAATTTCATCGTTCTTTTCTTCTAGAGTCTTTTTACTCCTAATTTCTCCTGATGTTTTTAGATCCATTTTGATGAACATATTTCATGTTTGTTATTTTTTTATTCAATGGTTCCAACATATATATAGATATTTAAACATTCTATATTTTTTCTTGCATTTCTTTCACCAAGACATCATCTTCAACTTCCAGCTTCTTGATCTTTTCTTTCATGAATTTAAGGACTCCAAAAACAAGTGATTCACTATAATTATGAATAAAAAACATAAAAAAACTAAAACAATCAATTGATAATTATTTAGATGTTTTATATTTATCATTATAATAACTGTTGATAGAATCTTCATCATGTGGAATGTTTTAAAATCTAATAACTCAAACGTCTTGATCACTATTTGTAGGATGGTTATCTGTCATTTTTAGAATCTTATTCCACCAAGTAATTATATTACAAGACTCTTATGACTTCATTTTTTCAAGGAATTGAGAAACATATACTACCTATTCTTTATATGTGAAGTAATTATTACTTATCTATTTATTTCATTTCATTTTCATTTTCATTATGGTCATGGTAGATATGTAATTATTTCTTGGGTTAACTAAATCTTCATAAAAATTAAACATTATTGTAGACTAAAGAAAGAAAATCAAATCATCAACAGAGAATAACATCACTATTTAGAATCACATAGAGGTGGAACATGTCATTGATATAACATGATAAAACATGATTAAGATATTCCAAAAATTAGTTGGTTGGGTGAATTATTTTTAGTGAATTTTAAATACAATCGCAAGTTTTTATCCTTTTAAATATTTTCCAATTTAGATCTTTATTTTCGTGTTATCTATTTTTTATTTGTAAATAAAATACATGAAATCTTGTCATGAGAGAAAATTTTATTTTTACATGGTTCACTATGTAATATGAGTAGTTTTCACTTTTTTTGTTTAAAAATAATCCAAATACACAACCACAAAAACATAATCTTATTAATGTGGTTACAACAAGTAGGAAATACCCTTACACTAGAAACTCACTACAATTAATTGACTACGCATATCATACGAAACAATGTTTGATCCTTATACATACTCTGAAGATTGTTCATAACTTCATGATAAGGTTCTTTGTAATAAAAATAATTTAATCCACATGTTGATACTACAGTTGGATGTTCTGGTGCGGATTGTTTATTCTACTAACTTTATCTTCACAATGTCACATTCAGAGTAGCTAAAAAAATACATCCAACTTATTCCTAGTATAATGCTGAATTATTCACTATCACCTTATTCTATCATCCATAATAATTAGAATATGATGTGGATGGATGTTCCTTAATATCTTCTAAATATAATTGTAATCAACTATTATCAACTTGGACAGTCGATTCCCCTTCAACACCTGATCTGTGATAGACAAATATATGAAATAGTGAATAGAAGTGTCTTTATATCATACTTATATAGTGAAAAAATGAATTAACTAAATCATATTCATATTACATTTCCCAGTATCATAATATTCATTGTGATATTGTAATCAATAAATGGCCATCTCAGCTAATCGCTATCATAATTGAATTCTTCCTTTTTCATAATGATATATGATATAATTTTTCATTGAATTATCTAAATGAATTGATATAAAATAATATCAATTGAATATATTATTGATTTCATTTTCCTGAACTAGTATATTTTTCAACCACTAATTACCATCACTAAAATTATAATTTAATTTATGTATTGTAAATATTTTTGAAATTATGAACAAAACATATTGTAAAAAAATAATTTTAAATTAATTTTTTTAATGGTCCATGCATGAATAATCATTTTTGTTACCTTGAAATAACATTTCATTATTATTATTCTTCACTTAGATGTCTTGCGAAAGTGGAACAACCTAGAACAATCATCTTCTTGCAACCACAAGCCCGATGAAATATATAAAATATAATTCTATGATCATTTTGGTGATATTTAAACAATGAAATTATATTATATATTTAATGAATATATGCACTATATTACACTTTATTTATGTTAATGAAACTAGGATAAATGATTCCTTCCATCATTAAAAACATAACGTGAGCATATCATTATCATGAAATTAGGAGTATGAATATCTTAGGTATCATTCATATAAGATTGTATATAGGTTCACTTTATTTTTTATTCACAAAACATGTGCACTGGATGAAAATGTATTCTTCTTCTCGTAATATGTTATACACAAGTTCATCTTTATTCATGAAGATTATCAGATTATGGAACATTATCATCACATAACAAATTGTGTATTACACAACCATTTCATTGTGTCTCTAGTCATCATGGTATACATCGAGTGTGTGAAGATAAGTTGATTTCATACAATATTTCTTCTTCGTCCTCCATTGTAATGTTATTCTCTCTTTAACAAACACATGATTGTGTGAGTTGCATATCCAAGGGAAATTAATATTATTCATGAAAAAAAACATTTCTTAACTAATTCTTGAAAAATAAGGTTCATGATACCCACTTTTTATGAATATTTTAAGGATCATAGATCCTTTCATGTTTGAGTAACACTAAACTCAATGAATTATATGTATTTTATACAATAAATATTTGTATAAAAAGAAAAATGGATTTAAGATTATTGGCCTTAGGGATTTAATATTAATTGGTAATAGTCACTATCTCTTCCACATTTAATTTATAAAATAAAATCCTAGAATTTATACCATGAAGCACAATTGTTTGAATGCCCAAATAAAACAAATTTTAATCCTTAAAACACATGTTAGAATGATATCAAAAACCATGGAATTTTTTATCATGTCTGGGAAACTCTTTAACGCTAATTGTATCATGTTCATATAACCATAAATTATTAAAAATTGTTATACTGAATTCTTATAATCTATCCATAATGATTGACTTCATGAATGGCCTCATGAAACTGGGGTTATAGGTTGGTTGAATTAGCCTTAAAAAATCATGAAAACTAAGATTCATGAAGCTTTTTATTCTGTTCACCTCTCCATTTTTACTTCAAGAGAACCATGATGGCCTCTGCATTGATCAATGGTGGTTTAGTCATCTTATCTGGTGAGTAATAGTGTTTTGGATATAAGGTAGGTGGAAACTGATGCCATAATATTGTAATAAAAAAACTAATTCACACAAATGAGAATGGGAGATTAGATAACACTTATCCATTTGATTAGGTGGATTTTATTATATACATAACTAATTAAATATATTAATAGTGAAACCTTATTCCCATACCACGTTTATCTCACATATCTACTTCACATCACTATATCAACTATGTGGTGGTTGTCATTTCTTTGATCCAGTGCCAAGGTCAGTATCCAGGTACACTAAACTCACCATGCCAACATGTTTCATGGAAGACTTTGTCCATGGGCTTCCCTTTGGTCTTATAGACCATCCTATGTATGGATTTGGACATTCCCACCATGATCCTTATACATGATCCAACGTAATCATATCATGTAATATGATTCCTTTATGTATTTCCATCTTGGTAGACCCAACTGACCTCATTCAGTCATGGTTGACATCTATGTCCCATAAATCCTGTATTATGGGTTTGTGTAATGCTTTATTGTGGGTTTGCATATTTTTTTAAAAATTCCCCCATTGTATTTATAACAAATACTTTGTGAAATACCATATCACTTAAAACAAATGCCATCCATAAACCATTTTGATGTCCTCCACTTTAAAATAACATCATGTAAATAATATGAACATCAATTTTTCCATGGTCACCATTATATATTATTCCACTCTTTATAGAATAATCATTTTAATGACATTTTTCAGTCATAAAATAATACATTCTATCTCCTTGATTGTTGAGAATTATGTCTTACCATTGAAACATGTTATTTGATCTTAGAAAAGGTTAAACAATAATCTGACATAGTAGGAGAAATATTTAGCAAAAATATACAATATTATTTAATGAATCCATAAAAATTATAAATTAATCAAATTTTACCTCAATTTCTCCAATTGATGTTTCTTAACATTTAAAGACTTTTGGAAATCATCCAAGATTTATTAAAATTGAACTTTATTATCTTATTGACAAAAGTGAAATCTTACAGTATCCTTGACAACCATTTTCAACCAATGAGCAACATTAACAACAAATACTTCTCATTTAAAAAGTGGGGTCTTCAGTTTATCAGGTTCTCCACAATTTAAAATCATACATAATATCACCTAATAAATACATAAATACATGATCTATAATATAGCCTAATTATCACAACTCACAAGCCTATACCAATAAATTTGAATATTATTATCACATATTATAACCATAATCATTTCACATATATACAAAAACTAAAAATGATAACTTATTATAAATGAATTTATAAGAATCGTTATTAGTAATAATGATGGGATTACGAGGGAACACCTACAAAACATGGGTTTCCACCATGTTTTCATAATCCAAATAAATAAAACATTATTCACCTAGAATACATTATAGATGTCCCATTTTGAATCAACTGTGACACTCAGATATTTTAAAAAGAAAATATGAACAAAAATAACTGATTCTAGCTTATCATAAATAGTTCTAGACATTAAAATTCATTGTATGTATAGGTGATATTAATTACCATTGGTTAAAACCAACACTATCACCCAAAAATCTATAAATATATATATATATAGTGTTAAATTACCATTAATAAACCACAGTTTTTAGATATTTTTTAATACAGGAAACAACAAATTGAAATCAACAATTACTTATTTCATTAAAGATAAATATTTTATTACAAATAATGTACATTAAAATATTTATAAAGGATAAATTTATAAATAAATTTTATAATGAAAAAATCATGAATAAAATATAAATACAACATGGTTTAAATTCTCATTATCTCGATCATTCATGATGTTCATACAAACAATGATAACAATGGAGTGAATTGAAAATATTATAAGTATGAAAAAAACAAGGAAAATGGATTAAATGATTTTATAAAATTACTTATGTTGAATTATGTTAGGTTATATGTGTTTTTTGTGTGTCAGACGTGTTGTAACACCCTAATATTTCATAGTATGTTATCTCATTAAAGTAATTCAATATCTTGCGCTACATGCAACATTGAGTTCTAGCGCACCAGAACTTACCAAAAAAGTTGTCCAAAAAGATGTTATGAATAGTATTAATTTAATTTTAAATCCCATATACTCTATATAATTTTAACATCAATATTATGTATTTCTTAGATATAATTGAGAACAAATTCATTTTTTAAGATAAAGGAAGTATTTTTCTAAAAATAAACTTTTACCACCTATTAATGGTGAACCTTTTTTTAAATGAAATATTTGAAACATTTATATTAAATTTGACAAAATAAACTAATTATTTAGAATTGAGACATAAAAATTTATTTTGGATAATTTTTTGGTGTTTTTCTGATAATGTTCAAATTTTGATGAATAGTGAAAGATACTAAATTTTAATTGAAAACAAGTTTTTTAATAAAAATAATTTATAGTGTTAAATTATAAATTTTAATGGTTTTTAAGTATAATAAGAATATATTTTTATCATTTAATACAATTTAGGTCATTATATGTAATTTCACAATTAAATTTGACATAAACACATGTCAATCTTTTGATAGTTTTTACTTTTAAAACCCCACTTTTTGGTTTGGACAACAGAAATTAATTTTAAATTAATTAAAGAAACTTCTATGTTTTTACTTTAGTGAAATAGACATCATTTTGGGATTCAGAATATAAAACTTAGCATATGGTGAATTTTTGATATTTTTCTGAAAACTTGCAATTTTTGATAAATAGTGAAAAACATTGTGTTATTGTTTAAAACCAATTTTTTTAAAATAATTGCTAATTTTTTTAATTTATTTTAAGTAAAAATAGATATATAATACCTATATAGGTTCAATTTAATTCATTGAGTCATTTTATAATAAAATTAGATGTATAAAATTTTATTGAACTTTTTGCCGTCTTTTACCCACCTTCTATGAGCATTTTCAAATTTGCATAAAACATAATTTCACCAGTTCAGTGAGTTGAATTGAAAAAATACAAGAGACATAGTTGACATAATTATGTTAAATTTGTTTCAAAGATATGGAAATAATTTTTGGGAAATAAAAACTTTTGACTTTTATTTACCACGGTTAAAAGTAAATAAGGTAATTAAAGGTAAAAATGATATTATAATTACCCTAACACATTTCATAATTTGATTAGATAAGTGTAATTTGACCAAAAACAACCTCATAAATAAAATATGATCTTTTTTGTCCATATGAATTAGATTAGTACATTTATTATTATTTTATTCAAATAAGAGTTAAAAGTGTTAAATTAAATGTTTAATAACTAAACCATTTTTAATAAGTTGTTACACAAAATATAAATTCTACTATAAATATTCATTATAAAGATAAAATTATTTTTTATATAATGGAATTTTATTTATAATTTTTAGACATTAAATAATTAACTTTATTTAGGTCACAATGATGATGCAGTAATTACATTCTTAATGGGATATAAAATGAATTGATATTATAAATATTAAAATAAATATAATTTGAAATATTTGATGTCATACAGGAGTTTTATAGATGAATATTACATGTTATGGTTGATTAAATTTATTTTTTTGAAGTAATTAGGTTCTGATGACTTTCACAAAAATCAAATAATAAATAGTGTCAAAATTGACATAAATTAGTTTTTAGAACAAATATTATATTATTAAATAATATTTTTGTTTTTAAGAAATATAAATTTAGTCAAAAGGACTTTTATAATGATAAATATTTCACTAATAAACCTCTTGGGGTTCTCTTTACATTTTATAGTAAGTTTATTAACTATATTATATAAAAATACAAGCTGGCATGGTAAATGTTAAACTATTTAACCAAGTGTTAAATCTAAAGGATAAGATTAATATGGTGACCTACATCGATCTAAAACTTTTTTTTTGTGAGTTTTTATACCCATATCCACCTTATCTTCGAAATAAATTATTTTTTAGCCAGTAGAAATCGAAAATGATTTTATTATAAAATAACATTTCAATCTTTTCCTATGGTGCCCATCTCCTCTCTTATAAAAGGAAAATTCCCCTTCTCTCAAAATACTAACTCCAAATCCATTTAGTTCCATCTAAACCTACAAAAATATCATACCTACTACCATCACTTCAACATAGAGGCATTAATTTGATCATAAATCTATCCTATGGAGAATTTTGATAAAATAAAAAGGAAGCACCCGAAGAAGAGGTAATAATTTCACCACCCTTTTTCAAAGTTCTTTTCTTCTCCTACTTCCTATTTATTTTTTATTACCATTAAAAAATAATAAATAAAATAACTTATACATACTGTGATGTTATTATAAATATTGTACATTCATATTCGTCATTCTATCCATCCTATGATTGACAGGTCACTATACGTGCGTACGTAAAGCTTACCGTCTCTACGCCGTGGTGTAGTTTGTTAATCAAACACATAGTTGTTTAAATGGGTATAATAATGAGTATAAGTAATTTAAATAATAAATATATCATGTTAATGATTCTGTATATATGATATACCATCCAATTACCTAATATTTCACCATCAATATATTGATATTGTCCCTCGTGCGTACATACGGATAATCATCTCCACGAACGTGATAAGATTCATTCCTCATCGCAATCATTCAAGAATAATTTTCATTTTATGATTAAAAATAATGTTTAAGAACTTAATATCATTCTGTATATAAATAAAAAACATCCTATCCATTGAAAACATGGATTACATAACCAATCATATAAAGGAAACTAAATTAGTTAACACCCGAAAAAATGATACTACTGAAATATTATTTATAAAGTAATATTCGAAGATCATATATGATATAATATTTATGTATATAGATCTTTTATAATTTATTTACAATGATTTAACTATTATAAAGGAGTATAACATACCATTGACTAAGAAAAAGTACAAGGTAATGGCAAATTTTACAATCTCATTACATATCTGAGGTTGTCAATAAAAATGTATTTACTAGGACCTCTTAATCATCCACATCCATGTTTTATTAAAAATGTACTTCAAAAAATTTTACTATTTTCTAGACTATGGGTAAAATTCATTTATACCCTTTTTTTAATTTTTATAAAATGGTTTCAAAGGATTCTTTCTGTCATTTTCCAAACAAGGTACTCTATGACATTTTTGTCAAATTAATGTAAGATTTTTTTTTTACTTATACAGCGGTTGTCGTTTTTCTCTGCCATTATAACACCTTCGAAGAGTCCCATAAAATATTAGAAGAATATTTTCAAAAATAAATTTTTTATTTTATAATTAAATTAATTTTGAATGATTTCAAAATAGAAAGATATATTTATCTCAAATATTTTTGATTTCATCTATGTCAACATTCATTAATGGATTTTATACTTATTTGAAGTTTATTTATTTTGATTCAAATATTTCATATTGTGTTGAGGGTTTTGTGATATGTTTGACTATGAATGTTTTAGTTTTATACCATTCATGTTTTATGGATAAAGTATTGACATTTCTTATGTTATTTTTAATATGAATGTTTATATTATGTTTAGACATTTTCATATGAGGACTCAGTTAGACTTAGTAGGTGACGGGTGAAGCTAGATGTAGCTCCTCAATTCATTGGTAGGTATCATGAGACAAAATACTTTCTTGGCACAAGGACTTAACAAAATCTTATTTGTAGTCTTGGCATGATACCTTGACAATGTGGTTATGATGTCTGAAATTATGCATTCCATCATTACTAATTTGGAAATTTGATATTACTTGTGATTATTCAACTAGTATAATATCCATGTGAATAAGTAAATGTAATTATTTGATTTTTTTTCTATATTATGTTCATGTTAGGTTTAAAAAGGATATTGTTTTTATCACACATCTTGCCTTAAAATTTTGTTGCTTCCGCAAAATTATTTACCCTTACTGAGCATCTGATCTCACCCCTTTCTTGTATTTTAGTTTCCCAGAATTTCCAAGAAGTTTGTTATGATTGATATATAGGGTTAAGGTAAAGGGAAAATGGAATTCTCAAAGAACTATCTATGTTGTATTTTATGTTTGAAATTTTAATGTGAAGTTTATGTATGTAATCTATTTCCACAACTGCTAAAATGATCGGTCCTTTGGGACTTGAATCCTTGTAATCATGCCAATGTATTAAAATAATGAACCACCTCTGGGTAACTGGGGTCGGGGAATTACACATGAATTATATACATAATTGTTAGTAAAATGGTCATTGTTATATAGACATTGGGAATATATGGTTTCAATGATTATTTGAATATTTATTATCTAAAATTGTTTTATAAAAGAAGATGTTTTAAAATTTACATGGAAGTAATATTTGATACTCGATTAATAATGGATTTTATAATATAGTTATAGATTTTGTGGTGAAAAATAGATATTTTTGTATTTTGTATTTTATATAGAATTAATGAATTTATGGAATCAAGTAGTGGAAGCCTTCTAAATAAGGCTAATTTAATATAGTTTTTTATATTGGTAGAATTATTAGTTCTTCCTTTGACCATGATCAATTTTAAGTTTAATATGTACAGCATGAGAAGAATAATATTTGGGAGTTGTTTGAAATCATAGAAATAACTATAATATCTATGCTAGTTGAACCACCAATCATGACTAAAAACGTGTATATCTACCCCAAAAGGAATATGGAGTGGCTTGGTGGGGTTCATTATTTCAAATTTGGGAATATTTTAACATGATATTATTATTGTAATAAATTATATTTTAAATGGAAATATGGATTTTTTAAATATATTGTTATACATGTTTTTATACATTTTAAGTTTATACTCAAAAATTACATATAATTTATTTTCTAAATATTTTTTAAAAAATAATTAATTACAATTAAAAATATTCAATTCTATAATGGTAATTAATAATTTTAATGGAGAATGAATAAAATAAATTAATATTTAAAAGATACATTTTCAAGGGATTTTTTTCTTTGTTTTTTCATTTTTATCTTATTAAATTAAATTGATCCCTATTAAATAATTGTTTTAAGGAAAATTATTTTCTATATATAAAACTTAAAAGGTTAACATTCACTTAATTATTATTAATTTTTAATTAAAAATAATAATTTATATTTAGTCCTAAAATATATTTTTAAGAAAAAATATTATGTGTTATGAATATGTGTTGTACGTTTTTTCAATAATATTGTAAATTATTTTTTAAAATATATATTTAATGTTTGAAATTAGTATAAAACCCTGAAATTTCTATCAGTGTGTTTATTCTTGAAAATATTCAACCTCTTTGATGGCCTTTAATGAATGAAACACCATGTTTAAATGAAAAAAATAAATTAAAATATATCCGAATTTCACCACTTTATCTGAAGAGGAAAATATAAGTGGATAAATAGCACTGAAATTTTTATAAAATATATATTTTTTATAGATTTCCATTCAAAATCCATTGATTATAAATTAATATAAGAATAATTTTATTATAATAGAAATGATTTCTTCAAAACTTTTATTATTTGAAATAAAAATGGTTTTGTTTAATCTTTCACACTTACAATATAAAATAAACATCATTTTTTATATCATCATATTAAAATTATCATAGGGTGGATTCTTGGGTTTATCAAAAAATATTATGATTTTGAAAATAGTAAAAAATACTGAAATGTAGCTCATATATTTAAATTTTTTTCATATAAAATGAATTCAATTATATTATCATAAATAGTTTTTTTATAATATGAAGAAATTTAATAATTTATTTTGATATTTAAACCATCTATATCTATAATAATTTTTTCATTGAAGACTTAAATTTTTTGTGTCAATGTGTGTAATTAAAAACTGGATTATACGAATTCAATGAATTGAATTTGGATAGTTGATAACAAAATTGGAATCAAAAATGTTTATATTATATGTTAATTTTAACATAATCTTTTATTGTTATGAATAGTAAAAACATTAAATGATAATTTCAATGGTTAAGGTAAAACTGATTTATCTCAGTATTAAACTAAAAATATAATGTTTAAAATTTCCTACTAACTTGTATAAATATCATTAACCTTCCATATTTAGAGTTTTTTGAAATACTAGGGTCTAGAATTTCCAAATTTCTAGGCTATTTGAATATAATAAAAATTGTTTAATTGATTCTTTTAAAAAATTCCTTGTGTTTCCTCTACCCTAATTATAAAAGGTCAGTCCCCCTAAAACCCTATACAACTTCCAATATCATTGGGTTCATCAAATCCATGAATAAATTACATAATTACACCAATAAAAACAATATAGATCCCTTTAGTTGATCATAACTCCATCCTATATAAGATTTTGGTGCATCCCTAAATAGGTAATCTGAAGAATAGGTAAAGTTCATAAACTAACATTCTGATTTCATTTATTCCTCCACCTCCATCAAATCATAATATATCGACATAGTATGATAACTAAAATATATCTCATATAATTAAATGTTATTAGGTTAACATTATAATCTATTTACATCTCATCATCCCTCAATTGGAAAATGAAATCGTCGATCATGTGTACATTAGACTACCTCCTCACAAATTGATGGAACTTGTTTTCTATCCACACCTATCATAGTGAGATATAATTTTGGGATTAATGTGAACATATTTTATCATATAATTATACTTATGTATTTAGAATATCACATATTCATTTTTTACATTCCTTTCTATATAATATATGATAATGTCTCCCATATGTATGACAGACTATGGCCTCACCAAGAAATGTTATTTTTTTAATTTATGCTTTAAATGAGTGTTATTAAGGGTAACTTTAATGAATAAATGTTATATTTATGAATTTATTTAAATTATTTAAAATTATATATCATACACTAACTTAATCATTCACTTGTTATGGGAATGATATTGTTACCCATGTGTGCGTACGATCTACAATCACCTTGATGTGATGAGATACATTTTCCGTGGACATCATTTCAAAATGGATAAATAGTGTATCAAAGATGAAAATATAATATTTATAATATTATTGTATTTTTTTATATGACATATTTATTTCCTATTCAAAAGAACCAGAAATTTAATGACATAACACGGATGAGAAAACGATTAAATTATCATCGAAATAATTAAAATAATAAATTATTATTATAAAATGGGTTGTAAACTATTTTAATATGGACATGTATGATATAATAAATATGATTATGGTTATTTTACAAGACAATATAATTATTAAAACCTTTATAAAGTATGTTATATCATGTTCATTCAAAGGAACATTTGAGATAAGTGACATTACCTCAATTTTCCTTTATAGAGGATTGTTTTATTTGTATGCACCCTAATTCATTAATATAGGATAATTACCTCCCATTATTAATGTATTATCACAAGTCCTAAATATAAAATGCTAATTTATGTAAAAATTTGAATTATTTCATCTAATGGATCATTACTTGAACATTACCAGTTGGTTAGGGAATTGCTCTCAATTTTCATTTCAAAGATACATATTTGTTGATTTGAAAATATTCAATTTTATGTGGTGTATATACTGTACATTGATGTATTTAAAATGAATACCAATTTATTAATGATAATATATGCATCGTTTCAAGTTTATTCATTACATTTTTACAATTTAAAAGTTGCATTATTAGTAAACATTGTTTTACAATGTAACATTTATTTTTGATTATTTACATTCTATATAATCTATCACATAATTATGATCATTTTTTATTTAAAATTAAATTTACATTAAATATTAAAATTATTTTATAATGGATATTATTATTTCTAAAATCATATTGTTATACTATATAGAGTGTTATGTGAGTTTATTATTAAATATGTAATTGTTGATAAAACTGTACCTTTTCTAAATAAAAATATTTTAGGATAATGAAAATTGATTGATGACATGAATAAATTGTTCAATATATGAATAATTAATTTTTTATTTATCTATCATTGGTATTATTTGTAGATATTCACTTGATGCACTGACTGGTCTTATGAGAAAAATCATTTGGAAAATAATATGTTTTTTTACCCAGAGTTTTATACTATATTCCAAAAGATCTTGATAGTGGTGGTATCATGGTACATGAGATCATGATTTCTATTAATAAAGAATTTAATTTATTTTTAATTTATTTTTTATTAATATTCATGATATTTTTTTAGAGTCAATAAGGTTTTATTTTTGACTTTTTTCATTCCTTCATTCATGGGGGAGATTGATAAGTCATCAAGGTTTCCTTATGACTACCATTCCTCTTGTTTTGAAAATCACAAACACCTTTTCTTAAGAAAAATTTCATTTTACCCCTATTTTACATCCATAAGGAAAATTTCCTTCCCAAAGGAAATTTACCCCAACATTGTTTTGATTGTTCATATCAATATTTTTCTTAAGTATAAAAATCATATTCATATCTAAAACCTCGGAATCATATAATACTTAGACATGAAGAATTCTATTTTGGGATCCGAATTATGGATACGAACTCTAATGAATTTCCACTCCGAATTCTGGATACAAACACTAATGGAGTTCAACTCTGAATTCTGCATATGAACTCTAATGAAGTTCGACTCTGAATTCTGGATACGAACTCTCATGAAGTTCTACTCCGAATTCTGGATACAAACTCTCATAAAGTTCCACTATGAATTCTGATTACGATCTTATACTAGTTCGACTCTGAACTTCTATGAGTTAGACTCTGAACATCTACTAGTTCCACTCCAAACTTTAATGAGTTCGACTCCAAACTTCTATGAGTTTGACTCTGAACTACTATGAGTTCGACTTTGAACTTATTTTAGTTCGACTCTGAACTTCTATGAGTTTGACTCTGAATTTCTAGGAGTTCAACTATGAACTCGTTAAGTTCGGGTTCTGAATTCCTGAGAATACAGACTCCAAATTTCCTTAAAATTCAGACTCCGGATTTCTACAGAATTCAGGTTCTGAATTCCTACAAAATAGAATCTGAATATTCTTATGTTTATAGACTCCGAATTTATTTTTTACTACCATTCTGAACTTCAACCTTTTCCATTACGAAATTTCAATTTCTACTCCATTAAGAATATAAATTTAGTAATACTTACACTTGTTTATTATAAAACAATGTTGTGCTTTCAGTTATTAACTAACCGTTGTTTGAGTGACATATGTATAGGTCCCTTCAAAATTCAAGGAGAAATATGACCGTTGAAGGGGGGAGCGGACTGCTGGATATTCACCTATAAATATGAGCTCATTTGGAAAGAATAAATAACTTTGACAACTATGCTTACATGCTGTTGAAGTGATTTCTAGAGAGAGAGGCTCTTATCAACTCTCAAGATTCGTGTAGAATGTTTGAATGGATTGATCAAACTTTGCATTGTGAAGATTGTCTTCGTGCGACTCTAATTGTTGATGTGTAAAATTGAGGGCATCTGGGGATAAGAAGAGAGAGGTTCCAACACCTTAATGTTGAGGACATCCATGCTGAGGAAGACAGAGGTGCCAACTACCTGATAGTTGAGGGTTTGTTGGGATAGCAAGACAGGCTCTGATCTTCGTATCGAGGTCTTACCCTGGTGTGAGTAAGACAGAATTTCTTGAAAGTATAAATCAAGGGACCTTTATCCAAGGTTGTTGGATACCCTTCTATTTGGGTTAAAATACTTATTACTTGTTACTTGTTTTGATACAAGTTTTTTTCTGCTACATTTTTTATTGTTGAGGAAAGTATACTTTCTTATACTTCCTCATCTTTGTACTCTGATATAGTTAGTTTCTATAAGCTTTAAGGTCTAATTTTAATCTTTGTAAATTTTGTTAAGATTCATTTTCGGAATTACTTATCCAGAATTTAGGAATTTATTAGAAGTTATATAGGTCTTTTGAATTATCTTTTTTAGCCTTGTTAAACATAACCATCCTAAAATTTTCCTAAGGGAATTTTTAAAAGGTAAAATTCACCCCCCCCCCTTGTATCTGAGAATTTCATTCTTATTTCGATCCTATGTTTGGTATTATAGAGTATATCATACTCAGTCACATACCATCATAACAATAGTAAGATGTAATGTTAATAATTTTATAAGATAATCCAGTATATGAATTTGTTTAGAAATGGGGTCAGGAATGAAGAAGTGTATCAACACTCTTGGTGAATGTAGAGGTTTACTTGTTAAGAAATACCATATAGATGGTGTTGGAACTTATTATGTCACATATATATTAGTGATTCATTAGTATAATCTGAAAAATACCATTTCCTAGTTGGATAAAACTCTTCCATAGTGTGATTCATTTATATTGGATTGCATCATGTGCTAGATGACCCAAATATTGGTTACACTTCTAATCCAATGGTAGATGAGCAATGGATTAAGTCTTTTGGAAATATATTTATAACCATATGTTGTAATAAAAAGTGAAAGGTTACACATGACATATATTATCTTAAAATTATATTTTGATAAATGGTTGTCATTGGCCCATAATAATTGTGAGGAAGAATAAATAGAACACATGTAATGGAAATTTTCAAGGAAATATTAATAGACCAATATTATACTCTTTAGAAAGTTTTTTAAAAAAATAAAAATTAAATTTATCATATATTTATAAGTGACTGAATCAATTTCCATATTGTGAGAATAATGAAGTGGATCATCCTCAGAAATTCATGAAGGTATTACAGGATTATTAGAAAAGGTTCATCAATCTAATGAATGAATATGGATAAATACAAATTGTCTTTTCAGAGCTTTAACTATTGGGATATAAGGAATCTTGAAAACGAACACACCAAGAACCTTGTTAATATACATATAATAGGATAAGGGGGAAGGCCATGATTTTGTTATCATTAAAAATGAGTAGGAATTACCCAATGATGTGGGGTTATGTATATTAATCATGTTTCAATGTTATATAATTCATTGTTTTTTATTAATACTTGAACAATTTGAACTAAACATTATAACATCACCTGAAATAATTGGATCTCTTACATATAGAAGTACCTTTGATGTTTAGAGTTTTAGATATTTATGAAAACACCTAATAAACAATTGATATGTCGTCCAAATAATATATCTCCCTTTTTTCCAATATATTATTATTTCGCAATAGGTAATCAACATCATCCTAGTGTAAGAATTTTTAGAAAAAATAATTCCTCATTATTTTTTAAAAAATGTGGAAAAAGAAATATAAGAAGGGTGATCTCAAATGCTCTATTAGGGATATTTTAAGAATTTAAAAAATTTATTAATGAGGATAATAGTGAATAATGGTATGATGAGATAATCAAAATGCACGGAAGAATGATAAAAGAACAAAAACACATTCATACCATTATCATAAAATATAAAAACATATAAATGGAATGATTAAAAAATAGACAATAAAAGACATGTGATATTAATATTGATAATTACAAGAATTATAAACTCATTAAATGAAATTGGAACCCTTTTGTATCATATAGAATCAATTTTGTAATCTCTTTACAAATCCTTTATATGAAATTTTAAATTGAATAACCATATACCAGACTTCCATAAGTATCATTACCCAATTAATAAGAGTGCAATCTAGGAACACCCATCATTAAGCTATTAAAATATTTCACATTATTGTTTGGGCTACACCGTATAAATATATAGTGGGATTAACTAGCCAAATAATCTTATTCCAAGTTAAGATGTGACATTCAAACCCATAACTACATAGTCCAACCCATTATAAAATAAAATGGGCTTACACATTGATGTCAATGATTCCCTATAATTTAAGGTTTCAAATAACCATAACACAAATAAACTCATAAAAAGAATCATTTTTTATAAAACAACATGATTATATAGTTGACTAAAATTGGGTGTCACATAAAACTCCTAGCAACATGAATAAAAATTGAAAAGAAATTGGCTTCAATAAAAAAATATTTATTACTTTATTTACCCATGGAAAATAAATGGGTTTTATGACAATATATTCAGAACAATATTAAACCCTAGAAAATAAATGTTTTCCATAACAATCTCTTAGAAACATGATTATCCCCTGGAAAAGAAATGGGATCCATTAAAATCACATCAAAACATGATTAACATGTGGGATGAAAATTTATCATATAAAAATCACATTGGAACATGATTAACCCATGTAAATAATATAGGTTTCATGAAAATTCTCTTTGAAACATGTTTGGCTAGTAGAAAAGAAATGGGTTCCTCAACAATCTCATTTAAAAACAATAATTCATAAAATGAAAGAATGAGTATGTTATCAATAAAATATAAGCCAACTAAAGGATAAGAAATTGGGTTTTTTCACAATGATGAATGGAAATACCCTTATAATACAATAAAAACAATTCTTGAGGAAAGTAATCATTAAACATTCCAATGAATCCCATATCACAATGAATCATTTGAATCATTTAACCCAAGATGGAATAAAATTAAACAAAAAATTATGTTACATTATAATATATAAATTCAAGATATGATATATTAATGGGGATTTATATAAACCACAATAAACAAATGAGTATTGGATATGAAATAAGTCTCACAGAAATAGAAGCGAGACTAGAAATCCCTATAAAAATGTGTTATCATCTAAATTAGAGTCCTAAAAATGATTAATAATAAAAGGAAAATTTTAAATACCATGAATATAAAATAATTCATGATTAATATATAAAAATATGTAGTATATACAACACAAAAAATAATTAATTGTGAATATGAAATTTTTCACATAAATTTAAAAAGTGAGATGAAAATACCTTAAAAATCATATCATTGGAATGAGAATAAATTAATTAATTAAATTTATTTGAAAATTTTAAATCCAAAAAATATCGGTGAAAATATAGTATAAAAAACAAATACATTATCTTTGGATTCTTCTTGGGATAACTGAACTAATGACAGAAAATTTATGAAAATGAATGGAAATTAAGTTAAGAAACCCCTTATCTTTAGTCGAACTACTCATTCACATTGTCTATATTGCTGAATAATAAAATTATGATACCTTTACAATTTATTGAGAAAAATTTAAATTTTTATTATTTCTTATATTTAACTAACTATAATTTTATATACTATTACTTTTTTAACAATGTATAATTCTGATGTTTTGACCATATTTGGGTTATGTGTCAAAAATGACTTTGATTTGTCGACTAAGTTTAAGGATGATATTATTTAAAAATATATATATAAAGAAGATTTAAATAATTATAACATTTTTACATAAATCCAAATTTAAAAATCATACAGGAATGATGGTTATGAAAAATGAGATAATGTTATGATAAATGAGATGATAGGTCATATGTACGCATGAGTAACATTCTTGTTTTCCAGTGACAACTATTGAAAGAAGTTAAGTAATGTTTATTATTATTGAGTGACCATTATATCATAAATTCCATATTTATTGATTATATATACATATATAATTCATTATTTTTTATGTGGTGATTAAATTGGATGTATCACATCGCATCAAGGAGGTGGTAGTCTATACATTCACGATTAGACATATCTCTTTTTTAATATGTGAGATGGAAAATGGAAAATTATATGATTTATGTAAATATAGGTAATTATTTCCTGAATATAATCAATATTTTTTGATATCATATATTTTTTATTAAGATGATCCATAATTCATTTCATGTAAGGGTCAAACGTATCACATCACTTTTAGGATGTGGTAGTCCACACATCCACAAACAATGTTATCATGGTCACCAAAAATATAAACATAAAAATATATGTTTTATAATTAATAAAGTTGTATGAAGAAAATATAAAAATATAAAATATTATGTAAAAATATTATGTCCATTATGATGTTGAACCATAAGATGTGTTAAAATTAAATTAAATGACATTTTTTCCTGAGCCGGAACTACATCGTACAGATGAACTATGAATTCATTACTATTGGGATGGAATTTTATGCAAGTGTAGGTATACCCAACCAAATAAACAATTATTAGTATATTTAGGATAATAAGGATATTTTATAATCTTGAAATAATTATAATTGGCGTGATAAATAATGAATTAAATCAAAAAAAATCATTGATGATTGTTACCTCTTCTTTTGGTAAATCCTTTTGGTTTTCACCAAAGGACTTTAATTGATTGATTTTTTTAAAAAAATGAGTATTAAATGATGATATTTGTTTTTTTGGATATTAATTATAAGGTATTGTACTATTAAAATGGGTTTGAGAAGTGTTATTTTTTAGGGGATGAGTGTGTTATTTTAGTGGTGGGGTATTGGCATTCTTGTAAATATAAAAGTGTAAAAACTATTCGGAGGACCCCTATACATCATGTTCCTAAAATAATTGAATAAATATGAGAAAAGATTTTATTTTATATAATTTATTCCTAAAATGAGTTTTTTACATGCGGATACTTCATTTTACCTTTAATATTAATGTTTAACAACTATGAAAACACATTTTTACATTATTCACTACAATTAATTGTGATTAAATTCATAAATATTTTTTGTCAAAAAATAACATAAATTTCCAAAAAAAAAATTATAGAATATTGTGACTCAATATATCAAAAAAAATCTTCCAATTCCCTTTACTTATGTGGAAAATATAATTTAATATTAATCCCACATACGGGACAACAGAACAAGTTTTAGAAGCAAAAATATTCAAAATTTTGAAATGATCATATATGAATTTTCAATCTGAAATTCATTAAAATGATCTAAATATTATTTAAATATTTAAAATTTATATAATTTTAGTTTAAATAATAATAAAATAATTTAAATATATAAATTATTTAGAAAAAATCTATGTTTTTAATTAAAATCTTTTATTATTCAATATTCTTCAAAAAAAATGAATGCTCTCCGAAAAATACCAAAAATGCTACAAAAGTTTATTTTAATATTGGGATATAAAAAGTTATATTTTTTAAAAAATAAAATTTATAATTTTTTTATTATTTTGTTTTTAAATAATTATTCAATTAAATTGTAGAACAACTGCCATAAAAAAATATATTGCCATTTAAGCTTAAAATTGGATTTATTCTTATCAAAAAAACCATCAGGTTTATTTGATGAATTTAATGAAACATTTTTAAATATATAACATTTATATCTCATTAATATCTTTCAGTACTAGTTATTATTTTAAATTAATAATATAAAACTCAATTATGGTCATAAAAATGGTTTCTCATTAATAGAAATCCAATATATTAAATTGGTATTTATTTTTATTTCTAAATATTTAGAAACAAAATAAGACATTTTATAATAATTTGTAAAAAAATATTGCTTAATTTAGATTATATCATTTATTCCCATAATTCACACGACTAGTCTATTACTTTCATAAATATGTTAACAATATATTGTTGTATGGTAAGACTTGGGCATGTGTGTAACATATTCCACAAACCAGCCCGATTCGACCCTGAACTTGTCACCTAGCCCTACCCATGGTAAGACTTGAGAGGATTTCATGATCCTCCATTGATGGAAACATGAACTGAGGGCATCAATAGTGTACACAAGATTACTATTTCGATCAAAAATTACAAAAAAAAATTGGAAAGAACATAAAACCCAATACACATTCAAATAAAAATTGATACGATTATTAGTTATATAAGAATGTGAAAATACAACTGAACCAAAAACTCAACTGACCAAACCTAAAAACCATATAACTCCATGTAACCCCACTGGTGACTCTCCAATATAATGATCACACATCACCCAATGAAATTGAACCCAAGCTGAAACCAGTACAAGGGATAAAAATAGAAGAAAATTGTAGGTGTGAGTATTAAAACTCAGTAGTCTAGTCTAGTAATCTATTCACAATCCACTTCCTTTAAAAAAAGAAACAACAATTCCAGGTTTCAAATAAAATATATGAAAGTATGTTTTCCAAACAAGTTTCAATGCTATAAAATTTACCAAACAAAAATGTGTAGGTTTTATAAACAAGAAAGATAGTAAAAAAATTTCAAACATGTGAAACTTCAAAATTTAAATACTTTTAAATAGCGATACATTAATGAATTTACAGTTTTAAATAAAACACACATTATTCTGAGTTTACCAACCAAAAACACTATATTCCAAATGTGAGTACAATATAGCCATTGAACACAAGTCACGAGAAAACCCCTAGTCAATAGTTTATTTTGGGCCTCAGTTACCTCATATCACGACGAAAAGTAACTACAAAAAATATTCATTCTCGTGCACATGAGCCACTAGTAATAGAATCATCCATTATATACTGGTCCTCAAAAACAATATCCTCATTGTTTAGTTATTTTTTTCATCGTCAAACTTTCTACGTGAAACTGAGATAAAACCCCTCCGGATCACTAGCAACTATTACACATCTACCACCTAGATACAAAGGTTTTCCCTTTTTATGTTCAAACAAGTTACACATATATAAAATAAATTTTTTCATGAATATAGAATCTAAAAACCATACACATTTAAAACAACCCACAAACATGTCTCACATATAGTTCATCGATAAATAAACCACCTAAATATTCATAAAACAATTTCAAAATGTATAATGGGGACTTGTACAAATAATCTATTCAAAAATGCTCCTTTAAGGAAAAACACCCACCAATACCATATAAAATATTATTAGGAAGCACCAACACCATTTAATAATTAAATTATGATGAAGCATAAAATGGACCCAAATAATACAACATGAAATATAAGTGGAAATAATTTTTACATGAAAAATGTCATATAAGCCTTTAAGTATTTTTCACAACTAACATTTTCCAAAGGTAAAATTTTCAATTATAATAAATTGGTGTATACACACCATTTAAAAAAGAAAAACACATTCATAAATTCCTTAAATAATTCAGGTTACATTTCCAAAGCACGAAAATTTTAATAAAGATGCCAAATGGGGTAATTTTCATTTACTCGGACCAAAACTTGTTTATCACCAAAAAAACATTTTTTTTATAAAATAAAAACTACTTTATACATCCATAAAAGGAACCAAATATACACTTTTAATGCTTCTAATTTATTTATAAATCCAAAAATATTATTTTAAATCGCATCAAACACATAAAAGGTAACCATAAAATATACCGAACACATGGCATGCACTTTTAAACAAAATACTTATTTCAAGAACATGAAAAGGGGTAAAATACAACTTGAATTACATAAATTTATTAAAGCTATGTAAACAAGCTTAATATACCCTAAAACATATGTTTATTCTAACAAAACATTTATGTAATCAAGCAGTGTACATTTTTATAACAAAACAACACTACTGTTCAAAACATAATGCTTAACCAACCATTTTGCACACCCAGAAAATTATCCAAAGTTAGAAAAAAATAAAAACCATATATATAAAGTACTATATATATGAAAATTATGAAACTAATTTGATTAAATCATGTGAACGGGATATCCTACCTCAAAACCATAGCGGAAAGGAACCGCACACTCGATATCACCCACCAAGGTTCCCAACAATCTATATCTCTGAATAAAAGCCCTAAATGAACCAAAAACTCATCATAAATCATCTATTAACATTAACCTAGTTCATGAATTACCATGAGTGTATAGGAGGCCAAACTAAATTGGAAGGATAAGGAAGAGGGAGGAGAAAGGAGAAAGATTATCACCTTGGAAACTAGAGAACTCTTCATCTTCCCTTAGAGACCATTAGACGATTGGAAATGGTGTAGAAATTCTTGGAGAGTCTCATAATGTATTGAAGACCATGGAAATATTATTTGGGGGTATATAGAAAAAAATTAAGGAATCATGAAAGAAACAATTTACCTTACCAAATCTAGAAAATTTGGGAAGACTTCAGAAATTTAACCCTAATTTGTGACAAAGATGACCCCAAAGAGTGAAAATATAACATGGGGATGTGTCTATGATTTTTTTCCACTATGAGAGTTATAATCATCGAAAAATATAAAATAATGAATAAGATATAAATTAAACAAATTATTTTTTGTAAAACTAGAAATCGACTCACATGATGGCCCCAAACCTGAAAAAATAACCTAAATCTACCATGATTATGAATTCTTAATGGGGTGAAAAAAGATATATTGGTTTTAATAGGTTACTATAGGCCATGTAGGAAAGATAATTATTGAAATATTTTTAAAAATTAATGTTCAATAAATGAAAAAAAATTAATCACGAAACGTGCTCATGGTTGGCCCAAATCCTGATGTAACCACTCTTTTCTCCAAAAACTCCCAATAAAGCTATGTGGAATCCACTGTAGGATGATTATACATAGATGGAAGTTCAAAACTCAACATTTATCTCACCCATAACCCAATAAATGTATTGTTATTTCCAATGAACCATAAAAAACCAAGACATGATAAACCCCCAGATGTGATAATTCTCCCCACTATTAAAGCATTATGCCCCCAGAAAGCCACAAAACATTACAGTTGATTGATGAACTCCTAGGTATTCCTTATCAATACGGTCTTTCCCTTGAATCTAATGAAACCTCATACATCATTAATGGATCTTAATCTACTTACCTCAACCAAAACACAAACTCTCATTAACTTCCCAAGAATCAACTAAAATTTCAAGTCATTACCTCCACAACCAAACCAAAAACTAGAGTGTTGGTCATTTTCCCAATGAACCTAATGATCACCCAAATTGATGTGAACTCACAAAAACTAGATATTATTAGGGAGTCCATAATGGACTCTCCACCATTATAAAACAAATAGCACTCGAAATATTATTAAGAGGAAACTCTATGAGACCCATGCTAGTTTTACTCACAATTAAGAACCAATGATCAATGACTAAATGAGAATTCAAAAGGAAATAAGAAAAGGTATATCCCACACAAGACCACTGAAAATATCTCACAACAACCTAAAAACCCATGTCAATAGGAATAAAATATGAACATTTAAACCCCCCACTCCCTAATGGAGGGGATGAGAACTAGGCCAACATTTTCTTAACATATCCAAACCCCCACCACTAGTGGTTGGAATGGAAGGGGACCCATTAATTGAGCCACTTTGACTATAAAATATATAAAGGAACTACCACACAGTAATGGTAGAGTCACAGTTTTAGAAATAAAACCCACAATCTTGGGACTCCTGATTATATTCCAAATTCACTCTAAAACATATGGCTTAAGCTCTGAGGGATGAAGCATCTCCTGCATCGCAGTCAGACATTGATAATCCCTAACTTTAACTCTTCGCCTTAGTTATACATGTTGACACATAACACCCCCAGGCTGAAGCAACATATTGAGAGACACCATGAAACTCTCTTCCTAAAACAACACACTTTTACCCAAACTTGAACTTGGAGATACACAACACTATTTACTCTCACTCCAAATGAGGATCAGAATGGAAAAGGAATATGGAGAAACGCATCAACCTCACTGAGAACAACTACCCCAACCAAGGGGGAAACAATAATGGAAAGGCACAATATATCGATGAGGAATCATATGAAGATGTTTATTATACATTGGGATTGAATCCTTAGATTGATCACCAGGAAGTATTTCCAATGGAGAACCATATGTGGCCACATCACAACATCTAATAAATATTTAGAAACCCACTGAACATTGCACCAAAACAGAGCCACCAATGAGATCCCATATCTATACAAAAAAATTGTATGACGTCCATATCATATGTAAGCATACCGAATAAACAACACTTATAAGATATAGAAGAAACCAGCCACATAACCATCGATGTATAACAAACACCAAATTATATTTAGATAAAAAAGCCTTGAAAAACAAACCAACATGGTGGATATTTTCATTCACCAATGGTATTTCATTAAGTCTCACACATATGTTCATTTTTTCCCACCCTGGTCCCCCTAAAACTATTCCATACCATTCATTCATCCATATATCAATAAAAATATGCATGTGAGAATCCTTGTAAATACTAATGTCTAAAATAAAATAACCATCACTCCAAAAATAGTGATGTACCTTCCAAAGGAACATTATCCACAAAATCAAAACTCATTTTCAGATTTCAAAAATCAAACCAGACTTCATCAAGAACCATTTGATTAAAAACCCAATCCATTTCATTTAATATAACTTTCAAAATCGACCATTCAATTCCAAATATCCATTTCCCATTTTAAAAAAATTAGGAAGGTCTCTAATAAGAATCAGACAACCATAAAGGAAAATACCCCTTTCTTTAAAAAATAGATTCCGCTCAAAAAAAATCCAAAACAATTTCACATGATTCAAACACTTTTCAACACCCCAAAACATCCCATTTAAAATAAGTTCATAATAACTTTAAAAAATCATGATTTTATAACATTTCATTTCAATAAACCAAATGTTTAGAATAATGAAATTCCATCCCGTTAAATCATTTCCTCTTTATCCCCAAGATTTGTTTCCCAGACCCCAACATTCTAAAAAACATTCTCATATTAAATTTGAAAACCCGTATTCCACTTTTCAATAAACATCCATTCCTTTAAAAAACATTTTCAAAAATCTCACACAAGTATTTTCAAAACAAAATTCTGAATTCATGAAATGTACAAGAGACCTGCAAAATGAAACTACTTTTGGTGGGTGACTTGACCATATGGATGATGTACATATTTCAAACACACAAACAACATAGAGAGAATTATTAAGACCATTACATGGGTCCACATGGATTTAAATTCCTTCCATGATCACAAAGACCATTAGTCTAACTCCCCTTATTGTATCCAAACATGAAACAATCAGTAAGAACCAATGACACTAATAAAACTGGACATCCCAAGGAAACTTAAGGGTTCAAACAAGTAAGAGTTCGCAATGCTCTTACCAAACCTACCCCTCAATTCCTGAAAATCATACTACATCAACACTAACATCCCAAAATAACAAATGGTTCTCAAAAAAGAATTTTCTTTTAGGATCCAACCTCCTCTAATACTATTTTTTCATGAACCATCCTGATTTGACCATAAATTAGTATCCCAGGCCATCCTATGACAAGTCCCAAGAGGTATTCTCGATACTCTCAGGATGGAAACAAGCCATTAGGGAATCAATATAGTACACAATAGAATTATTTTGAAGAAATATAACCAATAAAACAAATATCTTAAAGAAAATACATCCCAATAAACATTCATATAAATATTGAACTAAACATTAATTATACATGAAAGTGAAAAAAACAACTAAACCAAAAACTCAAACAAAAAAACATAAAAAACAACTAAATCCATGTGACCCCACTGGTAAATCTCCAACACAATGACCACAAGTCACTCAAGGCGATCAAACTCTAGATTAAACCAACACAAGGGCTAAAAAAAGAAGAAAACTATAGGAATGAGTATTAAAACTCAGTAGGCAAGATCAAAATATATTCCCAATGTCCTACTATTAAAATAAAAGAAACATTACGTCCTCATTTGAAATATAATATAAAAAAGTATGTTTTTAAAACATGGTTCAATTCTATAAAAATTAACTGAAAAAAAACATTCATGTTTTATAAACCATAAAGCTTGTAATAATTTTCAAAGAGGTGAAACTTCTAAATGAAAATAGTTTTTAATATAGCTTCATTAAATAATTTACACTTTTAAATAAAACAAACATGATACTGATTTTACCAACCAAAAAATACTATATTCTGATGTTGAGTAAAAAATAGCCAATGATCATGAGTCACGGGAACACCCCTAGGCACTAGTTCATTGTGGGCCCTAGGTTCCCCATATATGAGTGAAAAGTTACCATAAAAAATATCCATTCCCATGAACTTGAAAACTAATAGCAGAATAATCCATAACCAAGTGGTCCCCAACATCATCATCATCATAGTTTATTTATGGTTTTAATTGTAAATCTTGATACATGAACAGGGACAAAACCCCTTCAGATCATAAGCAAACTAGTACACATGCACCCACCTAGATACCTAGTTTTTCACTTTTTGTTCTCAATCACATTACACATATATAAGATACCATTTTATAGTGAATACAGAATTTATAAATCATACCCAAACTAAGAAACCCAAACACATATCTCGCATTTTTTTCATAGATAAATAAACCACATAAATTTTTATAAAACAATTTCAAAAAGAATAATATGGTCTTGTACATAAAACCCATTCAGAAATGCTCTTTCAGGGGGAAAACCCACCAATGCCTTTTCAAACAAGATTTGGTAGCCCCAGAACCAATTTATAAATAAATTTCACGGGCTATAAGATGGAACCAAATGATACAACATGAAATACAAATAGAAACCATTTTTATAAGAAAAAATTCAAACTGACCATTAAGGATTTATCAAAACTGAATTTCAAAAAAGATACAAATTTAAATATTAATAAATACATGTAAAAAATATTTTATGAAGAAGAAATTTTACATAAATCCCTTAAACAATTCAGGTTACATATCAAAAGAAGGATCATTTTTATAAAGATACCCAAAGGGACATTTTCTAGTAACTCTGGCCAAAACATGTTTACCACCAAAACCCATTTGTTTATAAAACCAAATTAATTTGGGATTCCATAAATAAACCAAAAAATACCATTTTTTCTACTATTAATGTAGTAATAAATCCAAAAAAATAATTTTAAATAGAATAAAGCACATATAATCCAACCTTGCAATTTACCGAACACATGACAAGAAATTTTAAACAAAATACTTATTTTAAGAACATGAAAAGTGATAAAATATCATTTTAATTCCATAAATTTATTCAAGATATTGAACCCTATTTAATATACCATATACCAAATGTGTATTCTAACCTAACATTTATGAAAGCAAGTGATGAACACATTTATAACAAAACAATACTACTTTTTACAAAATCTGGCTTAAATAACCATTTTCACACCAATAAAATTATACAAAGGATGTATAACAACACTAACATATATATCAGGTACTAGAATTAATAAAATTATGAAACATAAATGATAAATGTATGTTAAAGGGATATACTACCACAATACCATGGCGGAAAGGAACTACACACCAGATATCACCCACTACGGTTCCTATAACAGCCCTGTTTTTATTACAATCATAAACATGATTTATTACATAAACTCATTAATTGATACAACATGGAAGATTGAGAGGTATGGTGTATTTTTGCCTTATTATTAATACATAACAAATTAAAACATGAAATAAAACATCTTTATTTAAAATGTCCTTTACATGACCACTACATTCTGTTGTACTTAGCATTGCATGGGATAACCTGAGGACATGCATAAGAAAAGGGTGAGATATAAAGCCCAGTAAGGGAATAAAAATTGAATAACATGAGGAAAAAATACATGTTATACAATAGGAATATCAATGGATAACAAGAGAAACATTAACATAAAATAATGATAAATCATGATAATCGTAACATGAAAATGTGGCCACAACACTTAACATAAAATTAGCATGAGCCAAGTCTCATTGCACATGGAGAATGAGTAAATCCTCATTGAACATGAAGCATGAGTAAACCCAAAATAAAATTTAATTAGAATGATTAAACACCCATTTCACATGAAATTTCATGATAATATACTTTACCCAATGAATCGGAGCGCTACCAGTGCACACCCTTCTTAAACATTTCATTTAATGCATAAGTGTGCCACATGGATCATGGAATCAATCAACATCAAAATTTACTCCACAATTAAGTAATGTGGAATAAATAAATAAAATTACCATTCAATATATATATGTTCATATAGGTTAATACCCTTGATAGATACATGGGTATAATATTCACTACACAATGATCTTGGCCAGAAAAAACGCAGTGCAATTTTGGCAGCAAAACGATGTGACATAAGGATTCATGAAAATGGTTTATGAGAGAGAAAATGGTGTCTCATAATATGTACATGAAATAAATATTAAATGGTTCATATAGATACAAGAACCAACAAACATAATGGAATTTAGAAGAATAATACAAAATAATTACTTGGATGTAAAAGATGAGAGAGAAATCCTTCACGGAATTTTGGCATGGTAATGGGTGTACATGGGAGGAATTAAAGAAATATAAAGGGGTATCCCATCATCCAAACATAAATATGGAAGTATGGGGGAGGTTATAAATAGTAAAATAACATTTTTAATTGAAAAAAAAAGTGCATAACAACTTGAAGAAAAATTGGACAAAATGGGAAAGGAAAAAATCCCTTACTAGGATGTGCGATTGAAAAATCTTGGGAGAGGCTTGGGAGAGGCTTATTGTGAGCATGGGGCACCTTGGAAAGATTATAGAGAGAGGTGGGAATGGGTTGGATGAACTCAAATGGATTTTACTGAAGAGAATGTGGGACCTTGGGTGCGTTTATATAGGAATAGAGAGGGAATTCTACATTTATTTAGCTTTGGGTCACCACACATTAAACTAATCAATAACACAAACCACCCCTTGGTTTTTTCCCATTGTTTCATACAAAGGGGAGTGGAAAAAAAATTTATAAGTCCAATGGAAGAACTAATAAAAATAATAGGGTTTATTATGTGAAGGTAAGTCAAACTCAAGGAAAACAATTTAAAAAGGAACAAAAATTTATAAGTATTGGAGGGTCCACTAAAGCTTTGTAAAATACATCAAACATACCCAAAATCGGTTTATTTTAATAGTAAAATATATATTTTCCGAACATGATGTTAATATTATTTTATTACATCACTATTGGGTCATTATGATGTCATAAAACACATTATATATTCAAATGGTATATATTTTCTACCCAAAAATCTGATTGCCTCAGAGAATGATGAAAAATTCACCGTTTGATAATTTTGAGATCCTGATTCCAAAAATAATATTCATTTTATCTAAATAATTTTTTAAATATGTGAATTCTTACTTTTAAAAATAACAAACTTTTATTGAAAATTCATGGGTTTTGACAGAAAACTTTTTTCAAACCTTAATAAAAATAACAATTTCATTCATAAAATTATACGATATTTTATATTTAATAAAAAATAATTTAATTATAATAATATTTTATTAAAATTTTATTTAATTCAAAAATCCATTAATTTTTCAAAATATATTTCTTAGATGAATATTAACTAAAAAAATACTATTTGAGCTTTAAAAACTCTATACAAAGTTACAATAATAAAATGAATTCACATTCATTATAAAAAAATATTTTACATAGTGATAGTGGTAGGGTCTGGTTACATAACCCCATATAACACCCATAAAACACCGAAGGGTAAGGTTTGTGATGGTGACATACTCATGGGGTGGCTCGGATAACATCGATCGGGTGGTAATCTCTATTAGCTTCCACTTCTCTCGTAATCAGTTCTGCTAAAGAATAAAGTGTTCAAGACCATATTGGGCTTTCTCAAGAGAAAATCCCAATGATGCCACCTCCTTTCCTAGCTCTGAAAAATGGTCTTCATATGTAGAAAGTCTACTGGAAAAGGCCTTCACATCCTTTGTCTGAGTAAATTATATTTGTTAAAGCCTTATATTATGTGATCATCGTTCAAATGTTATATTAGCAATGATCACAATTCATAAAGGTGTTTTAAAATCTAGAAACAAAAAACTAATGAAGATCACATTTTATATAACCATAATAAGACATTTAATTAGATCAAGTGGAATTTCCATCAATGAATGTTTGGGTCATTACAATCTCCCCACCTTAAAAACTTTTTCCCTATAAATTTCCTTTTCCCACCATAAAATAGATGCAGGTAACTCTGCTTTATCACTTCCTCCAATTCCAATGTCACTTCTTCAAACATTTGGTTTCTCCACAACACTGTGACGAGGGGAATTGTCTTATTTCATAGAACTTTTTCTCTACTATCTATGATCTTCAATGGTTTCTCCTCCTAAGAATGATCATCATCTAGTAATACTACATATAAAGAGAGTAAATGTGAAGGGTCTGGTATATACTGCCTTAAAATGGATACATGAAATCCATCATGTACTTTTTCCATGGTAGGTTGAAGTTCTAGTCGATAGGCTACAGCCCCAACACAATCAAGAATCTCAAAGGGGATGATGTACCTAGGACTTAACTTCCCTTTATTTCCAAACCTCATGATATTATTCCATGGGGATATGCATAGAAATTCCATGTCTCCAACTTTAAACTCAACGTCTCTTTGAAGGTTATATGCATAACTCTTCTATCAACACTGGGCTGCCTTGATATGTTGTTGAAAGGCTATCACCTTCTCTTCCATTTATTTAACCATTTTTGGTCCTAGCAGCTTACATTCACTGACATAATCCCAATATGCTGGTGTTCTGCAACTCTTCCCATACAAGGCTTCATAATGTTCCATTTATATTCTCGAGTGAAAACTATTATTATAGGAGAATTAAACCAGTGGAAGATGTTGGTCCCACCCTCCTTTGAAGTCCATAGAACATGATCTTAACATATCCTCCATTTTCTGAATAGTTTTCTCAGAGTTTCCATCTGTTTGAGGATGATAGGCCATACTAAAGTTCAGTTCAGTATCTAGTGAATGTTGAAGACTCTTCAAAAACATAGATTTATATCTTGGATCTTGATCGGATACAATAGATAGTGGTACTCCATGCAGCCTTACAACTTCCCTAATTTATATTTATGCCAGTTGATCCAATTATAATTCTTACCAAATTTAAATAAAGTGTTCTAACTTTGTAAGATGATCCAAAACAACCAATAATTCATTATTTTCTTTCAATTTCTTCTTAAGTCCAGTGACAAGGTCCATGGTGATGTTCTCCCATTTCCATGGTGGTATGGGCAATGGTTGCATCATTCCCTTAGACTTCAGCCTCTCTGCCTTCACTTTCTTACACACTAGGAACATTGATGTATACTCAGAAATATCCTTCTTCATATTATCCCACCAATAATTATCTCGGATATCTCGATACATCTTTGGGTTTCCTGGGTGAATAGAGAAATTTGAACTATATGAATCATCCAAAAGTTCCTTCTTCAGCTCTAGACTTGAGGGAACACATAGCCTTTTCCCAAATGTCACAATTCTATATTTATTAACATTGAACTCCAAGGATTTCCCTTTTCTCATAGATTCTAGAATCTAATAAATTCCCACATCAACCTTTTGAGCATCCCTTAACCTTTCTAAAAGAGATGGTTGAGCAATCATTTGTGAAAGGATTGATGATGTTCCCTTCTTTATGATTCCCATGTCCATCTTCACCAAGTCTAAGAAGATTGGATCCTTCTCAATTATCCTCAGTGATAGAATCGTCGGGTCCTTTCTACTTATAGAATATTCCACCTTCTTCTCTTTCCCAGGGTGGTAAAGGATTGAGAAGTCGTTTTCTTTGATCATCTCTAACCATCTTCGTTGGAACATGTTCAACTCTTTCTGTGTGAATATATACTTGAGGATTTTGTGGTCTGTATATATTTCACACTTCTACCCAAAGAGATAATGTCATAAAAAATTTTAAGAGAAGATCACCACAACCAACTCCAAATTATGGGTTGGGTAATTTTTCTCATGAACTTTCAATTGCCTTGATTCATAGTCAATGACTTTTTCATTTTGCATCAACACACAACCCAAGCCCTTCTTCGAAGCATCACTAAACACCACAAAATTTTCTCCACTTGTGGGTAAAAGTGACCACAGGTGCAGTGATAAGCATCCTTTTTAACTCCTAGAATCTTTCTTCACATTCATCACTCTAATAAAACTTTACTCCCTTTTGAGTTAGCATGGTAATAGCGTTGTACAATCATGAGAAATTTCTCAAAAATTGTCGATAATATCTAGCTAACTCCAAGAATCTATGAATATCTATTATCGATGTTGGCTTCAGTTATCCCACAATTGCATCAGTTTTGGAGGGATCCAAAGATATCACATTTCTTGTGATGATATGGACCAAGAATGAGACCTATTTTGACCATAACTCACACTTGTTGTACTTTTCATAGAGATTCACCTTCAGCAAGGTCTCTAGTATAGTTCTTAGATTCTCTTCATGATCCTCCTTGGTTTTGGTATATATCACAAAATCATCTATAAATACTACCAAAAAATTTCTAGGTAATCCATACAAACTCTATTCATCATGTCCATGATGATTTATGGAGCATTAGTGAGTTTGAAAGGCATTACTATGAATTCATAGTGCATGTATCTGATATGAAAAGCAATCTTGGGGATATCTTCCTTCTTCACCCTTACTTGATAATATCCTGACCACCTATCCACCTTGGAGAAGTATTATTCTATATGAAGTTCATCAAACATGTCTTTGATTTTTGTGAGAGTATACTTGTTCATTATCTTTATTTTGTTATGCTAACGATAATCGGTGAAAAGGTGCATTGACCCATCTTTCTTCTTGACGAAGAAGACTGGTTCACCCCATGGTGAATCACTTGGGCGTATAAACACTTTAACCAGATTCTTTTATAGTTGTTTCCTCATCTCCTAAATCTCCACAATAGCCATTCTATACAGAGTCTTGGATACTGGAAATTACCTTGGTATAAGATCAATTTATAACTAAACATCTCTTCTAGGAGGAAGACTAGGAAATTACTCAGAAAACACATTAGCGAATTCCCTCACAATAAGAATGTCTTCAAGGATGGTTGCCTCCTTAGACTCAATCATCTAAGCTAGATATGCATGCTAATAGGTCAATAATATTCACACTTGATATGGTGTATATAAATAAGATTCATCTTCTTCCATTCACTTTTATAGAATCGACAGTCGATTCTCCACATGGAGAGTGATTTCCCTCCCACTGCAATTTATGTGGGATATATATAAGGAAAGCCAATCCATGCCAAAAATTACATAAAATTCCACCAAAGTGAGTATGACGACGTTCTCCAAGAAAGTCAATCCACATTTAATGACATAGGAGGAGTAATATTCATGGGATGCAATGATTTGTCCATTTTCCCTACCCACTATCATCTTTACATCCATGATTTGTGGTGGTATTGGGATTGTTCTAAAAAACTTTTGGTATATAAAATAATGTGTAGAACCTGAATCAAAAAGTTTATGCTCTATTCTTGATTGAATAACTAGTGTACCTATCACCCCTTAGTTTTCGGTGATCGCATTGGCAGTGGTGATTGAAAAATCTCTCCCTTACTTCCTTGGAGGTTTTTTGTAGCCTTTGAAAACCATTGGCTTAGGGAAATGGTTTGAAAGATACCATGGTTCTTTTCATTTGTAGTAATGAACAACGCGTTGAGGTTCTAGCTAAGCGTTCCTCTCATATGTTGCAGTTGTAGGTTTTTTTCATCAGTTAACAGTTATGTGCCTTTCTCTCCCACACCTAAAGCATTTCCTCATCCCCTTCGGGAAATTTCTGGGGTGGTTCTTTCCGCCCCAATGTCAAGTGGGTGTTGGATCTACTTATAACCATTGGATTTATCCATCAAACCACCAGAATTGAATTACACCTTATGCTTCTTATCCCCATGATACACTAAGATTCTCTGATCTTCATTTCTGCCTTTAGGTCACATCATAAAATTTCCTCCTAGTTGTCGAAGTCATGGATATCCAGCGCTTTCTATATGAAAGGTTTCATCCCACAAAAGAATAATTCAAACTTGCATTCGGGGGTAATGACAAAGCCAGAGGCTTATCATGCAAGCCTTGTGAAGTTTTCCCCGTACAATATGACAGATTCTTCTTCCTTTTTTCTTGAGGTCATGGAAGTCATTTCCATCTTTAGTCGAAGGGTGTGCGGAAAATATTTGTTGAAAAACATCTTCTAGAAATCCTTCCATTTCAACGCCTCGATATCCTCCTCAGGCTTTGTATTTTTGATCAAATTCCACCACTGATAAACTTCACACTTCATAAGATAATCATCCAGGAGAACCTTCTCTTGTTCAGAACACTGAACGAAGGAGAAGATATTTTCAATAGAGTTGATCTATTGGTCGGCGATTGTGCGATCGGATGATCCATTAAAAGTAAGAGGCCTTTGCCTCATAAAGCTCTCAATAGTGACCTGTTATTTCTTAGGGTGGGTTGAACATTCCTCTTTACCAATGTTTCTATTAAAATATTGATTTATGTGAGAAAGAAGCATGACAAAGTTCATGATTCCCACTCACATCGGATTGGGCATCTCATTAGCACATTCATCACATTGATTTTCACATCGGTTATTAACATGAGTCCTCCTATTACCGGCCATTGACTGGAATAAAAAGGAATGTTAGGGGTAACACATAAAGGGTAATCCAAGGAAAAAATTGATGACAAATAAATAAATTTTATTTCCTTAACTTATTAATCCACAGGCTTTAATCTATTATATTCATGATCTACTTTCTAGAATATATTCTTAGGGGTGTTTTTTTAATTCCCTTAATACGGGTTGAAACTATGCTTCTGAATTCACCAAAGCATATCCCTTGGGAGTGTCATAACTATGAGTGCAATAAGTCCCATTGTCAGGAACTACTTCTCGTTTGAGTCTAGCTCAAAGATGTGTTTTCGGGTTTTACCTCTAGGATACATCTGTGTCAGGGCCACCTCTACCAGATCATATATAGACAGGGATATATTTTCTTGATAAACCATTTAATCTATACTCACCAATACATAGGGATTTTATTATTATACTTATTCTTGTCTCTAAGTCTTCACTAGGGTTTTCTAATCCTATTCCCAAAAATAACTAAACCTATCCTCTGATACCAACTATAACAACCCTTCTTTTATTACCATCTTAAACATGACTTATAGCATAAAATATTCACTTGATAAAACATGGAACATAGAGTGTTCTATTGTATTTTGGGCTTATGAGAATTACAAAACAACATAAAACATGAAATACAACATCTTTATTGAATACTTCCTTTACATGACCACTACATTCCCTCGTACATAGCATTTCATGGGATAACCTGAGGACATGCAGAAGAAAAGGGTGAGCTACAAATCCCAGTAAAGAAATAAAAATGGAATGAAATTAGGTATACAATGAAAGTTAGATTATAGGAATATCAATGGATCACAAGAGAAGAATTTACATAAAATCGTGATAATGCATGATAATCATAACATGAAAATGTGGCAACAACACTTAACATGGATTTAGCATGAGCCAATCCTAATTGCACATGGTGCATGAGTAAATCCCTGTTGAAAATGAAGCACAAGTAAAATGTTGTTTCACATGCATTATCATGAGTCAATACACATTGCACATGATGTATCATGATACTATAATTTATCCAGTGCATTGGAGCGCTATCAGGGCACACCCTTCTTAAATATTTCATTTCATGCATAAGTGTGCCACATGGATCATGGAATCAATCAACATCATAAGTTATTCCACAATTAAGTAATTTTTATAAATACATGAATGTAACATTTAATATGTATATGTGAATAATGGTGAATATCCCTGATAGAGACATCAGTATGGTATTCACTACACAATTATCTTGGCTTGGAAAAACGTGGTGCAATTTCGGCAGCATAACGGCGTGTCGTAAGGATTCATGAAAATGGTTGATGAGAGAGAAAAGGGTGTATCATCATATATACATGAAATGAAAAGTAATGGGGTCATATAAATACATGTCCCAAAAAATTTAATGTAATTTATATACATAATAAAAAATAATTACTTGGATGTAAAAGAGGAGAGAGAAATCTCTCACCGCATTTTGACATGGAAACGAGTGTACATGGGTAGAATTAATGAGATATAAAGGGGTATACCATCATAAAAACATAAATAGGGCAGTATGGGGAAGGTGAGAAATCATACCCCAATATTATTATCTTAAAAAAGGGCCTAACAACTTTAAGAGAATTGGACCAAAATGAGAAAGGAAGAAATACCTTACTTGGAAGTGTGATCCCAAAAGATTGGGAGATGCATTAGAGAAGATTCTATGGAGCTTGGTTAACCATGGGAGGATTATAGAGAGAGTATGGAAGGATTTAGGCAAACTAAAAATGGTTTGAGTGAAGAGGAAGTGGGATCTTGGGTGGGTTTATATAGGAAAGGTGGGGGAATTCTTTATTATTTAGGATTGGGTCACCACACATTAAACTAATCAATACCACAAACCATCCCATAGTTTTTGCCCATGGTTTTTGAAAAAGGGGAGTCTAAAAAAATATTTTATAAGGAAAATGGACTAAAGTATTAAAATAATAAGGTTTCTTATGTGGATGTGATTCACACTCTCAAGGAAAACAATTTAAAAAGAAAAAATGTTTTATATGTCCTGGAGGGTCCACAAAAGCTTTCTAAAATAAATCAAACAGACCCAGAATCACATTATATTGATATTAAAACATATATTGGCCGAACATAATGTTTATATTATTTTATTGAATCTCTATGGGTACATTATGATGTCATAAAACACGTTATATATTAAAAAAGTATTTAATTTTTACCCAAATATCCAACTGTCTCAAAAAATTATGAAAAATTCACCATTGGATAATTTTGATATCCTGATTCCAGAAATAACATTCATTTTATCTAAATAATTTTCTAAATATGTTATTTTTTACATTCAAAATAAAAACTTACATTTATCAAAAATTCATGGGTTTTGACAAAAAATAGCTTTCAAACTTTAATAAAAATTACAAATACATTCATAAAATTATACGATCATTTATACATAATAAAAACTAATTTAATAATGATATTAATTTATGAAAATATTATTTAATTAAAAAATACATTAATTTATCAAAATATATTTCTTAGTAGAATATTAACTAAAAAATACTATTTGTGCTTTAAAAAATATTTACAAAGTTACAATAATAAAATGAATGCACATTATTTATACAAAAATAATTTACATAGTCATAGTGCTGGGTCTTGTTACGTAACGCCTTATAACACCCACATAATACCGAAGGGTAAGGTGTGCGATGGTAACAGACTCATGGGGTGGCTCAGATAACATTGCTCGAGTGGTAATCTCTATCCACTTCCACTTCTCCGGTAGTCTGTTCCGCTCAATCATAATGTGTTCAAGATCGGCATGGGCTTGCTCAAGAGCAAAGCCCAATGATTCCACCTACATTCCGAGTTCTGACAAATGGTCTTCAAACGTGGTAAGTCTAATAGGTTAGTCCATCGCTTCCTTTTTTTGAGTAAATTGTATTTGTTAAAGCACTATATTTATACTAATCATGTGATCACTATTCAATAGTTATATTAGAAATGATCACAATTCATAAAGGTATTTTAAAATCCAAAAACATAAAACCAATGAAGTTCACATTTTATATAACCATAATAAGACTTTTAACTAGATAAAGAAGAATTTCCATTATTGAATGTTTGGGCCGTTACAGTTCCAAGCAGACTATATCTATGAAGACCAGTGCTAAATGAACCAAAACACAATAAAAAAACATGGTATAACATAAACCTAGGCCTTTCATGACCATAATATAAGATGAATCAAAATTAATGTGGAAGGAGAAGGAAGAGGGATGAGAAAGGGTAATTAATATCACCATAGAAACTAGGGAACCCTTCATCTTCCCTTAGATACACATCATAATTCAAAAATAAACTCACCCATAACCCAAGAAAATTATTGGGATATCCAACGAATCAGATCAAAACCAAAAAATGAAAAAAAATATATCGAATATGACAACATAAGTAATCCAAATTACATGATGTTGTTTCCAAATAATAATAATCACTGTATTTCATTTTATTCATGATAAACTATGTATTTAATATACCAAAATATATTAAAAAATATTAAATTAATATGATTGAATATAATTAATAAAATCTAAGGATGTTACATAGTGTCTAAGAATTCATAATATTTTTCATAGAAACATTCTAACTTGAATTAATTTTATTATAAATAGTTTTTTTTTCTTTTTTTTTGAAAAATTATATTGATAGTGACTTGAAAATATATATATAGTATTTGAGGATGATCTCCCATAGTTATACTTCATATTAAATTTTTAATAGTTTAAGGTACCATCAATATATGATTTTCCAAGAAATGTACTCCCTACTAATGAACATCACATTCATATCATATCTTAGTTATAATTTCAGTTACACGTCCCCATTACCTTAGATCAATTCATCGTGTTCATCCACATATAATATTTTGTAAACCATTTCCTCTATTTATATGATCTTGAAAGTAATTTCCTGAATGAATAAACACTTTTTTGAAAGTTATCAATAACCCATCATGTTGAAAATAAACGGTTCTCCATAATTTGTCCTTAATGATTTTATGAATCCAGACCACTCACATAAGCATAATAATTTTTTAATTGGGATAATATTTCATGAATGTGTATCCCACTTTTTAGTAGTTTAACTTCACATATTTTTCATCCTCAGATACCCCCTCAAATAAAATATCTATTATGGTTGTATCTAAAACTCAATCATGAAAAGTATATATTTACATATAGTATAATTATTAGGTTCACAAAGGGAGGGTAATTAATAATTACCACTAAATCCTCCCCCTTTTCCACTTCTATATTATATATGAATAATATTTGAAACTATTCCAATAAACATGTGAATTTGAGATCCTCCTGTGGGTTCCGAAAATACATTTAGTGGAAATCCTGCACTTGGATCTCAAAACACAAAATATCAAGTTACAACAATATGTTTTACCAAACTCCATGATAGTATATAATCCTCTTTGTTTCCTATAAATTATTTAGTTATAATACAAATCATGTTTTATTGAATTTCTATATGTTTATATAAACCTCTTTACTTCGTTAAATAACATGATTATTGAACAACATATTTTTTTCTAAAAGTCCTTGAGTTGATATACACCCCTTAGTTTCCAAAAAAAATGTTATATGAGGTGATCCTTTTTCTTATAAAAAAATCGCTACGTAGCCCCTTTACTAATGTTAGCACAAAATTCATTCTCAAACGTAAGTTCCATACTAATCCAATAAATGTTAACTTCCACCTCATGTCCCATTCTATATTACATTAAACACTTCAAAATTTGGTCCCATCATCCTGACCATAAAAAGTATATCAGTGATCATTATTTCATTATGAATAAAAATATAATACATAATTGATTTTTTTTAACTTGAATGGAATTAAAATGGAACTTATCATACAACCATAAATGGTATGACATGCTTACATGCATGAAACCAAACTATATATGATTTTATTCCATTCATATGGACATATTTAAATCCCTTTAAATCGGGCTAATCTTTCAATAATGACACATTATACAACTCTGTGTTGATATAATCATTTCAATATATTTGAATATAAGATTATACTATTGAGTAACCAGTCATATGGATTAAATTAATGATAACCTAATTCTCTAGGTTGTTTTCCATTTTAATATATCAATTTGACTAAATTTATTTCACCAAATATTATTTTGAATTTTTACAAGAACGTGTTTCTATAATGTTCCATAAATAAATTATAGTGTTTGAGACTAGATAATAAGCTCCTAAATGATATGATTTTTCCTCTCATAATATAGTTTTAAATTCATAATAAATCACGTATAATTAATTTTGTATGATACTTCTCTATAGTTGGAGTGAGGACTTGTGTAAATTGGACCATAGGATTTAAAAAAATACTCCCATTGGATATATCACCATCAATGGTACAAAAATACCATATTCATGATTAAAATACTTTCTATATTTATAAATGAATCTAATAAGATGAAATTCTAAATTTATAAATTATCTATCCCATAATCATTTTTCCCACACCTAAACCAATATGAATAGTCCAACAAAACACATACATAAATTTTAAAATAACTAAATATAAAAGGGACCACCTACCTTGTTATTATTTGAGTCAACTAATTATTAATGACTACATTATTTGGATATAGTCACTTATAACTGAATAATAAATCAAATATTATATAATTGATATTTATCAATGAATAGTAGAATTATATTAGTAATAATTATAATGAATAAATGGTATTACTTAGACTCAAATTGAGAATTATCATTCCATTGACAGAATATTAATTAGTAAGAGATGGATATTTAAAAGATGAGTGAATTTAGAGGTCTTGGGGTTAAATATGAGGGAGTGAGTACATGAGCCATGAAACATACATAGAATATGAGTTTATGGGTGTAAAATTATTTTAAATGAATAAATCGATTAAAATGAAACATTATAAAATATTTGAAGAGGTTATAAGATTAATAGTGACCTACCAAAAGGATTATGGTGGCCCACTGAGATCCTTATGGCCTATGTAGTTTAACACTATTTCATCCCTTGATATTGGTCACATTTTGGGATTCAATTATGTTCTTAATTTGTATTATTTTTTCCCAATTTTTGTTTCTTGAATTACCTAATGCCGTTCCGCAATATATTATATGTATTTATTTAAAAATAAAATGTCATGAATATAATAGATTTTAATAATTCAAACACTGAGTGTTAATGAACTATGATATATTAATCCTTTAAAACTTATTTTTTAAATTTTATGGTTGGAATAGTAATAATAATTTTAAGAACAAAAAATTTAAAATTATTCATTAACTCAACTGTATTTATTAATGAAAAGTAAATATGTACTCAATTTTCAACAATACAAAAATGTTTCTTGTCATATTAATTGAACCTTAACATTATAATTAATTTATTCCATTTTAAAAAAATTATTTTAGTAAATTAATATCATTTTTAAAACCATCATGTCAATATTATTTATATATATAATTTTAATGATTTCCTAAAAAAATATTTTTTAATAAATTCTTAAATTATATATTTTTATAAATTTTATAATTTATTTTAAATTAAATGTTTGAATAAATTTTTACTTTGATAATAAATTAACCTAATTTACCTTTAATTATAAATAATCTGATAAATTACAAAAGAATCATCTTTAACATGCTTTCGGTATATGATACTTTTTATGATTAAAATACATTTTTCCAAAAACTGTTTGTATGTGCACAATGATTCTTTATCATAGATAATTATTTTAGTAACCATTTATTAATTGTTTTAGTGAAATTTATAGAATATAAATTAAATATAATATAGTAACTTTAATTGAGTGGAATCTACATATCATTAAATGGGAGTGAATTATGTTTTCAGATTAAAAATAATTGTTTAAAAATGACATTTACATGTGGTTTGTGAGTTAAGGTAAAATAAGATTAAAAATAAATAATAAATTATTTATATTTGTAGGACTAAGTATTTTTAATCATCATAAGTTATTTAATTTAATATGGTCAACATATGTTTTTTCATTGTGAATTTTAAATACATAATATTTTTTTACAGTGGTTATTGTTAAAACTGGTTTACAGAGATACTTGAAACATAATATATATATAATATTTCCACAAAAAAATATAAATTTTTTATTTTATTATAGTATTTAGATGTTATCTTACATTAATTTCAAATACCTCGAAATTTGGAACCACATTCTCTTTAAATTGAACTTAAATAAATGGAATCATGTAATATATTCCATGGGTGCCCCTCTCCTCACATATAAAAGGGAAGCTCTCATTCTATCATATTCAAACGATTTGATAATTATAGCTCATACATTACGAAATAAAAAATAATTTTATACATGATCTTCCATTAATTTCTAATGAAAAATCATTCATTTATTAATGAGTAAGTCAATGAATGTCTTTCAATGAAGAGGGATAGATCTTAACCGACCTCTTTAAATTTTATTTCTTATTCCACCTCCTATAAATATATTTTATCCCGAAAAATATTATATATATTTCTTAATAATTCAATTTATATTATATTATTATGATTGGAAACCCATTTTCCACGACTTCTCAATCAAATGTTTGATGAAAGTATCGATTGTGTGTGTAGACTATCGCATCAACATAACGGTATGACTCATTTCCCACCATCATCATTCGTGGTTTATAATTTTGATAGATTTAATTTATATATATGATAAATATTTTATAAAAAAAAATTTCAAGTTGAATTAGTTTTTACGTTTATTTCAATCAATCTGTCGAAATGTGCAAACATCACTCATGTAAACGAAGAGACTGTTGTCTCCAAACAGTGATGTAATTTTTTTCATCACAAAATTTTAGTAATGGTTATAGTTATATATATAATGATTATATATTATATTTTTAACTTTAGTAACATTATATATATATATTTTAACAATTTTACAAATTTAGGGACTGTAAACATTGAACCAATATAGACACGAAAAATGTAGAATTTAACCCGTTAAATAATGATGATAATGAAAGAGTTACTAATGAATGGGTTATAGAATATTATATAAAATCCATGTCTGGTATTATATTTATTAATTTTTATGTTTTATAAATGTGTAATAAATTTAAATTTAATGTAATGGAGGATTGATCAGTTTCATAGAATGATGGACATGTGGTAAATGATTTATGTTACAATACCATTTTTATGGGGACTGTTTATGCTTAAATATTAAAATGATGATATTTTATGATATATAAAACTAAAAGAATATATATTATATTCTCTCATAATAATTATAGGATATTTTCTATTTTCCATCATTTTTCCACTCTTTGAGTAACCAAGATATGAAATAAATATTTTTATGGAATATATACCTCCTTTTTTCCATTGGTTTGGATTGTTTTTTTACGTGACAACAGATTCAATAAAATGTTTTCAATAATGTTTTCAAAATTATAAAATGATTATTTAACATAACTATTGACTATATTATAAATTATTTACCATGTTATAAATGAAGCATTCTTTTCATTTTTTATTCCTGAATATTTTGTCTTATTACTAAAAATGTGGATGGAATTTTTGTTTTAATGTACACAGCATAAATAGATTTTCCCCCAAAATGAATATAATTTTTTAAAAAGACTCATTTAATGTTACTTTTTTAATTTTTAAGTAGTGTTTAATTTTTTTGGAAAATATTAGTTTTTTAATATGTATTTTAATATATAATGGTAATTTTCATGAAGAAATGTTGTACTTGTATTTTAATGGAATTTTCACCTAAAAAAATATCATTTGAAGTTTATTAATATTTAATGATGATATAATATGAGGATAAAAACATTATTCATTATATAAGTGATATAATATTGTGAGGATGAAAGCTTGATGGATCAATAATCCTTTCTAAATATAACTATTTAATTATTTGGTTAATATTGTGTGGCCATGTGGCAAGAATTTGCATGATTTTAATTATTTTATGGGTGTGACTAAAATTATGTATACCAATAAAGTTTTTTTAAAGAATTATGTATCATAATATAATAATGATAGGTATGTGGAGCGAACCTAGTTCTGTATGTATCTTTTTCAAAGAATATATTATTTGGAATGAGCCTTAACTAAGGAAATAATATAATGGGGAGTTCAAAATATTCTCATATAATAATCTTAGTGAGGATCCTTGAATAAAGAAATGATTACTTATTCTTATGTTTATTCCATTGACTTATATATTACTATTATTATTATTATATTTTTTCATGGTTGATAATATTTTATTTTTAATTCGAGGCCCTTATTCACTTTGAAATTTTATTGAGAAAACATTATTCCATATTTCATGATTATGATATACATGTTTTTTATGTTTTTATAATGTTTGTACCATGTTATCATAACATTATTATAATATTATTCACACATTTTATAATATAAATATCTTATGATTACCCTTTCTGATCATCTTATATTACACTTTATTAATATTCACTTACGAAGGTTATGAATAATTTTTATAATAATGATGTTGCTAAAAAGGAGTTGTGTATGATAAAATATAGTGTAAATGATTGATATTTTTTTGAACCAGTTTTTATGAGTCTAAGATTCCAAATACACTAAATTTATAAGGTCCTCATGCATGAACTATTGTTCTTTTTTTATAATTAATCTAAATTGATATAATATTAATGTAATAAAATAAGTGTTATTATTACTCGTATCAGTGGTAGGGATTAGTATCATTTGGAAAAAATTATGATATTAAATTATTTGGAAACCATTGGATAATAATATTAAGAGGGAAATCGATGTTTTAGTAAATAATGGTGTTTGTTTCCCCTATGAAAATGCATCCTTGTATAGATACAACAAGTGGAAATGGTATTCCAACTGATGAATAATGGGGTATTCACCCTAAAAAGTGTTTATGTGTATATATTTTCCAAAATCCTACTTCATGGTGAAAGTGACCTAACAAATAACATCGTTTGACACTCAAAATTGATATCCATGGGATAATTAACATTTTATTTTTGAAAAATAATGATGTATATGAATAGATAATTCCCCTTGATGAAATTGGAAAAAAAACCTTAGGTGTAGTATATTCAAAATAATGAATCATGATTGTGAATAACTGGAAATGTTTTTCATGATTATATGATTTAACACTGTGATTATTCTTTTCTCAAACAATGCTTATTTATTTTATTTGACCACTAGAACAAAAAAACAATGTATATAATGAATATAATGGACAATGCAGGGACTCTCATCCTTTGAAACTGAAAGTTATTGGATTTAGAATGAAAAATACTGATGTTATTATTATGAAACATTACCGAACCATGAATATTATAGACATTATAAATGATAAAAGGAAGTAATAGTGTATTGTTGAGTCCATTATTCATAAACATCTTCCTTATATTAATTTGTACATAAATTGAATAATTATTAAGAAATGTATCAATACCACTAAAAAAATAATTTCTATTCTCTAATGTGAAAAAAATGATATGGTCTCCTAATTTTTTTTATTTGGATGGTGAAGTAGATCATTTGGGGACTTGTATCAAAAATATGATGCAATGAGATGAAATTGACATCGTGGAGTGGGATGAGTCAAAAAAATAAATTTTCAATATGTAATTTACCAATAATCTTTTTATGATGATGGAGAAGGAATTCCAAGATATGAAGTAGAAGTTTGTTGAATCTATATTTTTATATATGGTAAACTTTATAAGGCATGTCCTATGTGCTTCTAGAATTATTACTGAAATGGAAACAAATATTGATTAATTATTTAGTTTCTGAAAACAATACACCAATTATTTATATCCATAAGATACATTGGTAGGTTTTGAGAAAATAATTTCATCTACAATGGTAGTGGAAATGGAGATTATATTAACCTATAAATCTAATGTTTTTGAAATTAAAATGATAATGTAATTTAAAGGAAAAAAATAAATGGATGGAATAATGTTAGTTTTTCATTATTCTTTATTAGTGTAAAAAATAGATGTAAATTTTCATAAGGGTTTAGTAAATGATTTATGTATGGAATAGAACACCATCAAGAAATAGCATGTTTATATAATAGTAAAATGATTGATAATGATGATGGTGGATAAAAATATTCATTCAATGTAGAATTAGAAGTCCATTGTGATAATTTTAATGAAAATTTACATTATTTTAAGAAGTTATTTAATCCATGTTTCAAAATACAACCCAAGATGAGTATCGAGATGCAAATACCCCAAGCATGTCCCCATAGGCCAGGGTTGTAGGCAAGCACCAAAGTCTTAACTAAATAAGGGAGGTCTTTTCCATAGAACTTGTACACATGCACACAACCTAGTCAATTAAAATGTGTAGGTGGAGATTCTAAAAGATGGAAAACTACTATAATGTATACCAAAAATGCATTAACCTCTAGATGACCAAAAAGTAAAGTAGTGTAAATTGAAATGAAAATGGGAAAATACTTGAAAAACTAAAAATGTGTCCCAACCAGATAGAATACTAGAAAACTAAATTTTTGAATGAGAATATATCTAATAAATCCCATGATATAACCACCATACATGGTGAAAATATCATGTATACCTAAGATCATGTGAATCCCTGATCAACCTATCTATCATCTGTAAAATACATCACACGTGGGTGATATAACATGTTAATGTGAGTATAAGCATGCCAAATAGGATTCCCCAGAAGGTGAAAGGGGAGAAATAAGAGATACCAAAGTAGAGTATGATAGTAGATTTCTAAGGTACAGTGAAATAGTATATCTCAATCCAACATGAAATTGAATGTAAACACATCCATATAGAAGAAGATCAAGAAGCTAAACACATAAATCATGAGGCATACCCTACGGGTCATTGCCTCTTCAGGAAAGAGAGTATCGAAATTAAATGGTTATTTCCAATATAATGAATATATATATATTTGTTTACTCAAATTATCCCATATGAGAGAGTAAGGGGATATCCATCTCACAGTGAAACCATAGAATAAGAGTATTGAATAGTTCCAACAAACCGTCAACGATGCTTAGAATCCCACATGTCAGCCCTGAACACTCAATTATAAGGATCATAATCACCGTACCTGGATAGTATCTTTTTTGGAAAACACTAAATTACCCACTGATTTTTTTCCATTACAAATAATTCATCATTGTGAATATTTTCCTATTTCTGTGGATTCCAAAATATTTTTGACACCACATCTCATCACTATGTCTCACATTCAAGGTGCCAAAAACTGAATGTATAGGACCCATACAAAATTATTTCATGGGGGATCAACTAAAAAATTCATCATCCAGCTCCACTTCCAAGTCCCATAGTAGGGTACCAGTCAGGAATGGTCATTGGGGAAAAACACTACCCAGCCTTACTAAATGGTAAGCCTAGTAAGGTCATTAGGGAACTTCACCTCCCAGCCCTACTTGAGGGTACCGCCCAGAACGTCGAGGAACTATAATGGTCTGTCCTGCTAGAGTGTTAATGAGATAGATAATAGGGTAATTCCACTACCAATTCCTACTGTGGGTAATCTAGAAATGATCATGATAGAACAAAACTACCCAACCATTTTGGAGGGTATTCAAAGAAAGTGGTTGTCGGGAAATTCCACTTCACAAACCAAATGTAGGGTATCACCCAAAATTCTATACTGATCATGTATGTTCACTAACTTAATTGGTTGTCTCCTCAATATTCTTAATGATTGGAACATCCCACATCATATCATAAAATCCACAATAGATGGCACTATAATGATCTACATGTAAAAATGCTTCAGATAGGCTACCACTTTCTATAATAAGACACCCCGTGAAATGTCACATTTTATGTCATCATGTTCAAATGTATTCTCAAGAGCATAATCTAGGATTCCATATTAAATTGTTGATATATCTCTTTAAATGATTTTTCTATATTTCAAGATTATGACACTTAAAATCATTCCTCATTCTATCATTTTATGTGGGATATTTTTTTAATATTATATTCCACAATAATAATAAATTTATTATTATTGGGTGTTTTTTTGACCAACGGAATGAGCATAAAAGAGGTATCCATCATCATTCTTAAAAATACTTTCTTAATTCTAAGATCACGTTGTTGTAGAAATTTCATCAAACAGAGGCCTCAGTTAAGTGATATAACTGGTATAACATTATATAACTAAGATTTATATTTTTTTTATCTTGTATTATATATCTCATGTCTCATATATTGAATCTTATATCATATATTTTTATTTCATATCTTTTATCATATATCATATACATGATATTCCATATCTAGTTTTTTTATCCTCTATGAATCCACGGGTCTGATTGGGTTAGGTACCTCACAACAAATTTAAATGGTGAAAATTTGGATCCAACCAATGATGTACAGAATGAAAAATAGTGATATAGAAATTGGATAATTGGAATAAAATTAAGTCCATGTGGTCTTGTCCAATAAATCTATCATGGGTATCCCATGGTTAGATAAACAATTTAAAAAATCTAATTTCATTAAATGGGCACAAGAAAAAAGGATGAAAATGGGAATAAATCAAAGAACAATGGTCAATCTACTCAATCATTTAATAAAAATGGTGTAATATCAAAAATTGATGATTCCTACCTCTGTTTTTTATTGATTAATAATTAAAAACACATTCTCCAATGATGGAGTAGGATCTATTGCATTTGTTGCATCTTGATCTGATATGATCTGACATTCTGTCCTCGTTCATCATGATCATCCAAAATAATGGGAAGGAGAGTTCTCAAAAGAGATTATAGGGTTATTAGACAAACCCATAATGATATATTTATTTAATTATCTATTTCTACGTTATTTAAATTAATTAATTATGTAATTAAATTATTTTATCAATTAGACGCATATGCAATTAGTGTGGGGTCTGAATGTGAAATATCGACTCACATTATGGTCCAACTATGATAAACACTACAATTTAGACTCAACCATGGTCTCAGATTTCTGATCTAATCAAACATTGTTATTTGTACCATTTTCATTAATTAACCACACTTTCATAATATAAAATATAGAAAATATTTTTATGAAATCAGTTACGGGCGCACTAGGACTCAGAATCACATTCTGTCTTAGGGCCTATCTCTATAAATATATTTATTTATTTATTTATAATTATTACAAGGGAAAAACTAAGTGTCTACATCATTCCATATATAATATTTTCATCCCAAATAAGAAAAACTAGAAAATAAACTTGTGATAATGATCCCTCAATTGGATATACCATTCCTTGGAACTCTCCTACACATTCCCATGCTACAGAAACACACACACCAAAGGGAAATTCTTTCTATACAGTGTCTGATTTTGTCGATCCTTGATCACTACAAGGTACACTACACAAGTGATTCCATACTCAATGTCAAGATCACGCCATCAAAGATGTGTATAGGGTCATGCTCATATCTCCTAATATATGACACATGGATAATTTTTTGCACTCACTAGAGTTTTTTGGGATGGGAAAGGTTGTAGGAAACCTCACCAACCCACTTCACAATCTCGAATGGATTGATGATCCTCATGGATAGATTGCCTCACTGATCAAACCTCCACATTCCATTCCATGGGGATACATTAAAAAAACATGGTATCCCTACCAAAATATCAAAGGCATATGATGGTTACGTGTAAAAGGATTATGTATGGTCTAGTTTTTCCTCATCTTCTGATGGATGAACTGGTATTTTTTTGTAGTTGCATGCACCAACAATGTTACCAAAATAGATAACTAGAAAATCATTTTCCATCATAAGGTTGACCTATAGGGTCACCTGTATGAGGACTCAAACTATTACATGTTGATGGTAGAGTGTAAATTTTTTTTTATTAAAACTCTAACAATTTAAGGTTACCCTTTCAACTCTGGATGAAGTCTAACATGCATGATCTCAGCATATCCTCTAGTACTTGGAATGTTTGCCTGGACTTCCCATTAGTCTAGGAGTGAAATTTTATACTCATTATCAACATGTCCCTGAATTAATCTTTATTTACTCTTAATAATCATGACATAATATGCATGTGATGATCAGAGACAATCTTCATGTTCACCGTATGGAGAGGAGTGATCTACCATATGTACAAGAACACCATAATCTCCAAAAAAAATTCTGATCCCTAAGGGAAAGAATGTAAAAAAAACATTGTTAGTTAGTGAATGATAAACCAAATGGAATTGTGTCCCTGATGGTGTGTGGATGATTTATGAAAAATTCCATGTATATGTCATCCCACTTCCACTCTGGGATCTCAAAGGACTTCAACAAACATGCCAAAACATGGTTCTTAAACTTCACCTACTGATAAGTATCGCACTAATGGAAAAATTTATCTACGCATAATCTTGTGATGGACCCCCAAAACAATCATTGAAGGTCTATGAACATCTTCCCCACACCTGGATGTAAAACTAGAGGATAATTGTGGAACTATCATATCATCTCTTCGCATATTATGATTGGAACCACTGTCCACTCATGGAACATGATGCAATAATTCCCTCATTAATAATATCTATATTGTGAGTCTCCTAAGGATATCTAGTCACAAAGAACATCATATTAAATGTCTCCATACAAGGACTCTCTCACACACTAAAGAAGATATGAAGTTGAAACCATCAACTGAAGAACATTTGTACCCTCCTCCTCCATCATGATCAGTTGTAGGGAAGCGTAGTGCTACAAATCTTTCTATACTAAGAGAACCTCTGAATCCAAGATAAGGGAATATAATACGCCATTTCCCACCCATAGGGTGTTGACTATCTCAAATTTATTAACCCATATGAACTCCCACAAGCGCAACTAACTCAGGTTGATATCTCTCTATATAAAGACATACATGGGACATTGTGGAATGTGTATACAATAAAGAGCTATCCCATAGGATAGTTTCTCAACATCCTTAGGGAGAATACTACTGCTTCAAGCTCCATATTTTAAGTCATGTAGTTCTAGTTGTGGGTTCTCAAGTTCCTCGACTCGTATATGATGATTTCTTGCCACAGCATCAACATGAAACTGAGGCCTACTCCCAAGTCATTTCAATACACTACGAACTCAAAGCCTTCCACCAATAGTGTCAACTATAATGAACTCATCAGCCTCAACCAAAACTCCTCAAACTCCCTATATAACTTCTTATACATGGTAAACAGATTCCTTTTCTATGTCATGTTAGTCAATGTGGATGATATCCTTGAGAAGTCAGCCAAAAATATCTTATAGTAGCCCACCAAGAAAAGAATGATCTACACCTCTTCCATATTCAGAACTGGATCCCAAGAAAGAATTTATTTGATCATTGCAAGATCTATTGGCAAACCATAATTCTAAATGAAAATCTTAATAAACGGTACATCTTGTATCTAGATCTATACCTTTGAAATTTTTTCTAAATGATGGTGCTCTTCAACAATGTATAGGACTATCCTCACGTAATATTCATGCTTCTCTTCTAGGGCAGAGCTTATGAGTATGTCATTGATTAAAAATAAGTTTTATAGGTATTGATGGGATACCAGTTTCATCAATAGCATCAAGAATTTGGGTTCATTTATCACACCAAAGTGAATAAATAGGAACTCATAGTGTTCATAGAAACATAAGAATACCATAATTGACATATCATCATCACGAAACCCTAATTAGTGGTAGAATGACGCGAGATCAATATTAAAGAAACATATCATATATATAAACTAATTGAAGTGGACTTTAATCCTTGAAAATGTGTAATTGTAAATTATTAAGGCCTTATTCAGACGATGATAATACAAAATAATTAATAAGATCACATATGTCTTTTTCATGAAGAACACCAAATCTTCCTAAAGGGACACACTAGCCTAAATATATCCTTTCTCACAAAGGTCATCCACCATCAACTGCAACTCCTAATGTTTAGTAGTCCGCATCTAATATGCATTAGAATATGTTGAAGCAATCTCACGATGAAATTCAATGAAAACTCTATATCACTTCACAAAGGTATCCCTAGAGACATTCCTAGGGAAGACATCCATGTAATCCACCACAACTAATCTATACAAAATTTTTAAAGAGCCTATAATACCATGGGCAATAGTTTTTAACTAATAGTTGAAAGGTTGAAACATAATTCTCTCTGCATTCACTTTTCTTACTAAGAGATCTCTCTTACAAGAATAAGAGAGTATCATCCCATCAGTATATAAACATCTTCCATTCCTAATGTTAAAATAAATCTAGTCATGGGCCATGGGAATCCAATACATACCTTGGGTTATGTCATATGGTTCCATAATTTTGAAAAAATGCACCATGTGTACTAGTATCCTCAAAGCGATACCTTTCACTACTAGTGGATAAAAGATATAGAAGAAGTGTTCACTATTGGAACTTAAAGATGAAGTTTCTGTGAAAACGCCTATACTGGGAGCTTCAGTACTCACACCTTGAGTATAGAGATAAATGAATGACTGGGACCTGTGTCTAATAACAATTAATAATGTTTATAAAACATAAAAATCATACATCAGATCATCTCATTCGATGTGGTAACATATAAATCCAATGAGTTCAGTTGTCCATAGCCCCATCTACCAGCTCCATAGCCTGGCGTGGGCCGTATAGTGGTGGTGTTGGAATGATCTCATATCAGCATCCACCTTCTATAGCTCATTCTCCTCTACCATATTTTCCTCCCTGGGTTATAACCTATCCATGCCTAATAGATCCATGATCCTGACATTTTCTAAGTCATGGTAGTCTATCTACTATCTACTTGGGTTGTATTGCCCATCTGGTTTCGCATTCTCACGATATGTGACCCCGCCAATCACAATCATATCATCGACCCTCCCTATAACTCCCTAGTTATATGCACTTCCCTAGAACTATAAGACCATGTTCCTGAGTCTTCTCAAAAAAAGGTCTCTTGTAGAATGATATTAACCCTAGCTACCTAATAGATGTTGTAGACAATTATGTTATATTTCACCCACATTTAGAACTAGCTATCTAGGGTCCCTCTCACAGAATGATCTAATTCACTAGTTCCTACACGAGAATGCCGACATAGGTGGGTATGAACAAGGGAATAACTTGTTCTCGACTCTATTGGAATATTCCATGCTCAAATGTATGTACCCCAAATTATACATCGTATACCATATAAATGGAGTACCTCATAAGGTATGTGAACCTCTCAATGTAGTCAGGTACATTCATTAACCCATACTGATGATCTAATAGATCACAGATCTGGACTAAGCTTAATCATGATTGGTAGTACGTCTCACAGAGTATAAGCTGGATGTCGACCCTAGATAGTGTCCACTACTCAAGCATATTTGTAATGAAGATCCACCAACACCCATACTCTTATGTGGAAATCTATGGATGCCAAATCCACAAACAAATTCATCATGGTTCAAACAAGCATTAATATAAAGACCACTATCTCTAGCCAATTCATTGCTTCCTGGGGATCTAGCTCACCATGGAGTCTCACGAGTTTCTAATTCTAGAACTCAGCCAGAAAATTTCGTTATCCTGGTTTCCTAGGATGGACTACAACTTGATAGATGGGGGTTCTACTACATTCTTTCTTAGAGGAAGGGGATCACAGGATGGAGCCTGATGGGAGGCCTTATAACTCATAAGTTCTTTTCCATGAACCATCACTGTTATTCTGGCTGGCTGTTTTCATATAGGCATCCTGAATGTCATCAAGGAGTTCCACGATTAGATGAACATATATATACTTCGACAAAAATGTAGAGATGACTTAATATGGATAGTCAAATACTAAATCCTATATGATTTATGTTCAATTAATCCTACAAAAAAATTGGTATCCAGAGTTGACAACCAAGTAGTCAAGATCACTAGACTCCCTAGCCTAGAAGCCACACACAAAACACATTGACACTATTTACCTAAACCCAAAAAAATCATATAAAGGGGATACATTAGAAATAAGAATCCATTAAATTATTCTTATAAGATAGAAATATGTCATGACATGACCCAATATGGGGTTGGATCTGTAAATACCCCAGCTTACCTCTATACGCCAGGGGTGGCGACAAGAGCCGATGGAATCACTAACAAAGGGAGTACTTTTCCAAGGAAATTTTACACATAAAAAAATCCAAATAAATTAATAATTATGTTGATTGAAATTAAAAAAATTAGCAATACTATAATGTAAATAAAACATGACATATCCACTATATGACGCAAAATTATGGTAGTGTAAACTAAAAAAGGGGGAAAATACACACCCAACTAAAAATGTGGCCAAACCTAACAAAAAAACTAGAAAAGTAATGAATTGAACAATATTATTACTACAGAAATGCACACTACAACCATCGTACATGGTCCAAGAACCCTGTATCCCTAGGATCCATTGAATTCATGCTCAACCTATTCATTATCAGTATTAGACATGACACATGAGGGAAAATCCCTTATAGGGGTTAGTATAAGATTACTCAATAGGACTCACTAAAAGTTGAAGAGGTAGAAGTAAGAGATACAATAGAAGAGGAAGAAAACATATTTGTAAGGTATAATGAAAGAATACATCTCAACCCAATAAGAAACATAATTTACAGTCATCTAAACTGAAAGATATTAACATGGTGAGAATTTTAGTTCTCATCAAGTCCTTGCTACCAATTGTAGGATAGTGGAATCAAATATCCATAATAATATAAACACATATATCAATTGGAATGCCATATGAATCATCTCCACTACTAGAAATATACTATAAAAATAGAAAGGGTGAGTCGTGAAGTAAGAATGTATACATATATATGCTCAGTCAATGAAACACAAATGAGAGAGTAAGGGGCAAAAGAGCCTCACCCCAATTGGTGAGGTATATCTAAGTGAATCCAAAAGACCCAACATAAAAACATAGAAGAGGAATAAATTTGGGGGTAATGTAGTAGTACAATAGAAGGTAATATAGTAGTACTATGTGGGTACTGATCAGTATTGTGCTGGTATTATAGCAGGTATTATAGATAGTACGGTTAGGTACTATAGCAGTTGAAACACATCACCTTTGGCCACCAGTTTTGGCTTGGATTCCTTAATGCCTTAGAGCCATCAAAGCCTTTGGGTCAGTAAGGCCTTCAGACCACCTTTATGGATTTCGGGCCACCTCAAGGCCTTTATGCCACATGATCAATGTAGTTTCCCCAGACAGACTCTAAAAAAACAAGGTGCCCCGGAGGAGGATTCAAAGCAGGCCCACTCACCAGAGCAGAACCAACAGATTTTTAAGAAAGAGATGGTATTGAAATAACATCGGGACCGGCCTGTGCATGTATGATATGGTTATCCAGACAACCATGAAAATTTGGAGGGCTACCATCAAGATGCAAATGATGGGAAGGGGTAGTTCTCTGTAGTTATAGTCTAGTTGAATTTTTTAAGACCTTCAGGTCATGTAAAGTCTCTTAAGATTAAGGTCAATGTAATATATAAATCCTACGTGAAATTTAAGGGTTCCATATCATCCCATGAAAGGGGGATATCAAAAATCAATAAAAAATAATGCCTTTGAGCCATTCATGCATTGAGAGAGTGAGGAGTTCTTCATATCACATACCAGCCTATGAAGAAGCATATTAAATTATCAAAATATACTGTAAATGATGCACATAATCCCATGAATCATCCATGAAAATTAAATTATATGGAAATCCATCTCCACACATAAATACTCTCAACATTTGGTGGCACTAACTCCCCTCATGGTTGTGGTCATGTCAAAAAACTCATTTTTGTGGAGAAATAGTTCCTCTTTATCATGATTCCAAATGATTTTTTAGACAACATGTAGTCACAATTCTACACAGTTGTGGTGCCAAAAACTCTATGTAGTTGACCCAAACCCTAGTACGTCATGGGGGGTTCCACTCTAAAATTCACTAAGGAAATCCACTACCCAGTTTTGTTGGATGGTACCTCTCAGAAAAATTCATCAAGGAACTTCATTTCCTATCCACTGTGAAGTTTAAGACCGTAAGGTCATAAGAAGTCTCCAATACATAGCCCCACTATAGGATACTGCACAAAATGATGAGTAACACTATTGGCCAGTCCCGCAAGAGGGTAACCCTAAAATATCATCATGGAATGCCACTGCCCAATACAATTTTGCGGTATTTCTGGAATGTTTGTCGGGGAACTCCACTGCACAATTTTATTGGAGGGTAATCCGAGAAAGAAATCATCAGGTAAATCCACTACCCATTTCCGTTAAAGGGTAAAAACTAGAATTATTTGGATATCATGTACAATCACTTCCATAAAATGGTTTTTCATTATGAAGAACCATTGTTTGAAATTCTCGAATTTTATTATAAAATACACTATGACGGGAAAAATTGTGTTATACACTAAAAAATAATTAATATATAATATTAATATTCTTCAATGGGACACCCTGTGAAAATCTAAAATTTCCCAGCATCATGATTGAATGGTGTCACATGTTCCCAATCCACGATTCAAAATTAAATAACTAATATTGGTCTAATAATTTCTCCCCTAATATCAAGGTCACTGTGTCGCAGAAGGTTTATCATTCTGAAAACATATGGGGATTATATATTGGATATAATATTATAAAATAATAAAAAATTTAATACTATTGGGTGTTTTGTTGTCCTACAGTTTCATTCTAAAAAAGGAATGCAACATCAGTCATAAAATGATCGTCTCAATTCTAGTATCAAATTATCTCTAACATTTTTTCAAATAGACACATCTGTTAAATGACATTACCAATATAAGATTATTTGACCAGGATTTCTATCATATATTTTATAAATTATTACTTATATCTCATATATCACATATTTTTTCTTATATTGATATCTCATATATCATATCTTTTATCTTATACCTTATATATCATATCTTGCTTAATCTATCTAACAAGAATCCAGGGGTTGGACCGGGATCAATATCTCCAAGCAAAGTCAAATCTAGACCATGGGGATCCAACTGGTGATTAACATAAAGAATAATATAGAGAAATAAACAAGAAAAAAATATTTAATGATTGAGGCCAAGTGTTATGGGTAATCGATCAGGAAAGGGGATCTTGTGGTTAGAAAAAAAATTGACTAAGAATTAATTTATATAAATTGGCACATGAAAAGGATACAAAAGGGTGCCGATCAAAGAAAAACATTAGATATGATCAATAATTTAATAAAAAGGGAATAAAATTTCCAATTGGTGAGTCTAAAATTTTATTTGGATTTATCGATGATAAAGAACTTGTTCACAAACAAAGGGGGAGGATATGTTTTTTTCATTGTGACCGGATTTGATTCAATATGATGTTATGTCACCATTCATCATCATCTTTAAAAAAGGGATGGAGATCTCTTGCTAGTATCTGTAGGGTTATGAGGCCAACACTGGAAAAAAAATCCATAATGATATATTTATAGACCTATCCATTACACTGAAAAATAAATAAATATATTAAGTAGTTTTATCCATTAAATGCACCACCAATGAGCAAGGGGTCTGAATGTCCCACACCAAATCACCCTAGGTTGAACCTATCCTAAACCCCACTTTAGAGACTCATCAATTGTATAATATTTTTTATTCCATCAATAGTTTTCAATTTTTCATATTTTCTTTAATTAACATTTTATGTGCAATATAAAATATTTTTATTATATTTATAAAATCAATTACGGGAACACTGGGGCTACGAATCATATGTTGTCTCAGTGCGTACCTCTGAAAATTTTTATCAAAATATTTGAAATTCATACAAGAAAAAAACATGGTGTTTACACCATGTATTAATGATATTAATCATTTTAAATGACCTTTTATTTATAGAGATAATTAGAAATGTCTGGTGATGTCTATTATTAATTTTGGGGTTGTTAATGATAAAAATGAATGATACACATAATATACACTCTTGAAATGATAATTTCATATTTTATTTTTGATATACCCACTATTTTTATCTTAAAAGGTTGAGAAGGGTGTCACATTACCACCGTAATCAATTGTTACCATAATAGTTGAAATAACCTCTAACACTATGATGATCACATGCCATGGTTACAAAATTTTTCTAATTTATGTTTGAGTTAATATGCTTCTTGAAAATATTCTTATACTTAATCAATTTCTATTATATGTGTTTTTTTGGAATATATTTTATTTTATAATATAATTCATAAATAAATTATCCTAGGGTGGATCCCCATTTGATATTCTGATCAAATGTGTCATTGTTTATTAGTGTAAGGATTAATTTGAGATTATAATGAAAATTAAATCAGTTTCTTGCATTTTAATTCTAGTTTAATGTGGTTACTTTTCTCAAATCCTTAGATATAAACTCAAATTTGAATATATGGATTCTTTAAGAGATATTGATGATGAATTATTGGAATAATTTCCCAGTCTTACTCATTATCTAGAATTAGAGATTCCAATAGTACTAATTCTAATTTCTAAACCAATTTTTATGACTCAATATTGAATGTACCTGATTGAGTTATATATATTAGTGGTAAAAATCTAATAGATTCCTAGAAATGAGTTCATTCATCAATCTGTGTCAACATGATAAACACTTGTAGTTTTTTTAGAAGAAAGATAGATCAATGGTAATTTTTTTATTATTACGAAATTAAAAATTCATGATTAATAATATGTTTAATAAACCCCATATTAAAGATCTATTTAATCAATTATTTGGAGGTCGATATTTATTCATGATTGGTCTTAAATATGTAAACTATTATTTTAGGGTCATATGTGAAGCCATACAAAAGATAGGTTTCCATTCGATTTATAGACACTATGAAATTATACTACTTCTATTTACCTTTTCTAATTCCACCAAAATCATAAATTATTTAATCAATAAATTGTTTAGTAATTACATTGGAAATTTTTTCAGTTTCCATTACATAAGATATTATTTTATATTCCAAGTGAAATGTAGAGTGTTAATGTAACATAAGATTTGTAATAAATACCTTAAGGGTGTAGAATTTTTAATCAAAACATAATAAGTAGTAATTTTAACAATAGAATGTATCGTGTTGGGGTCATATAATATTATTAAATTGGGTATCGATCGATCCATCAATTATTGATGTTATTCATCATTTTCTGAGAATAATAATTGTGAAAAAAATGTTTTCTTTGAGATATTAAATGGATTTTATCATTACATTGTGAATTATGTTTCACCTATATCCCATCCATTAACCATGTTAACTTCTGATTAAGTTATGTTCCTTTAGAATAATGTCTGTGAATAATGTTTCAAGGAACTAAAGAGTTGGTCATTTCCACTAGGCTGAAACTGTCAAATATTGTAGACGATTTTCTAATATTGTGGGATGCATCAGTGAAAGTGTTTTGATGTGTTATCATGAATAATTATGTGGTGATATGTAATAACTCATACTAATTATATTTTCATGATAAAAGTTACACATATCATGATTTAGAGTTATTTTTGGAAATCAATCAGCTAAATATATGGGGGAATTATCTTTAATGAGAATGTTGTGGAAATTTTACTTATCATTAATTTTTAAGTTATATATTCACCCAGAAAAATTTGAATATGTACCAAATAAGATTTTTTTTATTTCATTAATGATTGGTATTTATTAATACTATACCACCCTAGGAATGAGAGAAATATTGATAATTATTTTAGTGTAATATATTATTATAGCCTATATGTGATGAGGAACACAAATATCAAAAAATTATGGATATGAAATGGATGAAAATTAAATCATAATGGAAAGAGAGAAAACTAATATTCCTCATACGAGTGATCAACCATATTTCTAGTTGATGATTTACGATATGAAAAAAGGAGTATGTGGACCTAAAAATGATTGGGAGAAATGTTCATTTGTTTAACCTTGATCATGATAAAGTTAATTATTTCATGATCCATGTATGTATCCATACAATATAATAACTGAATAATGAATTACTATAAGAATATCACATTATTCTATATTAATATTATATATACAAAGATGAATATAAATATGATAGAGTATTTCATGTATGAAAATGTGAAGACGGTTATTGGGGATTATATATCTTGGTACATGGTAAGTTACCATATTTGATTTGAGAGATAGAATTGTAAAGGGATATTTGAAAAATTACCCATATAAGAATGAAAGACGTAAATTATCACCATGTATTTCTTCACTCTACTTCTGAAAAAATCTAAATGATATAAAGAAATATTTTTATAATCGATCCCATTAGTGTGTTAGTACACACCATTACTATCAATGAATATTTATCAATTAATAATATTACATGTATATAAATTAATGATGTTCTATTTTAAAATGGGTTACCACATTTTGTTGTTTTTGATTGGGATCTGGGGATTAGATTGATGTTTTGAAAAAATTTAAACAATCTAGATATAAAGAGTTTTGTTATAGTGATTTCTATAATCAATATATCGATGGTTAGTCTGATGGGACCATTATAACCCTTCATGATTTTTTGATATCCAATTCTCAATATTTCCATTTTTGATGGGATTGAAACCTTCATCTTGTCATGTTTTCCTTCAATAACAACATTCTCTCATCCATTTAGATGGCTCTTATGGTTAAATATATATAACAAAGTGTTAAATATATCATAATAAGATTATAATGGGGGGATCTATTGTGAACTATGGTAGATGAGGAAAATTTGGATATGTTCAGATATATTTAGTATCACATCAAGACATATCATAGTTGTCTAAAGAGTTATACAGACAATCATAGGAGATATCTAGAATTCAATGTTTCTGAGAATTTGTTTTAGTTCATTTTCATATAGAAGAAGCTTCTGAGATTAAAATGGAAGGGAAATCTGAAATCTATTTGTATCGATGCCATAAATAATCCAGATTATATATAGACCATATCTTATTCCTTGAAACTCTCACCAAACCTTTATTGGGATCACAGTGTTATCCATGTGTCTCTCCCAAGGAGTAAAAACCATGTCCTTATTATATAATGAATTCAGATGTTATACCACTGGATCATGACCTTATAAATTAGTATAAATATTTCATTCTGATATAAAGTTATATAAAATAAGAATACTTTCATGGTTAATGGTCTATATTTGAATTTTCATGTATGGGGAAGCCACATGTAAAACATTTAATGAGATAATGTAGAGGCATCCTCATTTTTTTGTTTAATTTATATATAATTTTTATTGATTATTTCATTTTAAGGGGTTCAACTGTGGCACCCCAATATTTTATATATATTTTCATTGAAAACAATTATGTATTTGACCACATTTCATACACACAACCCTGAGTTGTTATGAATCATGGTACTGTAAATCAATATAACATAATTGTAAAAATTTTAAGGTGTGAATAAAAACAAACACATTGTGAAAAATTATGTATAATGGTGTTACGTAATGAAATTAAATATATTAATTGAAAATAATTAATTACTCAATTTTAAGTAATGACACTTTACTCATAATAATATATTTTATTCAATTATTTTGTTTTATCACATTTTAAATGTGAATAATTAAATTGATTTTTACAACTATTAGAAATTTTATTTGAGAAATATTTATGTAATTTTAAAAATTAATACATATATATTAATTTAGGGAAAAATTTTGTGATTTTTAAAAAATATTTTTTTTTCTTCAGAGAATAGTGTAAAATAAAAACTATCAAAAATTATAATTTTTATTCAATTAAATGTCCCATTGTGTTTTTTAGGTTATATAAAATAATTCACCATCAATTATCAATATTAATATTAATTACATATATTTCATCATTATACACGTTTTTTTGTATCTGTTAATTTTTTATCTTAAAAAAAGATTTTTAAAAAATCTATTTTTTGATCATAATGTGTTTTTTTCAAAATAAATTAGTTTAATAATAATATATTATTGTATTTAGCTAAATTTATAGATTATATATTTATTAAATTTTTTATGAAATTTCTTTTATGTATTTTACAATGAATTGTATTATGTAAATTATGTTTTCTGGTTAAAAATCATTTCTCAAAAACAAGTATTCATTGCGGATTACACACTAAATAAAAATTAAATCACTAAAATATAGAAATTTAACCTTATAAAATGGATTAAATATTTGAAATCATAATGATTAATATAATTTAATTTTGGAAGATTATTTCTTTCATAGTGAATAGTAAAATTTGTAAAATATCATTACCACACATACTGTTAAGCCATGATTACCGAGGGTGATTACACCCCAAGAAAATCAGAGGATTTATAAATAAACATATAATGTCTTTATTAGTTGAATAAATTAAAATATTATATTATCAAAACCTCTAATAAATTTATATATGGATCCATTGACCAATGAATTTTACCTAAAATCATTGAAATCATTTATTAAATTCCATATGTATCCCTCCCCTCACTTATTAATGGTATCCTCTTATCCCCCCATATTCAAAGAATTTTAAACATATAGTTTGATATATACATCATAAAATTTATCCTATTGTAACACCTTGAGATTTTATGGGATATATTATTTTTAATTTATTTGATTTCTTCTATTATAAACTACGCCAAGATTAGCTTGTACTATACGCAACATAGTATTAGCTTTCAATATACGCAACACTATTCTTGGCTCTTGTTACACACAAATTCAAATTCGTTTTGTGGAAATTATTCTACGCAACATTAAGTATAGATTTTGTTTAATGTATAAATGAAATAAGTTTTGATTATGTTATACACAACACCAAACGGAGCATTCACTACACACATCCCTGAATTGGCTTGCATTACACGCAATCAATACCTTCTCAGATTGCATATGTAGTATGCAATACCAAGTTTCACTAAACATGATATTATTATAATATTATTATGAATTAGCCATTATGAATAGTAATACGCACTTTTTAAAATTTCATAAATTTTATCTTTTAAAATGGACTTCATTTTTGGATTCAGAATATCAAAATTAGCCAAAGGTGAATTTTTTGTATTTTTCTGAAAACATTCAATTTTTGATGAATAGTGAAATCATTTGATTACTATTTACAAACCGACTTTTCATTTAAATAATTATTTATTTTATTTAAATTTATTTTATGTCAAAATTGATACATAATACCTATATAAGTTCAATGTAATTCATTTGAGTCTTTTTATAATAAATTTAGATATATAAAAATTTTATTGAACTTTTCACCGTCTTTTACCCACAAACTTGGAGAATTTTAAATTATACATAAAACTTAATTTTACTACTTCTGTGAGTGGAATTTCGAAAATCTGAGAGACACAGTTAATATCAAGGAGTAATATGTGGTTCAATAAGATAAAAATAATTTTTGGTGAATAGTAACTTTTTACTTTTATTTACCATGGTTAAAAGTAAATAGGGTAATTAAGGGTAAAATTTATATTATTATTACCCTAAAACATGTCCTAATTCCATTGTATAAGTTTAATTCGACAAAAAACAACCTTAGGAATAAAATATTACCCTTTAGGTCTACTTGGATTAGATTAGGACATATATAATTATTTTATTTAAAGAAGAGTTAAAATAGTTAAAATCGAAGTTTAATAAATAAAACATTTTCACTATAGGGTTATACATAAGATAAATTCAAATATAAATATTCATTAGAAAGCTAAAAATCTTTCCTACATAATGGTATTTTATTTATAATTTTTAGACATTAAATACATTATTTTATTTATGACACAATAATGATGCAGTAATTACCTTATTAATAAAATATTATCATAATTGATGTTATAAATACCCAAATAAATGTAATTTGATACTTTTTATAAATTTCACTAATTTTATAGGATAATATGACTTGTTAGTATTTATTCAATTAACTTTCTTTGAACTAATAATGTTGTTAGGAATTTCAAAAAAATGAATTACCAAATAGTGTCAAAATTGACATAAAATATTTTTAAAAAAATATATTATATTATTAATTGTTATTATATTCATAAAAATCTAAGTTTCAGAAAAATTAATTATATAAGGTTATTTATATTTTTAATTAACCACTTGGGGTTCGTTTGTCTTGTTATAGTAATTTTATTAACCATATAGTGTAAGAAAACAAGAAGACACTGTAAAAGTTAAATTATTTATCTTAGAGTTAAATATAAATTATAAGATTAAAATACTAACCTAAACTTGTATAAAACCTATTGGTTGAGGGTTTCTCGACCCATACCCAATTTAGCTTCAAAATAAATCCATTTGGAGCTATTATTAACCGAATATGAGTTTATTATAAAATAATATTTTAAGTTTTTCTAAAGTTACCCCTCTCCTCCCTTATAAAAATGGCACACCTTCCCTCTTCTCTTCACACCCTTTTGAGCCTTTAAGCTCGGCCAAACCATGCCCATTTTCCTTCTAATCCTACCTAGAAAAATTATTGAGGTTTTGGTCTCCTCAAAATACCAACCCTAGTTCCTTAAGAGGAGGTTAAGAAGAGGCGCGTCAAAGAAGAGGTAATATCCTTTACCAATTCTTTCCAATTTCTTTATTCTTATACATCTTCTTCTTTATTTGTTTTATCATAAATTAATAACATAACTATAACTCATATACTGATATGTTATTATAAATATGAAACAACACAATTTCATCTCCTATCCATCCTACGGAAAACAAAATCACCGCATGTGCGTACGTACGGAATAACATCTCCATGTCGTGGTGTAATCTGTTTTCCACCACCACCTTACTTGGATGGGTATAATGGTGTAAATAAATAACTATATATGATTATTGTAATGTGATATTGATTCTGAAATATTTTTACAAACACTTTAATACAATTCCATGATCATGAAAATGATATCATCGCTCGTACGTACGTACGGACTACCATCTCCACGAACGCGATGAGATTCATTTTCCATGATTAACCATTCAAGTATGATTATAAAGTATATATAATAAATAATCATGAAAGATATTACGTAATAATGATACTGTATTTATGTACATATATGTTTCATTTACTTAATCCCATTTAATACAATAAGGAAACAAAAACAGCGTCCATGCGTACGCACGGCCTACCGTCTCCAAGAACGATGTATTTCATTCCATTTATCGATCTATCATATATATTTATATACTGAATATATATTAAATATAGATCATGTTTTACATTCTTTAATTAAGTAAATCAGTTTATAAGTAATAATATCAAGAACAACATGTCGAAACATGTACGATAAATGAAACGTTTTTACCCAAAACACTACTTTAACATTGAATTTACAGAAGAATGGGTAATATAAAGTCATAAGTGAACCATATATGATATCATAACAATGAATATGATTCTTTAATAATTCAATGACATTATTTAAATCATTATACAGGAGGTTCGGTTACGTACGAATCATATCTAACCTAAGGTAAGGGATAACTATTCCAATCTCATTCTTATCCGATATTGTTATTCATAAGTATTTACTGGGGTTAATGTTATCATCCAAGGCCATGTTTTATAAAAATGGTTTAATGTATTTTTAAAGTCCTTTTTACCCATTTTTGAAATTTACCACATGTTATGAAAGGAATATTACTTTTGTTTACCACACGGGGAACTTTTTTACTTTTCATACAAATGTACAAGAAGAATGTTATTTTTAACTTGTACGGTGTGAACAGATTTTTATGGTTTCATAACACCTCATTTTCATGAATATTACTCTAAAATATTTCATGAATATTTTCAACAAAATACTTTATTTTTAAAATTTCATGGCATTTTGTGAAAAGAAAATGATTTTGAAGAAGAAAGGATATTTTCGTCAAGAATTCATTTCAAGTGTTATATCAAAACCATTTTCCATCTAAGATGAAATTATTTCATATGTGTATGTCTCAAGTATAATTTCTCTACGATTTACATGGTTTAAATTTTCTTATCATAAAATATCCATTTGTTTTATATGGATTATGTGATGATGGGATGATGTTTATGAAACCCATTTTATTCTTTGGGTTATAATGAATGTTTTAAGTTTATTTTGGGGAACAAGTAAGAATTATTTCATTATGAGATGGGTGGGACCTATATCTCCCTCCAATTAATTGGGTAAAGATTTATATCTCATGAAATAGAAATTGATGAAATGGTAAGTTAATGTGGTTCAATGATACTAGACTGGAACGAGGAGTGAACTCAATTCAGAAAGGGAATTTGTCTACATAGATGGTCTTGGCAGCAATGCATTGGCTACTATGGAAATCATATCTTGGGCTTAATGGTTTTACACAATTACATGTTTTATTCCCATGCTATTTTATCATTATTTATTTTCCTTTATGATATATGCCTTACGTAATTCCAAGTTTATGTCTTTACTTTTATTTTTAGATTTTATGTTCAAGTTTTTGCATTCAATTGTATATGGATTATTTTATGTTCTCTATGTCTACCCTTTCTGAGCATTTGATCTCACCCTTTTTTTGTTTTCTTTTCCCCAGGATATAAAGAATGTTTTTAGGAAGGAAATAAAAAGGGGAAGATCTTTATGGGAGATGTTGAAGATCTTTCACAACGATTAGAAGATTTTGTTCTGAGTTTCCAAAGACACTATACTATTACGATCCTTGGGTGTTGGTTTTTGTTATGTATTAAGTATTCCACAAAAGTAATGTAATGTCCATGTACGCCAAGATTTGGGTCTCTATAGTTGGTATCAGATTAAAGATTTAGTTAACCTTTGGAAACTAGGATGCAAAAACTTTAGTGAGATCCTTGGAGATATTTTTAAGGTATGTCTAGGGATGTCCCTAAGGTTAAGTATAAGTATAGCTTATAGTCATAGAATTATAGTAATGATCATAGAATTAAAACTAATATGTTAGATATTGATGGTACTCCCCCATTATTATATTGTTTTCCCTAGCATGATTTTTTCCTCTCACACTATTCTTTTTGGGTTTTAGACGATGGATGGAACCTGAAGGAACCGTGTTGATCAAAGTAATGGACAATGCAATGATTTTCCTCCTGAACAAACCAATGTCATGGTAGATGGAGTGAAAAATCTTATTGTTATACTTACACAAGCTAGAAATCATTCTGGACTTCCAAATGAGAATAGAAGGGAACAATATTCTATTGAGTCCTTCATGAGGCAACGTCCACCTTATTTATATGGGTCTTCTGATCCAATTTTTTCTGAACAATGGATTAGTATCATTGAAATGATATTTTCCATACTTCGATGTTCAGAACATGAAAAGGTCTTTTTTTATTTTTACCATTTAGAAGGTGAATCAGATCAATGGTGGACTCTAATTTAGAATACAAGGCCCCAAGATAAAATTGAATCCATGGAATGGGATGAGTTCAAGATGTTTTTTAGTAAGTACTTCCCTCGTGTTCTTTGAACAAAGATAGAAAATGAGTTCCTTGAGCTTAAGCAGAAGGATGATGTATCTATTGGTATATATGAAGCGATTTTACAAGACTTTCAAGGTATGCATCTGTCTTTATCATCCAACCAGAAAGTAAAGTTGATCAATTCTTTAGTGGCTTAAAACCAAGTCTTCAAAGGGCATTAGCTATAAGAGACTTCAGTAGAAATGAAGAAATTGTGTGTTGTTCTATCAAGGTAGAATTGGAATTTGGTGTAATATATCTATATCATGGTTTTGAAAAGAAATGAAAGATGGAGTTCAAGGTGAAATCTCAGAATAATGGTGAAAAAAAAGATGAATGTTTCTTTATGATCAAAGTGTGGAAAGAATCATGGTGGAGATTGTCTTAAAGTGACTAGAAAATGTTTTAAGTGTGGAAAAGAAGGTTATCGAGAAGCTGAGTGCCGAAGTAATGTGAAAAAGGTTTCTATTGACCTGAATAGAGAAAAGGCTAAAGAGAATGCTCCACCAACAATTCTATGCTACAAGTGCAAGTAAATGGGGCATTATCCTAATCAATGACCTAATCAAGGTTTAATGATGATCAATGTGAGCAACCTCTTTAGGGAAAGGATAAAGGGAAGTCACATTCATTCACTATTTGTGATTTTGAGTATGACAATGATGTTGTGTAATGATTAAGTGTTTATGTATTGGGATTTCAAAATAGTATCATGGAATCTCATTTATGGTATCAAGGAGTTTTGGAATATCTATGTATTGGTTTTCAATAATTATATGGTTCTGGTAACCATGAAAAGTGATTGAAATATTTTTGGAAAGAAGATGATATGCATATAATGAAGGGATAAGGATAAAATAAAATTTTTGATAGTATTAATGAGATCATGACTAATATAAGGACAAAGTGATATCATGGTTTGAGTATATAGAGATTTTGGGATTTTGGTATGTGGAAAGAGTTAACTTTTGACAGCATTCATGGTTTCACTGAGGTTCAATGGGTATTAATTTTTCAAGTGAATACATGATTAAGGTATTCACATGTTTGGAATGTGACCAACAAGATATAGCATATGATATATGGGGGATAAATGATGGTATTCACATTCTTGTTTGATGACATTTCTAGTAATAGTTCTATTTATACTATAAGATTGGACAAAAGTATTTTAGATAAGCTGAAAGATTGGAATGGATTATGTTGGACATAAATTAGTATTGTTTAATGATACACCTTTTTTCGATATTATTGATGGGATGTTATAATAATGTAGTTTCAGAAAAAGGACAACCTACAGGACGGGCGACAACCCGTCGCGTCGGACAAGGTTGCGGGAATCGAACCCACAACCGAAGTGCGACAGGCCTTTATCGCCTACCACTGGCCTATAGGAAGTCTCTGGTTAGTAAGAACTACTTTTATTTTGTTAAGTGGTGTGATAGATGAAGTACAAGTCCATTTTTGGAATCATATATGATTAATCTCACCATATATGGACTTATGTATATTTAATAACTTATGCTAACCTTTTTGTGATAGAAACAGATAGGATGACTTATCATTCTATCGCATGATCTTCTAACACTTCATGAATGAAAGATTCAGCTTCATTTCTCTAAATAGAGATGAAGTGGAAATTGTTCATGGAATGACCAATGATGATATTACACTAAAATCAAGTAAGTATTTCTCTTTATGTAAAAGGTCATCAGTGTTAGGGAAATGATCTTGGAAAACAAAAATTTGGTCCTTGTACTCTAATATCTGATGAATCAGATGGTACCTTAGATCATCACAAATTTATGGCTTCAAGATTTTTGGCTTTTTCATAGCCATGTTCTCTACCACTCTCCATCAGAACTTGACGGTTATATTTCTCTTTCATATCCATATTTTCACCTATATACTCTTATGTGGGAACCCAAGTGATGAGTTACTTTGGGTATCCGTTTTGTTTCTAACATTACTTTTTAAAATGATGATTTAGTATTCCTTTTTATGATGGCGGTTTCTATGAATGAAACTTTCAAGTAGTAAACGATTTATAACCCCGATGAATTTAGAGGGAGAAATTCATTTTAAGGGGGGTAGAATGTAACACCCTAATATTTTATGACATATATTATTTTTAATTTATTTGATATCATCTATTATAAACTACACCAAGATTACCTTGTACTATATGCAACACCATATTAGCTTGCAGTATACAGAACACTATTCTTGGCTAGTGTAACACACAAATTCAGGTTCGTTTTGTGGAAATTATTCTACGCAACATTAAGTATAGATTTTGTTTAATGCATAAATGAAATAAGTTTTGATTATGGTATACGCAACACCAAACGGAGCTTTCACTACACGCAGCACTGACATGACTTTCATTACATGCAATCAAGACCTTCTTCAATAGCTTGTGTAGTACTCAATACCAAGTTTCACTAAACGAGATATTATTATAATATTATTATAAACTAGAAATTATGAATAGTAATACCCACTTTTTTAAATTTTATAAATTTTATCTTTCAAAATGGACTTCATTTTTTGATTCATAATATAGAAATTATCTTAGGGTGAATTTTTTGTATTTGTCTGAAAACTTTCAATTTTTGATGAATAGTTAAAACACTGATTTACTATTTAAAAACCGACTTTTTATTTAAATAATTATTTATTTTATTTAAATTTATTTTCGGTCTAAATTGATACTTAATACCTATATATGTTCAATGTAATTCATTTGAGTCATTTTATTATAATTTTATATATATAAAAATTTTATTGAACTTTTCACCGTCTTTTACCCACCTCCTAGGAGAATTTGAAAATCTACATAAAACATAATTTTACCGCATCTTTGAGTGGAATTTTGAAAATTAGAGAGACATGATTAATATCAAATAGAAAAATATGGTTTAATAAGATAAATATAATTTTTGGTGAATAGTATCTTTTTAATTTTATTTACCACGGTTAAAAGCCAATAGGGTAATTAAGGGTAAAAATGATGTTATTATTACCCTAACACATGTCCTATTTCCATTGGATAAGTGTAAATTGACCAAAAACAACCTTAGGAATAAAATATTACCCTTTAGGTCCCCTTGTATTATATTAGGACAATTATTATTATTTTATTTAAAGAAGAGTTAAAATAGTTAAAATCAAAGTTTAATAACTGAAACATTTTTAATATAAGGTTATACATAAGATAAATTAGACTATAAATATTCATTAGAAAAACAAAGAGATTTCATACATAATGGTAATTTATTTATAATTTTTAGACATTAAATAAGTTAATTTATTTATGACACAATGTTGATGCAGTAATTACCTTATTAATAAAATATTAACATAATTGTTGTTATAAATACCCAAATAAATGTAATTTGAGACTTTTTATGAATTTAACTAATTTTATAGGTTAATTTGACATGTTAGTATTGATTAAATTGAATTTTTTAGAACTAATAATGTTGTTATGATTTTCTCAAAAATCAATTACCAAATAGTGTCAAAATTGACATAAAATAGTTTTTAAAAAATATATTATATTATTAATTGTTATGATATTTATAAAAATATAAGGATTGAAAAAATTACATAGATAAAGTTATTTATATTTTTAATGAACCACTTGGGATTTTTTTGTCTTGTTATAGTAAGTTTATTAACAATATATTGTAAGAAAACAAGAAGACACGGTAAAAGTTAAATTAATTAACTTAGAGTTAAATCTAAATGATAAGGTTAAAATAGTAACCTAAACTTTTATAAAACCTATTGGTTGAGTGTATTTATACCCATACCCAATTTAGATTCTAAATAGATAAATTTGGATCTATTATAAACCGAATATGACTTTATTATAAAATAATATTTTATGTTTTTTCAAAGGTTCCCCTCTCCTCCCTTATAAAAAGGGCACCCCTTCCATATTTTCTTAACACCCTTTTGAGCCTTTAAGCTCAGAAAAACCCTACCCATTTCCCTTATAATTTTACCTAGAAACATTATTGAGGTTAGGGTCTCCTCAAAAGACCAACCCTTGTGCCTTAAGAGGAGGTTAAGAAGAGGCGTGTCAAAGAAGAGGTAATATCCTTTACCGATTCATTCAATTATATTTCTTATTATACATATTCTTATTTATTTGTTTAATCATAAATTAATAACATCGCTATCAATAATATACTGATATGTTATTATAAATATGAAACAACCCAATTTCATCTTCTATCCATCCTACGTAAAACGAAATCACCGCGCGTGCGTACATACGGAAGATCGTCTCCACACCGTGGTGTAATCTGTTTTCCACCACCACTTTACTTGGATGTGTATAATGGTGTAAATAAATAACTATATATGATAATTTTAAAGTGATATTGATTCTGAAATATTATACAAACACTTCAATACAATTCCACAATCATGAAAATGATATCATCGCTCGTGCGTACGTACGGACTACCGTCTCCACGAACGCGATGAGATTCATTTTCCCTGATTAACCATTCACGTATGATTATAAATTATATATAATAAATAATAATGAAAGATATTACATAATAATGATATTGTATTTATGTACATATATGTTTTGTTTACTTAATCCCATTTAATTCAATAAGGAAACAAAAACAGCGTTCATACGTACGCACGGCCTACCATCTCCATGAACGATGTCTTTCATCCCATTTATCGATCTATCATATATATTTCTATACTGAGTATATATTAAATTTAAATCATGTTTTACATTTTGTAATTAAGTAAATCAGGATATAAGTTATAATATCAAGAACAACATGTCGAAGCACATATGATAAATGAAACGAGTTTACCCAAAACACTGCTTTAACATGGAATTTACAAAAGAATGGGTAATATAATGTCATAAGTGAACCATATATGATATCATAACAATGAATATGATTCTGTAATAAGTAAATGGAATTATTTAAATCATTATACAGGAGGTTCGGTTATGTACGAAGCATATCTGACCTAAGGTAAGGGATAACTATTCCAATCTCATTCTTATCTGATATTGTTATTCGTAAGTATTTACTGGGGTTATTGTTATCATCCATGACCATTTTTTATAAAAATGTTTTCATGTAATCTTAAAGTCCTTATAACACATTTTTGAAATTTACCACATGTTATGAAAGGAATCTAAATTTTGTTTACCGTACGGGGAACTTTTTAACTATTCCTACAAAAGTACGAGAAGAATGTTATTTTTAACTTATACGGCATGAAAAGATTTTTACGGTTTCATAACGCCTCATTTTCATGAAGCTTACTCTACAAGATTTTATGACTATTTTAAACAAAAGAATTTTCTTTTAAAATTGCATGTCATTTTTTGAAAAGAAAATGATTTGGAAGAATAAAGGATATTTTACTCAAGAATTCATTTCAAGTGTTTTATCAAAACAATTTTCCATCTAAGATGACATTATTTCATATGTGTATGTTTAAATTTTAAATTATCATTGATTTACATGGTTTAAATTTTCTTATGATGAAATATCCATTTGTTTTATATCGATTATGTGATGATGGGATGATGTTTATGAAACCCATTTTATTCTTTGGGTTTTGATGAGTGTTTTAAGTTTATTTTGGGGCACAAGTAAGAATGATTTCATTATGAGATGGGTGGGGCCTATATCTCCCTCCAATGAATTGGATAAAGATTTATATCTCATAAGATAGATATGGAAAAAATGGTAAGTTAATCGGTTCAGTGATACATGACTGGAACGAGGCATGAACTCGATTCGGAAAGGGACTTTGTCCACTAAGATGGTCTTGGCAGCAATGTCTTGGCTACTATGGAAATCATATCATGTGATTAATGGTTTGACACAATTACATGTTTCATTCACATGCTATTTTATCATGATTTATGTTCCTTTATGATATATTCCTTACGTACTTCCAAGAATTATGTCTTTATTTTTATGTTTAGATTTTATTTTCATGTTTTTGCATTCAAATGTATATGGATTGTTTTATATTCTCTATGTTTACCATTACTAAGCATTTTATCTCACCCTTTTTATGTTTTCTTTTTCCCATGATATAAATAAATGATTTAGGTAGGAAAACAAAATAGGAATATCTTTATGGGAGATGTTGAAGATCTTTCACAATGATTAGAAGATTTTGTTCCGAGTTTCCAAAGACACTAAACTATTACGATCCTTGGGTGTTGGTTTTTGTTATATATTAAGTATTCTGCAAAAGTAATGTAATTTCCATGTATGCCAAGATTTGGGTCTCTAAATTTGGTATCAGAGGAATGGTTTGGTTAACCTTTGGAAACTAGGATGAAAAAACTTTAGTGAGATCCCTATAAATATTTTTAAGGTATGTCTAGGGATGTCCCTAAGGTTAAGTATAAGTATAGGTCATAGTCCTAGAATTACGGTAATGATATTAAAATTAAAACTAAGATGTTAGATATTTATGGAACTCCCCATTTATTATATTTTTCTCCCTAGCATGATTTTTTCCTCTCACACTATTCTTTTTGGGTTTTAGACGATGGCTGGAACCCAAAGGAACCGTATTGATCAATGTAATGGACAATGAAATTATTTTCATCCTGAACAAACCAATGTCATGGGAGATGGAGTGAAAAATCTTATTGCTATACTTACACAATCTATGAATCATTCTAGACTTCCAAATGAGTAGAGAAGGGAACAATATTCTATTTAGTCCTTCATGAGGCAATGTCCACCTTCTGTCAGTGGGTCTTCTGATCCACTTATTGCTGAACAATAGATCAATATCATTGAAAAGATATTTTCCATACTTCGTTGTTCGAAACATGAAAAAGTCATTTTGGCTATTTACCGTTTACAAGGTGAAGCAGATCAATGGTGGACTCTATTTAAGAATAAAAGTCCCCAAGATAAAATTGAATCCATGGAATGGGATGAGTTCAAGAACATGTTTTTCAGTAAGTACTTCCCTCATGTTCTTCGAACAAAGATGGAAAAGGAGTTCCTTGATATTAAGCAGAAGGATGATGAATCTGTTGGTATATACGAAGAAAATTTTACAAGACATTAAAGGTATGCATCTGGCTTTATCGTCCAACCTGAAAGTAAAGTTGATCGATTCTTCAGTGGCTTAAAACCATGTCTTAGAAGGGCATTAGTTGTAAGATACTTCAGTAGCTATGAAGAAATTGAGCGTTGTGATATCAAGGTAGAACTGGAAGTTGGTGTAATATATCCATATCATGGTTTTGAAAAGAAATGAAAGATGGAGTTCAAGGAGAAATCTCAGAATAATGGTGAAAAGAATATGAATGTTTCTTTATGCTCAAAGTGGGGAAAGAATCATGGTGTAGATTGTCTTAAAGGGACTAGAAATTTTTTTAAGTGTGGAAAAGATAGACATTGGGCATCACAGTGCCGAAGTAATGGTAAAAAGTTTTCTAATGACCTGAATAGAGACAAGACTACAGAGAATGATCCACCAACAATTAAATGCTACAAGTGCAAGGAAATGGGGCATTATTCTAATCAATGCCCTAATCCAAGGTTTAATGATGATCAACGTGAGCAACCTCTTAAGGCAATGGATAAAGGGAAGTCACATGCGATCACTATTTGTGATGATGAGTAGGAAAATGATGTTCTGTAATGATTAAGTGTTTATGTAATGGGATTTCGAAATAGTATCATGGAATCTCATTTATGGTATCATGGAGTTTTGGAATATCTATGTATTGGTTTTCAATAATTATATGGTACGGGTAACCGTGAAATGTGATTGAAATATTTTTGGAAAGAAGATGATATGTTCATAATGAAGGGATAAAGAGAAATTAATATGTTTTATAGTATTAATGAGATCATGACTAATATAAGGACAAAGTGATATCATGGTTTGAGTATATAGAAATTTTGGAATTTTGGTATGTGGAAAGAGTTAACTTTTGACAGCATTCATGTTTTCACTAAGGTTAAATGGGTATTAATTTTTCAAGAGAATACATGATTAACATATTCACATGTTTGTAATGTGACCAACAAGATATATCGTAGGATATATGGGGGATAAATGATGGTATTCACATGCTTGTTTGATGACATTTCTAGTAATAGTTCTATTTATATTATAAGATTGGACAGAAGTATTTTAGATAAGCCTAAAGATTGGAATGGATTTTGTTGGACATAAGTTAGTATTGTTTAAGGATATAACTTTTTTTCGATATTATTTATTGGATGTTATAATAATATAGTTTTAGAAAAAGGACAACCTGCCGGACGGGTGACAGCCCGTTGTGTCGGATAAGGTGGCGGGAATCGAACCCACAACTGAAGTGTGACTGGCCTTTATCGCCTTCCACTGGCCTACAGGATGTCCCTAGATAGTAGGAACTAGTTTTATTTTATTAAGTGGTATGATAGATGAATTATAAGTCAATTGTTGGAATCATATACGATTAATCTCACCATATATGGACTTATGTATATTTAATAACTTATACTATCCTTTTTGTGATAGAAACAGATGGGGTGACTTATCATTCTATCGCATGATCTTCTAACACTTCATGAATGAAAAATTCAGCTTCATTTTTTTAAATAGAGATGAAGTGTAAATTGTTCATGGAGTGACCAACGATGATATTACACTGAAATCAAGTAAGTATTTCTCCTTATTTAAAAGTTCATCAGTGTTAGGGAAATGATCTTAGAAACCAAAAATGTTGTCCTTGTACTCTCATATCTGTGGAATCAGATGGTACCTTAGATCATCACAAATTTACGGCTTCACGATTGTTGGCTTTTCATATCCATGTTCTCTACCACTCTACATCTGAACTTGGCAGTTATATTTCTCTTCTATATCCATATTTTCACCTATATACTCCTATGTGGGAACCCAAGTGATGAGTTACTTTGGGTATCCGTTTGGTTTCTAGCTTTCCTTTTTAAAATGATGATTTAGTATTCCTTTTTATGATGTGGGTTTCCATGAATGAAACTTTCAAGTATTAAACGATTTATAACCCCGAAAAATTTCGAGGGTGAAATTCATTTTAAGGGGGGCAGAACGTAACACCCTGAGATTTTATGAGATATATTATTTTTAATTTCTTTGATGTATTCACTTATATACTACACCAAGATAAGCTTGTACTATACGCAACACCATATTAGCTTTCAGTATATGCAACACTATTCTTGGCTCGTGTTACACACAAATTCAAGTTCGTTTTGTGGAAATTATTCTACGCAACATTAAGTATAGATTTTGTTTAATGTATAAATGAAATAAGTTCTGATTATGTTATACGCAATACCAAACGGAGCTTTCACTACACTCATCCCTGACTTTGTTTACATTACACGCAATCAAGACCTTCTACGGTAGCGTGTGTATTATGCAATACCAAGTTTCACTAAAAGAGATATTATTATAATATTATTATGAATTAGTCATTATGAATAGTAACACCCACTTTTTAAAATTTTATAAATTTTATCTTTCAAAACGGACTACATTTTTGGATTCAAAATATCGAAATTATCCTAGGGTGAAGTTTTTGTATTTTTCTGAACACTTTCAATTTTTGATTAATAGTGAAAACACTTGGTTACTATTTAAAAACCAACATTTTATTTAAATAATTATTTATTTTATTTAAATTTATTTTAGGTCAACATTGATACATAATACCTATATAAGTTCATTATAATTCATTTGAGTTATTTTATAATAATTTTAGATATATAAAAATTTTATTTAACTTTTCACCGTCTTTTACCCACCTCCTAGGTGAATTTGAAAATCTACAAAAAACCTAATTTTACCACTTCTATGAGTGGAATTTTTAAAATCCAAGAGACAGGGTTAATATCAAGGAGAAAATTTGTTTTAATATGATAAAAATAATTTTTGGTGAATAGTAACTTTTTACTTTTATTTACCACGGTTAAAAGTAAATAGGTTAATTAAGGGTAAAAATGATATTATTATTACCCTAACACATATCCTAATTCCATTGGATAAGTGTAATCAGACAAAAAAACCTTAGTAATAAAATATTACACTTTAGGTCCACTTGGATTAGATTAGGACACTTATTATTATTTTATTTAAAGAAGAGTTAAAATAGTTAAAATCAATGTTTAATAACTAAAACATTTTTAATATATGGTTATAAATAAGATAAATTCGACTATAAATATTCATTAGAAAACTAAAATGATTTTCTACATAATGGGATTTTATTTATAATTTTTATACCTTAAATAAGTTAATTTATTTATGACACAATGATGATGCAGCAATTACCTTATTAATAAAATATTAACATAATTGATGTTATAAATACCCAAAACAAATGTAATTTGAGACCTTTTATGAATTTCACTAATTTTATAGGTCAATATGACATGATAGAATTTATTAAATTAACTTTTATAGAACTAATAATGTTGTTTGATTTTCACAAAAATCATTTACCAAACAGTGTCAAAATTGACATAAAATAGTTCTTAAAAAATATATTATATTATCAATTGTTATTATATTCCTAAAATTTAAGGATCAAAAAAATGAATTATATAAGGTTGTTTATATTTTTAATGAACCACTTGGGGTTCGTTTGTCTTATTATAGTAAGTTTATTTACCATATATTGTAAGAAAACAAGAAGACGCGGTAAAAGATAAATTATTTAACTTAGAGTTAAATCTAAATGATAAGGTTAAAATAGTAATCTAAACTTGTCTAAAACCTATTGGTTGAGATTATTTAGACCCATAACCACATTATCTTCTGAATAAATCAATTTGGAGCAATTATAAACCGAATATGACGTTATTATAAAATAATATTTTATGTTTTTTCAAAGGTGACCCTCTCATCCCTTATAAAAAGGTCACCCCTTCCCTCTTTTCTTCACACCATTTTGGGCCTTGAAGCTCGTAAAACCCCACCCATTTCCCTTATAATATTACCTATAAACATTATTGATGTTCTGTTCTCCTCAAAAGACCAACCCTAGTGCCTTAAGAGGAGGTTAAGAAGAGGCGAGTCCCAGAAAAGGTAATATCCTTTACCGATTCTTTCCAAATTATTTCTTCTTCTGCATCTTCTTCTTTATTTGTTTCATCATAAATTAATAAAATCACTATCACTCATATACTGATATCTTATTATAAATATTAAACAACCCAATTTCATATTCTATCCATCCTATAGAAAAATAAATAATTGTGATTGCGTACGTACGGAATACCGTCTCCACGCCGTGGTGTAATCTGTTTTCCACCACCACCTTACTTGGATGGGTATAATGGTGTAAATAAAAAAATATATATGATTATTGTAAAGTGATATTTATTATTAAATATTATACAATCACATCAATACAATTCCATGATCATGAAAATGATATCATCGCTCGTGCGTACGTACGGACTACCGTCTCCACGAACGCGATAAGATTCATTTTCCATGATTAACCATTCAACTATGATTATAAAGTATATATAATAAATAATCATAGAAGATATTACATAGTAATGATACTGGATTTATGTACATATATGTTTCATTTACTTAATCCCATTTAATTCAATAAGGAAACGAAAACAGTGTTCATGTATACGCACGGCCTACTGTCTCCATGAACAGTGTATTCATTCCATTTATCGATCTATAATAAATAATTATATAATAAATATATATTAAATATAAATCATGTTTTACATTCTGTAATTATGTAAATTAGGATATAAGTAATAATATCAAGAACAACATGTCGAAAAATGTATGGTAAATGAAACGATTTTACCCAAAACACTACTTTAACATGGAATCTACAAAAGAACGGGTAATATAAAGACATAAGTGAACCATATATGATATCATAAAAATGAATATGATTCTATAATAAGTCAATGACTTTATTTAAATAATTATACAGTAGGTTCGGTTATGTACAAATCATATCTGACCTAAGGTAAGGGATAACTATTCCAATCTCATTTTTATCTGATATTGTTATTCATAAGTATTTATTGGGGTTATTGTTATCATCCATGCCCATGTTTTATAAAAATGTTTCCATGTATTTTTAAAGTCCTTTTTACCCATTTCTGAAATTTACCACATGTTATGAAAGGAATCATACTTTTTTTACCACATGGGGAACTTTTTGACTTTTCCTACAAAAGTAAAGAAGAATATTTTTTTAACTTATACGGCGTGAACAGATTTTTACACTTTCATAACGCCTCATTTTCATGAAGCTTACTCCAGAAGCTTTTATTACTATTTTCAACAAACTAGTTTTCTTTTAAAATTTCATGGCATTTTTTAAAAAGAAAATGATTTTGAATAAGAAAGGATATTTTCCTCAAGAATTCATTTCAAGTGTTTTATCAAAACCATTTTCCATCTAAGATGAAATTATTTCATATGTGTATGTTTCAAGTATAATTTATCTATGATTTATATGGTTTATATTTTCTTATGATGAAATATCCATTTTTTATATGGATTATGTGATGATGGGATGATGTTTATGAAACCCATTTTATTATTTGGGTTATGATGAATTTTTTAAGTTTATTTTGGGGCATAAGTAAGAATGATTTCATTATGAGATGGGTGGGACCTATATCTCCCTCCAATTCATTGGGTAAATGTTTATATCTCATGAGATAGACATGGATGAAATGGTAAGTTAATCCGGTTCAGTGATACAGGACTGGAATGAGGAGTGAACTCGACTCAGAAAGGGACTTTGTCCACTAAGATGGTCTTGGCAGCAATGCCTTGGCTACTATGGAAATCATGTCATGTGCTTAATGGTTTTCCAAAATTACATGTTTCATTCCCATGATATATTATCATGATTGTTGTTCCTTTATGATATATTCCTTATGTACTTCCAAGATTTATGTCTTTATTTTGATGTTTAGATTTTATGTTCATGTTTTTGCATTCAAATGTTTATGGATTGTTTTATGTTCTCTATGTTTACCCTTACTGAGCCTTAGATCTCACCCTTTTTATGTTTTCTTTCCCTCGGGATATAAATAAAGGTTTTAGGTAGGAAAACAAAAGGGTAAGATCTTTATGGGAGATGTTGAAGATCTTTCACAATGATTAGAATATTTTGTTCCGAGTTTCCAAAGACACTAAACTATTACGATCCTTGAGTGTTGTTTTTTGTTATGTATTAAGTATTCTGCAAAAGTAATGTAATTTCCATGTACGCCAATATTTGGTTCTCTACACCTATAATCCTTAATTTCATAATATTTATTATGGTCATCTCTTTATGCGAATATTTCATGTCTTAAAGGGTGTGCTAAAGAAAAGGCCTAAAATTATTATCATTGATCTTAACTACGATATTTAAATTTTATGTATTATTTAACATCATATAAATATATTTTATCAATAAAAACATGATGAATATAATATCATACACATAAGTAGATGTTATGATGATGATGGAACAACAATTTATAACCTCATCTGAATCAAACTGGAGATGAAGGTATCGCTCCTTCATATGTGTGGACTACCACCAATATATAGCATCATGGCTCGTTTTTCACCGCCATCAATTGTAGTTGGTTTTTATGATAGAATTATTTCAAAAATATTATATTTAAGTAATCTTAATTATTTTATAATTTTTAATTAATATTTACCTTATGTTCGTTCTATCAATCGAGAAATGGAAATATCACTCTTGCGTACATATATACTACCATCTTCATGTAGTGATTTCTTTCATTTTTGTCACTACATCAGATGAACAACTATATTTATGTTTATAATTAATATATATGATATGAATATCATTATAAATATTATTTTAATCAATTTTAATATGATCAACATGAATACAACATAAGTGTAAAAAAAGAATACATAAAATATGAATTTGTTAACCTTTGAATTAATGATGATATTGAAATATTACTAATGAATGAGGGAGAATAAGTTACATTTAATCCATTTATGATATTTTGGGTATGATTATTATGTTGGTATAAAATTATAATACATATGAATTTATTTTACTGCAGTTTATAGTTCATATATGGAAAGATGAACATGAGGAAAGGGTTTTACGTTACAATCTCATTTTAACCGTGATTATTTATATTTATATTTCCAATGATGAAATGTCATGATATATATCTTAAAAGTATTATATATTTTTTTTTCTAAATAAATTTCATATCACCCTTAAATTTTTATATATTAATTTTTCTGGATATATTAAAATAATATTCTTTTATGAAGACCAATATTTTTTTCATTTTATCCATAAGAATATATTCTATGTAAATATATTAATTATTGTGTTTCTAATTTTGATTTTCTTAGTATATAAATAATATTTTACTTAATTGTTTTCTATATTTGAAACTCCATAAAAATGTTTTATCATAAACTTCTTATCATTTTCCAATTGTGGATATTTTTAATTTTAACCAAAAATGTACAAGAAAAAATTATTTTAACTTATACCACATTTACCACATTCCATTCATAACCATTGATATGTGTGTTCTTTTTTAATTTCTCCTCAATTTCATTGATATTTTTTTATATCATTTTTTAATCCATCATTCTTATCATATTTTTTGAGTCATATTTTGTCTCTTTTTTAATGTTTCATCTTTTTTTATTCAAAGGTTTCAACCTGTATAAAGATCTTTAAACATTTTATATTAATTTAATACATTCCCCTATATAATACATTATCTTATACTTCTAGCTTAGTGATATCTTCTTTCATACATTTAAATACTCCACAATAAAGAAATATATATTCTTTCAGAATACAACATTGAAAAAACTAAATCTATCAACTGATAATTCATGATAAGTTGTATATCAATAACCATTACCAGTTATGGTAGAATATTCATCTAAAGGATTGTTTTCAAAATTAATTGCACATAACTTGTGATAATTGTGGTAATATGGTTGTTCAACATCATGGTAGAAACTTGATCCACCTCCTAATTAAATTATAAGCCTGATTTTTTATTATTGTTTTTAAGGAATTGAGAAACATATATATCATCTTATTTAGATGTAAGGGACTTCTTATTAAATGTTAAATTTTATTTTATTTTTCATGTTCATTATAGTCATGGTACATATATAATTATTATCATATTTTAAAAAATATACAATAAAAAACACTTTATTGTTAACTCATTAAATAAAATAAAATATTCCAAAGAGAATAGCTTAACAATTAGGAATCCATAAAGGGTAAAACATGGTATATATACCACTTTAAGGAACTATTTTTGGATATTCCAAAAACTAAGATGTTGGGTGAATCAGTGTTGGGGAATTTTTAATATAGTGACAACTTTTTATCAATTTAACTCTTTTTCCTATTAGTATCTTTATTCTCCAATTCTATTTTTTCCATTCTCATTAAAATATATGAAATAAAGTAATGATGGAAAAAAAATATTTTTACAAGGGTCAATACATATTATTTGTAGCTAGTCCTTGACATAGTAAGAAAATTATCCAACCACACAACCACTATAAAGTATGCTTTCGAATGTGGTTAAAAAAAATTAGGAAGTACCTTTTCACTTTTAAAAAACTGTATTCAGTTGATAGTTCATCATTAATGACACGTTTATATATATTTATACATACTCTAATTATTGTATATTCCATAATGATAAAGTTTTTTTCACACTTATAATGTCTTCCAGCTACTGATATGATCATTTTATTTCATAGTGCTACTTAGTAATTATAATAATTTATCTTCACATTGTTACTTTTACTGCCGTTAAACTGAAATAATTCATAGTTATTCATATGAAAAAAATTAATATTGCACTATATTATTCTTCTTTGAGTCAAAATAATAAAAATTTATTGTCTACTGATGTTTACTTAATATTCTAATTATTATTATAATAAACTAATATATACTTGTCTAGTCGCAGCATATTTCGCCTCTGATACATGCATCATAAATATATGAAACATTGTATAGAAGTATCTTAATCTCATATTTATTCAGTTAGAACCAGAATCACTTAATATTCATCTTATTATAATTCCAATTATTATAATTTACTTTTTAATTATTGAAATGATGAATGGTCATCTCAATAGAGCATCGTAATAATTAATGTTCTTTAGTGAAAATTATATATGAATGGAACTGCGGATAGAATTCTCTGACTCCCTTGATAAATTATATTAAAAATTGTTTATTTTATATATTTTCTTTTTTTGTGAAATATATTATTTTTCAACAATTAGTAATACAAAAAAACTGTTCAAAATATTCAAGTATTTAAAATATGAATGGAATTACCACACAAAAATGTTGTAAACATAATTCCCTAAAAATGAATTTTCTCATGGTTCATCCTTTAATTATCACCCCCATTACCTTTAATGAAAATTTAATTGTCCTTAATCTTCTATTTGTTATCTCAATGCTAGGGAAACTACCTCGAACTATCTTCTTCATTCAACCACAAGTCCTATCACATATATAAAATATATTTTAGTGGTTTTTTATGTGATATTTAAATCATGATTTTATCTATTATATAAAATTTATATATGCACTTTATGACACATTAATTACATTAATACATATGGGATCCTAGCCTACTACCTTAATTAAAACCAAAACATGAGATGTTCTTTATCATGAAAACATGAGTCAGAATACCACATGTATCATTCACGTAAGCATGCATACAGGTTCGATGTCTCCTTTTTTTACACGAAAGAAATTCAGGGAATGACAATATATTATTCTTCAAACATGTTTTTATACACATGTTAACTTTTCATTATGCATATATTAATATTGTGTAACATTATCATTACATAACTCAGTGTGTGTTACACAAAACATGCATCACAGATCTGATCTTGATGATATTCCTCTACTGTGTGAAAAAAAAATTGATGTCATACTGTGATTATTCTTCATCTTCCAGTTTAATATTCTTCTCTCTTTTCCAAAAAATAGAGTGTCAGCTGCATATCAAATGGACGTGAATATTATTCTTAAAAAAACACATTGCGGAACATATTAATGAAAAATTGTGCAATTGAATCCCCTATTTATGAATCTTTGATGTCATAAAGCACCTTTATTGACCACGTAACACAAAAAACAGAGAATACACTATTTTTTACCAATATCTCTTAGTAGAATAATTCTAATGGAATTCATATTCTTAACATCAGGGCATCAATATTTATAGGATAGAGTCACTATACCTTCATCATTTAATCACCACATCAAATCAAAATATTTATTCCATTAAAATCAATGGTTATTGTTCCCATATGAAAAAACATTTATTTCTTCAAACATCAGATAGAAATTCGTCTAAAAACAAGGAATCTTGCTTCATTATCGGGAAACTCCAATGTGGTATATATATCATGTTCACCAAAGCATAAATTCCCACTATTAATTTTCCCAAATTCATGCAGTACAGCCATGGTGACTGATTTGTTGAATGTACTCATGCAATTAATATTACATTTTGGCACAAGTAACATTATATAAATCATAAAAATATAGTTTCATGATTCTATATATTGTTCTCATTTCATCATTTCAACATCAAGATGACTCTAGATTCCTTTTCCATGATTAATGGGGGTTCATTCATCCTCTATGGTAAATAGTATTGTTGTCGGTATGAGAGAGTATGAAAGTAACCCCATAATTTCAAAATATATATGATTTATTTTAAGACATAGGCATAGATTATTGATTGATATCAAACCATCTGATCAGGTGGATTCCATTACATGAAAAATCATTAAATTCATTAATAGTGGAACTTAATTCCAATAAAATAGTAAACTACCATAGTTTCTTCTGATAAGTATATCAATTATGAGGTGACTATCATTTCATCAATCTGACACAATGGCCCGCACACAGATTCATTGTACACACCATTACCAAATGTGTCATGGAACACACAGTCGATGGGATTCCATTTGGGCTTGTGTCCCAACCAATTAATGACAATGGTCATTCCCTATTCGGGTCTTATACATGATCAAACATACCCTTCATGGGGACTGTGACGGTATCATGCATTTTATTCTAGGGGTCCAAGCTGTCCTTTTTGAGGTATGGTTGACCATAGGGTCCCACAAGCCCCTCAGAATGAGTTTGGATAATTATTTTTTGTGGGTTATACATTTTTTTAAATAAGGACCACATTATATTTATAATAAAATATTTATTAAATAATTTATCACATAAAAAAGTCCCCCATAACCATTTTCATGTCCAACACTTCAAAATAACATCATACAAATTATATTAACCCCAATTTTCCATGGTCCCTAATATATATTCTTTTACTATTTTGGGAATACACATTCCAAAAAACATCTTCAATCATCAATTCATCCTTAAGATCTTCATAATTATTATAAAGTATGTTTCAGAATTGAAACAAAATCATTGAACATAGAACTTGTTTAATAATTGTTTTACTTACTTGGAGAATTATTCAAGAATAACATCCAATGTCATTTAATGAATCCACAAAAATTCTATAGTAATTATATTTTATTCTAAAATTCTTCAACAGGTGATTCTTGAAATATCAATACATTTGGAATTCATTAATTCTTTATTAATAATGAAAGTCATCATCATATTGGAATCAATGAAAACTTCCAATTTCATTGGTCTCCATTATCAATCATTGACAATCAATTACAAAAACTAAAACTCATTGACAATGTGGGAACATTAATTAATATGGTTATCCAGGAAATATTATCATCCATAATGTAATTTAATTAATAAATAAAGAAATACATGATCTATTACACATCTAGATGATCACTACTCATGAGCCTACTCCAATATATTTGATATTCTTATCCCATATTATAACCACTATCATTTAACATATATATAATAACATAAAATGATAATTTATTTTAAATTAATTTATCTTATTCATTTATTAGTAATAATTATATGATTATGAATTAATATCTCAGAAATATTGGATTATCATTATGTTTCCCAAATACAAATTTATTAAAATTTATAGACACAAAAAACAACATAGTTGTTCCACCCTTAAAAATCATGACACTAACATATTCTAAATATACATTGTGACACAAATAATGAATTAAATCTTATTTGAAATATTCTAATTCATTCTTCTACTTTTGTCATATTAATGATAATCTATATAATTAGTTGAAACCAACACCATAACCTTACTTCTTGTATCCCCATATATTTCTAGTGTGAAATTATTCTTAATAAACCCCATTTTTCAGATATTTTTTTTATTTGAAACTCCAAATTAAAATTATAAATTTGTTACTAAATTAATGATTAATATTTAATTATAAATAATTTGAATTACATGATTTATAAATGAAACATAATTAAAGAAATTATAGAATGAAAAAATCTTGAACAAAATATAAATTCTACATGCTTGATATTCTCATTATCTCGATCTTAAATTAAGTCCATACTTATAATGATAATGATTCCATGAATAAAGTCATTATAAATATTTTTAAAGACCTCATAAATAATATTAATGAATATTTTAATTGATTTTTAAAGAATTATTTTGGGATATATTTGTATATATAAATATTGGAATATCATATGACCATTATTATTATAGATGTTAGTTATATGGTCATTGTTACATTTCCATTGGGAATATATTATATCAAGTATTATATTAATATTGTATATGAAAAATTATTTACAAAATAACATGAGTTATATGTTCAATGAAGATACTTTTTAATACTTAATTAATATTGGTTATTATAATATAGATGTTGATGTGGTGGAGAAAAATTTATATTATCACATTGTGAATTTCATATAGAATGAATGATGATATGGAATCAAGTGTCAGAAGTCTTCTTGAGAAGTCTTATTTAAAAATGATTGGGATATAGGTAGCGCTACAAGTTTTTCCCTTGACCATGATAAATATATAGATTAATATCTTAGTCTTGAGTGGAATAATATATGGTAGATGTTCAAGAATATAGGAATCACTACAATAACCAAGCATGATGAATCACTAGTTAGGACTATTAAAATTGTATATCTAACCCTTAAAGATTATGCAGTTACCATGGGAGTTAATTATGTCAAATTTGGTATGATATTAACATGATATTAATACTGAAATAATTTATATTTTATCAAAAAAATATAAATTTTTTTTATAATTAATATTATAAATGATTTTATAAATTTTATTTTTCTATTAAAAATTTACATATAATTATTTTTTTTAATTAAAACTATTTATAAAATAAAATTATCTTTTAAAAAAATTGATAAAATCATTTCAATGGTAAATTTTAATTGTATATAAATAAAATCATTAAATCGAAAAAGATACAGTATTCAAGGATTTGTTTTTTCAATATTTGGTTTATTTTTATCTTAACAAATTAAATTTATCATTACTAAAGAATGATTTTAATGAAAATTATATTCTATATATGAAAATAAAAATTTAATCTTTCATCTAATTATTAATAGTTGAGAGTAAATAAAAATAAATTAATTTAAGGTCTTAAAATATATTATTATGAAAAAAATTATTTGTTATGCATTTCTATTATAAATTTTTTATGTAATATTAAAAATTGTTTTTATAAAATATAATTTTTATTTGTAATTATTCAAAAACATCCAAAAAAATTAGTTTATTTCCTTTTAAAATATTCATTCTATTCGATAGCTTCGGTTATACACAACACCATGTCTAAATGTAAATAATCTATTAAAATATTATTCAAACATGGTGACTATATCCTATAAGCTAAATATGATGGTATGATTAGAAATAACATTTTTAAAATATATACTTTTAAAACATTTAAACATGTAATAAATTTATTATAAATTAATAAATTAATAATTTGAATTTAAATGAAATGTATTCTGAAAACTTGTTTATTTTTGTCAATGAAGATAGTTTCATCAATTCTTGAACGCATTTTATAAAATTAATTTTTTTAAATTTTATTAAATTTAATTTGTTTATTTAATATAATTTTTAAAATCATCATATCAAAATTATCTTAGGGATCTGTCTTATTTTTTAGGGAATCATTCTTTTTGGATAAATATTATATAATGCTAAATGTTACTGAAAACTGCACTTTCATTTAAATTATTGAAAAGGTAAATTATATTTTTAATTTTTTAACAAAAAAATAACATAAATTATACTATATTAAAAAGATAGATCATTTCAGACTATTTAATATTTACATATTATATTTAAATCATATATACTTATTTGAATTGACTCCCTTGAACTCGATATTTTTTTTCATGTGTGTGTATAATTTTAAATTAATTCTAAAAATTACATGAAATGGATTTTTATAGTGTATTAAATAATTTGAGTCATTGAAATTTATATTATCTATTAATTTAGACATGATTTTATTCCATTATAAATATTAAATGCAGTAAAACATAATTACAGCTGTTAACATAAAAATTAGTTTAAATTATTGTTAATCTAAAATGATAATTCTTAAAATAACATAAAAACATATACAAAAAATAATTATCTTTAAATATTTATACAATATAAACTATAAGTGTCAATAATTTATAATTATGGATGCTATTAGACAAATAAAAATATGGGTGTGATTCATTCATTTAAAAATTTCCATTTGTGCCCGATCCCGAAATTAGGAAATGCCACTCCCTCTCCTCTCATATTCACACTTCCAATTACATTTTGTTCAATGAATCCATATAAAAATAACTTAATTACACCACTATAAAATTCATATATACCTTTATTGGATCATTATTCATCAAAAGAAGGATTTTGGTAGAACTATAAATAGTTTATCAAAAGAAGAGGTGATGTTTTTAACGATAATTTTTATTTTATTTATTCATTCACCTCCATGAAATATTAAAAAAATCACTAAAGTATAATAAAACACATATATACCATAAACTTTAATGTTATTATTCTAATTTAACCATCTATATACATATCCACTTCCATAAAATGGTAAAAAAATTGGACATCATGTGTATGGGAGACTACCTCTTCGTGAACTAATGGATCTCGTTGTCTATTAACACCTATCATAGTCAAATATAAATTTGGGTTTAATGTAAATATATATATATATTACAATTACAATATAATTATAAATATTTAATTTTAATATCAGACATACCTGTTTATACAACCTGCCATTTAAAATATGATAGTGTTGCTCATGTCTATGATTGGTAACCGCCTTACAAAGAAATCTGATTTGTTTTTGATTTATGATTTACATTGAAGTTATTGAATATAATTTTAATGAATTAATGATATAAATATGATATCATTTAAATTATTTAAAAATAATATATCATACACATCTTGAATCAATCACCTGTTAAGGGAATGTTATTGTCAATCATGTGTATGTACAACCAACCATCTCTACGAAGTGATGTGATCTATTTTCCATGCCCAAATATTAAAAATGGTTCTAATAATGAATATAATTAATAAGTATAATAATTAATACATTATTACATTTAAATATATTGTGTATTTATATCATATATAAAATAATCAAATTTTTCATGACAAACTACAGATGAGAAAATAAGGAAATTACCACCCGAAATAGTGAATATATTGAAATATTATTAACAAATGGTAAGTAAAATTTTATAATGTGATCATATAAGATATTTTAAATATTAATATGTACATTTTATACATTAATGAAATTATTAAAACCATGACACATGGTGTTAAATAACATTCATACAAAGGAACATTTGAGGTAAGGGACTTCTTATCAATTTCTATTCATTGAGGCATACTTTTTATTTGTTTAGTTAATTTAATTTATATGGTGTATATACATCCCCCATTATATTTTAAACCCTAAATAATATATATTTTTTGTTACATTATGCTTCAATTTTAATTATTTCATCCATTTTGGTAATTACATGAACATTTTCAAGAGGTAATGGATTTGGTCTCAATTTCATTTTCATTGATACATATTTGGTAATATGTACCTATTTACATTTATGTTGGGTATATACAAACCCATTAATTTTTTTCAAATGAATACATAGTTAGTAATTTTATTTTTTTGATTCACTTTAGGTTTATTCTTTAAATTTTTATAATTTAAAAGGTTCCAAAGAGGTAAATATTATTATACAATATACTATTAATTAGAGATTGTTTACTTTCTATTGAATTTGTCACTATCTTGTTCTCATTTTTCATTGAAAATTAAATTTCCCTTAAATAACCATTTTAATTTAGGATAGATAATATAATTTCCAAAATCATATAACATTATTACATATAATGTATATATTGGATTTTATTTTATTAATATGGGAATCATTCATAAATCAAAATCATTAATCAATATAGATATTTGAGGACAAAGAATATTTCTTCATGAATTGAATAATTTATTCGTTATAAGATGAATGAATTGGGCAAGTAATTATTCATGTGAATTGTTATATATATCCCCTCGATGTATCAAATTTTAAAATGAGGCAAATTCATTGGAAAATCATATGTGTTTCAACTAGTAGTTTTAAAATGTATTCCAAAATCTCTTGACATAAGATGTATCATGATTCTTTTTATAATGATATCCAAAAAAATTAATTACATCATTTAAAATTTAGTTATTTTTATTAACATTAATATTTTATAATTGATATTATTACAAGATTCATTTCATTCATAATTTATTAGAATGAGTTCAAGGATACCAAATATTTTCAATTAATAAGCTTCCTATTTCATTTCTTGATATAAAATGGTTACCACGTACGAATAAAGATTTGAAAAATTTCGTAATGGATAATTCCATTTGGAATTTACCCATTATAACTATTCCAAATTAATAAATAAGGCAATTAATTTGGTTACTAGAATATTCGTTCTTGTATTTGGTATAATAATATGTATTGTAAAAACATTAGAAAATAAATTAAGGAAAAACTTTTGTTAGTAAAATAAAACATTGATAGATTTTGAGGATAATTATAGAATTACACGCTAATGATTACCTAAGGATCATATTATGTGGGTTTTCATTGTAATACAACCCTATATAGAAACTACTTGTGGTCGTTGTTCTTATATATATGTGTCATTGGGTAACATCTAGGAAACATTTTTGAAGGGATTGAACTGATTATCATATAGGGATTGAAAGACAGCCTCAATTCAGACCTATTTTGACACTAATAGGATATATTTTTAGGATAATTTAATTTTTTTACAAATTATTATGGTTTTTTTTTATATTTACGATATATTCAAAAAATAATTTTTTTTTTTTGCTAAAAATAATAGTGCCAATGTTTATAAATTTAAGTTTACGGTTACAAAAAAAATTAGTTATACATTGTGATTTAAAATTCATAATCTTATAAACTAATCCAGTATATTTTTTTTTCAAAAAAGGGCTTGGGAAGGATGATGTGTATCAACAAAATTTTCCAATGTTGTAGTTTCTCTATTGAGAAAGGTAATATAACAGATGTTTCAACTGAGTAGATGATAGACATATTATGGAAGAATTAATACGTTATGAAAAATATCATTTCCATGATGGATCAACAGATTCCATAGTGTGATTTACATATAGTGGATCACCTCATGTGATAAAATACCCTATCATTTGGGTGGACCAATAATAAAATGGTAGTTGATAAATGGATCATGTCTAATGAGATTATATTTATAGCCTTTATATGTGATGCAATGAAAAAGGTTACACCTGTAATATATTTTTCAAAAAGGAGATATTTATAAATGGTGGTAGTTGATGTATAATAATTATGTGTATTAATAAAAATAACTCATTAGATGAAATTTTTATAGAGATATTAATCAAAAATTATTTCCTTATAGAGAAACACACAAAAATTAATGGAATGTTCCCCATTATAAAGAGAAAAGAGATGTGATGTATTGTAGAGTATGAGGATACCTTTTCAAGTTTATCCTAGTATACTTATGATTACATTTTAAATATGAAGTGTGAGACTAATAATTTCTATATAGGGATTAAGAAAGGTCTCCACAGTTCACTGGTCCATCAATATTTTTCATCAGATGTTGAAATAGTTTTATATTACATCAAAATGGAGTAGTAATTCATTATATCATATATGATCACAAAAAATCATGAAAATATTTGGTTGATTGAGAAAAAAAGTATATTCATCTTAGATGAGTAATAGAATAATTAAAAATCCATCCTTAGATAAAAATAAAAGGAACCGTCCTAGAAAATGCATGATGGACTTAAGAGTTCATTATTAGTGTGTAGATAAGGTTAATCATGCTAATGAATGAAAAGAAAAGAAATAATAATAAATTTTTAGGGTTTCAACTCTAGAGACAAACATAAACATGAACATCAATGGAATCTACATAGATGATGATAAGGGGAATGGATAGTAATATGTGATCACTACAAATGAGGTGAAATTACCCAAAAATGGGGTGTTAGGTACCTTAATAATATATTGTTTTTTATATAATGCTTCATTTTTTTCTTGATACTCAGAATATATTATATATTTAATTTTTTCTATAAAAACTTATTTATTTCACATTTCTTTTTAAAAAGGATGTTATCCATCTGAACTCTTACTTGAAGTCTCACTACAACATGGATGTGTGAGAAAGTTGACAATATAAAACATAAATGTTCTTTATTTTTGTCCTTGTTATCATACCCATGGATGACACTGATATAATACATGGTATGGATTTGATTTTGAAATATGGAGAACAATTTATTGCAATAATATTTAAATTAAAATTTGTGATAATGGTTTAGAATTCATAATCATCATAGAAGAGATATTATAATCTAATGCATGTCTAAATCCATACCATGTAGTTATACTAAATGAGATCTTTGGAGATTAAGAGAAAAAAATATAGTTATGTAGGGGGAAATATTCAAATTGAATATGAACATATCAAACATGAATATATTTATGTACTTACAAGGGAGTTATCAGGATATCAACCAGAGTGAGATGTTGAGTTTTCCATTGATATAATCCCTTTTCTAAGAATGATATTAGTGAATAATAATATAATGTCCACTATATAATTAGATGAGTTGAAGAAATAAGTAGAGAACTTATTGGATTTGGTATTTAATATTCATACTATTTTTAAATGTGTATCACTTATTCTCCACGTTAAGAAGAAATATGGATCCATCAGGATATAGAATGATTAAGGGAAATTCAATTCAATTATGTTAATTAAAATCAATATTTTCCTCTTATTGATAAATTATTCAATCAGCCTCAAGGTCTTCAATATTCTCCAAATATATGTCATCATTTAGAGTATCCTTATTTTATTTTAATGAACACATTATAAAGACAACATTATAAATGTGGTATGGGATTTATGAGTTTACATTAATGTAATTTGGATTGAATAACTTACCCTCTATTTAAAAAAATCTAAGGAACATAGTATTCCAGGAAAATATAGATTATTCTATTTATTATTCATTGATGATTAATTGGGGAAATATAAAAGAAATGAATATTATTGTAATACATTTATGATTAATATTAGGAGTTGTAGAATGATAATGTTGAATGAGAAATTTAAGTGAGAGTGATATACTACTTCATGAAGTATCTTTTTAGGACTATATTTTTTTGTGGACGGAATCCCATTTGGTCCTATGATGATAGAGGTTGTAAGATAATGTCTTGAACCTTTTAACATAATATATAGTTCCATTGACATGAATCATTTCTATCATATATTAGTTATTAAAATTCATTCTGATCTAATCCATTAACCAAGATTAAACATAAAGGGGATTTGTTAATATAAAGAAAAAACTTAAAAATGTTTTAATGAACTAAAGGTGAGGTTTTCTGATACTCAAATTGTTAATCTACCATATTGAAAAGATGTTTTTGTGATATAAAGTGATTCATAGAATAATGGAATTGTTAGTGTCCTATTTAATAATAAAAATTTTATATCATATGAATCACGAAAATTCAAGACTCATGAATAGAATTATCTTACCCATGATATTGTGTTGGCTGTTGTAATTTTTTCATTGAAGACAAGTTGAAATTATCCCTATAGAGAATTATGTTTGATATAAATGGATTGTAAATTACTAAACTATTTGTTTTATCAAAAGAGATGAATATGAGATGAAGGAAATGGCTCAATCTACTCAAGGAATATGATTTATTGTTATAGTACCACTAAGGTAAATAAAATAAGGTAGATGACTCATTGACTATGGAATATTATTGGGTTATTTCTAAAGTGAATATTCTAAGGGATCCTATTCTAAAGGATATAGTAAATATGTATATAAGAATTATTAAGGAAAGAGATACATCACTCCATTTCCAATTTATTCTGAAACTATCTTTGTTATATTATATATAAAATTTCAAACTATTGCTATAAAATTTTTGAAAACAATTATTGTTTTGAATGAATGGAAATTAACAGACATCATTTGTAATGGTGGTGTCTAGGAATTTGGAAATAGATTACATGTTCAATATATATCTGATCTAAAAAGGGAATTCTTGGATTAAACTCATATCATGAATTTATCAATACACGATGGTAAAACAAATACATATAAGGATTTCAGGGGTCAATTTGGTAGGATAACATAAAGCAGGAAATTGGGGACAATTTATTATAAAGTATGTTTATTCAATATGTCAAAGAAGAGAGAAAAATAGAATAGGAGTCCTGAATCATATTTCTATTCCTATATGGAATTGGTAGGTCATTATTATTCTCTTTTTCTAAGGACAACTAAACACTGTAATGATGAATAATTCAACACGGGTTGTTATTGAAAACCTAACAAAATATACAAATTTCTTATTTATAGGAGTATATTTTCAACATGATCACATAAAAATGGTCTATATTAATGATATTATAAAATGTAATGGAGCACCAGTTTTGATCGTTTCTGGTTGTGATCCTCATTTAACATCAAAATATTTTTTGAGTCCTCAGAAGGCTACAGATATAAGGCCCCAACATTAAACAATACTTAATCTTGAATTATTTTAATAATTAACATTGAGGATCTTTTCAGATTTAGTGTTTTACAGAATTAGTGCATAACTATTACATTACATTTAAAATATTACAAAGTAGACACTTCTACTTAGTATCCATTTTTTCAAAAAATAAAAACTCTTGAAAAAAAGAGTCATGTCTAGTTTCATGTTTTAGATAACATGACTTTTCCTTGATATCATCCTTGACCATATTCATCATTAATACCAATGAAAAACATTTCAAAAAAACATGGTATGAGCATAAAAAGCTCAATAAGGATTATAAAATAACAAAAGAAAACATTCACCCACAAATACCTACCAAGCATAAGATATTTAACATGCCTCATGAAATCATAATATTGATGAATAACACATAGATATCAGAAATCATAAAGGTATCGTGTGGAATCCATATCATAATTACATTGTTTCTATCACAGCTACTTAGGGATTTATGTTGGAATATCCATCATAGTATATTCCCCAAATATATTAGGAGAATAATTATTGTTTACCTATGTCATGTTACCCAATGCATTGGAGATAAATCTCAGGCTCACCCACCCTATTTTTATCACATAACCACCCATATACTGAAATAATGTCCAAGAACTATAACATAGATGTAACATATAACATAAGCGTAAAGGAAATAACACATTTCCACATTGAGATAACATTATTTAATTTCAATATATTGACATAATCAATCCATTAAAAATCATTTTAACTACCAAAATATGTAAAAATAGTATATGATATTTATTTTTCTTTTATAAAATTTACGTCTTGTTAAGGACGCCAATGATCAAATAATACTCGTTGTGGCAGAAAAGGTCGTTTTCACCGCATGCGTTAAAAAGAAACATTATTTTTTGTCCTTTAGTAAAAAGTTGTGTAGAAAAATATTTCCTATGAATGAAATGAAATATCAACGGTTTTTATACACCATATAAAATAAAGTCATGTATAAACCAAAATATGCCTCAATGAAAGGAGATTGAGATGAAGTTCCTTACCTCATGTCAGACATGACCCGTTCATTCTTTAATCTCCGGAATAATAAACTAAAGTTATTTTCTACTTAATTAAAAAACATTTTTAGGTTTTTTATTCATTTTATGTCATGTATTACCATGTTATAAATATTATATAATCATTTATGTTAATAATGGTCATTTTGTCGATATTTGGTACTTGAGTCAAATACTAACTTCTCATAATTACAAGTTGTTCATATGTTCAAATGTATTATCTCTAGAATTATATTTATGATTTATATATAATATATATCTTATATATCCATTATATATATGTATTTGTAATATTAAATAACATTTGAGATAATAAATGAAATTCCCCATTTATAGAGATGGTAAGCTGTACGTACGCATGAACGCTGCTTTCATTTATATTTTGAATTTAATGGAATGAAAACATAATTATACACAGGTATATTATAATTACATTATAATATCATATATAATTTCATTGACTCTATCCTTTATACATCCCATATATGTCATGAATGAGTCATATCACTTTTAGGGGGCGGTAATCCGCACTTCCTCAAATAAAATTATCGCATTTACCCATTTTGGAAACCATAAAGGTTGATATGAATGAAAAATATAGAAGTATATAGAAAATGAAAATATAATATATATATATATATATATATATATATTATACATATATTTTGATCATAATGTACACCATGGGAGGTGGTAAGAGATAATTGAACAAACATCATTTCATGAGATAGTAGTTCGTCATCCACCAAAACAGTATGTTCATTTCCCATTAGAGAAAGGTGTGTATAAGTGTAGTTATAATCCTTATCATAACCGAAACCTAGTAGATTTGGGATACTGGTTTTTTTATTTAATCAAATAATAAGATGATCATAGGTAGTATATATCCAAAATAAAAGTAGAGAACCTGAGGGAATACGTTACCATTAAATCGGGCAACTCCATTTGGTTTGGACCAAAAGGCTTTCTTGAAGTGCCTTCTGCATAATGTAAAGCATCTAGGTGGAATAGAGGGATGTTGGGAGATTATTTGGAAGAGGTTGGATGAGCCAAGGGGGCTTTAGAGGTGTGAGTAAGTGTTATAGGTGAAGGCTTTTTATAAGGGGGGCGGGGCTCTTTAGGAATGTTTAAAAGTATTATTCTTTTATAAAATTATTTTTTGATTCAAAAGGTATGAAAAATTTTCCATTCAAATATAAGTTTCATATAAGTCGAAAGAAAATAATCCAACATGAATTGGATAGGTTTTGGATATTTTTTAATAATTATCATTTTTATTTAACACTATGTTAATTTATTTAACTTTTATCATGTCCTCTTATATATTCCAACTATATGGTTAATATATTTACAATAAAATTTCAAGAGACCCAAAATTGAACATTAATGACATTGATAATATTATATATGACATATGGATAAATCATATATTTTTAGGACTATTTTATCATTTAATAAAATATTAATTTCTTTTAAAACTCATTTATGTCAATTTTTATACTATTCATATCATGACTTTTTCAAAAATCAAAAACAAACATGATTATTTTAAAAACCCTTCATTAATTAAAATATAACAAATCATCCTAATCTATAAAATTCGTGTATCGCCTAAAAGGTGTAAAATAAATTTATTTTTATTTTTATAATATCATTTATTAAAAAACATTCATTAATGAGGTAATCATTACATCATCATTATGTCAGAAATAATTTTATTAATTTAATGTATAAAAATTATACAAAAATACCATGACGTGCGAAATATTTTTAGCATTAAAATGAATATTTTTAGTCAAATATATCAATTAAATAACTCCCTATAAAAATTGTTTTATAGAAAGATAAATGTTTATGTTAGTTTTGTCTTTACATATAATTAATTAATATAAAGTGTCATTATCACTCCCTAGTGGCTCCATGGGGTCCCAAAATCGACCCAAGGATTACCTTGATTGTAAAAATATCATCTAATAGTGAAATAACAAATGTATGGGTAATTTAATATTATTATAATATTATTTTTACCCATATTTATGAGATTGCCCATTAACCATGGTAAATAAATTATTTACTGAAATAAGGTCTCATAATGTCTAAAAATAAATGATACCCATTTACAAAATTTGGACCTCATAATTCCAAATATGGAATCCATTTTTCCAAATTCAATAAAAATAAGTGTCATAAATTAATTTAAAATTAATTCTCATTGTCAAAACAAAAATCAGGTTTTTAAGAAATAATAACTATCAAAAGATTGACACTTCCTTATGTGCAATTTCAATGTAAAATAATTTCCATTGACCAAAATTTTATTAAATGGTAAGACTATAATCTAATTAAACTTTATAAAATTTTAAAAAGATAATCTAACCCTTAAATAAATTAGATTAAAAGTTTGTTTGGATTCAATATGCAGTATTTTTCACTATTCATTAAAAAATTAACGTTATCATAAAAATACCAAAATTTCATCAAAAGTAAATTATAATGTCCAGATTATAAAGAAGAATTTTATTTTTTGAAATAGAACTTAAAAATGTGACAAAACTATATTTTATAAGGTTTTTCCATCAAAAGGCGGTAAATCGGCCTTTTAATGAATATTAGAGTATTTCTACTTAAAATTGGATTCTTTGCATTTTATGCCTCTATGTTTTATTTGATAAAATTAGAAAAATTTAACAAACATGTATAATCACATTGTAATAAGTTATATTCATTCTCCCCAATTCAATGACTAGGAATTAACTAACATTTAAAATAATATTATATTTTTGTTTTTCAGTATGACCCAGCCTTATGTGCAACATGAGATTTTCGGAGAAATCTGTAAAGACCCATAAATTTTGAGGAAAACTTTTTCTTAAATAATTTATAATTTTACGAGTCTGTCTTTTCTGACGGCACTTGATTCTGAGGCCCAGTGTGCCCGAAATAAATTTCTGAAGTTTTGTTCGGGTACATTCAGTAAACGTATGTGCGGGTTTTCCTATCTTTCGAACTGGTGCTCGTAATTGAAATCTGAGGAAACCGATGAACTCACAGTGCCAGTATTCGCTTAAGGGGACCTTTACCGCAGTTTCATTTCAAGCGGGTTAAAAGTTAGTTTTGGGGGTTTAATCTTAAATTAAATAAAATTGTGTGGTACACAATGTTATGTTGAGAGTTGGTTATTTCCTCCCATGGGGAAGTTATTGGTGTGTCCCACAACCAAATAACTTCCCATGTGTTGATATTTGTGAGGTGGGGCCCACACAAGCCCCAACCTTTCATCTATCCATAACTCTCTTCAACTACCTTAAACCCCTTGTTTAATTCGTGACAACCCCATCCCCCCCCCTTTAATTTCTAAACTCTCCACCTTCCATATGGTCATTAATATTAAAACTCAGTGAATTAATTATTTTGTACCCCACAAATTAATTAATTATTTTTGGTGGATTTGAATCTTTTTTAAATGGCATTGAATGTTGATTAAAATAGGGGAAATCCTCATTTTAATATTGGCTTGGAAAATATTTTGGTGGAACCATTAGAATTAGAAGAGATCTTTATCCTTCCACGTAGAATGACGACGTGCCTTCCTTCCTCTTCTCTGTAGCAAGTGAGGAGATGTCGCTTCCTCTTCAGACACACCCCGACGTCCATGGAATCGATGTCCGTTCTCCGCGACACTGTTCTCTGCGACGCCCGACTACCATGACGTTCGTCTTCTGCGGCTCAACGACGTGCGACGTCTTTTAGAGGTAGGGAAATTATTTTCAATTTTAATTGATTAAAATTTTTCTTGTTCCTTGTTGGGAAACAAGGTTTGACTTCATCCAATTGCTACCGCCTAACATAGAGGGCGCGGGCCGAATGCACACGGACCGGCGACCCTCCGTAGACACTTTGTTTGTAATTGAGGTGTGTTGGAAGAGACAAAGATAGAAGAAGTGGTGGTCGCGTGCCGACCGCGTGCAAAGAACCGTGGCCCGAAACTGTGGGCTGCTCAGAAAAATGAGAACCGGTCGGCTAATGCCCACCGGGATGAAGGAGGACCGCGGTGCCCGTTGTGGCACCGTGCTGTAGAAAACTGCGGCCCGAGTTCCGTGGGTCGCTCGGCGGCCGAACCGGCAGACAGGTGGCCGGCCAGGTTGAGAAGAACCACGGCGCAAAGAGGGTGCCGCACTGGAGGAACTGCGGCCCACCTGAGCGGGCCACTTGTGCCAGGAAGGTCGGCCGGCTTTGGCCTGCCAGTTTGGGAGGGCGGCGCCGCTTGGCACCGCCAGTTCGGGAAAGGGGGAGGTCGCACCCCCTCTCGGACCGCTCGGCATTCGGACCAAGCCGCGGCCACTCAGGCCACGCCCTCTTAGGCTGGGCCACACGATTCATCAGGCCAGTCTGACACTCTACCGGGTCGGACCCGCCAAAACTGGGTTGACCTAACCTGTCGGTCCACTAGGCTTAACGGGTCGGGCCAATTTACACTTAAGCATGAATAACTTTAAGATTGTATGTCTGATCGACGTGTCATCTATGGCACTAGGACCCTCGCGATGAAGCGGTCCTTTTGCGATACTCTAAGTGAGTTTTGTACAACTTTGGATAATAGCTGGGTTTGGAATGAGCGTAAACCAGGCCCTTGGAACGGAAAATCCAATATCTCTCAGATCGGGTGTCCGATTGACACGCCGTTTATCGCGTCGGTTTCCTTTTGAAGAGATGGAACATTGGGATACATCAACTCTAGACTTCATGAGAGTTGATGTATCGACCCCTTTGCTCGAGGAACGGACCCTCCTGAAATCGATTGTGCTGTGTGCGGCAAATCTAGAGCTGGATGCAACTGCAATGACTATCGTAATGGAATCCTCCATGGGTTCGGTGACGACGACTACCATACTGGAATACTCCATGGGTTCGGCAATGATGACTACCGTACTGGAATCCTCTGTGGGTTCGGCGATGACGACTATCATACTGGAATCCTTCGTGGGTTCGACGATGATGATTATTATTCTTGTATCCTACGTGGCTCTGACAGTTAAACTACTATACTTGTATCCTAGGTGGGTTCGACAGTTTGACTATTGTACCTATATCCTACGTGGGTCCGAAAGTTCGATTACTGTACTTGTATCCTACGTGGGTCCGACAGTTCAACTTCTGTACTAGTATCCTACGTGGGTCTGACAGAGTAGTTGGTCTAGTATCCTACGTGGGTTCGACAACTTAGCTGGACTAGTATCCTACGTGGGTCTGATAACATAAATGAATCAGTAACTGCATCTGATCATCTTTATCACTTTACAAAAGATGTATACCTATGTGAGCTGAGTATTGACTTCCAATCATTAACATCGATGTGATTGACTTCTTTCTTGTGTGGACTGGGTTGTGCTTGGGCTCGATAGTTGGAGCCGATCTGGGATTGATGACTTAGGTATATGTTTGTTCATATACCTAAGTAGAGTTGGTTGATACTTTATGATTGTATCTTTTCTTTGTGGATTATCCTTCGTGGATTCTGGGAGACCATCGGGGGTCTCAGGGTCCCTACTTTTTATCGTTATACTCACCCATGCACGGGCAATGCCCACACTACGTTGTGTTGGATGCAGACGATGGGCAGCGCTGTTCATGGTAGAGGCTTTTAGAGCTTGACGGTACCCGGAGGTGGACCACTTGGTGAGACATGCACGGAGTAGACGGACGGACCCGTGGTGTTGGGGAGACTATCTGTACCCACACTTCAGGTGGTATTCTCAGAGGATGAATCCGTGGTTTCTTCTTTACTTTACTGTTATTGTACTAGACTTTCAGTTGTATTGGACTTTTCAGTTGGGTTTGTATTCTGGCCCATTTACCATTCAGCACTTACTTTATATTCTGTGTTAATTTGTGCTTACTTCAGCTTGTGTACTCTTTTGTGTTTTTTTACTATCATAAAGGCAATGCCTTTTCTTTTTATCGGGATTTATGCCTTTGGTGCTAGTCTCCAGCCCCCGGCCTATGGAAGGCATTCTTGGGGTAGTCACAGCATGGGTCCCGAGGACAGGTCGTGACAAATTGGTATCAGAGGAGTCGGTTCTACTGCAGAACTTAGGACACTGATCTATCATACTGTGAAGAAATAGTGTTAAGAGTATTGAGTGTGGTTATCAGTCCAGGGTGTACAGTGTTGGTGTGGTGGCCGACGTATCCATACACCAGGACCCTGACCTCTGATTTATGACTCAGTGCACAAAAACACTTATTTCATGTGTGTTTCAAAAGTTTTCTTCATGATTAATTTGTGTCATCTCACCAGGTATACTATTTAAAAAGTGGCACACCTGTTTCTTTTCAGGATGTACCCATGAAGGTAGCCATCTAGGGTTCTGAGTTACGTATGAGAGGGCAACCCACCGAGCGACGAGGCCTCGGTGCAGGGTCACATCATAGCGCAGGCACCAACAGTACCACTACCTGCTGGTCCACTGATACCGCCATCCTCAGCAGCAGAGAGTGCACATCGTCTGAGTGAATTTCATGAGTTCCAACAATAGAGGCCGCCCAGGTTCTAGTGAGAGACGGACGCCCAGGTAGTGAAGGATTGGCTGGAGCCAATTGTTAGAGTTTTCATATTGGTAGGGACACCAGCCGACCTCATGGTGATCCTTTTCACGAGTCTCCTATATGTAGTGGCAGGCAGATGGTGGAGCTTGATGCTCCAGGTGCATGATGAGGAATCACTACTTTGGACAAACTTCAAGAGTGTCGTCCGCTCAGAGTTTCTTCCCTCCACCCTTCGTGCGATGAGGATTCAGGAGTTACTTCACCTACGGCAGGGTAGTATGATAGTAGCTCAATACTCAGCGTGGTTTACTGACCTCTCACGCTAATCCACAGAAATGGTATGGGACCCATTATTTAGGTCCCAAACCTTTGAGCAGGGACTCAGGCATGAGATCAGGGATTTGATGAGCTCCCTCAACATCCCGATGCAGGCAGGGGTGCTGGAAAGAGCCCTTCTAGTAAAGAGTTTTCTTGCTGAGAAGTCACCAAAGGTGAGACCCACCGCAGGGTGACATGTAGTGGAGTTTTCTGCAACCGGTAGTAGATGGTTGATGCATAGATCCAAGAAAACCATTACATCAGGTGGGCTATCTCATGATATAGTTTTGGTTGTGTGGGGCACATGAAACAGAACTAGTTATATGAGGTGTTGGCCATGCAGTTGGTGGTGGAAAATGTTTCAAGGCCCTACCACCACCACCACCAGGAGGTCCACCCCAACCGCAGGGAACTGATGGACAGGGGAGAGCTATACTTTAGGAAGCTGAGGCCTATGACCATAGTGCTCCGAGATCAGGTGTACCGGAGTGGGACTAGCTCCAGGCATGGAGACTTTTGTTCATGATGCTTCTAGCTTTTTTATGTCATTTTTTGTGGTTTCTTTGTGTCCTTGTACTTTGAAATGATGTAATAAAAGACACTTTTCCATGTGATTTTTTATTTCCTATATTTTTGAATGGTTGATACTAAGAGGTTCTGGTTAAAACTGCTGACTTGACCCTCACATTCGAGATTCCTACTGGAGCAGACCTAGTGACAACACAATGCTGCTGAAAGTGTGACTCGACCCTTGGAGGTGATAGTAACGGTTGGATCTCTTGGTAGTATCTTCGAGGCCTTACGATGTCTTCCATGGCATGAAATAGTACAATTCATGCTAGGATTGACTATATTAGGTAAAGAACGTGGTTCATCCAGAGGAAGAGACTGGATTTCTCTTTTCGGTAAAGGAGAAATATTAGCAGCTCTTTTAGGATGTAAGCGAAAAAAGGTGTATTCGAGTTCTTTACAAATGGCTAGTCACACCTATAGTTTTTTGAGTGAACGGTTTACGGTTTACACTAATCTCAAAAATCTCAAGTGTGTCTTCTCGTAGAAGGAACTGGACCTGAGATAGTGTCGTTGACTTGAGTTCCTCTGGGACTATGAATTTGAGATATTCTATACTCCTGGGAAGGGGAATGTTGTAGCAGAGTTCATTTCATGATGCATCACTTTTCAGAAAGTGAATGCAGAGCACTAGGTATCAGCAGGCTTGGTACAGCCCTTAGAGGTCATAGAGTGGAAGTGGGATGGGATATCCATGGATTTCATGACGAGGTTTCCATGTACATCTAGAGGAAATGACACTATATGGGTGATCGTAGACCGACTCACCATGTCGGCCCACTTCCTACCGATCAGAGAGGAGGGCTCAGTAGAGAGCTTGGAACTCCTCTACGTTCAGAAGATCGTAAGGCTTTACGGTGTGCCATCGACTATTGTTTCTGATCGTGTTGCTCAATTCACTTCCTGGATTTGGAAGGGGTTATAATAGGCTTTTAGGATGCAGCTATGTCAGAGCACCGCCTTCCATCCTCAGACAGACGGTCAGACTGAATGGACCATTCAGACTCTTGAGGACATGATTTGTGCATGTGTCCTTGACTTTGGTCGTAGCTGGGAGGATCACTTACCCTTAGTGGACTCCGTGTACAACAACAGCTACCACTCCGCCATCAGGATGGCACCATACGAGGCACTGTACGGCCGACCTTGCAGATCACCTCTATGCTGGACTGACCCAGGGGAGTCAGTACTTGTAGGACCAGAGATGGTTTAGGCTACGAAGGAGAAGGTGCAGATCATCCAGGAGCAGATGAAGATTGCCCAGAGCAGACAGAAGTCCTATGCTGATAGGAGATAGAGACCATTTGATGTCAAAGATGGTGACCACATCTTCTTATGGGTCTCACCACAATGGGGTCTACAGAGATTTGGTCGGGGCGTCAAGTTATCTCCATGATTCATCAGAACTTTCCAGGTCCTCAATATAGTAAGCGAGGTGGATTACCACATAGTCCTTCCACCTCAGTTGCACTGGGTGAATGACATCTTCCATGTATCTCAGCTGATGAGATAAATGCACGACCGGACCCACATCATCGGCACTGGGGATCTGTACATCGATGACGGGGCGACATTCACGGAGGTCCCAGTGGAGATCAAGGATCGATAGGAGCGGGTCCTATGTGGATGGTCGATACCTCTGGTGCACATTCTATGGCAGCACGAGAACCTCCAGGAGAGCACTTGGGATTGGGATGCATCACCACATTGGAAAAAACTAGAGAGTCTCTTCTGCTCGGATTTTGTTCCCACCACCCTTCGTGTGGTGCGGATTCAGGAGTTAATTCACCTGCGGCAGGGCAGCATGACAGTAGATCAGTAATCAGCGAGGTTTACTGACCTCTAGCGCTACTCCACAGACATGGTACAGGACCCATTTTTCAGGGCTCAGACATTCAATCAGGGAATTAGGCATGAGATCAGGGCTTCAATGAACTCCATCAACATCCCGAAGTAGGCGGGGGTGTTGGAGAGAGCCCTTCTAGTGGGGAGTTTTCTCCCCAAGCAGTCACCGGTGGTGACACCCACCGTAGGGAGACATGTAGCGGAGTTTTCTGTAGCCGGTAGTAGACAGTTGATGCAGAGGCCCAAGTAGACCAGGCCATCAGGTGGGAGATCTCACAATACATGTTCGGTTGTGCGGGGCACACAAAACATAGATAGCTATACAAGGATCTGCCCGAGAAGTTGGTGGTGGATGACGTTTTGAGGCCCTACAGCCACCCCCAACAATATGAGGTCCACCCCGACCGCAGGGAACAGATGGACAGGGGAGATCTCAGCTTCAGGAAGCTATGGTCTATGACCATAGTTCTCTGGGATTAGGTGTACAAGAGCGGGACTAGCTCCAGGCATGGAGACATTTTTTCATTATGCTTCTAGAATTTTTGATGTCGTTGTTTGTGGTTACATTGTGTCCTTATACTTTGAGATTCTATAATAAAAGACACTTTTCCATGTGATGTTTTCTTTCCTATCTTTTTATATGGTTGATACTGAGAGGTTCTGGTTAAAACCGTTGACTTTACCCTCACATTCTAGATTCTTAATAGAGGAGACCCAGTGACCACACATTACTACCGCCAGTGTGACTCGACCCTTGGAGGCGAGAGTAACAGTTGGATCTCTTGGTAGTAGCGTCGAGGCCTTACGACATCATCCATGGCATGAAATAGTACCATTCATGCTAGTATTGACTTTATTAGGCAAATTACGTGGTTCAACTAGGGGATGATATAGGATTTCTCTTTTTGGGAAAGGATAAATCTTAGCTGCTCTTGTAGGACGTTAGAGAAAAAGGGTGTAGTCGAGTTCTTTACAAATGCCTAGTCATAACTATAGTTCGTTGATTGAATGGATAACGGTGTGCTATAATCTCAAAAGTCTCAGGTGTGTCATCTCATAGAAGGAACTGGACATGAGACAGTGTCGTTGACTTGAGTTCCTATGGGACTATGACATTGAGATAGTCTATAATTCTAGGAAGGGTAACGTTGTAGCAGAGTTCATTTCATGATGTCTCACTTTTCAGAATGTGAAGGCAGGGCACTCGGTATCAGCAGGCTTGGAACAGCCCTTAGATATCCCAGAGTGGAATTAGGATGGGATATCCATGGATTTCATGACAGGTTTTCCATGTACATCGAGAGGACATGACTCTATCTGGGTGATCGTAAACTGACTCGCCAAGTCGGCCCACTTCCTACCGATCAGAGATCCGGGCTCAGTAGAGAGCTTGGTATGCCTCTACATTTAAGAGATCATACGGATTCACGGTGTGCCATCGACTATCGTTTCCGATTGTGATTCTCGATTCACTTCCCGACTTTGGAAGCGGTTACAAGGGGGCTTTCGGGACGCAGCTACGTCTGAGCAGCGCATTCCATCCTCAGACAGACGATCATACTGAGAGGACCATTCAGACTCTCAAGGATATGCTTCGTGCATGTGTCCTTGACTTTGGTCGCAACTAGGAGGATCACATTCTCTTGGTGGAGTTCGCGTACAACAACAGATACCACCCCACCATCGGGATGGAACCATACGAGGCACTGTACGGCCGACCTTACAGATCACCTCTATATTGGACTGACCCTACAGAGTCAACACTTGTAGGACCAGAGATGGTTCAAGCTACTACGGAGAAGGTGCAGGACATCTAGGAGCAGATGAAGACTGCATAGAGTAGACATAAGTCCTATGCTTATAGGATATAGAGACCACTGGAGTTCGAGGATGGAGACCAAATCTTCTTACGGGTCTCACCTCGATGGGGTCTATAGAGATTTGGTGGGGGTGGCAAGTTATCTCCATGTTTTATTGGACCTTTCTAGATCCTCAGTAGAGTAGGTGAGGTGTCTTACCACCTGGTCCTTCCACCTCAACTACACTGGGTGCATGGCGTCTTCCACGTATCTCAGCTGAGGAGATACGTGCATGACCCGACCCACATCATCGACCACGGGGAGCTGGAAATCAATGATGGGGCAACATTCACGGAGGTCCTAGTGGAGATCGAGGATCGATAGGAGTGGGTCCTACATGGACGGTCGATACCTCTGGTGTGCATTCACTGGCAGCACGGGAACCTCCAGGAGAGCACTTGGGAGTGGGAGGCTCAGATGCAAGCTCAGTATCCCCATTTATTTCCCTAGTGTGTGGTGTAGCTTTACGGGGATGTAAATCTCTGATGTGGGAGTAATGTAAATACCCTTAAATTTCAAGGAAAATTGTTTCTTAAATACATTGGAATTTTACGAGTTTGTGGCTTCTGACGATACTTGATTCTGAGGCCCGGTCTACCTAGAATCTATTTCTGAAGTTTTGGTTGGGTACGTTCAGTAAACATACTTGCGGGTGTTTCTATCTTTTGAACCAGTTCTCGGAATTGAAATTCGAGGACACTGATGAACTCGCAGCACCTGTATTTTCTTAAGGGGGCCTTTACCGCAGTTGCGTTTCATGCGGGTTGAAAGTTAATTTTTGGGTTTAATCTTAAATTAAATAATATTTTGTGGTACAGAATTTTATTTTGATATTTGGTTATTTCCTCCCATGGAGAAGTTATTGGTGGAGCCCAAACCCAAATAACTTCCCATGTGTGAATATCTGTGAGGTGGGGACCACACGAACACCAACCTTTCATCTCCCTATAACTCTCTTCGACTCCATTAAACCCCTTGTTTATTTCTTGACAACCCCCCCCCCCACCCCATTTAATTGCTAAACTCTCCACCTTCCACATGGTCATTAATTTGACAACTCAGTAAATTAATTATTTTGTACACCGTAAATAATTTAATTATTTTTGGTGGATTTGAATATTTTTAAAATGGCATGGAATGTTGATTAAAATAGGGGAAAGCCTTATTTTAATATTGGAGTGGAATATATTTCGGTGGAACCTTTGGAATTAGAAGAGAGCTTCATCCTTCCATGAAGAATGATGATGTGCCTTCCTTACTCTTCTCCGCAACAAGTGAGGGGACACCGCTTCCTCCTCGGATGCACCCCAACGTCCACGGAATCGACGTCCGTTCTCCGTGATGTTTTTCTCCACGACGCAGTTCTCTGTGACACCTGACTACTGCGACGTTCGTCTTCTACATCTCGACGATGTGCGACGTATTTTTGAGGTAGGGAAATTATGTTCAATTTTAATTGATTAAAATTGTTCTTGTTCATTGTTGAGAAACATTGTTTGACTCCGGCCAATTGCTACCGCCTAACATAGAGGGAGTGTGCCGAATGCACACGGCCTGACGACCCTCTATAGACTCTTTCATTGCAATTGAGGTGCATTGGAAGAGGAGGAGACTGTAGAAGCGGTGGCCATGTGTCAGCCGCGTGCGAAGAACCGCGGCCTGCAACCATGGGCCGTTCAGCCGAAGGAGAACTGGCCAGCTAAAGCCGGTCGGGTCAAAGGAGGACTGCGGCGCCCCTTGTGGCACCGCGCTGCGGAAGACCGCAACCAGCGTTCTGGGGGCCGCTCGGCGGGCGTACCGGTCAGCAGGTGGCCGGTCGGGTTGAGAAGAATAGAGGTGCTAGGAGGGTGTCGCGCTGGAGGAACCAAGCCCCCCCCCCCCCCCCAAAGAGTTCCACTTGTTCCAGGAAGGCCGGACAGCTTCGGCCGGCCAGTTTGGGGGGGTGGGGCCACTTGGCGCTGCCGGTTCGGGAAAGTGCCCCCCCCCCCCTCGGACCGCTCAGCCTTCGGTCCGAGCTGCAGCCAGCCGGACCACACCCTTCTGGGCCACGCCGCGTCAAGTTGGGCCAGGCCATGCCCCATCGGGCCGGGCCACGCCATTCGGGCCGAGTCGCGCCCCTCGGGCAGAGCTGCGCCCTTAGGGCTGGGTCGCGCCCCTCGAGCCAAGCCGCGCCCCTCGGGCCAAGCCTCGCCCCTCGGGCCAAGCCGCGCCCCTCAGGTCGGACCGGGCCATGCGATTCATCATGCCGGACCAACACTCTGCCAGGTCGGACCCACCAAAACTGGGTTGACCCAACCCGTTGGCCCACTAGGCTTAACAGGCCGAGCCCGTTTATACTTAAGCGTGAATAACTTTTAGACCACATGTCTGATCGATGTGTCGTCTGCGGCACTAGGACCCTCACGAAGAAGAGGTACGTTTCTATATGCTAAGTGAGTTTCGGATGACTTTGGATAATGGATGGGTTTGGAACGAGCGTATTTCCATCTGGGGCCCTAGAATGGAAAAGCCAATATCTCTCAGACCGGGCGTCTGATTGATGCGTCAGGTTCCATTTGACGAGACAGAACTTTGGGATACATTAACTCTAGACATCGTGACAGTTGATGTATCGACCCCTTTGCTCGAGGAGCAGACTCTCCCAGAATCCAGCGTGTTGTGTATGGGAACTCTAGAGCTGGTTGCGACTGTAATGACAATCATACTCGAATCCTTCGTGGGTTCAGTGACGATGAATACTTTACTAGAATCCTCTGTTGGTTAGGAGACAACAACTACTCTACTAGAATCCTCCATGGGTTTGGTGACGATGACTATCGTACTGGAATCCTCTATGGGTTTGACAGTGATGATTACTCTTATTGTTTCCTACGTGGGTCTGACAGGTCGACTGTTGTACTTGTATCCTACGTGGGTCCGATAGTTCGACTATTGTATATGTATCATACATGGGTCCGATAGTTCAACTATTGTACTTGTATCTTACGTGGGTCCGACAGTTTGACTTCTGTACTAGTATCCTACGTGGGTCAGACAGAGTAGCTGGTCTAGTATCCTACGTGGGTCCGACATCTTAGCTAGACTAGTATCCTACGTGGGTATGACATATTAGATGAATCAGTGACTACATCTGATCATCTTTATCACTTTATGAAAGATATATACCTGTGTGAGCTGAGTCTTGACTTTCAATCATTACCATCACTGTGATTGACTTATATCATGTGTGGACAGGGTTGTGCTTGGGCTCGAGAGTTGGAGCCAAACTGGATTGATGATGTAGGTATATGTATGGGAATATACCTACATATAGTTGGTTGATACTTTATGATTGTATCTTCCCTTTGTGGATTGTCCTTTTTGGATTCTGGGAGACCTTCGGGGGTCTTGGGGTCCCTACATAGTATCGTTATACTTACCCCTGTATGGGAAATTCCCGCACTACGTTGTTTTGGATGCAGATGATGGGAAGTTTTGATCGTGGTAGAGGCTTATAGAGCTGGACGGTACCCGGAGGTGGACCACTTGGTGAGATGTACACTGGGTAGATGGACGGACCCGTGGTGCTGGGGAGACTATCTATACCCACCCTTCAGGTGGGATTCCCAGAGGACGACTTGGTGGTTACTGCTTTACCTTACTGCTGTTGTATTATACTTTCAGTTGTACTATACTTTTCATTTGGGTTTGTATTCTAGCCCATTTACCTTTCAGCACTTACTTTGTATTCAGTGTTACTTTGTTCTTACTTCATCTTGCGTACTCTGTTGTGTTTTTTTACTATCATAAAGTCAATGGATTCCCTTTTTATTGAGATTTACACCTTCAATGCTAGTCGCCAGCTCGTGGCCTATAGAAGTCAGGCTTGGGGTAGTCACGGCACATGCCCTGAGGACGGGTCGTGACAAAATCCATTGTCACGTGTTGGCTACTCCATTGAACATAGCTTCCCCTTTAAAGTACAATTAATATTTAATTAAAAAATATTAATAAATATGAAAATATCATATTATTTATTTACATGAGATGTTACATCCATCCCCCCTTTCAGAAATTGTGTCCCCGTAATTCTATTCACTTATCAAATAAGTTGGGGTATTTATCCCTCGTAGCATTTTCATATTCCCATGTTTCCTCTTCAACCATATGGTTTTTTCCAAAAAACCCATTAAATGATTAATAATCGTATTTCGTAGCACTTTCTCTCTCCGATCAATAATTTGGATTGGTTGTTCCTCATAGGAGAGATTCTATTCCAAGTCAACTACCTATGGACTCAAAACATGAGATGGATCCGGAATATACTTCCTCAGCATTGAAAAATGTAAAACACTCTGTACCTGGGATAAACATGGGGGTAAAGACACTCTATAGAAAACTGATCCAAGTTTCTCCGGGATTTCATAAGGTATAATGAACCTCATACTCAGATTTCCCTTATTCCCAAAACACATCACAATTTTTCATGGAGAAACTTTGAGAAAGACATGATCGCCTACCTTGAAAGAAAGAACCTTACTTAGATTATCCGCATAAATTTTTTGCCTGCTCTGTGCTGTTATCATGTGATTTTGAATCAACTAGAATTTTTCTTCCATCTCATCTACCAATTCTGGTCCCATCAGTTTCCTTTCCCCTACTTCATCCCAAAAAATGGAGTTTGACACTTCTTTCAATATGATGCCTCAAATGGATCCATCTGTATAATGGAATGAAAAATATTATTATAACAAAATTAATCTAAAGAAATATGTTTGTCCCAACTTCCCTAGTAATCCATTGAGCTAGCATGTAGAATATCTTCCAATGTCAAAATTGTTCATTCTGACTGCCCATTTGATTGAGGATGAAAATCTATACTAAAATTTAATTCAGTACCTAACAACTTCTGATGGAATTTCTAAAAGTTAGAGATAAAACCTTGGATCATGATCAGATACAATAGAGAGGGGAACTCCATGAAAACTGACTATATATTTAACATACAACCGAGAAAGTTGATCTAGGGAAAAATTATCTCGAATAGGAAGGAAATTAGAAAATTTAGTCAACCGATCAACAAATACCCAAGTTTCATTATTACCTTGAGATTTATTTGGTAATTCCATGGATATATTTTCCCATTTCCACTCTAGCACCGGTAAATACTGAAGCATCCCTTTCGGTAACATCCTTTATACATTAACCTATTGACAAGTCAAACACTTCATATTAAATTCAAACATATCTCATTTCATTCCATACCACCAGTAATACTCCTAAAGATCTATGTACAACCTAGTACTACCCAGATGAACTGAAAATGAAAAACTATAAGATTCACATAAAAAATTTAACTATGAATCATAAGGAACACATAATATCTTCCAAAATCTTATATCACAATCACTATAAATATTAAACATAGGTAACATACCCTTTTGAACCAACTCTACCTTTTTGTGCAACTCACCGTCTTCCTTATGTGCTTGCTTAATTATGTCAGATTGAGATGATTTCACTGATACCTAAAACAAAACAGAGGAATCTCATACACCAACAACTTATATTCCAAAGTTCATTAAATATTTAATTAATGTATTTTTTCCAAACATAACATGGTCAATGTAGAATTACTTTTTTGACTCAAAGCATCAGCCATTGTATTTTCCTTTCTCATATGGTAATGGATCGTGCAATCATATTACTTGATTAATTCTAGCCACATCCAATGTATCATGTTAAATTCATTATGAGTGATTATATACTTCAAAATTTTCTGATCAGTATATATTTCACAGATTACTCCATAAAAATGATTCCTTCAAACTTTTAAAGAAAAAATAGCAGCATCTAATTCAAAATCATGTGTAGGGGAATTTAACTCAGGAGAATTCAACTGATGTGAAGCATATGCAATTACTTGATCATTCTGCATTTGGTCATAACCATGTATTTTCAACTAAGCATCACTATAGATAACAAACTCACCATTTCTGGAAGGTAAATCCAATAATGGAGAATTCGCCAATCTTCTTTTAGATTCTTGCAAACAATCATCACATTCTTTTATCCAAATAAACATAACACCTTTTAAATTTAACTTAGTCAATGGGTTAGATAACTATGAAAAATGTTCAACAGACCTCTGGTAATAACCTCATAAACTAAGAAAATTAGGTATCTCGATTATATATGTGGTTCTTTGCCATTCTTGAACAATTTTTTTTAAGTAGGATCAATAGTTATGCACTTTTTTGAAACAATGTGACCAAGGAATGAAATTTGTTGTAACCAAAACTCACACATGCTAAATTTCCCATACAGTTTAATTTCTTTTAAAGTATGAAAAACAACCCTTATATGACTTTCAGGCTCCTCTTTCCTTTTATAATATACCATAATATCATTAATAAACACAACCACCATTTGTCAACTAAGTCAATTGATACATTACTATAATAAACAATTAAATTAAGATTCCAACCAACTTAGGATTCTAATTTGGAAGGTTTTTCCCTCTATATGCCTTCCTAGAAAATATTCCATGTTTCATTTTAAAAAATACATTCTAAACACATAAATATATTAGGTGGAGAAACATGGTAATCTATAAATTCTATATCATTTCAATCTTACCATAAATTAATTTATGGATATTAATTTAACAATACCCTAACTCCTAAATCTATCTAAACCAATCTTTGATAGCAACTATAAGGCCTTATCCATAAACAATACATAAGCTTTAATTATGTTAATAATTAAGATTGAGGATCTTTTATAGTTTATAGATTTAGATAATTAGGCTATAATTATAACATTACATCTAAAATATTAAAAATTATATACTTCTACTCAATATTGATTTTTTCATAAAATAAAAACTCTTCAAAAATGAGTCATGTCTAGTTCCATGTTTAAAACTTCATGATTGTTCTTTGATCCCATCCTAGAACCTATTCATCTTTATTTATTGTAAAAAACATTTCACAAAAACTTGGGATGAGCATAACAAGCTTAGAAAGGATTATAAAATAAATAAGGAAAACATAAGTCCATCAATGCATACCAAGAAAATGATATTTAACATAACTCATAAAATCATATGATTTATGAATAACACATAAAAATCATAAATAATAAAGGTAACTTGTGGCCTCCATATCATACTTAAATTGTAGCTATCATAGCTATGTAGGGAGTTATGTTGGAATACATATCACAGTATATTCCAAAATATGTTAGGAGAAACACCTACGTTTACCTCCATCACATTACCAAATGCATTTGATATCTATCTCAGGCTCTCCTTCCCTAGGTTTATCACATAATTACCCGTATATGTAAACAATTCCAGAGAACCATAACATAGTCATAACACTTAACATAAACATAAAGTAAAGATATCACTTCCACATTGAAATCAAAATATATCATTTAAATATATTGATATAATAAATCCATTACCAAAACCATTTCCAATAGAAAAATACATAAAAAGAGTATATGGTAGTTATTTTCATTTTAAAAACATTACGGCTTGTTAGGAAATCCAAATAGAAAATAACACTCATGGCAGTGAAAAAGATCATTGTCACCGTGTACGTTAAAAAGAAACATTCCTTTTTTAACATTTGGTAACTAGTTGCATATAAAAACTATTCCCTTATATATGAAATGAATTTTCCAAGGTGTTTATACACCATATAAAATAAATTTGTCATTAAATCAATATATGCATCAAATGATGGAGATTGAGATGAAGTTCCTTACCTCATGTCTGACTTGACCCATTCATTCTTTAATATCCTGAATATTAAACTAAAGAAAATTTCTTCTTTCTTCATAACATTTTTCAGGTTTATTATTCATTTTATATCTCTTATTATCATGTTATAAATATTATATAATCATTTATGTTAATAACGGTCGTTTTGTTGATATTTGGTACTTGAGTCAAAAATGAACATCTTATAATTACAAGTTGTCCATGTGGTCAAAAGTCCATTATCTACAGAATGATATTTTTATTGAAATATCACATATATCATATATATCTAGTATATATATGTACTTATAATAGTATATAAAAATTTTAGATAAGAAATGAAATGCACCGTTCATGGAGATGGCAAGTCGTACGTACGAATGAATGTTAATTTCATTTATATTTCGTATTAAATCTAATAAAAACATGATAATACATAAGTACATTATAATTATAGTATAATATAATATATAATTTCGTTAACTCTATCCATTATAGATCCCATGTATGGAATGAACATGTCATATCACTTTGAGGGGGCGGTAGTCCGCACTTCCCAAATGAAATTATCATGTTTACCCAATATGGATACCATAAAGGTATGATATAAATGAAAAATATAGAAGTATAGATGAAATATAAATATAATATATATCACCTATAAATATAGTTCCATCATAATGGCCACCATGGGAGGTGGTAGGAGATAATTGAACTATCATATTTTTGTGAGGTAGTAGTTCGTCATCCACAAAAACAGTATGTTCTTTACCCATTATTCAGAGGTGTGTCTAAGTTTAGTTAATATAATTATCATAAAAAAACTTAGAATATTTAGTATATAGGTTTTTTTATGTAAACAAAGAATAATAATAGAACATAGAGTGGAGAAGTAAAATAAAAGAAAAGAACTTGACGGAAGATGTTACCTTTAAATCAGGTAACTCCCTTTGGTTTGAACCAAAAGGCTTTCCTAATGTGTGTTCTACCTAATGTGAGTATTATAGGTGGAAGATAGGTATTTTTTGAGCTTATTTTGGAATATTTTGGATGAGACAAGGAGTCTTGATAGGTGTGTGTAATGGTTATAGTTGATAGATTTTTATAAGGGGGAGGGGAGGGGCTCTTTAAAAAAATGGAAGGTATTATTTTATTATAAAATGTTTTTCAGTTAAAAAAGGACAAAATCATATTTAATTAGAATATAAGGTACATATATGTCTAATTAAAATCATCCAATAATAATTTGATAGGTTTTGGATATTTTTTAATCCTTATCATTTTTATTTAACCCTATGTTAACTTATTTAACTTTTACCATGTCCTCTTATATATTCATACTATATGGTTAATATATTTACAGTAAAATTCCAAGAGATCCAAAATAGATCATTAATGACATTTGTATTATTATATTTTTCATTCTTCTGAATATTATATTTTTAGGACTATTGTATCATTAATAAAATATAAATGTATTAAACAACTCATTTATGTCAATTTTTATACTATTCATATCATGTCTTTTTAAAATTCCAAGACAACATGATTATTTAAAAAACATAATTAATTAAAAGATAACAAGTCATCCTAATTTATAAGATTATTTTATGGCCTTAAAATTATTAAAATATATTTATTTTAAAATTTATAATCTCATTTATCCAAAACATTCATTATTGTGGTAATCATTGCATCATCATTGTGTTAGAAATAATTTTCTTTATGTAATGTCCAAAAATTATAAATAAATAACCCAATATAAAAATTTTCTTAATAAAAGTTATATGTTTATGTAACTTTTCTCTTTACTTTAAATTAATTAATATAAAGTGTCATTATCACTCCCATGTGGCTCCATGGGTTCCCTAAATAGACCCAAGGTTGTCATAGGTCAGAAACATATCTTTCAATAGTTTTAGAACAAGGGTATGTGTAATTAACTATTATTATAATATTACTTTATTTACTATTATTACCCTGATTTACCCTTTAACCATTGCAAATAAAATATTTACTGAAGTAAATATTCATAATGTCTAAAAATAAAAGTTAACTATTTGCATAATTTGGACCTCCCGGTTCAAAATATGGAATCCATTTTTCAAATTCAAAATACACAAATCACAGAAATTAATTTAAAATTAATTCTTTTTGTCAAAACAAAAAAGGGTGTTTTTAATAAATAATAAGTATCAAAAGATTGACACTTGTTTATGTCAAATTTCAAACTAAAATTACTTCCAATTACCAAAATTGGATTACATGGTAATAATATAATATAATTACAATTTAAACCCATTTAAAAAGATACTATATTAATAAAAAAAATTATATTAAAAGGCAGTTTTGAATTTACATGCAGTATTTTTCACCATTGGTTAAAAAATGAACATTATCATAAAAATACCAAAATTTCATACCAAGTAAATTATAATGTCCCTATTATAAATAAGAATTTAATTTATTCAAATATAACATAAAAAAGTGATGAAAACTAGATTTAAAAGGGGTTCTCCATCAAAAGGCTGTAAATTGACCTTTTAAAGAATATTTGAGTATTTATTCTTAAAATTGGACTAATTTACATTTTAAACCTGTAAAATTTATTGGAAAATGTAAAAACATTTATCAAAAAAATTTAATCATATTTTAATTAGTTATATTAATTCCATCCAATACAATGGCTAGACATTAACAACCATTAAAAATAATATTATATTTTCATTATGACTCTAGCTTACGTGCAGCATGATATTTTCATAGAAACTCATTATTGTGTGTCGAGTACTCCATTAAAAAAAATCATCTCCTTTAAAGTAAAATTATTATTTAATTCAAAAATATTAATAAATATGAAAATATCCTATTCTTTATTTACTTGGGATGTTACAACAGATATGGATCATCATTTGACACTAGCTAGCGTACTATAACTGATGGACTATGAGAAATGGCTATGCAAACAATTGGTGGGATATTTATGTTTTTTTCAGAGGAATTAAATTTCTTTTTAGATCATTATTTACATTTGGAGGGTTTTTTCTAAAACAATAGTTTCCATTCAGTTATTCAAATGGGCCTATATGAAGCATAATATTGAAAATTCATTTATACATCAAATTTCTAGAAATATGTTGTTGAATGGAAACTAATTGGCCCCAAACATCTTTAATTGGAAACATAAATGGTAAATGATGTTATATATAATATAAAATTATCCCAATGTAGGAATAATAGTTATACTAACAATTAGAGGAATAATTTTTAATTCCAAATGATCACTCATGTTTTCATGATAGTATAACAATTTAATGGTGTTATAAGGGTAGAAAAAATGTGAAAATGAGTTCCTAGGGTAGAAGAATAATTAATATAACAAAAATAAATGAGTTGTTTTCTTAACATTTTTTAATGCCACTGATTCTCTAAAAATTACAATGTGTGTTCCATATATCAATTTTAAGAATGTACATACGAGACCCAACACATTTGATCAAAACAAATGAAATGGAATTGGAACATAATATATCTAATTATGAATAACACTACCATATTCTTGATACTATAGAAAAAGTATTATTGAATCAATTGAATCATCTAGTAGAGGTAACCTGGGGAAATAAAAAATAGGATGAGACATTGGATATAAAGAATGTTATAAAGAAGAACTATCATTTTATATTCATATGGTAATATACATGATGTTTTTGTGGATGAATTATTTTAGGAGGGAAGAATTTGATAGTCGGGGACTATTTTATTTATTTACTCTTAAATAAATTTAATTTATTTATTGCATGTGAATCATACAACACCATGTATGAAGGGAAACACTCTATTAAAAAATAATTTAAAATGAGCATTATATCCTAAACATTGTGATGGTGTCTATAAATATTGTAAAATAAAAAAATAGTTTACATGTGTTAATTGGTTATTTATTGATTATAAATTAATATAATAAACCTTTGTAAGTAAATTTAATGTTTTCTAAAAAACAAAATTTCTTCAAATTTTCTTCACACCCTATGCACATTTGGTAATTTTTTAATTATATTAAGTTTATTTTATAAAATTAACATTGTTTTTGAATCGATAAAAAATTATGAGTTTTGTTTTTGGAATTTTTCTAAAATGATTACTTTTTCGATGAATAGTGATAAACACTCATTATTAGAAAATTTCGTTTAATTTTAATTATTGAAAAAGCTAATGTATAAATTAATTTTGATTAAAATTTTAATTATAAATATTATTTAATAAAAAATATAATTATTCCATTTTAATCCATTTATATTTAAATTTTGATAATAAATCCTTTTATAAAAATGTGAATTTTTCTATTTGGAAACCGTATTTTACATCATGTTTGAGGGTATAAAATTAAATTTGATTTTAAAACAACATAGAACTAAATTAAGAAAAATGGATTCCATATTCTAATGAAAAACAATGTATATTGTCAAATATTTTCACCTTAAATTTGTAAAATTGTGAATAATAAAATTAGTAAAAAATATTGCTTTCATTAAGGTAAAAATTTATTTAACTACATTTAATATGAATTAATAAGGGTTAATATTATCTATAAAAATATAAAAACATAATTTCATGGACACATATAAACTATATCACCACTAAGGGTATAAAATTTCTCATTTGGGTGGATTTTTTCATGATAAAATATTCTTCATGATTGATTCTTTTTAAAAAAATCAAGTTGGTCCCCTTTGTCACATATAAAATCCCGCTCATTGACCCCACCAATTCACACTTCCAAAGACATTTCTTTAAACCCATATATTCAAAAAAATCCTTAAAACCCTAAAAAAAATAGACCCTTTTTTGATTATATATCCATTGTATAATTTCTTTTGGTGAAAACCTAGAGACGTCATCTGATGAAAGTTGTCATTATGAAACAATCATTTTAATTTTATTTCTTCTTACACTGCCCTAAAATAATATTCAATCAGGATAGTATAATAACACTAGAATATACAATATAAAGATATTTTATTATCATAATTTAATAACCTATATCAATATAATCTTCAATCAATTGGGAAACACAACCACCAATCACGGGTATGGTGGATGATCACCTAATGAAAAAATGAAACTCGTCTTCTATAAACACCCCCACAATAGGATATATTATTGGTCATAATGTATATTAATATTAATTATATTTATTATATAATTATTGATCTCTAATTATAATATCTCAGATACTTTATTTCATTGAATTAAATTTAAAAAATGCTAACTTCTATAGTGTGTACGATGGACTACCACCCCATGAAACAGTGTGATTCATTTTATACTTAATCTATAAATGGAGGGAAATATGTATATATTTAATGAATATATGTGATATTTATGGAATGGTAAAATATCACACAAATTAATATATCATACAATTCATTAATATTACACATGATAAGGGAATGATATAATCGCTCATCCTAATGTATGACCTTCCATATTCACAAAGCAATTCGATTCATTTTCAATGAAAAAAATTTAATAATTATTCTAATATAGTATCATCTCATTAAATATAAAATATATTAAATTACTAAAATTTAAGTGATAATTTATTTATATTTTATGTTAAATAGTTGATACTTTCACTAACAAAAACATATAAAAAAACAAGGCAATTACTACCTATAAGAATGAAAATAAAGTAATATTATCTATAAAAATGTTGTAAAATATCGTAATAAGTTCATAAATTATATTATATATATGGTTATAGTTCTATAATAATTTAATAAAATTATTAAACCCGGTGTAATTGAAGATAATTAATATTCAACTAATGTAATCTGTGAGATAAGGAACTTCATCTCAATTACCTTTTATTGAGGCATATTTTATTATTGTTTACATATTTTATTTTCTATGGTTTACAAACTACTAATTTTACAAGTAAAATCATTATTCCATAATGATTCAAGGTATTTTATGTTTTCATTTTAATTCTTTTTTACATGGGGATTTTACTTGAATAAAACCTAGTGGTAATGGATTTCATCTCAATTTCCCTTCCAACGATACATATATGTTAATATTAACATATTTAATTTTATGTGTTTTATATAATACCCCTATTATTTATTCATCATGAAAAAATATTTCTTCGCAATGGTATGTTTTTTGTTTCATTTTTTTTTATAATGGGTCATAATTTAAAAGTAACCAAAGTTGTAAAAAAAAATTAGAATCTCGCATTCTTTTATAAATGTGTAAATTCTCATGAAATAGTCATTTTATTGTGATAATTTCTTAGTAATTATTAAATTAAACTAAAATATTCATATTATTTTATGTTGGATATGATTCTTTTATAAACATTATAATATTTATATAATAAATTCATACATTTATTTTTATTTTATTTTTATGGAAAATTTTGATAAATCCATATCCTCATTCAATATTGATATTTTATTATAAGGCATACATAGTTTTGAATTAAATTTAGAATTTAATATATGAATAATGCATTGAAAATTATATTATGGGTTGGGGCCTATTATAAATATCCCCTCGATTCTTCAATATGTATTATGTGAAAAATTAGCTGACCAAAAAAAATGGGTTTTACCCATTGATTTAAAAAGTATTGTGAATTTTCATGGTAATAGAGTTATCATGATGCATATTATAATTATGTATACTAATTAAAAAATTTCGTTTATTTTTAATTCATTTATTTTTATTATCGATTTGATTTTCTAATTGGTATTCTATTTGGATGTATTTTCATCATAGTTTGTTGATTAAATAACATGTGTGTTTAGATAGATAACCTTCCATGTTGATTAATGATTATTTAATGTTCAGTTTACTCTTTAAATGGAATTTTTATTTTTTATTTACCATTCCATATTAAATATTATTTTTTACACAAGATATAATTCAATATTTGTAACCCTTATTGATAAATTTATCTCATAATTATTTTGTTTCATTCCCCAATATATGGTGAAGAATTCATGTAATGAGTTTATAGATTCAAAAAAATTTCCATTACTATTCCTTTTTATTCATTTTCCTAAATAAAATTAGTATCATATTTTTATTCGGTTCCCTAAAACTGTTGTATTGATTAATACATTGGAATTTTACCCTTTGTATCTATGCCGATGTTATAATATTGCCACCAGTATAGTATGATTCGATCCAGGGTCACTAAAATAAGATTTTATAATTTAGATAATATTTTTAATGTATTTTCACACATAAAAATATTTTTTTGATATCTAATGTGAGTCACCACCTTAAAGGGTAAAGATGTGTTAAAATGATTAATTATATTATAATGTCTTAAAACATCTCTATCATTATCATGAAAGTTTTTAGATAAGGGGATGTAAAATCCATATCCCTTATTTTATACTTTAGTTTAAATATCCTTGAAAAATTAAATTCATCTCACTTTTAATAATGAGTATTTTTGGAAAAGAAACTTAATTTAAAATTATAAAAGGAACCCCCTTCAACCCACCTCCAAGAGTAACATTACATTTATTTTTAATTGAATTCCATAAAAAATTATCTCCCTAAAAATCTAATACCATTTTTTGTAACTTATCTTCTCAGGAATTATTAAATAATTTATCTTCTCAACAATGTAATAAAAGAGAAACTTAGACTATAAAATGTATGTGTTATCTTAAAATTAATTTTTTTAATTGTATTCTAGTTTTGTTCAGTTTTATCAACTATAAGAATATTATTATAACACAATTCTCATGAATAATTAAGAGAAAATAAATAATTTTAAATCATATTTTAAAATATTAGTCTTATTTATTTTTATTGTTATTCAATGGTATTATATATCATTTTATTCATTAATAATATCACTTCTTGTTAAGTAGACTATATTCACAAAAAGGAGAATTTATAATGGTTCTTTATAAACCATTGAAATAACATCCAGGAAACAATCATGTTATATTTGATTTCTATAAGAAATCCTATATTGTCCCCATAAAAATTATATAGGTATTGAATACATGTTCAATGATCGGGGATTGAAACCACCAATACTAAAGATGATAAAGGTAAAAATTTAAAACCTAAAAAGTAAATTTGATAAAAAAATAATTTCTATATGGGGAATAGTAAATAATGAATTATTGTTATTATGTAAAATGATAATATATATATATACAGTATTTATTCCTAATAATATTAAATAGAATATGTTGGTCGATAAAGGTAATTCAGTTATTCTGGTATACGATGTAATGGTATTCATCACAATTAAAGTTCTATGAGTATCTTTTATTATTAATAAGTGGGTTTCAATTATTTGTTGTATATCATGTGACAATGTACAATTATTTAAAAATTTAAAAATTGTTATACTTATTTCTAACCCTTTTTCAATTTTTATCTTTTATTATCTTTTGATTCAAATGTCACTAATTTCTTAAGGGATTTTTAGTAATCAATTTGGTATTCAATGATTTATATAATTTATTATCTTTATTTTCTCTTATATTTTTTGAAAAATAATTCCACTTACCATTACAAAATTTTATTTAATCTCTTTTTTTTTTGTAAATTTTATTTTCATATCAATATATTATTCTTTGAGTGATTTCTTACTCATAAAAAATATGATGTACTTTCAAGTAATCGGTATCCTCTATATTTTTAATTTTTATTCCATATGATTTTTATTTATTACAATGAATGATTTATTTTCTTATTTTGAAATATAAATATGTAAAATCTCCTAGAACTATTTTTCATTAATTTTATTTAAATTTGAATATTTTATCTCTTTTATTGATGTGGGTTAATTTTAAAGCTGTTAAACATTTTTAAAAAGTAATTATTTTACCATTTTTTAAAATTTATATAATTCCATACATATTTCTACTATATTAGTTTTTTAAATTTAAATTTAATATTATTGGGATATATTTTCAAATAATATTTTAATAGTTTTATTTTCAACTTTTTAAAAATAAATTTGATAGTGTCATAAAACTTTTTTAAAACAAATTTTGGGAAATTTTACCACTTCTCTTTTTTTGTAATTTATAATTTATTTTCCATTGTATCTCAATGTTAAAATTTATTATGGGAGTTAATATTCATGTATCAACCTCTATGTACTCATTATTTATATTTCATTTCGATCATTAAACTTTAGAAATCATGTTATCTAATTTCTAATTGGTTCTTATGTGATACCTTGTGAAAACATTATGAACCAATTTTCAATGAATGTGTTAATCTAGAATTGTTTTATTATTCATTTCATGTGACACACATATATATGTTTTAAAATTATTTTATTAGTTATATTGAAATTATACATCCCCATAATCCATTGTGTGGTTCTATATATCTCATGAAATTATTATATGACATGATTAGTGATTTTTTATTCACTCTATTATTTGAATGTATTAATTACTAATAAATTATATTATCCCTTGTGTTTTCAATAATTTGTGAGATATGTAATGATAATATTTTTAGTAAACCATTATTTATTTAATGACTTATATTCTTATATTTTTACACAAATATTTTTTATGATTTAGTGGCCCATGATAAATTTATTTTCACCATGACTTCTTATGAAATGGTAAATTTTGTTCTTTTCTATGAATCTATTATGGTTCAATATTAATATTTATAGTTATGGGATTATTATATAAATAATAATGATTAATTCAGAATATTCCATTATGTTATTCCATTATTTTATTATTTATCTCATATTATTCATTCCAATAATGTTAATATTCTAATGATAAAGAATTCATATAACATTGACACATTTTCCCTTACAGTGAAATTTCTTTAACACGTTTCTTATGTTACCTATATATGTACACACAAAAATATGTCCAAAAATTCGTCTTTTTATGAGAATAATATAGTATATGATGAAGTTGTATTTAATAATAATATTGTTATATAGATAATATCTATGGTCACTAGAAATTTTTTTCTAGGAGTGTGTTTCATGGGATTTAAAATGATTAATTTTGGGGAAATAAATTATAATATTTAAAATATCTTTTTGGTTCATCATAGTCGGTAACAATAAATGGTGTATTTTTTTGGTATTTTCTTAATAATTAAAACAGAACAAAACATAAAGCATCCCAAGAAGAACCAAAAGATTTTCCAATTGAATAAAAAAATTTACAAAAAAATAATAGGTTTAATCTATAAAATTTATATTATTTTGTGATATAATCTTCTTAAAAAAATTTATTACTCACTCAAACCCTATATTTTTGTGTAAATGGATTGAATGAGGAGGAACCAAGAAGAAAACTAGTATGATGGATGATTTCTTTTTTGTCGCAATAAAAAACAAAATATGATTTCAGATAGATAAAAATCATGCATATGTAATATTAGGTTATGAGAAATAATGTGAAAAAAAAAATCATGAAATGAAAAATTGATTCCTTTACGAAACAAAAAACACTATATTTAGTGTTTCTTTTGATCAATGAATAACTGAGAAATATATTGACGTAATAGAAAATATATCTCATATTCAATAAAGAAGGGATCATTAATGTGTAGCTTTCTAGTTTATCATTTTTGAGTGAATAGTTGAACAGTAGTGGACTTTGATCAAAATAATGAATAAAAAATAAGAAATTAATTCCATGGAATTATATGATTTTAATGAGAATTTTTTAGAAAATATTTTCCATGAAATATAAATATCGAGATTCGCCTAGAATTAATTAAGTATACACAAAATTATAAGTAATACCTTATTTTTTATGATGTAATATTCATGTGACTTAAGAAGTATCCTCATGTTTATTATCTATCAAGAAAAATAAAAATTATCCTTTTGTTAGAAGATAAAAACCAATCTCCAAAAATATTATCTATAAGCGCATGGAGAAGAAAAATATCAATTGTTCCATTTTAATATAATGAGAAAATATAAATTTGAGACACCAAATATTTTAATTAATTTGGATCTTGGAAAATAATATTGGTGGTTTATAGAAACTCAAATAATAATTTATCGGGAATGAAGAAATTTCTAGCACCAATATTCCAATATTCTATGAGGAAGAAAGTGGGCAATTTCATAAATGAAATAGGATTATGTTTAACTTATAATAGATAATAAACTAAATAAAATAATTTCCATTAAAATATAAACACTGTAATTATCATAATGGATTAGGGGATGATACTAACTAATACACAACCCACATTTCTATTCATTAAATGTAAAAAGTGTGGTAATTTTGAAAATCAATGCACCAATGAAGAATCTAATGAGTAGAATCCAAACTAGTATCATCTGAAACAACAGAAAAAGTAAGGTATTATTAAATCACTACTACAGATGTATATCATGATAATGAATTTTTGAAAGTTACACTCATTATAAAATCATGAATTAAAAATGTCTTATTTCATTCATGAACATAGTCTTCCATTATTTCATTATGTTTTCAAAGAATATTGGATAACCACTTAAATTAATTGATATATAATTATATTTGAAAACACATTTTGGTTTTATTATTGTATCAAAATTATATAATTATTTTCTAATTAATGTTTTTAATAAAATTTTCTTGAAAACATATTTATTAATCTTGTGGTATAATTCGATGTTATATCCGGAAAGGATTTATAAATAATCGGGATAGGTAAATTTAATTTCATACCCCAAATCATAAATTTTTCAAATATCAATTCATGTAAAATTATTAAATCCATATGGAATCTAAATCCATTGTATAGATCTTTATATCCATTATTAAATGATGTAAAAACAGAATGATCAGGGAAAAAATCAATGATGAATAAATTTCAATTTGTATGTAATTTATTGATATTTATCTTGAATAATAATCTGGTCTTACCCTATAATTTTTTATTCAGATTTTAATTTAACTCATTACTTTTTCTATTCATATAACACTGATATAGTATATAACTCCCATAATTAATTTGAAGCAATAAAATATAAATTTCTATAGAATCTTGAAATGGATTTATACACTAAATTTTTGGTCAATGGGGTTCTAACATCCCCTTTATTATGAATAAGTATCAATAATTATGATTTTCCATTCATCATCATTATCTTAAGAAGATCGCAATAACAAACATGTTTGGTCTACCCTATTTAAATGACATGTTTGATCAATGTAAATGGGATAATATTTCCAAATACTGTATCCTAAGTCTAGAAATCATATACTAATGGTTAAGAAGGATGCAATATAGAATATATCCTTCTATATATTATATGATGACTCAGAATTCTTAGTGATGAAATTCATACAAGAAATAATCCCAAACTATCTTCATGTATATTATAAATAATTTATTTATAGTTTTCCTTGATATATTCAATTTATTTTTTAATTAAGATATTCTAAAATAGCTAAATATGATGGTATAATTTAAATTCTATTTGAAAATATTTCTAAAAACAATAAAGGGGGGAAATGTACTACATGATTAGAATATAAACATTTTTGCCAAAAAATGTGACCTTAATAGTCAATCAAATCAAAATAAATTATATATCAATGGATCCTTAAATGAAATTTCTATTTAATGAATAACCTAGAGAAAAAATACATAACATATATACATAAGTTTCTTAGATTGGATAGATACGAAAATAATATTGAGTGAAATTTTTTGTGTTAAAAAATACAATGAAAACAATAATGTGGATGAGTGTAACATTTATTTAGTTTGATTAACGTGGGGATAGATTCTTATATCTTAAGAATAATATAAATATCAAAAACATTATCATTGTAAATGTATTCAATAAGGGTTTTGACATATACTAATTCTTAATGAAAATATATGGTATGGGTCCTTGTAAAAAATTATTTCGAGATATCATATTCCTCAAAATAATTATAGATGCACAAAAAAATTAACTAATGCATGATTTAGAGAATTCATGAATAATTTCTAAATTAAAAATTAAAAAAATTTATCTCTCTTGAAAAATGTTCTATATAAACATTATGAAAATAATAAAAATTAAATATTCACATATAATGTCTCTAACATGTGTCAAATGAGATAGTATAAATTGATTAAGGACTATTATTTCTCAATACATTACCATAATGGGAATGCAAACAAGGTGGATTATATTCTCATATGGAAGAATCATTCATCTTTATATATGATGAATATTGAAAGTGACTAAATATATATATTTATATAAATTATGGATGTGTAAATCATAATTAGATTGATGAAATCATGTATTTCCCAGATAATCACACAATCATCAGAATATTTGAAGACAAATGAGCTATAAAATGTTGGTATGAATCTATACAAAAAAGGGGTAAATGTTATAGGGTTCAAACCTGACAAATATGGACATATAAGATTTGTAAAATATATTTGAGTCCTATATAATCCACAATTTTGGAATGATATTTTTAATGTTATGAATAACTCATCACTCTCTATTCACCCAATAAGAAAAATGATATATATAGATCTCATGGGATATTTTGGGTGGGATAATATAAATTCAGATACTGTGGAGTACTATGCTAGGCTTATCAACAAGTTAAGGTTGAAGATAACTAGTCATTAGATATTATACAATAATTACCCATACCCTTTTGAAAATGGGGGTAAAAACCCCGATATTTTTCATATGTCTTCCAAGGTATCATTATGTATACAATATAATTTAGGTTGTTATTGATTGACTTACCATATTTTCATACTATATTTAAATTAAATATGATTTCTCACTCAATCATCATTCTATGTTATACATAAAAAATTTATTATTAATACATGGTATACCATATTCAATTGTATATAGCCGAAAATGTTCTATAAGATTATCAAATAATAATTTGATATATATCTAAGCCTTATCATAATTTATCTTCCATAAAATGATGGTCAATTTGAAATCAATATTATATTATATAATATATTTTGATATCATTGTAAATGGACATAAAAGGAGTTCGGGTCATTTTTATTAATATATATTTTCCTCATAAAATAAATGTTTTCACTTCGGAATTGAAATAGAATAATATTATTCTCTATATGGGAAGAGATTAAAAACTCTAAAAGATGATGATGACATTATCCAATGGAATTTTTTAGGACAATATCTCCCCCGATATATGTAAAATAAGATTAATACAATTAAATTACATATTTATTAATCACATCATCGATTAACAAGTTATGCTGAAAATTATTAGTGTGATTTTCAGTATAATATTGGAGACAAATTAGTACTTTTAATATCACCATCAAAAATGGTTATGAGATTTTTCATAAAGGTAAAATAAATCCATAGATTCATCATTTTATTAATGATACATTATCATGTGGGGATGGTTTATTATCAAATCACAATTCCACCAAACCTCTCACAAGATCAATATTTGTTCCATATATAACTTTTAAGGAAGTAAATACCAAATCCATCACATGTACTATACTCAATGGTCAAACAACTAGACTATGATCTATCTTGTAATGAAATACTAATAAAGATATTGGATCAGAGTGATGAGTTTTTATGAAATATGTTTTATGTTTATAATATCATCATATGACAATTGGTTGAAGAATAAAACCTTGTCATTGATGGATCAATCTATAATTAATCAATAGTATAAACGTATTTGATAAAAGAGAATAAAAATTCCCCCAAAAAACTTGATCAAGAGAAACACCAAACATATTTATTCAATTGATTGTTATTGATAAAAAAACAATTATAATTATTTATATGTATCTTTCCTTTGATGGGTAGAACAAACCAATGGATCCACAAACACTTCATATAGACTCTTAAATTACTGAAGGGGCATTAATTACATCACCCGGTGATGTAAATGATACAATATGTCATAAATTATCATTTATTTTTTCACACTAACAACTACAAGAAAATTATACAATCTCATCCTCTTATAGGCATCCTTGACACTCCTTATTGAATAGAGAGAAATTACTATGTAAAACTATTTAATTGTAATGGCACTACACTAGAGAGTTACACCTATTCATATGCGTATTCACTAAAAACATCAATTAATGGGGTGTGTAATTTATAAAACAAAAAATATGAACACTTTATTTTACAAATTCACATAAATGTATTTGATATCTACATGGAATGAACATTCATCTAATTCAAACTAAAAAAAATCATGGCTATCGACCAAAGCTTCTTGGATCACTGGGATGAAGTGGATACCATTTTAATAAACATACCACAATCCCCAACATTCACTAAATAATCATAAGTCAATTAAGAAAGAAATCAAGGTTCTTTTTTAATCAATCAGGAACTCATTTTGTATACATTTTTATAAAATTCACTTTATTTTTTGATCTAACACATTTCCAAATATTATTCCATATCCAAAAACCAAACTGTGTAACTGAACAGGTCAATGTATAATGGAAAATAAAAATTAAATGCCTATATAATATATTAAAGCAATAAATATCCTCTAGATAAGTATTAGTTCTACTCAATATACTAAGGAATTTTGTTTGATCACTATCTAACATACTCATATCTCAATACGATCATGTTATCCATGAGATATTCCATATAAATAATATGTATACCTATAGAATCCTTTTCACTTTTTAATCAACTTACCACAAAATATTTAGGATTTCAATCTAGTTTTGGACTCTCATATTATCTTGATTATCTAAAATTGAATGACCTGGTTGAAGAACCCATCACATGTAATTCATCTATATGATGAGTATATCGGGTCACTCTTCAAACTAGTTGATCACATCCTATGTGATAACAAATAAATTTATTTCCATAGGCATAATTAAACCTTGAATATATGTCATTGCATTCATTAATGTGGAAAAATATCATATTGTTTTTACTGTAACTGATGGCATGATCAGTAATATACCCAATCATCCACAGATTATCTATGTAAACATTTGACTTTTGTTAGAGGGTTTTCAATGTAGGAAAGTTCTAATTCTAGATAAGCCTCCAAATTCATGTTGTAAAAATTAATAAATGGGATACACCCCTATGTATATTAATTAATTTATTAGATTTCATGTTATACAATTTAGTAGATCAACATAATAAATAATCCTATACTTATTACTTCCTGGATTCATTCTAAATATCTCTACATAAAACTCTATATTATGAGTGAAATAATCAGTTCAAGCTAACTTTATTAAATAAACAAAACCCATAAAACGTTTTTATGGTCATAATTTATCAGATAACTAAAATTCTTAAATCAGAGGTATAAATCCATTCTACCATTAACATTAAATAAATAATAGGACACATGAATGAATGATAATCATATATTTCCTTTATTATAATAACATGATACATTTATAAATATAAAAACCAATATATCATGTGTATAACACCTTGAGATTATTTATCACCCTCTTGTTGTTACAGAAATAATTATTTAGTCTATAGATCTACTACTTTCTTCATTATAGCCATAAAATTAATCCTTATATATCCTTTCTCAATGCTCTATTGTATGACATAAAATTTCAGTGGATTTATTTCGTCCTTTTGTGATACAATATTTCATTAACCTAATAAGAAACCCTAGTGTCGTCATTATATTGAATAATTTGTCTCTTAGATATAGGAAAAACCACATATTCAATGAACCAATTATTTATCCAAATTTCATGCATCATAGTATTATCTACAATGATGTACTCAACCACATTTTTTGAGTCCTCTATAATGGTATTCATGGAACACATCCAAATTATCGCTCCACTAAATTTTAAGAAATTCAATCAAGATTGGGGAATCATATAATGATTATAAAATTTTAATTTAACTATTATGTAAAAAATTACATTGAGTTCATACTTTATCAAATAACAAATGAAATATCCTCTCTCCAACTCAATGAACTTAATAATGTTCTTCACTAAAATCCAGTGGCTCCCATTAGGTTTGGGTTGGTATCTTATTGTTGTAGTCAAGGAATAATATACATTGATTCAAATACCTAAAATTTAATACATGATTGATCCTATTCTGAAATTATAAAGAATTTGTTCTGTCATCTTCTACTCTTTATAGGGATCTTAAATAATTTTAACATTCATTCTATGCAACACTAGTAAATATCATTTATTGTATTTCTCTTTGTTAAAAAAATTGGAAATTAAAAATATATCTAATCATACATAGTAAAAGATTAATCTTATATATCTCTCCATATATAATCCTATCATGAATGTAGTAAGATTAACCCATTCAATATGTTGAGAAAAATTTATAGATCCACAACTGCAACGATTGAAGTGTCCAAATATAATTTATTATAAGAATTTTGTCATTTATATAAAACATTATAAATACTAAGACCCATTTTTTAAACTAATTATATTTAGAGGAATAATTTATGTTATTTATTAAAACAAAACCCTTCTATTATATCATAAAACTAGACATTTCATCGTTTAGAATCTTCCTTCAATACATAAATAGCCCTTTGAATATTATAAAGCATAGTATACACATTTTTATCTTTATATTTTTTAGGTTGTATCATCTAGACATCCATGAATGAATTCCATTTAAAGGAATGTATTTTGATATCCATTTGATATATAACATAATTATACTGAGTTGTTATTTATTGAAAACTAGTAATGGACATTATCATCATAATAATTTAAATGGTTTTTTAGTCAATATAATTAGTTTTTCAAAAACAATTTTACCACGTTATTTATTTATAGAAAGATAGATAGCAATAATTCTATATAATTTTTGGAATATCCACTAACAACCTATGGGACATTGACATGACATGTCCTAATGTGGCTCATACTATGAATCCCTGAGCCCTCTTCCAATAGTCCAAGGGCTAGTAACTATCACTGAGTTGGCATATCCCCAATATGGGAGGAACTGAAAATATACCTATATAGACCCAAACATCTCCAATACCCCAAAACAATGAAATGTAAAAACATCTGAACAACTAATGCATGAATTCATTTGTATCCCATAGCCATAGTACTATATAAAGTAATGAAATTAAAGAGGGAAAAATACAAGCCCACCATAAAGTGTATGAAACATGAGTCCAACATGAATGTAAAGGGACTACTATCTAAATCCACAAGAACAAACCTCAGTCTATCAAATCTCACAAATAACCTTCTAGTTAAGGTCTATCTAGAACTCTGTCAAATGTTCAATCATCTTCACAAGACATAAATTTTGTGTCCAATAAATTGTGTATAGATGAGTATAACAATACAAATTAGGACTCCCCAAAACCAAAAATAATATAAAAAAGGATATTACAATAATCTCTATAGTGTTATATGTCTACAATAAGGATAAAAATATTTTCTAGATGTACTCTGCAAATACACACCTGATTTTGGTAAGTTATAACCACAATATACTCAACCAAGGATTTCAGTTTGAAGATCCATGAAGCACTCATTGGGGATAACACACTCATATGTTGGATAACACTAATAACATATTTCTGATTAGTATATCACATTGGGTGTCATCATGAGAATGAGAGAGATAATGTTGATAGTCTAGAGTTATATGATATATAGATGAGGATCAGTGCCAGTTCCATGGGGTGATACCATCAACTCAATATAGAATTACAGACCAAGTAGAAGATGGGATCCCACATAGTGTTGGTCACATTGATACTAATAAATCCACCTATGGAATGAAGATGAAGAGAGGATATCAATCTGATCCTCTCATTGGGATTCTATAAAATATATCTAGGAAGTCATGTCAAAGGGATCATTATCCTAGGAGTAAGAAATGATTATGTACTAACATTGGGGAAAGGATAAGGGGAATGAACCCTAATAAAACATGTCCAATATATAGTGGAAAAATAATATAATCCATGTATAAAAGAGAATACGTCATGTAGAAGAGGTCACATACCGTGTCCATTGACCTGTGGTCCGGCCCATGTAAATTGAATGTGTCATCAAATCGTGTTCATATAGAATAGTACACGCCATGTAGGCATACCATATACTCCACTTTCATTCCAATACATAGCTCATCCCATGTATATAGTGAACCTATGTCTGTGTGGGGGAGTACACATGCTATAGTCAACACATGTGCTCCCGCAATTGTCTTTGTAATTCCCAAGGTACACGCCAAGTTACCTGGAAGTGAAAACACACCATGTGTAATGGGTCACACACCATGTGTCACATAACCTTATACCCAATCACGTGCTACTGCTTAGGGGTCCCACACACTATGTAACCTGAGATGTCATGTCATGTGAACCATGATTTTACAGAATATCTCATTCTTCCTCTACACACCTTGGATGATCCTACGACCTTAGATCTGTTGACCGCTATTTTGGGAAACTCACAATCGATAATCATTTTGTCAATCGATCATCGAATGAACAATATTATGGTCATTGGTCTACTCAAAAAATTATATCAACTCCATTAATAATTACACACCAAAGAATGTGATATAATGGAAAACTTGTTTTCCTATCATTTTCTAATCTACTATTACAACCACCATTGCACCTCTTTCCCATTGTATAGATATCCGATATGTAAGACCAGATCATTACACCATGAAATGGGTTCACAATGATAAATCCTTCAAAAATATATTAATCCATGGACCAATGAATAATTTCATGATCACCATTAAATTTTGGGGAGAAATGATTAGAATAAAAAGAGGATAATGGACCTAGATCAATGTTCGTGTTGTTCATAGTTCATTTTCATCAGATAAAAAAAATAATGAAAAAATATAGATAATCACCCTATAAACCCTACAATTATACCCGTTCTATAATAATATTGAAAAGTAAATCAATCTATTCATTGACTGGTAAACATTCATCATAAAAATCAGGAATGAGGACACAATCAAATTAAAACCCTCACCCTACCATGATTTGGATTGATTACAGATGAAGAATGACCCATATTCATCAGCATTGTCAATATACATCAAATATGAGGTGTTTTGATTATCAATCCATGATATGTCATTATGTTTCTTAGATATAATCCTCAATATCTCTCAAATGGTTCTCTAGAGGTTCTAGGGTCATGCAACTAACACTAGAATTCTGACATAATAATATTCTAAATTGTTTACCTATCATTATTTCAATAATTATAAATAATATAATATAATTCAGTTATTTTATTCATTTCTGTACCCATAACTATTTTTTATAAAAAGGACCCATGATGATTAATGTTAAGTTGAACCTAGGGTGAAACCTATATTATAAGCTCAAAGGATCCCTCAAATTTCTTATATGAGCACCCATAAAAAATTTATTCAACTTAATTTTAAAAACTCTAGGCACATGCTATTTAAAATATTTCATACATTTCAAAAAAAAATCAAGGAATACCGAGCCTCAAATTTATTTTTTTTCTTATCTTTACATATCGAAAAATAATCCATATAATATCCAAAAATAATATGTGTAAACTCCATAACATTACATTATCTCCTCCTTGGGGTTTTACATCCCAAAAAACAGAAATAATGGTAACCAAATAATATATGGACACTAAGAATGAATCTGATCCTCCTGATATCTTGTTCTCACCTAAAGATTAATGTGATGCCACCGGAAATTCCCCAAATGAATTGATCTCCCATGAGAGATCCTTTCATGTGGATCCTAAATATCCATCAGGTACTCAGTAATTGATTCACCATCCTTGATGTCAAGATCTCCTCAGTCGATAATGTTCTATAGGTCATGCACAAACCTCCTCATCTGTGACATGTGGAAGATGTCATGTTACTAGTCTAATTGTGGTTGTAGGTCTATGTGTAATGCCACCTCTCCAACTCGTGATTTACCTATAAATTTACAATGACTCTCATATATGTCTTGAAACCTCAGTAAAACTTCTACAATTCACATTAAGTTGAATCCTATAAGAAGACACGGTATTCCTCATCATAATCTAAAGGCCTCCATTTACTATTAGAATAAGCCATATGACAGCTCAATGCAGTCTTCATCCTCTCATGGTTGATCTTAACCTTCTCTGTTTTATCTCACATCAACTATGGGACAATGAATGTCGACTCCCCTAGGTCACTCCTACAATGTGGAGACCTATAGGGTCGCATGTAAAAATCCTTGAATGGTGCCATACCGATGTTGGAAAGGTAGAAGTTTTTATTGAAAACTCCAATAGTGTAAGGTGATCCTCCCAAGTATGTAAAAATCCCATCAGGGAAGATCACAACATATCCTTCAGAACATGAATGGTCCACTCAGTCCAGCCATCAGTTTGGGGGTGAAATGTTTTACTCTAACAAAACTGAGTTTCAAATTCCACCTAAAATCCCTTCCATAATTAGAAAGTGATTATATCAACACATTCTGAATCCATCCTTTATGGAACACCATGGTGTCAGACTATATTCTACATGTAGAGGTTTCCTATGGTCTCTACTAAACTCTTACCTTATATTTCTATGAAGTGGTATGACATGGTGAGTCGGTCTAAGATAACCTCGATCAGAGAATACCCCCTGAACATATGTGGTATTCCCATTACGATGTATATTGATATCCATTCCCACTTCAATTATTGAAGCTGAAGGGGTTGAGCTGTAACTATTGGAACTTTGTTCACATCCTTCAGCTAGTGACAATTAAGGTATCTAGTAACAAACATTGAAACTCAATTCTTCATTCATAGCCACCAATACTAACATTGAAGGTCCTAGTACATCAATACCACACATAGATATAACTCCAAACAAGATATATGAAGCTTTCTCAAAACCTCTTCCTATAATTCAATGGGTACCATCATGATTCCTCTAAAAAGTACAACATAATTCCCACTTTTGGCTATTCGATTATATAAAATCTCAAAGATGATATCTCTTATATGTGCTTCCCTAACTCACAGTAAGAGAGATGGGGTAATATTGCTCGACTTGAAGTGAGAATCTCTATATCCATCCACAAATGTTAATTGAAAGGAGTCCAACTACTCAGATGACTTGTTCCATTGCTGGGAACAAGATCTCATACTGAGATAATCTATTACCACATTCCCCTTCCAAATAGTATATACCATCTCAATGTAATGATCCTATTATAACTATAACAACCAACTCAATCTCAAGTTATAATCTTTCTACGATATTATATACTTCTGACTCATGTTATCAGAAAGGATTAAAACCCACTCTCACATCATGTAGTGTCTCTACATCTTCACAAAAAATATTACCATTTCTAACTCAAGATAATGGGTCATGTAGTTCTTCTCATTTCATATTAACTATTTTGAACCAAAGGTAATCAATAATTTCCTTTTCATCATGATAAAACAATGCTTATTTCCTAATGTATCATAATACACTACCTACATGAACCCATCCTCCTTCATTATCAATATGATAGGAGTCGTCAAACTGTGCCTCAACTGCTAAAAATCTTGTTTTCACTTTTTTGTAAACACGAAATGATTCCCATTTTGAATAAAATATATCATGAATGATGATATATTAGATAAATCATGTATGAATGTCCAATAACATCCTTCCAAACCATGTAATCTTCTCAGCTCTATCTCAATCTTAGTTTGCTCCCCAACAAACATTTCCTTGACCATGGCTAGGTCAACTACCACTCCATCTGCATAGGTAAAATGTCCTAGAATGTGGAACTTTTGTATACATAACTGAATCATTGAGAGATTTCCATAATGATTGTGATCTCAGATTATGCTCATAAATATATTTAAGTGTCTCAAATAATACTCTTTGGACGATGAGTAAAAAAGGATATCATTGATGATGACTACTATAAACCAGTTCATGTAAGGCTGGGTGATTCGGTTCATGAGTCCCATTAACACTCCTGGGACATTTATCACACCATATAGAATCACCTATTAATCATAGTGAATTTAGAGATATATGAATGACCCAATTGATATATAATCATCTTGTACTTATATTTTTTGATAGCATGGTCTGAGGTTAAACCTCTATAACCATCGATCCCCAATCAATTGATCACAGATGTCATCAATCCTTGGTAGTGGATACTCATTCATTATGGTCTCTTATTTCATGTTCCACTATTCTACACACAACCTTATATTTATGTCTCCCATCATAGGAAACAACACTTGGGATGCCTATTATGAAACACTTTTCCTGACAAATCTCTTCCTCTGCAAGTCCTCCAACTACAATCATAGCTTGTGAAGCTTTTCGGGAGCAATCAGATATGTTGGAATGGACATTGGTATTTTCATGTGGTATAGATAATTACTGAAGTCTATCTATAATTAGGGTATTAAACATAGAACATATTTGTGGAATACATCCTCATACTCTTCCACCAACATAAGAAACTGGAAACTCACAACATCCATTGCACCATGGGCCAGGGTATCCAACTGATAATCAATTATATACACCCTCATATGAATAAGTCTATCCTGCACTTCCATGGTTTTTTTTCACTAATAATAGATACAATTTTTCAACCAATACAAGACACCCCACCCTTCTCTTAAAATAGTAATTCTGGTCATGAACATAAGATAACCAATCCATGCCAAGAAAGGTGTTGTAAGGCCTCAACACTTATACCAATATAATATAATAGAAACTCTCACATCAAAGATTCATATCACAATAACAGAACAGGTTCTTCATCATGGATTCTTCTCATATAGGAGCCTCTACGTATAAGGTTCACTACAATGGTTCAACAAGAATATCTAAATATCATACATGGTGTGCGGCTTGAACATAATAAAAAGAACCAATGTCTATCAGAATAGTAGCTATGGTGGAAAATAAAAAGATCATATCTTGAATAATTCCTAGAGACATTGTATCAGGTTCCTCGACCACCTATTAGTATCCCCACCCTTGTCGTCTAGCTCCCTGAGCATAGTGTGCACCACCTAGGGGTGGTGGTGGTAAAAAATTGAAACATTGACCATATCGCGATGCTCTCTTAAAAATTGTGCCATGTCATCCTCCTTTAAAACCCACATGTTCAAGAAAATTTATCTACCTCAGTTTACCATACATTTTCTCTCTATCAATTTTATAGAAGGTCAAACATTATTTGGTGAGATGTCTGCCTCCGTCACACAAGTAGCACCTCATATCTCTATGACAACTGGTCCCACCCTGTAATCCCATAACCATAGATCCTCTATCCTGATACCTCATACTAAATTTATCACACATATAAGTCCCAATTACTGATGTTGTATCCCTAAAACAATCTTATCTTCTCCAACTAACCCACAGCTTACAACCGTTGGATTTATCTAATCTTTTCATAAACTCTCAACCATCAAAGCTCACTCTATCAATCCAGTATAGGTAGGAATTAATAGAGGGATAATAGTAGATCCAATGTCTCTAATAAGACATAAATCAAAGGTATAATCCCTTATGAACTGATGTTAATCTATATCCATTGATTACTTGGATAAGCTGTAGACCTCAATGAATTATCAGGTACTATTTCACTTCCATGTTGTAGCTGTAGAAGCTCCAAGAAACATATATCCCGTAGAATTGTTAGAGATAACTTCTCATTGAACAGTTTCTCTAACTTTGTACATGAAATAATCACCTCTTCGTAAGACTATGTAACTAATCCTCACAATCTTGATACTTATCTGTGAAGATGGATCACTTCCAGGACCACCATTTGAATCGTTAGTGTCCTGACCAGATAGAATATTTTGGTCACTCCCCCAAGCCGGCCCTCACCCTCCTGGGGTATGGTCTCACCCTACAACATGAGGGGTCTCTACCTTGGAAACTTAGTAACCATCCTCAACATGTGCACCACATCAGCTAGTAATATGGGCCCCACATGCTTCTCTATAGGTTGTATGGCTAGTGCACCACCTGAGGGAAACATCATGAGAACTAGACCCTGTATCGATTAACATTCACAAATAAGACCATACTCATGATCAATGAAATGAATCACTAATGGTATATATCATAGATGTATCCTGAATGTAAATAGGTTGTACCGTGGTAAAAAAGTGTATCTGGAAAGCTGACTCAAGAAAGACATAGAAAGCACGACACATTCCCATATTATGCATGTACCATTGTTTCACCTTCAAACAATGTTTGCATGTACCAAGTCAAAATGTATGTGATCAGAGTCATGGTGTAGGAAAATGTCACCCTATGCAATAACACTAGAGTCTGTAGCCTGAATTCCATTCTTGAAACACATAAAACTATTTCCCCAAATCAATATCACATACACATTGTCCTAATATATAAATGAACTCTCTAATATCACTCAATAATGACTCATCCCAGTGGGGCCTATTCCGTGACTCCCTAACACCACCACCAATAGGACATGGGGTCATGACTAGAAATCAATACGCATATCACTAACAAAGGAGGGATTTCGTATGTTCGTGTACTCAGTCACCCAACTCCAATCCCATAAAAAAGAATAAATTAAAGAACAAGTGAACACCCAATGCAATCATACATCTGTATCCCACAACTAGTGTATTAATTGAAGTAAATAAAGAAAACACAAATAAATACATGACCACTACAAAGAGTCTAAAACATGGGTCATACCTGAAAGCTAAGGGAGTACTGTCTGAAGCTGTAGGAATTCACTTCGGTCTGTCTGGTCTCACTATGCACCATCTGCTACTAGTCCAACTAAGACACTATAAAAAGGCTGATCATATGAACAATACAAAAAATGATCCAGAAAATACCATGAAGGTTTGAGTAAATAAATACTCAGTATGACAGCCTAAAACCACAAAATCATATAACAAAGGGCAGTACCTTCATCTCAACAAAGGTATATGTCCACTACACAAATAAAAAGAAATATCCAAATATAATCAACAAAGACACATAGTCTATATTTAAGGTATAACCATAGTATACTCAACATAGGCTTTAATCATGAAGATACATGACACACTCATCTTGGATAACACTCCCCTGAGTCAGATAGCACTGATGATGTCAATCCAAGATGTTCTTTTAATTGGGTCTCGTTATTAGAGTGAGATATCATGATGATTTATTGAAGAGATACTATAGACAGATGAGGATCACTTCTAGGGACATGGGGTGATATAAATAACTCATTCTATATTAACCCAACAAGTAGAGGATCAACTAATGCATAGTGTTGGAGTGGTAAATATTGTGAACCCCCCCTAGTGTATGAAGATGTATAGAGGAGCTCAATTAGTGTCTCTTGAAGGGATTATAATGAATATATCAATGAAGTCCTACTAAAGGGATCATTATACTAGGAGTAAGAAATTATTATATGATAACTTTAAAGGAAATGATAATGAAAATGAAGCCTAATGATCCCTATCTTTGATGTGGATGAACAAAGTTCAACCCCATGTAGAGTGGAATACACGGTATGTAGTAGAGGTCACACGCATTCTCCCTTGAGCCCAGGTCCTAACCATATAAATATCTTATATCATCAAACCATGACCATTTATAATAGAACACACCATATAGGCATACCATGTACTCTACCCACGTCCCATTATACTGCTCAGCTTGTGTACTCAGTCAACCCATATTCATGTGGTAGAGTACACATCATGTAGTCATATCGGGTACTCCAACCCATGTTTTTGTAATTCCTAAGGTGTACTGAAAGTTACCCAAGATAGAAAACATACCATGTTACACTTATCTTTCTCCTGAAAACATAGTTGCCACTCTAGGGCCCCACTTCCCATGCAATCCTAGATTACATTCTGTTTGGATCAACTTCTTCCAGAATCCAGGGTTCTTCCTTCGAACGCCTCATCAGATCATCTGAACCACGATCCATCAACCAAAATTCCACAAGACTGAAGACTCATACTCTTCTACACATATAATCACCAAATCAAGACAAATTGGGAATTTTATCTTCTCATAAAATTATTTTTTTTCATTCTTCGGTATACATAGAAGAACTTGAAAGAATGTGAAAATCAAGTGTCAATCATCATCAGATCCACTACTAAAACCACTATCACAACTCCATTACATATCATCGATCTTAGATATGAGATATAAAATCATTTTCCATGATACAAGTGTGTAACATTCGATCATTTGATATTACCTCAAACTACAACCAAACAATGTATGCTGTGATGAATGAAGAATTTGAGGGAGAAAATCACAGAGTCAAATGAGAGGAATGGACCTTGATTGACATTCATGTTGATATCATTTCATTACCATTAGAGACTCAATCAAATAATAAAAACAAAAAGATAATATCCAAATTAACCACAAAATTATACCCATTCAATAAGAAAATCTAATAACAGATCAATCTATTCATCCATTGTTCTGCATTCATCACAAAAATCAAGAATGGGGAATTAATACAAATAAAAAAAACATTCCATACATCATCCTATTTAAATTCCATATGATTAACAATGCACATTTATCATCATTGTAAATATTTGTCGAATCAGAGGTGTGTCGATCATCCATCCACGAGTTGTTGTCATTTTCCTTATAGAGAGTCCTCGAGATCTATCCAATGTTTCTCCAGAGGTTCTAGGGTTTTATGGATGACCCTTGAATTCTGAAATAATATAATTCTCAAATGATTAACAATCATTTAATAAAGAATTATAATTAATTTTTTTTATTCAAATTTTTTTTTTCATTTTCAAACCCATGATGAAATTTTCCATAAATTACACATGTTGATTAATGTTAAGTTGTGTCTACTAATTTTAAGTCTCCCCTTAGGTAGAACCCACATTCTCAGATCATAAGATCCCTATGTTTTTTGATCCAGGCACCCATTTATAAGTTTTTAAAATTTTTTACTAAAACTATGTGATATTTCTATTTAACATATTTAATATATATATATATATATGTTTATTTTGGAAAAATTGAGACTTAGAATCACAAACCATCTCATTTCATAGTCTCGAAAATAATTCATATAATATCAAAACATAATATACATAAATACATGAAATTTCAAATATTATCCTTGATTTGAATCCACCGTGTTCCATATATTTAATTGTATATAGATTCTATTATCTAATTCGTGGATTTTAACAATATCTCGTAATTATAACTATCAATAACATCTAGGAAAATAGTACGATCACAGAATATGAATAATAAATCAGCATTATTTTTTATATATAATCTATATCTCACAATAAATTTTGGAATTCTATATAAATTCCATGGATGTTTTCTGTATTGATCTGTTTCTTCGTATTGAATTTTTTTCTTAAAGGGATCAACTTCCATAAGATGAACACATCATGTCTCTTGGTCTTAATCATATCCTAGGATAGTGTTCCTCCCACTATGACCTTAACATAGGTGATCATTATAATGACCCAATGTTTTATTGATAGAAATACCTTTGTATAATTTTTCCTTATAGTATAATCATATTAACAATCAAAATTACATAACATGTTAAAAAAACTATTTGATCACTAAACATAATTTTTCCACTTATATTTTTTGAATTTCAAAAATTTGACATATGCAATTGGGATCAGTAAGATGATTAGAGTCTAATAGAAGAATCCAAATTTTTGGTGAATAATAATATACCCTTATTAATAGTGACCTCAACTATGATAGTATATATTTAGGATTTATTTGAAAGCTTGATGTACCTATGTTTTGGAATAAGTAAACAAATGTTTCAAAAATTGAATTTTTCACGTAAATTATGCTTTTAATTAAAAATTAAATCCATATATATATATATATATTAATTAAAAAAATGGATTTAATTTATTAATTCTACACATTAAAAAATGGTTAGGGATAATTTTTTAGATTTTTCATAAATACATGATTTTTTTGTGAATATTAAAATACATTAATTTACTGTATAATTAAATTTTAATTTAAACTCACTATTCCTGACATCACAGTTGATGTAATCAGACAAATCTAGAACTAACATGCCCTATTTACTATTATTGTTCATGTAATCATCACTATTTCTTATCATGGAGGAAATTAATAATCTAATAATTAAAATAATAAGAAAACCCCTCTCCCCTCAACAATAAATTCCACCCTTCATACCCTCATTTCCTCACACCTATGAAGAATAAAGACTTTTCTAAACTCTTCCTATGAAACTTAACTTTCCTCTATTCCATGTCCAAGAGCTTTTGGTCTCATAAAAATACCAAGATTATGTTCTTTAATGAGGTTCTCAAGAAGAGGATTCATGAGGTAATTTCCGTCTCTCTCTTTTCCTTTAATTACCTTTCAATTTCAAGTTATATACTTAATATCTCCCCACTTATCCACATAAACATGGTATTTTATCTCCTTTATCTCATATATACTAGAATGTAATGATAATAATTGGATAATATATCATCCAACCCCTTCTCCTTTTCTTTTTATTTTTGAAAAGAAAACATTGTTCGTGAGGTGTTAATTTATCATCTTCAAGAATAACATGTTATCTTTTTTCCTTTAATGCATTCAGATATGGTCATAAAACAATTATTATGGTTGAAACTTATTATATTATATGTATTATATCCAATTTTATTTTTGAAACTAACTTATGTAAATATTACTAAAGGATTAAACAAAATTAGTTCATTGTGGTCGAAAAATCGCCTAAATTACCCCAAACGGTCCTCATTACATTTTTAACTAATGATTCATCCACATTGAATATAACATAATTCATTATAAGATCCTTTAAACTCATATAATATAATTAATAACAATTAATATCAGTTCTTTATGTTTACCCATGTTCTACACGAACTTCCATTTAAGAATACAAGTGAACAATTCAAGAAAACCATAAAAATAACATTCCCAAACAATAAATTAAAACCCTATAACTCATCCAAAGTCCCATAAAATAACCTAATGATACCATAATTATCCATAACCATGTAATAAAGCTTCTGTAATTTTTAATTAATTAATATAATGTGGTTATATAAGAGTTTAATGTGAATAAATCATTCATATACAAGGTAAGAGGAAATTCTCGAACCCAACTTTCTTTCTTTGGGTTATCCCTATTTCACTCCATTTTTTGTATGGTCAAACCTTAAAAATAATTTTTTTAACATTATCATACCTATTATGGTATATACATGTTTTAAACTAGAATTTATTTCAAACAAATGTCTTCTAAAAGATGTCTTATTTCAAAAACACACCTTTCATTTCTCAGTCAAGGTTGATGGTTATTGTTTCAAGTATGTTATTACCACTTTCATTTGGGAATCCAAATTTTATGAATGTGTTCTTATGAGATGAAGAAAATTACTTTCCATGGGTTAGTTATGTTCATTTTTTATATATGTTATATGTGGCTTGCATGATAATGATAATGTTATGATGTGACGGGTGCACCTGGAATTATATAGTGCAATATGAATGTTTGAATGTGACGAGTGCTCCCAGAATTATACAACTCTCTAATGCATTGGATAAAGTGATAAATATCATGATTTAAAGTGAAATGATTTTTGAATAGGATTATATCTTTTTTCATAAGTATTTTTGGTAGTTAACAACTATGACATGATGTTTCTTTTTTCATGCATTGCCACATTTCAAGTCTTTAATTAATGATTCCTCTCATGTTCATTATAATTTTCCAATGTTATGATTATGCTTACCTATTGTTATATTTTTCATATCTATCATTTTACTTGGATTTTAGCTCACCCTTTTTTGATGTATATCCTCAGGTTACTACATGTATTAAAGAGAGTTCAACAGCACATAATAATCTAGAGAAGAATGAATTAAATAAATGTTTTTGATTGATGTTTTAAATGTAATGTTTAGTCTATGTTTTACTGATAAACTAAACCATTGGATCCTTGTGGTGTAAAAATATTATGTTGTTTATATTTATAATGATGTAATAATAATTTAAGAAAAGGAAGGGTCACTGTTGTTGGTATTAGAGGCAAGGTTTTGTTGATTGGGGAATTAGGATTAGGGAACCATAGATAAAACCTCTAGCATGAGACTAAGTAAAAATATGCACACAAGAAGCTTTAAATAGGGATCCTATAATTTATGATTTTAGTGTAAATTGTACAAGTGAATAAGTTATTCATGATTTTTTACTTCTGTTTTGTTCTAACCTTTTATATTTTAGAGAATGGTGGGAAACAGAAGAAATCAGGCCAACAACTCGGGCAAGGGGCACTGCAATGATTTCCTGAATGACATTCCCAATAATTTCGGAGGTGGAATTCATCACAATGTTTCCCTTCATTATGATTCTTACCCAACCCTTTTGGTGCTAGTTTCATACCCTTTGATAACATAGGTATATGTAAGAGTATGATTACAACTGAAATAAAAATACAACTGAAAAAAGGAAAACAACTACTGGGTCATCCTCCGAGGATCCTATCTAAAGGGTAGGTACATTTCTCCTCCTCAGAACTCCTCGTCCGTCTATCTCCTCAGCGTCATGTCACCTCAAATGGACCACTTCCAAGCACCATCTAGTCCTGGCACCCTCATCCTTGATCAATGTTGTCTGTCATCTACACAAGACACAACAATGTGTGGGTGAAGCCCGTGCAGGGGTGAGTATAACAATATTTGGTAGGGACCCCTAGACTCCCGTAGGTCTCCTAGAGTTCCACAAAAAAAATACCCCAAATAAAGACCTCAATCTCAAAGCACAAATCAATAGACATAAACTCTACTTCGGTATGTCTCCATACATATACCTATATTATCAAATAATACTTATCTCAAACATGAGGGATGAATAAAAAAAAGGTAACACTGTGAAGATAGTACCATGAACGTAAAAGTACCACACATGTATTATCGCGAAGATAGTACCACAAAGTTAAAAGTACCATAGAGGTATTACCATGAAGAAAGTACAACGATGGTAAAATTACCACACAGGTGTCACCATGAAGATAGTACCACGAAGGTAAAAGTACCAAAAATGTATAACCACGAAGACTGTACCACGAAGGTAAAAGTCTTACTTCAACAGAGTATCAGCTCAAACCAAGTTTTCAGTGAAGTATAGAAGTACAGATGAGTAGTCACAAAGCTAGATCATCTTATTCTGTCAAGAGAAAATACTACTAATTATACATATTCTAACCCACATAGGATTGATAGGTACTAACCCCCATAATGACCCACATAGGATCTGACCCACACAGAATCGAAATGTGCTGACCCACACAGGATCACTGAGCGCTGACCCACATGGGATCTGACCCACATAGGATCAGTATATATTGTCCCACACATGATCACTGAGCATTGACCCACACAGGATATGATGCACATAGGATTTCTATGAATGTTGATTGCCATCCATGGGATTATCTAGTGATAATTACAAGTAATATTCCCGGTTATAACGTCGAACACCTCAGCTACTGGAGAAATCCTCCTCTAATGAGTACAGTTTGCAGGCCGCGTCACACAGAGCTACTTCCCACAAACCATGGACTACTAAGATACACTTTTAGTGTAATGTGGGTCTGCCGTGTCCCATATAGGATCTCCCCACTGTGGGTCTGTCGTGTCACACAGAGGCGCTCCCCCTAGTGGCCTGCTGAAGTACTCCTCCTATCGAGTACCATGGGTCTACCGCATAACATAGAGGCGCTCCCCATTGTGGGTCTACCATGTCACATAAATTCACTCCCCACTAGGCATGTCGAGTCACTCTGAGTTGAAATGGTCAGCAGTCATCAAGTCTCAGCCAGTCGTAGGGTTCCGTACATAGCGCACTTTGGAGAACCACTCTCCAAGCCATCAGTCATACCTCTACCACCCCGAATACCCATGAATAAGTATTCCAAATGGATTTGATGTCATAAGGGACCCAACACAAAATACAATGTGTCAATCAGATTCTCATCCTATAAGTTATTAGCATTTCAGCTCCGAGGGCCCGGTAGGATTCGGTGTTAAATCTAACCCGGAAATACTCCAACCTTATGAAAAACTCAAGTGGAGTATACCAAGAGGAATATCTCAATCCAAGGATTCTAGTCTCATAGAAGGTTCATTAAACGGACGCACGGTTCTCATGTTATGGCCACAAATGCGTAACTGGGTCCCGATGGGCATGGGTCTAGTCCAACCCAAACTTGTTTGGGTCGACCCGGCCCAATTCGGGTCCCGCCTGGTTGGCCTGGGTTGTGGTGGACCTGGCTCATTGAGCCATGGTCCATCCTGACCCGCAAAGGGTGCGGCTCTACCCGACCCGTTAGGTGTGGCCCGGCCCGTACTAGGCACAGTCCGCCCAAGCTAGCGCCAAAGGGGGAGCATCCTCCTTCTGTTAGGAATGGCTACGAGAAGTGCCTCTAAGTACTGCCATGTCACTACGGGGCCCAAGTGGGTCCCGCTGAATTGTAATGGTCAGCCAATGTTCTGGCCGATCCTCCTCCCAGCAGCGCGGTCACACGCCGCTACTCCACCGCGGCCGGCACAGCTGGCCACTCTTCGACCTTCGCTGCGGCCAAGCAGCCATGGCCTCTGGCTCCTCCAGTAGCGTGGATGCACACTACCACTCCGTAACGTGGTCGGCTGGAATTCAGCCGCCACCCTGCCTAGCCGCGACCAATGGGCTGATACCTCTTGCTCAACCGACGGCGCAGACGCACATCGCCCCACCTTCCTCGCTGCAGACCGGGTTCCAGCTGTGGACTTCTTCCATGAGCCATCACGGCTTCCTTCCAAGCGTGAAAAAATTAAACGATTGAATATTCATGATCCTTGTGTTGAGGGATCCATGTCCATATTTCACGCTCAGTAAAACTCTGTGTTTCCAGCATTAATAAATATTTGGCATTGAAGAACACAAGAAGAAAGAGTAAAGCATGAAGAGAAAAAAGAAGCAAGGTTTATATGAGGGATGGTGTCCATGTTCATTTTTCCATCATCATAGTGAATTTAGGATATGAATAATTGATAAAATAAATTCAAACATCTATATAATACCCCTACCACATGTTTGTTGGAGAGCATCTGCTTTTGAGGAAGTGTCGGCGTTCTTCGTCCCCACAGCAAGCCTCCAACGACACCGCTCAATCATCATTCTTCAATTTTTGGTTCGGTGTCACTCGTCACCAACCGATAAAATTGGATTTATCCTCCAAGTTTTGGGTGTTGCGGCACTTTACCATAGCTTCGTTGCTTGGTGAAGCAGTGCTGAAACCACGCCCCAAGCTCAATATAAATAGGAGAGGGTGAGGGGTGGACTGTTCATGGAATTAATGGAGTCCCATTAATTAGGAACCCTCCTAATTCCCCAATGGTGAAGTTACTTAGAATTAATGTTCAATCCATTGATTGTCTTGACACATCGTCGATCCCACGTTTCCGCTTGTCCGTTGGAGGAAAAGAAAGAAATTAAAAAAAACTATGTTATTTTTATTATTCTTTTAAATATCTCAAATTCTATCTTTTTATCTAGACATACTATGGTTGGAGTAAAGCCTCCCTTAAGTGAATCCTGGCACTGCGGATTCAATGGTAGCCTCAGATTTTTAATCCGAGCACCGGTTCAAATGTTACAAAATGCCTCTTGTGCGTTTACAAAACATACCTGAAAAAAAGTTCCGAAAATTACTAATAGACACCTTCGACCCACAACGGTCGTGGTTAGGATCATCCTATGTAAATAACACCCCAAAAAACTCAACGGTACTCTCAGATTTCCAATTAGAGTTACCATTTAAAAGTTATGGAATTTACAATAAAATAATGGTCACTTACTTATTATTTTTACGGCCAAATACTAACTTTAACTGGTGGCCCATTCCGGCCAATATTATTATCTTCCTAAAGGGATCATACCCTCATGACTTTATCAGTGGTCTCAAATTTTTATTTCGAGTTACCATTCGTGAGTTATAAGTATTTTAAAAATAAGATAATTTCTTTAATTATTCTATTTACGATTATGTAGTTTTAGGGTTTTCTCACAGGAGGCCCGCACCGACTAAACATAAATCGCTCCTAGGGTAAAAATGCCATTGACAACGCAATGGTGCCCTCGGATATTTAATCTAGAAAAATGTTTAATATTTATTCAATTTTTTCAACAAAACTTTTTAAACACGTTATTTAAAGTTTAACAAAACGTCGAAGGATCATTCCGGGAACTTCGGGCCTCAAAATCATGCACCATCAGATTTTTTGGTCTCGAAATAATTATATATAATTAAAAAAATATAAAGAATTTCTGGGACATTACATTCTCCCCACCATAGGGATTTACGTCCCCGAAATCCACAACATGGACTAAGGAAACAAATGGGGGTATTGAGCACCGATCTTAGCCTCCCTCTCCCATCTGCTCTCCTTGAGGTTCCCATGCTGCCATCAAATTCACACCAGAGGTATCGACCACCCATAAAGGACCTTCTCCTGTTGATCCTCAATCTATACTAGAACCTTCAAAAACATCTCCCCATCATCTAAGTCCATTTTTTCATTGTTGATAACATGTGATGGATCATGCATGCATCTCCTCAGCTGTAACACGTGGAAAATATTATGCCCCCGGTGTATCTGTGGGGAAAGAGATAGACGGTATGCCACCTCACCCAATCTACTGAGAATATAGAGAGGTCTAATAAACATCAAAGATAACTTTCACCCTTTCCAAATATTTTCAAACCTCATCAAGGTGAGATCCATTGGAAGACACGATCTCCCTCCTCCTATCAGCATATGACTTCTATCGGCTCTTAGTATTTTTCACTTGCTACAATTGAGGGATTGGGATACAAAATCTATCACTGCTTTCTTCATCCCTGGTCACCAGTACTGATGTTGAAGGTCCCGGTAAATCTCCACTACACTAGGATGTACAGCTAGAGGGGGCATATGGAACTCCCTCAACACCTCTTTCTGTAGCATTACTAGTACCATGGTACGTCCTATGAAGAGGAAGACGTGCTAACCACCATCATAAAATCCATCAGGTGCCTACTTTGAGGATGTCTGAGCACGTTGAGCTTTGCAGTCAATTCCCCCCATGCTACACCTCCCTGACTTGCTGAAGGAGTGGGGGAGTGGTATTCATAGACTAGAGGTAATTAGCTTCATCTCTATCCTTGAAGGATATCTGCATCGCGACTAGCTACCCAAACACCTCACCCAGCAGTTGTTGACCAGAACTACTGCTGAGTGGGTCTACTACCACATACCCCTTCCCAAGAGTATATACTATCTCAAAGTCATTGTCCGGGAGGAACTATAGCCACTCTTGTTGGGAACTAAAAACTCAAAACTCCTACTGTCACAAGGGTAAGGTTGGCCGACTAACGGTTGATTGGTTTCACCATCCTATGCAGGAGTTTATCCTGTACTTCTAGGGTTTCCTTTTTCACCGACCAAGGAAATCCCATTCCAACGATGTAGGTAAACCTATATTTAATCTGAGTTTGAATTGTGGATGTTCAGTCCATACCCAAACTAACATCCTAAGGCCTTGATGCTGTCATAAAGTGGTTCCAACCAAATCTCTTGCATCAAGAGTCAGATCACACCATCTAAATAAGTGTGATTATCGAGTCTCCTCTCAAAGGTATCTCCCGACGTGAGGGTCAAGTCAAATGCTTAACCGGAAAATCTAGGTTTTGGACAAGAGTCGTGGAATGAAGGAATGATTGGTACCTTTATCTAATAATAAGGCAGCTAGTAGTAGACATAAACCATTCATCGAATCATTCCTAGAGCCCTTGGGTCACACTCCTTGACTATATGTAGCTAATCCATTCCCCTGTCCTCCAGCTCCCTGAGCATGGTGGGGACCACAATAGGGGGTGGTTGTAACATGTTGAAATGTACACCACCTCATGCTACTCTCCGAACTCTGCTTCCATGTCTGTTGCCCTGTAGATGTATCTGCCCCTAACACATCTTCTCCCCAAAACATTTTTACATGCCCAAGTCTCTAATACTGGTGCCAGTTTCCTACTTTCCCACTACTAACATTCACTGGATGTATCCGCTCAGCCAAATAACATTCAACTGAAAAGGTTCTCTCTAGAACCCTATCATAGTTAGGAATGCGTAGAGGAATAGTGCACGCTCATATGTCCTTAAACACACTACGCTCGAATGTCCGATCCCAAAAGCACTGATCGTATCATATTCATTGAGTTCCAGGAATGGTCGGTATGCCTCGATGAATACTCAGCTACTGACATGTCATTCTGTCGAAGCTATAGAAGCTCTAGATAACTCTCAGCCACCTCCTCAAGCTAGTCCTCATCTTCCCGTGAGTCGGGCTCACCATGGAACCTGAGGGGGATCTGATGCTGAAACTCGTGTAAGGCACAAAACCTAAATTTGTCCTCTATTGGTAATGCTAGTTGTAACTGCTGCCCAACGGGTAGTGATATAGCTGACATGGAACACAAAAGTACAATCTATGGAAATGGTCCATGTACCAAAGCGTCGTCACTATGTGGACCATACTCATGGTCACTCACTAGAAAAGTTTAGATGCTAAGATCACCATCTGCTCTACTGGTGTCTCAACTAGGCAGAAAACACTAACCACAGCCTCCATCCAGTCCTCAGCTGCCCGAGAATTTGTCTCGCCTCAAAATCTCAGAGGCCTCTACTACTGGAACTCTTGCAACGTGCTCAGTCGACATGAATCCTCTACTGGTGGAGCTGGTGGCAATGCTCGTCCAATGGGTAGTGGTCCTGTTGGTACACCACCCAATGCTGCTAATGTTGTAGGAGGTCCCTGTACCGAGGCCTCGTTGCTCGGTGGGCCTTCATCGTGTACTCTCTTGGGAATCATAGTAGGATGTCTATGTGGCGGAATATTGATAAGTAATTGGTGTGCCACGGTCATTGAGTAATACCTAGTGAGCTTAATCCAAGGAAAACAAAAGTAAAACTTTTCAAAAACACACGCAATTAGTGTTTTCATGCGCTGAGTCAGAAATCAGAATTCAGGGTCCTAGTGTATGGATACGTTGGTCGCTACACCCACACTGGACTCCCTGAACTGAAAACCACATTCATAACACTTAACACTATTGCTTAATAGAAATGATCACAATCCTAGTTCTTCGGTAGAACCAAACTCCTATAATACCACTTTGTCATGACCCATCCCCTCGGGCTCGTGCCGTTACTACCCCAAGTCCACCTTTCATAGGATAGGGGATACCGACTAGAACCAAAAGGGATACTCCCTAAAATGCGAAGGAATTGCCTTTAATCTTTAACAAACACATGGTCCAAGAACCCAACAAGAAAAAATTGTGAATTAAACAACTGTAGTAAAAGAGTGATGAATGTAAAAGGGGTCAGAATACAAGCCCAACTGTAAGAGTTTGAGTACAAATGAAAGAACAATACAACTAAAAAGGGAAAATAGCTATTGGGTCATACTTCGAGGATCCTACCTGATGGGTAGGTACAGTTCGCCTCCTCATCACTCCTCATCCTTCCATCTCCTCTACGTCACATCACATCAAATAGTCCACCTATGAGAACCATCTAGTCATGTCTCCCTCAGCCTTGATCAATGTTGTCCATCATTTGAACAAGACACAACAAGGTGCGGGTGATGCCCATGCAGGGGTGAGTATAAAAATACTCAGTAGGGACCTTTAGACTCTTGTAGGTATCCTAGATTTCCACAAAGGAAATACCACAAAGCAAGGCCTCAATCTCAAAGAATGAATAAATAGACCTAAAATATACATAGGTATATGCCCATACATATTCCTAAGTTATAAAGATATACTCATCTCATACATGAGGGATGAATACCACAAATTCAACACCACAATGATAGTATCGCAAAGGTAAAAGTACCACACATGTATCACCACAAAGATAGTACCACGACGGTAAAAGTACCACACAGGTACGACCATAAAGAAAGTACCACGAAGGTAAAAGTACCACACAGGTATCACCATGAAGATAGTTCCACAAAGGTAAAAGTACCACAAAGGTATCACCATGAACAAAGTGCCATAAAGGTAAAAGTCAGAGTTCAACAAAGTCTCATATCAAACCAAGATTTCAGTGATGTATAGAAGTATAGATGATTATTCACAAAGATGGATCATCTTATTCTATCAAGAGGCACTACTGCTGATTATATGGAGTCTATCCCACACCAGATCAATATGTACTAACCCCCACAATGACCCATATAGGATCTGACCCACACATGATCGGTATGTACTGACCCACACAGGATCGCTGACCACTGACCCCCATAGGATTGGTATACGCTGACCCACATAGGATCGCTAAGCACTGACCCACACAGGATCGTTATGAGTTCTAATAGCAAGCCAAGAGATTCTATAAGGATAATAATAATTAAAATTCCCAGTTATAACATCGAATACCTTGGTTTCTATAGAACTCTTCCTCTAACGAGTATAGTGGGCCTACTGCATCACATAGAGGTGCTTCCCAGTAACCATGGACTACTTAGGTACTCCTCCTATTGATTATCGTGGGTCTTCCATGTTACACAAAGGCACTCCCCACCGTGGGTATACTGCATCACATAAAGGCGCTCCCCCTCGTGGCCTGCTGAGGTACTCCTCCTGTCGAGTACCGCGGGTCTTCCATGTCACACAGAGGCACTCCCCACCATGGTTTTTCCACATCACAAAGAAGAACTCTCCAATAGGCCTGTGATTCATTCTGAGTTGAAATGGTCATAGTCGTCAAGTCTCAACCAGTTGCAGGGTTCTATACGTAGCATGCATGGGAGAAACGCACCCCAACCCATCAGGCATACCTCAACCACCCCGAAGTCCCCCAAATAAGTATCCCAAAGGTCTGTCACATCATAAGGGACCCAGTGCAATAGATTACGCATCAATCAGACGCCTAGTCTATAAGTTATTAGCATTCCCTCTTTGAGGGAACGGTTGGATTTGGGGTTTGATCCAACCCAGTCGTACTCCAACCTTATCCAAATCTCAAGTGGATTATACCCAAAGGAATGACTCGATCACAAGATTATGGAGCCACTGACGGTTCTTCAAATGGATGCTTGTTTCTCAATTTATGGTCACTAAAGCGTAACTGGGTCCATATGGGTACGGGTCTGGTCTAACCCAGTCAGACCGACCAGGATCGACCCTGCCGGGGCTGACCCGAACATGTTTGGGTCGACCCAGCCTGATTCGGGTCTGGCCCTATTGGCCTAGGATGCAGTGGTCCTGGCCCGCTGGGTAGTGGTCCGGCCCGGCTCGCGAAGGGGGCAGCCCGGCCTGGCCCGCTGGACGTGGCCCTGCCCGCGCAAGGCATGGCCCACTAACAAAGTCCACCCAAGCTGGCGCCGAACGGAGAGTGCCCCCCTTTCGTTCGAAAGGGCCATGGTCAGCACCTTTTGGCACTTCCATGTCACTATGGGACCCTAGTGGGGCCCGTCGAACCACAACAGTCTGTCGGTCCTCCACCTAGTGGCGCGGTTGCGCGCCGCTACTCCACCATAGCCGGCATGCCCGACCCCTCTTCGACCTCTGCTACGGCCAAGCAGTCGTGGCCTTCTGCTCCTCTGGGGGCACAGATGCACCCCTGTTCTCCGCAATGCGCCTGACCAAGTGTTTTCTGCATCCTTGCTCTATCGCGGCCGATGGGTCACGACCTCTTGCTCAACTGGCAGCACGGACGTGCGCCACCCCACCTTCCTCGTGGCCGACCGGTTTTCAGCCACGGACTTCTTCCACGAACAATCATGGAATCCTTCCAGTCCCAAAAAAAATTAAATGATTGCATATTTGAAATCCTTGTGTCGAGATCTCCTCGTCTATATATCGCACTCAGAAAAACTCCATGTTTCTGGTGTCAATAAATATTTGGCGTTGAAGAATGCATAAGGAATGCGCAAAAAATAAAAAGGAAAAAGAAGCAAGGTTTATGTGTGGAATGACGTCCATGTTCGTTTTTACATCATCATTGTGAATTTAGAATATGAAGAATTAATAAAATAAATTCAAACAAATATATATAACACCTACCTCATGTTCGTTGGAGAGAATCCACGTTTGAGGAAGTGTTAGTGTTCATCGTCCCCACGACAAGCCTCCAATGACACCACTCGATCAACATTCTTCAGTTTGTGGTTCAGGGTTTCTCATCACCGCCCACTAGAACTGACTCCATCCTCCATGTGTTGGGAATCGTGGCACTTTACCAGAGCTTTGTTTCTTGGCAAAGCAGTGCTGACACCTCTCCCCAACTTCCATATAAATAGGAGTGGGGGAGGGTGTGAAGCGTTTGTGGAATTAATGGAGTCCCATTAATTAGGAACCCTCCTAATTCCCCAATAGTGAATTTACATATAATTAAAGGTCAATCCATTGTTTGTATTGACACGTCACCGGTCCCACATTGGCGCTTGTCCGTTGGAGGAAAAAAATGAAAATAAAAATTAACAATGTTATATTTATTATTATTTTAAAAGTCTCAAATTGTAACATTTTCTCCGGACCTACTGCGGTTGAATTGAAGCCTCCCTTAATGGAATCCTGGCATTGCAGGTTCAACGGTGCCCTCATATTTTTAATCTGAGAACCAGTTCTAATGTTACAAAACACCGCTCGCACATTTACTAAATGTACTCGAAAAAGAAGTTTGTAAAATTATTAACAGAAAGCCTCGATTTGCGCGGGTCGAGGTTAGGCTCTGCCAAATTGAATCAAGCCTCAAATAACCCAACTGTTCTCTCAGATTTCCAATATTAGTTACCATTTAAAATTTATAGATTTTATAATAAATTAATTGTCACATAATTATTTCATTTGCATCAGAAAACTAACTTTTCCTGGTGGCTCACGCCAGCCAATGTTAGTATCTACCTAAAGAAATCATACCCTCACAATTTCATCAGTTCTATCAGATTTTTAATCTGAGTCACCATTTGTTAGTTATAATAATTTTAAAAATAAAATAATGTCTTTAATTATTTTATTTACGATTATGCCATTTTTGGGTTTTCTCACAGGAGGCCCGTGCTAACTAATCTTAAGTCGCGCCTACGGTAATCCCGTGATCCAGAATGAAACAGTTCCCTCAGATATTTAATCTGGGAAACTGTTTAAGTGTTATTCAACTTTTTCAAGAAAAATCTTACGCACGTTATTTAAAGTTTAACAAAACTTTGACAGATCATTCTGGGTACTTCGGGCCTCAGAATCACGCATTGTCAAATTTCGTGGTCTTGAAATATTTCCATATAAATAAAAAAATTATATGAAATTTCTGGGACATTATAGTGACCCTATACATTTATCATCTATACGAAGAGGCTCATAAATGGTAGTCTTTGAATAAGAATAGAAATCCAAGTGATGAAATTAAATAGATGAAATGGGAAGAAATTAATATTATGTTTCCTAACAAGTATTTCCCAATAAAGCTTCATAAAAAATGGAGTGATAATTCATAGATCACAAGAAAAAGGAAAGAGAATCTTTCAAAACCTAGGAAGTTACTTTCACAAGGCTTTGAGGTACTCTTCTAGTTTAGTTATAAAAAATGATAACAAAATTGATAGATTATTTAGTGGATTAAAACCACACCTTTGAAATGATCTTGAAATTAGGGACTTTTGGAGTTACTAAGAATTAGTTTGTTGTGCTCTCAAAGTGGAGATGGAGTTTCGAAAATAGTCCCATAGCTATAGGGATAAGAAACGAAAGACGGAGTTTTAAGTCGGGGTATCTAATGAAAATGGTGGGAAGACAACCCAATGATCCAAATGCCAAAAATGTTGGCAGTTGCATCATGGGAACAACCTCAAAGGGACGGTTAAATGATTCATGTGTCGGAAAGAAGGACTCCTTTCTCAAGAGTGTCTAAATGACAAGATAATAAAGGAGAATGTGGTGGAGGAAAGGAGAGAACCACCCATGTTTCAATTCTATAATTGTAGGGAGAAAGGGAACTATGCAAGATAGGGCACTAAACATCATGTCATCGAGGGTAATCAGCATTAGTAGCCACCAAATACAGAGGAACAAGGGAAGGTTTATTCCATCACTACTTTAAAAGTAGATCAATATAATGAATTCGTACAAGTTAACTTCCAATTCACCCTAGAATGGAAAAGGTCTTATTTGGTTTGGGTTCTACCCATTCCTTTATATCTTGCATTTTTTCTAGAATTATAGAATCGAATCCCCAAAACCTTGAAGTAGAGATATCTGTAAAAACAAGAAGTAGTGAAATCATTAAAACCCAAGTGTTTGACCCTTCTCATGTTGGTGTATGTGGGAAGATTCTTCCATCAAATCTCGTAATATTTCCCTTTGTGGAATTAAACGCTATAATGATAATAGATTTACTCTCATTATATTGATCATATATCAATAATCAGGAAAAGGTAATATATTTTCATATTAAAAACCATCCCATGGTCCTCTAAAAATTAAAGAAAGATAATGAATATACTTTTAAATATACTTGGACTATGTTGGTGTTAATTCTCTATGAAGAAGAATACCTCAAACAAATGGTTGAGTCGCATGAAAGTTCCAACCTTGTGGAAATTACCATCTTGAGGGAATACATTGATGTATTTCCCGAAGAGTTACCCAGACATACCCTGGATCGTGAGGTGTAGTTCTCAATAGAACTCATTCACGGAGGTCATCCTATCTCAAAGTGTCCCTATAGAATGAATCATATCAAACTGGAGGTGATAAAGAAGTAGCTACAAGAGAATTTGGTCAAAGGGTTCATACTCCCTAGTGCATTGCCTTGGGGTGTGTCGGTGATCTTTGGGAAGAAGTTGGATGGAACAATGAGGCTATGTATCGATTATTAGGAACACAACGAGATCACCATAAAGAACAAGTATCCACTTCCAAGGATAGATGACTTGTTTGATCAGTTAAGAGGAGCTCAAAACTTCACAAAGGTGGATCTTCATTCTAAATATCATTTGTTAAAGGTGAATAAGGAAGATATTCATAAGTTTGGCTTCCATAAAAGGTATGGGAATTATGAGTTTCTGATGATTCCCTTCGGACTTACTAATTCCCCTATAATCATCATATATTTGATGAATATAGTCATTAGACATTACCTCGAAAAAATTGTGGTAGTGTTTATCGATGATATTCTCATATACTCCAATAGTAAGGAGGAACGTGAAGAAAATATAAGGCTTGTATTCAAGACATTGAGAAAATAGAAGTTGTACACCAATTTTGGAAAGTTTGGATTTTGGATGGAGCAAGTCGTGTTCATGGGAAATGTGATCACAAGTGACGTAATTTCTGTGGACCCTTCAAAAACAAAGGCGATTGAATAATGGACCAGGACCTCTAGTTTCACATAAATTCATAGTTTTCATAGATTACCTTGGTAATAATGACATTTTGTGAGATATTTATCACAATTTTGAATCCCTCTAACTAAGTCAATAAGGAAAGGGATAACGTATGTATGGACAGATGAATGTGGGGGGTGCTTCATGGAGCTAAAGAGAAAGATGATCACAGCACTTGTACTAACCCTACCGAAAAGTGGTGAATGTTTTGTGATATAAATTTATGATTCAAAGAAATTATTGGGTTGTGTACTCGTGAAAAATGATAATGTGATAGCCTATGCCTCATGGAAGTTGAAGATCCATGAGTAGAATTACCCAATGCATGATCTAGAGATGGTAGTTGTGATATTTTCCTTGAAAATATGGTAGCACTACCTTTATGGTGAGAAATGTGACATATCCTGCAACCACAAGAGCATAAGTTATATATTCATACAAAAGTAGCTCAACATGAATCAATGGATATGATTAGATCTAATCAAGTATTTCGATTGCTCTATTCACTGTCATCCTTGAAAGGCAAACAAGGTAGCTGATTCTCTAAGCAGAAAAGAACATGCAACTCTATTCACTATCATCCTAGAAATGCAAACAAGGTAGTTGATTCTTTAAATAGAATGTTCCACAGAATCATCATTTATTGAATGATGTCTAACAAGTTATGATTTTCTCGTTTAGACAAATTATTTATTTTTGGTGTAGCTTGAGGAGTGAGTTGTCAAATAATTACACATTATCTTATAATAACTAAAAAAAATATTAAAATATGTAAAACAAAAAACTTGTAAATAGTCATTGAGGATGAAAATATTGAAATTTGACCATATTACCTCACATAATTTACATCAATTCCATTGGAAGATATCCATACAACTAATACTATTTACTATTTGAATCTATACGTCTTTTTTAATCTATTTAATTTTTATAAAAAAATAATAATTTTTTTCAGTAGAAACACTTATCCATTTTTACTATAGTCCTCAACAAAAATAATGAATCACCAAAAATTAATAATTTTTTATTACTCATTATCCTACATACAATACAATATATGAGGTAAATGTTCCAATATCCATTTGGCTATTTCCCCCGAATGGTGACATTTTTTATTTCTCCAGTAATTTATATTAACATTTATTAAATGATTCTTGATTCAATTATTCTAATAATATATCTCAATATATTTTTTAATGTTTTTCTTAATTTTATGGTCAACCTGATAATGATAATGACATGTGGGATAAGAATCAACCCTGAACATATTATTCTAATTGTTATAAAGAGAATTATCAATAACTAGAATATATAAATCATTCATTATATTCATAATGAAATAATAATTTTCATTTCTATATATTGAATAACACATATAATTACTAGAAAATGTAAATCCAATATTATCCAAAAAATTTGAATAAATCAATTTCGTATATATGGAAAGAACATAAAAAATTATCTAAATATATCAACAATCAACTAAGAAGGCATATATCTTTTGTTTTTAATTTTGATTAAATAAACATTTAACAATTATTGATATAATGAACTGTGTCACACTTTATAAATTCCCTCTTACATTTCTGTTTTAGTTTCTCACCCAAAATGTGTGACTCACACACAATATCAAATACCTAGTAGACAAAATGGTGAAATTAATTTAACTAAAATTCAAATTCAAGGCCTCTGATTGTTTCACCTTGATAACACATCTCAATCCTAGGTAAAAATCTATTATTATTTTATATTCCACACATATTAGGGTTCTCAATGTGACTATTTATATGTATTTCATAATCAGAAATAATGATATTTCTGTGGGTGGGTACCAGTTATAATATCTTTTCATTAGTATCAAATAATTAATTCTTTATTTCAAAAAAATTTGACCCAAAAATAATTTCCTTCTAGAGAGATAGGATCCATATTTAATATTGACATACAACATTTTATTCATGTAAATAAAATATGATTATTTTTTCATGACATATTACCAATCCTAAAAAGATATAATTAATAGACATATGAGTTTGTAACTTTTTATCCAAAATAATCATATTGATTCACTTGACTCTATTCTAAAGGAATTACAACTGTCAGGGTTTCCCATTTACTGTAACCCCATAAAAATTACAATAATAATTTTATAGTGGAAAATCAAGGGATAATCAAAATGAGATAGACCTACCCCACAAGAAAATATATAATGTATTATATTATACATCCCTTCCACCACATAATCTAATTTTACTCATGTTGTGCTTTATAATACATGGTTGAATGATAAAGGACTTGACATGTTCTTCTTTGTTAAGAATTCGGTACATTGTATATATGGGGTTACCATTATCTCCAATTTAATATAAATCATTTGAATATTAATTTCCAAATTACAAATTAAAACATAATCATTATCATCCCATATTTTGTTCCTTTTTTTAATGTATGATTATATTAAATAAATTTTATAATCCCAATTAGAACCAAAAAAATTAATGTGTTATAAAATCATCAATGTGTATCCTAGAAAAATCAAAATTCAATTATATTGATACATATATAAATTAATAATATGAATTGTAAATATTATTTATTTACCTTTTCAATCCTTATTGTCTTTTATTAAATATTTATAGAGTTATAAGTGGAGTTATCAAAGGATTTAATGGAATGAGGAGCCTCAGTGATAATATAATAAAAATAATAAATATTTCATAAAACACCCATTATGTTTTTATAAAATAATTGAATATGTAAAAAATAATTTTCATGATGGAAAATCAGATAACATTATAAAATCTTGAATGATAGGTTTACACTAAGAGTGACATAACCTTTGAGTGCATTGGATGCTTGGTTAATGTGCTTTCTTGGGAATATTAATAATCGAATAAATTTATTTACTTATTTACTTTTTATTTAAGAAAACAAACATAATAATTTGTATTTGAATGTAGTTATGAAAAAACCCTATGGATATCCATATAACCCATGGTATTGAGGTGTATTATTGTAGATAGATTGTGAAATGAAAATGATAACCGAGATCAGTAGTCGATTTCCTAAGGAGTTGTATTTTCAATCAATGTCATTTGATCCAGACAATGACAATAGAATGGAACATTTAATTATCATTGATCAATCCAATAATGAGGTAGGAATATTTATTTGTCTATAGATAAACCACTATTTTGTTTATTCCATGATGACTATGAATCAAATATTCTAACAAATTGTTTCATGAGTCAAATTTTGGTTTAAATTCCTCAAAATAGTAAATGATAGTGTTTGTTATTATTTTATTACCCCATTCATTCAATGATGTGTCTATCAATACAATTATCTAACCCCAAAAATAGCCAGTTTTCATTCTTCAATTACTTGTTTTGTTCATTTCTCCCCTCGTTCTTTGTGAATTAGTCATCAGTGTTTATATTTTAACATTAGTTCAAAAATACCAAAAATCAGATTATTGTGAAATCAATATTTGGCCTGAAGGATCATTCCCGGTACATCATATTTAGTAATGAGATCATAATGAATAAATTATTTAGTTTAAGGAGGTGAATGACATTGATAATATATCATTAATTCATGGGATGTGGTTTTTTAGTGATGATGGTCTATTGGGAAGATCTAAGGGTATATTGGGTGGCCGAAATCTATCCCCCCGTGACGATTGAGTTTTTATCAGCCTCAGAACCGAGTTTCCTTGTTGATTTTTTATCTATATAATAGGAGGATGTAGTGTGGGAGGATACACATGTATAATAAGGTAATATATATAATTATGAACTGTATGGAATTTAGTTTAAAATAACACACACTTTGTGTGTTACGACCATGTGTTTATTAAACATATTTTTTCCTAAATAAATGTGTATTGTAATATATTATATAATATTATACACCTAAAAATATAGGAAATGAAAAAAAAATTCATTAATGAACATCATTACATTATTCAACTATATAACAAAATAAAATGAATGTCATTATTATTTGATAATAAATATAAAATATGAAATCTTTAATGAGAAAATATGGTCACACCAATCTTCTAGGATCATAGACCCATGACCAACACTATAAAAATGAATGAAAATAAAAGTAACTGAATCATAATATTAGAAAAATAAAATATACAACCTTTAGAGGAATTGTAATAAATATTTAGTGAAATAATGAATAATTATATATAGGTGATAATATTACCATTCTAATGGTAATGGGTTCATAAAAATATTATCATGGCATTCGAAAATAGTAACAAAACATTTTTAAATAGTATCATGAACATTTGAATTTTAATTTATCCAAAAAATAATAAACTTTTAAATATATAATATTTATCATAATATTTTTAACTGAATATGAATATTTTAATTCATGAAAATTATTTTCATGATTAAAAAATAAAATAAAATATATCCATATTTTCTATAAACTATATTTTAATGTATTTCACAAAAATCAAACAATTTTAGTGAAAATAACAAATATATATGATATAAAAAAATTTAAAAAAATAAATATCATTTTTTAAAGTAACATGTTGATTATTTCCATGGATGATTTTTTGGTAATTTTCTAAAATACTTCAATTCTCAAATGAATAGTACAAATATAGTTTCTTCACATAACTGATGAATTTTAAATTAAATCATTCTTTATTTAATAGTGACCTAATCCATTCTATAAATATATGTTCAGTAATGATATATTTCATTCCATAAACGAGTCATTAAAATAATATTAAATTAAATTCTAAACTGAAAAAGCACATTCCAAACCCAAATGTCATAAGAGATCCCTTGAGATAAAGAAATTCTTTTCATTCCACTATCCTTTTTAAGAAACTAATGTATTATAATGATAAAATGTATAAATTATTAAAAACTCTTATAAATATTTATATATAATTTAGATTTTAAAAAACACAAAATTAAATTTTTAACCTTTGATAAATTAATTTATTTAATGTTATATTCCAAAAATACCCTTATCCTCAATTATAAATAACCTCACTCCCACCCCTTGGTAAACCACTCATACCTCACATTCCAAACACTAAAATCATTTGAAATCCTTCCTCTAATTCCACATAAAATTCTGATTGACATTTTATAGTAATCCAACTACATACATCAATGATTTTTTCACTATTTTACTTGTGAAGCTACACCAAGGAATTAGTAAGTTTCAATTAACTCTTATCTTTTTTATTTTTCTTTTTCATTTTTAAAAATCGCATTAAAAACCAAAAATTCTATGATTAATTAATAAGTATTTTATAATGATCATAATTGTGATAAAAACATTATGTATCATAGTTATTATATATGTAAATTTCAAGATTCTTATTCCTGCATGTTCGATAATGTCACATCAAAGGTCCGTAAACCTCATGCAGAGACAATATCTTGTCAATTCATATAAAAATGTTCATCAATGGAAAGTATGAATTATATATAATATATAAATATGTAGTTTCTTTTAAAATATTCTTATTGAATTAATTATAGTTATTTAAAAATGAATTTTAATTAAAATAGTGAAATCAAAACAAAATGGGAAATTTTAATGAAAGCATGACATCTACAGAATTCACATTTAACAAAGAGTGTTACAAAATAGAATCCAATAAATATAATAGATAAATAATTAAAAAATTAACATATTTCAATTCTGTATCTATGTTTTAATAATATTATGCTTATTAATCAGGAGGTAGAAAAGCTAATAAATAATGATGGATATTGGGTAAGGGGGTTTGCAACCCCATATATTTCATATATATAGATGTTCCAACAATTTAAAAGTTTTTATAATAAATTCCCTTTTTTCAAAGAGACTTCAAATTCCTAAACACCGTATTGTACTCCTCTTCAGATGCTCATTTTCCACTCAGGAATATAGATGTTTTTTGACCAATTGTGATATCCCTTATTAAATTTGGAACCCAAATATTATTTATTACTTTAATATTAATTAAATCCTTATGAAACCCAATCCATTCCATGGGTTATTTTATAAAAATGATTTTCATACTTCTATGTTTCATGCATGATTATGTGAATATTATTATATGATGGGTGTCCTGGAGTTATATAGCACTAAAATAAATTGGGTAATGTAATATTTATTTTGATAATTTGATAAATATATGTTAAATGTTTCTATCATTGATCATAATGATGTTTCTATGATTTATGAACATATGTTATGTATAAACCTGATATAAGCATTGTTCACAATTATGTGTGGTATTTGACCTCTATGAAATGTTGTTTCGTTTTATGAACAAACGTTTTCCATTCCTCATCAAATATTTACCTCATTATTATTTTTATGATCTAAAGATAATGATTATGATGATTGTTGTTATTATTACCCATGTTATATTTATTAAAATACCATATTCATCCTTTTACTGGAATTATAGCCCACCCATTTCATTGTTGTATATATTCATTTGATTTCTTGTTTTATAGAAAATGTGAGGGAAACATAGAAGATAAATAAGTTAGAATTAAATAATCATTTATCTTTATTAAGAAACAATGATCTTTGAGCATAATTTACTCAAGATATTAAATAATAGGATCCTAGATTGAACTCTACTATGTTTTTAATCATAAAAATGATTAAATAGTTATGTATTGAAAATGGGATGTGTTGATAGTTTGTATCAGATCATGTGTTAGGTTATTTGTGAAATAGGATTGTAAAACATTAGTGTAAAGGAATAAGTATAATTCTATGTGTAGATAGATTTTTAATGTGCTGGTAAAGTATATGAGTGTGTTGTTTCAGAGTAATGAATTCCCTATATGTATTCAACAAGTGGAGATGGATCATGCACAGATATATGTATAGGTAAAAACCCTAAAAAATATTATTGATCTTGAATCGACTTGTAATTTTTTCATGACAATGGGAATTGATGCACACCTAGTTTGGAACTCATGGTTGGTATGATCGAGTTAATAAAAAACTCAATTACAAACTATTATGAATGATATATAGATAATGTAGTAAATCATTTTTAAATCTTAAGAAATATAAAATTAAATGATCCTATAATAATCAATTATCAAAAATGATATAACTAGGGTTACCATAATATATGCAATTATATTTAATTGTGAAGAAGAATAAATTTTTTATTCCTTATTTTTGTCACGTGTTTTCAATTCATTTCTATTTCATAAAAATGTGGAATCTAAGAGCAATCATTCCAAAAAAAATATATGAAGGATAATTAATATATTTATTTTCAACAACCCTCAAAATGAAATTAGATTTTGAGTTCAAAACATCATGTTTATGATTACCCATCTATCTCAATTTATGAGAAATAACCTGAACAATGTGAAACGTTCAACTTCACCTAAAAAAGAGAAATAGGTTATAGAATCTAATATGCAGTAATGAATAGTGACATTTAGTGGATCTTCTAATCCAATATTTATATAATTGTGGGTTAACTAAATCAAGAATATATTTATTATTATAAATTATTACTTGAATTAGAAGGTTACTCATTCAGTCAATCATTTATATAGGGATTTTAATCAGTTGTATAAACTGATAAATAATATTATTCTAAATGATGAAATGAAATAAGTAGAGTATGATGATTATAAGATGTTATTTAATAAGATGTATATCCCTATAACTCAATGAAAAAATATTGATATAGTTTTTCTAGATCATAATAAAAATGATAGAGAATATTTAAATTCTAGTAAGGTAACTTCTACAGGGCTTTCAAGATAATACATAGTGTTTTTTATCAACAAGGATAGATAAATAGAATGACTATTTCTTTTCATAAAACAAAACCTATGAAATGATATAGATCTCTCATACATTTGGAAGCGTGAATATGTTTCACAATGTTATATAAATTTATATATGGATCTTGGAGAATGGTTTCATAGATATGGAGGGAAAAAATGAAAGATGGAGTTTCAAAATAGATAATAATTTAACAAATACGAATTGAAGGCTCAACCACCTATATGTCATAATTTGGGATGAAAAATCATAGAAAAATATCTCAAAGGGATAGGTAAAATTTTCATATGTGGTACAAAATTCCACCAAACTCATGAATGTTGAAGAGAAATGAATGGGGTGACCAATGTGAGAGAGGAAATTAAAGAACATCACATGGTTCAATGCTTCATATTTAGGGGGAAATGGAACTATGAAACCAATGTACTAAAAAATGTCTCTATCAAGGTCATCAGTGTCAACCACAATAAAATCCTAATGATAATGGGATAGATTTTTCCATCAACACTACTAAGGTGCCCCATGAAATTGACTTTGTATAAGGTAGATATATTATTCTCTCAGGAATGGAAAGAGTTTAAATTGATTATATTTGTACAAATTTATATCATAAATTTCTTATATAATTCATTTATTATAACCATGATTTATTCATGATTATATATAAAAAACAATTGTGTGATCAGTACAACCCATGTGTTGAACTCTTCTCTAGTTATCATCTTTTGAAATATTCATCTAGAGAGTATCATCATCATTCCACTTATGGAATTATATTCTATAATAATAATTTTTGTTCTCCTTTGATATATTTCACATCAAATTTCATGAAAAATAAATATATTTCTATATTTAGAACCATCCCAAGCTCTTGTAAAAATGTATTTATCATGCTTTCGTTAGGGCGCACCTGCGCATCTGCAAATGGTTTTATACGATGTATTGTCTTTTTACCCATCATTCTAGAATTCCAAAAATGGATGGAATCCATCACTTTAAATATAGATGTATTCACCTTGTTAAAAATGTAATGATATGATGTTTGTTCCTCCTTCCATGGATTACTTATTAGAATTCATCGTCATGTTCAGGTCCCCCTCATTGAGTTCAGTATGTTCATGTAACTCATTCATGATGTCATATCTTTCTTGATGCTGGTTACGTAAGATAATTATATTTGGAAATTCCAAAGGGTCTTCATAGGGAAGTAATCATTGTTCATGGGATTAGTTATTCTGGGAATCACTAGAATATATAGATAATGGGAACACATGTCACCAATATTATTTATCATTGGATGGAATCTTATGGATGCATCTCGAGCATAAAACCTCAGACATCCCATGTCGATCACGATGTATCTAATTCTAATTCCATTTATTACATTTCTTTAACAACTACCATACCATGTTTATCATGATGTAACATTATAAGGCATGTCATAATATTAACTTATTGATGAGATGGGGTGGATTGATAAGGATTCCCCAAAGAGGTGGGTCAACAATATATGTCCATATGATAGAACACCTGGAATTTTTATCTGGTGGAGAGATTAAGATTACCTATGAAAGAGGATCTAGAAGGTTCACCACAAATAGGGGGAACCATGGTTTACCATTTTTTAAAGTAATCCATATGGAATCATCATACATACCTTATTTAAAGGATAATGAGACAATACTCATGTAGTCTGAGATGTGGGGGGTTACTCTTGAAATATGCTAGGATGGGTGGGATGACCCTACAAATACATGGCATCTATGATAAGTTCAATATGGATGTGGATGAATTGGATGAGGTGTATGGAGTGGATGGAGTTCTTAGTGGTTTTTTGGGACTGAAACTAAGGGAGGCATCCTACGTATCCCAGTTAGTTGGGAATAAAATTCCCAATAGTTTGGAATGATTCTTTAGGGGTTTACATCGAAGGAGGCGGTCTATTAAAATGAAAAATATTGTCATGGCATATGCATGGAAGTAGACCATATAGTTTTGAATTTTGGAATTACATCTATGAATAAATATGAATTGATGTTTTGGATTGAGTTTATTTCATGATCGCTGCTATCCTCTAAAACACATGAGTCTTGATCAATTTGAGAAACAAGACATAGCAGTGGACCTAAATATCACAAATACTTCTATGTATAATGGTAGATAGATGATGAAAACCCAATGTAATAGATATATAGATATATAGATATAGATAGAGGGTGTTAAAGTTCTTATCTCCTTGCTTGTTTTGGTATCCAAGGGTGGAAAGGAGGAGTACAGGTGAAAACTCCTACAAGAATGTTGAGGATCTTACTCTAAGAGAGATGCCTTAATGAATTTCATTACCTATGAGAAGTATTTCATTACCTGTGAGGATTATTTAATTCCACATGAGGAAGATCTAATTTGATTCCAATGATTCACTGGATATCTTTCACCTTCTATGCAAGGTAGGTTCATTGTTTAATGTCATGTTCCTATGATGATGGGGTTAGGATGTTTTACATCATGTAGCTTGGACAAGGGGGTCCCTCCTTACTCTATAGACTTATATAACCATAGATCATGCTTCCATAGGAGGATCATGGATTTATCAATGATATGTTGGAATGGTGTGGAGGAGTGGTCCATTCAAAGGCCCATGTAATAATCCCTATGCTGAGAATCAAAGGGGGTTACCTACTATGAGAGGAAAAAGGTATGATAACACATGCATTAGGGGAATAAAGGATAACTCATATGGGACCAAAAGGTTTCTATGTGAAGTACTATATAGCTACATTCAATAGGTACACAAAAGTCATTATAGTATCGCACAAGAGTGGCTCACAAATGTTTATTTGAATAAAGGAAAATCATGGAGCATCAAATATGGGGTTCACCCAAGGAAAGGAGGATGATCATAATTCCAGGATAGTATAAAACATTGGTTTCTTTTATGAAAGGCCAAGATCCTGCATATAAGGATCCCTTGAATGCACCTAACTTAAGCTGAAGAAGGTTGGGTTCCATAGAATTCGTGTTGTTGGGGATGTTAGTTCTTAAGTGCTAATGAGTAGGTGTTCATCATCTATAGGATCACCCTGAACATGGTGGGTTGTCCTTAAATATATATATATAAATCCTTCAATTATGGATCATAAGGCTGTATTCATGGAATATGTGTTCCTCAAAACTACAACCCTAGAATGTGCACAAGGGTTGGTTTGAAATCGCACTGGGTGTGAAAGAATGTTCTGCATGGATTCAGGTCTTCCAAACAAAATAAAATACATTTTTTAACTTGACCTATCAGTTTTACCAAACATCATGGAAGGGAAAAAATATACATCACATTGTGAATGAAAGTATCTTGAATGAAAATTTCAATCTTCTTTGCACACCATTGACTCAAATAATTCCTTTAGTTTATCCAAAAATAGATTTTTTGGATCTATGCATAATTCAAAGACAAAAAATCCCATCACCTCCTAATCGATGTTAAATGGGGTTTATAATGTAGGGATCCTAGGGAATCCCCAAATACTAGGTTGATTCTACTGGTTTCACGCAAAAAAAATAATGAGGTCGTGTATGGATCCTTATACATGCTCTGAAGACTAGGTCCTAACATATAATTAAGACCGGGACAATTGTATGGTTCCTTGACATTCCACATTATAGGAAAATGACTCTTATTCACGTATGCTTGAATCTTCTATGCAAAAAAATAGTTTCGGCTGCTTCTTTTGCGCAATGCTTATTTCATTCAAGCACCTACCTTTTCCAAAACACTCTAGTTTTTCATGTGTAAAGTATGATCATCTATGGATACTCACATCTTACACATTGATCATACTATTTCATGTGATTCACCCTATGATTTTTCAAACCCATATGGAATGGCCATCCCACATTACTCTTCATAGGTAAAGGCTATTATTACTGCTCAAAGTGCTGAGATAACAAGAAACCCTTAGATCCAACACACCAGGTGGGTTATATCATATAAACCAATGTTTTAGGGAATGATTACATAGTCAAATAAGTATTATCCACTGAGCGACTATATACCGCTAGGGAACATTGGGCTTCCATATGAAGGTATCATTGCATATTTCGGGATGGATTCACTCTGGTCATGGTTCACACATGAAGATAACCTCCCATGCTATAAAACAAATGTCCAAAAACATGAATCAATTTTTTATAGGGATTTATCCATCTATGATATGAATGGGAGGACCAGGATGGTCATAGTGGATGAGCCAGAAGAAGAAGAGATCCCTAATCATTACACCACCACCTTCAAGAGGAATATAAGGTACAAGAGTAAGTGATGGTAAATGGAATGGGACTTTTTATTAGGTGGTAATTTCACCAGGGAGTGGGAAAAGGTGTATTGGTTACACTACACATGCATGTATTATGGTGCAAAACAACACAAACGCCGGGATTTATGAAGAGGAGTGGACATTGTAGTTCCATTTATATAGTTAATTGGAGTTAGTGGAAGAGAACCTTATCCACTGATCCACAAACATGAACACATTCCACCACCACCAAAGTGAAGTCTAAATTAGTATTTTGAATATCGAATGCATTAGATTCATCACACTAGAGGGAATTCAGTATGATGAATTCATTCCACCCCAAAATCCATGGGGAGATAATGAGAAGACTCTTATGTAGACACAACATATCCTAGAAGTGGTGAAGGATAGACTGAAAGTGAAACAAAAATACCAAAATAATATCATGTTCTAATTGTGGTTTGACCTATTCTTCAAGAAGGATTTGAGGGTGAGGATGTTGGTCCAAGGGAAACAATGTTTAGTGGTGTCATGGATGGGAAAAGTATGATCAAACATGTTTATCCAAGAGGAAGGATAGTACCAGAAGTGAGGGTACAACATGGTTGGATGCTAGAACCAGTTGGTTAACTACACCGCATTCATGGAAACCATTATGAGGGGGTGGTTTCCTCCATTGAGAGATAGAAAAATGGAGAAGAATTTGGTGATACAGGTGATGGATGTAATCCTAGAAGCTGGTAACATGGTGAATTTGGGAGTACCCATGCTAGGAAAAATGTACAGCATACTAGGTCATGTTGAAAGATGAAACACATCCAAAAGGATATGTAGACTATTTCAGTTCATGCACATTTGGATTGAAATTCTCCTTGGAACATATGGAATCCCAAATTCCATTCATTCCCAAAATCACAGTTTTCGACTATCAATACTAAGGACTATAGGGGTTTGGAATATGAAAGTGTATAAGGCCATAATCATCCTTCATATTGGTAACCATGTGATTTTTAACTTCCATCGCTTCAATATTCAAGTTGATATGATGGTTGAAAACCTGCATGGCTCATGAGATAAATAGGATTACCTAAAAAGTTTCATCAGTGGTTTTTTGGGGGTCTGGATTGATGAAAATTTATTCTAAGAGTTGTACATGCCATCATGTGTCTCCAAAATGTTCAGATGTTACCAATGAGTCGTGAAATAGATTATATGGGGGTCCATGAAGAGAGTAACCCCAATATACATCAATATTAGTGGTGGATTATAAATATTATGTGGTCTATTAATACCATATTTCTACCATTGAACAGCATAAAATATTTTTTATTGATGGAATATACCAACAAGTTAGTGGCATTTTATTTGAAGGAGATCCTATGAACGAACATTTGGTTTACCAAGCTGCAATGCATGGATCCATAGTGGGGTGGGAGATGATATCCTCCCAATTATGCATGGTTTTCATTTAGAATGTCTCCGGTAGGAACTATGTCAGTGAGGACATCACAAAGTTTTCATTTACTCTCCCCTTCTAGAGGGGATTGTCCCCAAAACGGCCCTGAGGGTAAGTGATATAGACTCCTAGGAAGAGGTAAAGGTATCTTCAAAAATCAGCTACTGATTATGGCTTACCTTCACATTGGTCCTACTGTAGATCATGATGAAAATAAATGTCACCAAATGACCGGTGGAGGAAGTTGAAATGGGAAGGAAAATAATTCTCAGATATCAGGTGCATTATATTTATAGAAAGGGTGAACATACATCTGAGACATGCATACCAGATAGCTATGGATATTTATTCATTTTAAATGGGGTATTACAAAGAACCCCCAACCCTGAAAAATGTGAATTTTGTCCAATATCTAGATTGGGACAAAAATACACCCAAGGAAGAAACCAAATAAGAAGATGATGATGATTATTCTGGGGATGAGGACTCTAGGTGTCAACTAATTGTGAAGGGATTCACTGGGAAAGTAGTGTAATTATGGGATTCAATGAAGATCTCACAAAGCACCACAATGTTTAACTAAACTCATTCACATCTTCCTTTGACCATTTCAAATTCCTTATACAGATCCATTAACTAAGTCTTGTCTTGAATAAGATTATATTGATAATAATCAAGGGTCTCCCACTATAGTTAAGAAAATGTGACAAAAAGTGTGGAGGAGCACATCCTAAGGCTTGTCTCTAAGTCCAAAGCAGCTACTAGTATACTGAACGGGATTTTTAAATTCACAAATTCAAAACCCCATTACCTTCAAATCATTTATTGGGTCCACGCCCTAGCATTCTATGGATGAAACCAACTGTTAGTGATTCATCATGCCCATGATGGATTTTCATTAAAATTCCTCCTCTCCGTGGTAAGATAAAATTAATGAATTATAATTTCATGATTTGGAATTAAAATATCTTTATCATAAATTTTTTTTCATGTTCAATGTAGATCATATTCAAATGACACAAAGAGAACCCATTCTGATCATAAAAAATACCCAATGTTGAAGGGTCCCTTGTAGTGGATGTCCCTATGAGTGATTCCACTGGTGGGGAAGAACCCAAGGTTAGCGGGTAATATGATGATAAATAAATAATTTGAAGAAATTCATCCACTTTACGAGGATCCCAACCCATATGAAAGGATCTTGTAGGAGGAACATATTGCTAAACTCCTTGATTATTTCCTTGAGTATGTGCTTGCAGATCTTAATGAATTAGATAACACTAATCCAGATGTTTCCAAAGTGAACTGTATCTTATGGTGCTGGACATGGAAATGCATTCAATATTTCATTAAAAAATCTCTAGATCTGCAACTGGTGAGCATGATGGCTTCTCTAAGCCATTGGTTTTGCAACATGTATGCCAAAAGGATAAATTCTTGTGGTCTTAATGCTCTATTCTATGATTACCTCACCTAAAATATTAGAAAGGGGGCCGTAATTAGGATATCCCATGGCTCCATGACATATCCTACAATATATGAATGCTTCAAGAAGTTAACCCAAACATTAATCACCAAGAGGATTAAGCGAGTGAATGTGCCACATTACTCAGAACAAAAAGATATGTCATTTATTAACTGAAGGCCCAAGTAAAGGTGGTTGAGAACCAAATTAAGAATGAAACTGATGAAATTTATGTTCTATAGGTTTAGTAGGTCTAATAAGACACAATAGTTAATGATATTCATATGATGGCTAGTGATGATGAATAAAATCTTAGGAGAAAACAAAAAATCTTATAGGCCACACACCATATGTTGGTAAATTTGAAGAACTCAATCAATGGGGTAGATCTAGAAGGGATATTTTTTCAAGAATTGTTATAGGAACCAATATTTGAATGACCATTTCTATGATTTGGCATGTTTCCTTGATCTTTAAATTATTTTGTGCAAGGAAACATTTATTTACATTTGTTTATTGTTTCCCTATAATTATATTTGTGATAAAACTAGTTCTCAATACCTAATCTCATGTGGGTTTTACATGGTGTTTGAAAATAAGGGATGAACAAAAAAAATTCAATTTTTATGATGGTTTTATATATTCATCAAAATCTCGTGGTATTTTATAGATGACAGGCCACTGAGAGTGTTTGGGAAGAGAGAGGATGTAGATGGAGAATAGGGCTCCTTGAGAATCCAACATGGATCTCTGATGTGTGCTTGTGAAAAAAATGATTAACTCTATGGGAATTAGATTTGACTCAATCTAATGGGAATGGGGAGTGTGAATCATAATACCCAATATCTAAAATGCATGGAGAGATACATGTTGCTATAGGATGACTATTGACCGTGTTTGAAACACAGTATCTGTACCATTATCCTAAAATGGGGATAAAAAATGGGGTTTTATTGATGAAAATTTTCAAAACATAGAATCTATAACTGAGTGTGATCCAAATTTTTCCAATATGTTTTCCTAGGATGCTAGGTGAGCAACATTTTTGTGAGGGAATTCTATTTTCGGGGTCTAATCAGTTGCAGATGAAAATGAGGATCCATATAAGGGGTATACGAAGCATGGAAGTGCAGTGATGGAATGTTCAAATAGATTCCAACAAACATATAATTATACCACCATGTGTTAGAACACATCGGTGTTAGCATATTGGTCTGAATAAATATATAAAACATATTTTATGGGATCATCATCTAGGATGCCTTGTAACATCAAAAAATGTGAACAATGTGATAGATGAATGTAATTTGGAAAGGACCTCTCAAGAGAGGTCCTAGTTTGTTTTGAGTTTCACATCATGCAGTTGAGGAAGATATACACGCATTTTAATTCCATATTGTCACGAGGATATATAGTGTAGTTTAACATAATGTGATCAGGATGCATCCAATAGTTTAATTTTATGTGACTAGGATTTTGTACATAGTTTAGGGTCATACTCCTCAGACCTTGGGAAATAGATTTAAATCATGATCCATGGACTATGGAAATTTTTATTCCTAGTATATTTTGGAAAATTTATGAAAACAAGGCTGATATGAATGAGCCAATGTGGTCTTGCATACAATACATGTATTATTAAATAGACTAATGTCAATTAGAATAAGTACCCAGTTTCCTATTCCACATCACACATTCTTAAAATGTGATAACATGTAGTTAAAAGACCTTCCTGGAAAAAGAGTTCTAGTTTATGGTAAGGGAGTTTGGATAAAAGGGAGGTATGATTCCCAAAACTGGCATATGGGGTCCAACAGAATGAAAATCCTAACATCAATAAGAGCATTATGAGGCTCAGTTCCACATCACATTTTCCATGTGAGGATCCTAGTTTATGGTCATAGAGTTTTGACCATAAATGATAATGTGTAGCTCGACCACATCAACACACACCATACTAGAAATCCTAAGTTCACATGATCCATGCTCATTACAGGAAACATGGAATAGTATATGGGGTCTAATGACATGTGGAAGCACGTATTTGGGGTGATATCACTATTAAAATTACACCATTATATAGGATAGTAGAAAAGAAGTAATTCTATATTTTTAAGGGCTCAATGAAGGAGAGAACTAGTGAGTGGGGATCAACTATTTACCATTTTCAAAACCCAGGTACTATAACCCTACCAGTTGAGAATGGGGACATAGATCAACCATTGACCATGTTTGATATGAAGAACCCATTATTTACTACCAAAGATCCATTAGGGAATTTTCCAAAATGATATGAGGCACAAAAATGACATGATTCCATCACCATTAGTGGACCATCTAATTTTAGAAGATATTGGTAATCCGAACCAAGAAATACTCAAAATGTGGAATTATAATTTCTTAGAGTGGAAATCTAATATGGGATTCACAAATAGTATAATTTAAAATTATATGGCATGTTAGTCTCTTATTTTTATTTCACATAACTCTAACTAAGCATGCATATAGTTATATGTCGTGATTATTTCACAATGAGGAAAATTTTCACTATAAGGGTGTATATTTGGTACATAGTAGATTAAACCCAATGTGAATGGAGACAATGAGTATATGGATCCAACCTTAAAACATTACATAATCTTGAATTAAATGGATATTTCACATTTAGGATCTTTTCTGGTTTATAGTTTTGGAGAATTGTGTCATAACTATTACATTACATCTCAAAAATTACAAAGTATACACTTCTACTCAGATACCATTTTTTCATAAAATAATAACTCTTAAAAAAGAGTCATATCTAGTTCCATGTTTTAGACAGCATGACTTTTCCTTAATCTCATCCTTGACCCTATTCATCTTTATGTCATGTGAAAAATATTTCAAAACATGGAATGAGTATAAAAAGCTCAGTAAGGATTATAAAATAAAGAAAACATTATTCAATAATACATACCAAGAATAAGCTCACACCTCATGAAATCATTAGATTTAATAATAACACATATAAATCATAAATCTTAAAGGTAACTTGTAGAATCCATAACATACATACATTATATCTTTCACAGATACGTAGGGAGTTACATTTGGAATACCCATCATAGTATATTCCCTAAATATCTTAGGATAAACATTATTGTTTACCTTTGTCCTGTTACCCAATGCATTTGAGAGCTATCTTGGGATCACCCGACCTAGGTTCATCATGGAACCACCCATATACATAAACAATTCCAAAGAACTATAACATATTCATAACACATAAAACAAACATAAAGGGAAGATAACATTTCCACAATTCAATCACAATATATCATTTAAATATATTAACAGAATAAATCCAAAATCAAAACCATTTTCAATACCAGAATATTTAAAAGAGTATATTGTATTTATTTCCCATTTAAAAACATTACAGCTTGTTAAGTAATCCAAAGATCAAATAATACTCGCGGCATCAGAAAAGGTAGTTGTCGCTAATTCATTTAAATAGAAACATTCTTTTTTTTTAGTTTAGTAAAACGATTCGTAGAGAAAAGATTACCTTTGAATGAAATGAAAAGTCAAAGGTTTTTATACACCGTATGAAAGAAATTCATGTATGAAATCAAAATATACCTCAATGAATGGAGATTGAGACAAAGTCCCTTACCTCATATCCGACCTGACCCGTTCATTCTTTAATAACATGAATAATTAACTAATGTTAATTTCTACTTTACAAAGAACATTTTTTGTGTTTATTATTAATTTTATATCACTTATTACCATGTTATAAACATTATTCAATCATTTAATTTAATAATGGTTGTTTTGTCAATATTTGGTCCTTGGGTTATAAATGAACTTCTTATAATTATATGTTGTTCATGTGGTAAAAATTATATTATCTCTAAAATGATATTCATAATTTAGATATAACATATATCATATAAATACAGTATATATGTGTATTTATAATATTATATAACATTTGGAGGTATGAAATGAAATGCACCATTCATGGAGACGGTAAGTCGTACGTAGGCATTAAGGATACTTTCATTTGTATTTCATATTTAATGGAAGGAAAACTTAATGATACATAGGTTTATTATAATTATATTATAATATAATATATAATTTCAGTAAATACATCCTTTACACGTTCCACATATGGGATTAATGAATCATGTCACTTTGAGGGTGCAGTAGTCCGCACTTCCTCAAACGAAATTATCGTATTTTCCCATTATGGAAAACAAAAATATATGATATAAATAAAAAAATAAATATGTTTAGAGACAATGTAAATATAATATATATAACATGTAAATATAGTTTTATCTAAATTTCCACCATAAGAGGTTGTAGGAGAAGATTGAACAATCATCGTTTCCTGAGGCAGTAGTTCGCTGTCCACAGAAACAGTATGTTCTTTACCCATTAGATGGAGGTGTGTGTAAGAGTAGTTCAAATAATTGTAATATAAACAACATAGTATATTTAGGATACTATTTTTTTATATAATAGTGGAATAAAAATATTTTATGGGGTTGGAGAAGTAAAATAAAAGAAAAGAACTTAAGAGAAGATGTTACCTTTAAATCTAGTAACTCCCTTTGGTTTGGAATATATTGATATCTTGAAGTGCCTTCTGCCTAAGGTAATGCTTATAAGTGGAAGATATGGATGTTGGGAGATTAATTGGTTAGAGTTTGTATGATCCAAGGTTCTTGAGATGTGTGAGTAATGGGTTAGAGGTGATGGATTTTTATAATGGAGGGAGGGGCTCTTTAGGAATGTTTAAAGATATTATTTTATTATAAACTAAATTTCTATTTCAAAAGGTCCAAAACTAATTAAATTTGAAGATAATATGACTCTTGTTCGAAATAAAATCATCCATTAAGAATTGGATAGGTTTCAGATGTTGTTTTAATTTTTATAATCTTATTTATTTAAATCATTTATTAATGAGGTAAACACTACATCATTATTGTGTCATAAATAATTTTATTTATTTTATATCTAAAGATTATAAAAAAAAATACAATGATGCAAGAAATATTTTTAAATTTTAAATGAATATTTATACTGGAAGAGATAACATATATAACCCCATGTAAAATGTGATTTACCAAAAGATATATGTTTATGTTATTTTTGTCTAAATTTAAATTAATTAATATAAAGTGTCATTATCACACTTAAGTGATCCACGGGGTCCCAAAATTGACCGAAGGATGTCCATGGTCAGAAATTTATCAAAACATATGATTTGTACACATTTTAGGGTAATTTAATATTATCACAATGTTATTTTTTCTATTAATTATCCTACTTACTTTTAACAGTGGTAAATAATTGTCAAAAGTTTCTATTCACAAAAAATTATTTTCATCTTATTAAACCATAGTTTACTTATTTATAAAAACCATGTATATTATATTTTCAAAATTTAATTCAAAAAAGCAGTAAAATTTCATTTAAATGAAAACGATGGTTTTTTAACTACAACCCAGTGTTTTCACTATTCGTCAAAAATTGATGGTTTTCAGAAAAATACCAAAAATTCAGCCTAAGATATATTTGATATTCAAAATTCAAAAATTATGTATATTTTATAAAATTTAAATCATAGAAGTTTCATTAATTAATATAAAATTAATTCACGTTTTCCAAACAAGGAGTTTATTTTTATGAAATAATAAATATCAAAACATTGACACTTGTTTATGTCCAATATCGAATTTAAATAACTTAAAATGACCAAAATTGGATTAAATTGTAAAAATATAATCTACTAACACTTTAAAACAAATTTAAAATTTAATTTAACCAAATAAATAAATTACATTAAAATCCAGTTTTGTATTAAAATACAGTATTTTTCACTATTCCTTAAAAATTGTATTATATCATAAAAATACCAAAAATTTACCCAATGTAAATTTTTATGTCCTGATTATAAATAATTATTTTATTTTTTTTCAAATAGAACATATAAAAGTGACAAAAACTATATTTAAAAAGGGTTCGTCATCAAAAGGTAGTAAATCGACTTTTTAAAGAATATTAGTGTATTTATGCTTAAAATTAGATTCATTCACATTTTAAGCCTCTAACTTTTATTGGATAAATGTAAAAACATTTACCCATCATGTTTCATCATATTTTAGTTAGTTTTATCTATTCTCGCCAATACAACGGCTAGGTGTTAACTACCATTTAAAATAATATTATATTTTTTTCAGTATGAATCAGAATTGTGTGCAACATTAGACTTCTGAGAAACCCATTATTGCGTGTTAGGTACTCCATAAAACATAGAATCCCCTTTAATGTAAATTAATATTTAATTCACAAATATTAATAAATCTTAAAATGTCTTATTTTTTATTTACCTAGGATGTTACATCCTTCCACCCTTTTGGAAATCGTGTCCTCGCAATTTTTATTCACTTATCAAATAAGTGCGGGTATTTATACCACATATAATTTTCGGATTTCTTCATTTCCTCTTCAACTATATGGTTTTTTTTTTCAAAATACTTTTAATTGATGAATTTCCTTATTCCACAACACATGCTCTCTTCAATCAAGAATCTGGACTAGTGGTTCCTCATAAGAGAGACACTCTTCCAACTAAACTACCTCTGTGAGGAAAACAAGAGATGGATCTGGAATATACTTTCTCAAAATTTAAACAAGAAAAACATTGTGTACCTGGGATAAACATAGAGGTAAATCCCCTCTCTAGATAACGAATCCATCTTTTTCTAGGATTTCATAAGGTCCAATGAACCTATGACTCAACTTTACCTTCTTAACAAAACAGATCACACTTTTCCATAGAGAAAATTTGGGAAAGATATGACCACCTACCTCAAAAATAGATCCTTTCTCTGATTATCCACATAAATTTTCTGGCTACTTTAAGCTATTCTCATATGCTTCTGAATCAACTGAACTCTTCATCCATCTCCTATGACCTATGTTCAATTCTTTCTGAGTGAATATATACTTCAAACTTTTTTGGTCAGTATATATTTCACATTTTCCTCCATACAAATGATGCCTCAAAATTTTTAAAGGAAAACCAATAATAGATAATTCCAAATTAGGTGTAGGGTAATTTAACTCATGAAGTTTAAACTGATGTGATGCATAAGCAATTACCTGATCATTATGCATAAGGACACAACCCATTCATTTCAACGAAGAATCATTGTAGAAAACAAACCCACCATTTTTGGAAGGTAGTTCCAAAACTAGAGCATTCACCAATCTTCTATTCAATTACTAAAAACAATCGTAACATTCTTTTTTCCCGATGAACTTAACACCTTTTTGAGTTAACTTATTCATTGGACTAGATAACTATGAAAAAACACAATAAACCTCCTATAATAACATGTTAAACAAAGAAAACTACATATCTCGGTTATATTTGTGGGTCTTGTCCATTCTTCAACAACTTTAGTCTTTTCAGGATGAACAGTTATGCCATTTTTTGAAACAATGTGACCAAGGAAAGAAATGTTTTGTAACCAAAATTCACACTTGCTGAATTTGTCATATAGTTTCTTTCCTTTGCAAGATAACCCTTAAATGAATTTTATGCTCCTCTTTACTTTTATAATAAACCAAAATATCATCAATAAACACAACCATAAAATTTTCACCTGAGTCAACTGATCCATCACTGTAACAAACTGTTTAATTCAGATTCCGACCATCTGAGGTTACTGATTTGGTAGGTTGTATTCCTCCTGATGTAATCCCATCAGAGTCGTCATGGTTCCTCTACAGAAAACCATTCTGAAGACAAAAATATCGTAGGTGAATCAAGATGGTAATCTGTAAAAATTATATAATATTAATCATAGCATAAATTAATTTATAGATATTAATTTAACAATATCCTAACTTCAAAAGTTGTCTAAACTGACCTCTATTACCAACAATAAGGACCCAACCATAAAACATCACATAATCTTGAATTAAATGGATAATTCACATTGAGGATATTTTCAAGTGTAGTGTTTTCTAGAATTAGGCCACAACTATTAAATTACATCTCAAAAATTACAAAGTAGATACTTCTACATAGTGTCTATTTTTCATATAATAAAAACTGTTAAAAAAATGAGTCATGTCTAGTTCCATGTTTTAGATAGCATAACTTTTCCTTGGTCATATCCTTGACCCTATTCATCTTTAAGTCCTATGAAAAACATTTCAAAACTTGTGATTAGCATAAAAAGCACTATAAGGATTATAAAATAAAGAAATAAAATATTATTCCATCAATACATACCAATAATAAGCTCATATATCATGAAATCAACATATTTATGAATAACACATAGAAATCATAAATCATAAAGGAAACTTGTGGAATCCATAACATACTTATGTTGTAACTTTCAAAGCTACGCAGGGAGTGAAATTTGGAATACCCATCACAATATATTCCCTAAATATCATTGGAGAAACATTATCATTTACCCCTATCACATTACCAAATGCATTGGGGAACTATTTGGGGCTCACCTACCCAACGTTTATCATTGAACCGCCCATATATGTAAACAATTCCCATGAACCATAACATATTAATAACACATAAAAAAAGGAAAGATTACATTTCCACATTTTAATCCAAATATATCATTTAAATATATTGAAATAATAAATTCATTATCAAATCCATTTTCAATACAAAAATATGTAAAAAGTGTATCATATTTATTTTCCTTTTAAAAACATTATGGCTTATTAAGGAAGCCAAAGATCAAATAATAATTGGGGTGGAAAAAAAGGTCATTGTCACCGCTTACGTTAAAAAGAAAAATTGTTTTTTGACGATTAGTAAAATGATTAATAGAAAAATGATTCCCTTTGAATGAAACTAAAATTAAAATGTGTTTATACAGCGTATAAAATAATGTTGTGTGTAAAATCAAAATATTCCTCAATGAAAGGAGATTGAGACGAAGTCCCTTACCTCGTGTCTGACATGACCCATTCGTTCTTTATTATCCTGAATAATAAACTAAAGTAAATTTCTACATTATTAAGAACCTTTTTCATGTTTATTATTCCTTTTATATCACTTATTATCATGTTCAAAGCATTATGCAATCATTTATGTTAATAATGGTCGTTTTGTCGATATTTGGTACCTGAGTCAAAAATGAACTTCTTATAATTACAAGTTGTTCAGGTGGTCAAAATTCCATTATCTCCAAAATGGTATTGATGAATTCCATATCATATATTTAATTTATATCTCATATATATATGTATTTATAATAGTAAATAACATAGGAGGTAAGAAATGAAATGCACCGTTCATGGAGACAGTAAGTCGTACGAACGCATGAACACTACTTTCATTTCTATTTTATATTTAATGGAATAAAAACTAAATCATATATAGGTATATTATCATTTCAGTATAATATCACATATAATTTCAGTAACTCCATCTTTTATACATTCCACATAAGGAATGAACGGGTCATATCACTTTGAGAGGGCGGTAGTCCGCACTTCCTCCAATGAAATTATTGTATTTACCCATTATGGAAACCATAAAGGTATAATTTAAATGAAAAATACATAAGTATAGAGAAAATATTAATGTTATATATATCATATGTAAATATAGTTCCATCTTAATGGTCACCATAAGATGTGGTAGGAGAAGATTGAACAATCATCTTTTTGTGAGACAATAGTTCACCATCCAGAGAAACAATATGTTCTTTACACATTAGACGGAGGTGTGTGTATGAGTAGTTCAAATACTTCTGATATCAAAAACCTATTATATTTAGGATAATTTTTTTATTAATGAAAGGATTAAAAAGATTTTAGGGGGTTTGAGAAGTAAAATAAAAGAAAATAACTTTAGAGAATATGTTACATTTAAATCGGGTAACTCTTTTTGGGTTGAACCAAAAGGATTTCTTGAGGTTCCTTATGCCTATGGTAATGCTTCTATGTGGAAGAGAATAATGTAGGGAGCTTAATTGGGTAGATTTTGGATGAGACTAGGGGCTTGATATGTTTGAGTAATGGGTTCGAAGTGAAGGATTTTTGTGAGGGGGAGGAGGATCTTTTTAGGAATGTTTGAAAATATTATTTTATTAAAAACTAAATTTCATTTTGAAAAGGACAAAAACTCATTAAAGTAGAATTTAAGATGACTAATATTTAAAATAAAATCATCCAATAAGAATTGGATAGGTTTGGATATTGTTTAAATTTTTATAATCGTATTTATTTAAATCATTCTTTAATGAGGTAAACACTGCATTATTATTATGTCATAAATAATATTATTTATTATATGTCTAAAAATTATAAAAATATTCCAGGATATCATAAATCTTTTTATCTCTCAAATTAATTTTTATAGTCAAAGATATGTTTTATATAACCACATGTGAAAATTGATTTATTACAAGATATATGTTTTAGTCATTTTTGACTTTAATATAAATTAATTAATATAATGTGTCATTATCACTCTTAAGTGGCTCCATGGGGTCCCAAAATCAACCTGAGGATGCCAATGGTTGAAAATGTATTAACCAATTAGATTAGGACAGAATTTAGGGTAATTAAATATTATTATAATATTATTTTTACCTTGAATTGCCTTATTTATCTTTAACCACCGTAAATAAAAATCAAAAGTTACTACTCACCAAAAATTATTTTTATCTTATTGAACCACATTTTACTTACTGATAACAACTATTTATGTCAGATTTTAGAAATTCAATTCACAGAAGCGGTAAAATTTCATTTAAATGAAAAAATTTGTTTTTAACTACTAGTGAGGACTTTCACTATTCATCAAAAATTGATGTTTTTCAGAAAAATTCCAAAAATTAATCCTAATCTATATTTGATATTCTGAATTCAATAATGACTTCTATTTTACCAAATTCTAAACATAGAATTTTCATTATTTTATTTAAAATTAATTCATATTTCCAAAACAAACAGTGTGTTTTTAAGAAATAACAACTATCAAAAGATTGGCACTTGCTTATGTCCAATTTCAATGTAAAATTACTTATAATAACCGAAATTTAATTAAATTGTAGAAATATAATCTAATTAAACATTAAAACCAATTTAAAAAATAATATAAAAATTTAAATAATTTAGATTAAAAAACAGTTTTGTATTAAAATACAGTATTTTTCACTATTCCTTAAAAATGAATTTTATCAGAAAAATACAAAAAATTTACCCAATGTAAATTTTAATGACATTATTCTAAAGAATAATTTTATTTTTTCAAATAGAACATATAAAAGTGACCAAAACTAGATTTTAAGATGGTTCTCTATCAAAAGGCAGTAAATCGACCTTTTAATGAATATTAGTGTATTTATACTTAAAATTAAATTCATTCACAATTTAAGCCTCTAACTTTTATTGGATAAATGTAAAAACATTTAACAAACATGTGTAATAAAATTTTAGTTAGTTCTTTTCATTCTCACCAATACAACGTCTAGGCGTTAACTAGCATTTAAAATAATATTATATTATTATTTTTCAGTATGACTCAGCATTGTGTGCAACATTAGACTTCATAGAAACCCATTGTTTCGTGTTAGGTACACCATCAAACGTAGAATACCCTTTAAGGTAAAATTAATATTTAATTAAAAAAATTAATAAATATGAAAATGTCATATCCTTTATTTACCTAGGATGTTACAATGAGGCACACATATCACATAGACACCTTAATATGAACCACACAATATTTATGGTCATAATGCGTAGATGGTAAATGAGGAAAGGGGGATAAAAGGATTATAGAAATGCAGTTGGACCCGTAGAAATAATTTATAAGTGTCGATACATATCCCCTAAGTGTGGTAATCAAGCCAAAAATAGTTATATAAATAAAATGTAGAAGAACTTCATGATGCGGGGATAAAGAAGAATAGATGTGAAATATGTAAATATCGTGGTTGGACTCAATATAGAAGATTCAACTGTCACTATTTATCTTACTAAAGTAATAAAAAATCCACACATAGTTCTTGAACGCATCATGCTAAGAGGCCTCCACTTGTGGGGAAATCCTCTCGGGCGAGGAGACTAGTGGCATCCCACCATTTTCATGAAGAATCCTGAATTTCATTACAGTTAATCACAGTTTGTTGTCATTTGTTAAAGACATTGTCTCTATGTTTAGGTTCGTATAGTTTTGACCATGTGGTGATAACTTCATAAGGGATATGCATGAAATAGTTTCATTACAACCCTAGAATGAAAGATGTACCGGTATGTTGAATCCCTACATATACATTCAAAAGGATGTTTGCACATATTTTAATTTCATGCGGTTTATACCAAATTAATAACAAAGGTATAATGGATTAGTAATCCTATGGATGGACCCAAAGGAAATTTTTTTGGGAATTTCTAAATATCTCATACATATAGGAATAATTTAACATGTAATTATGGAAATATATTTACTTAATCCACTCTTACCCATATATAAAGATGGAGGAATTTTTTATTTTTTATAAGGTTTCACTAGGATGTAGAATCATGTATTCTTTGCATATCTCATGTGGACTGGAATCAAGGCATACATGGTTCTCCAAATATGGAATAGTAGATGACCAATGATGGGGAAATTCCCACTCATGTGAGAACATTACGATGCTATGTAGTATATTCTCAGACATTAAGAATGACTTTTCTTACATATTTTGTCCTCATGAAACTGGGACACTGGTGTCATTTAGTTTATCCTCATGATTAATGGATGTTGACACTGCTCAGTTTAAAGTCTTGCAGTTTAGACTATAGAGGTTAAAGATAGATTAATGTCATAATTCTTGTACCTACAAATAGTTTATGGCCATGTCACATGAAACATGGTATCTTAGTTTAAGTTAATATAATTTGGACCATGGTAGAAGGGGAATTAAATATTTGTGTGTGGTGTGGTTTTATGGAAAACCCAATTTGAATGAGGGCCTAGGGGGCCTCGATTCCACACTACATAATTCCAAGAATGCCTACATAAAGATAAAAGTGGTGATGCTTCGTTAGAGGCTCTTCGTATCATGTCATTGAGTTCATTACAATGAGGTGTATTACATTATAGGAATGTATATAGGGTGGTAGAATAAAAAATCTAATCATGAATGAAGTCCAATGAGGCCCACCTCTATAAAACACATTTCTATGAAGTCATGTATACAGTTTAATGTGGTGATTCTTGGACTGGAGGGTCCTAGAATTTTGTCAAACTGTTTAGACCAAATAGAATGTCATATCAGGAGGATATATATATATATATCATGGAGGAAGGATAGACCTGAAATTAATGATGGCTAATGATTCATGTCATTATATGACACATTCCAACTAAATAATTATTCTGTTTAAAGACATGACTCCTGAACTATTTCAATGTTGTCTAACATCATAAAACTCGTACTATAACTGAAAATTTTAACATCATGTTGTAGGGAAAAAAAGGGATCCTTATGTGAGGTATCACTTAAGGAATAGAACATTGGTTGGAGGAGTGATACACTCTCCATCCATAGTGGTCAAAGGGTAAATGAAAATATTATATAAAGTATAAATTATGTAACATAAAACTAACTTGGGATTCAACATTGGCAGATTTATTGAGGGTGTTGTTGATGTTCTGAGATCCAGTACCATGTCACCTTGGAGGAAGGATAAGTGGCAACCATTAATATTGAACAACATCCTTATTTTGTTATAGTGTCTAACTAGATTATGAATGTCTAAGAGCCTATTTTTATTGAGAGCTTCTAGATCATCTAGTTGGACAGTTTCAAATTTATTTTGTGTTTTCTAATCATAGACAATTTTTTAGTGTGATGGAAACATGATCTCAATGGCTAGGGATAAAAATGTTTATTATACTGGGGAGTATAAAGTCAACTAAGTAGAATTTTTATTTGTCATCCAATAAGACCAAAGAGTTTTAGGGTGGTTTTCTAGCTAAATGATCCTATTCTAGAACACCATATAATCTTGGGTGTTAGAGAGGGTTTTGTTGAATGGATCGATATGACCTTATACCAATTAATTTTAGTATGAAGTATTGTTTAACCAGATGTTTTATATAGTGTTCAACTCCATAAGCTCATCTTCTATCATGTTGGTGAAATTTTTCGTGAAAATAATGTACTGGACTCGGAATTAATGGATGATATTAGATCCCATGAATTACAAAACCGACCATTCCTTGACTTCCTTGATTGTAATCACTTCATCCCACATGGAAAAGAAATCTGCCGGGGTCATAATGACCATGCATTGGTGAGCTATCACTAGTGGGTACATTTCATGAAATCATGAATTCCGACTAAAAAGGGACAAGAATACATGGTGTTATGGTTTGGATTCGAAGGATGATACATAAATTCGGCATCAATTCAAAATGAATAGAACCACTAGGTGAACACGATACAATCATAGACCAAATTGGACCAAATGTAGATCATCTTATCAATTTGGTGACATAGATTCATCTATACCTAAGGAGAACCATTGGACATAGAATGGACATCCTATATAACCTAGGGGATCTTGTGTCTATGAATGTAGCATAGGATAATTCCAATTAATCCACATCTATATAGATTCAGATCATGGTTGGTCCCAATTTAGAGGGTGAATTATGCTATTTGGTGATGGATTCACTCACTTTCATATCTTTCCCACTAGATAACACAATACTAGAGATACTAAATGAATGGAATTTTTCAATTAGTGGTTTCTATAGTTTCTTGGGTATCTAGAGGTGCTAATGTGTAAGCATGATTGTTAGGTGGTTCACCTACAAGATTTTATCATCGTCTGGAATGATGGGAGTGATAAACCTTAGATGAACCACATTAATGAATACATCATCCTATTTGGGAACTGTAATAGATGTGGCTATGATTTTTAGGGAATCATACTGACCATTCAATGGCTAGGGAACCTGATTCACCTCTATCTAAGAAGGGAACTGTTATATCAACTGGAAATTGAACTCTAGTAAGGGGATAATATCAAGAATCTAGACTATGAAATAAATATTTAATTGAATTATTACTCACTTGTATTTCACCATCACATGTAAGTAGGGAAAATAAATTTTGAGGTCTAGATCATGGCTATTAATGTGATACCGATACTCTACCTCATTTTTTTTGTAGCATTCTGATAGAAGGAATGGGTAGGGAAGGACAACCTATTCCATTGTGATAAAGATAATCCATAGGAATAATGAATTGTGATTAGGATCATGGATCCTTATACCAGTTGGGCTCTAGGAGGATCCATCGAAACACATTTTCCATCATGACATTGCATGTTCCAATAAAAGGGTTGCCTTATCTAGAAACGTAATGTCTAGAGTAAATTTTTCCATATCTTGAAGATCAGAAAAAATTTCTTCCATAGCATCACCCTTAAAATCATTCCATGTAATGGACCTAATTTCAAACTACTAAAGAATCACTACCCAACATTCTAAAAATACTATCAACATTAGTATATTATGTATATTCTTTATAAGATCAACCAGGGTCACCATCTATATCTCATGATGATGGAAATAATGTTACATATTCTATATTGTGAAAAATAGTGCGAGGAAACTCTCATTGTTAGGAGAGTATCTGGACTATGTGTCGAGGAGCATGAGACTATGATAGTAGAAACTATTCTTCCCCTTTGTTGATCTTCTGATTAAGAATGTCATAGATGGATAATTCCAAGGTGGTCACATAGTGAACCATAGGTTTCCCTTTGATGGGTTCCACTAAAACTGGAGAATGTATCGGGTAATACTTAATTTCATCATATACAGTCTAACACTCATCATCCCATTGGTGCATGGTTTCTTTCATCATGATCCTAGAAAATGGAATACACTTGTCGATGAGATATGTGATGTATCAACATGTGTTGTATAAGGGAGATTGAAGACCTAGGAGTTCCTAGAGGTTGTTCAGAGGATGCATCTAACTAATTTCCTTGATCGTCTATGGGTTGATTTAGAAGACATTATTCCTAGAAGAAAAGACAATAAATGTCACATATGTAACAATGAATGAACACTTCAAGGTGTTCGTCTTCAGATGAAATAATAAGTGAAAGATGAATTATTTTTTGAGATATCTGAGATGGCCTTAATTATAAATTTACATTACCAACATGTCAACTACATATCTTTTATTCTCTACACAATACTCTATTTGAAAATGTGGTTCATATCTTACTAATAAGAGGCTCCAACATTTTTTAGACCAAATGGAATTACCTGATAACCAAAATATCATTGTGAAACACTGAAAGAGGAGGTCTCATCATCATTAGGTTCCCTATAGATATGATTATATTCGTAATATACATACATCAAACAAAGAAAATGAAACCCGTATATGGAATCAATAAAATGATTTGACATCAGAAGTTGAATAATTTTTTATATGGTAATAGCGATTGAGTTCTTAAAATATGATACATATTGTAATCTATATGCTCTTCATATTAACTAGGATGAAATTAGTTGGACACTAGAGTTACAGACCCTTCTAGATGATACTATATTTCATTAGATTATCAAATTCTCCCTCGACCAAGGAACCATGATAAGGTTGTATTTTCCTAGGAGGCTACTGGAACGTACGATGATTCAATGGGAGACCAAGACAGTGGATGGAATTGTAAGGGTATAGTCAGGGAATCCCATCCTAAATAAAGGAAAACATATCAAAATGATGTATTATGAAGTCCATGTACTTTTATTTATTCTTCCAAGGTCGTGGATGCACTGATAACCATTGTCCTCAGATCTTCTTTGGTACCAAGGTTCATATGAACCAACTCATCAATAATGGCAGAGATTCATTTCTCAAATTTCGGAGGAGTTTCTCCCAAGTACTCTTTTTCATATGAGGTTTAGTAATTAGTGGGATGACATGGTTATTCCAATTATATTAATCATGGGGTAAAACTAGTGCCTATATGGTAACATGTAGAATCCTCACAAATAGGTTAATTCTTTTCTAAAACCATGAGTAATGAAGTTTCTGTGGCAATTGCACATGGTCATTGACCGTGAGGACCGTGCTTGATTTCAAAGAAATAGTTTTGGTTCATCTTACGTCAATTCAAAAAGACTCTAAGAAACAAAAAAGTGTGACATATATTTTTATCCATGGGGAGAATATCTTGACACCTTATAGGGGTAGTGGATTCTGGTATCACCCGATGCAGACCAGTATAGGAGTACAATGTAATATTTCAATATTATTTATACATAGGGACACAATAACATTTCCTCATAGATATGAAAATGAAATTTCCAAATCATTTTTTGTATTCTACCATCAGTGAATTGGGAGGATGAATGTATCATTTAAATCTATCCACGTACTAGCCACAACAATGCTATGATCGACCAATTTTTTTTAAATGACTTTCATTACTCTTCTAATAGTCAGGTTCCATTTTTTGGGATTCTAAAGAGTAAATGGGAGATTTATCACCCTGTATAATTCCTACATGGTCATTGAGGGAGTACTTGAGGCATTGGTGATACAATGAGGGATCTTCTGCATGCAGGTGGAACTAGGGCCTACCCATCAATGTGTTGTATGTGGTATCCAACGATAAAACCAAGTATAAATAATTTTATACCAAACCAATGAACTTGGTAATCAAATATATTATTCCACATGATCTTTTTCCAGTCCTATCACAGCTATGAATCTTCATGTTAGAGTGGATCAGATCTCCTTTAGTCAATCCCATCTCGTCGATTGTTCGGGGGTGTGGAGAAATTGGTCCCAAAACCTATGTCGAACAGATAGTAATGATACTCTATGACATTTCACATTCCAATAATGTAAAATTGGTGGATGTTCCTCTACATTTGAAACCATCCTCTTCTATGTACAATTAGATGATGGAATGATATTATGATGAAGTTCTCAATGATTATTATCATACCATGAGTTCTAGTGTGGTGCATCAACATGTCGTACATTCATTCTAGACACACATTGTTAAATACAATATTTTTCCATTTGGAAGGTGGAATGAATAGATATATTAGATGATCAACTGGACAATAGATGGTGCTTGAAATATACCACTTCTCATTAGATAACTCACCCAAAAACAACAATGGAATATTTTTTGCTGGTTGAGACCATGCTTTGGTTGGACACAGATAATCATGGTGTTGTCAGGGCTGTTCTGCCTAGACGAGTAGTATAATTAGATGTAGTGGTGAGTCTGACAAGACTGATTGGGAAGACATTGCATGTTGATCTCTTCAAAGAATGTGTTTTCTAGGATCAGTAGCATGCACTACTGGTATTTGATTACATGCCTTAGTATTCCATCAACATTAATTTCCTTCATTTCTTATTTGTAATGCCATGAACCCAGTAACCTAGAGTCGGTGCAATATTACATAACGTTGGCATGATACAAGGAATAATTTCCCAAAAGACCGATCAGTTTAGTAGCCTTGGAAGTACTAGATACATTCATAAGATTAACATTAAATCATAAAATGAAAAGCTACAACAACATTGTTTCCATAGACCACACTCATATACCCTCAGACTATCACAGTAGGTCAGTCATAAAATACTTCTTCACATCCTGGGAAAAATAAAACATAAAAAGGGGCGAGCTCAGATGCTCAGTAAGGATAACAAATAGCAGAAACATTCATAAATAAGCATAAACATTTAAGGAAATGTATAAGACTAAAATAAAATCCTTTTAAACTTGAACTTTAGCATAATATCAAAAAGATAAAATAAAATAATTCCATTTACTAATTCACACGGATATTCTAATAGTCGAATAATCACATGAAATATCAACAACCACTTTCATAACGATTGAATGCATAATTCCAGACTTCATAACCACATATTCACGGCCTTGTTCTAAGACTACAAATAAAATTTTGTCAAGGCCTTGTGTCAAGACACTAGTTTGTCTCATGAGACCTACTGGTGAATCGAGGATCTATAATGGGATCCACCCATCACTTACTAAGTCCAATGCATTCCTCATATGAAAAGGTTTAAAAATGACATAAGCATACATATTAAAACTAGTATATGAAATGTCAATACTTTATCTATAAACCATGAATTGTATAAAAATAACACATCCACAGTCAAACATAACTCATTCAATACAATATGGTAGATTATATTATAATAAATCAATCTCAATTGAGAATAATGAAGGATTTTGACATAGTTTAAGTTAATCATCAAAACTATTTGAGAGAAATATCCCCCTTTTTCTTTAAAACATTTAGAATTCTCACTATTTATCAAGAAGTTGTTTAAAATAGATTTTTGAATAAAAGTGTTCCATAAAACGTTGAAACTTTTAAAAGTAATTTCAATTTTAAAACATTAATTTCCATATAAATAAAACCTTAAAATCATTTTTAAAACATGGAAATTAATGAGAATTATTTAGAAGAATAAATTTTTGATACTTTTAAAATGATATTTTAGTTAGAGTTCCTAACCAAATGAGAGATGCTTGAATACTACTAATTGAGGTATTCAAAACTTTATAATATCATGATAATAAGGGGATTCATGATATACTATGTCAAAGTACAGTATATACACTAAATAAAAGTGGATTAGTGCATAATAACAAAGAAGCCTCAATGGAATGTAAGATGGGACGAATTCCTTTATAAAGACTGTATCTTTAGGTTAAGGATAAATCAATGAAATAATTATGTGTGACAAATATAAATACACTCAATATGATAGCGTATTCAGTGTAAATCAATCTGAGGACATTCACACATATTCTTGTAAAAACAACACCAATGTCTTGGATTTTTAACTCAATGAATAGAAATTGAGTTAAAATTAATCTTATCAAATTTATATGAATGACTTGAGAATTTATAAATCGAGTGATTATGTGTATCAAAATTGTATCCATGCAAAGGGTAGTGTAAATTGTTGAGTCAATAGGGTTTTTCTTATGACTGTTCCATTCCTTCTTGTTTTGAAAATCACAAACATCTTATACATAAGAAAATCAATATTTTACTTCTATAAGGAAAATTTACTTCCTTAAAGAAATTTACCATAACCTAGATTTTTCTTATACATAGAAATATTTTTCTTAAGTATGAAAATCTGATTCATACCCAAAACCTCAGAATCAAATAATGCTAAGGTATGAAGCATTCTGTTTTAGGATCTGAATTCTGGATATGAACTCTAATAAAGTTCCACCCTGAATTCTAGATACGAACTCTAACAAAGTTCAACTCCGAATTCTGGACTCCAAACATTTATAAGTACGACTCCAAACATTTATAAGTTCAAATCCGAACTTATACGAGTTCGACTCCTAATTTCTACGTGTTCAACTCTGAACTTTTATAAGTTACACTCTGAACTTCTACGTGTTCGATTCCGAACTTCTACGAGTTCGACTCCAGACTTATACAAGTTTGACTCCAAAATTCTATAAGTTTGACTCCAAACTTCCATGATTTCGACTCCAAACTGTATAAGTTCAGATTCTGAATCCTAATGAAACCAGACTCCGAATTTACTTTGAAATTCAGACTCCAGATTTCTACAGAATTCAGGTTCTAAATTCCTATAAAACAGAATCCAAACATCTTTTTATTATAGACTCTGAATTCCATTTCTGTTAGACTCCAAACTTTTAGTTACTTACATTCTGAATTCTAGTTTTGCTTTTTCTTACACTTTTTTCATTATAAAACAATGTCGTGCATTCAGTTACATATGTTTTATTATAAAACGATGTCATCTATTCTGTTTCTAACTAACTGTTGGTTTAGTGACACATGTACAAGTCCCTTCGAATTTTAAAGAAAATATGACCGTTGGAAGAGGGAGCCGACCATTAGAAATTTGCCTATAAATAGGAGCTCATTTGAATGAGCTCAATACTGATCTTTGATAGCTTGTGATTACATGTTGTTGAAGTGATTTCTAGAGAGAGAGGCTCTTATTAACTCTCAAGCTTCATGCAGAAAGTTTGAACAACATGTTCAAACATTGCCTTGTGAAAATTGCTTCGTGCGACTCCGAATGTTGGTGATTACATTCGAGGGATTTCGGGGATATGAAGATAGAGGTGTCGACTACCTTGAAGTTTGAGGGATTCCTTGATGAGGAAGACATAGGTACCAACTATCTTGAAGGTGAGGGCTTGCAGGGATAGCAAGACAGAGACTTCGATCTTTATATCGAGGGCTTACCCTAGTGTGGGTAAGACAGACTTGCATGAAAGTATAAATCAAGGGACCTTTATCCAAGGTTGTTGGATACCCTTCTCTTTGGCTTAAAAGACTTATATATTGTAACTAGTAGTTTTACTACTTGTTTTCCACAGCATTTCGTATTGTAAGGAAGGTATAATCTTCTTATAATTCCTTACACTTGTTCTCTGATTATTTTAGATTCTATATGCATTAAGGTAGAATCTCATATTGTAAACTTTGGTTATGTTTCAATTTCCGGATCCATATTTACGGAACCAGTTTTTTGGAATCACCTTCTAGATTTAAGGAAGTGCATAGAACTAGAAGTTTGTAACTTCATACTTTCTCCCAATATTTCATTGGTGTTAGAGGTGTTTTGAATTTTCTTAAGTTTAACTTTGTTAAACATAGATATTTCCTTGTTTAAGGAAATTTTTTAAAGCATACAATTCACCACCCCCCCTCTTGTATATTGAGCATCTACATCATAATTTCGATCCTACAATTGGTATCAGGGAGGGTTTCTCTGAAATACTTATACTCACATATAAGTTTTCCTTGCTCAGTTTTTTTTCTTTGTTCTATATTTTCCTTGCTTAGGAATATTTTTCCTTGAATCTGAACTTTTTTTATTAATAAGTTTTTGTGTAGAAAGTTTTTCTTAAAGAAGGCAGGTTTAAATGTTGTCCCCATCGACAATCTAAATCCTACAAGACCACCAATTTTTTATGGCAATGATTACGAATACTGGAGAGATATAATGAAGACTTTCGTTATCAATACTGGGGTATATAACTTTTTTATGCTTACTGGAGGTTATAAAATTCTTGATAAGGAAGTGAGTGATTTCACCAACCAAGAGAAGAATGATTATCAATTAAACTATAAGGTACGCAATACTCTACTATGTTCAATGACTAGGAACATATATATCCAAATTTCATCATGTGAAACAGCTGACTGTATATAGAAGAAACTTGTGGTTACTCATTTTGGTACATCTAAAATGATTGAGACTAGAAGAGCTATGCTTAGAGCTGAGTATCATGGATTTAATTTTCCTTATTGAAAACCTATAAGCAAAGTGCCGCAAAGGTTTATGACCATCGTGAATAGTCTACAATCTATGGGAGAGAAAGGTCTGGATGATGAAGCACTAGTTGAAAAGATTATTGATATTATGCCCAATGAGTGGGAATCAAAGAAAACATATATTGATGAAAATAGGAAGGTTACTCAAATTTTCTTAGATGAGATGTTTGGAACTCTTCTCCAACATGAAACAAGGATGAAGAGGGATGTTGAAAACATCAAAAAGAAGAATGGAAATGGTATCGTTGATTTTACTACAACATCAAATCACATGAAAGTAAAGACTCCTGGGAGAGTAACTAGATCCAAGTCTAAGAAGGTTACTATCCAATCCAAATCTAGTGAGATTGAAATCTCTGAGAATGAGTTAGAAAATCTTGCTCGAAGGATGAACAAGATATCTGGTCAAAGAAATTTCCAATATAGGTATAAAAAGAATGAAAGGAAAGATAAGAAATATTCAGAGGTCACATGCTATGAGTGCAGGAGAAGTGGACACATATGACCTGATTTCCCCATTCTTAAAAAGAAAGAAATAAAAGAGAGGCATTCTGAAAGGAAAAAGAAGAAGTTCTACAAGACTAAAGTTAAGAAAAGTCTGAAAGCTAATACAACTTGGAGTACTAGCTATGGAGACTCTTCAGAAAGTGAATCTTCAGAATATGATTCATCAGCCCAAAAGAATATGGGATTCTTTTCTAATACTTATTTTCCACATACATGTCTTATGGCTAAGGTACGCTCTTCCGAGGCTTTAACAAATTTATCTCTTGATAAGAATTATTATTCTGAAAATAGTACTTATAATGAAGATACATCATACTCAGAAAATGAAGAACCTTCATATAAAGAAGTATCTAGATTTTCCAAGTTACTTGATGCAAAAAAATTGTAGAATTTATAAGAAGTTAGACAAGGAAAATACTAGGGAAGGAGTTCTTACAAAAGAGATTTCAGATCTTTCTTCAGATCATAAAGAGAAAGAAGAGCTTTTAGAAAAACTTTCTAAAGACATTGAGAAAGCAAATTCTGATAAGGAAAGACTTTCTAAAGATCTTAATAATGCTATTTCAAAAATAAAAAACTTTGAGGAAAAATATAACTCTAAGGAAATAATTCCTGGGGATAGGAATTTAGTCATTAGACTAAAATCTGAAATTTTTTCTATTAAAAAGCTCCTTGTAAAGTTTACCTCTGGGAAGGAAAATTTTGACAAGATGTATTCTCAAATTAGACCTCAAGGAAACACTACCGGAGTGGGTTATACTCACCAAAAACCAGTTTTCAAAAACAACTATTTTGTTCCTTCTAAAGCCCCTTTTTGCACTAAGTGTCAGAGTTGTGGGAACTGGAAGAAAAATTGTCCTTTAAGTAAAGTTCAATCTCTTGGGTTTCATAAAGATTATTTCTCTAAACAAATGTGGATACCCAAAATTTTGTTATCTCAAAATCTCATATCCAAATAATTTTGGATTCCAAAAGACAAATCCTTTTCTCATTTTTAGGATGATAAAGAAAGTACCAACAACAATACTTGCTACATGGATAGTGGTTGTTCCCAGAACATGACTGGTAAAAAAACTATTTTGAAAATATTATCAAGATAAAAGGAGGAAAAGTAACTTTCAGAGATAATACTCAGGGATAAATTTTTGGTATATGTAAAATTGTTCTTCTTGGTAAAACATTGATTTCAAATGTTTTGTTTGTTAAGATTCTTAAGCACAACCTCATTAGAGTAAGTCAATTATGTGATGAAGGATACCTTGTGAATTTTAGGAATGATAAGTGTTTAGTACACAATTCCACGGAAGAATTTATTCTTTCTACAAATAGGAAAGAGAATGTCTACACTTTTAACTTAGAAGACCTTAGGATCCAAGATTTACCTTGCCTAAGTGAAATGGAAGATCATTTTTGGTTATGTCATAGAATATTAGGTCACTGTAACCTTAGGAACTTATGTAAACCATCTAAGAAGAAACTAGTTAAGGATCTACCGGAGCTTAGAATTGATTCTTCTAAAGTTTGTGATCCTTGTCAATATGGAAAGAAACATAAATCTAGTTTTAAATAAATCGATGAAGTCTCAACAACTGATGAATTACAGTTAGTGCACATGGATCTTTTTGGTCCAACACAAACTGGAAGCATTGGAGGAAAATATTATGTGTTTATTCTAGTTGATGATTACACTAGATTTATATGGGTCTATTTTCTAGCAAAGAAGTCTGAAGCATTTTCTTATTTTAAAAGTTTTAGATCTCAAGTTAAAAATGAGAAAAACCTTCCACTGAAAACTATTCATAGTGATCATGGAGGGGAATTTCAAAATTCTAATTTTGAAACTTTTTGTAGTAGAAAAGGCATTACTCATAACTTTTCAGCACCTAGAACTCCTCAAAAAAATGGTGTAGTTGAAAGAAGAAATAGAATTCTTCAAGAGATAACTAAAACCATGTGGAGTGAATATTCTATAACTCGAGATTTTTGGGCTGAAGTTGTAAGTACTGCTTGTTATACTATAAATCGATTTTTGATTAGACCTTTTCTTAATAAAACTCTTTATGAGTTATGGAATTGTAGAAAACCAAGAAATTCCTACTTCAAGGTTTTTGGTTGCAAAGTATTCATCTAGAATACTAAGGAAAATCTACACAAATTTACACCAAAATCTGATGAAAGAATTTTCTTAGGTTACTCCACAACTTCTAAGGATTATAGAGTTTTTAATAAAAACACTTGTACTGTTGAGGAAACAGTACATGTAAAATTTGATGAGTCTGATCCTTTTTTTTTAAACCATCCCAACCTACATCCTCGTATGTGTTTTCAAAAACTGATTATCAACACTTGATATATGATCCTTCTGATAAAGAAAATGTTCAAGAAGATGCTTCTGAAACATTTACCCTAGAAGATTTCCTACCCTATATTGATGAGCAGGTTTTGCAAAACACTAACCAGGTGTTTCTTAAGAATCATCCCAGTGATAGTATAATTGGTGATTTCAATCAACCTGTAAGGACTAGAAGTTCCTTAAGTAATTAAGTAGAACATCTAGCAATCCTTTTCCAATTGGAACCAAAAATCACTGATGAAGCTTTAGGTGACGATGATTGGATTAAAGCCATGCAAGATGAACTAAATGAATTCAAAAGGAATAAAGTCTGGACCTTGGTTGAAAGACCTAAGGAAACTTCTGTTATTGGAGTAAAGTGGGTTTTTAGAAATAATGGTGATGAAAATGGATTCATAGTTAGAAATAAATCCAGACTAGTTTCTAAAGTATATAATCAACAAGAGGGAATAGACTATGAAGAAACCTATGCTCCAGTAGCCAGACTTGAATCTATTCGTATTTTACATGCCATTGCAGAATTATTTAATTTCAAACTTTTTCAAATGGATGTGAAATGTTCTTTTCTTAACGGTTATGTTCAGGAGGAAGATTTTTTTTTGAACAACCACCTGGATTTGAAGATACAAAACATCCTGATCATGTTTTTAGACTTACCAAAGCTTTGTATGGATTAAAACAAGCCCCACGAGTTTGGTATGATTGACTTACAGGATTCTTGCTTCAAAATAACTATGTTAAAAGAAATACAGATCCAACCCTTTTTATAAAGAAAGATAAGAAAAATGTTTTGATTGTTCAAATTTATGTTGATGACATTATATTTGGTTCAACTCAGCAATCTTTTACTGATTCCTTTTCAAATCTAATGAAATCTGAGTTTGAAATGAGTATGATGGGTGAGTTAACATTTTTCCTTGGTTTTCAAATTTCTCAAAAACCAGAAGGAACCTATATATCCCAACATAATTATATTAAATTTCTTCCTAAAAAGTATGGATATGACAACACTAAGAGTTTAAGTACTCCCATCGGTACCTCAAACTCTTTAGATCTTGATGAAGTTGGGAAACCAGTAGATCAAACTTATTTTAGAGGTATGATAAGATGTATAATATACTTAACAGCTAGTCGACCAGAACTGATGTTCTCAGTATGCTTATGTGCAAGATATCAATCCAATCATAAGGAATCTCACTTAAAGGCAGTGAAAAAAAAATTTCGCTACTTAAAGGGAACCATGGGTCTAGGATTATTCTATACTTCTGGAAATGATTTTATCTTAAAAAGATTTTCAGATGCTGAATTTGGTGGTTGTAGAATGGATAGAAAAAGTACATCCATAACTTTTCATTTCTTAGGAGATTCATTAGTTTCTTGGTCTTGTAATAAGCAACACTCAGTAGCACTCTCCACAGCTGAAGCTGAATAGGTAGCAGCTGGAAGTTGTTGTACTCAAGTGTTGTGGACGCAACACACACTCACAGATTATGGCTTGAGTTTTACTAAGACTCAAATTTTGTGTGATAACACAAGTTCCATTTCCTTTAGTAAAAACCCTGCACATCACTCTCGTGAAAAGCACAGAGATATTAGGCATCACTTTCTTAGGGATCACACACTTAAAGGAGATATCATTCTTCATTTTATCGGAATGCAATATCAACTTGCTGATATTTTCACAAAATAATTACCCTCTGATAGATTTGAATACATTAAACAGAAGTTATGAATGATAATAGAGAGGTAATCCTTCTTCATTAATTTCTTGTTGAACAATTCTCCTTACAGCGATACACTCCTTTTCATAGGGGGAGTACATTTGCATGTTAGTTTAATAAAAATTTTCATAGTCAGTTTTCATTTCAAATTTTTGTAACTAAATTTTTTCATAACATGTTTTTAAAAATTCTCAGAATTGAAATTCTCATAATGAAAAATTCCATAATGAAAGTTTTGGAATGGGAACTTTCGTAATGAGATTTTCATACTGGAACTTTCGTAATGAGATTTTCGTACTGGAACTTTCGTAATGAGATTTTCATACTAGAACATTCGTAATGAGATTTTCGTAATAAATTTTTTTTAATGATATTTTCGTACTGGAACTTTCAAAATGATATTTTCGTACTAAAATTTACATAATGAGATTTTTGTACTGGAACTTTCGTAATGAGATTTTCTTACTAAAATTTTCATAATGATATTTTCGTACTGGAACTTTCGTAATGATATTTTCATACTGGAACTTTCATAATGAACTTTTTCGCACTCATGTTTGTCATTGTATGTTTTTCATAGTTAATTTTTTTCCTCAAAAAGAATATTACCAATTTCAAACAATCTTGATAGATAATCCGAAAGGTATGATTTCCTTACTTAAATTTTCTTAGTCATATTTTCCTTGATGTTATTTTCCTATGAGTTTTAAAATTATTTGAATTATAGTTTTCCTTAAATCTGAATGGTTTTCTTAAAAACCTCAAAAGATCGGAGTCAAGTTTTCCTTGCGGGAATGTTCTCAACCGTCAAATCAGATCAAAAGGATTTTCAACCGTTAAATGGTTTTTGGAAGACCAAAGGTCACCTCCATCGCCTATATAAAGGGGACCCTCAGAGTCATCCCACATCAGTTTTTCAAATCTTTCGTGTCTCGAAGCCCTGACTCTCTTCTTAAGGACTGTTCCGATCTTTCACAAAGTCGTTCCGAACCTTCCAGAACTCTCCACTCTGAATGTCTATTGAAGCTACCTCTCAAAATATGTCAACTACAAATCCAATTTCAAAGTGGTTAGTTTTCAAGTAAAGGTTAGTGCATCCGGTTTTTTACATGTTTGATTCTCTTATATCCAAGAGTATCAGATTGAATGGTTGGGAAGATGTTTGCTTGTCCAAGTCAGAATAACAGGATCCAGTTTATACAGATTTACTTATTGAATTCTACGATTCTGTATCCTTCTAGTAGGAAGAGGGTAGAGAGTTATTTTCCTTCAATTCTTATGGTAAGACTTACAAATTATCATACACCAAGGCTGCAAGCTTGGTGGGTTTATCTTATGAAGGGAAAGCTAAATTTTTCTCACATAAGCTTCCAAATGATAAAGGAAGTTTCAAAAAGGTGAAGGCATTGAAATTTATTGGACTCAAAGATAGTAAGATGACTAAGATTGCTCATCTCACTCCGAATAATCGGATTCTACAGTTGTGGGTACAAGGTTTTGTCGTACCAAGAAGATGTGACAAGGATAATCTGAAGAAGAGTGATATCTATGTCCTAGATTTCCTGGTAAATCTAAGGAAGATAAATTTGATGAGGCATGTTTCGATTAAGATTATGAATATAAAAGAAGGGAACTTGAGAGCCCAAATCATTATATACCCTGCCTTACTATCAAACCGGGTAGATCGGTGCTTAGATTCTTTCAAATTTTCTTGTAAGTCTAAAGTTAGAAATTGTAAACTTCTACTCGTCAGTGATGATACTTTGAAAAGGATGAATATGGGTTTTTCTACTGAATCTGAAGAATTATACCCTTTACTAGAGGGAGAGGCTGATGCCATTCCGGAAAATGTCGAGAAGGCTGAACAAGTGAAGAATTCTACTAAGAAGAGAAAGCTTAAGGAAGTGGTGGCTGATGACAATACCCTCAAATCTAAGGAAACTCAATATGCACCTCCCAATCCAAAGAAGCAGAAAGCTTATACAGATGAAGTGGCATCCAAGTGGAGGGAATACAAAGAGAAGAGAAAATAAGGGGATCTACAGTTCGGATTGGACCTGGCTAAGACTAAGGCCTTAAGGGAAAAAGTGGCAGATGTGTTAGAAAAAGAAGCTAAATAAAATAAGTTGAAGAAAAAGATATATAAAGCTGAGCTTGTACAATCTCTATTGAGAGATACTGAAATAGCCTCTGAAAAGATCCCCATTCTGGAAACCTTTAATGTCCAACCTTCTTTAGCAGAGACTCCAGGAAAGAACTATGTCACTATGGAAAAATCTAAGGTTAAAGAGGTAGTTGAAGAAGTAGAAAAACAAGCTGGTGAAGAAGTAGAAGAAGATGTTGTTGAAGAAGAAGGAAGTGATGATTGAGATGATTTGATCAAACAAGTAGAAGAGTATAAAGAAAAGGCTGAATCCGCAAAATTACTCACTCCGAAAAAGGTACTTGAGAAAGAAAGTGGGAAGGATAATGATGATCAAGGGGAAGAGAAGGAAAATGTTTTGTATGGTGAGGAAGAATCTTACGAGAAGAATTTCCTTCAAGAAGGGGCAGAAAATGAGAAACAAGATGAAGACATGATTGTACAATTATCAAAAAGTGAGGAAGAATCTCCAGATGAACAACCCATTCCAAAAGCTAAAAAGGGGAAGCAAGTTCTGATGGATACTCCTACAAAATAAATTTTCAGAAAAAAAGAGGTTGGTGGTTCTTCTAAAAAAAACTGGTGCAAATTGAAGAAGAACAATCTCCAAGTAAATTATCAGATTTGGAGTCATCAGCACATGTTCACAACTTTTTCGTTGAATCTCTGAAGACGTTGGTGGACACCATTCTGATTTTTCCAACTATAGACTCCAGATTCCAAATGTTGCAACAGAGTATGAATCAGAAATCAGAATCCTTATCCATGGTCATGGATAAGTGTGTGAAGATTGAAGCTGACCATAGAAGATTTCTTATCAATTATGATGTGCACATGAAATATTGCTATAAGATAACTTTGTGGTCTAAGAAAGTTGAAGAAGACATGGCTGATTATGATAAGTTTCAGAATGAGGTGAAAGATGCCTTTGAAACTGAGGATAACAAGATCAAGAATCTTCAAGAAGAGCTGATAATTGATCAAAGTACTTGGAATCAACAGGTAAGAGATCTGAATGGGAAGCTTAACTCGGTAGCTCAGAACTGGAAAAAGGAAAGAGATTTCTGGATTGAGTTTAAGGAGAAGTTGGAAAAGCAAGATGAATTACTAAATATGCAGGAAGAGACCATGAAGGCTCAGACAGAAGCTTTGAAAGCCCAAGATTAAAGGATAAAATCCTTGAAGAGTCAAGATGAGGAAGACCAAAAAGATTTAAAGAAACTAAAAAGCTTTCTTAAGAATCTTATTCCAAACGAAAAGGAAGATAGATAATCCCACTCCGATCTTTTGTTGTATTTGTCTTTCCTTGTAAAAATTATCTCAACCCTAATGAAATTTTTTCTTGGTTATATCTTGTTTTGTTATATACTAATATTACAGGTACCTTATTTCATTTCCATTCCCTTCAATTCTTTTTGAAAATCACAAAGAGGGAGAAGGAAAAAGAACTACTCCTAAGGGGGAGAAGGAAAAAGAACCACTAAAAAGAGGAGAAGGAAAAAATTTAAAATAAAGAAGAAAATTTTTTAAGTGAAGATATCCTTAAAGGAAGGGGGAGTTTCTCACTACGAAGTTTTTCATTCCATTGATAATGAAAATTCCACTCCGAAAATGGGGAGTTAGTTGTATTCACAATCATCCATGAACAAAGGGATATAAGTTTTAATTTCAAAGTCTAATGAAATTTTTCAAAGTCCTTATATTCTTTTTCGTAAGGATGTTTGTGATTTCCAAAAAGGGGGATATTATTGAGTCAATAAGGTTTTCCTTATGACTTTTCCATTCCTTCTTGTCTTGAAAATCACAAACATCTTATACCTAAGAAAATCTATATTTTACTTCTATAAGTAAACTTTCCTTCCTTAAATAAATTTACCCTAACCTAGATTTATATTACACATAGAAATATTTTTCTTAAGTATGAAAATTGGATTCATACCCAAAACCTCGGAATCATATAATGCTAAGGTATGAAGCATTCTATTTTAGGATCCGAATTCTGGACACGAACTCTAATAAAGTTCCACTCTGAATTCTGGATACGAACTCTAACAAAGTTCAACTCCGAATTCTGGACTCCGAACTTTTATAAGTTCGACTCTGAAATTTTATAAGTTCAACTCTGAACTTCTAAGAGTTTGACTCTGAACTTCTATGAGTTCAACTCTGAACATTTATAAGTTCGACTCCAAACTTCTAAGAGTTTGACTCCAAACATCTATGAGTTCGACTCTTAACTTCTACGAGTTCGACTCCGAACTTCTACGAGTTCAACTCTGAACTTCTATAAGTTCGACTCCAAACTTCTTTGATTTCGACTCTGAACTGTATAAGTTCAGATTTTGAATCCTGATGAAACCAGACTCCGAATTTCCTTAGAAATTCAGACTTTGGATTTTTACAGAATTCAGGTTCCGAATTCCTATAAAATAGAATCCGAACATCTTTTTATTATAGACTCCTAATTCCATTTTGGTTAGACTCCGAACTTTTAGTTACTTACATTCCGAATTATAGTTTTTCTTATGCTTACACAAGTTTCATTATAAAATGATGTTGTGCATTCAGTTACATATGTTTTGTTATAAAATTATGTCATCCATTCTGTTTCTAACTAACAGTTGGTTGAGTGAGACGTGTACAGGTCCCTCCGAATTTTAAGGAAAATATGACCGTTGGAAGAGAGATCCGACCATTGTAAATTTGCCTATAAATAGGATCTCATTTGAATGAGCTCAATACTAATCTCTTACAACTTGTGCTTACATGTTGTTGAAGTGATTTCTAGAGAGAGAGGCTCTTATTAACTCTCAAGCTTCATGAAAAAAGTTTGAAGTACCTGTTCAAACTTTGCCTCGTGCTGATTTCGTTGTGCGACTCGGAATGTTGGTGATTACATTCGAGGGATTCCGGGGATAGGAAGACATAGGTGCCGACAACCTTGATGTTCGGGGGCTTTCTTGCTGAGAAAGACAGAGGTAATAACTACCTTGAAGTTGAGGCCTTGTGGGGAGAGCAAGACAGAGATTTTGATCTTCATATCAAGGGCATATCCTGGTGTGGGTAAGACAAACTTTCTTAAAAGTATAAATCATTGGACCTTTATCCAAGGTTGTTGGATACCCTTCTCTTTGGGTTAGAAGACTTATATCTTGTTACTAGTAGTTTTACTACTTGTTTTCCACTGCATTTTGTATTGTAAGGAAATTATAATCTTCTTATATTTCCTTACACTTTTTCTCTGATTAGTTTTGATTCTATACGCTTTAAGGTAGAATCTCATATTGTAAACTTTGGGTAAGTTTCAATTTCTGGATCCATATTTCTGGAAACAATTTTTCTGAATCACTTTCCAGATTTAAGCAAGTGCATAGAACTATAAGTTTATAACTTCATACTTTGTCGCAATCTTTCATTGGTGTTAGAGGTGTTGTGAATTTGCTTAAGTTTAACTTTTTTAAACTATGATATTTCCTTGTTTAAGGATATTTTTTTTAAAGCATAGAATTCACCCCCCCCCTCTTGTATATTGAGCATCTACATCATAATTTCGATCCTACATAAATTACTCTTTAAGTAAATAAATAGTTATTTCACACATAATCTTGGGGTAAAGTAATCAATGATGTTTGCGTAAAACCGAATGAGTGGAAATTGAAATTTGAAATTTTCTTATCAATTTGGTAACTTACGAAACATACACCCCATGAAATAAGGATACTACAATGATGATGTAAATAACCTTAAATTAAAGTATATTACACAAACAATACAATCATGGGTATTACATACACCACAGAAAAGTTAGCAGTGGATAATATAGCATGAATCTCATAGGAATAAAAGTGCGATGAAAACCCCTTACCTTGTACTTTTCCTTGGTAAAAGGTATGTTAACCTCCTGTATAATAGTTAAATAATTGTTTTTAAATTATATAAGAACTATATACATAAATATTATATCATATATGGTCTTCTAATATTTCTTTTCTAATAATATTTTAGTAGTGTCAGCGTTTTGGGTGTTAATTGATTCGTTTTGCTTTATATTCTTTGTTATGTGAGTCATATTTGTTATGGAATGGATGTATCATATTCATATACAGAATTATATTAAGTCTTTAAATATTATTTTTAATCATCAAGTTAAAAGTAGTCTTGAATGGATACGATGGGGAATGAATCTCATCGCGTTCGTGGAGACGGTAATCCGTACGTACGCACGAGCGACAATATCATTTTTTTATATTAAAATCGTATATAATTGGATGTAATATCATATATAATGAATCATTATCATGTTAAATTTATTATTTTCATCATTTATATTCTTTATTATTCCCATCCAAATGATGAAGTGTTTGAATAACAAACTACACCATGACGTGGAGACGATAAGCTGTATGTACGCACGTATGGTGACATGTCATTCATAGGATGGATAAAATAATTAATATGGTTGTACCATATTTATAATAACATAAAATTATATAGAAGATACTGGAGTTATTATTTTATAATAGAAACAACAAAGAAATAGGAAGTGGAAGAAGAAATGAACTTGAAAGAGGGGATGAAATATTTACCTCTTCTTCGAGTTCTTCATTTTGATTGGATAAAAAGGGCTCCATAGGATGGCTTTCTAACTAACATAAGGCCTATAGGGTGAAGGAAGGAGAGTTGGGAGGATATTTGGGCAGGGTTTGGTTGAGCCTAATTGCTTTTATGGCATGAATTTGAGATAAGGGGAAGTTTCTTTTTATAAGAGGAGTGAGGGGCACCTTAGGAAAATATTGAAATATTATTTTATAACAAAATAATTTTCGGTTTCTAATGGCTCCAAAATAAATTATTTAAAGGATAAGGTGGTGATGGGTCTAAAACCACTCAACCAATAGGTTTTAGATAGTTTTGGTTCACTATATTAACTTTATCTTTTAGATTTAACTCTTAGTTAAATAGTTTGACATTTACCATGTCCCTTTGTATTTTTATATTATATGGTTAATAATCTTACTATAAACTTCAAGGAGAACTTAAAGTGGTTCATTAATGATACACCTATCATTATATAAGTCTTTTGGCCAAACGTATTATTTTTATGATTATTATATCAACCAATAATATTGTATTTTTAAAAAAACTCATTTATGTCAATTTTGACATTATTTAATAATTGATTTTTGTTAAATTCATAATAAATTTATTACTTCAAAATAAATACATTTAATCTAGCCTAACATATCATATTAACCTAAAAAATTATTTTAATTCATTAAAAGACTCAAATTATATTTATTTGGATATTTATAAAATCAATTATTTTAATATTTCATTATTAAGGTAATTATTGCGTCATCATTGTGTCATAAATAAATTAAATTATTTAATGTCTAAAAATTATCAATAAAATATAATTATGTATTAAATCTTTTTACATTAATAATGAATATTTATAGTCGAATTTATCTTATTTATAAACCTATATTAAAAATGGTTTAGTTATTAAACTTTGATTTTAACTCTTTTAACTCTTCTTTAAATAAAATAATAATAAATGTCCTAATCTAATAAAAGTGGTCCTAAAGGATAATATTTTATTATCGAGGTTTCTTTTTCTCTAATTACACTTATCCAATAGAATTAGGACATGTGTTGGGGTAATTGTGATATCATTTTTACCCTTAACTACCCTATTTACTTTTAAGCGTGGTAAATAAAATTAAAACGTTACTATTCAAAAAAAATTATTTTCATCTTATTGAACAACATTTTTCATAATGATATCTACCATGTCACTCAGAATTTTGAAATTCCACTAACAGAAGTGGTAAAGTTAAGTTTTATGTGAATTTGCAAATGCTTCTAGGAGGTTGGTAAAAGATGGTAAAAAGTTCAATAAAATTTTATACATCTAATTTTATTATAAAATGAATCTAATGAATTACATGGAACTTATATAGGTATTATATATTTATTTTTACTTAAAATAAATTTAAATAAAATAAATAATTTTTTAAATAAAAATTTGGTTTTAAACTATAACGTAGTGTTTTTCACTATTCATCAAAAATTGAATGTTTTTAGAAAAATACCAAAAATTTACCCTAAGATAATTTTGATATTCCAAATTCAAAAATGAATTCTATTTTACCAAATTAAAAATATAGAAGTTTCATTAATTAATTTATAATTAATTCCCATTTTCAAAACCGAAAAGCGGGTTTTAAAAAGTAAAAACTATTAAAAGATTGACATGTGTTTATGTCAAATTTAAATGGGAAATTAGTTATAATAACCTAAATTTTATTAAATAATAAAAATATAATCTAGTTATACTTCCAATCCATTCAAATACATAATTAACACTATAAATTATTTTGAATAAAAAAATCTTTTCAATTAAAATTTAGTATTTTTCAGTATTCATCAAAATATAAAAGTTATTAGAAAAGTACCAAAAATTTATCCAAAATAATTTTTTATGTCCCAATTATAAATAAGAATTTAATTTTATAAAATTGAATATATAAAAGTGTCATATATTGGTTTTAAAAATGGGTTTCCATTAAAAGGTTGTAAAATTTCATTTTTTTTGAAAATTACTTCTTTTATCTGAAAAAAATGAATTTGTTCTTATATTATTTCTACGAAACACATAGTATAGATTATAAAATTATATGGAGTATATAAAATTCAAAATTCAGTTAATACTATTCATAACCGCTTTTTAACGTTTAGTTTGGTAATTCGTGGTGCGCTCAAACTTGGTGTTGCGTGTAGTGCAAGCTGTTGAATTAAAGAAAATAACTTACTATGAAATCTTGGGGTGTTGATTTCTTCCCCCATTTTGGAAATTGCATCCTCGCAATTTTATAATTGGGCTTGGGAACTTCATTTAAAGTCTCACATTGGAAAAAAGTCAATAAAACTATCTCTTTAAAAGAAATAAAGATAAGTAAAAAGGTGACCTGAGATAACCCACACTAGGATTACATGTAGGAAAACATGGATATAGAAGATAAAATAAGTGTCATGTTCTGGTGGAGAGTGATAGAAAACATGATTAGGAGAAAGTTAACAATAATAAAACCACAAACTTGTGATGTGATAAATGTTGATTAGTTCCCCCATAGAAAAAGTAAAGAGATAATGTTTTTTGTTTTATGTTCCATTTCATAAATTTGAGGAATCTATTTATGAGATGGACTAAGAACAAAAAGAGATATACATACTTGTTAAGTAGAGTTTCATCCTTTAATAAATTTATACCACTAACTCTTATTTTTTTTCAAACGATGAATATTCAAGATGACTTGGTCACACCTAAAGCACTATAATAAACTTCTAGAGAATCACATAATCCACAAAGGATAAACTATATATATTTACCTTGCCTTTAGAGATTAACCAAAACCAAAATGGTTAGTATAAGATCAGAGGATCCCCAAAAAAGATAATCCTTTAGAGAAAGAAATACTTATCTTAATTTCTAAAATTAAACCAACAATACATAATGTTCAATAAATACCATTCAATAAACAATTGTCCATAAAATCCATAAATATAATCCAAACTAATATTGAAACCCAAAACAAAGAATAATTTGATTACGCAGTCTTCCACATTAAATTGTATTTCCAAATAACATCAACTACTCTTAAATTCACATATATTAAAGTAATTAACCTAATTACATATTCTCTATGATAGATTAATCATTTCCATAAATAACCCAAATCGCTATAAATACAGAATAAAAACATAGATAAGAATCAATTATTACTCATCAAATGAAATCCCATAGTATTCTATTTTTCTTAGGCATATAGTATTCCCAACAGGGCGAACGTCTTCCAAATTAACATTTATCACTTAATCCCCAAATCATTTTCCTGGACTAAGGATATCCATTTGATAAGACATAAGATGCCAAATCAACTTATTATTAATCAATAAAATCATAAAACTAAAAATAATTAGTCACACTAACCAGGGAATTCTTGTAGTCTAGTGGTAGGCGATAAATCCCAATCGCACTATGGTTGTGGGTTGGATTCCTGCAGCTTTGTCCAATATGATGGGTTGTCACATGGTCTACATATTGTCCTTTTTCAAAAACTATGTTTTATAACATTCCCAAAATGAAATAAATTCCTCAAAATAACTATAACATTATTTCACCACAAATGGTATCTCATACCTCGCATTTTCATCCCAAAAATTATTAACATGTAATTTCCTCAAATTCAAGGAACTTATAAACCCAAATGGTTATTTATAACAATATCAACAATAGAAAACACAATTCTTCCTAAAAAATAATTTTCACATAATAACCATCAGGGTTACACATAATAGAAAAGTCTTCCAAAGTAATCCCATCAACAAAGAGCACTAATACTTTTAAACATTTGATCGTCCATTTATTTCCACATAGGTTCTTCCTTGACCAAGGGGTTATCCTATAGGATAGGGTATTCACTTGGGAAATTCCCAGGTCCCCTACATTTACGGTAAATGACTGTAAATGGATTCTTGGGATCATTTTTATTTTCTTCCAAAGTACACTTCATTTTTCCTTGGAAATTCTTTGCTTTATGTCCTTCTTTCCCACACATAATGAATTTCTTTGTTCTATTGAGACACTTCCCTAGGTGTCTCCTTCCACATTTCCTACATGATGGAAATTGAGATTTCTTTTCTCTGTGGTCTCCATTGTCGGAGATCTTATCATTCACTGCATATCTCTTCTTTGTTGAGTCCAGAAGTTGGTTAATATATATGTTGTTTATCATAGTTTTGGAAAATTTATTTGGAATTAACATGATATCTTTTACCCCTATCAACATTCCATTCTGTTTCTCATTTCATCTATTGTGCAAACCTTGTACATAATGTTAAATTTTACTTTGACTTCCTTGGAATCCATCCATTGACTAGCACAAGAAATCATAGTGTGAGTCATAAAATCATTTAGATAATATCATAACACCTTATTTTCAATCTAAAACACCTTAGGATTAACGACGGTGATTTATTCTCATATCCCCTCAGACTATCCCTATAGGTCAGTAATAAAATACTTCTTCACATCCTGGGAAAAATAAAACATATAATGGGGTGAGATCAGATGCTCAGTAAGGATAACAGTATAGTGGAAACTTTTATAAATAATCGTAAACATTTAAGGAAATGTATAAGACTAAAACAAAATCCTTTTATACTTGAACATACACATAATATGGAAAAGATAAAATCAAATAATTCCATTTACTTATTCACATGGATATTATACTAGTCTAGTAATCACATGAAATATCAATATCCACTTTCATAATGATGGAATGCATAATGCCAGACTTCATAAACACATAGTCAAGGCCTTGTGCCAAGACTACAAATAATATTTTGTCAAGGCCTTGTGCCAAGACACTAGTCTATCTCATGAGACCTACCGATGCATCGAGGCTCTATATAGGGCCCCACCTATCACTTACTAATTCCAATTCATTCTTCATATGAAAAGGATTAAACATAACATAAACATTATTATTAAAACTCGAATACGAAATGTCAATACTTTATCCATAACCCATGAATGGTATAAAAATAACACATCCAGAGTCAAACATAACTCATTCAATAAAATATTGAAGATTGTATTATAATAAATCAACCTCAATCGAGAATAATGAAGGATATTTACATAGATGAAGTTAATCATCAAAACTATTTGAGATAAATATCCCCCTTTTTCTTTGAAACATTTAAAAGTATCAATATTTATCAAGAAGCTGTTTAAAATGGATTTTTGAATCAAAGTGTTCCATTCCAATTTGAAACTTTTAAAAGTAATTTTAATTTTAAAACATTAATTTCCATATAAATAAAACCTTAAATCCATTTTTAAAACATGTACATCAATGAGAATTATTTAGAATAATAAATTTTTGAAGCAATTAAAATGATATTTTAGTTAGAGTCCCTATCCAAATGAGAGATGCTTGAATACAAATAATTGAGGTAATAAAAACTTTATAATATCATGAGAATAAAGGGATTCATGATATACTATGTCAAAGTATAGTATATACACCAAATAAAATTGGATTGGTGCATAACAACAAAGAAGTCTCAATGGAATGTAAGATGGGATGAATTCCTTTACAGAGACTGTATCCTTAGGTTAAAGATAAATAAATAAAATAATTATGTGTGACAAATATAAAGACATTAAATATGATTGGATATTAATTTTAAATCAATTAGAGGAAATTCACACTTATTCTTGTAAAAACAACACTAATGACTTGGATGTGTAACTCAATGAATAGAAATTGAGTTAAAATTACTCTTATCAAGTTTATATCGATGATTTGAGAATTTATAAAAAGAGTGATTATGTGTATCAAAAGTATATCCATGCAAAGATAATTTGAAATTACTATATAAGTAAATAAATAGTGATTTCACACATAATCTTGGGGTAAAGTAATCGATGATGTTTGCGTAAAACTAAATGAGTGGAAATTGAAATTTGAAATTCCCTTATCGATTTGGTAACTTACAAAACATACACCCCATAAAGGATGGATCAAAAAATGATGATTTAAATACCAATAAATTATTTTATATTACACAAAAAAACACAATCATGGGTAGTACATGCACCACACAAAAGGTAGCAGTGGCTAATATAGCATGAATCTCACAGGAATAAAAGTGAGATGAAAACCCTTTACCTTGTACTTTTCCTTGGTCGGTGGTACATTAACCTAAAGTTTAATAGTTAAATCATTATTATTAAATTATAAAATAACTATATACATAAATATGATATCATATATGATCCTCTAATATTTCTTTGTTAATAATATTTTAGTAGTATCATCGTTTCGGGTGTTAATTGATTCGTTTTACTTTATATTATTTGTTATGTGAGTCATATTTTTGATGGATGGGATGTATCTTATTCATATCCAGAATGATATCAATTCTTTAAACATTATTTTTTATCATCAAACTAAAATTATTCTTGAATGGATACGATGGGGAATGATTCTCATCGCATTCGTAGAGACAGTAATCCGTACGTACACATGAGCGGAAATATCATTCTTTTGATATTAAAATCTTATATAATTTTATGTAATATCATATATAAAGAATAATTATCATGTTGAATTTATTAGTTTCATAATTTATACTCATTATTATACCCATCCAAATGATGAAGTGTTTGAGTAAAAAACTACACCACGACGTAGAGATGGTAAGTCGTACGTATGCATGTATGGTGACATGTCATTCATAGGATGGATAAAATAATGAACACGGTTTTAACATATTTATAATAACATCACAGTATATAGATGATACTGGTGTTATTATTTTATAATATAAACAACAAAGAAAGATGAAGTGGAATAAGAAAAGAACCTGAAAGAGGTGATGAAATATTTGCCTCTTCTTCGGGTTCTTCCTTTTGATTTGATCAAAAGGGCTCCTTAGGTTGGCTTTCTGACCAAATTAAGGCCTCTAAGACGAAGGTAGGATATTTTGGAGGATATTTGGGAATGTTTTGATAGAGTCTAATGGATTTTATGGTGTCAATTTAAGATAAGGGGAAGTTCCCTTTTATAAGAGGAGTGAGGGGAACCTTTGGAAATGATTGAAATATTGTTTTATAATAAAATCCTTTTTGGTTTCTAATGGATCCAAAATGAATTATTTAAAGTCTAATGTTTGGATGATTCGAAAACCACTCAACCAATAGGTTTTATATGGGTTTGGGTCACTATAATAAATTTATGTTTTAGATTTAACTCTTAGTTAAATAGTTTGATATTTACCATGTCTCTTTGTATTTTTTTATTATATGCTTAAAAAACTTACTATAAACATACAAGAGAACCCCAAGTGGGTAATTAATGATACAACTATTATTATATAAGTCTTTTTGCTTAACCTTATATTTTTAGGATTATTATATCAACCAATAATATTGTATTTGTTTTAAAAACTAATTTCTGTCAATTTTGACATTATTTAATAATTGATTTTTGTTAAAGTCCTAAAAACTTTATTACTTAGAACTAAATACATATAATCAACCCTAACATTTCATATTAACCTATAAAATTTCTGTAATTTATTAAAAGTATCAAATTACATTTATTTGGATATTTATAATATTAATTATTTTAATATTTCATTAATAAGGTAATTATTGCGTCATCATTGAGTCATAACTAAATTAAATTATTTAATGTCTAAAGATTATAAATAAAATATCATTATCTAAGAAATATTTTTATCTTTCTAATTAATATTTATAGTCGAATTTATATTTTTTATAACCCAATATTAAAAATGGATTATTTATTAAACTTTGATTTTATCTCTTTTAAATCTTCTATAAATAAAATAATAATAAATGACCTTATCTAATAAAAGTGGATCTATAGGATAATATTTTATTCCTAAGGTTTTTTTGGTCAAATTTCATTTATCCAATAGAATTAAGACATGTTTTGGGGTAATTATGATATCATTTTTTCCCTTAATTACCCTATTAACTTTTATCCGTGGTAAATAAAAGTAAAAAAGTTATTATTCACCAAAAAATATTTTCATATTATTGAACCACATTTTTCTTACTGATATCAACCGTTTCCCTCGTATTTTTGAAATTCCACTCACAAAAGCAGTAAAATTAAGTTTTATATGAATTTGCAAATGCTCCTTGGAGGTGGGTAAAAGACGGTAAAAAGTTCAATAAAATTTTATACATCTAATTTTATTATAAAATGACTCCAATTAATTAAATTAAACTTATATAGGTATAATATATCTATTTTTACTTAAAATAAGTTTTAATAAAATAAATAATTATTTAAATAAAAAGTTGGTTTTAAACTATAATTCAGTGTTATTCACTATTCATCAAAAATTGAATGTTTTCAGAAAAATACCAAAAAAATTACCCTAAGATAATTTTGATATTCATAATTCAAAAATGAATTCTATTTTACCAAATTAAAAACATAAAAGTTGAATTAATTAATTTAAAATTAATTCCTGTTGTCAAAACCGAAAAGCGAGTTTTTAAAAAGTAAAAACTGTCAAAATATTGACATGTGTTTATGTCAAATTTAAATGTGAAATTACTTATAATCACCTATATTGTATTAAATGTTATAAATATAATATAATTATTCTTACAAACCATTCAAATATATAATTTAACACTCTAAATTATTTTTATTAAAAAAGTTGTTTTCAATTAAAATTTAGTATTTTTCAATATTCATCAAAATATAAAAGTTATTAGAAATGTTCCAAAACTTTATCCAAAATAAATTTTTATGTCCCTATTATAAAGAATAATTTAATTTCGTTAAATTAAAAGTTTCAAATATTGGTTTCAAAAAGGGTTTTCCATTAAAAGGTGGTAAAATTTCAATTTTTTTGAAAAATAATTCTTTTATCTGAAAAAAATGAATTTGTTCTTATATTATGTCTAAGAAAAACATAATATGGATTCGAAAATTATATGGAGTATATAAAATTCAAAATTCAGTTAATACTATTCATAACCACTTTTGAACAGCTAGTTTGGTAAGTCGTGGTGTGCTAGAACGTGGTGTTACGTGTAGCGCAAGCTATTGAATTGAAGAAAATAACTTACTATGAAATCTTGGGGTGTTACATTATTTGAAAATTTCAACCAAAGAAACTTGGACAGCTAGCCTAATATTCCACACTATAAGAAACCATGTTGGGATTTATCAATTTTATTGTATTCATGGAGGAAATATCTTGACCGTCATCAAATGAGTCTTTTGATGCTTGAAGGATCTTAATAGAGATTCACATCACTAGTGAAAAAAATTACAATGAATGAAGGGTGGATTTGGTGTCGATGGGGGAATTTTCTTTCTACTGTACTATTATAATCTTCTAATTTGAGATGAATAAGGTTGTGATGAGGATGAATAAGATTTAGCTAGAGAAGGCACGGTGACTTCAAGATATTTAGGTCGGCATATGCGTAGACATATTATTTTGTGGGAGCGAGAAACTACCATGTGATCCAACCATTAATCATACTTCTGAGTCTCCTGGTTTGAAACATGATTCCATTCACCCTCACTATCACTATAATGTTTGAAAGACCAACTTTTCAACAATGATGGTACATTCCCCATATTAACCACACCATTGTCCACAGGGTTTGGGTTGTAGTCCCTAAATACATATAATTTATTAATGTTATGTTGAAGAATACATTTTTTTTGTTGTTGTCATGGCGATCACTGAGATCAACCTCATGGGGCTTTATACATTATGTCAGTTTCACTAACCCCTTTTATATGGAACTGTGGGAATTGTATGAAACCTTTGTATGCTTGGAAGAGTAGGTCTAGTTTCTTCATTCTGAGATGGGAACATTGAGTGCATGGAAATTTCAAGGTGATGTAGCATGATAAGTTGATGGAGCCACATTATCTTATCTATGTGGATGCACTTGAGAAGGAGGAACCAAATTGTTCTACACTGGGCATGGTTGATCTTGATTAGTTTGTTGAATTCAAGGAAAATGTTCTTGGGGAGGCTCTACCACAAGAAACTCTATGGGCGATGGGGTCTCCACCTATACTATGGTCATTGTTTCAACCTTGGAGGATCCTATTACCAGAGCTGGAAGATGCAATAAAAATGACATAATCACATTATATTAGGCTTCCTCTAGGCATTGGACCTTATTAGAGAAATCCCAAAATCCTCCTGGTATATTATGAATGATGGGGGTAGGGGCCAAAAATGTATTGACATTTACTAAATAAATATTCAATACCTTCTCTTTAGTGAACAACATATTGAGTGGATATGTGAGGCCTTTCCACTTGGCTACAATGTATATGACATGTTCATATAGAATCGGTTTCAACATTAAGAGTATATCAATACTTTTCTTGTGGGAAATGGAATTGAACTGGAAGAGAACCATCCTATGGATTTCTTACCAAATAGTGATGGACCAAATGGGAAACTATTTATACCATACGAATGTTGTTACTTCCAAATTATAAACAAAAAACTAGGGATTCATGGATTCCTACTACATTGGGGTTCCCAAAATGGGTTTTCAACATTTGATAAAGTGGTCCAGATACTAAAGAGGGTTTCCCAACCAGTTGAAGGGGGTGAAGAATGGATTCCAAAAAATCAGGGGGTTCTTAAATATCATCCACCCATATCGGATATGGATTTCCATTAGATGGAATTTCCACCTATCACTTCAAAATGGATTCATGGATAGATGTTAGAGAATCTATAAGGTTGTCTTAGGAAGGGTTCCTATCTGGGTGAGGATCTATAACAACCATATCATTGACTAGTACATCAACCATGTAGGCCAGCTTAGTATCCCATAGAGTGGATTGAGGAGAGGATCGTGGAGTGTCTTGATCTGGATCCTAAGATAGATTATCATGTGGATCTGAAATAGTTTTTGGGGTTTATTTTAGCCATTTTCCATATACATTGGTTTCTACCCTATCAGAATGTCTGAAATTAACAAGATGAATCAGAGGAATCTGGAAGATAAGGGATTGTGGCTTTCCCCACTACCCATTGGAAGAAGAACATTAACCTATCCTGGGACACCATTACCTGCGAACCACTCCGCAAGGAGACCATTGATGTTCCAATTCTAATATGTGATATAATAATGTAGGGATTCCATTATAGGATCATCCCCCATCTTCTATGTTACATCAGATGGATTAGATGTCATGTAGGTCGCAACATACTCTTTACTATTTTTGGAATTACCACCATCATGTAAGTATATAGAGGGTTCCTTGAGACTAAACGACTACCTTTGTAGGTGAGTGAAGACACCGATAGGATCAAATTGATACTTCACTATCCAATTGGGTAGGTTATATTTATCAGTACCTACACTAGTGTCCTCATCCATAGTATATATATATAGGAAAACTATGCCCACCATGAAGGTACATTAGGGAATATCATTGATATCACTAGTTAGTATTCCGGACTCAATATGGGACTGAAGTGGAGAGCAACATACATTCACCATTCTTGAATACGCACATGTGGGGATGCCTCTACAATAATTTTCTGGAGTACTGTGATGTTATGGATTCTTCATTGTTTGAGGGTCTAGTGGTAGTTGGGTGAGATATAATTATTATCCACTAAGAGTGTTTCCAACTATAAAAATTGAAATTATTGATGCATTTAATCAATATTATCCTAGATACTTGGGTAGACTAGTTGATGGTCACAGAATAAAAAACACATCTCCAAGAAAGTCTAAAGAAATCACATGACACAGTCCTTAGTAAGGGACTTTGAGATGTCGAAGTCTAGAACCACATTCATCCAAAACACCACAAACTACTAATTAATGGATTGGGTGTCCCACATACATATGTTTTCAGAGGAGGTTCACAGACCATGGTTGGCCCCGACATCAATAAATGTTAGATGAGAAAATAGAGGAGTCATTGTTGTGGGTTGGTGCAGTGGTGGACTAGCTAACAAGAGGAGATACTACATGAGAAAACTAATTGATGACCACTGGGTCATATCTTAATGGTTGTACCATTGACATCATCACACCCCTATAGAATAGAGTGTTTAACACTACCCCATGTGTGATAGAATCAGCTCTTGTGGTTGGGTCTAGCAATCGAACATCATCTACCAAACTCAATGATAACTCTCCCTGATCTTGGGTAGAGTTAGAGAATGAAGTTGCTGATTTTGGAGTTGACTTCACCATGAGACCCTTGAAGGGATCCAATTATCCCTCTTACAATTTGTTCCTATAGATGATGTGGGATTCTAGTGGACCTCATCATACAACATAACGAATTTCAACCACTGGGATGTTTCTGAGACACTAATGCAATTGATTTGGGTGCATGAACCATCATTAAATCAAATTATTCATCTGAATTGCAGAATATAATGGGATTGAAAACAACATGGAACTACCTATAATTTTTTCTTTCATGGTGATAGATCTCCATTCAACCCTCGGATGGTTGTTCAGGACATGGGAGATTTTTTTCATGGGAAGGACCTTCGTGCAGGTGGTTTGTTCCATGGGGATTCCCCTCTATTTGATTCATGGGGATGCTGTTAGGGAATCAATTTTGATTGATGTCAGAGTGGCGAGGACCTCTACTCTAGGTGTTGATGTAGTATGGAGTACAACTACATTGGTTGGTAGGAACACTAGAAAGAGTTTCATGTTGATTTTGAGAGAGGGGAGGGCATCTATTATGGTTGGTTGAAGTGCAAGTAGGACCTTCACAATGATAAAACATGACATGGGGATGTCCTAAATGTTGAGAAGAAAAAGTATGGAGAGGACCATCATACCGGGTTCTGTATGTATGGGGATGACCTCCACTATGGCTGTTGAAAACATGGAGAAGGCCTTCATACTAACCAGCTATTGAACATGGAGAGCCTCTGTGTAGGCCAGCAGTTATATGGGGTAGACCACTGTATTGGTTTTTTATGAAACAGGTACGACCTTTGATTAGATTGATGTTGGAGTAAGGATGACCACCTCTTCATCTAGGAAGGGCATGAGTAAATGTTTCGGGATGGAATTTGGTTACACATGGAATAAATCTATTTTTGGAAACATAATTATGGGGTGGACCTCTGGACCAGATGTCAACATGGCAGGGAAAAAATCTTCTTTGAGTTATGATGGTGTCATGGGGAGGGCCTCCATATTGATTGGGATATTAGGGATGGCCTCCACTCAATATTTAAATGCTATGGGGGGACCCCCATACTAAATATAATCAACAAATACTGATGAGTAATGAATTCTGATGATGTTTTTGATTCATAGAGTCAACCCAATCTTCTTGTAGGGAGGCTAGGTATAGATCCCAACCAAGTATGGATGGGTACCTTCTATTCAGTACCCTTGATTTGATGGTATAATCTAGGGTGGTAAGGACGCACTGTATTTATGGAAGATGATTCCCCTTGGCAGGAATCCTCCTTAAATTGGGCCCAATGTTAGTGTCGGGTCATTAAGACCATGGTCTAAAGACTGGGATTTGGGACCACATTCTCTGTAGCCTAGGGGACCTACCACTATTATTATTGATGCATCATAGTGGGGACCACTTTTGTGGCTCCCTGGTAGTTTTCATAGCCTTGATGACTCGTGTATTCCCTACCCCCTATGCATACGGAATCGAGTTGTAGGACATATCCCATGAAAGGATCCCCAAATATGTTCTTCATTGGATCCCTATGCGGGCCATGGGGGTAGTAGCATAAGTGAGGAACATAATCCTCCATGTCTTGGAAGGCCATATGTTTCATGGGAAAGACCACCAACTACTTGTATCGTCGTATGAGGGAGTCTATCACCCAACTGTGAATTCTTTATGAAGATGATACAAGGTGTGGGTGATCATTATTTGTAGTCATGGTTGAAGTCAAGGAAGAGGTGGAGTCATACATGATTACCTCTTTGGAATTTTTCGTGGTCTTATATCTACTGAAGTTCGATGAATAATTCCAGGCAGCTCGGGTCTTAAAAAACCAGGAGGATTTAACTATCAATACATATGTATGGAATGAAATGCCCAATTCCCTAGATTCATCCATTATTCAATTAAAAAATAGAGATTTTAGTGATAATGATGTCACAGATCATAATTCCTAACATTTTACAGCCTCAATGTTTAGTGAGTTCCACTCCCCACCATTTGATTAGTGGGCATGGTGCCAGATAGCCAGATCCAGTGACATTATAATCTATTGATGGTTCGAACACTACTAGTCCCCATTTTCAAGAAAATATTTTCACATTGGATCACCATTTCTATTTCAAACACTTACTTCAAGGCATTCCAGTGCATCCTCACAAGTTTGCGTGCAAAGGATGTAACACCCCAAGATTTTATAGTACGTTATCTCATTAATGTAATTCAATAACTTACGATATCGAGTTCGAGCGCACAACGACTTTCCAAACTAGCCGTTCAAAAGCGGTTATGAATAGTATTAACTGAATTTGTAATTTTATATACTGCAAATAAATTTAGAATCCATATTATGTGTTTCATATACATTATATAAGAACAAATTCTTTTTTTCAGATAAAAGAAGTGTTTTTCAAAAAATGCAATTTTATTGCCTTTTAATGGAAAACCCTTTCTAAAACTAATATTTGATGATTTTATATATTCAATTTAATGAAATTAAATTCTTATTTATATTTGTGACCTAAAAATTTAGTTTGGATAAATTTTTAGTACTTTTCTGATAACTTTCATATTTTGATTAATAGTAACAAATACTATGTTTTAATTGAAAAAAAAAATTTAATCGAAATAATTTATAGTGTTATATTATGAATTTGATTGATTTTGAAGTATAATTAGATTATATTTTTATCATTTAATACAATTTTTGTCATTATAGGTAATTTCACATTTTAATTTGACATAAACACATGTCAATATTTTGATAGGTTTAACTTTTTTTTAAACCAGCTTTTTGTTTTTGACAATGAGAATTAATTTTAATTTAATAAATGAAACTTTTATGTTTTAAATTTGGTAAAATGGAATTCATTTTTTAATTCGGAATATCAAAATTACCTTAGGGTAAATTTTAGGAATTTTTCTAAAAACTTTAAATTTTTATGAATATTGAAAAACACTACGTTATTATTAAAAACCGACATTTTATTTAAATTTATATAAAGTCAAAATATATATATATAATACCTATATAAGTTCAATTTAAATAATTGGAATCATTTTATTATAAAATTAGATGTATAAAATTTTGTTGAACTTTTTAACGTTTTTAACCCACCTCCATGGAGCATTTGCAAATTTGCATAAAACATAATTTTACTGCTTCTGTGAGTTGAATTTCAAAAATATGGGAGAAACAGTTGATATAATTTGATAAAATGTGGTTCAATAAGATGAAAATAATTTTTTCTTGAATAGTAACTTTTGACTTTTATTTATCACAATTAAAAGTAAAAAAGGGTAATTAAGGGTAAAAATGATATCATAATTACCCTAACATTTGTCCTAATTATATTGGATAAGTGTGATTCGACCAAAAACAACATTATAAATAAAATATGATCCCATTTGGTCCACTTGGATTAAATTAGTGCATTTATTATTATTTTATTTAAAGAAGAGTTAAAAGAGTTAAATTCAATGTTTAATAACTAAATCATTTTTAATAAATAGTTATACATAAGATAAATTTGACTATAAATATTCATTAAAAATATAAAATTATTTCATAAATAATGTTATTTTATTTATAATTTTTTGACATTAAATAATTACATTTATTTATGACAGAATGGTGATGTGTAAATTAACTTATTAATGAATGATTAAAATAATTGATATACTAAATATCCAAATAAATGAAATTTGAGACTTTTGATGAATTATACTAATTTTTTAGGTTAATATAAATTATTACGGTTGATTAAATAATTTTTTTTCAAAGTAATCATGCTATTATGATTTTTGCAAAAACCAAATACTAAATTGTGTCAAAATTGACATAATTGAGTTTTTAAAACAAATACTATATTATTAATTGATATAATTTTCTTAAAAATATAAGGTTCAGCCAGAAGAATTAGATAAGGTTATATATATCAATAATTAACCACATGAGGTTCTCTTGGCTTGTTATAGTATGTTTATTAACCATATAATATAAAAATACAAAGAGACATGGTAAATCCCAAACTATTTAACTAAGAGTTAAATCTAAAAGATAAGGTTAATATGATGACCTAAACCTGTCTAAAACCAATTGGATGAAAGTTATTCGACCAATACCCACATTAGCCTCAAAATAATTCATTTTGGAGCCATTAGAAACCGAAAATGATATTATTATAAAATAATATTTCAAGATTTTCCTAAAGTGACCCTCACCTCTCGTTTAAAAGGGAACTTCTCCTTCTCTTAGTTTCACACCTCCAAAGCATTTGGGCTCGGCCAAACCCTGCCCAAATATCCTCCCAACTTTACTACCTTTATCCAAGAGGCCTTCTTTTGGTCAAAAAGCCAACCTAAGGATCCATTTTGATCAAATCAAAAGAATGAACTTGAAGAAGAGGTAAATATTTCATAACCTCTTTCAAGTTCTTTTCTTCTTCTACTTTCTATTTATTTGTTGTTTCCATTCTAAAATAATAACTCCAGTATATTATATATACTGTGATGTTATTATAAATATGGTGCACCCATATAAATTATTCTATCCATCCTATAAAGGACAAAGTAGCCATATGTGTGTACGTACGGCTTATCGTCTCCACGTCGTGGTGTAGTTTGTTATTCAAACACATCATTATTTTGGATGGGTATAATAATGAATAAAACTGATGTAAATAATAAATATAACAAGTTAATTATTCTGTTTAAATGATATAACATCCAATTACATATGATTTCACCATCAATATAATGATATTGTCAGTCGTATGTACGTACGGATTATTGTCTCCACAAATGCGATGAGATTCATTCCCCATCGTAATCATTCAAGAATAATTTTCCTTTTATGATTAAAAATAATGTTTATGAACATAATATCATTCTGTATATGAATCAAATACATCTTATACATAATAAACATGGATTATGTAACCAATTATATAAAGTAAAATGAATCAGTTAACACTTGAAACGATGATACTAATGAAATATTATTAACAAAGCAGTATTAGACGGTCATATATGATATCATATTTATATATATAGTTATTTTATAATTTAATAACAACTATTTAACTATTATACAGGACTTTAACGTACCCTCTACCAAGGAAAAGTTCAAGGTAAGGGTTAATTTCACAATCTCTTTATTATCCAAGGTTGTTTTTACGTAAGTATCTACTAGGAGATATTTAATATTCATGTCCATGTTTCATAAAATACTTTTCAAAGGAATTATTTTTAAGGGAATATTTTACAAAAACATCATTTTAAATGTTTAAAAATTTATTCTTTTAAATCATTATCTTTAATGTCTATGTTTTTAAAATGGTTTTAAGGATTTATTTATATAGACATGAATGTTTTAAAATGTTAATTCCTTTCAAAAGATTCAAAGTGTTATGGGACACTTTGAGTCAAAAAAATATTTTAAACGACTTCCATTATAAATTATGTGAATTATAAATGATTTCATGAAAAAGGGATATTTCTCGCAAATAGTTTTACTAATCATTTTCAACTATGTCAATATCCTTTTATAGATATTATTATTGATCAAGGTTGATTTATTATAAAAATCTTAAATATTGTATTGATGGTTTTGTGATATGTTTGACTATGAATGTGTTATTTTTATACAATTCATGGTTTATGAATAATTTTTTGACATTTTGTATGCTATTTTTAATATGAATGTTTATGTTATGTTTAAACCTTTTCATATGAGAAATGTATTGGACTTAGTATGTGACGGCTGGAGACCTCTATAGCTCCTCGATGCATCAGTAGGTGTAATGACACAAACTAGTGTCTTGGAACAAGGCCTTGACAAAATCTTATTTATAGTCTTGGCACAAGGCCTTGACTATGTGGTTATGAAGTTTGACATTATGCATTCCGTCATTATGAAATTAGCTATTGCTGTTACATGTGATTAGTCGACTAGTAGAATATCCATTTGAATAAGTAAATGGCATTCTTTGATTTATCTTTGCCATATTGTGTTGAAGTTTAAGTTTAAAAAGTCTTTTTTTAGTTTTATACATTGCCTTAAATGTTGATGCTTATTTATGAAAGTTTCCACTATATTTTTATCCTTACTAAGCATCTGAGCTGACCCCTTTCTATGTTTTATTTTTCCCAGGATGAGAAGAAGTATATTATGAATGACCTATAACGATTATCTAAGGGATATGAAAGTGGTCAATGGAAACAATGTTTTTGTTGTTTTTAATTTTATAATGTAATGTAACGTTCATGTATGTAGTCTATTTTTCCAAGACTGATAAATTGATCAGTCCTTCAGGTCATTATTCCTTGAAATCATGCCAATGTATTAAAATAATGCACTGACATTGGGTAACTGGGGTCGGGGCATTACAGTTGGTATCAAAGGAAGTGTAGCAACAACCTTATAAATTGATTTAGATAAACTCTAATTAGAGAACAATACCCTAAGATAGACTTTGAAGATTAGTATATAATAACTTCCTTGAATTTTGGTAATGTAGAGATTTTGTGTATTTTCCAAGAAATACATTCTTGTTTGGATACGATCAGGTAGATGTGGCTCTGGAATAGATGTACCTAGGAGTGAAAACTCTGAAAAGGAGTTTCGGTCTAGAGCTGGGGTATCCTGGTACACGACAACGGGCCTTGCTACACTCTTGGTTACGACACTCCTGGGGGATAAGCTTAGGATAATTCATATTTTCATTACAAGCCATTATAGAGGATTTAAGAGTAAATAATTCCTAAAAGAAAAAAATTTATGATTATAGATTATATGCATAATATTTTCAATTTTCATTATATATCTTACATGTTTTGAATTATGCATTGTAATTCATAAACTAACCTACTGTATTCCATTGTTTAGAAATGGCACCAAGTAGAAGGAATGATAATTCCATCAATACGCATGATCGAAAGATTAAGAAGGATTATATCTTTCATGGTATTAATCCAACATTTAGAATGGAAATAGTTTCCCACGTATTCTCATCATACAAATAAATATCATCATGTGTTAATAAGATAAGTAAACAATTATATGGGTCTTATGTTTTTTAAGGGAATCAAGAGATGAAAATGATGGAGGATAGAAAGACAGATAAAGGGAAGAGGGGAAAGAAGGATTTTCCCATATGTGATAACTGTGGAAAGAATCACCTTGGTAAATGCTTGATGTGAATGGGAATTTATTATCAGTGTAGAGAAAAAGGACACCAAGTTCATGATTGCAAGGGTAAGAAAAAGGTTTCAAATATACAATGCTTCATCTGAAAAGAGCTGGTACACTACGCAAATCAATGTCCAAATCATCATAGTATACCTCAAATGTTTCTATTGGATAACAATAAAGTTATGATACTACTGAAGATGAAGAGGAATGATTATATTTCTTATGTTGTTATTAAAGTATTGTTTCATTTGATTATTGTATTAATGATGTACATTTTATAACAATTACAGAGTATATAAGGATTGTAATGTAGTACTATTTCATTAATGACTTATGATTGTGTAGAAACAAGAAAAGTGACATAATAAGAGGTTAATTTTTTTGAAAAATATATGTTTGAGTGAACGAGAAACCATAATATGGTTATGATACCGAGGTAGTGATTTTGTAATAATATATGATTTATTTGGATAAATTATATTGGATATTTTTTACTACCTTGAAACTGATTAATGATTTGTATATTCCATATTTGTTGGAGTTTACATCATTTTTGGATAAAAGGATTATATCCAGTATTCTACAAGGAATAAGGGATCATGAATGTAATCAATAAGGTTTTACATTAATTTAGGGTGTTACCATGATTTAAAATAATACATGATGAAGGTATTCACATGTTATTACATGGAAAAAAAGAACTTCATTATGTTTTGTTAGGTCCACTAGGCTGAATACCCTGAGAGGGGGGGTGAATCAGGGTATGACCAATTAAAAATTAAATCCCGTTCTGATCTTGTTTCGCTGTTAAGCAAAAGACTCTTCTCTCTCTTTCCTGCCGCACAATATAAACAGAAAGTAAAGCAAGCACAGGACACAACAATTTTACTTGGTTCACCACTAAGGGCTACGTCCAAGGAGCATACGCTGAAAGGTTGTCGGTCGTACCAAGTCCACTAAACTTCACTAGCTGTGGATTACAATGTTCGGGCTAGATCACTTCTATGCCCAGGCTCACTGCCTATACAATGTTTAGGGTCAGCTCACTGCTTTCCCAAGGGTCACTCCCTGTTTCTCTCTCTCTGGCTCACTGCCGGTGGAGAGGATCACCTTTTCCTCTTCCTAAGCTCACTACTCCAGAAGGGAATCCAATCACAGTTTATAGACCTGTAGGTCTCTTCATTTCCATTAAGGAATGCATCTTTCTCTGTATGTAGATGCTCTGTTGAAGTTTTACTTTCATCCGTAGATGAATACCTCTTTGTCTCTGAACACTGGGCAATTCCTTTTGGAAACACCTTCGCAAAGCACCCTACAATGCGAGGCTCCCAAATTCGCGAAGCTCAAACAAGCCTTCGCGAAGCTCCTGCCTTTTCGCGAAGCTCACTCGCGAAGCTCACTCGCGAAGAACGCTCGCAATGCTCAAGTCGTCGCAAAGCAACGACCCTCGCAAAGCAAAGTAATCCAACGCGGAGCTCGTAGGTTTCGCGGAGCTACAATAGCCGCCGCGAAGCACCTCTTTCGCGAAGCACACTGGCTCCGCGAACCACCTTCGCAAATGGAGAGAAAGGTATTTTCTCTGAAAATTCTCTCTCTTCGCTCGAAGGGGTCGGCCTCTATTTATAGTCGATTCCACCGACCCTCATCCTTTCCGCGCAAAGTCAACGCCACGTCATCTCAAATCGCGAAGCTCCAAAGTTTCTGCCGGAATTCTTTCCAAATCGCGAAGCTCCACGGCAATCTTCCGTTCGCGGAGCTTGACGTAGTCACGATGAATCACTGTCAACTTACCTTCGCAACTCGCGCCTTCGCCGCGAAGCTCCCTCGCGAAGCTCAACCTTCCTTCGCGCCTTCTCCGCAAAGCTCTCTCACAAAGCCCTTCTCCGCCGCGATGCGCTTCAGCCTCTGCCGTTCACGAAGCTTGACGTAATCGCGAAGCATCACCGCCTCCATTCTTATGGTCTTCGCGATTTCCAAACCATGAATCCTAGCTTCGCGAAATTCATTCCTTTGCCATATTAAATTATTCTCTTCATGGAAATCCACTTTTCGCGATGCTCACCAAACTCCAAATTTTGGACCCCAAAAATTTGGAAAACACTGGGAAACGGCGCCACCTTGTACTGCTCTTTTGTACCACCTCCAGATCGTCCTTTTCCTTTGTCATCGTTCTTTGTCAACAAGGATTGTCAACAAATTCTTGGGAACTCGACAAATATCCATGAAAACCTGTTTTGTCAACAAACACGACCAACCCAAAAATACTACAATGTTACCTTGAGAGATTTTTTCCCAACAATCTCCCCCTTTGGGTTTGTTGACAACTCTTCATAACTCTGCTCAGGATGATTTTCTGCACTTTGATACCTCACTGAGTCTTCTTCCAACTGCTACCACCATTCACCCCATGCGACTCTGATAGCGTTCAAGGATTCAATTAACACGTACTCTAAGCCCACATGAGTAATGCTCGGCGTGAGAAACAAGAGTAGTATGAAAAGTTCATCAATGAATCACTTCATGTCAGACCCCAATTGTCGATTCCACCCTGATACCAATTCTTAAAATAAAACCAGTTGTTGAACCACACTGATACCAATTGGTGAATTCTTAAGCTGATACCAATTGTTGATAGCTGGACACCGTCTCACACCATTCCAACACCACTGTTCTGCTTTTATCACGATCATCAGCTGTCGTGATTTCTATTCTTTGATCGATCACTTCTAGCATCGTCAGATTTAAAAATCTCTCCCCCTTTCTCATTGCTCCCCCTTTCTGGCTGCTCCACCTGTCAGCTTCTCCCCGTATCAATTATGATTTATCAAACCTCCGCACTATTTTCTCCCCCATTAACAAACACTTTTCTCCCCCTTTGTAAACGAACCCAAAGGTCACTCCTTTGTAGTCTGTAACATGGTAGAGAACACATATCAGTGCATTAGGGAAAAACACATCATACCTCGGGGAGTGGGGGTGTCCCATATCCACACTATTTCAAGTGTGGGGAATCGACTGAACTCCCAGAGCCAGTCGATGCCTCTCAAAAGCTTCCTTGGGTAAGGCCTTTGTCAGAATGTATGCAACCTGTAGCTCTGTAGGCACATACTCCAACTTCACGATCCCCTTATCAACTTTCTCCTTGATAAAATGATACTTTATCTCAATGTGATTTGTCCTAGAGTGATGGACGGGATTTTTGCTGAGATTTATAGCACATGAGTTATCGCACTGGATTCCGATCGGAGACTTCACTTCAACTCCCATATCTTCAAGCTGCAGCTTCATCCACAATAACTGTGTGCATGCTTGAGTGGCCGTAATATACTCAGCTTCTGCGGTGCTTAATGAGATGCAATCTTGCTTCTTGCTTAGCCAAGAAATACACAATCCACCAAGATAGAATGCACCACCTGACGTTGATTTTCTATCATCTGCTGAACCGGCCCAGTCTGCATCAGTATATCCCAATAACTCCGTCTGAGATTTGTCAGTATATGTCAAGCCGAAATCCATTGTGCCATGGATATACCTAAGTATTCTTTTCACTGCAATCATGTGGATTTCCTTGGGATTGCTCTGATATTTGGCTGCTTGGCATGTGGAAAAAACAATATCAGGCCTTGTTGCAGTCAAGTACAACAAACTTCCAATAATTTGCCTATATTCTATGATATTAACTGCCTTTCCATCATCATCTTTCGATAATTTCATCCGGGTGGCAACCGGAGTCTTCATCTCCTTGGAATTTTCCATTCCAAACCTTTTCAGGACCTCCTTGGCATATTTATATTGAGAAATGAATGTTCCATTCCTTCCTTGTTTCACCTGTAGACCAAGGAAAAATGTTAGCTCCCCAATCATTGACATTTCAAACTCATTTTTCATGAATTCGGAAAACTGTCTGCACTGAGCTTCATCTGATCCACCAAATATTATGTCATCGACATAAACCAACACCATCATCCTTTGATTACTGTCATTACTGAAATAGAGATTGTAATCAACTCCTCCACACTGAAAACCAAGCTTCTTCAAGTACTGATCAAGCCTCGAGTACCATGCCCTTCGTGCTTGTTTTAGCCCATACAATGCCTTCTTCAGCCTGTAAACTTTGTTCTCATCCTCATGAATGAGAAAACCATCCGGCTGCTCAATATACACCTCCTCTTCCAGAACACCATTCAGGAATGCAGATTTGACATCCATCTGGAACACTTTGAACTTCCATTGCACTGCGATGGATAGGAATAATATTATTGTCTCCAACCTTGCAACCGGTGCAAATGTCTCATCAACATCTATTCCCTCGATTTGGGAGTACCCCTTGCACACTAGACGTTCTTTGTTCCGAATCATTGTTCCATCTTCATTCATCTTGTTGCGAAACACCCATTTGGTCCCAATGACATTCTTGTCTACTGGCCTCGAAACAATCTCCCATGTCTGGTTCTTCTCAATCTGATCAAGTTCTTCGTTCATAGCCTGAACCCAGTTTTCATCTTCAACTGCATCGGAAAAACATTTTGGCTCCACCTGAGATAAAAACGATGTCTGCTGTAATGACTTCATTCTTCGAGTCTGAACTGGAGCTGTCTGATCACCAATGATATTTTGCCTATCAATTTCAGCTCGACTCTTTGGCTTCCTTGCAGATACAGACTTGACACTTTCTTGTTCATCATCAGTATCTTCTTCTGAGTCAGCCTCTGCCACTTCTACTCCCCCTGTGTTGCTTACCTCATCATCACTTTTATCCAGAAACTGTTCACTGGGTCGTTGAGCAGTCTGTTCATTTTCGACTATAGTGACATCATTGCTCTCAACAATTTTTCCCAGTCTCTTGTTGAAGAATTTATATGCTTTGCTTTTCCCTGAATAGACAAGGAATATCCCTTCATCTCCTCGTGCCTCAAACTTCCTATGATGTTCTTTGTTGAGAATGAAGCACTTACTTCCAAAGATTTGAAAGTATTTCAACATTGGCTTCTTTCCGTACCACAGTTCATATGGAGTCTTCCCTTTCTTCGGACATAACAGGGACCTGTTGGAAACATAGACCGATATCAAAACTGATTCCTTCCAAAATTTCTCTGGTAGGTCCTTATCGATGAGCATTGTTCTGGACATGTTGTTGATGATCCGATTTCTCCTTTCAACCACTCCATTCTGTTGGGGAGTTCTTACTGATGAAACTTGATGCCTTATCCCATGTTTCTCGAGATAGTTTTCAACCTGACTGTTTGTAAATTCCGTACCGTTATCAGTACGAAACTTCAAAATTTTCTGCCCAAGCATCTTTTCTGATTCCCTCCTGTACTGCTTTATGCAACTGAACACCTCTGTCTTATGGGTAATGATGAATACCCAGGCCATTCTGCTATAGTCATCAATGAAAAGAACATAGTACCTTTGCCCATCTATAGCTCGTGGTGAGATGGGTCCACATACATCAGCATGCACCAATTCGAGCACTCGAATTGCTTTTTTTTCCTTTGGCCTGTATGTCTTCCTGATGATCTTCCCTTGTTGACAAGCATCACACGTATGAGTGTGATCACGTGATAGTTTGGGAAGGTCTCTAGCAGCATCACACTTTACCAGATCTTCCATAGATGGTTGACATAGATGACCAAGTCTCTTATGCCACAGCTGATTTTCTTCTTCTCTGGATAAAAGGCATGAATCTTCTTCCCCACCTACCAGGTAAAGATTCCCCTTTGTTCGGTTTCCCTGAAGAATGACAATTCCATCTTTTCCTTTAACAAAACCCATCTTCTTGGTAAATAGGATAGAGTGCCCAGAGTCGCATAGTTGATTGACACTATGCAAATTATGACTGAGACCCTCTACCACCAAGACATCAGCATGTCTCATTTCTTTGCCCCCAAACTTGGCTTTTCCTGAGCCAACAATCTTCAAGCCTTCATCATTTCCAAATTTGACAACTCCTTATTTTTCATATTTTATGCCTGTAACCAGATCCTTATTACCCGTCATGTGGGATGTGCAACCACTGTCAAGGATCCAAACACAAGAACGATCTGATGCTTTAAGGGCAATTTCAGCAACTACGGACTTCTCAATTTTCTTCTTCCTGGTCCATACTTTTTCTTTCATACTCGGCATAGATTGAGGATTCTGTTCTTTCTCAGAGTATGATGGACTATCTTCATCTTGCAAAACTGCAAATCTATTCTGAACTTTTAACTCACTTGTCGGTTTATTGATCTGCTGCTTGCGAACATTTTGATTCTGCTTTGGTACATTTTTCTGAATGGTCGAAGTGCAGTACCTAGCCATGTGTCCAAATCCTCCACAACAAAAACAATGTCCTTCAAAATCTGTTCTGTAAAACCGTTCTCTGTTTGGCTACCATCTCTGTTCTTGTTCCCTTCAATATCTTTTGGCTATGGAACACACGTACTGTGAATGTCCCATCTTTCCACAACAATAACACCTGATATAAGGTGCATTCCTTCGTGATACTTCAGCACTACGAGTTTCTCTTTTGGATCTCTGAGTATTCTGATTCTTCTTTGTGCTCAGATCCACCTTCAATCTCGGGACTGGTGCTTGCAGTCTAACTTCAACTACCACAAATTTTTGTTTCTGATTAAGCCATGAATCATCCTTAACTTCTGAGTTCAATTGCTGATTCTTTCCTGTTGAACTACTACGCTCTTATTTCATCTTTTCAGTCTTCGTAACGACCTGATTTCCCAAGAATGTGTTGGGATTCAAAGGTTTTTCTTGGTCTTTAACTTTTCTTCGCAGACCGACAACTTCCTCTTCAAGCTCTTCAATATGCTTGACGTGATCTTTCACTTTTTGACTCAATTAATCGATCTCCCTTTTCTGCTCTTCAATCTTGAGCTTATGCTCATCAACCTTTCCTGTGCGCTCTGGCCTGGAAAACTTAAGATTTTCAATTTCTTTCTCAAGCTCAGACTTCTCTTCTTCTTGTTGTTGCATGTAGAGTTTGGCATCACGTACTATCTTGTTGGATTTCTTTGTTTTTGCTCGCCAAACATCTATCTCTTCAAGAGCTGCTTCTAATTCAGCTTCCATGTCAACTCTCCCTTCAACTTCTTCTTCTTCATCATCTTTTTCGATTTCTTTCTTTTCTAGAGCACTACTGGCAACAGCCACCATCGTATTTTGTCCACGATCTTTGCAGTTTTCTATCTCTTCAACTACTTCACCCTCTGACTCAGTTGAACTATCTATTTCTTGGGAAAGAAGATTCTTCTTCTTAAAGAAATTTCTCTTGAACTGCTTCTTCCCTTTCACATAGGCTGAAGATTTTTTCATGGGAATCTCAACTTCATCTTCATCGCTTTCTTCTTGAAACTTTTTGGGGCATCTTGTAGCAAGATGACCAACCTTTCCTCATCGGAAGAATGCTAGTGGAAGTTTACCTTTAAACTTTCCATTTCCTCTTTGCATATTTGAAGAAAGGAACGACATCACCTCATCTGACTCTTCTTCCTCCTGAGAATCTTCAATAGTGAGCCACTTTATGGCCTTAAATGCCACCTCTTTGGATTTCCCCTTTTCCACAGCATCGTTGTCATCATTTCTCATTTCATATGCAACAAGAGTGCTATGTAGGTTATCCAATGTCAGCTCTTTCGGATCTTTATCTTCCAAAACAGAAACTTTCGAATTAAACCGAGGTGGAAGCTTTCTCAAGATGCGCTTTACGATTTTAATGTCTTTGATAATTTCTCCAAGACCCCGCATGTCTTCTACCACAGCATTTACCCTGTCAAAGAATGCATCAACAGACTCATTCGGGTTCATTCTGAGATCTTCATACTTGTTCCACAACACTTGCAGCTTTGCCTCTCTTACTTTTGTATCCCCTTCATAAATATTCAAAAGCTTTTCCCACATGGCATGTGACGTTTTTCATGACATCGCCTTTGTATATATGGTATTAGAGAGGGCTCCCCCTAAGGCATTGATTGCTTTGGAATCAGCATCCAACTCTTTGTGCTCAGCTTCTGATAAAGCACCACTAGTAATATCAGCTATGATACCATGCATAGCTGCTGAAAACACATCCATTCCCAAGGATCGGAAATAGTGTTGCCTTCGATTCTTCCATATCTGAAAATTACATCCGTCGAAGATCGGAATCCCTCTATGATTAGTTACCTCCATTTGAGAGAAGAAAAACTGTCAACCTTCCCTATGATACCACTTGTTAGGTCCACTAGGCTGAATACCCTGAGAGGGGGGGGTGAATCAGGGTATGACCAATTAAAAATTAAAGCCCGTTCTGATCTTGTTTCGCTGTTAAGCAAAACACTCTTCTCTCTCTTTCCTGCCGCACAATATAAACAGAAAGTAAAGCAAGCACAGGACACAACAATTTTACTTGGTTCACCGCTAAGGGCTATGTCCAAGGAGCATACGCCGACAGGTTTTCGGTCGTACCAAGTCCACTAAACTTCACTAGCTGTGGATTACAATGTTCGGGCTAGATCACTTCTATGCCCAGGCTCACTGCCTATACAATGTTTAGGGTCAGCTCACTGCTTTCCCAAGGGTCACTCCCTGTTTCTCTCTCTATGGCTCACTATCGGTGGAGAGGATCACCTTTTCCTCTTCCTAAGCTCACTGCTCCAGAAGGGAATCCAATCACAGTTTATAGACCTGTAGGTCTCTTCATTTCCATTAAGGAATGCATCTTTCTCTGTATGTAGATGCTCTGTTGATGTTCTACTTTCATCCGTAGATGAATACCTCTTTGTCTCTGAACACTGGGCAATTCCTTTTGGAAACACCTTCGCAAAGCACCCTACAATGCGAGGCTCCCAATTTCGCGAAGCTCAAACAAGACTTCGCGAAGCTCAAACAAGACTTCGCGAAGCTCACTCGCGAAGCTCACTCGCGAAGCACGCTCGCGATGCTCAAGCCGTCGCAAAGAAACGACCCTCGCGAAGCAAAGTAAGCCAACGCGGAGCTCGCAGGTTTCGCGGAGCTACAATAGCCGCCGCGAAGCACCTCTTTCGCGAAGCACACTGGCTCCGCGAACCACCTTCACAAATGGAGAGCAAAGTATTTTCTCTGAAAATTCTCTCTCTTCACTTGAAGGGGTCGGCCTCTATTTATAGGAGATTCCACCGACCCTCATCCTTTCCGCGCGAAGTCAATGCCACGTCATCTCAAATCGCGAAGCTCCAAAGTTTCTGCCGGAATTCTGTCCAAATCGCGAAGCTCCACGGCAATCTTCTGTTCGTGGAGCTTGATGTAGTCGCGATGAATCACCTTCAACTTACCTTCGCGGCTCGCGCCTTCGCCGCGAAGCTCCCTTGCGAAGCTCAACCTTCCTTCGCGCCTTCGCCGCAAAGCTCTCTCGCAAATCCCTTCTCCGCCGCGATGCGCTTCAGCCTCTGCCGTTCGCGAAGCTTGACGTAATCGCGAAGCATCACCGCCTCCATTCTTCTGGTCTTCGCGATTTCCAAACCATGCATCCTAGCTTCGCGAAATTCATTCCTTTTCCATATTAAATTATGCTCTTCATGGAAATCCACTTTTCGCGATGCTCACCAAACTCCAAATTTTGGACCCCAAAAATTTGGCAAACACTGGGAAACGGCGCCACCTTGTACTGCTCTTTTGTACCACCTCCAGATCGTCCTTTTCCTTTATCATCGTTCTTTGTCAACAAGGATTGTCAACAACTTCTTGGGAACTCGACAAATATCCATGAAAACCTGTTTTGTCAACAAACACAACCAACCCAAAAATACTGCAATGTTACCTTGAGAGATTTTTGCCCAACATGTTTTCCTTCCTTATAAATTTTGGACTATGAGTTTGGACAAAAGTATTTTGGATAAGACTAATGGTTGGAATGGATTATGCATGAAATATGATACTATTTTTAAGGTTAATTATTTTCATAGGATTATTTTGGGATTGTTATAAAAAGGAGAACCTGGAGGTCGGGTGACAACTCGTCGCGTCCGGCAAGGCCGCAAGACTTGAACCAGCAACCGAAAGGCGGAAAGTGTGGATCACCTCCCACTAGCACATGTGATTTCCTGGTTTGTATAATGTATTTTTTTAAATAGTCTAACAAATGAATTATGAATTCATTATTTTTGCGACCATATACGATTAGGATAAATATAATGTTTTTGAATTCTATTATCTTTTGGTGTGAAAGATGAGTTTGTGGTTGGAATTAGTTGAAGGATGAAACTCTACTTGTCAAGTAAATTTTTTCCTTTTATTCTATGAATAAATTAATTCTTAAACTTTAGGGAAGGGATATTAAAACCAAAAATGTGTTAGCCAAATACCATATGTTTTGTTGAACTGATAATATTTTAAATCATCATAGATTGATGTCTTTGAGGACCTCAATTTTACACTTGTTTGTGATTGAGGAACTAAATAACTCCCAATATATATATATATTTTCCCTCCAATTATGTGTCCCTAATTTCCACCAATGTTCTTCTAACTGAGATCATAATTTGGTGGTGATATTTTCTTTTCCCTTTCCCTCTAATTAACACTAAATTTTATTAACCTAATGTCCGAAGTGGGTTTTCCACAATGGTATTTTTATATTTTTAAACATTTATTTTCGAAGAAAATTTTCAAATTGTGAGGATGCAATTTATTGAAGGAGGGTAGAATGTAACACCCCAAAATTTTATAGTACGTTATCTCATTAATGTAATTCAATAACTTGTGATGTCGAGTTCGAGTGCACCACGACTAACCAAAGTAGTCGTTCAAAAGCGGTTAGGAATTGTATTAACTGAATTTTGAATTTTATATACTCAAAATAAATTTAGAATCAGTATTTTCTATTTCTCGGACATAATATAAGAAAAAATTCATTTTTTCAGATAAAAGAAGTATTTTTCAAAAAATTCAATTTTACCACCTTTTAATGGAGAATGCTTTTTAAAACTAGTATTTGATGATTTTAAATATTCAATTTAATGAAATTAAATTCTTCTTTAGAATCAGTATATAAAAATTTAGTCTGGATAAATTTTTGGTTCTTTTCTGATAACTTTCATATTTTGACAAATAGTGAAAAATACTATGTTTTAATTGAAAATAGTTTTTTTAATAGAAATAAATTATAGAGTCAAATTATGAATTTGAATGTTTTTGAAGTATAATTAGATTATATTTTTATCATTTTATACAATTTAGGTCATTATAATTAATTTAACATTAAAATTTGACATAAACACATGTCAATCTTTTTATAGTTTTTACTTTTTAAAAAACTCGCTTTTTGGTTTTGACAATGATAATTAATTTTAAATTAATAAATGAAACTTATATATTTTAAATTTGGAAAAATGGACTTCATTTTTGAATTTAGAATATCAAAGTTATCTTAGTGTAATTTTTTGGTATTTTTCAGAAAACATTCAATTTTGGATGAATAGTGAAAAACACTGCATTATTATTTAAAACCGACTTTTTATTTAAATAATTATTTATTTTATTTAAATTTGTTTTTAGTCAAACTAGATATATAATTCCTATATAATTTCAATTTAATTCATTAGAGTCATTTAATAATAAAATTATATGTATAAAATTTTATTGAACTTTTTAACGTTTTTTACCCACCTCCTAGGAGCATTTTCAAATTTGCATAATACTTAATTTTACCACTTTTGTGAGTTGAATTTAAAAAATCCAAGTGACATGGTTGATATCAGTAAATAAAATGTGGTTCAATAAGATGAAAATAGTTTTTGGGGAATAGTGACTTTTGACTTTTATTTAACACAGTTAAAAGTAAATAGGTTAATTAAGGGTAAAAATGATATCATAATTACCCTAAAACTTGTCCTAATTCTATTGTATAAGTTTAATTCGACCAAATAAACCTCAGAAATAACATATGATCCCCTTTGGTCCACTTAGATTAGATTATGACATTTATTATTATTTTATTTAAATAAGAGTTAAAAGAGTTAAATTCAACGTTTAATAACTAAACCTTTTTTAATAAAGGGTAATACATAAGATAAATTAGACTATAAATATTTATTAGAAAGCTAAAAATATTTTCTACATAATGGAATTTTATTTATAATTTTTAGACATTAAATAATTAAAATTATTTATGAGACAATGATGATGCATTTATTATATTATTAATGAAAGATTAAAAATATTGATATTACAAATATCCAAATAAATGTAATTTGATATTTTTTATGAATTACACTAATTTTATAGGTTAATATGAAATTTGATGGTTTATTAAAGAATTTTTGTTCAATGTAATCATGTTTTAATTATTTTCACAAAAACCAAATACTAAATAGTGTCAAATTTGAAATAATTGAGTTTTTAAAACAAATACTATATTATTAATTGATATAATATTCCAAAAAATATTAGGTTAGGCCAAAAGACTTATATAAGTTTATATATATTAATAATGACCCAAATTGGGTTTTCTTGTCTTGTTATAGTATTTTTATTAACCATATAATATAAAAATACAAAGAGACATGGTAAATGTCAAACTATTTAACTAAGAGTTAAATCTAAAAGATAAGGTTAATATGATAACCTAAACCTATCTAGAACCTATTGGTTAAAATGTTTTAGACCCATACACACCTTATCTTTGAAATAATTCATTTTTAAGCCATTAAAAACAGAAAATTATTTTATTATAAAATAATATTTCAAACTTTTCCTAAAGTGACCCTCACCTCTCTTATAAAAGGGCACTTCCCCTTCTCTTAATTTCACACCTCAAAAGCCTTTCGTCTCATCAAAACCCTGACTAAATATCCTCCCAAACTTCATCCCTTCATCCTAGAGGCCTTAATTTGGTAATAAAGCCTACCTTAGGATCCCTTTTGATCAAATCAAAAGGTAGAACCCGAAGAAGAGGTTAATATTTCATAACCTATTTCAAGTAATTTTCTTCTTCCAGTTCCTCATTATTTGTTCTTTACATTCTAAAATAATAACTCTAGTATATTCTATATATTTTGGTGTTATTATAAATATGGTACAACCATATTCATTATTTTATCAATCCTATAAATTATAAAGTCACCATATGTGCGTACATACGTCTTACCGTCTCCACGTCATGGCGTAGTTTTTTATACAAACAATTCATTATTTAGTATGGGTTTAATAATGAATATAAATAATGTAAATTACAAATATAACATATTAATTATTCTTTATATATGATATACCATCCCATTAAATACGTTTTCACCATCAATATAATGATATTGTCGCTCAAGCGTACGTACGAATTACCTTCTCCACGAACGCGATGAGATTCATTCCCCATCATAATCATTCAAGAATAATTTTCAATTTATGATTAAAATATTGTTTATGAACTTAATATCATTTTTTATATGAATCAAATACATCCTATACATAACAAACATGGGTTACGTAATGAAGAATATAAAGTAAAACGAATCAGTTAACACCCTAAATGATGATACTATTGAAATATTATTAACAAAGCAATGTTAGAAGGTCATATATGATATCATATTTAAGTATATAGTTCTTTTATAATTTAATAAAAATGATTTAACTATTATACAGGAGGTTAACGTACCCTCTTCCATGTAAAATTACAAGTTAAGGGTTAATTTCACAATCTTATTATTATTCGAGGTTGTTTTTACGTAAGTATCTACTGGGACATATTTATTATCCATGAAAATGTTTCATAAAAGAGTTTTCAAAGGAATTACTTTTAAGGTAATATTTTACTAAAACATCATTTTAAATGTTTTAAAGATTTATTCTTTTAAACCTTTCACATCAATATATATTTTTTTAAAATGGTTTTAAGGATTTATATATGGACATGAATGTTTTAAAATATTAATTCACTTCAAAAGTTTCAAAGCGGTATGGGACACGTTGATTCAAATAGATCTTTTAAATGAAATAATTTATAAATTATGTGACATTTAAATGATTTCATGAAAAAGGGATATTTCTCTCAAAAAAAAATTACTGATCATTTTCAACTATGTCAACATCCTTTACGAGATATTATTCTTGATCAATGTTGATTTATTATACAAATATTTCATATTGTATTGAAGGTTTTGTGATATTTTTGACTACGGATGTGTTATTTTTATACCATTCCTGGTTTATGGATAAAGTATTGACATTTCGTATGCTAGTTTTAATATGAATTTTTATGTTATGTTTAAACCTTTTCATATAAAGAATTCATTGGACTTAGTAAGTGACGGGTGGAGCCTGCTATATCTCCTCAATTCATTAGTAAGTCTCATATGACAAACTAGTTTCTTGGCATAAGGCTCTGACAAATTCTTATTTGTAGTCTTGGCACAAGGCCTTGACTATGTGATTATGAAGTCTGGAATTATGCATTCCATCATCTTGAAATTAGCTATTGATATTACATGTGATTATTCGACTAGTAGAATACCCATGTGAATAAGTAAATGGAATTATTTGATTTATCTTTTCCATATTATGCTGAAGTTTAAGTTTAAAAGGCTTTTGTTTTAGTTTTATACATTGCCTTAAATGTTTATGCTTATTTATGAATGTTTCTTGTATATTGTTATCCTTACTGAGCATCTGAGCTCACCCCTTTATATGTTTTATTTTTTCTAGGATACGAATAAGTATATTATGACTGACCTATAGGGATAGTCTGAGGGATATGAATGTGGTCAATGGAAACAACATTGTTGTTGTTTTTTATTTTATAATGTAATGTAATGTTCATGTATGTAATCTATTTTTCCAACACTGCTAAACCGAACAGTCCTTCGGGACATGATTCCTTGTAATCATGCTAATGTATTAAAATAATGCATCGACTCTGGGTAACTGGGGTTGGGGAATTACAAAGGAAGATCTTATTAGCATGTATTACAACATTCCAAATGTGGGTGTCATCCATGACTTTAAACACCGATGTATACTCCATGTTCCAAATGAGATGATGAGATATTGGTTCATCCTTCTCTGGATACCTCTATATATCTAGTTTCCTAGTCTAGGTCTCCCTTATAGAGATACGTATAATTTTTGAAATCATTCAGGTTTCCATGTCGTTGTGGATGCTATTTAATTATGAATCATCAATCTTTACATTCCAATGGGTCTTGAAAGGGAAGAAACCTTCGGTTATGGGAGGATTCATGTTGGGAATCAATGGAATGTATGGAGGCTAGGAACATTGGTCACCTATATTCTTCCTCATAAGAGGGAATATTATGGAGGCATATCAGTTATGAAACCTATGTCATCTCATGTTGATAATGAGGTATATGATGCTAATGGAATATCGTTCAAGGCTGTCAACTAAGACATCCCATTATTAGAATGAGGTAACATTATATGTTAGGTCATGAGTTTAATTTCTGGTAGAGATTGTGTGGATATATTGAGACTCCCCATCGAGGCATATAAACAAGTTTCATACATAGGAGGAAAAACCTAGGGAGTTTACATGATGGAGGAATTATAAAACAATATGATCTTGGATCCTAGAGGTGAAACGCTAAGAGTGTGGCACAAATATTTACCATTTGATTAGATTGAATGTCTGGGAGGCATCCTACATAGCCTTACTAGAGGATAGAAATCAAAACCTACATAGATTGAGATGGTGCGTGGGTAACACATGATTGTTTCCAAGAATGGTGGAATGGTCCTACTAATATGTGGTAGAATGAATATGATTGGGATTTAAATTGATGAGGTGGATGAGGTGGATGGAGGGGATGGAGTGATGAGTGGGTTTTTTGTATTAATCTTTCCGGAGGGGTCCTACGCATCCTAGTTAGTTTGGAATCAATGTCCATGTAGATTGGAATATGGAATTTGGGGAATACACCATAGGAGGTGGCCTAGGGAAATAAGGTATATGGTTGGGACTTTCACATGGAATTATCCCATCATGTTTTGATGTTGGGGATTACATCTATAGAGAATTAAAAATTGAAGACTTGGATTGAGTGGATGTCATGATCACCGCTAAACACTAATCCCTTGTGATTAATACTCATTGTGAGAAATAATAGGTAGAAATAGACGTTAAGATCACACATCTTACATTGTCCTCTAGTGGATATATAAAAAACATAGTGAATAGAGAGATAAAGTGTGTTGAAATACCCATACCCTTGCTTTTTTTGGTATATAGGGGAGGCGAGGGGGATCAAAGATGTCACGATCCATCCCCCAGGGCCCGTATCGTGACTACCCCAAGCCCGTCTTCCATAGGCCAGGGGCTGGTGACTAGCACCAAAGGCATAAATCCCTAAAACTGGGAAGGCATTGCATTTATAAAACGTAAACTCACACAACCAGAGTACAAGAGGAAGAATAAACTAAGTAAAAGTTTTATAACATGTGTACTGAAAGTAATGGGGCTGAAAATACAAGACCAACAGTAAAGTACAAGGAAAGGAGAAAAAGGTACAACAACAAAAAAGACAAACATCTGGAAGGTGTCTAGCATCTCCTAGATCATCCACCATGGATCCTACATCAAGGGTAGGTACAGATATCCTCCTCAGTGCTCCACGTCCATCCGTCTCCTCTAGGTACTCACTCATCATGAGGTCCACCTCCGGGTATCATCCAGTCCTCGTGCACTCTACCTCAGTCAGTGTGGTCCGTCATCTGCATCCAACACAACGAGGTGCGGGCATATCCCGTGTAGGGGTGAGTATAATGATACTCCGTAGGGACCCCAATACCCTCATGGTCTCACAAAATCCAACAAGGATAAACTAAAAAGTAATATTTCAATGTATATCCATTACTTAGTTATATGCCCATACACATACCTAAGTTATCAAATAACCCATCTCAATCATGAGAAAAACAAGAAGGTCATTGACTCATCTCAAACCAGGATTTTTATTATTGAAACCACGGCTGCGGGAAAACTCCTCCTCTGTCGAGTACATTGGGATTGTCGCGACACTAAGGAACTTCTCACTAACCTTGGACTGTTAAGGTACTCCTCCTGTTGAGTATCGCGGGTCTTCTGCCAAATACCGGGCACTCCATCTGTTGTGGGTATGCTGCCAAATACCAGGTGCTCCCCCTAATACCCTACAGAGGTACTCTTCCTATCGAGTACCGCGGGTCTACTTCCAACTACCAAGCGCTCCATCCGTCGTGGGTCTGCCTCCAAATACAGATCTCTCCGTCCACTGGGCTAGTCAAATCACATCGAGTCGAATCGGTCAAGCAATCGCCAGGTCTACAGCTACTAGGTCTCCACACTCTGTCTGCTCGTCACCGGAAGGATCCGCACCACAAGCTTCTGGTCGATACTCCAAGTGTCACGAAGTCTCACGTGGGAGTATCTCAAAGGACCGCCACATCATAGGAGTCTCAACGTAACAGATGTCGCGTCAATCGGATGCATGGTCTGTGAGTTATTAGCATTTTAGTTAAGGGGGCCTGGTTGGATTCATGTACAAACCAACTTGACCATATCTCAACTATACCCTGAACTCCCATGGGGTATGCTCAAAGGGACTATTTCTCAACGAGATTACCAGTGTTGTTGACGGTTCGTCAAACGGACATCTGGTGCCAAAGATATGGCCAAAGTAAGCAATGGGTCATTAGTGGGACCGAGTCCGGTCCTACCTGGTCGGACCGACTCGACCCAACCTCATATGGGTCAACCTGGTCAGACTCGTTGGGTCTGACTTAGCCTGTTGGATGGGTCATCCCGCTAAGTTTCGAACAGGTCCCCTGGGCCCGGCCCAGCGGACTGCGAGGGCAGTTCGGCCCGGATGCCACCACGCAGGCGGCATCAGCCCGAAAGCCGAGGGCGGTTTGTCCAGCATCGTGAAGGGAACAACTCAAGAGTTTGGTGGTCAAGAGACCAGCGGGCAGGCTGCGCAAGGCGCGGCAGGCCGGCTAGAGTTCGGGCAGGCCGCGAGTGCACCAGGCAGGGCGTCGGGCAGCGCGCTTGGGCGCGTGTAGTGCTCCGGGGCACCAGGCAGGCCATGGTAGGGGGCCACGGGACAGTGGATAGGGTTCCATGGAATTGGGAAGCATGGTAGTGGGCCACGAGGGCGTCAGGAAGGTCGTCGGAGCGCAGGGCAGGCCACCGGCAGGGGCTGGGAAGGCCGCTGGGGCCGCAGGCAGGGCGTCGGCAGGGCGCGGGCAGCACGCCGGCATGCCAAGGCAGCGCGCCGGAAGGGTGCGAGCAGCACGCGGGGCGTAGGCTAGGGCACGGGTAGCACGTTGGGGTGCTGCGGGGGCGTCGCGGCCTTTTTTCGTCATCTTCATCACTGTCTCTGCTTTTCCATGTCGTGTTTCCACTTCGAAGAACATCACAAAGAAAATCTGACAGAGGTTATCGGTCCGTGTGAGGTTGGCCCAAACCCTGTGCATTTAGAAGGATATTAATTGGCTCAACATAGTTAGAAGTTGTTCATTAAAAATTTCTGCATCAATCTATGTATATCCTTTGAATAAGGTAAGAAAATGAGTACAATATCAACACAAAATTTAAACCCCCTACCTCGAATTTGGTGATCGATAACGGAGTCGCGGAAGGCTTTCATCGTTCGGTCAAAGTTGGAGGAAGAATAACTCAAAGAATACTAGTCGAGATGATGTTGTCGGCATCCTTCATGGGCGGAAATACTTCCTATTCTTGCCTCGCTTGAAGAAGGATGAAGACGAAGTTCGTCGTTCTTTGTTCCTCGTGGGCGACGGTTCTTCGTTGGAGTAATAATTTTCCAAGGGTTGGGCATCCTGTCTCTTTACCAACATTTCACCGCTTGAAGAAGTCATCCCAAAACATTCCCCCAAGCTTCCTTTATATAGGATAGGGAGGGTTTTTCTATAATTACATTGGCACGTAATTCAAATTTGGTGAATTAAAAGAGTGGGCCCCACTTAATTAAATTCATGAGAGGTGTCATATTTAATTAGGTGGTTTGGGAAGAGGTTCTCCCTCATTAAAGAGGGAGAGGTGGGAGGTTTTATCCTTCACCATTAATAGGGGTCGGGTGGTCCCCACCCCTATCATTTAATAGAGAGGTTATGGGTCTCGGGTGGTCCCCACGTCGTAACCTCTCGCGGGAGGTTATGTGCCAGTGGGCCCACCCAAATAAAATAAAGATAAAACTTTATTTTATTCAATTTAATTAAAAACCCCAAAAACTACTTTCCAAACTCGTCAGAACGAAACTGCGGTGAAGGTCTCTCTAAGCCATTACATATGTTTCAAGTTCAACGGTGCCCTCAGATTTCAATTCTGAGCACCAGTTCAGAAGTTATAAAAACCCACTCGTACGTTTACTGAACGTACCTGAACAAAACTTCAGAAATTGATTCCAGACACACTGGGGCTCGGAATCAAGCATCGTCAGAAACTATAGACTCGTAAAATTTCCATGTATTTAAAAAAATTCATGAGAATTACAGGTCTTTACATTCTCCCCACCTTATGTCTTTACGTCCCTATAAGCTACAACTCGAACTAATGGAACAAATGGGGGTATTGAGCACGCATCTGAGCCTCCCGATCTCATATGCTCTCCTAGAGGTTTCCGTACTGCCAGCGAATGTGCACTAGAGGTATCAACCAGCCACATAGGACCCGCTCTTGTAGATCCTCAATCTTCACCGGAATCTCCATGAAAGCCACTCTGTCATCGATGTCCAGCTCCCTGTGGTCGATGATGTGGGATGGGTCATGAACGTATCTTCTCAGCTGAGATACGTGGAAGACGTCGTGCACCCGATGCAGCTGAGGTGGAAGAGCCAAGTGTTTAGCCCCCTCGCCTACTCTGCTAAGGACCTGGAAAGGTCTGATGAACCTCAAAGATAGCTTGCCACCTCGGCTAAATCTCCATAGACCTCGTCGAGGTGAGACCCGTAGGAAGAGGTGGTCTCCATCCTCGAACTCCAGAGGTCTCCGCCTCCTGTCAGCATACGACTTATGTCTGCTCTATGTAGTCCTTATTCGCTCCTGGATGATCTTCACCTTCTTTGTGGTAGCCCATACCATCTCTGGTCCCACTAGTGCTAACTCACCTGGGTCTGTCCAGCACAGTGGTGATCTACATTGTCGTCCGTACAAGGCCTCAAAATGTGCCATACTGATGGTGGAGTGATAACTATTGTTGTAGGTAAACTCCACCAAAGGAAAGTGATCCTCCTAGCTATGACCGAAGTCGAGGACACATGCACAGAGCATGTTCTCAAGGGTCTAGATGGTTCTCTCGGTCTGACCATCTGTCTGAGGATGGAAGGTGGTGCTCAAGAAAAGCTGTGTCCTGAAAGCTTCTTGCAACCCCTTCCATAGTCTGGAATTAAACCCTACGTCATGGTCAGAGACAATAGAAGACGTTACTCCATGAAAACACATAATCTCCTGCACATAAAGGTGTCCCAACCTCTCAACTGAGACCTACTCTCTTATTGGTAGGAAGTAGGCTGACTTGGTGAGTTAGTTGACGATCACCCATATCGAATCATGACATCCTAGATGTACGTGGAAGACCCGTCACGAAGTCCATGGATATCCCATCCACTTCCACTCTGGGACCCCTAAGGGCTGAACCAAGCCTACTGGTACGTGTTGATCCACCTTCACTTTCTGACAAGTGAGTCATCGTGAGACAAACTCTGCAACTGCATTCTTCATACCTGGCCACTAGTGCTGTCGTCGAAGGTCTTGGTACATCTTCGCCACTCCTTGATATACCGCTATAGGGGAAGTGTGGAACTCCCTCAACACTCCCTCATGAAGTGAAAATGGTACCATAGTACGTCCTCTTAAGAGGATGACATGCTCCCCATCTTCAAAAAATCCATCAGGTGTCTGGCCTATAGATATCTGATCACGTCGCGTTTCGTGGTTAGCGTCCCCATGTTACGCCTCCATGACTCGTTGAAGAAGTGGGGGAGTGACTGTAAGAGACTGTAGATAGGCTACTCCATCTCTATCCACAAAGGATATCTGTAAGGAAGCTAGCTGCTCTGTTGCCTCTCCTAGAAGCTGTATAACAGTCCTCCTGCTGAGCGCATCTGCAACAACATTCCCCTTCCCAGGAGTATAGACTATCTTGAAGTCATATTCCTAGAGGAACTCAATCCATTGCCACTGTCTCAGCTTCAGGTCCTTCTGAGAGAAGATATACCTGAGAATATTGTGATCATAGTATATGGTAAAATGCTCCCCCATTAGATAGTGTTGCCACATCGTCAAGGTGAAGACCACTGCTGCTAACTCCAGGTCATTGGTAGTGTAGTTCTTCTAATGTTGTCTCAACTTCCGAGAACCATACGGGATCACTGCTCCCTCCTACATTAGGACACATACAAGTTTGGTCCCTAATGCATCATAGTAGACTATGTACCCTACACATTCCTCTAGAAGCCTCAATATGGGGGCACTAGTCAGCATCTTCCTCAGCTCCTGAAAGCTCTGGTGGAATCTCTCCGACCACATGAAGGGTTTACCCTTCTTTGTCAATATTGAAAGTGGTGTTGCAACTCTGGAGAAGTCTGTAATGAATCTCCAATAGTATCCAGCCAAGCCCAGAAAACTTCGTACCTCCGTCATACTCCTGGGTGGCTCCCAAGCAAGTTCCACCTCGATCTTCGCTGGATCCACATCAACTCCATCCTCTGAGATGACGTGTCCCAAAAAGTGAAACTCTTGAATCCAAAACTGGCACTTAGAAAGCTTACCATAAAGATGGTACTCTCGGAGTGTGTCCAGTACTACCTGTAAATGGTAGGCATGCTCCTCCTCAGTAGTCGAGTAGATCAGTATGTCGTCGATGAAGAATACAATAAGGTGATCAAGGTATGTCTGTAATATCCTTTTCATGAGACTCATGAACACTGTTCGAGTGTTGGTTATGATGAAATTCATAACCAAGAACTTGTAGTGGACGTAATGACACTTGAAGGTCGTATTCCACACATCCTCATCTCGAACTATGAGCTGGTGATAGCCTGATCTGATGTTTATCTTCAAGAACCATCATTCTCCCTTGAGCTGATGAAAGATGTCTAAAATCCTTAGGAGTGGGTGCTTATTCTTCACGGTCACCTAGTTCAGGCGATGATAGTCGACAGAGAGCCTCAAGCACCCATCCACCTTCTTCGAAAACAGAATCGGGGCTGCCCAGGGAGAAACACTAGGCCGGATGAATCCCTTTCCCTAAAAGTCCTCTGGATGTACCCGCAGCTCGCGAAGCTCAGTGGGAGCCATCTGATATGCTGGAGTAGATATCGGTGTCGTCCTAGGGTACAGGTCAATGTAGAAGTCCACCTCTCTGTGAGGAGTTAGTCCTGGAACATGTTTAGGGAAAACATTTGTGTACTGTTCCACCACTATAAGATAAGTCAGACTCTCCGCATCAACTACTCCGAGGGTAAGGCAAGCCAACTAGTGAGTGATCGGCTGCACCCTCCTTCAAGTAAGTCCATCATTCTCTTCAGAGGTTCCCTTCTCAGCAGTGAAGGTGAACCTGGTCCCATCCATATGGACACACCGCATATTTCGCCTAATACTATCGATCTGAGCATGGACTTTAGATAATCGGTCCATACCCAAGATGACATCGTAAGTCCCCAACGCCGCTACGACGAGATCCCAGCTGAAGCACTCGCATCCTATAGTAAGCTCACGCTACCGGAACCAGTGTGTAATCATTGATTCTACCCCTGTAGAAGTATCTAGCCTTAAGGATTGTGCCAATGGCTCCGTCAGAATCTCCGAGCTCCAAAAGAAGGTAGTGGAAATGAAAGAGAGACTGGAACCTGTGTCTATAAGAACTGCAGCTATGGTGGAGTAGACACAGATCTTACCACGTATCATCTCTGGAGCGTCGTGATCGTAGGCCTCAGCTGCCTGAATATGTGCTCTGCCCTGTCCACCTGCTCCCTATGTTCAGGGTGGACCTCCTAGTAGTGGTGGTGGTAGCACCTCGTAACGTCGTTCACCGCCAGCTACACGGCCAATTCCTCTGCCACGTCCGCCTACGCCCTATGGACCGCCTTGATCGAACCTCTGCCTCTACCTAGGAGGTCCCTCAACTGTCTGTTGATCATTAGAATGGCGGGCCGGAGAGTCACGATCCATGTGACCAAGCCCTCTATAGGAGTAACACTATCCTATCCTGGCATGAATGGCTCTTTCTCCGCTCTGGGTGCCCTGCACAACCGATCCTAAGTCGTGCTGTTGACCACCCATGGGTCTGGTCCTCTTGGACCTCTGCGTCATCTATCTACTGCCAGCTGCAGAAGACTCTGATTCATGTCGGCTAGTAGTGGGTCTCACTTCTGAAGACTACTCAGAAAGAAAACTCTTCACTATGAGGGCTCTCTCCAACACCACAGTCTACTTCGGGATGCTGTGGGAGATAACTGAAGCTCTAATATCTCGCCTAAGTCACTACTCAAAGGTCCGAGCCCTAAAGAACGGGTCCCATACTATATCATTGGAGTAGTGTGAGAGGTCTTTGAACCTCACTGAGTACTGAGCTACACTCATGTTTCCCTGCTGCAGATGATGTAGCTCTTGTATCGGCACCACTCGAAGGGTGGCTAGTACAAACTCCGCCTGGAATAGGCTCTCAAAGTCTGCCCATAAAAGTGACGCCTCATCATGCATCTGGAGCATCAGGATCCACCATCTGCCTGTTGGTTCCTAAAGGAGGATGGAAGCAAGGATCACCATGAAGTCAGCTAGTTTCCCTACCAGTCTGAAGACTCTCACCACAGCCTCCATCCAATCCTCAGCCGCTTGTGGGTCCATCTATCCCCTCAACCTGAGTGGACTCTAGCACTGGAACTCATGCAACGCGCTCAAGCGGCGTGCATCGTCGTCCGCTGGGGCTAGTGGAATTGGTGGCCCAATGGGGTGTGGTACCACTGGTGCCTCAACTGGAAGAGGGACCTACACTGAGGCCTCATCGCTCTGTGGGTTGTCAGTGCGTACTACTCTCGAGGCTCTCGCTGGTCGTCCATGGGGAGGCATCCTGAAAGAAACAGATGTGACAGGGTCAATGACTATAGCTGGTGAGCTGACCTGGTTTGATCTGACTTAAAGAAAGAGTTTGAAAACACACACACGATCAATGTTTTTGTGCACTGAGTCGGAAATTAGAAGTCAGGGTCCTGGTGTATGGATACGTCGGTCGCCCGTACCAACATTGGACTCCCTGAATTAAAAACAACACTTAGTACCCTTAACACTATTGCTCCATTGAAAAGAAATATCAGGGTCCTTTGTTCTACAGTAGAACTGACATCCTCTGATATCGATTTGTCACGACCCATCCCCCAGGGCCCGTATCATGACTACCCCAAACCCGCCTTCCATAGGCCAGGGGATGGCAACTAGCACCAAAGGCATAAATCCCTAAAACTGGGAAGGCATTGCCTTTATAAAATGTAAACTCATATAACCAGAGTAAAATCGGAAGTATACACTAAGTAAAAGTTGTATAACAAGTGTACTAAAAGTAAAGGGTCCGGAAATACAATCCCAATAGTAAAGTACAAGGAAAGGACAAACAAGTACAACAACAAAAAAGACAAAATGCTGGAAGGTGTCTAGAATCTCCAGGATCGTCCACCACGGATACTACCTAAAGGGTAGGTACAGATAGCCTCCTCAGTGCTCCACGTCTTTCCATCTCCTCTAGGTACCGACTCATCGTGACGTCCACCTCTGAGTAACATCCAGTCCTCATACACTCTGCCTTAGTCAGCACTGTCCTTCGTCTACATCCAATACAACGAGGTGCGAGCATAGCCCGTGCAGGGGTGAGTGTAGCGATACTCAGTAGGGACCCCAAGACCCTAAATGTCTCACAAAATTCAACAAGGATAAACCAAAAAGTAAGATTTCAATGGATAACCATTACTTAGGTATATGCCCGTACATATTCCTATGTTATCATGTAACCCATCTCAATCATGAGGAAAACATAAAGTTCATTGACTCAGCTCAGACTATGATTTTTATTATCGAAACAATGGTTGCTGGAAAACTCCTCCTCTATCGAGTATAGTGGGAATGTCACGACACTGAGGCACTTCTCACAAACATTGGACTGTTGAGGTACTCCTCCTGTCGAGTACTGCAGTTCTGCTGCCAAATACTGGGCGCTCAGCCCGTTGTGGGTTTTCCGCCAAATACCGGGCGCACCCCATAATAGCCTACAGAGGTACTCCTCCTGTCAAGTACCGTGGGTCTACTACTAACTACCAGGCGCTTCTTCTTCCATGGTTCTACTGCCAAATACCAGGCGCTTCGTCCACTGGGCTAGTCGAATAACTCTGAGTCGAATCGGTCAAGCAGTCATCAGGTCTACAGCTACTAGGTCTCCGCACTCTGTTTGCTCGTCCCCGGAAAGATCCTCTCCACGATCTACTAGTCGATACTCCAAGTGTCAAGAAGTCTCACGTAGGATTATCTCAAAGGACCTCCACGTCATTGGGGTCTCAATGCAACAGACGGTGCGTCAATCAGACGCCGAGTCTGTGAGTTGTTACCATTTTAGTCTCGGGGGCCCGGTTAGATTCGTGTACGAACCGACCTGACTGTTTCTCAACTATACCCCTAACTCCCATGGGGTATACTCAAAGGGACCGTTTCTCAATTATATTACTAGCGCCATTGACGGTTCGTCAAACGGACGTCCGGTGCCAAAGATATGGCCAATGTAAGCAATGGGTCATTAGTGGGCCCTGGTCTGGTCCGACCCGGTCGGACCGACTCGGCCCAACCCAGTCTAGGTCGACCCGGTCAAACTCGTTGGGTATGACTCGGCCCGTTGGGTGGGTCATCCCACTAAGTTTCGACTCGGTCCGCTGGGCCTGACCTAAGGGACTGCGAGGGCTGTTTGGCCCGGATTCCGCCACGCAAGCAGCATCAGCCCGAAAGTCAGGGCCGGTTCGGCCAGCTCCACGAAGGGTGAGGCTCAAGAGTTCGGCGGCCGAGAGACCAGGGGGCAGGCCGCGCGGGGCGCGGCAGGCCTGTAAAGACCCGTAAAATTCAAGGGAAATTTTTTCTTAATTTTCTTTAGAATTTTACAAGAGCGCGGTTTCAGACGGCACCTGATTCCGAGGCCCGGAGTGCCCGGAATTAATTTCCGAAGTTTGGCTCGGGTACGTTCAGTGAACGAACGAGCGGGAATTCCTAACTTTTGATCCGGTGCTCGGAATTGAAATCCGAGGGCACCGATGAACTCGCAGCGCCGATATTTTCTTAAGAGGACTTTTCCCGAAGGTGCGTTTGCTGAGGAGGAGTTGTTTAAAAAAAAGGGGAGTTAAATGTGAAGTAATAAAATTGTGTTACAATTTTATTTCATATTCTAAGTTGTTAACCTATGTGTGGAAGTTGGGTGGGACCTTCTTGTTGTTAACTACCCTTGAGAGAATAAAGGTGGGGTGGGGCCCACACGAGCCCAACCCCTCACCTTCCCTAACTCCTCTAAACCCCCCACTTAAGATGTGTAACTCATCTTAACCTTTAAACTTCCATTTAATTGGGTGACTTTCCCTCTCCTCACTTTAATCATGCCAACACACTAATCCAATTAATGGAATTAAGTTTTTGAATTTTGAACTCTTAGAATGTCTTAATAAAATAAGATTAGCTTATTTTATTTTTGGGGGTTAGTTTGGTTGTGTTGAGGATTGGAGGAGAGAGCTCTAAGTCTCTTGAAGAACTTCATCTTCTCCGGCGAAGAACGTCTTCATCCTCAACGAAGAACGACAACACTTCGTCAAGGATCATCGACTCGGCGACCCGGTATCTTTGGACCCCTTCTTCCTCCTCGGACCTTCTTCGTCGGCAAACGAAGATCCGCCAACGTCGTGTCTCTTCGGGCATATCACTTCGTCAACGGATTTGACGAACGACGACCGCGACGCCCGACCTCCGCGACGCCGTCTTCCGCGGGACGTAGACGATTCTTCGAATCTTAAACCCGAGGTAGGGGTTGTCGTTTTCTTTTGGTTTCCTTATTTTATTCTTGATCGTGATTTTATCAAGACTAACGTGTGACTTGATTTATTTTAAGTTGCGTTATTATTTTAACGTGAGGGGGGGCCGGACCGCACGAACACGGCCGAACCCCCCTCCATTGTTCTTGTTTAATTATTTTGCGGAGGAAAGCAAGTGGCGTGGTGCCGTCGCACCACGCGGATGAACGTGTAATTATCTTACGCGATGTCGTCGCACGCACCATGGAAGAAACAACAAGAACGCGACGCCGTCGCGCCGCGTTGAAGAAATATTATGGCACGGCAAAGGGGCGCGGTGCCGTCGCACCACGCCGGATGACGAACGCCGCGACCGGTTCCGGGCCGCGGCGGGACGAGAAGACCGCGGCCGGTTCCGGGCCGCGGCCGAAGAGGAGACCGGCGGCCGGGCCGCCGGCGTCGGAAGACGAGGGCGGGACCGGAATTTCCGGTCCCGTTGGTAAAAACCGGCCGGCCAGCTGGCCGGCCGGATATCTTAAAACCGGGGAATTTAATTCCCCGGCCACCTAATCAAAACCCCCCTCTTAATGAGGGGGGGCGGTTCTTGAGGGAAGGGGGCAGCCGCCCCCTTGGTCCGGCGCCAGCAGGCCCCCCCACGTGAGGGGGGGCGGTTTTAAGAGAACCGGCGCGGCACAAAGGCCGCGCCACTTGAAGAAACCGCGGGGCTTAGCCCCCGCGTGCGCAGCCCCACGTGCGGCGCCAGGCGCCGCCGCCGCGGCCCGCCGCCGCTGCCCGCCGCCGTCCGCCGCCGCCGCCGCCCGCCGCCTCCGGCCGCCGCCGCCGGCCACCGTGCCGCCCAGGGGGGGGGGGGGGGGGGGTCGGGCCGGGTCGGCCCGGACCCGGACCCCCCCGTTTCGGACCAGTTTTGGTTTTTCGCTCATAACTTGAGCCTCGGACCTCCGATCGACGAACCGTCAGCGGCAACGCGATCCTTGGATCGAGACGGTCGTTTCGGTATATCGCACTCAAGGTTTCGGTTAACTTTGAGTTCGGCCGGGTTGGTTCGTTCACGAAACCAACCGGGCCTTCGGAGCGGAAACGCTCATATCTTGAGCTACGAACGTCCGATTGACGCGCCGTCAGTCACGTTGTGTTCCTCTTAGTGAGACGGATCTTTTGGCATACTCCGCCCGAGGTTTGGACGCAGGTGGAGTACGGTCGGGTTGGTTTTGCCTTAAAAACCAACCGGGCCCCGGAGCCGAAAATGCCAATAACTCTCAGACCGGGCGTCCGATCGACGCGCCGTCTGTTACGTTGAGTTCCTGTTCACGATACGGAACTTTTGGATACATCAACTTCGGTCTTCGTGACAGTTGATGTATCAGCCTCTCGGCTCGTGGAGCGGACCCTCCGTACGAGTTTGCTGTGTGCGGGAACCCTAGTGCTGGCTGCGACTGTTCTACTGCTACGACTACTACTGTGACTGCGACGACGACAGTACAGAGATTCTGTGTGGATTTGACGACGACAGTACAGAGATCCTATGTGGATTCGACGACGACGACTACAGCACTCAGCGATCCTTCGTGGATCAGTGCTACAGGTCCTGTGTGGGCCCGATCCTGTGTGGGTCCTTGCGCTCAGCGGTTCTGTGTGAGCCAGCGCCTACAGGTTCTGTGTGAGCCCGATCCTGTGTGGGTCTTCTGTGGGGGTTAGTTACCTATCAATCCTTCGTGGGTCCGACGACTTAGATGGATCAGTGATCATCTTTATCGTCCTTGAAGAAGTATACCTGTGTGAGCTGAATCCTGTTGCTTTCCTGTGTGGATTATGTTGTGCAATCCTGCGTGGATTATGTTTTTCTTTCCTATGTGGAATACGTATACTTTCCTGCGTGGACTGAGTGGTACTTGGGCTCGGAGGTTGGAGCATATTTTAATTGATGACTTAGGTATATGTATGGGCATATACCTAAGCAGAGTCGGTTGTTACTTCGTGAATATACTTTTCTTCGTGGTTTATCCTTTGTGGATTTGAGAGACCTTCAGGGGTCTCGGGGTCCCTACTGAGTAGCTTATACTCACCCCTGCACGGGCTTCGCCCGCACTACGTTGTGTTGGTTGCAGACGACGGACAGCGTTGACCTTAGCTGAGGCTTGCAGAGCGGGACGGTACCCGGAGGTGGACCACTGGGTGAGACGTGCACGGAGCGGACGGTGGGACCCGTGGAGCAGAGGAGCTATCTGTACCCACCCTTCAGGTGTGATTTCCAGTGGACAGCTCGGAGTAGCGGCTTTTACTTTTCAGTTGCTGTTTTTCCCTTTTCGAGTTGTACTTTACTTTCAGTTTGGGTTTGTATACTGGCCCATTTACTTTTCCGCACTTTCAGTTGTACTCTGTTTGCTTAGTGTTTACTTTCCGCTTGTTTACTCTGTGGTGTGTGTTTACTTTTCAAAGGCAATGCCTTCCCTTTTTACCGGGATTTACGCCTTGGTGCTAGTCGCCAGCCCCTGGCCTATGGAAGGCGTGCTTGGGGTAGTCACGGCACGGACCCCGAGGGCGGGTCGTGACAAATTGGTATCAGAGGAGTTCGGTTCTACCGCGAACTCTGATCTTTTCTATGTGAAGCAATAATGTTTAGCGTATTGAGTGTGGATATCAGTCCAGGGAGTCCAGTGTTGGTGCGGCGGCCGACGTATCCGTACACCAGGACCCTGACTTCTGATTTCCGACTTAATGCACGAAAACATTGATTGCGTGTGTGTTTCAAAGTTTTCTTTGTGATTACTTATATCAGCTCACCAGGTATACTGTTCTGACCGTGGCGCACCTGTTTCCTTTTCAGGATGGCCCCACGACGGCAGCCAGCTAGGGTTCCGAGAGTCGAGCGAGACGACAGCCCACCGAGCGACGAGGCCTCGGTGCAGGGCCCTTTTCCAGTAGTGGCACCGGCGGTAGCTTTAACCGCCGATCCCCCGATGCTTCCAGTAGCAGCCGCTGACGATGCACGTCGCCTCAGCGCACTGCATGAGTTTCAGCGACAGCGACCGCCCAGGTTTCGCGGGGAGACGGATCCCCAGGCAGCAGAGGACTGGCTGGAGGCAGTGGTTCGAGTGTTTAGGCTAGTGAGGACACCAGCAGACCTCATGGTGATCCTCGCTGCGAGCCTACTACACGCAGCAGCTGGACGATGGTGGAGCTTGATGCTCCAGGTGCACGATGAGGCATCTCTTCTTTGGACGGACTTTGAGAGCCTCTTCCGCTCGGAGTTCGTCCCTGCCACCCTTCGTGCGGTGCGTATCCAGGAGCTTCTACAGCTGCGGCAGGGCAGCATGACGGTCGCTCAGTACTCGGCGAGATTTACCGATCTCTCGCGCTACTCGACCGACAAGGTACGGGACCCATTCTTCCGGGCCCGGACCTTCGAGCAGGGTTTGAGACACGAGATCAGGGCATCGCTGATCTCCCTCAGCATACCGACTCAGACAGGAGTACTGGAGAGGGCCCTTCTGATCGAGAGCTTCCTTGCTGAGTCTACACCAGCACAGCGACCCACCGCAGGGCGGCACGTGGCAGAGTCATCTGCAGCAGGCAGTCGACGGATGACTCAGGGGTCTAGACAGACCAGACCTTCAGGCAGACGACCTCAGGGCACTGGCTCAGCAGTGCGGGGCACACAGCGCGGAGCCAGTCTTACGAGAGGCAGACAGTGCTACTCATGCGGCGGACAGGGCCACATGGCTCGTGACTGCCCGACCCGTCGTGCCGAGGAGCAGCAGTCAGTTGATGGACCACCGAGGCAGAGGCAGAGGGTCGACCGTGGCGGTCCGCAGGGAGGAGGCGGACGAGGCAGAGGAGCTGGACGAGCAGCTGGTGGTGGCCGACGCTTTGAGGCTCTACCACCACCACCACCAGGAGGTCCACCCCGACCACAGGGAGCTGGCGGGCATCGACAGGCACAGCTCCAGGCAGAAGAGGCCTACGACCACGGCGCACCCGAGATGATTCGAGGTACTATCTGTGTCTATTCCACCCTTGCTGCAGTTCTTATAGACACAGGAGCGAGTCATTCTTTCATAGCCGCTGCCCTTGTTCGGAGCTCGGAGATTCCGACAGAGCCGTTGGCTCGATCCTTACGGCTAGAGACTCCTACGGGAGCAGACTCGACGATTACGCACTGGTGCCGGCAGTGTGAGCTTACTCTAGGAGGCGAGAGCTTCGGCTGGGATCTTCTTGTAGCAGCGTCGAGGCCTTACGACGTCATCTTGGGCATGGATTGGCTGTCTACGGTCCATGCACAGATTGACTGTTTTAGGCGCAAGGTGTGATGTGTACGCACCGACGGGAGTAGGTTCACCTTCACCGGTGAGAAGGGAGCCTTAGCAGCACAGGATGGACTTCCGCGGAGGAGAGGACAGCCCATCACTCATCAGTTGGCTAGCCTTATCCTTGGAGCAGTTGACGTGCGGAGTCCTGGTTTTCCTGCAGTGGTGGAGCAGTTTGCGGACGTTTTTCCCAACGACGTTCCAGGGCTACCTCCTCGCAGAGAGGTAGACTTTTATATTGACTTGTACCCCGGGACAGCCCCGATATCCACTCCAGCATATCGGATGGCCCCCGCCGAGCTTCGAGAGCTACGGGTACAGTTGGAGGACTTTCAGGGCAAGGGGTTCATCTGACCCAGTGTTTCACCCTGGGCTTCCCCGATATTGTTCGCCAAGAAGGCGGACGGGAGCTTACGACTTTGTGTTGACTATCGTCGCCTGAACCAGGTGACAGTGAGGAACAAGTATCCGCTACCGAGGATTGATGACCTCTTTGATCAGCTCAAGGGAGCACGGTGGTTCTCTAAGATAGACCTCAGGTCAGGCTATCATCAGCTCAGAGTCAGAGACCAGGATGTGCAGAAGACGGCCTTCAGATGTCGGTATGGCCACTATGAGTTCTTGGTTATGCCCTTCGGTGTAACCAATGCTCCAGCAGTGTTCATGGCTCTCATGAACAGGATCATTCAGCCATACCTCGATCGGTTTGTCGTGGTCTTCATCGACGACATTCTGATTTACTCTACGACAGAGGAGGAGCACGCCTATCACTTGCGAGTTGTTCTTGACACACTCCGAGAGCACCAGCTTTATGGTAAGCTCTCGAAGTGCCAGTTCTGGATACGTGAGGTCTACTTTTTGGGACATGTTATCTCTGATGCGGGAGTTGCAGTGGATCCCGCGAAGATTGAGGCTGTGTTAGCATGGGAGCCACCCAGGAGCGTGACTGAGGTTCAGAGTTTCTTGGGACTAGCTGGATACTATCGGAGATTTGTGCCGAACTTCTCCAGAGTTGCGGCATCACTCACAGCTTTGACGAAGAAGGGGAAACCCTTCGTATGGTCAGACAGATGTCAGCAGAGCTTCCAGGAGCTGAGACAGAGATTGACTAGCGCACCTATCTTGAGGTTGCCTGAGGAGGGAGTAGGGTACGTAGTCTACTGCGATGCATCAGGGACCGGACTCGGATGTGTTCTGATGCAGGAGCGGGCAGTGATCGCCTATGGATCACGACAGTTGAGGCTGCATGAACAGAACTACGCTACCCATGACCTGGAGTTAGCAGGAGTGGTCTTCGCTCTGAAGACATGGCGACACTATCTGATGGGCGAGCGCTTTACAGTCTTTTCCGATCATCAGAGTCTCAGGTATATCTTCTCGCAGAAGGACCTGAACCTGAGACAGCGACGATGGCTCGAGTTCCTCCAGGACTATGACTTTGAGATAGTCTATACTCCTGGGAAGGGAAACGTAGTAGCCGATGCCCTCAGCAGGAGGACGGGCATTCAGCTACTCGAGGAGGCGACGGAGCAGCTAGCCTCTTTGCAGATATCCTTCGTGGATAGAGATGGAGCAGCCTTTCTTCAGTCTCTCACAGTCACTCCTCCACTACTGCAGCGAGTCAGGGAGGCACAGCGCGGGGACGCTGACTATGAGACACGGCGTGCACAGATATCCTCGGGACAGGCACCTGATGGTTTCTCCCTTGGAGCAGAGCACGACATCCTTTTCAGAGGACGTACCATGGTACCAGTCGCATTGCGAGAGGAAGTGCTGAGAGAGTTTCACACATCTCCTTTGGCGGTACATCCTGGAGTGGCGAAGATGTACCAGGACCTCAGACGACAGCACTGGTGGCCGGGCATGAAGAAAGCTGTAGCAGAGTTCGTTTCTCGATGCCTTACCTGTCAGTAGGTGAAGGCAGAACATCAGGTACCAGCAGGCTTAGTACAGCCCTTGGAGGTTCCGGAGTGGAAGTGGGACGACATATCTATGGACTTCGTGACTGGACTTCCACGCACTTCCAGAGGTCACGACTCCATCTGGGTGATTGTTGACCGACTCACCAAGTCGGCACACTTCTTACCCATCAGAGAGCAGGGCTCAGTTGAGAGCTTGGGACGTCTCTACGTTCAGGAGATTGTGAGGCTCCACGGCGTGCCATAATCTATCGTTTCCGATCGAGATGCACGTTTTACTTCCCGGCTTTTGAAGGGGTTACAGGAGGCGTTCGGGACGCAGCTACGTCTTAGCACAGCTTTTCACCCTCAGACCGATGGTCAGACGGAGAGGACCATTCAGACTCTCGAGGACAAGCTCCGCGCATGTTTCCTTGACTTTGGTCGTAGCTGGGAGGACCACCTACCTTTGGTGGAGTTCGCGTACAACAACAGCTACCACTCCACCATCGGGATGGCACCGTACGAGGCGTTGTACGGCCGACCTTGTAGATCTCCTTTGTGCTGGACAGACCCTGGGGAGTCAGCACTGGTGGGACCGGAGATGGTCCAGGCCACGACAGAGAAGGTCCAGGTCATCCAGGAGCGGATGAGGACAGCTCAGAGCCGGCAGAAGTCATACGCTGACAGGAGATGGAGGCCACTGGAGTTCGAGGATGGCGACCACGTCTTCTTGCGGGTCTCACCTCGACGTGGTATTCGGAGATTTGGCCGAGGCGGCAAGTTATCTCCGCGCTTCATCGGACCCTTCCAGATTCTCAGCAGGATTGGCGAGGTGGCTTATCGCCTGGCTCTACCACCTCAGTTGCACCGGGTGCACGACGTCTTCCACGTATCCCAGCTGAGGAGATACGTGCACGACCCGACGCACATCATTGACCATGGGGAGCTTGACGTTGACGATGGGGCGACTTTTACGGAGGTCCCGGTGGAGATAGAGGATCGACAGGAGCGGGTCCTGCGTGGGCGATCGATTCCTATTGTGCGCATCAGATGGCAGCACGGGAATCTCCAGGAGAGCACATGGGAGCGGGAGGCTCAGATGCGTGCTCAGTACCCTCATTTGTTTCCCTAGTTTTTGTTGTATCTTTACGGGGACGTAAAGCCCTGAGGTGGGAGTAATGTAAAGACCCGTAAAATTCAAGGGAAATTTTTTCTTAATTTTCTTTAGAATTTTACAAGAGCGCGGTTTCAGACGGCACCTGATTCCGAGGCCCGGAGTGCCCGGAATTAATTTCCGAAGTTTGGCTCGGGTACGTTCAGTGAACGAACGAGCGGGAATTCCTAACTTTTGATCCGGTGCTCGGAATTGAAATCCGAGGGCACCGACGAACTCGCAGCACCGATATTTGCTTAATAGGACTTTTCCCGAAGGTGCGTTTGCTGAGGAGGAGTTGTTTAAAAAAAAAGGGGGAGTTAAATGTGAAGTAATAAAATTGTGTTACAATTTTATTTCATATTCTAAGTTGTTAACCTATGTGTGGAAGTTGGGTGGGACCTTCTTGTTGTTAACTACTCTTGAGAGAATAAAGGTGGGGTGGGGCCCACACGAGCCCAACCCCTCACCTTCCCTAACTCCTCTAAACCCCCCACTTAAGATGTGTAACTCATCTTAACCTTTAAACTTCCATTTAATTGGGTGACTTTCCCTCTCCTCACTTTAATCATGCCAACACACTAATCCAATTAATGGAATTAAGTTTTTGAATTTTGAACTCTTAGAATGTCTTAATAAAATAAGATTAGCTTATTTTATTTTTGGGGGTTAGTTTGGTTGTGTTGAGGATTGGAGGAGAGAGCTCTAAGTCTCTTGAAGAACTTCATCTTCTCCGGCGAAGAACGTCTTCATCCTCAACGAAGAACGACAACACTTCGTCAAGGATCATCGACTCGGCGACCCGGTATCTTCGGACCCCTTCTTCCTCCTCGGACCTTCTTCGTCGGCAAACGAAGATCCGCCAACGTCGTGTCTCTTCGGGCATATCACTTCGTCAACGGATTTGACGAACGACGACCGCGACGCCCGACCTCCGCGACGCCGTCTTCCGCGGGACGTAGACGATTCTTCGAATCTTAAACCCGAGGTAGGGGTTGTCGTTTTCTTTTGGTTTCCTTATTTTATTCTTGATCGTGATTTTATCAAGACTAACGTGTGACTTGATTTATTTTAAGTTGCGTTATTATTTTAACGTGAGGGGGGCCGGACCGCACGAACACGGCCGAACCCCCCTCCATTGTTCTTGTTTAATTATTTTGCGGAGGAAAGCAAGTGGCGTGGTGCCGTCGCACCACACGGATGAACGTGTAATTATCTTACGCGATGCCGTCGCACGCACCATGGAAGAAACAACAAGAACGCGACGCCGTCGCGCCGCGTTGAAGAAATATTATGGCACGGCAAAGGGGCGCGGTGCCGTCGCACCACGCCGGATGACGAACGCCGCGGCCGGTTCCGGGCCGCGGCGGGACGAGAAGACCGCGGCCGGTTCCGGGCCGCAGCGGAAGATGAGACTGGCGGCCGGGCCGCCGGCGTCGGAAGCCGAGGGCGGGACCGGAATTTCCGGTCCCGTTGGTAAAAACCGGCCGGCCAGCTGGCCGGCCGGATATCTTAAAACCGGGGAATTTAATTCCCCGGCCACCTAATCAAAACCCCCCTCTTAATGAGGGGGGGCGGTTCTTGAGGGAAGGGGGCAGCCGCCCCCTTGGTCCGGCGCCAGCAGGCCCCCCCACGTGAGGGGGGGCGGTTTTAAGAGAACCGGCGCGGCACAAAGGCCGCGCCACTTGAAGAAACCGCGGGGCTTAGCCCCCGCGTGCGCAGCCCCACGTGCGGCGCCAGGCGCCGCCGCCGCGGCCCGCCGCCGCCGCCCGCCGCCGTCCGCCGCCGCCGGCAACCGTGCCGCCCAGGGGGGGGGGGGGGTCGGGCCGGGTCGGCCCGGACCCGGACCCCCCCGTTTCGGACCAGTTTTGGTTTTTCGCTCATAACTTGAGCCTCGGACCTCCGATCGACGAACCGTCAGCGGAAACGCGATCCTTGGATCGAGACGGTCGTTTCGGTATATCACACTCAAGGTTTCGGTTAACTTTGAGTTCGGCCGGGTTGGTTCGTTCACGAAACCAACCGGGCCTTCGGAGCGGAAACGCTCATATCTTGAGCTACGAACGTCCGATTGACGCGCCGTCAGTCACGTTGTGTTCCTCTTAGTGAGAAGGATCTTTTGGCATACTCCGCCCGAGGTTTGGACGCAGGTGGAGTACGGTCGGGTTGGTTTTGCCTTAAAAACCAACCGGGCCCCGGAGACGAAAATGCCAATAACTCTCAGACCGGGCGTCCGATCGACGCGCCGTCTGTTACGTTGAGTTCCTGTTGACGATACGGAACTTTTGGATACATCAACTTCGGTCTTCGGGACAGTTGATGTATCAGCCTCTCGGCTCGTGGAGCGGACCCTCCGTACGAGTTTGCTGTGTGCGGGAACCCTAGTGCTGGCTGCGACTGTTCTACTGCTACGACTACTACTGTGACTGCGACGACGACAGAACAGAGATTCTGTGTGGATTTGACGACGACAGTACAGAGATCCTATGTGGATTTGACGACGACGACTACAGCACTCAGCGATCCTTCGTGGATCAGTGCTACAGGTCCTGTGTGGGCCCGATCCTGTGTGGGTCCTTGCGCTCAGCGGTTCTGTGTGAGCCAGTGCCTACAGGTTCTGTGTGAGCCCGATCCTGTGTGGGTCTTCTGCGGGGGTTAGTTACCTATCGATCCTTCGTGGGTCCGACGACTTAGATGGATCAGTGATCATCTTTATCGTCCTTGAAGAAGTATACCTGTGTGAGCTGAATCCTGTTGCTTTCCTGTGTGGATTATGTTGTGCAATCCTGCGTGGATTATGTTTTGCTTTCCTATGTGGAATACGTATACTTTCCTGCGTGGACTGAGTGGTACTTGGGCTCGGAGGTTGGAGCGTATTTTAATTGATGACTTAGGTATATGTATGGGCATATACCTAAGCAAAGTCGGTTGTTACTTCGTGAATATACTTTTCTTCGTGGTTTATCCTTTGTGGATTTGAGAGACCTTCAGGGGTCTCGGGGTCCCTACTGAGTAGCTTATACTCACCCCTGCACGGGCTTCGCCCGCACTACGTTGTGTTGGTTGCAGACGACGGACAGCGTTGACCTTAGCTGAGGCTTGCAGAGCGGGACGGTACCCGGAGGTGGACCACTGGGTGAGACGTGCACGGAGCGGACGGTGGGACCCGTGGAGCAGAGGAGCTATCTGTACCCACCCTTCAGGTGGGATTTCCAGTGGACAGCTCGGAGTAGCGGCTTTTACTTTTCAGTTGCTATTTTTCCCTTTTTGAGTTGTACTTTACTTTCAGTTTGGGTTTGTATACTGGCCCATTTACTTTTCCGCACTTTCAGTTGTACTCTGCTTGCTTAGTGTTTACTTTCCGCTTGTTTACTCTGTGGTGTGTGTTTACTTTTCAAAGGCAATGTCTTCCCTTTTTACCGGGATTTATGCCTTGGTGCTGGTCGCCAGCCCCTGGCCTATGGAAGGCGGGCTTGGGGTAGTCACGGCACGGACCCCGAGGGCGGGTCGTGACAAGGCCGGCTGGACACCGAGCAGGCCTTGAATGCAACGGGCAAGGCGCCAGGGCGTCGGGCAGTGCGCTTGGGCGCGGGTAGCACGCTGGGGCGCTGGACAGGTCACGACAGGGGGTCGCAGGTTGTCGGTCAGGGTGCCAGGGCACCGGGTAGCATGGAAGTGGGCCGCGAGGGCACCGGGCAGGGCACCAGGGTTATAGGAAGGCCACCGGCAGGGGCCGGGCATACCGCCGGTAGGGGCCGGGTAGGCCGCCCGTAAGGGCCGGGCAGGCCGTCGGGGCTGCGGGCAGGGCACAGGCAACGCGCGGGGCACGGTCTAGGGCGCGGGTTGTATGTCAGGGTTCCATGGGGGTGGGGCAGCCACTGTTCTTCGTCTTCTTCATTGTCGCCTCTTTGACATGTCGTGTTGGCGCTTTGATGAACATCAGAAAGCAAATCCGACAGAGGGTGTCGGGCCATGTGAGGTTGGCCCGAACCCTCCATGTTTAGGAGTATATCAATTGGCTCAACATAAGTAGAAGTTGTTCATTAAAAAAATCCACATAAATCCCTTTATATCCTTTGAATAAGGTAAGAAAAGGAGTACAATATCAACATGAAATTTAAACACCCTACCTCGAATTCGGTGATCGACGATGGAGTCGCGGAAGGTGGTCGTCATTCCATCAAAGTCGGAGGAATAATTGCTCAAAGAAGACAAGTTGAGATGACATCGCCAGCATCCTTCATGGGCGGCAGTACTTCCCTTTCTTGACCCGGTTGAAGAACGATGAAGACGGCATTCATCGTTCTTCATTCTTTGTGGGCGACGGTTCTTCGTTGGAGGAATAATTCTCCAAGTGTTGGGCATCGCGTCTCTTTGCCAGCATTTCACCGCTTGAATAAATTGTCCCAAAACCTTCCCCCAAGATTCCTTTATATATGAGAGGGAGAGTTTGTCTAAAATTACGTTGGCACGTAATTAAATTTTGGTGAATTAAAAGAGTGGGCCCCACCTAATTAAATTTGTTAGAGGTGTCACATTTAATTAGGTGGTTTGTCAAGAGGCTCTCCCTCATTAAAGAGGGAGAGGTGGGAGGTTTTATCCTCCACTATTAATAGGGGTCGGGTGGTCCCCACCCCTATCATTTAATAGAGAGTTTATGGGTCTCGGGTGGTCCCCATGTCGTAACCCCTCGTGGGAGGTTATGTACAGGTGGGCCCCACCACCATACCCTCTCATGGGAGGTTAGGGTGTGGTGTCCCCCACTTCCAACCTCCCCTTGTAGGTTTTAACCACCAAAATAAAATAAATTTAGAACTTTATTTGATTATATTTAATTAAAAACCCCCAAAAACTGACTTCCAAACTCGGCATAACACAACGACGGTGAAGGACTCACTAAGAAATTACTGATGATGCGAGTTAAACGGAGCCCTCAGATTTCAATTCCGAGCACCGGTTCAAATGTTATAAAAACCTGCTCATACGTTTACTGAATGTACCCGAACAAAACTTTAGAAATTGATTCCAGACACACCGGGCCTCGGAATGAAGCGCCGTCAGAAAATGCAAACTCGTAAAATTCCCATGTATTTAAAAAAAATCACAGGAATTCTAGTTCTTTACAAAATATGATTCCACCTATATAAATGTATATGATATTACTCCAAGGGGGAGGCCTATAAGGATTTCATTCCCTATGGGGAGTATTTTATTCCATTTTAGGAGGGTCAAATTCCATGTCAGGATGATGTCCTTCTATGACACTAATACAGGGGACATTATCCACCTACTGTGTGGGGTAGGGACACAATTTAACATCATGTGTCGAGAAAGGTGGAAATATAAAATTTTATGTCATGCAACTCGGACATGGGGTCTCACTCCATACCCCTTATAATTTCATAGCCATCACTCATATTTCCTTTGTATGGGAATTGGTTTAGAAATGATTAGTTGTAATGGTGGGGAGGAGTGATCCATCACGAGCTCCATGTTAGTCTATATATTGATAAACAAAAGGGATTAGAAAACCTATTCATAGAAGTAAAAGGTATGGAAATGCATTCACTATGGGCATAGGGTATGACTCATGAGGTACCTAGAAGTTTTATTGTCTATGCCTAGAGGTCTATATAGATGTGGTTTGTGCATGATGTGATAAATGTGCACAATAGGGGACTAGACATTGTGATTTCACACAAAGAATATCATGGATAATTAAAGAGGGGGTGTGTGCAATGCAGTGTACTTGCAAAGAGGGATATTATTGTTGACAACATTGGTGTGCTGCATGCAAGGATAAGGTTAAATGAAATATTATACCATGTGAACACCTGTCAAAGTCTAAAATATATTGGGTGAGGATTATAAAATTCAGAGTCTAATGAAGGGAGGACCCATAGAAAACCTATCTTGTATGATCTCTTACTTTAGGGTTTTTAGGATTTATTGATGTCATGGTATATGGGATTTACACATAGAAGAGTGTCTGTTTGACATCCAAAGGATCACCTTGAAGAAGGGGTGGGGTTGGATTTCAATATATAGATAGAGACTTCAACGATGACGCACAAGAATACAGTCGCGGAATAGGTCTTATGTGCGACATTGATATTGTAAATATTGTATGGGTTACTTTGAAATATCATTTGATGTGGAAGAGTTTTATGTGTGGCTTTGGGTCTTCTTCACACTATAAATACATTATACACTCCTTCCATAGTTGTTTGATTGGTTAGTGTGGAAGGGTTGGATACCCATCACATTGGGGGAACAAGTTTTTTTCACATAGCTTTCAGTCTTACGTGTACACCTCAAAACAAGTGTGAATATTTCTTAACTATCTCAAAATGTTTTTTTGAGACAGATGATTCCTTCATTTTACCAAATGATTATCATTTGCGGCATTGTATAGAATTCAGTGCAAGAAAAATTCAAGTACGATCATGAGTCTCTTATGAAAAATTAGTCAATAGTGGGATAGTGATATTCTTTGAAGAACCACACCTTGAACAAATGGTTTAGTTGAATCAAATTTCCAAACCTTTGGAATTACCCAATGAGGGTGAATGTAATGATTTATTTTCCGAAGACATAACAAAACAAACCCCTGATTGGGGAGAAGTATTACTAAATAAAACTTATACCTAGACCCACTCTCATTTTTGAATTCCCTTATAGGATAGCCCAAATAGAATAGGTTGAGTTAATGAAAAAACTGAAAGAGAATCTAAAAATAGGGTTCATATTCCCTAGTGCATCATCGTGTTCTTTTCCAGTGATCTTTGTCAAAAAGTGTGACTGATCTATGCAGATGGGTATCCATTATTTAGAGTGAAACTAGATCACCATAAAGAAAAAATAACCTCTATCGGGTATTAATGAATTATTAGTTCAAATTCAAGGTTTTCTTTTTTCTTAAAGGTGGATCTTCATTCTATATTTTAACAACTAAAGTTGAATAATGAAGATATTTAGAAGATAGACTTTCATAATAGGTATGTACACTATGATTTCATAGTGATTCCATTAAAACATACTAATTCCCATTAAATATTTAGAGAATTGATTTATAGAATCTTTAGAGACTATCCTGAAAAATACTTATTCATCTTTTTCAATCATATTATCATCTACTAAATGGGTAACGTATAACATGGAGAGCGTATAAGGATTGTGTTAGTGGGATTAGGAAAGAATAAAATGACCACTAAATGTAAAAATTTTGACTTTTGGATAAGGCAGGTCACATTCTCAGAGAAAATGATCACAAATGACGAAATGATAATGAACCATTAAAAAATATAGATGTGGAATGTCCAAGACCCACTTTTTAATGAAAATATATAGTTTTCATGGATTTTGTTGGATCCTAATTTCATTTTGAGATAAATTTCTCAGGAAAGTATAGTATGCTAACTAAGTTAACATTGAAATGTGTAATGTATATCTAGATGGAAGATTTTGGGGAATGATTAATGGAGATCATGATTAGGATAATCAATATGACTGTACTCAAACTACATAAAATTGGAGAAGGTTTTTTGATATTTTTTGATGCTTCATATATAGGTTGGGGTTGAATACTTAGGTAGAATGATAAATTGGTAGAATATACCTCATGATAGTTAATGATCTATTAGTAAAACTACTTGGTGTAAGATCTTCAGTTAGAAGTTATGATCTTCGCAATGAATATTTTGAATCACTAACTATATATTAAAATATTTTATAAATATATATCAAGATTATAATGTATATATTAACACATAAGGAGTTCAAAATGAAAAAATATTTGTCTAATAAATACTATTATTAATATATTCACTACGATCCCAGAAATAGTGAAAAAGATGACATATTCTCCTAGCATTAATAAACACGGTAATCTATCCATGATGTAGATTGAGAAAGACCATATCTTCTTGAACATTAAAATGATGGATTTTTAAATTATTAAGTAAATGAATCCATCCTTTTGGAAATTATTTCACATTCCAATATCCAAGAGAATATCAATGAGACACAAAGGGAATATTTGGATCATCAAGAGAAGGTGGAAGTAGTAATTGAATGAAAGCATTAGGAGTCCCAAATTGATGAAGATGTTTTCATTAGATCTGGAACTATATGATGTGTTCCTATGTCATCAGATATAAGGAATGAGATATTGGAAAATTCACATAGCTTAACATTTTCTATCAATCCTAGAATCACCTTTATATACCATGATCTGTGAGATAAAATCATGTGTGAAAGAATGATGATATAGATCATTGAGTACACAGAAAAATGCTCTCTGTTTCAATACATTAATGTATAATTAATTAATTCCAAGGGGAATATGCAACCATTACTTATTCCAAGTTTTGAGATGAATAATATCACCTTATACAATGTCACTAGTTTACTGAAGAAATATGAAGGAAATAGTCTGATCTTGGTTTTGGTTGATCAACTCACCAATACTATCCAATTTATCTCCATTGGGGATATTTTATCACTTAAACAACATTCAATGTCATATATAAATAGTTTTATGAGGATGCAGGTGGTTCTACATTCATTCTTATTTTATCATGACCAAATTTTCACATCTAAATTCTAGTGAATTCATCCACAATATTTGGTTACTAAGATGAATTATAGTATAGTATACGACCCCCAAACTGATTTCTAATTTGAATGAACTATTCATACACTAGATTACATGCTATTAGATAGATCAATGGAATTGAAATTTTCATAGAATCAATAAATCCAATGGGTAAAGTTCTTTTAAAACAACAACATCCACCCAATTATTCAAATGGATCCATATAAATATTTCTATGGGAATCAATGTAGAACATTTAATTATTGGGATGAAATTGGGGAATAGAAGCTACATGGACATGTTCTTTTATAGGAGATGATAGAGAAGGTTCAATCCATACAACAACATACGAAATTCTCTTAGAGTTGGAAAATGATCTATAATGAAAACTGTCAAAGGGACATGGAGATTGATGTGGAAGAAAAATATTTCCTTCAAATATCACAATGGAAAAAAGTTATGAGTTTTGAAATGAAGGTAAATAATATTATAAGGTACATTTGGATTTTTGAGAAAATTGATCATATAGGATATGCAGCCAATCATCTATTATTTCCACCAATTACTACCCATGTTCATGATGTGTTCCAAGTATCTATCGTAACTATTTACATACATGGTCCCCCACATGTACTGAATCTAGAGGTGGTACAATATTATAATTATAATTCTTATGAGGATCATTTAGGTAAGATATTTGATTGGATAGATGGAGTTCAATACAAAAAATAACTCACATTGTCAAAATGTTTTGGAAAAACAATATGTATGTAGAGAAAATGTAAGAAATAGAGGAAAAAGTCAAATTAAATGAACCTAATATATTGTCAACTCAGAATACGATTTCAAATTTGGAAGATAAAATTTTTAAATTGAATAATAATTTAGTGACCTAGAGATTGTTAGTAATATTTTTTTCTAGATTAATGCATTTTAACTACATTATGTAATATTATACAGATGGAAATTTTTTAGAAACAAAAAAAATACATGATCTAATTTATAATGATCATTACATTAGTCATCTATGAAAAAAATTAAAACTCCAACAATTATAATTTGAAAAAATATATATAATAGAATAGAAAAAATGGTTAAATAATTATAACCCCAATTTTATAGGATCATTTACCTGACTTATTATACTATAAAAATAATGAAAAATATTAGTAAAACAATACAAATTTTATAAAATCAAAGTATTAGATTTTGGGGGGATTTATAGTGACTATTTAGAAAAAGAATAAATTATTTTATAGAGGTGGTAATGTGGTCATTTTAATGGTATTGTGATTGTTATAACATTAACTAAACATTTTAAATTTTAACATGTTCATTAGGAACAATAACATGATTATTGGAATAGTAATTTACTTCCAAATAATAAATTGTGATATAAAAAAATATCATAATTAATTTAATCAAATATAAATATTATAATTCAAAAATGTAAATATCATTATTAAATAACTTGATGAAAATATAATCATTTTTATTAAGTACTATTTTAAATTATTTTATAAAAAGCATAATTTTTATATTAAAAATTAAAATTACCTTATTCTGAATTGTTTTGTAAAATAAATTTCACCTTTTAAAAAATAACTTTTAAATTTTTCAAGTGTTATTATTATTTTATAATTTTATAAAATATTCCAATTATCAGGTGATTGTAAAAATATTATTTTTCACATAACTTGTACATATATAATAACATAATTCATGATTCAATAATTAACTGATTATTTATAAAAAATGAGGTTTGTTTCTGATATATTAAATTTCATAATTGAGTCATTAAAATAAAATAATCATAAACTTTAATTATAAAAATTAATTTCCAAATCCTAAAGTCAAAACTGATCCCTTAAAATAGAAATTTTCCATTCAATCTACATTGTATTTTAAAAAACTTATTAATTCAAGATATAAATAATCTTACAGTCATAAAAATCATTATATTATATTTATATATTAATTTTGAAGTTTAATATTTACTTTTAAATGTATTAACATTGAAATTATATTTAATTTGATATATAATTCTAAAAATACCACACTCCCCAAGTATAAATAACCCCTCTACCTCCTATAGAAAAACCAATCATACATCACTTCTGAAATCCCAAAATATTCCAAATTCCCTCCTATAAGTCCCCTTATAATCCATACGTACCATATAGAGTAATTAAACACCAAATATAAAGGGATTTTTAGTGTTGTACAAGAGAATCTATGATAGAGATAGTGAATGATTATTTAATTATTATATTTTTTTCTTCTTCTATTTTTTTCCAACACTTTTTGAAAACCATATATAATTAACTAGGAATATTTTTTTATTTTTATGATGGTAATATACTATAGGTATCATAGTTTATATAATTATAAATTTCAAAATTCTCATTCCTTGTCCTTTGATAATGTCCTATCGAAGGTCTATTAACAACCTATAGAGATATTTCCAAGTCAATGAGTATAAACACCATAATTGATATAAATTTTAATATATATATATATATATAATATAAATATTTAATTACATGTATTCAATACTTATGGAGTTAATTATAATTTTATAAAAGTCATTTAAATAAAATAGTGAAATCAGATCAAAACAGAGAAGTTAATGAATGATTAATATAAAAATTCACATTTAAAAAAGAGTTTAACAAAATAGAATGAAATAATTAAGATGAATATATAGTGGAACAAATTAATATAGTTAACTTCTATATATATGTTTTAGGAGCCTGTAATTATTATTCATGAGGCGAAAAAGGGATAAAAATAAGGGGGATTTATTGTAAGTGGGTTCTTGAACCAAATTCTTTTCATTTGGTTATCTTCTCATACACAATACCATTGATCATAAAATTTCCATATAATAACCTCTCCCTCTTCATTTTGAGACATACAAGTAAATAACATGTAAAAATGATTTCTAATAAAATATTTTTCTTCAATGTGGATTAAATTTCAAAAACATTGTACTTTAATCCACTTCAAAATATTCTAGTCCACTCAATAATATAGAAGATTATTTCCATTTATTATCTCCATTTTTAATTAGGTAAACCCAATATTTATTCATGATTATATATCTTAATGAAACCCTAATTAAATCCATTCCTTTCAATGGGTTATCTAATGACTATGATTTTTATATGTTAAATGTGGAAAGCATGATAATTTGAATACTATGATGTGATTGGTGGGCAAAAAATTATATATCCCTCTAATTTATTTAGTAATGGTGTGTATTAATGATATTATGTTCAATATGTGTGATAATTTTTCTATATTTATTCACATTTTTTATTTATGATTTATTCACATATGTTATGCATGAACATAATGTTATATTTTTTTCATAACTATGGGTGGAATTCATCCACTAAGATATGAAATTTAATTTTATGCATTTCTAATTTGTATGCTGTTATAAATTGTTTTCCATGTGATTATTATGATGATCATATGATTATAATTAAATTGATTATAATTAATCTCACCCATGTTATATTTATTTATATCAATTATTCATCCACTTACTTAGATTTTAGATCACCCCTTTTATTGATCAATATCCTCATGTGATTACTTCTACTATAAAAAATGTTAGGGACACTAAGATGATTTAAAATATGGCATAAAATAATGTTTCGTTTTTATTATGTAAAATTGTTGTTTGAGCCTAATTTACCATATATATTAAACCTATTTATCATGGATTGTATCTTAATTATATTTTTTTATCAAAAAAATATGTTATATTTTAGTAATTAAAAATGATAATTATATAATGTGGACCTATTATATGGGGGCTATTGTTCATGTAGAAAGCTGAGTATCAGAAACCATGTTAACTGTCATGAATTGTGTGACCAAAAGATGGTTTCCTAGCCTATATCTATTGTTATAAATGGTTTCACATGGATACTCGATTCATACACAACTAGGTACTTAGAAATAGACAATATATTATTGTAAGGATATATACTAAGACATAGCTAGGTATATAGAAAGATCTAGGTACACAAGAACAAATTAGGTACTTAGAGACATCTAGGTACATGAGCATGAATAATGTACATGGTCACAACCAGTGTACACATGAATTATTTATGTACATGGGTAAGGACTCTCATAGGTCCAGACATAGTAGGAAATCCATTATAATCCATTTTCATTCTAGGTTTCCCACCACAAGTAGTATGGATCCCTCAGGAACCTTAGTCAAGCAAGACTATCATTTGGCAGTATTCCCCTTTTTTATTCCTATGAGGGTAAAATGAGGTGTCCCATCATGAGTACAGAATACACGAACCTTTCTATGGTTTATTCCTAGATAGAGTAAGGTATCTCTCATTTTATATAATGGTGTTATCATATCCCAATCATCCCAATGTTAGTTATAATATTCAATTAAATATAATAAAGGTGCGTGATCCCCATTATTCCAGGTTAATACCAATGATGTTAGGTGTCACCCATAAACCCTGGTTGTGATTCCATATATATGTATATATATCATCTAATTTTTAGTGAGCATATCTCCATGGAGAGGTATGATTAACACGACCTCTCAGATGAGTTCCATCAGTGGTAGCTAGAGAGAAAAGTGAGTTCTCCTAGATAAGAATTATATTGAATCCTTATGGAATATCCCAGGATGAATGTGTGGTTGTGACCATAATTTTATATTTAGTGTTTATGATGAGTATATTAGTGTTTCTGCTGTTATTTATTATGAGAATAGTATCTTTAATTCTGTAAGATTATTAATTTTGGGTTTTCTTAATGGGTATTATCATATTCATTCCTATAGGGTGTATTCAAGAATACTAAATTATTATGAAGATGATAGTCCTTTTTAAATTATTAGAGGATGACATAGAGAATTCCACTATTAGTTATACTAGTTGGACAATAGTTTGTTCTAGAGCATTCATTTAGATTGTATTCCCCTTCTTACCTATAGGTTGGTCTCATTTATTGTTTTTTGGACTATTATTTGGACCTTTATGCTTTCTAGTGCATCTTTCATACATTGATATTGGTTATAGTTTTATAAATTCAATTTTTTATATGAAGTATTTTTATTTTATTCCATATATTACTGCATGGAAATTTTTTGTGTATATATATTTCATAGGATAATCCCTCTGATGTATGTGATATTCATGTTCAGTGATTTTCACCAGCCCTGGCCTACTAGAAGTATGATTTTGATTTCATGCTCACCAAAACACCAGCTAGGTGGGATCCATGGGGTAGCATTTTGATAGTGGTATCATTCGATTTTCATCCTAGTAATGAATTTTGGAGATGTTCTATGTGTGATGATTCATTTTTGAACATGTAAAATACTATTATAGTTCCATTATTTTGACTAACAGAACACGAAGTATTCTGTCAATGTGGAGATAGATGTTTCTATTCACCAAGACTCTAAAAAAATAATTGTTGACTCTGTATATATAGGTAAAACTCATAGGGAAACCATTGATAAATTCATCATGATGGAGTGGGTTTTGGTTTCTGTGTCCATCTTGTTTCATCTCAAAAAATATAAACTTTTCCAGCAGTGCTTCATGGAATCTATTGGATGCCTCCATGATATCAGCAATCTTGGATTCCACATCAATATAATGAGGATAATCCTCCATGACATGATTCCTTAGTTCAGGGAAATGTATAGTAGGATGTACATCAGTGTAGTTTTCTAGTCATACCTACACCCCTAATAAAATGATTGAACAAGAAGTGCCAACATATTATATGCCCAGGATGAGAACAAATCATGAGTTATAGAGACAAAACCACATAGGTTTTTGGGTGAGATGAACCACCAATTTTAATATGATTGGATAAAGGTAGTTGTTTGAGTTTAAAACCTTATTGATACCCCTTTTAATCATATGTTGGTTCTAGATATTATATTTCCCCATAGATCCGTATAGCATTGGTGCAATAGAGAGACTAAAAAAATGAATTAAGTGACTCTCAATTAAAAAAAATTGACTATCTTTTTAGATAGGATTTCCACCCAACTACATTTTGATTATATACTTATAGGAGATTCAAGAGCTCCAATAGGAAAACATTAATATTATAGAGTATAATTTGACATTCACTACCATTTGACGTTTCTCCATGGTTATGGTTCATTATGATAAAATTTTATCATGTTACATACCATAAGGATTTTTCCAATATATTCAGGATGATGTAATATATCTTAATATCACTTCTTATGTTGTGGTCAAAGAGAGTGCCTTGGTGATGGAGATCTTTCTAGGTGAGTAGTCACAGAATGTCAGTACCATGAGTGGAAACATGGGATATGAAACTTCAGATACTAGAATTTGACAATGCGCTCAAGTATCTAGGATTTTGTGGTGTTTCTTGAAATAGTCTTACGATAGAGGGTCTATAGTTAAGATGTCTCAATATGGTTATATACAAACAGAAGGATATACAATGCTACTCCTATAATGAGTGCAGACATATCATGTGGGATTGTATGACACGCAATGTAGCAACGACAATTCTAGTTAATAGACCACTTAGGCTAAGAATGATACTAGATCATAGTGTTTGTCATGGTGGTGGACATGGAAGACGAGCTGTGAGATATTTTGTAGCTGGTCGAATTATTTATAGGTTTCCACCATAATCACTGTGTCATTCGTGCTAGCATCAAGGATTTAGTGGTCAGGGAAAACAGAATATTTAATTTGTGGCATATTGCTTCCAAGATGATATTGGGATGATTGGGAAATTTTTTTTGTGTTATACACATTAGCTATATTTTTTATAGAAATAGGCATGAGTTAGTCAATTATTTCCACATCCCTATTTTGTGACCTATATATTCCAGTACAGCCTTTGTCTTGACAATTATGTTTCTAGTGTCCTACAGGTTACTATTCATTAATGGGACACAAATTCATGTACTAAGAATTGACTCATGGGATATATATCATCCTATGAGATATATTCATGGAAATGATAGGGCATAATTATGAACTTCTTTATATGGATTGTCAATCCATAGATCATACATATATTGGCATTTTCGTATATTTTTTTGGGTTCCTCTGAGTTGATGGGTTATGATTTTAAATTGTTTCTGAGAATTAAGATCACAGAGAGCATGATGGGATCATTACCATGATGATAAAACTAATTTCTCATTATTTTTATGATATTAACGTTGGATAAGCATATTTTATAACCTCCCAATTTCGAGAAATTATGATGTAGTATGCGGACATATTCTCTAAGGAAATTCTAAGATTACCTATCAATCAAGAGATCAACTTCTACATTGAATTTCACAAAGGGGAAATTATGATATCTACACCAATATATTTTATGTCCCATTTAGATATTATAGAGTTAAATGTGTATTTTATAGAGTTTAATTTAATGTTATTTTTCGGACATAGTGTCTCTCACTTGGTACTTTGAGTTTTTCCCCCAATAATTTGAATGTGATATTGACATTATTAATTGATTAACAGAACCTAAATATATGAAAATAATGAATAAAAAAACATTGAATCAATAAAATCTTTGACTAGTCAAATGGGGTATGTTGATTCTCTAAGATTGACCTTAAGTAGTTTTATCACCATCTCTTAGTTAGAGATGATGATACTATAATAGTCACATTCTAATGCAACAATGATCACTATAGATACATGGTGATGATTTTAGACTTGAAAAAATTTCCTACTACCATCCATGAGATATATGAATTATATATTTCATCCCTTCTTGGACAATATTTTGGTAGTAATCATCAAGGAAATCCTTGTGTACTTATTATATAAGGTGGGGTGGATGTGATATTCTAGTATAGTCCCATAAATAATTTGACAAAAAAAATATGGGAATCCCTATATGTTATAGTTCATCATTTGAGAGGTATATTACATGATACATGTTATATTATAAGAGGTTGTAGTAGTGGAAAAAAAACGTTGAGGTAGTGCTAACTTGAGATACAACCAAGAGCATTTATGGGGTGTTGAGATTCCTTGTGTTAGAAAACTACAACCATATGTTAATTCCACATTTATTTATGATTCTAATACCCATGAAAACATTAACCTGAAAGGTCAACCTTTTGTATAGATATAGAAGTTATAGAATTATTTTGAGGATATTTATTATAGGATAAAGAGAACCCTGCCTCCTATGACTATTATATGAAGATGTTGAGTGAATGGTGTTTTGTGGTAACCCTAGAACTAGTCTTGGTTGTGTTCAAATGAAATGTAAGGAAGTTATTTTGGATTATCCTTAGCTAATGAGACCCCATGAAATGAACATTGTGTCCCATAATCTAGAGCTAATAGTATTTGTATTTTCAAAAAGGATATATTGGAACTACATTATGGGATTGTTGTTTATCATCTATTTTGACCAGAATATTGTGATGTATATATTATAAGTGAAATATCTAAACATGAAAAAATGGTCATGTAAATAAGTTCCTACTAGATTTTGAATTTGATATATTCTATACTCCCAGAATTCCTAGCATGGTGGAAGATAATCTTAGTAGGGGAACTAGTTTCTGGTTATTGGTTGTGGCATATATGAAGATAGCCTCATTGAAATTGTACTTAGTGGATGACAATGCAGAAACATTACTCTAGTTGATGTTTTTTACCCATAAACATCTTCAGTATGGTAGGGGGTCATCTTGGAGTTATAAATTTCAAGTCATTTCATGGCCATATAACCATTGGATGTGATACTAATGGATTTTATGATCATGGGATCACATAATCCTTTATTGAGGATGGACCATTATACTAGTAGTGATTCCAAATTAGTCACTAAGGGAGTTTTATAAATCCCCATTGGTTATCATGAGTAATCCCATTGGGGCCCATTTTGTGACTATCGCATGTCCACCTCTAAAAGGACAAGGACTGGCGACTAGCACCGAGTAGGCATTTCAATCATATGGCAGGCCTTATCATTCTATGCAGGTATAAATGAAATTATATTTAATCCCATAAAATAATAAAAAGTAAAACAACATACAATCATTCATGCATACATCTAAAATACCACAATTATAGTATGACCACAAGAAGTGGAAAAAAGGTCTGAATACAAGCCCACCAAAAAAACAAAAAACAACATCTAACCTATAAATTATATGGGGACTACAGTAAAGATGATTGCAGGAACACATTGTGGTCTATGCAAATCACTAAGCTCCACCAGAACCATATCCTTATAGGATTCATCAAAAAGGTCTATCTCCATCCCAATACATTAAATGTGACTGAAATGCCTATTCATGGTTTAATATAGTAATACCCAGTAGTGAATCCAATATCCACCAAGTATATAATATCATGAATAGCACCAATCTCATTACATGAATATTTTACAACACATTAAACAAGAATATCTAGATATAGAAAACATTAACACACGGTATGAATGTAATGTCACAACTAATAAGCCAGTATATGATTCATACTCAATGGTTATAAAAAAAAGTTTCCAAGAGAACACACCACATGTTTTAGATATCATTGATGGAGTCCATATGATATTTAATGATAATTGGTTCTCACCATAAGTAGTACACACCTAAATTTTGAAGAGAATGAAAAAACATAGGGGGATCACATCAAGGCATTGGGGTATACTGACAACCCATTTGGAATTAACTCACTATGTAGGGGATTTACCCCCATGTAGTGTTGTTCACGTTCATACTAGGAAAACCACATAGAAAATATATGATGTAATAGGTTCTCACTATGGGTCTCATGGAAGGACTCCAACAACACTATCAAAGAGTAAATTCCATATGAATCCATCAACATCCTATGTATAAGATGTGATTATACACTAAACACTCCGGGAATGGATCAAGAGAATATACCCTAATAAAAATTCTCCATGTTTAATAGGAAAAAGGATGTAATTCATATTTATATTTTATTTATTTTGACAAAAATTCACAATTAAATGATTTACCATTGGTATATTATTGGGTTTAGTATTTCATTATAAAAATACCTCTCTTATCAAATAGAGATTATCCCCTATTTGGAAAATTAGTTGTCCCGCACTTTTCGATGCATAGCCACTTCCAAAATCCATCCTCTTTGGCTAAATAGAATCCTTATGGAAATTCATGAGTAATACCACTATAAAAATAAATGACTTTTTACTATGGTTATAGATAAGATACACCGTGGATTATATATGTATAAAGACCTGTAATTTCCTTGGAAATTCTTTTTTTCTTAAATAAATGGAAATTTTATGAGTCTGTGAAAATTTACAGTGCATTATTCTGAGGCCCGGTGTGCCCGGAATCAATTTCTGAAGTTTTATTCTGATACGTTCAGTAAACGTACGAGCGGGGTTTTATATATTTTGAACCAGTGCTTGGAATTTAAATACAAGGGCACCATTTAACTCGCAGCGCCGGTATTTTCTTAAGAAGACTTTCACTTCGATGGCAGTGAGTCGAGAAAAAAAAATATTTTTTGGGATTTCATGTAAAATAATAAAATAAAGTGTGCATCAATTTATTTTATTTGATCCATCGTTTGTTGTGTAGTGGTTAAAACCTCCTCTTGGAAGTTGGTGGGGGGGCACCAAACCTTAACCTCCCATGAGAGGTTATGGTTGTGGGGCCCACCTGAACCCAACCTCCCATGTGAGGGTAAATGAGGTGGGGACCACTCGGGCTCTTAACCCCTTGAAACTCCCCATTAATGTGGATAAAACTTTCAAGCCTTGTATTAAATTAGGGGAACCTATTACCTCCCCAAGCTTTTAATTTTTCCAATCCTCCACAATTAAGGGGAGCCTCTTGACATCCCCTAATTAATTTTTCCACCACTCAAGCATTAATTTGGGGAGCTGAGTTAATTAATTATTTTCTCTGTTTTGAATTTTTTTGTGCCAACAAAATATTAGATATATCAATATAATATTATTTCACTTGGCATTTTGGTGGAACTTGGGAAGAGGAGAGCTAGGGAGAAAAGCTCCCAAAGAAGAATGAAGAACACTCCACCGACGAAGAACGTCGGCGACGATCCTTCTTCGACTTCTTCCCTGGAGTGTCGTCAACACGCCGACGCAACTCGGGTTTGGGAGTGCTTGGCAGACGCGACGAACGAACATCCTCTTCGTCTTATTCCAGCAACTCCGTAGATGAACGACTAACGGCCATCAAAGTTAGGGGGTTTATTACTTGATGATGTTATACCTTTTCTTATCTTCTTCATCGAATAAAAAGGGTTTGTTGCGGATGTGTTCATGATCAACTGCCTATCTTTTTGGGCCATTTGATACCTCCCTAAATGCAGAGGGTGCGGGCCAATCTAAGATGGCCTGACATCTTCCGTCGATTTATCCTTCTTGAGGCGTTCTTTGGCATGTCGATGAAGCAGCAAAGTGGCGATGATGGCGGCAACGACAAAGGTCGCCCTACCCGTGGCCTCTGTGGATCGTGCCGCCCCCGCGGTGCACCAATGTTCCTGGCCGAACACCACCGGCTGACACCGACCCCGCCTCAACGGCCTGCCCATGGCCTACCCACTCAATGCCTGCACGCCCAGCTGGCCTGCCCACACGCTGCCCGCGCGCCACACCCGCATGCCCGCGTACCCCACCTGCCTTCCCACGCGCTGGCTGAGTTCCCTGCGGCCTGCCCGCGCACCACTCTGGACTACCCTTTCCCTTCCTAATGCCCCGTGGCCTAGACACACACCCGGACGGCCTACCCGCATGTTGCTCGCGTGCCTCCGGCCTAACTGCGCCCTGCCCAGCACCCCACACGGCCTACTCATGCCCTGCCTGTGCCCCACACGGCCTGTCAGTGCCTTGCCCAGATCCCTTCCGGCCTGCCTGTGCCCCGCGCAACCTTCTGGAACCCTTATGGAACCTTGCCGACCTCCCGGGCTGAGCCTCCAAGTGGTGCCCCTCATAGCACTGATTGAACCTGCCCCGGCCTCCGGGTTGAGCCACCAATGAGGCAACCTCCTGGCTAAAGAGCCCCCGCAGTCCGTTGGGCCAGGCCCAGCGGACCAAGCCAAACCTAGTAGACTAACCCACCAAATGGGCCAGATCAAACCCGTTGGGTCTGATTGGGTCGGCCCAGTCTGGGTTGGGCCGAGTCGGTCCGACCGAGTCGGACCGGGCCCAGGCCCATTACCGACCCCCTTGTCTTCCATTGGCCATATCTTTGGCACCGGACGTCTGTTTGATGAACCGTCAGTGGTGCTAGATTTCTTGGAGAGAAACAGTCCCTTTGAGTATACCCCACTGCAGTTCGGGGTTTAGTTGAGTTTTGGTCAGGTTGGATTGTACACGAATCCAACCGGACCCCTAGGACTAAAAAGCTAATAACTCACAGACTGGGCGTCCGATTGATGCACCGTCTGTTGCGTTGAGACCTCTATGACATGGTGGACCTTTGAGATACTTCTACGTGGGACTTCATGATAGTTGGAGTATCGACCAGTTGCTTGTGGAGCGGATCATCCAACGAAGAACAGGCATTTTTGCAGGAACCTAGTATCTGGATGAGACTTGACGACTGCTGACCGATTCGACTCGGAGTGATTTGACTTGCCCAGTGGGGATCACCTTGGTTTCATGGAAGACCCACAGTGGGGAGCCCCTCTGTGTGAGCATGGCAGACCCACGGTACTCGACATGTGGAGTACCTCAGCAGGCTACAAGGGGGAGCTCCTCTGTGTGAGTGCAGTAGACCGATGGTGGGGAGCACCTCTGTGTGAGTGTGGCAGATCAGCGGTACTCGATTGGAGGAGTACCTCAACAGTCCAAGTTAGTTGGAAGTGCCTCTGTGTGACATGGCAAGCCCACTGTACTCGATATAGGAAGAGTTCTCCAACTGCTAAGGGTTCAGATTGATATTATCCATAGAATAAAATCATGGTTGTGCTGAGTCAGTAACTTTTGTGTTTACATCATGATTGAGATGAATTACTTGATAACTTAGGTATATGTATGGGAATATACCTAAGTAGGGTTATCTATTGATTTCATACTTTGTGATTTATCCTTGTTATATTTGAGAGACCTTGAGGGTCTTGGGGTCCCTACTGAGTATCATTATACTCACCCCCGCACAGGATTTTCCCGCACCTCGTTGTGTTGGTTGAAGACGACGGACAGCGCTGACTGAGGATCTGAGTGGACCAGGATTGGAAGGTACCCAGAGGTTGAACACACCGTGTGACGGTACACAGAGGAGACGGACAGACATGGAGTGTTGTGGAGGCTATATGTACCTACCCTTCAGGTAGGATCCGTGGCAGACGATTAAGTAGCTTCTTTTCCCTTTCAGCTATTTTTTTCCCTTTTTAGTTGTACTTGTACATTACAGTTGGGCTTGTATTTCTAGCCCCTTTACTTTTTATCACTCTGTTGTATATAGTTTTACTTAGTGTTTTGCTTCCAACTTATACTATGTTGTGTATGCTTATAATTTATAAAGATAATGCATTCCCAGTTTAAGGGAATATTTACACCTTTGGTGCTAGTCACCATCCCCTGGCCTATGGAAGGCGGGCTTGGGGTAGTCATGGCATGTTTCCCGAGGACAGGTCGTGAAAAATTGGTATTAGAGGAGTTGGTTCTACTGTAGAACTTAGGACTCTGATCTTTATTTTCTGGGTAGAAATAGTGTTGAGTATAGCGAGTGTGGTTTTCAGTTAAAGGAGTCCAGTGTTGGTGCGGTGGTCGAAGTATCCATACACCAAGACCCTGAATTTGGATTTCCAACTCAGTGCATGAAAAAATTGATTGCATGTGTGTTTTGAAAAGTTTTTCTTTAATTCAGCTCAACCAGGTCATCTCACCAGGTATAATCTTTTGACCATGTCACATCTGTTTTTTTCAGGATTCCTCCCCGCAGACGACCGTCTAGAGCCTCGAGAGTTGTACGCATAGGTATCCCACCAAGTGATGAGGCCTTGGTACAGGGCCCTCTTCCAATGGAGGAAACAGTGGTACCACTACCCGTTGGGCCACCGATGCCACCAGCCCCAGTAGTAGATGATTCACACTGCTTGAGCGCATTGCACGAGTTCTAGCGTAAGAGACCACCCAGGTTCAGGGGAGAGATGGACCCAAAAGTGGCTGAGGATTGGCTGGAGGCTATGTTGAGAGCCTTTAGACTCATAGGGACACTAGTAGACCTTATGGTGATCCTTGTCTCTAGTCTCCTTCAGGAAGCAGTAGGCAGATGGTGAAGCCTGATGCTCCAAGTGCATGACGAGATGACGCTACTATGGACAGACTTCGAGAGCCTATTTCGGGCAGAGTTTGTCCCATCCATCCTTCGTGCAGTGCGGATACAGGAGATACTACATCTACAGAAGGGTAGCATGACAGTAGCTCAGTACTCAGCGAGGTTCACTGACCTCTCCCGCTACTCTACATATATAGTACGTGACCTATTCTTCATGGCCCGGACCTTTGAGTAGGGGCTTAGGCAAGAGATCAGGGCTTCGATGATGTCCCTCAGCATCCAGACGCAGGAAGGGGTGTTGGAGCGAGCCCTCTTAGTGGGGAGTTTCTTTGTTGAGTAGTCTCCGGCAGCGAGACCCACCACTAGTCGACATGCAGCGAAGTCTTCTACAGCTGGCAATAGAGAGATGACACAGAGGTCCAAGAGGACCATACCCATGGGTGGATGACTACATGACTCAGGATCGGTTGTACGGGGCACCCGGGGTAGAGACACACATTCTAGGAGTGGGCAATGTTACTCATGTGGTGGGCATGGTCACATGGCTCATGACTATCCGACCTGTCATTCAGGTGTTCAGAAGACGGTCGAAGGACTGCCCAGGCAGAGACAAAGATTCGATTGAGGCAGTCCGTAGGGAGCAGGAAGATGTGGAATAGGATCTATCCATGCAGCAGGAGGTGGGCGATGATTCGAGGTGTTACCGTCACCACCGCCAGAAGGTCCACCCCGACCGTAGGGAGTTGGTGGATAGGGGATAGATTAGCTCCAATAAGCTGAGGATTACGATCATGGCGCTCTGGAGATGATTCGAGGAACAATCTGTGTCTACTTCACCATAGCTTTAGTTCTTATAGACACAGGTGTCAGTCACTCTTTTATTGACACTACCCTCATTCGGAGCTCGTAGATTCAGACAGAGTTGTTGGCTTGATTTTTATAGATAGAGACTCCTACGGGAGCAGAATCGATGATTACGCACTGTTTCCAGTAGTGTGAGATTACTCTAGGAGGCGAGAGCTTCGGCTGGGATCTTTTTGTAGTGGCTTCAAGGCCCTACAACGTCATCTTGGGTATGTACTGGTTATCTACAGTCCTTGCTCAGATCGACTATATTAGGTGTAAAGTGAGGTGTGTCTGCATGGATGGGACAGGGTTCACCTTCACCGGTTAGAAGGGAGCCTTTACAGCGTAGGAAATACTTACTCAGAGGAGGGTGTAGCCGATCACTCATTGGTTGGTCTGCCTTACCCTCGGAGCAGTTGATGTGGAGAGTCCGAGCTATCCTGCAGTGGTGGACCAATACATGGATGTTTTCCCTGACAATGTTCCAGGACTACGTCCTTGTAGAGAGGTGGAATTCTGAATTGAATTGTACCCTGGGACGGCATCAATATCTACTATAGCATATTGGATGGCTCCCACTGAGCTTAGTGAGCTGTGGGTACAGCTGGAGGACTTGCAGGGGAAGGGATTCATCAGGCCCAGTGTTTCCCCCTGGGCAGCCCCGATTCTTTTCACTAAGAAGGCGGATGGGATCATGAAGATTTGTGTCAAATAACGATGCCTGATACAGGTGACCATGAAGAACAGGTAGCCACTCCCAAATATTGATGACCTCTTTGATCAGCTGCAGGGAGCACAGTGGTTCTCGAAGATAGACCTCAGATCAGGCTATCACCAGCTCAAAGTTCGAGATGAGGATGTGTAGAAGACAGCCTTCAGATTTTAGTACAGCCACTACAAGTTCTTGGTTATACCTTTCGGTGTACCCAACTCTCCAACAGTTTCCATGGGACTCATGAATAGGATCTTCCAGCCATACCTCAATCGCTTTGTCGTAGTCTTCATCGACAATATTCGGATCTACTCAACTACTGAGGAGGAGCATACCTACCATTTTCGGGTAATACTGGACACACTCTTAGAGCACCAGCTTTATGGTAAGCTCTCAAAGTGACAATTTTGGATTCGAGGGGTTCACTTTCTGGGTCACGTCATCTCAGAGGCTGGAGTTGCAATGGATCGAGTGAAGATTGAGGCGGTACTTGCTTGGGATCCTCCCAGGAGTGTGATGGAGGTACGGAGTTTCCTAGGTTTCGTTGGGTACTACCAGAGGTTCGTACTAGATTTATCTAGATTTGTAGCACCACTATCAGCTTTGAAAAAGAAGGAAAAACACTTTGTGTGGTTGGATATATGCCAGCAGAGCTTTTAGAAGCAGAGGCAGAGGCTGACTAGTGCCCCCATATTGAGGCTTCCAGAGGATGGCATAGGGTACGTAGTATTTTGCGACGCATCAGGGACTGGACTTGGTTGTGTCCTAATGTAGGAGCGAGAAGTGATCACTTATGGTTCTTTTCAACTAATACAGCACAAGCAGAACTATGCTACCCATGACATGGAGTTAGCAGTAGTGGTCTTCGCCTTGAAGATGTGGTGGCACTATCTTATGGTCAAACATTTTACCATATACTCTGATCAGAAGAGTCTCAGGTATATATTCTCTTAGAAGGACCTGAACCTGATACAACGAAGTTGTCTTGAGTTCCTCCAGGACTATGAATTCGAGATAGTCTATACTTCTGGGAAGGGGAATTTTTTTCCAGATTCACTCAACAGGAGATCTGGTATACAGCTGCTAGGCGAGGCGATAGAGAAGATAGCTGCTTTACAGATATCCTTTGTGGATATAGATGGAGCATCCTTTCTAAAGTCTCTTATAGTCACTGTCCCACTTCTTCAGTGAGTCAGGGAGGCGTAGCATGGAGATGCTGACTACAAGACACGACGTGCTCAGATATCCACAGGTCAGACACCTGAATGATTTTCTGAAGGTGGGGAGTACGTCATCCTCTCCAGAGGACGTACCTTGGTACCAGTGGCACTTCAGGAGGAATTTTTGAGGGAGTTCCACACATCCCCTCTAGTGGTACATCTAGGAGTGGCGAAGATGTACCAGGACCTTCAATGATAGCACTAGTGGCCAGGTATGAAGAAGGCAGTAGCAGAGTTTGTCTCTCGATGCCTCACTTGTCAGCAAGTGAAGGCAGAGCACTAGGTACCATCAGGCTTGGTTCAACCCTTAGGGGTCCTAGAGTGGAAGTGGGATGGGATATACATGGACTTCGTGATGGGTCTTCCATGTACATCCATGGGTCATGACTCGATTTGGGTGATCATTGATCAACTCACAATGTCGGCCCACTTCCTATCGATCAGAGAGCAGGGTTCTGTAGAGATCTTGGGGCACCTCTATGTGCAGGAGATTGTGTGGATACATGGAGTACCTTATTCTATTTTCTCCGATCATGACACATGATTTAATTCTCGTCTATGGAAGGGGTGGCAGGAGGCTTTTGGGATGCAGCTTCGTCTAAGCACCACCTTCCATCCACAGACAGATGGTCAGACTGAGCAGACCATTCAGACCCTCGAGGACATGCTATGTTTTTGTGTCCTTGGCTTCGGTTGCAATTGGGAGGATCACTTACCATTGGTGGAGTTTGCCTACAACAATAGCTCTCACTCCACCATCAGGATGGCACCTTTCGAGGCATTGTACGAACGACCTCGCAGATCACCCTTGGGTTGGATAGACCTAGGGGAGTCAACACTGGTGGGACCAGAGATGGTACGGGCTACTACAGAGAAGGTGCAGATCATTTAAGAGAGGATGAAGTCTGCACAAAGCAGGTAGAGTCATATGCTGACAGGAGACGGAGACCTCTGGAGTTCAAGGATGGTGACCACATCTTTCTACAGGGCTCATCTCAATGAGGTCTATAGAGATTTGGCCGAGGCAGCAAGTTATCTACACAATTCATTGGACCTTTCCAGGTCCTCAGCAGAGTAGGCAAGGAGGCTTACCGCCTAGATCTTCCACCAAAGTTGCACTAGATGCATGAAGTCTTCCACGTATCTCAGTTGAGGAGATACGTACACGACCCTACTCATATCATCGACCATAGAGAGCTGGACGTCGATGATGGGGAGACTTTCACAGAGGATCCAATAGAGATTGAGGATCGATAGGAGTGGGTCCTACGTGGACAGTTGATACCTCTAGTGGGTGTTCTTTGGCATCACGGGAACCTCTAGGAGAGCACATGGGAGCGGGAGGCTCAGATGCATGCTCAGTACCCCCACTTGTTCCCATAGTTCAAGTTGTAGCTTACGGAGACGTAAAGCCTTGAGGTGGGAAGAATGTAAAGACTAGGAATTTCCGTGGAAAATTTTAGTTTACATCAATACATGGGAATTTTACGAGTCCGTGAAAATTTACAGCGCATGATTCTGAGTCCCGGTGTGCCCAGAATCAATTTCTAAAGCTTTGTTCAGGTACATTTAGTAAACGTACGAGAAGGATTTTATAAATTTTGAACCAGTGCTCGAAACTAAAATCTAAGGGCACTGTTTAACGCGAAGCACCGGTATTTTCTTAAGGAGACATTCACTTCAACATTAGTGAGTCGAGAATAAAAGATAGTTTTTGGGTTTTCATGTAAAATAATAAAATAAAGTGTGCGTCATTTTATTTTAATTGAGTCGTCGTTTGTTGTGTTGTGGTTAAAACCTCCTCTTGAAAGTTGGAGGTGGGGCCACCACACATTAACCTCCCATGAGAGTTTATGGTGGTGGGACCCAACTGAACCGAACCTCCCATGTGAGGGTAAATGAGGTGGGGACCACCCAGGCTCTTAACCCCTTGAAACTCCCCACTAAAGTGGAGAAAACTCTCAAGCCTCGCATTAAATTAGGGGAACCTCTTCAACTCCCCTAGCTTTTAATTTTGCCAATCCTCCACAATTAAATGGAGCCTCTTGACCTCCCCAAATTAATTTGTCCACCTCTCAAGAATTAATTAGGGGAGTTGATTTAATTAATTATTTTCTCTCTTTTGAATTTTTCTGTGCCAACAAAATATTAGATATCTCAATTTAATATTATTTCACTTCGCATTTGGGTGGAACTTGGGAAGAGGAGAGCTAGGGAGAAAATCTACCAACAAAGAGTGAAGAACGCTCCACCGACGAAGAACGCCGGCGACGATCCTTCTTCGACTTCTTCCCCGGAAACCTATCGACGTGGAGCGTCGTCAAAAATCCGACACAACTCGGGTTTGGGAGTGCTTGGCGGACGTGATGAATGATGATCCTCTTCGTCTTATTCCCGCAACTCCATCGACGAACGACTAACAGCCATCAAAGGTAGGGGGTTTATTACTTGATGATGTTATACCTTTTCTTATCTTCTTCATCGGATAGAAAGGGTTTGATGCGGACGTGTTAATGATCAATTTCTTATCTTATTGAGCCATTTGATACCTCCCTAAACACGGAGGGTGTGGGCCAACCTAACATGGTCTGACGTCCTCCGTCGATTTCTCCTTCTTGTGGCATTCTTCGGCACGTCAACGAAGCGGCAACGAGATGATAAAGGCGGAAACAACAAAGTTCGCGCTACCCATTGCCTCTGCAGATCATGTCGCCCCTGAGGCACACCGATGCTCCCGGCTGAACACCGTTGGCCCGTGCCGAACCGGCCACCCCGGCCTACCCGCGCACCGCCCGCGCACCCCGCTGGCCAGCCCGCGCGCTGCCTGTGCACCCCACCGGCCTCCCGTGCGCCCCGAGGCTTGCCTGCACACTGCCCTCTCGCCCCGCAGGCCTACCCGAGTGCGGCTCGCACCCTGTCGGCCAAACCATGTCCTGCCCAGCGCCCCCTGGCCTGCCTGCACCCCGCGCGGCCTTCCGACGCCCTTTCGACCTCTCGGGCTAAGCCACTGAGCCGCGCCCATCGCAGCACTGTCCAAACTGGCCCCGACCTCCGGGCCGAGCTTCCTACGCAGCGAACTCCAGGCTGAACCACCCCCGCAGTCCGTTGGGCCAGGCCTCGCGGACCAGGCCAAACCTAGCGGGCTGACCCACCCAACGGGTCTGGTTAGACCTTCTGGGTCTGACTGGGTCGACTCAGACCGGGTCAGCCCAGTCTGGTTTGGGACGAGTTGGTCTAACCGGGTCGGACTGGGCCCAAGCCCATTACCGACTCCCTTGACTTCCTTTGGCCATATCTTCGGCACCAGATGTCCATTTGACTAACCGTAAGTGGCGGGAACCTAGTAGCTAGCTGAGACTTGACGACTGCTGACCGATTTGACTCGGATTTATTCTACTAACCCAGTGGGGAGTGCCTTGGTGTTGCGGCAGACCCGCGGTGGAGAGGGACTCTATGTGAGTACGGAAGACCCATGGTACTCGACACGTGGAGTACCTTAGCATGCTAGGAGGGGGAGCACCTCTGTGTGAGCACAGCGGAACCACGGTGGGGAGCGCCTCTGTGTGAGTGTGACAGATCCACGGTACTCGATAGGAGGAGTACCTCAGCAGTCACTATTGGAAATCTGACCTTTCCCAATGCTTCTATACCAATGTTTTGTAAAAACTGTTGGTATATGTCCCCTTTCCCAACGGTTTGGACAAACTGTTGGGAAAAGTCCACTTTGTGGACACCTTTCCCAATAGTTTTTCCAAACTGTTGGGATAGGTCCCCAGTAAATCAACCTTCACCACAAAATTGAATCCAGAAGCAGGACCTATCCCAACAGTTGTCAAAACCGTTGGTATAGACCTATACCAACGGTTTTGAGAACCATTGGTATAGTTCCTTTGATTTTTTATCAGATCTTCTTATCGAGAACATTATATAAATCAAAATTTAAAATAATTATGAGAATACATATATATATATTATATAATTATGTTCACAAAAGTCATGTTATGTTAGTGGTTAAGTCGTTCGATGATAAACTAGGGGTCCTAGGATCAAATCCCAGTGGATGTTTTTTTAAACACATATACCAACGGTTCCATAACCATTGGTATAGATTTTCATATTAATTATCCCTACAGTTTCCAAAACCATTGGTATAGGTCTATACCAACGGTTTTCCCAAAACCGTTGGTATAGACCTATCTCAACGGCTTACTTGGAAACGGTTCTCCAAACCGTTGGTATAGGCTATACCAACGTTTTGGAGGCCTATACCAACGGTTCCAAACCGTTGGTATAGGTTAGTTTTCTAGTAGTGATTCCAAGTTAGTGGGAAGCGCCTTTGTGTGACGCGGCAGGCCCATTGTACATGATAGAGGAGGAGTTCTCCAGCAGCTGAGGGTTCAGATTGATACTATCCCTAGAATAAAATCCTGGTTGATCTGAGTCAGTAACTTTTGTGTTTACCTCATGATTGAGATGGATTACTTGATAACTTAGGTATATGTATGGGCATATAACTATGTAGGGTTATCTATTGATTTCATACTTTGTGATTTATCCTTGTTGGATTTGAGAGACCTTGAGGGTCTCAGGGTCCCTGTTGAGTATCATTATACTCACCCCTACACGGGTTGTGCCCACACCTCATTGTGTTGGTTGCAGACGATGGATAGCGCTAACTGAGGATCTGAATGGACCAGGACTGGATGGTACCCAGAGGTGGACCACACGCCGTGATGGTACATGGAGGAGACAGACAGACGTGGAGTGTTGTGGAGGGTATCTGTACCTACCCTTCAGGTAGGATCCATGGCAGACGATCCAGGATCTGCTTACCCTTTCAGCTATTTTTGTCCCTTTTTAGTTGTACTTGTACTTTACAGTTGGGCTTGTATTTCCAACCCCTTTACTTTTCATCACTCCTTTGTATACAGTTTTACTTAGTGTTTTTCTTCGAGCTTATACTCTGTTGTGTGTGTTTATAATTTATAAAGTCAATGCCTTCCCAGTTTTAGGGATTTACACCTTTGGTGCTAGCCGCCAGCCCCTGTCCTATGGAAGGAGGGCTTGGGGTAGTCATGGCACGAGTCCTGAGGACAGATCGTGACAATATGTTTCAATTAATTCCTCCTTTTTTTATCCTCACAATTCATTTCACCTACCATTTCAAAAAAAACCTTATAATTTTAATTATGTGTTATTTTAGCATTATTTAAATTATTTCATCATACTTTATGTATCATTGTAATTATATTAGTAAATGTTCACACTCTCATTCCCATTCCTTTGACAATGTCCTGCTAACTATTGGTTAACCACCTAAGGAGGCATTATCAAGAAAACTCTTTTAAAAATAATTACTGATGGAATTTATAGATTATATATAATATATAAATAGGTAATTACTTGTTTTATATTCTTTTTTAGTTAATTATATTTATTTAAAAATTATATTGAATGAAAATAGTGAAATCAAAATAAAATTGGAATCATTAAGGAAAATATGATATCAACAAAATTCAGGTTTAATAATGAATGTTATAAAATAGATTCTAATTATATTGATAGAGAAATTGTTGAAAATGAAAATATTTCACATTATGGATAATGTTTTAATAATAAAGTGTTTATTTTTTAGGAAGTGGAAAAGTAAAAAAGCTAAATCGGGACTAAAGGTAAGGGGATTCCAAAACCCAATTCATTTTTTTGGTTATCTTATTTTTATGAGTATGAATTTACATATTATGTAGTTAAAATGTTCTTTGACATTTTATTGTAGGATATAAATGATCCTAAAATGTCAAAATGGTTTCTACTAAATTCTATTTTTCATAGTGAAATCAATATCCTAAAAATCATATGGTACTCCTCTTCAAATGATTCTTTTCAATTCAAGATTAAGGATAAATTATGTCCATGTATTATCTAAATTTTTCATTCTACAACCCTAATGATTATTCAGGAATGTATGATATATGAAATCATTATAAACCCAGTTATTTTCCATGGGTTATTTCTTTAATATGATTATTATATATTCTATGTGGCATGCATGATAATATGAAGATTATGATGTGATGGGTGTCCCTCTAATAATATATCCCTGAAATTAATTGGGTAATTTGATGTTTCTCATTAAATTATGAGAAGTATGATGTAAATGATTCTATCTATGATCTAAATGATTTCAATATTATTTAAGAACATATTTTTTGTGTAAAAATGATGCTATATTTATATAAAACTGTATGTGGTATTGGACCACTAAAAGAGATGTTCCATTTTATGAATCTCCACATTCCATGACTTCATCAACTATTTACCTCATGATTATGATGATGATCCTAATATTGTAATAATGATGACGATTATTATGATCAGTAATGTTATATTTATTCAAATCCATTATTCATCATCTTACTTGTATTTTTGTCACCCCATTCATTGATGTATATCTTTAGGGAATTATTAATATTAAATAGAATATAATAGAAAAGAAGAGGATTGATAATAATGAATTAAGTAATGTTTTAGTTTTATTATGTAACTGAGATATTTTTGATTAATTTACCCAAGAAAGAAAACCTATGGATCATATATTTCATCTCAATTTAGTAATTTATCTTGAAAATAACATCACATTTATGAAATGAAAACATAAAGTAACTAAAATTGTTATCAGTGCATATTTTACTCAATTTTTTATTTAGGATTATAAAATTTTTTCTAAAGATTAACGATAATCCTAAGTTTAGATAAAAATGTATTTTTTTTTCATGTTCAAGAGTGTGTGGTTTTTGAGAAATAAACTCCCTTTATGGATACAAGAAGTGGATTTGGATATAGAACAGATGTACTTAGGGGTGACAACCTAGAAAACGCTATATTGAGCTATAATCTATTAGGAAGTGGTGTATTACAACAAACCATCATGAACACCTGGTTTCAAACACCTAAAGGATATTATTTGGTGAATAAAAAAATTTATTACAACCCATTGGGAAGAAAATATTGATAAATTAATTATTTTCCTTTTAGATCTAGAAAAATTTTAATGTACATGATCCTAGAATATAAATTATAGAAAAGGATAATCTTATTTATCACATAATAAATTCATTTATATTTAATTGTGAAAAAATAATAAATTATCTATTTATTATTTAGGGACTTTTTTGTTTCTATAATTTTTATTTTTAAAATTGTTAGATTTAAGAGCATCCATTTCCACAACATGTGTTAGGGTCACTGCAATGATTACCCAAATGACAATTCCAATTAAATGGGAGGTGTAGTTCAAATCATCATAGAAATGATTACCCTTCTATCTCAGGCATTGATAAATATCGTGAATAGTGTTTAATTTCTAACATCACCTAAGAAAACAAACATGCTTTCAAATCCATTATGCAGAAATGACTGATAATTTTTAGTGGGTCTTCCGATATATTTTTTATAGAATAACGTGTTAACTCAATAAATATTATATTTTTTATCCATCATTTTGATAAGGAGAAGGCTACTCATGTCGTTTGTCATATAGATGGAAAGTCCAATCAATAGTGGTAACTAATAAAGAATACCATCTTGAAAGATTAAATGAATAAAATGGACTAGGATGAATTAAAAATTGTATTTCTTAACATGTATTTCACTAAAACTATATATAAAAATTATATAGAGAGATTTCCTAGATATTTTTAACAATAATGGTCAATATATACCTTTTTTTAGTTAACTTCTACAACTATTTCATGATAAGAAGTAGGATTATTAATTTAAAATGATAAATAAATTAATAGATTATTCTGCTGCTTAAAACTACAAATCTAAAAGGCACTAGCTATTAGAGACATTTGGAACTATTAATTGGTTTTTCAATACTCTCTCAATGTAGATTATAAATTTGGATATTTCCCTCATTCATATGGAGTGATGAAATAAAAGGGGTTTCCAGAGATATCACCTAAGAAAAATGTGAAAATAATACTCAACCACCACATGTCAGATATGTGGGAAGTTGTTCCATTATAAAAATCTCATGGTGAAAGGAAAATGATTCAACTATGGGAGAAAAGTCCACTAAAGTCATAAATGTTGAAGATACATGAAGAATCTGACCAATGTATTGGAGGAATGAAAACCAACTCCAATTTTTGAATACAACTACTATCGGGAGAAAGGGAACCATGAAACCAATTAATAAACAATATTTTCTTTATGGTAATGATCATTAGAAATTACCAAATCCTAAAGGGAATATGAAAGATTATGCCGTCACCATTGCTGAGGTGTCACATGGAAATGAGGTTGTGAAAGGTACATAACCTATTCTCTCTTGAATGGTATTTTATTATATGATTTGATTTCCACAAATTTAATTATATCCAAAAAGTATCCTATAATGGATGGATCATAACCACGATGCATTCAGGTAGAGATATCCTAAAAACACACTAGGGTGAGATTAGGGAAACCCAGTTGTTGAACTCTTATGGATTATTTTGGTAATATTGTAATCCTTACCATGTTTGAATTTGATAATATACTGGTCATATATTGGCTCATTTTATATAGAGAAAATATATACTCTCAGGAAGAAGAAATATCTTTCAATATTACAAACTAGCCCATGGTCATATAAAAAAGAAAAGAAGATGTAAAATATCCCTTGGAAAATCACTTAATGGTGTGGTTGATGATACCCTCTTAAAAATTAAACAATTCCAAAATTGTTTTGTTAATGAAAACTACTATCCTTGAGGAAATTCCCATTGTGAGTGATTACAGTGATTTATTTCCCTAAGAGTTACATAGTCTTCCCCCAGATCGTAACACGTAGTTATCAATAAAACACATACCTAGAGAATCTCTTATCTAAAAATTCCACTATATGATCTCCCTAATCGAAATAGATGATTTAAAAAAGTAACATCAAAATTATTTAGATAAAGGGTTCATACACCATACTGAAACACCATTTTTTTGTGCCAGTTCACTTTATATTGAAAAATTTTAGATAAATACAACTGTGTATCGATTTTTTGGATCTCAAAAATTTCACCATAAAGAAAAATAATCATCTAAGAAGTATTTTTGAATTATTGTTAATAACTACAAGAATATCGGTTATTATCAAAGTTGTGTCTTTATTTAGGATATCATCAAATGGAGGTGAAGATGGTAGATATTAAAAACACAACCATCTGTACATGGAATGGAAACAATGATTTCATAATTATTCCTTTTAGATTTACCAATTCCCATTAAATATTAATATATTTTATGATTATATTCTTTATATACTATCTCTTAAACTTTATTTTGTTAGATATCAATCATATTCTCATTTTCTCCATGAGTATTGAGGAACAAAAAGAGCATATAAGAATTGTGTTGGGGACATTAAGGGAGAGAAAATGAATTCTACTTTTAGAATGTGTGACTTCTGGATGCGGTGTTTCACATTATTGGTTCACGTGATCACTAGTTATGGATTTTCTATGATCCCTAAAAAATAGTCGAGGAATGGCCCAGACACACTATTGTCATTAAAATCCATAGTTTTCATGGATTATCTCAGTAAAAATGATGTTTTTTAGGAATTTATTATGATTTTCCTCCATTATTAGAATGTTATAATAGAACAGGTTAAATTATGTATGAATGGATGATATTAGGGAATCATTTAAGGATATTGGTACTAGGAAAATCACTCTATATGTACTCAAAATTAAAAAAAAAAGTGGAGATGGTTTTGTGATATAAATTTATTCATTAGAGAATGTCTTGAGTTTTGCACTCATTTATAATGATAAAGTGATAACATGCGCTTATAGATAGATAATGTTCCATAAGAAAACTACCTGATGCATGATCTTTAGTTATAATCTATGATAATAACTTTAATGATTTCATAGAACTATCTATTTCGAGAAATGTGTGATATATATACTGATAAAAAGTTTCTATACAATATATTCACACATAAAAAGTTTAACATGCATCAAAAAAATAATGTTATAGATGATCTAATACTATGATTGATCTATTCACTAATATCATATAATGGCATGTAAGGAAACTGATTCTCTTAAAAGAAATTAACATCCTACATTATCCATGATCCAAATTTAGAAAGACCATTTCTTCTTGAATATGCAATGGGTTGATTTTGATATAATTATGGATTAGAATACATCCCACCATTCCCAAATGATTTCAAAACCCACTACCTATGTTAAGACAAAAGATAAATGATTTCTGAATTGGATAATCAAAATTTGGGGAATGTAGTAAATCAATAAATCATGATGAGTACCACATCGATGAGGATGTCGCAATTCTATTTAGGAAAAGTGTTTTTGTGACTAAATAAGTAGAGATAAGGAATGATCTATTGAAATATGGATATAGAACACCTTTCTTTACACATCCTTGAAGCACCTAGATATAATGTGGTCTTCAAGAGAACATCTGGTGGGAAAACATGATAATAGATATCCTTGAGTACAAATCAATGTTCTTGGTATTTCACTATGTTAATGTAGAGCGATAAAAGTCAAATGGGATGATTCAACCATTTCATGTACTAAACTGTAAATGGAAGAATATCACCATGTAGTTTTTCGCTAGTCTGCTGGAGATTTATTAATGGAAAAAATACAATATGGGCTCTGGTGGATCAAATCACAAATACTGAGAAATATACCATAATTAAGAATGATTTCAAACTGGGAAAACATGATAATATATAAGAAAAGTATGTTGTGAGATAGAATAGGGATTCATTATCAATATTTTTTTTAATCATGATCTAATGTATACATATAAATTATGTATAATTCTTGCATATTATTTTAATTACTGAATTTATTTTAAGTACAAATTATCACAAAAAAACTAATGGCCTATCTGAAAGAAGTATACAGACACTCGATGACATGGTATGACTATGTTCAACTTAATTAAAATGTCAATTTGACCAATATCTTCCATAAGTAGTCTTCTCATATGAAGAAAACCTAAACTCAATTATTTAGATTGATACATATTAAGATTTGAATGTGATGAGATGTAGAACTCCAACATGATGGGATGATGTTATAGATCAAATAATACATTGATCAGATCTTATGAAAGAGATGATTGAGCTGTTTCAAGCCATCTAATGATATATAAAAAAACTATTAGAGTTGGAAAAATATCTATGGTGAAAACTGTACAAGGGAATTGATGTCTGATGTCGGATAATTTTTTTCCCTATGAATTTCACCATGGAAGAGAGTGATGAGGTTTGGAATTAAGGGAAATAGCATTCCATGGATCATTGTCCACTTTTAGATCCTTATTCACATTAGAGCATTTGCCAATCATCTTGCACTTAAAACAATTGTTTCTCATGTTCATGATGTGTTCCACTTATCTCTCTTAAGGATATATATAATTGATCCCTCAAGTGAACAAAATTAGTAGGAGGTATAATTAGATAATGATCTCTCTTATGAGGATAATTTTTTTAATATCATGCATAGTAGAAACAAATTTATACACTATAAGAAATATCACATTGTCAATGAGTTATGGAAGAGCAATAAGTTTGAAGGGGGAAATGGAAACTACCAGAAATGTTCAAACAAAACTACCCTCTTCTATTGTCAATAGAGAGTATGATTTGAAATTTGGAGGATGAAATTTTTAATGGAGGGAAGAATGTGATTATCTAGGGTGTATTATTAATATTCTTTTCCTACTTAAATGTTTCTTGTATTATATTATATATTATTATAAACGTACCAAATATAGAGAAACCAAATATATTATTTGTCCTTAATAAGGATCATTACATTAGTCATCTATAGAACCATTTAAAATTCCAAAAAGTAAATTGTAAAAAATGTAAAAAAGGAAAGCTAAAATAATAAAATATAGAAGTCCCATGTTTGATAGGATCACCGCCCCCAAATAAAAAAATAATGAAATAAAGAAAATATCTTAAAAAACTAATCAAAATCACAAAAAATGAAAATATAAAACCCCAAAAGGATTTTTAGTGAATATTGAGTAAAATAATTAAGTGTTATATATAAAAGGTAATGTGACCATTTTAATAGTAATGGGACCATTGGAATAGCAGCATAACCATTGAAAATAGTAACATGGTCTTTGGAAATAGTAACATGACCTTTTGAATAGTCATTTTAATTCATAATAATAAATTTTGATGTATATAATATTTATTTTATTTAATTTAATTTAATATAAATATTATAAATCCAAAAAATATATATCTTGATTAAAAAACTCAAAGTAAAAGTAAGCACATTTTTAATAAACTATATTTTAAAGTATTTCATAAAAATTATAATTTTTATATTAGAAAATAAAATTAAATAGGTTATTAATTTATTTTTATAAAACGAATATCATTTTTTAAAGAAGCACACAAAAATTTTCCAGGTGTTTTTTCTGTAATTTTAAGAAATACTTCGATTTTCAGGTGAATTGAAAAAAAATTACATAACATGTGAATCATAAATTACATATTTCATGGTATAATAATGAAATAACTAATTCTAGATATTGAGTTTAATTCATTACATATTAAATTTCATAACCAATTCATTGAAATAAAATAAAAATTAATTCCAAACCTAAAAATAAGTTTTCAAAGCATAAAGTCAAAAGTGATCTCTTAAACTAATAATTTTCCATACATTAAAATTTAATTTTTAATAAAAAATTAAATTAGAATAATAAATATTTTTAAGTTCCTAATAAACATTATATTATATTTATATTTTCAAAAATTCTATTTTTCATGTTTTTTTAAATATTAGTTTATAAAAAATATTTTAAAAAAATACCCCAATCATAAAATATGAATATCCCCAATCCCTGAACATGAAAAATAAATACCTCACATTCCATGACCGAAAATATAAATCATTCCATCCTCTATAGACACATACAATCTTTATATACCATTGTGAGTAATCTAACGCCAAATATCCAGGGATTTAGAGTGTTGTATATGATAATCTACACCGATGATTGTATATTATTTGATTAACTTTTCTATTTGTTTCTTCTTACATTTCTTTTTTATCACAACCCCATTAAGAGAAAAATATTATAATATTTGTTAGGTTTTAATTTGGAATTATATTAATGATTTTAACCTACTGTATGTATCATAGTTACTATATATATACTCATATATAAATTTCACAATTCACGTTCATTCTCTTTTGATAATGTACTTTCAAATTTTGGTTAACCACATACAGAGACATTTCCCAGTCAATTATCCATAAAACCTTCCTATGTGGACAATATGAATTATATATATTATAAAAATATGAAATTACATATATTTTATTATTATGAGTTAATTTTACTTATTAAAAAACATTTAATGAAAGAAATGATAATTTAAAAATGTAAAAATTTAATAAAAACATGATATCAAAACAATTCACATTTAGCAAAGAGTTTAATAAAATATAATCCAATAATTATGATTTGAAAATATGGGAAAAAATGAACATAATTGACTTTATGATCTATGTTTTAATAATCCTATTTTTATTATTCAGGAGGTGGAAAAACGATAAAAAATGGGGGATTTACGGTAAAGAAATTCTCAAACCCAGTTCGTTAATTTGAGTTATCTTCACGTATATAGTATGAATGTTCATATTATTTCCTTCAAATTATATTTACATTTTAATTATGGGATTACATGTTAATTTTATGTCAAAATGTCTTCTACAAACAATCTTTTTTCAATGTGACATCAATGTCAAAAATATTGTATATAAGCCCTCTTGAAATGCTTCATGTCCACTCAAGTATAAATGTGTTTTATGTCCATCTATGAATACAATTTTTCATTTTATGACCCCAATAATTATTGATTAATTTATGGTATATGAAATCCTTATGAAACACATTCCACTCCACAGTTTATTTCATGACTGTGATTGATTTTCATTCTATGTGGCATGGATGATAATGTGAATATTATAAGGTGATCGGTGGGACAAAAAATATATATCCCTATAATGAGTTAGGTAACAAGATGTATCTCATGATATTATTTTCAATATTCAAAAAGTTGATTCAATATTTATTTATAATGATGTTGCTATGATTTATGCACATATATTATTCATGAACAATATGCTACCATTGTTCACAACTATCTATGGTATTTGAACAATATGAGATGATATATCATTTTATACATTTCCAAATTATATTCCATTATAAAAAATTTACCTCATGATTATTTTGATGGTCATATTCTTATAATTAATGGGATTATGATTATTCTCCCCCATGTTATATTGATTCATAAACGTTTTAAATCCTCTTACTAGGCATCTATCTCCCCCTGTTCATTTATGGATATCTGCATCCATTTACTTGAACTATAGAGACTGTGAGGGCCACTATGAGGATGGAGAAGAACGTATAAAATAATTTTTTAGATTTATTATGTAAAATTGAATTTTGAGCCTAATTTACACAATATACTAAACTTATTTATCCTTTACTGTATCTATATTATGTTTTAAATCATAGAAATGGTGTAATAATTATGTAGTGAAAAATTTAGGTTGCTATAATGTGGTCCTCTTCTGTGGTAGATAGGCTTTATCACATAGATAAGTATCAGACACAATGTAACATGTCATAAATTGTGTTACCTGAAGCTGATGAACTAGCATGTACTTATGTGTATACATGCATGGGAATGGCTAGGATATGTAGACACATCCACATACATAGAAAAGGACAGAATACTCGGACATAGATAGATATGAAGACATGGATAAGTTCTCTAAAAGTTCCATGTACAAAAGAAAACCATAGGCACTCAAACCCGACCAGTTACTTGGGTATGAAAACTGTACATGGGAATGAACAGTGTACAAATTAATTAGTTATATAGATGGGTAAGGACTCGGGTAGGTCCATACTTATCAGGACCTTCTTTATACTCCATGAACATTCCATGTATCCCTTTTTACATAGGTTGGATCCCTTGTTAACTATAGTTAAAATAAGTATCATTAAGGTGAATTCCCTTTCTTCATCCTTATGAGGGTATAATGAGGCATCCAATCATGAGAATATGATACGTGTTTCCCTATATGAGTTAGTCTAATATATAGTCACATATCCCATATTTTATCACATGGCGTGATACACTCTCATTAATTCTAATATAAGCTCGGGTATTATTTTACAGATAATCAAGGTGTGTGATCTCTATCCTTTTTGGTATATATTAATTAGGTTTGTTGTCACGACCCCCTCCCCACAAAGTGTACCCCTCCTGGGCCGACAATGTGAGAAGAGAGATAATGACCCCCGAGTCCCGCCTCCAGTAGGCCCCGGGTTGGCGACTAGCACCGAGGGTATAATAAACATACAAATGGGAGGCATTACCCTCTAAGAGAACACATGCAGAAGAGAGAGATAGAATAGACTCCAATCAACTCCAACTCAGAACTAAAATATAAAATAAATCCAAGTACATATATGAAATTTCATGCAAAAGTACTACAACTGAAAGGGGAAACTAAAAGTACCCAAAATAAAGTAAAACAGCAGCGACCACAAGCCCGAACAGCTCCTCCTCCAACCACAAGCTAGTAGTAACCAGCTTGATCTCCAACCTACTCTAAGTGACCTGAAAAATAGAATATATATACATAGGGTGAGTATAACAGTATACTCAGTAGGATCCTCCCCAAGCCTCTCGTGCAAAAGTAAAGAAAGCATGCTAAAGCCCAGTGAACAACAAGTGAAACTGACTCATCACCTAAACAGGTATACTAAGTTCCCAACCTCACCATGGCTACTCTCACCAAGTAACGCATACAAGAATATAGAATATAGTAAAGAATATCAAGGGTACCCCGCTACTACTTCCCCACCGGTTTGCCGCTTTTCCCCAATGGCATACGTCCTGTGCTTCTCTCTCCAAAGGCTTGCCCGCAGACACCTGGGCTATGCTCCACAATCTGCACCTTGTACACCACAAAGGCTTGCCTGCAGACACCTGGGCGAAGCACCACACCATCCTCACAACCAACAGTAACCAGGTAAGTTCCGAGAGCCACCACATCCTGCATAACATGTATCATACATCGGGTATTATACCTCAAGCCATTATAGCCCATACACCGAGTAGGGATCCTCAAGCCATGACAGCCTATACACATTAAACCTATAGTAGTCCATAGGATACTATATCCAGAATATATGTGTGTGAAATAACCACAATCCATTACATCCCTCTACACACATATATGGGGAAACTAACTGTTGTGCCTGTTGGCACATGTATCTACCAAGAGAAGAGAGCGGGGCCAAAAGGGGGTAGTCAGCCATTCGACCTCCCATTAGAATATTGGGGAAAACACCCCCCCCCCCCCAGGGCTCAGAATCCCCGGGGTGTCAGTTGCCCTTACCAACAGGGTGGATTAGTGTATAGAAACACAAAAATTACAGAATATATACATAACTCACATCCACACTATGGGCATTACCTAGTCTTAGATAAAACTGTAGCTAACGTCTCTCAGACTCCAGGCTGCTACTTCTAAGACTAGGTATCCAATAAGAACACAAACATTTGAAGAGATTTATTAGATTACTCCATTCTCATTTTATCAGTTCCAATGTACATTAATTAATTCTTTAAACATTAATTAACCATGAACAATTCCACATTAAACTGAATTGGCATCACATTCAAAATCAACTGCTCCTTTTAAGATTCACATCACCTTTAAATTCTAGTATCTCCATCCCCGTGGATTTTCACCATTTAATCAAACATTCATTACAGAATTACTTTTCCATATTCCCAGGAATTCTATAAAATCATCCTATGCTTCTAAACACAAAGGAGGCTCAACACGGTGAGTAGATATACTACCCGTCGAGTCTTTGCTGCCTATAGAAAGAGCATAGACCCATTATCCCTCGAGAGGCTAAACACGAAAAGCATGTGGCATACCCCACGTGTCTTATCCTCCTTTAGAAGAAGGGTAGCAATACCAGCTGCCTTGAGAAGTGGGGAAAAGCAAAGAAGATAAACATTCAAAGAATCCACAAGCATCCAGCAACCACATCCATCCCATTCCATCACCCCTGGTGTCCTCCCCGACACCCACATGCATAAACTGATGCATCTCGCCACTCTAGGGGTCATCTTCTACCACAACCACAAGGCCTCCATGCCTCCACATATCACAACATCCATCCATGCTCACATCACAACACAAGAAGCAGGAAAACAACAATCACAACCATGGGATCTTGACCCTTTGACAAACAAGAGGGTAACTCAGAACCCTTTTACAAATTTCCACACAATTTGTTCTTTAATCCATATTGAATTAGTAGATTTGTTATTCGTAGTTTCCAATTACGGGATACCTAATCAGTAAGCTATCACAATTAAATAACCATGCTTACTTCCCTAATTTTATTAACCTCAAATTAGAAAAACTGCAACAACGACAATAACCAGATTAATTTACATGCCTCTTTATCTTTATCCAATTAATTAACAATTAATTCCGTCTTTATGTTCATTATCAATTTCCATCATGAACGAAATCAAAGAAATCATATATATCACTCTATCTAGAAAAACATGAGGCAAACTGTTATCACGGTATAAAGCAACAACATTCAATCAACCAATTCTTTTAATCCGGTTAAAGTATTTAATTAGGTCAATTTCATTGTGATCCAAAGGGCTAAATCATGCTAATTCTACGATTGCACATATAAAATTAGAGAAGCCATGAATCCCCTACCTAGAAGAGTTCTTGATGTCCTTTATCCACACAATGGGTCAAAATCCTCCTCTCACGACAACTGCATCCACCAGAGGATGCCACGGTACGACAGTACCAACCAACCCCAAGAAAAAACCATTAGAATCTTGGAAATTACATGGTATAATATGGAAGGGAGAAACAAGATAAGATGATCCCCAAAGGAACGAATATAAAACATACCTTATTGGGAAGATTGATCGACATAGTTCGGTTGCATCCAAAACAGATCAGAACCAATCCTAGGAGTAAAGATTGATTGCGCAACTCCTACGGGAATGATTGAAAGGTTCTAGCGTCTCTTAGCTGAGAACAAAGGGAAAGAACAAGGAACAATGATATCTCATCCCTTTTTGAAGATTTAATGGGGCGACGGTTTAAGATCCGGTTAATTCTCCATTAAAAACGGATCGCATTAACCCACGTGGTTTGACCAAGTAAAATACATCCCGGCCTTAGGAATAATTAATATAGGATTTATGGCATTTGAATTGGCCTTAAGAGTCCTTAAAACAAGGCCTTAAATGTATTTTACGTCAAAGGAAACGTCAAATGGAGAAAAACTCTAGGAATCTGGAAACACTGTTCACATACTCAAAATTTGGCAAAGGAAAGAAAAGGTCAACGTTAGACCTCACCATTCTGGAAACATTGTTCAAGCCTACCGATAGAAGGTCACCGTTAGAAGGTTACCATTCTGGAAACACTTTTCAAGCCTACCGATAGAAGGTCATCGTTAGAAGGTTATCGTTCTTGAAACATTGTTCAAGCCTACCGATAGAAGGTCACCGTTAGAAGGTTACTATTCTGGAAACACTGTTCAAGCCTACCGATAGAAGGTCACCGTTAGAAGGTTACCGTTCTGGAAACACTGTTCAAGCCTACCGATAGAAGGTCACCGTTAGAAGGTTATCATTCTGGAAACACTGTTCAAGCCTACCGATAGAAGGTCACCGTTCTAGAAACACTGTTCAAGCCTACCGATAGAAGGTCACCGTTAGAAGGTTACCGTTCTGGAAACACTGTTCAATCCTACCGATAGAAGTCCACCGATAGAACCTCACCGATAGAAACACTATTCACTGAACCTCACCGATAGAAACACTGTTCACTGAACCTCACCGATAGAAACATTGTTCACCTACCGATACTGTTCATAAAACTGGAAACACTGTTCACAGAACTGGAAATTTGGCAAAGTGTTGGGGATAAGTCACCTTGACCTCCCGGAACACCTTCAACACCACATTTTCACAAAGTAATGGACCAGAGAGGTCCGAGCCATTACATATGTGGTTCACCATTGGCCCTAGTTGTGATCCTCTATCTATGTATCTATATCTTCTTAGTTACAAAGGATACATTTTCATGGTGAGTTCCAACAAGAACAACCTCTTGGATGTGTTATATTATAGTTAGAAATAGCCATGAAGTGAGTTCGCCCAGATGAGCATTACATCCGTCCATCGAAAACAAAATTTATTCAAAGAAATAAAACAAGAAAGACAATAAGCATACCCCAAAATTTAGGGAGGTCTAAAATTGTGCAAGCCAATGGAATCCCCTCTAATTAAATTAACACACTTTGGTTTTAAACTATTGATAGGGAGGAGACTAATGTTGTTGGAGCTCTGGACTGCCATGGAAGCCATGTTATCTGCGACCTTATTACCCTTGATCCATGTGTGAGCCACTTCGATTTTTTTTCCAAGAAGGGCTCTACATTTCATGACAATGTAAGCAGTACACCAGGGGATAGATCCTTTACCAAGCATGGTGTAATGGAGAATCCTAGAATCTGTCTCTACCTAGGTTATCTCTAGCTTCTTTTGGATACAGAGGGTGAGCCCTGTGAACGTGGACTTTGCCTCTTCCAAGGTTGAAGTACCATTTCCATGTAAAGAAGTGAAATCCATCACCACCTCCCCCCCCCAGAGCCACGAACCACTCCCCCTACTTTCATCACACCCATTACGCCATCCATGTCCAGTTTGAACCCAGAGCTAGGGGGTTTCCAGCACACCCAATTCCCCTGCAGTTTGTCCAGGGAGGGTACATCCAAGGGGACAGTGACCAGAACAAGTCTGAATGTGGGGGCCTCCTACCCATTTTTGATGATCGAAGACAAGTGAATCATAAGGAAATGATTCCATGCAATGATGAACCTCACCGTAAGAACAGATACTTCAAACCTCTATTGGTGTCTAGCTTGCCACAAGCACCAACATCCTGCACTGAAGATCACCAATCAAACCATTTGTTCCTTCTCAGAACCAGATGTTCCATGGATCCAACACTAAAAGAATGGGTCATCATTATACTCATGAGATGAGAGCATCATGGAGCTGCCGAGGTAGGACCACACTGCGTGAGCCAAATCCCCCTCGAAAAATAAGTGGTTTGTGCTCTCTTCCCACCTGTTGTTGCAGTAGTGACACCTTAAGGCCAAGCTTATACCAATCATTTCTATGTTCTCGTCCGTAGCTATTGAAATGTACATGATGCGCCATGTTATAAATTTAAACATTGCAGTTATATTATGGAACCACACAACACCATTCCAACCATCCTGATGATCCTACTCTGAAAAAATCCTATGAAAATCTCTACTGGAGAATACCCCCAAAGAAGGAGTGAAAATGCATTTATCTGGTTTATCATTGATCTCAAAGTACTTGAGAAGGGCATGTTGGTCCTCATCCAGAATTTACTTGGTGAACCTAGGATGTTGGCACACTTCTTTAACCGAGATCAGTGGGGCTGGGCATCCATGGAATGAAAGAATAGATCCAGCCCAGATTCTATGCCAGAAGAGGAGATCTCTTGTGCCAACTATCCATTGAGATTTTTGTTGAAGATTCTAGTACATAGTGTAATTTTATTCCCATAGAGGAGAGATATAACTTCGGGCATCTTCCACACTTCCCCTGCAATGAAAATACATCAAATTTCCCTATAAAGATCGGTCCTCATGAATTTCCCAGGCAAGCTTAGTGTGCATGCAATGAACCGTGCTCTATAGAGTTCTTAAGATAATCCCACTCTCTTTTATCGAGGTTGATCATTGGAAAAAGCCTTCTAGTTTTGATTTTTTATACGGGTTTTTTTTTATTAATTGTAAATATGACATCAATGTAAATATTTTGTATGTAAATTTTGAATTGAAATGATCGTACAATGTGACATTTGTATTCCAATCCGGTTTTATATATTTTTTAATTCTGTTTTTGTATTCTATTTGAGTTTTTTTATAGGGATGATTCATGGATGTTGCAGTGTAGTAGCTGAGATGACTTTTATCAGCGCTAGAAATAACACTAATAAGAAATTCCTTTATTAGTGCTAGAGAAATCAGTGATAAATGGTATCTTTATCAACGCTAAAAAGAAAACGCTGTTAAAGAACTCACTCATTTAACGACGTTTTGGTAGTGAACTTTTTTTTTTTTGCATTGCGAAATCCTTTTTTTAACGGTGTTAAAGGACTCATCTCTTGTAGTGTTCTTTATAATTATATAAACTTATAAGTATTTTCCGTTGGCTAATAAATTGGTTAGAAATATTTCTCTTTGGGGTCACCAGGTCATGGGTGGTAGAAATTCTTTGTTTCCTTTTTTTTTTTTTTGTGTGTGTGTGTAAGATAAATGGTGATGTGAAATGTTCTCGTCTCATTTATATGTATTTTTGTTTTGGTGAAATATAAAAATCGTAATTCTCATAAAATGAGATCATCGATTTTGGAGAGAGAAAAAATGTCCTATATAAAAATATTATCAAATTTCATTATAAGAAAAAAATTAATGAAAATAAAAATGAAAGCTGTGTCCCTTCCTTTATAAATTGGAAACTAGGTATAGGCGTGGTTCAAGGGTTCTTGCCTTGAGCTCGTTTCATCCATGGAGCTCCACCCCTTCCCAACTCCAGACCATCCCTACATTCTGCAACTCCCGGAGAAACAACATATCTCTGCAGTGCCGCCGCTCGCTTCATCGTTGCCGACGAAATTAGGTGACGATATGGAAGGCGGAGTTGCTGCGGATGCCGCCTGTGGCGGCCCCATCGACGGCGAAATTGAAAATATTAGGGTTTTCTGCAACTGCAATACTCCCACGGACAGTGGAAATGCTCCCCGAACTTTCAAGAAGATTAATGCGTCCTCCGACCATCGTTACAGCAAGGGCGAAAGCTTTTTCCAAGAACCAGTTATTTCATCTTCGACCGGTTCTTGTGCATATTCTGACCTGGAATGGTGCCCTAAGGAGAAAGACGAGGCGGCGATCGATTGCAGCGTCTGCCACAAAAGCTTTCCCTCCAAGAAGTCTCTCTACGGGCACATGCGGTGTCATCGGGGCCGGTCATGGCGTGGCAGTCCGCTTCCCAACCACATGACGGCGGCGCAGATCCTCCCGGCCTGGTGCCAGAGCACCAAGATGTCACGAAAGAAGCGTCGGAGCGGCTCCGCCGGTTGGCCTGCATCGCGTTTCACCGAGGTGTCTACCCCCGCGGAAGGATTCGAAGGTTTGGTGTTGCTCGCCAACACTATCGATCAACATCTGATGGAGACTGCCTGCGATACAGCCGCCGCTCGGCCTGCATCGCGTTTCACCCAGGACTATACTCCAATGGAGCGATTCGAAGGCTTGCTGTTGCTTGCCAACACCATCCCTCAACATCTGATCGAGACAGCCTCCGATCCCGCCCCGCCGCTGAAAAGGCGGAAAAGAAAGCTTGCGCCGCCGCTGCCGTCATCCCTGAAGTACCGATGCAAAACCTGCGATAAGGCCTTTGCAAATCCACAGGCCCTGGGTGGCCACAGATCCAGGCACACTCCAAGGGGACGCCGAAATGGCGCCGCCAATCTACCATCCGTTCTCGGCAATCCTCACATCCAAACCCAGACGCAGCCGCAGCATTGCCTCGCTGACGTCGATCCTGATCCGCCAGCCGATTCCACGGCTAGCAGATCCACAGGTTTTGGATCAGCGGTGTCTGAAGCAGGGATCATCACAGCATCACCATGCGCTCCAAGGGTGTCGGATTTTGATCTGAACGAGGTTCCCGCCGATCATGAAGGCGATGGTGAACGCTGAAGGATCGTACAGGGAAGAAACAGTGACTTTTCAGATATTCATTGTCCATTGCATGTGTATACATGGGTCAAATGTTTCAAGTATTTTCGAATTCATTGCCACAAATCCCATACAAATTAGGTTATTTTTAACAGTTTTTTTTTCTGACAAAAATATCAAAATAGGGATTTTTTATAAAATTATTTTCCAGAATTTGAGTTTACAAAAAGTTGCATAAAAATAGGATGGCTTTTGCAGCCTAAGGAAGAACATTATTTTGAATACCATCTTGACACCACTCTAAAGAAGACACCATGCCAAATAACTCCTTTTGAAATAGTGTGCTCTTTGGAGTTTCTTATAAAGAAGTTTTTATTTGAGATAACATCTTCGTTTTTCTTATAGAGCATAAGCTCAAAACTTATGTTCCGTCAGAATTTTCAATAAAAAAAACATTTTTTCTTAGACCATCTAAAATTATATAGAACACATATATTTGATGATGAGTATTATTAGAGATGTGGGTGAATATTATATGTGGTGGATATCTGATAATGTGAGTGTGCGGTGATGACCAACTAAAGACAAAAAACATCTCATGCAATTCACAAAACTTTTGTCTTAAGCAATACAAGACATTTAACTCGAGTGAAAATATATAATAGTGGAAATCACAAAACATCCATTTTTGGTGGACTATGTGGTGCACTACCTGAAGTCAAATTTCCCCATATAATCAACTTTTTTATAAGAATTCAGAAAATGCTTTAAAGGGGAAACTTACTCCCAATGTGGTGTTGGATATTTTGTTGGATGGAGGGTGCTTTTAAGTAAAACATCTTCTTGAGGGATAATTCAATGAAGGATAATTTTTATATATGGGTTTTCAGTTTTTTTTATCAAAACGAGATAGGGTTAACAATATTTTTAAAAATGGGTCTTGAGATGCGTGAACCCCATTCACGCATCTTCCCTCCACCAGAGAAGCGTGAATGTGGTTCACGCATCCCACACAGATGTAATAAAACATGCCTAAACCCCATTCATGTGTCCTTCACAGACGGGATGAAGGATGCATGAACCATGTTCACGCATCTCATGGAGGTAAATCTATAAAAGGGCACCCCCCTCAAAATTTATTCTCCTCTGGATTTTGGTGCGAAGACCTGCAGAATTTCTTTCTCAACAAATATTTGCTACTTTTAAGAAGGTAAAATTTTCTCTTTAAATTTTTAATTGTTTAATTGTGTTTATTTATTTCATTTGGATGATTTATTTATTTGATTTGTGATATGTAGAAATTAGTGTTTGTGTGTATGATTTATTTATTTCATATGTATTGATGTGTAAATTAGTGTCTTTTGTATGATTTAATTTTTGAATGGTGTGTATGTTGTGTGAATTCGTACTAAATGTTTACGAAAACTAATTATATTATGTCTAACATGTTGTATGAATTCCTATTGAATGTTTATGAAAATTAAATATGTTATTTTTAAAGTAATAATAATTTAAATTATATTATTTTATACTCAAGTTATATAATTTATGAATAATATATTAGTTATATGTATCATATTTAAATTTATTAAAAAATATATAGAAAACTCGTTTTGTTAATGGTATAAAAACTGTTTTGTATAAATAATTAATTTACATTATATTAGTTATAATTAAATTTATTAAATGTTATTAGTAAATATATATATACACATACAAATTGAAAAGTTAATTTTTTTGGAAAAGATGTATTGATATTTAATATATATTTCATCTAGTAATAGATATAATAAGTATACCAAAAAACATGGTAAGTTGTGTGATGACTGATCTCGAGATGACCGACCAATGCATAATTGAAATTGTACGTCTTTTTTTGTGAATGTGGTTATTTAATTTGTAATAATTGCATTTAGTTTTCCACATTGATGACCTGTAAGTTATCTCTGACTAAGTATGTAAGGACATATGTGTCCGCTTAAAAAGGTTATGTATTTCATACCCCTAGACGCCCTCACATGCATGTGAGTTAATTTTCAATTAAAAGACAATCAACAAGAGGCGTCCCTGAAGAGGCATTCCTAAAGTGGCATCCCCGAAGAGGCATCCCCGAAGAGGCGTCCCCCAAAGAGGTGTCCCCAAAGCGACATTCGAGAACAAACATTCGACAGGAGGCGTTGCTGTTTGAAAAGCGGCTGGCGGTTGCTGAAATATTTGATAACAAAGACTCCAGGAGTCTACCCACAAGTTTTGGTTAGTTTATAAAATAATGATAAACTAATCGTATGTCTCAAGATCAAGTCATCATTATTTCATAAGTAATTCAAATATATAACGTTATTTTAAATTTTCTTTGGTAATAATACCACCATCACTATACCTCAATAGTGATAAATCAATACATAAAAAAGTCTCAAGATAAAGTCAATTATTCAAAACCAATTTAAATAATGTAAAATTTTGATGTAGTATATAAAATTTTATTAATTATTTTTTTATAGGTGATAATGTCTGCGCAAATATATTGCAACGGTGAGGCCATTTTATACTGAGCAGGGACTTAGCTATAGTGTGCCACCTGTCAGAGTGGTAAATCTTCAATGTTGTATGACATTTGATGCAGTTCACAATAAGATTCATAATTGGTTAAAACTGAGGGTCGATCAATCCATTGCTTCCATAACATATTGACATCTACAACATCCTGAATGTTTCTAGCACACCGAGTACTCTCTAGTTGATGATGATGATGATGATTAGATAGATGCATCTTCCTTATTTAGGCAGTAGTGTGCTAATGGTTTGATGGAGTTGTATGTGGTGATTTCTGATATAGATGTGGTGCAACCGACTACTACAGAACCGTGTTTTATGAACTTTGTAGAAGTTAGTTCTTCACATCAATCTTTTTCATTGCCTCCTTCTCATATGACTCCTGTGATAGAAGTAAATTATGAAGAAGATTATCAAAATTTTGAAGGAAATGTAGATGACATCCCTTGGTCTGCTGATATAGTGAATGAATGTTTATCTGAGGAAGAAGAATATGGGGAGCCATCAGGAGATGATGTGGGTGAGGGTGATGTAGGGAATGAACCATTTGAGATTCCTTTGAGAGATATGGGTGAGGGTGATGTGGGGAATGAACCTTCTGTGGTTCCTTTGAGAGACATGCATCCAAGATATCCACCAGTTAGTGGTAATCATCCTTCAATATTGAGTTCCTTTGTTGAAGGAATGTCTTGTGAACAACATTTTGATTGGGATGTCATTACATCAGCTTATGAATTCTCATGCATTATAGGGAATAGGTCTGCATCAAATGATAATGCCATCTATGTCAGGTAGGATTTTGAAAGTAAACTGGCCATGAAAAATGTGATAAAGCAATACAACATTGAGAGACAGTTCACATTTGTGATTGATGAGTCAAATAAGACAAAATATCTCATTCTTTGTGAAAAATATTGTTTAGAATGTAAATTTTGATTAAAGGAAATATTTGATAATTATTTTGTATGTTGGAGGATAAAGAAATCAGAAGGGCCACACACTTGTGTTCATTTAAAAGTGTCGCAGGATCACTCTTCCCTTGATTCAGAATTTATATCAAATGTTATTTGTTAGATGGCACGAACATGTCATGATGTTCTTGTTTCCCATTTTCATGAAAGAATTCAGTAGTTGTATAACTATAAGATATCATGCAACAAAGTATGGAATGAAAAATAGAAGGCAATTATAAAAGTGTATGGTGATTAGGATGAATCTTATGCAATGTTTCCACAACTTATGGAATTGTTGTGCCTCAACAATCAAATTGTTTATCAGTTGGACACTGTTAAGTATGTATCCCCCAATCACCAAGTTGATCAAACAAAGGTGAAGTTCAATATGATTTTTTGGGCATTCAGGTCATGCATTGTCACCTTTCCCTATATTAAAAAATTTATTTAGGTCAATGGAACTTTCCTGTATAGAAATTATATAGGTGTTCTACTCATTACTACCACACAGGATGGTAATTATACTCCTCTGCCACTTGCTTTTTATATTTTTGAAAAAGAGAGTTTTGAATGATAGAGCTGGTTTTTGGCATGTGTACGTGTTAATGTCACACAAAACCATGGCATGTGTCTGATATCTGATCACCATCGAATGATTATAGAGGCAGTGGCTAGTGATGAGGTTTCATGGACTGAGTCGAATGCTTATCATTTTTATTTCATTAGACATATTTCAAGTAATGTGCATAAGAATTTTAGAGATGAGGCTATAAAGAAGGCGATCCCCATGTTGGGTATGTTTTTCTAAACATACTTTTTTTTAACAAAATTTAATATCCATTTTAATACATTTTCTTCTTATGGTTTCAACATATGAGCCCCAACAACAAAGGTTTGATCGATGCCTTTAGGAGATTCGAACTGCTAATGAAGATGAGTATGGATATATAATGAATATTTCAAAGAAAAAATGGCCATTAGCATATAATGGTTGCAGAGGATAGGGCTATATAACCTCTAATATAGTGGAGTGCATTAATGGGGTACTCAAGGGTGTGTGAAAACTCTCGATCATAGGGTTATTGCAAGAGACATTTTATAGATGTGTTCACTACTTTGTTGACTGGTCCCAAAAGACCTATCAAAGGATGGAAAATATAATGTGTTTTACTCTGCATTTCCAAAGTGATATTGATTAGATACTAAATGAGGCTTCAAGATGGACTGTTCTAGCCTTTTACAGGGAAAATATGAGCTTTCATGTAAGACAATGCTATGACCAGGCTACATGCACTAGTGGTCGAGTGTTTGTGGTGATGTATGATAATAGGTAATGTGATTGCGACAACTTTTAGGCATTTACATATCCATGTGCACATGTTATCACAGCTTCTGCTTCAATAAATATATCATGGGAGCCATATGTTGACCCGATGTATCACATGAGCACTTTGGTTAACTGTTATAGTGCATCCTGGATGCCTATTGGTGACTTTCATTTTATCTCATTGCCTGCAGATCAGCCGACCATCATCCCAAATATTTTTAGATTTCATAATTTGGTTTTGTTTTTATTTATTATTTTTTCAATGTCTATTGTTTTTTTAAATTATTGGATTCATACTACCAGGTTGCAGCCCTAAGTAAGACCGTAGTCAACTCGAATCTGAATTGAGATGGATTGGCCTTATCAACGAGGAGGGAGAATATGATGCGGTATTTCTCACACAGAAGGACATACTTGTAAGAGATGTCCCCAAGTGGCAGGACATAGCTCCACATCCCGTCATCCATGATCGAGTCTGTGTATTGTATCATGAATATGATTATTTTGTTTTGTATGTGGATGTTTCCGTATTGAATTCTTTTATTTATGACTTTTTCCGTTTATGTCATGTTTCAATTTTGGTCTGTGTCATTTTTGGATTCTATAATAAAGAACTTTGTGATACTAAAACTATTAAAAAAATAAACATAGTAAAAAATGAAAATATCATTCTTCCACATGTAACAAAGACACTAATCCACACAAAACAAATCAAACATAAATAAAAAATATTAACACAATCATTTTTCATTTTCTTTTTGTATATTTTTTTAAATAAAAGTTTAAATTTTTTATTGAATTCACTATAAAAAATAATGATGATATCATTTGTGCAGATGGAAGGTTTTCCATTGCTCACATCCCAGGATACTCGTGTAACACAACTAATTTTTGAGGTACGTCATGTGCCTCCATTGAGTGTACACAGATCTCACCATTTCGATCATACCACACCACCTACTGTTATCATCCCTCATCTTCGTCACGCTGGATTCTATGGCATAGTGATTTGTGAATTCAACTTTCTCAATCATAAGATCATTGTTGCGCTTGTAGAGAGATTAAGGCCAGAGTCACATACATTCTATTTTAGATTGGTGGAGATGTCTATTACCCTGCAGGATGTGGCCAGTATGTTGGGCCTCCCCATCGACGGTGCAGCTCTGACTGGACGAGTTAGAGTAGATTTTCCAGAGATTGTTCATATACTAATGGGCATAGAGGTCCCCGATGAGGCAGGACCATCTTCGGTGGTAGATTACACATTCCTTGGTTAGACCAACACTTCACACATTTAGCAGAGAATGTTGATGAGATCACCATGCTGTGATTTTCACGTGCATATATTTTGAGGATGATCGATGGCACGCCTTTTGTTGATCACCACACTACCTTTGTACATCTGATGTATTTACCTTTTTTTGGAGGGTTTGGACGAGGCAGTCCGGTATATATGGGGGTTTTCTTATCTAGAATATACGTAAAGGTTGCTATGAAATGCATGTCGCATCGTTAAGATAAAGATAACGAGATGCATGGTTCTTCTAAAGATGTGGGTATGGGAGCACATCCCTCATTTAGCTCCACATGCTCATGTGCCATTGCCAGTAGATATTGTAGCAGTGGCTCCGTGTGGACATTGGTATGTTATTACTTCCTTATAATGATTAACTTAATTGTATAAATTTTTATTATAAAATATAAATATAAAAGTATTATCTACAGGTGGACTAAGGCACATCGATATTCAGATTCCCCCAAACATGACATCGACAACTACAGACAAATGTTGGACAGCATTCGACCACATGATGTAAGTGAATATTATTTATATTATTAAATATTTATTCTTTACTATACATGTATTCATTTATTAATTGATTATTTATTTATTTTTTATTTCAGATTATATGGATTCCATATACAGATGATATTATCTAAAGTCTTCCACCGTACTGTCCGATGATGATTGCTGCCGACTCCTGCAGGGTTCCATTGATTTGTTTTCATATAGTCGAGTGGCATCAGACCGATAGATTTATAAGGAAGTTTGGATTCTTTCATCAAATTCATGACTCACCCAGTTAGTTAGATTCACTACATTCCCTAAAGATGTCAAGGAAGAGAGATTTTGATTGGAGGAGGTATCATGCTAGATATATTGATTTATGGGACGGATGATAGGAGTCCCGATTGCGAGGGGCGGGGACAATACATTTTCATTTGGTGGATCATATGGACTATGCATCCCAGTACTATAGGTCCCCAGTCATATTTCTGACACAACACAGACAGAGCTTTCATGAGTTGGTATACATCTTCCTTCCACTGTTCATCAAAGTTTTTATTCATATTACTTAACAACAGAATTTGTTTCGCAGGATGCTTGTATCTATCATCTACTTCACATGTCTGGTCCAATAGAGAGAGCCATATTTGACCATACATATTTTCACAGCCTTTTGACAGAGTTTCTTCATTCGATGGATGAGATTTATCATGGAATTATCTTTGATCCACCACATGTTGAGGAGACTACAGAGCCTACTAAGACTCATATAAATGTACCAGTGGTGACGACCCTGTTATTGATGTTGATGTTCCACAGGAGGAGGGTGTTCATCTTGATTAGTCAGATGCTGATTTTCCATAGGAGGAGTGTGTTCAACATGATCAGTCAGATACTTCTCCAGCATCTCAGGCTCAGCCATAGGTAGATATAGATGTTGACTGGGTTGAGTTGAATGCTTTATTACAGACATCTGCAGCACAACATCCATCTTTTTTTTATGTTGGTGAGAGTTCCAGCCAGCATCCACTATCCTTAGATTTAGAACAAGGTATATATGGTGAGACTGTACATCCACCTCATGTCACGTAGGAGGATGTGGAGGTGGCTACTGATGATGATGCGCAGTGTACGCCAGAGCACAAACTGTAATGGTCCGGACCCTCCTGGTCCATTAGATTTTAAATTATAAGTGTTGGGGTGTCCTGAACACCATCGGTGAGTCAGGAGGATGTCAGTGTTAGTGGAATCGTGTCATAGTGGTGTCACCTGTTAGTGCCACTGATAGGTCTCACTGATCAATTACACCCATCGGTCTCACAGATCAGCTTCACGGATCAGCTTCACTGACCAACTTCACTGATCAGCTTCACTGATCGACTTCACAAATCAACTTCACTAATTAGATTCACTGATCAACTTCACATATGAGCTTCACTGATTAGATTCACAGATCAGCTTCATAGATTAGCTTCACATATCATCTTCACAGATTAGCTTCACTGATCAGCTTCACTAACCATCTTCATAGATCGGCTTCACTGATTAGCTTCATGTGATCAGCTTCAAAGATCAGCCCCAACAATTTCACCCATCAGTCTCACCGATCAGTTTGACCCATCAGTCTCACAAATTGGTTTCATCCATCAGTCTCAACGATCGGTTTCACCCATCATTCTCACTGATCGATCTCACTGAGCAGTTTCACCCATCGGTCTCACCGACCAGTTTCACCCACTGAATTCTCCCATCAGTCTCACCGATCAATGTCTCACCGATCATATTCACCCAATCCATTTCACCCGATCAGTTTCACTGATCATCTTCATCAGATCAGCTTCACCAGATCAACTTCACCCGATCAGCTCCACCAATCAGTTTCACCGATTCATTTCACCAATCGGCCATAGAGGGGTTTCGGGGTTTCCTTCCCTAGTTTTCTTATAACCCCACTTTTAAGACTTTTTAAACTTTTAAAGTTGTTCAAGGCCGTTTTTAAATCCCATAAATGATATCTAAAATCCCCTAAGAGCCGGGTGACCCTTGACATACCAAACCTATGGATTTTTCCTCAGTGTCACCCTTTTTCCCGTACTCTTCAGCTCCGCCCCTATCATGTGGTTTTTCGTTTAAAGGAAACACTTTAACTCACAACTGTTATCGCCACCTCTCTGAGGAGAATTATTAAATAACAATTAATTCCATAATGTGTAAGCTCCCAACCATGTGGAGAAACCACAATCCACCATTAAAGGAATTCAAGATTTCATATCCTATAACTCCAGGATATCGCCTTTTATCACACAGAGTTTCTTTCTTCTTCTGAGCTAGTCTCTTTTCCTTTCCTTGGTGTGTTTGGAGTCCCTCTGCTCGAGGATAGTTGTGCACTAGTGCTAGAGCCTTTTCTATTCACTCTTGGAGTCATTGGAGTTCCTCCCCTGCATGTAGCGCATCCCCAGTTCTTAGTGCGAGGAAGAAAACATCGATCGATAATCATCCAAGTAGGGATTCTTCCTCCGTCTCTATTTACTGTGCATCATGCGGGGTGGGTATGATGATGTTCCCTCAGGACGTAGATTTTTTTAAAGGTAAAGGGGGCAATCCCCTGTTTATTGAATAAGAAAGAAACTCGTTTTTAAGGGAAGAAGGAGGAACCCATTATAAACATAGATGAAATACATCTTAGAAGAACAGACCATATGGCCTACAAGGATCCAAAAGCCAAAAGGAAACAAAAATAAAAGCATGAACAAGCCAGAAAGTCTCATCACCCCCCAAACAGAAAATGACACAGCGAAATGAAGGGGTGGGAATGATGATGTTGTTGCTCTGTTATACATTTTTTGTTATATTATGAATTGTATGGGATTTTTTCCACTGAAAATCATGGCCATTTATGGTCCTTCCTTGTGCACTAATGATCCCTTATTTTTCTGGTTAATCCTGTGATTGAATGGATGTAACATGGAAAATGGTTAATCACATAAACTCGGTTGATTAAATGGATTACCAATGAAAAATAATCCTTGTGTGATCACCCTGGTTAACCAAATAGAAAGAAGGAACATAATGAATGGTGTGGTTGAATCTGAAAAAAACGTCCTTGCTTTGTTCTAGTGACTTGTGTGGTGGATCTCCTTGATGCTATGTGGGGCGATGTAGATAGGGATGGGATACCCTATTTTTGAGTTTTTGTTTGTGGACATGAGGCCATGTGGGGCTATACGATGGGTCTTGGGTTGGTTCCAGTACTTCGAGGGATCTCATAGATCCCTTTTGTTGTTGTGAATTTACTAGAAAACCGGGTGTCAATGCTTAAATTAATGCTTGACTGTTTTTCCTTCCTTGGCATGTGGCTATGCCTGATAGTTTCTCGGTATTGAAGAATTATTTATATGGGATCACTTGAATATGGTAACAAGAATGGGTTTAATGGGAATTTTTTTCCAGGAATGAGTTGTGCTCTACTTGGGGTTGTTGTGATTTTGTATGAATGAATAGTAACGAGGGTGTTTTTATGGGATGGTTTTGGAACCCTTAGGTTGGGATGATTGCTTGTTTACCAGTATGTATAAATTAAGTTTTGTGTTTCTTATTCTCACCCCACCCAAGTTGATAACTTCATGTTGAACACCCCCATTTCATGGAAGATGGTGTTTTCCCAAAATCCGATTGGGTGGCTAGATATTAGCTCCTTTCTGCTCCCTCTCCCGAGTATCCCAAGACTCTTCAAAAAGGATATGATGTCCTGAGGTCCATTTTTATCCCAAGACTCTTCGGGTAGGGTATGTTGTGGTTGTTGGCCCAGGTGTGTGCGGGCAGATTTGTTTCCCAAGTGTCTTCGAGAAGAGGCTCAGGTGTCTTCGGGCATGGCGGTAGTTGTTATGGCCTAGGTGTCTTCAGGCATGGTTACATATGGTTGTGGTTTCCTAAGTGTCTGCGGGTAGGATATGTGTTTGTGGTGGCCCATAAGGTTATTGTTGGGGCAGCATTGGGACTGTAGTGAAAATAGCACGGGAGGTCCGATGTGTAGGATGTCTTAAATAACCAGTGGGAAAGCGTTGCGGGGTACCCAAATGTCAATGTGCTATTACTATTATTTTAACTGACTTACATTATTTGGGGAGTGTGCCTTGGTGCGGCTGGGTGGATAGTTTCCTTGCTAGGTTTTTCGGTTATCTCTATTTTCTCATGGGGCATTAGATTGTCTCTCCACATGTACATGAGAGATTTTGTTTTTTCCTACTGAGTATACTTTTATACTCACCCTATGTATATAAAACTGATTTTAGGTTTCCAGGAGGACTTTAGGGACTGTGCAGTACTGTACTTTCTCGGACATTGGGACAGTTGTCGTTGATGTTTTCTTTCTTTTGGTACATTCCCTTTGGAGTTTTTCTTGTACTTGTATGGGTTTATCTTTGAACATGCATATGTGAATGAGTTTTGGATTTACTTTTACCTTCAGTTTTGGAGTTGTTTGGGGTTTTACGACCGTATATCACAATCCTACTAAATAAAAAAGGGAAATTCCTTCTATATTACGTGTGATTTCATACCCTTGGTTATAGTCTCCACTCTAGGGCCTATTGAAGGTGGGACTCTGGGGTCATTATCTATCCTCCAACTTGATGATGGAAGGGTATAAAAAATTTCTATCCCTTCCCTCATCTCAGTGAATGAAGTTCATGACATAATGGTATCAAAGGAGATGGTTGAGAGATAAGATGGAGCTCAAGGTTAGGCATAATTAGTATTTCATGGGATGGTAGGGAAACGGTGTTAGGAAATCTTTGTGCATGAAATAGGAAAGGGAAGACCGGCTAGGAAACTGGATTTTAGGGACCCCATGATCCGATGTAAGGACTCTGGACCTACCGAATGATCATGTGAGGCTACACTGATTGCAGGATATAGGCCCTAGAAATGGTACATGCATCATACTGATTTTTTTTTCTTGTGTGTTCTGGGAATTTAAATAAAGAAAAAGTTTAAACAAAATTTAAAATAAATCTTCTACACTACTCGGGCTTAGGCTTTCCTGTTTACCTTGTAGCTATGGAACAAAAATGATGACCATGAATAGTACAGGAGATCATGTCCTAGGAGGCTAATCTGGATGATCTGCAGAGGACTGATCGAGAGGAGGAGGACAACCAGTGGAAGAAGATGCTTTGTGCCTTTCAGTGGAAGTCCCTCGGGATGTATGAGGGCAGCGTCTCAGACATAGAGACAGAAAGATGGACCAAGGAGTTGGTGATAGCTTTCATCTTGATCCAGGCTCTGGCTGAGTATTTGGTTCCGTTGGTGGTTATTCAGATGAGAGCAGCATTGCGTCAGTGGTGGATGCTCTACCTCAGAGGTAGGATGGAGAGTGAGATTTTGGGGGTTGACTTTGAGAAGGAGTTATGAGAAAAATTCCATTCTTCTACGATGAAGGCTGATAAGAGGCGGGAGCTACTCTCCCTTCTGCAGGGGAGTATGTCAGTGAGGGAGCTGGGGATCAAGTTTAAGGATATATTTTATTTTTCTCTAGAACTTTTTCTGGATGAGGAGTCTCGGGTGAGATTTTTAAAGGAGGCACTCTGACCTTCTCTTCAGTATGTTATTTCTCACTTCACCCTACCGACGTACTTGGAGGTCCAAAAGAAGGCTGAAGTGGTGGAGAGGATGCACATACTGGGAGGTGTGCCGCAAGAGGGGAGCTAGTTGGACTCATAAAAGGGGAAGGCCATCAGAAACAATCCTCCAGCATCTGGGCCTTTTAGGTTTCAGCCAGTGGGGAGCAGGCCCCAACAGTTCCAGTTTCGATCTCCCAGTACTCACCCTTTTCTTGAAGGCCCAATACTGAGGTGCTTCATCTGTGGTAGTCTTGGGAACCTTCAGAATCAGTGCCTAGACCAAGTGCAGTACAGTGGAGGTGGGCAGGTTCAATGCCCACCTCAACAACAATTGTTTCCAATCAGGCCCTTTCAGCAGCAACAACAGGGACAATGAGCTCCCAATCCTCCAAGAGCAGACATTGTAGGAGGAGGCCTACCTCAGGAAGCTCCTTAGGGACCTCAACCAGGGCATGTTCAAGGAGGTATCCGACTATCGAGGGGCAGAGGAGATGGGCATGGGAAGTTGCATGCCACAAAGTCAGCAGTTCCAGCAGGACCAGAAGTCGTTCATGGTACGATTAGTTAATTTAGGACTCTTGCCTATGCCCTGTTTGATTCAGGATCTTTTCACTCCTTTTTTACACATAGTCCAGTCCATGCCTTGGGCATAGATGTAGAGATATTTTTCATTCCCATGGTGCTGAGTACGATAGTTGGGGGTCATACCAGCCTGTCTGATGTTTGTATAGGATGTAGACTGATTTTGGGGCCGCATCAGTCTAATGGGGATCTCCTTCTACTAGAAATGAAGCCATATGATGTCATCCTAGGCATTAAATGGATATTTTCTGTGCACGTTGTTATCGAATGCTTCCGAATAAGAGTCATGTTCTCCGATGAGGATGGACATCATGGGGGTTTTGTTGGCGGACAGAGTTGTTAGGTGGGGAGATGGTGTGTGGAGCCTCTTCTTTCTATATTGGCCGAGATTTCATCAGAATTAGTGGATTTTGAGATGATGGATGTTCTGGGAGTTTTCATAGAGTTCTTGGATGTTTTTACCAAGTAGGATATGACTCTACCCCCTCGACGTGATGTTGAGTTCGGGATAGACTTATAACCCGGTGTCCCTCTAATTTTGATGTCTCCTTATCGGATGACGCCTTTTGAGTTGCGGGAGATGTAGATTAAGATTGACGATCTGATGAAGAAGGGTTTTGTCCGACCCAACGTGTCACTATGGGGTGCTCTGGTATTTTTCGTGAAGAATGCATATAGTGGTCTCAGGCTGTGCATAGACTACCAGAGACTGAATCAAGTAACGGTTAAGAATTTTTACCCTCTCCCAAAGATAGACGATCTCTTTGACCAGGTAAGGGGAGCAGGTTGGTTATATAAGATCGATCTGCGGTCTGGGTATCACCAGTTAAGGGTGAAAGATAGTGATATCATGAAGACTGATTTCAGGTGCAGGTATGGGAACTTTGAGTTCATAGTCATTCTGTTCGGTGTTTCAGACGCACCTGTCGTGTTCATGGGCCTCATGAACTCTATTTTCCATGAGTTTCTGGACTGGTTCATCATTGTGTTCATCGATGACATATTAATATTCACAATATCAGAGGAGGAACATACTAAGCACCTCAGGATGGTCATGGAGATCAGTCTACATCACCAGCTCTAAGAGAATTTGTCATAGTGCATGTTCTTGGCACGAGAAGTGCATTTTCTTGGACACATGGTGTCTCAACAAGGGGTAGTAGTTGATCCGTCAAAGGTTGAAGCGGTTTTTTCTTGGGAAGCACCCAAAAATTCAATGGAAGTTTGTAGTTTCCTGGGTTTGGCAGGCTAATATCGGAGTCTCATACCGGAATTCTCTCGAGTTGCTTCTCTATAGATAGTTTTGACCAGAAAGGACTAGGCCTTCATGTGGAGTGAGTAGTGTCGAGAAGCTTTCATCTATCTAAAGGAAAGGTTGGTCAGTGCTCTAGTTCTCAGGTTTCCAATGGAAGGGCTGTTGTTGGATGTGTTTTGTGATGCTTCTAGACTTGGCCTGGGGTGTGTGCTGATGCAGCAACAAGGAGAGATAAATTATGGTTCTAGGTAGTTATGTCCTTATGAGTGTAATTATGCCACCCATGACCTAGATCTTGCAACAGTAGTGTTTTCATTGAAGTTGTGGTGGCATTACCTCAGCAGGGATCACTTTGTGGTCTTCACATATCACAAGAGTTTGAGGCATATATTTACCGAGATGGACTTGAACTTGCGACATCAAAGGTGGGTGGAGTTTCTTCAGGACTAAAACATAGAGATATCTTACACTGAAGGTAAGGGTAACGTTGTGGTCGATGACTTGAGAAAGAATTCACAGAGGGAATCTGTTTAGGAATATATGGATGCTTGGAAGGCAATGGAGGAGTTGGCTGCCTTACACCTAGATGCATGGGTGGATGGTGGTAGAGGTTGTCTATTTCGGATGACAGTATAGTCTTATCTATAATGGCACATGGAGGAGTCTCAGTGGGGAGACTTAGAGATTGAAGTGATGAGTGATCGGGTTGACCAAGGCAATGCTCTAGAAGGGTGGTTAGAGGATGGTCAGAATTAGATGCTTTTACGAGGGAATTTTTTTGTCCTAGAGACGATGCGAGAGGGATTTAACCATTAATTCTATAACTAACTCGTAGCGGTACACCCAAGAGTTTACAAGATTTACCGAGGCCTGAGGGAACAGTTTTGGTAGCCCGGGGTGAAACGAGTAGTGGCGTAGTTTGTGGAAAGGTTCCTAGTGTGTCAGCAGGTGAATGCTGAACACTGCGTCCCAGGAGGTTTGTATTGCCTTTAGATGTCCCCAAGTGGAAGTGGGATGACATCTCAATGGATTTCACCACAGGACTACCCAGGGTTAAAGGAGGCTACGATTCTATCTAGGTAGTGGTAGACCGACTGACAAAATCAGCTCACATCCTGGTGATCAAGGAGTCAAGTGTGGTGGATGACTTAGCACATATATACATGAATGAGGTGGTGCGGTAGCATGGAGTTCTGAGGTCCATATTCTTAGATAGGGACACACAATTTACCTCATGTGTCTGGTGGGGATTACATCATGCTTTTGGAACCCAGGTATGCCTTTTCACTACTTTCCACCCCCAGGCAGATGGGATGGCAGAGCGGATCATTGAGACATTGGAGGATATGCTATGAAAATGTGTTTTGGACTTTGGGGGATCATGGTAATGACATTTTCCCTTAATAGAGTTTTCCTACAATAATAACTATTGTTAGGTCCACTAGGCTAGATACCCTGGGGGGGGGGGGGTGAATCAGGGTATGACAGATTAAAACAACTGCCCCTTTTTGAACTTTTTTTACTTTTAGAAAAAACCCTCTTCTCTCTCCTTCCTTTTCAAAGTATGAATAAACTTTAAAGCATGAACATGACACATCAATTTTTACTTGGTTTACCCTTACTGGGATACGTCCAAGGAGAATACACTAGCAGTGTGCCGATGTACCAATTCCACTATAAGCACACTGCTATTTTCAAGTTCTAAGTGGACTCACTATCACTCCTGGTTTACAACCACTGAAAATTTTGAGAACTCACTGCTCACTCAACTGATGTGAGCTCACTAATTCTTCAGAAGATCCACTCACAGTTTATAGACCAGTAGGTCTCTTCATTACCACTAATGAATGCATCCTCCACTATATGTAGAAGCTCTATTGAAGTCCAAATTTCATCCACTGATGAATACCCCTTTTCCAATGAACACTGGGCAATTACTTTGGAAATACCTTCACAAAGCACCCTACTTCGCAAGGCTACCAATTTCATGAAGCTCAAACAAGCCTTTGTGAAGCTTCTTTCCTTTTTGTGAAACTCAAGCCTTCTCAAAGATTAGGCCGTCGTGGAGCTCAAGTCATCACAGAGCGACTTCCCTCGTGAAGCTCACCAAGCCAATGCAGAGCTCACATCTTTTGCAAAGCTAGATTAGCTGCCACAGATCTCTTCTTTCATGAATCACACTGCCTTCGCGAACCACCTTCACGAGCTGAGAGCAAATGATTTTCTTCGAAAGATCTCTCCTTCTCTCTACTTAGCTCGAGCGGTCGAGGTCTATTTATAGACGATTCCACCAACCCTCAAACCTTCCACGCGAAGTAATAACCACATCATCACAAATCACAAAGCTCCAAAGTTCCCGCCGAAATTCTCTCAAAATCGTGTAGCATCATGAAAACTTTACGATCATGGAGCTCATCGTAATTGTAGAGCATCCCGTCAATTCCTTCACTCCTTAGCCACAAAGCTCCACTCGCAATGCCCTTCACTGCTGCAATGCTCTTCAACTCTGTTTTTCACGAATCTTATTGTAATTGTGAAGAATCACCGTCAACATTTTTCATGTCTTCAAGAAATCCAATCCAAGAAGCCTATATTTGTGAAACTCATGAAATTTCCATATTTTTATGAGATATTCAAGGAAATATATATTTCTCGATCCTCACCAAACTCCAAATTTTGGACCCCCAAAATTTGGAAAACACTGGGAAATGGTGTCGCCTTGTATCTGTTCATTTGTACCATCTCCAAATCTTTTATTCCTCTGTCATGGTTCATTGTGAACATGTATTGTCAACAACATCTCTGGAACTTGACAATTTACCATGGAAACCTGCTTTTTCAACAAACACAATCAACCCAAAAATACTGCAATGTTACCTTAAGATATTTTTTCCCAATAATCTCCCCCTTTGGGTTTGTGGACAACTCTTCTCAGAATAATTTTCTGCACTTTGATAACTCACTGAGTATCCTTCCATCATCACTCAGCCTTTGCCTCTTGCAATTTATATAGAGACCATAGATTCACTCACCACATACTCTAAGACCACATGATAAATGTTCGTCATGAGAAACAAGAGTAAATGAAAAGATAATCAATGAATCACATCGTTTCTACCACCAACTATTGACACCCAACTGATACCAATTTCCAAACTGATTCCAATTGTTGATACCACATTGATACCAATTGTTGATAGCTGGAAACCTTCTCACACATTTCCAACATCACTGTTCTACTTTTATCACGGTCCATAGCTGTCGTGATATCTATCCTTTGATCGATCACTTCAAGCATCGTCAGATTTAAAACACTCCCCCTATCACATTGATCTCCCCCTATCTCGCTGCTCCACCTGTTAGCTTCTCCATGTGTCTTTTACTAAGACATTTTCTCCCTTCCTTAGATATAGTTTATCCCCCTTGAGGAGTCACTATTTCTCCCCCTTTTTCAACGAACCTAAAGGTCACCCCTTTATGGTCTGCAACATTGTAAAGAGCACAGATTATCGCATTAGAGAAAAACACGCAATACCTCAGGGAGAGGGGGATTCCACATCCACAATTTTTTTAAGTGTGGGGAGTCGAATGAACTCGGAGAGCTAGTAGATGCCTTTCAAAACCTTCCTTGGGTAATGCCTTTGTCAGAATGTCTGCAACCTATTGTTCTGTAGGCACATACTCTAACTTCACGATTCCCTGCTCAACCTTCTCCTTGATAAAATGATACTTTATCTCAATGTGCTTTGAACTTGAATGATGGACTGGATTTTGGTTGAGATTGATAGCACTTGAGTTATTACACTGGATTCTGATCATAGATTTCACTTCAACGCCCATATCATCAAGCTGCTGTTTCATCCACAATAACTGTGTGTATTACTGAGTGGCTGCAATATACTCAGCTTCTATGATGCTTAATGAAATGAAATCTTTCTTCTTGCTTATCCAAGAAATACATATTCCACCAAGATAGAATGCACCTCCTGACATTGATTTCCTGTCATCTGCTGAACCAGCCCAATCTGCATCAGTATATCCCAATAAATCGATCTGATATTTTCCATTATACATCAAGCCAAGGTCTACTGTGCCATTGATACACTGAAGTATTCTTTTCACTATAAGAATGTGGCTTTCCTTGGGATTTCTTTGATATTTTGCTGCTTGGAAGGTGGCGAAAACAATATCAGGTTTCGTCCCTATTAGGTATAGTAATCTCCCAATAATCTACCTGTATTCTATGATATTAACTTCCTTGCCATTATCATTTACCGATAATTTCATCCGGGTAGCAACCGGAGTCTTAATCTCCTTGGAATTTTCCATTCGAAATATTTTCAAAACTTCCTTGGCGTATTTGGATTGAGAGATGAATGTTACATTCCTTATTTGTGTCACCTGTAGACCAAGGAAAAATGTTAGCTCTCTAATCATTTACATTTTGAACTCACTTTTCATGAATTCAGAAAACTGTCGGCACTGAGCTTCATCTGATCCGCCAAATATTATGTCATCGACATAAACCAGGACCACAATCCTTTGATTACTATTGTTGTTGAAATAGATATTGTAATCAACTCCCCCACGATTAAAACCAAGATCCTTAAAGTACTAAACAATCCTTGAGTACCAGGCTCTTAGTGCTTGTTTCATCCCATACAACTCCTTCATTAGTCTGCAAACCTTGTTCTCATCATCATGAATGAGAAAGCCATCTGGTTTCTCGATATACAATTCTTCCTCCAGAACCCCATTTAAAAATGTAGATTTGACATCCATCTGGAAAACTTTGAACTTCCATTGCACTACAATGGCAAGAAATAATCTGATTGTCTGTAGTCTCACAACCAATGAAAATGTCTCATCAACATCTATTCCATCTATCTGGGAGTATCCTTTGCACACCAATTTTTCTTTGTTCTGAATCACTATGCCATATTCATTCATCTTATTGAGATAGACCCATTTATTCCCGATGGAATTATTATCTGCGGGCCTCGAAACAGTCTCCCATGTCTGATTCTTCTTAATCTGATCAAGCTATTAATTTATTACTTGAACCCAGTTTTCATCTTTAGTTGCATCAGCGAAGCATTTCGGCTCAACCTGACATAGGAAAGATGTCTACTGAAGTGATTTCATTATTCTTGTCTGAACTGGAGCTGACTGATCACCAATGATATTTTACATTTTAATTTCAGCTCAACTCCTTTTCTTTTGTGCAGATATAGATTTTACTTCCTCATGCTCATCATCAGTATGTTCTTCTGAATCAACAACATCCACTTCTGCTCCCCCTGCATTGCTTTCTTCCTCATCACTCTCATTAGGAAATTGTTCACTGTGCTTTTGAATGATCCCATCATTCTCCACTACAGTGACATCATTTCTCTCAACTACTTTTCTCAGCCTTTTGTTAAAGCATTTATATGCCTTACTTTTTCCTGAGTAGCCAAGGAATATCCCTTCATCTCCTTGTGACTCATATTTCCTATGTTTTTCCTTGTTGAGGACAATGCACCTACTGTTAAATATTTGAAAGTATTTCACTGTTGGATTCTTTCCATACCACATCTCGTATGGAGTCTTTCCTTCCTTTGGACACAACAAAGCCCTGTTAGAAATATAAACTGATGTCAAAACTGCTTCCTTCCAAAATTTCACTGGTAATTCTTTTTCAATGAGCATCGTTCTGGCCTTGTTGTTGATGATTTGATTTCTAATTTCAACCAATCCATTCTGTTGGGGAGTTCTTACTGAGGAAACTTTATGCCTTATCCCATGTTTCCCGAGATAGCCTTCCACCCGACTGTTTGTGAATTCCGTACCATTGTCAGTACGAAGCTTCAAAATTTTCTATCCAAGAATCCTTTCACACTCCCTATGGTACTGTTTTAAGTAGCCGAACACATCCGAATTATGGGAAATAATAAATACCCATGCCATTCTTCTATAGTCATCAATAAAAAGAACATAGTAGCTCTTTTTTTCACTTGCTCTTGGTGTGATAGGACCACAAACATAAGCATACACCAATTAGAGCACTCTTGTTGAATTATTTTCCTTTTCATTATACATATTTCTGATGAGCTTACCTTATTAGCATGCATCAAATGTGTGAGTACGATCACATGATAGATTATGGAGGTCTCTTACGACATCACACTTTACCAGATCTTCCAGGGATGGTTGGAAAAAATGAACAAGTCGTTTATACCACAACTTGTTTTCTTCCTCTCTGTACATAAAGCATATATCTTCTTCTCTACTTACCAGGTAGAGATTTCCCTTATATTATTTTTCCATATAGAACCACTTCCCTGTATCTTCCTTTTACGATACACATCTTCTTAGTAAACCTTATAGAATGTTCTACATCACATAGTTGACTAACGCTGAGAAAATTGTAACTGAGGACTTCAACTACTAAGACATCATCACGTCTCATCTCTTTGCCCCCAAACTTGGACATTCTTGAGATAATAATCTTCATGACTTCATCGTTTCCAAACTTGACAACTCCTTATTTGTCATATTTTACACCTGCAACAAGATCCTTATTACCTGTCATGTGAGATGTGAAACCACTATCAAAGATCCAAACACCAGAGTGATCTGATGCTTTAAGGGCAATTTATTCCACCACTGCCTTCTCATCCTTTTTCTTCTTGGTCCATATTTTTTCCTTCACACTTGGCATGGATTGAAACTTCTGATCTTTCTCAGAGTATGATGGACCAGCTTCATCTTGCAAAGCTGCAAATCTATTTTTCATTTTTAACTCTCCTGTTGGTTCATTGATCTACTGCTTGCGAACATTTTGATTCTCCTTTGGCACATTCCTCTGTATAGTTGAAGTAAAATACCTATCCATGTGCCCAAATCCTCTGCACCAAAAATAGTGTCCTTAGAAATATGTTCTAGAGAACCTATATTTGTTTGGCTACCACCTCTGTTCTTGTACCCTTCGATATCTCTTGGATCTGGAACAAACATATTGTGAATGTACCATCTTTACACAAAAATAGAAGCTAATATAGGGTGGATTCCTTTGTGTCACTTCTACACTGCAAGTTTCCCCTTGGGATCTCTGAATATTCTAAATCTGCTTTATGCTCAAATCAACCTTCAATCTGGGAATGGGTTCTTGCATTCTGAATTCTATTTTCACATCTTTTTGTTTTCGATCAATCCCCCCATCGGCCTCAGCATCTGAACATAATTGATGCTTTCTTTCAGTGGAACCACTATTCTCCACTTTTAGCTTCTTGGTTTTGTAAATGATCTGGTTTCTTGTGTCCCAGTGGGAGTCAAGAGTTTTTCTTGATCCTTAACTTGTTTTCGCAAACCAACAACTTCTTCTTCAAGTTCTTCAATATGTTTGATTCGACCTTTCCTTGTGTTATTCAGGCTATCGATCTCCCTTTTCTGTTCTTCAATTTTTATTTTATACTCACTAACTGATTCTGAGTTCTCTGGTGTTGATGACTTGAGTTTCTCAATTTCTTCCACCAACTCAGACTTCTCTTCTTCCTACTACTGCATATAGAGTTTGGCGTCATGAAAAAATTTGTTGGATTTATTTGTCTTGGCTCTCTAAATATCTATCTCCTCAAGAGTATCCTCTAACTAAGCTTGCATATCAACTCTCCCCTCAACTTCTTCTTCTTCTTCATCAGCTTCGGTTTCTTTTTTATTCTGAGAACTACCAACAACTGCCACCATAGCATTTTCTCCACGATCTCTGCGGTTCTCTATCTCTTCAACCTCCTTAACCTCAGACTCGTCTGAACTGTCATATTATTTTGAAAGAAGGTTCTACTTATTAAAGAAGTTTCTATTGAACTGTTTCTTGCCTTTTCTATAGGCTGGAGAAATATTCTGGGGAATTTCAATTTCATTGACATCATCATCCTATTGCAAATTTTTGGGGCACCTTGCCGCAAGATGTCCAATCTTTCCACATCGAAAACAAGCAAGTGGAAGCTTACCTTTAAATTTTCCTTTTCCTCTTTGAAGGTTTGAGGAGAGGAATGACATCACCTCATATGTATCTTCTTCTTACTAAGAATATTCAATGGTGAGCTTCTTCATGGCCTTGAATTCCACCTCTTTGGATTTCCCCTTTTCTACAACATCGTTATCATCATTTCTAATTTTATATGCAACAAGGACGCCGTGCAGGTTATCCAATGTCATCACTTTCGAGTCTTTATCTTCCAAAACTGAAATGTTCGGATTGAATTGATGTGGTTGTTTCCTCCAGATGCACTTCACAATATTTATATGTTCAATAACTTCACCAAGACCTCGCATGTCTTCTACTACAATATTTATTCTGTCAAAGAATACATCAACAGATTCATTCAGGTGCATTCTCATATCTTCATACTTGTTTCACAACACTTGCATCTTTGCTTCTTTGAACTTTGTATCTCCTTTATATATATTTAATATATTTTCTCAATGGAATGTTATGTTTTTCATGACATCACCTTCGTATATATATCATTGGATAGGGATCCCCCTAAGGCATTAATTCCTTTGGAATCAGCATCCAAATCTCTACGCTCATCTTCTAATAATGCACAACTATTATTATCGGCTATTATGCCATGCAATGTGGCTGTGAACACATCTATTCCTAATGATTAGAAGTAGGGTTGCATCCGATTTTTCCATAGTTTTTATTTGTTCCTGTTGAAGATCAAAATCTCTTTGTGATTGGTGACCTCCATTTGAGAGAGAAGCATTGATATCGACCTTTCGCTCTGATACCAATTATTAGGTCCACTAAGCTAGATACCATGAGAGGGGGGTGAATGAGGGTATGATAGATTAAAAAAACTCCCCATTTTGATCTTGTTTTGCTGTTAGAAAAAACCCTCTTCTCTCTCCTTCCCGTTGCAGAGTATGAATAAACCTTAAAACATGCACATGACACATGAATTTTTACTTGGTTCACCCTCACTGGGCTACGTCTAAGGAGCATACACCGACAGTGTGCTGATGTACCAGTTCCACTATAAGCGCACTGCTATTTACAAGTTTGAAGTGGACTCACTGTCCCTCCTGGTTTACAACCACTCACAATTTTGAGAACTCACTGCTCACTCAACTGAAGTGAGCTCACTGCTTCTTCAGAAGATCCACCCATAGTTTATAGACATGTAGTTCTCTTTATTACCAATAATGAATGCATACTACACTGTATGTAGATGCTCAATTGAAGTCCAAATCTCATCCACTGATGAAAACCCCTTTGCCACTAAACACTGGGCAATTCCTTTGGAAATACCTTTGCAAAGCACCCTACTTCGCAAGGCTCTCAATTTCACGAAGTTCAAACAAGCCTTCACGAAGCTCCTGCCTTTTCGTGAAGCTCAAGCCTTCACAAAGATTAGTCCATCGCGGAGCCCAAGTTGTCACAAAGAGACTTCCCTCACAAAGTTCACTGATCCAATGCAGAGCTCGCAAATTTTGCATAGCTAGATTAGCCACCGTGAAGCTCTTCTTTCACGAAGCACACTGCCTTCGCAAACCACCTTCACGAGCCGAGAGAAAATGTTTTTATTCTAAAACACTCTCATTCTCTCTAATTATCTCGAGGGAGTCGAGGTATATTTATAGGTGATTCCACTGACCCTCGAACCTTCCGCACGATGTTAACACAACATCATCACAAATCGCGAAGCTCTGAAGTTCCCACCGAAATTATCTTAAAATCATAAAGCACCATAGAAATTTTCCAATCGCGGAGCATCCTATCAACTCCTTCGTGCCTTCACCGTGAAGCTCCACTCACAATTCCCATCACCACCACAATGCTCTTTAACTCTGTTGTTCATGAAGCTTGTCATAATCGTGAAGAATCACCGTCAACGTTTTTCACGTCTACGCGAAATCCAATCCATGAAGCCTATATTCAAGAAACTCATTCCTTTTCCATATTTTGATGAGATCTTCAAGGAAATCCATATTTTGCAATGCTCACCAAACTCCAAATTTTGGACCCCAAAAATTTGGCAAACACTGGAAAATGGCGTTGCCTTGTACCTATTCTTTTGTACCGCCTCCAGATCATCCATTCCTTTTTCATGGTTCTATGTCAACATGGATTGTCAAAAACATCTCTGGAACTTGAAAATTAACCATGGTAACCTGTTTTGTCAACAAACACAATCAACCCAAAAATGCTGTAATGTTACTTTGAGGGATTTTTTCCCGACAACTATCACTCTACTATTGGCATGGAACTGTTTTAAGCCTTGTACGGGAGGCCATGTAGTTCACCCATGTGCTGGACTAAGGTTGGGGAGGTAGGTGTTCTTGGCCCAGAGGTAGTACAGAGCACAAGGGAGAAGGTTCATATTGTGCGTGATAGGATGAAGGAATCCCAAGACCGGCAAAAGTCAAATGCCAGTCGTAGGAGGAGGCCCTTGGAGTTAAAGGTGAGAGACCATGTTTTCTAGAAGGTTTCCCCTTGATGTGGGAAGTGAAGGTTATACAAGGGGAGAAAGCACTCTCCTAGGTTCATTGGGCCTTTATATGTGTAGGAGAGATTCAGTGAGGCAACATATCAGCTGGCGTTTCCACCTCAGTTAGAAAGGATCCATGAAGTTTTCCACATCTCCCAGCTTCGTCGATATATACAGGATTATTCCCATGTCATTGACTAGGGAGAGTTGGATATAGGAGATGATGCTATGTTTGTGGAGAAACCAGTGAGGATTGAGGATTGAAGGGTGAAAATGCTTCCTGGATGAACCATACCTTTGGTTCGTGTGTTGTGGAGGCACGGTGGCCTTGAGGAGAGTACATGGGAGAGAGAATCTCAAATGCGCACTGTAACACCCAAATATTTTATATTACATTATTTCTTCAGAGTAATTCAATAACTTGCACTACACGTAAAACAAAGTTCAAGCGCACCACAACTTACCAAACTAGCCGTTCAAAAGCAGTTATGAATAGTATTTACTGAATTTTGAACTATATATAATCCTTATAATTTTAGAATCCATATTATGAGATCCTTATACATAATGTAAGAACTAATTCAATTTTTTAGATAAAAGAAGTATTTTTCAAAAAATGCACTTTTACCGCCTTTTAACGGCGAACCCTTCTTAAATCCAATATTTGAAACTTTTATATATTCAATTTGACAAAATAAACTTCACCTTTAGAATTAGGACATTAGAATTTAGTTTTAATAAATATTTGGTGTTTTTCTGATAACTTTTATATTTGGGTGAATAGTGAAAATACTATATTTTAACTGAAAATTTTTTTTTAATCAAAATAATTTATAGTGTTAAATTATAAATTTTAATGGTTTGGAAATATAAATAGATTTTATTTTTACCATTTAATCCAATGCTGGTCATTGTAAGTAATTTCACTTTGAAATTGGACATAAACAAGTGTCAATCTTTTGATAGTTATTGTTTCTAAAAAATATGCCTTTTGGTTTTGACAATGGGAATTACTTTTAAATTAATAAGTGAAACTTCTATGTTTTTTATTTGGTAAACTAGGCTTCATTTTTGAATTCGGAATATCAAAATTAGCATTGGGTGATTTTTTTGGTATTTTTCTGAAAACTTTCAATTTTTGACGAATAGTGAAACACAATGAGTTATTGTTTAAAACCGACTTTTTATTTAAATAATTATTTATTTTATGTAAATTTATTTTAGGTCAAAATAGATACATAATACTTATATATGTTCAATTTAATTCTTTGAAGTCATTTTGTAATAGTATTATATATATAAAATTTTATTGAACTTTTCACAGGCTTTTACCCACATACTAGGAGAATTTGAAAATTCGCATAAAACATAATTTTACCACTTATATGAGTGTAATTTCAAAAATCCAAGAGACATGGTTGATATCAGTAAGAAAAATGTGGTTCAATAAGATAAAAATAATTTTTTTTGTGAATAGTAACTTTTTACTTTTATTTTCCACGGTTAAAAGTAAATAGGGTAATTAAGGGTAAAAATGATATTATTATTACCATAACACATATCCTAATTCTATTGGATAAGTGTAATTTGACCAAAAACAACCTTAGGAATAAAATACGATTCTTTAGGTCCACTTGGATTAGACTTGGACATTTATTATTATTTAATTCAAAGAAGAGTTAAAAGAGTTAAAATCAAAGTTTAATAACTAAAACATTTTTAATATAGGGTCACACACAATATAAATTCGACTATAAATATTCATTAAAAATATAAAAAGATTTCCTAAATCATGTTAGTTTATTTATAAATTATATACATTAAATAATTTAATTTATTTATGACATAATGACGTGGCCGTAATTACCTTATTAATGAAATATTACAATAATCGATATTATAAACACCCGAATATATGTAATTTGAGACTTTTTATAAATTAAACTAATTTTATAGGTTAATATGACATGTTAGGTTTGGTTATATGAATTTTTTTGGAAGTAGTTATGCTGTTATGAATTTATCAAAAACAAAATACCAAATAGTGTCAAAAATGACATAAATGAGTTTTTAAAACAAATATTATATTATTAATTGATATTCTATTCCTAAAAATCTAAGGTTCATCCAAAAGACTTATATAATTATAGTTGTATCATTAATGAACCACTTGGGGTTCTCTTGGAAGTATATATTATGTTTATTAACCATATAACATAAAAATACAAAGACACATGGTAAATGTCAAACTATTTAACTAAGAGTTAAATATAAAAGGCAAAGTAAATATAGTGACCCAAACCTGTCTAAAACCTATTGGTTGAGTGTTTTTCGACAAATCCCCACCTTATAATTTAAATAATTAATTTTTTATCCATTATAAACAGAAAATGAATTTATTATAAAATAATATTTTAAGTTTTTCCTAAGGTGCCCCTCACCCCTCTTATAAAAGGGCACTTCCCCTTCCCACAAATTCACACCTCGAAAGCCATTTGGATCGGAAAAACCCTACCCAAATATACTACCAACTATCCTAACTTAATTCTAGAGGCTTTCCTTTGGTCATAAAGCCAACCTAAGGATCCCTTTTAATCAAATCAAAAGGAAGAACCTGAAGAAGAGGTAATGATTTCACCACCCTCTTTCAAGTTATCTTATTCTTCCACTTACTCTTTATTTGTTGTTTCCATTATAAAATAATAAATTCAGTATATTATATATAATTTGATTTTATTATAAATATGTAACAACTATATTCATTATTCTATCCATCTTATGAATGATAATGTCACCATGCGTGCGTATGTACGACTTACCGTCTCCACGCCGTGGTGTAATTTGTTATTCAACACTATGTTATATGGATGGATATAATGATGAGTAATATGTATATAAATAATGAAAATAACATGATAATGTCTCTGTAAAATTAATATACCATCCAATTCCACACCATTAAGGAAATTATATTGTCGCTCGTGCATACGTACGGATTACCGTCTCCACGACGCGATGGGATTCATTTCCACGTTCATCATTCATCGATGATTATAAAAATATATATTACTAATAAGTATGTAATATATGACATAATAATGATACTGTATATATATATATATATATATTTAATTACATATATCTTACTCACTTAGTTCCGTTCGATACAATATGAAAACAGAAACAACGTTTTTGCGTACATACGGACTACCGTCTCCATAAACGGTGTTTTCCATTTCATATTTATGTATATTATACATATTTATATTCTAAATATATATGATATATAAATAATTTTTTATATTCTGGAAGTATTTAAATCTTGATCTAAGTGATACAATCAAGAGTAAAAAGTTAAAACACATACGATAAAGAAAGCGATTATTACCCGAAATGTTAATTTAACATGGAAATTATTATTAAATGGGTAGTATAAAGTCATAAATGAATCATTTATGATATCATAAATATTAATATGGTTATGTTATAATTTAATAACATACTAAAGTCTTTATACAAGAGGTTAAACATACTCTCAATTGAAGGAAAGTGCAAGGTAAGGGTTAATTCCTCAATCTCATTATTATCCGAGATTGTTTATGTGTAAGTATCTACTGGGAAATATTTATTATCCATGTACATGTTTCATATAAGAGTTTTCAAATGGATTATTATTAAGGGACTATTTTTACTAAAACATAATTTTAAATGTTTTAAATATTTATTCTTCTAAATATTTCTCATTACTGACCATGTTTTCAAAATGGTTTTTAAGGATTTATTTATATGGACATGAATGTTTTTAAAATGTTAATTCCTTTCAAAAGTTTCAAAGTGGTATGGGAAAATTTGATTCAAAAATGTCTTTAAATTTCTTCCTTTCTTAATTATGTGACTTTTAAATGTTTTTATGAAAAAGGGATATTTCTCTCAATGTTTTTTACAAATCATTTTCATCTATATCAACATCCCTTGATGGATTTTAAACTTGTTTTAAGTTGATTTATTATTATACAATTATTCCATATTTTATTGAAGGTTTTGTGATATGTTTGACTGTGGATGCATTATTTTTATACAATTCATGGTTTATGGATAAAGTATTGACATTTTGTATTCTAGTTTTAATATGAATGTTTATGTTATGTTTAATCCCTTTCATATGAGGAATGAATTGGACTTAGTAAGTGATTGGTGAAGCCCGCTATAGCTCCTCGATGGATCGGTAGGTCTCATGAGACAAACGAGTATCTTGGGACAAGGCATTGACAAAATATTATTTGTAGTCTTGGCATAAGGCCTGGAATATGTGGTTACGAAGTCTGGCATTATGCATTCTATCATAATGAAAGTGAATATTGATATTCCATGTGATTATTCGACTAGTAGAATATCCATGTGAATAAGTAATTGGGATTATTTTATTTTATTTTTACCATATTATGCTAAAGTTTAAGTTTCAAAGGCTTTTATTTTAGTCTTATACATTGCCTTAAATGTTTATGCTTATTTATGAAAGTTTCCGCTATATTGTTATCCTTACTGAGAATCTGAGATCACCCATTTATATGTTTTAATTATCCCAGGATTCCAAGAAGTTTATTATGATTGATAAGCAGGGTTAAGTTAGGGGATTAATGGCGTTCTCAAAGGATCATTTATGTTGTGTTTTATTTTTGAATGTGTAATGTAACGTCTATGTATGTAATCTATTTTCCAAGACTGCTAAACTGATCAGTCTTTCAGGACTTGATTCCTTGAAATCATGAGAATGTATTAAAATAATGCACTGACTCTAGGCTTCTGGGGTCAGGGCATTACAATTGGTATCATAGGGAGGTTTAGCAATAAACTTGGAAACTAGATTTAGATAAACTCTGATTAGAGCATATTACCATAAGATATAATTTGAGGATTAATATAGAAGAACTTCCTAGAATTTTGGTAATGTAGTGATTTTGTGAGTTTTACAAGCAAATAAATCCCTGTCTGGATACGAGTAGGTAGAGGCAGCTTTGGCACAGATGTACCTAGGGGTAAAACCCAAAAACACTGCTTTGAGCTAGACTCGAACAAGAACTGGTGCACGATAATGGGCCTTGCTACACTCTTGGTTATGACACTCCCAGGGGATATGCTTAGGATAATTCTCATTTTCTTTACAAATCATTATGAAGGATTTACGAGTATATACCTCCTCAAAGAAAATATGTTTATGATTATGGATTATATCCATAAACTTTTGAATTTATGTTAGGTATTTTACAAGTCTGGATTTATTCATTGAAATTCATAAACTGACCTAGTGTATGCCATTGTATAGAAATGGTGCCCAGTAGAAGGAATGTGAACTCCAGCAATACGTTTGATCCAAAGAGTAAGAAGGAAAATATCTTTCACGGTATTAAGACAAAATTTAGAAGGGAAATAGTCTCCCATGCTTTCTCAACATATGAAGAAATAATATCATGTGTTAATAAGATAAGTAAAGAATTATCTAAGTCCTATGGCTTTGAAGGGAAGCAAGAGAAGAAAAGGATGGAAGAAAGAAATATGGATAAAGGGAAGAGGGAAAAGAATGATTTTCCCATATGTGATAACTATGGAAATAATATCCTTGGTAAATTCTTGAAGGGAATGGGGGTTTGTTATAAGTGTGGAGAAAAAGGACACCAAGTACGTCATTGCAAGGGTAAGAAAAAAGTTTCAAATGTACAATGATTTATCTACAAGGAGTTGGGACACTACGTGAATCAATGTTCAAATCATCAGTGTATACCCCAAATTCTTCTATTTGATAATAATAATGTCATGATACTACTGAAAATGAAGAGGAATGATTAGATTTCTTACGTTGTATTGTGTCATTTGAGAATTGTATTAATGATGTACATGTTATAAGAATTATAGAGTATATAAGGATTGTACTGCAGTACTATTTCATTAAGGACTTGAGATTGTGTGGAACCAAGAAAAGTGACTCAATAACATGTTAAATTTTTGGAAAATATATGATTGAGAGAAACATAAACCATAATATGGTTCTGATACTGAGGTAGTTATTTTGAAATAATACATGATTGATTTGGATAAATTATATTGGATATTCTTGACTACCTTGAAACTGATTAATGATTTGAATATTCTATCATTGTTGGAGTTTACAAAATTTTTGGATAGAAGGAGTGTATCCAGTATTCTATAAGGAATAAGGAAGCATGAATGTAATCAATAAGGTTTTATGGTAATTCAGGATGTTGCAGTGTTTTAAAAGAATACATGATGAAGGTGTTCACATGTTATTACGTGGAAAAAAAGATCTTCATTGTGTTTACCTTTCTTATAAATTTTTGGACTGTGAGTTTGGACAGAAGTATTTTGGATAATTATAGTTTGAGATTATTTTTAGATTGCCATAAAAGGACAACCCGAAGGTCGGGCGACAACCCGCCACGTCTGGTAAGGCCGCGAGACATGAACCCGCAACTGAAGGGTGACAAGGGTTTATCACCTACCACTGACCCACGTGATGTCCTGGACTGAATAATGTAGTTTTTTAAAAGGTTTGGTACATTAATTATAAATTAATTTTTTTAGAACCCTATACGAATAGGATAAATAGAATATCTTTTTTATGTTCTATTATCATTTTGAGTGAAAGATGAGTTTGTGGTAGAAATTAGATAAAGGATGGAACTCTACTTGTCAAGTATATATATATATATTTATCTTCTCTTATTCTATGAAGAAATTAATTCTTAAACTTTTGGTAAGGGATCTTAAAACTAAAAATGTGTTATCCTAATACCTTATGTTTTGTTGAACCGATGATATTTTAAATCATCATAGATTGATGGCTTTGAGGCCCTCAATTATAAAATTGTTTTTGACTGATGACCTCAATCAATACCTATAAATATTTACGTTTTTCCTACAATTATGTGTCTCTAATTTCCATCAATGTTCTCCTAATCGAGATCATAATTTGTTGGTGAACCATTCATTTCCCTTTTCCTCTTATTAAGACTAAATTTTATTAACCCAATTTCCGATGTGGCTTTTCCCATAAAGGTGTTTTCAATTTTCAACCTTTTATTTTCAAAGAACAATTTCAAATTGTGAGGACACAATTTATTGAAGGAGTTAATAATGTAACACCCCAAGATTTCATAATACATTATTTCTTCAAAGAAATTTAATAACTTGTACTACACGCAAGACTGAGTTCAAGCGCACCACGACTTACCAAACTAGCCGTTCAAAAGCAGTTATGAGTATTATTAACTAAATTTTGAACAATATATAATCCTTATAATGTTAGAATCCATATTATGAGTTTCTTAGATATAATTTAAGAACTAATTCATTTTTTAGATAAAAGAAGTATTTTTCAAAAAATACACTTTTACCGCCTTTTAATGGTGAACCCTTTTTAAATCCAATATTTGAAACTTTTATATCTTAAATTTTACAAAATAAACTTCTTCTTTAGAATCAGGATATAAGAATTTAGTTTTAATAAATTTTTGGTGTTTTTCTGATAACTTTCCTATTTGGGTGAATAGTGAAATATACTATATTTTAACTGAAAACAATTTTTTAATCAAAATAATTTATAGTGTTAAATTATACATTTTAATGGTTTTTAAGTATACATATATTGTATTTTTACCATTTAATCCAATTCTGGTCATTATATGTAATTTCACTTTGAAATTGGACATAAACAAGTGTCAATCTTTTGATATTTATTGTTTCTTAAAAATAGGCCTTTTGGTTTTGACAAAGGGAATTAATTTTAAATTAATAAATTCAAATTATATATTTTGAATTTGGTAAAATAGAATTAATTTTTGAATTTTTAATATCAAAATTATCTTAGGATGAATTTTTGGTATTTTTCTGAAAACCTTCAATTTTTGATGAATATTGAGAAACACTGAGTTATTGTTTAAAACCAAATTTTTATTTAAATAATTATTTATTTTATTTAAATTTTTTTAGGTAAAAATAGATATATAATACCTATATATTTTCAATTCAATTCATTGACATCATTTTGTAATAATATTAGATATATAATTTTTTTGAACTTTTCACCGTCTTTTACCCACCTCATAGGAGAATTTGAAAATTCACATAAAACTTAATTATACCACTTCTGTGAGTGGAATTTCAAAAATACGAGAGACACGGTTGATATAAATAAGCAAAATGTGGTTCAATAAGAAAAAAATAATGTTTTTTGAATAGTAAATTTTTACTTTTATTTACCACGGTTAAAAGTAAATAGGGTAATTAAGGGTAAAAATGATATTATTATTACCCTAAAACATGTCCTAATTATATTGGATAAGTGTAATTCGACCAAAAACAACCTTAGGAATAAAATATGATCCTTTAGGTCCACTTGGATTAGATTAGGACATTTATTATTATTTAATTAAAAGAAGAGTTAAAAGAGTTAAAATCAAAGTTTAATAACTACAACATTTTTAATATAGGGTTACACACAATATAAATTCGACTATAAATATTCATTATAAATATAAAAATATTTCCCACATCATGGTATTTTATTTATAAATTTTAGACATTAAATAATTTAATTTATTTATGAGAGAATGATGAGGTAGTAATTACCTTATTAATGAAATATTAAAATAATCAATATTATAAATACCCAAATATATGTAATTTGAGACTTTTTTTAAAATTAAAATAATTTTATAGGTTAATATGACATGTTAGGGTTGGTTATATAAATTTTTTTTGAAGTATTTATTCTGTTATGAATTTAGAAGAAACAAAATACCAAATAGTGTCAAAATTGACATAAAAGAGTTTTTTAAAGAAATATTATATTATTAATTGATATTATATTCTTAAAAATATAAGGTTCATCAAAAAGACTTATATAATGATATTTGTATCATTAATTAACCACTTGGCGTTATCTTGGAAGTATATAGTATGTTTAGTAACCATATAATATAAAAATACAAAGAGACATAGTAAATGTCAAACTATTTAACTAAGAGTTAAATCAAAAAGATAAAATTAATATAGTGACCAAAACCTGTCTAAAACCTATTGGTTGAGTGGTTTTAGACCCATAACTAACTTATAATTTAAAAAATTCATTTTTGAGCCATTATAAACTGAAAATAAATTTATTATAAAATAATATTTTAAGTTTTCCCTAAGGTGCCCCTCACCCCTCTTATAAAAGGGAACTTACCCTTACCTCAAATTCACACCTCCAAAGCCACTTGGATTGGCCAAACCCTGACCAAATATACTCCCAACTATCCTAAATTCATCTTAAAGGCCTTAATTTAGTCATAAATCCAACCTATGGAGCCCTTTTTACCAAATAAAAAGGAAGAACCCAAAGAAGAGGTAATGATTTCACCACCCTCATTCAAGTTCTCTTATTCTTCCACTTACTCTTTCTTTGATGTTTCCATTCTAAAATAATAACTCCAGTATATTCTATATACTGTGATGTTATTATAAATATGGAACAACTATATTCATTATTCTATCCATCTTATGAATGATAATGTCACCATGCGTGCGTACGTACGGCTTACCGTCTCCACGCCATGGTGTAATTTGTTATTCAAAACTATGTTATTTGTATGGATATAATGATGAGTACTGTGTATATAAATAATTAAAATAACATGATAATGTTTCTGTAAAATTAATATACCATCCAATTCTACACCTTTATGGAAATGATATTGTCGCTCATGCGTACGTACGGATTACCATCTCCATGACGCGATGGGATTCATTTCCACGTTCACCATTCATCGACGATTATAAAAATATATATTACTAATAAGTATGTAATATATGTCATAATAATGATACTAGATATATATATATATATGTACTTATATATATCTTACTCACTTATTTCAGTTCAATATGATATGAGAACGGAAACAACATTTATGCGTACATATGGACTACCGTCTCCATAAACGGTGTTTTCCATTACATATTTATGTATATTATACATATTTATATTCTAAATATATATTATATATAAATAATGTTATCTATTCTGTAAGTATTTAAATATTGATCTAAGTGATACAATCAAGAGTAACAAGTTAAAACACGTACGATAAAGAAAGCAATTATTATCCGAAATGTTAATTTAACCTGGAAATTATTATTAAATGGGTAGTATAAAGTCATAAATGAATCATGTATGATATCCTAAATATTAATACTGTTATATTATAATTTAATAACATAATACGGTCTTTATACAGAAGGTTAAACATACCCTCAACTAAAGGAAAGTGCAAGGTAAGGGTTAATTCCTCAATCTCATTGTTATCTGAGATTGCTTATGTGTAAGTATCTACTGGGACATATTTATTATCCCTGTCCATGTTTCATAAAAGTGTTTTCAAAGGGATTATTTTTGAGGGACTTTTTTTACTAAAACGTCATTTTAAATGTTTTAAATATTTATTATTCTAAATCATTCTCATTAATCTCCATGTTTTCAAAATGGTTTTTAAGGATTTATTTATATGGACATGAATGTTTTTAAAATGTTAATTCCTTTAAAAAGTTTCAACGTGGTATGGGACACTTTGATTAAAAAATATCTTTAAATTTCTACCTTTCTAAATTGTGTGACTTTTAAATGTTTTTATGAAAAAGGGATATTTCTCTAAAAGATTTTTACAAATCATTTTTATCTATATAAACATCCCTTGATGTATTTTAAACTTGTTTGAAGTTGATTTATTATTATACAAATATTCCATATTGTATTGAAGGTTTTGTGATATGTTTGACTGTGGATGTGTTATTTTTATACCATTCATGGATTATGTATAAAGTATTGACATTTTGATTGCTAGTTTTAATACAAATATTTATGTTATTTTTAATCCTTTTCATATGAGGAATGAATTGGACTTAGTAAGTGACGGGTGGAGCCCGCTATAGCTCCTCGATGCATCGGTAGGTCTCATGAGACAAACTAGTGTCTTGGAACAAGGCCTTGAAAGAATCTTATTTGTAGTCTTGGCACAGGGCCTTTACTATGTAATTATGAAGTATGGCATTATGTATTCCATCATTATAAAAGTGGCTATTGATATTTCATGTGATTATTAAACTAGTAGAATATCCATGTGAATAAGTAAATGGAATTATTTTGTTGTATCTTAGCCATATTATGTTGAATTTTAAGTTTCAAATGCTTTTGTTTTAGTCTTATACATTGCATAAATATTTATTCTTATTTATGAAAGTTTCTGCTATAGTGTTATCCTTACTGAGCATCTGAGCTCACCTCTTTCTATGTTTTAATTATCTCAGGATTCCAAGAATTGTATTATGATTGATAAGCAGGGTTAAGCTAGGGGATTAATGGCGTTCTCAAAGGATCATTTATATTGTGTTTTATTTTCTAATGTATAATGTAACGTCCATATATGTAATATATTTCCCAAGACTACTAAACTGATCGGTCTTTCAGGACTTGATTCCTTGTAATCATGAAAATGTATTAAAATAATGCACTGAATCTGGTCTTATGGGGTCGGGGCATTAGATGTGCCCAGTACCAAGAGATGTTTTGAGTTTCTGTTCTGATCCTTCCTTGATGTTATTTTTTTTGACCTACTATGATGTAATGCTGACCTTATTGGGTTATGAGATGAGTTGTTTCCTTACCTTGTGAATGTTTACGAAAAGTCCCGATATGTGGGGAAGGGAGAACCTGATTCCAAAACAAGATGCAGCTGCACAGATGTGATTAAATCCGTGCGGACAAGCCAGTTCCACCTAAAGCAGATAGTATGTTGACATGGAAGAAAGAATTCCCTGATCTGTGTGTTGGGTCAATGTGATCCTTGGGGTTCGTATGGCTATTTGGGGTGGTTTGACCCCAAGAGGTATCTTCTAGAGTGGTTGTTTAGGTTAATCTTTTATTCTAGAGGACGAGAATAGTTTGAGAGGTATCTGATGTAATGTCCTGGACCCTCCTAGTCCACTGCATTGCCAAATTCTAAATGTTGGGGTGTCCTGGACACCATCGGCGAGTTAGGAGGATGTTGGTGTCAATGGAAACGTGTCACCGTGGTGTCACCTATTAGTGCCACTGAGCGGTCTCTCTAATCAGTTCCACCCATAGGTCTCACAGATCAGATTCACTGATTAGCTTCACAGATCACCTTCACTGATCAACTTCACAGATCAGCTTCACAGATCATCTTCATAGATTAGCTTCACTGAACAGCTTCATAGATCAGGTTAATAGATCAGCTTCACAGATCAACTACACTAATCAACTTCACTAATCATATTCACATGATCAGCATCACAGATCATCTCCACTAGTTTCACCCATCAGTCTCACTGATCAGTTTCACCCATCGGTCTCACCTATCGGTTTCCCACTGATCAGCTTCACCCAACCAGTTTCATTGATCTGCTTCACCCAATCAGTTTCACTGATTCACTTCACCAGATTAGATTCACCCTATCAACTTCACTTGATCAGCTCCACCGATCGATTTCACCGATTAGTCTCACTAATCTGCTATAGAGGGGTGTCAGGGTTTCCTTCCCTAGTTTACCCGTAACGCCACTTTTAAAACTTTTTAAACTTTTAAAGTGGTTCAAGGACATTTTTAAATCCCATAAATGATATCTAAAATCCCCTAAAATTTGGGCGACCCTTGACTTACCAAAATGTGTGGCTTTTTCCTTAGTGTAACCATTTTTCCCGTACTTTTTAGCTCATCCTCTATTACATGGTTTTTCCATTTAAAGTTAACCATTTAACTCAAATCCATTATCTCCACCTCTCTGAGGAGAATTATTAAATAAAAATTAATTCCATCATGTGTAACTGGCCAACCATGTGGAGAAACCACGATCTTCCTTTAAAGGCATTCAATATTTCATATCCCTTAACTCTAGGATCTCGCCTTTTATCGCAAGAAGTTTCTTTATTCTTCTAGGATAGTCTCATTTCCTTTCCTTGGTGCATTTGGAGTCCCTTTTCCTGAGGCTAGTTGTGCACCAGTGGTGGATCCTTTTCAACTCACTCTTGGAGTCCTTAGAGTTCCTCCCCTATAAGTAGCATGTCCCCAGTTCATGGCACGAGGAAGAAAACTTTTATCAATAATCATCCAAGTAAGGATTCTTCTTCTGTCTCTCTTTACTATGCATCATGCGGGGTGGGAATTATGATGTTCCCTTAGGATGTAGATGAAAAAAATTTAACAAGGATAATAAACGAACCTTCAAAGAATGAAGGGGTGGGAATGATTATGTTGTTGCTGTGTTATACCTTTGTTGTTATATTATGAATTATATGGGATTTTTTTCAACTAAAAATCATGGATGTTGTTGGTCATTTCTTGTGCACTAATGATCCTCTATTTTTCTAGTTAATCCTGTGATTAAATGGCTGTAACATGGAAAATGGTTAATCGGGTAATCTCGGTTGATTAAATCGATTCCCAATAAACAATAATCCTTGTGTGATCACCCAGGTTAACAAAACAGAAATAAGGAACTTAATGAATGGTGCGGTTGAATCTGGAAAAAACATCCTTGCTCTGTTCTAGTGATATGTGTGGTGGCCCTGCTTGATGCATGTGGGGCAATGTGGATGGGGATGGGATCCCCTGTTGTTGAGTTGTTTGTTGTGGACCTGAGGCCATGTGTAGACATACGATGGGTCTTGGGTTGGTCTAGTACTTTTAGGGATCTCACAGATCCCTTTTGTTGTTGCGACTTTACAAGAGAACTAGGCGTGAATGCTTAAATTACTGCCGGACTATTTTTTCTTTCCTTGGCTTGTGGATATTCGTGCTAGTTTTCCAGTTGCAAAGAGTTATTTTAATGAAATCACATGAATATGATAACAATAATGGGTTTAATGAGGAATTGTTTTCCAGGAATGAGTTTCTATCTGGTTGTGGCTGTTGTGATTTTGTATGAATGAATAGTAACAATGGTGTTTGTGTATGGGCTGGTTTTGGAACCCTTAGGTTGGGATGAGTGATTTTTTACCAATATGTATAAATTTAGTTTTGTGTTTTTTATTCTCACCCCACCCAAGTTGGGAACTTCATTCCGAACACCCCCATTCCATGGGGGAGGGTGTTTTTCCCAACATCCTATTGGGTGGCTGGATATTAGATACTTTCTGCTCCCTCTCCTGCATAACCCAAGACTCTTCAAGCAGGATGTGATGGCCTGAGGTCCATATTTTTCCCGAGAATCTTTGGGTAGGGTATGTTGTGGTTGTTGGCCCAGGTGTGTGCAAGAAGGTTTGTTTCCCAAGTTTCTTCAGGATGAGGACCAAGTGTCTTCAGGCATGACGGTAGTTGTTCTGGCCTATGTGTCTTTGAGTGTGATTACATATGGTTGTGGTGGCCCAGGTTTCTGCAGGAAGGATACGTGGTTGGGGTGGCCCATAAGGTTGTATTTGGGGTAGTAGTGGGACTACAGTGAAAATGGCGGGGGAGGTTCGATGCGTAGGATGTCTTAAATAGCTAGTGGGAAAGCGGTGTGGGACACCCAAATGTCAATGTGCGATTACTATTACTGTACCTAACTTGCGTTATTTTGGGAGTGTGCCTTAGTGAGGCTGGGTGGATAGTTTCCTTACTAGGTGTTTTGGTTATCCCTATTTTCTCACGGGACATTAGATTGTCTCCCCACTTGTGCACAAGAGCTTTTGGTTTTCCCTACTGAGTATACATGTATACTCACCCTATGTATATAAAACTACTTTTAGGTTTCCTGGAGGACTTTAGGGACCGTGATGGACCGTACTAACTCAGCCATCGGGACAACTGTTGTTGATGATTTCTTTCTTTTGGTACCTTTCCTTTGGATTTTTTCTTGTACTTTTATGGGTTTATCTTTGAACATGCATATATGAATGGGGTTTGTCTTTACTTTTACCTTCATTTTTGGAGTTTTTTGGGTTTTTACCATCATATCTCCCGATCCTAGTAAATAAAAAAGGGTAATGACTTCCATGTTACGTGTGATGCAATACCCATGGTGCTAGTCGCCACTCCGGGGCCTATTAAAGGCAAGACTCAAGGGTCATTATATATCCTTCAACTAGATGAAGGAAGGGTTTGACTATTTACTATCCCTTCCCTCATCTCGGTGAAGAAGAATCATGACACAAATATAGACAAACACGACGTGGAACATCTAGTATACACCTGGCTATGGGAGAAAGGACAATTCACACCCGAGGTGTAGATTATGTTGATTTTTGATTTATGATAAATTTTTTATGTGCCTTACTATTATCATTTATAGAGTTCTAATTTTTTTAATAACTGTCTTATAGTCATCAAATTATCTTCCAAAATTAATAATTTCTATTTGATATTCATATTATTACTTAGTATTGTTATCTATATATGTATAATAAATAATATGATAAAATTAATTAATAAATATTAATACTCTGGATGAAATGATCCATGAACTTTAAGAAATCTTGAAAAATATTATCAATCTCAATTATTTGAAACAAAAAATCATGGAACATGATTCTTTGATAAAAATAAATAAATTGCATATTGATTAATTTCAATGAATAATGAATATTTGTGAAGAGTAGATGATTATGATCAAAGATAAAAAAAACACAATATGTGATGTATGGAATTAGAAGTTCATTTGGCCAATTTTGAGAAGATACATATTCAGAATTTATAAAAGTACAGAGGTTCTACTGCTACACAATATTCACAGGAGGATTTTAATATTAAAATACCTTCATCAAGTGATAAAATTATGAACATTATAAAAATGATTGATTCCATATTCTTCTAGAATAAGAAAAAATACTTAAGAGGGTGAAGCTTTCACCATACATGAATGTAAATAAGGAAAAAAATCTCCAAAAAAATTATAATGTAATGTAAAGAGATCCCTGCTACACAATATCAATTAGGGGAGATGTTCAGATATACAATCATGAATACTAGAGGAACTGGACCAACTTCATTGATAAAAAAACTCAACATTCTTATTCACATTTAGTAGTAAGTAAGATCTACCATGTTTCATTAATCATTGTTTAATTTATCAATTCTTATGATGTAAGGAAGAGGGTCATCATTAACAAATTTTAAGAATGTGTTAACCTATCCAAGAAAATAAATATAAAGAAGACATCATCATGGTTTGATCATATTTTTGGTATCTTAAAGAATAAGTATCGAAGAAGATCATACTTAGTGAAGTTATATAAGTTTTCAAAACTGATGTTTATGAGTGTGTACCTTAAGGGGGAGGTAAATGAAGAAATATGAAATTAATACTAGAATTAGTATGAAAATTAGAATCAAACCTAATTACTGTATAATGTTTAGTAAGACCATGTTATTGAAAGAGTAATGTTTTTCTAAATATCCCTTCCTTTCTTAACAAAAAAATAAACTGAATAGAAAGGGGTTGTAATTGAATTAATCAAAGACATAATAAAAGCTTTAGTATGGATTTGTTCAAAGGATTTTTATCCTTTTTATTACAGTTGAATGTTTTTGATATATCTGGTAAAGGGAGTGCATGAGTTTGAGGTTGATTGTTCTAAAAAACTTTCATATCTCATTTAATATCTTAATCCTGAAATAAAATTGTATTACCCTAGATGATAAGTGCATGTGTTCTCATTTCACGTGGTATCATGATCCGTTGGTAGAGGACAACATTATCTCCCAAATAAAATCCTATTGTTTTCTAGACAAAGTATGACTCGCATAGACGTAGAGTAAAATAATGGATGACACATTATTAAATATGAAATGATACCAGCGAACGAGCAGTGCACCGAGAATCAGACCAGTTGATCAAAATTACCATGAACACTATTAAAAATATTTTTGACTATTTAATATTTATTTATATTTATTGATATTTTATACATATTGACGATTTTTTAATTAATAATAATTTTATATTTAATTGGTATTTATAAATACTAGTGTTTTTTATTTTTATTAGACATTCTGTAGGAAGCATGAATATTTATAAATAATAATTTAAGAGATATCTATTATTCATGAATATTTAATAATAATTATTAACATAAATTAATATTTATTTAAAATTTATTAATAATTAATAAATATTTATTAATATTCATTAGTATTTAATTAAAATTTATATTCTTAATATGGGGGTTTCGCCCTCATCCTATTAAATAATTATTAAAATGGATCAATATTAATTTAATATTTACTATTTTAATTGATATTTATTAATATTTTTGAATATTTTTTAATTTTTACTTAAATTTTATTATTTTATAATTAATATTTATAAATATAGAAAAATATTTGGTTCATATTTATTACTATTTTAGTTATATTATTGATTATTTAATTAGTATTTATTAATATTTTTTTAGTATTGATGAATTTTTTTTTATTTAAAATTTATGTAGGAAGTGTGAATGGGGTTCACGCATCTTTTATAAACTTTATACAGTATGCGTGAACCCCGTTCACGCTTCCTCAGGAGGGAAGACGTGTGAACGTGGTTTATGCATCTCAAGACCCATTTTTAAAAATACTCTTAACCCTATCCCATTTTGAGAAAAAAAATAAAAAACCCATTTTAAAAAATGATCCTTCAAATAAGGCGCTAGAAATCACATTCTATTAATTGAAGTTGAAGAAGGCGATTTCTTGAAAAGTGTATTCTCCGATCCACTCACAATGAAGACACTTTGCAATAAAGAACTTTCTATCGAAAATTGTTAACTCTTCTTGTGACACCCCAAGATTTTACGAAAAATATTATTTTTAATTTCATTAATGTCTTGTGTTGTACGCTACACCAAAAGGATCTTGCACAACACACATCTATGACTTGGCTTGCATTACACGCAAGCGTGACCTTCCATGATAGCGTGTGTTGAACGCAATACTGAGTTTCGCTAAACAACGGTATGCTATTAAAATATTATTAAAACTAGCCGTTATGAATAGTAATACCCAATTTTTGAAATTTTATAAATTTTATTTTTGTAAATGGACTTCATTTTTGGATTTGGAATATCGAAATTATCCTACGGTGAAATTTTGGTATTTTTCTGAAAACTTTCAATTTTTGATGAATAGTGAAAACACTGGGTTACTATTTAAAAACCGACTTTTTATTTAAATAATTATTTATTTTATTTAAATTTATTTTAGGTCAAAATTGATACATAATACCTATATAAGTTCAATGTAATCCATTGGAGTAATTTTATAATAATTTTAGATATATAAAAATTTCGTTGAACTTTTCACCGTCTTTTACCCACCTCCTAGGAGAATTTGCAAATTTACATAAATCATAATTTTACCGCTTTTGTGAATGGAATTTCAAAAATCCGAGAGACACGGTTGATGTCAGTAAGTAAAATGTTGTTCAATGAGATGAAAATAATTTTTGGTGAATAGTAACTTTTTAATTTGTTTTACCACGATTAAAAGTAAATCGGGTAATTAAGGGTAGAAATGATATTATTATTACCCTAACACATGTCCTAATTCTATTGGATAAGTGTAATTCGACCAAAAACAACCTTAGGAATAAAATATGACCATTTAGGCCCACTTGGATTAGATTAGGACATTTATTATTAATTTATTTAAAGAAGGGTTAAAATAGTTAAAATCAAAGTTTAATAAGTAAATAATTTTTAATATAGGGATATAAATAATATAAAATCGACTATAAATATTCATTATAAAGATAAAAAGTTTTCCTAAATAATGGTATTTTATTTTTAATTTTTATACATTAAATAATTTAATTTATTTATGACACAAAGATGATGCAATAATTATCTTATTAATGAAATATTGACATAATTGATGTTATAAATACCCAAATAAATGTAATTTGAGCCTTTTTATGAATTCCACTAATTTTATATGTTAATATGACATGTTAGTAATGATTTAAATAATTTTTTTAGAACTAATAATTCTGTCATGATATTCGAAAAAATAAATTACCAAATAGTGTCAAAATTGACATAAAATAGTTTTTGAAACAAATATTATATTATTAATTGTTATTCTATTCCTAAAAATCTAAGGTTCATCCAAGATACTTATATCATGATAGGTGTATCATTAATGGACCACTTGGGGGTCTCTTGGATGTATATGGTAAGTTTATTAACTATATAATATAAAAATACAAAGTGACATGGTAAATGTCAATCTAATTAACTAAGAGTTAAAACTAAAATATAAGGTTAATATAATGACATAAACTTGTCTAAATTATATTGGATGAGAGGATTTAGACCCATCCCCACCTTAGCTTCGAAATAAATCAATTTGGATCTATTTAAAACCGAATATGACTTTATAATAAAATACTAGTTTTAGTTTTTACAAAGGTGCCCCTCTCCTCCCTTATAAAATGGCACCTCCTCCCTCTTTTCCTCACACCACTTTGAGCCTTCATGCTCGGCCAAAACCTGAAAAATTCTATTCTACACTTCACTAGAAACATCCTAGAGGTCCTGGTCTTCTTCAAAGACCAATTTTAGTGCCCTAAGAGGAAGTCTCAAAGAGGCGCTTCAAAGAAGAGGTAATGTACCTTACCGATTCATTCAACTTTATTTCTTCTTCCACTTCTTCTTATTTAGTTGTTTCATTATGAAGTAATAACATCAGTATTAAACATATACTGATATGTTATTATAAGTATGAAACAACCCTATTTCACTATCTACCCATCCTACAGAAAATGAAATCACCGCACGTGCGTACGTACGAAATACCGTCTCCACGCCGTGGTGTAATCTATTTTCCACCACCACCTTACTTGGATGGGTATAATGGTGTAAATAATAACTATATATGATTATTTTAAATTGATATTGATTCTGAAATAGTATATATACACTCCATTACAATTTCACGATCATGGGAATGATATCATCGCTCTTGCGTACGTACGGAATACCGTCTCCACGATGTGATGTGACTCATTATACATGATCTTCATTGCATAATGATTATATAAATGAATCGAATGAATGAATATGATATATATTACACTAATACTATTCTGTAAATGAGGTATCTATAACCTAAAAATAATAATAAGAATTTATTCTACAAAACACGCATAAGAACAAAAAGTAATAAACACCTGAATAACAAGTAGTAATGAAATATTACTAATAAGAAGTTAATAATATGACCATATATGATATCATAAAAATAAGTATGATTCTGGAATAAGTCAATAACATTATTTAAATCATTATACAAGAGGTTCAGACACTTACGAAGCAAATCAGACCTAAGGTAAGGGATAATTTTGCAAATCTCATTTTTATCCGAGATTGCTTATTCGTAAGTATTTACTGGGGTTATTTATAACATCCATGTCCATGTTTTATAAAAGTGTTTCCCTGTATGTTTAAAGTCATTTTTACCAATTTTTGACTTTTACTACATGGTATGAAAGGAATCTTTCTTTTGTTTACGTTACAAGGTACTTTTTTACTTTTCCGACAAAAGTATGAGGAGAATGTTATTTATAACTTATACGGCGTGAATGAATTTTTACGGTTTCCTAACGCCTCATTTTCAAGAAGCTTCCTATAAAATATTGAACGATTATTTTCAACAAAACCCTTTTCTTTTAAAATTTCATGGAATTTTGTGAAAAGAAAATGATTTTAAAGAAGAAAGGAAATTTTCCTCAAGAATTCATTTCAAGTGTTTTGTCAAAATAATTTTCCATCTAAGATGACATTATTTCATATGTGTATGTTTCAAGTATCATGTCTCTATGATTTACATGGTTTCACTTTTCTTATTTTGAAATGATATCCATTCCTTTTATATGGATTATTTGATTATGGGATGATGTTTATGAAACCCATTTTATTTATTGGGTTATTATGAATGATGTATGTTTATTTTGTGTCACAAGTAAGAATGATTTCATTATGAGATGGGTGGGACCTATATCTCCCTCCAATGCATTGGGTAAAGATTTATATCTCATGAGATTGACATGGCTGAAATGGAAAGTTAAACCGATTCAGTAATACAGGACTGGAATGAGGAGTGAACTCAATTCAGAAAGGGACTTTCTCCACTAAGATGGTCTTGGCAGCAATGCCTTGGCTAACATGGAAATCATATCATGTGCTTAATGGTTTCCACAATTACATGTTTTATTCCCATGCTATTTTTTTATTCTTAATGTTTCTTTATGATCTATGCCTTACGTACTTCCATGTTTTATGTCATTTCTCAAGATTTTGATGTTTAAACATTATGTTCATGTTTTTAAGTTCAAATGTATATGGTATGTTTTATTATATCCATGCTTACCCTTACTGAGCATTTGAGCTCACCCTTTTTATGTTTTATTTTCCCCAGGATATAAATAAAGGTTTTAGGTAAGAAAAAAAGGGGAAGATCTTTATGGGAGATGTTGAATATCTTTCACCACGATTAGAAGATTACGTTCCAAGTTTCCAAAGACACTAAACTATTACGGTCCTTGTGTGTCTGTTTTTGTTATGTATTAAGTGTTCCGCTATAGTAATGTAATGTCCATGTATGTCAAGCTTAGGGTCTCTACAGTTGGTATAAAAGGAAAGGTTTAGTCAACCTTTGGAAACTAGGATGTGATAACTTTAGTGAGATCCCTAGAGATATTTCTAAGGTATGTCTAGGGATGTACCTAAGGTTAAGTATACGTTATAGTCCTAGAATTGTGCTAACCATCTTAGAATTAAGCCTAAGATGTTAGATATTGATGGTACTCCCCCTTTATTATGTTGTTTTCCATAGCTTGATTTTTGCCTCTCACACTATTCTTTTTGGGTTTTAGATGATGGATGGAACCCAAAGGAACCGTGTTGATCAATGTAATGGACAATGAAATGATTGTCCTCCTGAAAAAACAAATGTTATGGGGGATAGAGTTCAAAATATTATTTCTATACTTACACAAGATATGAATCATTCTTAACTTCCAAATGAGCAGAGAAGGGAACAATATTCTATTGAGTCCTTCACGAGGCAACGTCCACCTTCTTTCAGTGGGTATTCTGATCCACTTGTTGCTGAATAATGGATCAGTACCACTGAAAAGATATTTTCAGTTCATCAATGTTCTGAAAATGATAAAGTCATCTTAGCAGTATATCGTTTGGAAGGTGAAGCTGATCAATGGTGAAATCTTATCAAGAATACGAGGCCAAGAGATGAAACTGAGTCCATGGAATGGGACGAGTTCAAGAACTTATTTTTCAATAAGTACTTCCCTCGTATTCTTCGAACAAAGATGGAGAAGGAGTTTCTTAAGCTAAAGAAAAAGGATGATGAATCTGTTCGTATATACGAAGCGAATTTTACAAGGCTTGAAAGGTATGCATCTGGCTTTATCATCCAACCTGAAAGTAAAGTTGATCGATTCTTCAGTGTCTTAAAACCAAATCTTCGAAGGGAATTAGCTATAAGAGACTTCAGTAGCTATGAAGAAATTGTACACTGTGCTATTAAGGTAGAAATGGAAGTTGGTGTTACATATCCATCTCATGATTTTGAAAAGAAACGAAAGATGGAGTTCAAGGAGAAATCTCAGAATAATGGTGAAAAGAAGATAAATGTTTACTTATGCTCAAAGTGTGGAAAGAAGCATGGTGGATATTGTCTTAAATGGACTATAAAATGTTTTAAGTGTGGAAATGAAGGTCATCGAGAAGCTAAGTGTCGAAGTAATGGAAAAATGGTTGCTAATGGTGTGAATAAAGAAAAGACTGTAGAGAACGCACCATCAACACTTCAATGTTTCAAGTGCAATGAAATGGGGAATTAGGCTAATCAATGCCCTAATCCAAGGGTTAATGACGATCGAAATGAGCAACCACTTAAGGAAAAGGACAAAGGGAAGTCACATGCGATCACTATTGGCGATGTTGAATATGACAACGATGTGGTGGAATGATTAAGTGTTTATGTAATGGGATTCCAAAATAATGCTGTATATAGTATCGTGGAATATTGGAATATTTATGTATTGGTCTATTGTGGTTTTCAATAATTTTATGGTACTGGTAACCATGGAAAGTGATTGAGATATTTTTGGTAAGCAGATGATATGCACATAATGAAGGGATAAGAAGATAATGAGATGTTTGATTGTATTCATGAGCTCATGATTGATATAAGGACTAAGTGATATCATGGTTTGAGTATAAAGAATTTTGAGGATTTTGGTTTGTGGAAAGTGTTAACTTTTAACTTCATTCATGTTTTCACTAAGGTTCAATGGGTATTCATTCTTCAAGAGAATACATGATTATGGTATTCACATGTTTGTAATTTGACCAACAAGATATATCTTATGATATATGGGGGATAAATAATGGAATTCACGTGATTGTTATGTGACATTTCAAGTAATCATTTTCTTTATACAATGAGCTCAGACCGAAGTATTTTAGATAAGCCTAAAGATTGGAATGGATTATGTTGGACATAAGTTAGTATTTTTTAAGGATAGAATTTTTTTTCGATATTATTAATGGGATGTTATAGTAATATAGCTTTAGAAAAAGGACAACCTGCAGGACGGGCGACAGCCCATCGCGTCGGACAAGGCTGTGGGAATCGAACCCATAACCGAAGTGCGACTGGCCTTTATCACCTACCACTGGCCTACAGGAAGTCCCTGTTTAGTAGAAACCGGTTTTATTTTATTACGCGATATGATATATGAATTATGAGTTCATTTTTTGAATCGTATACGATTAACCTCACTATAGATGGACTTATGTATATTTGATAACTTTTGCTAACCTTTTGTTTGAAACAGATAGGATGACCCATCATTCTGTCACATGATATGTTAACACTTCACGAATAAAAAATTCAACTTCATTTCTTTAAGATATGAAGTGGAAATTGTTCAAAGCACGAACGATAGTTAGATTGTACTAAAATAAAGTAAGTATTTATTCTAATTCAAAATTTTCATCTTTAGGGAAATGATCTCGAAAACCAAAAATGTTGTCCTAGTTCCCTTATATCCGATGAATTAGATGGTACCTTAGATCATCACAAATCTATGGCTTTGTGATTGTTGGATTTTTCATAGCCATGTTCTCTACCACTCTCCATCAGAACATGATGGTTATGTTTCTCTTCCATATCCATATCTTCACCTATGTTCTCCTATGTGGAAACCCAGTGATTAGTTAATTTGGGTAACCGTTATGTTTCATACTTTAGTTTTAAATCCAAGTTTTGGTTTTATTTTTTTACGATGTGGGTTTCTATTAAAGAAACTTTCGAGTAGTAAACCATTTATAACCCCTACGAATTTCGAGGGAGAAATTCATTTTAAGGGGGGTAAAATGTGACACACCAAGATTTTACGAAAAATATTATATTTAATTTCATTAATGTCTTGTGTTGTATGCTACACCAAAAGGATCTTGCACAACAAGCATACCTGACTTGGCTTGCATTACACACAAGCGTGACCTTCCACGATAGCGTGTGTTGTACGCAATACCGAGTTTCGCTAAACAACGGTATGCTATTAAAATATTATTAAAACTAGCCGTTATGAATAGTAATACCTACTTTTTGAAATTTTATAAATTTTATTTTTGAAAATGGACTTCATTTTTGGATTCGGAATATCGAAATTAGCATACGGTGAAATTTTGGTATTTTTCTGAAAACTTTCAATTTTTTGATGAATAGTGAAAACACTGGGTTACTATTTAAAAACCGACTTTTTATTTAAATAATTATTTATTTTATTTAAATTTATTTTAGGTCAAAATTGATACATAATACCTATATAAGTTCAGTGTAATCCATTGGAGTAATTTTATAATAATTTTAGATATATAAAAATTTCATTTAACTTTTCACCGTCTTTTACCCACCTCCTAGGAGAATTTGAAAATTTACATAAAACATAATTTTACCGCTTTTGTGAATGGAATTTCAAAAATTCGAGAGACACGGTTGATGTCTGTAAGTAAAATGTGGTTCAACGAGATGAAAATAATTTTTGGTGAATAGTAACTTTTTACTTTTTTTTTACCACGGTTAAAAGTAAATCGGGTAATTAAGGGTGAAAATGATATTATTATTACCCTAAAACATGTCTCAATTCTATTTTATAAGTGTAATTCGACCAAAAACAACCTTAGGAATAAAATATGACCATTTAGGCCCACTTGGATTAGATTAGGACATTTATTATTAATTTATTTAAAGAAGGGTTAAAATAGTTAAAATCAAAGTTTAATAAGTAAATCATTTTTAATATAGGGTTATAAATAAGATAAAATAGACTATAAATATTAATTAGAACTATAAAAATATTTCCTAAATAATGGTATTTTATTTGTAATTTTTAGACATTAAATAATTTAATTTATTTATGACACAAATATGATGTAGTAATTATCTTATTAATGAAATATTGAAATAATTGATGTCATAAATACCAAAATATATGTCATTTGAGACTTTTTATGAATTACACTAATTTTATATGTTAATAAGACATGTTAGTAATTATTTAATTAATTTTTTTAGAACTAATAATTCTGTCATTATTTTCACAAAAATCAATTACCAAATAGTGTCAAAATTGACATAAAATAGTTTTTAAAACAAATATTATATTATTAATTGTTATTATATTCCTAAAAATCTAAGGTTCAGTCAAGATACTTATATCATGATAGTTGTATCATTAATGGACCACTTGGTGGTCTCTTGGATGTATATGGTAAGTTTATTAACTATATAATATAAAAATACAAAGTGACATGGTAAATGTCAATCTAATTAACTAAGAGTTAAAACTAGAAGATAAGGTTAATACAACGACCTAAACTTGTCTAAATTATATTGGATGAGAGGATTTAGACCCATCACCACCTTATCTTCGAAATAAATCAATTTGGAGCTATTTAAAACCGAATATGACTTTATAATAAAATAATAGTATTAGTTTTTCCAAAGGTGCCCCTCTCCTCCCTTATAAAAGGGAACCTCCTCCCTCTTTTCCTCACACCACTTTGAGCCTTCAAGCTCGGCCAACCCCTGCCAAATTCTCTTCTCCACTTCCATAGAAAAATACTAGAGGTCCTGGTATTCTTCAAAGACCAATTTTAGTGCCCTAAGAAGAAGTCTCAAAGAGGCGCTTCAAAGAAGAGGTAATGTCCGTTACCGATTCATTCAACTTTATTTCTTCTTAAACTTATTCTTATTTAGTTGTTTCATTATGAAGTAATAAAATCAGTATCACCCATATACTTATATGTTATTATATGTATTAAACAACCCTATTTCACAATCTATCCATCCTACAGAAAACGAAATCACCACACATGCGTACGTACGGAATACCGTCTCCACGCCGTGGTGTAATCTATTTTCCACCACCACCTTACTTGTATGGGTATAATGGTGTAAATAATAACTATATATGATTATTTTAAAGTGATATTGATTCTGAAATAGTATATATACACTCCATTACAATTTCACGATCATGGGAACGATATCATCGCTCGTGCGTACGTACGGAATACTGTCTCCATGATGTGATGCGACTCGTTATACATGATCTTCATTGCATAATGATTATATAAATGAAATAAATGAATGAATATGATATATATTACACTAATAAAATTCTGGAAATGAGGTATCTATAACCTAAAAAGAAGAATAAGAATTTATTCGACAAAACACGCATAAGAACAAAAAGTAATAAACACCTGAATAACAAGTAGTAATGAAATATTACTAATAAGAAGCTAAGAATATGACCATATATGATATCATAAAAATATGTATGATTCTAGAATAAGTCAATAAAATTATTTAAATCATTATACAGGAGGTTCAGACACTTACGAAGCAAATCGGACCTAAGGTAAGGGATAATTTTTCAAATCTCATTTTTATCCAAGATTGATTATTCGTAAGTATTTACTAGGGTTATTTATAACATCCATGTACATGTTTTATAAAAGTGTTTTCCTGTATGTTTAAAGTCCTTTTTACCAATTTTTGAATTTTACTACATGGTATGAAAGGAATCTTTCTTTTATTTACGTTACGAGGTACTTTTTGACTTTTCCGACAAAAGTACGAGGAGAATGTTATTTTTAACTTATACGACGTGAACGGATTTTTACGGTTTCCTAACGCCTCATTTTCTAGAAGCTTCCTATAAAAGATTGCATGATTATTTTCAAAAAAACCCTTTTCTTTTAAAATTTCAAGGAATTTTGTGAAAAGAAAATGATTTTAAAGAAGAAAGGATATTTTCCTCAAGAATTCATTTCAAGTGTTTTGTCAAAACTATTTTCCATCTAAGATGACATTATTTCATATGTGTATGTTTCAAGTATCATGTCTCTATGATTTACATGGTTTCACTTTTCTTATTATTAAATGATATCCATTCCTTTTATATGGATTATTTGATGATGGGATGATGTTTATGAAACCCATTTTATTTATTGGGTTATTATGAATGATGTATGTTTATTTTGTGGCACAAGTAAGAATGATTTCATTATGAGATGGGTGTGACCTATATCTCCCTCCAATGCATTGGGTAAAGATTTATATCTCATGAGATAGACATGGATTGAACGACAAGTTAAACCGGTTCAGTAATACAGGACTGGAACGAGGAGTGAACTCGATTCAGAAAGGGACTTTGTCCACTAAGATGGTCTTGACAGCAATGCCTTGGCTAATATGGAAATCATATCATGTGATTAATGGTTTCCACAATTACATGTTTTATTCCCATGTTGTTTTATCATTCTTAATGTTTCTTTATGATCTATGCCTTACGTACTTCCATGTTTTATGTCATTGCTCAAGCTTTTGATGTTTAAACATTATGTTCATGTTTTTAAGTTCAAATGTGTATGGTATGTTTTATTTTATCCATACTTACCCTTACTGGGCATTTGAGCTCACCCTTTTTATGTTTTCTTTTCCCCAGGCTATAAATAAAGGTTTTAGGTAAGAAAAAAAAGGGGAAGTTCTTTATGGGATATGTTGAAGATCTTTCACCACGATTAGAAGATTACGTTCCAAGTTTCCAAAGACACTAAACTATTACGGTCCTTGTGTGTCTGTTTTTGTTATGTATTATGTATTCCGCTAAAGTAATGTAATGTCCATGTACGTCAAGCTTAGGGTCTCTACACTTCTTCTTCGGAACCAAACCTTCTCTCCAGCATATGAATCCTTACCCCTAATTCCAGAACGTCACTCCCGCGGTCAAAGCCACACCCCCGATTCATCCCCCTATTCCTATTGTTCCACAAATCATCACCCCCCACTTTTCCCCCTATTACATGAATCCTCACCCCAAATTTATCCCTTATTCTATAAATCTTCCCTCGGAAATTATAGATCTTGTTTTGAAAATCCCTCTCCCAAAAGGTTTGTCTAGTTCTGAGACCACCACAAAGAATTCCACTATTTGTGAAGCACCTCCTATTGTTTGTGAGGTTTGGTTGTTCGCAAAACTTGTCCAATTTCATTAAGCCTAACCAATTTCATGAAGTCCCCATTGTTTGCAAAGACTATCCCTTTCATGAACCCTCCTATTTTTCCTCTTCACGAAGCCTATCTGATTTTGTGAAGCTCCTCCTTCGTGAAAGACTTTCGAGTACGCTAATGCCCTCCAGGTCATGAAGGGAAGGTTTGATTTCACTTGAATTTTTTTTCTATTTAATATTTATTATAATTTCTATAGTAGTTTTTAATAATTTTTTTGGGTTATATTATTTATTTTCCATTTAATTATAAGAATTAAAAAAATTGTCACTGTTTTATGTAATATTTTTTTTGTCTTATGTTTTAGTTTTATTTGTTTAATATTTTGTAATAGTTATCCATATATAATAATAATTTAAAAACAAAATTCGTAAGTCCTATATATAGGACTTTATTTCTAAATATTTTTTTCAATGAAGGTGTTGTGTCGAAAACATATATTAATTAATACATTAATAATAAGATAATATTTTAAGTTAGGGAAATTAATTTTTTATAATTAATTAAATTCAAAAAAAAAATGATATCTTATACTTCAATTTGATATATGATAATAAATTAAATATTTGTAAAATGTAATTTTAAATTTAAATTTAATTTTAATATTATTAAATAATATTGTTATTTATATGCACCTTTCATTAGTTAATTATTGCATTTTATTAGTGTGTGTGTATTACTTCATTAAATAAAATAAATATATGTATGTATTTTAATATATTAATATATTATTTCATTGTAATTAATAAATTATTAATATTTCATTTCATTATAATATATTCATATATATTATTTCATTGTATTAAATATATTATTTTTCATTTTATTATTAATTTTCAAATTAATATATTATTACACAGTAAAGAATTTATATAAATTAGTAAGTTAACAATAAGTCAATATTTTAAGTTATCTAAATTATTTATTTCATAATTATTTTAATTTAATAAAAATAATGAATCAAATAATTCAATTTAATAGTTGATAATAAATTAATTATTTTAAAAAATAAAATTGAAATTTAATTTAAATATTAATTAATATTTTTGTTATCTATAATTAAATTTTATCTTCTAATTATTGCATTATATAGTATATATATGTGAATATATATATATTATTCTATTTTATAATATGTATATATATATACACATTGGAAATAAAATATTATTTCCTTGTAAGTAATATATTAATATATTATTTCATTGTATTTAATATTTTATTAAAGCGTTCTCTACTGCATTATGGATGCCCATTTTCACTATCAGTTTTGTATATTCTCTACTGATTAAATGAATTATAATCAAAATAATAATATTTAAATTGTGATCGTTTTATATTTATCTAAAGAAATGTCATTGTATATATTTAACCTGAATTTTAATTTCAATTAACATTTTCATAAATATGGCCAAACAATTACATGAATTTGTATATCATAGAGGTGAAATAATAGATGATGAGCATAGGATATCATATATTGGTGGTCTTGCAAGATTAGTAAATCTTATTGGATGTGATAGGATGAACACATTTAATAGTAAAATTCTTGACCGATTGAAGCTTGTTGGGAATTAGTGTATATCATCTATTGTTTATCGATTTCCTCAAATTCAGGATAATCTATATGACATGTGTCATCATTTGGTCGATGAAAAAGATTCAAGGTTTTCTTATGATACATATCATTAGAATGGAAGAATTAATGTGATGGAATTTTATATTGATGTCAGTAAAATTAAAGATACCACTCAAATAAAAAAATCATGTCATACGATGGTAGATTTGGTGAGGGGTATATGTTTACATCTGAGTTGGTTCTTCAAGGTGGATCAGGTGATGATAATATATGTAGAGAAGAGAAAATATTTCTGATCACATAACATGTAGATGTTCCTACAACATTTGTTGTTGTAGTTGATCCACATATATGTGTGATCAATGATGCCAAATTTGATCATTTGGAGGATGAGGAAGTATCTGACAGTGAAGATGAGACGATGCCAACCAATGATCCAGAAATACAACATGAACAACCTGTGAAAACTTCACATTATACTACATCGGTGGTGCCTATGTTGAATTGGGATTTAGTGACACCAATAATGAGTTCCCAAGTATTTTTCAATAAAGCAATGTTGTAAGGATTGAGGATGAATTGTTTGTTGGAAGACAATTTGATAGCATGGAGGAATTACAGTCAGTTATAAAGCATTATCATGTGAAGAGGCATGACAATTATCTCATAGATGAGTCTACGAGATCAATGTTTTATATAAAATGTCAACAATTTGGTGACACATGCAAGATACGGTTGCAATCTACCCTTGTCAAAAATTCAATTTTTTGGAAAATTACAAAATTTTCAGGACCACACACTTGTTTGAATCTAAGGCCAAATCAAGATCATAATCACCACAAATCGAAATTAATATTTTATGTTATTATTGGTATGAACATATTTAATTAGGTTGTTCATGTCAAATTAATATAGGAATGCATGGAGAGTGAGTATGGATGTAAAATCTCATACAAGAAGGCCTGGATTGCAAAGAATAAAGCTACTGAGAAGGTTTATAGCAATTGGGAACATCATTTCAGGTATGTTATTATAGGATTGAGTGATTGGTTCAAAATGGTTAGGCTATTTATCAATTTTAAATAGTGGAGCATGTGGTTAACAATCACATCTCTATAGAAAAAGTCCATTTTCATTGAATATTCAGGGCATTCCTTCCATACATTGCAAGAGTCCCTCACTGTAAAAAACTCATACAAGTGGATGGAATTTTTTAATATGGAAATTATAATGTAGTTCTCTTGTTTTTTTACACTTAATATGTAAATATATATCCCATGCAACTGGAACATTCAATAGTAGAGAAGGAGAATCTAGACTCATGGAGTTGGTTTCTATCATTTCAGTGTGTTCATGTCATCAATAGAAATGGGATATTCCTTATTTAAGATTTTCATCATGATATAAAATAAGTAGTTAATATTGAGGATACTGGTTGGATACCCACTTTCTTACCATTGTTACTGAGTGATACATATTGCCAAAAATTTATATACAAAATTTCACGATGAAAAAAATGAAAAATGCAATCATCAAATTAGGTATTGGATCACATTTTATGCACATTCAGTACGTATGCTTATTTTATATCAATGGGAAAATTTTTAAATGTTTCTTACATTCCTTTATAATATATAAACCATGAAAAAATGTTTTACTTCAAATACTAGAAGAAATAAGAATAATAAATGTGAATTTTGTTGGAGTTAAGTTGGTTGGAAGTTGTTTTTAGATTCCAAAAAAAGTTTGTGATCATTGTTTTTTATTTTTTTGTCATTACAAAAAATAAATTCAATTTTTCAATAATGGTGATATGATGAAAGAATTATCATACTCACAATATCATACACATGTTTGATAAGAAAATACATAGGATTTGGTTTTCTTTTCTAGAGAAGTTTTTCTGGGTGAATTGGTTTTCAGACTCACATTGTGTATAGAATGAATTTTTTGAATAGTATGAGGAATTTTTATTGGAGTCTGGATGTATTTCAAGACATTTGATAAAAATTGTACTATGATTTTATATTTTTTTTATGTTTTCAATATCATAAGTTGTCAGATAAACTTATGATCTAAGAGTTTTGAAATAAAGGGGGAGTAGATGTGTTTATCACATTAAGTCAGACGATGCTATGTTGATCTCAGGGTACCAAACATCATAAAGAAGTCATGATACAAGAAATATTTCATATAAGAAGAAATGTTATGAAGTAAATATCTTCTGTTCATAGTTCATTGATGTGAGAATCACCAAATATAGAATTTTTATAAAGTTTGGAAAGTTTGAAGTAGATGATGACATAGGTCCATCGAACATGATGTGCCATCGATCCATCAAAAGAGTTTTAACACCGATCCATCAGACCCAATGTTGATATTAATAGTTTATCAGATGCATAGTTCTATTGGAGGTAGATCATATTGTTTTAGTGAGAATAGTAAGATATGATGATATTTAAGTTGGATTTATTTGGATCAACCCATCATATGGGATTATAAACCGATCAATCAGATGTATCCAAACAATATATTCAAACATTTTCAAAAATCTATGAATTTTTTAAATTTGTTCAAGAGTTATTGGACTAAATGTAATGTCGATACATTGGAAGGAATCAAATTCGGATCCATCTGATACATACTGACACAAATAAATCATCGGACGCAGGGTCATCGATCTAAGGAATCGATGAACAATTTAAGAAAAGGATAATTGTTTTAAAGATATTGCTAATGTTTTTTCAAGGGGGTGCTAGAATCTTTAGCAGTTGCAATAATTTTTATGAAAAAATGAAGTATAAAAAAGTTAGATCAATTCTTATGGTAGATTTTTTTAGTTGGTTTGGAGTATTGGAATGGGAAGTCTTCAATATAACACTTGTTTCATCATAATTAGAAGTAGTATCAGATGACCAACTATATTGGACTAAAAACATGTTTTTAAGTTCAAATTATACTGATATTTTGATAATACTTGAGAAGTTTTGAGAATAATCAACAAGAGTAGAGAAGTGTTTAAATGGTCAAAGATAAAGTTGAAATGATGGCGAAATTAATGTTTCCAGAAATTTGGATGGGTAAGAAAATAAAATTTGATTCCAAACCATTCCACTTTTGGATCTCTTATAAATAGATGTGGAAGTAAAACATACATTCTGACAAAGAAACTCTTCATGCGCGAGAGAGAGAGAGAGCATGAGTGCTGAAAGTTTTTTGGTAGAGTTGGACGAAGATAAGTTTCTGGAAAGAGTTTTCCTGAGGATGTTTTTTGGACAAAATAATAATAAGGAAGATGTTGCCATATTATACTGATTCATCAGACAAATGTTTTTGAGGAAAGTTAGAAGTGTTTTATAATTGTTTCCAGTGTATCTTTTCTTATCTATTTTATATACTAAATAATTGGACAAAGGAATTGGACAGAGTCATTGGACTAACTTTTTATACAAAGTCCAAAAATCTCGTTTCTACCTGCTACTGGGTAGGAAAATGAAGATTTTTATTTTGAAGATTTACAAAAGTGGATGTTATTGAAGTAGTATAGTGACATGTTTTGTAATTTATTTTTAAGGTTTATTAATTTGTTACAAAACATATTTTACATCATTCTTGATAGAGGAAACACATGCATTTTTGTATTGATTGTCATTTTATAGAAGTGTAAGGGTATTTTATAGTTGTTGTATCAACACAAAAAGATTTTTCTCTAGTTTATTGTATGGTATTTGATTATTTTCAAACCTTTCCAAGGACTATCTACTCTTATTAAGTATTGAACCTTGTAAATACTTGTGTGCCTGTGGATGTGTGAATGTTTTTCTTTCAGGAAAGTGATAAATATTTAATGGGAGTTGAAGGTTGTTATAAAAATAAGATAACATAAAAAAGAAGATATCACTGATTCACCCCTCCCCCTCTATAGGATACATTAATCACTTTTTGGACTTTTCAATTGGTATTATAGTGAAGTTCCCATTTACATACTCTTTGATTAAGTTTTTGAAGAAGTTTTATTATGGAGAATTTTAATTGTGTGAATATTAAGGGGATTCTAGTATTCAATGGAAAGAACTATCATATATAGAAAGATAGAGTATTTACATATATTATGTCTCTTGGGTATGATGTTTTGAAAGAAACTATAGATTCATTTACTCCTCTTGGTAATAAATTTCCTCTAAAATTTATGGATAATAATAATATAGAGAATAATGGAAGAGATAAGAATGGTTTACTCTCATAACCTTTTGAATGTGTGTTTCTAAGAGTGAAGGTATTTGCTACTACCAAAGGTATCTGGGAATAGTTGATAAATATTTATGAAATAAATACAAAGGTGATGAAAGCCAAGTTACAACTCTGGAGTCCAAAGTATGAAGATCTCAAAAATGTGTGAGTATGAATCTTTTAGTGAGTTCTTTACAAGGGTGAATGATATTGTTAGCACCCTAAGATGTCTTGCTGAGAAGCTGGAAGATTCAATTGTTGATGAAAGGTTCTTGATAATTCTTATTGATAATTTTGATTTCAAAGTTTCATCATTGGAAGATAGAGATCCTAAAATTCTATATCAGAATGAACTTCATAGTACTCTCATTACTTACAAAATGATAAGGGAGAAATTTATGAAAGGAAAAACAAATTTTGATAGAGAAATGTCCTTCATGGTTTCCAATAAAGGAACATATAAGAATATTCATGAATAGAAAATAAGGTGGTGATTCTGAATTTGAAAATGAGGTTAGTAACAATCTTAACGAAGTCTTATCCTTATTTTATAAGAATATGAAAAGAGGTATATGTAAATAAAAAATGGAAGCTACCCATAAAAGGTTTTCAATGTCATGTTGTTGTTTATTTTTCAATGAAGTTACATTGAAGAAATAGTGAAGATAAATGTGAGGAAGATGATAGAAATCCAATAATATCTTGGAAAAAAATGGTGGTAAATCAAAATATTATTCCCCAGGAAAAGATAAAAAGTTTTCCAAATCCAAATGGAGATGATTTTTTACTAAATATAAATAAGTGTAAGATAGTGAAGTTGATGAATAAAGTTTATTAAAGTTTCTGGAGAAAATAAATTTATAGAAATAGTTAATAATGAAGAGTTTGGAAGCATTAGTTTGGAATAAGAAGAGACCGATTTATACTTTCATCTATTAATGGTGTTAAAATAATGTCTCAAAAATATTATAAAACTTTAAATGGAAATAAATAAGTTTAAGAAGGAATGCTCTATAACATAAAAATAAGAATTTATTCCTAAAGATAATGGTAAGTTGTTATAATTTATTGATTTTATAAATAAGTCTATTGAGAAGGAAATAAATGTAATTAACATCTTGAAGTTAAGATGAATGTAAAGTAGGAATAGTGGGAACTTGTTCAATTTTTTTTCTAAATATAAAAAAGTATTTACAAGTCTCAAGAATTCTATCACTAAATTTACTGAAAGTTAAATAATGATTGAACTTGATAAGGATCTAAAAAATTTACCTTCAAATGTTTGAAATAAAATTGAAAATTTTCTTAAGAATATGAAGGCCGAGAAAATCATGTATGTTCCCAAAATCAATAAATATGGAAGTTCAGAAGATTATATATATTACGAGTCTGAAACAAAATTTTCTACCACTTATGATTCAGATAAGAATAGAAAGAAATAAAACTTGCAGAAGAAGATTCTGAGTGATAAAAAAAAGTTGGGGGCACAATGAAGTTCTGATGTTAAAGATAAGAAATTTGCTGGGAAACATACTCACAACTATAGAACGTATATAAGTTATAGAGGTAAATATTATTTGTATGGTTATTTTTGGTATTATAGTGGATATGGGCATACAAAAAATATGTGTTGGTTTAACCAAAAATGTTGCAAATATCCCATGAATTATAGAAATAAATTATTGAGGGGGAGTCAATCCTCTCAAAGAAACAATTCTAATAATTATGTTTTGAATGTTGAAAATAGGTTCCAACTATTGGAAATTATTTGTGAAATATGTGACCAACATATAAATCTTAAAAAAGATTGTCTTGTTTTGTTATTGGAGTAACAATATGTTTATAAAAACTCTCATATGTCATATGTGAAGATAAATAAAGGGAAATAAAAAGCACTTGTTTTAGAAAATGCTCCCAAATCTAAAAAAGGAGAACGACCTTGGATTTTGGATAGCATACGTTATTACCATATGAAAAGAGATTTAAAATTGTTGAATAGTGTGAAAGATTTAAAATAAGGTATAGTGACATTTGTAAATGATGAATCTCTCAGAATCGAAGGAGTTGGATCCACTATTATTGGGGAAGAAAAGTTGAAATCCAAGAAATCTTTATTTGTCGATGTTCTGAAATAAAATACATTGCGTGTTTCAAAATTTTGTGATGAAGGTAATAAAGTTGTTTATAGAAAATATGGTTTTGTTTTGAAAATATTAGAATATGGAAAATTTGTTATAAAAGGCCGAATTACAAATGTAAACTTGTTTCATATGGTATCCCACATTTCTATTACATAACTTTTCATTAAATTATACAAACATAGGATCTTTTAAAGTTTAGTTTCTTGGAAAAAAGGTAAATAATACATGAAAACATAAAAAATAATTCTAATACACATGAAAAGATTCTTAAAAGTTTCATCCTAAGTACATTTACTATATCTCATAACCTAGTAGTATACATCAAAGTAAATGAGTGAGTATAAGGACTAGTAAGGGAAAGCAAGGGAAACAGTTTACATGTAATCTTGAGGAATATCAAGAAAACATGAGGGATATTTTTATAGAATGAGAAAGGGAACCTATGGAATATTATAATAAAAATTAAATTAATACTAACATGAAAATGTGTCTACAACATTTAAATGAGACATTCATATGCATATCACTAAGGTTTGTCACCGAGGTGTTATAAAATTTACCAAGGTTATTCACAAAGGCATCATAAAACATTTCATCTCTAAAGACTAAATTATTTACCCAATGCATTTGAGAACTTTCAGGATACACCCATCATATATCTTAACTAATTTGATCCACATATATCATAATAAAACATTTTATAAATAACCCATGGAAAATAAAAGAAACAGGTTTCATTTTAAAAAACATGGTGATTTAAAAAGTTCTTAAAGACAAGATCACTATGTCCTTTTTAACCCATGAGAAAGGAATGTAGGTTTCATGTATGTTAATACATAAATAAAATAAATCATTTTTACATCTATGTCAATACCCATATAAAATAAATAGGTTTGGGTATTCACAAAAAGAAAATAAAAGATAATTTCTTGAGTAGAAATGAGACATTTTGAGAAGTAAATCCGATAGCATAATGGTTATAAAAAGTGGTTTTCGAAAATGGTAAAATAAGAGGTAAAAAGGGTATACCACTCATAAAATAATATTATTATAGTAAATGGATAAAATTAAGTTGAAAAAATAACTTAATTTGAAAATTGGAAGATATACCATATAAAGAGGGAACTTGAATGGAAAAGAGAAGTATAGATTTCCATTACCTTGAAGAGTTGTTCACAAAACAAGAAGATTGGGACCTTGGGGGACTGAGGACACCGTGGGAGGACACCTTGGGAGGTAAAAATACCAGATATTTGTGGATGATGGTTTGAGAGTGAATGAAAATGGATAATTGGGGGATATTTATAGCAAAAGTGTATGATTTGTTTATAAATTTCCAAATATATACCTTGGAAACCTTGGTTGTGGGAAACAAAAAACCATGGGATTTACCATGTTATTTTCCCATGGTTTTGGAAAATTGCTTCATATTTTATGTTATTTTAATCCAAAATAGTCGATCATATTTTTATATTACTTATTTTGGCATGGAAAAGTAAAGTTTCCACAAAAATGAAGTTTTTAATGTTAAAGTTTCCATTTTAGACTTTAAAAAGTAAACTATAGGTTTGGAAATTTATTAAAATCTAATACAACTCCTGATATAAATAAAATATCATATTTTATTTCATATATTTTGGTTAATTATTTACTACATTATTATTACATAATTATGAAGTCATTAAACATACCAAAAAACTCAAACTTTATTTTTACTATTCATGAAAAAATAACGTATTTTAGAAAATTCTCATAAATTCATCCAACCTAATTTTTGTATGGTTATTTTAAAGATGATATTTATTTTATCAGAATAATTATATAAATATGAAAATTATAAATTTTAAATATAAAAATCATTATTTATTAAAAATAACTTTGGGTTGAAAATGCATAGTAAAATTTATCACACTTGAAAAAAATAAAATTATTTTATCATTTATATATAAATAAGTGTTTATTTATCAAACTATTTCATTTAAATAAGTATTATTCATAATATATTAGTTTATTATAAATATTTATATCAATTTGTGAATGTAAAATTTCTATCTAAAAAATCAATTTATCAAATTCCATCTCAATTTTACTAAGAAAAACTATACTTAAAACAAAATTGATGGAATAAAAATTTTATTTATAAAATGGAATTAAATTTATATAACTAGGGCCTCTAAACATAACCCCTTATAATAGCTACGTATGACCAAAGGGTAAAGTGTGCTGTGGGATTAGATTCATGGGGTAGCTCGGCTAACAATGCCCAAATGGTAATTTCCAATAACTTGAACTTCTCCCATAGGCAATTTCATTATAGCTTCACTTGTTGAAGATCAACATGGGATTAGTCAAGAGAGAACCCTAATGATTCTACCTCCCTCCCAAGCTCCGACAAGTCAGCTTCATATGACATGACTCTACTAGTTGAGGCCATCATTTCTCATTTCTGCATTAATTATTCTTTATCATTAATAACTATAAATTATAATGTAAAAATTATTACCCAGAGTATATTTTCCAATGGTCCTATTTACCAATGGTCATAGTTGACCAACAGTTATAATTGAATAATGATTATATAAAAATCAAATACATATGGTCACATTTATCTTTATACTCACTTTATTATTAAATAAATATTGTTTTGTTGTGTATGGTATAATATGACACACATTTTCTTATGAAAAAAATATCATTTAAAGAGATTAGGTCGTTATATTCTTCCCCCTTTAAGAAATTTCATCGATAAAATTTCATCAAATTCTCTAAGTTGAGAAAAGGTGTGGTTACTTCTATCTCATTGCCTCATATAGTTCCCATGTTTCTTTTTCATATATATGGTTCATCCACTGAACATTGAATAGGTGGGTAGTCTGGTTGGGAAGAACCTTGTATCTACGGTCCGAGATCTCTATCGGCTGCTCCTCATAGGATATGCCATGTTCCATATGTACAACTTTAGGATTCAGAATATTTGAGGGATCATGTATGTACATCCTCAAGAGATATACATGTAATATATCATGAACTTGAGCTAGATTTTATGGAAGTGAAATTTGATAGGCCACTTCTCCTATGAGATCAAGGATTCCATAGGGGCCAATGTATATGGGGATAAGAATCCCTTCCAAAACTGCACGACTCTCTTTCAGGGTGATATTCAAAGGAAAAATTTGTCGCCAACATCAAAATCAAAGTACCTTTGATGATTGTAAGAATAACTCTTCTTTCGAATATGAGATACTGACACGTGCCTATCATGGGGTGTGACAAAAAAAACATATGTTAAAATAAATTAATGAGAGTAACATAAGTTGTCTCCATAGAGGAGTGCACAGCAATTATGCTTGTCACTTAAATTTAAGAAAGAAGAAATGTTTTCTTTTGAAATTGTTTGAGTTGAAAAATTAAGAAAGAAATAAAAAAGAAAGTTTGAACACTAATGGATGAAGAGAGTGATGGGGTCAGGGTAGGATAACCTTTTAAATGTCATCATAGTTATAAAGATCATATTCCCTCTCTTCCTTTTTAATGACAAATAAAATACTCCTCGATCGAGTTATCAATCACCCTTGGTTAACGAAAAAAATGGAACTCACTCCTATGTGCATGGAAGTTCATAAAAAATCTCTAAACAACTAAGGCAAGTAAAAATCAGGAATTTTTTATCCTTATAACTCTAGAAAAAGTTTACTAGCTCCACAAACATGCCAATGATCGCTGGACACTCACCACCTAACACAATATGCTCGATCGAGACAAATTGCACTAGGCCGAGGGAGATTAAAAGTCTTTAACCAAAGCTATTAAAAATGAATACACAAAACTCAAAACATGATCACATTAAGAGAATTGGGAATCAACAATAATATAATTCATTCAAAATAAAAAGAAAGGGTTTTACATTTAATCACAAAACTCCAACATTACAAAAAGTGAAACCCCCCCTTCCCCGATCACTCAAATGTTTTACCCCTCTATATGAAGGGTACCAGAGTTGAAAGGGGAAGAAGATAGCATGATGGAACTACGTAAAAAGAAAATAGAAAATAGAAATAACATCAAGAAATCAATCCTTCAGCACATCCATTCTTTCGCCTTCTTTAACCTCTTTGAATGGAAGTGATCACTCTTATTTATAGACTTTTGGAGTTGATAATTTCCCTCCAAAATTACTCCACTGAAAGTTTGAGTCTGGTTGGTATATTAAATGGGCGAATCTTGGGATAGAGTCTTAATAAATGTAGTTTCCCTATGTCTTGTTCATTATTCCTCAAAATCTCATCTAATTAGGACAAGTGGAACAAAATTTATCCTTGAATTACTAATGAAATATTTTTCTACCTGAGGTGACTCTTCAACTTCCTATATTTTTGTGCATTAAATGGATGCTTAAATGACCGAATTTATTCATGAAATTTATTGTGAGAATGATTAACGAAGTACTCTTTATTTTACAGCTAGAAGAACCTCATTTAGACATGTGTATCCCGAGATATAAATAATTAATTATGGTGCGATCCATTCTATCAGCCAGAATTTGTTTTCCAATTGTTTAATTTTTCCGGGCCATTGTGTGCCGAATTGGATCAAGGTCTAGAAGAAAGAGTTAAAGTCCATGAGCATAGAAAGCCTATGAAGGAGGAATAATACAATTGGGATAAAAAATTTAAAATATATGATTGAAATACTAAAGCTACAAAAAACTGCTAAATTTCCAAAATTAACCAATTTCCACAATTAAGCCCATAATTCACCAAAACACTAAAATGATACAAAATATCTCAAATTGATTAATTGTAAGGGGTTAAATAATTGAAAAAATATGAAATATAATGAAAATATTATCTCTTTCAGCTTCCTTAATGTGTTTTTGTATGGCATGATCATTTTCTATCACATCTTTCACAATATCTGGCTTTAGAAGAATTCTATCACAAAACTCATCCCAAAAAGTAGGAGTTCCACATCGCTTACCATACAGATCTTTATATAGTGCCATTTTAATAATCGAATGCAAGATGTTGTTGTATGAGAACTCAACTAATGGTATATTTTTATCCCATCCACCTTTAAATTCCAGGGATAATGTTCTCAGTATGTCTTCAAGTGTATGAATAGTCCTTTCAGATTGGCCATCAGTTTGTGGGTGATAAACCATACTAAAATTCAATTTATTATTCGAAGAATGTTGAAGAATTATCCAGAATTTTGATGTGAACCTTAGATCATGATCATAAATGATAGAAATTGGTACCACGTGCAGCCTCACGACTTCCTTTATGTAAATCTTGGAAATTTTCTCAAGAGATAAATCTTCCTGAATAGAGATGAAATGGGATGTCTTGGTGATATGATTCACTATAACCCATATCGTATTTTTTCCTTTGGATTTTATTTGGAGACCAGTGGAGAGTCTATATTGATATTTTCTAACTTCCATGTTGGCAAAGTTAGTGGTTATAACTTGCCTTTAGAAAGTTGTGTCTCTTATTTCACTTGTTGACACACTAATAACCTTGTAGTGTATTAAAAAATCTCCAATTTCATGTTATCGCACAAATATTTATCATGAAGGTCCCAATATATTTTAGTGCTTCCATGATGTATAAAGAATGCAGAGCTACGAGATTCATCCATTAACTCCTTTATTTCTAAAATAGATAGAACACATAGCCTTGTAAAAAATTTCATTAAAACTTCTTGATCAACATTTAACTCATGAAACTTCCCATTATTTACATTATTTATCTTCTTCTATAATAAATGATATTCCCTTTGATCTTTCTTAATATTCTTCTGTAATGATTTTTGAGAAACTATTTGGGATAAGGTTGATGATTTACCTTCCCTCATGATTCCCATGTCCAACCTTACTAGGTCCTTGATCATGGATCTCCTTGAATCCTCATAATTTCAAAAACAACATGGTATTTCTTACTTAATCCATCAACAAATTTGTTTCTCTTCTGTGGTGATAATGAATTGAATAGTCACAGTCTTTAAGAAGTTTCTCGCATATCCTATGTCTCATTCTCAATTCCTTTTTTGTGAAAATATAATTTAAAATTTTATGGTACGTGTATATATCATATTTATATCCATAAAAATAGTGTCTCCATATCATTAGAGAAAAAATAATAGCAACTAGCTCTAGGTCATGCGTAGGATAATTCTGATCATGAGGCTTCAACTATCGATATGCATAAGAAATAACCTTGTCATTTTAATGAGGATTCACCCAAGAACTTTGAGATATGCATCGCTAAAAATAATTAACCCTTCTCCAATAGATGGTAGATTTAACATGGGTGTAGTAGAATCTCTTCTTTATCTCTTGGAAACTTTCTTCACACTCCTCAGTCTAGATGAACATAGCCCATTTTCAAGTCGACTTGGTTAGTGGATTAGAAATTCATGATAATTTTTTCACAAAACTCCTATAATATCCTGATAAACCAAGAATACTAAGAATCTTAGTTACTATTGTAGGATGAGGCCACTCCTCCACAAACTTTGTCTTGGCAGGATCAATTGAGATTCCTTTATTGGTTACACTGTTCCCTAAGAAAGAAACTTGTTATAACCAAAATTCACATTTGCTAAACTTTCCAAATAGTCTCTCCTTTCATAGAGTTTTCAATATAACCCTAATATGATTCTCATACTCCTCATGATATTTGAATATATCATAATATCATCAATAAATACTACCAAAAAGTTATCATAGTAGTCCTTAAATATTATATTCATCAAATCTATAAATATAGTAGGATCATTAGTTAAGACGAAGGGAATAACAAAAAACTCATAACGCCCATATCTTGATTAGAAGGCAGTCTTTGGAATATCTTCTTTCTTTAAACTCAATTGATGATAACCAAATCTAAGATCAATCTTGGATAAGAATTGTGCCCCATGAAGATAGTAAAATAAATCATCTGTCCTTGGAATAAGGTATTTATTCTTCACTGTGATCCCATTAATTTCTCTATAATAAATGCATACCCACATTGATTAATCATTATTCTTCACAAATAGAATAGGTGTTCCCTAAGGGGACACACTTGGTCATATGAACCCCTTATTCAAAATAAATTAGAGTTGTTTCTTTCATTCCCCTAGTGCCAACTTTTCAATTATTTATGAGTTCTTTGATATTTTCTTGGATCCAAGCACAAGTTCAATGGAGAAATCTACCTCTCTTTTTGGGGGAGGTCCAAGTAACTCCTCAAGAAATATTTTAATGTATTCCTGAATTATGGAGAAATTTTTTGTTCCTATACTTTCATTTCCTTCTTTATCATCAATGATCATTTCCATAAAGAAGTCTTTGAGTGGTGCTTCTAGAAAAAGATCAGGATGAGATATCTCTTCTTTGAAAACAACCATATGTTTTCCATTCAAGAATATTGATATTTCATTGCTTATTTAGTTGATCTTAGTATTATACATTTATAGATAGTACATCCCTATTATAGTGTGAAATTCCATCATGGGAATGAAAACTATATTTATGATGATACTGTGCTCACCAAAGTGAATACTAGAATTTTAATACAATGTTGATGCTTGGATAATACCTCCAATAGTCTTGATTGATAACTCTACTTTATTAGTTTCATATTGATTAGATATTCTTTGAAATATTTAATAAAATAAAGAAATACATAGAACCTAAATCAAACAAAGTACTTTATATCTTTGAGAGAACAATGAGAGTGCCTACTACCACATAATTTGGAGCTTCAACATCAGTCGTAATGATAGAAAATGGCTGACATTTCTCTCTTGGACTATGCTGAGGCTGATGGTGATTCCCCTCCATTATCTTCCGATTTGGATAGTGATTGGAAAAGTTCCCAATCTTTCCACACTTGAAGAATTGGACTCTAGGCGGGCCCTACACCATCTTTACATTGTTTTTAGTGTTGAGAATTTGAGGCTTCACCTCACTATGATAGTTATAAGCAATATGAACATATCTTTCACACTTGTAACATTTACCACTACCCATAACACAAATCCAAAAATGCCTCTTCACACATTTGTTGCATGTTGGAAGTTGAACTTTATTTCTAACTCTCCCATGACCAAAGATCATCCATAAGCTTGGTTTCATTGATCTCTTCCTTTCATTCGATATATGGGGACACTACATCTCTCCAAAATCCAAATAGACTTTCATATAACTTAGCACTATCTCCTCATAGCTGTCATAGTATCAATTGGATAGATTCTTCCATAGATGGGGTCTTAGTCTACCAAAGAATCTACCATCCTTTCCATTAGGATTCATTAAAAAGCTATAGGTATAACAAGAATGTCTTGTAAAGTTAATCTAATAGCTTCCTATAGATTTGTTTTCTTCTACTCCAACTCTAGGAATTCCTTCTCCATTTTTGTTTTCATTGAACATGGGAACTATTTATTGAAAAAGTATCCCATAAACTCTTCCCACTCTACAGAATCAATCTACCTTCTTGGATTTGAGTTTTTAATCAGTTCCAACCAATGATCAGCTTCTTCTTCTAAGTTGTATACATCCAAGGTGACTTTCTCTTGTTCCCAACAATGGAGTACATAAAATATATTTTTCTATAGAGGTTATCCATTGTTCATAAATCAATGGGTTGATAGATCCACAGAAATAAGTTGGTCATTGACACATAAAGAACTCAAAAAAAGTTGTTTCACTTCAAGATGAATCCATTTTCTCTGCTTGATTAAAATTATTTCTCATAAACAGAGTCAGTTGATTCATCATTCTAATGATTTTTTCCATTCCAACTTCAATCAGAGGGCCATCAACGCATATTCCGTTGCGCTCAACATTTCCGTGATTCCATTTATTTCCTTCCATTTTCTTAAATAAGAAAACCTTAGTGAGAAATATGTTTATTTTAATAATCTTTTAATTATAAAGGAATTTTTATGTCTTAAAAAATCATTCTTAATTATGTTATTCTTTAACAATAATTACATTTTCTATAAATACCTTATAATGGTTCATAAAAAACATTGGATTGACCAAACATACCCCTTAATAGTGTTAAACCAAGAGTGTATTAAGGAACATTGTCATGCACCAGTTCTTGTTTGTTTCTATCTCAAAGAATATTTTTTAGCTATTACATATAGAAACATTTGTTCTAGAGCCACATCCACTTGTTCATATCCATAAAGGGATTTATTTTCTCAGAAACGACTTACTTAATACTTCACAAAAATACTAGGATGTTTTCCTATATTTTAACTCATCCATTAGGTTTTTACAAAAGTTTTCAAATCATTATTTACACAAATAACTAAAACATCCTCTAATACCAACTACAGAATCCCACCTTTTTATTACATAAATTTTCATTAAATTGCACAAACAATGGATCTTTTAAAGTTCGTTTCTCAAAAAGAGGCATATAATACATGAAAAGTTAAAAAATTATTCTAATCCACTTGAAATGTTTCTTTAAAGGTTCATCATAAGTATAATTAATACATCTAATAACATTGTGACATACATAAATGTAAAGGGGTGATCATAAGGCCCAGTAAGGGAAAGAAAGGTAAACCGTTTACAAGTGATCTTGAGGAATATAAATAATAACATGAGGAATATAATTATGGAATGAGAAAGGGAACATGAGGAATATCATAATAAAAAGGAAATTAATCATAAAATTAAAATTCGGGCACAACATTTAAATGATACATTCAAAATTATATCACCATGGTTTTTCACCGAGGTGTCATACAAATTACCAAGTTTATTCACCAAGGCATCATAAAATATGTTATCTCTAGAGATTAAAATATTTACCCAATACATAGGAGCGGTCACACAACATACCCTTTATATGAATTAAGTAATGAGATCCACATAGATCATAAATTGTTTTTTCATAAATAACCCATGGAAAATAAAAGAAATGGGTTTCATATTAAAAAACATGGAATTTTAAAAAGTGTTTAAAGATAAGATCATTATGTCATTTTTAACCCATATAAAGGGAAAGTAGGTTTAATGTATATTAATACTCAAATAAAATAAATCATATTTGAATATAGGTGAATATACCTATAAAACAGAGGTTTGGGTATTTCAAAAATTAAAATAAAAGAGAATTTGGCGAGGAGAAAAGAGAAATTTTGAGAAGTAAATCTAGAATCATAATGGGTATAAAAAATGGTTTTAGAAAATGGTAAAATGAGATGGAAAAGGGGTATCCCAATCATTAAATAATAATATTATAGTAAAGGGATGAAATGAAGTGAAAAAAACTTATTTTGAAAATTGTAAGGCATACCACATAAAGAGGGAACATGAATGGAAAAGATAAGTGAAGATTTCCCTTACCTTGATGAGTTGTACCTAAAACTTTAGGATTGTGACCTTAGGGGATTTAGGATACCTTTAGGGGACTCATTGAGAGGTAAAACTTCCATAGATTCATATAGGATTGATTGGGAGTGAAATATAATGGATAAATGGTTGGGTATTTATAGAAAAAGGGGAGGATTGGTATATTAATTTCTAAATATAGAACTTGGAAACCTAGGTCGTGGAAAATGAAAATCCATGAGATTTTCCATGGTATTTTTCCATTTTGGGAAACTTGGGTCATATTTTATATATTTCAATCCATAAGAGTCAATCATTATTTTATATTACTTCTTTTGGCATGTAAATGTATTATTTCCACAAAAGTAATGTTTTTAATGTTAATGTTTCCATTTCAGACTTTGGAAAGTAAATTATAGGTTTGAAAATTGATTAAAATATTTTAAAATACTTAATATTAAAAAAATAAAATATTTTAAGTCATTTAATCTAGTTAATTAGTTATTAAATCATTATTAAATAATTCTAAAGTCATTAAACAAAATAAAAAACTAAAACCGTATTTTTACTATTCATGAAAAATAAAGTACTTTATAAAATTATCATAAATTTACCCTAAACTAATTTTAGAATAATGATTTAAAACATGATATTTATTCTATCATAATAGTTATCTAAATATTATAATTCTAAATTTTAAATATAAAAATCCTTATTTATTAAAAATAATAGCGTATTGAAAATGCAAAGTAATATTTTTGACAGTTGAAAAAAATAAATTTTATTTTATTATTTTTATTTAAATAAGATTATTTTTATCATAACATTTCATTAAAATAAACATTATTTATAATATATTTGTTTATTATAAAAATTTATATCTTTTCCAGAAAGTATAATTTCGGACTGAAAAACCAATTTATCAACCATCTCAATTTTATTAAGTAAAACTATTATTAAAATAGAATTGATGGAATAACAATTTTATTTATACAATGAAATTAAAATTTAAGTAACTAGGTCCTCGACACATAATGCCTTATAAAACCCATGTATGACCTAAGGGTTAGGTGTGTGATAGTGATAGATTAATGGGGCGGCTAAGCTAACATTATTTGAGAGGCAATTTTATCTAACTTGAAATTCTTAATTAGGTGATTTTTTTCTATCTTCATTTGTTGAAGCTCATATTGGGCTTGGTCAAGAGAGAAACTCAGTATTATTACCTCTATCCCAATCATCGAGAAATGGGATTTATATGAAAAAACACTACTGCTTGAGGCCATTATTTATCCTTTATACTTTAATTATTCTTTTTCATTTATACTTAAAAATTATAAAATAAAAATTATTACGAAGATCATAGTTTCCAATGTTCATATTGACTAACAATAATAATTTACCAACATTCATATAACTGTCAAATCCATATGGTAACATTTACCTTTATACTAACTTCATTATTGACGAGATATGGTTTTGTTGTGTATAACACAATATAACACACATTTTCTTATGAAAAAAATATCATTTAAAATGTTTGGGTTTTTATATTTCATGTTGGTGAATTACATAATTCATGTTAGTTAATAATGATGGAAGAAAATGAGTTTTATCATAATTTTTTGGGAAATATGTGTTAGAGAAATATGAGAAAGCTAAAATAGAACGAAAATTTTCATGTTATTCATGATATGACAAGAAGAAGATATTGGTATTGAAAATTTTTTCAGAAAGGGAAGATTAAGAACTCATTGCATAATAAAGTAAATATTCATTCAACTCAACCCCCATAACTAATTCATTTTGATATTTATGATCCAATGTAAAAAAATTCAACTTTCAATGATAAGTAATTCATTTCATTCATTAATTATTTTAATCACATTACTTGTATTATGCATCTCAAACATAAATTGAAATATTTAAATATGTTTAAGTGTTTCTGGAGAAGAGTTAATAAGGAATGTGGGTATTCTATGAAGTAGTTTCAAATTGATAATGGTGGTGAATACAATAATGAAGAGTTTAAAAGATATCTTGAAAAAATATAGAATTTAGTATGAGTTTATTACACCACACACACCTCAACAAAATGGTGTCTCTAAAAAGGAAAATAGAAATTTAGTTGAGATGGGGTATATAATGTTGATTGAGCATGATATTTCACACTACTTCTGGTTGAAAGAAATAATCATATCTTTTTTATATTTATAATCAGTGTTTCTACCAACCAATTACTGATATGACTCCCAATGAAATATTTTATGTTAAATGTAATTGTTTAAAACACTTAAGAGTTTTAGGAAATCCTTGTATCTGAAAGAAAAAAGGGGAAAATCTTGGAAAGTTTGATTAGAGAGGTGACTATGAAATCTTTCTTGGATATTCTATAGATGGAAGAGGATATAGATGTTTCAAAAAATAAATAGTTAAAATTGTTGATTATATTGATGTAAAAGTTCTTGAAAAATCTGAGGAAGATACTATAAAAACCCATAAATATGCGTAAGATGAAGATGATGAAAGAATTTATGTTAAAAAACCTGAAAAGGATTCCAAATATTATGATTCCATATATGTGGAAGAATCAGATTCATATATTTATAACGATGAAGAATAATTTCATACATATCATCCTAGGCCGAGGAAATAGGTTAAATCTCAAAACATTATTGGTGATCAACATTAAAAGGTTCAAACTATAAGAACATAAAAAGTTGTTACACTTAATTATTTGTATGAAAAAGTTGAGCTAGAAGATGTTAGTGAAGCCTTTGAGCATCTATATTGGGTTCATGCTATGAATGAAGAGTTAAATAAAATTGAGAAAAATGATAGTTGGGAACTCATACCTAAAACAAATGATCATAATTTTATTGGTACAAAATGGGTGTTTTAGAAAAAGTTAAATGAAGATGGTGAAGTGATAAGAAAAAATAATGATTTTTTTCAAAGGTTGGTCCCAAATTTAAGGTATTTATTTTGATTAATATTTTTCTACAGTGGAAATGTTAGAAACATTTAGAGTCTTTTATGAAATTTATGCACAACGAAGTTATAAAATATTTGGGATGGATGTGAAGTAAGAATTTCTAAATGGAAAACTTGATGAAGAAGTTTATATTGAAAAAAATGTGGTTTTTTTATCGGTAAGGATGAAAGTTATGTGTGAAATTTGAAGAAAGCCTTGTATATTCTAAAAATATATATGAGGACATGGTATTCCAAATTGGATAACTGCTTATGAAATTTGATCTTTAAGAAAGGAAGAGTTGATAGTAATCTCTACATAAAAGAAAGTCAGGAGATTTACTACATTTTAATTGTATATGTTGTTGAAATTATAATTTCTGAGAATGATGAAAGAACATTTGAATGTTTTTTTGAAGAAATGAACAAGTTTTTTGAAATTTCCATGTGTTCTGAATTGAAATACTTTCATGGGTTAAAAATTTCACAAAAGATGAATTTTTTTTCCTTTATCAAGAAAAGTATTCTAATAAAATTATTAATAATTTTTAAATGGAAAATAAAAAATCAATTTCCACGCCAATTTTCAATGGGAACCATATTTACTAAATATGGAGAAGGTAAGGAAGTTGACTCTAAAGAGTTTCAGAAATAGATTTGAACTTTTTTTATATAAGACTACCTTAAGATCAGAAATTGTTTATGCTGTTACCTTATGTGAATGATTCTAAATTGATCCAAAAGAAAAACATATGTTGGATAAAAAATGTATTCTCAGAATTATCAAATGTGCAATAGATTTTGAAATCAGGTATGAAATCTCAGCAATAAGGAATTAGTTCGGTTACACAGATGCTAATTGGGAAGGAAGTGTTGATTATAGGAGATACACATCTAGAGGGGTTTTCTATCTAGGTGAAATTTTTGTAAGTTTGAATACTGTAAATTATTTTTTTAAGTGTTATCATGGATAAAGCTGAGTATGTTGCTACCACTCAATCTACAACACAACATATGGGGATAAAGACTTAGTTGGAAGATTTACTTGTGGAAGTGATGTTGCCTCTGCTCTTAGGTTATGTTAATTAGATTGAAATAAACTTTACAAGAAATCATATAAAACATTGTCATTCAAAACATATTGATATCAAATATCATTTCATCAAAGATCAAGCAGAGAAGAATAAACTCAAGCTAGAGTATGTTCCTACATTGGAAGAAGTTACTGACATTTTCATAAAATCATTACCTAAGGAAAAATTTGTCAAAAAGTGGTTGAAAATGGGAATCCAACATATTTATCATTATGGTTGACGTATTGTTTATTTACCCACTCACATCTTGTATTTGGATAGTTTTTTCAAGGGGGAGAAAAATGGTGTTTAATAAATCTGTCCAATGATATGTGCTAAACATTTTAAGGATGCATGTATTTAGGGGGAGCTGTGGGTAAGTTGTGAACTCATCATGTACGTGTGTGAACTGTTATTATAGTTTCTGGAAGTGTTTGTAGGATTTTTTTTTCAGGAAAGAGGAAGATGTTTTGATGTGTTGTGGAAAGATTTAAATCTGAAGAAGTTTTTTTTATGTCATTACTTTTGGACATCGTGGTTTTTGTAAGAACCCGATTCTTAGTTTTAAGGTACTGGTTTCATCTTTTTTCTTTTCCTTAAGTGTTTTTGAGAAAATAAGGAAAATGGGGGAAATCCTAAATTTTGGGACTACACGCCATGTACTATTCCACACACTATGTACATTGGCTGTGTGGGATGAGTACACAGGGTGTGTAGCCATGTCGGTGGCGAAGGGTGTAAAAACCGACTACATGCCATGTAGTGGGTATGTACACGCCATGTAGTCAGTCGGCAGGCAAATAGTAAGGTGGTGGAAGCAGCCGCCAGTAGAGTAGTAGTACATGCCTTGTAATCAGAAATACACACCATGTACTCATGTCGACAGATGAACAGTGCGGCGGTCCCGCCATAGGAACAGTTAAATGAGAAAAGTACACGCCGTGTAGTCAATATTACACGCCATGTAGTTTGTTTTTTTGGCTTAAAATGGGAAGTAGCCAACCCTATTCACAGGATTGGCTTAGAACCGGAGGAAGGCTTAGGATGGATGGCCAGACCTTCGAGGAACTCCAGATCGAGTACCAAGAATCCTTTTTCTGCACCTTCGATCTCCCTGGAACTGCACGGGTGAGTTATTCCTCCTCCTTGTGTAGTTCTTGCCAATTCTTCCTCTAAGGGATGTTATTTGTGGTTGAACGGGGATTTATTTCACCTCATATATACATCATTCTTGGACGATTCTAGGATCGTCGTTCATGTATACCGTTCATGGGAGTTTCATGTAGGTGGCTCGGTGTCTAATTTCCAACTATTGTGCATTTGTGTAAATTATTGAGCTATGAACCCATGTTGGGGTATCATGTGGCTGAGGCCTTAGATGTTTTAACTACCTATAATTGTATAGGTAATTAAATGTGATAATAAAAAACAATTTGGGATCGCTTCTTGGATCCAGGACCACCCCGGGGGTGCGTTCTTCTGTTTATCCATTTGTCCAGGATACCCCAGGGTATGCCTTTATAATAAGATTATAGAATTGCCTTGAGAGGAATTGTATGTGTATTTCTTGTTTACATGTTGGGTATGGCCTGATTACTTGTTAGCCCGAGGGTAGTGTTTTACTTAGCATGAGGGAAGTGCATCTTTTAGCATAAGGGAAACTTCTTCTGTGCCTGTGGGCAATAGACTCTGTGCCTGAGGGAGACACTTTGTACGCCTGAGGGAAATATCTGTTATGCCTGTGGGCAGTTACCTGAGGGTTACATTTCTGATTACCTGAGGGTAAGGGTTTGTATGTCTGAGGACACTGACTGTTTACATATAAATTCACTACGGTGGGTTCTTTATAATGAACGATTAAATGAATATTGAAATGGAAATATAACTGGTAAAGTTAGTTACTTTCGAGTACTTCTTAGTTATTTTATTTTACTATTGCACACAATTGTTGCATATTTTCACACAGTTGGGCACGAGCCTTTGGTGGGTGCCTATTGAGATTTATTTCTCACACCTTTTTTGGGTCATGTCTTCGGCCCAAACATATTACACTTCTGTAGGTGTGGATAAGGGAAAGTATCCCTATACAGGTACTTGATTGCTGCTGAGGAGTAGGGGAGCATGGGACCGGGCTTAGGCTCGCGATGCTACCGACTGTTTTGTTCTGTTTTTCTGTACTCTGTATTGTATTGTACTGTATTGTTGTGTAACATGTTCTGGCTATTTTATTAGAACTTGAGACATGTTGCATCATTATCTATATAACTGTTGGTTATCTTTTACTGTAGTTGTTTATTTTCCATTTGTATGGTTTATTTCTTCCGCTGTTATTATATACTGTATTTATTATCCAATTGTGCTACACTTTGACAAATGAGGGCATAGTTTTCCCACTATCAGACCTAGGCCCTCGCTACTATTCGACAACCTCTCGCATTTGGGGAAATTCTCTTGAGGTCATGTGGCAAACCGGGTTTGGGGCACCCGTGGAGTGGCACCCGGAACCGGGACGTTACAAAGTGGTATCAGAGGGGTTTCTTTTATTTGACTTACTATTTAGAGCCTTATTTAGGGATATGACGGAAATGGTAGTTGGTAATAAACTGTTCCTGGGAGTAGCTAACCCGTGTATAGGGAAAATCCAGTCTACCTCATATTTTTTTTGCAATTCTTCTAATTTTGAAAATTTTACAGTTGATTTGATTTCACCGTTTGGTGACAAACTTGTGGTGTGTTGTTTATAATTTATTCATGGGTTATATTTAGTTGCAAACCGATGAGATGAGGGTATGACATCTCATGAATCATTTAGGCACATTCTAGGAATCACATGTGATGCATAGTTTCCATTCCATTTAGGTGCATTAGAAATTGCATGTTATTGTGATAACTGTTGTGCTAGAAACTCATGCTATTGTGATATCTACTTTGATAAAATATCTGCTACGCGATAGGGTGATGTTCTATAATCTTGTTGATAGAATAGATGCCAAAATTTGTTTTTTGGGGAGTATAAGCCCTAATTGACCGGAATTTGGTGGATCATTGACTGTTTATCTTGTTATAACATATATAAGATGTCAAAATTTGATTCGCGGGGAGTCTGGGCCCTCACGGGTTGGTATTTGGCACTTAGGTGTTGTTTTTAAGTATTTTCTGGGTTCCGGAGAAGTATCTGAGGCTTACTGTCTGGAAAACCTAGTATACACGCCATGTATTTCCTTGGACACACGCCGTGTGTTCTTCTGTTCGAGAAGAAAATAAAACTTATTAAGTACACGCTGTGTACCCTCTGTACACGACGTGTAGTCTCTTTCCGTGTCATGGATCGTGTGGGTGGGGACACGGGGAAGGGAAATGCTTGGGGAAGATACGCCGTGTACCGGATGTACACACCATGTAGTGTTGACCCGGAGTCCGCCCGTGTAACTAACAATACGGACGGAGTAGACCTTAAGACTTACATGTCGTATCCACTATGGAACACGCCGTGTAGTCTGACCTGGGATCCGGCTGTGTAACTAACAAAACAGGTTGGTGTAATCCTTTCGTGTACATGCCATGTGTATATGGCACACACTGTGTAGTGTGAGCCGTGTATCCGACTGTGTAACTAACAAAACGGGTTGGTGGAGCTCGTCTAGTACACTCTGTGTACCAGTAGGACACGCCATGTAGTATTGTCAGAGGACAAACCGTGTAGACCTGACCGTGTGGCTGGAAATGGAGTGGTGTACACACCTTGTGCAGGTGTAACATGCCATGTAGAATTAAGCCGAGTAGTCGGCCGTGTCACAAACGACATGGGAAGTTGGAAAATTACACCATACACGCCATGTAGATTACATACACACCATGTAGTTTTGTTCAACAGGAGCCATGTGGCTTAGCCATGTAGAAGGACTGGAACATGGGAAGAGAAGTCAGGTACACACCGTGTAGTTAGTATACATGCCATGTTGTCTTGTTTTTCAAATCTTGAATGCATTCTTCCTCCTGTTCCCCTTTTTCTCCCTTAGTTTTTGGTCTTGATAATTTGGATCTAAGGTGTGCATTTGACCTTGTAGAGTCATGCTGCCGAGATGACCATGTGTTGTTTTCCAGGAGAGTGGCAACGATTATACTCTAGAGATGGTGGGCCATGGGCTACCAGTGGATCCTCCAGCAGAGCCATATGCGGCCCCAGCCGTTATACCAGACACAGGCGCGGAGGCACAATTCCGTGAAGGCTTTATGCGGTTCATGAAGACCTTTCAGGGAGCACCGCCGGCTGCCACATCTATGGCTGAGTTGACTCGTATATTCCAGCATCATCATCCACCAACATTCTGAGGAGATGTCGGACCATAGGCTGCAGAGTCTTGGCTGGGGTCTATGCAGACTATCTTTGAGCATCTTGAGACGCCTCCAGGGTGGAGGGTCAAGCTCACGATGTATATACTGCGTGATTTCCCCAAGAGGTGGTGGGATGTTAGCACCCAGTCAGAGCATCACGGAGACATGGTGTGGGAATATTTTCAGGAAGTCTTCTATGACTTCTTCTTCCCAGAGACGCTGAGGGAAGATAGAGCTTGAGAGTTCATGAACCTGCAGCAGGGCGCTATATCATTGATGGATTATTATGCTCATTTCACCGAGCATCAGTGTTTTTCACCCATTATGGTGGGTGATGAGACGTTGAGGGCCAGAATCTTTGAGGATGGTCTTCGATATGACATCCGAGCACTGGTAAACGTTTTCAGGTTGCCTACAGTACATGCTATTGTGAACCAGGCACTGATTACAGAGAAGAACCTGCGGGAAGCTAGTGGTGTGGGCTAGGGCAGTTCAACACCAGTTTCTGGTACTATTTCTACCGGCAAGAGGAAGAGACAAATGGACTTATCTCAGGGTGGTAGTACCAGCCAAAAGAATGTTTCAGGTGGCCAGGTCATGTACTACCAGTGTGGTAAGGAGGGGAACAAGAGACCTCAGTTTCCACGAGACACAGTGGAGTGCCGATCTTGCGGAAAGATGGGTCATCTGTAGCGTTTTTGTAGGGAGTTTCCACTAGTGGCTAGTGAGAGGGGTTCTGTGAAGACTTCGTGTGCGGGAGAAATACCACCAGCTTCTTACCAGTCGGGGAACTGGAATACGTCAAGGTGTGCAGGAAGGGATGGTGGTCGTGGCCGTGGTAGCCATACACCCGGATCTTAGAGGCAGTAGGGCGGGATAGCTCAGGGTAGTCAGGCTGTGTCGCAAGGCCGGGACACTAGGCAGGCATATGTAGTGCAACAGACCAAGTTGGAGTAGGATCCCGGACCTTCTACTATTAGAGGTACTATTCTAGTAGCTTCTTTCTTATCTTCAGTACATTTAGATATGGGTGCTCCACATAGTTTCATATCTGTGCCCGTTGTGGAGAGCCTTGGGCTCTGTGTTTCTTCTTTTTCTGCTGTTATGACGCTAGACACTCCGTTGGGAGCTAGAATGGCTGGTGTGTGTCAGTGCAAGGAGTTCCCCCTTGAGGTTGGAAGGTGTCACTTTCTATGGGACCTCTATGTCTTAGAGATGAAAGCTTATGATTCCATTTTCGAGATGGACTAGTTGGTTCCCTTTCGAGCCCATGTAGATTGCTATCGTCGCAGGGTGAGTTTCACGTCACAAGAGGGCGGAGAGTTTTAATACAAAGGAAAATGGGATGTTCAGGCGAGTCGAGCTGGACCAGAGCATCATGGGCGAGGCAGAGTCACAACCCAAATTACGAGTTTATATCTGGATGATCAGGGTACTTGTCAGACGGATTTCCCTCTAGTGGTTGATCATTTCAGGGATGTTTTCCTGGATGACTTTTCAGGTCTACCTCCAGAGCGTGAGGTGGATTTCTCTTTTGAGCTTGTTCCAGGAGCAGCACCGATGTCCATTCCTCCTTATAGAATGGCCACTCATGAGTTTCAGGAGCTCAAGAGGTAGTTAGAAGAGTTATAGGAAAATGGTTTTATCTGACCAAGTACTTCTCCTTGGAGTTCTCCGGTCCTTTTTGCGAAGAAGGTGGACGGTACCCTCAGACTCTGTGTGGATTATCAGAAGCTGAACTCGTTAACGGTCAAGAACCGATATCCCTTGCTGAGGATTGATGATCTTTTTGATCAACTTCATAGGGAGCGAGTGTTCTTGAAGATTGACTTGAGATCAAGATATCATCATCTGCACGTGATACCATCAGATATACTGCTTACAGCTTTTTAGAGAAGATATGGTATGTACGAGTACTTGGTTATGCCGTTTGGACTCACAAATGTGCCATTAGTTTTTATGGATCTAATGATTCTTGTGTTCCATCCTTATCTGGATTCTTTTGTATTAGTATCCATGGACGACATCTTGGTGTACTCTCATACTCGACACGACCATGCCACCCATCTTGAGATCGTATTTAGTACACTGAGAGATCATTGACTATATGCTAAGCTCTCAAAGTTCCACTTTTGGATGGACCAGATTCACTTCCTGGGTCATATCATCTAAGAGGTAGGAGTTTCTGTGGACCCAGAGAAGGTGAGAGCAGTAGTTTCCTGGGAGCAGTCTAAGAACGTGTTTTAGATACAAAGTTTCTTGGGGCTGGCTGGTTACTAAAGGAATCTTATACAGGACTTCTCCCACATAGAAGCGCCATTGAAGGTTTTGACTAAGAAGGTTGTGAAGTTCGTTTGGTTGAAAGCTTGCAAGACATCCTTTCAGGATCTGAAAGGAATGTTGACATCAACACCAATATTGATACTCCCAAGAAGGGGAAGAGCTATACAGTTTACTGTGATGCATCATGTATTGGACTGGGAGAAGTGTTGATGTAGGGCAATCGAGTTGTTGAGTAAGAGTCTCGGCAATTGAGGCCGCATGAGTGGAATTACCCGACGCATGATCTCGAGTTGGCTGTAGTTTTTCATGCATTGTGCTGTTGGAGACATTATCTCTTGGGAGAGAATTTTGTGGTTTTCACCAACCACAAAAGTCTCAAGTATATTTTTACTCAGATTGACTTGAATTTGAGGTAGTGAAGGTAAGTCAAATACCTTCAGTCCTTCGACTTTGAGATTTCCTATACACCTGGTAAAGGTAATGCAATTGCTCATGCACTAAGTAGGAGGAATCAGATACAAGAATTTCAAGAGGCCAGTGGTGAGTGGAAGCTTATGGATTTGTTCTCTGAGATGCATTTGGAGGTGCATGATAGTCGGGGGCAGACCTATCTTTCATCTTTAGCTGTGACTTCTACCCTGTAGGATAAAGTGAGAATGAGAAAGATATCTGATTCAGAAGGCCTAGTTCTACAGGAGTCGGTGACCGATGAGGAACCTTCTCTTGGTTGGACGATAGGAGATGATGAAGTATTGCGTTTCCATGGACGAGTATGGTTTACAGACGATATATGTAGGAGATAATGCGGGAGTTTCATGCTTCAACTTGGGCAGTTCATCCCGGGGTTACCAAGATGTACTGTGACTTGAGACATCGGTATTAGTGGCTGAGTATGAAGAGAGAAGTAGCTGGTTTTGTTACGAGATGTTCCACCTGTTAGCAGGCGAAGGCAGAGCATCAGAGGCCAGCCAGACTGTTACAACAGTTACCTATTCCAGAGTGGAAATGGGATGATGTCACGATGGACTTCGTGACAGGGTTGCCGAGGTCACCTCGAGGAAATGATGCCACGTGGGTTGTTGTGGACATACTCATGAAGGTAGATCACTTTTTTCCAATCATGGAGACCTTCGGTGTTGACGAGCTTGGGAAGTTGTATATCCGAGAGGTCATACGTCTTCATGGGGTTCCTTATTCTATCATTTCGGATAGGGATGCACATTTTACGTCTCATTTCTAGTAGAGTTTTCAGAGGGCACTAGGTACACAGGTGCTTCTTGGCACAACTTACCACCCTCAAACCGATGGTTAGTCATAGCTTATGATACAGGTGCTAGAGGACATGCTGCGTGCATGCATCCTAGACTTTAGGGGCTCTTGGGAGAAGCATATACCCCTAGTAGAGCTTTCCTATAATAACAGTTTTCAAGAAACTATTGAGATGTCACCTTACGAGGATTTATATGGGAGGCCATGCTGATCACCTTTGTCATAAATATAGGCAGGTGAGGCAGCTTTACTGGGACCACGCCTCAGGCAGGAGACTTCTAAGCAGGTCCAGTTGATTCAGAATCAGATGGCTACCGGACAGTCTCGTCATAAATCTTATGCTGATTGATGTAGAAGACACTTGGAGTTCGTGGTCAGAGATCAGGTTCTCTTGCATTTTTCACCGAGGTTGGGACACAGGAAGATCAAGAGATAGGGTAAACTTTCATCGACGTATGTGGGGCCATTTGAAATTCTGGAGAGAGTCAGTCTAGTTTCCCATTAGTTGCAGTTACCACAGAGGTACCAAGCCATACACGACGTCTTCCATGTATCTCAGTTGTGTCACTACCATTCTGACCTATGTCACGTCTTTCAGCCTGAGGAGGTTGAGCTTTAGGTAGATGCATCCTTTTAGGAGCATCTGATTCATATCGTTGATAGGAGCACGAAGGTTCTTTGTGGCCGGTCATTTCCTCTCGTACGGGTGCTATGGTAGCATGACCGAGTGCAGGATGAAACCTGGGAGCCGGAAACTGATGTACATGCTCAGTGTCCAGAGCTGTTCTGAGCTTTATCTTCACCACCCTTGGAAGGGAAATTCGGGGACGAATTGCTTTAATGGGGGAAGTTTATAAGTACCCAGTTCTTAGTTTTTGAGGTAAAAGTTTCTTCTTTTCTCTTTTCCTTAAGTGTTTTTGAGAAAATAAGGAAAATGGGGAAAATCCTAAATTTTGGGACTACATGCCGTGTACTATTCCACACGCTGTGTACTTTGGCCATGTGGGATGAGTATATAGGGTGTGTAGCCATGTCGGTGACGAAGGGTGTAAAAACCGACTACATGCCGTGTAGTGGGTATGTACACACTGTGTAGTCAGTCGGCAGGAAAATAGTAAGGTGGTGGGAGCAGCTGCTAGTGGAGCAACAGTACAAGCCTTGTAATCAGAAATACATGCCGTGTACTCATGTCGACGGATGAATAGTGTGGCGGTGCCGCCGGAGGAATAGTTAAATGAGAAAATTACACACCGTGTAGTCAATAGTACATGCCGTGTAGTTTGTTTTTTTCTCTTAAAATGGGCAGTAGACAAACCTATTCACAGGATTGTCTTAGAACCGGAGGAAGTCTTGGGAGGGACGTCCGGACTTTCAAGGATCTCCAGATCGAGTATCGGGAATCCATTTTCTGCCCCGTCGATCTCCCTGGAACCGCACGAGTGAGTTATTCCTCCTCCTTGCATAGTTATTGCCAATTATTCCTCTAAGGGAATTTATTTGTGGTTGAACAAGGATTTATTTCACCTCATATCTACATTGTTCTTGTACGATTCGAGGATCGTCATTCGCGTATACCGTTCATGGGCGTTTCAGGTAGGTGGCTTTGTGATTAATTTCCAACTGTTGTGCATTTGTGTAAATTGTTTAGCTAAGAACCCATGTTGGGGTATACTGTGGCTGAGGCCTTAGCTGTTTTAAATACATAGAATTGTATAGGTAATTAAATGTGATAATAAACTACTATTTTAGATCACTGCTTGGATCCAGAACCACCCCGGGGGTACGTTCCTCTGTTTCGCCATTTAGCCAGGATACTCGAGGGTATGCCTTTATTATAATGATTATAGAATTTCCTTGAGAGGAATTGTATGTGTATTTCTTGTTTACATGTTGGGCATGGCCCGATTACTTGTTAGCTCTAGGGTGGTGTTTTACTTAGCCTGAGGGCATTACATCTTTTAGCCTGAGGGAAACTTCTTCCGTGCCTATGGCCAATAGACTCTGTGCCTGAGGGCGACACTTAGTATGCCTGAGGGCAATATCTGTTACTCTTGTGGGAAGTTACCTGAGATTTACGTTTCTAATTACCTGAGTGTAAGGTTTTTCATGTCTGAGGACACTGATTGTTTACATTGAAATTCACTGTGGCGGTTTCTTTATAATGAACTATTAAATGAATAATGAAATGGAAATATAACTGGTAAAGTTAGTTACTTTTGAGTACTTCTTAGTTATTTCATTTTACTACTGCACACTATTGATGCATATTTTCACAAAGTTGGGCACTGGCCTTTGGTTGGTGCCTATTGGGATTTATTTTTCACAACCAGTTTGGGTCTTGTCTTTGGGCCAAACAGATTACACTTCTGCAGGTGTGGATAAAGGAAAGGGTCCCTATACAGGTACTTGATTGCTGCTGAGGAGTAGGGGAGCATGGGACCGGGCTTAGGCTCGTGATGCTACCGACTATTTTGTTTTTTTTGCTGTAATCTGTATTGTATTGTACTGTATTGTTGTGTAACATGTTATGGATGTTTTCTTAGAACTTGAGACATGTTGCATCATTATCTATATAACTATTGGTTATCTTTTACTGTAGTTGTTTATTTTCCATGTGTATGGGTTATTGCTTTTGCTGTTGTTGTATGTTTTATTTATTATTCCACTGCTCTACACTTTGACAAATAAGGGAATAGTTTCCACACTATCAGACCCGGGCCCTCGCTACTAGTCGGTAGCCTCTGGCGTTTGGGGAAATGCGCTTGAGGTCACGTGGTGAACCGGGTTCGGGGAACCCGTGGAGTGGCACCCGGAACCGGGACGTTACAGTTTTTCTTTCAATGATTATTGTTTCCTACAATGATTTATCTCATGAAATCATATGATTATTTATTAGTTATCCATATATTGAGTTTATAATGTTGAGTTATTTATGAATCTTGGTTGATAGAAAAATAAAAAGGGGATATTTTTGAGACCAAGTTGGTTGGAAGCTATTTTCAAATTTAGAAATAAATTTGAAATTATTAATTTTTATTTTGTTGTCATTTTGAAAAAATAAATCCACATTATATGTTTTGGTGATTAGATGAAAGGATTATCATACTCAGAATATTGGGAGAATGTTTAATAAGAAAATCCATCAGCTTCATTTTATATTTTGGAGATGTTTTTCTGGGTGAAGTGGTTTTCAAACTCACATTGTGACCATAATGAAGTTTTTGACCAGTATGTTAAAGTTTTATTAGATATGGAATGTATTTAAATACATTCAATAAAAATATGGTGATTATTTAATACTTTTTAATCATTAAATATCATAAGTTTTCTAGGAAACATGTGATCTATGAATTGTGAAATAAAGCGGAAGAGGATGGGTTTGGGACATTAAGAAAGATGATTCTATGCTGATCTTAAGGTTATAAACATCATGAAGAAGTCATGATACAAGATAGAATCTGTAGAAGAACAAAGGTCATGAATTCACTATCTTATGGTCATAGATCTTTAGTGTGAGAATCATCGGATTCAGAATTTGGCTAAAGGATATGAAGTTAGAATTTTCTACTGACACTGGTCCATCAGACACTGTCTGCAACCAATCCATCAAATGATTTCTGACATTGATCCATCAAAAGCAGTGCCGATATTAATAGGGCATCCGATGTAAAGTTCTATTAGAGGTAGATTATATTTTTTTGCGTGAGAATATGGAGAGGATCTAATAAGTAAGTTTCATTTTTTGGGATAAAACCCTCAGATGGGATCAAAAATCAATCAATGAGGCATAACACAAGAATATAGTCAACCATTTTAAAAAATATTTGAATTATTTCAATTGGGTCAAGATTAATCGGACCAGATTTGAGGATGATACATCTAGAGGAACAAGATAATGATCCATTAGGCATATGTTAAACCTAATTAATCATCGGATGCTGGATTTAATCGGATGTAGGGTTATCATTCTAAGGAATTGATGAACAATTGATAAAAAGAAGGATTTTTTAAAGATATTACTAATGTTTTTTCAAGGGGGTGATGGAATATTTTGAAGTAATGATAATGTTTATGAAAAATAATGGAATTCTAATGAATTTGAAACAATATTAATGGATGATTTGTTTTAGTTGGTTTAGAGAATTATAATGGTATGTCTTCAGTCTTACATATGTTTCATCATAATGAGAAGAAGTATTGAAATTACCAGTTGTATCGGACTGACAAAATGTTTGTAAGTTTTAGGAAGAATAATGTTGTGAGAATATTCAAGAAGTTTCTAGAAGAGTCAATAAGAGTTATGAATCACTGAAATGTTCAAAGATGATGTCTAAATGAAGGTGAAATTTGAGTTTTTGGAAATTTGGTTGAGCGGGAAAATTTAATTAGATTTCTGCCAATTAAAATTTTTCTATCCTATAAATTGAATTTGAAGTACAAAATACTTTCTTATGAATAAACTATTCACATGTAGGAAAGAGAGAGAAAGAAAAATAAAAGTTTTATGGAAGAGTTTTAAGAAGATAAGTTTCAAGACCGAGTTTTTCTTAGGATGTTTTCTGGACATAAGAAGAAGAAGGAAGAGGTTTCCATATCAGACTGAGCCATCAGACTGACTTTTATGGGGAAAGGTAGAAGTGGTTTATAATTTTTTCTAGAGTATCATTTCATACCTATTTTATAGATTGAAGAGTCAGATAGAGGAATCTAACTAGGTCATTGAACTGAATTTTCATAAAATGTCTAGATAGTTTTTTTCTACCTACTTTTGGATTGCAAAGTGAAGATTTCTGTTTTGAGACTTACAAAAGTGGAAGTTATTGATGTAGCAAAGTTACATGATTTGGAATCAACAGGTGATAGTTTCTTAACATGTTAAAAAACATTATTTACATAATTTGTTCTAGAAGAATCACATGAACTATTATATTGATCATAGTTCTACACAAGTGCAAGGGAATTTTCTAATTGTTGTATCCACCCAAAGGACTTTTTTCTAGTGGATTTTGTGGTATAGGATTATTCACAAACCATTACAAGGTATAGTTACTCTTATTAAGTAGCGAAACTTGTAAATACATGTGTTCCTATAGATGTTTGAATGTTTTGTTTGAAAATAATAGATAATTCTTTTACAGGAGGTGAATATTTTTATACAAAGAATATAACATAAAAGAAAACATATCACTAATTCACCCTCCCCCTCTGAGTGATACATTAATTCTGGTTGGGCCTTTTCAAATATCTACAAGTACACGATGCTCATCTCAAATAAGAAATAGTTGTAGAAATTTGATAAAGATAAAAAATATGGGAACACGAACAAAAACATTTTGGAATTCTTTAATGAAATCTTTAAGGGGGTTAGAAAATTACCAATCATAGATATTATTTCTCAAACATTTTATAAATTCATCAAATACTTTTTTGATAGATCAATAGATGTAGAGAAATAACTAATATAGGTTTATCAATACTCAAAAAGTTTTAGAAAGGTACATGAGGTTAATCAAACCCATTCCACATCATAGTAGTTTTTATTAATTTTTATAAGTTATATTATTTATTTTCAATTTAATTCAAGGAATTAAAAAAATAAAATTATCAAAGATTTATTGATTAAAATTATGCAATATTTATTGTGTGTTATTCTTTAGATTGATTTGTTTAATATTTTGTGGTAGTTATCCATATATAATAATAATTTAAAAACAAAATATGTAAATCCCGATATGGGACTTTATTTCCAAATATTTTTTCAAGGAAGGCGTTGTGTCGGAAAAAATAAATTAATTACTATATTAATAAAAAACTAGTATTTTAAGTTAGCTAAATTATGTTTTTAATAATAAATTAAATTCTAAAAATACATGATATCTAATACTTTAATTTGATATATGATAATAAATTAAATATTTGTAAAATTAACATTTAAATTGAAAGTTAATTTAAATATTATTAAATAATGCTGTTATTTATATGTACCTTTCATTATTTAATTATTTCATTATATTAGTGTGTGTGTGTGTCACTGCATTAAATAAAATAAAAAAATGTTTGTATTTTAATATATTAATATATTATTTGATAGTAATTAATATGTTATGAATGTATCATTTCATTATAATATATATATATATATTATTGTATTTTATTAAATATATTATTTTTCATCATATTATTAATTTTTTAATTAATATATAATCTCACTATAAAGAATTTATATGAATTAGTAAGTTAATAATAAGTTAATATTTTAAGTTATCAAAATTATATGTTTTATAATTATTCTAATTTAATAAAAACAATGGATCAAATAATTCAATATGACAGTGGATAATAAATTAAATATTTTTAAAAAGAAAATTAAAATTTAATTTAAATATTAATTAGTAATTTTTTAGCTATAAGTAAATTTTATTATTTAATTATTTCATTATATATTATATATATGTGTGTATATATATATATATTATTCCATTTTATTATATATGTATTATTGCATTATAAAGAAAATATTATTGTTGGGTAAGTAATATATTAATATATTATTTCTTGGTATTTAATATAATATTATACCGTTCTTTGCTGCATCACAACTGCCCATTGTCACTGTAATTTTTTTTTCATTCTCTACTGATTAGAGGATTTATAATCGAAATATTAATCTTTAATGTTTGATGGTTTTATATTCATATAAATAAATGCTGGTGTATGTATTTAACCTGAATTTTAATTTCAATTAACATTTTCAGAAACATGGACAAATAGTTTTGTGTGTTTGTATATCACGGAAATGAAATAAAAGATGATGATCATAGTATATAATATATTAGTTGTCTTTTAAGATTAGTTATTATTACAGGATGTGATATGATGAACAAAATCAACAATAAAATTCATAATCGATTGAAGCTTGTTGGGAATTAGTGTATATCATCTGTTTTTTATATATTTCCTCAAATTCAGCATAATCTATATTACATGTTTCATAATTTGGCCAATGGAAAAAATTTGAGTCTTTATTATGATACATATCAAGATAATGGAAGGCTTAGTGTGATGGAATTGTATATTGATGTTAGTAAAATTGAAGATACCACTCAGATTGAAAAAAACATGTCATACGATGGTGGCTTTGGTGACGGGTATATGTTTACATCCGAGCTAGTTCTTCAAGGTGGATTAGGTGATGAAAATATATGTAGGTCATATAAAAGATTTTATATCAAAAAACACATAGATAATCGTACAACATCTATTGTTATAGTTGATCCACCTATAGGTTCATTCAATGATGCCTATGGTGATCATTTGGAGGACAAGGAAGTATCTGATAGTGAAGATGATATGATGTCAGCCAGTGATCCAGAAATAAAACATGCATGAATGGTGAAAAATTAACATTATATTACACCGGTGGTTCCTGAGTATTTTTGGGATGTAGTGACACCAACAATTGAGTTCGAAGATATTTTCCAATAATGAAATTTTGGAAGGCTTGATGATAAATTATTTGTTAGAATAAAATTTGAGAGCAAAGAGGAATTATAGATAGTTATAAAGTATTACCATGTGAAGAGGTGTCACATTTATCTTGTATATGATTCTATGAGATTGGTGTTTATTTATAAAATGTCAACAATTTGGTGACACATGCAAGATGCGGTTGCGAGATACCCTTGTGAGAAATTCAACTTGTTGGAAAATTAAAATATTTTTTGGGCCACACACTTGTTTGAATATAATGTTCAATTAAGATAATAAACACCTTTACTTGACATTAATATTCTCTATTATTATTGGTATAATCATATTTAATTAGTATGTTCATGTCAAGTTAATATAGGAACACATGGAGAGTGAGTATGGATATAAAATCTCATTCAAGAAGGCATTGATTGCAATGAAGAAAGATATTGATAAGGTTCATAGAGATTGGGAAACACCATTTTAGGTGTTTAATTATTGGATCAAGTGATTGGTTCAAACTAGTTAGTATATTTATCAATTTGAAACAATGGAGAATCTGGTGAACAATTGCATCTCTACAAACAGTGTCCACTTTCATCGAATATTCAGGGCATTCCTTCCATGCATCACAACATTCCCTCACTAAAAAAGTTCATACAAGTGGATGAAATTTTTATATATAGAAATTATAATGTAGTTATCTTTATTTTTTATGCTTAAGATGGAAATAGATATCCCTTGTCACAATAATTTTCAATACTAGTGAAGGATAATCTAAACTCCTGGAGTTGGTTTCTATCTTTTTTGTGTGTTCATGTCACCAATAAGAATGGGACATACCTTATTTCAGACCATCATCACACTATAATAAGAGTAGGGAATATCAAGGATGCTATTTGACTACCCCATTGATTAACATCATGACTGCATGAATCATATTTACAGCAATGGATTGACCAAATTTCATGATGACAATGTGAAAAATTCTATCATCAAATTAGGTATTGGATCACATTTTCTAAACATTTAGGACATATGATTATTTTATATCAATGTGAACTTTTTTAAATGTTTCTTAAATTAAATTACAATATAAAATCCAAGAAAACAAGTTTTCAATCAATTAATGGAAGAAATAAGAGGAATACATGTGGATTTTTTAAGGTCAAGTTAGCTAGAAGTTGTTTTTAGATGCTGAAAGAAGTTTGTTATTATTGGTTTTTATTTTTTTTTCATTAAAAATAATCAATGAACTTAGTCAGTATTGGTGATAAGATCAAAGGAGTATCATAATTAGAATATCATACACATGTTTGATAATAAAATACTTAGGATTTGGTTTTCTGTTCTGGAGAAGGTTTTTTGAGTCAAGAGGGTTTTAGACTCACATTGTGTCGTGAATGATTTTTTTGAATAGTATGATGAATTTGTATTAGAGTTTGAATGTATTTCAAGACATTAAACAAACATAAGACTATTATTTTATATTTTTTAACTATTTAATATCATAATTTGTCTGAGAAACATGTGATCCAAGAGTTTTGATATAACTAGGGAGAAGATGTGTTGAGAACATTAAGTCAGATGATTCTATGCTGATCTCAAGGTACCAAAAATCATGAATAATTCATGATAAGAATAGGATTTTATGGAAGAATAAATGGTATGGAGTCAATGTATTTCAGTAACAGTTCCTCGATGTGAGAATTATCGGATACAGAATTTGTCTAAAGGTTGGGAAGTTTGAAGTTTCCACTGACACAGGTCCATCAGACACGATGTGCCACTGATCAATCAGAAGAGTTCTAACTCTGATCTATCAGATGTAATGTTGATATTAATAGGGAATCATATGAAGAGTTCTATCAGAGGAAGATCATATTTTTTTGGTGAGAATAATTTTAGAAGAGGACAAGTAAGTTGGAGTTGTTGGGACCAACCCATTAGATGGGATAAAAACCCGATCAATCAGACGCCATACAATAATATAGTCATCCATTTTAAAACATATATGAATTGTTTAAATTGGGTCAAGATTCATCGAACCAAATGTGACGTCGATACATAATAAAGAATCAAAGACTGATCCATCACATACATACTAAAACCTATGAATCATTGGATATTGGATTTCATCAGAAATAGGGTCATCAGTCTAAATAATTGAAAAAAATTGAAGAAAAGTATAATTGTTTTAAAGATATTGAAAACATTTTTTCAAGGGGTTTTTGTATGTTTTAAATGTTAAAATTATTTTTATGAAAAGAAAATGAAGTCTAATGAAGTTGCAACAATGCTAATGTAATATTATTTTCAGTTGGTTTGGATCATTGGAATGAGATGTCTTTAGTCTTACATATGTTTCACCCAAATTAGAATTAGTATTAGATGATCAAATTTATTGGACTGGAAAATGTAATTTGATTCCTTCCCATTCCACTTTTGGATCTCTTCTCTCAATTGAAGTGTATGTACAACATAGATTCTGATGAATACACTATTCAAGTGTGGGAGGTAGAGAGTGTGAGCACTGAACATTTTGTGGAGGAGTTTTAAGAAGAGAAGTTTTAGGACAGAGTTTTCTTGAGTTAGTTTTCTAGACAAAAGAAAAATAAGGTAGAGGTTTCGGGATTAGACCGATCCATCCGACTAAATTTTTTGAGGAAAGTTAGAAGTTGTTAAGAATTTTTCCATAGTTTCTTTCCTTATCTATTTTATTGACTAAAGAATTGGACAAATTAATTGGACTGATCCATTGAGCTGTATTTTTATAAAAAATCCAGAAAGCTGGTTTCTACCTTCTGGTAGGTAGGAAAGTGAAGATTTGGGTTTTAAAGATTTTAAAAAGTGGAAGTTATTGAATCAGGATATTTACATGTTTTGTAATTAAATAGTTAAGGTTTCTTAACTTGTTCCAAAAGTTATTTTACATCATTTTTTATAGAAGAAATACATGCACTATTGTATTGATCATAGTTCTACAAAAGTGTAAGGGTATTTCTTAGTTTTTTTATCCACACAAATGGATTGTTTTCTAGTGGATTGGTTGGAATTGGATTATTTCCAAACCATGCCAAGGACTAGATACACAAGTTTGATGGTATTTCCTATGGATGTTTGAATGTTTAGTTTACAGTAAAGTGATGAATTTTTAATGGGAGTTGAAAGTTATTATATAAATAATATAACATGAAGTAAAATATATCACTAATTCACCCCCTTTACCCTCTTAGGGATAAATTAATCCTGATTGGGTCTTTTAAATTGGCATCAGAGTGAAGATCCCCTTCACTTACTCTTTGATGATGCTTTTGAAGAAGTGTAGTTATGTTGAATTTGAATTGTGTGAAAAGTAAGGGGATTACAATATTTTATGTAAAGAACTATCATATCTAGAAATATATAGTATTTCCATATCTTATATATCTTGGGTATGATGTTTTGGAAGCATCTACAGATGGATTTAATCCTCTTAATAAAAAATTCCCTCTAACATCCGTGGAAAAGAAGAACTATGAGAATGCTGGAAGAGCTAAGAATGGTTTACTCTCATCACTCTTTGAAACCGAGTTTCTAAGATTTATGGGAGTTTCTACTACCAAATGTATCTGGGAAAACTTGAAAAATATTTATGGAAGAAATACCAAGGTGAAGATAGGAAAGTTACAAATATAGAGTCCTAAGTATGAAGATCTCAAAATGGTTGAGTATGAATCTGTTGGTGACTTCTTTACAAGGGTGAATTATATTGTTATCACCATAAGATGAATTGGTGAGAATCTGGAAGATTTAATTATTGTTAAAAAGATCTTAAGAATTATTCCTGATAAGTTTGATGCCAAAGTTTCATATTTGGAAGATAGTAATCCTAAAACTCTCACTCTGGATGACCTTCAAAGTACTCTCATTACTTATGAAATGAGAAGGGATACATTTATGAACATAAAAAAAAGTTGATAGAGAAATTTCTTTCATGGATTCCATGAATGGAACATCTAAGAAGATTATTGAAATAAAAGAAGGTGGTGATTCTGAATCTAAAAATGTGGTTAATAACAATATTGATGAGTTCTTATCCTTGTTTTATAAGAATATAAAAGGAGGTATAGATAAGTAAAAATGGAAGATAACCCTAACATGTTTTGAATGTAGTGTTTTCGGTCATTTGGCTATGAATTTACCTTTATAAATAATGAAGATAAAAGTTATGAAGTTGAAATAAATCTAAGAAGATCTTGGAATAAACATGGTCATAAATCAAAATCTTATTCCATGGGAAAAGATAAGAAGTTCTCCAAATACAAAAGGATATGAATTTTGATTAAAGAAGATGAAGTGTAAGATAGTGAAGTTGAGGAAGAAAAGTTTATTGATGTTTCTAGATAAAATACATTTATAGAAATATTTAATAATGAAGAGTTTGAAAGTATTAGTTCTGAAGAAGAATAGGCTGATTTATAATTTCCTATAAAATTGGATTTGAAATAATTTCTTAGAAAGATTCTAAAACTTGAAATATAAATTAAGAAGTTGAGGAAGGAAGGTCATATAAAAAACAAGTAAGAATGTATTATTGAATAGAATGATAATTTGTTGGAATTTATTGATTATCTAAAGAAGTCACTTGAGAAGGAAAAAGAATAGGAATGAACATTATGAATTTAAAATGAAATTAAACGAGAAAGAGTTGGAACATTTTCAATTATTTTTTCTAATGTTAAGAAAGAATTTACAAGTCTCAAGAACTCTATCTCTAAATTTGGTGAAAGTTCTAGAAATATTGACCTTGATAATGATATATAAAATTTACCTTCAAAGGTTTAAAAGAAAATTGTATATTTTCTTAAGAAGAAGAAGGTCAAGAAAATCATATAAGTTCCCAAAATTAACAAATTTGGAAGTTTAGAAGTTTCTAAAAATACTGATTATGAAACAAAATTTTCTACTACATACAATTCTAACAAGGTTAGAAATAAATATGACTTATAGAAGAAGATTCTAGGTGATAATAGAAATTTGGGGGCATAATGAAGTTTTGATGTGAATGATAAGAAAGTTGCTGGGAAACATGCTCACAACTCCGAATAGTATGGAAGTTAAAAAGGTAAATTCTTTTTATATGGTTACTATTGGTATTATGATATATTTGGCCATATAGAAAATATTTTTTAGTTTAACCAACAACACTATAAGTATCCCATGGGTTATAGAAATAAATTATTAATGGCAAGTCAATCCTTTTAAAGAAATAATTATTGGAATGAAGTTTTGAATGTGGAAAATATGTTCCAACTATTGGAAACTATTTGTGAAACATGTAGAAAACATAAAACATATTGAAATGGGGTGTATTGTTTTGTTACCAGAATGATAATATGTTTATAAAAATTATAATAAGTCAGATGTGAATATAGATAAATGGAAATACAAAGCTCTTGTTTTAGAAAATGATCTAAAAGCTACAGGAACTGAATTCCTCAAAGGCCTACGGGCCATGTAATACTTACAACTAAGGGCCTTGTAAGGGTTCCACCTCACCCATTGAAAGGGGGATTATCAAAATCAATAAAAAAATGAAGGCCTTCGGGCCATTGGAGGATCTAAAAGTTACAAAAGGAGAACCAACTTGGATTTTGGAAAGTGGGTGTTATTCCCATATGAAAAGAGATTTGAAATTGTTGAAGAATGTAAAATATTTAAAAGAAGAAATAGTGACATCTGGAAATGATGAATCTATTAAAATAAAAGTAGTTATATCCACTATTATTAGTGAATAAATGTTGAAATCTATGAAAGCTATATTTGCTTATGTTCGGAAATAAAATTTTCTGAGTGTTTCACAACTTTTTTTATGAAAGTAATAAAGTTTTTTTTAGAAAATATGGTACTTTTTTGAAAATATAGGAATACGAAAAAGTTTTTACAAAAGGCCAAAGTACAAAAGGAAACATGTTTCATATAGAATCCTACCTTTTTATTACACAACTTTTCAATAAATTTTATAAACATACGATCTTTTAAGGTTTAGCTTCATGAAAAAAGGTACCTGATACATGAAAACTTAAAAAAATATTCTAATACACATGAAATGTTTCTTAAAAATTTTATCCTAAGTACATTTACTATATATCATATCCTGGGGATATAAATCAAAGTAGATTGGTGAGAATAAGGCCCACTAAGGGAAATCAAAGGAAAGAGTTTACAATTGATCTTGAGGAAGATCATTAAATACACGAGGAATATCATTATAGAATAAGAAAGGTAACATGAGGAAGATAATAATAAAAATTACGTTAATCATAACATGAAAATGATTCTAAAAAATTTAAATGAGACATTAATAAGCATATCACCAAGGTTTTTCCCCGAGGTGTTATAAAAATTACCAAGATTATTCCCCAATGCATCATTAAACTTGTCATCTCTTGAGATTAAATTCATTACCCAATGCATTGGGGAATTGTTAGGGTGAACCCTTCATATTTCTTAATTAATGAAATACATATAGATTGTAATAAAATATTTCATAAATAACCCATGGAAAATAAAATAAATGAGTTTCATATTAAAAAACATGGAATTTTAAAAAGTGCTTATAGACAAGATCATTACGTCATTTTAACACATAGAAAGGGAATGCGTGTTTCATTTATATTAATCCATGAATAAAATAAAATATTTTTTAGATATAGTTTAATAACCCTAGAAAATAAATAGGTTTGGGTATTAACAAAAATAAAACAAAAGATAATTTCTTGAGGAGAAAAGAGACATTTTGAGAAGTAAATCCGACATCATAATGGGTATAAAATATGGTTTAAAAAATGGTAAAATGAGAGGGAACAAGGGCCTAACAATCTAAAAATAGTATTATTACTATAAAGGGATAAAATAAAGTTTAAAAAACAAATTATTTTGAAAATTAGAAGACATACTATATAAAGAGGAAACTTGAATGAAAAAAAGAATTAATGATTTCCCTTACCATGAAGAGTCATTCCCAAAACTTGAGGATTGGGACCTTGGGGGCTTCAGGATACATTAGGAGGAATCCTTGCGAGGTAAAACTACCATAGATTCATGTAGGATTTATTTTTAGTGAAATTAAATGGATAAATATGGGCTATTTATAGAAAAAGTACAGTATTTGTTGATTAATTTCCAAATACAGGCATTAGAAATCTAGGTTGCGGAAAATGAAAAATCATGGGCATTAACATGTTATTTGAAAATTATTTTATAAACTTAGGTCATATTTTTTATTATTCTAATCCAAAATAGTATATAATATTTTTATATTACTTATTTTAGCATGGAAAAGTAAAGTTTTTACAAAAATGATGTTTTTAATGTTAAAGTTTTCAATTAAGATTTTGGAAAGAAAATTATTGGTTTGGGAATTGATTAAAATATATTAAAACATTTGATATTAATAAAATAACAAATTTTAGTTCATGTATCGTGGTTAATTTTTCATTAAATAATTATTACATAATTGTGAAGTCATTAAACATACTAAAAAACTCAAAATGTAATTTTTACTATTCATGAAAAAATAATCTATTTTAGAAAAATCTCTTAAATTCACCATAACCTAATTTTGGCATGATGATTTCTAAAATTATATTTATTTTATCATAGTAATTATCTAAATATGATAATGCTAACTTTTAAATATAAAAATCCTTATTTTTCAAAAATTATAGCGGATTGAAAATGCATAGTAAAATTTCAAATGCTTGAAAAAAATAAAATTATTTTATCATTTATATATAAATAAGAGTTTATTTATCACACTATTTAAGTAAAATAAGTTTTATTCATAATATCATAGTTTATTATAAATATTTATATCTTTTATGTAAATTACAATTTCTATCTGAAAAATCAATTTATCAAATTCTATCTCAATTTTGTTAAGAAAAACGATTCTTAAAATGAAATTGTAGGAATAAAAATTTTATTTTTATAATGGAATTACACTTTAAGTAACTAGGGCCTCAACACATTACCCCATATAACACCTTCATACGACCTAAGGGTAAGGTTTGTGATGGGGATAGATTCGTGGGGTGGCTCGGCTAACATTTCCAAAGTGGTAATTTCCACTAACTTGAACTTCTCTCATAAGAGATTTCATTCTAGCCTCACTTGTTGAAGCTTGGATTAGGCTTGGTCAAGGTAAAAACCCAGCGACGCTACCACTATCCCATGCTCTGACAAATGGGATTCATATGATATGCCTCTACTGGTTGAGGCCATCATTTCTCCTTTATGCATTAATTATTATTTATCATTTCTACTTATAATTTATAACGTAAAAATTATTACCAAGATTATAGTTTCCAATGGTCATATTGAATAATGGTAATAATTTACCAATGATTATAATTGAAAAACCATCATATAACGGTCGAATCCATATGGTCAAACTTCCCTTTATACTCACTTCATTATTAAATAGATTTGGTTTTATTGTGTATGGTATAATGTAACACACATTTTCTAAAGAAACAAATATCACTTCAAAATTTCGAGTTGTTGCATTCTTCCCCCTTAATAATTTTCATCCCTGAAATTTCAACTCATTCTCTCAGTTGAGAAAATGTATTGTTACTTATCTCTCATTTCCTCCCTTGGTTCCCATGTTGCTTCTTCATATATATGGTTCATCCACAATACATTTAAGAGATGGATAGTCATGTTGCAGAGAACCTTGTCTCTATAGTCCAAGATCGCCACCGACTGCTCCTCATAAGAGAGGTCATGCTCCATTTGTACCACCTCAAGATTCAGTATATGAAAGGAATCGAGTATGTAATTTCTCAAGAGATATACATAGAATACATCATGAACTTGAGCTATATTTTGTAGAAGTGCAAGCAGACAGAACAGTTCTTCTATGCTATTAAGGATTTCATAGGGGCCAATGTACCTAGGGCTAAGCTTCCCTTTCTTCTAAAACCACATTACTTTCTTCCATAGTGATGTTCGAAGTAAAACTTTGTCCCCAACATCAAACTCTATGTCCCTTCCATTATTTTCAGCATAGATCTTATGTCGAATCTGTGTGGCCTTAATTTTTTGTTAGATAGAATGAACCTTTTCTATCATATATTGCACAATATCAAGCCTAAGAATCATTCTCACACCAACTTCATCCCAAAAAATAGGAGTTATACATTGGTTCACATATAGATCTTCCTAGAGTTCAATTTGAACACCCGAATGGAAGCTTTTGATGAATGAAAACTCAACTAATGTGAGATGTTGATCCCATCCACCTATAAATTCCATTGAGCATGTTCTATGCATGTGATCAAGTTTCTGAATAATAATTTTAGATTGTCTATCTATTTAGGGGTGATAAGAAATACTAGAATTCAATTCAGTATTCAAAGAGTGTTGAATAATTCTCTAGAATTCCAAAGTGAAACTTGGATCACAATCAGAAGAATTATAAAGTGGTATCCCATGCAACCTCACCACTTCCTTAATGTAAATCTTGGAAAGTTTTTCAAGAGATAAATCTTCACGAATAGCGATGAAATGATCAGTCTTGGTGAGAATATTCACTATAACCCATATTGTATTTTTTCATTTGGATGTTCTCGGGAGACCAATGACAAAATCCATAGTTATAATGTCCCACATCCATGTTGGTATGGGTAGTGGTTATAATACTTATTTAGGAACTTGTCCCTCTGCCTTCACTTTTTGACACACCAAACACCTTATAGTGTATTCAGAGTTCTCTAATTACATGTTATCCCACCAATAATGATCATCAAGGTCCCTATATATTTTAGTGATTCCAGGATGTATAGATAATGTGGAACTATGATCTTCATCCATTATCTACTTCTTTATTTCCAAAATGGATGGATCACATAGTATTGTACGAATTTTTTGTACACCTTCTTGATCAATATTGAACTTAGGAAACTTCCCATTCTCACAGCCTCTTTCTTCTTCTATAATAAATGATATTCTCTTTGATATTTATTAATCTTATCTAGTAATGATGGTTTATAAATAATTTGGGATATGGTTTATGACATCCCTTCCCTCATTATTCCCATCTCTCACCTTACTAGGTCCTTGATCAATTGATCTCCTTAAATCCTCATTATTTACAAAAAAACATGGTCTTTCCTACTTAATGAATCAACCACTTTGTTTTCTCTTCTAGGGTGATAATGAATTGAACAGTCATAGTCTTTAAGAAGATTCAACCATATCCTATGTCTCATGTTAAATTAATTTTGAATGAAAATATACTTCAAAATTTTATGGTCTATGAATATATCACATTTCTTCCCATAATGACAGTTCCTCCATATTTACAGAGAAAAAAAAACCACAGCTATCTCCAGGTCATGCGTAGGATAATTCTACTCATGAGGCTTCAACTATCGAGATGAATAAGAAATAACCTTTTCATTTCTCATATTGATTCACCCAATCCCTTTCCGAGATTCATCACTAAAAATAATGAATCCTTATTTAAAAGAGGGTAGATTTAACATGGGTATAGTGACCAATCTCTTATTCAGCTCTTGGAAACTTTCTTCACACTCCTTATTCTAGATGAAGTTATCCCCTTTTCTAGTTAAATTGGTTAGTGGATTAGAATGTCATGAAAAGTTTTTCACAAACCTCCTACAATATCATGATAAACCAAGGAAACTAAGAATCCTAGTTACTATTTTAGTATGAAGCTACTCATCCACAAAATTTGAGTTGGAAGGATCAACTGATATTCCTTCATTGGATACACTGTTCCCTATGAAAGAAACTTATTGTAACCAAAATTATCATTTTCTGAACTTTCAAAATATCCACACCTTCCTTAGAGTTTTCAATATAACCCTTAAATAATTCTTATCCTCCTAACAACTTCTAGAATATATCAGAATATCATCAATAACAACTACCACAAAGTTATCAAGGATGTCCTTAAAGACTCTATTCCTCAAATCCATAAATATAGAAGGATCATTAGTCATGATGAATGGAATAACAACAAAATCATAATTCCCATATCTTGATCGTAATGCATACTTTGGAATATATTCATTCTTCACCCTCAATTGATGATAAGAAGATCAAAGATCAATCTTGGAGAAGAATTGAGCCCCATGAATCTAGTCAAATAAATCATCAATACATGGAAGAGGGTAATTATTCTTCAATGTGATCATGTTAAGTTCTCCATAATCAATTTATACCAACATTCATCCATCATTATTCTTCACAAAGAGAATAGGTTCTCTACAAGGAGACACATTTGGTAGAATAAAACCCTTCTCCAAAATACATTAGAGTTTTTTCTTTAATTCTTCCAGCTCCATATTTTCCATTATATAAGATGTCTTTCATATCGGCGTAGATCCAAGAAAAATTTCATTGAATAATTTTACCTCTCTTTTTGTGGGAGGTTTAGGTAACACTTCAAGAATTACATCAATGTATTCATGAATGTTGGAGAAATTTTTTATTTGTATACTTCCATTTCATTCTTCATCATCAATGATCATTTCCATAAATAGGGATATGAGAGGTGCTTAAAAAAACTCAAGATGAGATATCTCTCCTTTGAAAACAACCTTATATTTTCCTTTCAAGAATATTGATATTACCTTACTTCTTTAGTTGATCTTAGTATTATAAATTGAGATCCAGTCCATCACTATTATAGTGTTGAATTCCAGCATGGGAATGAAAACATGATTTATGATGATATTGTGCTCACCAAAGTGAATACTAGAATTTATATACACTCTTGATTCTTGGATAATCCCTCTAAGAGTTTGAATGATAACTCAAATTTTATCAGTTCAGGTATTGATTATATATTATTTTCAAACTTGAATAAAATTATGGAATGTGTAGAAATTGAATCAAACAAAGTAATTTCTAGCTTTGAGATAATAATGAGAGTGCTTTCTACCACATCATTTGGAGATTCAACTTCAACTGTTGTCATGAACCAAGCTAGATCGCCATCCAAACCGACGCCCGACCCGATTTGCGACATGGCCCGAAGGGTGTTCCCGATCCCCATAGACTAGCACAAGTGCATGAGTATCGAAATAATATGTGGGAATGATTTACCCGAAACAAGAGACAGAAAAAAACAACTACAAGATAAATAAACTCAAACTAGAAACAGACAACCAAACACGCCAATAAACTCTAAACATGTTTAAGTATACAATTCAACTAAAAACCCAAAGTGAAAAAAAACAGGGATATAGAACTAAAATCCAATACCTACCTCTATGCGACACGAGAAGCTGCATCCCCAAGCTACCAACATCTACCTGCATGCGATGACCAACAAATTTCAGAACAACCATCACTAAGCACAATGCCACAACATGGATTACCCAAAGTACAAGGTCTACATAAACCCAAAGGTGTATATAGCATGTGATCCAAATGCCCCATAGGATACCACCCAAAAAAAAGGTTCCATGCCACAACATCAAAAAGATAATTTAATATGCTTATTTAAAACCATAATTTTAAAATTCTGTTAAGGAAAACATTTAAAAACTGAAAGTGAAAATAAAGGAGTACTAAAAGAAAAATCATCTCACAATATTATTTTAAAATGGAATGGAAAATTTATAAATAACATTCACATACTCAAGTGGTCCTCCATATGCCGACGGAAGGAACCGTGTCATGAATAGTAGAGCACTGTGTGTAAATCCCCTAATGCTGCTAGTATGCATGGTGTACTAGTGACATCATACCTCAGTGTAAGTGTGGCATAGAAAACACACTAATCAACTCTCTCATGCACGTGCCACTTGTAGGAAAACACATCCATAACCTATTGTTCTCAAATCATCACAAAATTTTAGTTAGTTTTGTAACGTTAATCCTTCAAGATGAAATCAGGACGAACCACTCACGTGTCATCTAGTGTACTAGTCCTAATCCTCCCACCTAGGTAACTGGGGTTTTCCTTTATGATCAATCAAGTTCAAAATTCACAAAATATACCATTTTCACATATCACAAGCTGAAAAAAGACATGATACACACAAAAGCCACTGTTGGCATACCCAAACCCATTTTGAAAACACACGCACACTAAATCAGTTCACAAACATGCCTTGCATCTCTTATGCAGTTTAAAAGTTCACTAATAGAAATTCCAAAATAGTATCCTAAAGAAAACCTCAAGTCTTTACGCTCGAAGGCATACCCAAAATCCACTTTTTAGACCAACTGTAAACCAAAAACATTTTCACACCATAATTCTCACCACTTGAATGACTTGATAAATCCTTTAAACAAATTAAAGAACATTTCTAAATAGCATAAAAAGGGTTTGCACATGAAAAATGCTTCGTTAAACAATTTATGAAACTTTTAAAATTATCAAACAAAACTTTTCACAAGAGAGACACACTCGATTTCATATAAGAATTTTGCTTTAAAACCAAAATTATATCATATACCGATCAAAACATTTTTTCCATTGTTCAAAAAATATTCAATTTAATTTCAAAAGTATAAAACATGGAAAACACACACAAAGTGACTCATTTTCCATTGAAAATCTCTATTTAATTACACACACACCTAAAAGACCCTGAAAATGCATTTGGCATTGGCCATATTACCCAAAAACCATTTCTAACCATGTTTGGCATCCCAAATACCACTCAAACAAACAATTGATCAGCTTATAAAACATATCACATGTATACCATAAGACCTCACTTCAAAACACACAAATTTTTACATGAAAATACCATTTTAAAATCAATTGCACACTCAACACTTCTAAAACCTCATTTTCACCATATAAATAACTAATTAAACACTTTTAGAATTTACCACAATAAAGTTGAAATGAAAAACATGACTATTTCTAAAGAAAGTGCACTTTTCATCATGCACGCATGTCAAACAATTTTTAAATCTCATTTTTCACAACCTATAAATCACAACCGATCATTTATATGACACCACACATATAGATGAAAAGACTATAATTTTTCACAAATTCAATTTCATCGAACTAGCATGTGAAGCATTCTAAACACAGTTCGCACCATGAAATTAAATTATAAAACATACTAAATTAACTAAACAACCAAATCAAATTATCTAAAATATGTCACGACATGGAACCAGCTACCTTGGTGTTGACGTTTTCTATACATTGGTGTGAATTATTCAATCGTCCAACAATTACACTACAAAAAAACTAAATTTAAACTCTAATCCACAAGATTGACCAAAAATACCCCAAATTAAGAACCTAATATGACACCCTAGCTGCTGAAAAAAATAAACCCCAAAGAACAAAGACCAAATCCCTAACTAAGTGGTGAAAAGTTCTACCAGAGGGAGAGGTAGAGGCGATGGCACAATGGGAGTTCAGCTGGGAGGAAGTGCGGTGTGATGAGGTTGGCCGGGGTAGGGGGGCGACACTGGTTTTTTGGGGGAGCTCGTGCGATGGCGTAAGCCGGCCTGATAGGTGGTCTGGGCGATGACACGAGCCGGATAGAGTAAGGCCCCCCACACATAGTAGGACAGACACCGAGAGGTTGAGTGGGCAATAGGGGAGCGCGAGAAGAACTGAGGAAGGGTGGGGGAAGCCACACACGACCCAAAAAACTAGGGGGGAGAGCCAGGTCTTGACGTAAAGAGAGGATGGAGGAAAAAAGAGAAAGAAAAAATAATAATAATAAGAAAACTAAAAAAAACTAAAAACAAAAACAAAACCAATAATAATAATAATAATACTAATAATAATTAACCTAAGAATAATAATGATAATTATATCATTAAATATTAAAATAATCCATTATTTTTTTTATCAAACTTCTTGTTTAATTTAATTTAATTTTTTCCCATATTTAATATTATTTCTTTATCAATAATTCCTTTTATTTAATTATTTTCACACCGAGAAGGCGTGTGGGGATCCGAGCGAGGCCACACGATGACCCAGGTGAGGTCGCGCAGCTTCGACAGTGGCGCGCAGAATTCCATCAATGCCAAAAAGTGTGTTTATAAATAAGAACGCAAAAATTTAATTCAGGTTTCACCTAGAGTTCCCGATACCAATAAAAATTGATAAAATAAATAATGTAAAAGAGGCAGGTGTGACAATTCTCCCCACCATAGCACTTTCCTTCCTTGAAAATCCACAACTAGAACTAAACCATGAAGTACAAAACAACACCCCCTTAGGGTTAAAAGAGGATCCACACCAAAAATTAAGTGAAGAGAGGCAAACACATCATGCTCAGAGAAGGTGAATAAATAGTCAAACTCAAGAAACTCGTAAAAAATCTTTCTGATATGTGTCGCCCACCCCAAAGAGCTAGAACATATCTAGTTGGTTGATCAAGGAAAGGAACATAACCAAGAGGTCATCATGGGGAAACCCGAAGGGGCTCCCCACCATTAATAACCTACCAATGCTGAGGTGATAATGGAAAACTGACACGGGGAGGCCCGAGAAGACTCCCCACCATTATGACGATGAACAACACAAATTAATTCCGGATAAATTTGAGTGAGGCCTATAATGGGTCTCTACACCATTAGAGCTAACAGAAGATACAAAACCTTGAATATTTTCCGACGGTGACCAAGCACCCCACCGCAAGGGGCGTGGAGGGATGGCCCCAACTACCGGGCATCAAAACCATGGCCAGAGATAGAACAACATCTCCACATCCCTGGATGAACATTATTCAAATTTGAGACCAATTTACCCAACAAACTCCCATACAGACCACCAAAATAAATTACAATCGGTGAGACGAAACCCCCAGAACTTTAAGGTAACGAGACGACCACACCTTCTCATAGCCACGAGAAAACACACACACCAAAAGGGTCATTTGAAATAGAACCGCATGAAACAATTTAATCCTCCTTCACCTTCAGTACCAATTAAAAATATAAGATTGGGGTCCCATACACTCCCAGGGTTACTGACCATGATCAAGTTTCACTACGAGGCCTATGGCTGAAGCCCTAATGTTTTAAGCATCTCCTATCTCGCAGTTAGGTATTGAAGACTCTCAAATGGATCTTCTATTTTTGGTGTCACACACAACCATACCCCAACTGAGACAATAATAGAAAACACAACAGACCATAACATCTAACTACTCACTCACGACACATCCACCAAAACAAGGGTTTAAAGGATTCACATGCATCACCTTTCACCTTAGTGAAAAAACTTGAGAAGGAAAGATGCACAGAAAACACTCCCCTTTGAACAGAAAAATTAGAGCTCCCAAAGAGGGCACACTCTTATGAAAATAGGGATTCCTGAAGGATCCTACGAAATCCACCCTTTATCTTCAAAGAGAACTCACACTACAAGATGTCACCAAACATGAACCTTGCATCCAATAAAAGTACTACGAATCCCTTCAAGACACTGGTCAAGAATGATAATTACGAACCACTTTTACCCTTCCCCACTAGAATTCCTTTCACCATTTTTGGGGGAAACCTACCGATGAAACGGTGTCAAACATCAGACTCGATGACTCAGACAACTCAAAGAGACAAAAAATATTATCAATTTTCCTCACATCTGTCATCCCACTATGAGAGGATCCGCTTGACCAAAAAGAAAAAGTAATAGACTTAGCACTATCACTCAAAAGGGAGATTTATTACTTTAATCAACTGGAGGGTCGGCCAATGGTGAATTACCCGTAGCTGCACTTCAATATAATGTTAATGATTTATAGAGGGGGGCATGCACTAGTCTAGAAAGAAAACCATGGACCCAATCAAACTTGTCCAATGACTAATACATACTGCAAGCAAACACTGAACTTGCCGGGAGAACCGCTGTAAGGGCTTCCCAAAGAACTTTTCAAAAGAATCCATTAACCACACGCTTGCACACCAACATAGAAATTAGAATTCAAACTCAAGACATAAATAATTTTTACTTAAATCCATATTTCCATGAATAAAAAACAAAGATATGAGTAACGATGCAAGAGGGAACTAGTTTTAGTAGGTGATTGGGGCATATGGTTTCCGGCCATATGCCAATCACGCCACCGCCACAGAGGGTATTCTAGGATAACGTCCTCAGCTCCACATGGCTTTCCAGACCTAGATACCTCACTGTGACCACTGACCCTACTCCCTTTTCATTTCCCCTAAACAAGATTAACCACACAGACCAAAAAATTTAGACAAACCTCAAATTAATTTGGTAACTCGAGTTCCGCCATGAGGTGTGCTGGGAAGACAACTTACTCATAGCGAGGACATTGAGTCCCAAAAACCTTAAATCTAGTCTACTACAACTCTATCCCAAAATAACACGACCCAAGAGAGAAAACCGCCTCTGATACCATTTTTTCACGAACTAGGTCGGGTCACCATCTGACCCAACGTCGGAACTGGTCCGCAAGATGGCTCGATGGGCATTCCCAATCTCCATGGGCTGGCACAAGTTCCCAGGTATCAATATAATATGTGGGAATGATTTCCCCGAAACAAGAGACAGAAAAACAACAACTAACAAGATAAATAAACTAAAACTGGAAACAGATAACCCAACACACCTTTAAACTATAAACAGGTTTAAGTATACAATTCAACTAAAAAACCAAAGTAAAAAATAACAAGGATAGAGAGTAAAATCCAATACCAACCTCCATACCGCATGAGAAGCCACATCCCCAAGATACCAACATCATCCCGCACGCGAAGACTGACAACATCCAGAACCACCATCACCAAGCACGATGCCTCAACCTGGGTTACACAAAGGACAAGGTCTATATACACCCAAAGGTGTATGTTGGGTGTGACCCAAATTCCTAGTAGGATACCACCCAATAAAAAGGTTCCATGCCACAACATCAAAAAGATAATTTAACATTCTTATTTAAAACCATACATTTAAAATTCTTTTAAGGAAAAAATTTTAAAACTGAAAGTGAAAAGAAAAGGTTAATGAAAGAAAAACCATTTCACAATACTACTTTAAAATTGAAGGGAAAATTTATAAACAACATGCACATACTCAAGTGGTCCTCCGTATGCCGATGGAAGGCACAACGTCATGAATAGTAGCGCACTACGGTTAAATCCCCTATGGCAACTAGTATGCGTGGTGTGATAGAGACATCGTATCTTGGTGTAATCGTGGCATATAAACCACAATAATCAACGATCTTGTGCACGAGCCACTAGTATGGAAACACAACCATAACATAGCAGACTCCAATCATCACAAGATTTTAGTTTATGTCGTAATGTCAATCCTACCAGATGAAACCGGGATGAACCACTAACGTGTCATCTAGCGTACCAGTCCTAATCCGACCACCTAGGTACCCAGGGGTTTCCATTATGCTCAAACATGTTACTCATTCACACAATATACCATTTTCACATATCAAATGCCCAATCAAGACATTACACACACAAAAGCCACAGCTGGCATACCCAAACCCATTTTAAAAAACATGCACACCAAATCAGTTCAAAAACATTCCTCACATCTCTTATACAGTATAATAGTTCACTAAAAGAAATTCCAAAATAGTTTCTAAAAGAACTCCATAAGGATTTAAGCTTGAAGGCATACCCAAAATCCACTTTTTAGACCAACTGCAAACCAAAAAACATTTCACACCATAATTCTCATCACTTTCATGACTTGATAAATCCTTTAAACAAATTAATGAACATTTTTAAATAGTACAACAAGGGTTCACACATGAAAAATTATCCATTAAACAATTTATTAAATATTTAAAAATATCCAACAAAAGTTTACACAATAGTGAAACCTTCAATTTCATATAAGAATTCCGCTTTAAAACCAAAAGTATAGCATATACTTATCAAAACATGATTTCCATTTTTCAAACAATTTTCAATTTAATTTCAAACCATACTACCTCACTTCAAATCCAAAAAATATTTACATGCAAAGAACATTTTTAAATAAATTTCACGCTCAACTCTTCTAAAACCTCATTTGCACCATATAAATAATTAATTAAACACTTTTAGAATTTACCACAATAAGTTCGAAACAAAAAACATGTCCATTTATAAATAAAGTTAAATTTTCATCATGCACACATGTCAAACATTTTTTAAAACTCTTTTTGAACAACCTATAAAGCACAACCGATCATTTATATGACAACACACATATATATGACAAGACTATACTATTTTGGAAATTCAATTTCATCGAACGAGCATGCCGAGCATTCTAAACAATGTTAGAACCATGCAATTAAATTATAGAACATTCTAAATTAACTAAACAAACAAATTAAATGATCTAAAAGATGTCAAGTCATTGAACCACCTACCTCGGTGTTGATTTTTTTTCCAAAATTGGTGTGAATTCTTCGATCGTCCACCAATCGTAAAACAAGAAAACTAAATTTAAACCCTAATCCACAAGATTGAACAAGAATACCCCAAATTAAGACTCTAATATGACACCCTAACTTCTAAAAAACAAATAAACCCCAAAGAACAAAGACCAAATCCCTAGCCAAGAGGTGAAAAGGTCTACCAGAGGGAGAGGGAGAGGCGGTGATGCATTGGGAGTTCGTCCGGGAGGGAGTGTGGTGCGATGAGGCTGGCTAGGGTAGGGGGCGGTGCTGGGTTTTCAGGGGAGGTCGCCCGATGGCGCAAGCCGGCCTAGCAGGGGGTCAGGGAGACACAAGATCCAGACAGAGCATGGGCACCAGACAAAGAAAGACCGACACCAAGAGGTGGAGCGGCCGACAGGGGGAGCGCGAGTTGAACCGATGAAGGGGAGGGGGGGGGGAGCCGCACACGGAAAAAAAAACTAGGGTGGAGAGTTAGGTATTGACGCAAAGAGAGGGGGGAGAAAAAATATAAAGAAAATAAAATAAAAATAAAACTAAAAAAATCTAAAAAAACCAATAATAATAATAATAAAAATTAACATAACAATATTAATGATAATTATATTCTTAAATATTAAAACAATCCATTAAAATTTTATCAAACTTCTTGTTTTATTTCATTTTCATTTTATCCCCCTTTTTAATTTTATTTCTTCATCAATAATTCCTTTTATTTAATTATTTGAACGTCAGGCAGGCATATGGGGAACCGAGTGAGGTCGCGCAGTGACCTAGGCGAGATCGCACGGCTTTGTTAGCGGCACACTGAATAACGTCAAGGAAAAAAAGTTCATTACTAAATAAGAACTCAAAAATTTAAGTTGGGTTTCACCCAAACTCACCAATACCTAGAAAAGTTTATAAAATAAATAATGTAAAAGAGGTGGGTGTGACAGCTGTCATGATTGAAAAATCCCAACCTTTCTTTTTTAGCCTATTCCGAGGTTGATGGTGATTCCCCTCCATTATCTTCTGATTTGGATAGTGATTGGAAAAGTGCCTAGGATTTCCACACTTGAAGCATTGTACTTTAGGTTGGTCCTTCACCATCATTACTTTGTTCTTAGTGTTGAGAAGTTGAGGCTTTACCTCACTACGATAGTTCTAAGAAGTATAAACATCTATTCTGCACTTGTAACATTTCCCTCTCTTGAGAACATAGTTCCCCAAATGCATCTTACCATATTTTTTTCATGTTGGAAGTTCCACTATCTTTCCTCATCTTCTAGGATCAAATTTAGTCCCTATGATCACCTCCATTGATTTCTTCTTTTCATTCTATATATGGGGCCACTGAGTCTCTCCAAAATCCAATTCAACCTTCATAGAACTTAGCACTATCTCCTCATAGATTTCATAGTATTAATTAAATAGATTATTTTAAATATGGGGTATTAGTTCACTGAAGAATATATCATCCTTTCCATTTGGATCCATAGATAATCTAGAGGTATAATAAGAATTTCCTGTAAAGTTCATCCCATAGATTCCCATATATGTGGTTTACTTCTGCTTCTGCTATATGAATTCCTTCTCCATTTTTGTTCGCATCGAACGGGGGACATATTTATTGAAAAAAGATCCCCTAAACTCTTACCACTCCATATAATCAATATCCCTTCCTGGATTCATGTTTTTAATCAGTGTCCACCATTGATCAACTTCTACCTCTAAGAAGTACACAGTCAGGGTGAATTACTCTTATTCTAAACAACAAAGTAAATAAAATATATTTTCTATAGAGATTATCTATTTTTTAGAAATCAATGAGTTGGTAGATCCACTAAAAGAAGGTGTTCATTGAATTATAAATGAATCAATGGATAGTTCCTCCCTTCAAGGTGAATCTAGCCTATCAGCTTGATTAAAGTTTTTGTTTATAAATTAACTCCGTTGATTCATAAATCTCATGAAGTTTTACATTTTTGATTCCATCAGATTGCCTTCAGTTCATGGTCTATTGTGCTCACCATTTATGTGGTTCCTCCTATTTCCAACCATTTTCTAAAAAAAGAAAACCACAGTGAGAAACATGTTTCTTTTAATAATCATATAATTTTAAAGTAATTTTTATGCCTTAAAAAATCATTCTTAAATATGTTATTCTTTAACAACAATTACATTTTCTATAAATCCTTCATAAAGGTTTATAATTTTTTTTGATTAAGAAAACATATCCCATAGAAGTATGAAAACAAGAGTGCAGTAAGGCCCGTTGTCATGCACCGATTACTCTTTATGTCTAGATCAAAGAATATTTTTTAGGTGTTATGCATAGATACATTTTTTCTAGATCCCCTTACACTTGTTTGTATCTAGAAAGTGATTTATTTTCTTGGAAACAACTTACTTCATACATCACCAAAATACCAAGATGTTTTAATATATTTTAACTTGTCCTAATGTTCTTCCTAAAGTTTTAAGATCTTAATTTTCAAAAATGACTAAACCGTCATCTGATACCAACTATGGAATAACAACTTTTTATTAAATAACTTTTCATTACATTATACAAATAGACGATCTTTTAATGTTTAGTTTCTCGAAGAAAGGTACATAATACATGAAAACCTAAAACATTATTCTAATACACTTGAAAGGATCATTAAAAGGTTAATATAAAGTATAATTAATACATTTCATAACATAGGGACATACATCAATGTAAATGGGTGAGCATAAGACCCAGTAAGAGAAAGCAAGATAAATAGTTCACATATGATATTGGGGAATATCAATAAGAACATGAGGAATATCATTATGGAATGAGAATGGGAATATGAGTCATATCATAATAAAAAATAATTTAATCATAAAATAAAAATTTTGAAACTAAAATTAAATTATACATTCATAATCATATCACTAAGGTTCTTCACCAAGGTTTCATAAAAATTTCCAAGGTTATTCACCAAGGCATCATAAAACATGTTATCTCTAGAGATTAAAATCTGTACTCAATACATTGGATAACTGATAGAAAATAACATTTACATGTCTTAATTAATGTTATATATATAGACCATAAGAAAACATTTCATAAATATCCTATGGAAAATAAATCAAACATTTTTCATATGAAAAAACATGGTGTCTTAAAAAGTGTTTAAAGACAAGATCATTATTTCATTTTTAACCCAAATGAAGGGAATGTAGATTTAATTTATGTTAATAACCAAATAAAATAAATAATTTTTACAACTAGGTGAATTTACCAAGAAAATAAATAGGTTTAGTTATTCAAAAAAATAAAATAGAAGAGAATTTCTTAATGAGAAAAGAGAAACTTTGAGAAGTAAATCCGGCAGTATAACGAGTATAAAACATGGTTTTAGAAAATGGTAAAACGAGAGGGGGAAAGGGTATAACACTCATAAAATAATATTATTAAAATAAAGGTACAAAATATATTGGAAAAAAACTAATTTTTATAATTGGAAGACATACCACACAAAGAGGGAACTTGAATGGACGAGAGAAGTGGAGATTTCCCTTACCTTAAAGAGATGTTCCTAAAACATGAGGATTGTGACCTTGGGGGATTTATGAAAACTTGGGAAGAATAATTGGGTTATATAACTACCATATTTTAATAGAGGATTTATTTGGAGTTAATGGAAATTGATAAATGGGTGGGCATTTATAGAAAAAGTGGAGGATTTATTTATTAATTTCCAAATATAGGCCTTAGAAACCTAGGTTGTGGGAAATGAAAAACCATGGGATTTACCATGGTATTTTCCAATGTTTTAGGAGACTTAGGTCATATTTTATGTTATTTTAATCCACAAGAGTCTATAATCATTTTATATTACTTCTTTTTTCATGGAAAAGAAAATTTCCCCCAAAAAAAATGTTTTTATTGTTAAGGTTTCCATTTTAGACTTTTGAAAGTAAATTATAGGTTTGAAAATAGATTAAAATAAGTTAAAATACTTGTTATTAAAAAAATAACATATTTTAGGTCGTGTATTTTGGATAATTTGTTATTAAATCATTACGACATAATTATCAAGTCATTAAACATACGAGGAAACTGAAACTGTATTTCTACTATTCCCGAAAAAATAAAGCATTTTAGAAAATTTTCATAAATTCACCCTAACCTAATTTTGGTGTATTTATTTAAAACATGCTATTTATTTTATTAGAATAATTATCTAAATATGATAATTCTAACTTTTAAATATAAAATTCTTATTTATTAAAAATAATAGCGGATTGAAAATGCATAGTAAAATTTCTGACACTTGAAAAAAAATTATTTAATCATTTATATTTAAATGAGAGTGTTTTTATGATACTATTTCATTTAAATAATAATTATTTATAATATATTCATTTTTTAAAAATATTTATATATTTTCTGGAAAGTACAAATTCTCTCTAAGAATTAAATTTATCAACCATCTCAATTTTATTAAGCAAAACTATTCTTAAAATATAATTGATGGAATAAAAATTCTATTTATATAATGGAATAAAATTTTAGGTAACTAGGGCCTCAACACATAAACTCTTATAACACACACATATGAACTAAGGGAAAGGAGTGCGATAATGATAGATTAATGGGGTGGTTCGAATAACATTTCCCCAGTGGTAATCTAAACTAACTTGAACTTCTCCTGTAAACGCTTTTTTTCTAGATTCACGTGTTGAAGATCAAATTATGATTTGTCGAGATATAACCTCAGTGATGTTACATCCCTCATAAGAACCAAAAAATGGGATTTATAAAACATAAATCTACTGGTTAAGGCCGTCATTTATCCTTTCTACATTAATTATTCTTTATCATTTTTAATTAAAAATTATAACATAAATATTATTACCAAGAGCGCATTTTCCAACAATCATATTAACAAATGATAATATAATGGTCAAATATATATGGTTAAATTTACCATTATACACACATAATTATTAAATAGACATGGTTTCGTTGTTTATGGAATAATATAACACACATTTTCTCAGGAAACTCATATCATTTAAAAAGTTTGGGTCTTTACATTTCCAATTGTTGAAGTAAATAATTCATTTTAGATAAGCAAGATGGGAGAAAATTTGTTATGTCCTCAAATTCTGGGAAATATGTGTCATAGAATCATGAGAAAGAAATCATAGAAATACAATGACCATGATATTCCTGAAATATAAAGAAAAAGATATTGGTGTTCAATAATTTTGTAGAAATGGAAGATTAAAAACTATGTGCATAATAAGTTGATATTCATTCAACTCAACACCCATAATTAATTCATTCTATTATCTATGGGATAATATAAAAAATCAACTTTTATTGATAAGTAATTCATTTCTTTCATTGATGAATCTAATCGTATTACTTGTATTATGTATCTAAAACATAAATCAGAAGCTCTAAATATGTTTATGTGTTTCAGGAGAAGATATTTGAAGGAATTTGGATATTCTATGAAGAATTTGAAAATTGATAATGGTGGTGAACACAAGAATGAAGATTTTAGAATATATATTGAAAAATATAAAAGTCATCATGAGTTTCTCACACCATATACACATAAAAAAAATTGTGTTTATTAAAGGAAAAATATAAGTTTAGTTGATATGGAGAATAAAATATTGATTAAGAATGGTCTTTCACACTACTTTTGGTGTAAAGAAATGAGAATAGATATTTATATTTAGATTCAGTGTTTCTACCATCCAATTTCTGATATGAATCCCTGTGAATTGTTTTATGATAAATCTCTAAGTTTAAAACACTTACATGTTTTTGATAATCCTTGCATCATAAAGAAAAAAGGTAGAAATATTAGAATTTTTTATCAGAGAGATGAAGATGGAATATTTCTTGGATATTATCTTGAAGAAAGAGGATATAGATGGTTCAAAAAATAAATAGTGAGAATTGTTGATTCTTTTGATGTAAAAGTGTTTAAAAAATTTAAGTAAGATACTATAAAAACTCATAAAGGTGCAGAAGATGAAGAGTATAAAAGAATTTTTGTTAATAAAGATGAAAAGGATTCCAAAAAATTATGATTCTATGCAAGTTGAAGAATAAAATTCTTCTATTTCTAGTGATGAAGAATAATTTCATAAATCTCATCCTAGGTTGAGGAAATAGGTGAAAGCTCAAAACATTATTAGTGATCAACATTATGAAGTTAAACCAGAAGAACAACAAAAGTTGTTACACAAACTTATTTTAATTCAAAATTTGATCCGGAATATGTTAATGAATCCTTTGAGCTTCTTGGATGGGTTCATGATATGAATTAAGAGTTGGATAAATTGATAAAAAATACACTTGGGAACTCATACCTAAACCAAATGATAAAAATTTTATTGGTTCAAAAAGGGTGTTTCAGAACAAGTAAAATGAAGATGGTGAAGTGATAAGAAACAAAACAATATTGGTATGAAAAGGTTACTCCCAAATTTAAGGTATTTATTTTGATGAGACTTTTGATCTAGTGGAATGGTTATATAAAATTATAATATTTAATGATCTTAATGCACAAAAAAGATATAAAATATTTAGGAATGATGTGAAGTAATCATTTTGGAATGGAAAACAAGGTGAAAAAGTTTTTGTTGAACAACCATGTGTTTTTTTATTAGTATGGATGATGGTTATTGTGAAATTTGGAGAAATCCTTGTATGGTATAAATTAAGATCTACGGTCATGGTATTATAAATTGGATACATACTTAATAAATTTTATATTTAAGAAAGGAAGAGTTGATAGTAATATCTACATCAAAGAAATTTCAGATATTTACTACATTATAATTTTATATGTTATTGAAATTATATTTTCTGGGAATGATGGAAGAACATGTGAAAGTTTGGAAAAGAAATTGAAACATTTTTTTGTAATGTCCATGTGTGGTGAAATGAAATACGTTCTTTTATTAAAAATTTCACCAAAGAAGAAATACAATTTTATTTCTCAATTAAATTATTCTAAGTAAATTATTAAGAATTTTGTAATAGAAAGTTTGAAAACTGTTTCCACACTAATTTTATTGGAAAACAAGTTAAATAAATATAGAGGAGGTAAAGAATTTGACTCTAATGATTTTTGGAAGCTAGTTGGATGTTTTTTATATCTGACTCCCTTAAGATTGGAGATTGTTTATGCTGTTACCTTACGTGAATGATTTCAAAGTGATCCAAAATGAAAAACATATATTGGATGTAAAATTTATTCTCAGATATATCAATGGAATAATATATTTTGGAATCAGGTATGATATCTCAATAAGAATTATTATTTTTTGTTACGTTGATGATGATTGTTAAAAAAGTGTTGAAGATCGGAGTTCCACATCTGGAGGAGTTTTATTTTTGGTTTAAAGTTGTGTAAGATGATATACTATGAAATATAATTTAATAAGTCTTATCGTGGATAAATCTGATTATATTACTACCACTCAAGCTGCAACACAAATTACGTGGATAAAGACTCTTTTGGAAGAAATACTTGTTGAAGTGATGTTGCCAATTCTCTTAGGTTCTGATAATCTGATTGATATAAAACTTACAAGAAATCCAATACAACATTATTTTTAAAAAAATATTGACATAAAATATCACTTCATCAAAGATCATGTGATGCCTCACTAGTTTCATAACTCCGCCATGAAATCCCCCATCCATGCATGTGGCACCAAAATGCATCCCCTGTGTAAGTCTGTAGAACCCCATACATGATCCCTCAGTGATTATGTGATGGAATGATGATTTAAACATCATGATATTTTTTTTGGGAAACTGTTATGTGATGCATGAATAAGGTTTGGACGTGCGATTATTTTCGAGTAAGAATTAACAATAAAAAACATTGGTCTTATGATACATCTATCCATTTATGCAGTGCAAGACCTCGGTCAAGCCAGAAACCCATGCCGATGTCTACAAACATACACTCATTCCATGAAATGAAAACCTTTGGATAGAAAATCCATTTTTATACTGGCCCTTGGATGTAAATTCTTGACATAAGCCCTCGGTCATGCCCTCCACCCATGAAAGTTGTTGCCTATATGGTCCTGGAATGATCCCTTTGGACATGTAACTTCAACAAATGGACGTGCGCGTGATCATAGACATGTTCACAAGACACCACCATGTGACTCCTTTAAGATCACATGATCTCATGACTCCACAATGGTCTTGTGATGGCCTCATGAGGGATTGGACATGTCAGTTTTATCATGTGACATTCCTTGGACAAGTCATTCTAATCATGAGAAGACATCTCGCGCAATTTAGGTTGGTCATGTGAATATTTCCTATCAAGAACCAACCTAGGTACACTGGTAACCTAATAACCGAGATGGTCCTTAAATAGACCAAAGGGTGTTCCTGATCCCCATGGGTTTATGACTAGCACCTTCAATCACACATCGTGTATGTGGGAACGATTTTTCCACTATATACAGCAGAAGTAAGACAAGCAAGTCAATATGCATAAAAAAGAAACTCCACTAGGAGTAAATTACCAGAGTACACCAAGTCATAAAAATCCATAAGTAATTCAAAACAAGTGTCAAAAACAGGTAAAAAATCCTCCAAGTACAATAACTCACCAAGTCCAAAGTTCAACGGTTGGATCCACTTCCATGAGATCCCTCCCTTTGCTCTAACTTGGAAGGAGAAAGTCTAAAAGCACCCGAAGGCAAAAGTAGGGTGTGAGCCTAAACCTAGTAGGATACCACCAATGATTCCATAACAGATTCCACATATATATTATCTAAATAAAAGTTTCAATTTTCAAAATAAATAAGTTTGGGAATTCAAAATCATATTTAAACAAAACATGCTATACATTTTCAAAATGATGGACAATAATTTTAAAGAATAAGATTTTACTTTACAAGAGATGGAATATTTAAAAAAATGGATTAAATAAAACAATTACATAAAATAGTTTATGTAAATCCAGTAAAGGCATGTAATGTAGTTTTACAATATTGACATACATTTATATCTCATATATAAATAAACAAGTGAGAAACATCATCATATTCCAAAATGTATGATAGTATTTCAAGTTATAGGACTCCACACTATCTACATGATTTAAAAAAATGATTATACTCACATCCCCTCACACTATCTATAGGTGACTCATCACCCTCCCATCCGGGATGTGACTTGCCGTAAGTATGTTTTAGAATGTTGTAATAGTGTATAGTGTGTCCGAAAAACTCACCAACTACCTAAGGATTTCATGAGCTCTTACAAGATTTGAAATTTATTTTAAGACTACTTAAAATACAATTAAGTCCCATTCTTAAATTTTAAGATGTGAATTTTCCATTTAAAAACAAAAAGCGTTTTAATAAAAAAAACATTCCCTTTCCACAAGATAAAACCACTAGTTTTCTATCAAATCATTTTAAAGCCATTTTCACAAGTTTGAAATATTTTCAAAACAAATTACATACTTTTCAGAATTAATTTCCACAATTAAATTCAATAATTTATTTGAAAATATTTACATCAAATCCACAATATAAATTAAAAAATTTAAATCGTCCAATTTCCATAAACACACCCCAATTCAATAGAATTGAGGGTTTTCCAAATTTCTATACCAAAACCATTTCAAATATCCTAATTCACCAGAATCAGTTTTATTTAAATTTAATGGAAATAAAGTTTTAGAAATTTAATTTAAATAAAAAACTCAAATAAATCAAGAAATTTAGGAATAATCAATTTGGAAATTCCGGATAGAAGCACCTACCTCTTCCCGAAACTCAACACTCACAATGACACCCGTCAATGAGAACGAAGGTGGAGAATACCTTGAAACCCAACCTTGAAGAAATATCCAACACCATAGGGCATAAATACATAAATTATATGGTGATCTATTGAAATCCAAAGAGGGTATAAAGAGAGATAGATGAATAACTATGAAGAAAACTTACCCAGATATCGCCCACCAAATAAATAACGATTGATCACCAATAGAATGGATCCAGAAGAGTTATGAGCCTCTAATAATAACTGGGAAGGATTTGGGTTGATGAATGAGGAATTGGAGATGAGTGAATGAAAAATAAACAAGCTCACTACCTCTTTTTATAGGTTTCTATCAGGGTGTTACACAATGTGTAAGCTAGTTACATTCCATGAAAGATTTAATTTCCATAATGGTGAAAATGTTTCAAATTTGTAATGCCCCTTTAAAGTTGGGGTATGACACGATGTGTAACCCCTATTCACATCATTCATTGAGTGAGATTCATAACTGATGAAACCCCATCATTACGCATTAAAAAATGACCTAAAATACTTCACATCGTGTAAAGGTAATTCATAGTGTGTACCAATCACACCACGAACCACGCTTCGTGGATTGCACCTGACAGTAGTTACAGGGAATGTAACCTAGTTACATGATGTGTAATATCCTGAATGTTTACAAAACACCATTTTTAAAGTTGAAAAATCCAAAAAGTGTTGGACATTACCATTATAGGTATCCTCCAAATCCAAACTCAACCCTTACCCAAACAAATAAAAGAAAAACCATGACAAGTTTTAAGATGTACCTATCAGAATGGTAATAGGATGTTATAACCTACACAACAAAACAACTTTCTATCCCCATAAATCCTATAAAGAAGATTCCATTCCAAAACAATGAGTCCACTTCTCTCTCATCATTGCATCACATTCCTCTATCTCGTGACTATCAGAACCATGCTACCATAACACACAAACCAAAGGTATAATTATCCCACGAAGTACCTTGGTCTCAGAATCAACAATCCTTACTGGTCACTCAGTCACAGATAAATCAAGCTCAATCTTAAGATCACTCCAGCTCAAAACGTGAGATGGATTAGATAGATATTTTAAATGATGAGATACATTAAACACATTATGTATCGATGTCAGCCACGATGGTAGTTCTAAATTGTAATAAACGTTTCCCACCTGATCAAAAACCTTGAAAGGTTGGACAAAATTAGGAGCAATATTCCATTGCCTCCCAAGCCATCGATAACCTAAACAGGGTGAAACATTCAAGAACAACTAGTCACTGTTTACAAACTCCATAGGTCAATGAGTATGATCAATATAAGACTTATATCGTATTTGTTCTATCAACATCCTCTGACGAATCAGCTGGATCTTTTCCATCATCACTTGCACCAAACATGGTCCAATAAAGGAACATTCACCAATATTTGACCAATACCAAAAATATCTACATGGTCCTCTATAAAATCCCTAAAAAGGTTCCATTTTGACTGTGGACTGGTAACTATTGTTAGAAGAGAACTCAATCAGTCCCAAGTGATCATCCCAAGCCCCACCAAAGTCAAGAACATAAGTTCTAAGAACACCCTCAAGAATCTGTATAGCTCTATCTATCTGGAAATCCAACTGTATATGGTAGGCCATGATTTAATTAATCTGAGATCCCAGTTCCCCCTAAAGGCCTCTACAAAAGTGAGAAGTAAACTGAGGATCCCTATTAGAGACTATAGCATTTGAAACCTTGTTAAAACGGATAATCTCTTTCACATTGAGATTTCCCAACTCCTCAAATTTATCTGTATCTTGAATGGGTATAAAGTGATCTGACTTGGTTAGTCTATCGATCACAACCCATATAACATTCTTCTTTCTCTGGGTATGTGGAAGCTCAATCGAACAATCCATATAGATCTCATCCTAGTTCCAAGTATGTTAGGACCAAGCTGACGATGGAGGTGTTTTGTGTTGTCTTTTTTTTTCATGGTATGTTTTGAAGGAATGAAATCACTTCACCTAGTTTCTAGCAACAACTATGGGATTAATAAAGAATCAAACTCACTGTGGGATTGATATAAATCAGACTCATAGTGGGATTGATAAAAACCATACTCACTACTGGATTGATAAAAAAACTAGAGTCATGTTCTCAAAATAATTAGACTCGTTGTGATAGTCTATTGTAATGAGAATAATCTATTTTGTAAGAAGTGTTTGTTTTTCTAGAGAAGCAGGGTCAACATGACTAATATGTTTTAAATTTGATGACTCTTTTTTGATTTTTATTTCACATAAATCATGAGATGAATGGAGAACTTGTGATGCGATCTTGATGAAAGAATGGGAGAGTGAAAGAGATGATTCCAAACCCAAAAATATCATATCCAGATTTATTTTATATGGGTGGTAGAGAGAAAGAAGTATTACTGATTATTTTTCAAAATAATCTTATCCGAGTGAATGAAAATGAATGTGGTCCCGAGGAAAGTGGTACTGATGAAAGTGGTGCCAAAGGAAAGTGGTGCCAATTGAAAAGTGACGCCGATTGAAATAGTGATTCCGATTTTCTGAAACATTTTGTTTTCCATCAACCCCTTACATAAAGATAATCATCAGGATAATCATACCCATATTGGTCGAAAATGTGGCATTCATAAAAAATCTAGTATTGATTGAAAAGGTGGTATAGATCGAAAATGGAGGTATTGATTTAATGTATCATCTTGTATTCCATCAAATGATATGAAAACCTTTTGTACCTAGCCCAATCATACTGAAAAGATAGCACTCTACATATCGTAATCTTGTTGAGTATAATTCTTGTTTGGATTGCTAATTGAAGAAACATGTAAACACTAATTTACCTTAAAATTTATTTTTCAAGTGGGTCAAGAGAATTGGAGAAGAAGATGCCTTGTATTAGAAGTGGGTCAAGAGAATAAGTGAAGAAGGTGATCAAAAATGTAGCCAACCATTTAAAAAGGGATGGATTAATTTATTTGGATGATTTGTTTGAAGAAAATTTCTTGTTGAATGATTTGTCAAGGGTGAGCCTAACATTTAAATACAATAATTTGATTCAAATCAATTCTGTGAATTGTATTTAGCAATTGGATTGACACAATTAGACTCAGATGATTAGACACATGTATTACTCATCAATTGAAATCAAACTAACAATTGAAATGGGAGTATGAAGATGATGAGGTTAAGATTATAGAAGATTCAAGAAGAATCGAGAAGCATTGATGAAGTCATAATTGCTCATATATATTAGGATAAATTAAAATTTTCATGAATTTCAGTGAGTAGGAAAGGTTTTAGGATTATTGCCGAACCCTTTTATGGATCACCTATAAAAGGGAAAAAGTAAATTTTACTTGATTAAAGATGGTGTAATGTTCATCACAATAAAGAGAGACGCTCTAAGTTTTCTATGGGAGAATGTGATACCGTTTTATTTTGTATTTAAAACATTTTGACGGGGAAGAATGCAAGGTTGCAATGATGGTATTCAGATGATCATTGTACTCAGGTTTCATCATACTAAGAGGATCATCGTATTCATCTTGTCAATTGTATTTGGATGATTTTGAAATATTGATGAATTAATCAGAACAAGGTTTTTGTACTGGTTTTTACCATACTGGGAATTTATGGAATGAGGAAAAATTGTATTCTGTATTGAAGTGGTGAAAATTCATTTCAATTTTATTTTATCAAAGAATTAGAACGAGAGAATTTTTTCACGGAGCATCAGACTCAAAATAACAAGATTGGGAAAATCAGACTCAGAAAAGATCAGACTCAGTGTTTAATAACAATGTTCAGGTGGTTCTTACCATTCTTCTAGGTAAGGAATTGATGAATTGTATTTCAATTGAATACAGTTGTTGAATTTAAAAGAAGCACAAGTAACATGAATTGTTATAAAACAATTGTATAACCCTATTATGCTAAGGGGGTGGACACATACTACTGGGATTGTTTCAGAGTGCTATACGAGTGAAATGGTATATCCTACTCATTGTAATCCAAGGATTGATTTTTAGCAAATTTTATGGTGTTGGATCATTTCCAACCCATACTATGGATGTAGCTATTCTTATTAAATAGATAACCTTATAAATCTTCATGTTCATATTGATGTGTAGATTGAATTGTATCCAGTAGGGAATTGAATCTTTAATAGGAGGCAAAGTTTGTTTTAATTGAAAACAAACGTAAAAGAAAAAGAGTATCACTGATTCACCCATCTCCCTCTCAGTGATACAATCATCCTCCCTAGGCACTTACAAAGTAAGGAATGAAAGTGGTTGAAGCAGGCCCAAATGTTTATAGTTCTTGAATATCATCTATTGGTACATATAGAAATGGAAAAAAATCACCAATTCCCTATCTCATACCTGGAAACCAGAACTATTTCCACATATCATAGAACATCTTAGTGGTTCCTAGGTGCACAGCCCACTGGGAATTATGACAATACCCCATTAAAACCTTCCTTATTGCTAACGAAACAACGTAAAAGATTTAATAACACAGAACACCCTCCTTTGAGAATGACCACTAGGACACTATCTCCCCACCATAAAGAGAGTCTCTAATGCTCTAGAATTTATCATAGAACTGTTGGTCCTGAAGAATCACCTCAATAAGAGCATATGTCAGCTGAAAAATGGATAAAGAAACATCATCCCCTTTCTAATGAACTGAAATTTTCAATTGTGAAAAATGATCAGCAAAACTATACTCCTCTGAAGATTGTTTCACATCCTGGGTTGAAATTTTCCTGCTCAATGCATCTGTAACGACATTCCCTTTCCCCAGGTTATAGGCAATGTTGAAGATGAACGACTGCAAGTACTCCACCCAATGCCTCTGGAGAAGGTTAAAATATTTTTCAGAGAAGTTAAAACTCATGAGTTTGTGGTCTATAAAAATGGTAAACCTTTATCCATAAAGGTATTTCCATTAAATCATTATCACATGCATCACAGTTACAAGTTCAAGATCGTGGGTAGGATAATTCTTTTGATGTGGCCTAATCTAACAAGATCCATAAGAAACTAAATGTTCACCCTATATATAAACACAACCCAAACCTAAATATGATGCATCACAGAATACCACGTCTACTTTATTGTTCTTAGGATGATTTAACACCGTTTTAGCAGTCAAAAGGTGTTTTAGCTCAATAAAATAATTCTAACATTTATCATCCCAAGAAAACTATACCGCCTTATAAGTCAGAGCAGTCACCAGAGAAGAAAACTTCGAGAAGTCATTCATGAACCTATGATAGTATCTAAATATGCCCAAGAAGCTCTAAATTTTGAAGACACTTCATGGGTTCTCGCAAGTCATAATAGCCTTCAGCTATTTAGGATCAACTAATATACCATGTTCAGACACCACATGTCCCATGAATTTCACTTCCCGAATCTAGAAATCACACATTGAAAGCCTGGAATAAAGTATATGATTTCATAGAAGACATAGAACTATTGTAAGATGATGCACATGATCCTCCTATGACATAGAGTAAATGAGGATGTCATCTACAAAGACTACCACAGAGTTATCCAGATACTCTTATAAAATATTGTTCATCAAATCCATGAAAACTAAAGGAGCATTTTTAGACCAAAAGGCATAACAAGGTACTCATAATAGACATACCTACTCTGAAAATAAGTTTCCTGATTTTCAGATTCCTTTATCTTTAACTGATGGTAACCAGATTGAAGGTTGATCTTTGAAAACCACTTCTCACCTTTCAACTGATCAAACATATCACCAATCTTTGGAAATAGATACTTGTTCTTTACCATAACTCAATTGAGCTTTCGGTAATCAAATCATTAGTGAATAGAACTATCAACCTTCTTAGTGAAGAGAACCAGCACCGCCCAAGGTGACACACTCAGGCATATAAATCTTTCCTCAAGAAGATCATCCAATTAGGGTATTTATCTCTTTTATTTTAGCTAGTTCCATGCAGTAAGAGATAATTGAAATTGGTGGAGCACCAGAAATTAATTCAATGTAAAACTCAACCTCCCTCAAAGGTGGAAAACTAGATAAATAATAAAGAAACACATTGGGAAACTTGACAACAACTAGAAGAAGATCCCCATGCACTAAATCCCACTCAAGATAAAAGGAAAACACTAATATAATATTTTTACCAACCCTGGATAAGAAGGCCCGACTCTACTCGAACTTGGATCCCATTATCAATAAAATAAAAGAGGCACAACACTGGGTGTAGTAAGGTAAACCCATCGAAGATAATGATAAATCAGAGATTTATTAGAAATTATCCAATCCATCCCGAATATGATGTCAATATATTTGATGTCGAGAACAAAAAAATCCATAAAATTTTGACATCTGAATGAGATAAGACACAAACAGGATTATGAAGACCCTACTCTCTCTTCATACCAAGTGGTGTAGTAATATCCATTGCACAAGATAGTTTCTCTATAGGAAGATTAAAAAGATTAATAATATGGGTTGAAATGAATGATTGAGATGAACCAATATCAAATAGAGCATTCACTAATGACGATGCTATAGTAATGGTACCTCTCATAGTAGCTGGACCCATGTCTTCTTCCTCTAGAGTCTCTTACACTACATGAAGAATCTTATCTCTAGATTCCTATGGTGGGAACTATTTTTTATGTAAATAATATGATTACCCCACAATTTCAATAGGAGTTGACGATCCAGTCCCACTACTTGGAGTAGATAAGTTATGGAAGAATCTCTGTAAGTTCCCTTAACATCCGCATGAGCTATAGTTCTTGGGTGCCTCAGTGAAACCATCTTCTAATTTCCTGGCTTTCCACACTAGTATCATACAAAAGAACTTCTTACTATTGCTATAAGAGGTTTGGATTGACCCTACCATTGAGGATTTCCATGAGAATCATCACACTTCTGTTTTCCTTTGAAGGAACCAACCCTGACATAGGGAGAAAAATAAACTCCCAATAAGCCTAAATTTATAGCCAAATCCAGATCAACCATCATCTCCCAATCCAAAAAATCATCATAAATGGGAAGCTTCAGCAATAAAGCTTGATAATGGATATCTGATCAAAGTCCTAACTCAAATCATCAAGCCTTCATCCTTTCATTAGGTACAATCTCAAGTGAAAAATACACCAACTCAGCAAAATGATTTGAATACTCAGTCATGGTTCTATCTTCCTTCTCAATCTTGAAAAAATCTACATCTTTAGTCAACACTATTGAATCTGGATAGAATTAATCAGTGAAAATAACCTTAAATTATTTCTACTCCAAGACCTCATGTTTATTTACCGCCCCCATCGTGTCCACCGTCTCCTGGTTGTTCCCTCCAGCACGAAGGTGGTATAATTCACTTTGATCAAATCTGGTGTCTCTAAGAACTAAAAAAATTATATCTTTCCCAACTATTACTTAACATTTTGAGGATCAGTGGGGCATTTTAAAACTAGTGGATTTTGGAGAAGGGACTCTTGAGAATGATTTTGAAGAACATCCCCTTTGAGGATCCACTATTGGAACCTAAACTAGGACTAGAGGTGGTGATTATCCCAGAGCATGGATAGTACCCACGATCACCTCAACTAGATTCGGGTCCACTGGAGGATTCTCTCATTGTGGTTCAATATAATATTTCTCATGGATTCGATTTACATGTCTTCTCGGAGTCATGATGCTATAAAACATCAGTAGAGAACCTTGAAGAAATTAGGTAGTGCTCAAATAGAGCAACAAGAAAAATTAATCCCAATAGATAAAATAACCATATTTGGCTTCAACACTATCTAAATTAGAATAGGGAAAGGATTATAATTAATCTATAAGATGCCCTTCCCTAAACAACCCTAGTGACTTAAGGATCATTGAATTAAGAGCTGGCTAGGAACTCAATCACAACTACCTCTTAAGTCCCGATAAGATTTCAAAAATACATACTGAATTCAAGAAAAAATCTCAACAACATCCATATGATACCACTTTTTCATGAACTAGACCGGGTACCCTGGTAACCTAATAACCGATCTGATCATGACATAGCTCGAAGGGCATTCCCGATCCCCATGGGTTAGTGACTAGCACATGGCATCATACATCATGAAAGTGGGAAAGATTTTTCCACAAGACTTAGCAGAAGTAAGACAAGAAAGTCAATATTCATATAAAAGAAACTATACTGGGAGTAAAGTACGAAAGTAAAACAAGGAATAAAAATATCAAATTACTACAACCCAAGTACCAAAAAACAAAGAAAACAACCTTCAAGTTCCACAACTCACCAAGTCAAAAGCTCAATAGTTGGATCCACCTCCAAGAGATCCCTTTCCTTTACACGAACCTTGAAGGATAAAGTCTACAATCACTTGAATAAAAAATTAGGGTGTAATCCTAAGCCTAGTAAGATACCACCAAAAATTCCATAACAGATGACACATATAGATTATCCAAATAAAATCTTTCAATTTTCAAAATATATAGGTTTGGAAATTTAATATCACATTTAAAAAAAACATGCTATACTTTTCTGAAATGAGGGAAGATACTTTTAAAGCACACACTTTTTATTTACAAGAGATGGAATATCTAAAACAATGGATTAAATAAAACAGTTACATATTTTTTTGTAAATCCATAAAAGGCATGTAAAGTAGTTTTACAACATTGGCATAAATTTATATCTCATATATAAATAAACAAGTGAGCAACATGGTCATCTTCCAAAAGTTACAATAGTATTTTTGGCTATAGGACTCCACAATATCTAAGTGGTATTAGGAAAATGAGTATACTCATTCCCCCCTTACAATGGATATAGGTGAATCTTTACCCTCCTATTAGGAATGTGACCTACCACATGTATGTTTTAAAATGTTTTAATAGCGTAGAGTGTGTCCAAATAACTCATGAACTACCTAAGATTTTTATGCAATATTACATGATGGGAAATTTATTTTAAGACTTATTCAAATACAATTATGTCCCATTCTTTAATTTCAAGATTCTAATTTTCTAGTTAAACCCAATATAGGTTTAACAAATAATATTCCCTTTCCAAAAGATAAAACCATCGAGTTTCTATAAAATCATTTTAAGACATTTTTACAAGTTTGAAATCCATTCAAAACCAATTACATCCTTTTCATAATTCATTTCCACAATTAAATTCAAAAATTTAATTGAAAAAATTCCATCAAATACAAAATTTAAAATCAATAATTTAAATCAGCCAATTTCCATAAACACACCCCAATTCAATGGAATTGAGGTTTTTCCAAATTTCCATGCCAAAACTGTAAAGTCCATTAAATTTGAAGGAAATTTTTTTCTTAAATTCTTTGGGATTTTTCGAGTACGTAGTTTCTGACGGCACCTAATTCCGAGGCCCGGTGTGCCTGGAATCATTTTCCAAAGTTTAGCTCGGGTACGTTTAGTAAAGGAACGAGCGATTTTTTCTATCTTTTGAACCAGTGCATGGAATTGAAAAATGAGGGCACCGAAGAACTCGCAGCACCAGTATTTGCTTAATATGACTTTTACCATTGATGTGTTTTCTTGGGAGAAGAAGTTAAATTTTGGGGTTTAAGTGAGAAGTAAATAAAATTGTGTACAATTTTATTTTATTAACCTTGGAAGTTAAACTCTCTCTTGGGAAGTTGTTGGTGGGGCCCACAACCACCCAACTTCCCATGTGGGGTAATGAGGGAGGAGGGGCCCACACGAGCACCCATCTTTTCACATTCCATAACCCTTAACCCCTTTGAACTCCCATGATAAATACATGGCAACTCCCCATTAAATATTGATATCCTTTAATTGTGTAACTATCCCCTCTCTCCTATTTAATCATGCCAACACACTTAATCAATTAAGTGAGTTATGTGTTTTAATTTTAAAATTGAAATGCATGGCTTGAAGTAATAAAATAAGATAAGTCTTATTTTATTTTGGGGGTTAGTTGGTGTGTGATGATATTGGGGAGAGAGTGCTCTAGTTCCTTCTGCGAAGAACTTCATCTTCTTCAACGAAGAATTCTAATTCTCCGATGATGAACGACGACTTGGCGGTTCTGGTTTTCTTCATCCTCTTCCTCCTCGGACGCTCTCCGTCGACGTCTATGGAACCTCAACTCGCGACGCCATTTTCCGCGATGCCCGTCGTTCGACAACTTTCTTCGAGGTAGGGGTTAAGTTCAATTTTAATGAATTAAAATTGGGCTGGTTTGTCATCGAGAATTTTGTTTGCTTTGGCCGCTTGATATCGTTATAATGGGAGGAGATCGGGCTGTACAAACATGGCCGATCCTCCTCCCTGTTTTATTGTTGATCTCCGATGTTGTTTTAAGCGAAGGCGGCGCAGTGCCATTGCACCACGTGAGGACGATGAGGACCGTGGCCAGAGCGGGCCACGACATTGGTGCACGTAGCCATCGCACCGCACCGGTGAAGTCGAAGGAACAACGGCCGGAGCGGGCCGCGGTGGTGGTGCGCGGCACTGTCGCGCTGCGCCGGAGAAACCGTGGGAGGCCACGGCCAGAGCGGGATGTGGAAGAGGGGCATGGTGCCGTCATGCTGTGCTGATCGAAAAAGGGCCATAGACAAAGGCCGAGACGGTCCAGCAGGGGTGGCCGGACAACCGGCCACCGGTGCTCCGGAAGGAAGGACCCTTACGGGATCAACCGGTTGGCCATAATGGCCAACCATTTCCAGAATAACCGGGGTTTAGAAACCCCAGACCACCACACAGGGCGGACCCCTTAGGGTCCGATGTTTCGGAAATAGGGAGAGGCGCTCCCCCCCTCTTCGCACCCCGCTCGGCCGGGAGCCGAGCCGCGGCTAGATTCCGAGCCTGGCCACAGGCCGCACGGGCCAGGCCGCCCGCGCTGGGCCTGGCCGCTAGTACCGGGCCGGGCTGCTAACGCCGGGCCGGGCCGCGCCAGCCGGGCTGGGCCGCGCCCAAATGGGCTAGACCTGGACCTGGGTCGGGTCGCCCGGTTCGGGCCGACCCAGGGGGTATTGGGCAGGGTCGGACCGGGCCCAAACCCCCTATTTTCGGACCACGTTATTTCAAACACCCATATTTTTGGCTACATACCTCCGATCGACGCACCTTAACTTGTGTTGGGATCCTTAGATCGATTCGGTCGTTTCAGTATTTTACACTCAAGCTTTCATTAAATTTTGGGTATGGCTGGGTTGGTTCGAACCTGAAACCAACCAGGCCCTTGGAGCGGAAACGCCTATAACTTAACGACCAGATGTCTGAATGATGTGCCTTCAATCAAATTGAATTTATCTTAGTGAGAAAGTTCTATTGGATTAATACTCTTGAGGTTTGGACATAGCTGGAGTATGGCTGGGTTGGTTTTAGCTTAAAAACCAACAGGTCCCCTGGAATGGAAAAGCCATTATCTCCCAGACCAGGCGTCTGAGTGACGCACCGTCCGACACGTTGAGTTCCTAATGAAGAGACGAAACTTCATGATACATCAACTCTGGACTTCGTGACAGTTGATATATCGACGCCCTTGGATCGTGGAGCGGACCGTCCCGGAATCGAGCATGCTGTGTGCGGGAACCCTAGAGCTCACTGCGACTGCGACGACGATGACAACTATACTTGGATCCTATGTGGGTTCGGTAGCGGGGACGAATGTACTTGGATCCTATGTGGGTTTGGCTGTGATGATGACTGTACTTGGATCCTACGTGGGTTCGGAAGCAATGGTTACTGCACTAGGATCCTACGTGATTTTGGAATCGATGACTTCTATACTTGGTTCCTACGTGGGTTCGGTAGGGGAGATGATTCAGAGGCTACATATAATCATCTCCACCCCTCTTCATGAGTAGTATACCTATGTGAGCTGAGTCTTGACTTCAATCTATATCATCGATAGGATTGACTTGCTTTCCTGTGTGGACTGGGTTGTGCTTTCCTGTGTGGAATGGGTTGTACATTCCTGTGTAGACTGGGTTGTGTTTTCCAGTGTGGACTAGGTTGTACTTGGGCTCGTGAGTTGGAACTAAACTAGAATTGATGACTTAGGTATATATATGGGCATATACCTAAGTAGAGTTGGTTGATACTTCGTGTTTGTATCCTTCCTTTGTGGTTTATCCTTTGTGGATTCTGGGAGACCTTCCGGGGTCTCGGTGTCCCTACTGAGTATTGTATACTCATCCCTACATGGACTATGCCCGCACTACGTTGTGTTGGTCGCAGACGACGGACATCGCTGATCATGGTTGAGGCTTGTGGAGTGGATGGTACATGGAGATGGACTATCAGGAGGGATGTACACGGAGCGGACGGATGGACCCGAGGAGCAAACAAGACTCTCAGTACCCACCCTTCAAGTGGGAATTCCAGAGGATGACTCGGTGGTTTCTGATTTACTTTACTACTGCTGTATTTTCTTTTAGTTGTACTATACTTTCAGTTGGGTTTGTATTCTGGCCCATTTACTTTTCAGCACTTACTTTTGTACCCATTTTACTTAGTGTTTACTTCATCTTGCGTACTCTGTTGTGTTGTTACTCGTATAAAGGAAATTCCTTCCCTTTTTATCGGGATTTACGCCTTTGGTGCTAGTTGCCAGACTCTGGCCTATAGAAGGCGGGATGGGGGTAGTCACAACACCATCCCCTAGGGCGGGTCATGACAAATTGGTATCAGAGGAGTCAGTTCTACCGCAGAACTCAGGACTTTGATAATTTATTCTATGTGAAGTAATAGTGTTAAGGGTATTGAATGTGGTTATCAGTCCAGGGAGTCCAGTGTTGGTGCGGTGGCCGACAAATCAATTCACCAGGACCCTGACTTCTGATTTCTGACTCAGTGCACGAAAACATTGATTGCATGTGTGTTTCAAAAGTTTTCTTTGTGATTACTTTGTGTCAGCTCACCAGGAATACTATATTAACCATGGCGCACCTATTTCTTTTCAGGATGGCCCCATAACGGCAGCCAGCTAGGGTTTCGAGCTTTGTGCGAGACGACATCCCACTGAGTGACGAGGCCTTGGTACATGGCCCCATTACAGCGGAGGCACCAGCGGTACCTCTACCCGTGGATCCACCGATGCCACCAGCCCCAGCAGCTGAGAGTGCATCTCTCCTGAGTGCACTGCACGAGTTTCAGCATCAGAGACCGCCCAGGTTCTGCGGGGAGATGGACCATTTTGTAGACAAGGACTGGTGGAGGCTATTGTTCGAGTCTTCATATTAGTAAGGACACCAGCTGACCTCATGGTGATCCTTGCGGCGAGTCTCCTGCACGCAGCAGCAGGTAGATGGTGGAGCCTGATGCTCCAGGTGCACGACGAGGCATCATTAATTTGGCTAGCCTTCGAGAGCCTCTTCTGCTCGGAGTTCATTCAATCCACCCTCCGTGCGGTGTTTATTCAGGAGCTACTATAGCCAAGGCAGGGCATCATGACAGTAGCCCAGTACTCGGTGAGATTTACCAACCTCTTGTGATATTCCACTGACATGGTATGGGACCCATTCTTTTGGGCTTGGAACTTTGACCAGGGACTGAGGCATGAGATTAGGGCATCGATGATCTCCCTCAGTATACCGACGCTGGCAGGAGTACTGGAGAAAGACCTTCTTGTGGAGAGATTTCTTGATGTTACAATGCCAGCAGCGAGGCCTACCGCAGGGCGACACATAGAGGAGTCTTCTACAGCCAGCAGTAGACAGATGTTGTAGAGGTTCAATCGGACCAGACCATCAACTGGGCGACTACAGGATACTGGTTTGGAGGTTCCGGGCACACGCAACAGATCCATTCATACGAGAGGCAGACAATGCTATGCATGTGGTGGGCAGGGCCACATGGCTCATGACTGCCTAACCCGCCATGCAGAGGAGGCGTAGACGATTGAGGGACCACCCAGGCAGAGGCAGAGGTTCGACCGTGGAGGTCCGCAGGGAGCAGGTGGATAAGGTAGAGGAGTTGGCCAAGCAGCAGGTGGTGGATGACACTTCGGGGCTCTACCACCACCACCACCACCAGGAGGTCCACCCCGACCACAGGGATCTGGAGGGCAGAGGCAGACTCAGCTACAAGCAGTAGAGGCCTACGACCACGACGCACCTTAGATGATTCGAGGTACTATCTGGGTCTACTCCACCCTTTCTACAGTTCTTATAGACACAAGAGTGAGTCATTATTTTATTGCCTCTTCCCTTGTTCGGATCTCGAAGATTCCCACAGAGCTATTGGCTCGATCCTTACGGCTAGAGACTCCTATGAGAGCAAACTCGACGATTACGCACTGGTGACGGCAGTTCGATATTACTCTAGGTGGTGAGAACTTCGGCTAGGATCTTCTTGTAGTGGCGTCGAGGCCTTACGACGTCATATTGGGCATGGATTGGTTATCTATGGTCTATGCTCAGATCGATTGCATTAGGCGCAAGGTGCGGTGTGTCTGCACCGATGGGAGAAGGTTCACCTTTAACAGCGAGAAGGGAGCCTTTGCTATGCAGGATGGACTCACGCAGAGGAGAGGATAGCCGACCACCCATCAGTTGGATAGTCTCATCCTAGGAGCACTTGATGTGCGGAGTCTGAGTTTTCCGATTGTGGTGGATCAGTATGAAGTCGTTTTTCTTGACGACGTTACAAGACTACCTCCTCGCAGAGAGGTAGAATACTATATTGACCTGTACCTAGGGACAACACCGATATCTACTCCAGCATATCAGATGGATTCCGCTGAGCTTTGAGAGCTACGAGTACAACTGGAGGACTTGCAGGGAAAGGGATTCATTGGACCCAGTGTTTCACCATGGGATTCCCCGATTTTGTTCCCCAAGAAGGAAGATGGGAGCTTGCGACTGTGTGTCGACTACCGTCGCCTGAACCACGTGACCTTGAAGAACAAATATCCACTTACGAGGATTGACGAACTCTTTAATCATCTCAAGGGAGCACGCTGGTTCTCGAAGATAGACCTCAGGTCGGGCTATCATCAGCTCAGAATTCGAGATGAGGATGTGCAGAAGACGACCTTCAGGTGTCGGTATGGCCACTATGAGTTCTTGGTTATGCCTTTCGGTGTAACCAACACTCCATTAGTGTTCATGAGTCTCATGAACAAGATCTTCCAGCTTTACCTCGATCGATTTTTTGTATTCTTCATCGACAACATATTGATTTACTTGACTATTGAGGAGGAGCACGCCTACCATTTGTGTGTTGTACTGGATACACTATGAGAGCACCAGCTTTATGGTAATCTCTTTAAGTGTAAGTTCTAGATTGGAGAGGTCCACTTCTTGGGGCACGTTATCTCTGAGGTGGGAGTTGCGGTGGATCCTACGAAAATCGAGGTAGTGCTAGCTTGGGAGCCACCCAAGAGCATGACGGAGGTGTGGAGTTTCCTAGGTCTGGCTGGGGACTACCAGTGATTTGTGCCATAATTCTCCAGAGTTGAAGCACCACTTTTAGCTTTGATGAAGAAGGGTAAGCCCTTCATGTGGTCAGATAGATGTCAGCAGAGCTTTCAGGAGCTGAGACAGAGATTTACTAGTGCACCCATCTTGAGGCTACCAGAGGAGGGTATAGGGTACATAGTTTACTACGATGCATTAGGGACTGGACTCGGGTTTGTCCTGATGCAGGAGCAGGCATTGATCGCCTATGTATCACGACAGTTGAGGCAACACAAGCAGAACTACGCTACCCATGACCTAGAGTTAGCAGCAGTGGTCTTCGCCCTGAAGATGTGGCAACACTATCTGATGGGCGAGCACTTTACAGTCTACTCTGACCACCAGTGTCTTAGGTACATCTTCTCGTAGAAGGACCTAAACCTGAGACAGCAGCGATGTCTCGAGTTCCTCCAAGACTATGAATTTTATATAGTCTATACTCTTAGGAAGGGAAACGTAGTATCTGATGCTCTCAGCAGGGGGTCGGGCATTTAGGTACTTGGAGAGGTGATGGAGCAGCTAGCCACGTTGCAGATATCCTTCGTGGATAGAGATGGAGCAGACTTCCTACAGTTACTCATAGTCACTCCTCCACTACTTCAGTGGGCCAGAGAGGCACAACGTGGGGATGTTGACTGTGAGATGCGATGTGCACAGATATCCACAGGACAGGCACCTGATGGATTTTCTGTAGGAGGAGAGAACGTCATCCTTTTCAAAGGAAGTACCATGGTACCGGTTGCATTATAGGAGGAGGTGCTGAGAGAGTTTCACACTTCCCCGTTGGTGGTACATCTAGAAGTAGCGAAGATGTACCAAGATCTCAGAAGACAGCACTGGTGGTCGGGTATGAAGAAGGCTGTAGCAGAGTTCGTTTCACGATGCCTCACCTGTCAATAGGTGAAGGCGGAGCACCAGGTACCAGCAGGCTTGGTACAACCCTTAGTGGTTCCAGAGTGGAAGTGGGACGAGATATCTATGGATTTCATGACAGGGAATCCACGTACTTCCAGTGGACATGACTCCATCTGGGTGATTGTAGACTGACTCACCAAGTCGGCCCACTTCTTACCCATCAGAGAGCAGGGCTCAGTAGAGAGCTTGGGATGCCTCTATGTTTAGGAGATCGTACGGCTTCATGGTGTGCCATCATCTATCATCTCCGATTGAGATTCTCGCTTTACTTCCCAGCTTTAGAAGGGGTTGTAGGAGGCATTTGGGACGCAGCTACGCTTGAGCACCGCCTTTCACCCTCAGACGGATGACCAGATGGATAAGACCATTCAGACTCTCGAGGACATGCTCCGTGCATGTGTCCTCAACTTTGGGCGCAGTTGGGAGGATCACTTACCTTTGGTGGAGTTTGCATACAACAACAAATACCACTCCACCATCGGTATGGAACCTTACGTGTTATTGTACGAATGACCTTTCAGATCACCTCTATGCTAGAAAGACCCTGGGGAGTCAGAACTTGTAGGACCATAGATGGTCTAGGCCATGACGGAGAAGGTTCGGATCATCCAGGTGCATATGATGATTGCTCAAAGCTGACAGAATTCCTATGATGGTAGGAGGCGGAGACCACTAGAGTTTGAGGATGGCGACCATGTTTTCATATGGGTCTCACCTCGACATGGATTACAGAGATTTGGTTGGGGTGACAAGTTATCTCCGCGCTTCATCAGACCATTCTAGGTTCTCAGTAGGATAGGCGAGGTGGCATATCGCCTGGATCTTGCACTATAGTTGCACCAGGTGCACGATGTCTTCCGTGTGTCTCAGCTGAGGAGATACGTGCACGACCTAATGCATATCATTGATCACGGGGAGCTGGACATCGATGACAGGGCAACATTTGCGGAGGTTCCGGCGGAGATCAAGGATCGACAGGAGCGGGTCCTACATGGATGGTCGATTCCTCTAGTGTGCATCAGGTGCCAGCACAGGAACCTCTAGGAGGGAACATGGGAGCGGGAGGCTCAAATGCGTGCACATTACCCTCATTTGTTTCCCTAGTTTATGATGTATCTTTATAGGGACATAAATCCCTGAGGTGGGAGTAATGTAAAGACCTGAAAATTTCAAGGAATTTTTTTTCATAAATTCTTTGGGATTTTACGAGTACACAGTTTCTGAAGGAACCTGATTCCGAGGCCCGGTGTGCCCAGAATCAATTTCTGAAGTTTAGCTCGGGTACGTTCAGTGAATGAACGAGCGGGTTTTTCTATCTTTTGAACCAGTGCTCGGAATTGAAATCCGAAGGCACCGATGAACTCGCAACACCAGTATTTTCTTAATATGACTTTTATCATTGATGCGTTTGTTCGGGAGAAGAAGTTAAATTCTGGACTTTAAGTGAGAGGTAAATAAAATTGTGTACAATTTTATTTTATTAACCTTGGAAGTTAAACTCTCTCATGGGAATTTGTTGGTGGGGCACACAACCACACAACTTCCCATGTGTGGTTATGAGTGAGGCGGGGCCTCCACGAGCACCCATCTTTTCACATTCCATAACCCTTAACCCCTTTGAACTCCCATGTTAAATACATGGAAACTCCCCATTAAATATTGGTATCCTTTAGTTGTGTAACTCTCCCCTCTCTCCTCTTTAATCATGAAAACACACTTAATCAATTAATTGAGTTATGTGTTTAAATTTTAAAATTGAAATACATGGCTTGAAGTAATAAAATAAGATAAGTGTTATTTTATTTTGGGGGTTAGTTGGTGTGTGAAGATATTAGGGAGAGAGAGATCTAGTTCCTTCCACGATGAACTTAATCCTCTTCAACGAAGAACGCTAATTCTCCGATAAAGAACGTCGACTCGGCAGTTCTGGTTTTCTTCATCCTCTTCCTCCTCAGACGCTCTCCGTCGTCGTCTATGGAACCTCAACCCACGATTCCATTTTCTGCGACGCCCATCGTTTGAAAACTTTCTTCGAGGTAGGGATTAAGTTCAATTTTAATGAATTAAAATTGTGCTTGTTTTGTCGTTGAGCATTTCGTTTGCTTTGGCCACTTGATATCATTATAACAGGAGGAGATCGGACCACACCAACACGACCGATACTCCTCCCCTTTTTATTGTTGATCTTCGATGTTGTTTAAAGCGAAGGCGGTGCAGTTCCATTGCACCGCACGGGGACGACGAGGACCGCGGTTGGAGAGGGCCGTAGCGTTGATGTGCGGCGCCGGTGAAGCTGAAGGAACCGCGGCCGGAGCAGGCCGCGACGGTGGTGCGCGGTGCCGTCACGCCGCGCCGGAGAAACCGAGGGAGGCCGCAGCCAGAGCGGCCTGCGGCGGAGGGGCACGGCACCGTCGCATCCCGCCGGTCGAAGAAGGGCAGCGGACAAAGGCCGCGACAGTCCAGCAGGGGCGGCTGGACAACCAACCCCTGGCACTCCGGAAGGCGGGACCCCCGTGGGTCCCGCGACGGCTCAACCGGCCAGCCATAATGGCTGGCCGTTTCCAGAAGAATCGGGGGTTGAAACCCCCAGCCAGCGCACTGGGCGGACCCCTTAGGGTCCGCTGTTTCAGAAACAGGGGGGTGGCGCCCCCCCCCCCACTTCGCACCATGCTCGGACGAGAGCTGAGCCGCGGCCGGCTTCTGAGCCGGGCCGTAGGCCATGAGGGCTAGGAAGCTAGCGCCAAGACGGGCCGCTAGCGCCGTGCCGGGCCGGACCCGGATGCACGTCGGGTCGACCCGGTTTGGGCCGACCTAGGGGGTATGGGTCCGGGTCAGACAGGACCCAAACCCCCTATTTTCGGACCACGTTCATTCAAACACCCATATCTTGGGCTAAATACCTCCGATATACACACCGTCAGCTGCGTTGGGATACTTGGATCAAGACAGTAGTTTTGGTATATTACACTCGAGCTTTTGTTAAAGTTTGGGTATGGCTGGGTTGGTTCGAACCCGAAACCAACTGGGCCTTTGGAGCAGAAACGCCTATAACATAACCACCGGATGTCCTAATGACGTGCCCTCGATCACGTTGAATTTTTCATAGTGAGATGGTTCTATTGGGTTACTATGGTTGAGGTTTGGACATAGATGGAGTACGGCTGATTTGGTTTTAGCTTAAAAACCAACCGGGCCCCTGGAACGGAAAAACCATTATCTCTCAGACTGGGCGTCGATTGACCCACCGTCTGACACGTTGAGTTCCTAATGACGTGACAAAACATCATGATAAATCAACTCTGGACTTTTTGAAAGTTGATGTATCGAACCCCTTGACTCGTGGAGCGGACCCTCCCATAATTGAGCGTGTTGTGTGCGGGAACCCTAGAGCTGGCTGCGATTGCGACGACGATGATGACTGTACTTGGATCCTATGTGGGTTCGGCAGCGAGGACGACTGTACTTGGATCCTACATGGGTTCGGAAGCGAGGAAGAATGTAATTGGATCCTACATGGGTTCGGCATTGATGGTTACTATACTAGGATCCTACGTGGGTTTGGCAGTGATGACTTATGTACTTGGATCCTATGTGGGTTTGATAAGGGAGATGATTCAGAGGCTACATCTAATTATCTCCACCCCTATTTTTTGAGTAGTATACCTATATGAGATGATTCTTGACATAAATCTATATCATCAATATGATTGACTTGCTTTCCTGTGTGGACTGCGTTGTGCTTTCCTGTGTGGACTGGGTTGTAATTTCCTGTGTGGACTGGGTTGTGTTTTCTTGTGTGGACTGGGTTGTACTTGGGCTCGTGAGTTGGAACCGAACTGGAATTGATGACTTAGGTATATGTATGGGAATATACCTAAGTAGAGTTGGTTGATACTTCATGTTTGTATCCTTCCTTTGTGGTTTATCCTTTGTAGATTCTGGGAGACCTTTGGGGGTCTTAGGGTCCCTACTGAGTATCGTATACACACCCCTGCACGGGATATGCCCACACTACGTTGTGTTGGTTGCAGACGACAGATAGCGCTGATCGTGGTTGAGGCTTGTGGAGCAGACGGTACCTAGAGGTGGACTATCAGGCGGGACGTACACGGAGTGGATGGACAGACCCGAGGAGCTGACAAGACTATCTGTACCCACCCTTCAGGTGGGAATTCCCGAGGACGACTTAGTGGTTGATGATTTACTTTACTGCTACTGTATTTTCTTTCAGTTGTACTGTACTTTCATTTGGGTTTGTATTCTGGCCCATTTACTTTTCAACACTTACCTTTGTACCCAGTTTACTTAGTGTTTAATTCAGCTTGCGTACTCTGTTGTGTTGTTACTCGTATAAAGGCAATGTCTTCCCTTTTTATCGGGATTTACGCCTTTGGTGATAGTCGCAAGCCCCTGGCCTATGGAAGGTGGGATTGGGGTAGTCACGAAACGGGCCCCAAGGGTGGGTCGTGACAGAAACCATTTCAAATCTAACGATTCACTAGAATTGAGTTTTTTTCAAATTAATTAAAATAAATTTTTAGAAATTGAATTTAAATAAAAAATTGAAATAAATCATGCAATTTAGGAGTAATCAATTTAGAAATTTGGGATGGAACAACCGACCTCTTCTTGAAACTCAACACTCCCAACGACACCTGTTAATGAGAACAAAGATGGAGAAGACCTCAAAATCCAAACTAGAAGCAAGATACAACACCATAGGGAATAGATCCATCAATTACATGATGATATATTGAAAACCCAATAGAGTAGAAAGAGAGATAGATGAATAAATATAAGAACACTTACCCAGATATCGCCTGACAAATAAATGATGATTGATCCCCAATGTAATGGATTCAAAATATTTGGAAGGCTCCAAGAATAACTGGGATGAATTTTGGTCGAAAGAAGAGGATTTGGAGAGGAGTGAATGAAAAATAACCAAGTGCACTAACTCCTTTTCAAGGATGCTTTAGGGGTGTTACACGACATGTAATATAGTTACACACCATGAAAGAATTAATTTCCATAATGAAGAAAAAGTGTAGAAATTATAATGCACCTTTTAAAGTAGGGGTATTACATGATGTGTGTCATGAACTAGCCCGAGTCGACCCTGAACCGGTCACCTAGGCTAGCCCGCGACAAGTCCCGAGAGGCATTCCCGATCCTCTCGAGATGGCAACAAGCACCAAGGACATCAATAGAGTACACAAGGGAACAATTTCTCCCAAATATAAAAAATCAAACAAATAGCGGAAAAAATGGACAGCCCAAAATATAAATACATAAAAATTGAACTGAACATTATTTGTACAAGAAACTGAAAGTACAACCAAACCAACAACTCAACTAACCAAACCTGATAATTAACTAACTCCATGTAATCCCTCTGGTCACTCTACAACATAATTATCACACATCACCCAAGGCGATCGAACTAAAGTTGAAACCTGCACAAGGGCTAAAAATAGAAGAAGACTATATGTGAGAGTATTAAAACTCAGTAGCTTAACCCAATTTCTATTCCCAATGCAAATCCGTTAAAATAAAAGAAAAATAAATTTTAAGTTTTAAATACAAGATATAAAAGTATGTTTTCCAAATGAGGTCCTATGATATAAAAAAAATTACCAGACAAAAACTTGCATGTTTTATAAATAAGAATGCTAGTAACAATTTTCAAAGTGGTGTAGCTACAAAATGAAAATAGTTTTCAAGAGGGATGATTTAAAGAATGTACAATTTTAAATAAATCACACACACTTCTGAATTTTCCAACCAAACACACCATATGATGACAGTGAGTACAAAAAATCCCATGAGTATAGGTCACAGGAACACCCCTAGGAACTAGTTTGTTTTGAGCCCCAGGTACCTCGTATCTCGGAGAAAGTAACCATAATAAATATCCATTCTCGTGAACATGATACACTAGTAGAGAGAATACAAATAACCTAGAGGCCCCCAACAACATCATCATTATAGTTTAGTTAGTGTTTTCATCATCAATCTTTCTACGTGAAACATGGATAAACACCACGGGATCACTAGCATACTTGTACACGTCCGCCGTCCTAGATACCCTGGATTCCCTTTAGTGATCAATGAAGTTACACATATTTTAAAAAACCCATTTTCACATCAAAATTCCATTACCAAACCATAAACACACAAACATGCCACAAACATGCATCACATTTATTTCATGAATCAATAAACCACTAAAAAGTTTCATAAAACAATTTCAAGGAGTATAATGAGGTCTTGCACATAAAATCCTTTCAAAAATGCTCTTTTAAGGACACAAAACCATAAATAACATAACAAACAAAATTTGGAACCCCCAAAACCAATTAATAAATCAATTTCATAGACCATAAAATTGCCCCAAAAGATAGAACATGGAATACACATGGAAACCATTTTTACAAAAAAATACCAAACAAGACTTTAAGCCTTTCTCAAAACTAAAATTTGACCAAGGCATGCATTTAACTTTTATTAAAAAGGTGTATACACACCAATTAAAGCAGAAAACCACATTTAAAAATCCCTTAAAACACTCAGGTTACATATTCAAAACACAACCATTTTCATAATGATGTGAAATGGTCCATTTTACGATAACTCAGACAAAAACATGTTGTAAACCCAAAACTATTGGTCTGTAAAAACACATCCAAATTGGAAAGCCATATAAGGATACAAAAATAAAATTTATAATTCTTCAAATTAATTTATAAATCCAAACAAATAAATTTTTCATCACTCATAACACATAAAATCCAACCGAGCAATTTACCGAACACATGACATACCCTTTAAAGAAAAAAATTTATTTTAAGCACACAACAAGGAATAAAACACCAATTGCATGTCATATTTTATTCAAGATACTATAAATTTTTTTAAATACCATAAAATAGGTTCTAAACCTCACAAAACAGTTGCAAAAGATAGCATAATATTTAAACAAACACTTGGTGTGCACTTTTATGAAAAAAACAACACTACCTTTCACAAAACAAGGATTAAACAACAATATTGCACAAAAATAAAATTATCCAAAGGCAGAATAAAAATTATAGACATATATATCAGGTGATAAAAATAATAAAATGATGAAACTTAAATGATAAAGGCCTGTGAAAGAGATATCCTACCTCAAATCCTTGGCGTAATGGAAACAAAAACCCAATATCACCATCCGAGGGTTTATAAACCCTAAACCTATGACGACTAGCCCCAAACGAACAAAAACCCCATAAATAATCATATTATAATAGAACATTAGGTCTATAATGACTAGTAGAGATAATAAAACCTTGAAATAATGAAAGGAATAAAGAAGAGGGAGGATAAAGGAGAAGGAATCTCACATTTTCAACTAGAAAAGTCTTCGTCTTCCATTAGACCTGCACCCTTAAGGAAAAGGGAATGAATTGAAACATCTTGGAGAGTCTCCTAAGGTCTGTAAGAACTAGTGAAAGAATATTTGTGGGAAAAATAGTAAGAATCAAATGATTTATGGATGGATTAATTTACCTTCTCAATTCTAGACAATTTGAGGACATCTGAGAACTTTCTCCATAATATGAGATTCAAATGAGCTCCAAAGAGGCAAAATTGATACCGGGGGTGATTCTAAGTATTTGGGATTAGAGGGATAGGTATAATAACCGAAAAATATTAAAAAAAGGAAAAAAATAAAAAATAAAAAATTATTGTTTTAAAACTGTAAATGGTCCCACGAGCTGGACCAATACCTAAATATGTATCCCAAAGTCACCATTATTATGAATTCTTAAGGGGCCCAAAAGGATATTTTGGTTTGAACATGTCATTTTATGAAAGGTAAGAAGTTTAATTTGTGAAAAATGTTGAAAAACAAAGTCGTTATAAAAGAAAAAATTTGGTTTTTAAATATGGAAATGGGCTCACGGTTGGCCCAAATCATGAAGTAACCACCCTTTCTCCCAAAACTCCTAAACAAGCAATCAGAAAAACCAAATTAGGGTGATTAGACATATATTTTAGTTAAAAACTCCAAATTAATCTCATACAACACCCAAGAAAAGGATCATGATTTTCAATGAACCAGATCGAAACCATGACATGAAAAGAAAAAAAACCTAGTGTCACAATTCTCCCCACCATTAAAGCTTTATGTCCCCGAAAAGTCATAACGTTGTTCAACTAACAGAACAAAACCTAAGGATTCCTTATCAACATAATGCAGACTATAAATCTAAGTAAATATAATTCACCAATAATGTAACTTAATAATCTTGCCCAAACAAAACACCAACTCACAACCACTTCCGGAGAATCAACCGAAAGATCGAGTCACTACCTCCACAACCAAACCAAGAACCCGGTTGGTGGGACTTCTACCAATGAACCCAACAATAACACAAACCATAGAGAACTCATGAAAACCAAATATTCTAGTGGATTATGTAATTTATTCCCCACCATTAATAAACAACTAGCACTAGATAAGTTCTTAGGAGGAAAAAATCAACGAGACCCGTGGTGGGTCTCCCCAAAAATAGAACCCAACTTGTAACGAACAAACAATAATTCAACATTAACTAGAATTGGGCATCACATATACATGAAAACCAAAAGTATCCAATAACAACCTACAAACCCATGTTAATAAGGTTACAACATGAACATCTAAACCACCCACTCTAGAATGGAGGGGATAAGAACTGGGCCAACACATTCGAAACTGATCCAGACCCCCACCACTCAGGGAAGGGGAGGGAAGGGGTCCCAATAATTAGGCCATTGAAAAGAAAAAAGAAAAAAGTAACTACCCAAAACTCTCCACCTACGAACATGTAACACCAAGACCACACCCTATTTTCACAAGCGGTCCACACCGGGACAGTGATAAAAAACCCACATCCATGAAGGAATAACCATAAACACTATGTATGGGGTAAGTCCACCACACTTGCTGTGAAAAAGGGAAATTCACATAAATGAGGAACCACAATAGATAAATAGAAACTACCATTCCAAAATGGTGGATACAAAAGCCTGGTCAAGTTCCCCACACCTCTGGATATTTCCTCACTACGTGAAAAGATTCACTCCGAGGCCTATGGCTGGAGCCTTGATTCTTTAAGCATATACTACACCACAATCAGGGTGCTAAGGATCACACCACTAAAAAAACTCACAATATCAAAAAAACACCTGCATCTAAATAGGAACTCATATATACATATCAAAATTTTGTCTCACTCCGAATGAGGGGCATAATGGACAAGGAATACAACAAAACAGATCAACATCACTGAACATAACTTCTATGTCCAAAAGAATTATCATGACCCGAAAGCACATTAATTATATCCCAAACAGCTCTCTATTAAAAAAATCAGACTGAGGCATCATTTGAAGAGGTAAATTTATCAATTTAAATTAATCTTTAGGTTGATCAATAGGAAAGATTTCCAATAGAGAACTATTCATGGCCACATCACAACATCAAACACATCTTTAGAAACCCAATGAACATTACTCCAAAACAGAACCACCAACAATATCTCATCTCAAGATAAAACATGAGTATGAATTCTAGATCACAAGGAAGATTACTGAATAAAAAACTCTTCAATTAAATAGAAAAAAATATCCACATAACCATTGGTTTATAAATAAAGGCCACAATTGTTCAGCTAAAAACACTTTTGAAAAACAAACTAAATTGGTGGGTTTCCACATTCACTAATGGTGTTTCATCATGTCTCACCCACATGAACATTTCAATGCCACCCTAGGCACCCAAACACCATTCCATATAGGCCATCCTTCTTGATATAAAAAAAACCATGCATGTGAGCACCCATGAAAACACCAAAGGCTAAAACAAAACCACATAATTCCAAAAATAATTTACCTTCAAGAGGAACACCGACCACCATGTCAAAAACCGTTTTCATATTTCAAAAAACAAACCACACTTCATCTAGAACCATTTTCTTAAAAACCTACCCCTTTTCATTTTTAAAAACTTTTAAAACAACCAAGAAACTCTAAAAAACCCTTCCCATATTCTAAAATTCAGCAAGGTATATTTCCATAATATGATGGTCATTGAGACCAATACCCTTTATAAAAAAACACAAACTTCTCAAAACCAATTTCCAAAACCAATTCATCAGATTAAAACAACTTTCAACATCCCAAAGCACCCAATTTAAAACAATGATTGAGAATCACCTTAAAATTATTCAATCTTTCAAAACATTTTATTCTAACAAACCACAAGGTTAGATTATGCATAATCTAATCCCGTTAAATCATTTCCAGATCCCCTTTTTTTTTCCAGAAAAACACAACCTTCAAAAACCACTATTATATTTAATTTTTATAGAACCTTTTTTTCCACTTTTAAAAATCCAATCCTTCCTTTAAAACCCATTTTTACAATTCTCATACAAGGATTTTCGAAAAAAAAATTCTGAATTCAAGAAAGGTCTAAGAGACCCAAAAAAAGGAACTAGTGTCGGTGAGGGAGTTGACCATATGGTTGGTGGCCATATGTCCAACACAACACCAACACATAAAGACTTTTTAGGACCATGACATGGATCCAGATGGCTTTCTAGGCCGTGCGACCTCATGAACACCATTAGTCAGACTCCCCTTATCATATACCAACACCAAACAGTCAACAAGAACAAAAGACACTAATAAACCAGACTTCACATGGAAACCTGAGGATTAGGATGAGAAAGAGTTCGAAATTCTCTTCCCACACTAACCCATAAAGTCCCAAAAATACTACTCCATCTACCTTGACATACCAAAAATGAAAAGGGTGCTCTAAAAAAGGTATGCTAATAGCTGAACTCCTTTGATACCATTTTGTCACGAACCAGCCCGAGTCGATCCTGAACCGGTCACCTAGGCCAGCCCACGACAAGTCCCGAGAGGCATTCTAGATCCTCCAAATATGAAAACAGGAACCAAGGGAATAAATAAAGCATTCAAGGGAATTATTTTTCCCAAATATAAATAATCAAACAAACAGCGGAAAGAAATAGATAGCCTAAAATACATTTACATAAAAATTGAACTGAACATTATTTGTACAAGAAACAGAAAGTAAAACTAAACAAAAAACTCAACTGGACAAACCAGATAACCAACTAACTCCATGTGAACCCTCTGGTTACTCTCCAATATAATGATCACAAGTCACCCAAGGCAATGAAACGCAAGATGAAACCTACACAAGGGATAGAAACAAATGAAGACTATAAGCATGAGTATTAAAAGTCAGTAGGTTAGCCCGATTTCTATTCCCAATGAAAATACATTAAAATAAAAGAAACATCAATTTTAAGTTTTAAACACATGATATAAAAGTATGTTTTCCAAATGAGGTCCCATGCTATAAAAAAATTACAAGATAAAAACTTGCATGTTTTATAAACAAGAATGCTAGTAACAATTTTCAAAGAGGGGAAACTTCAAAATGAAGATAGTTTTCCAGAGGAATGATTTAATGAATTTACACTTTTAAAGAAATCACAAAAACTTCTGAATTTACCAACCAAACACACCGTATTTTGATGGTGAGTACAAAATATCCAATGAGCACAAGTCACAGGAACACCCCTATGTGCAAGATAGTTGTGAGCCCCAGGTTCCTCATATCATGGTGAAATTAACCATAATAAATATCCATTATCATGAATACAACCCACTAGTAGAGAGAATAAGCATAAGCTAGTGGTACCCCTAAACATCATCATTATAGATTAGTTAGTGTTGTCATCGTCAATCTTGCTATGGGAAATAAGGGCCAAACCCTACGGGATAACTAGCATACTAGTACACACCCGCCCACCTAGATACTCGGGATTAACTTTAGTGCTCAATCAAGTTACAAATATTATAAAATACCCCTTTTCACATAAAAATTACATTACGAAACAATAAACACAGAAACATCCTACAAACATTCTTCTCATTTCATTTACAACTCAATAAACCACTAAAAAGTTTCGTAAAACAATTTCAAGGAGTATAACGAGGCCTTGCACATAAAATCCATTAAAAAAAGATCTTTTAAGGACAAAAACCCATAAATAACATAAAAACCTAGATTTGGAAGCCCCAAAACCAATTAATAAATCAATTTCATAGACCATAAAATGGTCTCAATAGATAGGACATGAAATACACATGGAAACCATTTTTACAAAAAAATGCCAAACAAGCCTTCAAGACTATCTCAAAAACAACATTTGACCAAGGTATGTATTTAAATCTTATTAAGGAGGTGCATTCATACCATTTAAAGAAGAAAACCACATTCAACAATCCCTTAAATCACCTAGGGTACATATTCAAAACACAACCATTTTCATAATGATGTGAAACATGCCATTTTTCGACAACTCAGACTAAAACATGTTGTAAACCAAAACCCATTTTTTTGTAAAACCAAATCCAAATTGGAAAGACATATAAGTACCCAAAAATAAAAATTACCATTCTTCCAATTAATTTATAAATCCAAACAAATAATGATTCCAATCACACATAACACATAAAAGACAACCAAGCAATTTACCGAACACATGACATACCCTTTTAAACAAAAAAATTTATTTTAAGCACATTTAAAAGAATAAAACACCAATTGCCTGCCATATTTTATTCAAGATACTATAAAAATTTCAAAATACCATAAACCAGGTTCTAAACGTCACAAAATATATTCTAAGGATATCATAACATTTAAACAAACTCTTAGTGTGCACTTTTATGAAAAAACAACACTACCATTCACAAAGCAAGGCTTAAAAAACCATATTGCACACCAATAAAATTATACAAAGGCTGAATAACAATTATAAACATATATATCAGGTTATAAAAATAATAAAATGATTAAACTTAAATGATAAAGGCATGTAAAAGGGATATACGACCTCAAATCCTTGGCGTAATGGAAAAGCACACCCAATATCACCATCTGAGGGTTTATAAACCCTAAATCTTTGATGACCAGCCCCAAACGAACAAAAAAACCATAAAAAATCATACGATAACAGAACCCTAGTTATATCATGACAAGTAGAGATTATAAAACCAAGAAATAATGAAAGGAGGAAGAAGAGGGAGGAGAAAGGAGAAAAAATCTCACCTTTTCCACAAGAAAACTATTCATCTTCCATTAGATCCACACTCTTAGAGACAAGGGAATAACTTGAAACATCTTGGAGAGTCTCCTAAGGTCTGGAAGAACCATGTAAAGAATATTTGTGTGAAAAAGAGTACGAATGGAATGATTTATGGATGAATTAATTTAACTTCTCAATTATGGAAAATTTGAGGATATCTGAGAATGTTGTACCTACTATGCGATTCAAATGATCTCCAAAGAGGTAAAATCAATACCAGGGGTGATGATAGGTATTTGGTATTCTAGGGAGAGGTTGAATAATCTAAAAATATTAAAAAATGAAAAATATAGAAAAGAAACAAATTATTTTTTTTAAAATTGGAAATGGGCCCACAGGCTGGCCCAAAACCTAAATATGTGACACAAATTCACCATGATTATTAATTATTAAGGGATCCAAAAAGATATTTTGGTTTGAATATGTCAGTGTAGGAATAGTAGGAAGTCGAATGGGTGCAAAATGTTGAAAAAAAAGAGTTACAAAAGAAACAAATTTGTTTTTTAAAACTGGAAATGCGATCACGGTTGACCCAAATCATGAAGTAACCACCCTTTCTCCAAAAAATCATAAACAAGAAACGGGGAACCAAAATTAGGGTGATTAGACATATATGTTAGTTAAAAAATAAAAATTAATCTCACCCAACACCTAATAAATGGATCGGTATTTTCAATGAGCCGGATCAAAACCATGACCTGAAATGAAAAAAAACCGGGTGCGACAATGTGTAACCCCTATTCACATCGTGTAATGCACGAGATTCATAACTGATGAAACACCCATCATTACCCATTAAAAACCTAACTGAAAATACTCCATGTATTTTAAAGGGAATTTATGACATATACCCATCACATCATGAGCAACACTTCTAGGATTGCACCCGACAGTAGTTACATGAAATGTAACCTTCTTACATGACGTGTAATATCTTATAAATTACAAAAACTCCCTGTTTAAAGTTGAAATATACAACAAGTGTCAAAAATTTCCATTATAGGTATCCTCCAAATCCAAACTCAACCCTTATTCAATCATGGAAAAGGAAAATCACAACAAGTTTTAAGAAGTACCTGTCAGAATGGTAACAATATGTTACATGTCCCAGAAAATTTAGTTTGATCCTGTGAAGAAATTCCGAACTTGTCATTTTGATCATCTGAAGACATCCTGAAAATTTTTGTTGATCATGTGAAGGGCCCTATACGTGTCCGATATGATTATGCAATTAAATCATGGACAAGTCACTTTTATCATTTGTAGACATCCTGGATATGCCAGTTGATCATGCGAACGGACCTAGACATGTATGCTTGGATCATGTGAAGATATCCTGGATATGTCAGTTGATCATAAAAAAGGAACTAGCATTTATGCTTTTATCATGAAAAGAACCTCGGACTTGTCATCATTATCATGCAACAACACTTGGACATGTCATCTATGATCATGTGAAGCACCCTCGACCATGTCAACCATGTCAGGTAGACACTCAGGACATGTTAGATAGATAATCAAGACATTTTAGGTAGAAAATCACGACATTTTGGGTGGAAAATCAAGAAATTTTGGGAATACACCTTCAAAATGTTGTTCATTGACTCTAAGACATGTTAAATTTTTCCTGCTGACACAATTGGATATACACCATATAAACCCCCATTCTTAAACATTCGTCTAGGTACCCCCTTTATAAGGGGGGTGTCCTTAATGTGTTAGGAATATGCACTTAGGTGGAACTATTTGTTTAAACTCTCATATGGTCCCTCCATGTCACATCAAAAATATTCAATAAACTATAACACCTTGATATTTTAAAAGAAGAACACTATCTTAGATAGTGTGTTTGACAAGTGAAACTAAAATTAGAAGAAAAGATAATACCTGAGACTTAATGATATATTTATTCAATAAATTCAAAAGCTTTAACTACACATAACATTGAGTTTATCTTATATTATACACAACAATGAGTTTCATTCATATATTTATTTACACGAAATACTGAGTTTTATTGAACAATAATATATTATTAAAATATTATTATTTGATATAATAGATATAAAGAAGCCTTTAAATTAAAAGGAACAAATATAATTAAATAACATATTAAAATATATAGTTTACACATATTTATTAGTTATCGATTTATTATAAATAAAATAACAACCATTTAAAATAAAAAGTAATGTTTTCTTAAAAACTATATTTTTTTAAAAGACAGATTAGTTTTTCTTTGCACACATAATTTAAAATTAAATTTTACTAATTTTTGAAAATTTATTTTGAAAAATAAAAATACCTTTATAATGTTAAATTATTTTTTGGATTTTTTTAAAGTAAAATTATTTAATTTTTATATCAATTAGTTCTATTTAGTTCATTGTAATAATTTTATATTGAATTTACATATAAAAACTTTGTAAACTTTTGATCATTTTCATTTCAAAAACCATCTATCCCATCCCGCATGCAGGATTATTTTTAATTTAAAATTTTTACACAAATATGAATTGAATTTTGAAAAATGGATTCCATATTTAGAATTTGAATAATTTATAATTTCTTATAATTTCAATATTTTTTTTACAAAAATGAATAGTAAACGAAGTAAAATATAATTACCATGGTAATGGTAAAAATGGGGTTACCGTGGGGTTAAACTAAAAATATTAGAAAAACATAGCCTATAAACAATTAAAAAAACTAATTTATGAACATATTGAGACTATTATAATTATAAGAATCTATAATGGTCCTTTATTTACCCTTTTATCATATAAAAATCATGGTACCACTAAATTAATTTCAAAAAACTCAATGTGCCCTCCCCCACTTATAAAAGGGTATCCCCATTTATCTCTTATTTACACCATTAAAGAACTTTGGTTTAGAAAATAAATACCAGAATCACTTCGCAAATTCCCTCCTATAATCATAGATTCTTTATTTTTGGAAAAAATACATTCTTATTTGGATTTATTTAAAACCTAAGGAGGATACTCGAATATGATTTAATGTTTTTAAATGAGCATCTTTATTTTATTTCTTTATCCACTTCCTTAAATTATTATTAAACCATGATGATATAATAACCTAAATTTATTAAATATACTAGGATGTTTTTTTAAGTTATTTACCTAAAAACATCTCTAATACCATCAAATGGGTTACGAAATCATCGTTCATGTGTATGATGGACTACCACCTTGTAAACCAATGTCATTCATTTTTCCGTTTGCACCTCTCAAGGATGGGTATGATGATGGATGTAAAGTATATATATAAGATTTATAATTTATTTAAACCTATAGAGTTAATATATCATATATATATCTTTTTACATTCCATTTCATAGGAGATACAATAACGTTTCTCATGTGTATGGAAGACTACCACCTCACCAAGCGATTTGATTTTTCTTTCACTAACGCTTCACATGGAAGGTGATAAAGATAATGTTTATGATTATATGTGATATAAATGACACAATAATAATATTTATGACATATTTTTAAATCTTAAAGATAATATATATCATTTTATTTCTTTACTTCTCACTCACGTAAAGATGATAACATTGTTCATGTATGTGTGGACGACCACCTTCACAAAGCAATGCTACTCTCTTTTCATCACCACACTACATAGATGATATATATATAGGTATATTATATGGTAAATATTATATTATTATAATTCTATAAATTTATAATATTTCTTACCTCCTTTCCATAATTATCATTGAATAATGGAAACATTACTTGTAACATCCTGATATTTAAGAAAGAAACATTATGCTCAATAGCGTACATGATACGCTATATCGAGATTAAACGAACATCTAAATATTATTATTATTATTTTACCATTATAACCTAGCCTTTGGAATGGTGGTAATGAATATTATTAATTGAATTATGAAAATATGGTTTTCACATGTTTATATAATGATTCATTGGTTACCTAATTTATTTGAAATGGAAATAAAAACCAATTGAATATAAAAGATTTATTTCAATGAAAACCTATTTAAATGAAAATAATTATGTTTATAAAATCAAATAACTCTTTATGGATTATATTATTGAAATATAAACTAAATTAAAATTTTAAAAGTATTATTATATATTTTATAGATAAGATATACGAACAAAATCAATTTTAAGCCTAAAAGAAGTATTTTTCAAAAAAGGCATTTTTACCACCTTTTGATGGTAAAACATTTTTAAATCTAGTTTTTTCAATTTTATATATTATATTTGAAATAATAAACTTCTTATTTATAATTGGGACATCAAAATTTACTTTGGTTGACTCTCTTTATTTTTATGATAAAATCCATTTTTTAATAAATAGTGAAAAATACTGCATTTTAACTCAAAATTACCTTTTCATTTAATTTTTTATATAGTTAGATTTTAATTTTAATTAGTTTTACTGTGTAATTGGATTAATTTTTTATCATTTAATAAAATTTTGGTAATTTTAGGTAACTTCACATTGAAATTTGATATAAAAACATGTCAATATTTTAATGGTTTTTACTTTAAAAAAACCATTTTCTCGTTTTGAAAAGAAGAATTAATATTAAATTAATTGATGAAAATTATATGTTTTGAATTAGTAAAAATGAATTCAATATTTTGAATAATAAGTTACAAATTATGTAAATGTGGCCCTTTTATTTTTGGACATGATGAATAGTAACTTTTGAAATTATTTTTATTTACCATGGTTAAAGGGTAAATCAGGTAAATAAGGGTAAAATTAATATTATAATGATATAAAACTACCCAAAAACTTTTCCTAATCCCATTTTCTGAGATAAAGCTGACCAAGACATCCATTGGAATGAAAATTTGTTCTTTGTAAGCCACTTGGGTCTGATTATCACACTTATAAATTTTCATTTATAGGAAAATATGTTGTAAACATATATCTTCTTTCTAATTTTTTTTAATATGTGTTTATATAAGTGACCAATTTTAATATAAATATTCAATATAAATATAAAATTATTTCCTACATCATGGTATTTTATTTATATTTTTTGTACACTAAATAATTAAATTTAATTATGACATAATGATGATGCAATGATTTTCCTTATTAACGAAGGAATAAAATTAATGATATTATAAATATTAAATAAATATTATCTGACATAATTTATGTAATCAAAAATTATTTAGGTGAATATTAATTGTGAAAATAATATTCAATGGTTTGATTAGAAGTTATCTTTTTATTTAGATTTTAGTTAAATTCAAAAAAATGAAAAATGTTAAAATTCACATAATTGATGTTTTATAAAAATAGTAATTTATTAAATTATTAAAAAATCTTATTTTTAAAATAAAAAAGTGACTCAGATAAGGTCTAAAATTTCATTAAGTTTCCAATTACGGAATATTTATCTCATATATGTAAAATTAATATCCTCATAATAATTAAAATGTTGTTACCACTTTTAAAATTAAAATATTATAATTAAGGGTAAAACGAAATTATAAGGTTTAAAATAAAATCAATACATGTATAAAAATTATTTGATGAGAGGATTTAGAACTATAATTATCTTATCTTCTTCATATTTCAATTTTGAATCTTTTGGATTAAAAAATGAATTTATATTAATTTATTATTTTAATAACTTCTAAGGGTGCCCCTCCTATCGCCTATAAAAAGGTTCCCTCTATTCTCTAATACTCACACTTCCAAATCCTTTTTTATTTAGCTAAGCTCTACCCAAAACTCTTCCTATAATCCCTCTCCAAATTATTTAAACCTTATTTTACACATAACACTGTTCTTATAGGTGTTAAGGTGTTCTTCAAAGGTGATCAACTGAAGAAGATGTATCGTTTTTAAGAGTTTATATTTTATTTATTCTTTTAAGATGTAATAATAACTCCAGTATACTCAATATAACAATATGTTATTATGTAAATAAAATACCCTAAATCTATATCAAATTCTATCAAATGGGAAAGTAATTAATCATTCATGCATACATTTGAATTATCTCCTCCACGAACCGATTCAGTTCATTTTCATTACCGTCTATCAAGAAAAATTATAATTATGGAATTAATATTATTATGTGGTATTAATGAAATATTTATCATTGTAAAATAATAAAATTTCAATTATGTTCTTACCTTTCATGCACATAAAATCAATAATATCGTTCTTGCGTACGTGTGAACTATCACCTCTACGAAGCGATGCGAATCATTTTTATACCCCACATCACTTGTATGATATATATAAGTATATTTAAATGATTATGAATATTCTAATAATATTATGATCATTATGGAAGTATAAAATAATAATTACTTTATTTCCATAATGATCAATGAAAAATGAAAATTTTACTCTTGTGTACGTACGACCTACTATCTCCATGAATATATCGTTGTTTATTTTTTATAACCATAATTAATTATTTGATTTAAAAAGTATGATTAATGTATAAAAGTTATGATTATTTCATGAATAATATTCTATAGATGATGGAATTAGACCCACATGGACTAGTGACATCAATTCCATGTTCATTTTCGACTAAAATACTAAATATCAAAAAAACATCCGATATAAACTAAAATAATTATGTAATTTTTATGACAAAGTAATATGTGATATAGAAGGAATAATAAACTTGAAAAAGTTTCTTAGGAAATTATAAATTAACCTAAGTTTATTATTCAATAATAAAAAGGAACATACGTGATGAATCAGACTCAAGGTAAGGTAAATCTTAACTCAATTTCCATTCATTAAGTTAAGTATCCATGTCATTGTTTTTGTTTTTCTAAGATGAAATCAGATTATTTTACACTAAATATCCACTTATATTGGGTGTATTTATATTTTTCACTCATAATTATGTCATTAATTTATCCTTAATCTAATGATTCGATCTTTGTAAGGGATTTCGTATCAATCTCCTTTCATTGAGGCACATTTTGATGTTATACACCTACTTCTTTTATACAGTGTATAATAAACCCCTTTGACTTTTAATTTCATTCAATGGTTTTAAAAAGGAATATTTTTCTATTAAGTGTTTTACTAAATGAAAAAAGGAATTTTTTTAACATATTCAGTGAAAACAACCATTCTTCCACTGTGACAATTATTTGGTACTTGGATTATTCTACAATCTATAATGTTTTTAAAAGCAAAGAAAATACTATATTACCATTTTAGGTATTTTGGTATTGAAAATGGTTTTGAGAATGAATTTATTATATCAATTGACTTTTGGAAATGTTATTTTTTCTTTATGCATGGTTTATGTGTTATTATTATGTTATGGTTCTTGGGCATTGCTAATTTATACTTGTTCTTCAATGATAAAAAGAGGGTGGGTGGTCCTATGATAGATCTCTAATGTATTAGGTTACTAGATGGAGGTAAAGGTAAAGGTTTCTCCTATGTTATTTAGGGAATATACTATGATGGGTATTCCAAATGTAACCATGAAGGTTACTCTTTATGTAGCTCTGAAAGATATAATGTAAGTATGATATGGATTCTAGATGAGCTTGTATGGGGCGATGCTGTGTTAGGGTTCCCTATCACCGCCTCTCTTCCACTGTAGATCGACTTCAGATCTGCTCTTCAGCGCTCCAGCTCAGCGCTTCATGATGACAATTCTTCTCCCAGGGGCAGCATATTTTCTTCATGGGTGTGACTATGGTATTTCCCACCATTTAATGGCCTTCTTATACTCTCCCCCTCTTCGCTGGGTAAGGCTATTTGGAAGTATGGTGGATCATGCAGTCATAGTTCCCGCTCCTCTAGGCCGAAGGTCTACAGAATGGTTCTGTTCTGGGCTGGGTGAATTTGTAGCGGGTTGAGATGGTCTTCGGGCGCAAATGTGAAGGTAGAGACAGGATATTTTATGTTTTCAGCATGGCCTCGCGGTTGCCTTCGTTGTTCTGATTTTTGTCCTTTTTTGACCCTTTGAATTGGATTTGGGTGTGATTGGGGATGGTTTAAGGTCTGGGTTCGTATTCATTCTGCAAGGAAACTTCAGTTCAATTATGGAAGCATTGTGGATGATATGCATCTGGTTCATATTTCTTTGATGGTTTTTTTTCTACGTGATTCATGTTTTGTTTGGGTTGCATTTGATATGCTATGTTCACGAGATGGATTTCTTAATTCAATATTTGGTTGAGGCTTTAGTGTGGGCTGTGTGGTTGGTTCTTCGGGAATTTGTTTGGATGTAAAAGAGGACAGTGATGTTCTCACTTATTTGGAAATACTGGAAAAGAAGAAAGGTTTTGGTTTCGATGGTCCATGGATTAAGTGATTCTGCAACCATTTGTCTATAAGAAGCTGCTTCAGATGAGGATCAGGGCAATGAGTTCTTGCTGTTTCATGGCTTCTCGGAATTGGATGTTTGAGAGGGTATGGCTTTTGCCTTCGGTACCAGGCCCGTGCTTTATGGCGCAGGACAACTAGCCATTATGCGATGAGATAATGGAAGCTGGTTTTAATGTCTTTTGTTGCTGAGAGGAGCTGATCTATTTTAGGGAGGGTTTTTCTTGATCTTGAGTTTCGGTCCGTTGGGACTTGGTTTTTTGTTTATGTCCTGATGTCATGGGTTTACCCCCTTCTTCCCTTAAAAGGGGGTTTTATCAAAATAAAAAAAATTAAAGGCATTCGGGTCATTGGATGGATGTAAGTATGATACAGATGCCACAAGTTACCTTTATGAATTATTATTTTTAAGAATTATTTAGGTAATCTTTTGATTTCATGAGGTATATTAAAATGTTTATGTTTTATGGGTGAGAAGTATGATTTAATGAAAATGTTTTCATGGGTTTAAAATATTCATGGAAAAATGGTTTTATTCCTAATTTTATATTCTTTACTGAGATTTTTATTCTCATATGATGTTTTTGAAATGTTTTCCATTGGGTATAAGGATGGGTAAGAGAAAGGAAGAATTCAAGAAGAATTTTATCAAGAAAAGAAATCATGATTAATTTTAAAAAGTTTCATATTGCAGAAGAAATGGATATTGTTTTAGTTGTAACCACTTTGTATAAATTTGAGTTTTTAGGTAATAGTTATGGCCTAATTATCTAAAACTCTAAACCTGAAAATATTCTCAATGTGAATTCTTGACTTAACTCAATATTATGTAATGTTTAAGGCCAAGGCCTTATAGTTGGTATCAAAGGATGGTATATAAAACAATAAAGATTAAGATATTTTCTTATGAGTTAGGTATATCATCATAGGTTTATAATTTTAAGGTTGATCATAAGTTAAATGTCATAGAAACCCCTTTTAAGCCATTATTATTAGAAATATTAAGGTTAGTAATGGTATTTTTGGAGACATTCAGCTTAAATAAAAATTTGGGTTATTAGTTTTTGTAATGAAAAATGAGTGGTATGAAATAACCTTTGAGGTTAAAACATGTTATGGTTATTTTTGAGGACTTTATAGTATTTTTGAGATATTATAGGAATTCTATAGTTTTAGAAAAAGGGAATCCCACAACTTGGGTGACAACCCGTCACATCTGGAAAGGCTGGGGGAATCAAAACCACAACCGAAGGGAGACAAGGGTGCATCACCTACCACTGGCCTACGTCAATTCCCTAGTTAGTAAGATTTTTTATTTTTAATTAAAAATTTTTATGGAATAAGATGAATTCGATTTTGGTAACTTAATTTTTATTTAATTGATATCCTAGGTATTGGAAAATGATATGGTGATTGAGTGAAACAAGTTATTTTGGAAGACATTCACTACTTTGGGAATGCTATATGCCCAAGGAAAATATAATTATATAAGATATTATTGGAGAAGTAATGGTTGAATTTTATTTTATAAGAATCAATGTTTTTATAGAGGAATTATGGAGATTAAGGTTATTTATGGAATTAATTTACCTATCTTGGAGAAAATGTGATTAGGTTTATTATTTTTTGGTTTAAGACATTAAGATAGTTTGATTTTATTTGGAGATACATGTTAAAATTTATCTTGGAAGACTATGTTATAAAATCATTTTAATTTTTGGGTTTCAATCTTATTATGGATTATTTTGAATAATTTTAAGTATAATTATTTATCAAATGGTCTTTTTTAAACCTTGGATATTACTATTAAATTTTTGAGATTAAAAGTAGTTTTTCTTTATAAAATGGTTTATTATTTTGGGGGAATTATATGATTTTATCTTAACCTTTTTGGTTTTGGTTAATATTTCAAGACATGATAAATAGATAGTTAATCTTTGGTGGATTATGTGATTCTTTGTAAGTTGATTCCAGTTCTTCAGGTGTAACTAAGTCATCTTGAATACTCATAATTTGGAGAAAAGATGAGTTTGTGGTAGAAATTTATTAAAGTTTGAAACTCTAATGGAAAATTATGTATGTTTACTTATGTTATTATTCAAGTTAGTAAATAAATTCCTCATCTCTATGAAAAGGATCTTAAAACAAAAACTTTTTCTATTTACTTTTCCTATCATGAAATCATCACTGGTTTGTGGGTTTCTAATTATTAACTTTATCCTGATCATCTTTTCTATCACTCTCCATTAGAACATGGGAACTTATTTTTTCTTCCGTATATATGTTTTACTACGTAGAATCCTAATATTTGTTTTCACAGGTGACCTTTGTACTTCTCTTACATTCTTTGAAAGTTGTAGTTTTTTAACCATTTTTATGTGGCTTCATAATAAAGGTGTATTGAAAAATCAAACCCTAGTTACTGATACCAAATTCAAATTGTGAGGGAATAATTTATTAAATGGGGGGAGATTATAACATCTCAATTTTTAAGAAACACTATGGTCAATAGTATACATGATACACTATATCAAGCTTAAACAAATAACTAAATATTATTATTTAAATGTTACCATTACAACCTAGGAGTTAGAATGGTGGGAATGAATAGTATTAACTAGATTAGGAAAATATGGTTTAAACATGTTTATATAATAATTCATTAGTTACCAAATTTATTAGAAATGGAAATAAAAACTAATTGAATATAAAGGACGTGTTTTTATGAAAACCCATTTAAATGAGAATAACTATGTTTATAAAACTGTAACACTATTTTTGGATTATATTAATAAAATATAAACTCAATGTGTTGTTTAAAATTCATATTATATGTTTTCTAGACAATATATAAGAACAAAATCAATTCTAAGCATAAAAGAAGTATTTTTCAAAAAAGGCATTTTTACCACTTTTTGAGAGAGAACCCTTTTTAAATATAGTTTTCGCCACTTTTATATGTTATATTTGAAAAAAATAAAATTATAATTTTAAAATGGGACATCAAAATTTACTGTGGTTGGATTTGGTATTTTTCTGATAAATTCCATTTTTTAATGAATAGTTAAAAATATTTCATTTTAATTCAAAAATTCATTTTCGTCTAATTTATTTATATAGTTAGATTTACCTTTAAACTGGTTTTAAAGTATTATTCAATTCTTTTTTCTATCATTTAATTTAATGATGGTCATTAGAGGGAATTTCACAGGGAAAGTTTATATAAACACATGTTAATCTTTTGATGGTTCCAACTTTTAAAAAACCCGTTTTCTCATTTTGACAACGAGAATTAATTTTAAATTAATTAATGAAACATCTATAATTTGAATTTGGAAAAATGGATTCCATATTTTGAATCATAAGGTCCAAATTCTGTAAATTGGTCCCTTTTATTTTCGGACCTGATGAATAGTAACTTTAGAATTTTTTCATTTACCATGGTTAAAGGGTAAATAAGGTAAATAAGGGTAAAAATAATATTATAATAATATAAAACTATCCTAACACTTGACCTAATATTATTGGATGATATATATGAATCCTAGAAAACCCTTGGAATGAAACTTGGGATTTTATAAGCAACGTGGGTGTGACTATGACACTTATAAATTTTAATTTAAAGTAAAGGGAAATATGTTAGAAACATATATCTTCTCACAAAAACAATATTAATATGGGTTACAATAAGGGATCTCTTTAACTATAAATAGTAATTATAAATCTAAAAATATTTCCTACATCATGGTATTTTATTTATAATTTATATAAATTCAATAATTAAATTTAATTATGACATAATGATAATACAATGATTGATTTATTAATGAAGGAATCAAATAAATGATAGTATAAATATTAAAATAAATATTATTTGACATAATTCATATCATCCAATATTTTTATAGGTGGACATGACATTTTATAAGAGTATTAAATGGATATTTTCTAAGTTATCTCTCTTTTTATATTTATTTAAATTCAATAAAATGAATAGTGTAAAAATTGATATAATTGTTGTTTTATAAAAATAGTAATTTATTAAATTATTTAAAAATCCTAATAATATTTTAAATTATCAAAGTGACTATTATAAGGTCTAAAAGTTCATTAAGTTTCCAATTATGGTAAATTTATCTCATATAAGTAAAACTAATATCCTCTTAATAATTAAAATGTTGTTACCAATTTTAAAATTAAAAGACAATAATTAAGGCTAAACTGAAAATATAAGGTTTAAAATAAAATAAATACATGTATAAAAATTAATATATGAGAGTATTTAGAACTATACTCATTTTATATTCTCCATATTTCAATTTTTATGTTTTTGGATTAAAAAATTAATTTATATTAATTTAATATTTTAAGAACATCCAAGGGTGCCCCTCCACTCTCCTATAAGTAGGTACCATATTTTCACTAATATTCACACTTCCAAAGACTTTTGGTTCAGAAAAAATCTACCCAAAAATATTCCTTGAATCCATCCCCACATTTTGAGGCCAAATTATAGGAATAAAACACTAATTAGAGGTGTTATGGTGTTCTTCAAAGTTGATCAATCGAAGAAGTGGTATCTTTTTTTTAGAGTTTATATTTTATATCTTATTACACACCCTTTAAATATTATTAATCCAATATTAAATAATAACTATAATATCCTAAATATATGGAGATGTTATTATGTTAATATCATCTCCTAAATCCATCTCTACTTCCATCAAAATGGTAATGGAATTAATCATTTGTGTGTACGTGTGAATTACCACCTCGACGAACCGATTTAGTTCATTTTCTATTACCATATATCAAAATCAGTTATAATGATGGAATTAATATTAATATTTTATACTCATGAAATATTTATCATTTTAAAATAATAATATTTCAAATATTTTCTTACCTTCCATGTACATAAAAACAATAACATCATTCGTTCATATTTGTGAACCATCACCTCCATGAAGCGATGTGAATCATTTTTATTCACCACATCAGTTGTATGAATTACATAAGTATATTTAAATGATAATTATGATGATAATAATATTATAATGATTATGGAAAGATAAAATAATAATTATCTTATTTCAACAATGATCAATGAAAAATGAAAACGTTACTCATGCCTATGTACGACCTACCATCTCCATGAATATAACGTTGTTCTTTTTTTATAACCATAATTAATGGTTTGATTTAAATCACATGATTAATGTATAAAATTGATGATTATTTCATTAATACTATTATTAATATGATGGAATTATGACCACATGGACTAGTGAAATCAATACAATGTTCATTTACAACTCGAGTATCGAATATCTACAAAACGTCTGTTATGAAGTTAAAAAATTATGTAATTTCTATAACATGGTAATAAGTGATATAAAAAGAATAATAAAATAGAAAAATTTTCTTGAGAAAGTAAAAATTACCCTATATTTATTATCCAGGAATAACATGGAACATATGTGATGAATCAATCTTAAGGTTAGGGGAATCTTAACTCAATTTCCATTCATTGAGTTAAATATCCATGTCATTGGTTTTGTTTTTCCAAGAATATGTGAGAATGAACTCTTATTGTTTTACACTGAATATCCACTTATATTGGCTGTATTTATATTTATCATACATAATTATTTTATTGATTTATTCTTAATATAATGATATTATCTTTGTAAGGGACTTCGTATGAATCTTCTTTCATTGAGGAAAATTTTGATATTATACACCACCTTCATTACACAGTGTATACTCAACCCCATTGAAATTAAATTTCATTCAAAGGATTTCAAAAAGAATCTTTTTCTATGAAGTGTTTTACTAAATGACAGAAGGAATGTTTTTAAATATATGTAGCGACAACGATCTTTCCTCCACCGTGATAATTATTTGGTATTTGACTTCATTTATAAGCTGTAATGTTTTTCAAATAAAATAAAATTCCATATTCTATTTTTAGGTATTTTGGTATTGAAAATGGTTTCAAGAATGAATTTATTATATCAATTTCAATGTAGAAGTGTTATTTTTTCCTTTATGCATGGTTTATGTGTTATGATTATGTTATGGTTCTTGGGCATTGCTTATGTATACAGGTGGTTCCGTGATAAACCAAGGGTGGGTGAGCCCATTATATCTCTCCAATGAATTGGGTAATGAGACGGATGTAAACATTAAGGTTTTTTAAGAGATTTAGGGAATATACTATTATGGGTATTCCAAACATAACCACGAGGGTTACTCCTTATGTAGCTGTGAAAGCTACATTGTAAGTATGATATGGATTCTACAAGTTACCTTTATGATTTATGATTTCTGAATTTTTTTCTAGAATATTATGATTTCATGAGGTATGTTAGAATGTTTATGTTTTATGGGTGAAAAGTATGATTTTGTGAAAAAATTTTAATGGGTTTAAAATATTCATGTACTAATTATTTTATTCATAATTTTATTTTTTGTTGATGTTTTTAGGATCATCCCATGTTTTTGAAATGTTTTCCATAGGGTATAAGGATGGGTAAGAGAAAGGAATTAGTCAAGGAGAATTTTATCAAGAAAATAAATCATGTTTATTTTTAAAAAGTTTTATATTGTGGAAGAAATGGATACTGATTAAGTTGTAACAACCTTGTATAAATTTGAGTTTTTACATAATATTTATTTCCTAATTCTGTAAAAATATATACCTTAAAATATTTTCAATGAGAATTCCTGACTTAACTCAATATTATGTACTGTTTAAGGTCATGGACTTATATTACTAATGAGTGTGTAAGACCTATCAGCTCCATGATCATAACATACTTCATTTTTCATAAAAAACATTCATGATTGGTTCTAAAAGTGAAGTTGATGTAAAAATATGATCATTATGTCATTTTTATTATTATTAAATGATATAACTATATAATATTTTCCGGAATAAAATCTTTTGTGATAGAACACGCTTGAGAAAACAATTCAATTAACACCCAAAACAATGAAAATAATGAACGATTATTAGTGAATGGGTAATAAGATATTATAAAAGGATATTATATGATATTATAAATATTAATATGGTTCTGGTATAAGATAATAAATTTTTTAGACCCACTATACAAGAGGTTAAATAATTTTTTACCAAAAGGATGTATGAGGTAAGATATTTCTTATCATAATTTCTGTTCATTCAGTTAATCTTCTACCTCATTGATTATGTAATTATATAATTATATGTATAATGAATTTTTGTTACCTTATGTTTTATTTACTTTTGTTTTATGTTTATTTAAATTTAGAACACAAAATCAATTCATATATTAATTATCACTTGAACATTATGATCGTTATAAAGGTCTATTTCACAATCTCATTCTAATCTAGATCGTTTACTCTTGAATTTTAGTTGATGGAAATTATTTCATCATTTCCTGACAAAACAATTTAATTTTATTATCCCATAGTTAATAAATATATATTTATGTAATAGTTCCATTTTACACTATTAAATACTTAAATTATTTGAGAAAATGTTTTTTAATAAAACCCGAGTTCATTTTTCTCTATAGTCAGAAATCCGTTTTCTTCCAAAATAATGTTTTCTAAATTTTTTTTAAAAAATGTTTTTAACATTTTATAAATTATTTATTAAATTATTTTTCACCATTTTTTACTCTTTAATTTTTTTAAAGGAATCTTATATTTTTTTAAAAATAATTAGCATTTAGATTTTAAGGAAAAAGTGAAATAAAACATTGTTTTAACATGTACGGTATGAATGAAATTCCCATCCATCACGACCAATCAAATTTTTTAATGATTATTTTATATGTTTAAATGATTATTTTCAAGAAAATTATTTTCATAATGTTTTCTGAAATTTTAGTTTTTAATAAAAATTTTAAAAATTATTTTTTAAATGAAAAGGATATTTACCTCAAGAATGTATTTTAATATATTTTACGGTATTTATATTCATAAATTATAAGGAACCTTTTTTTATTACTCCAATGAATATATGTTAACTAGAAACTTATTATTACTATGTATATTTTATTATTATTTTTACCATGGATAATATTGATTTTAACTTCTTTCTTTCATTTTGTATTCATTAACTTCCCCTTTAAATATTCACTTTCCTATGATCATTAGACATTAAATTTCGCCTAAATATCTATATTATTTTTTATGGATATGTTAATTAATTAAACCACATATAATTTTTAAGTATGTCTTTATAAATGGAAAGTTATTTTTTTTATCTAGGGAAATATTGGTAAATCCATATTCTCTACTCAATAAGGATATTTGATGATAAAGAATATTGTTCATTAATTAAATCGATTATTCGATATATGAGGAATGATTTAGACCTATACTTAAGGGTGGGTCCTAGTATAATATAACCCCTTGATACATCTATTGGTATCCTAATAAAATCATGTTAATATAGCATTAAACATGTTTCAACTTATAGATTAAACTTTCATGTTAATGGTCTTCACAGTAGAGGCATCTTGATGCCTGAGATCATGAAATTCAATAATTATGCATTGAATGTATTATGAGTTATGTTATTATTATCTATGATATTTTCAAAATGATATTATCTTTATATTTATTTCATTTTAATTTTATTTAATAAATGGAATTTGTTTTAAGTTATTAACCTTTCCATATTGATTATTTCTTATCCAGTTATTTAAATGGAACATGTTCTTAGTTTTTTCCTTTACATATTGACTATTCTTATTGATTCATGTTAGATTAAATTGTAATTAATCATTACTAATAATTTAATCTCAACCTTATTTGTTTTCATTTCCATAAGATTTCATAAAGCCTACTATAACCTATATGCAGGTATATACTAGATTAAATAAAGTTATTCTTGAAAAAACTTATGTTGTTATTTGTGTATTCAAATGTAATGTAAGAATCATGTATGCATCGAGTTTAGTAATACTAGTAAACCATATATTCCTTCAGGATGTGATTAATTGTATATTATTCAAATGTAATATAGTAGACACTAGCTCTGGACTATTGGATTATGGGTTACTATAGTTCGTGTCATAGGAATTTTAATAGAAACCATGGGAACTAGATTTCAAAAAACATAGATTAGTTAAAGTAAACATATGATTTCATTTTTTGATAAGTATAGTATAACATCGTAATGTTTTGGTAATGTAGATATTATGTGGACTTTATTTGAAAAAAATCCCTATTTGGATAATACAAGTGGATATGGTTTTGGTATAGATTTACCTAGAGGAAATAAATCTAAAAAGGGTTCATTAGGCTTGACCCGATCATCACCTGATACATGAAAACATGCCATACTGTACACCTGGATTTACAATCTCTGGGGATATTCTTAGGAAAATTCACATTTCACTTATAGAACATTATGAAGGATTTAAAAAATAAATATCCACAAGGAAACCCTCTTTATGATTTTGAGATCAGCGATGCAAAAATACTTCAATTTAAGTAAGTATTTCAGTAGTTTTGGGATTATACATTATGTTTAACGATGACATGATCTAATATAGTTTATTCCATCATTTAGAAATGAAACCTAGTATAAGGAATGGAAATTTCATCAATGCACATAATCCAATGGGTAAGAATTATAATTCCTTTGATGGGTTTAAACAAATATTTTGAAGGGAACTAGTCTCCCAAAAATTCTCATCATCTGACGACATGATATCATGTGCTAAAAATTAAGAGAAAGAATTATCTATGTATTATGAATTTTAAGGAATGTATGATAACAAGTTGATGTATGGTAAAAATATATATAAAGTAAAGAAAATAAGGAATTATTTTACCACATGTGATAATTGTGGAAAGAAACACCCTGGTACATGCTTAAAAGGAATGAGTGTTTTCTACAGGCGTATAAATAATGGACACCGTGCCTGTCATTAGAAGGTTAAGAAAAAAGTTTCCATTATATAATGATTCAACTACAAGTAGTTGTAACACTACACAAATCAATGAATCAACCATTAATGGAATATACCTCAAAAGTGTTTAATGGATCATATTCATGTTTTTGTTACTTCCACAAATGAAGAGGAATGATTAATGTTCTTGTGTTTGGATTAAAAAATTATGTCATTTGATAATTTTATCAATGATTTGGTGGTTATAATATTTTTTATATGTATAATAATTTTACTAAAATAATTTTTATTCATGATTTAAAAACAAATATTGAGTGTTACCAATGAACAAGAAAAATGATTTAGTAAAATGTTGAACTTTTTTGAAAATAAATGATTAAAGGAATGATAACCATTAATATATTCCTAATAAGTTATAATGATGTTGGTATGAAAATATGATTGATATGGATAAGGTAAATTTGAAAGTACTGACTACTTTGTAACTAATTAAAGATTCATTGAAAATGCGGTTTATAATATCATTTATAGAGTTAACAACATTTTTTGGATTTAAGGAATATATCCTATAATCTAGGTTTTATTTAAGGACTAAGGATGAATGTATATTTTCAATAAGGTTTTATTGTAATTCAAATTATTACCATATTTCAAGAGAATTCATGATGAAGGTATCCACATATTTGGTATGTGATGATTAAGAGGTACTTAACGTTGTTTTGGGGATCAATGATAAGTTAGTTTTGGAAATCAAATTATCTTCCTTCTAAATTTATGGATATTAATCTTTTGTAAGGGTCATAATGTTTAGAATTTATTAAATGGTTTTAGTCAAACTTTGGATGTGGTTTTAAAGAATACTTTATGACTTCACAAAATGGAGATTAATGAATATCAGATATCATGTGATAACCATATTTATTTTGTAAAATAGTTAGAGATATACATAGATACTTGTCAATATTAAATGTATCTTATGATCAATTAAAAGTAAATTTTCATTCTTCATGCATAAAAAATTCACTTTTGGATATTTTATTCTTGAAGGGATGAATTGGAAATTGATCAAATAACAACCAAAAAATGAAATTGTTCTTATGAAATAGAAATATATCAAGTAAGGATATTTATTTATATTCATATATAGTAAAATATTTTCTCAATGTTAGGAAAAGGATCTTGAAATAAATTTTTTACCGTATTACCTTCATATCTGATGAATCAGATGTTCTTTAAAATCATCACAAATTTATGATTTTCATCCCCCTAACATTTCATTGATCATTAAATTTATTTTGATTGATGACATCAATAAATCTATATAATTATTTAATCATTTATTCCATTTCCATATCTTAAATTTCTGCCAATATTCAACTACCTACAAACCAAGTTATGTGTTATTATATATGACCTTTGTACTTCCCTTTATTTCTTATTAAGTGGATATTGTATTAACCCTTTTACGATGTGGATTTTTCAAAAATATTTTTTCTAAAATTAAAACCCTTGATTATTGAGATCATGTTTAAATTGCGATGATGCATTTTATTTATGACGGTGAGAATTTAAAATAATGATATTTTAAAATAAGAACATTATATTTGATAGTGTGTATGAAACACAACACCAATATTAAAAGATACAACACCTGAGACATAATGGTATATTTATTCAAAATATTAAATATTTTTAATTACAAGAAAAATTGAGTTTTTCTTGAGTTAAATTAAACTATGTGTTTCTTTGATAGCTTACATTACATGTAAGACCGAGTTTTACCGAAAAACAATATATTATTAAAATATTTTATTTAATATAGTAATTATAACATAGCTGTTAAATTTAAGGGTATGAAAATAATTAACTAAATTATTTAAATATATAGTTTAAACACATTTATTAGTTATATATTTATTATAAATAAAAAATTGTCATTTAAAAGAAAAAGAAATGATTTCTGAAAAATGGTATTTTTCTAAAAGATAGATTAATATTGCATTGTAGACATATAATAAAATTAATTTTCATGAATTTTAGAAAATTTATTTTAAAAAATAAACTTCACTTTTTAAACAAGAATACCAAAATTATGTTAGGTTGAATTTTTAGGATATTTCTGAAAAGTTTTATTTTTTGATGAATAATAAAAAATATAGAATTTTGATTGAAAAATTATTTTGTTTACATAATTTATAATGTAAAATTATATTTTAAATTGGTTTTAAAGTAAAAATATTTAAATTTTATAATTTGTAATCCTATTTAGTTAATTGAAATATTTTTCATATGGAATTATGATAAAACATTTTTCCTACTTTTAAACATTTTCATTTTAAAAAAACTTTTTCTCGTCCCATTTACACGATTAATTTTAGTTTTAATTTCTCCAATTATCTGAATAGAAATTAAAAACAAGTGGATCCCATATTTTGAATCACAATAATTTATTTGTTAGAATATGATAAACATGATTTTTTACCAAACTGAATTTTGAATGATGTAAAAATTAATTATCGCGGTTAAGGTAAAAATGGGTTTACTCGGGGTTAAACTATAAATATAAGGATAAAAATGCCCTATAAAATTTTAAAAAAATTATTTTATCACTATATTTCAAACATTAAACTTTTATGGTTGAATAATGGGACATTTGGGACCCTTGTTCCATATGAAACATGTGATATCACTCAATTCTTTTAAAAAATACCTAGTGTGTCCTATCCCCCACTTATAAAAGGCCACTAACATTCTCTCTTCATCCCACCATCAATCCTATTTTTTTGGACAAAACCTACCCAAATAATTTTCAAAATTATCTACCCTCATCCTAGAATCCTTATTTTGGGAATAAATCCATCCTAGTAAGTATTTTGTGAAAACCTATAGAGGATACCTGAAGAAGAGGTAATGTTCTTCAATGAGTATCTTTATTTTACTTTATTTTTAACCACCATAAATTTTTATTAAAGCACAAATATATAATAAAATAATTATATTACAAATATTCGGATGTTTTTAAAATAACTTAAATAACTAAAATCATATCCACCTCCATAAAATTGGTTTTGTAATAATTGTTTGTCTGTATGGTGGACTACCACCTCACAAACCACCTTTGTTCGTTTTTCTATTTCCACCTCTCAAAGATAGATATTAAGAGGGATATGGAGTATATATATTATATTTAAAACATATTTATACCCATATAGTCTCTATATCACATAAATATATTTACCATGTATTCCATAGGAGATACGATAACGTTACTCATGTGTATGGAAGACTACCGCCTTGTGAAGCGATGTGATTCATGTTTTACTAAAGTTTTACATAGAAGGGGATAAACATATTTTTTTTGATTATATGTGATATAAATTACATAATTATGATATTAATGACATATTTATCATTCTATAATGATAATATATAACATTTTGTTTATTTCCATTGTGTTCATGCAATGATGATTAAATTTTTCGTGTACTTGTGGACTACCGCCATCACGAAGTGATGTGACCCTCTTTTTATCACCACAACACATAGATGATTTATATAAGTATATAATATGGAATATATGATATTATTATTATTATTTAAATGTGAAATATTATATACCTTTTTTCTATATCGATAATTGTAAAATGGAAACGTTACTCATGTGTGCGTATGACCTACCGTCTCCGTGATCGTAACATACTTCATTTTTCATAACCATCCTTCATGATTTGATTTAAAAAAATTTAATTATAAATATGATAATTATTTCCTTATTTAAACTATTAATTTTATATAACTATATAATATGTGCAAGAACCATATCTTTCATGACGAAACACACATGATAAAATAAGGCAATTAACACCCAGACCAATGAAAATAATAAAAGACTATTAATGAACATATAATAAGTTGTTATAAAATGATAATATATGATATTATAAATATTAGTATTCTTCTTGTATAATTTAATAACTTGTTTAAAACCAATATATATGAGGTTAAATAATGTTCAATCAAAAGGAAGCATGAGGTAAAATATTTCTCAACTCAATTTATTTTCATTGGGTTAATCTTATACTTCATTGATTATTTCATTCTAAGAATTAGTGTAAAATTAATTTTTATTAACCTGTTTTTTATTTCCAATTGTTTTATTTGTATTTATAGTTGAAACAAAAAAATCTATTCATTGGTTAATTTTCACTTAAATGTTATGATCATTTTAATGTTTTATTTCACAATCACATTCAAATCGATATTGTTCACTCCTGCATTTTAGTTGATGGAATTTATTTTACCATTTATTAATAAAACAATTTCATTTTCTTCTCAAATGTTTATTCATGGTATTTACAAAGAAAATTTACATTTTTTTCAATCATTGGAATTTTAATTAATTGAGATGTTTTAATAAAATCATAATATATTTTTCTCTTCCTTTGGAAATCTATTTTCTTCCAAAACCATGTTTTCAAAAAATGTTTTCAAAAATGTTTTTTACCTTCGAAAAATGATTTATTATGTACTTTTTATCAATCATTACTCATTAAGAAATGGGTTCAAAAGAATCTTATTTCATTTTTAAAACATTTTTCATTTTTCATTTAAAAAAAAGTGAATGAAAAAATTGTTTTAACATGTATAACATGAACAGAATTTCTAGTCTTCCTAACCAATCAAATGTTTTTATTATTATTTTATAAGTTTTGAAGGCTATTTTCAATAAATGTATTTTAAAAATATTTTCTAAACTGTATGTCTTACAAATTTATTTTCAAATTTAATTTCAAAATGAATATGATAATTTCATCAATAATGTTTATAAAGATATTTTTATAGTATTTCGATTCATCAGTGAACACATCTATTTTGTTCTTAATACAATGGGTATATATTAATACCGTACTTTTTTCTTCCTCTGGTTAATTTATGATAATTTTTACCAATGATAGTATTGATATTCAATTCTTCGTTTTTTAGTCATTAACCTCCCCTCAGAATATTCACTTTCCTATAATTATTGGACATTAAATTTCCCCTAAATATCCATATTATTTATCAAGTATATGTTAATTTATTAAACATTATATAATTTTTACATATGATGTTCCACATTTAAAGTTATTTGTTTATCTTGGGAAATATTAATAAATCCGTATTATTTACTCAATATAGATATTTGATGATAAGGCACTTTATTCATTAATTAAATCTATTATTTGACATATGAGGAATGATTTAAAACTGGAGTGATGGGTAGAGACTGGTATAATATATCCCCTTGATGCATTGATAGGTCTAATGTGATAATCAAGTTTAGATAGCACTAAATGTGTTTCTACCTGTATATTAACATGTATTATGAAACGTATTGACGGTATAAGTATCTTGTTTCATGAGAAAATGGTTTCTAATAATTAATCATTTCCTATATTAAAATCTTTACTATGATACTATCTCGAGATGCATTTCATTTTTAGTTTTCTGATTAAATTAAATGCTATTTCAGTTATTTACCTTTTAATATTTATTATGCACTATCTAGTTATTTAAATGGATTTTTTTCTCAGTTATTTACATTTCATATTGAATATTAACATTAATTTATAATAGAATCATCTGTACTTAACCCTTACTAAGAATTTGAGCTCACCTTTTTTCTTCTTTTCCCAATGATTACATTAAATTTTAAATGACTTTTATTTAGGGATATTCTAGTTTAAATAATGTTATCCTAAAAAAATTATGTTGTAATTTGTGTATTCACATGTAAAGTATTAATATTATAAGTATTATGTTTACCCAGACAAATAAACTATTCGATCCTTTAAGATGATATTATTTATATATTATGAAAATATAATAAAGTAGACAATGGCTTCAGGATACTGGAGTATGGGTCACTACACAAACCAATCATGGTCATTATCTATATTTACCCATTAGAGGATATAGAATGAAAAACTAATAGGGGTTTCCATCATGTTATAAGCCCCCATATTTCCTAATCCTCGAAGATAATGATAATACCTTTGATTTTTATCACCTATACGAACCCATTAGTGGGTAGGGGATAACTAAACTTTGAGATATTTGATTCCTATCAAAACAAGATACATTGGATGTATTTCTAAGGCCCGAGCTCTAATGGATATGCACCCTAGTATAAGTTCCTCCATATCCCAAATATTCAAAACTCATGGGAAAAAACTATTATATAAGTCTTGTATCTTTCCTCATCCAGCAGTGGATGAGAATTGGGCCTATGCACAAGCATCCTTTTAAATGTAATCCCCTACCATTCCCTTAAGTACCTCAAACTCATTAATGGGTTAGGGATAAAATAAACTAGGATGAATTTGTTTCCTATTATAAATAGGATACATAGGAATCCCTCCGAAGGTACGATCTCCATTCCAAATCCTCCATGAGACTGGTGATCATACCTCTTAGAGGGAAACATCAATGTTTAATCCCCAACCAAATTTTACCTCATGTAATGTGTCTAATATTATACTTCCTATTATTTATCAAATTGATCATAACTCACATGGGCTTAAAGGCTGGCGATGATTGTACCATTAGCATGATGATGCCCTCAGTGTGGACACTTCATTGGTATATAAGCCCAATTGCATCTCATCTTCTATCAAAGGGTCATACTCTCGATTAGGAAATTTTGGGAAACATTAATAACATAACTCCCACTTTAGGCCTCTATTGTCACATATTTTATGAAATAGATGATCATAACATGAACTACATGGAATCTAATTACCAACTTAATAAGATATGTAGGATGCCTCCTCGAGGTTCAAGCCCTATATTAACGTCCTCACCATAGAACTTGAAACTTTATGGTATAGTCTCATAATATGACTATAAACTATGTTAAACCACTATAAGAAAATCATAAATTAGCAATATTTTAAAATTTCACAAATTCATTTATTGATGTTTCTGGAAAATGGTGGTAAAATAGGTGTTTCTAATTAGTTACATTTTTAAACATGGATAATTAGATACCATTAAAAATATCACTATCAAGTGATAACTCTTTTAATTACATTTTGGAGAAATATCAGAAAAAAATTTATAAAAAACATTTTTAAATGCTATATTAAATAACCCTGTTTTTTATAAATGTAGTTATTTTTTTTTGAAAATTATAATTTTTTAATACACATTATTTTTATATAATTTTTTTTAACACACCGTATATCTGCTCCCCCCAAGGCCCTAAGAGTGATGAGCACCCATTTCTAGTAACCCTGATTACCTTATGAGGTCCCCTACTTACTTATAGTTCCATGTCACATGAAAACACCGACCCCTCAAAGCCTTCCACCTTCCACCTGCTGAATGTTCCCAAAGGGTAGGGATTAGATGACTGGACCAACTCCCCTTATCAGATTATTTTAATAAAGTTTTGTTATTATCTATTTATATATATGTGAATATATTTATATATTAAAAAAATTAACATAATATATATATATATATTTAATTTTATACATTGGAATACATATATTAATATATATATATGTTTATAATATATACACTAGTTTACATATTATAAATATATTTTTATATTTATATATATATATGTGTGTGTGTGTACGTATAAATATATATATGTGTGTATACATATATATAATTGTACTTGTAAATTTTTAATTATATATATATATATGTACATTAATATAATAATAATTATATATATAATTTGACACATTTTCTTAAAATAGTGTTTTGAAATATAAATATATGTATCTATATATATATTTATAAATTCATATATTTATATATATGTGTGTGTGTTTTTATATATATGTATATGTATATATGTGTGTGTATATATATACACATTTATATATATGTGTGTGTATTTATATTAATATACACACATTTATATATCTAAATATATATTTTCATAGATGCAGGGAAATGATCTATATTAAAAAAAAACATTTAACACACAAGTGTAGGGAAGAACTCAGTGATGCTCAAACTTGATACCTCAACGAGACCCACATGGGAAGCTACCATTGGGTTTTATCCTGAAGGATATATATATATATATATATATATATATAATTATCCATGTTTTAAAACACTAGTAATAATGTAACTAAAATAGACACATTTTCCTAAAAAGATGGGTAAATTTAAAATATATGGGTGTTTTTTATATATGTGATTGGGTATATATATATATATATATCTAAATTTATATTTACATTGATGTAGGAAAATGAGATATACTACCAATAAAAATTTTCTAGACACAAATATAGTAAAGAACTCAACGAGGTTCAAACTTGAGACCTCACCGAGACCCATAGGGGTGACTACCATGGAGCTACACCATGAGGTATATATATATAAATAATATGATATTTAAATATGTGTTAACGTATTTTTATAAATATAAAAATTTTTATATAAAAAATTATATAAGTGTAATTATAAAATTTCATTTATATACATGTAAAATAAATAGAATTATTCTTATACTTAATTAACATTATTTTAAAATTATTGTAAAAAATATCACTGATTTTGACACATTTTCTAAAATTTTTCACAAATTGAGAAACATTTTCTGAAAAGCTTTGCTCATTTAGCAACATCTTTGGAAAAAATGGTGCGAAATGTTTGTTTTTTTATAATGAATGAACTATTTTGGTTTTGATTCATATTTTCATAGGATACATATGACATCTCATAGAAGTTCAATCCCATCTCCAATACACCATCGACCCCCTTGGTAGTGATAATCTCTAGAGAGCCTTATCTCATCTATAAAATAAAGTAGCATCAATTAATAATTGAATGATGAAGACCCTATAGAATACATAGTTGTTCCTATAAGCACTGATATGATTCATCCCATGGGTGCTTCCAAATTTGAGATAAGATTGCTTTTTAATTTGAGATAACTTTTATCCTATCACAAAAATAAGCATGCATGTGTTTCTCATGGGGAGATATATCTTTTATATCTATTTAATTGAGATAAGTGTTTGATTTTTAACATGGAAGATATATTGTGATTTGGAAATTTATGATAAAATATTTGATATCTTATTTGTATTTTGAAAACAAAAAAAAACTAAGTATTTAAAATGGGAAGTAGTTGGTGGAAAATAGATATATTTCACCTAGATTTAGTGCACTGAGATCATGGGGAAGGGGCTGACACATTTTTAAAAGCCCATGTGGCTCATTGGAGAAGGATAACTAGATATCAATAGTGGATCTATTATGGGTGTAATACCACATTTGCAGAATCATGTGACTTGCACCGACATTGTGAAGATGTGATGTAGTAGTGATGTGATCAATGATCAGGGCCATGTATGAAGAGTCTTCTTTATTGCGGTTGTCAAGCGGTGTGTCCCAGTTTTAGATCGGTGGAACATCACAATAGAGAGATCTAAGAGAGAGAGAGGGATAAAAATACTCTAGATTTTTCAAGACGTTTCAAGGCTGATGCATGTTCGAATGAATAACCCCAAGGTAGTAGTGTTTAATTGATATAATGGTGAAATTATTTCATATATGGATATTTCGAGAATGGAGTTGGAGAGATGTTTTTCAGAGAAATGAAAGAGGAATTTCAGGGTGTGGTTTTTATATAATTTTTTCTTTGATCTAATTTGTAATTCATGTTCAGAAATTACTTGGATTATATAATCTCTAATTCATAGTGATTTTTTGGATTTTCCCCATTGTTTTTAATACTCCATGTCGGAGGTTTTTCCATGATAAAAATGACGCATGATGACATATTCATTCAGCTTTATATCACTTCCATATTTCCTTGAGTTTCTCAAAAATTGTTTCTCATGTTATTTTTTCCCAATATGAGGATTGTCACCCAATAAGACAATGGTCCTGACCAGGTCATTGGAATAAGGGTAACCAATATCATATTTGGACTAAGGAAAGATTTCACAAACATATCTTAAATCTATAAGAAAATCCCTAGATGGAAAATAATTCCCGCTAAAAGGGTGAGATGAGTCATAACTCCCAACCTCTTGACCAATGCGTGTTCTTAAAAATCATTGGGTTTGAAACCTCAGTTGACCATCTTATAAGGAAAACAAGGTCTCTACCTAATTATGGATGTGGTAACCATTGGGAGTTTCCATTAAATACAAATATAGTGAACCAAATGCAAACATTTGTGAAAAACCATTAAACACACACAAATAAGCATCGGGTGAAACCAATCCATGATTTTGTTTGGAAACCATTGTGTAGGAATTGACAACACATCAATCCAACTCATGATGCGATTAATATGACTTGAAGTGCATGTTTTTCATATAAAAGTATCATTTTAGTTTTAAATGTGAATCACTAGAAAAAAATATCAAATACAATCAATTTTTTTTAAAACATTAGGAAAATTATCCAAAATTCCTTTGTGACATGTAGGAATTGATTGCATGTCAATCTGATTCACAATGTGACCGGTATGAATTGAAGTACTTGTTTTCAATATAAAATCTCCATTTTAGTTTAAAACATGCATCACATAGCCAAACCTAAGAAAAGGGTTCCTATTACTTTCAAAAATTATGAAAATGATATATAATTAATTTTTTATGTGTAGGAATTGCCTTGATGTCAATTTAACTCACGATGTGGATTGTACGACTTGAAGTACTAGTTTTCAATATAAAAGCATCATTTTAGTTTAAAATAAGAATCACTAGACAAAAATTAGAAAACGAGATGAAATTGTTTTCAAACTTTGGGAAAAATATTTATGAGTCATTATTTACATGTAGGAATCGATCACACGTCAACACAATATATGATGTGGTCAGTATGACTCGAAGTGTATGTTTTCAATATAAAATTTAAATTTTAGTTTAAAATGTGTATCACCTAGACAAAGCCAAGAAATGAGATCATATTGTTTTCAAACTGTATGAAAGTAATATGTGATTACTTTGTTACATATGGGAATTTATTTCCCATAAATATGACATATAATGTGTTTTGAATGACTATAAATGTGTGTTTTTAATATAGAAGTGTTATTTTAGTATAAAATGTGTATCATATAGCCAATAGTGATCAAACGAGCATAAATTGTTTTCAAACATTTGAAAAACCATCCATAATTCATTTTTAGTGTGTAGAAATTGACCACTAATCAATTCAACACATTATTAATAGATAATATCTTTAATATATATAGTAATTAACAATATAATTTATCATATATAGATTTTATAACATTCACACTATAAATTGTTTATTTATTTTATTTTCTATAAATAAAAAAAGATTTTTTTATTATAGGCACAAAAATATTAAAGAATATAAAAGATGGAAATTATCTCTCTTCCGCCATAAATAAGGAAACATTCTATATGCATGTTTCAAGGGTTCTTACTTTCAGCTCGTTTCCTCTATAGAGCAGTACCCCCTCCAAACTCCAGAACATCGCTAAATTATACAAATCCCAGAGAAAAAATATGTCTATGCATCACTACAACATTATTCATCATTATAGAAGAAATTATATGGCTATATGGAAGGAAGGGTAGCAGCAGAAGTCATCAGTGTATTCCTCATTTATGGTGAAATAAATTTTTCTAGGGTTGTATGAAACTGAAATACTCCCATGGGTAGTGGAGATAGTCCCCTAACTTTTAAGAAGATTAAAGAATCCTCATATCATCATTACTGATAGGTGAATTTTTTTCCAAGAAACAATTAAATTATCTTGTGCATATTCACAACTATTATCCTCATATAACGAAAATAAAAAACATATTCCCTAAATAGGGTACTTGAGAAACTATTTACCTAAGTACCACAATTTTCTAATGCATGGGGAAACTATTTCCATAAATAAGGTTGTTTTTTATTCCTTCCATAGAAAATTTGGGTTAATTCAAAAATTAGTTTCCCAAGTACCCTATTTAGGGAATATATTATTTTCATTCCTGTTATTGGAGGAAAATGGATGCATATTCACACATGGAATGGTGCCTTAAAGAGAAATACCGGACAATGATCTATTGTATCCTCAACCATAAAATCATTCCCTATAAGAAGAATTCAAATGATAACATGAGGTAGAATCATAGAAACTCATGGTTTGGAAGTCCCCTTGTCGATCACATGAAGGTGGTAAAGATCCTCTAAACCTCATTCCAGAACACTAATATGTTTTTAAAAGAGGTGTTAGAGAATCTCTTCCACTTGTCATGTATCTTGTTTCACCAAGGATCCTACCCCCATATACAAATTTCAATGTTTGGTACTTCTAGGAAAACATATTTATACACATATTATGGGGACAACATGTGATCCCACCACTACTCGGCGTACATCACATTTCATAAAGGAGTAAATCCCACCCCACTAATTAAAAGGTTGAAAATAAAGAAATCACCACTACTGTCATCATCCCCGATGTACCTATGTAAAACCTAAGGCAAGGTGTTTTAAAATCCAAAGTCCATGTGAGGCCATCTATCCACACAAACTAAAAGTGATAGTGAAATGGTGTTTCTAATCTAGCATTCATATTCAAAAATCCTCTCACTCGAACCCAGACTCATCATTAACATTTCCTCACCAATATCAATCCCGATCTTTCATATGATGCTGCGATCAAGATATCTATAGGTTACGGATCACCGGTGGATTCTGGATCAGTGATCACCACAACAACACCATGTGTGCTAAGAGTGTTGGAGTTTGATCTGAACAAGGTTTCCATCAATTATGAAGGCAATGGTGATCACAAATAATGCTGAAAGAGCGTACATGGATATAACAATTCCTTCTAATTAATTATTTTAACTTTTTATTAGATTTAGTTTATTGGTTGCCCTATATATATGAAATAAAATATTGAGTGTCTATTTCATGTGTATACATTGGTCAAAAGTTTTATGTATTTACAAATTCATTTTCACAAATACCATACAAATTATGTTATTTAAAACTATTTTTTCTGACAAAAATGTCAAAAAAGGTAATTTTTATAAAATTATCTTCCAAAATCTGGTGCTATAAAAATTTACATAAAAATAGGATGGATTTAGTAGCAGCAGTAATAAAGTTAATTTGAATATCATCTTGACACTACTCTACAGATGTACCAAATCCAAATAACCCTTTATAAAATAGTGTCTTATTTGGAGTATTTTATAAGGAATTTTTTATTTAAAAAAAAATCTCTATTTTTTTTCTAGAACATATGTACATTTGGTTAGAATTTTCAATACATAAAAAATTATTTCGAGATCATATAAAACTATAAATAACAAAAGCATATTATGATGGGTATTATTAGAGATGAGGGTGAATATGATATGTGTTTCATATATATTAAAGTGAGTATGTGTTGATGATTGACTAAATACAAACAAAACTCATGTAATTCACAAAACTATTGTCTTAAGAAATACAATTTTTTTCTTAAGTGAAAATAGAATAGTGAAAATCACAAAACATGCATTTTAGGGGACTATGAGGTTTTAGGACGATGATATATCAAAAATATAACAAAAAATAGATGTTGAAGTAGACATAGATCAATTTTATAGATGAGAAAATAACATTACCCCCTATGAAATAATTTTGATTGTTTATTTTTCAAGAAAATGGTTAACAGTTTTCATGGTATATGGTAACACATTCTTAAATAAATCCTTTGATGTTGGTTTTATATCACCTTAAATAGAAAAAGGGACTGGACAAAATACTTGGGCAAAGAATTAAAAATATGAAGACCATTTGAGGTTAACCATGTAATATCCATGGTTTGGAATTAAATAAATTTATAACCCAAGGATTATACAATGGCATGTCAGTTACAGAACAATTATAGCTTCACAAAACATTTCAATTCTATTTGTCTGCAATAAAATAATATATAAGTATCCAATTTAAATTTTGAAAGGAAATGGTTTAGAATTTTAGGAAGTTGATATAGAGTATGTTTAAATTAATTGTATATAATTTATATGAGAATAAATATGGAAATTAAATTATACTGGTAAGAACATTATGAATAATAACACACATCGTATTTATAACATTCCATTTTCCTTTTGTAAATTAAGTAAAAAGTTTTCATATAATAATGTATAAAAATATTCCTTTTCAAAACCTCTTAAAGAAAGTAAAAAGAGACCTAATACATCCTCTAAAATTATTTCATGTACATATAAATACATCTATACAATAATTTTAATAATATGAACATGTAATAAAATATTTATAAAATAAATCTTTAAACCATTTAAAATGAGGTTTTAAGTTAAATCATCCCTTAAATTGAGTCTGAATCATCATGTATGGTATTTATATTACTGAATAATATCCTTCTGCTAATTATTTAATTTCTTTAGAAATATTTTCTAGTTTATTATTCATTTTATTTTATTTATCATCATGTTATATTCAATTACTTAACCATTTAAGTCCATACCAGATGTTTTTATGATATTTGACTCATATATCAAAAATTTCATCAATAGTTTAGATATGGAAAAAGTGGACAATATTGTATCATATCTGTAATAATAATCATGAAATAATATTAAATTTAAAAATTAATTATAATTTTAAAACCAATCATTAATTTTTTTATAAAAAATGACCTATGTTATAATCATAGAGACGGTAGGATGTCCATACACATGAGTAACGTTTCTATTTTCAATGGCCATGATGTAAAGAAGGTAAGTGTTATGTTATATTTAAATAATTTTAATTATATCATAAATATGACATTATTTCTTTAAAGAAAATTATATATATCATCCATTTGATTTAGTGGTAGAAAATTTATCACATTACTCTGTAAAGTATGTAGTCCATATGTAAACACGAATGAAATTATCATTTTCAATGGAAGTAAATATAATAAATTAGATGATATATTTTATTTCTAGAAATATAAATATGTCATGAATATAATATATAAACATTAAATCCCTCAGTATAACCATCTGTGAGACATAGTGATGGAAAACGAATTATATCTTATCATGAGGCGGTAGTCCACCGTACACAAGAATGGAAGTTTCATTTCCCATTTAATGAAAGAGGATGTGGACATGGGGTATTAAATTAACATTAAAATATCTCAGTATATGGAATATATTGGTGTTATTATTTCATAATGGTTTATGAATATATGATTTAATTATAATAATAAATGTAACGAAAACACTTGGTTAATAACAATACCTCTTATTTGGGAAATCTCATTTTCATTACACATTAAGCCATATAATGTTGGTTTTATAACATAACTAAGACCTATATAACATATTAGGGATTTTAGGATGCTATTTGGGTAGTTATTTTTCCATGTAAATGTATCTTTAAGTGTGTAGATAAGAGGAGATGGGGTGACCATTTATAATGAGTGGAAGAGGATTCTAGGAAATTCTTAAAGTATTAAATTAATATAAATTAATTTTCTTATTCAAATGGAATTAGATTGAAAAGAATAAAATATGAGATTATGGTAAGTGTAAATACTCTCATATAATTAAAATAAGATAAGTATATTTGGTATTTTCACACTTATCGTTTTGTTTTAACACTGGTAACCCATTGGACGATTACTGTCGGTATATTGTTTTTTACTATCTAGAGGTCAATATTGTCACAATAAAAGAAAAATTAGACCATAAATGGAACATGATTGATATTTTAAACCATATCCATATCACTTTACATAATATAGTATTTTTAGGAATTTTAAGTCATTTTAAAAAAAGCATTTATTATAAAACATCATTTATGTCATTTTTGGAAATACATGAAATATCATAATATAATACATGATTATATCTTGTAAAATGGTTAAAAAATGAATTTTATTAAATTTTAAGGACGAAATGGTATTAATATAATCATCCAATAAAATTTTTATAGGTTTCTATTACCTTTTAAATGTTTTCTTTTGGATTAATCCCTTGGATAACCAATTTTAACCTTAATCACAGTAATGACATTTTCAACATTAAAGGTTTAAATTTTTTCTTATATGGTGAAAATTTGAACATAAGTGGACAAGATATGAAATTTTCAAAAATATAACATTGAAATTGTCTATTTTCATTATTTTATATAACTTATAAATAATTTAATAAATTTTTATTTAACATAAAATATAATTAATGTCATTTTAGATCGTATTCATTTAATAGGACTATGAAAACAACCCAAAAAAAGATATTTTAACATAATTATTTTAAAAATCACTAAAACATTATATTTATCTAAGAAATTCATGTAAAAAATAATTTTTTAAAATTATATTACTTTTAATATTTTTAAAACCATTTATTTTATTTTTTTATTAATTGAATAAATATTGTGTCAGTGATGCATATGCATTTTTGGTAATTATATAATCACTAAAAATTAGAAATATATTCCCATGATAAAAAAATCATCTATATTTAAAATTACCATATATGACCATACACAATTTGTTTTTATCAATGACTATATCATGGAATCCTTCTCATATATCAAGGGTTGCAACATACATAAATGTTACAATGTGGATACCCTGAAAATTCTAGTATCTCAATTTTTTTTGAATCCATGATTTTGGAGGTGATGATTCAAGCTATACCATATCCTCAAAACTCTAGTCCCATATCATACTAGGCTAAAAAAATCTCATTGGATATATACTTCTCTGTCTCACTGATTGGAGAGATGCGAGTTATGAGGTCCACTCACAACATCTTCCATGGTGATTCTCTTTTCCATGGACCATTGGATCTGTATTACTGCCCCTGTAGCACAGATCACTACTCCCATGTGCAAGTCGACTAGTGTGCACCCTTTAGCTGGTCCCTCTATGGCTATATATCTCGGTTCGTTTCCCTATATGGTTGATATGGACCGCATATATATGGGCTCAAGCCATCTTGTATGGATAAGCAGTGGTGGTCATGATTATTGAGGCACAATGACTAGGGATATGGGGTAGTCCCTAGTGTATAACATGGACACCTCTCAAATACAAAAGCCATCAGAATTCATCATATAACTTTCCTTCTAAACCTAGTCAGCAAACACAACACTCACACACTTCTAGTTGAATTTTAGCCAATAATATCTCCATTTTGATTGTTGATAATTCCATAAACACTTCAGTCCTATCCACATTAAATTTGTATCAAAGAGTCACTAATCATAAATTCTATTCCTAAACAAGTAATGTTTAGTGTGAGAAAAAATATTTGATTTATAATTTTTTCTTGATCTCTTTTTGAATTATCTATCCACATGAAATTATAGAAAATACCCCTAATTTGATATTGACATACATTCCCCAATTTTTGTATTCCTTTTCCCCTAACAATAAGAGATTTTATCCCCCTTTGAAAAATAACCCAAGAAGTGCACTACTCTAAAAAGTTATGAATTTGGGAATATAAAACCAGAAAAATATGGACAGAAATGATAACTTTCTCAATGTATAATTCCATGGAATCTAGTGTGGGATATTCCATCTCATTCATCATTCGTTATTAGTGGAAATAGAACCATTCATGGAAAGAATGAAATTTCCCTATTTCTCTCAATACTTAAGAGGTTAGAATAGGAGGATCCCTCTCTATTATTGAGTTAACTCTATGATAGAACATTTATAGATCTTGAGGGGACACTCTAGGATTTCATTATGTAAAAATATTATGAAGACATGTATAAGTTAGATAATGTCATAACTAGGTTAAAATATAGTTAAGTTTTTTAGAATACTAATTTCACATAGGCCCTTATGTTTCTCATAATCCATGAAAATACCCATGTATAATTACTAATAAAAATATTTTTATTACTTACATGAAATGAGTTAAACTCTCATATAACTAAAAATTATTTCATTTAATAAATAAATTAATATTTATTCAAATACTTTTTTTATAATTTCTCTCCAGAAAACTAAACTCAGTAAGCCAATCCTCCTAAATATTTATCAGACCATGAATAAAGAGTATTTATTTTAATGAATAAATATCACTACATTAGTCTTTGATAAATAAATAAATATTACATTAAAAAACTAGTTAATAAATATTTAATAAATATTCATTTAAATAAATAAATAAATAAATAAATATTTTTATGAATAAAACAAAATAAATAAATAATATATAATCATGTCATAAATGTTTTCCATGGAAGTAAATATTTAATCAATATTATACTTTCATAATATTCTCTTAAATAATTGAAGGTTAAAAATATACAATCAACCGAACATAAATAATTATTAAAGTATGTATGGGAATGATATTTTATTAAGCATATTAAATCCAAATAGAATTTAATTTAGGTTATCAATACACTTAAGGTGTGACCCTTTAGGACAACTTCTTAGTGGATCTAGGCATAATAGCCTAAATTTTAAGGTTAAGATCTTTCAGCCTTCCAAGAAACCAATTAAGAAAGAAGTAAAATGCTGTAATGAAAATTACCACATATGAGTGTATATAGTGTAACATAATCCCTTTTCCTCAATATCTCTAAAAAAGAAGGTTGCATACTTTAATCATCAACCTATGTGTTTGATGTATCTTTCTTCGAATTTCTAAAAATAAACTTACAGACATAACACTATAGCCATAAAAAAATCAAGTAGTTCTATTTCAATCATATGATCTGAAATATCATCTTTTATAAGAGAATAGAATGGAAAAATCATTTATCACATTATTCATTACTAAAATGTCACTCTTGAGATACCAAATGTATATTACTTCACCGAGTGCATATTTCATCATAATTTTCATCAAAACATTAAAGAGAATGACTTATAAAATGAATTGTTAATCATTCTAATGTATAAGAATCATTACACATGTTCATAGAAAATAACATCCAATGAAAGATATAGATGTTAATTTTATACTTGTGGGTAATGTTCTCACAATATCTTTACTTAAGATTTCCAAGGATAAACTTCATGTGAAGAAGTATCAATGTCCTATGATCCCCCTACCACTGATAGAATGTATCATTTTTGTCTTATTATAAAATATCCTCTAACCCTAGAACATTTATTTAAGAATACTTTCATAGTATTTATATGCTCTCATAATCATGGGGAATGGAAATTACCTTTCAGATAGAGATAAACACTTAAATAATTATCACATAAATATCACATAGAAGAAAGATCGTCATGTAATAAGATATTAATTTATATAAAAGGGTCATTTTAGTTTAAAATAAGAGTCACTATTTAAAAATGAGAAAAAAACATCTAATTGTTTTCAAACATTAGGAAAACTCTCCAAAATTCATTTGTGATGTGTAGGAATTGACTACATATCAATCCAATGCATGGTTTGACTGATATGAATCAAAGTGTGCGTTTTTAATATCAAATTTATATTTTAGTTCGAAACCCACATCAAATATCCAAAACTATTAAACCAAGTTCAGATTATTTTCAAACATAAGAAAAATTATCCATTATTAATTTGTGATGTATTGGTATTGACCGAACATAAATATGACCCAATATGTGGCAGACAAGAATCAAAGTATTTTTATTTAATATAAATGTATCATTTTAGTTTAAAAGATTTATCACTTGAAAAAAATGAGCAAACAAGATCATATTATTTTCAAAATTTAAGAAAATGATTCAAGATTCATTTTTGAAAAGTAGTAATAAACCACACATCAATCTGACACAAAATGTGATCATTACGACTCTATGTGTGTGTTTTCAATATAAAAGTTTCATTTTATTTTAAAATGCACACTAAATAGAAAAAACCAAGAAAATAAGCTCATATTATTTTCAAACATTAGTAAAAAGTTCCATAATTAATTTATGATTTGTTGGAATCAATCACATATCAATTCGACACACAATGTGGTCGGTATGAATTTAAGTTTGTGTATTAAAAATAAAAGCATCAGTTTAGTTTCAAACATGTATCACTAAACAAAAACTAATAAAATAATCTCATATTGTTTTTTCAAACATTAGGAAATCTGTCCATAATTCATTTGTGATGTGTTGGAATTGACCACATATCAATCCAACACACGATTAACTAATAACATCATTAATATAGACAATAATAAACAATTAAAATTTTCATATGTAGACGATATAAAATTAAAATTAAAACTTGGTTGTTTATTTATTCACTATTACTAAAATAATAATTAGTTTTATTTTAGAAAAAAGGTTTTATATGGTGGTTGATCGTTGGGAAAAATCTTCTAGTTTTTTATTTTGCATATGAATTGTAATTTTTTTTGTTAAATTGTAAAAATGACATCCATGTAAATAAATTATATATAATTTTTGAATTGAAATAATAGTGAAATGTAGTAATAATTTCTTTTATTCCTTGTTTTTTTATTTTTTGGTGTATGATAAATGGTGTTGTGAAATATTATCATTTGATTTATATGAATTTTTGTTTGATTAAAGTATTAAAATTGCAATTATGATAAAATGAGATCATCTAATTTTAAGAGAGAAAAAGTTTCCAATATAAAAATATTATCATATTTCATTATAATAGAAATATTTAATAATATAAAAATTAAATGTTCCCCCTTCCCTCTATAAATATGGAGACTAAATATACATGTGGTTCAAGGGTTCTTACATTCAACTAATTTCCTCCATGGAGCTCCAGCCCCTCCCAACCCCTGACCATCACTACATTCTGTAACTCTAGAAGATGAGATATATCTGTAGTGACACTAATTTCTTCATAATTATAGAAAAAATTTCGTAAGAAAATGGAAGGAATAATAGATGTAGAATCCATCTGTGGCTACCCCATCGATGGTGAAAGAGAAAAATTTAGGGGTTTTTTCAACTACAATACACCTTCGGGTAGTGGAAATGATCCTGAACTATCAAGAATATTAAATAATCCTCCGATAATTATTTCATAATAGGAGAAAGGTTTCTCCAAGAACCATTTCTTTAATCTTATACTTATTAAGACATGGAATGATTCTCAAAGGAGAAAGACCGGGTGCTGAATGATTGGCGCCTCTTACACAAAATCATTCCAACTAAGAAGTATCTGTATGGGCACAAGTGGTGTCATCATATCCAAACATGGAATGTTAATCAACTTTATAATCACATGAATATGGAATAGATCATCCAGATCTCATTCCAGAACACCTAGACTTTCAGAAATAACCCTCTAAGTATCTCCACCACTTGGTTTGCAACACCTTCCACCAAGGAATAAAACCCCATGGACTGATTCTAAGGTTTGAAATTTCTAGACAACTCTATCCATAAAATTTTAATGGATACACGCTGTAATCCCATCACCAATCATCCTGCATCGCGTTTCACCAAGTATTATACCCCCATGGACTGATACAACGATTTTATGTTGCAAGAAAACACTATCCATTAACATATGATCGACAACCTGTGATCCTACCCTACTGGTTAAAAGGATCAAAATAAATCATTCACCACCACTACCATCACCTTTAAAGTACCGAGGAAAATAACGACAAGTCCTTTGAAAATACACAGGCCTTGGGAGGCCATAGATTCAAGAACTCGCGAAGGGTATGGTGAACTGTAATTTCCAAAAATTGCATCCGTACATAATAACCCTCTCACCCAAACCCCGAAGTAGAAGCAACATCGCTTTTCTGACGTCAATCCTAATACAAATACTGATGTCCTAGCCAGAAGATCAACATGTTTTGGATTAGTGGTGGCGTCAATAGTCAGGATCATCACAACATCATCATGTGCTCCAAGTGTGTTCTATTTTGAAATTAACGAGGTTCTTGCTGATGATTAAGGTGATTGTGATTTCAAAAAATGTTGACAGAGCGTACGAGGAAGAAACAATGAATTTTCCGATGTTATATTAAGTTTTAGGTGAGTTAGTTTATTGTCTACACCATATGTATGAAATGGAATATTCATTGTCTATTCCATCTGTATACATTGTTCAAATGTTTGGAATATTTGCAGATTCAATTCCTCCAATCACATAAAAATTATGTTGACTGATTAATATTGATACCACAACCATTCAAGTTCAATCAACCATATTCTAATTCAGAATAATTATTTTTGAAAAAATTCTCATATTTGGGATTTAAAAAAAAATTATTTTTGAAAATAAGGTGTTATAAAAAGCGATAAAAATAGGAAGGTTTTTTTTAATAGAAAGAATAATATTATTTTAACTTGAATCCTAACCACACTCTAAATGAGGCGTTATTGTTGGTTATCCTCCATATCTGGGTACAAATGTGCCTTAAAAAAAGAATAATATGAAAAATATGAGTTAAAGTATTTTTTTCATAACTATTTTTTGGAGGCACAATATTCATTCTCCTCATCATCTTCGACCTAGCCTAATTTGGGGTTGGGTAGTATATTTTTTCATATCTACAACATGCGAGGTTCTCTAGGTCTGATGAGATTTCATTTGTAGTGATCTTTGATCTAATACTAGTGTTTTTTATCTTCTACTTTTATTTAGAAACAATCTTCCACCTTTTATGCTTAGATTTATATTGATTTCTTTATCATGTTGTGTTCTTTGTTTAAGGGTACCTTCTGACTGATTCTACTTTCTCCCTTTGATCCTCTATTTTATCTAAGTATTATTTTTGATATCCTTCTCACCTTTTGATCACTGTACATCAACTTTAAATTTTTAGGCTTGTTTTAAGGGAAATATTTTTATTTCCATTGCATGTTTACTTTGATGTAAATTTTCACATTCATCAATTTCTGTCTTTACCAACATCTGGTATTAAATAGTTTGGTTTTTATTCAGATAAATCATAGAATCCAATTACATTCAGATTATTTGTTTTAATGGTAACAACTACTATATGGGATGATAAAAAATAAAGGAACTCCTTTTGTCAATAGAATGCATTTTCCATTATTTACTACTCAAAATATAGAAAAAATATCCAAGGAAGAATGGGATTTTGAGAATGATATGGTTTTTGGTTTCACTCATAAGTGGGTCAAAGAAAAAATTATGAACCATATTGACAAAATCTCTCATGCTAAAACATTTTGGGATAATCTTGAGAATACCTATGCTTCAAAGGAAAGAAACACTAAATTCTTTACCCTCAAACAAGGGAAGAATTTTAGGTTCGAAGAAGGTATGTATATTTCTGCCTATTTGAGTTAATTTCAAGGATGTTTGGATCAATTTTATAGTATTGGTATTAATTTTGAAGACGATGTTCTGATTATTTTATTTTTTTTAATACTTTATCTAATTATTGGGAGAATTTTGTGTTAATATAACTTTCTCTTCTCCTAAAAATATTATAACATTTAGTTTTTCTAAGTCTACTATCTTGAATTAAGAGGGAATGGGACATACTTAGAAGAAATCCTCTTCAAATCTATTAGTCATAGAAAACACAGGGAGAATTCAGGAAAAATAATCAAGGACCAAGAAACCGAGGTAACACCAATGATAGAATAAAATCTAGGTCAAAGCAGAGAGTATTTGAATTTCATCATTGGCATAAGAAAGGATATGTTAAAATGTTTTTCTATCAGATTAAAAGTTAAACATGAATGATGGAAAATCAACAGATGAAAAATGGTGATGGAGATTATTATGTCACCACCACCACATGGGGTGATCTTGTAATTGTTTATGACTCCATTAATATTGCCTCAAATGATTCTTTCTTGGTAATTGAATGTGGTAATTGTTTTCAAATGAAATCGAGGAAGGATTTATTTACCATCTTATATCCCACAAAATTTTGGGATTTCAAAGACGGTTAATGAAAGTTATGATGATGTTGTGGTATCAGGACTATTTGTTTGGAGATCAACACATGAAGTAAGATGATTTTATTGAACATTTGATATGCACTAGAGGTTTGTATGAATATTATTTCAATTAGAGTTCTTGATGATGAAGTTTTTTTCAGTACTTTTTGTGATGGAAAATGGATTCTTTCCAAGGATTTGTTGAATGCGGCTTGAGGTAAGAAGAAATCTGGTTTGTTGTGGAATCAAGCTTCTATTTCCTGTGATATTGCTTGCATTATTGAGTGAAGTGTATTTCCAATGATATGGAATTAGATAATTATTAACATTAGTGAGAAGGGTCTTGGTTGTTTGTCTAAGAGAAATCTACTTCCAAATTTTAAGAGTATAAAATTAGACACATGTGATCACTATATGGCTGGAAAATAGATCATAGTGAGCTTCAATAGTCATCATTTGCACAATAAGTCATAGGTACAAGAAATTTTACATTTTTATGTTTGTAGAATTTTAAAATCTAAGATCTTTATTAGTGGTATTCATTTTTTTATTTTTTATGACTACTCATATATTCTTTATTTTTTTGTTTTGAATTCCAAAAATCAGGTGCTCAAGGTTTTTAAGAAATTTTACGTTTCAATTGAGTGAGAATCTCGTAAGAAGTTGATATTTATTCGCACTGACAATGAGGGAGAGTATTATGGTATGTTTGAACAGTATTTCAGGTAGGAAGTTATTCTTCATCTGAATATTCCTCATAAGAAACCTCATATAAATAGTGTAGCTAATCAAATAAATAGGACTTTGTTGGAAATAGTTTGATTTTTTCTTTCAGAAGAAAAGTTTCCTGGAAATATTTGGGGGGAGCCTTTATTTACTACTGCTTATATTATCAACTTATCCCCTATGTATTCTTTTCATACAAAAACACCTTACATGTTTTGGTTTGGAAAAGTGATCAAATATTATCATTTACATGTTTTTTTGGTTGTATGTTTTTTCATGTTCCTAGAGATGAGATATCTAAGCTAGATGGTAAGTCACGATAGTGTAATTTATTAGCTATGGACAAGATGATTTTGGGTATAGGTTCTATGATCATGAATTGAAAAAACTATTTAGAATTTATGATGTAGTGTTTAATGAGCATCATATTAATTTAGATATTGATTGGGTATAAAAATTTACTTATCTAATTTTTGATGGATTTGTTTGTATTGACCCAGTTTATGAGTCATATTTACCTCATGTTGTTAATTCTGATAATCGTGTTGATCCGTAGAATGATTTTAAGGGTAAATAGGTTGAATTTTTTGTATTTAAGGAACCTTTTATTTTCATATGATTTGGTTCTAGGGGTTATTAATAAAATTTTAGTTCCACTTCAGAGGTTATCTATACATTAAACTATTTCTACATGGTATTCAACTAATGTGTATGTGCTTGTGGTTAAAGAGGGAGAAATAGAAACATTTTATGGGGTGATAGAAAGTGACCAGAAAGACATACGGTTTTCTACAATGGATGACATGATGAGGCCATTGAAAAAAAATCATAGTTTTGAGCTGTTGAAGTAACCTAATGGTAAAATATCTTTGTAAAATTGATGGATTTATTAGATTAAAAAATGAAGAATCTTGTTCTGTTCAATGATACAAGGAATGGTTAGTTATTAAAGAATTCCATCTAAACAATTGTATTTATTTTGATGATATTTTCTCACATGTTGTCAAAATTTATTCCATTCGGGGTTTTCTTAGTTTAGCTACCTGTTTGGATCTTCATATTGAGCAGATGGATGTGAAGAAATATTTCCTTCATGGAGATTTAGAGGAGGATATTTACATGGAGAAACTACATGGTTTTTTTAAAATAGGTAAAGATAATTATGTATGATGTTTAAAGTAGAGATTGTATGGTCAGAAGAAATATCTGAGATAGTGGCATAAGAATTTTTAATTTGTCATTTTTCATCAGGGTTTCAGGAAGATATATTTGTTAATTGTTTTTATATTTAGAGATTTACTGATTATGGTTTTATTGTAACATTAATTTATGTTTATGATATGATTATTGTTTTCCATGATTCTTCTAGAATTAAAATATTATCAAAGTATATTAGTCATTAATCTTCTATGAATGAATTAGGGCAACATGATAGATTCTTTGCATGTCAGTCTACCATGAAAGAAATCCCAAGAATTGTTTTTATCATAAGAAAGATATATTGAGAACGTTCTTTAGAGATTTTCTATAGGGATAGCGAAATTCATTAGTATTCATCTTGATTTACATTTTAATCTCAATTATAATTAGTTTGATTCTTCTAATTAAGAGAGGGAGGAGATTTAGATCTTACCTTATTCATCTGTTGTTGGCTGTTTGATGTATGTGATGGTATGTACTAAACCAGATATAGCTCATGCAGTTGGCATGGTCATCCATTTTCTATCTAATCTACGTAGATATAATTGGAGATCACTTAAGTATCTATTTATTTTTTTATGGTAAATATAATCTATGATTTTTTTTGAAAATGGGTAACCTATGCTTCGTGGCATTATATATTCTAATATGGTAGGAGATATGGATTCTAGGAAGTATGCATTAAGATATTTGATCACTTTTTTAAGGTGACCTATATGTTTTCAATCAATATTATAGAGTTGTGTAGCTTTATCAACCAATGTATCTATGTTTATTGTAGCTATATAGGTATGCAATGAATTTTTGTGGATGAAAACATTTATTCAAGAGTTTAATATTAATTAGGATCGATATGTTTTATTTTGGGATAGTCAGAGTCCTATTTTTTTTGGGAAACGTATACCACCTTTCATGATAGGTTGAAAAATATTGATGTTAAATATAATAGGATCTATAACTCCCTTGATTCAAGATAGTTGGAGCTTGAGAATATCCACACAAATGACAATGGTTCAGATATATTGACGAAGACTTTATGAAGAGATAAATTTCATACTATCTAATTGATTTTAAGGTTGGTAGTGATCCTCAATTGAGTTGGAGGGGTAGTTTTTTAGGAATCCTCCCTAAGTTGGTATTTCACATGGCCTTTCAAAAAAATAAAACTAAATGAATTAAATGAAAAGGAGGAGTTATGGGATTTGTTCCACTAATTTTTTTGGAGGCGAACTCTCTATTATATTCCTCATTTCCTTCCCAATGCAATTAGGGTTTGGGAAATAGATATTTAGATCCATAACTTGGATAATTCTCCAAGTCTCTTCATCTTTATTTTGAGGCACTCTTTGATCCGATGTTGGTTTTTTATCTACAATTTTTATTTAGAAAATAGGAATCCAAAATTCATGGCCAGATTCAATTAGGTATCTTTAGCAGGATGTGTTCTTCATTTCATGATTCCCTTAAACTATAACTACTTTTTAACTTTAGACTGTGTTCTTTATTTGAGTAATATTTTTTTACATCACTCTCATATTTCGGTTGCTATGAATCCACTTCAAATTTTTCAGTCCTTTTTAAGGGAAATATTTTTATTTCTATTGTGTATTTTCTTTGGTGTTTATTTTCACATTCATCACTTTATATCTTTCCCAATAGATATTACAAATAACACCTTTAAAAATATATCCAAATAATATGTTCTACTATAAATAGTGTCTTATTTTGATTTTATTATGAATAATTTTCTATTTTTAATAACGTCTCCATTTTTCTTCTAGAATATAAGCTCAAAACATAGGCACATTTATAATTTTAAATAAATAATTTTTAGACCATCTCAAGCTATAATGAACATATACATTTGATGATGGGTATTATTATAGATGTTAAGGAATATTATATATGTTGAATATATTTTAAAGTGAGTGTGTAGTGTTGACTAACTAAAGAAAGAAAATATATGTAATTCACAAAACATTTATCTTAGGAAATATAAGACATTTATCTTGAGTGAAAATATATAATAGTGAGAAAACAAAACATCCATATTTTGTGGAGTAGGATGTGTTAGGATGATGATAACTAAAAAATAGTTCACAAAACATATATTTAAGACTACATCGATCTATGTTACTGACGAGAATAGAACATTTCCCTATATAAACTAATTTTGAATGAGTTTTTCTAGATAATGATTACCACTTGTTTTATGGTTCTTATATATTATTTCTTAAATAATTCCATTGATGATAAAGGTTCCAGATCACCTTCAAGTGCAGAAAACACAGATTGGGAATATATAAAACATTTGGATGAAAATTTCAAAACATGTAGAACATTTGAGGTAGTAAATGTAAAATCCATGGTTAATCAATGAGTAAAATTCAAATAAGGTCAACTTAAATTTTTACCAAAGTGACTACTGAAAATTGTTAAAGTTAATCAGAACAATAAGGTAAAAAATAAGTTTAATTAGTGGTTACTCTTAAAGGATTTGGTGTGAAAATGACCTAAAACATGTCCAAATCCCATTTTATGGATTCATTTCGACCATATCCCTCTTGGATTGAAAATGGTTTACTATTTTTGGCACACGAGGTAAGGGGGACTTCTCAATAGTAATTAATTTTTTGTATTTACAAGAATGTCACTCCCCCTCCACTTTAAAAGGAAATCACTCCCCTCACTTTTTCAAACCATTGAATCCATTTAGCTCATCCAAAACCTACCAAATTCAATTCAAAACTTTATTCCCCTCAACATAGAAGCCTTAATTTTATCAAAAATCCATTTATGGAATGTTTTTTCTGAAAAAAATAGGAGTTACCCAAATAATAGTTAACATTCATCAACATGACTTTTTATTTTCTTTCCTTCTCCTACTCCTTCAATTATTCTTATATCATGATTATATAATAAACTCAATATCAAAAAATATTAAGATATATTTTTTTATTTTATGGGTATGAACTACACCCACAAACACTTCCATAAAATGTGTTATGAAATCATCCTTTGTGTGTACGACGGACTGCCACCTAGCAAACCGATGTCAATCAATTTTCCATTACCACATGTCAAGGTTGAAAATAATGATGAAAATTCTATTTATATAAGATATTTATGATATTTATATTGTATTTAATCTTATAAAATTTTAATATAACACATAAATTCATGGTTTTTATTTTGTGGGAATATGATAATGGTGTTCGTGTGTACGATAGACTACTACCTTACAGAGCGATGTGATTCATTCACACTTTACATGAAATTTATTGAAGATGGGTTTAATAAATGTATGTGATTTATATGAAATAAATATGATACCATAATGACAATATACATATATATATATATATTAATTAATTTTCTTGCTTTAAAGTGAAAATAAAATCGAAGTAGTGTTCATGCGTACATACAACATATCGTCTCCATGAAAAGTTCATTTCATTTTATATTAATAAATTTTATGGATTGATATAAATACATATATAATAAATATATATGATATTTACATCATGATTTAAATTCTTGGTAGGATAAAATCATGATCAACATTATGGGAACAAAAAATAACAAGTCAAAACATACTCGAAATACAAGGCAATTAACACCAGAAACAATGAAAATATTGAAAGATTACTAAAAAATGTGTTATAATAAATTATAAAAGGATCATATATGATATTATATATATTAATTTGGTTATATTATAAGTTAATAAAATTATTCAAACCATTATATATAAGTTTAAATAGTGTTCAACTAAAAGGAATCATAAGGTAAGGGATTTCGTCTCAATTTCATTTCATCGAGGCATATTGTAATGTTATGTACCAAATTACTTTTATATGGTGTATATAATTCCATTTTATATATAATATAATTATTCATACTTCATATTAAATTATGTAACAATTGGAATTATTCCATCCAAGGGGATTTTACTTGAAAATTATGAAGTGGTAAAAGTTATTTTGCAATCTCACCTTCTTTTGTGATTGTTAAGTTTCACTTAAAACAATATATTTATTGTATTAATTTTTAGTGGAAATTACATTTCTCTTAAATATCCATATTCTTTGGTAGTGGATATTATTATTTACTAGAACATATAACATTTTTACACATGGTGTTTACTATAAAAGTTATTTGATTAATTAACGAAATATTGATAAATCTGTATCCTTTACTCAATAAAAATATTTGATAAGGAACATTGTTTTTGAGTTAAATTGATTATTTAATATATGAGGAATGAATTTTATTGATATAATAGTGGTTGGGGACCATTTAAAGTATTCCCCTCGATGTATATATAGTTTCACATGATGAATCAATTGCCCAAATCAGATGGGGTTCTATCTAGTATTTTTTAAGCTGTCTTGTGAAAGGTCTTGATGGTAAAGGTTCTATGTTCCTAGGAAACATGTTGTCCAATATTTAAGGATTTAATTAATTGATAATTTAGTTATTATTATTATTCATGGGATTATTTCTATAACATTATCTATGTATGCATTTTATATTTAGTTTTATGATTAAATGAAATGTGTTTCAGTTACTTACCTTACCATAATGACTATGTGTTATCCATTTATTTTCATGTCGTGTTTGTTTAGTTATCTAAATTTCCATGTTGATTATTATTATTTATTCCTGATATCTTCTATTGTACTTAACCCTTAATAATAATTTGAGCTCACCCTTATTTTGTTTCCTTTCCCTAGGTTATGAAGAGGTATCCTTTAAATGAGTTTTCAAGGATACTGAGCATTTTATTTTGTTATTTATTATTTATTATTTTTTATTCCCAATGTAATATGGATATCATGTATGTAACATAGTTTTATAAAATTTCTAAACTATTCAGACCTTTAGGATTTTAATCTTATATCTATGCCAATGTAATAAAGTATGGCATTGGATCCAAGATACGGGGGTTGGGTTGGTTACATATGTGGTCATTTTCCACGGGTTTGACTATTACACACATGCTTTAGAGTTTTAAAACACTAAAAAAACTTTTATTTGCATCCTCAGAAAACAAAAACTCAGAATGACTTGTCATGACTTCCTATATTTCAAAAATAAATCAATGGTATTTTTCTTTCGATTTCTTGGAAATTTGACATCACTTTCCTTGTATTTACGCCCAAACACATGCTTTTGAAGGCCTTGATACATTTAAAAACTATTTACTAGATGAAAATTAACCAAACCGTCTATGATTGTTTTGAAACTGTCGGATAATGATCTATAATTCCTTTTTGATGTGTAGGAATAAACCACTTGTCAATATGGATCACAAAGTCGTCGGTATGACTTGAAGTGCATTTTTTTTAAATAAAAATGTCATTTTAGTTTTATTTATGGAAGTTGGATGTATTATTTGAAAATATGTGACAGATCTATGGAATTTTGAAATTATATCGACAAGATGAGATATAAGGATTGAAATTTCCTCAGGGATCGTGCCAGTCATCTATTGAAATATAGAAAAAAAATAATTTTCCATTACCAACTACCACAAATTCCATATTTTCTTATAAGAGTCTAGTTATTGAACCTTTTATTTCAGCCATGTAATTTTTCTTTATGATTCCCAATCAACATCATAATTGAATCCCCACTAGGTGTAGCAGTAACTGATAAGGATTCCCCACCAAAGGTAGTTGATAAAGTAGGTCCATGACCCATCCCCCTTACACATCCGTGATGCTACTTCCCTTAAATAACTACAATTTCATCACTATTGGAAACCTATGATGATTTTGGAGTTTTCACATTATAGACATCTTGAATTGTATCCTATTAATAAAAAAATCCACATATTTTTTTTAAATTATATGAATTCATAATATTATCTAATTAATAAATTTATCATTATTATTTATTATTATTTTATTACTCTAAAAACATAATAATTGAAAATAAATTATAACAACAAACAATTATTAAACCCAATTAATTGGGGATTGCAATATGAATCAAACGACACTAAATTTGCATTGTTTGATCCATTTAGATGTCCCCATTTAATTGGGTTTAAGGTTTGTTTATTTTAATAATATAATTTTAATTATTATGTTTTTAAAGTAATGGAATAACATGAAATAGTAATGAAAATTACTTACTCCAACATCTTTGGGAAGGAAATATACAAAACTACCATTTATTTTCCTATAAGCATTAAACAACATCTTTATTTTTCCAATACAATGACTTAATTATTTATCCATAACAAAAAATGATATGAAATTAGGAAAAAACATTGACATAACATAAAATGTTATAAATAATAATAGATAAAATAAAAACCAAAATTGTTATTTTTCATGAAAAACTATAAGACATAGAGTTATGAGGAATGAATTGTTTCTCATAAATCAACATATTTTTTAAATAATTCATAAAAAAATAGAAACATTAATAAAATTTATAATATTAATATTTTTATTTTATTAAGATACTATAAAATATGAAATTACCTCATGAGGTGATTTTTTGTTAATATCATAAAATATCTTCCATTTCTAATGAGAAATTCCCTCATTCACTTTATCATACATCTATCGTGAACTTCAAGTTATGTCATTAAACTCATGCCATAATATCCATTTTAAATATCTACATTTACTGCCCAAATTTTTTAGATTCCATGGGCATGAAATGGATTTAGGGACATCAAAATAAAAAAAACATCTACAAATAAAAAATATAACACTTTATAAGGATATTAAAAATTTTACTCACGTATTTTAAATTAGTTATCAATGAATATTAAATTAATATTACATTTACTTTATTGCCAAACACCTCATTTCTATAAGAAGTGGGAGTGTGCCTGAAATATTTATAGTCAATGGGAAATCACACTATCACATAAGAAAATTTTCCAAGAATTTTTTAGTATATTCCGACATCACTGAAAGGGACCCCCAACTCATCAAATGGAACGATAATAATAAATTAATTCAGGAACCATACATATACCATGTTAATATTTATATCCATTTAATTTTTATATTTATCTATTTGAAAAATCAATTATAAAATTAATAAAATATAGTGTTTTTATACAAAGACATACATACTCGTAATGGTAACTCACTAATATCCCACAGATAGAGGGGTGACCAACTGCTCCATCTCTAGAGGCGAATCAGATGGTGGGATACCAATAACATATAAGGAAATGGCTAGATCACTATAAGTCTCAGGTACAATGGAATCAATCAAATCAAATAAATCCGATGGTAGTGGTGGTGTGATTCAAGATGCTAATTATCTTGGATATTGATTTTTTTTATTCTCATAATTCCTGCAATTCAAATGGTTCATATATATTAAATGTATAAAAAATTCAAAACTAAAATATTTTTATAAAAAAATAAAAAATAGAATAATATATATATGTATGAAACACTTATAAATGAGAGATTGTAATATAGATTCATAACCAATTTATACATTCAATTATCTTAATCTTCATTCTCAACATTATTATCAGTCTCCATTATGATGAGATATCTATCTTCACCCTCTCCTAGAAGTTATATTGTTTAAATTTTGTAAGGAAAACATTTTTCAATGTTTTGTGGTTGATTAGTTTCACTATTCAAAAGTACCAATTCATTTTCACCACCCTTATCATATATGTCTATATGATTTAAGTGCGCAATAACACACCGACCTTCATGTATTTCATTATCCACATAATAAACCATATTTACTTGTGAATCCAAGATAAATGGATCATAATCTACATTCTCACTGGTATAGATCAAGAAATTGAATTTTATACAAGTAAAAGGTAATTAATATTTAATTATACCACTATCAATTCTCACCCACATGCATTTGAATAAGACAACTAAAAATTGACCATGATAGTTTAATTCAATTATTCCATTCATCTTTCCATATAATCCCACCTATGTATGTTTAAATACACCAATATGTTTAGTTTTTAATTCTTATTAATCATAAATTATATGAAACTTGATTCCATGAATATTATAAGCATCAAATCTATTATCCATCCTTAGAGGACCTCGAGAAAAAAATCAAATATTTTGATATTTCATCTCGATTCTACAAATTCATTATCTAAAAAAGAATATATAAGGTGTTATTTTTAACATAGAAAAAATATCTATATGTCAGTAATGTGAATATGATAATGTACTTACATGACCTGGTAACATCTGAAAAATATCCTTATTAACATATTTTGTTAATTTCATCTCTTTACGAGCTCGAACCCTTAGTAACCGATTTGTTTGTAGTATAAATTCATCAATTAATGGATCTAAATTAAGACTATTGAGTAGAAAATATCTATCTCCTTATCGAAAATCCAACTGAGTTAGTGTAAAATTTAACCCCTTTCTAATTTTTCATCCTATAGTTTGAAATATTGATGACTTGTTTTTAGAACAAGAATTAGTGGAGATGTTATCAATACATACAACATGATTGAATCTAGTCTCAATCCCATAAAAATACCTAGAACATAAGGTCAATCAATTTTTAGTTACATAACCTTTGTCAATATATCTTTTTGGTTGATATTTATTCCTCACACATGATTTCAAATGACCTAATTATTTGATGAAAAAATAGGAAACATTTTAAAATAATTTATGCAATGATTGGATAAAATTGAATTCACCAATGAAAATAAAAATAACATCAACAAACCACTCAATAGGATACATCCATCGACAATGTACTAGTCCACCAAGTCTATCTTATTCAACCAAACCAATAATCAAATGAACCATGACTGTGAAGAATGAAGGGGAAAATAATAGATGAAAATTAAAATGTTTAAAAGAAAATATTTCTTGGAGTTTATCAAGATCAGTTGGATTTAGATTTTTTCTGCAAAGCTCTCTGGATAAGGTACACAACACAACTATAACCACAATTATTTTATTAGAAAATTTATTACACAATTCAAACGACAACAATCACTCCATCACTGTATGTGAGTTAGGGATTTTCGATCTATGAAACTCTTTATGATTTAAGTCAACACACCTTGATATGTTACTTGAATATACATATGAAAATTTTACATTCATTAAAGACCAAAGGAATAAATCATTATCATCATTTTTTATTGTAAAATTTGTTTAGGGATACTTTCCATTCTTATTTTCCCAAAAACCATGCTTTATATTCCTTGATTTCAAATCCTTATGAGTATTAAGGTTATCCATTGACTTACCCTACTCATTAAAAAGTGTAAAAATTACATTTCACTTATGTTCTTTTCAATATTCACCACATCAAGATTAGAAATATCAAATTAAGATCCCAATAATGAATTTTGTAAGCTACTCTAAATTTCTTCCAATGTTGTGTTCCATCTACATCATATACTATAACTCATACCCCCTGTAAAATAATTACATTTTCCAAATTCTACTATGAAATCCATTAATGTTTCAAGTATTTATAAACTAGATAACATTGTCTATGGATTTTTCAATTCAATATATCCAACGAATTGTGACTTTTTAAACATGAATTATGAGAATCATTAAGAAAACAATGATGGCATATAAAACACTATTTTATCTTATAAGGTCATAATTGAGGTTCAAAATAAAAATTACAAAGTAGATAATCCAAACCAGTATGAGTTTTCCAATTAGGTTAGTTTCTTAGTCCAAGAAAGTCACTAATTTTACACATTAAATAAGTATGCATTTTGAACAGTTTTCTAGTTGAATTATTATATGTTTCCATGCCATTATCCCATAATTCTCACAATTATCTGATTAGATGGGGAGAGATGTTACTATAATGTCGAGGGTACTATTTTCATTCCATAAAAATAAAAGAATATTATATATATATTTTTATATATTTTAGACACATGTTTGTATCTATAACAATATTTTTGTTTGATAATTATGAAATAAATATTTTTTGTACCTAAAAAAAGAACCTTGAACTTTGATATCTAGAGAATGTGTTTCCATATATGTCATAGCACTTCATGAAATTGATAATTTACAACATTTTCATAATTTATTTGAAAAGAAGTACTCTACTTGAAGAGAGTATCACATAATAGTTTCGGGCGTAGTTAAATCATGTGATGGGTTTCCCCACATTTCTTTTTTTTTCATGATCAATGATAAATATAAGATTTAAACAATAATTAATGTCATGATTAATGGATTTGAATCAAATAAAATAGACAAGGGATAAAATTCCAAAACCAAGAAATGGATCATCACTTATTATTAATAATTAATTTTAGAAAATAAAAAATTACCTTTAATGAAATTATTTCTTTATTGATGGATATGAAAATGCATCTATATCGTACCATCATTCCATTATAGAAATAAATGATATATTCTTTATAAGATTGATCCACACATATTCCACAAATATCTAAATGTCATTGATGGAATCTCTAGGTTCCAGTGTAACAGATCCTACCACTTCCATCGTTCACTTTTGATTCCCTTGGGAATTGCTTCTAATGGATTCTCCTTGATCTCTCTATACTTGAGAGTTGATGACAGATGAAGATTTCTCTCCATTATTAGGAGTGTTCTTGGAGAGGGAGCACTAAAGGTATTGAGTGGATTCTCTCCACCAATAATTGTGTACAACACTAACAAAACATTGCCTCTCTTGAAAAATAATCTAATTGGGATTACACACCGCCAGGGTTAGAAATAAATAATTGCACAAGTTCCCCTTATTATTTATTTAATTCTTATGGAACCCCATTTCAATAATAATAATAATAATATTTTTATATCTTAACTTGTGCTAAACTTGCGAATAAAAATTAAATATTCCAATAGTAAAAATTTTATTAAGAGAAGAAAGAAAAGAGTACAACACAATACCAAGCAATGTCAGGGGGGCGAAAATAGCGGAGACCTAACACATCATTTTTAACAAAAAGATTACACTCATTAGGAAGAGACCCCAAGCTAGAGAAGAGTGTCAAGGATACTCCAGGCCAACCATGTCTTGCGAGTGAGTCCGCTGTGAAATTCCCTTCATGCAAAGTGTGGGAGACACAAACCCTATGATTAATAAGACTTCTGTAGTACCAGAAAGAATATTCTAGATTCCAGGGGACATCAACATTCTGTTGGAGAAAATTGACCATCACCGCTGAATCAAATACCACTTTTGAGATTGACATGTTGTATCGCCTGCACAAGGAAAGAACCAAGGCCATAGCAGCGGTCTCGGCACCCAGGGAATTAACAGAACCAAAGGAGGTGCTGAAGTCCAAAAGCATGTAACCTCTGTCATCCCTGATTAGGCCACCTCCCGTCATGATCCTGTCGACACAAGATCCATCGACATTGAGTTTCAGGCCAATGCGAGGTGGCCTCCATTTGACCCATCGATGATGGTTGGAAGAGCTGGCAGAAGAAGCTTTGGAGACACCCGGAAGAAAACACTTGAAAGTAGCAGAATTCCATGAGTCTTTAAGGAGGCCACCAAATTTAGCAAAAGCAATTTTGATTCGAATTTGAAGGCTACGCAGCGACTGGGGAACCCCAAGGAGAGAGTTGTTCCTTTCTTCATAGAGATACCAATAAACAGTCGCGAATATCATGATCCAAACTCTCATTTCCAAACCATGATGAACAACACACATGAACCAGGATTCGGTGAAGAGTTGAAAATACTCACCAAAAAAATGGATATTCATACCCAGTTGCAGAAAATTCTAGACTCCCATAGCCCATTCACTATGAAGGAAGAGATGGTTCGTCGTCTCCTGTTGGGGTCTAGAGTAGCAGTAACATCAAGAAACCGTGGAGACACCTTTTTTGGACATTATCATTAGTAGGGATAACATTATTTCTAATACGCCAGAATAAGAAATTAATATTACCTGGAATTTCTTTAAACCACAGTTTTGCAGCCCAAGCATCTGCTACACTAGACGATTGAAGCATATTCCTGAAGTCCCGGCAAGAGAATCTTCCGGTGGATCACATGAAGGAACATCTATCCGGATCATCAGAAAGAATTATACTATCATAGATTATCTTTTTATCCGGATTTAAGATTTCATCCAGGAAGGTTGGGTAAAGACTGGCCTCTTTGAGGGAATTTGTAGGGACTAGACAGCCTTGAAAATGTAGCAGAAAACCCGACCAGTTTGACATCTAGAGGTTGATTTCACCACGACCAACGATCCAATTATGATGATCCTCCAGATCCTCCAGGTGTTTAAGCATGCAGTGAGCTAGTCCTGATAATCTTTGGGGTTGAGAGCACTAGCTTTGCCAATCTCCATATATATTAATAATAAATTTGGCCCAGAGGGAGGTCCCTTCAAGAATATCCCAATCTAGCTTTTCTTGCATCGAGCACATGTGATATTCCACATCTCATAGGCCAATACCCCCATCCTCGACAGTTTTTTCCATCCAATGCCAAGAGGCCCAATGACAACGCCCAGTTTGATTGGCATCCAAAAGGAAATCAGTCATGGCCTTTTCCAATCTCCTAAGAGTTCTTTTCGGGGATTTGATAATGGATAGGACATGCATTAGGATAGAAGTGAGGACACTATTGATAAGAGTGATACAACCTCCAAATGAGAGAATTTTTTTCCAATTGAAAATTCTCCCTGTGATCCGGTTAGTGATGTCATCAAACAGAGTTTTTTTAACCCTTCCGTTGGAAATAGGAGCCCCAAGATAAACCATAGGAAGGTAACACCGCTGAATTCCAAGATTGGATTGAATAATATTGGAGTGATGATCTGTGCACTTGTTGGAAAAGAAGACGTTGCTTTTTTGGGTGTTCATAATCTGACCACTCAACTTTCCATAGGAAATCATGATATTAGAGAATCCATTTATTGACCTCTTCCTACCATTGATGAAAAAAGGATATCGTCGGCGAACAAGAGGTGGGAGATGCAACCATTTCCAAATCTGCTACTAAAGGGGAGGACAACCCCATCAAAAATACCTTTTTGGATGTTTCTTGATAGAGCTTCTTGAGCTATGATGAACAGGGTAGGAGAAAGGGGGTCGCCATGCCTAACTCTGTGGAATGATTTAAAAAAACCAAAGACCTCACCCATGAGAGAAATAGAGATCCAGGGATAATCATAACAATGGAATCAAAGGTTGTAGAACTAATCTTGAAATCCCAGAGTTTTCATAACATTCAAAATGAAGCTCCACTCCAATTTATCATAGGCCTTATCAATATCAATCTTGATCATGATATTAGAGCCAACACCGTTTTTGTTCAAGTCACTAACCATCTCTTGGGAAATTCCAATAGCACTCTAAATATTTCTTCCCTTAACAAAACCATGTTGGTCTTCTGAAATAATTCTTGGGATGAAGTTTTATAGCCTCCCATTAATGAGAGTAGTCAAAATTTTATATGCAAAGTTTCACAAACATATTGGTCTAAATTGATTGATGGATGAAGTGTCCTTATCTTTGGGAATGAGAATAACCTTGGAGGCACAAGAATCTCGGGTAAGGGGGCCACCTATGAAGAAATCAATAATGGCCTCCAAAATGTGAGACTTAATAATGGGCCCATCCTCAATGAAGAAAGAGCCTAGGAAGCCATCAGGACCAGTAGCACTTTCTATATTCTTGATGAAAACCATATTTTTGATGTCAACCTCATCAGGTAGCTTTGTCAACATATCATTTTCACTGCCATTAATTAAGTTGGGGATACAATTCAAGAAGGCCAAATCCTCAGCAAGTCTATTAGATGAACCAGCATTGGAGGAATTCGGCACAGCTAAAAGGTTTTCAAAATGCTTCAAAGACAATTACCCAACCACTTCCACATCCAAAGTGAAAGAGACGTCATCAAGCTTATAGATGATTCATTTGCTCACCCTTTTCTCTTTGAGGTAGGCCTTAAAAAATCAAAATTTATATCCCCCTCTTTAAGCCATAAAGCTCGAGAACGTTGCATGAAGGACCTTTCGATTGCCAGTAGCCACTCCACAAGAATTTTTTTCTTTTCAACCATCCAAGAAAAACAATTATCATCCTAATCTTCAATAAGGGTGTCTTCCATTGTATGGATACCCCTTTGAATATCATCAAAGCTATTATCATCATCATTAATCCAGGAGAGCCAAGTCTGAATATCCTTCCCAAGATGATGGAGTCGGTTTATAAGCCCAGACCAAGAAAATTCCATCATTGGCCGATCCAATTAAAGTTGGATCATTTTACAGAAACCTTTGCGCTGATTCAAATTGGTAGAATAGAATAAATAACTAGGCCCTAGGTCTTCATGTATCAGAATCACAAGGAGGGGAGCATGATCAGACACCAACTTGGAAAGGTGTGTGACGGGGGCTTGGGGAAAGGAATCAAGCCCTTGGAGATTAGAGAGGCAGCGGTCAAGCTTTCTTTAAATTCTGATCGAACCTCTACAATTGTTACACCACGTGAATTTTCAACCAGAGAAACCCATATCCATAAGACCAGAGGCTGCCAAAAAATCTTGAAAATCATTATGAGCATGAGTAGAAATTTCAACATCCCCTCTTTTCTCAGAAGCATCCAAGACTGTGTTAAATTCGCCTCAAACAAACTAGGGAAGATTACCAGGCTTAAACCCTTGGAGGTGATTCCATAAACTCAACCGATCAAAAGCTTCAAAAATTTCATAAACAAAAGAAAAATAGAGCTCTGTGCCCCCTTCAGAAATCTTGGTAAAGATGGTCTGGGAGGAGACTTCAACAATATCTAAAGATATGTCATCTTTCCAAAAAATATGAATGTTCTTGTTTAGCCTTAAATAATGATTATTTATTTAATAAATATATATCACTACATTATTCACCGATAAATAAATAAATATTATAGACACTAAATAGAAAAAAAATATTTATTAAATATTCATCTCACATAATATTCTATCAAATAACTGGTGATGTAATATATGAAATCAAGAAAAAATAATAATTATTAAACCATGTGTGGGAATAATATTTATTCAATATTTTACATAATAAATAATAATATATTATTTAACATAGATTCTAGATACACTTAGTCTGTAACCGTATAGGCCTCTTTAACAGTGGATTTAATAGAAGTAGCCTAGAGTCCAAGGTTCTCATCTTGAAACTCCCCAAGAAACACATAGAGGAAGAATTTAATTTCAAAATGACATAATACCTTATACAGATGCTCAAGGTGTAATATAATCTCTTTATCATGATATCTCTAATCAAGTAGGTTTCATTTTGGTGCCATCAAACTATTTGCATGATGTCTCTCTCTTTGAATTTATGGATATCAAACTTGCCTATAGAACACCATGGAAATGTATTTATTTATGATATATCATTTCCATCGAGGGGTCTAAAATATTAACTTACATTGAATAACAAAAGGAAAAAAATCCTTTCTCACATTATTTATTAATGCAACATTACTCCTGATGCACCCAATGTATGCTACCTCACTACGAACATATGTATTCACAGTTTTTTTCAATACATTAAAGTACATCACTTATAATAATAATTAATAATAATACTAAAGTCTAAGGATCAATACAAAAATCCATAGATATTAACATCAAATTACATATATAAATGTGGATTTATTGCTGACGAGTCTTATTATCACAATATTCTATACTAGATATTACTGAAGGCATACACCATGAGAAGGTGCCTTAAAGTCTTTTGAGTATCTACCCTAATATAATGTATCATTTGTGTCCCTAAAATGATATCACATGGCTATAGAATATATATTTAAGAATACTTTCATGGCACATCTGGGTTCTCATCATAGTAGGGAACTGTAATGATCTTTCAGTTTGATAAATAATCTTAAGAAATTATCACATACTATGTCATGCAGAAGAAGAATCATGATGTGATAATAAGATTATTAATATTAATAAAAATGAATAAAATTTATCATAAATTACATATAAGTTGCTTCTAGGGAACAAACTCTAGCATACTCTCACTTTCACTAGATCCAACTACTAATAACCTTCAGTCTTCTAGATCCCACATGATCCACATGATTTTGATGAGATATTCCTTTAGTCAAGGGTGACACCACATTTTTTTATGTGAGAAATTTTCTTACTGAAACATCATCCATTTTATAATAATCCCTCAAGAGGTGATACTTTTATAGTATATACTTTTTCCATTGATGAAATATTTTATTTTGTGAAAAATCCACTTCTAAAATATTATCAAAATAAAATTTGATAGGGTATTCATAGCTAGGTACCGCATCAAGATCCTAGAAAATGTTTCATAACCAAACAACATCCATGGTGATATCATAAGCCACTATATACTCTGAATCCACTGTAACATTAGTGACAACTGGATTATTTAAAATATTCCAACTCATTGTTCCTCCGTTGAGATAGAAAACATATCCTAGCTATAACTTCAGATCATGTTGATCTATTATGAAAATTATAACCAATATGACCAAATATGACCATCTCTTTATCTCCTCCATACACTAATAATATATACTTATTTATTCTCAGATACTTGAGAATATCCTTAACAACAAACCAATGTTGTCCTCCTAGATCTTCTTGATATCTTCCTACCGTTCACAATGCATATAAAACATCAAGTTCAGTACATGACAAGGCATACATGATTGATTCTATCACCGATGTGTTTGTGATCTTACTTATTATCTATTTTTCCTGTTGTGTCTGAGGACACCTTTTCTTAGAATTATTTATACCACGTGACAGTAGAACTAGTTCCATATTGGATTATTCCATACTAAATTTTTTTGGTATCTGGTGAATGTATATACTTTTAATTAGTCCAACCTGCCACTTTGATCTATCATGAATGATCTTGATCCTAATAATATAGGCTACTTCACTTAAGTATTTCATGGATAAATCCTTGTCCAATCATTCCTTAACACATTGTTAGACTTGTATGTAATTTCCAATTAGTAATATTTCATCATAATATAGTAATAGGATAATGAACACATTTCCACTAAACCTTTTATAAACACATGGATCACATTAATTCTCAATGAAAAAAAATTCTTTTATAGAATCAAAAAATTGAATGTTCCATGACTTGGATTATTTCTTCAACCCATAAATTGATCTATGTATATTTTAAATCTTTTATGAATTACTTGTTTTCACAAACACTTCTTATCATGTAATATAAACATTAACCCAATGGTTTCCATTAAGGAAAGTAGTTTTGATGTCCATATTCCAAATTTCATAGTCTCATTAAACTTATATAGAAAGTAGAATTATAATAGATTTATATAATATTGGAAAGGTTTCATTATAGTCAATTTCTTGATATTGTTTAAACCCTTTATCCACTATTCTTTCTTTATAAGTATTTACTTTACCTTCCAAGTCCAGTTTTCTCTTGAATAGAGAATTTCACTCTATGGGATTTACATCAATAGGAACCTCAACTAGAAATGAAACATGGTTTTGATACGTGGAACTCATTTTAGAACTCATGGATTCTTTCCATCTTTTTTATTTTAATCTCTTCACATTCTATTTATAGAAGATTGGTTCATTATTTTAAACTAATAATGAGTCACCATATTTGGTGACTTGAAAACCATATCTCTATGGTTATCTTTCCACTCTAATTATTCTATTAAGTAAATGTTTTTTAGTAACTACTTATTCCATGGGGAACTATGTAATCTATTCCTCTACCAAATCTTATGTATCTTGAGCATTAACATCATCGATGTCAGTATTTGTCCCATAATTCTTTTTGAGTATGTTCTCCCTTCCAAGAAAGGTAATGTGTATGATGAAAATAACATTCTTTTTAGAGAGGTTGTATTGGTAGTATCCATTTTTTAGTTAGGATACCATATAATGATACACTTTGTGCCTTGGGGTGCAAATTGTTTTCATGATAAGGCCTTAGCAAACTCCTCGCAACCCAATACATATTTATGAAAAATGATTTCTTTCCACTCCATAACTCAAATAGAATTCCATATTCCTCTTATTTGGTTCTCGATATAATATATATGTCAAAGTTAATAATGAATATACCCAAAAGTATAATATAATATTTTCACAAATCATCATCGGTCTTACCAAGAATAATATGTTTTAGTTTTTTCTTTTACTAACACCATTCCACTATGGTGTGTAAGGTGGAGTGAGTTGAGATAGAATCCTAAAATCCTACAAAAAGTTGGTAAAATATTGGTTAATATATTCACCACCTAGATCTAATAAAAGGGTATTTATATTCATTCCAATTTTATTCAAAACTTCATTATTTAATTCTTTTAATTTCTCAATAGACTTAGAGTTATACCTCATCAAGTAGATATTGCCATATCTAGTCATGTCATCAGTAAAAATTATAAAGTAAGAATACCCATCTATAAATTATAATAGAAATGGTACTCTCTCATCAGTGTATACCAATATTAGAATCTGTATGGACCTTTCACCCTTTCCATTGAATGAAAGTTTGTTCATTTTTCCTTATAAACAGACATGACATCATTCAAGTGGTTTTATCTTAGAAGAGTCTAAATAACCATCCTAAATGAGATTTTTAGAATCTTCTCATTTACATGACCAAGAATATGAATCCATATATATATATATATGTGTCATATGATTCATGTGAAAATGTTTTTACCTATTTCCAATACTTGGTTTTCATAATTTAATAAATAATGATCCTTATTTAAATGCATCATAAAATAACATATATTATCTTTATAAAAGAAAAACTTTTATTTCTAAACATGAAAATAAAACCATCAAAATCTAGGAATTATATAGAAATTATGTTATTGGTAACCATTGGTATATAATATTTTTTAAAACCCAATATAATTCCCATTGTATATTAACGGTTCTAGTCACCAATGGCTAGAGTAGCCACCCACACACTATTTACAGATCGCAAATCCACCTATCCTGTAGAAATATTTTAGAATCTACTGGGTTCCAACGTCAGGATATAGATGTGAACACCACAAGATATTTATAATACCCAATATGTTGATATTTTAAGATTACCCTAAATAATGAATGCACAATTAACTTCCCCTTTATCCTCGGTAAAGTTCCTCCTCCATTGGCCTTTCTTTCAACCATTGATGATACTATGTTATGTCATACTAAAAATTTATTTTAGGATTTCTAGATAATTGAAAGTACCCCAACATTGGATAGTCAATCACACTGAACTATGGTTTTATTTTAACTGAAGTAGTGGAACCCTATAGTAACATAATTTTTATAATTGAGTGGTTTTATATTTCAGGCATAGATTTCCCATTATAATATTTACCACATGTTAGTTAATTTTTAGCGGATTTACTTATGTGATTAAAAATGTATTAGATAATATTTATGTATAATACAATTTATTTTACTTATATATTTCATGCTTATTAATTTGATTAATTCATGTGATTGCAAAAAAACATCCATAATAAAATAACCATGCTACTTTATAGAAATAAAATAATAATGTTGAATGATCATGAGATTGTATAATGGTTATTTCATTAGTGATGTTTTTTTGCAATCACATGAATTAATCAAATTAATAAGCATGCAATATATAAGTAAAATAATTTGTATTATATATAAATATTATCTAATAAATTTTTAATCACATAAGTAAATCCTCTTAAAATTAACTAACTTGTGGTAAATATTATAATGGGAAATCTATGCCTGAAATATAAAACCACTCAATTAAAGGGTGTAAATTTAAATATAAGGTGAAAATTGGATCCTAAATGGAAAATGGATGAAATTTTAGATAAATTTTTATCATAATTGTCAACTTTTAATATTTTAGGTCTTTTAGATATTTTAAAAAAATATTATTTAACATAACCTATCATTAAAGTATTTTTTGACACTATTCATTTAATTTGAGTTTTAAAACAAAATGATAGAAAATTAATACAAATTTAATCATTTACAACATATATAAAATATTATATATATCTACTAAATTAATTAAACACAATAATTAATAAAAAATATTTTACTTTTATGATTTTCGAAGTCATTTAGTTTTATTTTTTTTATTAATTTAATAAATACAATGTCAGCATCATGTAATAATTTAAGGTAATTATCTCATCACTAAAAATTAAAAATATATCAACATAATTAAAATTAATTATATTTAAAATGAAAATTTATAAATGATCATATTTTTTATGCTTAGCACAAAATATTATAGATATTAAATTAAAAAAGTGAAATGTTTGAATTTATCTTTTACATAGATATTATAATGGTAAAAATTAAATAGATATAGAAAAAATTATCCATATTATATAAAATTTAATGAAAATGGAAAAAATAAATTCATCTAATAGGATAAAGTCAAGTTTCAAGTTTAATTGTTATTCCATATCAAATTACTTTTAAACATATTTATTGTTAACCTCGTGGTAATTATTTACTATAGTTAATATTTTTAATGGATAACAACAAAAGGGACCTATTTACCAAATTTTTATCTCATGATTCTAAATATGGCATATAATTTACAATATAAAATTTATATAAGTGGTAGAAAACAATTTAACATTCAAACACAAAACATAACAGAAAGTGGTTTTTGAAAAATGCACATTTAAGTATAAAAATATTTTTTATACCAAATTCCTCAGTAGAATTGATTATAGTGAAAATTATTGAATTATTAATAATATAATATAACTAAATTTACATTTAAATTTCTTTTAAAAAATGAAACTTCATAAATTCTTGAATCAAAATTTAGTTTTCAATAAAAATCAGTATTTATCACAATTAACTAGAAAATAAATATTTTAAGAAAAACTTCAAAAATTACCTTTAAAAAATATGGACATGATGATTTCAAAAATAATATCCATTTAATGAAATATAATTTATAAAATTTCTAGCAAATTAATTATAATATTCTCTCATAATAATAATAATAACGATTTTTGAAGTAAACATATTTTTGAAGAACAAAATGACTTTACTAAAAACAGAGTGCTTATTTCTTAAGAATTAATCAGTACATTTTCATTTCTTTTGATATATATATATATATATATATATTTGTATATATTTAATAATTATACGATCAAATTTATACCCCCCAATTCAACGTATAGGTTATAATGGTCATATTTAAATAATAATATTACATGGTTCGTATATCCTCTATGATGAATATCTTATATTCTATCAAATATGTTATTTTTCTTAAAATACTTGTGATATTAATGTAAATATAAAGATATATAAATCATTCTAATAGATTATTTGTTTTTTGTTATTAAAAGACCATAAAAATTTAAAAAATAATATAAATAAAAATGAAAAGTTTTAAGAACATTGATTCTACCAATCCAAGTGTTCATTATCATAGATTTGGGATAAAAAAATGGTATTAGAGCCAATTTTGTATTTTAGTTCCATATAAAGTTAATATCATTATATTAATTCTTTTAAATTGAAATATACCATGTGGTATCAAGGATTTTAATAAGAATATTAATAAATTCTTCTAAATATAAATATTCTAAATAATTTATTCTATATGTTGAATTATATATTTTTTCATACATGGGTTCATTGAGAAGTATGAAGGAGATATTTATGAGTTTCAAGAATAATTATTAAAAAAAATTCTTATATAAAATTTACATTTTTAAAAGTATACATTTTATTATTGAATATCATAGAAGAAATGAGATAATATAAGATTCATCAAATGATAAATTAAAAACCATATCCAAGAAGGGAGTGAAGAATAAAGATTCCATAGAAAATATATAATACTTTAGTAATAACATATGATGATTAAAAAATTGGGATCTATGAAAAATGATAAATCAAAATCGAGATTTTGGAATTGAGTTTACAGGCTCATGAAAATGTAAATAAGTCATGTCAAGAAGAAAAAACACAAATAAAATATGCAGTGATTATGTAGATATCCAAATTTATTCTAATATTCTTGGATAATTCCTAAATACATGATATAATATTTTTCATGTGATGAAATTCCTAATAAATATATAACCTCAATCTATGAGAATGATTCAATAATAAATTTCAAATTTATTATAAAAGTTAAAATATTTATTTTAGAATAATGAAATCATCCTAAAAAATAATTTCTATAGAGTCTTAGTATTATAGAAGATTAAACAATATTTAATAATTTTTATAAGTTATGGAGATGGACAGATTAGAAGAAAATAACACTATTAAATATGTTATTAGATTATTAAAGGAGTATTTAATTATTTATAAAATAAATTGTTTATATAATTTCTATTTTGAGAAATAATTCCATAATTTGATGAATGGAAATAAAAATTTTATTAGTAGATGAAATGGTGGAGAGGTATAATATTTCCACCACAAAGATAATGAGAAAATATAAAAAAATAAATGATCCTTTAAGAAAATATTCATTATATTATTTTGAGTGGGTTTGTAAGGATCGAATAACATTTATTCTAGCAATGGAATACATTAATGAAACTCAGAAACTGAATATATTCACTATATAAAACCGAACCATTTATAATCTAAATGAAGAATATGTGTGTCACCTTACACCAAAGATATATGGTTCTCCTATCTTAAACCACTTGTTTGATAAATATCCCTAATAAGTAGCCAAAGGATTCCATCCTCCATCGTGTATCCATTAGCTAAAATAAATCACCCAATAATTTAGTAGGAGTATCCAAGAATCCCAGAGTAAAATAGTACCTCTCGAAGAAAAGATAAATAGAAAAAGGTTATTTAGGAGAACCGATCGAGGACCTTATTCTCTTGGACAACCATATCAATATTTCTAGTCAACTTATTTTTTCCATTTGAAATCTCCGTAAGCCTGGCCTACATTTACACCAATGTACATAACATACAACTATATAGAATATAGATATAATTCATTGTAACCCGTTGTCTAATCACATATGAATTTATCATATAAATATATTCAATGATTCTCCCATATGTTTCATCATTTGAAACATCCCTAATGATAGTGTTACATGGAATAAAAACTAAACATTAACATTTAACATTATAATACCTTTTAAATAATAAGAACCTATGTTAACTATAAGGTATAATTAATATATTTAACTACATTACTATTTTCCCAATCCATGTATTACGAGTAGATAAGGTAGTGGTATATGATAACAATATTTGGTAAGAAACAATATAACCCAAATGTGAAAAACATACCTTTTATAATATGTATATCAAATAATATGACCCAATCATATCATTACATATGATATAGACAAAACACAACATGTGTATGGATTCTTTAGGGAATATCTCCATCAATAACTGACTTACACTAATGAATTATAGTCTTTGTACCATTTCACCATATACTATATTGTATACAATGACTTGTGAAACCATATCCACAAATCCTTTTGGATATCTTCTGAAACACTTTTGGAAAGATATTATTCTCTTCACCATTTATCACATCATTGGTAATAAATTGTGAATATCTATCCATAATTTTCTTAGATAAACTCATAAATACCATTATAGTATCTCTCTAAGTTTCATGAAACCCAATCATATTTTTTCAATCGAAAAGTTCAAACTCATGGTACTTTATAACAATAAAAAAAATTTAATTACTTATTTAAAAATTTATTTAAATATAGGACTCTAGTAAATCCTTATTGTAAGTAAAGCTACAAATGGATTTGGAATAACCTTTATCAACCAAACATATCTCGTTACCTATATGTTATTTGAGCTTTATTTTCAATATGATACCTTTTTTCAAGTATATTATGTAACTAAAAAACAAAGAGTGTGTAAATACTATATAATTAATCATATATTCTAAATTCTATGAGTATATACAAACCAGAAATATTAACACATCATATGTCATTCACCAAGATGGATGAGAAAATCACATTCCCCTTATCTAATTGACATTAATATCATATATCAATTATCTAGGCATGATTTTACACTCCTTCAATATATCGCAATCATGGTATTAGATGACATACTCACCATATGGGATGGAAATACCTTATTGGTTAAAATAAACCAATGACAAGATCAATAACAAAACCAACCACCCCGATTAGCTCAACCTTAAGGATAATATCATAAATGTAAAAAATTTTGAAGTTCATCATGCTAGGAATCCAGTATAAAATCAAGTATTAGGTAAATCCAATTATTAAACATACAAAACTAATACAATAAAGACAAAGCGTATAATATTCAATGTGATATACTTCATTGGTCATTAAACACACAAAAATCATTTTGCACTCATGATTATATTATGTATCCTGATTCAAAGTCCCAATCACAGTAACCATAAATTTTTTTGACAAATAATAAATCACCATGATGAACATCAGTTATGAATAACATGATATATTTTATTATGTTATAATACATTTTAAGAATATACTAAAAAATACATACATATGTTCTAGCCTAATGTCTTATATGGAATAATTAAAAAATTCCTTATTTTTATTGTATTTTAGGTTTTGTTAAACTCAATACACCTTAATGAAAATATAAAAACATATGTATTTTACCATCTTAAAAAACACACCGACTAAACACTTTTAATAGGTAACATCTATGATCAAACCTAGCTTGAATAATAGTGAGATTAAAATCTTATTTCCAGTGTTAAAAGATTTAGAAAAGTATTCAAAATCATTTATAATATGAAATGTAATGATATTAATAACTTTTGTTTTCTACATAGATCTATTTCTATGTTCATAAACAACATATTAGAACATTTCCATATAAACATTTCCTTTGTAATCATTTAGGTAAATAAATTTAACGCTTTACATTATCTTTCTATACCAATATGATAAAAACTTTTCGGACAACATTTTAAATTCACTTTAAATCCTGAATTTTATAATGTTATATTTTTTATATTTAAAATTCATTAATTCTAAACATACTCCCACTATTCGCTTAAAAACATTATCCTTAATTAGAATATTATTATAAGGAACACAAAATTATTTGTGTTTAGGAAATAATAATTATTTCTTTTACTAATTATATTTAAAAAATTGAATATTTATACCCTAAATATCATATATTATTCCATGTTCTTAGGAAGTATTATAAATGAAATATTTTTATTATTTATGATATTACATTGCTGGGTAGTGGAATTTCAAATCCATATATTCTAAAATATATATAGGAATAAATATTTTATCCTAGATAAAACTCATTTTATCCTTATCTTTTTTTTCAAATGTGTTATAAACATGATTAATCATAAAACACTAGTAATAAAACCATTTTCTAATGTTGTTCATAAAAAATCATTTTAACAACAATTTTATCTTTTCACATAATAAAAAATAGATTGTAATTCAATCCCTTTATTTAGATCCATCTAATCATGATTTATTCCTATTTAATTCTAAAGATTCAAAATAATAATATTTTATACTATATTTTAATGGAAACTAAACGATCCATGGTTTATTAATTTTCTTCAATCCCTTTTAAATTTATTTTTTTTAAAATATAAATTCATTGTCATACTACATTTAAAATAAAATAATTTATTTCTATATCATTGATGCCTAACATTAAATCTTTATAGAGTTTCTAAAACTGATTATTGTATCCTAAAAAATTCCAACATATGGAGTTATTTCCATTTATTCTTGATACATATCTTTAGTTTCAAAAACATTGAATAACTATTACAAGATTAACCATTAGACTTTATAACAAACTTTTACACTTTTTATTTTAGTTTTTATCCATTTTTCTTATACATATATCATCAGAACCTTAACATATCATGCCAAGTTCATCTATATTCAACACCTTGAAGAAATGGTGTAAACTTTTATTAAAATTATACACACTGTTGAGAGATTATAAATAATGATTATAGAATTAATTTAATCACCAAGTAAATCCATAATGGACTCCCTGGTCCTTTCAAGTCATTAGCATAACCAATCATATTAATTATATGAGTGAGAATAAATTTACATAGGTCATTTTACATCAAATACCTTTTAAATGATAAATTAATTCTTCCATGATTCTTATTATTATTTAGATTCACTTATTGAACAAATTTAACATTTGGATACTCTAGAAAATATTTCTTTATCACATAGAACCTTCATTCCTAGTTAATAATGATTCTTATGTTTTATACCAATATAATAAAGTGCTTCCATTAAGAGTTTTCATCTCACAAATTGATTTTAGAGAAAATTTGATGGTGATGATCCCATTTAATCACTTAGAAAATATTTTATTAGATGAATAACATTTATTAGATGTGTACCATGTTTAAAATTCACTTACATATCACTTTTAATAAATGTGATCCAAGTAAAATGATGACACATTTAATGTATATGGCGCATCCATTAGTGGTATACGATTGATATTTCATCAACATTCATCCCAAAAAATGTCATAACACCATTCATGGAAATATACTATATAAAATCATGTTAATAAAATCATATATTAATCTTGGATAGTTGAGTGGATTAATCTTTATACTAATACATTATATATATTCACTCAACTATATTTATTTGGTATCCTAACAATTAGGGTTTTTCAGCTAAGTGTTACCCAAATCTCATGTTATTTATAGGAACCTAATAGTTTATGTCACCTATAATCTCCATACATTTTACATGACAATTCAAGTAAACCTGATGGTTAGGGCCATTTATGCTGAATTATTGAGGGCACAAATAGTGTTTTATTTGGAAAGAATCTAACAATAAGTTTTTTTCAAGGGGGATTAATTATTTCACCATCCAATCTCATGTATTCCCATTTAAATACATGCATGATTTCAATGTTTTAGTTTTTAAATCACATTCCTTCCTCCAATTACATAAGTTTAAACCATTTTAATATGTTACACTTTACACAACCCAAATCATGTGTTACTAACCCAAATTAAAATATATATTATATTTACACATATCTAAATGGACCATATACATAAGTTTATTAGTTAATAAGTATAAAATCACACATATTTATGAAGTAAAAATAATTAAAAACTAAAAATTCAAGATCTCCATGATAGGAAACTAAAACCACTTATAAGAAAAATAGAGAACTTTTGTACCCCACGTCGATGTTGGGCCTTACTATATTCTTCAATCTAGAGTTCAATTAAAGTCACTGATAATAAAACAATGAGATACTTATATTATGGTGTGTCCACATGTGTACCTGAATCACCCAGACCTTTAGTGGGATTATCCTTGACACAATGATATTCTATTACCTATTGTGTCTATAACGACTCACACTTTACATACATTGTTAATACTTCAAAATTGAATCACACTTATTACAACATATGACAAAACCACAAAGGACCGTATAGGTATAGTGTCTTTAGAAACTGGGAAACATAAACAACTGGTTCATAAATCTTCTACAGTGTCTCCCATTTATTTCATCATATCTAGGGTCCCTTTTAGCATATTCTACTTAATATCCATCTTCCTGACCTGGGGAAAAGAAAACATAAAAGGGTGAGCTCAAATGCTCAGCAAGGGAAAATAAAGGAAATAAAAATCATATCATATCTTTTTGAAAATCAAAACCTGCAAAAGAGATCATAATATCTTAACATGGAATAAATCATAGAAGTGAAAATGAGATCCCCAAAATCATAACATAAAACTTGAAACTTTGTGGCATGCACACATAATCATGGAAAATCATTTCTTGTTAGTCATTACTCATTGCCAAGACTATCTTAGTGGACAAAGTCCCTTTCTGAACCGAGTTCACTCCTCGTTTCAGTCCTGTATCACTGAACCGAAATAACCTTCCGTTCCAGCCATGTCTATCTCATGAGATATAAAATCATTACCCAATGCATTGGAGGGAGATATAGGTCCCACCCATCTTATAATGAATCCTTTCTTATGTGTGCCACATAATCATAAAACATACATCATCGCATAACACATATAACAAAAATGGGATTCTTGAAACATCATGACATCATAAATCAATTCATATATGATAAAGGAATTCATAAACATAATTCCATCACAACATAGTCAAACCAATGTAAAAATATGGATAGAAACAGAACCCTTTATTATCTTAGATGGAAAATAATTTTGATAAAACACTTGAATTGAATTCTTGAGGAAAATATCCTTTCTTCTTCAAAAACATTTTTCCTTTCATAACATGTCATACAACTTTAAAATAAAAGAAGTTGATTAAAAATAAACTTGAAAACTTGTAAAGGAAGCTTCTTTGAAGTAATGTTTTAAAAATCCATTCAATCCGTATAAGTTAAAAAAAACATTCTTCGTACTTTTGTCGGAAAAGTCAAAAAGTACCTCGTACGAAAAACGACAAAAGATTCCTTTCATTTCTTTTACTAAAAACTCACCGAAGGGTAAAAATGGATTTAAACAATTGTAGGTGGATGGAAATAATATTACATATTTATGAAACATGGATGTGGATGATAAAATACACCCCAGTAAATACTTACGAATAAACAATCTCGGATAAAAATGAGATTGTGATATTTCCCTTACCTTAGGTCCGATTTGCTTTGTTCGTGTCCGAAGCTCCTGTATAATGGTTTAAATAATGTTATTGACTTATTCCAGAATCATACATATTGATATGAGATCATATATGGTCATATTATTAGCTTCTTGTTAGTAATATTTCATTGTTACTTGTTACTCGGGTCTTTATAACTTTTTATTCTTATGCGTGTTTTGTCGAATAAATTCATATTCTTATCTTTAGGTTATAGATAATTAATTTCCAGAATGGTATTAGTGTAGTATATACCATATTCATTCATTCAATTCATTTATATAATCATTATGAAATGAAGATCATGTAGAACGAGTCGCATCACATCGTGGAGACGGTATTCCGTACGTACGCACGAGTGATGATATCGTTCCTATGATCGTGGAATTGTATTGGAGTATATATATATATTATTTCAGTATCAATATTACTTAATAATAATCATATATAGTTACTGATTACACCATTATACCCATCCTTGTAAGGTGATGGTGGAAAATTGATTACACCACGGCGTGGAGACGGTATTCCGTACGTACGCACGCGCGGTGATTTCATTTTTCCGTAGGATGGATAGAAGGTGAATTAGGGTTGTTTAATATTTATAATAACATATCAGTATGTAATTAATACTTATGTTATTACTTTATCATGAAACAACTAAAGAAGAAGAAGTTGAAGAAGAAAGAAATTGAAAAGATCGGTAATGGATATTACCTCTACTTTGAAACGCCTTTTTGAATCCTCCACTTAAGAAACTAAGATTGGTCTTTGGATAAGACCAGGACCTCTAGGATTATTCTAGGGAATTGGAGAAGGGAAAATGGCAGGGGTTGTCCGAGCTTGAGTGCTCAAATTGGTGTGAGGAGGAGGGGGAGGAGGTGCCCTTTTATAAGGGAGGAGAGGGGCACCTTAGGAATATCTCAAAATATTATTTTATATTAAAGTCAAAATCGGTTTATAATGGTTCCAAAGGGTCTTATTTTGAAGCTAAAGTGGGGATGGGTCGAAATCCTATCAACCAATAGGATTTAGACAAGTTTAGGGTATTATTTTAACCTTATCAATTAGATTTAACTCTAAGTTAATTAATTTAACTTTTACTGTGTCTTTTTGTTTTCTTTCACTATATGGTTAATACACTTACTATAACATGCCAAACGAACCCCAAATTGTTTATTATTAATATATATATCCTTATTTAAGTCATTTGGCCGAACCTTAGATTTTTAGGAATAAAATAACAATTAATAATATAATGTTTGATTTAAAAAACTATTTTGTGTCAATTTTGACACTATTTGATATATGATTTTTTTTGAAAGTCATAAAAGAATTATATGTTCGAACCAAGTTGATTAAATCAATACTAATATATCATAGTAACCTAGAAAATTAGTGGAATTCATAAAAAGTCTCAAATTACATTTATTTTGGTATTTATATTATCAATTTTGTCAATATTTCATTAATAAGATAATTACTACATCATCATTGTGTCATAAATAAATTAAATTATTTGATGTCTAAAAATTACAAATAAAATACCATCATGTAGGAAATCTTTTTAGCTTTCTAATGAATATTTAAAATCGAATTTATCTTATGTATAACCCTATATTAAAAATGATTTACTTATTAAACTTTGATTTTAACTATTTTAACCCTTCTTTAAATAAATTAATAATAAATGTCCTAATCTAATCCAAGTGGGCCTAAATGGTCATATTTTATTCCTAAGTTTGTTTTTGGTCGAATTACACTTGTCCAATAGAATTAGGACATGTGTTAGGGTAATATTAATATCATATTTACCCTTAGTTACCCTATTTACTATTAACCGCAGTAAAAATAGTAAAAAGTTACTATTCACCAAAAATTTATTTTCATCTCATTGAACCACATTTTAGTCCTTGATATTAACCGTGTCTCTCGGATTTTTGAAATTCCATTCACAGAAGCGGTAAAATTAAGTTTTATGCAAAATTCAGTTTTTAACATACCACTTAGTGGTTTCACTATTCATCAAAAATTGAAAGTTTTCAGAAAAATACCAAAATTTCACCCTAGGCTAATTTCGATATTCTGAGTCCAAAAATGAAGTCCATTTTGAAAAATAAAATTTATAAAATTTCAAAAAGTGGTTATTACTATTCATAACGGCTAGTTTTAATAGCATATTGTTGTTTAGTGAAACTCGGTATTGCGTACGACGCAAGCTATCGAGGAAGGTCGCGATTGCGTGTAAAGCAAGCCAAGCAAGTGTTGTGTAGAAAAAGATTCCTTTGATGATTTATATAACATAAAAGTCTCGGGTGTTACATTCTACCCCCCTTAAAAAGAATTTCGCCCTCGAAATTCGTCACTTTGCAACAAACAAATGAGGATACTTCTCCCTCATCATATCCTCAAGCTCCCATGTAGCTTCTTCAAGTTGGTGGTTTCTCCATAAAACTTTCACCAAGCGAGTGGTCTTGTTTCGTAGGACTTTTTCGCTACGATCCAGAATCTCTATCGGCTGTTCTTCATAAGAAAGATCTTGCTCCAGCGGTACAACTTCTGAGCTGAGTACATGTGAAGGATCTGGTATGTACTTTCTCAGGAGAGATACATGGAACACATCGTGAACTTGAGAGAGATTCGGTGGAAGAGCCAATCGGTAAGCTACCTTCCCAACACGATCCAGTATTTCAAAAGGACCGATATATCTAGGGCTCAACTTCCCCTTCTTTCCAAATCTCATAACCCTCTTCCAGGGAGATATTCGTAAGAACACTTTATCACCCACTTCAAACTCTAGGTCTTTTCTTCGGTTGTCGGCATAACTTTTCTGTCGACTCTGAGCTGCTCTTATGTGTTGTTGAATAGATCTGACCTTTTCTGCCATTTCATCAACGAGATCAGGTCCTAATAGCTTTCTTTCCCCAACTTCATCCCAGCAAGTTGGAGTCCTACATTTCTTTCCATAGGGAGCTTCATAAGGAGCCATCTGAATACTGGAGTGAAAGCTATTATTATAAGAAAATTCCACCAAAGGTAGGTGTTGATCCCAACCTCCTTTGAAATCCATAGAGCAAGCTCTCAACATATCTTCTAGGGTTTGAATTGTTCTCTCAGACTGACCGTCTGTCTGGGGATGATAAGCAGTGCTGAAACTCAACTCTGTATCCAGAGTATGCTGAAGACTTCGCCAGAACTTCGAGGTAAATCTCGGATCTCGATCAGATATAATAGAAAGTGGTACTCCATGCAATCTTACCACTTCCTTTACATATATCTTGGCAAGCTGATCTAGAGAGAAATCCTCTCTAATAGCAATGAAGTGTGCAGACTTTGTAAGACGATCAACTATGACCCAGATAGCATTATTGCCTTTGGATGTTTTAGGAAGTCCTGTGACAAAGTCCATAGTGATGTTTTCCCATTTCCATTCGGGTATGGGTAATGGTTGTAACATCCCCTTAGACTTCTGTCTCTCAGCTTTAACTTGTTGACAAACCAAGCATCGATAGACATATTCGGCAACATCTCTTTTCATGCCATCCCACTAGAAGTACTCTTTCAGGTCCCTATACATCTTCGTGCTTCCAGGATGAATAGAGAATGAAGAACTATGAGCCTCATCCAGCAGCTCTTTCTTTAATTCGGGGATGGGAGGAACACAAACCCGATTCCTGAACTTTATTATCCCATCACAATCAAGGTTGAATTCAGGAACATTTCTCACCTTCTTTTGTAACTCGACATCTTCTTTCTGTGCCTCTTTAATCTTCACATGTATAGATGGTTGAACATTCATTTGAGAAAGATAAGATTTTTCCCCTTCCATTATAATTCCAAGATCCATCCTTTGTAAATCCATAAATATTGGATCTTTTGTGATCCTCATCATGGATAAACTAGCATGGTCTTGTCGACTTAATGCATCTGCCACCTTGTTTGCTTTCCCAGGGTGGTAATGGATTGAGCAGTCATAATCCTTAATCAGTTCCAACCATCTTCTTTGGCGCATATTCAGCTCCTTTTGTGTGAAAATATACTTTAAACTTTTATGATCAGTATAAATATCACACCTTTCACCATAAAGGTAATGCCTCCAAATCTTTAATGCAAAGATTACCGCAGCCAACTCCAAATCATGTGTTGGGTAATTTTGTTCATGGATTTTCAACTGTCGTGAGGCATAAGCTATCACCATATCATTTTGCATAAGAACACACCCCAATCCCTTCTTGGATGCATCACTGTAGATCACAAACCTTTCTCCACTACAAGGCAGTGTGAGCACAGGTGCACTGGATAACCTTCTTTTCAACTCCTTGAAATTCTCTTCACATTCCTCTGTCCAGACAAACTTAACTCCTTTCCGAGTCAACTTGGTGAGTGGATTAGATAATCGTGAAAAATCTTTTACAAAACGTCGATAATATCCAGCCAAACCAAGAAAACTTCGGATCTCAGTTACTGTTGTTGGTCTTGACCATCTTTCGATAACCTCTGTTTTTGCTGGATCCACAGATATCCCCTCTTTTGAGATTATATGACCCAAAAATGCAACTTTTTGAAGCCAAAATTCACACTTGGTAAATTTGGCATAAAGCTTCTCTTTTCTCAGGGTCTTCAATATAATTCTCAAGTGATCTTCATGCTCTTCCTTGCTCTTTGAATAGACAAGAATATCGTCTATAAAGACTACCACAAATTGATCAAGATAGTCTCTAAAGACTCTATTCATTAGATCCATGAAGATAGCAGGGGCATTAGTAAGACCAAATGGCATCACTATAAATTCATAGTGTCCATACCTTGTACGGAAAGCCGTCTTTGGTATATCCTCCCTTTTGACCCTTAATTGATGATACCCTGAACGAAGATCAATCTTGGAAAAGTATTGAGCTCCGCGTAGTTGGTCAAATAAGTCATCAATGCGTGGGAGAGGATATTTGTTCTTGATAGTGATCTTGTTAAGTTCTCGATAATCAATGCAGAGTCTCATTGATCCATCTTTCTTCTTAACAAATAGAACAGGTGCTCCCCAAGGTGACGCACTAGGGCGTATGAATCCCTTATCAAGATTCTCTTGGAGTTGCTTCTTCAATTCCTGCAACTCAATTGGGGCCATTCTATAAGGTGTCTTTGAAATAGGCAAAGCACCCGGTACGAGTTCTATTGAAAACTCAACTTCACGATTTGGTGGAAGACCCGGTAATTCCTCCGGAAAGACATCATCAAACTCCCGTACAATGGGAATATTCTTAATCGTGAGTTTCTCACCAACCATTTGAGATAAATAACCTTCATTTAGTGGAATCAATACCCATAAGATGGAAGAAATTTCCACTGGAAGGTTATGTTCATCCTTGCATTGATAGACGATCGTAGGTTGATCTGGAATATGAAATGTGACTTCCCTTCTTTGGCAATTGATATGAGCTCCATGTAGAGAAAGCCAATCCATGCCAAGAATCACATCAAATTCCACTAAAGGAAGGATCACAAGATTTGCAGGAAGAACTTTCCCACAAACTTCAATCGGAGAAGAATTATAAACTTCTGATGCGATTGATGTGCCATTAGGTGTTGTCACAGCTAACTCAACATCTAATTGTTGAGGTAATACGGTGATACCCTTAGAAAATTTTTCAGAAATAAAAGAGTGGGTGGATCCAGAATCAAATAAAACATTTGCTACTTTAGAGTGGATGGTAAGTGTACCTTTCACCACATCGTTATCGTACTCCACATCGCTGATAGAAATTGCATGTGACTTTCCTTTTTCTTTAGCCTTAAGAGTTTGTTGACGTCGACCATCATCATCAACCCTTGGATTTGGGCATTGATTGGCATAATGCCCCATCTCCTTGCACTTGAAACATTGAAGTGTAGCAGGTTCATTCTGTGTATCCCTTCCTTTGTTTGCATCATTAGACATCTTCTTCCCATTATCACGGCATTCAAATGCCCGATGACCTTCCTTTCCACATTTAAAACATTTACTTGTCCCTTTAAGACAACTCCCTCCATGTTTCTTTCCACACTTTGAGCATAAGGGAAAGTTCATCTTCTTTTCCGTGTGCTCTTTAGATTTTTCTTTGAATTCCATCTTCCTCTTCTTATCAAACCCATGTGACTGATGGGTTACTCCAATCTCCATCTCGACTTTGAGAGCACATCGAACGATTTCCTCGTAGCTATTGAAGTCCCTTATGGCTAACGCCCTTCGAAGACTTGGTTTTAAGCCACTAAAGAATCGATCGATCTTACTCTCAGGTTGGATAATAATACCAGAAGCGTACCTTGCAAGTCTTGTAAAATTTGCTTCATAGGTACTAACAGATTCATCATCCCTTTGCTCCAGTTCAAGGAACTCTTTCTCCATCTTTGTTCGGAGAATACGAGGGAAGTACTTATTGAAAAATAAGTTCTTGAACTCGTCCCATTCCATAGACTCAATTTCATCCCTTTGCCTCGTATTCTTAACAAGATTCCACCATTGATCAGCATCTCCTTCCAAACGATACACTGCTAGGATGACTTTATCAAGCTCAGAACATTGAAGAACTGAAAATATCTTTTCAGTAGTACTAATCCATTGTTCAGCAACTAATGGATCAGTAGACCCGCTGAAAGAAGGTGGACGCTGCCTCATGAAGGATTCAACAGAATTTTGCTCCCTTCTTTGTTCGTTTGGAAATCCTGCATGATTCATAGCTTGAGAAAGTTGTGTGAGCATGGCTACAAGATTTTGCATTCCAGCTCCCATATCGTTTGGTTGCTCAGGGGGACAATCATTGCATTGCCCATCGCATTCCGCATTAACACGGTTCCTTCGGGTTCCAGCCATTGACTAAAACCAAGAAGAATAGTGTGAGCAACACTAATTATAATAGGAAACCACATAATTCAAGAATAAAATTTTCATGCTTAAGGTCTTATCCTAGGTTATTCAAGGCCATTTCTAAAATTGTGTTCTATGCTTAGACTTATTCTTAGGGTTCTTACTAAGGCTTTCACATCCTAGTTTCCAAAGGTTGACTATACCTTTCCTCTGATACCAACTATAACGACCCACACTTTACATACATTGTTAATACTTCAAAATTGAATCACACTTATTACAACATATGACAAAACCACAAAGGACCGTATAGGTATAGTGTCTTTAGAAACTGGGAAACATAAACAACTGGTTCATAAATCTTCTACAGTGTCTCCCATTTATTTCATCATATCTAGGGTCCCTTTTAGCATATTCTACTTAATATCCATCTTCCTGACCTGGGGAAAAGAAAACATAAAAGGGTGAGCTCAAATGCTCAGCAAGGGAAAATAAAGGAAATAAAAATCATATCATATCTTTTTGAAAATCAAAACCTGCAAAAGAGATCATAATATCTTAACATGGAATAAATCATAGAAGTGAAAATGAGATCCCCAAAATCATAACATAAAACTTGAAACTTTGTGGCATGCACACATAATCATGGAAAATCATTTCTTGTTAGTCATGACTCATTTCCAAGACTATCTTAGCGGACAAAGTCCCTTTCTGAACCGAGTTCACTCCTCGTTTCAGTCCTGTATCACTGAACCGAAATAACCTTCCGTTCCAGCCATGTCTATCTCATGAGATATAAAATCATTACCCAATGCATTGGAGGGAGATATAGGTCCCACCCATCTTATAATGAATCCTTTCTTATGTGTGCCACATAATCATAAAACATACATCATCGCATAACACATATAACAAAAATGGGATTCTTGAAACATCATGACATCATAAATCAATTCATATATGATAAAGGAATTCATAAACATAATTCCATCACAACATAGTCAAACCAATGTAAAAATATGGATAGAAACAGAACCCTTTATTATCTTAGCTGGAAAAGAATTTTGATAAAACACTTGAATTGAATTCTTGAGGAAAATATCCTTTCTTCTTCAAAAACATTTTTCCTTTCATAACATGTCATACAACTTTAAAATAAAAGAAGTTGATTAAAAATAAACTTGAAAACTTGTAAAGGAAGCTTCTTTGAAGTAATGTTTTAAAAATCCATTCATGCCGTATAAGTTAAAAAAAACATTCTTCGTACTTTTGTCGGAAAAGTCAAAAAGTACCTCGTACGAAAAACGACAAAATATTCCTTTCATTTCTTTTACTAAAAACTCACCGAAGGGTAAAAATGGATTTAAACAATTGTAGGTGGATGGAAATAATATTACATATTTATGAAACATGGATGTGGATGATAAAATACACCCCAGTAAATACTTACGAATAAACAATCTCGGATAAAAATGAGATTGTGATATTTCCCTTACCTTAGGTCCGATTTGCTTTGTTCGTGTCCGAAGCTCCTGTATAATGGTTTAAATAATGTTATTGACTTATTCCAGAATCATACATATTGATATGAGATCATATATGGTCATATTATTAGCTTCTTGTTAGTAATATTTCATTGTTACTTGTTACTCGGGTCTTTATAACTTTTTGTTCTTATGCGTGTTTTGTCGAATAAATTCATATTCTTATCTTTAGGTTATAGATAATTCATTTCCAGAATGGTATTAGTGTAGTATATACCATATTCATTCATTCAATTCATTTATATAATCATTATGAAATGAAGATCATGTAGAACGAGTCGCATCACATCGTGGAGACGGTATTCCGTACGTACGCACGAGTGATGATATCGTTCCTATGATCATGGAATTGTATTGGAGTATATATATATATTATTTCAGTATCAATATTACTTAATAATAATCATATATAGTTACTGATTACACCATTATACCCATCCTTGTAAGGTGATGGTGGAAAATTGATTACACCACGGTGTGGAGACGGTATTCCGTACGTACGCACGCGCGGTGATTTCATTTTTCCGTAGGATGGATAGAAGGTGAATTAGGGTTGTTTCATATTTATAATAACATATCAGTATGTAATTAATACTTATGTTATTACTTTATCATGAAACAACTAAAGAAGAAGAAGTTGAAGAAGAAAGAAATTGAAAAGATCGGTAATGGATATTACCTCTACTTTGAAACGCCTTTTTGAATCCTCCACTTAAGGAACTAAGATTGGTCTTTGGAGAAGACCAGGACCTCTAGGATTATTCTAGGGAAGTGGAGAAGGGAAAATGGCAGGGGTTGGCCGAGCTTGAGTGCTCAAATTGGTGTGAGGAGGAGGGGGAGGAGGTGCCCTTTTATAAGGGAGGAGAGGGGCACCTTAGGAATATCTCAAAATATTATTTTATATTAAAGTCAAAATCGGTTTATAATGGTTCCAAAGGGTCTTATTTCGAATCTAAAGTGGGGATGGGTCGAAATACTATCAACCAATAGGATTTAGACAAGTTTAGGGTATTATTTTAACCTTATCAATTAGATTTAACTCTAAGTTAATTAATTTAACTTTTACTGTGTCTTTTTGTTTTCTTTCACTATATGGTTAATACACTTACTATAACATGCCAAACGAACCCCAAATTGTTTATTATTAATATATATATCCTTATCTAAGTCATTTGGCCGAACCTTAGATTTTTAGGAATAAAATAACAATTAATAATATAATATTTGATTTAAAAAACTATTTTGTGTCAATTTTGACACTATTTGATATATGATTTTTTTTGAAAGTCATAAAAGAATTATATGTTCGAACCAAGTTGATTAAATCAATACTAATATATCATAGTAACCTAGAAAATTAGTGGAATTCATAAAAAGTCTCAAATTACATTTATTTTGGTATTTATATTATCAATTTTGTCAATATTTCATTAATAAGATAATTACTACATCATCTTTGTGTCATAAATAAATTAAATTATTTGATGTATAAAAATTACAAATAAAATACCATCATGTAGGAAATCTTTTTAGCTTTCTAATGAATATTTACAATCGAATTTATCTTATGTATAACCCTATATTAAAAATGATTTACTTATTAAACTTTGATTTTAACTATTTTAACCCTTCTTTAAATAAATTAATAATAAATGTCCTAATCTAATCCAAGTGGGCCTAAATGGTCATATTTTATTCCTAAGTTTGTTTTTGGTCGAATTACACTTGTCCAATAGAATTAGGACATGTGTTATGGTAATATTAATATCATATTTACCCTTAGTTACCCTATTTACTATTAACCGCGGTAAAAATAGTAAAAAGTTACTATTCACCAAAAATTTATTTTCATCTCATTGAACCACATTTTAGTCCTTGATATTAACCGTGTCTCTCGGATTTTTGAAATTCCATTCACAGAAGCGGTAAAATTAAGTTTTATGCAAAATTGAGTTTTTAACCTACCACTTAGTGGTTTCACTATTCATCAAAAATTGAAAGTTTTCAGAAAAATACCAAAATTTCACCCTAGGCTAATTTCGATATTCTGAGTCCAAAAATGAAGTCCATTTTGAAAAATAAAATTTATAAAATTTCAAAAAGTGGTTATTACTATTCATAACGGCTAGTTTTAATAGCATATTGTTGTTTAGTGAAACTCGGTATTGCGTACGACGCAAGCTATCGAGGAAGGTCGCGATTGCGTGTAAAGCAAGCCAAGCAAGTGTTGTGTAGAAAAAGATTCCTTTGATGATTTATATAACATAAAAGTCTCGGGTGTTACAGTGTCAAAGAAATATAGATGATAAAGATTTATCTTAGGAGATTCCATAGGAACCAGGCTTTCCATTTTCAAGGCCTTTAAGATATTTCTATAATTCTCTGGGATTCTCCAAATTATACCATTAATTTACCCATAAATTTTCAACATATTAGTAAATTATATGTAGTTATAAATGATTTTTAACCTTCTTATAACAAATAAATTATCATATAAATGAATTATAGAATCTCATTTATGTTTCATCATATGAAAAACCCTAAAAATATCCTTTTATAGAATAATAACAAAAAATTAGATATTAATTTTTATTTAAAAATAATTATTGAATACCACATTAATCCTAAAATATGATTCATCATTTCAATGATGTTTTCTAGGAATACAAGATGCAGTCAGGCCCTTTCCTAAAAACGTTGTTCTTTAGGTCGTAAGGATTTCTCATGAGAACTGGATGAAATAACTACTGTAGAGTCTATGATATAAGATTGTTAAATATTATTTATAATTATTTATATAGATTATAAATTACCCTACATTGTAATTCATTCTTTATTGATAAATTAGTTGACCACATATTGGTGTGTCATTGTTGCAATGATTGGATTGGAGGGTATAATCTCTCAAGAAATGATCCACTTGTATTCCATGAACCAAAAAACAATACTGTTGAAATCTATGAGTGAAAGTTTGGAAAATTATAACTCATGAATCCTTAGTTATTGATGGAAATATAATCATTAATGGTGATAAGGAATTTATCTAGTTCTCTACAGACTTGAAAGGGTGGAGGTTGATAATCTCTATCTATTCTTGAGTGAAATCTAGGATAGGAGTTCAATAGGGATTTAAAGGAACCTCTAGGATTTCATTATGCACAAAAATTAAAATGACATGACTATGTTAGAGAATTTATTAATTGGGTTTAAATATAGTTAGGCTTTAGATAATAGTAATTTCGTACAGGCCCTTATGTTTCTCTTAATCCCCAATGAAACCCATGTATAAATAATAATAATAATAATATTACTTACATGAAATGAGTTAAACGTGAATATAAATACATATTATTTTCTTGAATAATTAAATTAATAATCTTTCAGATAAAATCTTATTTATCATTTCTCACTAGAATATTAGACTTGGTCCACAAATCCTATTTAATATTTTCAGACCTTGAATAGAGTGTATTTATATAAATAAATAAATATCACTGCATTATTCTTAGATAAATTAATAAATATTATATTAAAAAACCTAAATAAAAAATATTTATTAAATATTCATGTAAAAAAATAAATAAATATTCCAATATATAAACAAAAATAAATAAACATTATATAATTGTGTAATAAATAATTAGCTAGAAGTAAATATTTAATTAATGTTCAATTAATATAATACTCTCTCAAATAATTATTGGTTAAATGTATGCAATAAACAAGACATGATTAATTATTAAACCGTATATAAAAATAATATTTTATTAAACATTTTAAATCGAAATAGACACTAATTGAGTTTTTGAATACACTTAAGGTGTGACCCTATAGGACCCTTTCTATTTGGAATTAGAAAGAACCTCTTAATGTATAAGGTTATCATCTAGCAACATGCTAATAAATCCATAGAGAAATAAGTTAAATGCTGCAATGATAATTACCACATATAAGTATACATTGTTTATTACAATCCCCTTGTCTTAATATCTTGAATCAAGAAGGTTTCAAATTGGTGTCATCAATCTATGTGTTTGATGTTAATTTTGTAGAAATTATGAAAATAAACATACAAATATAAAACTATGGACACAAACATAATCTGGAAGTTCTATTTCCATTATAAGGACTTATATATAAACATATTTTAAAGAATATAAGTGATAAATCATTTCTTGCATTATTAATTTTTGAAATATCACGCGTGACACACTAAATAATTCTTATTTCACCAAGATCACATGTATTCATGATTTCAATCAATAAATTAATGTATGAAACTCATGAAATGTATAATTAATAATATTAAAGTGCAAGTATCATTTCACTTTTCCATAGACAGAAACATCCAATGATAAATATAAATGTGGATTTTCTAATAGTGGGTAATGTTCTCATAATATTTTTACTTAAGATTACCATGGATGAACATTACAAGAAGTAGTTTCGATATCTTATGAGGCCTATACCCCTGATATCCTATATCATTTCTTTCTTGTCAAATAATATCATCAAAAAATAGAACATGTATTTTAGAGTAATGTCATATTATTTATAGGTTGTCATCATTATGGTGAACTAATATTAATTTTCAAAGCGACATGTATACTTAATACATTATCACATAGAATTCGCACAGATGAGAAATCGTAATGTGATAGGATATTAATTAATATTCAATAAAATGAATAATAGTGGAATGAAATGTATATAGTTTTTGGTTCTTGGAACTAACTCTAGAAGACCCCCACATACATTATATCCAACCACTAATAACACAACCTGCTATAATAATCTGATAAACATTATTCTACTGAGATATGTCTATAGTTGTTGATCCCAGCATGCTACCTTTGGATGATATGATTATTTCAACTTCATTTATTTGAGAAAATTCATTAGGGGATTATATGACTGAATATATACTATTTAACTCTATCATCCATGACTTATTAGATAATATCATTGTTAAAAGTTCATCATAAGATGATTGAATTTTATTATCTAGATACAACTATAAAATCTAGAAAAAGTTTCTAAACATTCTTATTATGTCATATTAGAATCCACAACATACTTAGTATAATGTAGATATGATAATAAATAGATAAAATATTATTTACCATTGTATATTTCCTTAGAGTTATAGTGATTCCAAATTGAACTATCCTAAATAAGACTAGTTTTTAACCCCTTAGCACTAGTATTCCATTCCCCTAATTTCTACGAACTCATCCTATTTTTATTCCTCAAGATTTGTTGGATATTTCTAACCACCAGCCTATACAATTCTCCTGGTCACTTTTGATATTATCATTCTACGATTTAAGAATAATAAAGATAAAACCTAAGTATAAATCATGGTTTGTGAGATATATTTTCAAAGTTATTGTAGGTTTATATTGGCTATACCTCACAAAAATACCATGTTACATTGCAACACTTCAAGTGTATTGTTCCATCTTGGATTCTTTAATACCATTTCAACTATTTAGAGGGATTTGTATTTACCAAACCACTTAATCTAAGATACAGACCATGTTCCCCAATATAGTAGTTTATTCTTAAGTAATATTAGAGAAATTGAATTTTTTATTAATTAACCATAAGACTAATAACCATTTTCAATATATTGTCAAACATATTTTCATTGAAAATTATAACGATGTCACTAACTTCTTATAGACAACTGGGAAAATATTTATTCTTAATGAATGTCCTATGATCATTATGCTTGTTTTTTTTTTCATAAATGGATCCTAAAAAATATGTATCATATTAGTTGTTCTTAATGAAACCATCCTTTCTATTAATGTCATATATAAAAATTAGATAAAGTTTCATTTAATGATCATTTTATTGACATACAATACCTAATAAAAAGATAATATAAAATCTGTGATAAGTAAAATTTAGAATGGAATTTTTCATGATGATCAGTCAGTAGGTATTATCATAGGCTTTGTCTGGATATTTTAAACCTTTCATTTATCATCTATTTTTTATTTTTATGAAAGTTACCATCCATGTATGGTTTCTCTTGAACAACAACCAATGTAATTACATCAAGTGGAGATACTACGAAAATATGGAACCAGATTTTGGTACATGGATTCAATAATTAATTTCAAATGAAATTATCAATAATAGTTTGGTTTCCACTTATTTATTCATGTAAGAATTATTATTCTTACCAAATAATATATATCACCTACCATGGTGAGTTTATAAAACCTATACTATGTTTTTTCATTTACTACATAGTGTGTGTCTAGAAAAATTCCACCTAATAAACTTGTGGAGATAACCAAATTATGCATATAGATATAAGATTTATCTGAAGTCCTTCTTCTATCAAATATCTTAAAATACATTAACCTCCCACATAGAAATATAGTATGTATTATTAATAATTTTATATCATAGGGATTTTAATATCCTAAACAGCTATTGGACAATTAACTAAGGTTCACTTTGTGTTTCCTTCGATGTACATTTGAAGTAAAGTATAGATTATGAAATGATTCTCATAAAAAATACTTAGGCCAAGATATAATGGACTCCCATAATATCATAACTTAAATAAAATCCATTAGTTAATATTGTTGTAATATTGTTCTTTGTTTCATTATTATTTCAGAAAATATGTTGGAGAAGAATAATATATGAATTTTAATACAGATAAGGGCTTTCATTAATATACATTTTATTATCACCATTTTTATGATATAGATATGGTAATGTGATTTTTGGAAAACCATCACACAACATTTAATTTTTTATGAATATTTGGTTAATATATCCTCCAACGTACCCACATGAAGGATCCTATATATTTTACCAATTGTTTTCATTTATTTCATTTATCATTCATAAAATTTCTTAAAAATTATAATGAATTATATGAATATTTCTCTAGATTAACCTTGAAATAGTTCACAATATGTATCTACACTTTGATCACAAGATTTATGTAATACCTGTATTTTTAAAAGTTCCTTTATCTAAAATATGATAAATCTATTTTTTAATATACCTACTGTTTTAACTCAAATAAACTAAACACTCCTTGTGGTATAAACTTTTAAACTGTTATCAGTTATACTTGATAAATAATTATCTTTCCACAACTAGGTATGTGTATTATATTTTACCTCTCATAAATTATTTCCTAGTTTCAATATATATGATTTATTAATCAGAAAATGATTTATTATTTATGATGAACCATGAAAAAAATTATTCTATAAATGAAATAATGGTTCATTGTTTCAAATTTATACAAGAAGATATTTTTTCAATAAAACATAAAATAATGGTTAACATGAATTAAAACTCTTGGAAATTCAAAGATGTAAACATACCACGGCAAATATAGCAATCACCCTTTTTCATTTCAGGATAATTTAATATTACATAATGATGTCATGCGAATCTAATATATGACATACGAATCACACTTCCTCATCACTTGGGATAATCACATTACATCTTGTAATTTTTAATTCATGATTTTAGTATTGGAATATAAATTTTCATTTAATAGAAAATAAATAAAATAAAAACACTACAATCCAAGATGAATATGTTTAAAGTAGATGAAATTTATTAAATCTTCTTTAATTTCAATTTTTTTTTTTAAAATTTAAATTTTAATCCACATGTGAGGAAAATTTCTTCATGTTTACTACACTGACTCAAAATAGTTTGTCGCATTGAATTAAATTAAAAAGGAATTATTTACCATAAAATAGTCATGGGTTTTACAACCTTTAATTTAATATTGTTCACTATAAGGGTTGTAGAATTGAGTTCCACACAACCCCTATCTCCCAAGTGAATCTTAGTCATAATATTCTTGAGCTGTTTATCCATACTTTTTATTTTAAAGTAATAGATGAATAAGAATAATTTGGATGTTATTTATGATATTATGATATTAATGGATAATTTATTATCAATATTAATGTCAACTTTATCCAAGAGATTAATGTTATTTAGTATATTGAAGAAAAGATAATTAGGAAATTGTTATCTTCCAGTTTACACTAAAATAGAGTATTGTTAGTCTCATTTATCTAAATCATCTCTCTATCCTTATCAAATGATAAGAGATTATAAATCATGATATAATCATCTATTTCCTTCTGTGGCATTATCATTTCTCTATATATAACTGATATATGACATAACAGATAGTAGGAACATAGAAATGTACCTTATTTATGCATCCTTCTCATTTTCACAAGCTTGTTGAGGTGGATAAACATGTATAATTGATTCCAAAACAAAGTATAAATTTTACTTATATTTGTTTGTCTACCAAAAACTGAACCGCCCTTGTAAATACATGCTTGTGAGGACATGGAATTTTTCCAAATGATCACATGTTATGAGGATTTCTCTTTTCGTATTCTAAAATAATTAAAAGTAGATTTTAATTTTTAATCTTAATTAACATAAGATGAGGGATGGAATAATTTAATGTTGTAATTAGTATCTCACAATTTTTTCAAGTCACAATGACCCTCTCCATTGAACTTAGAATATACTATCACATAGAAATTATTGTGGTTATGATCAATATTACTTTTCTACTAAACCCAAAAGGGGTTGGTCAATTACTTAAAAGTATTTAGGTAGGTGGTATTTCCAACCATGGGCATGTAGCTCCTTGATCTGTTGAGTGGGATCCCTAACCCTAAAATCCTATTTCATATTTAAAAAACACTTTTCTGTAAGATACATCAATTCTTTAAAGGGATATTCCACTTGATATAAAATTGGTAAAGTATACCCAGAACCATCACAAGAACTCAACCCATAAAATTAATTATCCAGAAATGGCCGAAACTAATATCTTATTCTATAAATTCATCCTTAATTAAGTAATTATATGCATAATATGACTTAATATTTTATTGGGGGATTTTTTATTATGTGAAAATTATGTTATTTTATCTCTGTACATCCCCTTTAAATTTAAAGTATATTGTATGTTAGTGATTAACAATATATAGATAAAATTTACACATAATCCAATTATATTTATTCTATCTTGCATGTATGTTAATTTATTTATTTTATTAACTATAAACTATAGATAAGGTAATTAATTAACCATATAACTAAAAAATAATAAAAAATAAATGTGGCCTGATTAGGAGATTATCCATTGGTTTTTTTATCTAGTGGATGATAACTTGAATATTGACCAATGGAAAAAAAATCCATGGATCATTACTAAGTTTGGGACGCAACATTACACATGCACTCTAATGTATCACCTGAGTTGGTTTCACCTTGACTCCGATCTTGATCCACCTCCACTCTCCTGTGAGATCCATCTATTACATATACTTTTATTCACAAACAATTGATGAGAACTAAATGATTGTTTGTAGGGATTATATAAAATAAACCATGGGAATATAGACCCATACATAATAGAGGATGTGATGAAACACATGCCATAATTTTAATTTAATAAAATAATTATTAAAAAAAACTGGAAATAATAATTAAAATAAAAAAAAAATATGTACATAAATTAGTCAATTTAAGCTTATGATCATCCACACATGCATTGAGTACTCATTTAATGAACTGGAATTAATTTCAATCATTACTAATTAAGATAATTTTTTTTTCACATCAATTAATTATCTTAATCATTCAATTAATTAATTTATCTTAATTTCTATCCAAACTATCCTTGATATTCCCATCTTATCAGAATTTAAAAAAATTTTAAAAATTAATTTTATTAAAAATAAAAAATTACAATGCATGTATATAGAGGCAATACAGTGATCACTCATCTGAACTACCTAGTGTGAAATGTGGCTATACACTATCTACTCATATAATCTATATAATACATATATTATCACATAATTATATATATTGTTCTATCAAGAAGTGACACCCAAACATATGTTAATTTTCTTGTGTGAAATTCTGTTAATGAGTGCGGAATAGTTAGTATATTATCACTATGTACAATATATTCATATGAATATTATGTAGAAATTAATTAAGAATTTAATATATATATATATATATAACATATCACATGAATTTTATAGTAAATAAATTGAACACAAATATGTGTTGATTGGTTTTAAATGAATTAAAGAATTAATTTTACTTTTTTTGTAAATAGGCTGGTACAGAGTTTGAATATCTCAACTACACGTTGTGTATTATCCTTCGATATTTATCTACAACATAGTCGTAGTACTGGGAATGTATGTTTAACAAATACATTTATGATGTACACAACGTGTATGGGACTTTCACATCATGTGACTGTTAAGTAAAATAATTTTCAGTCTTACATGTTTTTTAATAAATACATGATGCTTGTTATACTATTTTTTATAGCGTGAAAATGTGCGTACTACATGATAATTAAAAAAGTTACACCATGTGTAGTCTAAAAAACCATGTGCCAGGATGGACCAGTAATCACATATGGTGTATTTTATAAACTATTCATGTCAATAACTAAAACATGGCTTCAATTGCTCATAGATCATCCTAGCATAGTGAAAATGGGCACACGATGTGTACCTTTTGGTTATATGTCATGTAATATTATGATAAATAGATATAACCTTCAAAACCATTATATAGGTTCTTTGTATGTTTTTCATTTATAGTATATCAATTTTGTTTATATGATTGATAATATAGAAGACATAGTGTATATATCAACATTCAATTTTAAGAATTATTAAATCAAAAATGAAAAATAATAGTAAATTATTAAATAAATCAACAATAAATAAATGAATAAAAAATATTTTATTATCTCATTGATACTAATTGAATGTTCTTGGGAATAAAGGATGTGGTTGGGCCCATTCCCAATAATGTATTTCATCTTGTTCTTTGGATTTATCCTCATAACATCATGAAATAAAACCCTAGAATCAATAAGACATGATCATCATATATAATTTAAAATTAACATATATAGATTAATAATTAAATTACATTGGAATTATTTCTTCATTGATGAATCCTTTGAAAACATCTTCATGAAAACTCAATACATTGAGATTATTATAAGGTATAACCCCTCTAATAGTGATCCACACATGTTCCATGAACCTTAAAATATCACTTTGAAATACCTCAGTACTAGTGCTGAAGATTATAATTCTTTAATTGTTCATTGTTGATAGAAATATAATCTTTCACGATGGGAAGAAATTTATCTAGTTCTCACTAGACTTGAGTGGGTGGAGGAGGTGGATCACTCACTATTGTTGAGAGCATTCTACAAGTGGATATCTCGAGGGATTAAAATGAATCTCCAAAATTCCATTGTAAAAAAATGACTAGAATGGAATACCTAAGATTGATAATTTCATAACCAAGTCTGAATATAGTTAGAGTTTAGAGAATAATAATTGCACATAGGCCCTTATGATTCTCTTAATCCATTAAGAACCTTATTTCAAAATAATAATAATAATATTATTATTTACTTGACATGCGCTAAAATAATATATGAATAAATATTATTTCCATGACTAAATTAACTAATATTTATTAAAATAGTTTATAATATTTCATTTCTCACCATACCATTAAACTTGGTCCACCAACCCTTCTCAATATTTATCAAACCTTTAATAAATACTATTTATTTAAATAAATAAATATAACTACTATATTCTATGACAAATAAATAAAAATTATATTGAAAAAATAGTGAATAAATATTTATTAAAAATTCACATAAACAAAAAAATTAATAATTATTACCTTGTAAATTAACACAAATAAATAAATAGTATATAATCATGAAATTAATAATTATTTGATGAATAAATATTTATTTATTATTAAACTCATAGAACATTATCTTAAATAATTGATCGATGAAAATATGTGATCAACCAAACATGAATAATTATTAAACCACATACGAGAATAATATTTTATTCAACATGTAAAGTTTAAGTATAATTTAACTCAGGATCCAGATATATTTAGCATGTGACCCTTTAGTCCAATTTGTTATTGGAATTAGGTTGAACTAATTAATGTAAAAAGTTATCACCTATCAACACACCAAGGTACCCAGAGATAATGAAGTTAAATTTCACAATGATAATAACTATAACAACACAAGAACCTCACACCTAGGCCAGATTCTAAAATTTTAAACTCTACAATTATGGATTTGATGCTGATAATTTTGACAAAAAATTTTCCAATTCAAAAATTTAAACATCAAAAGGATAAAATGATCAATTACATTTCCATAGACCACTTAGGTTTAGAGTTTTAGTTATTTAGGGCAACATTTTACAGAAATAATACCCATGTCATTAAATGAGCATTTCTACCACAAAAACTAGATTTTCTTATTTAAAATTTCGTAACCAAAATAATACATATGAAATAACATATAGAAATATCTCATTCAATATCATTATTTATAACATGGGGAAAAGTAAATATAATAATGGAAAGCTCAAAAGCTCAGCAAGGGTAAACATAAGAATTAACTATTAAATGTCACCAATGAGAATAATAAGTGCATAAGGGAATGGAAACATAATCCCAATGAATTAGATAATAATAAAATAATTCAAAAACATCGAGACATAAATCATATATCATGAAACATATAATAAGGACTTACGAAAATAAAGAGTAAAAAAAATCAATAATCAAGGGCCATGTGATTCCAATCTCGATCAATGAAAACATTATAATGTCATGGAAATTATAGATTAAATGTGTTGGAATCTTTGAACACCACCATCATCATAGAAAACTAAAAAAATTATGAAAACATTAAAATTGGAATAATAATATGTCATACTTCTAAAGTAATTTTCCAAAGAACTTAATAATTACAAAATTCATGGGGGTGCTATCTGGGCATACCCATCGTATAAGCTAAAATGGGCTCACTGGACACTATTTGGGTGAAAAAAATATTATATAATGTCCAAGAACCAAAAAATGAATAATGTACATATATATATTTCATCATAGAATAAGAGAAAAATAATTATTCACCTATAAAATTATTAACCCATATAAAATAAATTGGTTTCATGTCAATATATTCGAAACATGATTAAGCCATGTAAAAGAAACACGTTCTATAAAAATATCTTTGAAGAAATCTTAATCCATCAAGAAAAAGAATAAGTATGTTATAATTAAAAAATATCCATAATATAGAATGAGTAACAATAATATTTGTGGACATTGATGAATATAAATACCATTAAAAATCATTAAAAACATTTTGAGGGAAATGGCCTTTTTATTTCTATAATCAGTTTTTTAAAACATTAAACATTTTCAAAATAAATTTATTTGAGTATATCTTTAAAAATTATAAAGGGATATTTAAATAATAATTTAAAACATTTCTTGAGTAAAATATCCTTTTTTTATTTAAAAATTTTTTTTGAAACATTTTTTAAAACATTTTTTGAAAACATGTTTTTAAAATGAAAAAACATTTTCAACCAAAAAGATGATTTTTCATAAAAACATTATTTTTGATATATTGAGTACATAAAAATAAGAGAATTAATGGGAAACATGTATTATCATGAAATAAACATATGAGAATAATATTGAAGTGTTTATTGATAGATATATCATAATATTTCATCATTATAATTAAAATCATAAATAATCTCGATAAATGATGATATTATAACATAAAACTCTTACATCTTTAGTAACATTGAAATGTAATACCAAAAAGGAATATCATTAAATTAAAAAAAAAATCATGAGTAGAAATAAATTAATGATTTTTCATTTCAAAGGGGCTATATATGGGTCTCGTGTAAGAAGATAGGTGCATAACATACTCATATGCCTCAGAGAGGGAAAATTAAGAAAAATACCCCTTACTTATTTAGTATATTTTAAACCATAAATTACATGAAATAGAGATAATAAAATTGATATGTAAATCCATATAAATTTAATTATAATAATTATAATGGGAATTCTATACACCACACAATGAAAATAATTGGTGAATATAGCATACATTTCACAGAAATAAATGTGAGGCGAGAAAACCTTACCATTATGGTTCCTTTTGGTTGAACAAGATTTATCCTCTAATATAGTGTATTTGACCATTTTAATTAATTATAAACTAAAAATATTAATATTTAAAATAATATATATGATCATTATATAATATCGGTTCAACCATTCGTTAATATTCTTTTATTATTTTCATTGTTCTGGGAGTTAATTTCATTGTTTTTTCATTCGTTCTTTTTAATGAAAGTCCCTTTTTTTTAATATAGTATAGTTTTATCATATATAAAAAAATAATAATGAAATAATTATCATATTTATAAATCAATTATACTGTTAAAATAAATAATGATATATTCTAATGAAAAATGAAGTACCATGTGATAATGGAGATAGTAGGCCGTATAAACAGATAAGTTATGTTTCCATTTTTCAATGATTATTATGAAAATGAGGTAAGTAATATTTATTATTTAAATAATTTTCATAATATCATATATACCATATAATTTTTTTAAATATACTTATATATATCATCAATGTGTTTTAGTGATGAAAAGAGAGACGCATCACTTCCTAAAGGCAGTAATCCACCCGTACACGAATGATGTTGTGATCTTTTTAGCGTAAAAAAGGAAAATGGTATATTAAATTTTAATAATGATAAATATTTTATAAATAAAATAATAATTTCATTTATATCACATATAATAATTAAAAGTTTCTATATTACCTTCCATGTAAAGCGTTAGTGAGAAAATGAATCATGCTGCCACATGAGGAGGTAGTCCACTGTACACATGTATGATGTTATCGTATTCCCAAAAAATAGAAAACATGAAGGAATGTGTAATAAAATAAATATATAATAATAATTAAATCATAAATATAATTAATAATATATATATATATATACTATAAATCCACTATTATGTACAACTGTGAGAGGTGGTAATGGAAAAATGAGCGACATCACTTCATGAGATAGTAGTCTGCCGTAAACACCAATGATAATTCTGTGACCCATTTTATGGAAGTATTTGTAGTTTTAGGTCTTAAATATAAGATAAAAAACATATTATTATATATAATATACTGAGTTTTTTATATAATCATGGTATAATAATAATTAAATTATTTGGGGAAGGAAATAAAACAAAGATGCTCATTGAAGAACATTACCTCTTCTGTAGGTATTCTCCATAAGTTTTCAGTAAAAACATCCATGGATGTATTTATAAAAACATAATTCTTATAAGATGATGGTTGGAAATTATGGAATAGTTTTTTTATGTTTTTTTAAAGAAATATTTCTTGAGTAGTGAGAATAAAGGATAGAATTGAGTGCTATTTTAGAATTAAGGAGGAGTGGTGTTTTTGTGAATACCCAAAAGCATTCACTATTGGGGGGGGGGTAAATATTACCTAAAGTGGATCCAAAATTGATTATTAAAGAATTATATAGATTAATTATTTGATAAAAACCTACACCACATAAAAAATACATTTTTTCTTTTTATTCCTTAGCCTTTATGTTTACACAATTTTACCCTTTTTGTTTTTACCATGGTAACATGTATATTTTTATCTATGTAATTCATTCTTTAAGACTAAAATTAAAATAATATTTATTAGATAATTTATAAATAACTATTATAAATATTCAAAAAAATTAATTAATTTAAAATCATATGTTTTTGTAAAATAAATTTTATTACAAACGCATGTAATGCACAAAACCTCAATTTAACCTTAATCACAATAATTAATTTGAGCTATTTTCGATAATCATTGTCATAAAACATTGATTTTAACTTAATAGATAATATTAATTATTATGATTCCAAATTTAGAATCAATGTTTCTAAATTAAATTCTAATAATCTTAAAAATTTAATTTAAAATTAATCCTAGAGACGCAATGAGAAATCGAGTTTTTAAAGAGAAAATTTTGAAAATCTTACAATATTTTATATAAAAATTCAATATGAAAATTATTCCAATGAACTATATTGTATTAATTGATATATTATTTAACTAATATTTTATTAAAACCAATTCTAAATATAATTTATCATTATAAATTATTTAAATTAAAAGTAATTTTTCAATTAAATCTCAATATGTGTCATTATTCATCAAAAAATGAAAATTTTTAGATAAATACAAAAAATTATCCCAAATATAATTCTGATATTATGATTTCAAAAATAAATTTTATTTTTCCAAACAACGTTACAAAAATTGGTAAAAATTATTTTTAAATTATCTGTGAATAGCTCGACTAATCCATCTTTTAGAAAAAATAAAGTTTTTTAGAAAGCATACATTTTCTTTTTAATGATTATTTTTTATTAATAATAGATATATAAGCATATTCGTTTTATAATTTATATAGTACTATCCATTCCCCCTAATGAAATATATAGGTTATAACTATTATATTAAGTAATAATATTTCATATTTTGTTTAAACTCGGTCTCTCATGTAATGAAAGTTAAACTGAGTACCGCGTGTAATTCAAGCTAAACATAGTGTTGCATGTAATGTAATATAAAATCATAGCTGTTTATTATGAAATATATTTAAGAGATATAATTTATTTAATAAATAAGTGAATCATAAAGTCTTTGGGTGTTACATTCTCCTCTAAACTTAGTGTTGCATGTCATTTGCACTATTGAACTTAATTTACTTCTTTAAAAAACCTCGAGTTATTACATCCTCCCACTTTTAATATATTTTGTACCAAAATTTTAAATTTATATTGGAAAAATTATGAATATTTTAAAATTCCTATCTTGGAATCCCCAATCGTAAAATTTTAAAAAAAAAACTCTTGACAAGAGAGACAAGTTCCTTTGATGGTCATCTGGAATACTGCATAAATAGGTTTGTAAGTAGGAGAAAATAGGTGGGATGTGAAGATATAAAAATTATGGAGATGTTTAAATATTTATATAGTGTGATAGAGTTCATTTATCACAATAAAGTGTGTGGTCAATGTAATGTTAATGTATTGAAAACCATGCATCTGTGATGATTGAAAAGACCACCGGTTCATAAAAAAGTTATTCAGATAACATTTTTTTTCATGGTTGTTTTCCAAAATTTGAAGAATTATTTCATCATCTATATTGAAAAAATAATATAATATATTTACTTTTTAAGTATAATTTCATTATTTATCCAATTTCTACCTGACTATCATCTTTTTTCCAATTGATAGGAATTTCAGATGATTTTTCTCATGGTCGAATCACTAAAAATAATATTTAAAAGGATCATATAAACATAAAATAGGAAAAGGTTATTCCAACTATATTTTTACATTAAACAAAACCAAAATGGTTATCACATGGTAAGATATTTTCCAAAATTAGTAAACCTTGATAGGATACATTAATCTTCAAACTTAAACAATAATACTCAGAGTTCAAAAAAAAAAATCATTCCTAAATAACCTTAAAATAATACTTTTATTTAACATTAAATGTTATCTCATAACTTTCATCTTCCAAGACCAAAAATATATCAAAATAACTTTTTTGAAATATCATTTATCACTTAGTCACCATATCACTATTCAATCTCATTTTTATATATACGATAAAACTTGTGTTCCCATAATTACCTCAATATCCAAGATCATATAAACCATAAAGTTTTTAAAAAACTCAAAACATATGCCCAAAAAATTTAAAGTAATACTTCACATTAAACTGAATCTTTACATTCACTTATAGCCAATAAGTCATCTCTTAATGTGTCATTAACCACTTTAAGAAATCATCATTTAAAACCTCAAAGGGGTGCCTAATACATTGAACTTATGATCAAACTTGATCTTATATACCTAAGATGGTATCCGTAACTCTTATAATAACATCACATGATAAAAATTAATATTTAAAGTTATCTAATCCAACCTATGATAATATCTATAACATATCATGTCTCACACTCCTAGATCCGATGTTGAAATTGTAATATTTACATTTCTGGATTTCATGTTAATAATCCTGAACAAATTTTTTCTCATAAAAAACTTACAACATCAAAATTAAAAACAAGATCACTTAAATTATCAAGGACCTTTTATGTTTATAGTTTTAAATAATTATTAAAAACTTATACATAAGAAATACCCATGTCTTTAAATGATCATTTCTCCCACTAATCCAATCTTTTCTTATTTCCCATTAAGTCATCATAATAATCCATATGAAATTCCTTCTATAAATAATATTTTAACATAATTATTTACAACTTTTATAAAAGGAAACATAAAAATATTGTTATCAAATTCTCACAAAGCGTAAACATACACATTAACAATTGAATTTCATCAATGACCATAAGAATTTCATAAGGGTATGATGATGTAATCGGAGTAAACGAGTGAATCATAAAAGAAATCAAAACCATCCAGAATTTTATCATCAATCATGTAACATTTAATAAGGATTTAAGAAAATAATGATTCCTAAGAATAAATAATTATGATCCATGTGATATCAATCTTGATCAATGGAAACATCATAATCTCACGAAAATCATAGATGAAATGTGTTAGTATCCTACAACATAATAATAATAGAATAATTAGAAAACCCTAACATTATAATTGGAATAACCATATAGTTGATTTATAATATAATTATCTATATAACATAATCATTACCCAATGCATTGGATCACTATCTCTCCACACCCATTATATAAGATATATTGGCCTCACCTGGAACTATTTGGGTTCACCCATCACATATAATTTCCATGAACACCTGATGAATAATGTAAATAGAGATTTTATAGTAAACTCATAGAAAAAATCTTTTTTCTTATATGAAATTATTACACCATGTAAAATGAATGGGTTTTAGTTTAATCTTTTTGAAACAAGATTAACTTGTGAAAATTAAATGAGTTCCAAAATAATCACTTTGAATCAATATTAATCCATCCAGATAAATAATGATGATGGTATAATTAAAAAATATCCCCAATGGAGTATAATAATAATTTTTTGATGTTGATGAATATAAATATGATTAAAATAACATTAAAATCCTTTCGAGTAAACAACACTTTTCATTTTGAAAATAATTTTTCAGATCATAAAAAAATTTAAAAATATTATTTATTGAAAATAACATTTAATAAATATAAAGTAATATTTAAAAAATAATTTCAAACATTTATTAATGAAAATATAATTTCATATTTTAAAAATACTTTAAAAAACAATTTAAAACATTTTTATAAAACATGGGTTTAGATGAAAAATAATTTTTCACTGAGAATGTGATTTTTATAAAAACATTATTTTTGAAATCATGATTGCATAAAGAGAAAAAATGAATGAAAAATGTATTATCATGAACTAAAAATAGTATAATAAAAATTGTTATTTTCATGAGTGATATATTATAACATTACTTCATTGGAATCATAATCATAAATAATCTCGATAAATGATGATATTAAAACATTAAAATATTACCACATTGGTAACTTTTAAATATAATACCCATAAAGTAATATGATTAAATAGAACATTAAATTACCATGAATATATATAAATTCATGATATTACATTTAAAAGGGGTTTCATATACACATTTTACAATAATATAGTTGCATAACATACACATATGTGTCAAAGAAAGAAAATTGAGAAAAAAAATCCCTTACCGATTTAGTTACTTTTGAATGGTATTCTCAATAAAAGATATATCCTTATATGGATATTTGAATAACCATAAATTTAAGTATACTAATTTTAAAATAGAGTCATGGAAATTATATTCACCACACAATGAATACATGTGGTGAATATGACATGCATCATACAAAAATAAAAGTGAGAGGAGAAAACTGTTACCTCATGATTCCTTTTAGTTGAACTTGATTTATCCTCCTATAAAGTGGTTTTAAACAAGTTTTTAACTAATTAATGAACCATATTAGTAATTATAATTTGATATATTATCCTTTTATAAAATATTATCACCCATTCGTCAAAAATATTTCATTATTTTCATTGTTTTAGGTGTTAGTCACCTTATTTTCTCATTCATGATTTATTATAAATGTCACATTTATTTGAATATAACATATTCATTTAATATATAGAATAATTAAAATTAAATATTTATCATAATTATATATAAATTATACATTTAAACAAATCATGAAATATTCTTATGAAAAATGAAAAATGTAATGATCATGGAGACGATAGGTCGTATGTACGCATGTGTAACGTTTCCATTTTCCAATGACCATTATGGAAAGAAGGTAAGTGATATTTAATATTCCGATAATTATCATAATATAGTATATAACTTTTTATTTCATTAAATATACTTATTTAAATCATCCATTTTTTTGTTAATGAAAAGAGAGTCACATCACTTCGTGAAGGCAGTTGTCCACATGTACACAAACGATGTTATCGCCTTTTTAGTGTAACAAAAATAAAATGAAATATTATATTTTCATAATGATAAATATATCATGTGTATCTTAATTTTTTTCCAGAGTATATTACTCAAGAGGGGGGGGGGGGTTAATTGAGTATCTATTAAAATTTCTGGTTAAAAAGTATTTCTAAAAGGTTTCCCTAAAAGATTTAAAACAACCTAGTTTATCAAGGTTATACTGTTATAAGAGTTTGTCTATTTAAATAACTTCTTATAAGATTGATTAGTTATCAATAATCTTAATTTCGGTTATTAATATTACTTTTTAAGCTATTCTACTTAGACAAGACAATTATAACTTCTTCCCAAGAGTAATTATAAAAGTGAATTTAGTGATATCTGAATTATATAATAAAAAAATAAAAGAGAAAAGACTAAACTAAACATCACAACAGATATGAAACAAGTGGTTTAGTCTCAATACAAGACCTAATCCACTCCACTTGGTGATCACATAACACCAAGAAGTTTATATAAGTAAACTTGATCCACACCCTAGATCGGGGTTAATAATAGTAAACAGGACTGTTCAGGTCCCACATGGACCTCTTCCATAGTTCTTCTTGGGAATAAACACCCCATCCACATAGGTTACTCTTCCACAATCCTTCATGGTAATAAAAATATAAAAATATGTTTGAGTAAGGATATCTTGTATCTTTCGGTTTTATGTAAGAGACAGAGAGTGTTCTTATAAAAATACAGAAACTGCTCGAAAGTTAATTAAATGATACACAACAGAGTAAAAATATTGAGATAGGTTTAGAAGTACTCTGAGTGTTAGTATTTGTTGTTATAGACACTATGAGATGAAGTATATGCAGAAATAAAGTCTTCATATGGAAAATAGAGTGTCGGAAGTCAGAAAGATCTAACTTGTGTTCTTTATGATGTTTGACAGTGCAAAGATGTTCTAAGGATTCCAGTATGCTTCGTGTGTTCTTCAGTAGAATTGAGTTGCGTGAGGCAATTATTTCTTCAGTAATTATCTAAGTGTAGTATTCATTGTCATTCTCACACCCACCATCTTTTTTTTTATTTTTTAGTATCATTCCACACTTCTTATTTTTCTTGGGCCGCATTACTCTTTTATCTTGGAGTGCACGTGTTTGAGCTGATAGTTTTCATGTATTCTGCACATCGTACCTCGTACTGTCTACAAAAGAAATATTAATTATGTCAGTGCATTAAAATATCCAAATATGTCCATTAGTGATTAAATTGAAAGTTGAAAAAACATATTAAGAAACGATGTCACAATAGTTCATGAAAATAGTGTCTCCTTCACATGGTGTCTTGATTGGTCATGATGTCTTGATATCACGGTGTCTGGTTCATGTTGTCTTGTTCATAGTGTCTTGATGTCACAGTGTCTTGTTCATGGTGTCTGGTTCACAGTGTCTGGATGTCATGGTGTCTTGTTGTCATGGTGTCTGGATGTCACGGTGTCTGGTTTACGGTTTCTGGATGTCACGGTGTCTAGATGTTCACGGTGTCTAGATGTCACGATGTCTGGATGGCCTGGTGTCTGGATGTCACAATGTTTTGATGTCACAATGTCTTTTTCACGTTTTCTTTTTCACGGTGTCCTGTTCACGATGTCTTTTTCATGGTGTCTTGTTGCCACTGTGTCTGCTTCTTCACAGTGTCTAGTTGTCACATTGTCTTCTGGTTCACGGTGTCTCATGGGTATGGTGTCTCAGACATAGGAAAATATCTATTTTCAGACATAAGAAATGATATTTATGGAATGAATTAAACTTAATAATTTGTCAGAAAAAATCATTATAAAGTGAATCAAAAGATAGTGTATAGTAACGAATCTGAGTGTATAACAGTTAAGAGATTTGGATAGATTTTACTAAACAACTGTACATTTGATGTGAGATAGATTAAATAGAGTTAACATGGTTTATAGACTGAATAGGATTTGTGATCATTAAAACATGATTAATACATGAGGGTTCCAACAATATCCTGGTTTTTGATGATCACAAACCATGTAAATTTAGAGTGTATATGTGTTATAAAAACATAGTTCAAATGTGAATATGTAGAGTAAAGGTTCTCTTCTCCTATATTTCTAGTATATATTTCTCATATATATTTTCCATATTTGTTTCCCATATATTTCTCCCCATTTTGAGATTATCAAAAAGTATCAGGAAAAAGAAAGACAAGATATACAAGCCAAGTTCATAATGTATTATATAAAAATATGGGCATTGCATAAATTAAAATAAAATGTAACTAGATTCCTATCAAAATAGAGTAAGAATTGTCCTTCTTCCCTGGTTGGACTTCTCTTTTCCTTTAGAAGTAGTAGCAGAAGAGGAAGCCGTATGAGTAGATGTTGAAGTAGAAGAAGGGAGTGAGATGGTTGATATAGAAGGTAAAGGGAGGCCTTCTAAGATAGAGGGAGCCAGAGTAGGTGCAATAGAAGGTCGAGACAGTTATTGATCAAGGATCCTAGGCCATATCTAAATCAATGCCTCACTGACAGACATAGAAGTAAATTCTAGGGAAATGGTGAATGTAAGAAAACTAGGTCTCATAGGTGCATCTGTAGGAGAAACAATGGCTATACTCTATACATGAAGATATGACCTCAAAAGCTTAATAAAATCTGCAATGATCTATCCACCATACTGCAAAACTATCTAGAAGTCATCCTTGTTTTCCATAATATTGTCCAACTAATGAGTGAACTATGTGAGATATTTAACTTGAGTCTTGAAAGATTTAGTAACTAGAAGAAATCCTCATATTTTCTACAAGATAATTTAAATGATTGGTCATGTCAGCCTTTGAGAAGATTCAGTTGATGTAGAAATCCACTTTCTTGGAAATTTATTTCATAGAATCATTAGAAATTTAGGAATGGATTTGGACCAGATCAAGAACTCTGTCACTGTTCTTGATATCTTCAGATAAAGAATATTTATTGAAACTACTAAAAATAGTCTGAAGTCCTTTTTTGACCACTATTTTGAGCATGTCACTATCTATGAAATATTGAGATGATTGTCCAGATGTCTGAGAAGTAGTGACAACTATGGCGAGAGATTTCAGTTGATTGAGCACGTTTTCAAGGCACCCCGTATACTCATCAGTGAGATTGTTAAGATTAACAACAATCTCTCTCATTTCTTTCACAATATTTTTGTTTCTTTCAACCACTTTTTCAGTTAAGGATGCTAAATGATGATGAATATGATAGAAAAACATTCTATGGGGTTTGAGGAACAATAGTCTCCATAGGATGAGAAGAAAGCTCTGATATCAAATGTATCTCTTTCTGTATGTCATCAATCATACCTCTTAGGGTCTTCACTTCATCACTAAGTAGTTTTTTTTCATCTCTGACTTCCTGAATATCATGAATAATCTTGGGTTGGATCTACCAAATAAAATTTTCCAACAACAGAGAGGAATCTTTCTCACTTATATGTGTTATAAGAACATGTTTTGAAGTCAATATTTTTTCAACTACAGACAAAAGGTTAGCTCCAAATTCCTTCAGATCATCTTTAGTCACTTAGGATGGTTGTGCTGGTAAAGGATCAGAGATTGGGACTGATCCGGTCTCAAGTTCCTTTTCAGGGGAAAGATTTGAGACAGATTTCAATTGGAACATTGTAAAAAGGCCAAGGCCTTTTATTGAGACTTCCTGGGAGTCATTAACATCATAAAATTTTGGAAACTATACCGAGTGTCTATAGGGATTGAATCAATCGGGTTTGGTACTTCAAAAGATTCCTGACTTGGGGTTTGCTCCCCCTCAATAGTTGCATCCTTTTCATGACTGAGAGACTTAGGGTCTTGATTTAATTCCACAAATTCAGCTCTTAGATCCTCCATAATTTTTTTTCTAGCCAGCTGAAAAGCCATCTCCAGCCTTTCCTCAGCTGAAGGAATGAATTCAAGAACAGATTGTTCCACTGGGAGTTCTTCATGGTCAGCTTCCTGCATAGCAGGTAATTCTTCTTCTATAGGTTCTTCAATAGAATTCATTTAGGTTTCTTTAACATTAGATTCTATTTTAACCTCAGTTTGATCTTCCATATTAACAACATATTTAGAAGCAGGGACATATTTTTCACTTACTAAATGAGGGACAAGAGTATTGTCTTCATTATAAGAAACAATTTCCCTGGAAGGCACAACAACCTCTTCTTCTTCTTCATTAGAATACTAAACAAACTTTTATGGTTCAAAACCATGATAAAACATATCTTTTAGTCTTGAGGGATGTTCCAATGGATTGAAATTTCATAAATCCTATGATTATCTTCCACCCATTCCTTTTCCCAAGGATTCTAATTTATTTTTATCATTTTGATAATGGCTTTTGAAAGGAAGTACTCACAATCCTTGATAACTTCCACATTAGGTCCAACCATACCTTTGGCTTTATGCATGGATAAGATAAGCCAAGAATAAAATAAGGAGGTTTTCTTGGATGTGGTTTAGATCATCTCACACTTATGGTGTATGATATACTCACAAAGATTGATCTCATGCCCAATTTTTATAAGATAAATCAGAAACACATCATGAAATTTCAGTACAGCAAAATCACCTTTTCTGGTGCTAATCATGTTCTATATAAACTTAAACAAAAGTCTAGATTCTCAATCTGGTTTAGCATAAATGGATCTCCTCTTGGTGCCATTTCTAGTAAGGATTTTTAATGTGTAATGTACCCAACCTAGAATCCACTGAACTAATTCTCCAAGCCGGGTGGTTACAGGACCTTAAGCGCACCTGCCCGTATGCCAAAGGCTTCCAACTAGCAGCAGGGGTCTATGTAGTCAAGTGGGGAGACTATACCCCATATTTATCAGAGTAAGCCACAACAGAATAACTTTAGAGACCCAAATATTGATGTACATGGACATTACATTACTTTTGTGGAATACTTGATACATAACGAAAATAGACGCACAAGGACCGTAATAGTTTAGTGTCTTTGGAAACTCGGAAAAATAATCTTCTAATCGTGGTTAAAGATCTTCAACATCTCCGATATATATCTTCCCCTTTGGTTTTCTTACCTAAAACCTTTATTTAAATCTTGGGGAAAAGAAAACATATAAATGGTGAGCTCAAATGCTTAGTAAGGGTAAGCATAGAGAACATAAAACAATCCAAAAACATTTGAATGAAAAAAACTTGAGCATAAAATCTAAACATCGCTATCATGAGCAACGACATAAATCATGTAAGTACACAAGGAATATATCATAAAGAAACATTAGTCATGATAAACTAGAATGGTAATAAAACATGTAATTGTGGCATCCATTAAGCACATGTTATGATTTCCATAGTATCCAAGGCATTGCTGCCAAGACCATCTTAGTAGACAAAGTCCCTTTCTGAATCAAGTTCACTCCTCGTTCCAGTCCTGTAACACTGAACCAGATTAACTTACCATTCCAGCCATTTCTATCTCATGAGATATAAATCTTTACCCAATGCATTGGAGGGAGATATAGGTCCCACCCATCTCATAATTAAATCATTCTTACTTGTGCCACAAAATAAACATGAAACATTCATCATAACCCAAAGAATAAAATGGTTTTCATAAACATCATCCCATCATCACATAATCCATATAAGACAAATGGATATTTCATCATAAGAAAAGTGAAACCATGTAAATCATAGAGACATTATACTTGAAACATAAACATATGAAATAATTTCATCTCAGATGGAAAATGGTTTTGATAAAACATTTGAAATGAATTCTTGAGGAAAATATCCTTTCTTCTTCAAAATCAATTTATTTTCACCAAACGTCATGCAATTTTTAAAAGAAAAATATTTTGTTTAAAATAGTCATGAAATATTTTTGAGGAAGCTTCATAAAAATAAGGCTTTATAAAACCGTAAAAATCCTTCCATGCCGTATAATTTAAAAAAACATTCTCCTCGTACTTTTTGTCGGAAAAGTCAAAAAGTACCTCGTAACGTAAACAAAAGAACGATTCCTTACATACCATGTAGTATAAGTCAAAATGGGTAAAAAGGAAATTAAACATACATGAAAACATTTTTATAAAACTTGTACATGGATGATAAATATAACCCCAGTAAATACTTACGAATTAAAAATCTCTTATAAAAATGAGATTGGAAAAGTTATCCCTTACCTTATGTCCGATATGCTTCGTATGTATCTAAACCTCATGTATAATGATTTAAATAATGTCATTGACTTATTACAGAATGATATTCATTGTTATTATATCATATATGGTTCACGCAGGTATTTATATTACCCGTTCATTTGTCAATTCCATGTTAAAGTAGCATTTTGGGTAAAATTGTTTCATTTATCATACGTGTTTGGACTTGTTGTTCTTGATATTATTATTACTTATATCATGATTTAATTACTTAAAGAATGTAAAACATGATTTATATATCATATATATTCAATATATATATATATATAAATATAATAGATAGATAAATGAAATGAAACTCACCGTTCATGGAGACGGTAGGCCGTACGTACGCATGAACACTGTTTTCCTTTATTTATTGACTTGAATGGAAGTAAGTAGATGACATATATATATATATATGTATAAATAATTCCAGTAGCTTAATTATGTCAAATATTTCATTATTATTCATTATATATACTTTATAATCATTCTTTAATGGTTAATCATGGAAAATGAATCTCATCGTGTTCGTGGAGACTGTAGTCAGTACATATGCACAAGTGATGATATCATTCTCATGATCGTGGAATTGTATTGAAGTGTATGTATAATATTACAGAATCAATATCACTTTACAATAACCATATATAGTTATTTATTTACACCATTATACCCATCCATGTAAGGTGGTGGTGGAAAAACTGATTACACCATGGCGTGGAGACGGTATTCCGTACGTACGCACGTGTGGTGATTTTGTTTTCCATAGGCTGGATAGAAGGTGAAATAGGGTTGTTTCATATTCATAATAACATATCATTATATGAGTGATACTGATGTTATTACTTTATAATGACAAAACTAAATAAGAAGAAGTTGAAGAAGAAAGAAACTTGAGAGAATCAAAAGAAGAGATTACCTCTTCTTCGATGCACCTCCTTTATGCCTTCACTTAAGGAAGTAGGGTTTGTCTTTTGAGAAGAAAATAACCTACAGAATTTTACTAGGGAAGTGGATAAGAGAAATGGGCAGGGGTTGTCCGAGCTTCAAGGCTCAGAAGGGTGTTAAGAGGAGAGGGAAGGGGTGCCCTTTTTATAAGGGAGGAGAGGGGCACCTTTGGAAGAACTTAAAATATTATTTTATAATAAGTCATATTTGGTTTTTAATAGCTCCAAATTGGTTTATTTCAAATATAAGGTGGGGATGGGTAGAAATCCTCTCAACCAATATATTTTAGACAAGTTTAGGTTACAATTTTAACCTTATCATTTAGATTTAACTCTAAGTTAAATAATTTAACTTTTACCTTGTCTTCTTGTTTTCTTACACTATATGGTTAATAAACATACTATAACAAGCCAAACGAACCCCAAGTGGTTTATTAATAATATATATATATCCTTATCTAAGACATTTGGCCGAACCATATATTTTTAGGAATAAAATAACAATTAATAATATAATATTTGTTTTAAAAACTATTTTATGTCAATTTTAACACTATTTGGTAATTGATTTTTTTGAAAATCATAACAGCATGATTAGTTCTAAAAAGTTAATTAAATAAATACTAACATGTCATATTAACCTAGAAAATTATTGTAATTCATAAAAAGTGTCAAATTACATTTATTTGGGTATTTATAATATCAATTATTTAAATATTTCAATATTTAGGTAATTACTGCATCACCATTGTGTCATAAATAAACTAAATTATATAATGTCTAAAAATTATAAATAAAATACCATTAGGTAGGAAATATTATTATCTTTATAATGAATATTTATATTTGAATTTATCTTATGTATAACCCTATATTAAAAATTAATTAGTTAATAAACTTTGATTTTTAACTATTTTAACCCTTCTTTAAATAAATTAATAATAAATGTCCTAATCTAATCCAAGTGGACCTAAATGGTAATATTTTATTCCTAAGGTTCCTTTTGGTAGAATTACACTTATCCAATAGAATTAGGACATGTGTTAGGGTAATAATAATAATATAATTTTTACCCTTAATTACCCTATTTACTTTTAACCGTGGTAAATAAAAGTAAAAAGTTATTATTCACCAAAAATTATTTTAATCTCATTGAATGAAATTTTAGACCTTGATATTAACCATGTCTCTCATATTTTCAAAATTCAACTCACAGAAGCGGTAAAATTAAGTTTTATGTGAATTTCCAAATTCTCCTAGGAGGTGGGTAAAAGACGGTGAAAAGTTAAATAATATTTTTATATATCTAAAATTATTATAAAATGAATCCAACGAATTACATTGAACTTATATAGGTATTATGTATCAATTTTGACCTAAAATGAATTTAAATAATATAAATAATTATTTAAATAAAAAGTCGGTTTTTAAATAGTAACCTAGTGTTTTCACTATTCATCAAAAATTGAATGTTTTCAGAAAAATACCAAAAATTCACCCCAGGATAATTTTGATATTCAAAATCCAAAAATGAAGTCCATTTCAAAAGATAAAATTTAAAAAATTTATAAAATTGGTTATTACTATTCATAATGGCTAGTTTATATAACATATCGTTGTTTAGTGAAACTCGGTATTGCGTACAACACACGCTATCGTGGAAGGTCACGATTGTCTGTAATGCAAGCCAAGCCAGGGATGTGTGTAGTGAAATCTCCTTTTGGTGTAGCGTACAACACAAGAAATCAATAAAATTAAAAAGAATATTTTTCATAAAATCTCGGGGTGTTAAAATAACCAAATAGCGGAAAACCATAACCAATAAACAAGGAACATGTATAACAACATATCCAACATGAAGTATGCCATGTCATGCTACAAGTGAAAAAGTGAACAAGAGCCCAAAATAAAGACAACAGGGAAAATCCCCAAAATAGTCCCGGCTCCAGGTCCGGATCCTCTACCAAGTGCAACCCATGCCACTCACTATCTAGCAAGGACCCTTTCCCTTATCCTGACCTACAAACATGAAGTCTTCTCGGGTACCCAATGGTGGCCCGGGCAAGGTGTGAGTACAACTCATTAGGCCACCACCAACGGTGGCTACAAAATATCCAGAATAAACAGGTAGTGCATGCAAAAGGGACATGAATGATAAATTTCAAGTAATTAATTATGGTGCCATTAACAAAATTCAAAGAAAAGCCATTACCTCCTCTATTACCATTCATTTCACAACAATTACCAACACTTACCATTTCATCACATTTCCATGGGTTAATCAAATTTATCATGTTACATGGGTCTAAGGCCAAAAATCACATGAAAGCGGGTAAACACAATGTTATCCTATCTCACTAGGACTAACCCCTCATAGAAACCATATCCTCACCTCGAAGCCTTAGTCCAGGTGGATGCAATCGTTAGGAGAATAAACCCTCAGTCCGCTTTCCTGACCTGTGCATTTAGGGTAGTGTTTAGAGCCTCAGTCTTAGCTCAACCCGTGGGCGTAGATCCTCATGTCATACCCCACTCTACGAAGACATGTGCACATGCTTATATATATGTAACCGTCAACCATCCAACCATTGCCCATCGACAAAAACTATTCACAACAACCCACATGGGAATTCACATTATGCCTTAACCCATTAACACATTACCATTTCACATCATTTAACCATTCATTCAATTCCCATGTGTTATGCCTATCTCACTAAGTATTCAATCCTATACCCATAACCTATCCCATTATGGTCTTTAATCAATTTTCACATTAACCCATTTAACCCGTTCATGATTTACATGAATCAACCATTCATCCATTTCAATTAACCCTTTGGTTATTACCAAGTCTAGGTGCATCACCTAACTTCTATCTCAAGTTCAACCAATCATGCCAACATATTTATCAAGGGCTCTAAAATTCACTACAACAAGTAACTTGTTTAATGTCAATCCCTAAACCCGGGAAAAGCCGACACATCCCATGGATGGCCCAATTAGGTCAAGTCAATCCGAACACATCCCACGAGGATCGTGAGGGTTCCCATTTTCCATTTTAAACATCATTAAAACCAGGCATACCAAGGTTATTCAAAACCTAACTAAGGGAAACAATAACACAAGTAAACTTGCACAAAAAACCCTAAATAACCATGGGATATAACTTGTATACCACCTACATCGAAACCGCGGTTGAACGCACTCCCTATTGAGTCCTTAGACCTCGATCCAACCATACATTGAAGCTTTAACCTAAAACTCACCCAAAAGATAGGGTTTTAGAGCTTCAGAACAAGAGGGAGAGAAGGTACTAACCCTAAACCTAAAAGAGAAGCAAGGATGAGGTTAGACTTACCCGGAGCTTCGATCCGCAACCAACGGCAACAAAAACGCCTTAAAATCGAAGGAGTTTGATCTCTTGGAGTCCTTGGGAGGTTTTGTTCGTGACTAAGGTGAAGAGAAGAGGAAGAGAGGAAAATCCCAAGTGGGGTTTAAAAAGGTCGGAGTGGAAATTTTGTAAATTTTCTAAACTTTAAGTCGCCGCAGGGTTTGTCCGCATGGTTTGGAAAACCGTGCGCAAACCGTGCGCATGCCACTGCCCGAAGGGGGAGGAGTCACATGGTTTAGCCGCACGGTTTGGAAAACTGTGCACAAACTGTGCGCTCGCTTCTGTCCCGAGGATGGAGAGTCACACGGTTTCGCTTAGGCTAGCCGCATGGTTTGGCTGACCGTGCGCAGGCCGTGCACCTTGGTCTGCTTTCCCAGACTTCCTTTCTTCCGTGCCCCGAGACCCCGGAACACCCCCAAGGCCTCTCACACTTTCAAGAAACCATTTAAAGTCCCAAAATCAAGGGTTTAACTCAGAACAAAACAAAAAACATACCTTTCCAAAAACCAGGATCTTACAACCACCCCACCGTATGACGGTTCATCCTCGAGCCGAGTTCCCAAGCCTCACTACTCCATCGAAGAGAAGAGTTCCGGCCACTGAGCCCGCATATCTGATTCCCGATCCCAAATTTCTTCCTAAACATTCCCATTCTTCTATATTACTCTCACTAATGGCACAACCTTTCCTCGCAAGAATTTTTCACTATGATCCACCACACGAACCAGATGCTCCTCAAAGGACGCATCAGCCTCGAGCTCCACATCCTCAATGTCAACAATGTGAGATAGGTTAGGGTGGTAACGTCAAATCTGTGACACATAAAACACATCATGAATCCCACCATACCACTGTGGAAGAGGAAATCGGTATTCCACTGGTCTGATCCTCTCCATAATCTCCAAAGGTCCCACATACCTGGGCGCCAACTTACCCAACTTTCAAATCCGTCGATGACCCAACCTTGGTGACACCTAAAGGAACACTTTATCATCCACCCCAAACTCAGGAGTTCTAAACCTTATATCTGCATATGATTTCTGCCTACTCTGAGCCATATCCATTTGCTTCCTAATCAACATAAATCTCTATGAAGTCTCCTGCACGAGACTCTGCCACAACAACTCAGATTCACTGGCCTCTAGCCAAGAAAATGGAGATCTACATGGTCTCCCATAAAGCACCTCAAATGGTGCCATCTGAATTGCGGCCTGAAAAATATTGTTGTAGGAAAACTCAACCAACGATAGGTGTCTCTCCTAAGAACCACCAAAGTCTAATACACAAGCTCGTAACATGTCTTCCAACACTTGTATTGTACGTTTCGACTGCCCGTCCATCTGCAGGTGGAAATCCATACTCAAAAACACATGCATACCAAGCGCCTTCTGCAACCCTTTCCAGAAACACAATGTGAAATGCAGATCTCAGTCCGAAACTATGGTTGACGAAACACCATGCAACCACACTATTTCCCGAACATACAGCTCACCCAACTGGTCGACTATATGGGTCTCCTGAATCAGAAAGAAATGGGCCACTTTCATTAACCGATCCACAACCACCCATATTTTATCATTCTTCCATGGAATCCTCGGAAGACCCATGAAAAAATACATTGTCACGCCATCCCACTTCCATTCCAGAATGGGAAATGGATGCAATAAACCACTTGGGTGTTGATGCTCAGCCTTCACCTATTGATAGGTAAGACATCGTGCCACAAAGCCTACTACATCCTTCTTCATTCTATGCCACCAAAACTTCCTTCGGAGATCACGGTACATCTTGGTCAAACTAGGATGAACTGACCACTTTGATGCATGGAACTCCCGCATAAACTCTTCTCGCACACCCTTTGGCACAACTACACGATCATGAACACAAACAACACCATCCAAGCCGACGGCCCCGCTAGAAGGTAGCTCCCCACATTTAATATTTTCCTTCATGATCAAGCACTCAGGATCATCAAGATGACCTTCCATAATTTGACTTAAAAGTGTCGAATCCATTGTTAAGAAAGCAAGAGTGACATGACCATTCTCCGCCTGCACCTCCAGGTGAATCTCTAAAAACAAAGCCATCACCTTCCACTCGGTGTTGGACTCCTGAACCATCTGATTATGAACTTTCCTGATCAGAGAATCAACAATACTATTTCCCTTTCCCGGCGTGTACACCAACTCAAAGTAAAAATACTGGAGATATTCAACCCATCCTCGCTGTTGAAGATTCAGATCCCGCTGTGAGAAGATGTACTTTAAACTCTTATGGTCGGTAAACACGGTAAACCTTTCTCCCAACAGATAGTGCCTCCAACACTTTAAGGCGTACACTACTGCAGCCAACTCAAGGTCATGAGTGGGATAATTCCCCTCATGAGGTATCAACTACCTTGGATCATAAGCCACAACCTGCTCATCCTGCATCAACACAGCCCCAAGTCTAACTCCAAATGCATCACAAAACATGATGTACTTCTTACCCGGCTCAGGTAAGATCAAGATAGGTGCGGTCATCAGCTACTTCTTCAACTCTTGAAAGGAACTCACAAAAGTCTCCGACCATTCTAACCTAATTCCCTTCTTGGTCAACCCCGAATGTGGTGCTTCCAAGTGGGAGAAATCTCGAATGAACCTTCGGTAATACCTGCCCAAACCCAGAAAACTCCGATCATCCGAAACAATTTTGGGCTGCTCCCAAGATACAACTGCATGCACTTTCTCTAGATCCACTGACACACAATCCTCCAAGATGATGTGACCCAGAAAATGCATCTCACCTATCCAGAATTGACACTTTGACAGCTTGGCGTATAACCGATGCTCTCTTAGCGTACCCAAGATGATGTCAATATGTTGGGCATGATCGTCTTGAGTTTTCAAGTACACTAAGATATCGTCTACAAAGACAACCACAAACTAATCTAGATATGGATTAAAGATCTGGTTCATCAAAGCAATAAACACCGCCGGTGCGTTGGTCAAGCCGAAAGGCATCACCACAAACTCAAACAACCCGTACCGACTCCGGAATGCTGTCCGAGGTATGTCGAAAGACCTCACCCTCAACTGATGATAACCCGACCTCATTTTAATCTTAGAAAACACTGATTCACCCCTCAACTGATCAAACAGGTCATCAATTCTAGGAATTGGGTACTGATTTTTCACCGTCATCTGATTCAACTTTCGATAGTCAAAACACAGCCTTAACGACCCATCAGCCTTATTTGCAAAAAGAACAAGAGATCCCCAGGGATACATACTAGGATGGATAAACCCCTTACGCTCCATCTCCTCAAGATGAAATTTCAGTTCCTGGAGTTCTGCAGGTGCCATTGGGTATGGAGGAATAGAAACTAGCTCCGCTCCCGGCATCAACTCGATTGTGAACTCAACATCCCTCTCAGGGGGTAACACCGAGAAATCCTCAGGAAACACTTCCGGAAACCAATCCACCACAGGAGGAAAAACAAACTGCTCTCCTATTGCAATGTCATCAAGAATGAGACATTCCACTCAAGACGTGAGTCCACTCATCCGTTGACAAAACGGACCCACGCGTCCTACTCGAACATCCCATTCGCCATGGTGGACATAAGCGTCACCCTCAAGTGACCTGAACGATACTCTATGACGATAACAGTCTATGTGCACCCAATACAACACCAACCAATCCATTCCCAGTATTAGGTCAAACCCTATCATTTCTAGGATGAACAAGTCCCACAGAAAATGATACCCACCAACTTCCAAGGCACACCCCTTGAATTTCTTGATATCCTCAACCCGCACCCCCAACGTAGTGTCAATTGACATAATTCCACACACCCTCTCCACAGGTAAACCCAGTGCTACCACAAGGTGAGTAGAGAAAAAAGAGTGTGTGGCACCTGTGTCAAACAACGCACTAGAAAATGTAGAGGCTACAAGGATCGTACATCGAATAGTCAATGGTCCAGCCTCGCCATCACTAGGCGCAAACTGAACTGCCTGAAGCTGACTTGCCCCTCTACCCTGGGCTCCAGCCTGAACGCCCTGCGCTGCACTACCCTACTGGCGTGAGTGATCCTGCCCTGGGGTTCCATATCCACCGCCCCTTCCAGTACGACCTATGGAGCTCCAACTGCCTGCCTGATATGGGGAAACTGGTCCCCTTCCCGCACCTGGCACCTAATTTTCACCATTATTCTCACCCTACTGCTGAGGGTTCTTGCAAAATCTCTGCACATGCCCCATCCTACCACATGTATGACACTCAACTGGAGGTTGAGGACACTAACCACGCATATGTCCCGACCTACCATACTAATAAAAAAACACCTGATTACCACTCTAAGAGCCTGACCCTCTATTCCAGCCACTTTTCACACTACCTCCATGCTGTGAGCTCTCATGGTGTCACTTCCGACCCTCGATAGATGCACCACTCGTCTGCCCCACCAGAACCAAAATCCCACTACCCGAAGCTCCCTTCAGGTTTCCTTCCAAAACCAGTGCCTGATCTACTACCTCTGTGAACCTCTTCAATTGGAATATATTTACTTGAGATCTGATCTCATGTCTCAGCCCATCCTGGAAGCACTTTTCCACTGCTGCCTCATCCCCTTCTAACACTGGGACAAAGCGTCTCAAATCAGTGAAGTGACCAGCATAGTCCATCATCAACAACGATCCATGAGTCAGGCTCATAAACTCGGAAGCCCTCTCCTGCCTCAAAGTCTCTGGGTAGAAATTCTCCAGAAACTTTTCCTGAAAAACCTTCCATGACATTCCCTCGGCCTGCTCGATTTGAGCCAGAATGTCCCACCAACGCCTAGCCTGGCCTCACAACATATAAGTAGCCAGATTTACCCACTTCTCGATAGGGATTTCTAGATGATCCAGTATTGTCTGGACAGATTCTAACTGGAACTCTGCTACTTCTGGCCCACCCTTTTTGGTGATGGTCGGAGGGTGCTGCAGCTGGAACTCCCTGGTCAGCTCAAACATACTCGGTGCAACCCGCCCTGGGTCCCCATCCATCATCTACATAAGGTGAGTCAAGTTCTCTCAGAACTGGTCTTCTTCACCTTCATTGATCGCCAAATTTTCTTACTCCTCTATTGGAGGAGTGTTCTTAGCAACACCCTCCTGTTGCCCAACTGGAAACCGACGTTGTGGTGGCATTTCTCTATAATGATAAGCACGAGATTTAGCATACATACCACATAAATTTCATGAATTCATCAAAATCTCTTTACTAGATACAACAACCCATTTCAAAAGCTAACCCAACAACATTTTCCAACTTGTTTCAAACCCTATTACTCCATTAAACATCATTTACCCACTTGTTTTATTTCATTCTTCTCATTATTCCTTGGTTTCATGAAATGCATGATGTACCCTACTTTCCTACCTCACTCACCCACCCCATGGGTGTGGATAACACAATGTGTGTCACCTATCTCCCTAGGTTCCTACAATGATGCATGAATGCAAATCCTCGTGCCATTAAGGCCCTGAGCCAGATGTCATAAAACAATCACATCAACCACATGTGCATCACCCAACGGTGAAATATCATCAACTGTAACATCACTCAACCAAGAACATCATTTCCCACCAAGGGTGACTTGGGTTTCCCCCGTACCTGGGTCAGCTACTCCCAAGCACGAGCTCATTACCAAGGCCCGAAACATCTTAACCCTTGGCTACCCATCCCAAGTAACAAGACCTCAGAGAAGGATAAGAAAGACCTCCTCTGATACCACTTTGTAACGTACGCAACCCAGAAGCCACTAAACCGGTGCTCCAAGATGGGTGGTTACATGACCTTAAGTGGGCCTCCCCATACTCTAAAGGCATCCAACTAGCAGCGGGGGTCTATTTAGTAAAGTGGGGAGACTATACCCCCTATTTATCAGAGTAAGACACAACAGAATAACCAAATAACGGAAAACCATAACCAACAAACAAGGAACATGTATAACAACGTATCCAATAGTAAGTATGCCATGTCATGCTACAAGTGGAAAAGTAAGCAAGAGCCCAAAATTAAGACAACATGAAAAATATGAAAAATAGTCCAAACTCTAAGTCAGGATCCTCCACCAAGTTCTACCCATGCCACTCACTATCTAGCAAGGACCCTTACCCTTCTCCTGACCTGCAAACATGAAGTCTGCTCAGGTACCCAATGGTGGCCGAGCAGGGTGTGAGTACAACTCAGTATGCCACCACCAACGGTGTCTACAAAATATCCAGTATAAACAAGTAGTGCATGAAAAATGGATATGAATGATAAATGCCAAGTAATTAATTATGGTGCCATTAAAAAAATTCAAATCAAATCCATTACCTCCTATATTACCATTAACTTCACAACAATTACTGTTACTTACCATTTAATCACATTTCCATGGGTTAATCACATTCATCGTGTTACATCGGTCTAAAGACAACAATCACATGCAAGAGGGTAAACACAATGTTATCCTATCTCACTTGTACTAACCCCTCATAGAAATCATACCCTCACCTCGAAGCCTCAGTCCGGGTGGATGCAACCGTTAAGATAATAAACCCTCACTCCCATTTCCTAACCCCTACATTTAGGGTAGAGTTTAGAGCCTCAGTCTTAGCTCAACCCATGGGCGTAGATCCTCATGTCATACCCCACTCTATGAAGCCATGTGCACATGCTTATATATATGTAACCGTTAATCATCCAACCATTTCCCATCGGCAAACACTATTCACAACAACCGACATGGGAATTCAAATTATGACTTAACCCATTAACACATTACCATTTCACATCAATTAACCATTCACCCAATTCCCATGTGTCAGGCCTATCTCACTAAGCATTCAATCCTAGACCCATAACCTATCCCATTATAGTCTTTAATCAATTTTCACATTAACCCATTTAACCCGTTCATCATTTCCATGAATCAACCATTCATCCATTTCAATTAACCCTTTGGTTATTACAAAGTCTAGGTGCATCACCTAACTTCTATCCCAAGTTCAACCAATCATGCCAACATGTTTATCAAGGGATCTATAATTCACTACAAAAAGTCACTTGTTTAATGTAAATCCATAAACCCGGGAAAAGCCGGCACATCCCATGGATGGCCAAATTCGGTCAAGTCAATCCCAACAGATCCCATGGGGATTGTGAGGGTTCCCATTTTCCATTTTAAACATCATAAAAAAAGCATAACAAGGTTATTAAAAACCTAACCATGGTAAACAAGAATAGAAGTAAACATGCACAAAAACCCTAAATAACCATGGGATATAACTTTTAGACCACCTACCTCAAAACTGCGGTTGAACACACTCCCTATCGAGTCCTTAAACCTCGATCCAACCAACCTTCAAAGATTCATTCTAAAACTCACAAAAAAGATAGGGTTTTAGAGCTTTGGAATGAGAGGGAGAAAAGGTACTAACCCTAAACCAAAAAGAGAAGCAAGGATGAGGTTATCCTTACCCAGAGCATTGATCCCCAACCAAAGACACCCAAAAAACCTTATAATCGAAGGAGTTTGATCTATTGAAGTCCTTGGGAGGTTTTCTCATGCCTAAGGATAAGAGAGGATGAAGAGAGGAAAATCCCGAGTGGGGTTTAAAAATCCTGGAGTGGAAATTTTGTAAATTTTACCAACATTAAGTGGCCGCACGGTTTGTCCGCACAGTTTGGCAAACCCTGCAAATGCCACTGCCCGGAGGAGGAGGTGTCACATGGTTTAGCCGCACAGTTTGGTAAACCGTGTGCAAATTTTGCGCTCGCTTCTGTCCAGAGGAGAGTGGGTCACACAGTTTCACCTGGGCAGGCCGCACGGTTTGGCTAACTGTGCGCAGGCCGTGCACCTTGTTCTGCTTTGCCCAGACTTCCCTTCTTCCATGCCCCGAGCCCCCGGAACACCCCCAAGTCATCTAACACTTTCAAGAACCCTTTTAAAGTCCCAAAATCAAGGGTTTAACCTAGAACAAAACAAAAACATACCTTTCCAAAAACCGGGATCTTACATAAAGTATCTTCCAAAACAAAGAATACATTGGAAGGTGGAGGTACTCTATGATAGTCCTAAAAAATTCCTTCATGTGGTATCCTATGGCATGAAGCCTATAACCTCAAAGAGAATGAACATTTCTGGTCATTTATTGAGCTTCTCACAGCATAACCATCTTCTTTATCAAAGGAGAACTGAACATACTGATAAAATTGAGCCACTAACTTAAGGTAGATAGGTCTATATTCCTTTGAAAACCATTCTAACCATCCTTTATCTTTTAAAACTTTCAAAACCAGAGACTTACTTGATAAAATCCACTTAGGGCGTACCTTATTCTCAGGTACTTCAACTCAGTTCACCAGATTTGGATTTAGAGGACCTTCAGGTGCCAACTTGGGTGTAATTTTCTTCTTCTTTGAGCTACGTTTCTCAGGAGATGAAGATAAACGGCATTTCATCCCGGGCATTCACCAATGGTTTGAGAGAGAGAAGCCTTGAAGGGTTGAATAAGGGTTACAAATTGAGTTAATAGAAGAAAGATTGAGTGAAGGACAAGTGAAACTTCCTTTGTTTTATCATTTAGGAATACCAAATGTCACAAAAGTAAAAGCACGGGAAAAAAAAGGTGAAATGAATAATTACCGCAACATAGTTTTTAATTCATAACTAACAATCACAATTAATCATTATAGTGAGACCATATCGGGTCATTACAGTGAGATAGTGAATGAATATTATGGTGAGACAGTGATAGATATTTACGGTGAGACAGGGATTAAACTTTATGGTGAGATTGTAAACATAAAATTTACGATGAGACAGTAAACATGAACTTTACAGTGAGATAGTAAACATGAAATTTATGGTGAGATAGTAAACATGAACTTTATGGTGTGACAGTAAACATGAACTTTATGGAAAGATAGTAAGATATAAAATATTAAGACAATTACTTAAGATTTATCATGCCTAATTTATGTATGATGTATTAAATTATTTCAGAATTTAATGGTTTGGTAAGTATATCAGTAAGCTGATACTCAGTACCAATGAATTCTAAAGTGATATCACCTTTTTAATAACGATCTCTCAAAAAGTTATGTCTTAAATAAATATGATTTTTCCTAGAATGTGAAATAGGATTTTTCAAAATGTTAATAGTGTTGTGACAATTTATAGGTACATGCCTAAATTGATATCCATAATCTAGTATTGTGTGTTTCATCCACAAGATTTGTGCACAATAACTACCAGCAGCTATGTATTCAGATTCTGTAGTAGATAATGCAGCAAAATTGTGTTTCTTACTACACCATGAGACTAGTGACTTTCCTAAAAAGTGACATGTTCTAGAGGTTCTTTTTTATCTAACTTACATCCACCGAAGTCTGGATTAGAATAACTAACTAATTCAAATGATTGTCCTCTAGGATAGAAAATTCCTAGATTGGGTGTATGCTTGAGGTATTTGAAAATTCTATTTGCAACATTTAAATGATATTCCTTAGTTTTTTCTTAAAAACAAGAACACATACACACACTAAACATAATGTCATGTCGACTTGTAGTTAAGTAGATTAAAAATCAAATCATTCTTCTATAAGTGGTTTGATCAACATATTTTCCATCTTTATCAAGATCCAACTTTCAAGTGGTACTCCGGGGAGTGTTACTACTTTTAGTGCTATCCAATCTGAAATGTTTTAGATAATCTCTACTATATTTACTCTGAGTTAATATAATACCATCATTATTTGGAAAGATTCTAAATCTGAGAAATAATTTTATTTCACCCATTAAAATCATTTCAAAATCATTTTGTTTCATTTTAGAAAATCAACACATAAATAATTTAATAAATATCCAAAGATAATGTCATCTACATTGATTTGGAAAACTAAAACATCATTAGAAATTCGTTTTATAAATAGGGTCGGATCATCTATTCTTTTTTGTAAAACATTTGGGAATAAGAGAAGTACTCAACCTATCATACGAAGCCCTTGAAGCTTGTTTTAAACCATATATGACTTTTGATAATTTAAAAATATAACTTGGAAAATGGGGGTTTGTAAAACCAGGGGGTTTTCAACAAAGACATCCTCATCTACATACCCATTTAAGAATGCACTCTTAATATCAATTTGATATAGTTTGAAATTCCGATGTGCAACATAAGCAAGAAAGATTCTGATGGCTTCATGTATAACTACTGGGGAAATAGTCTCCTCATAGTCAATTCCTTCTTCTTGATTGTAGCCTTGTGAAACCAATCTAGCCTTGTTTCTAACTATGTTACCGGCTTTATCTACCTTATTTATAAACACCCATTTAGTGCCTATAGTCAATATGTACATAGGTATTTCAACAAGTTTCCAAACTTTTTTCTTTTCAAACTGATTAAGTTCTTATTGCATAGCTATCACTCAAAATTCACCATTGATAGAATCATTAATGGTTTTAGGTTCAAGTTGTGACAAGAAGACTTGATGTTCTACTTAATTTCTAAGAGAATCTCTAGTTTGAGTTCCTTTTTCTATTTCTCCTACAACAGAATCTAAAGGATGGTTCTTAAGAGTTCTTATAGCTCTAGAAAAGTAGGGACTAGTGATTTCAGGTTTATCAACAGGTTCATGTTCATTGTGACTTGATTCTATGAAATTTCCATAACAAGAAGTTTTCATATATTCTTTCATAGAATTTTTTGAGGAATTTGAATTAACGTTCATATTTGATACATCATTCTACAGGTTCTCTACAATGGTTTTAGGCTCATATGGATCTAATTCCTCAAATTTGACATGGACAGATTCTTCCACACATTTAGTTCCCTTATTGAACACTCTATAGGCTTTACTAGACATGAAATATCCTAAAAAGATTCCTTCATCACTATTGGATGCAAAATTTTCAAGATTGTTCTTATTTTTAAGAATATTGACTTTGCAACCAAAAACATTGGAGTAGTTAACCTTGGGTTTTTTATTATTCCATAACTCAAAAGGAGTCCTTTTAAGAATAGGTCTGATCAACACTCTATTGATTATGTACCATGTTTTATTGGCAGCTTCAGTCCAAAAATAAATAGGTAAGTCATATTCACTAAGCATTGTTCTAGCAATCTCTTGTAGTGGTCTATTTATTCTTTCTAAAACTCCATTTTTTTGAGGTGTTCTAGGGGCAGAGAAATTGTGACTATAACCATTTTGGGAGAAAAAGGATTCAAACTCTTGATTTTAAAACTCAAAGCCATGATCACTTCTTTGGGATTTCATTCTATGTCCCATATGATCATACACAGACTTGTCATATTTAGTAAAATAAGAGTAGGATTCACTTTTGTGAGCCATAAAGAAGGTCCAAGTATACCTAGAAAATTCATCTATATGAACAATAACATAGTGCTTCCCATTTAATCTAGAAACTCTAGATGGTCCAAACAAATCCATGTGAACCAGTTCGAGTGGTTGAAAAGTTAATACTTATTTCTTTCGTTTGATGGAAAATTTGTGTTGTATTCTCTTTTGACAGGGATTACACACTTTTTCATTTGAAAACTCATTTTTGGGTAAGACATTAACTAAACCTTTTCTAGTTAGCTTTCTAAGGTAGTGAATATTACAGTGTCCTAGTATCTTATTCCAGAGCCAAGAATCTTTATTAAATACACTTAAGTAAGAAGACTTTTGAGAATCTAAGGAGTCTAAGTTAACAGAGTAAAAATTTTCATTTCTTAATGTAGAAAATACTAATTCATCCTTATAATTAATGACATTTCAATCATCATTTTAAAATCATACATGAAATCCATCATCACATAATTGTGAGATACTAAGAAGATTATATTTTAATCCATCAACAAACAGTACTTTAGAAATTAATACTGAGTTAGAGTTACTGATTTGGCAGAGGCCAATGATCTTTCCTTTGGAATTGTCACCAAATGTGACATATCCTCCATCTATGTTTATTAGGTTCTTGATGCTTGGGTAGTATCCTATCATGTGTCATGAACATCCACTATCCATGTAACATAAAATTTTACAGGAACTCTTTAAGATGATTTCCTATAAAATGATTAAGCAAAAAATTTTTTTGGTACCCATACTTGTTTGGGTTCTGTAATATTAGTAATGAGTGCTTGAGAAACCAATATCTTCCTCATAGGTTTCCAATAATCATTAAGTAAATTATTTGAAAAATAAAATCTATTTGGCCCCGAAAAACATGAAACAGTAGAAGTTGTATCATAAATTGAATTAGTTGATTTGTGTTTAGAACTGGGAGTAAGTCTATATGTCCTAGATTTAGAAACAAAATTTGTTCTACCAATATTTCTTTTTCCAGGTTGATAACCAATTCCAGTGATGTATTTAGGGGCATTTTGTTTTCCTAGAATTTGAGTAAGGGTATTTTTCCCATTGGTAAAATTTTCTAAGTCATTATTTAATTGCTAATTAGAAATTTTTATTTCATTGTTTTCTTTGAGAAGTTGAGCATTTTTTTCTTTTTCAGTTGTGAGTTCAGATTTAATAGTCACAGGGAGAGCATACTATTTCTTCATTGATTTATATTCGTCGTTTAGTTCAATTAATGATTCTTCAAGCATGTTCCAGTATTCAAACATTTCTTCATTGGTCATATTTTCAGAGTCACTTCCATCTTCAGAATAGTATGAATTATGTACAAGAGAGTCCAGTGTAACCTTAGATGTGTTTGTTATAAAACACATGTTAGCTTGTTCATCATGTGATGTTTCTGAGTGGCATGAATTATCCTCAGAAGCACTCCAAGTTTCTTTAATGACCTTTTTATACCTCATGTCCTAGTCCTCATATTTCTTTTTGTACTTTAGATTTGGACAGTCAGCCTTTATATGTCCTTTGCGCATACATTCATAGCAGAAAATATCATTAGTCTTGTCATTTATTTTCCAATACTTATTCCAACTTCATTTTTGGTCATATTTTTCCTTGAAGTTAGGATTTTGGAAAAAGTTCTTCTTCTTGTAAAATTTCTTGAATCTTCTGGATTATTGTGCCATCTCCTCATTACTACCAGGTGATGATTGTTCACTATATGAAATTTCTACAGAATCTTCCAATTTCCCTTTGTCTTTGTGTTTAGAGGTGGTGGTCTTGAATGCAACAGATTTCCTCTTTGGTTCATTATCCTCTTCCTTGTTGACATTCAGTTCCTCTTCATACATCATTAGTTTCCCAATGTGTTCTTTTATAGGTATCTTTCTGATGTCTCATAATTCTCTAATAGAGAGAGAGGTTCCTCTCCATCTATTAGACATACATCTGAGAATTTTCATGATTTGTTCCTTGGTAGGGACTTCTCTTCCAAGAGAAATCATTGTGTTGAAAATCTCATTGAACCTAAGATACATGTCAGAGATAAGGTCATCTGGTTTCATTTTAAAGTTATCATATTTAATAGTATATGTATTAAGTATCATTTCTTTTATAGTAGATGCTCATTCATATGATACAGATAAGGTATCCCAAATTTCATGGGCAGTTTTACAAGCAGAAATTTTATTGAATTCCTCATCTCCTAAGGAGAAGTATAAAGCATTCATAGCATTGCAATTGTTATTGTAGTATGTTTTTAAAGGTTCATCTCATGTGATTTTATTAGTATCAGTAATCTTATATTAATCTATAATGGAAGAACAAATTTCAAAACCCATACTCTCTAAATGCATTTTCATTTCTTTTTCCATTGAGAATAGTTGGTTCTATTATAGAATGGTGGTCTGTTGGTTGCAGTACCTTAAAATCTATTATCCATAATACAGAAATACTTTGAGAGAGCTAGAAATTTAGAATTAACAGAAATTTACAGATCATCAAAGTACAACTACAAGCACAGTTGAATATGGTTAAACATAGTCTTAATAAACAACCTTTGATACTAAATTCTTGTTAGAGTAAATTACTAAAGAGGGGGGTGGGGGGGAGTGGGGGAATTGAATATCTATAAAAAGTTATGGTTAAAATTTATTTCTAAAAGGCTTCCCCAAAAGATTAAAAACAACCTAGTTAATCAACGTTATACTTTTATAAATGTTTGACTGTTTAAATAACTTCTTAGAATATTGATTAGTTCTCAGTAATCTTAATTTCAGTTATTATTATTACTTTTGAAGATATTATATTAATAAAAGAAAATTATAACTTCTTTCCAAGAGTAACAATCAATGTGAATTTAGTGATATCTGAATTATACAGTAAAGTAGTGAAACATGGAGGACTAAATTAAGCAATAAATCAGATATGAAACAAGTGGTTCAGTCTCAAGCTAAGACCCAATCCACTCCACTTGGTGATCACTTGACACCAAGACATGTATATAAATAAACTTGATCCACACACTGGATCGGGGTTAACAATAGTACAAAGGACTATCCAGGTCGCACATGGACCTCTTCCACAGTTCTTCATGGGAACAAACACCCAGGCCACACAAGGGCCTCTTCCACAGTTCCTCATGGGAATACAAATATAAAAATATATTTGAGTAATGATATATTTTTTCCTTTAGTTTTATATAGGAGACAGAGTATGTTGTTATACAGATTTACACACTTCTCGAAAGTTAATAAAATGACACACAGAAGAGCATAAATATTAAGATAGGTTTATAAGTGCTCTGAGTGGTTTTCTTTGCAGCTCTAGACTTCTTGAGATGAAGAAGATGCAGAACTCAAGTCCTTTTATAGAAAATAGAGTGTCGCAAGACAGACAGATCCAGCTTGTGTTCTTCGTGATGTTTTACAGTGCGAAGATGTTCTCCGGATTCTAGTATGCTTCATGTGTTCTTCAACAGTGTCGAGTAGCGCGATGCAATTATTTCATCAATAATTCTCTATGTGTGTTATTCGTTGTCATTCTCACACCCACCAGATTGTCTTTTTATTTTTTAGTGTCGTGCGACACTTATTATTTTTCCTAGGCCGCATTACTATTTTATCTTAGAGTGAATGTGTTTGAGTTGACAGGTTTCATGTATTGTGCACCTCGTACCTCGCACTGTCTACAAAAGAAATATTAATTTTTCCAGTGCAATAAAATCTACATATATGACCGTTGGAGATTAAACTGAAAGATGACAAAACATATTAAGAAATAGTGTCAAAGTATGTCATGAAAAACGTTGTCTCCTTTACATGATGTCTAGATTGGTCATGATGTTTTGATATCACAGAATCTAGTTCATGGTGTCTGGTTCACGGTGTCTTGTTCACGGTGTCTTGATGTCATAGTGTCTTGTTCATAGTGTCTGGTTCAAGGTGTTTGGATGTCACGGTGTCTGGATGTCATGGTGTCTGGTTCACAATGTCTTGTTCACGATGTATTGTTCACGGTTTCTTGTTCATGGTGTCTTGTTGTCACGGTGTCGGCTTATTCATGGTGTCTGGTTGTCACAGTGTCTTCTTGTTCATGGTGTCTCATGGCCATGGTGTCTCAGACTTCGGAAAATTTCTGTATTCAGACATAAGTAGTGATATTTTTGGAATGAATTAAACTTAATAATTTGTCAGAAAAATTATTGTAATGTGAATCAAAAGATATTGTATAGTAACCAAACTAAGTGTATAACACTTAAGAGCTTTGGATAGCTTTTACAAAACAATTGTAAATTTGATGTGAGATTGATTACATAGAGTTAACATGGTTTATAGACTGAATAGTATTTTCGATCATTAAAAAATTATTAATAAATGAGGAGTAAAACAATAATAATTTAATTTATTTCAGATATAATCATTAAATTTACCATTATTACCTTCGATTTAAAGAGTTAGTATGAAAATGATTCACATCGCTTTGGAAGGTGGTAGTCTGCCATACAGACGAAGAAAATTATTTTATTCGCATGGAATTGAAAGAATAAAGGTATGTGAGATAAAATAATTCAAAAATAATAATAAATTCATAAATATAATAAATATAGTATGTAAACTATAAAAACATCCTTATTTTCAACCATGATTGGTGGTAATGTTAAAATGAACAACATTGGTTTGTGAGGTGGTAGTCCATTGTACACACAAATGATGATTTCATAACCCATTTAATGGAATTTTCAGTGGTTTTAGGTCTTAAACTTAACATAACAACTTTTATGTATATTGAATATACTACAAGTATTATTTAATAATGGTATAATAATAATTTAATAAATTTGATATGGAAATAAAACAAAGATGATCATTGAATAAAATTACATAATCTTTGGGTATTATTTTTAGTTTTGAACAAATAAAATTTAAAGGATGGATTTATTCCTAAAATAAGTCTTTTAGGATGAGTTGATGGAAGGTGGGAAGTTATTTTTTAGTATTTTTTCATTCCAAATGGCCTGAGAGTTCGAAGGGTGGGTATTGAGAGCCCTTTTATAAATTACGATGAGTGATTTTTTTTAATACATAAACGTATTCACTATTGGGGTGTTAATATTACCTCATGTGGCTCCAAAATTGATTAATAATTGATTTTAGTGATTAATTGGTCATGTTATGCCACCAACATACCAAAATAAATACATTTTTATCATGTTATTCATTAGTATTTTGGTTTACTCAATTTTCAATTTTTATTTTTACCATGGTAACTTTTATGTTTTAATTTACCTATGTAATTTATCATTTAAGACTAAAATTAAAATTATGTTTATTATATAATAAATATATAATGATTTAATATATTAAATCCAATTCATTAAATAAAAATAATATGCGTGTGTGAAATTAATTTTAAAACAAACACATTTAATGCCCAAAATCCCATCTGAACCATAATTGTAGTAATTAATTTTAACTGTCTACAGTAAACATTATGGTCAAAAAATAATTTAAATTTATTAGATAATATAAAATATTTTGATTCCAAATATGGAATATATTTTTAAAATTCTATCCATATAACTGGAATTTAACTTAAAATTAATCCTTCATACATGATAAGAAAGACGGTTTTTGAAGAAAAAATGTTAAAATGATTACAATGTTTTTTTATGAAAAAGAAATATAAAAATGATTTAAATGAATTAAATTGTATTAATTGATATATAATTGAAATTATTTTAATTTAAATCCATTTAAAATTTTAATTTAACATTATTAGTTATTTAAATGAAAAGGAAGTCTTCAACTAAAATTCACTATTTTCACTATTAATGAAAAAAAATTATAAAAAATACCAACAATTCACACTATGCTAATGTTGGTATTAAAAATTTAAAATTTAACATTATGTTTTTATATAAATCTTCTAAAATTGTTAAGAATTAATTATATATTTCGTGTGTAATGCGTGACTAATCTATCATTTAGAAAAAATACACTTTTTCTGAAAACATTTACTTTTATTTTTAGTGATTATTATTTTATTTCTAACAAATAGATAACCGTATTTTTAATAAATTTTTTTATTAATATTTATACCCACCAATTTAACGACTAGTTCATAACTATTATATTAAATAATAATATTTTAATAATATATCACATTTCATTTAAACTCGGTGTTTTAGGTAACGTAATCCAAACTGAGTGTCCCGTGTAATGAAAGATAAACATATAGTTTTGTGTAATGAAAGATAAAATCAATGTTGTGTGTAATGTAATCTATTTAATATACATAATTTATTTAAAAAATAAATATATCATAGACTCTATGGGTGTTACATTCTTGTTTAAAATTAATTTTTCATGTGGTTTATGCTATCAATCATAACTATCTTCATTTAAAAAATCCATGGTTGTTATAATAACCACACATGAACATAAAATATATACTATAACCCCTTTGTATCAATATACACAACAAAAAAGGTTTTATACTAGTGTTACCAATCTATGTACTCGATGTCACTTTATTTAAATTTTTATAAATGAACATGCTGATATAATGCTATGGTCATGGACTTAATCATGTAGTTACATTTCCATAAAGGGGTTTGAGAAAAAAATTCTCTCATTATTCATTAATTTAATGTCACCCATGACACTCCCAGTGTATCCTACTTCTGAATGAGTATATTTTATCACGATTTTCCTTAATACATCAAAGTATGTGTCTCATGATAGTAATTAATAATAGTCATAAAGTCTAAGGAACATTAAAAATGTCCATTTATAGGAACCCCCAATGAAACATATAAATATACATTTCCAACTGGTATGTCATGTTCTCATAATATCTTTACCTAAGATTACCTAGGACACAATTCAAGAAAATAAGAGTTAATGTGTAATGAGTCACTTCCCCAGATATCCTATATCATTTATATTATATCAAATGATACCATCCATCTAAATAAAACGTATTTAAGAATAATATCATCACATTTATAGGTTTTAATCATAGTGGATAACTTCTATGAACTTTTATTGTGACATGTACCCTTAGGATGCCATCACATATATGTCTTGTAGATGAATAATAATCATGTGATAATTTATTAATTAATATCCCAAATCATAAATATTAATGTAATCAAATGTACATAGTAATTAGTTATAGTTCACTAACTCTAACAATCCTAAAACTTATGATCTTTTCATATTACATAACCATATCATAATATATGATAGTCTTGGAAATGACATGATATCTTTATATAGCCCCTTATGATATTACCACATCAAGGAATAAAATATGCCTTAGATTAATATATTACAAAAAATATGATATATACATATTTTATACTAGAACATAGCTAGAAATAACACATGAATTATTTTTTATTTTTTGTATATCTACATCAATCTATCAGTTTAACAAATTCTGCATGGAATTTAAGACATTTCACCTTATATTGTATCATATAAAATAATTTTGAAAATTTAACCAAAACTAAAATTATATATTTCCAAAATTATTTTATAATGTTATCATTAACATTACTATATATAAAACCATATATAATACCTTATAACTATCCAACAAAAAAACCTTTTGGATTAACTTTAAAACACCTTTAAAGAAGATATCTTGTTTTAAAAAAATCAATATCCATTTAGTCAACAATAAGGTGTAACCACATGGCACTTTATGGAATTGAGAAATATATGAATTCCATAATTCGTAAATGTCTTAAAAGAGTGGTATCTAGAAAATAATGAATGATACACAACGTAAAAATTAGTCTATTGAGATCTCTGTTAAAAAAAGTATTTTTATACTTGTGTCCACTGGCTATACCCTATAGTGGCATGAATTTGGAAACAATTCCCTTTTATAAGAAATAAATTAATAATGGGACATAGATTATGTCATTATCATATAACTACTCATATGTTCTCTATTGTTTGAGTATAGAATAACCAAAAAGCATGAACACATCATATTTCATTCACTTAAGAAGATGATCAAATTACATAGATCTCAACTTCATAGATAATCACAAAACATAACCCTTATTTTGGTATGGATGTATAGTTCCTCAATATATCTCAATTGTGGGACAAAATGTAATATTCATCATAGTTTTATATAAATACCATCTTAGTTTAGTATAAATAAATAACATGATTAATAATAAACCTAACCATCCCAGATTAGCTCATCCTCAGTGATGGAATAAGAAAGGTATCAAAGTATGAATGTTCTCAGGAAATGTTTCATTCTAATATCCAGAACGAGGATTTAAAAAAAACATGAAATTTTATAATATCAAATACATATTATATGAAACTCCATGTGATAGACTTGGTGTTCCATCTTGTAAAAAAAACTCATTTGATCCCTTTGATCATATTTAATATCACTATGTAAGATACTACCCAAACTAAATGTAACTTTTAATCATAACCTACAATAATCCCTGAAAAACATTAGTTAGGGATAACTCATTATCCTAATTTGTGAGGTCAATTATCATTTCACTCCTTAAAATATATACATCCAATGTGAATGAATTAAAAAGTGGAAACATAGTTTTTTGTAAGATGATACATTTCATATTCTTAAAAATTAATAAAAATACCAAAAAAATCCAAACATAAGTGTCTAAATAATCATATATCATAATGTATACCCCTATATAGGCCTTATGTTTGATTTTATTTTAGGATCATGATGAAATCGTTCAATCTATTTTTAATTCATACCAAATATTTATGTGACTATCTGATAAAATAAAAAATTAAATTTTTTATTGAGTATCAATAATAAAGAAATCTAGTTGAAAAATTTGTGAGAGTTAAGAATCATACTCCTAAATTTAAACTCCTTGAACATAGTATTCAAAATTCATTAGTTAACCAAATCCAATGTTTTTATTTTAATATCTTATGTTTTTTATTAAGTATATTTTTATGTTTATCATCATCTTCATTATTGGAAGCTTTCCTTAAATATTTTCCCTAAGATTATTATTTGTAAGTAAATGTAACTATTTATATTATTTCCCTTTATCAACATGAAAAAGACACTTTTAGGATATTAAGTGATATTTATTTTGAAGTTGTAACACCCCAAGATTTTATGATATAGTTTATTTTTAATTTATTTTATGAAATTTTTTGTAAAATACCCCAAGATTAGCTTTCACAGTAAGCAACACTTTATTAGGTTGTAGTATACAGAACACTATACATGGCTTATGTTACAGACAATTTCATGTTATTTTTGTATAATTAATTTCACGCAACACTGAGTATAGATTTTATTCAATGTATAAAAGAAATATGTTTGGACTATGTAAAAAAAACACAAAATAAATCTTTCACAAAAATAAAGACTGACTTGGCTTGCATTACACGTAAAATCGTCCTTCCTCGATAGCTTGTGGTGTACGCAATACTGTGTTTTAATAAAGAACGATATATTATTAAAATATTATTATTTAATTGGATATAAAATATAAATTATGAATATTATTTACCACATTTTTTAATTTTATATAACATTAAAATTCATTTTATTTATTTTCTAGAACATGATATATGAATAATTTCAATTTTTCGAATAAAAGGATTATTTTTCTAAAAATGCAGATTTTCTACCTTTCGATGGAGCTCCCAATTTGAATATATTTTTTAAAACTTATATATTATATTTGAAAATATAATCTCATAATTTGGGATTGGGAAAAAAGAATTTACTTTGGTTTAATTTTTGGTATTTTTCTGATAAAATTCGTATCTCAATGAATAGTGAAAAATACTCAATTTTTATTCAGAACTGCCTTTTCATCTATTTTTTATATAGTTAGATAATATTTTTAATTAGTTTTAATGTGTAACTAGATTATTTTTTTATAATTTATTCCATTAATGGTATTTTTATGTAATTTTACATTTAAATTGGACATAAACACATGTTAATCTTTTGATACTTTTTCTTAAAAACCTACTTTCTAGTTTTGAAAAAATGAATTAATTTTAAATTAATTAATACAGATTTTGTGTCATGAATATTAAAAAATTTATTCCATATTTGGAATAAGTGGTTCCAAATTATGTTAATAGGTTACTTTTATGTTATAAATAGTATGTATGAAAATTTTTATTTACCATAGTTAAAGATAAATTAGGTAAATTAGGGTAACCAACAATACGATAAAGATAAGAAAATTACCCTAACACCTAACAAAATATTATTGGATGAATTAAAGTATAAAAATATCACCTGGGGTCAGAATTGATTCATTTAATGGACTTTTTTCTATGAATGTTCTGTAATTATAATTAAAACAAAAGAAGTCAACAACTTGTCACTCTCTTATCTATTATAAGTATACTGATTTTAATATAGTTATAAACATGATAAAATTTGAAAATAAATAGTCTAAATAAATATAATAAGATTATATTCATCATGTGAATTTATTTATAATTTTTAGAGATTAAATAATTACCAGTAATGATGACATAATAGTAATGTGGATATTATTTTATTAATAAAAATATCAAATAAATGGTTTTAAAAATATTAAAATAGATATAATATGAACTAATTAATGTTTGACACTAATTATATAGGTGTATAATACATTTTATAAGTTTATTAAATATTTTGGTTTAAATTTACATTATGTGTGGATTTTATTTAATGTAAAATAAACAAATAGTGTCAAAATTGAAACTATTGATATTTTATAGAAACAATATATTATAAAATTATTTAAAAATCACAAAAATATTTAAAAATTAAAAAGATAAAAATATTATGTCTTAAATATCTTAAATTATACAATTATTGACAATTTACAACACATAAGTAAATATTTATAACCATTTAAACATTTAGAATATTATTACCACAATTAAAATTAAATAGATTAAATAAGGATAAATCAAAATGATAAGGTTTAAAATAAAAAAAACTTGTATAAATTTTATTGGTTGATATTATTTCGACCCATACTCATATTATCTTAGAAATAAATTATTTTGGGACAATTATAAACCCAAAATAAATTTATAATAAATTAATATTTCAAAAATTTTCTAAAGTACAATTCCTCCCTCTTATAAAAGTCAACCAACTCTACCCTCTTACTTACACCTTTAAATCCCCTTTTCTCATCCATTATCTACTAAAATAAACTCCAAAAATCCTTACCTTCCTCATATAGGCCCCATGCGTGGAATTAATCCATCCTAGGGAAACCATTTGTGCAAATCAAAAGGAGATACTGGAAAAAGAGGTAATTGTTTTATCACATATTTTAAATTTATTCTCTTCTTCTACTTCCCATTATTTTTTTGTTATCATAATAAAGTAATAAATACTTTATATTATACATGATAATATGTTATTATAATTCTGGGATAAATTTATAACTCCTTTTACCAATCTGATGAATATAAATATCACCATGTGTTAATACGTACAACTTACCGTCTCCACGCCGTGGTGAAATTTTTTATTCAACAATACTTAATTTGGATGGGTATAATGATGTGTATAATGGATTTAAATAATGAATATAACATGATATTATTTATATAAAATTCATATTCCATCCGATTCCATACCATTTAACTATCAAGGGAATGATATCGTTGCTCATGCGTACGTACGTCTTACCGTCTCCACGACGTGATGAGATTCATTATCCACATTAACCATTCAAGAAAGATTATAAAGTATATATAATAAATAAGAATGAAATATATTACATAATAGTTATACTTTATATATATATATATATGTCATAGATTTTCTTTTATCCAATTCAATTAAGAAATGAAACAACGTTTATGTGTACGTACGACCAACCATCTCCACTAACGGTGTATTTCATTTCTTTTATCTATCTATTATATATATTTATATAATAAATATTTATGATATATAAATCATGTTTTACATTATGGAAGTAATTAAATAATGATCTATTTAATAAGGTCAAGAATAACAAGTAAAACATGCATGTTAAATAAAATGATTATTACTCAAAATGTTGCTTTAACATGGAAGTGATAAATAAACGAGTAATATAAAGTGATAAGTGAATAATATATGATATCATAGTTATTATTATGGTTCTATTAAAAGTTAATAATATGTTTAAACCTACTATATAGTAGTTTCTAACACATGTTTGAAATTATACCTAAGGTATGGGATAATTTTGCAATCTAATTTTAATCTGAGATTTTTTATATGTAAGTATTCACTGGGGATATATTTATCATCCATGCACATGATTTCTATAAATATTTTCATAAATTTTTTAATATTATTTTATGTCTTTTTAAAGTCATTTTACCAATTTTTTAATTTTACTACATGGTTTGGAAGGAATATTTCTTTCGTTTTTCATAGGAGTTACCTTTTGATTTCTCCGAAAAAATTACGAGGAGAATGTTTTTTACCTTATATGGCATGAAAGAATTTTTAAGTATTCATAAAAAATTATTAACATGAATCTTCCTATGTTGTATTCATGTTTATTTTCAACTAAATTCTTTTCTTTTAAAATTGCATGGAATTTTGAGAATAGAAAACATTTTCTGAAGAAGAAATGATATTCTCCTCAGAATTAATCTCAAATGTTTTTTTCAAAATTATTTTCCATCCAAGATGACAAAGGGTTATGTTTATATCACTATTATTAATTTTATTTGATTGATTTCATGATGGAATTATTTTTATGAAATCCATCTATTTTATATGAATTATTATGGAATGATGTTTAAAAATCTCATTTTATTTCTTAGGTTAGCACATGATGAATGATTTATGTTTTTTTGTGGCCCATGTAATAATGATTTAATTATGAGACCGATGAGACCTATATCTACCTCAAATTAATTTAATAAATATTTATATCTCATGAGATATACATGACTATAATGGTATGTAAATCGTGTATAATAATACATGGATGAAAGAAAATGTAAACCCGGTTCAGTAATGGAATTTTCCCACTATGATGGTATTGGAAACAATGCCTTGGATACTATGAAAATCATATTCTATGATTATATATTTGGAAAAATTACATTTTTTATGGAAAAGAAATTATATTATGGTTAATGTTTCCTTTATGATCTATGCCTTACGTACTGCAGAGATTTATGTCATGACTCATGATGTTGATAAGTAATCTTTATGTTCATGTTTTTACATTCTTATGTTTATGGGTTGTTTTATATTCTCAATTTTTACATTTACTTAGCATTTGAGTACACCCTTTTTATGTTTTCTTTTCCCCATGTTATAAATAAAGGTTTTAGGTAGGAAAAAAATATGGGAAGATCTTTATAGGATATGTTGATGATATTTAACCAAGATAAAATATTATGCTGCAAGTTTCAAAAGATACTAAACTAATACAGTCTTTGGGAATATATTTGTGCAATGTATTATGTATTCCGCAAAATTTACGCAATGTATATGTAAACAAAACTTGGGTCATTAGAGTTTGTATCAGAGCGTAGTTTTAGTCGAACTTTGGAAACTAAGATGTAAAAAATCTAGTGGGATCCCTAGTGGTATTGTTAATGATAGTTCTAGGGATGTTGTAAGGATAAGTAAACTATAGGTTACAATCTAAGAAGTTTTTTTTGATAATCATGAATAACCTATGATTAAACCTAATATATGATAGATTGAAATATTATAAGTAATTTACCGTACTTATGTGTTTTTAATTTCTGATATGTATTTCTCACACGTTTCTTTCTGGTCTTTGCCAATAATTAGAACTACATAGAACAAACTTAACCATTGAATTCTTCAAATGTGGACATTATGGGAATTATTAACATTGATTTCAATAATCGAAATATAATGAATAGAATCATGATGATGGTATGAGAATTGGACATACTACTGAAGATAAAGATATTGTAAACGAAATGTGAATGGTATGTAATGTTCCTAGATTATTGTTTACATTAAAACTAAGAAGAATGAGGTTTATAAACCTTAATGCATGATTCATATTTTAGGAATGACTAAGATGATGGATCCTAAGAAATGATTTAAGAATAAAGTTGGATGATTGCGGTGTATATGTTTCAAAATTCAAAGATTATGTTATATGAATCAATAAATATTTAAGTGTTTTCAGTGTAATTTTTTCATTAAGGATCAGAAAGGATATTTTGAATAGTCCTAAGGATCTAAAAAGTGATTTAAGGGTAATAAGATATACTTGTAGAACACATGATTATGAAAAAGATAACCCTTAATATGTCCCTTATTTTCAGATAATGATTTTTGGATAAAGATATGTTATATTTGAATAAGTAAATTGGATGATTCTAGTTTATTGGGAAATAATTATGGAGTTATTGACAAGTGGGTTTTGCTATCACTGATGAAGTATACAAATTTTGGGGACTTAACTAATATATCTAATAAATTTTTGAATAAGGAAACATACATTTTTTCAATAAGGATATATGGTAATTTAGGTTATTACCATGAATCAATAGAATACATGATGAAGTCATTAAAATGTTTTCAATGTGACAAAAAAGATGTATCTTATGATATATGGGGGATAAATGAAGGTATTCACAAGAATGTTATAGGAACTTTCTTGTAATTTTTTTTTTGGGTATTGTGAGTTTGGGAAAAAGTATTTTGGATAAGCCTAAAAGTTGGAGTGGACAATGTTGGAATTTAGATAGTATTATTTAAGGCTAAAACATTTTTTTAATATTATTTCAGAAATTTTATAATAGTATAGTTTTAGAAAAAGTACAACCCGAAGGACAAATGAAAACTCGTCACGTTGGACAAGGATACAGGAATTGATCCCACAACCGAAGTGAGACATGCCTTTATCACCTACCACTATTCTACGGAAAGTCCCTTGTTAGTATAGATTAGTTTAATTTTATTTATGTGGTATGATAGATGAAGTATAAGTCCATATTTGGAACCATATACCATTTAAATCACCATATATGGACTTATGTATATTTGATAACTTGTGATAACCTTTTTTTGTGATAAAGATAGATGGAATGACCTATAATTATTTTTATGGATCACATGTTCTGATAAATATTTAGGGATGAAAAATTCAACATCATTTCTTTGAATAAGAGATGAAGTGGAAATTGTTCAAGGCACGACCAATGATGAGATTGTACTGAAATCAAGTAAGTACATATTATTGTGTTCTTTAACTTTAGGTAAAGGATATTGAGAACCAAAAATATTATCTTAAGTAACTTATTATCCAATGAATAATATGGTCCCTTTAATCCTTATATATTTATGGATTTTTGGTTGTCAATTTTCCCTAAACCTTATTCTCTATCACTATCTATCAAAACATGATGGATATATTTTTCTTATATATCCATGTTTTCACTTCATCCTATGTTATACTAAGTTGAAACCAAGTAATGAGTTACTTTGGGTAACCATTATGTTGCTAAATTTCATTTTTAAAATGAAGTTTTAGTATTCCTTTTTACAATGTGGGTTTCTATGTATGAATCATTCAAGTAGTAAACCTTTTATAACCCCAAATAATTTTGAGGGACAAATCCATTTTAAGGGGTGTATAATGTTACACCTTGAGATTTTAAGGGAAAGTTTTTTTATTTCATTTATGTCTTGTGTTTTACGATACACCTTGATTATCTTGTACTATATACAGCACTGTATTAGATTTCGGTATACGCAACACTGTATTTGGCTTGTGTTACACACAATTTCAAGTTATTTTGATAGAATTCATTCCACACGAAATTGAGTGTATATTTTTTTTAGTGTATAAAATAACTATGATTGGATTATGCTAGATCAAATAACAATGGAAGCTTTCATTAAACACGAGACTGACATGGCTTTCATTACACGTAAAAGAAACCTTCCTCGATAGCATGCATTATACACAATATCGAGTTTTACTAAACAATGATATATTATTCAAATATTATTATTTAATGGTAAATAAATTATCCATTATGAATATTATTAAAAAAATTTTGAATTGTATATAACATGAAATTTCATCTTAGGTATTTTCTTGAACAATATATAAGAACAAATTCAATTTTTTTCTGATAAATGTAGTATTCAAAAAAATTGCAGTTTTACCACCTTTTAATGGAGCACCCATTTTAAATATTGTTTTTAAAAATTTTATATATTATATTTGAAAAAATAAACTACTTACTTGGAATAGGAACATCAAAATTTACATTGTTTTAATTTTTGGTATTTTTTTGTTAAAATTTATATTTAATGAAAAATGAAAAATACAGCATTTTAATTCAAATGTGTTATTTTATATATTTTATATATAGTTATATTGTATTTTTAATCGGTTTTAATGTTTAATTGGGCTATTTTTTTATCATTTAACCCAATTATGGCCATTGTATGTAATTATACATTTAAATTGGACATAGACCCATGTCAATCTTTTGATAGTTTTTCTTAAAACCCTATAATCTGATTTTGAAAACTTGAATTAATTTTAAATTGATTATGGTAACTATTGTGTTTTTAAATTTGAAAAACGAATTCCATATTTCGAATCAATGTGTCAAAATTATGTTAATTTTTTACTTTTATTTTATTAAACGTAAGTACGATAATTTTTATTTACTATAGTTAAAGGTAAATCAGGTAAATTAGGGTAACAAATAATATGATAATGATAATAAAATTACCTAACACCTAAAAAATAATATTTGATGAATTAATGTCAACCAATATCACCTAGGTGTCTGAATTGATTCATTTAATGGACTTTGGTCAATGAAAGAGATGTAATTATAATTAAAATAAAAGAAAGTGACAACATGACACTCTTATCTCTTATAAGTATAATAATTTTAATATAGTTAAAAACAAGATAAAAATTCAAAAATAAACTATATCCATAAGTCTAATAACAATATATACATCATTTTTTTTTTAATTTTTAGAGTTAAAATAATTACCATTATTGATGACAGAATAGTAATGTAGAAATTATTTTATTTAAAGAAATATCATATAATTTGTTTTAAAATTATTAAATGAAATATAACATGAAATAATTAATGTTATCCACGATTTTTATAGGGGAGTAAGAAATTTTAGTAGTGTATAAAATATTTTGGTTTGATTTTATCTTCTATATGGATTTTATTTATATTCAAATAAATGAATAGTGTAAAAATTGAAACTATTGATATTTTATAAAAGTAACATATTATAAAATTATTTAAAAATCAGAAAAATATTAAAAAATTACAAAGATAAAATTATAAGGTTTAAAATATAATAATTTATCCAATTATTAAAAATTGAAAACCCCTAAGTAAATATAGTATAACGATTTAATATTTAGAATATGATTACCACAATTAAAATTAAATAGATTAAATAAGCATAAATCAAAATGATAAGGTTTAAAATAAAACCAAAATGTGAATAAATTTTATATTTTGAGAGGATTGAGACCCAAAATAATATTATCTTCTAAATAAATTAGTTTGGGACCACTAGAAATCAAAAATCAATTAATAATAAATTAATATTTTAAGACTTTTCTAAAGTACCATTCCTCCCTCTTATTAAAGACCAGCACTTATACCCACATACTCACACCATTAAATCACATTGGATCATCCCACATATTCTCAAATAATCTCCCAACATCCGTCCCTTACACCTAGATGCTATAATTTTGGCATAAAGAAACCCTAGTGAGACCTTTTGTGCAAATCAAAAGTAGATACTCGAAAAAGGGGTAATTGTTTTATCACCTATTTCAAAATTATTTTTTTCTTTTACTTCCTCTTATTATGTTGTTCTCATAATAAAGTAATAAATACAGTATTTTCTATATGATTATATATTATTATAATAATGAGACAACTTTATACCTCTTTTTATCCATCATACGAATAATATTATCACCATGCGTGCGTACGTACGAGTTATCATCTCCATGCTATGGTGTAATTTTTTATTCAAAAATGATTAATATGGATGGGTATAATGATAAATATAATGGATTTAAATAATGAATATAACAATATATTATTTCAAAAAAATTTAAATACCATCCAATTCCATATCATTAAACTATCATGGGAATTATATCGTCGCTCGTGCGTACATACGACTTACCGTCTCCACGTCATGATGAGATTAATTCTCCACGTTAACCATTCAAGAATTATTATAAATTATATTTAATAAATAATTAGTAAATATATTAGATAATAATTAAACTTAATTTATTTATATATATATTTCCTTTACTTTCTTCCATTCAATTCAATAAAGAAACATAAACAATATTCATGCGTACGTACGACCTACCATCTCCATGAACGGTGTATTCCATTTCAGTTATCTATCTATTATATATATTTATATACTAAAAATTTATAATATATTAATAATCTTTTACATTATCAAAGTAAGTAAATTATTATTTAATTAATAAGATCAAGAATAACAAGTTAAAACACGTATGATAAATAAAACGATTACTACACAAAATGTTGCTTCAGCAAAGAATTGATAAGTAAACGGGTAATATAAAGTCATAAGTGAATCATATATGATATCATAGATATTATTATGGTTCATTTAAAAGTTAATAATATGTTTAAACCCACTATATAGGACTTTTGGACACATATAGAAGAAACCAGACCTAATGTAAGTGATAATTTTTCAATCAGATTTTTATGTGAGATTATTTATATGTAAGTATTTTCTGGGGGTATATTTATCATCCATGTACATTATTTCTTTTTATTATTATATTTTTTCTATTATTCTATGTTTGTTTAAAGTAATTTTTACCCATTTTCAACTTTTACTACATGGTTTGGAAGGAATATTTATTTCGTTTACCATAGGAGTTACCTTTTGATTTCTATGAAAAAAGTACGAGGAGAATGTTTTTTAACTTATAAAGTATGGATGGAGTTTTACATCTTTATATTGCCTTATTTCCAGGAATATTCCTTTACAAGATTTAAATTTTATTTTCAACTAAATTATTTTATTTTAAAATTGCATTGAATTTTGAAAATAGAATTTTTTTTGAAGAAGGATATTTTCCTCAGAATTATGATCAAATATTTTATCAAAATTATTTTCCTTTTAAGATGAAATAGGGTTAAGTTTTTATCTCTATTATTACTTTTATTTGATTGTGTTTTTGATGGAATTATAATTATAAAATCCATTTATTTTTTATGAATTATGATGGAATGATGTTATAAAATACCATTTTATTTCTTGGGATGTGATATGATGAAGGATTTATCTTTTTTTGTGGAACATGTAAGAATGATTTCACTATGAGATGGGTGGAACATATATCTCCCTCTAATACATTGGGTAAATATTTTTATCTAATGAGATAGAAATTATTGGAAGAATAAGTAAATCTAGTTCAGTAATACATGGATGGAACAAAAAAAGAAAACCCGTTTCTATAATGAACTTTTTCCACAATGATGGTCTTTAAAACAATTCCTTGGATACTATTAAAATCATATTATGTGTTTATTTGTTTTCCATAATTACATGTTTTATTCCAATTGTATTTTATTATGGTTAATGATCCTTGACTATTTTTTCCTTATGTACTGGCAAGATTTATTTCATGACTCATGATTTTGATATGTAAACAATTTGTTCATGTTTTTATATTCATATGTTTATGGTTTGTTTATTTTTTTCAATGTTTACCCTTATAGCGAATTTGAGCTCACCTTTTTTACTTTTTCCCCCATAATATAAAGATTGGGTTTAGTTAGGAAAACAAAAGGGGATGATCTTTATAGGAGATTTTTAAGATCTTTACCCAAGATATAAGATTATATTCCATGTTTCCCAAGACCCTAATCTAATAGGGTATTTGGGTGTATATTTTTATAATGTATTAAGTATTCCTCAAAAGAAATGTAATTTCTATGTACATCATGCTTGGGTTGTTAGAGAAGTTTGACTAGTATAATATTTTATTTTTCAACTTTTTAACTTCTCAAAGTTCATGAATACTCTGACTAGTTTCTTAAAAACTATATTCTCACTATAATATAAAGAAAATAAACATAAATATTTTTTTGATCATCAAATTACACTTATTTTTTAGTATGAATATATATATCAAATAAACTATTCCCAACTATATCTTATGTGGTTATTTATTATATTTTCAACTAATATCATGGTTATTTTTGTTATTTTTGGTATCCAAAACACTCTCAACTTATAACGGTGGGAAAAATATCCATCACTAGAGTTAGTGATGCTAAAACCCTTTATTGGATGAGTGGATGGTAGGTCATAACCTCTCTTCCAGGGTCTTTTTTCCTAGTTTAGGGATCTCATATATATTTAATACATGTTTGTGAATCCTTTATAATAACAATACTAGTGAAATTAATTAACTAAAAACATTCATTTATGAGAACACAACACAGAGGAATTATAGTTTATCGCATTGTATCCATGAATTCATTCACTCTGTAGTTTTGAATCCATCAAGGTAGGAACTTTGATATTTATCAGCATAAAGGGAGGAATCGAGTACCTATGAAATTATGCATAAGGTGTTGTGGAGTTGGGTTTACACCCAAAAAAGGGGTTCCTATATGTCATAATAAGTATAAAGAGAACCCATGTATTTAGATGGAACTTAATGTGATCAATTAAACAATTTAATGTCACATGAGAATAACCACAATGGATAAAATTAAGGTCATGCATGAATGATGAATTCAATGTTGTTTTATGACAATTGAAGTTGAAAATATTCTATATATTTTATAATTATACAACTAGGAATACATGTTAAATGGTACCTATTAATGATTTGGTGCTGTAATTACACCAATGTAACCCTTTCTAGTTGAACCTACCTCTGAGTTAGGTGAATTAATTTTATTAACCAATAGGATAATGTTCACTGAAGGAATATAAAGAAACCAATAGTATATTATCAATACAATTATTATGAAGAAACCAATAGAAGAATATTGAATCTAATTATTTAGGGAAACTGGGAGTAAAATCATTAATCTAGATATATTAGGGGAAACTAAGAGGAGAATACTAAAATGGGCATAATTTTTGAAACCAAAAAGAGTATATCAACTCTAAAAATACTTTAGGAAACTAAGAGAAGTATCTAGAATCAAGTTACTTGTGTGGAACTTACATGTGATCTCCCCAAATATGAAATAATTCCTAGAATGGGTTACTCGACACCCAATACTTTGTGGTGGTATAATTTTTCAAAGGGGGAAATAACTATGATGAGATGCTCGAGTCCCTCGAATAATTTTTTTTCTTGTGAGAGAGTAGTATTTTTCCAAGAAAGGCATAGACAAAAATAAAAAGAATAATTTTTTAACTGGTAATCCAATGGTAAAATATTATGTAAAATAGAACATTAAAATGTTAGAAACACACACTTTAATAAAAAAATTTAACATTATGTTGGAGTCTTATAAAAATTGGAATGAGTATCCAATGTTATAGAGCATAAGGCCACTGGTTTGGATAAGATTTATGTGAGAAGCCCTCTAGGAATAAATTTATTGGGTATCCATTGAGACTATATGTATAATAATATTTATAAAAGAATTCATCCATGAATATACTACACAAGTATCATTTGTAAAGGATCCCACATGGGATGAATCATGATTTTTTATAAAATGGATGAAGTATCATTAAAATATTACATTTTTCACTTCCCCCTCTATCATTATTATACATAAGAGTTTCCTCCTCTCCCCATTCCTTAGACGTAGATGGCTATCAAGAAAGACCTTCCACCCACGGTGGAGGAGGGACCTTCTCCATCCCTCAAAGGAAATCAACCCCCCTTATTCCCCTGTTCAAATCATGATTGTCTTCCCTCCTTCCCTCAGATCACCCTTAAATCGAATGTTCCAGAGTTTTTTGATGTCCTCCCTCAACTTTAAATTATGTCATCTAATTTATAGATGCTTCTTCCCTATTCCATATAACGCTGATAGAATGGTTCAAACAATTGCGTCCATCAGTGTAATCCTTCAAGAAACTCATTTTGGGAACATGGGGCTTATTAGAGTGTACTACTATGTGTCTCCTCGATTACTTTCATATAATGAACTGGTTTTCTTCAGAAGATGACTTGGTCTTGGCATGGTCAGAACCCCTCAAATCTGTAGTAGAACCCTATTTTCCCACATTAGGTGAATATATGAATTTTATATGCGTAATTATACACTAACCATGGTGATATGGGTTATATTTCAAAACTTACCACTCCTTTTTCAGAATCCTTTTATTATATGTTTTTTAGGAATCTGGTATGGTGTTATCTATGTTCTGTTAGTGGTACTAAATATGTATGTCACCTGATTTCACTAAGAGTCTGTATTGAAGTGGATTTTTTGAGATTACCTATTGAGTCTTTTTGGGTTGTTATTGGTAAAGAGTTTCAATAGAGGAAACTAGTTGTCTTCAATTAATGGTATGATTTATACTCCATATGCAAGAAAATGGGGCATATGTTTTTAGTTTTCAGGCTGGGATGTTGAAAAAGTAGATGTTTAATGGTTTCAGAAACATTATTGAATAATTGGAATCTGATTCTAGTAAACACTAGAGTAATCATACTTCAATTGGAGTAAAATATGATTAAGGAAGTTTCCTCAATGTGCTATGTAATAGAATAAATAATGTTTTAGAGTAAGTAGGTATTGGTCTGGGTCATGCTTTTGATCCTGTGGACTCATGAAAAGTTGTAAAGGATAGTCTGTAGAAGGCAATAAAAATACTTTCTAACCCCAAATGTGGCTGATATCTATGATAGGTTGAAATGTGAATTAGAGGGGGTGTGCACTCTAGTAAAAGTCGTGAGTTGGGTTAATGTAGTTGTAATATGTGTTCGAGATAAAGGATTAGTAGATTACCAAACTAATGCAGCTCCTTCAGTTTTCAATGAGGAGGCAAGTGACACTCATGGTAGTGAAAATTACAAGAGGGTGTCTCATAAAGAAGGAAATGATGAGAAAAATGTTAGTGGCTCTAGTGTATATAGTGGGTATTGGGTGAAGGATACATGAAGGATGAGGTTGAGAGGGAGTAGTTCAAATATAAATGTAATCAACTTATTTGTGAACCCAGATGAATATGCTATAGAACAGGTTAAAAGGGATGTGTTTCAACACCCATTCAAACCACAACATTAATGAAGAACCTCTCGAAGTATCATAGCTATAATGGAATTGGATTAAAGGATGAGATTTAATGACAAGTCTTAGTGTAAAGTTTTTATGAAGGACATGGAAGAGGCCTCCATAGTTCTTGGAGGAAGAAAGGGAGGAAAGAAAAAAGATATATCAGTGGCTGAATTTTCCTAAAATTAAATAATATTACAGGCCCTAATGACTATTCTCATTTTCCAAATATGATGGAAACCTAATCAACTAAAAAGAATATGGCGGTAGTCAGTGACTCCATGACTTATCTGTTGGTTGACCAGAAGAGCTCATTTACTAAAAAAAACAAATGATGGTGTGTGGTGAAGCCAATAAACCAAATCATGATGATGATAATATGGTTAATCTAATATAGGAGTAGACATGAGATAAGGCTATGTTTAGTGTAAAGGATTGTGTGGTCCAATAGGAAAGGGAATCACGGGAGATCATCCTTCATTCGACTCAAGATATGTTAGATGTGGTATTGGATTTTAAAACCAATCAGTATGATTATGAAAGGATAGTGGAGAGAATAATTTGAGTTAACTTTGAAAAAGATTGGTGTTCATTGATTGAAAAGAAAAATCACATTTTGATGCACGGTTTCAGTAAGAGGAAGATATGTGTAGAATAATTTATTCAAGCATGGTAAAAGAAGGTCTATAATTTTTAATTCATTACCATGGATGACCCAAATACAATCAATCAAAATCCACATTAGAGACTTTATATAGGTAAGGTTTCCATTTGTTTTAAGCCTGATTTTAATAATTTGGTTATTACTTTTGGTGTTGGATGATTTTCAATTTTGAACTAGAATGGTTTCCAACTTTTTCCTCAAAAGTGAATTGAAAAATAAAATGCTAATATTAAATCATAGAAGTTACCTAAAGGGAATGCATTGAATTATTTTAGTTAAGGGACAATTCATAAATGTGGTGATTCAAATCTCTAACATCATGTTGATAAAATTCGTGCCACCTTCTCGATTTTCTCCCACGATGTGTGTGGTGGGGGTATTTATATGCTATTTGAAAAACAATGTTCCAAAGAATTAGTGGAATAATTAATGTAATATTTTTATTATGTTATGTAAGATTTTTGATTCAGAGATGAAGAAAGAAATCATACCATGAAAATGTAATGAGACTCTGTTATATTTTCACTACGATACTCCAAATAGAATCATAGTCATGAGAATGTCATACATTCAGGAAGTATTTTCTCTATGATGCCAGAAAATGACTCCCAACTTCATGATATATATATATATATATATATATATAAATAATTAAAATCTAATATAATTTCATAAAAACCATTTTCACTATAAATAATTTTACATCAATGAATAGTGAGATTCCAAGATGGTGAATATTTCTCCATTAGGGTATAATGAACCTCAGGTTAAAACAACAATAAAATTTTATTTGGGTGAATGTTTGGGATTCAGGAGTATCCTTATTAAATCCTAGAAAAAGATACACATCTAGATATCGTAATTTATCATAAAAGGTGTTTTTTTCTAATTTTTTTCATAAGACCCTTGGAAATGGGTTTTATAGTTTCAAGGACCTTTCTAAAAAGAATGGATGAAATACATGGCCTACTCTTAGTGGGAAGATTTCACCATGTTTATAATATACTGTGAATTTTTTTAGGATTATCTATACCTCGATGAGTGAGTAATCATTTGGAACATGGATATTCCATTTTACTATTCTTTATATATAAAAATAATTTTATTTTGAATCTTGAATTATGTTATCTGAGGGAGGACTACATCAATGATTATAACGAAAAGTTCATGGCACACATTTTATAATTCCATAAACCCCCCTTATAATTAGATTCATTTAGAATGAAAATACTATGATTCTGATGTATGATAGATCACATGTCCACATTTCATGACAATTAGGTAGTTTCTCTAGGATTTTTATTCGATAATATGCTCAATAGGAAGATAATATTTTCTGGAGAAATTTAAGGAAACAAAGCACAATTATAAACTAAAGTATTTTTATTCTTGAAGTGGAATAATATAATCCAGGATTCCACATCACCTAAAGAGATAATCTATTATAGTAATTTTAGTTCATATCTCAAGGTAAATGGATGAAAACCAAATATGGATTGGTGAGAATAAATGCTAGCACATTTTGGGGAATGAAAAGAAAGTGGAATGTGTTTCCAGATATAATATATGATTTTAATATTCTACTAAATATTCTATGATTATAGCCATATATATATATATTTATTAGTATGGAAATTTTCACTTTTACATAGATTTAGAACTAGTGAAAGCTCTATATAAGTATATAGGACATGAGATCTAATTTTCAATATATATTGTCTCAGTGTATGGATAATTTATAAAAACCTATGTATAAGTAAGGAATATCCATTATGTGATTTTGGAAGAATGTTAATTTTATAGAATGATTTGAAGTACATGATCCAAATGTCACTATTTATCTTTTGGAAATACGAATCAAGAAATACATAGTTTTTTAAAGGGGCCTATAAATATTTGGTTCATTCATAGAATAACATATAATGGTTTCATGTTAATACAAATTAGTCTCACTGTTAATTGGTAAACATATACACCAGGAACTCTTACAAATATATAACTCTTATGTAATGGAACTAGGTCACATAGAATAGTCCACTCTATATCGGTTAAGTTAATATGTGATAGAACATTATATTGTGCAATCTAGGGTCATCTGATGAGGACCATATAACCAATAAGAATTTTAGAAGAGAAGAATCTCAACTTAAGGATTTTTTGTTTACAAGAGGAGTATTTCAACTCAAAATTTTTAGGCAACCTATTGGAGTATCTCACATAAAATAATTTTTGTTACAAGGATTGGTGTCTACACTCATGGAATTTTTAGATTTATTGAAAATTCATAACCAGATATTAATGTTTACGAAGGTAGGATGTCATAATATTTATATAAAAATGGGTTTGATACATGAATGTGTAACATAAATAATATTTGAATCCACTTGAGTGATTGAGTTTTGGAATGTGTAAATCTTATTATATGAATGTATGAGTTGATGATAACTAAAGAAAGGTTGGAATATGTTAACTACATATAAAAAAGAGACTACCCCCACAATGTTAGGAAATAAAACACAGGGTTAGATTAATTTATCTTGGGGTGAAAATATTCCAATATTTGGTAGGATAAAAAATAAGAATTGATGACATATCAAAGTAGAGGTGTCCTTTTTGGAATCATAAACACTCATTACAAATTTATATGAAATTTTAATCACAAAGATACACAAATGTTTTTGGAATTTTATGAGGAGAATCTGGACTCAATACTTTTATGTGATTATGACTTAGACATTGAATGAATGAATTGGATTTAAAGACTAAAGGATGTCCATGATGGGATATAGAACCTTACATGTTATGTCTGTCACGACCCGCCCTCGGGGTCCGTGCCGTGACTACCCCAAGCCCGCCTACCATAGGCCAGGGGCTGGCGACTAGCACCAAGGCGTAAATCCCGGAAAAAGGGAAGGCATTGCCTTTGTAAAGTAAACAAACACCACAGAGTAAGCAAGCGGAAAGTAACACTAAGCAAAAACAGAGTACAACTAAAAGTGCGGAAAGTAAAAAGGGGCCGGAAATACAAGCCCAACTGTAAAGTACAACTCGAAAGGGAAAACAGCAACTGAAAAGTAAAGCAGCTACGCCGAGCTGTCCACTGGAAATCCCACCTGAAGGGTGGGTACAGATAGCTCCTCTGCTCCTCGGGTCCCGCCGTCCGCTCCGAGTATGTCCCGCCCAGTGGTCCACCTCCGGGTACCGCCTCGTCGTATAGTCCACTTCCAGGTACCGTCCAGTCCTCGAACACTCGGCCTCTGCCAGCACTGTCCGTCGTCTGCAACCAACACAACGAGGTGCGGGCATAGCCCGTGCAGGGGTGAGTATAACGATACTCAGTAGGGACCCCGAGACCCTCAAGGTCTCACTAAAACCAACAAGGATAAACACAAGAAGATCTCAACAGATAAACTCTACTTAGGTATATGCCCATACATATAACTAAGTTATCAAGTAACCCATCTCAATCATGAGGAAACACAAGGATTGTGAAAACGACGGATAACCACTACCCGGGTATATGCCCATACATATACCAAAGTTAGCAAGTGACCCATCTCAATCATGAAGTAAACACAAGGTAAAAAGTCTCAGCTCAAACCAGGATTTTCATTATCGAAACCGTAACTGCTGAAGAGCTCCGTCTCTAGAGTGTACAGTGGTCCTGTAACGACTCCGAGGCCGCCGCTCACTACCCTAAGACTGCTGAGGTACTCCTCCTGTCGAGTACTGCGGGTTTGCGGCCAACTACCTGGCGCTCCGTCCGCTGAGGGTCTGTCGCCAAATACCGGGCGCTCGCCCAAATAGCCTACTGAGGTACTCCTCCTATCGAGTACCGCGGGTTTGCTGCCAACTACCTGGCGCTCCGTCCGCCGTGGGTCTGCAGCCAAATACCGGCGCTCCGTCCACTGGGCTAGTCAACTCACTCCAAGTCGAGTCGGTCAAGCAGTCGTCAGGTCTCAGCCGGCTACACGGTCTCCGTACTATGCACGCTTGTCTCCGGGAGGGTCCGCTCCACGAGCTACTGGTCGATACTCCAAGAATCTCAAAGTCCCATGAAGAAGTATCTCAAAAGTCCGTCTCGTCACAGGGGTCTCAACGCAACAGACGGCGCGTCGATCGGACGCCCGGTCTGTGAGTTATTAGCCTTTTCGTCCCAGGGGCCCGGTTGGTTTCGAGAGCGAAACCAATCCCGGCCGTATCTCAACTGTACCCCGAACTCCCATAGGGTATACTCATTGGGACCGTTACTAAACGTAACCACCAACGCCGCTGACGGTTCGTCAAACGGACGTCCTGTCTGAAAGATATCAGCTTTCCCGTTCCAGGGGCCCGGTTGGATTTCGGGTACAATCCAACCCGGCCATACTCCGACTGTATCCAAAACTCGGGCGGAGTATGTCAAAAGTTCCGTCTCATCAAGAGGAAGTCAACGAAACAGACGGCGCGTCAATCGGACGCCCGGTCTGTGAGTTATTGGCATTTTCGTCTCCGGGGCCCCGGTTGGTTTTTAAGACAAAACCAACCCGACCGTACTCCACCTGCGTCCAAACCTCGGGCGGAGTATGCCAAAAGATTCGTCTCACTAAGAGGAACGCAACGCGACTGACGGCGCGTCAATCGGACGTTCGTGGCTCAAGATATGAGCGTTTCCGCTCCGAAGGCCCGGTTGGTTTCGTGAACGAACCAACCCGGCCCGAACTCAAAGTAACCCGAAACCTTGAGTGCGATATACTGAAACGACCGTCTCGATCCAAGGATCGCGTTGCCGCTGACGGTTCGTCGATCGGAGGTCCGAGGCTCAAGTTATGAGTCAAAAACCAAAACTGGTTCGAAACGGGGGGTCCGGGTCCGGGCCGACCGGCCCCGACCCCCCCCTGGGCGGCGCGGTGGCCGGCGGCGGCGGGCGGCGGGCGGGGGCGGCGGCCGGCGGCGGCGGCGGGCCGCGGGGGCGGCGGCCGGCGGCGGCGGCGGGCCGCGGGGGCGGCGGCGGCGGGCCGCGGGGGCGGCGGCGGGCCGCGGAGCACGCGGGGGGCTAAGCCCCCGCTCTTTCCAAGAGGCGGCGCCGCTTTGCCGCGCCGTTTGTTTTTAGGAAGCCGCCCCCCCCCCCCCCACGTGGGGGGCCTACTGGAAATGAACCGAGGGGGCCGGTTGCCCCCTCCCTTCAAAGAACCGCCCCCCTCTTAAAGCGGGGGGTTTTCAAGGGGTTGGCCGGGGAATTAAATTCCCCGGTTTTTTAAACATCCGGCCGGCCAGCTGGCCGGCCGGTTTTTACCAACGGGACCGGAAATTCCGGTCCCGCCTTCGACTTCCGACACCGGCGGCCCGGCCGCCGGTCTCCTCTTCCGCCGCGGCCCGGAACCGGCCGCGGTCTTCTCGTCCCGCCGCGGCCCGGAACCGGCCGCGGTCTCCTCAACCCGCCGCGGCCCGGAACCGGCCGCGGCGTTCGTCGTCCGGCGCGGTGCGACGGCACCGCGCCCCTCCGCCGCACTTTAATTTCTTTCACGCGACGCGACGGCGTCGCGTTCTTGATGTTTCTTCCATGGAGTGCGCGCGACGGCGTTGCGTAAAATAAACGCACGATCATCCGCATGGTGCGACGGCACCACGCCACTTGCTTCCACCCGCAAGAACAAACAAGAACGTTGGAGGGGTTCGGCCGTGTTCGTGCGGTCCGGCCCCCCTCACGTTAATAATAATAACGCAACTTTAAATAAACAACATCCTCACGTTATTCATACGAACCACGAGCAAGAATGAGATAATTAAATATTAAATCAACATCCCCTACCTCGGGTATAAGTTCGAAGATCGCTCTACGTTCCGCGGAAGACGACGTCGCGGAGGTCGGGCGACGCGGTCGTCGTTCGTCAAATTCAACGACGAAGAGGCGCGTCCGAAGAGGCACGTCGTTGGAGAATCCTTGTACGCCGACGAAGGTTGTCCGAGGAAGGTGCGGTGTTCTCTCTCGTTGACACCGAAGACGAAGAAGAGCGGAGCGGCGTTCTTCGTCGGAAACTTGAGCGTTCTACGTCAAGTCTTGAGGAAAGTCAAATAAAAAGGAAACAACGAACTCAAGAACCCTTACCTTGATAGTCGCACGTTGACGGAGTCGTGGAATATCGGTGTCGATTCCTTTGACGTCGGAGGAAGAGTCGTTATCGAAGGCGTTCGTCGCGGAAAACCGTCGCGGAAGAGATGACGCGGAAGAAGTACGTCGCGTCGCGGACACGGCGTCGCGGATGGATCGTGTTCTTCGGCGGAGAAGTTCTTCGTTGAAGAACGACGTTCTTCGCGTTCTTCGTTGAGTTTGAAGAAGAAGAGGAGGCTCTCCAAAAGCTCTCAAGGAGACAAACAAAACAACCTAAAATAAAATAAGACCACTTCTTATTTTATTATTACAATACACATTAGAATTTCAAAAGTTTGAAATTCAAAAAGGGTTAAACTCCCATAATTAATTAAGAACTCAAGTTGACAACATTAAATGAAATGAGTTAAAGGGGAGGTTTTGAGAGAATTTGAGGAGTTGGGGTTCGTGTGGACCCCACCTCACTTAATCCTCCCAAGGGAGGTTAAGTGGATGTGGGTCCCACTCTCAACTCCCTTTGGTAGGACTTAACTAGTTAAAAGAAATAAAATTTGTTCCTCACAAATTTTATTTAACTTAAACTAAAAACCCAAAAACTAACTTTCAACCCGCATCAAACGCAACTCCCGAAAAGGACTCTTTAAGCGAATATCGGCACTGCGAGTTCATCGGTGCCCTCGGATTTCAATTCCAAGAACCGGATCAAAAGTTAGGAATTCCCGCTCGTTCGTTCACTGAACGTACCCGGGCCAAACTTCGGAAATTAATTCCGGGCACTCTGGGCCTCGGAATCCGGTGCCGTCTGAAACCGCGCTCTTGTAAAATTCTAAAGAAAATTAAGAAAAAATTTCCCTTGAATTTTACGGGTCTTTACATTACTCCCACCTCAGGGCTTTACGTCCCCGTAAAGCTACATCAATAACTAGGAAAACAAAAGAGGGTACTGAGCACGCATCTGAGCCTCCCGCTCCCATGTGCTCTCCTGGAGATTCCCGTGCCGCCATCTGTTGCGCACAAGAGGAATCGATCGCCCATGTAGGACCCACTCCTGTCGATCCTCTATCTCCACCGGGACCTCCGTAAAAGTCGCCCCATCGTCAACGTCAAGCTCCCCATGGTCAAAGATGTGCGTCGGGTCGTGCACGTATCTCCTCAGTTGAGACACGTGGAAGACGTCATGCACCCGGTGTATCTGAGGTGGTAGAGCCAGGCGATAAGCCACCTCACCAACCCTGCTGAGGACCTGGAAGGGTCCGATGAAGCGCGGAGATAACTTGTCGCCTCGGCCAAATCTCCGAATACCACGTCGAGGTGAGACCCGCAAGAAGACGTGGTCACCATCCTCGAACTCTAGTGGCCTCCGCCTCCTGTCAGCGAATGTCTTCTGCCGGCTCTGTGCTGTCCTCATCCGCTCCTGGATGACATGGACCTCCTCTGACGTGGCCCGGACCATCTCTGGTCCCACAAGAGCTGCAAGATTTCTTCTTTGCCGATAAGAGAAACCTGGTCTCATCCCCTGGATGAACCACATTCTTTGCCTAAAACAGTCAATCCTAACATGGATGATACAAATCCATACCAAGGATGACGTCGTAAGGCCTCGACGCTACTACTAAGAGATTCAACCGTTACTCTTGCCTCCAAGGGTTGAGTCACACTGTCGGCATCAGTGTGTGGTAACTGGTCTCCTCCGGTAGATGTCTCACAAGTGAGGGTCAAGTCAACAGTCAACTGGAACCTCTTAGTAACATCACAAAAGAGGACAGGAATGAAAACATCACAAAGGATGCGTCTTTTATTATTGCAGCTCATAATACAAAGATGCTACACAAAAACAACATCAACAAGGAACTAGAAGTACAAAAGACGTATCCACTAGTTCCTCCCCTGTCCACCTGCTCCCAGAGCTTCAGCATTTGTCGCTGCCTCAACCTCGGTGGCTCCCTCCAAGCCTGCGGATCGAGGAGTCGGACAGTCACGTGCCAGGTGACCCTTTCCGCGACATGAGTAACACAACCTGCTCCTTGCACGGCTAGCTCTGTTCCCACTCCGGGTGCCCTGCACCACTGGTCCTAAAACCCGAGATCGCCCAACTGCTGGTCTGGTCCTCCTGGACCTCTGCATCATCTGTCTACTGCCCACAGATGACTCGGCTTCTGATCGAAAAACACGCGGCAAAGGCAGAATCTCCTGTACACGCTCGGGGTGTAGAGATACTGGCACAAACTCCACCCTGAAGAAGGTCTCGAAGTCTTCCCATGCGAAGTTCATCTCATCGCAAAACTGAAACAAGTGGCTCCACCACCTACCTGCTGCTGCGTGTAGTAGGCTCGCAGCGAGGATCACCATGAGGTCTGCTGGTGTCCTCACTAGCCTAAACACTCGTACCACTGCCTCCAGCCAGTCCTCTGCAGCCTGGGGATCCGTCTCCCCGCGAAACCTGGGTGGTCGCTGGCGCTGAAACTCATGCAGTGCGCTGAGGCGACGTGCATCGTCAGCGGCTGCTGCTGGAAGCATCGGGGGCTCGGCGGGTAGAGCTACCCCCGGTGCCACTGCTGACAAAGGGCCCTGCACCGAGGCCTCGTCGCTCGGTGGGCTGTCGTCACGTTCGATTCTCGGAACCCTAGCTGGCTGCCGTCGTGGGGCCATCCTGAAAGAAACAACGTAACACGATCAAACGATTATACCTGGTGAGCTGACCTGGTTTGAGCTGTTTTAAGGGGAAAAACCTTTGAAAACACACACGCAATCAGTGTTTTCGTGCACAAAGTCGGAAATCAGTTGTCAGGGTCCTGGTGTATGGATACGTCGGCCGCCCGCACCAACACTGGACTCCCTGAACTGAAAACCACACTCGGTACTCTCAACACTATTGCTTCACAGAAAGAAACATCAGAGTTATAAGTTCTGCGGTAGAACCGAACGCCTCTGATACCAATTTGTCACGACCCGCCCTCGGGGTCCGTGCCGTGACTACCCCAAGCCCGCCTTCCATAGGCCAGGGGCTGGCGACTTGCACCAAGGCGTAAATCCCGGAAAAAGGGAAGGCATTGCCTTTGTAAAGTAAACAAACACCACAGAGTAAGCAAGCGGAAAGTAACACTAAGCAAAAACAGAGTACAACTAAAAGTGCGGAAAGTAAAAAGGGGCCAGAAATACAAGCCCAACTGTAAAGTGTAACTCGAAAGGGAAAACAGCAACTGAAAAGTAAAGCAGCTACGCCGAGCTGTCCACTGGAAATCCCACCTGAAGGGTGGGTACAGATAGCTCCTCTGCTCCTCGGGTCCCGCCGTCCGCTCCGAGTATGTCCCGCCCAGTGGTCCACCTCCGGGTACCGCCTCGTCGTATAGTCCACTTCCAGGTACCGTCCAGTCCTCGAACACTCGGCCTCTGCCAGCACTGTCCGTCGTCTGCAACCAACACAACGAGGTGCGGGCATAGCCCGTGCAGGGGTGAGTATAACGATACTCAGTAGGGACCCCGAGACCCTCAAGGTCTCACTAAAACCAACAAGGATAAACACAAGAAGATCTCAACAGATAAACTCTACTTAGGTATATGCCCATACATATACCTAAGTTATCAAGTAACCCATCTCAATCATGAGGAAACACAAGGATTGTGAAAACGACGGATAACCACTACCCGGGTATATGCCCATACATATACCAAAGTTAGCAAGTGACCCATCTCAATCATGAAGTAAACACAAGGTCAAAAGTCTCAGCTCAAACCAGGATTTTCATTATCGAAACCGTAACTGCTGAAGAGCTCCGTCTCTAGAGTGTACAGTGGTCCTGTAACGACTCCGAGGCCGCCGCTCACTACCCTAAGACTGCTGAGGTACTCCTCCTGTCGAGTACTGCGGGTTTGCGGCCAACTACCTGGCGCTCCGTCCGCTGAGGGTCTGTCGCCAAATACCGGGCGCTCGCCCAAATAGCCTACTGAGGTACTCCTCCTATCGAGTACCGCGGGTTTGCTGCCAACTACCTGGCGCTCCGTCCGCCGTGGGTCTGCAGCCAAATACCGGCGCTCCGTCCACTGGGCTAGTCAACTCACTCCAAGTCGAGTCGGTCAAGCAGTCGTCAGGTCTCAGCCGGCTACACGGTCTCCGTACTATGCACGCTTGTCTCCGGGAGGGTCCGCTCCACGAGCTACTGGTCGATACTCCAAGAATCTCAAAGTCCCATGAAGAAGTATCTCAAAAGTCCGTCTCGTCACAGGGGTCTCAACGCAACAGACGGCGCGTCGATCGGACGCCCGGTCTGTGAGTTATTAGCCTTTTCGTCCCAGGGGCCCGGTTGGTTTCGAGAGCGAAACCAATCCCGGCCGTATCTCAACTGTACCCCGAACTCCCATAGGGTATACTCATTGGGACCGTTACTAAACGTAACCACCAACGCCGCTGACGGTTCGTCAAACGGACGTCCTGTCTGAAAGATATCAGCTTTCCCGTTCCAGGGGCCCGGTTGGATTTCGGGTACAATCCAACCCGGCCATACTCCGACTGTATCCAAAACTCGGGCGGAGTATGTCAAAAGTTCCGTCTCATCAAGAGGAAGTCAACGAAACAGACGGCGCGTCAATCGGACGCCCGGTCTGTGAGTTATTGGCATTTTCGTCTCCGGGGCCCGGTTGGTTTTTAAGACAAAACCAACCCGACCGTACTCCACCTGCGTCCAAACCTCGGGCGGAGTATGCCAAAAGATTCGTCTCACTAAGAGGAACGCAACGCGACTGACGGCGCGTCAATCGGACGTTCGTGGCTCAAGATATGAGCGTTTCCGCTCCGAAGGCCCGGTTGGTTTCGTGAACGAACCAACCCGGCCGAACTCAAAGTAACCCGAAACCTTGAGTGCGATATACTGAAACGACCGTCTCGATCCAAGGATCGCGTTGCCGCTGACGGTTCGTCGATCGGAGGTCCGAGGCTCAAGTTATGAGTCAAAAACCAAAACTGGTTCGAAACGGGGGGTCCGGGTCCGGGCCGACCCGGCCCGACCCCCCCTGGGCGGCGCGGTGGCCGGCGGCGGCGGGCGGCGGGCCGCGGAGCACGCGGGGGGCTAAGCCCCCGCTCTTTCCAAGAGGCGGCGCGGCTTTGCCGCGCAGTTTGTTTTTAGGAAGCGCCCCCCCCACGTGGGGGGCCTGCTGGAAATGAACCGAGGGGGCCGGTTGCCCCCTCCCTTCAAAGAACCGCCCCCCCTCTTAAAGAGGGGGGTTTTCAAGGGGTTGGCCGGGGAATTAAATTCCCCGGTTTTTAAAACATCCGGCCGGCCAGCTGGCCGGCCGGTTTTTACCAACGGGACCGGAAATTCCGGTCCCGCCTTCGACTTCCGACACCGGCAGCCCGGCCGCCGGTCTCCTCTTCCGCCGCGGCCCGGAACCGGCCGCGGTCTTCTCGTCCCGCCGCGGCCCGGAACCGGCCGCGGCGTTCGTCGTCCGGCGCGGTGCGACGGCACCGCGCCCCTCCACCGCACTTTAATTTCTTTCAACGCGGCGCGACGGCGTCGCGTTCTTGATGTTTCTTCCATGGAGTGCGCGCGACGGCGTTGCGTAAAATAAACGCACGATCATCCGCGTGGTGCGACGGCACCACGCCACTTGCTTCCACCCACAAGAACAAACAAGAACGTTGGAGGGGGTTCGGCCGTGTTCGTGCGGTCCGGCCCCCTCACGTTAATAATAATAACGCAACTTTAAATAAACAACATCCTCACGTTATTCATACGAACCATGAGCAAGAATGAGATAATTAAATATTAAATCAACATCCCCTACCTCGGGTATAAGTTCGAAGATCGCTCTACGTTCCGCGGAAGACGACGTCGCGGAGGTCGGGCGATGCGGTCGTCGTTCGTCAAATTCAACGACGAAGAGGCGCGTCCGAAGAGGCACGTCGTTGGCGAATCCTTGTACGCCGACGAAGGTTGTCCGAGGAAGGTGCGGTGTTCTCTCTCGTTGACACCGAAGACGAAGAAGAGCGGAGCAGCGTTCTTCGTCGGAAACTTGAGCGTTCTACGTCAAGTCTTGAGGAAAGTCAAATAAAAAGGAAACAACGAACTCAAGAACCCTTACCTTGATAGTCGCACGTTGACGGAGTCGTGGAATATCGGTGTCGATTCCTTTGACGTCGGAGGAAGAGTCGTTATCGAAGGCGTTCGTCGCGGAAAACCGTCGCGGAAGAGATGACGCGGAAGAAGTACGTCGCGTCGCGGACACGGCGTCGCGGATGGATCGTGTTCTTCGGCGGAGAAGATCTTCGTTGAAGAACGACGTTCTTCGCGTTCTTCGTTGAGTTTGAAGAAGAAGAGGAGGCTCTCCAAAAGCTCTCAAGGAGACAAACAAAACAACCTAAAATAAAATAAGACCACTTCTTATTTTATTATTACAATACACATTAGAATTTCAAAAGTTTGAAATTCAAAAAGGGTTAAACTCCCATAATTAATTAAGAACTCAAGTTGACAACATTAAATGAAATGAGTTAAAGGGGAGGTTTTGAGAGAATTTGAGGAGTTGGGGTTCGTGTGGACCCCACCTCACTTAATCCTCCCAAGGGAGGTTAAGTGGATGTGGGTCCCACTCTCAACTCCCTTTGGTAGGACTTAACTAGTTAAAAGAAATAAAATTTGTTCCTCACAAATTTTATTTAACTTAAACTAAAAACCCAAAAACTAACTTTCAACCCGCATCAAACGCAACACCCGAAAAAGACTCTTTAAGCGAATATCGGCGCTGCGAGTTCATCAGTGCCCTCGGATTTCAATTCCGAGCACCAGATCAAAAGTTAGGAATTCCCGCTCGTTCGTTCACTGAACGTACCCGAGCCAAACTTCGGAAATTAATTCCGGGCACTCCGGGCCTCGGAATCCGGTGCCGTCTGAAACCGCGCTCTTGTAAAATTCTAAAGAAAATTAAGAAAAAATTTCCCTTGAATTTTACGGGTCTTTACAATGTCATTATGTATTAAACATCTTTTTTAGGGAGAAAAGATATAAAATGTAATGTATTTGGTACTTTATCACTTAAATGGGGGGTTTTACATGATTTAAATATTTTTCATTATAATTAAAGACAATGTACCCATAACACACTTTGATCACATATACATTGATTGAAAAGGATTTGATATATTTTTTCAAGAATAGTGGGCTAAGAGATCATAGATTTTGTTTTTTAGTGCTATGTTTCAGTACCAAAAATATTTCCCCTTTTTCAATCTTGTGCTCTATATTTTACTAAATCCATGAAAGGTGGTGGAACAACGATTAAGGATATAACTTTTGATTATGCCTCCCTTTACATTGTTTAAACCTAACAAGTCTGTGTGTCTTTCATGAAGCTTCATATTCTCTAATTGTTTTCTAAAACATGAAATTGTAATGTTTAGTGATTGGAGAATTATATTTTTATCATGTACAATATTATAAGATCTGAACCATACAATCCTTTATGTCTCTTTAATTAGAAATTTAAGGTGTAGAAATTTAAATCAGTATGGGATGATGTTTATGTTCATAAACAATTTTACCAATATTTATTGTTGTTTGAGGTCATATAGGATGGGAAAACAGTTCATATATTATATATTGTAAAAAGGGAATGGTAAAACTGAAAATAATTAAGAGGATGTTACATGTATAATAAATCTCAAAGCCAAATGTATATATTTTGAGGTTATAGTTCTTTGACCAAGTTAGTTTCCTAAAACCCCTCTGAATAGTTATGGATCATACATAAGTGAAAATAGAAAGAGGGAGGAAACCTAGAAAGGGGGATACTGTTCTATATCTAACATGAACTGGTAGGATCTAAATCCTAGGGAGGAAATGAGGATTGAATGGGATAGAACTTTGTGGCCATGACTAATATCAAAGATCAATGTGAAACTATGTATCATATAGAAATAGGAATCAAGACACATGCAAATCAATAATAAAATATGTCATCCTAGTTTATAGTCTAATGTCAAAGGATTTGACCTAAATAATGATACCATCGACTATGAGAAGGTTTTATAGTGATGAAATTTATGACTATGCCTAGAATGTGAAATCCAAATTTCACTATGTATCTTATTGTAATGTGAATCAATCAAAATATATAACTTAAAATAGTATGATATTATCTTATTGTAAGGTTAATTGAGGGAAACTAGGGGTGAATGAGGATAATGTCTCATCATCGAGGATGATTCAGACATGGACATACAATATGTCGCTAGGTCATGGATAAGATATCAATATTTCACTATATATCCCATAGTGATGGAAATCTATCCATGTATATTTTAGGTAAAGGGTAATTTTTTATAGGTTAGGTGAACAAGTAAATTAAGGGAAATATAATTATCTGTTTCCATCAAATCTCCAAAGATAGAGAAATATCACATAGATTAATCTCTTATATAAGGGATAATTTTTCATTTTGTGGTTTCATGGAATTGAACACTCCATGAAGTATATGGTCATAGAGGATAAATCACTCTAAAAGTTTTAAAATCATGTGGGATGAACTATATATCATACAATTGATGTTCATGTGTAAGGACCTCATGTCATAATGCTAATGATCTTATAACAAGGACCTATGATGCTTGTAGTTTAAGGTCATAAATATTTGACCAAATTGTCATGTTATTTATTTTCATGAAATTTTGAGACTAATAAATAGTTTCTATAATTAAAAATGTTAATAATATCAAGATAATTCTAACCAATTTGAATATAGGGGAATCATATGAAATAAAAAATTTCTTTTAATTTTCAAAATAATGACAATTGAATATTGATCGGTGGGAATATTTTGACTATAATTAAAAGAGAAAACTGAATTAGACTATCTTAAAGTAGGGTATATAATTTTTGTGACTCTCTTTTTGGACCAAAAACATGCCCTATGGGAAACGTATTGGCTCAAATGATTTTTTTTCACCATTTATTCATAGGGTGTCTGTTGAGATGTTTTTTGAACCCGTTGAAAATTTAAATTAGATATAAAACCAAGAAGATATTCTCAAGGATTTTTGCGATACAAAGAGAATACTATTTAATCAAGGATATGGGTTTTCAATAGGATAATATTAACTCAAGGGTTTCCACTTAATCCATTGAATAATCTTAACTCAATGATTTTCTTGGTTGATTTTGATTAATACGTCAAAGGCATAAATTTGGTTTGGGGAAGAAGATATGTCTAAAAGAGTTTGCAATAATATGTATTTAGACCATCTTGTTCTTGAAAAACTATATTGGCATGATTTTATAGACTTAAATGTAAAATGAGGGTGAATAAAACCTCAAAATAAATGGAGTGATGTATGAATATATAATTCAGAAATCTTGGTCACTTGTTATATAAAACCAATAAATTGTAAAATATAAAATTTATTTCAAATGAATTTAAACTCTCTGAAGGAAAATATGATGTGATTATAAATAATGATACCTTTTAAAAAGAATTAATTATATAGTTTAAGGTCATTTGTGCATGACCACATTAATTAGTCTATGCTCATATTGGATGAAAAAAAGATACTAGTTTTTAATTTCATGTGGTAAGGACTCTACATTAGAGAGTTGAAGGACATGTGGCTAATACCTTACATTATGTAGATTAAGGTATTATGAAATGAACCTAATGTTTTTTAGTTTAGATTCATGTAAAAAATAAATTACATCATATAGTTTATGGTATTATGAAAAGGATAATACCCAAGTAGTTTAGAGTCATGAAAAATATATCTGTGTTATGTAATTTAATATTATATGATAAGGAAATTGTGTTATATAGTTTCGATTCATGAAATAAGGAATTGATTCATTTTAATTGTCTTATCAGGTGACATACTTCTACATTGAAGTGATAATGAATCATGTGCATGTTTAATGAATTGTGGGATTTTATAACTTTATAATTCCTTCATATATCTACTTATAGAGCCAATATTCAACGAAAAATATTCTCTTGAATATTTTTAAAAAATTTGGAATTACGGAAAATAATTAGTATGATTTTAAAAAACTTATTCCTTTTGTATCATGATGTTCAGAATATGAAGAAGGATATACTCTAATGAGAGAATGAAGTAGGAAATGATGACCTCAAACCTAAATAAATAATAAATATTTTTTTCTAAGCCTGAGATATGTATGAACCAGATTCATTAAAATTTATTTTGTGTTCTAATTATGGTTTTTATAAATATTTTGTTTCCTTTAACACATATTTTTATTGATTATTTTACACAAAAATCCCATAATTAAACCCAATGATCGCGAGTCCTAGTTATTTTTGAAAGACTAGGTATATAAAAAATCAAATGAAACCAAAACATCACATATTTATTCGTTTTATTCTCCTTAATGATCTCTTAAATCTAATTATTTTCCTAAAACAATATACGATAACCTAGGGAATACAAAAAATGAAGGGGTGAGATAATAAATTCTTTTAGGGGTATAAACATTGTAATAACACATCATTTGAGTCAAAGTTATAACATGATGTCATAAAAGAGAATTCTCATGAGTAATCACATATGATCATAACATAAAAACTTGTTATCATAAGACCATATTGTTATAGGAAATGTGGAAGAAATATATAACATGACATAATCTTGAGTCAAGGATAACTGCCTAGAATATATCACATGGTGGAAAAAGTCCTATAATGGATTAGGTTTAATGCCTAATCCTATACAAAATGTATCATGAGACTAAATATTTACCCAATTCATTGGAGTCCTATATGGTTTCACCCATCATAACATATTCATGATTATGTATTCTAAAAAATGGAAGGAAATCACAAGGCTTTAAAATAATAATTACCTAAGAAAGAAAATGAGTTTCATGATCTTGTCTCATATCATAACCAAAAAACATTTCATAAATAAGGAATTTGATAAATGAACTTAAAGAATATATTACCCTATGAATATAAGGGAAAATGGGATATGTATATATATAATATAAATATGTATATAATTTAGAATCAATCAATGGTATCAATGGTTATCATCATTGATAAAAATTATTTAAAATATCACAAAGAATATTTCTTAAGAAAAATACCCTTTTCACCTCGAAATCACTTCTCTAAAATATAATTTTTTTAAAACATTATTGAAAAACATTTATTAGAAAATAACCATAGAAAATTATAAAGTGAACTTGAAAATATTGCATGTTAATGATAGTGTGAGTATCCATTCATTCCATATATTATAATAGAAAACATTCCTTTCACAATTTTGTAAAATGTTAAAAACATACATTGTTTGGATAAAACATTAAGATTATTTTGAAACCATTTTTTAAAAAGGTAAAATGCGTAAAATTTATTTAATAAATCACTGGATAATACTAGAAAAATAATCTTTATTATAATTTATTGAAGATATAGATATGGAAGAAAACAAAATTAGTCCAAAAAGAGATATAAAGTTGTTTTATCTTAGAAACAATTATCAATAATTTTAAGCAAAAAGGATAGAAAAATTCTGATATTAGTGGTAAATTTTAAGAATAAACTTTGGAAAATAAGAAATAAATGGATTTATTTTAAAACGAAAAAATCACCCCTTCAATGGAAATTCAATCATAAAGAATCTTAATTAAAGGGATATTGAAGCATAAGCCCTTACTACTTTGGTAACTTTTGAATCATACAACCTTTGATAGAAATAAAATCACATTATTCATAGAATAAAATTACTATAAAATATTATTGATAAATAATATAAAATGGGTAGTATAGATTATATATAAAATAAAAAGTTTCATAATATTAAAATATGCCTCAATGAAAGGAAATTGTGAAGAAGTCCCTTACGATTTAAAAAATCTATAAATAAAAACAACTAAAAAAGGGTAGAAATTGAAATTTATGTTAAAATACCATGGATAATAATATTAAATGATTTTAAATATTAATTTAAAAAAATATATACACTATTTAAAATAAATTAGGTGAATAAAATAACCCGTTCTTCAATGATAAATGTTTTGAGAAAAAAATTCCGACCTCATGCTTCCCATTGTTTGAACATGAATAAACCTCCTATATAATGGTTATGAAAATATTAAATATTTATAACAGAACCATATAAGTATTTATAATATCATATATTACCCTTTTATGACATATTTCCACTCATTCATTATCAATATTTCATTATTACCATTGGTTCGGGTATTACCTACTTTGTTTTCTCATGCATGTTTTATCATAGAAGTTAAGGTTCTTGTGAAAATTATATAGTTCTATCATTTAAAAATTTATATTTATTTTATAAATATCATATTTATAAATATTATACATTTTTACAATCAATATTTTAATTTAATCATTTAAAATTAATTATATCACTTCATGAAGATTATAGTGCATATGCACGTATAGGTGACACTATCATTTCCTTTATAGCTAAAAGTGTAATTAAGTGCATACTATAATAATAGTATAAAATAAATATTATTCTATAAGTATCCTATTTATTCATTATTTATATCATTATTACAATCCATGTTTGTCGGTGATGGAAGAAAATTATATTTGATAATGAGATAGTAGTCCATTGTACTCATGAGTGATGAATTTGTTCACAATTTGATAGAGAAGGATATGGATAAATTTTATGAAATAGAATATAAGAAAATATAATTATATGTTATATAATTGTATTATTATATTGGTATATTTAATACATAATTGAAGGTGTAAAATAAGAACTAACAAGAAGAAGCTTAGTAAGGATGGTTACCTTCTCTTAGAAAACCTCCTTAAAATCTCTTATTAAGGACCCTATGGTTTGTCTTTTGGGAAGAAAAGAAGCTTCTGTATAAACAAAATTATTTTTAACTTATTAAATAAAATTTAATATTATGAATAAAAATATGGGATACTTTTTATAAAATTCAAAACATCTAAGTATCATAATTATTTTTTATATTACCCCAACAAAACGTGTTGAAAAATAGTTTTCAAGAAATTCATTTTTCAAAACATAGATTATCTTATATTAAATCTATGTATAGAATAAATATTATATGAATTTATATTAATGTAAATAGATTCTGAATATATAAATAATATATAAATATTTTCTTTACTAGGGATTATTTAAATGAATTAAAATGGATATACTTTATTCACTTAAAAACAGTTTGTAGATAACCGCGTCTTTTAGCATAAAAATAAACTTATAAAAAAATTAGGAAAATTAATTATTAATATGATATTAATTTGATAATTATAAATAAATTGTTTCATATTAGACATAAATAAATCCATAATATAATGGGTTTTTAAGTTACTTTAGTTTATTAAAATAAATGATAGTATTTGAAAAATATGGCTTTTTCACTATTCACTGAAAAATCAATCCTCTCAAAAAAGACTCAAAATTTATATACAAGATAATTTTGATATGATGATTTAAAAAATTATATCCATTTTACCTAAACAAATTTCTAAAATTTCCAAAAATATTATTAAAACATTTTCTCACAAAAAACAATAAAATCGATGTTTGAAGGAATCTTATTTTTGAAGAATTAAATGAATTTAAAAAAAATATATGCTTATTTTATAATAATTTATCAATAAATATATGTAGATTAGAATATTTATATATATTTTCGAAATTATTTTTTTCTTCATATATTCCAATTTAAGATCTAGTCTATAACTGTCCTATTTAAATAATATCATCTCGGGGTTCATTTAGGCCGGATATTGCTTGTCATGTAAGCTATTGAACATAATTTTTCATTTTTTAAAATCCGGTGGTGTTACAATCAAACCAACTTAATTAAATCAAATAATTTCAATTTTATCCTATCATCTATAGTCAAGGGTTTGAAATTTGAAAATAAATTTGTTGGAAATCCACTTCAAAAAAAGGGATAATTAAACTTCCTCTTGATAAGAGAGAAAACAATTATGAAGGTAATCAAGAATAACACATAAATAAGTTACTATGTGGGAAAAATTAGTTTAAAGTGATGATATGGTCCTCAAATAAGACAATAAATCCTAAATAATAATATAGAGTTAGATAGATCATTCATCACAAGAAAGATAATTTCCATGATAATGTTAATGACCACAAAACCATAAATCCGTGATTGGTGAAAGGACCATCAATTAAATAAAAATAATTAGATAAGGAAACAATTTTCATTTCAATATTATATTCCTATTGTTGAGGAACTCTTTTACCATCTATACTAATAACATAAGGAAATACACATACTTGATATATACCTATTTTATAAGCATAATTACTTCCTTCGGTTGTTGTTTGATCAATTTACACATTGTCACCTACACCAAGGAATGAATATCCAATATGCATTTTTTTAATCGTGAAGCACTAAAATAAAATTTTTATAGATTTTAAGATCCATAAAAGGATAATAAGTTATTCATCCTCTCTTTAAATAAAAAAAAAATTTAAGTGGCTACCACATGGTAAGATAAAAACAAAAGTATATATGCCTGGATATGAAAAAAATACATTTTACATAAAAATTTCTACAAAAGGATAAACATAGATTTTCCCCCAAATAAACATACATACACCCCAAATTACCTAAATAAAAAAAATTAATTGTGTTATTCCTAACTATTTTTTCATATTAAATCACATGTTATACTCAAGATTTACATATAACTTAATCTAAGTAATCATATCAAAAAATATCTTTAACCTCCTAAAAATACTAAAAATAAAAAAATATTTTATACTATATTATGCTTCAAAAGGTAAACCAAGTATTTATCCACCAAATTATTTACAAGAAAACAATTTCAAACAAACAAGGACATTAATTAGTCCAGTGTTAGGTACTATACCCTCGTAGGCCTTTGGTTGTGGGTTCAAGTCCCACAACCTTGTCAGATGTGATGAGTTGTTTCCTGTCTTACGAGTTGTGCTTTTTATAAAAATATATTAATAAAATTTAAATAACATTAGAAAAAATATTATGAACACCCATGAAATAACATTAATAATTAAATATGTTCCTAACCACTAAAGTATTACATAGAACTTAATTTTTCCCAAAAACCAATTAATATTAATTTAATATTATTACCTTAACATCAATGATAAAACTAACCCTAAAGGTTATTAATAAATTTAAACAGATGTCCACCAAATTTAAAATAATTTTACCTCAAATAATCATTTCAATAAAAGAAATACTAAACCAAATGGTTATATCCCCATAAATGTCTTCCAAAAACATCTTCAATCAAATTATACTCCCATCACATAAGATATAAAAATGGATAACTATGAATTTAAACTTATGGTAGAACTTATAATTATCAACCAAATACACTTTAGTTTTATCCCTGATCTATATTGAATATCAAAGGTTTCCATAGGTTCCATTGTATAATTCACTATGGTTGTTCATTGAAAAAGTGTGAGTTAACCCAACAATATTCACTAGGAGTTTCAAACAATGTGTAAAACCAGACCTATTTTCCTACACCATGTGGAGATCAATTAAAATCCTAATACACCATTTTTAGGGTTATTACCCCTTGGTAAAACTATGCTATATTCACACCCAGTTGTAGTATCTAAATAAAGATAACATTTAATTTGAAAACAACATAATCTATTTCTTAGAAAAATGTTAGAATGTTATCATATCATTTGAATTATTCCTAGGAGTTTTTTAATAAATTTTTATAATCATAATCCCATGAAATAACTATAAATTTTATTGATACTAAATATATTGACCAAATTTTTACACATATTATTACATAACTTATTTACATATATATCCATTAATTATAACCCAAAGAATGTGATGCCTAACTTCTTTGTAAGAAAAACTATATAAAACATAAATAGACACTAATATATAACATATTTATAATATTCATTAATGATATCATATATCTATTTCTACCCATAAATCTACACAATATAACCTAGGGAATAAATAAAAGAATGGAGTGAGATAAAAAATACCAGTAAGGGAATAAACATAGTAAGGAAACATCATGTGTGAGTTAAAGGTATAACATTATATCATAAAAGATAAGGTTAATGAGTAATCACATAGAATAATAAAAAAAATAACATTGTATAATAAGATAATAACATCATAGGAATTTTGGAATTAACATATAGTATGACATAAATTTGAGAGATGTCTAACTACCTAGATATTATCACATGGTGGAAAAAAGTGTCATAATAAATTAGGTTTACTTCCTAATCCCATACATAACTTATCATGAGAGTAAGTATTTACTTAATTAATTGGAGTGCTATTGGGGTGCGCCCATCATAAAAATATGAATATTATTTTTTCCAAAAAATGGAAATGATTCATAAGGAAGACATATAATAATTACCCACGGAAGAAAAATGAGTTTCATAATCATGTCTCATATCATAACAAAAAGTTATTTCATAAGGAAGGTATTTGATAAATAAAATTATAGAATATATTATCACAAAAAATGAATATATAATGATATACTTATATTTTTTAGGGAGATATATACAAAAGTTTGGAGTAATTCAGAATATTAATGGATTTCATTATTTAGGAAAATGTATTTAAAATATTACGTAGAATATTTATTGACAAAAATACAATTTTTTAATTTCAAAATAACATATTTCAAATATACTAATTTCAAAAATATTATATAAAATAGTTAATTATAAAATTACTATGTAAACCCATAAATAAATATTTAATGAATTGAGTGTTCTTAATATCAAAATATTCCATTCATACTATATAAGTTAAAGGAAACATTCATTTCAATGTTTTGTTAAAAGTCAAAAAGTACCCTATTTAGAAAATTGGAAAAATATTATTTTTTAACATTTTTTAAAAACTCAAACATGGGTAAAAATATAATTAATTAATCATTTAAGAAAACTAAAAAAATATTCTTTAATACATTTTATGGATGACATGGATATGAAATAAAAATTAATTTTGACCAAAATGAAAAATAATGTTTGCCTATATTAAAAACATTTTCTCAATAATTTTAAAAACCAATTAAATGAAAATGGAACTATTACTTGGAATATTCTAGAATATATTGGGTAGAGTAAAAATATAATGGTTTTATTGTACAATGATCAAATTATATCCCTCAATTAAAATTTATAAATAAAAAATCCTGATTAAAATGAGATTGAATGATAAGACTTTACCACTTTGGTAACATTTGAATCAAAAACTACCTAAAATAAACAACATCAAATAAAATATTAAATAACATGAATATAAATATATTCATGATATAACAAATAAAAATGTAATTATAATCACAGTCTAAATGAAATTGGTGCATAGTATAAAAATAGGCCTTAATGAAAGGAAATTGAGATGAAGTCCCTTATGGTTTAAGAAATGTCTTAAAAACCAAATAAAATAATGAAATATTGAATTTGGAGTTTTAATTCCATGAATAATAATAATAAATGTTTTTAAATATTATATTGGCAGTATATACATCATTTAAAAGAAATTAGGTTCTTAAAAGAATGTGTCTCTCAAAGAAGGATGTTTTCAGAAGAAAACCCTCACCTCAAGCTTCCCTTTAGTAGAATGTGACTTAACCACATAATAATAATTTTAAACATGATATTAGTTTATACCATAACAATATTAATATTTATCATATCATATTTGATCCTTTTATAAAATTTTATCATTCGTTCATTAATAATTCTCATTATAATTATTGTTTTAGGTGTTAAATACATTGTTTTCTCATTCATGGTCTATCAAAAAAGTTCCCATATTTATGAATATGATTTATTTATATGATATCCAAAATTTAATTAATGTTACAAATATAATATTTATTCTTTGGATACAATTTTAGAGTCACTCTTGGAATTTAAACAATGAAAATGAATCACATCGCTTCATGGAGAGAGTAATTCGTATCTATTCATGAGAAATGTTGTCATTTCCTTAATTTTTTTTAGTATAATTATATAGAATAAATATTATGAAATAATTATAATATTTTTTCATTATTTACATTATTATATCTATCGATGCGATTTAGTTATGAAAACAAATTTCATCTGTTCGCTAGGCGGTAGTTCACCATACCCAAGAGTGATGGCTTTGTTTCTCATTTTATAGAGATGAAGATAGATAATTTTTTTGAAATAAACATAATAAATCTAAATATATGATGGATAATGTATTTATTATATTTTTATGGTAAATAAATAAATTAATATAGGGAGAAAAGTAAAAAAGAAGGATCTTAGTGAGGACAATTACATTCCTATAGAAAAACATCATTCAGATCACTAATTAAGGACCAAATGGTTGGTATATTGGGAATAAAATTAACTATAAAATGTTTCTAAGGATTTTATGGTGATAGTTTTTTGGTTTCACTAGATAAAACTGGGTTTATAGGAGTTAATAAGTGAGGGGAGGTGGTTCACTTATATAATTGAGGAGGTGTGACATTTTTCTAAATATGAATACAATTCAATAACTACAAGTCACAATCATGAGAAGTTACTTCAAAAAAAATAAAAAATGGAGTGTATGGGTGATATGGTCAAGTAAACTTCCAAAATTCAAACATAAACATGTTTTTAAACATGTTATTCTATTTACCTGAACGGTTACTCACTTTTACCATTTTTGTTTTTCACCATGAAAATTGATATTTTTTCTCTTTTTTAAATTCATTATAACCAAAATTAAGATAAAATGATCATATAATTTTAATTATTTTGATTAAAAATATTTAATAGATTTTTTCAAATTCAAAACACATATGCTATAAAATTCAATTTAAAATTACACCCGTAAAACTTGTTTAAAAATGGGTCTTCAATAAATAAATTTTTCATGGAATGGATGGTATTATATTAACTATATGACAAGAAATAATCATTATATTAATTAAAATTCATATTAATATGTTTATAATATATAAAATTCATTTAAATATATCCTTACTAGGGGTTATTTTAATTAATTAAAATGGATAAAAAATGTTCCCTTAAAAACAGTTTATAGAAAACTTTGTTAAGCATAAAAACAAACTTATACCAAAATCCTAAAAATTGATGATTGAAATGAGATTAATTATATTATTATAAATAAAATTAATAATATTGAACTTTTAAAAAATAAAAAATATATTAGGACTTTTAAATTACTTTATTTAATGAAATGAAATAGCGGTATTTGAAAAAACAGTAATTTTCACTATTCAATGAATAATAAAACTTTTCAGAAAAATATAAAAAATAAATTTTAAGATAGTTATGATATTATAATTTAAAAAATGATATATATTTTATCAACTAAAATTACTGAGATTTTTGAAAATTAATTATAATATTTTCTCAAAAAAATAAAAGAATCATTTTTGAAGAAAATTTATTTTTGGAGAATAAAATTACTATACTAAAAAGTGACTAATTTTTTCTTAAGAATTTATCAATAAATTTATATAGAGTATTATGTTTATATAAATATCATAATGTATATGATCTTATTCATACCTACCAATTTTAAGTGTATGTTATAATGGTCATATTTATATAATTATATCTCGTGGTTTATTTAGGCTTGGTTTTGCGTGTCATATATGTTATTGACCATAGTTTATTAAATATAATGGTGTTATAGATAAAATGGATGATATGAATAATTGGGGGTTTTACTCCATTATCCCCTTATCCATATACTATAGAAGAACATCGTTAAAGATGAATAACCTCTTAATTGTATTCACTAAAAATCAATGATATGGGAAGTAAATGGAATGATTCTTAAAATTATCATCCCTGGGTTTCTTGATCCTTCAGAGTTCAATAAAAATTTTATCCATGGTAAAATATGACTTATTTTTTCTACCTCTTCTTTGATGAAATAATTTTTCACATACTTCACTTTCTAAGGGAATATGGTTGAATTTTGAGATCTAGGTAGTGGTGCCAAGATCCCACTCAATATTGAGGTAGATGTTGAAGCTATTAATGATTGGTAAATTGATGGTTCCAAAGAATTGAGATTAATGACTATCCTAGAGACTATATGATGATCACTGAGGTTCAAAGATATTTATAATGCAGTTATTTAGGGGGTGAATAATATGAAAATACCCCATAACTGTGGGTTGGGGTACTTTTATAAAAAGAGTTGTACTTTAGAAAATGGATGGTATTAAACCGGAGGGAAAATATCCCTAAATAAACTCTTTAATTACGTTCTTGTGACTCTTATTTTCTCACTGAAATTAGGGGATATGATTCTCAGTAAACATAGACTTGATAACTTTTGTGTGTTAATAGGGAAACACAAAAAAACACCCTTGATTTAACTAATGGTTGGATGAGTATTTGATGATGATGTCTAATTTGGGACATCAGTGATTGGAATTTCCTTTGATATTGGGAATATGTTCTATCAAAATTTCATTATCAGGAATCAATAGTAGAGAAGATGACTTCTTTAGGGGATGGTGGGGGTACCACCAAAAACTTCTTTACTAACATTAGGAGTATATGGTGAAAATACTGATTGAGACCCCAATAATTGTATAAGTCTGAAATATTATTATTCATTGCTTCCCTCATCAAGAACAGATGAAGATTATTTCAAACTAACTAATACCAGTTTGATAAAAATAGAGTACCCCATTTTATAAAATTCTTCCTTATCAGAATTCTTGTTTGTTACTCAAATGAAATTATATTTAGAAGAGTATCACGTTTGGTTGGACAATTTCCATTTTCCCATTGGCGGGGTGTTTTCCATTCTCCTAATATTCGGGCCATGTATTCAATGTAAATTTTCATTTGTTTGGGATTCCTTGGATAATCAACTTGTAATTTATGCAACCTCTACCAAATTTCTCAAATCTTAGGAGGATGAGAAGTATAATATTTTATAGTATAATTTGTAGATAGAATTTGGGCCGTGACTATTTTATTCATCCATTCCATGATGATGTCATGAAAATGATTCAATATATTTTATATCTTCTAGCCATAAAATGTTTAGACAAGACCAAACTAATCCTTTTTCAATTATTCATAGTCTTTTGGGGTAACTGGTTAGAAAACATGTCACATGTGCCTTGGGAATATTCAATATTACACAACATTAATATAAAATCCTTTTTTCTTAAACATTAAAATATAAATCATTCTTGGATCATGAAACCCAACATATGATGATATGGGTAGTAATTTGGGTAATCAATCTACCCTGTATCATCTGGATTCTCTATTTTTATCAATGAAATCATGTTTTTCACTAAAGAATAAATGAATTACTATGAATCATGATCATTAGGGAATTAATATACTTTTTATTTATATCTACAAAGTCCCATTGCCTCAACCTTATCAGTTTGAGTGTGAAAATCAAATTTTATAAATTACCTAACTCCCTTACCTATGATGGTATTACTTGAGGACCTCTTCTATTGTTTCATAAAGTAAATAATATATATGTTATGTTATTGTTAAAAAAACCCACTAAGGTACTTAAGGTGTATGATAATGGTTGGGAACTCATCCTCTAGGTTCTACACACAGATCTATAATTTTTTTCATATGGATTCTACATTCATTATAATTATCTAAGACCCTTCTATATTTTAATGAAATATATGGATCTCTAATTATCCTGAAAATTGTTGTTAGAGATGACAAGTATTGTTATTTTCTTCAATCAATAGCTTAATTTTAATAATAATTACTAAAAAATATCTTCTCTCAATGTAATTGACACATCTAAAGTCTTATTGTACCAAACTAAAGTACCTAGATTATTAAACCACATAGAGGGATGTGATGGATTTATGGAATATTTTTAGCTAATTTAATTGAACATATTAGTTTGGTTAAAGTATTAATCCTTTTATATTCAAGTATTTAAACCTCACTGAGATGATGTAGTAATTTAATTCATAAGTAAACTGAATCTTATAAGGCTCAACCATGAAACCCAACTAATTTCCATGATTGGTATGTCTCCCCAATTAAGGATTATTATACTATTTAAATATGCAGTTATAATTATATGTTCTCCCAATTCTTCCATATCATCCAATGATGGGATCTATATTGAACCCTCTTGAAGATTGAGGTGTATTCATTTTCAATACAGGTTAAGTGTGATGACTGTTGAACTCATATTCATAAAGATATGTCATGTACTAATGAAATTGGGAGCACTATCATCATGAAATAAAGATTGTAAGATGAATGAAGGATTGATGAGATGAAGACATGATGAATTCATCAATGGTGTGTATATATTTATGTACACTAAAATTAGTGTGTATATACCATGAATGATATTTTGAGGTGTTTGATAAGTCCTTGAGTTTATTTGAAAAATCCCAGAAGTATTTTTAACAATGTTTTCATATCATTACTGATCAACTAACCATATAGATCACACTATCAATTGTTCCTCATGGTCAATCCATTTACCACATGTTTCTCATTCTTGATTCAATACAGTTTTCTGTAAGGTAAATTGATAAAAATGCATGGTTGATCAAGGGATTTGAGCTTTTATAATGTATTGATATGTTTGAGGTATCTTTGGGATGAATTAAAAAAATTTCTCATTGTTTTGGGAGAATATAGAATATTCTATATGATATTTAAGTTATATATTTATGTTTAATAATTTATAAAGTAAAATATCCTATGATGAGACATTGTAAGTCAATTGATCTGTGAAGATGAAGATTGAAAAAAATTTAAAGGAAAATATCCCACATGTATGAATTTTAATATCTTTTATGGAATGTTTTTATGGTTGTAGAACACTTGAGTTAGTGTAATTTTCAATGAGAAATATTAATCATGTATCTATTTTTGTATGACTTCTCTAGAGACCCATTTTAAATTGGAGAAGCTCTTAATACTTTTGTGCAGCACATATGATAATTTACATTTTATAAATATAAATAAGAATGTAAATATTGACACATGGAAGTAACCATCTTTAATCATACATCTTTTTGGTTCCATATTTGATATTTTTTATTCTTATCTGATTTTTGAGAATTATATAGGACTTTGTAGTCTATGTATGGATTTTGAAATCATAGCATGAAATTGTAATTTGGGAAATATTTTGAGACTTTAGAATTGATATTTCTAAAGGGAAAAAATAAAATGAGATTCATTTAGAGTTCTATTTTTTGAATATAGGGCGTTTCTAAATGTGACGATACAAGTGTGATTTCCTTAATAGATTAGACATCATGATCAAAAACATGATTATGATCCTTGTTAGGAGAGTTTGAGATGTACAGAAATCAATTCCATGTCACCATTTCTACATGGAAATATCAATTTAAATGAATTTTTGGTTTTTGTGGAAGATTTAAATAAAGTGTAAGATAATGATAATTAAAATATCTCAAGGATGAAACAAGATAATTCATCAGTATGTTTTATTGGAATCTTAGAATAATAAAAATTTCCCAAATTCTATATTTCAATGATTCAAACTAAGATAATTCATTAGAAGGATGATCGATATCCTGATGTTTTGAAATAGAAGGAGAAACAATAAGAACAACCACATATGATTTTTTACAATAAAGAGGAATAAGATAACTATTTAGTGTCCACGATGAGTCTCATATAATCTCTATGATAATTCATTAGAAGGAATAGTTTTTGACCTATTGATGCGATATTTTAAGAGTTCGGTTCATGATGTTTCAAAATATTCATGTCATACTCTCTATTACGTTCCTTTTGATAATATTAAGGGGAAATTGTGCATAGGATAATAACCTAGGCACATAGAGTATGCATTAATCCTAAAAGGAGGAACACAACATTAATGAACATGTTGTATATGTCTTGTTTCTACATCAGTGAGTAACTTGAGAGAGAGATGCTGAAAATATTGAGAGGTAGTCACCCCCTTATCATTGTGTATCTCCCTTTATGTGGTAAAAAATAGGTTTCATAGTAGGTCTACTCTATAGTGTCTCTCTTGATGGATCAACAAAATTCATTTAATAGAAAATTAATCCCAAAATTTGATAGAAAATGGTTTAATTCATGTAAAAAGATAATGGTTCCTTATATCCTTCCTTTGGGGATTGCTGTTCTTGACTCTGTTCAACATGGATTCATAGTTCCCAATTAAGCCTCAACATAATCCATAACCTAAAAGAGGAACATTGAAAATTTTAAAAAGGATAATAATTATTTTTCATTATATTTATTTGGAATGGTTCTGACCAAGGTCATGGGATGAATAACTGTTAATGCTATTCGAGAGAATCTTCACAATATTTATCAGAGAACAAAAATGTAGAAGAATAAAAATGAAAAATAAATTAGTAATAGATAAAATACATTAGGATGCATGAGTATAAAAAATTTGATATTTTCTTCAAAAAAGTTAATCTAATTGTCATAAAAACTAGAGATTTTAGATAAACTCAAAAGGAGACCATTTTGTTAAAGAAACTGATGAGGATCCTACCTGAAGCATTTGATCCAACGATCTTGTCTCATTAAGATATAGATATTAATGACTTCACTATTGATGAAATCCATATAAGTCTCATCAACTACATCATGAGAATTGGAATTTCACTTATAATCAATCGAAAGTAAAAAAAATAGTTTAAATCCCTCAAAAGTCTGATTTTAGAGGAGATGTTAGATTTCCTAAATAAAAGAGATAACATAAAATATTCTAGAGAAACTATTTATCTCATGTCACAAAATTAAAAAATAGGTGGAAGAGGTAAGTAAAGATCTAAAAAACCATTAAAATGTTTTAATTGTGATACAGTTTGGGATATACATTCTAGCTATACTATTAAATTTTAAATAGGAAAATATAATGAGGAATCATCCCTTAAACCAACTAATAGAGATCTATCTTATTCTAAATCAAAATGAAAGAAGATTATTTCTCATAGTTCCTTAAAAAATAATTTTTTTTCTGTTAAATAGTGTATATATGATAGTAAAGATGATTCATGATGATGAAGCCCCTAAAAAATTATCTCAAAGAGTGTGCATGTAACAAGAGTAATAACAGGTAAACCGATCAAAATATGTATCTCAATACAATGGTGAGTATATAGTGAAGGAAAGAGAGAATGCTAAGGAATATACCATGAAAATAGAGATCAAAATATGTTTCAACAAAATTGTAAGGATAAGTGAAGATAAAAATTGGTTGAAAAAAGGATCGGACAAGAACATTTAACATCGACATGAAAAATAAAATCATGACAATGAAAATGAGATGTTGAAATTTGATTATTGATAAAAAAGAATAATCACTGAATACACGAATTACACAATTATATCATGGGATAATGGAATTGATAAACATTAAAGGAATAAGGATGACAATAAGAATTAGAATGAGAAAATTAATTGAAAGGATGTTTAATAACATGGATAATATTCTAAAAAGAAAACAATAAATATATTTTCTATGAAAGATGAAATATATGAAAAGGTAAAATATATTAAATATTTAGTGTAATGTGATACTTATTATACTGAATAATCATACGATAGATTATAATATAGAACATCTTAATGTTATGAAAATAGACTCAAATATGCTCAGATTTAGAAAGAAAGAAATTTAGAAATTGTGAATTCATCATGCACAAATATTCAAGGAATAACTTAACAAAATGAAATTCAAAGATCTAATAATTATTTGGATATAAATAGAGTTTAAAAAAGCCTAAAATATATATAATGTGTACAAAAGTTGAATATTATATGGTTACTGCTGGTTATTTGGCATGTTATTCCACATAGATTATAACTATTAGTATAATATGTCTCTTCCCAAACTAAGAAGATATAAATAACCAAGTGGGAGAAAAAAAGAAAAAAGGAGAACATAGTAAAGAAACAAACTTTTCATAATGAAGTATTAAGTGAGAAATAGTTTGAATGGTTGAAAAATGTGTATGGAAGGTCTGATAATGAGAAATACACTTCAGATGTGTGTGGTAAGATGTATTTGAAGCTTTATTAAAATCAAGAGATATAAAAAAACATGTATTATGGATAGAAGATATTTATCCCACATGATAGGTTTCTTAAAAAACCCTATAAACATCGAAGATTTTTAAGGAGTATCTACTACATGTTCAAATGATAGATCTCTAAATTTTCAGGGTACAAAAAGAAAAGTATCCATACAAACTGAATTAGTATAAATAATATGATGTTTATTAATGATCTAAAGAATAATATATTGACTATATCACAATTTTTGCATTATAGAAATGAGTTTATTTTAAAAAATAAATGCATAGTAGAATGTATAAATTATGGATCTGTGTTTACTAGGGGTCCAAGAACCCCCAAAGATTTGATTCAATTTTGAAAAGAAAACACATCATGTTACATAAGTCTGCAAGAAGAAACACAGTTGGGTCACAACATGTTTGGCCACCTTTCCAAAATATAATTATAAGGGGGTTATTGAAGAAGAAATCATGAGTAATTTACCACTATTGAGATAGAAAATAACCACTATTTTCAAAACATATAAAATCTGAGATGTATGTGGTCTATTGACTAAGAATTCAATAAGTGGATCATGATATTTCAAGGATTTCAAAAATTATTTTATAATAGTTACATAAATATTGTTTATAAGTCAAAAATCACAGTCAATTGATAGATTCAAAGGATTAAAAAGAGTGTAAAATATGTAAACTGGTTTGAAATAAAATGCATTAATTCTAGAATGTGGTAGTGAGTATTCCAACATTCTGTTTACTGAATATCTAAACATTCATGTTTTCATGCATGAATTTAGTTCTTTATATACCCCATTACAATAGGAATTTTCTAAGAGGAACAATAAGATTTTAGTTGATATGGATATAACCATGCGGTCAGAACATGATAACTCAAGGTACTACTAGTTATAGGATATCACAACATGTAAATTAATTTGGAAAAGATTCCTCATAATATATACTCAGATATGATGCCAAATGATATGTGGTTCAAGAATAATTTGAATACTAAAAATAATGAAGTGTTTTAAAGTAGATGTGTGATCATGAAAAAAGACATAAGTGGAAGAAAGTATAATGAAAAACATGAAGATAGAATATTCTTAGGTTATTCACCAAATGGAAGTTACTACCGATTCTATAAAAGGAATCCTGAAATCATTGTTGAATGTGATAATTTATTAGTTCTGGAAAATAAAATTAGGAATCATGAACACTATCAGTATAATTAATGAGGATGATGTTGTTAGTTTTGAAACCAATGAAGAAGTTTCATAAAATAAACTAATTTAGAAATATGATATAGATTCAAACTATTTAACAATGAAGATAAAGAACAACAACTCTAAAGAGGTAATATAGGGATAAGAAAATGTATCAATGTTGAGAATATTATTGTGGATCAAAATCAATGTGTATAAAAAAGAAAAAACGGTAGGGAAACTTTTCATACCCATTTATTGTAAAAGGTTTCAACATAGATGATTTAAAAAGAATTTGAACATAAAGAGTGGGTTCAATATATAAATGAGGTTCTTTACATGATTGAAAATAATTAAACCTGGTAAATTATTCCTAGACCGATAGAGTAGAATGTAATTAGAGAAAAATGGTTTTTCAAAAATTATCAAGATGAGAATGTTGAAGTGGATAGAATAAAATATAGGTTGGCATACAATGGATTCTCACCAATTGAGGTGGTTTACATTGATTAAACCATTTCCTAGATGGTTACACTTGAGTCCATTAAAATATTTCTATATATATTAGCTTGTAGAACCATTAAAATATTTAAAATGGATGTAAAACTAGATTTTCTAGATATTGATATTGATGAGGATGTGTATATATAACAACATAAAGGTATTATGTGGTTTGGGAATAAATCTATTTATTTTTAGACTAATCTTTTAGTATGTAAACGTTAAATAAGTCCTGAATCAAGGGGGATTAGAGCTAAAAAAAGAATGAAAATTTCTTGAGGGATGTAGAAAACCCCAAAAAATGAATAATCTATCCATGAAAATAGATTGAAATCACATGGAAATTTCTACGAGTTGTGTAATATTGGTGGTAATTTCTAGAATAAATTCTTTTATAATATATCCTAGTATCATCCTTATACTATAAAAATAAAAAATCATTATAGACTGAGAAGAATGTAAAGAAACTAGACATGTTCTCCTTGTGAAATAATGAAATGTAATCCAGGAAGAATACTACCCCCAAGAGGTTAGAAATGAAAAATGATCAGAGTGTCAATAAAATATTGATGGAATGATTATATTTTTGTAATATATGCCATATTATGGACCATTTTAAATTGTCCACAAATCACAATGAAGGAGGGATAAATTTGAGAACCAAATTTGAACCAGTTATTGAAAGTTATATACTAATGGTTATACTGGTTAAAACTACTTGTGAAAAATAATAGAGGATTTTTAAAAAGGAAAATTAAATTCTAATGATGTTGTGTGTGTACGGAATATCTAATAAGGACACCAACCTATCAGATATATGACTGGTTTTCTTGGAAAAAATGAAAAATATAGAGAAAGAACCAATGGACTCTAGTTCTAATTTTTTCAACAAAGACGAACTCCACAATAAAGAATAAGGAATTATATAACCCTATTGATATACTATTAATATGTATTTAATAATCATATGCTTCTAGAATATTAGAAAAATATGTAAATAATTATAATTGTCTAGTTTCTCAAGTTAAGAAACCCATTTTTACTAAGAAGAAAATTGGAAGATCGTAAAAAACCACACTGACTAAAGGTGAACCAGTTTTAAAAATTATGATTCGAGATAACATGAAGAAGTTTCATGGGTTGAGAAAAAATTCATATCAACACTTATATAACTATAATGAGAAATGTAGTCCACCTTACTTCTAAGTCAATAGTACTTCTATTTCAATGTCGAGTTTTGAAGGTCTATACTGAATTAGTGATGTAGTATTTATTAATTCAAGATGAATGAAAACCATAGTGATCATTTCATGTGGTATTCATAACTACATCAATACTATTTCTAAAATATGTAAACCATGGTGATGATGTATGTAATTCATCTCTTGAAGGCGATCTTTATAAATCATAGAATATTCCAAAGTTTAAATAGTTTAGCATTAATATTTAATTCTAGACAAATATTCACCCGTGAAAGATAGAGTATTATTCTTACCCTCCCATATCTATTTTTCAAGAAAAAATATTATGCTTATAAACTAAGAGTGATTACCCAAAAATTGGGGAATAAATACCTACTATTTGAGAGTTTTTATGTGTGTGTTCAAGTGAGTTCATGTTTAATAATTTTTTTAATATTTTTTTTGTGTATTCCCACAAAAATTGAAAACATGAGTCATTACCACATTGATAGATATTTATAGACAACCTTGACACTTTATTAATATCACACTTTTTTTGTACACTATGATTTAACAAATAGAGAGGTGACTTAATCATTTCTATTTGCTAAGAACCCTGTGGTGTCATCCTTCTCTAAATGGAATATATGATTAGTGAGGAAAAGTTGTTTTTTATGAATTTATTATTAAGGGGGAGAAAAATATTACATTAAATGACTTCTTCTAGTACATATTTTTTGATCAAGGTGAGAGAACATTCTTTCCCCCTTTGAATTTATTATCATTAATAGGGAGAGAAAAAGTGGAATTTAAATATAGTATTTTATTTCATATTATGTTTGTTTATGTTCAATATATTTAGAAACATTACATAGGGGGATTGAACTTTCATTTGTATTGTGTTTTCATTTTGTTATCAATATGTATGTTAATATATATAAATGATAAATGGGTGATGGATTGAGTATCAACCCTTTATATAGATATTGAAGGTGATTTCCATATGGTTTGGGTAAATAAGGATTGATGATGTTTCCATTATATATATAAAGTAAGTAACATATACTGGAAAAGGTAGTTATAAAAGATGGTTACCTTTGAAAATCTGGATTGACAGGTTATATGGTTTGTTTATCTACAATAGATGATTGATTGCGATGGCCTCCATTTCTATTAAAAGTGTTTTAGTCGAAGAATACATATCTTTAATATTTTTAATGAAGAGAAAAATTTGAATATTCTTGTTGAACTAACCTTCACTAGACTAATTGTGAAACTATAGTTATAATGGTTAAAATTAGGTTTAATGTTGAGAAGAATCAAGGCTCTTGGAGGTGAATCAATCCTTTTATGCTAATGTCTAATGGATTATAAAATTTGTGTTAAATAACACTTGGATGAAGGTTCCTAATGCTCATAGTCACCATGAATAATTCCATTTGAAAAAAGGATTTTTTACATGGATATTATATATTTTTAGATGATTATTCAAAGCATTATAAAAACACACAGTAGAATACCATAATAGTTTTGTTCCTTTTAAAACATAGAACAAAATCTTCATAATTCTGTGAAATGTCTTCAATGTATCCCACAAATACTTTTCTTCGGAATACCCTACCAAAACCTTTCATGGCCCATACCTTAGGGACTGTGTTGTGAATACCCAAATCCCACCTTTTATTATCCACGGGCTGGAGACTAGCACTAATTAGGCATTTCCCAAGGAAGGAAGTCATTGCCTTTAAACCTATACGCACAAAAAAAGCTGAAACTGTGTTATGTAACCATAAAGTAAACCACAACTATCACTAAGGCATCTACTGAGAGTACAATACAAAATAAAAGTACAAAATGACCAAAATACAAGCCTAAAACCACAAAGGAAAGTACAACTGCCACAGTCCGTATAAGGCCCCAGCCTTAAACCTTACTTAATCTTGAGTTAATACAAGATTACACATTGAGGATCTTTTCAGGTTTAGAGTTTTAGAGAATTAGATCATAAAACTTGCATTACATTCCACATTCAAACAAAGTGGTTACATAAAAGACAGTATTCATTCTTCCCATCAACGGAAACATATTTAAAATAAAACATGGATTCTTTCTTGATACATCCTTGACACTATCATCACATCACGTACCTTTCCCTTGACCTGTGAAAAACATTTCAAAAACATGGGATGAGCATAAAAAGCTCAGTAAGGGTTATAAAAAATATGGAAAGGAAACATGAGTTCATATATACATAAGAATGAAATCATACTTTACCCATAAAACATAGGAACTTTAAGATACCTCATCAAATCATGAATAAAACATAGAAATCATAAGACATAAAAGGTAACTTGAGGCATTCATAACATTCTTACGTAGGGAGTAACCCTCTTGGTTACGTTTTGGAATACCCATCACAGTATATTCCATAAATCTCTTCGGAGAAACCATAACTTTTCACTCCTTCATGTTACCCAATGCATTGGAGATCTATATCGGGCTCACCCACCCTTAGTTTATCACAGAACCACCCGTCTTCATAATAATGCCCAAGAACCTCAACATAATCGTATAACATAAAACATGCATAAAGGAAACATAACATTTCCACCTTTCAATCACAATATATCAATACAACACATTGATATAAAAACATTATGAAAACCATTTTCAATACCAAAATAAAATAAAAGTAAAACATGGTATTTATTTTTCTTTAAAAAAAGTTATGGCTTGTAGAGGAAGCCGAAACTCAAATAATGGTCACGGTGGCGGAGAAGTCGTTATCGCCACATATGTATGACAAAAACATTCCCTCTTGTCATTTAGTAAACGCTTCGTATAAAAAAGATTCCTTTTGAATAAAAATAAAATTCAAAGGGGTTTATACACCATATAAAAGAGGGTTGTGTATAAAACAAAATATGCCTCAATGAAAGGAGATTGAGACAAAGTCCCATACAAAGACGGTATCCTTGGTTTAAGGATAAATCAATTACATAATTATGTGTGACAAACGAATACACCAAATATAAGTGGATATTAAGTGTAAAATAATCAAAGGTCATTCACACATATTTAAAGGATGACATATTCAATAACTACATATTGAACCCAAAGAAATCGAAATTGGGTTAAGAAGATCCCTTGACAGCCCAACAACGTCACATAAAAAAAGGGTATCTCATCACATGGACATAAAATTTACATCAATAAGGATATATGAGAACATATCCCAACATAACAATATGTAAATTAAAAGACCCAACAAAAGAAGTCTTTTAAAAGGAGGAGGGTGAAAGGTTCCCTTACCGACATGGGTATCTTTCGAAACATACACCCCGTGAAAGAAGGACAATACAACATTGATGTAAATACTCATAAACGAAATTATATTACACAAAGAGTAGAATAATGGATAGTAAATACACCACTAAAAGGAAATTGTGGCAAATGTAGCATAAATCTCACGAGAATAAAAGTGAGATGAAAAATCCCTTACGAAAACTCGGCTGCCTAACGGAAACACTTAAAACTTCCAAAAATGGATTGATGAGATCAAATAGGGTCTCTTATCATATTAAAATAAAATTTACAGATAGAGGAATATAAAAGAACATCCCCATAATAACAATTAGGATCTTAAAAGAAGTGACATAATGGAGAGTACTTAAAAAGAAAGAGAGAGGTGAGATCTCTTACAAAAATTCGGCAGCCTAACGGCGCCACTCAAAACTTCCAAAATGGATTGATGAGAGAGAATAGGGTCTCTCATCACATGTACATAAAAATTACAGTAATAGTAATATAAAATATCATCCCAATAACAAGAAATATGATCTTTAAAAGGAATGACATAAAAGTGTGTACTTAAAAAGAAAGAGAGGAGTAGGATCCCTTACCTCGGGTCCGACTTGACTCGATCATTCTTTAACGTTATGAATAATAAACTTGAGTTAATTTATAATTTATTAAGAACCTTTTTAAAGCTTATTATACCTTTTATATCACTTATTTCCATGTTATAAACATTATGTAATCGTTAAGTTAATAATGTTTGTTTTGTCGATATTTGGTTCTTAAGTCGAAAGTGGACTTCTTACAATTACATGTTGTTTGTGTGGTCAAAGGTTCATTATATCCAGAATGAAATTCCTGATTTGGATATCATATATATCATATATATCCAGCATATACATGTATTTATAATATCACATAATCATTTAGAGTAAAGAAATGAAATGCACCGTTTATGGAGACAGTAAGCCGTACGTACGCATGAACACTACTTTCATTTCTATGTCATATTAATGGTATTAAAACTATATGATAGGTATGTATATTTTAATTCCAGAATTATATTAATAATTTATATGTAACATACATCATATATATCCATTATATATATTTACTCATTATAATACATTACATGTGGGGATAAGAAATGAAATGCACCGTTCATGGAGACGGTAAGCCGTACGTACGCATGAACGCTACTTTCATTTCTATCTCATACATTAATGGAAAGAAAATAATAATGATATAATGTTATATTATAATTCCAGTATAACATAATTTGTAATAACTTTAAATCCATCCTTTATACGTCCCACTATGGCATTAACGAATCACATCACTTTGAGGGGGCGGTAGTTCGCACTTCCTTAAATGAAGATATCACGTTTACCCATAATGGAAACCATAAAGGTATGCCATAAATGAAAAATACAGAATATTAAGTAAAACATAAACATATTATATATCATATATAAGTATATTTTCATCTTAATGGCCACCTTTGAAGGTGTTAAAAGAATGTTGAACAATCATCGTTTCGGGAGGCAGAAATTCGCCATCCACGGAAACAATATGTTCTTTAACCATTAGATGTCGGTGTGTGTAAGTGTAGCTCGAATCCTTCTTATAACAAAATACTAGTATATTTAATATACTGGATTTTTTAGAAAATAAATTAATAAAAAGAGTTTAGGGGGTTGGAGAAGCAAAATAAAACAAAAGGACTCAAGTGAAGACATTACCTTAAAATCGGGTAACTCTCTTAGACTTGAGCTCAAAGGCTTCCTTGGGAACACTTCTTCCCAATGTGAGGCTTCAAGGAGTAATATAGGGATGTGGAGAGACAAAATGAGAAGGGTTTGGCTGAGAAAAAGGCTTTTGAAGTGTGGGTAAGGAGGTAGAGGTTGGGGCATTTTATAAGAGGAGAGGAGGAGCACTCTTGTAATGTTACAAAATGTTACTTTATTTTCAAAAGCGTTTCGGATTTTAAAGGTCCCACATTGATTTATTTAGAGGATAAGGTGATAAGGGTTCGAAATCCACTCATCCAATAGGTTTTGGACATTTGTAGGTCTTAGATATTACATTATCTTTCCATTTTATTTAAATCGTTAAATAATGAGGTCATCACTGCACCATCATGATGTCATAAATAATTTAATTTATTTAATTCCTAAAAATTATAAAACAAATACTATGATGTAGGAAATCTTTTTATATTTCCAATTACTATTTATACTAAAAAATATGACTTGTATAACCCAATGTAAAAATTGTTTTAGTAAAACATCTCATGTTTGTGTCATTTTTACTTTAACATTAAATAAAAAGATATTTATGTCATTTCCCAACCAAAGTGGCTCCATGGGGTCCCCAAGTTGACCCATGGATTGTATTGGTCGTCCATGACACATCTAATGAGGGTAGGAAATGTTTCTAGGTCATTTCATTTTATTAAAACATTATTCTTACCATAAACTACACTAATTACCTCTAATCACGATTAAAAACTTAATAAGTTACTATTCACCAAAAAATTATTTTTATCCCATTGAACCACATTTTACTTCTTAATGACAACCATGTATGTCAGATTTTTGAAATTCAAAATACAAATATGGCAAAATTTTATTTAAACGGAAAAAATCAGTTTTTAAGTACCACTTAGTGCTTTCACTATTCATCAAAAATTGAAGTTTTTCAGAAAAATCCCAAAAATTCACCCTAATCTATATTTGATATTCAGAATTCAAAAATGAAGTATATTTTAAAAAATTCAAGACATTTAAGTCACATTAATTAATTTAATAATTAATTCCCGCTGTCAGAGCAAATAGTGTGTTTTTATGAAACAATGAGTATCAAAAGATTTACACTAGTTTAAGTCTGATTTCAAAGTGAAATTAATTTCAACGACCACTATTGGATTTAATGGTTAAAATATATTCTAATTTCACTTTAAAACCAATTAAAAAGATAATCTAATCATATAAATAAATTATATTAAAAAGAGGTTTTGAATTAAAATACAACATTTTACACTATTCATTAAAAAATGAACTTTATCGGAAAGATACCAAAAATTTACACAAAGTAAATTTTGATGTCCCAATTCTTAGGAAGAGTTTTATTTCGTCCAATAGAATGTATAAGAGTGAAAAAAACTATATTTAATGATGTTTCTCCATCAAAATGTGATAAGTGAACCTTTAGTGAAAACTAGGGCATATACGCCTAAAATTGAATTCTTTCTGTATTTTAAGCCTTTATCTTTTATTGGATAAAATTAAAAACATTTAAAAACATATTTAATCATATTTTAGTTATTTCTATCCATCCCCTCCAACACAACGACAACATGTTAACTACCATTTAAAATAATATTATTTGATTATTAGAGTGCAACGTAAGATTCCCAAGAAACTCGTTGTTGCGTGTTGGGTATGCCATCGAGCATATCATCCACTTTAAAGTCATATTAATATTTTATTTACAAATATGGATAAATAAAAAGATGTCATATTCTTTATTTACCTGGGGTGTTACATCCTTCCCCCCTTTTGGGAATTGCGTCCTCGCAATTTTAAAATTGGGCTTGGAAACATCCTTGAAATTCCCACATCGGAACAAGAGTCGGTAAAACAATCACTTTAAAAACAAGAAATATAAGTACAAAGGTCACCCGAGTTAACCCATACTATAATTAAAAGTTTTAAAATATGGACATGGAGGAAAAAAACAAAGGGTCATGTTCTGATGGAGAGTGATAGAAAACATGTTTAGGAGAAAGTTAACCACAAGAAAATCACAAACTTGTGATGGGTTAAACGGTATTTGGTTCCCCAGTAGGAAAAGTTAATAGACAAAATTTTTGTTTTAAGTTACTTTTTATTGAGTAATTTATTCATAAGGAAACATAATCACTTATCATGTTGACTTTCAACTTTTATTAGATTCCTTACACAAACTCATATTTTCTCCAAAAGACGAGTATTTAAGAAGACTTATTCACATTTAGAGTACAATAATCAACTTTTAGAGAATCACCTAATCCAAAAAAGAGAACTATATACTTCCCATGTCTTTAGACTTTAACCAAAACCAAAACTAAAAAGGTTACTACAAGATCAGATAATCCAGAAAAGGATAACCCTTTATAAAAAGAAAATCTATGCTTTATCTCCAAAATTTGTCCAACAAAACCCAAAGTTCAACGAGGACCATTCGATAAACAATTTGTCAATAAAATTATTCAAAGTAAACCAAACTAAGGTTGAAACCCAAATATTTGAAGGATTTACTCACATAGTCTTCCAAGTTAAATCGTAACATTTATCTCCAAACAACATCAGTTGCTCTTAATGTCTCGTATTGAAAAGTAATTAACCTAATCACATATCCTCCATGATAGGTTAATAAATTTCCATAGATAACCCAAAATCAACTTACTCTTAATTCATAAAATCATCTAACTAAAAAGAATCAGTCAAAATAACCAGGGACTTCACATAGTCCAGTGGTAGGCGATAAATACCAGTCGCACTTTGGTTGTGGGTTCGATTGCCGCAGCTTTGTCCGACACGACGGGTAGTCACACGGTATGCATGTCGTCCTTTTTCCAAAACTATATAATTCTCAAATCATTCCCCAAAAAGGGATAAAATCATCAAAAATAACCATAACATAATTTAACCTCAATTTTATCTTTTTTCCTTTCACTTCAATCATAACTTATAGTAACCCATAATTACCTCAAAAGTAAGGATCATATAAACCCAAATGGTTCTTTATAACTATGTCCACAAAAGAAAAGATAACTATTGCTTGAATAAAATTTGAATATATTAAACATCAGGGTTACACATAATATAAAAAGTCTTCTAATATAACCCCATCATCAAAAGAGACTTAATACTCTTAAAAATTTCACCATAACTCTTGAAGCCCTAATATGTTGACATCTTACTCATTCAACATTGTTCATGATCCATTAACCATTCCTTTCCGACTTATTCCGAAATACGTCTTTCCCACAAACAAAATCATGAATCATATCCTAAGATTCCAAAATAGGAAAACAATAGTCATGAAATAATACATACCTTTGATTGGCCATTGTCAGTTTCTTCATCCTCAATCGGAATGGCATTACGTATTGGTAAACGAACATTTGTACGCTCTTGGTGATCCCATTCACGAAACTTCTTCATAGGACACGTGTTTGCATAATGACCATGCACACCACATTTAAAACATTCAATTGATCCCTCAAAAAGAACTTTTTTCCCTTTCCTCGAGTCAACTAGATGCTTCCTTTTTCCATGGCAGGTTCTTGCTTTATGTCCTTCATTTCCACATCTATAGCATATTTCTGTCCCTTTGAAACATTTTCCTAGGTGTTTCTTTCCACATTTTTGACACATAAGTTTTTGAACACACTTACCTTTATGATTATTACCTGTAGGTCTATAGGGATTTGTTTCTCGCATATATGATGCCCTAGAGAAATCACCAAGGTTAAGGTGGTCAATAATGACTCCAGATAGTTGCTTGAGGATAATCACAATAGTTATCATTGCAGCTCCCATATCATTCAGTTTCTTACTCAAAAAAACTATCACAGTTTCCTTCACATCCACTGTTACTTTGGTGCCTTCTAGATCCAGCCATTTACTAAAACCAAAAAGGTCAGTGTGAGTATATCAACAAAACCATCATGTACTATTGAGGAAGATAAACACTAAGATATACTTACTCATTCAATTTATCTAAAACTAGGACTCTTTTTGAAATCCTAACCATTATGGTAATGTCACTTATGCATAAAGAATAACCTAACCTCTAAAGTTATCTAAACCGACCTCTGATACCAACTATAAGGCCCCAACCTTAAACCTTACTTAATCTTGAGTTAATACAAGATTACACATTGAGGATATTTTCTGGTTTAGAGTTTTAGAGGATTAGATCATAAAACTTGCATTACATTCCACATTCAAACAAAGTGGTTACATAAAAGACAGTATTCATTCTTCCCATCAATGGAAACATATTTAAAATAAAACATGGATTCTTTCTTGACACATCCTTGACACTATCATCACATCACGTACCTTTCCCATGACCAGTGAAAAACATTTCAAAAACTTGGGATGAGCATAAAAAGCTCAGTAAGGGTTATAAAAAATATGGAAAGGAAACTTGAGTTCATATATACATAAGAATGAAGTCATACTTTACCCATAAAACATAGGCACTTTAACATACCTCATCAAATCATGAATAAAACATATAAATCATAAGACATAAAAGGTAACTTGAGGCATTCATAACATTCTTACTTAGGGAGTAACCCTCTTGGTTACGTTTTGGAATACCCATCACAATATATTCACTAAATCTCTTCGGAGAAACCTTAACATTTCACTCCTTCGCGTTACCCAATGCATTGGAGAGCTATATCGGGCTCACCCGCCCTTAGTTTATCACGGAACCACCCATCTTCATAATAATGCCCAAGAACCTCAACATAATCGTATGACATAAAACATGCATAAATGAAACATAACATTTCCACCTTTCAATCAAAAGATATCAATACAACACATTCATATAAAAACATTATGAAAACCATTTTCAATACCAAAATAAAATAAAATTAAAACATTGTATTTATTATTCTTTAAAAAAAAGTTATGGCTTGTAGAGGAAGCCGAAACTCAAATAATGGTCACGACGGCGGAGAAGTATTTGTCGCCGCATACGTATGAAAAAAACATTCCCTTTTGTCGTTTAGTAAATGATTCATATAAAAAACATTCCTTTTGAATAAATGTAAAAGTCATAGGGGTTTATACACCATATAAAAGAGGGTTGTTTATAAAACAAAATATGCCTCAATGAAAGGAGATTGAGACGAAGTCCCATACAAAGACGGTATCCTTGGTTTAAGGATAAATCAATTACATAATTATGTGTGACAAATGAATACACCAAATATAAGTGGATATTAAGTTTAAAATAATAAAAGGTCATTCACACATATTCAAAGGATGACATATTCAATAACTACATGTTGAACCCAAAGAAATCGAAATTGGGTTAAGAAGTTCCCTTGACAGCCCAACGACGTCACATAAAAAAAGGGTATCTCATCACTTGGACATAAAATTTACATCAATAAGGATATATGAGAAAATATCCCAACAAAAAAATATGTAAATTAAAAGACCCATCAAAAGAAGTCTTTTAAAAAGAGGAGGGTGAAAGGTTCCCTTACCGACATGGGTATCTTTTGAAACATACGCCCCGTGAAAGAAGGACAATACAACATTGATTTAAATACTTATAAACGAAATTATATTACACAAAGAGTAGAATAAAGGATAGTAAATACACCACTCAAAGGAAATTGTAGCAAATGTAGCATAAATCTCACTGGAATAAAAGTGAGATGAAAAATACCTTACGAAAACTCAGCAGCCTAACGGTGCCACTTAAAACTTTAAAAAATGGATTGATGAGATCAAATAGGGTCTCTCATCATATTAAAATAAAATTTACATCATGAGGAATATAAAATAACATCCCCCATCATAACAAAGAGGATCTTAAAAGAAGTGACATAAAGGAGAGTACTTAAAAAGAAAGAGAGAGGTTAGATCTCTTACGGAAATTCGGCAGCCTAACGGTGCCACTCAAAACTTCCAAAATGGATTGATGAGAGAGAATAGGGTCTCTCATCACATGAACATAAAAATTACAGTAATAGTAATATAAAATATCATACCAATAACAAGAAATATGAGATTTAAAAGGAATGACATAAAAGTGTGTACTTAAAAAGAAAGAGAGGAGTAGGATCCCTTACCTCGGGTCCGACTTGACTCGATCGTTCTTTAACGTCCTAAATAATAAACTTGAGTTAATTTCTACTTGATTAAGAACCTTTTTAAAGCTTATTATTCCTTTTATATCACTTATTTACATGTTATAAACATTATGTAATCATTAAGTTAATAATGTTTGTTTTGTCAATATTTGGTTCTTAAGTCGAAAGTGGACTTCTTACAATTACATGTTGTTTGTGTGGTCAAAGGTTATTTATATCCAGAATGACATTCCTGATTTAGATATCATATATATCATATATATCCAGCATATACATGTATTTATATTATCACATAATCATTTAGAGGAAAGAAATGAAATGCACCGTTCATGGAGACGGTAAGCCGTACGTACGCATGAATGCTACTTTCATTTCTATGTCATATTAATGGAATTAAAACTATATGAGAGGTGTGTATATTTTAATTAAAGAATTATATTAATCATTTATATGTAACATACATCATATATATCCATTATATATATGTACTCATTATAATACATTACATGTGGGGATAAGAAATGAAATGCACCGTTCATGGAGACGGTAAGCCGTATGTACGCATGAACGCTACTTTCATTTCTATCTCATACTTTAATGGAAAGAAAATAATAATTTTATAAGGTTATATTATAATTACAGTATTACATCATATATAATAACTTTAAATCCATCCTTTATACATCCCACATATGGCATTAACAAATCACATCACTTTGAGGGGGCGGCAGTCCGCACTTCCTTAAATGAAGATATCGCGTTTTACCATAATGGAAACCATAAAGGTACGACATAAATGAAAAATACAGAATATTAATTAAAACATAAAAATATTATATATCATATATAAGTATATTGTCATCTTAATGGCCACCTTTGAAGGTGTTAAAAGAATGTTGAACAATCATCGTTTCGGGGGGCAGAAATTCTCCATCCACGGAAACAGTATGTTCCTTAACCATTAGATGTAGGTGTTTGTAAGTGTAGCTCTAATACTTCTTATAAAAATATCCTAGTATATATTAATATACTGGATTTGTTACAAAATAAATTAATAAATAGAGTTTAGGGGGTCGGAGAAGCAAAATAAAACAAAAGGACTCAAGTGAAGACATTACCTTAAAATCGGGTAACTCTCTTAGACTTGAGATCAAAGGCTTCCTTGGGAAGACTTATGCCCAATGTGAGGCTTCAAGGAGTAAGAGAGGGATGTGGAGAGACAAATTGGGCAGGGTTTGGCCGAGCCAAAGGCTTTTGAAGTGTGGTTAAGGAGGTAGAGGTGGGGGCCTTTTATAAGAGGAGAGGAGGGGCACTCTTGTAAAGTTACAAAATGTTACTTTAGTTTCAAAAGAGTTTCGGATTTTAAAGGTCCCACATTGATGTATTTCGAGGATAAGGTGATAAGGGTTCGAAATCCACTAATCCAATAGGTTTTGGACATATTTAAGTCTTAGATATTACATTATCATTCCATTTTATTTAAATCGTTAAATAATGAGGTCATCACTGCACCATCATGATGTCATAAATAATTTAATTTCTTTAAGGTCTAAAATTATAAAAAAAATACTATGATGTAGGAAATCTTTTTAGCTTTCCAATTATTATTTATAGTAAAAAATATGACTTGTATAACCCCATGTAAAAATTGTTTTAGTAAAACATCTCATGTTTGTGTCATTTTTACTTTAACATTAAATAAAAAGATATTTATGTCATTTCCCAACCAAAGTGGCTCCATGGGGTCCCCAAGTCGACCCATGGATTTTCTTGGTCGGCCATGACACATCCAATGAGGGTAGGACATGTGTCTAGGTCATTTCATTTTATTAAAACTTTATTCTTACCATAAACTACACTAATTACCTCTAATCGCGATTAAAAACTTAATAAGTTACTATTCACCAAAAAATTATTTTTATCCCATTGAACAACATTTTAATTCTTAATGACAACCATGTATGTCGGATTTTTGAAATTCAAAACACAAAGATGGAAAAATTTCATTTAAACGGAAAAGATCAGTTTTTATAAGTACCACTTAGTGGTTTCACTATTCATCAAAAATTGATGTTTTTCAGAAAAATCCCAAAAATTCACCCTAAGCTATATTTGATATTCCAAATTCAAAAATGAAGTCTATTTTAAAAAATTAAAAACATATAAGTCACATTAATTAATTTAATAATTAATTCCCGCTGTCAGAGCAAATAGCGTGTTTTTATGAAACAATAAGTATCAAAAGATTGACACTAGATTAAGTCTGATTTCAAAGTGAAATTAATGTCAAAGACCACTATTGGATTTAATTGTAAAAATATATTCTAATTTCACTTTAAAACCAATTCAAAAGATAATCTAATCATATAAATAAATTAGATTAAAAAGAGGTTTTGAATTAAAATACAACATTTTACACTATTCATTAAAAAACGAACTTTATCGGAAAGATACCAAAAATATACACAAAGTAATTTTTGATGTCCCAATTATTAAGAAGAGTTTTATTTGGTCCAATAGAATGTATAAGAGTGAACAAAACTATATTTAATGATGGTTCGCCATCAAAAGGCGATAAGTGAACCTTTAGTGAAAACTAGGGCATATACGCCTAAAATTGAATTCTTTCCGTATTTTAAGCCTTTATGTTTTATTGGATAAAAGTAAAAACATTTAAAAACATATATAATCATATTTTAGTTATTTCTATCCATCCCCGCCAATACAATGGTTACATGTTAACTACCATTTAAAATAATATTATTTTATTATTAGAGTGCAACATAAGATTCCCAAGTAACTCGTTGTTGCGTGTTGGGTACACCATCAAGCATAGAGTCCCATTTAATGTCATATTAATATTTTATTTACAAATATGGATAAATATAAAGATGTCATTTTCTTTATTTACCTGGGGTGTTACAGTCCGTCTGCTCGAGACCCTACCAGAAGGGTTGGTGAAGGGTAGCTGCCTATAGCCAGAGAAGTATGCCCATCTGTCCCATCTCATGGAGTACCACATGGTCCTAGACCCCCAAGGTCTCTATAGAATAATTTATCACAAGCATGAGAGATGACACATGCGGGGGAAGCCTATAAATGGGTGACTAACACAATACTCAGTTGGGACCCCAAATCACAAAGGAAAGAGCACAAAGAAAAGATACCTCACACTAGGTATAACTCATAGTACATAAAGTAATATTATCAGCTGTAAAGATGAATCATCTTGTACCACTAAGGTACTCATCCTTGAGGAGTCGCATTCGTTTTCTCGGCTACTTGACCTCTAAGAGCTTCTCCACTACTGAACCATTGAGGTCAAATTATCTACAGGACCACTAAGGTATTCTCATCTACAGGACCACTAAGGTCTTCTAGAATAAAGGACCAATGAGGTATATAGAGATACTAGACCATAGAGGTATGCTCAGCTATTGGACCACTAGGGTCCGCACAACTACTGGACCCCTGAGGTACACTCAGCTACTAGACCAATGAATTCTGCTGAGCTAATGGACCACTAAGGTCCGCTCAGCTAATGGACCACCGAGGCCCCGATCATCATATCCTTCATGTCATAGCCAACCGTAGGATTCCCTCTCTCCAAAACAATTTATTTTGGGATAATCTGCACCTCAAGACATTGGTCATACCTCGACTTCCATGAAAACTCACTTACACTATACCCGAAGGACCGTGTGGTTGTATGGTTCCCAACGCCGAAAATGATGCATAAATCAGAAGCCTAATCTGAACGATATTAATATTTTAGTAAACATGGATTGGTTGTGTTTAGTCTAGGTCCAACTTGGTCAGACCGACCAGACAAACTCGACTCGGGGATCCCGCATGACCTTACCCAGTTCGGCCAACTTGACCCAACCCGGTTGGGTCTGGGCCAACTTGGTCCAGCCTAGAACTGTGACCAGGACTAGTGTGCCTTGTTGGACATGTCCCTGTTTGGATGTGGGTCTAGCATGATGAGTCAACCAACGTCTCAGTTATTCTCTTGTCCGGTCCAACTTAGTCAGACCGGTTCTGACGATTTGGGCTACCAACATCCCGATTTTACCTACAGACCGACCCAGAATTTGGTGGGCTAGTTCTTCTCCAACCTGGGATCCCAGTGGACCTACCCTCCTTGGCGAGACAACTTGAGTTCAGTCCAGACTCCCCCTAGAATTTGGTTTGTGTAGCCACATGACCGGCTGAGCCCTACCACCTCCCTCCACACATGGTCCAGCGTGCACCGCATGCCAGTGCACACCGCGGCCCGCCGAGTCGGCCGCTTAACATGATGTGGTGCCCGACCAGTACCGCCACCCTGCACCGCCGCAAACCCTTCTGGCTATAACCTCTACCACCTCGGTGCAACACTAGGGATTTCCTCCTCTAGCTTGTGGCCAACAACGGTTTCCTCCATGTGGCCACAAACTTCCTTCACTGATCCATTTCTTGATCCGTTTTTGCTTTCGGGATTTTTGGGGAATCACTATCACTGCCGCGTACTCCTCATTTTATTCCTTCACGCTTGGGGTCTGAAATAATTTGGAATGCCACCAGAAAAGATCTGAAACAACCTCATGGATCTGTTAGTGAAGAATGGGGGGGGGGGAGAGGATCACAGAGAACACCCAATGAATAAACCGTCCTTTATTCTTGTTAGCCCAGAATTGTTATTGTCAGTGGGATCATAAAGTATAAATATAAATCACTATGATTTAATACTCGAAACCTATCCCAAAATAAATATTTCTTAATCCCACAAGAAATTTCCATCCACAGATCAACTTGTCGGAGAGTTGATCCCCATTCTTCATTTAGAGGGGAGAATGATTGAAAAGAAATCACTAAGAGTTAAACCCTTACCTGGGAAAATGAGATCAGTTGATGGAGATTTCCCATCACCATCTGTTGATCTCCAGTTCTGATTCACACTCTATGGGTGTATTCACCTTTTTCTAGTTCGCCGACATTCGTTGTTGGAGAGGGTTCCTTCATCATTTGTTTGAGGAATTCCAGGGTTGTTTCTCAACCATGAATCCCTATTTAATTAAAGATGGAAGACATGATCTGCTTTATAGTGTCACCACACTGATTCATTAATGAAGTTAATTAATGTATTTCATTTTGCCTTGTCACTTTACCATAGTGCTGACGAGTCACTTCATAATAATGAAGAGAAAAAAAATTATGTTATTTTTTTCTCAAAATCATGAAAACTCTCTTTTTGGGTCATCCTACAAAAGTTGATGTTAGGCCCTTCCTAGGTGAATCCTGATGCTAGGAGTTCAATGGTGCCCTCATATTTTTTATCTGAGAACTAGTTTAAAAGATAGAAAACCCACTCAAATGAATATTTAATGACCTTTAAAAATAGTTCAAAAATTTATTTCAGCCATGCCATGCCTCAGATTCACATGATTTTTCAGATCCTGGTCTCGATATTATCTCCTTTAATTTTTCAAAAAATTTACATGTAATTCTGGTGTAATACTTTATCCCCACCTTAGGGATTTATGTTCCCAAAATCTAAACAGCGGCTAATCAAACAAATGGGGGTACATAGAATGAATCTAAGCCTCTCGCTCTCCCATTCTCTCTTGGAGATTCCCATGTTGCCAAAAAACATGAACTAGAGGAATCAACCATCAACAAAGGATCCTCTCCTGTAAATCCTATATCTTCACCGGGTACTCCACAAATGTTGCATTATTGTCAATATCCATCTTGTTGTGGTTGATGACATGATAAGGGTTGTGAACGTATCTCCTTAGCCGGGATACATTTAAGACATCATGCAACCTCTACAACTAAGGTGGTGGATCCAAGTGGTGTGCCACCTCTCCCACTCTACGTAATATCAGGATAGGTCTGATGAACCTTAGTGATAACTTGTCTCCACCGAAAATTCTCTATATACTTATTCGAGGAGAGACCTGTGGGAATAAAAGGCCTACATCTTCAAACTATAAGGGTATCCACTTTACATCAGAATAGGTCTTTTTTCAGCTCTGTGAAATCGTCATCTACTCTTGGATGACCTACACCATATCAGTGGTAGCATGCACCATTTATGGATCTATGAGTACTAACACCCTAGGGTCTGTCCAGCATAATAGTGACCCGCATGGTCATCTATAAAGTTCCCCGAACAATGCCATACTGATGGTTGATTGGTTTCTATTATTGTATGAAAACTTCACTAGTGGTAGGCAGTCCTCCCAACTGTGACCTAAATTAAAAATGCAAGCACGGAGGATGTCCACCGTGGTCTGTATGGTCTGCTCCATCTGACCATCCGTATATGGATGGAAGGATATGCTCAAGCGTATTTGAGTCCCAAATGACTCTTACAATCCCTTACATAACTGGGATATAAAGTGTGCATCACAATTTGAGACAATTTTAGATGGGAATCCATGGGGTAAAACTATCTCTTGCATGTAGAGGCGTCCCAAGCTCCCTACTGAGCCCTGCTCTCGAATGGGTAGAAGGTAGGCTGACTTGGTGAGTCATTCTAAGATCACCACAATGGTATAATGCCATTTGGACATACGTGGTAAGCCTATCATAAAGTGCATATATATCCAATCCCACTTCTAATATGGTACCTCGAGGGGCTATGTCAAATATTGTCAAACCTATTGCTCATCCTTCATTTGGTGATAAGTGAGGCATCTCGAGAAAAACTCTACCACTGCCTTCTTCATTCTCGGACACTAGTACTGACGTTGGAGGTCATAGAATATCTTTTCCACAGTTGGATATACCACCAAAGGGGATTTATGTAACTCCCTCAACACATACTCATGCAACCCCCTAATACAATAGTTCATCCTTTGAAAATGATGATGCTTTCCCCACCTTTCGAAAATCCATCAAGGGCATGCTTTATGGACATCTGGGCATGTGTAGTCTCAAAGATGGAATCTATTAGTTGTGCCTCCATGACTCTCTATAAGAATATAGAGGAAAATTCCATCTTTTAAAGAAATTTTGTCTAATATATATCCATGATGTATATCTGAAGAGAGGCCAACTACTCTGGGGACATATTCATTAGCTGTAAACTCGATCTCCTTCTGAGAGCATCTTTCACCACGTTCCCCGTCCCAGGAGTATATACTATATCGAAGTCATTTTCCAGGAGGAACTCTATCAAATGTCATTTTTTCAAATTATGATCCTTATGAGAAAATATATATTTGAGACTCTTATGGGCAGGGTAGACAATGAATCATTCTACTAAAAGGTAGTGTCTACACATATTCACTGTGAAGACTACCACTTCCAAATCAAGGTCATGAGTCACATTGTTTTTCTCATGTAGTCTTAATTTCAATGAGCCATAAGAAATCACTACTTTCCCCTACATCAGGACACAACCAATCCATATTCCTGATGTGTCACCGAACACCATGTTGTCGATGCCCTCCTCTAGAAGCCTCAAGATAGAAGCACTCTTCAAGCTCTACCTCAGCCACTGAAAGATATGATTGAATATTTCTATCTATGCGAAGGGCTTCCCATTCTTCTTCAATTTTGTCATGGGTGCTTCCAATTTGTATAAGTTAGGTAAAAACCTCAAATAGTAACCATCTAACCTATGGAAATATGCACCCCATTAACGCTCTTGGGTGGCTCCCAAGCATGTGACGCCCTGATCTTCTCTGGAGGCACAAAAACTCCAGCCTATGAGATGACATATACAAGGGGTGGGACCTTTCATATATAGAACTAATACTTCAAGAGACTTCCATAAAGCTGGTACTCTCCGAGTGTGTCCAAAACTATCCCTAGGTGTATTTCATTCTCCTCCCCAGATAATGAATACTATAAGATCTCATCAATGAAGACCACTAAAAACTAGTTGAAGTATTGCTGGAAGAGCCTGATCACAAGTCCCATATACACTTCTTGGGCGTTCTTTATTCCAAAATGAATCACTATGTACTCATAGTGGATATAGTGTCATTTTAAAGTCATCTTTGAGGTGTCTTCATTTCGTACATAAGCAATTGATAGATTGATATGAGTTATATCTTCAAGAATCATCTCGCTCCCTTCAGCTGATCAAAGTGGTCATCAATCCTCGGCAGAGGACATTTATTCTTTATGATCACTTAGTTCAAGAGCTGGAAGTCCAAACATAACCTCAATCTTCTGTCTAACTTCATGGAAACCAACACTGGGGATACCTATAGTGAAACATTGGGCCTTATGAACCCCTTCCTCTACAGGTCCTCAAATAGTACCATCAGTTCTAGGAGCTCTATTGGAGCCATCCAATATGAAGGTTTATATATTGGTATCTTCCCAGAATACATATCAATGTAGAAGTCTACCTCTCTGCAATGAGATTTTCTTGGAACATCCTATGGGAATACATCATCATACTCATCCCACACTTTAAGAAATTGTGGACGCGTCTCATCCACTGCACCAAGGGTAATGCTATCCATCTGATGAGTGATTGGATGCACCCTCCCATGTGTGAGTCTATCTCGTGCTGCTCTATTTTTCTTCTCACCGATAATGGGAAACCATTTCCCATCATTGTGGACACACCACATTGTGCACCTAAAGTAGTCTATTTGAGCGTGATCTGTTGATAACAAGTTAATACCTAGAATGACTTCTCAAGGACGCAATGTTATTACTATAAGATCACATCTGAAGATCTCTCCTCCTAGAGTAGGCTCACACTGTCAGAACTAGTGTGTGACTATCGAATCCCCTCCCATAGGAGTCTATAATCTTATGTATCGATACAATAGATAAATCAGAATCTCAGAGCTCCAAAAAAGGTCCTTGTAAAGGAAAGCGTGACTGGAACCTATGTCTATAAGAACTACAACTAAAGAAGAGAAGACAAATATCGTACCTCGTATCATCTTTGGGACGTCAGGACCACATTCCTCGATCACCTGTAGTTGTGCCCTCCCTTTTACACCTTCTCCTGGAGCCCGTGGTGGACCACATGGTGCTGGTGGTGGATGTACATCATACCTACGACCACCTCCTACCACTATTCCCACTCATTTGACATGCCATCTGCCTAGAGTAATGACATGTTCAAGTCTCTTCCACTACCTTGGTAGTCCCTTGACCATCTGTCGGTCCTTTTCACGGTGAGTCAAAAAACTCCAATCCATGTTCCCATTCCTACTTCATGTGTAGCATACGTTTCTCCTCTGAGGACTCACTCTAGCCTGGGAGCCTCGTACCACTGACCCTGAGTCTTGGGGTCATCCTCTGAATGGTCTATCCCTCTTAGGCCTCTGCATTATCTATCGGCTACCCTCCATAGATGAGTCGGACACCTATCTCCATGTGGTAGCTCCCACTGTTTGTTCCTACTCTACGAGGAATCACTCCACTAGTATAGCTCCCTCTAGAACGCTGGCCTGTGTAGAGATGCTGAGGGAAATCATCGATGCCACAATCTTCCATCAGAGTTCCTTATCAAAGGATTGACCCCTGAAGAAAGGGTCTGGTTACATTTTTGTAGAGTAACGAGATAGGTCTGTGAACCGCACAGAGTAATAAACCACTCTTAGGCTGCTCTTATATAGGCGAAGAAGCTCCTGTATGAGCACTGAGAACAAAGATGCAGGGAATAGCTCCTCCCTAAAATGTCAGTCGAAGTCAGACCAGGTGAGGGTTTCCTCCCCATTAGTCAAGATCATCAAACTCCACCATCTCCCTGCCGAGCCCTTTAGATGGCTCGAGACTAGAACTACCATCTGGTCTTGTGGCGTCCTCAATAAGAGGAAGAATCATTTCACCACCTCCATCCAATCCTCAATAACCTAAGGATCTGTCTATCCCATAAACCTGGGAGGTCTTTATCTCTGGAACTCGTGTATGGCACTAAGCCTACGTGAATCCTCTTCTAGTAGAGTCGGTAATAACTACTAACGAACAGGTGGTGGTAAAGTTAGGACACTTCCCAAAGGTGCTATATCAGGGAACAATCCCTATATTATAGCCTTATCAATCTGTAGACCATAATTTTGGTCATGAACCGGAATCCAGGATGGCAATCTATGTGGAGGAATCCAGAATGAGATCAAGATGAATCACGATTAATAGATTATACCTGGTGAGATGACTCGGACTCAGAAAAATCATGAGAAAACATTAAAAGATGCATGTAACAAGTGTGCTCATGTACCGAGTTGGAAAGAAGACATCAGGGTCCTAGTGTATGGATACGTCAACTTCCGCACCCACACTGGACTCCCTGGTCAAAAATCAGAACATGAAACAATTAGCACTATAACCCCATAAAAATTTATAATCTCTTAGTTCTTATGGTATAATAAACCACCCTCTGATACCACATTGTCAAGACCCGTCCCATAGGGCACATGGAATGACTACCCCAAACCTTCCTTCCATAGGCCATGGGCTGGCGACTAGCATCGAGTAGGCATATCCCCAAAAGGGAAGGCATTTTCTTTAAACATATACACACACCCAGAGATCAAACTGCATAAAGAAAACATAATCTTAACTACAACTACACTGAGACAACTAATAATAGTAAAGTTCAAACTAATTGAACAAAGGTGCTAGAATATAAGCCCAAAACCACAAAGTAAAGTAAAAATGACACAGTCCGGCTTTCTGAGACCCTACCTAAATGTGAGGTGAAGAGTAACTGCATATATCTGTAGAAGTACACTGGTCTGTCCCATCTCACTAAGCACCACCTAGTCCAGAATGACCAAGGTATCCACTAAAGCGTCGATCACCTGCACGAGACACGAAACATGTAGGAAGATCCCTTGAAGGGGTGATTAACACAGTACTCAGTAGGGATACCAAACCAAAAAGGAATAACTAAAAAGTAAGACCACAAAGTGAAGACAACTCACACCGGGTATTAATCAATGTATAGAACGTAAGATTATCATTCGTAAATCTGAATCATCTTGTACTACTAAGGGACTCATCCTTGATGAGTCAGTTAGGTTCTCTCATCTACTGGACCACTGAGGTCTTCTCTGCTACTGGACCACTAAGGTCTACTGAGCTACTAGACCATTGAGGTTCTCTCAACTATTAGACCACTAAGGTCTGATCGGCTACTCGACCATTGAGGTCCACTATGATATTGGACCACTGAGGTTCAATCGGTTACTAGACCATTAGGGTCTGATTAGATACAAGACCACTGTGGTCTGCTCTTCTATTTCACCACTGAGGTCCGCTAAGATACTATAAAATTGAGTTCCTCTCAACTACTGGACAACCATGGTACTTCTCATCATAACCTTTATGTCATTGCCAACCATAGGATTACTTCTCTCTAGTGTGCTTGATTATGGGAGAATCTGATCCTTAAGCCATCAACAATATTTCAACTTCTAAAAAAACTCACTCATCGTAAACCCAATGGACCGTCTCATTGAAATGGCCCCAACTCCTCATACAACATGCAAATTAGACACCCAGTCTAAAATATATTGGAATTTTAGTAAATACAGACCTGTTGTGTCCAAGCCTGGTCTGACTTGGTTAGACCGAACTGATGATCCCAAATGACCCAATCCAGTTCGTCCGACCCGGTTCCGCTTGGCCTAGTGGGCCTTAATGGACCCAACCTCGTGGGATCATGCCAATGAGTTTCCAAGAGACCTAGTTCTCATATATTCTAATCCGACTTAGTCAGACAGGTTCTAACCAGCGAGGCCGCCCATCAGTCTGGTTTCCCATCTGGCTAGACTCGCAATTTGGTGGGCTAGTTCTTCTCTATTCCAGGTCACCAAATGGCCCAGTTTTCTCAGTCAGACCAGCACTCATCGGTGGGACATCTTGGTTTCATACTGGATTCCCGATGGTATCTAGTTTCTATAGCCACACAATCATATGAGGCTATCCCCCTCCCTCCACATGCCGTCCAACGTGGACCGCAGGCCACTCCACATGACAAGGCACCTGACCGGCACCGCCACCCTGTACCGCACAACCCCTGATTCCTGTAGACTCTGCCACCTCAGCATGCTTCTGGTCTCCTCCTTCGGTCACTAGACTTGCTCCAGCGGTCCATTTCTCAATCCTTTTGTACTTTTGGGATTCTTGGGGTGTCACCATCACTTTCGTGTACTACTCACCATTTTTCTATCGCTCGTGAGGTACACTCTCATTTAGAATCCCCCCCCCCCAGAAAAGACCCATTGCGACATTGTGGATCCATCGGCAGAGAACAAGAAGAGAGAGAGAGTGAGAGAGGATCATAGAGAACTCCCAATGAACAAACTGGCCTTTTTTCGTGTCGGTCTAAAATTTTTCTTGTTAGTGGGATCAGAAACCACAAATATATATCATAAGAATTAATCCTAAAATCCAATCCCATAATAAATATTTTCCAATCACACAAGAAAAAAATATGTTTGTGGATCAACTTTTTAGAGAATTGATTCACATTCTTCATTAAGTGGAGAGAATGAGGGAAACAAAATCACTAAGATTTAAAACCCGACCTATGATAAGGAGATCGTTCAAGGAAGATCACCTATTTTCATCCATTGATCTCCAATTCTAATTCACTATCCAAGGGTTTGGTCACTTCTTTTGGGTTCAATGACGTTTGTCATTGGAGAGGCTTACTTCATTGTTCATCAGATGAATTCAAAGGTTGTTTTTAAACCATGAATCCCTATTTAATTAATGAATGAAGACACGTTGCACATTGCAGTGTTTCCACTCTGATTTATGAAGGAGGTTCATTAATGGATTCAACATCACCTCATTGTCGTACCGCAATGCTATCGCGTCGCTTCGTAATGATGAATAGAAAATAATAACATTACTTTTTTAAAGTTATATTATTTTTCTTCTCAATGTCCTGAAAACTGTATTTTCTATTTGACCCCTGCCGATCGATGTTAGTTCCTTCCATGTCAAATCCCAATGCTCTGAGTTCAACTGTACCCTCATATTTTTGATCTGGGAACCCATATAAATGTTAGAAAACACACCCGTAGAATTATTTAATAAACATTAAAAATAGTTTGAAAAGACATTCTGGCCCTTCCAGGCCTCATAATCATGTACCTTCCAATTTCCTATTCTAAAAATAATCCCATTTAATTTTTCAAAAAATTTAAATTGAATTATGGGGTTTTAAAAACACATTCTTCATATCCTGGGGAAGGAAACATTAGAAATGGTGAGCTCATATGCTCATTAGGTGTAAAATAAGATATATATAATTTTGATCATATGAATGAATAAGATAATAATAAGGGTATGTGAGCATGAAAAAAAATTAAAATGTTTATACCCAACCTTTAATTGATTATAGACATTATTCATGTAATAAAACATTATAATTTCTGAAAACATGGTTCATAAGTTTGATAAATCATTATAAATCAATCATGAAATATAAACTCACATAATAAAAGTGTGGAAATAATATAAATATGGAAAACAATTTTATACATCAACGTCAACTACCTGGACCATCAATACAGTGGATTAGGACATGTAACATATTTCCCATTGAGGATGAGAAGGAGCATGTTTCCAATTATAGACCAGGACACACCGATTTTCCATAGTGGTTCTTGACATAAATGTTTCCTATAGTGGACCAAGTAATGCCTATTTACCTTAGTTAATCATGTCTATTTACTTGTTTAAAATCATTATATCATGAGATATAATTCTTTACCCAATGTATTGGAGGGAGGCATAGGTCCCACCCATTATATAATTAAAATCATACACATTTGTTCCAAAAAGTCATAAAACATTAATCATAACATGACCCATGAAATGAAATGGGTTTATAAAACATTTTATCATATCAGAACCTATGTAAAAGAGACAGGTTTCATGATCATTTCATCAATTCATCACAGTAGAACCCATGAAAAGAATAATGTTTCCCAATCATTTTTTCATGGTATAACCTATGGAAGTGAAACGAGTTTCATAAAAATATTTTCATCATAATCATAAACCATGCAGAGAAAGAATAAGAATATTATCATTGGATCATAACCTTAATAAATAATAGATAACATCAAAGGATGTCATCATATATAGAGAATTATTTTAAATGATAAATCACTTTGAAAATTTCTAGAGGAAGATAACTTTTCATTGAAAATATTTTTTTTAAAACAGAAAACATTTTCAAAATCCCTTTCTTTAAAAATAACCTTGAAACATATAAATAATATTTATAGATTGATTTAAAAATTTCTTTATAAAAATATCCATTCTGTTTTTAAAAATTATTTTTAAAGCATAAAACACTTTCAAAATACTTTTAACTTTAAAATAAATCATTTAAAATAAAAAAATTACCAAATAATATTAAAAAATAATATTTTTAAATGAAATTTTAAAACTATTAAAGGAATCATGAAATCATTGAGTGGTCATGAAAGTGGGAAATACATTACATTCCATTCATGTAAAAAAATATTATGTTCACATTTTTGGTTAAAGCCAAACGAGCCTTGTTTGGAAAATGACATGAATATTCCTATCAAATATTTTTTTAAAAAATAAAAAATGAGTGAAAATTACTTTAATAAATAATTTTATGAATGTTAAAAAAAAATTTTAAATTTTTTTTAGAAAACATTGGTTTCGAAAAAAATGGGTTTTCGACTGAAGAGAAAAATAATGATGATTTTTCATAAGAACATTTTTTGAACTATTGGGTACATAAAGAATGGAAAATGAAGGGAAAAATGTATTCTCATTAAATTACTAGAGGAGAAGAAAATTAATGAGTTTATTGAGGGATGTATCATTATATTTATAAATATAATCATAATCATAAACAATCTTGATAAACAATGGGATTGTGACATAAAATCATTACCACCATAATTACATCAAAACATAAATCCCACAAAATATTACCAATAAATTGAACATAGAAGATAATAAAATATGGATATTCATTATATAAAACTTTAAGGGGTATTATATACACCTCATCGAAGAAGCTTCTGCATAGAATAACTTATCCCCCAAAAAAGGCAAATTGAGAAACACGTCCTATACTAATTTGTTAACATTGAACTTTAAACCCCATGAAAGAGAGATACTGAAATGGATTTGTAAAACCCAATACTTTTCTGGATAATAATAATAATAAAATTTTATAGGTAGTATATACACTACATAATATAAATATTAGGTGAATATGGTATGTATCTCAATGAAGTAAAAAAGTGAGATATAAATCCCTTACATTAAGTCTAGAATTCTATAATACATCGCAAAACATCCAATATAATAAATATAAGTTTATTTAAAATATAATATATGGATATATTTATATATATCATACAATATTTTATTTACTTATAACCTTTTATTACCAACTTATTAATAATTTCATGTTAAAGTCCCATTTCGGGTAATATCCACATTGTTTGTCGTATATACTTTGATTTTCTATTTCAGATCCTCTTACTTAGATCAGGATTTTATAATCACCAAAATTTTAACCATGATATAAATACGATATATATTCTGTATATATTTATTTAGAGTAATACATAAAATTATGTGATAGCAAATGAAATACACCATTCATTGAGATGACAAGACACACGTACACATGAATGATGTTTCCATTTTCTTGTCAGATGGAAATAAATAAATATAAATTTTATATTATCATTATAAAATAACATTTATAAAATATATATCACATATTTTCATGTAACCCATCCTTATTAACACCCATTTAAATCTTGAATTAATCACATCACTTCGGGTGGTTGTAGTCCACCGTATACATGAGCAACATTATCATATTCTAACAAAATGGAGAGTATAAAGGCATGTGTGAAATAATTATTCAAAAATTATAATAATATAATAGATATAATATATAAGTAGAAAATTCATCATTATTTTTTATCCATGATAGGTGTTAATGTAAAAAGTAATGACATCGGTTCGTGAGGCAGTAGTATTCAGTACACACAGATGATGATTTCATACCCCATTTTATCGAATTGGAGATGGTTTTTTGGTGATTCATGTAACATAAATATTATAATTATATGGAATATAATGTATTAATTATATCATATTTTTATAATAATAATTTAATGATGTAGAGGAATATATATAAAAATGGTCATTGATGAATGTTACATTTTTTTCGTGTATCCTCCTTTGGTTTTCACAAAAATCCTTCCAAGGCCGGATTTGTACCCATATTAATGATTATATGATTAGATTAGGAAATTTGGGGATCTATTTTGGTAGAAATTTTTTTAAATAAATGTATTTAGAGGTTTTTATAAATTAAAGGTGGTTCTGGACTTTTATAAGTTGGGGAAAGGAACCCACTTGGAAACTACACAGAGATTTTCTAAAAGAATGAACAATTATAAAGTAATTCACATGTAAAAATATTAAAAGTGACTATAAACTAGATATTTCTAAGTATAAGATATATATATGAATATAAAATTGGATTTTTAAATGTTTTGATTCATTTTTAAACCTTGTAATTTTTTAAACCCCCGATAAATGCATTTTTACCTTAGCCGTTGTAATTATTTTGTTATTATTTTTACTATTTATTTTTGTCCAGAATTGAGTTGAAATTATTATATAATATATATTATTATGAATCCAATTATTTGATCCTTTTTATGGATTAAATTTAGATAATTTTAATTTTTTATTTAAAATTTATCCCACAAACATGTTGAGAAAACAAGTTTTCAAAGAAAAAATATCCTAAAAGTATAAAAAATTTTATATCCAATTTCAATATTAAATTTATTAAAGTGACATAAAATATATTAATAGATATATAATTGAAATAATTTTACTCTAAAAACAATATAAAATATAATCTACCTTTATAAATAATTTAAACGAAAGGTAGTTTTCAATAAAAATTCAGTAATTTTCACTATTCATCAAAAAATTAATCTTTTCAAAAAATTATTAAAAATTCACCATAAGAAAATTTTTAAATGATTATTTCAAAAAATAATTTCATTTTATAAAATTTATTTTAAAAATGTTTAAATACTTAATTTTATTATTATGCACACAAATAAATCAAAATAATTTCTTGGAAAAAATATTGTTTTCAAAACGAACAGAATTTTCTAAAACTTAACTACCTTTTTATCAATATGTTTTATTTATATAAAACCTCTATAATTAATATTTAAAATATATTTATTAATATTAATATGACAATGTTTTACAACAAGTTTATAATTTTCATGTCTTAATAATTATATTAATAATATATCACTATTCGTTAATACTCAATAATACAAGTAACAGTTTCCATGCCCCCTTATGCTCAGAAAAATAAATAACAATACCGAACTTTTATTATATACTGAATCACTCATATTTGTAGGTTTTTTAAAGAAAATATAATATTGATGATGTTTAAGACATTCATCATCTTATTCGTGACAATAGAACTCGAATGGTCAAGGATGGGTTTGCTAGAGACGATTCATCTGGGGTTGTGTTCCCATGTATTGTTGGTCATCCATTCCATAATGGTATAATTATTATAATGGTATAAAATGATTCATATTGTGGTGATAATGCTCAATCAAATCATGGAATTTAAATTCTCAAATATTCAATTGATCATGACATTGTCAGTAATTGAGATGATAGGGAGAATATTTGGCATCATACATTTTACAATGAAATTTTGGTTGATTTGAAGGAGTATATGATTCCCCTCATTGACACCAGTAAATCCAAAGGATTACCATGAGAAGATGACACAAATTATGTGCTAAACATTTAATAATCTATACATGTATTTTTCTATCCAATAATATGTTTCTCTCTATGCCATTGAAGGTTCCACCTGGTATTTTTAGACTCTAGAGAGGTTGTGAGCCAAACAGTTCCCATATTCGAAGGTTACACACTCTTGCATGAAATCCTCTAACATGATCTCATGGTTCATGACGTCAGTTATTCCCTAATGAAAATATTTATTGATCATGGCCACAGGTTCAATACTACTCTTAATTGGGAGGTCGTGACAAACAACAAGGTGAAGATGTACCATATCTCACATGATTGCAAGTAAGATTTAGAAACAATGAAGTCTAGCTCAACCATCAAGAAGTTATATGAGATAACTGATAGGCATGTGATAACCATCGTCACCTAGTGGTTCGGCCGCACAAAATTCATTTTCCACCCATATATGATCAGGATAGAACTTTCCGACATCCATGAGTCTACATATAATTCTATAATAAAATGCTACTTGGACATCTAGAATGATCAATATGGAAACATAATCTTCAGAGGGGGGATCCACTATAAACCCTATGATCGTTGATATAATGGGAAAGGAGATAAATTTTCTGGCCCCGTGTAGCATTAATATCAAGTTGGTGGTGCCACTAAAGAGGAAGTACAATGTTTGGATCATCAACTCTTGTTTGGATAATCTCAGCACCTTCCAACTGATGTGAATTGTGGAACATGAGTATGAGGAGTCTGGACCTTCTATCATGTTTATGAAATGATTCTAATATTTGAAGCCACCATATAATTTTGAACTATTGAGGATTATATGGATAGTGGTCTTATTACTATAGGGTTTTTAACATTCTCTATTGTTTTAATTAAATCTTATATATTTTGGGTATGTTTGGTACCAGAGTCTTTTGGATGAAAATTGAAATGGGTGGAAGATGGAATGTGATAGTGGACATGGTGAATTATTATTATAAATACTATTTATGTTCAGCATTTCATGTAACTCAATATAAAATCAATGTTGTGTTAATCTCAAGATATCGAATAAATTTAATAAATTCAAAAAATAATAATTTATAAAAACTCAAGGTATTACATTATAACACCCTTAAAATGAATTTCTCCCAAAAAATTCATCACTTTGGTAGAAAAACTAAGGATACTTCTCCCTTATTACATTTTTAGGTTTTCATATAGCTTCCTCAAGATGGCGGTTTCGCCACAAAACATTGAATAAGTGTTATTTTTTTTCATAGAACCTTCACTATTTTATCAAAATAATCTATTGGTAATTACTCATACAGAATATCATGATCCATTAGTATGGACACTTTGTTTCTTACATGCTATAGATCATGTGCATTCTTCCTCCAGAGTGATACATAAAACACATTGTGAACCTGGGAGAGGTTCAAAGGAAGTTCTGAATGATAAGATTTTATCCAAATAAAATCATGTAATTTAATGGGACTCGTATAACTAGGAATTAGTTATTCCTTCATTCTTCCATGCATAAATTCATAGAAAGGCCAACTTACCAATTTCAAATTCTAGATCACATCGATGATGGTCAACATAACATTTTTATCAACTTTTTGATGTTCTTACATGTTTTTGATTCAATATAACCTTCTCTCCCATATCAATAAAATTTTTATGTACCAATAGATTTGTTTCAGCAACTTCATTACTGTATGCATAATAGTCTAAATTTTTTTTTTAAATGATCGTGTGAAAGCTATTGTTTTAAGGAAACTCAACCAGATGAACGTGTGATCTCGAAGACCTATTAAATCCATTTAGCAAGATATTAAAATATACTCTTTGGTTTTAATTTTTCTTTTAGAATGACCATATTTATGAGGACAATATGCAGTGATGGAACTCAACACTATACTGACAGCTTGAAGAAGACTTCACCGAAAGAGCAAGGTAGGCTTCAGATCCCAATAAGAGTCAATTTAAAATTATACTCAATTAAACCTTACCCCTTATTTAATGTATGTTATATGAAAAATATACCAAGATAAATATTTTCTAATATAAGTGAAAATTTTTCACATTATAAGATGATCAAATATAAACCATGTAGCATTATTCCATTTGTATATTTTGGGGACATCGATGACAAAATCCATGGAGATGTCTTCCCATTTCCGATCTGGTACAGATAAGGGTCATAATAATTTTTGAGACCTTTGTCTCTTAACCTTGACTAGTGGAATAACTAATAATCACGATACATAGTCAACAATATCACTCTTTATATTTCCCTAATAGAATTAATAGTTCGTATAGGCCAATGGTAGGCCCTATACCCTTGTCTCCCATCAATTTTGGTTCAATCCCTACATTCTTGTAGAATGTAATAGGATTTATCCCAACTTTAGGGATATACATTTTCCAATAAAATATTAACAAAATGTTATGAAATATAAAAAAACTAAAATTACATTAATATAAAAGATATGATGACCCTAAATTATTCTAATGATGTCAATCATTTTTCCAATAAAAGGAATTCCTCCTCCAAACCAAATGTTTTTATTTCCATATATTTCTTCTAAAATAGGTTTAATCTCTATAAACTTACATCACATAAAACCTATTTAGGGGTGTCTAACAATTTTAATCAATGATCAAAATAAAACTTATAAACCCCTGATAGAATCCATATGTGTTAAGTTATTATTTCATGGAGAAATATGCTTCTAAAAAAATAAAATCTGGAGATGTTTTATGATTCTTACAACCAAAATATCATTGGGAAAACACTTCTAAAACATATCAATTTATTTATATTACATGTATAGTTCAATCATTATACATCAATGATTGTAAATGAATACTTAACTCATTTTTCTAGAAGATAATTCTTAGGCAGGGTAATTAATTTGTATATTGAACAAGTTCCCCACACATAATACATTGAACTCCTCAAAACTTTTTCACTCTATAACCATTTTTCCACACTGATAACATCTTCCCCTTTATTTGAGATATTATTCTAGGTACTTATTCCCACCTTCATGACATGTATAAAGATGAATCTTCTTTCCTATGTATTCCTTACCATACATGATTTCATAAAAGTTAAACTTCCTTTTATTAAATGATTTATTAATATCGCTAAAGTTCACATTATTAATCATATATCACGATAGATAGAAGACACTTCATGGTTTGTTTTGCTTCAGAAGCTGATCTGATTTGGGCCTGGTCTAGTGCACCTCGACGATGCAACTTTTTTAACTTCTCTCTTCTTATATGGTTGTTTTACCTTTGCATGAATCGGGATCCAAACTCCTGCGTGATTTGGGTAAGCCCCCCTCAGCCCCCTCTACCATTTTAGAATCCTTCAATTCTTCATATGATTGGAAATATGGTGGGTTGTTACCTTTGTTCTGATGTTAAAACTTCCACTGTAAGTCATCCGATTAACCCTCACATCTGTGTTAAGGTAGATGTGCCAAAGCCTCTGGAGGAGTGGTTTTGGATTGTAGTGGGTTCAGAGTATAGATGGAAACAAGAAGTTTTGTTTGAATCTTGGGTTAACTACTATTTGAATTGTTTCCATTTGGGGATTTGGTATCCGAATGTCATGAATATGGTTTCAAGGAGAGGAACTATGCTCTGAGGAGGAGGCCCGATGAAGGACAGAGAAGGAGGCCCAATGAAGGACAGAGGAGGGTGTGTGGAACTGATCCTAGAAAGGGTTCTGGTCTGGTGAATATGGATGCACCGACAGTGGGCAAGGCTGATAAGGTCTCTTTAAATCCATTGGTTTCTACAGTTTTTAAGTAGTTGAAGAGTGATCTACAGGTTGGGGATGGTGGGAAGAAGGTTGAGGATATGTGTGGATCTAGTACTGAAGGTGATTGGGGTTTCAACAGTAGGGTTGAGGGGGTGAAAACTATGGTAGTGGAGAAAATAGGGCCTGCAGTGTATGATGGTCTTGCTGTGGGGAATTCAGAAGGATATGAGGATGAGAAAATTAGTAGGAATAATGATTCTAGAGGGATACTGATTATAGTTCCTATAGGAAACTGTTTCTAGGGTCTCGAATAAAAGGATGTCGAGGAGATTAACCCAGTTAATAATGATGCTAATGCGGAGACTGGTCCTCCGGAGGGTTCTTCTTGAAATGAAGAAATGAGGATGGTGAGTTATAAAGATCATGAACTGGTTGAACAACCACAATGCTTAGAATTAATTGATGATAATTCCCTGTTTCAGAAGAATCAATTAGCAACTTATCCAAAGGAGGTTTTCCCTGGAGGGGGGGGGGGAGATTTCTGATAGCGATAAAGAAAATAGTGATGGATTGGCAAGTCTGCCGTATAACAACATTGTCCAGGGAGAGGCAGCTCTAAATATTGCTATACATGCTCCTAATTAATTTAATTCTTTGGAGCGGTTTAATCTTAGTAGGAAGCATACTGAAGTCCTAAAACATCATGGAAACATGGAATGGAAATTGGCCACTGTGGAGGAATCCTTCTATCATGGGTGTGACGACACTGATTTAGTGTAAGGTGGAGATAGAAACAGGACTGAGGATGGAGGAGTGGCATCTACTACTCCAAAATGAAGAGACATGAAGTATTATTCTTATTTACCTCGACAGTTGTGCACCAGATCCTCCTTTAAGAGAGACCATGGGGTGACCCCAGCTTTTAAAAAAGGCAGCCTGGCTAAGAAAGATGGTCTTGGGCGAATCACATTGGATGATGTGAGGCATGACTATAATGGTAATTTCATGAGGCGTTTTAACCTGGCTTCTGAATGGGGAATGACCACCGCGGAGGACTCCTGTGTTGGTTGCAATGAGAGGTATGGAGACTTTGGATTTTAGTTTTTGTTTGTTGCTCTCAGTGTTTGTTTTCTTGGTCTATTTTGGATGTGTTTTGTGGGCTTGATTGTGACTTTGGGTTTCTCAATTTTCCTAAAAGTGTTTGGAAAATAATAATAAAAGTATTTTAGCGGCCTAGATATATCATTAGAAATTTCCCTCAGGTTCTCATAAAATTTATCTCATCCAAGCTTCCAAAGGTTAACTAATCATTTCATATGATACCAACTATTGAAGTCTAGAATAATATAAAGTGGTATATAATTGATAACTATTAAAGAACTCAATGGCTAGCTACACCTCTTACCCGGGACACACCACCATCCCTATTTCAGTAATTTCTTTATGAAGGCGTTGGGTAGAAATCCAAGCTTTATCCAATGCTCACACATGAGAGTTTCCATGGTTCTTTTTTCTTCATTTTCCTCTGATACCAACTATAGTGACCCCGAATTTTCATCCATGGAAATTTCATATTTTTAGATGAATATTGATTACATTATAAAAATAAATGCCTGAGGACCAGAATAGTTTAGTTCCTTTTGAGTCATGGAACAAAATCTTCTTTAATTTGGTGAAGGATATTCAATTTCCCCCCAAAATATATTCTCATCCATTACTCCTCTTAGGAATAACATATATAAAACTTTCTCAATAACTTGGGGATGGAAAAATAACAAAGAGAAAGATTAGATGTTTATTAAGAATAAACATAATAGATATCAATTTATGATCATATGAAATAATAAGATAATGATAATGTTATATGATTATGGACATAGATAACAAAGTTCATACCCAATATAACATGGATCATCAAGATGAGTTATGGAATAAAACTTTATCATTTCAGAAAACATGGAAAATAAGAGTGAGAAATCATCATAAAACAATCAATTACCATAATATCACATCAAACAATATGGAACAAATATAAATAAAGAAAACCATTTCATGTGTAAAGGTTAACTACAAAGATCACCATCAAATTGGTCAAGGACTTATCACCGGTTTCTCATTGTGGATTAGGGCGCACCTCTTTCCTATTGAGGATCTGGAAAACTATTTCCCATAGTAGACCAAGTCAAACCTATTTTCAATAGTGGATTAGGACACACCTATTTCCCACGGTGGATCAAGTCCATAGACTTGGTTCTCATCATTATCTTCTAATATATAAAGCTTTATCAAATTATTTAAAGGGAGATATAGGTCCCACCCATCACATAATGGAAATCATATATATGTGTGAAAAAGGATCATTAAACATTAATTATATCATATACCATTAAGTAAAATGGGTTTTAGATAAATTTTTCATGTCATAAAATGTAGAAAAGAAAAAGGTTTTAGAAATCATTTTTTTTATTTCCTCACAACATAACCCATGAAAAGAAGTGGGTTTCATAAGAAGTTTCTCATGGTATAACCAGTGGAAGAGAAATGGGTTTCATAAAAATATTTTTATCAAAAACATAATCCATTTATGGAAAGAAAGAGAATGATATCCTTGGAACACTTCCACAGTAAATCATATATCGCATAAAAGGATGTCAAATTAGATAAAGAATGATTTTTAAAAATAAAGAAGTTGTAAAATTTATTGAGGAAGACAAATTTTCATTGAAAATTATTTTTAAAACTAAATATATATTCTAAATAATTTTCTCAAAAAATAACCTTAATACTTATAAAGGAATCATGGAAAATAATTTAAAACATATCTTGATGAAAATATCATTTCCCCTTTGAAGAATTCTATTTAAATCATAAAACACATTCAAAATACTTTTCAGTTTTAAATCATTTATTTAAAATTTAAAATATTCCAAAATACTAATGGAAAAAATATTTAAATTTATTTTTAATAAATTTAAATTAGTCTTTAAAATATTTTTGTGGTCGTGATAGTGGGAAATACGATTCATGACATGTATGTTAAAAATAATGATTATTTTCACATTTTCAGTAAAATAAAAATGAACATTGTTTAGTAACAAACATGAATATTAATCTAAATTTATTTAAAAAGTAAAATTTGGTTAAAAATTTCTTTAATAAATAATTTGAGTAATGTTAAAATAAATTGAAATCATTTTTAGAAAAAGTGGTTTAGGAAGAACAACGGGTTTTCGACTAAAGAGAGAAATAAGCACGATCTTGGATAAAAAAATATCCTTGAATCTTGGGATCATAAAGTGAGTAAAATGAAAAGTGAAACATATTATAATTTAATAAACACATAATAATAAAATTCATGAGTTTCTTGATATGGATCGTAATATTTTTGACATGTATAACAAATTAGTAAAATTATATACCCTTTTATCCATATTGTTTATTCATATAAAACAATTACACATAATATTTAAAATTTTCTTAATACAATTCATATCTCTATGTTTAAGAGATAAGTTATAATGTTATTGTTTAAAAAATTTATATTAATAAAATATCATGGTTCTTTAAAACTCAGTATTATGTGAAACATAAGATAAAATCAGTGTCGCATAAAATAAAAGCTATAAAATAAATTTAATTTATTATGAAAAAAAAATTTCATAAAATATAATAGTTTTATACACATAGAGTCATATTTAGAAATTTTGGATTTTTGGAATTGGAATAGAAAAATGGAAAAGTCTCAAATGTCTGTATTTTCCATCTTAAAGTATGACTTTTCTGAGGTGAATGTTATTATTTAGAAAAAATTCTTGACTTTAGGATTTTTCTATAAATTTTATAATATCCTATATTATGACTTCAATTGAACACTGTACATTGATTTTTTGTCTGAAATTTTGAAAAATACTGAATGTATGATTTTGAATCTAAGTGTAAGTATTTAGAGTATATCATAAGTCTTATGCATTATAAGACACTATGCATGATCATATGTATTTTCCATGACCGTATTTTTTTGGGAACCCGACATAAGTTTTTAGTGAATGTAATTATTTTAAATACACTTGATGTCAAGTACCATGGTAGAAAGTATGTCTTTTGTACTTAGAGAAATTTTGAGTTTTCTTCAGGATGAAAAATTTGAGTTTTCAAAATATAAATTTGATGAAAAAATAAATTATTTTATTGATTAAGGGGACTTAAAAAAATAAACATCATGAATCTAATATTAACCATGATTCAATCATTGTTTGAGTGAGAACAATGGATATAAGGAGAATGATCAATGTTATTAATGATAAAAAATTAAGTTATTTGGTATTAAAAAATAATAAATAAGTATTTCCATAAATGATTGAGAGGTCCCATAGTCTTTAAACATCACTTGATTTAATATGGATCAAGACTGAGAAGATGAAAAGAGGTAATTACGATTTTCTGATAATATTTAATCAAGATGGTGTTTATTTGATTTTCAAAATTTCTACTCAAAAAATGACGTATGGTTTGATCTTACTATTGAACAAAATGATATATTTGAGGTATATGAAGATAGTGATTTTGATCTATAATATTCTATGACAATCAAGATACCACCTAGAGCCTCCACTATTATTTAAATCATGTACTTTTTTCAATGGGTTGAGTTGTGCCACAAACTATAATGCAGTGTATTTTATAAAACTATAGAAAATGAATTGAGGATTTGGTGGAAGATATATTGAGTTGAAGAGTAAAAATAATCTGAGCCTTCTATATATAAAATAGTAAATATTATGGGTAATTTGAGCGGTATTAAATGAGGTTATTTTCAAAAAAAACTTTTTTATTTAAAAATGAGCATAATAAGGTGTAGTTTTTCAAAGTAGATACATAATAATCACACTGTTTTTGTTATAAATAAGGTTTACTCACTATTCCATTTGAGGATACATATTTTTTTGGGTTCCATTTAATTCACTTGAAAGATTATGTTTTTATAGAATATAATAAGGTAATATTATAAGAGTGGGAAGAACAAAATATGACCTATTATTGATGTTGAATGTTGTGGAAAATATTTTGACTTACCATAATGTTGTCTCTTGATGAAAAATAACAAAGGGGAACCAATACAAGTTATTGTGAAGAAAAAATTAATAATATACTAATATTTCTTAGAAGTATTATTAGGTGTTAAATCTCTATTAGGAGAGTAGTGGGAAGATGAAATAAGTTGAGGTTATATCAATATTAATATAATTTTTCAAATTATCTATAAGTGGATCCTTTTAAAATCAATTAGTTAGGAAGCTATTTGAATCAATTTAGTTGAATTCAGTGAAGTATTTCTTATAATTCACTTATTTGTATGCTCCATTTATAATTATCTGATGGTATTAGATAAATATACTATTAAGATGAAATATATATAGTTTTGGATGTTGTGAAAACCTTGTGTAGTCTAGGTGATCTCCATCCAAAGTTGTACAAAAAATAGAATATTTTGATATACCTATTTTTATGTTGTATAAGCTGTATGACTTAGGGTATGTAGGGACATCATAGTGAAAATCCATGAATTCAATATGAAGATGAGGCTATGGAAGTAATTTCAGAAGAAAATACTTGTATGCATAGTGAGTCTTTATATAGGTGTGTGAAGCACCATCAACTAGATTCCTAGAATGATTAGTTTATAGAATACCTAATTGGGGTGAATAACCAGTCATAGGAATGGGTAGGAATTTGAGTTGAACCTTTTAAAAATACTATGTGCTTATTTTACTAATTTACTTTCATATCTCTGATAGATTTTAGAAAATTTAATCTAGTATTTTTCTGAATACACTAACAAGTAATAGATATTGAATTCAAAATAATTTTAAGGATTGAATAAAGGTTTGTAATTTGATAAAAAATGATGACACCTGATTCACCTCCCTTTCAGGTGTCTATACTGATCATTAAGGTTAGTATAATGATTGATCTCCCTCAAGGTATGCACTAATTTCCCTTAATTAGAGAGGATTTAACACTCCATGATGGGATTCTTCTTTTACTATATAGTTACTACAACCTCATCTAGGTATCATTTTAAAAATCGACCTAAATTTACAATAGGAAGAGTGAATAAAATATATTTTCTGAAATAATCTGAATTATATTTTATTTTTTTAGTTGAAGTAGTGTTGACTCATGGGGATCAGCCCAAAATCTCTCTTCATTTCAACTCTATATTTAAGATAAATCTTCAAAAATAGACCATATTTTTAGTTACAACTCTAAATTTTCTAAAAAATGTAGTATTCTATTCATATTCAAACATTACATTGTGTGAAAATACTTTATTCTATATAGCCACTAGAGAAAAAAAATTTCCTAGGGATTTATTTAATGTAAATAAACTATCACTATCAGGGTGGAATTTTTATATAGTTGTTTGGAGTATGCCCATATTTTTTATAAGATTGAAATATAATTTTAGTATCCTTAAAATTTACATTAATCATTAACTTTAACAAATTTTATTAAATATTAATTTAACTAAATCAATCATGTTATTATTATCATGGATTTATTTTACTTTTTTACTTTAGCAAGATCCATTCATTTTTCATATTCAACGACAATTTTCAATGGTCCATAATATGTCCTCTCCTATTACAATAGAAGTATATTCTCCATGTTGATATATACTCTTTAACTTCTTTCTTATAATTTTTTGTATTATTCTTCCCTGATTTCCTCACTGATTTTGTACATATCATCATTTTCTTACATCCTAGTGATGGTTTATCCCTTTTTTTCATTCATGTTTTTTCATATTGTTGCTTTAATTTCGTATTATCACATGATTTGTGATGATATAGTTTTTACAACCACATTTATTCACTATGACCACTTTCATGGAAGTAATCATATTAGTTTTTTTAGAAATATTTTTTTATATAGTGGATATATTCTTCCTTTTCTATGATATCTATTTTTGTTTAATGGGGTTTCTCTTTCATTCAACTATATGCCCTTTAAACTAGTTCTTATAAATTTATTAGAAATTAAAAATGTTTTCCAGCACTCTATGGATCTATAACTAAACTAATAACAATACCAACATTATCCTACATATATATTTATTTTTAATGTAAAGTCATAACACATAGATTTAAATATTGGCTACTTTATGTAAAAACAACACCTGTTTTAGCACTATTTTGTGAGATTCTTTTCCTGGGTGTTCTATAATTCACCATTGATATTTTGGTCATTTTTCAGTCTTTATTCTACATATTAAATCCCATATTTGAAAAATAAATCTATAATATCATTTTAAAAAATATTTTTATGAATAATAATAATTGGGTTATCAGTTACCTTCTTTTTAAAAATTTTGCAACATGATTATAAGATGATTTTAATATATTATTTCTAATTATTGAATTATCTCTTGAGTAATACCTATAAACATAATTTTTTTGGCCACATATATATTTTATATAGTTTGGATAATTATAGAATATGATTATTATAAATTTATTAATATCACCTCTAGTTATATTAAGGGAGAACTTATCATCCCCAAACAATATAAAAAATTATTCATAATCATTCTTCATATTCTTAAATCAATCCTCATTAATTTTTCTACTTTCTATTAATTAATTATCACAATCCCAAATTATTTTTTATTTGACTTCCAGTTGGATATGCTTCAAACAAAGGGTCACCATATTTTAATATTCTATAACATGGATTCATTATTCATTTAGCTTACTAAATCCATCCTTTTAAAACATTTATATTTGAAAATTTTATTCAGCTAAGGTGAGCTTTTATTTCTAGAGCATCATGATACTTCCCTTTTCTTTCACATTCATGATGATATTATTTCACAATTTTATCTTCTCAATCATGGAATTTCCCACAACATTATCCTCTTTCTCTATCTATGAATTTTAATATGGTAATAAATTAATAAACTCTAGTATATATGAAATAACATCAATATAAATCATTTTTAAATAATATTTAACAATAGATTAAAAATACTAATGTGACCCCATATAAAGAAAACATCATATTTAGAACTTGACTCATCATAAGAGTCATAATTACTTTATTTGGTTAAACACTTACCACTATTTAGACCTTTAGTTATTTTTGAATTCATCTTCTCTTTTGAAACTTTAAACAAATTATTTAATGCATTTTTCATTATATTCTTAAATTTTATGACCAAAAACTCAAAATTTATATGAATAGACGTATTTTTTTTCACTCTTATTGAGGAATATTAGAATTCTTATCTAACACTTGGATTGTTTAGTGGTAGCTTGGTTTTTTCTATTACAAATTGGAGTGCCTAGGTTTGGAAGTTCTATTGAGTGTGGGAGTAAGTGAAATAGTGATAAATTTTTATGAATTGTTATTTTTAATTCAACATATTTTATTGGTTAATATCTTGATCATATCATATTTGGATCTCCTAGAATTACCCAATAATGTAGTGAATAAATAAATAAGTCACCGATATTAACTAGGTTAAGACTGAATATGAGATCATACTCATTGTTTTTATTACTTCTATACCCTAATAAAATTTTATCTATTATATAACCAAGTTGTTTCAAATGTACGGAATAACCAAAGAACGAACTATGAACCACAAACTATTCATTTCCTTGTACCATACTTGCATGACATCAAAAAATGTGATATAATATCCCACTGGATGATCCTTATACTATATAATCTATTCATTATCCTCCTATTGGTTCATTTTTTCTATCATCACTCACTTATCATGATTGGTCCTGAATACCCATCAATATCATTGAATATATTATTCTATGAACAATCGAGTAGGTCTTCAACTACACATTATTCTTAATATAGAATCAAGCCTTCCAATTTCCGTCATTTTAATCTGGTCCAGTAGTTCGTAGTTGATCACTATATATGATATAAAAATACAATTACACTTATTCTTTTTCTCATTATCCTTCTTTGATAATTGGTTAAACTTCTTATCAATGTAGTATTAGGGCCACCATCTTTTACAAGGAAGAGTTTCTTTCTAATAGAACTGTATCGAAGGAAATTACAAGAATTATTTCTATTCTTTTCCTTTCTTATCTTTCACATTCATATAATATTAAAATTATTTTTATCAATATATGATTAGAGGAGCCTATAAAAACCTATAAATTTCATAAATAGATATTTCTTATTATTATATGAATATTCATTACACAACTTAATGATCTATTCTAGAATTATATAGGTCATGTATAATTGGAAATTTGGATAAATAAACAACTACTTAATAAGTGAGGTATATTACTTCCCACTAAGTTCTTCATAATTAGAACCCTTGTTTGACATATCATACTTAATACATTTGTTCATATCATAGGGAATGGAAACATAAGAAAAGGTGAATACAGATTCTCCACAAGGGTAAATCAGGGAGATATCAATGATCATTTAAATATACCCTTAGAATAAGGGTTTGATAAATAAGGATACCATTTGAAAACAACAACCTAAATATCATAAATCATAATTTTGAATTTTGGAATAAATCATAGTAGTTTAAAAGACATTAATCATTAAGGAATCAAGGAACATAAACAATGAGAGAATAAATTAGTATAATGCATGGAAATGTGGCATACAAAGAAGCATAGAAAATAATATACTCAGTTGTCATGGTTTAATTTTAATAAAATTATATTGTTTTGGGTTATCTCCCCAAACCATGATAGTAGTTAAGGATCACTCCCATAACCATCATAGTATACAGAGTCCTTTAGTTAACCGGGTTAACTCCCAATTCCAGTCATGTTTATGTCATAAGATATCAATATTTACCCGGTATTTTTTAGGTATATACAATTCTGATCCCATCTATAACCTAATGAAAACCATATATATGTGTTCCAGATTATCATAAAACATTAATCAAATCATAACTTTTGAAAAGAAATGAGTTTAATATGCATTTCATCATGGCGTAACCCATAAAAAAGAAATGGGTTTCATATACATCCTATTATCATAATCATAAACCATCCAGAGAAAAAATAAGGATAATATCATTAAATCTTATCCTATGTGAATATTATAAACCATAAAAGGATTTAATCACAATTGAAAATGCCTTTAAAAGATCAATTGGTATATTTATTGAGGAAAATAACCTTTTCACTTTGAAATCACATCTTTAAAATGAAAAAAATTCGCAAAATATTATGGAAAACGTTTTATTGAAATGAAAATTTGAAAATTTTAAAGGAAGCTTAAATGAATTGATCTATCATGGTAATAGTAAATTAACTTCATTCCATATATGTTGAAAGAATATATTCCTCTCACATTTTTTAAAAAAATGTCATATAATACCTCTTTCAAAAAAAAGAAGATTAATTTTAAACAATTTTTTGAAAAGTAAAGCATGGGTAAAACTGAATTTAACCATTAATTAAATAATATTAATAAAAATTATTGAAAATATTTTAATAAAACATGTATATGGAAGAAAAATTATTTTCTACCAATGTTAGAAATAAATTCAGTTTTCCCTAAAAAAATTCTTTCATCCTATTGAGTTCTTTAGGAGAGGAAAATGAAAGGAAGACATGTATTCTCAATAAATAAATAGTGTACAATAGAATTAATGTTATTATTGAGAGGTATAACATAATATTTCACCATAAGAACATAATAATAAACAATCTAAATAAATAATGAGATTTCAGTATAAAACCTTTTACACTGTGGTAAATTTTGATTCATAACACTAATGAAAGAAAATAATAAAATTAATCATCAAATTACATGAATAAAAATATATTCATGATATAACAAAGAAAAAGTTTAGTACAAACACCACATAAATCTAAATAGGTGTCTAATATCAAATATATATCATTATAGTGGAAATTGAGATGAATGGTCTTTCAAAGATCATACTGTTGAGGTGAGAATTAATCATTGAATTGAATATGGGTATGAAATCAAAATATACCAAAAAAAGTTGAAATAAAAAAATAATATAATAAAAATTAATTACATTTATAATATTAGAATATCAATGACACAGAAGAATTAATGTTACCCAATGAAGTGAAGTTGAGTTATGAAACCACAAACCTCAGGTTCGAATCATCACATATGTTATTTATCATTATGAATATTTAAATTATTTTAGTTATTATCATGGTTAAGAAGTATTTTAATATTTTTATTCATTTTTACTTATTTTTTTGTTATATTTAATTACTTAATGAATTATGTTCACGTTTGACATTTTGATGATATTAAATTCATATGTCCAAAATGAACTTGGTAGTTTAAATATAGTAAAAGAGTTCATTTTTCCCTCATATATAAGATAAGAATAATTAAAAAAATATAATTTTTATAAGTAATTTATAATATTTATACTTATAATGAAATATGGTTATGAAAAATAATCTATGTTTCAACCATAGAGATAGGAAACCAAAAGAACGTATGAGTAACATTTCTATTTATCAATTATCCTGATGAAAAGAACATAAGTATTATTATTTTATATAAAAATATCCCTATAACATAAATATTTTAATATTTGTTTAAATACACTTATATATAGTAGTTATGTGACGTGGTTTTGAGAAAGGAATCACTTTGCTTCGTGGAGGTGGTAATCCACACGTATGCACGAACAATGTTATAATTTTTAAATAAATGAAATTTCAAGAAATAAAATGATATATTATCTTTATATAATTAAAAAAACATTAATTAATATAAAATATATAGTAAATCCATTTTTAAAACCATATTTTAGCAGTGGTTATGTAAAATGAGTTACATTGGTTCACGATGCGGTAGTCTTCCATACAAATGAATGATAGTGTTATTTCCCATTAGATGAAAGAGAATATGGATATAAGGAATATCATTAACATAAAAATACATATATATATATGGTATAAAATGATATTATTATATCATAATGTTTGAATAATATCAGAAGGATGTGGGAGGTGAAATAAAATAAAAACACTCGGTTACGAATGATACCTCTTCTTCGAAAAACTTCTCTAGGTTTACACCATAATACTTCATTGGTGGATTTTATAATAAAAACAAGTCCTATAAGAAATGTTAAGGTAATTATAGAAGGTATTTTTGTAGTGATTATTTAAACCAAAAGTCTATTAATGTTTGAATAAAATAGGAGATGTGGTACCCTTGTATAAGTGGGGGGAGGGGCACTTTTGGAATTTGTTAAAATATGAAATAAATATAAATTAATTTTCATAGACCAGTGGCTTAGAAAAGATATAATTTTAATATATTATGAGGACTAATTTAGTTAATATCATACAATAAATTTTAGATATATTTATATTTGTTTTTTACCCATATCCTTTTGTTTTAACCCATGTTAACACTTTTTGGAAATTACCTCGATAATAAATTTCTTACTCTTTAGGGGTAAAGATAGTTACAATAAAAATATTATTGGATAATAAATGGAAAATGGTTGATATTTACAACCATATAAAATTAATTTAGATGGATTTAGGTTTTTTGAGAATTTAAATCATTTAATAAAATATTATTTGTTATAAAACACCATTAATGACATTTTTATAACTATTAATTTATTTTGACATTGAAAACAACATGACAATAGTGGAAATAAATAATAATAATTTAAAACATAACTAAAATTTTATTGTTATCTAAAAAAGCAACAGAAAAAATAATTAATTCAATTTATATTACATTAAATATTTTAAAAATCATTTGATTTATTTTTCTGTTAATTGAGTAAATATTTTTTCAAAATTGCATACAAACCTAAGGTAATTATATCATTACAAAAAATTAGAAACAAATTTTGCTGATAGAAAAATAATTTATATTTCAAATCACTATTTGGAACCAAACATAATTTTGTATACCTATGCCAAAATATTATAGTTATCAAATGAAAGAAAGTGACATTTTTTTCTTTATCTTTTACTAAAATATTATTAATGTAAAAAATAAAATAAATATGATACAAAGTGGCTATAAATTTGAGACATTAATGGAAATAGTCAAAAACCACTCATCGAACAGGATAAAGTCTTGTGGTATGGTCAATTTTTAGTCATTATCTTTTTTATATTTAACTTTAATTACCTAATTTACCCTTATCATGGTTATAATTATTTACTATATGTACTATTCATAATGACTTAAAATAAAAGAGGAATATTGACTAAATTTAGATCTCGTAATTAAAAACATGAATTCGATTTTTAAGGATTCCATTCATATAAGTGGAATAATTTACCATAAAATTTTACTCACAAAGATCTGTGAAAAGTGGGTTTTCAGGAAAAAACAATTTTCAAGGAAAAGATGATTTTACATTAACTATAATATAAGTAATATTCATTATATGAATTTTTATTTATATATATAAGTATTTAATATATAAATATCATTAACATAATTTCTCATTAGGGGTTATTTTAATTAATTATAATGAAAAAACATTATGCACTTATAATTAGTTTTTTTAAAAAAAATGTGTTTTAAGCATAAAAATATATTTATTCCAAAATATTGAAAATCCCAAATTTAGATAAAATTGAATAAATTATTATATTTTAAATGTATTTTTTTAATTTAATACTAAAAAAATTTTAACCATCCTTTAAATAACTTAATTTAATTAAAATAAATAACAATTTCACAAAAATCGATATATTTGGATAGTCATTGAAAAACTAATAATTTTCAAAAAAATTACAAAAATCATCATATGATAATTTTGATATTTTTATTTCACAATTGATATAATTTTCATAATATACCATCGCTAAAATTTTATAAACATTTTTATATTATCCATGGTTAAAAATAAATAAAATCTTTTTTGAAGAAAACATATTTCTGAAGTAGAAAATGACGTTATTAAATTTTATTTTATTATTTAATAAAAAAAATTAATAAATTTTTATTTATTCAGAAAAAATATATATTTAATAACATGGTTAATTCTATTTATACCCTCAAATTCAATGATTATGTTATATTTCTTTATAATCAAATAATATATTGCATGTGTAGTTTATGCTCGGTGTTGCATGTCCTATATGCTATTCAACATAATGGTATTTATTTAAAATATTGGGGTGAGGGGGTTACAGAAACTCCATAAATCTCATCTAGAAATTTACCTTTATTATTTAAACTACTGGATATTTTATAGTTTAAACACTCACAGATTCTCCCTAAAATCCTAGCCAATAATTTTAATTCAAATTACCAAGAAAATCAATATAGTTTCATTTTCATTATATTAGAATAAAAAAATTTTATTTTCTACAAAAAATCATTGAAATTTAATTTATTTCAGATTTCATCATGTAAAAATATTGTCACCTTGGTTTTATGAAAATATCCTTTATGGTGTGTCAAAAACTCACAGCCTCTAGCTAGAATAATGACCCACTTGTATAATCCTGATGTTAAAATCCCCAATGAATAGTTCAATGAATTGTATAAATTAATCTCATTATTTAGAATTCTTAATTTTTTAAATATCATCATATTTGATTGAAATTTTACCTAGAATCTCGTTTTTAATAGTCTTTTTAAACATCATTACAATGTGATATTTTCGAAAACATAATATCCATAAAGATCAAGTAAAAATATTATACAGCCTTATTGAAATTCTCCCATTTTAAATTTCTAGACATTAATGATATTGTCATTATATTTTCTATGTATTGTCGGCTCACTATAATTTTTATTCCCTTATAGTTTCTCTTTTGTGATAAAATTATTATGAGGTTCCATAGTAGTCTTAATCAAAATATAAAAGTCTTATGGAATTTCAAAATAATAATAATATGTCTATAAAAATCCTTAAAAATCAACTTCAAATTATTACGATTCTTCGTAAAAGACTTATGTGTATAAAAATGTATTATGATATAACTAAACATCTTTTAATATTCACTAAAATATATCAAATGGCCATAATAGTCTTATGAATGTTTATAGAAATCATTATGATCTCCCTAAAGTTATTATGAACTCCTAGATATTTTTACAAACTGAGACATAACCCTATTTTATTAACATAGAAGACACAATTATTATTAAATTCAAGAATCTTAGGGAATTTTTCATTTTTTATCATAATGAACAAAATTTTAGTCTTCATTAATATGGAACATAACTACTTCTTATCACCAATTGGATTTGTCAAATAATCTAAAAAATCACCCAAATAAATTTATTTATTTTCATTATAGTAACTTTGACTAATAATATAATTTGGATGGATTCTAAAAAATTCTTCCAACTTTTCTTCTTCAATGTCATTTCGTTAATATCTCCACATTCTAGATTTCCTCAGACACATTTAAAAATATTATATTTATTTCCTTCAAATTGAATTCTAAAATGAAATTGAATCATTAAAATCCAACTAAACAATCATCAAATTTAGATATGTTGTCTAAAAATATACAACAAAATTTATTCAAGTAGCATCATCAATTTTATTTTCCTTATTATTCATAATAATAAATTTCATATTCATATTAATTTATAATAATCATTTTATTCAACTTAATCAAATTATTTTCATCAAATATTTAAAACTTATCATTTTCATGGAAACATATATTATTGAAAAAAATATGTAATCCTTACATGAGATATTCCATCTCCCACTATGGATTTATTTTTAATAAAATTAATCATATATGCTAATATACGTTATTCAAATATTTTATATTAGCAATTATTTTATATCAATACAATAATCACTATGATATAAAGTACTCTCATCTCATATCATTACTTTTTGTTTATTTTTTCAAAATAGATTTTTATTCATCTTTTATTTAAATTTGTAGGCTTATTTAATTTCAGAAGAGTATGAAACCATTGGATTTCTTAGAAATGATCCTATATTTATTCAAATCTAAGTCTACATGGGTTAACCTACTGTAAAAAAAGGTTATTTCACCAAGTCATCAAAGATATCCATTAATTAGTAATATACGGGATACCATTTCTTTTTTTCATAGTCAAGGGTACATAAAAATAGATTCATCCGGAAATATATATCCCACACTCATATTGAATAAATATTTCCTAAATTTCATATTTATTGAATTTAACATCCCATTTTTCTCCATAACCATTACCTCCATTCATAATTAAATTTAATATGAAGGATGCATGAATAATTCAATGTAAAAATAAAAACCAATAGGTATGCTTCCTCTAAAGAATTTAGTATTGATCTATACAAGATTATATATTCTATCCTTGAACTGAGCAATCTAAACTTCTTGAAAGTCAGTCTACGTATCTTTTGGTGGTGGGTGGATTTTTAATGTGATACTGCCTTTTCAATTTTATTATCATTTTCCCTCTAAGTGTTTGATAGTGGAATATTGGAAGGGGACATTGAATCATCTAATTTCCTTTGAGGTTGTGTGTGTACTCCTACCATGCATTACATTGTGTGTGCGTAATTCTAAAAAAAATCATTTTTCTTTGACATATTATTCAATAGTTTAATGTTATAAAATATCATTTGGGTCAACATTGATGAAATTTTTAGATGTGAATTCCATAATAGGTAACATTTATTTCCTTGAGGATGGAATATCTATAATTTGGTTGTATTTCATTATAATAGATGGTATTGATGATGAATATGAGTGTAAAACTTATCTCATCCCTATAATATAGGGATTCCCGATTATTGTCATAGTTATTGTTACAACATTCCTTGCTTCATAGACCCATATTCTACTAAGTGTTTGATATGATGTGATACCACCATGAGGAATTTTATATGGGTTAATGTTCTCTCTCATTGCTAAGGATTATATTATAGAATTCACAAAGTCAATATTTAATTAAGTCTAAATATTCAGGATAATAGTGATGAATAATTATCCTAGATAACTATTAGAATAAACTAATGGACCCCAATGGTGTTTGTATTTATATGTTAGTAGACATATTTTGAGTTGTAGTGGTTGGATTCTCTTAACTTTCTCTGATTTTGTGTTCCCTAGTGTGAATTATTGGGGTTGGAATTAATTTCTCTTAAAATTCTTGTATAATTTAGGTCCCAAATTGGTAATGATTATCTTGGTGAGTATAATCCCTCCAAGGAAGCTTCTGGGTGTTTTTATGAATGTGGTTGACATCCTCCACCACCACCCTATGATAATAATTGTATGAATTTTATTTCTTGGGGAGGAGACTCCAAAATAAGTTTTATGTTAGGATGGGTTCCACCTCTCTGCTGATGGCTTATTTACATGGTGTTAGCCTTCATGGATTCAACCCCTCAAAATTAGCATACCATATTTCAATGTTCTAAATTACCTCTTCATATAGATATTCCTATACCATTGTATATAACCATTTTTTAATAACATGGTATGTGATAGCATAAGTTGGTACGATAGAGCTTAGTATATGATCAAGGTGTCATTTCATGACAATTGAGATACACCATCATTTTTCTTTAATTTCCTCTATTTTGGATGGGGAGTATTGTCCAATATGGTAAATTCATTTAGTATGCCACTAGGATTCTATAGGGAAAACACAAAAACAATCACTTAATTATCCCATATGAAAATTCATGGTCAATGAAGTTCTTTCTCAAGTAAAGGACTCATTTTAGGCAAACCATTATATTTATAATAGATTCCTCTCATCATATTCACATTTTATTTGTTTCGGGACTCTTGAGACACTACATATTTCTCACGGTGAATGATCACTCGATCAATTAGGGTGGTGACGATGGAACCATTTTTGGGTAGGAGGATGAAAGGTTGGGTCATCCATCTAGGTGTATTTTTTCCTAGTATGAGACTCTCTTATTATTTTAATAAATATTTGTGAATTATCCCTAGTAACAGTATGAATTAAATTGATTTATTGAAAACATGAATTTAAGAGAGATCATTACATGGGAATTATATTATCTCTTATTTTATCCTAGTATTTAGTTACTCTATGGTTTTTAATCTATAAATATAAGAACTCTATAACATATCAGCATCCATAGAGGTGTTGAGATATTTAGAAGAGAGGTAGAAAGTGTTGAATATATGATATTAGGCCAATGAAAGGGACTTCAAAGGGATCCATGTAAGGGGAATCAGAAACCCAATAGTTTGGTTCCACTTATTGAGAACGATGGAACCATTTGAGGTCCTATTGTATGGACCAGATTGGTGAATTTTAAGGTTGTATATCCATGACCATTTCCAAGAAGTTTAATTTCATAGAGAGTGAACTATACGATATATGGTTTAATGTCATAGATTAAGGTCTACTAGAAAAAAAGTAACAAAAAATGATTTAGTTTAGAACTTAAAAAAAGATATATATTTTTATTGAATCTAACAAATTAATCAAGTGAATGAATTTTGTGAAACAATAATATAATTTGGACTCGATATTTACAAGGAAATCAAAAGGAGAATATATACACAAGTAATATATGGAAACCATGAAGAAAATATTAACTAATAATGTTCTGGGAAATTAATAGGAGACTTTTAACTCCATCTACATCTGAGGAAACCAAGATGAGAATCTAGACTCTTGTAATTTTTAAGGAAAATAAGATTAGCATATCATGTCTTGAATATTTGAGAAAAATAAGAGGATTATCAAGTTTCATGGTGATTTTGTGGGGAATATTTGTGAGTATATTAGGAATTAAATTCTTCATGTGATGGTTTATCCAACACCGAATCTTATATAGTGGTTGAATGTTTCCATATGGTAAACATGTGATATAAGTCTTTTGATTCTTGTGAAGGATTTGATTTATGTGTTAGGATGGATTTCAATAAAATGGAGACTTAGAAACCTGTTGAAAGAGTATTTTTTAAAGTGGATCATCCTAGGTCAAATATTATGTGCTTGTAAACCATTAGAACGAGCGATAAATTTACTTTATGAATGACTAGTTTTTTTTAATATTGGTATCTTATATGAATTAGTAGGTTTCACCAATGTTATAGAGTCTAAGGATGCTGATTTCCTTAAATTTACATGAGTATCCCTCTATAAAGAAATTATGTATAAACCCTTTAAATCCGACTAGATGGAGAAGATTTACAAGTTCATCCCTTCATGAAAGTGCATCATGGGTATAATTTCTGAATGATATCCCATTAGATGCATTTTAATTTTTTTATGTAGGTAAGGTATTACTGGATACATTGTTCCCTTTCCCACTAATCATTCTTATAATAGGAAGTTACATAAATGGAATGTGGTAAAGCAATTCCTCAATGGGAGAGTTCACAAATGGAAATATTTATCTATTGAGCATTATTCTACCCAAATATCCCTTCTACCATCAATGTGTTACCCCTAAACGTGTGTGTTCTGTGTATTTATATGCAAGTTTCATAATGATTTTCTATTTAATTAGTGTAATTATTAATAATAAGAAAGTACACATCACAATAGTCACTTTGGGGCCTGAATTGAAACCATTCCAGGATAAGGTTTTGTTTTTGGGAAATATTTCTACTACAACACCATAAAGAGACTCCCAGTTATGATAATGTTATCTGGCCTTGAGGGTTTCCATTATGATTCCATAAAGCAACTCATTTCCATGATAATATTATGCAGTTGTGAATTATTTCTTCACTGATTCTAAAATATCTATCAATATCCAAAATCATTTGACTTCTAAATGTTATGATATTGTTTCAATGTGAAAAATTTTATTGGATGCATAAATGAAACCCTACTTAAACCAACTATAACTTTGGATCCTGATGTTCATTTGGGATCCTTGAGAAATAAAATCAATGATTGTAAAGAAAGACACCTGAATATAATATTTATCCACATCATGTATTTTTGAAGTCTAAAAAGTGTCTATAAGACCCTCTAGAATGTGTTTTATGGTTTTGAAATTCATTTTTCATTAGTTGATAAAATAAATATCTTACTCCATATAAGAAGTTCCCACTACCAAATCCCCATAATTAAAAATTTTATAAGGAATATATTTCCCTTAGTAAGGGATAAATAACATTGTACATAGATATCCCATTATTATATTTTCTACAGACAAAAATACAGTTCTTCCCAATCAGGAATTAAATTATCTGAGGGGAGGAGCATTTCGTGGATTCCATAAAAAAGTTAATTTCACACATGATTCAAAAAAACACCCTCCCCCTTGGAATTGGTTTCATTTATAATGAAAATAATATAATTCTATGTCATAATGGTGACGTGGTCCACTTTTCCTTAAAATAATGTATTTTTTAGGGGTAAATATTCAAGGAGAGGCTTAGTAGGAGAAGAATATCAACATAAGGCATTTAAAGAATCCAAGAGGAATAATTAACTCAATATTTTATATTTTCTATGAAGAATAATTGACTCAAGGATTTTGAATCACCAAAAGAAATAATCCACTAAATGAATTTGGTATCATAATACATGGTCAATTGAGGAATACCTAATGGGAATTGGTGGGCCTAAAATCATGGATGGAACATGGAATGAAATGAAAGACGAATTTTCAACAGGATCTATTAAAAAAGAAATATGTATCACTTTTTATCTTGTTTGAAAAGGTATAAAATCACATATAGTTCTTAAAATGGTATTTTTTATTTTGGTATATATTCAAAACAAAAAGAATATATATGGATGTACCTAGTATAAATTATATGGTTTTTATATAGTTTCCTAGTTAATGGACAATGTAAAAAAAATTATATAAATTTTGAAACTACACATTGGGAAATTTTATAAGAAACAAAAAAATTTGGATGGATCTGAGATATGGGTTCTGATTTTTATTATGTATCCTATGAGAATAGAAATGAATCCATAAATAGTTATTTTAAGGGTTCTGTCTATAGATAAATCTCTTATACAATAGAAAAAATAATGGTTTCACCCTATGTAATGTTATTGGAGAAGACCTTATTTGATCTGGTAAATCCATATATAATAAACTCTTTCATAGACTAAGAAATTAAGTAATAAAATTTATATAAAATAGAATAGACTACTCAAAGTAGATTAATGTATTTAAAAATGGTTCATTGTATCATCTCTTTTAAATTCATGTAACGAAGACCTTGTACCTAAGGGTAATTTTCCAAGAGGAGAATCTAAACTCTAAGATTTGTGGCTTCCAAGAGGAGTATCATGACTCGAGGATTTTGGGATTCTAGGAGGAATATCTTAACATAAGGAATTTTAACCTCCAAAAGTGGTGACTCCACTCATGGTATTTTATTCTTCAAAGAATATGAATACCCAGAAATAAAAGAGTTTAAAAGTAGGATATCATAATCTTTCATTGAAAATGGTTTTGATTAATCAATGTGTGACAGTGAGGGTATTTGAATCTAATTTAATAGTTATGTTATGGATTGTTTAAATTATAACCTATTAATGTATGAGTCAATGGGAAATAGACATAGGTGGTATTATGTAAACCATTGTTAATGGATAAATTTCCACCACACCATTATAAAATAGTAAAATGGGTTAGAGGATCATCCCCTAATGGTGAAACCAAGACTCTAGTTAGAAGGGTAGATATGTGAAATGAATTCCATTAACAACTTGAGGATTAATTTTTGGAATTAGACACACTATATAAAAATTTCAAAGAAATAAGAAATCGAGAGGATGTAAATAATGTTTTGGGTTATCATGAGAGGAATATAGAATCAATACTTTTAAGTGATCATGAGACATACATTAAGGTAATTAAGTAGAAATATGGTGGAAAGGATGTCTAAGAGGTGTTTGAGTTACCAAAAGGGTACCCAAATATTAATTGAATACATTTTCAATGAGAAAATATTTATCATAAAAAGATTTGGTACTCTATCACTTGAATGGGTGGCTTAATCAATTTGAAGAGTTGGCCTAGTCATGAATGATAATATACCCATTACATAGTTCAATCTCACATGTATGGAGTGAGGATGGTATAATATATAATTTTTATAGAATGATGGTTCTAGTGAGAATAACTATATTTTTTATTAGTGCAAGTTGTAGTGGCGGAATTTTTTGTTCCCTTTTTATTTTACACTATAATTTTTGAAAAATCCAAGAAAGGGGGAAGCTCAGTGAGATGGAACAATATTTTTTTAGAAAACCCTTTATGGGATTTCAAAAAATAATTCTTTTTATCTATTTTATGTTTCTTACACTATAAATGTTCCCTAATCCATGAGATTTTCTGTCGTAGTGAGTGGGTACTTGAATTTTTACAAGGCATCCTTTTATAGATTTTCATCATAAAAAACCATTATGTCTCCTTCATTAGCATTTTTAAAAATTTTAATATGGAATATTGACAGATTATATTTATGGTAATATATATTTAGAAAACTAAGGAAAATTTTAACACCATACATATTTGAGAAAAATTTGAGACTACATGTATCAAAGTAAGGTAAAGAAAAACTTGATGTGAATTAAGAGATTGATGTTGATATAGTCAATCTCCAAGAAGGATGCATGTTATTTAAAGTCATAGTGCATGGACCAAGTAAGGTTCCTAAAGAAACTTTTTGTACCTTTTATACATATGTAAGTGAAAATGGAATGAGGGAAAAACCAATATTGGGTTATAACTATAAATATCCAATATTAATTGGTAGGATACGAAGCATAGGGTAAAAAATGAGGACTGAATTAGGTGGAAAGTTTTTATTGGGCCAAATATGGGAGTTCCAAGAATTAATAAATATATTATGGTAGTACAAATTAATGTACACATAGTTATGGATGAAAATATTTTTTCCGAATGCGGATTCTAATATTGAAATACCTAACATGAATGAGAATACCCTAATGTAGGGGGATGATCCTAGAATGAGAAATCCTTACATCACTATGTATACTATGGTAAGAGGAATTAATCCGTATATGGATGTTGAAATGGGATGGTTTTATCATAGTGTAAGGGATATTTAGGGAAATATGACAAGAATGAAGACAATGTCTAATCACTAGGGAAGATTCAGTTATAGAAATAGAATCTACGGATAGGATTGGGATATGAGATCCAAGAATCACTACATATCCTAGGGTAATGGGATCTAGTAAAGGACATTTTTTACAAGTAATGTGAAAAATCACATTAGGGAAGGAAGATATCGAGATAGCTAACAAATATCCAAAAAAAATTACTCTTACAATGATCAAGATCTTAATTAGGGGGGTTACAATTTAAGGTCACATGGAATAAACCACTCCACATTGTTTAAGGTATTCTGTGATGGCCCATTATGAATAGTTTAAATTCATGGGGGATAGACTATGTACCATATAGTTTATGACCTGGTGGTAAGGTCACCTTGTCTTTCAGTTTAAAGTCCTATGATAAGAACCTACGATGCTTGTTGTTTAAGGTCATAAAAATTTGAGTAAATTTCTAGGTACCTTAAATATTCTAGTGATACCAAAGTGCTTATATGTCATTCCTAGCATGTATTTTTACTCTTAATTTATTTATAATCAATGTTGTACCTAACGAAGAATTTCATGACCAAGAAAATTCATAGATTACATGACTAGAGTAATTTTTTTAACTAGAATAGAAGGTTCTTCAAAAGTAATTTTTAATAAATTTATAAGAATTTCTAGAATTACCTAAACTTGTAATTATATATTCATTTATGACTCATTGGGATCGATCTAATCATACCATCATTGTGATATTGGATCCATGTGCTGAAACCTTTCTGTTGTGATACACATGTGAACCACAATATCTGAATGTCCCCATATAATCATCATGTTATAGAATGATTGATCTTGATTGCTTTCATCATTCGTCGTTAGTCATAGGATAATTATTCTACAAGGATTAAGAACTCGTGATGATATATCAAGATATTGAGAGAAGTGGAGGATATATAACAATAAAGATCTCTATAACTCTCTCTATGGTTTGATAGATCTTCTTTCTACCATATGATTGTAATAAATGTGTTTCTATATAGTGATATAAATATATATTTATAAATATGGGTCTATTGTTGAAAATTTTCACATGAGGCACATTTGCAATTACTTGTTACTTAGTGATCCCTATGTCCTAATAAAAATGTAATTATTATTTACATGACATTTGAAATTCCTCAGAATAAATATCATTTATTTTATTTTCAATCTTATCATTAAAATTGATGAATTTATCCTCCTTGAAATTTACCAATATTTGAATAGTTTCTATTTATTTAATAAATAAATATCACTGCATTAATTTTTTGATAAATATAAAAAAATTATATTTGGAAAACTTTGGAAATAAATATTGTTCATTATTATTTAACTCACTTATTATTTTGAATAAATTGTGAATAAATCATGATGATCAACCAAAAACCTGAATAAATATTATATATTTTAAATTGTTACATTTTACATTTAATTTAACTATCATTATGAATATAGTTAGTGTAAGGCCCTCTAGGCCTCTTTCTCAATAGAATTAAGAAGAAGCAACCAAATTCTAAGGTATTGATCTAGCATCATACCAAAGCATTCAAATTGAAAGAAGTTAATGTATTAATTACATAAAAACTCATACAAATTCTAGCAAGAAATATAATCCCTTTATATTGATATCTATAATAAAGTAGGTTAAATACCTGTTCCATAAAAATCTATGCTCGGTATCTATTACCTTGATTTTTTTGAAATAAACTTGCATAAAGAAAACCATGTCCAAGGATTTATCCAGAATGTTCCATTCCCATAAAAGGGCTTGAGATATAATAATCCATTAAATGAATGAATGGATAAATACTTCGACACATTATCCATTAATTCAATATCACTTGTGATAAACCATACATATCGTACCTTTTCATGAGAATATTTCATCATGATTTTTGTCAATACATCAAAGTGAAAAAATCATTATATTCATCAATGATAATCTAAAAATATAAGGATCAACATAAACATCCATACATAGGGACAAGAAATGCCACCTAAATATATTGATTTACTACTGGAGGATCTATTATTATTACCTCATATATTAGATATTATAAATAGAGGATACCATGAGAAGGTGTATCAATGTTTTATGATCGAATTACCCTTGAATGTCTATATATTGTATGACCTCTCCCCTACATTCCACTGATTATACAATGGTTTTGGTTCTTTCGGTGAAGATATGTGTTTTGGATGACCTCCATCACCTTAAGCTGCTCTGGTCTCATGTTTTTTTGTGCCTCTCTTGGTCATGGATGGTATGGAGTTATCCTAGAGAATATTGGATCATGGTTCAATGGATGTTGGGTTTCTAACTTCTACCAGAGTCGGCCTCTCATTCTCGGACACCCAAACCTGCTATGAACTAGGGTTCCTCTACTACTCTCTATGTCGGAGTTGGAGGGATGGGTACACAAGGTTTTGTGCCATACAATTTTTTGTCATCGTGTTTACTTTTAGGGTTTCATCCCAGAACTTCTTATTGGTCTCATTCCTAGCCTTCTTTAGGGGCTTTCCTCAGTTTCATGTTTCAATTTTTTGTATTCTTTCTCAATTTCAGATTATTTTTGTATGTGGTCTCGTTTTATGGTGACACTGGTGGTGATGGTGGATAGGATTTAGTGATGTTATTGAAACATGTGGTGTTCAATGGTGTAGTGGCTAATGATTTCGACTCCAAAATGACGATGCTCATGATTATCTGATGATAGTGATGATGTCCAGTTATGGTGTCAAAGATATTTGATCCAGGAAGCGTCTTCTAATTTCGAAAGTCTACAATGATGTTCACCTCTAATGGTGGTGTGCTATGGCATTGAGTGTGATTTTGGTGGTGATGATGGTTTCCTTTATGGTTGTCTCTGGTGATCCATTTTGATTGGGGTTGGTTAGTGTTAGTACATGATTCTTTGCCTATTCAGATGACTAGTATTAGGAATAGGATAGTGGCTGAGAAAATGAAGAAGTTACAATGACGATGGAGGACTCTGGTGGAAGGACTTGCTGATGATTTGGTATGAAGCGATGATGGGTGTGTGAGGTGAACAGGTTCCCGAATCAAGGTTTACATGATGTTATGTGGAATATTGAACAAGATGGAATGATGAAGTTTGAATTTTGAATTTTGGAAATGTAATACCATTAGTGGTCATTTGAACTTTCGATTTTTAGTGGCGAGACTCACACAATGGGTGGATTTGTAACTGGTTGGAGGTGTCTTTGGTTCACACATACCCTAAAAAGTGTCATTAGAAAAAAAATTTGTATTGGATGATAAGAAGCACAATTAATATTTATGATAAATAATACTTGTAATTAAGTACATAAAATTTATTTTTAGTTCACTAAATCCTTCAAAATCACACTTTCACTAGATTTAACTTTTAATAACCTTCATCCCACTAGCTCTAACAATAAATTAATACCTCTACTAAGATAGATACTTTTTCATGGGTTCCACCATGTTTTTATCCATCTATATTCTTCTCACAACAACCACACCTTATTGAGAGAAATCCATAAATAGATGAAACTTTTGAAGTATATGATTTATCTTTTGATGTGATCTTGGCTATTTGAAAAGATCCACCACTGCAGTGCTATCATAGTATTATATGATATGATATTTTCCACCCGAACCCACATCAATATCTTAGAAAAATTAGTGAATATAAAATGCTTTATTGGCCACATTGGATGTTTTAGTATACTTGAAATGATCTATTGAACTGGAGAAAACGTGCTACTCTAAACTCTTACATCTCACATATCCTATGTTATGGCTTAAGACATAACCATGATTATGAATTTAGATCGTTCTGGTATATCTTAATTCCAACATCCATAAAACCTGTAAAGACTATCTCTTCATCTTCTCCAAACATAAGGAATATATCATTATTTCACCATAAATAATAGAAGATAGCATGAAAAAGAGATCAATAATATTCAACTATATATTATTGATATCCTACTATGAGGATCAGGAAATGGGAAATATCAAGAAACACATATAACATCAGATAAATGATAGATCATATCACAGATGTATATGGGATCTATCTGATTTTGCCTCTTTCCTCTTCTGTATAAGGGAACATTTTCTTAGAAAGATATATACCATTTGGCAATGGAACCAAACAACTATTATATTTTTAAATAATAATCATATTCAAAATATGGTAAATGTATGTACACTGAATTAGTCTAAGCAGCCTTTGGGATTTAACAGGCATGATATTGAACCCTATAATACATGCTACTTCATCTAAGTACTTTATAGAGAAGCACTTTCTCAACCATTCCATAACATATTGTAATGATGGTGTCTCATTACCAATTATTAATATGTTATAAACATATACGATTAAAGAGATGAATATAATCCCACTAAACCACTTATAAAAACATGGATCACATTTATTATTAATGAACACAAACTCTTTTATGGTATCCTAAATCTAAAGGTTCCATGAACTTGATGTTGAATTTAATCCATAAATGGATATCTATAAATTTCATACCTTTTTATAATTTCTCAGAGTCATAAACTTTTCTAGTTATTCAATATACATATATTCTTGAAGGTGAGGATTAAATAAAATAGTATTGATATCCTTTTACCAAAAAACATAGGCACTGACACCTTCATTTTCAAGTATAATTAAAATTAATTTAAACAAGGAAAGTATATAAAATGTTCCGTTATAGTAAATTTCGTGAAATTTTATAAACCATTTTTCTTCTAGAAATAATTTATAGGTACTAACCTTACATTTCATGTCTAGTTATCACTTGAATACCCATTTACACCCATTTTGATTTATGTAAATTTATGGATTTATCAAAACCCAAACTTGGTTCTAATACATTGAATACATCTTATAATTCATGAATTATTTTCATATTGTAGCTTATGAGATCTATATTAGATCCTTAGAGGATACACAACCATTGTTGTGGACCAATAATGATTCACCATATTTTGTGGAAAGAAAACCTTATCTTTCTGATTCTATAACCACTCTGATGGCCCTATGTAGTACTTTTATGATGAATAACATCATCATCAACTTCATTGAAGTCATTTATTGTCCCACTATCCTCTTTTATTATATTATCTGTCTCATGATAGATATCCTATCTTGCAATGATAATGTTATTATATGATGATTGGTTTAGATAGTGTCCACTCATTTCTTTACAATACCCTATAAAGATATATTTCATGATTTGAGGTCCCATTTTATTACATAATCTAGCCTTAAAATATGTCTCACATGCCTATGAATTAATATGTCAAGACATAAGTTTATTTCTTTTCTATAACTCAAATAGAATATCATTTTCCTCATTAATTGGTGATTATTTTAGTATGTATTCTGAGGTGTGTAATGAATATACCAAAAATGATAATGGTAGACTCACATGACTCATTATTAACCTTATATTGTAATGCATGGTATGGTTCCTCCTTTCACTATGCCTATTATACTATAGTGTATAAGGTGGAGTGAGTTGAGATAATATAATATACTGTCATATAATGTTTATAAAATCATGGTTAACATATTCACTTCCTCAATCTGATAAATATTATTTCTATTCATATCAATGTGATCCAAAATATCATTCATGAATTCCTTGAGATTCCGAAATGATTTAGACGTATATTTCATCAAGTAGATGTAACTGTATCTACTCAAGTCACCAATTAATGTAATAAATTATGAGAATACACCTCTATATTCTTCTTGAATGGGTCCACAATCATCACTGAGAACCAATTATAGAATCTCTATGACACTTTCACCATGACCACCAAATGGTTGTTTGGTAATATTTCCTTATACACAAGTATGAAGTCATTCAAGTGTTTTAATCTCAAAAGAGTAAAAGTAACCATCTTGATAGAGATTTTTCAAATTCTTCTCATTTACATGACCAAGACAATGATTCCGAAACTTGGTGTAAAATGCTTCACATCTATTTTATTTGTTACCAATTTTCAACATTTTATTTTAATAGTTTAATACATAATACAATAATTCAGTTGTTCCATAACATAACGTATGATATCATTATTTTAGTACCAAAAACTATTTCCAGAAAATAAAATAAATCAATACACATCTAAAAAAGAAACAAAAATTATTTTCTTGGTAATTCTAGGAACACAATAATAGATCATTAAAACACAAATAAATTATATTGGTAATGTGAGATTATAATCTTCAATGGTTAGAGTATCCATCGTCACTTTATTTGCAGCCTATAAGTCCACCCCAACTCTAGAAAACTTATAAATTATACTTTTTTTATATTTGGATTAAAATGTGAGTACCATTAATAGTATTTGATACCCAAATTATATATATGGAAATATCACACTTGATAATGAATGCACATGAAGTTGTCCATTTCTTCATTGACTGGGTGCACTTCCTCTTCTAGTGATTTTAATTTACATATTAAAAACACACTATATCTTATTCCATTCATTAAATATGGATCTTCTTCCTACTGGATGGATATTTCTCTTGAGCCTTAGGCTTAGAATGAGTCTTCTGGCCCTTTTCCCTATTCCTAATTTTCTTATTCACAATAATGACCATGATTTTGTCACATCCCATGTATTTATATATGTGGCGAATAAGAGTAATATGTCCTAATAGTATTATTAGTATTTATATTATTATAATTCATAATAAAACTTGAGAAGGATTTTTGTTGTGAATATTGATGGATATTTCTACACAACTCATCAGGAATTTTAGACAACAAGATGTCTAGGTACACTATCTTGAAAATAATTTTGTCTACATATGCCCCATATTTCACTAGGTGTCGAAAATTTCACATGAATAGTGTGTTGGAGATCTCATACCTCTCTTGTCTCACCTTGGATTGATATAGATCTCAAAGGTGAGAAATTAGGATATACACATCCATGTCGACATATTAGTTTATAATCTATCTAGACATGGGGGATAACCTGAAACCCTGGACATCAATTATACCATCCACATGTTTTACATAGATAGAAACATCGTCTTTATTATATTCCTTTTAAGACACATAGGAAGTGTTGTTTCCAGCATGTATAATTTCTACTCATAAACCAGTATAATGCCTAAGTTCCTACATTATTCATGGAAATTAAAGCTAGTGAGAAGGTTTTCATTCTCTAGTATGGATCATAGTGATATTTTATATGTCATGTGTTTTTCTATTTCTAAAAATTAGGTTCTTATTCTTAAGATGTCCATTATTAAAAAAATAAATAATTATATTAAATTTCATTAATCTCCCACTATTTTATGAAAACATAACTGTCCTCACAATTTTTTTAGAATACATCTTATCATGGATATTCTAGTGGAAATGTCCCATATTCCCCTTCTCGAAACCTCTACATGGGATTGACATGTTATTTGAAGAGATTTAATTAGTTTTCAATTTCCGAATTCATTAATTAAAATCTCATTGATCTTTTGAGTGGACTCCCCAATATTGAAATATTTGATAAATATGTCCTTAACCCTTTCCTATCAGTTAAACCAAGTCCTTCTTTGGAAGACAAACCTTGATATGTTCTAAGTAAAGTCAACCCAAATGTCAAGCTAATGTTTCTTGATAATGGAAAGCACCTCGACTAGGGATAATCAAGCACTTTAAAATATGATTTTCACTCTAACTCAAGTAATGAAAGTCTATAATGACTTAGTATATTTTCCTTTAGTTATATTTATCATTTTGTATAAAAACTCAGTTTTATCTTATCACATGCCGAGTTAATATTAAGTGGATTTTACATAAGTGATTAACAATGTCTGATAAAATTTACACATAATTAAATTATATTTTATTTAATATGTATTTCTTGTTAATTAATGTATTATGTGATTATGTTCCATCAATTAACATAAATAATCAACCATTAAACAAATAAAAATAATATAAAAGTGGAATGATCATGATATTATCTAATGGTTTTTTATCTAGTGGATAATAAATCAACCTTTAATATTAAGGGAATAAACCACGAACCATAGATTGATTATTGTTGTAGCATTCCACCTCATCTCATATGTACATACTCAATTGGTTTCACCTCGACTCTTAAATATAGACCGCCTCCTCTCACCTAGGAGTTCTATAGTTACATAATATTTTCCTCACACATAAGTGAGGGGATCCAATGGACTAGATAAAGGGGGTTTATATAAAATAATATGTCTATACACATTCCCTTACATGATAAGGATGAAGGGATGACACACATTCTATAATTTTAAATTAATAATAGAAATAAATTAAAAAGAAACTAATCATAGAGATTATTCTTATCTAATATCATGTTCATGTAAAAGATATAAAAAGAACGTACATTTTCATTTTATTCATAAATTAAGTCAATTGATTATTTAATACATATAAACCAAAAAACATTAATACAATTTAACTTGATAATATTCAATAATACTTAAATTACCAATATCCAAAATTTTAAACAAATATTATAAATTAATTTCATTTAAAATTAATGAAGCACACAAATGTACTTAGAGGAAATGACATGTAGTCATTCAAACTACCTAGATTGATCCTTATTCTCTTGAATCATGAATGGTTAACTATAAAAGAATACCACATTTAGTTTCTGTAATTGGAACTTACCATGGGATTAATTTATTATATATTAGATAATATTATGACATGGCATGTACTGTTAAATAAATTACTCATAGAACATGTGTGAATATGTTTAATTATATATTTATTTATTCCCTCTGTATTAAATTAAGAAAACTGTATGATGTAGACAAGATGTCCTATACATTCTTATATATCATGTGGTATATTTTTATTGTGTCCACAAAACACACCTAGGGACTAGGTGTGTTACTGACCAGAGATATATATGCGGTAAAAAGTGTGTAATGGTTTTTTAAAAGAATATGTATATATATTTTTATTGTTTTTAGTCCTAATTTCATTTAGATGGCACAAGAAATGCTTGGATCACCATGTTCTTAGGTGTGAGAAACTGATGTCTACACATTGTGTACATGGGTTTCATAGACTAAATTTATTCAAATATATGTCACCCTATGCAGATCTGTTCCCTAATCCTATTTTTTTAGATAACTAATCCAATTTCATTGTAATAATATGATATTTTCACAGGTTATATATGAAGTACCAAGGCACACAATTTGTAGTTCGGTGGTACATGTTGTATAGTCTTATTATTTCAGTTCATAACCTTTAACACCTCCATATGGGGTTTTTTTTATGTTTATTTATTTTATCTTTAATATTTTAAAATATATGTTAGTTAGAATGAAGTAAAGGGAAGATAATACCATGTTAATATTTTAATAACAAATCAATATGAAGTTAGAAAAATGTTTGTACCCATAAAAACATTCAATAATCAATAAATAATTATAAATGAGACAAGTGAACACTTTGATACCACTTGAAGGTTCAAGGTGTAGAAGAAGTGACTATGTGGCATGAACAACTCATATTTGTAGTATTAAATTATAAATAATCATATTTTTTTACATAACTAAGAGTTTCAATACCAATAGAATACAAAAATTACTTGACTAGAATAAATATCATAACCATAAGAGGATGATATTCACATATAACTGATAATAAGATTTGTAATTAATAGATCTTTTTATTCTATTTTCATTTATTATTCAGTTTTCTTGATCATGTATTACCATCATTGGTCTATAATATACAAGTGAAAAATACCACTAGTGGTGATCCACACATGCACCACAATCATTGAACATCTCCATATAATTTCCAATTTCTAGAAAAACCAATCCCAACCACTTGCATTATTCATGGTTAATCATATAAAAATTCTTCTATAAAGATAAATAAATCTTGATTATCTCTCAATTTATAGAGATAATAGGAATATTTTTAACACTCTATATCTCTAAAACTATCTCAAGGGATTCATCATTATTCTCTCTATCCATTGTGCACAATAAGTGTGTTTATAGAAAGTGATAAAATTAGATATTTATAATGGTAGGTGAAAGGTTGAAAATTTACACATAATCCCTATCCAAATTACTTCTTTCTTTGTGAGCCCCATTTATTGATATGAATAAAATTATTATTCACTGTACTTGTAAAAAACCTAAGAATAAAGATCAATTTTATTCTTTCTAATCAATCCATTAATCTCGTTCTTCTTATCCTCCTTAACATTTAATAATCATTGAATGATGAATATTTATTTAATAAATAAATATCAATAAATTATTCATTGATAAATATAATAAATATTATATTCACCAAAACATCAAAATAAATTATCATCATTATTTTACTTACTTATTATTTCAAATTCCTTTTGAATAGATCTTTTCGATAAAGTAAAAACCTGAATAAATATTATTTCTTCTAACATTTTAATTTTAACATTGGATTTAATAGATATTGTGTAATCACTTAGTGTGTGACCCTATATGCCTCCTTCTTAATGGAATTACATATAATTTACTAACATCCAAGGATTGATTCTGGAAACACACCAATTCATCCATACAGAAATAATTTAATTTCACAATGACAAATAACCTACCACGAAAAATTACCATATAATATAATCTCTTTATCTTGATATCATGAATCGAGAAAATTATATAAAGGTGTCATAAACCTATATTCTCAATGTATGATTATTTTAATTCTTAAAAATGAACATTCCAATAGAAAATCATGGACCCAAATTTTTCATGGATGTTCTATTCCTATAAATGGGATAGATTAATCATCTTATTCCATAAGGAAAAAGAATGAAATACTTTCTTTATTATCCATTATAAAAATATCACCCATTACACTTCCAATATATCCTACATCTCAATGATCATATCTCATTAAATTTTTAATCAATTAATTAAAGTACACATATAATGATATAAATTAATTATAAGCATAATTGTTACGGATCAATACTCATGTATGCATATAGAGTGGATTTCCAACTAGATGTTACTTTCTCATAACCTCATATCTTGGAGATTACCAAGGGAGAACATCATAACAAGGTGTCTTAGTGACCTATGATCCCTTTACCCCTAATATCCAATATTTTCTATGCCCCTTCAAACAATATAATTTGACCATAGAAAATTCATCGAATAATATTATCATTAAACCACTAGGTTCTCCTCAAAGTCAGGAACTTTGATGAAAATTATGTGTGACATATATTCTTGGGAAATTTTCAAATACAAATGCCTTGTAGAGGAAAATTCATTTTGTGATAATAAAAATAATTAATATTTATGATAATGGAAATATTTAATCATGTACATAGAATTAATTTTCATAAAACCAACTCTAATATAATTTATGCTTATGTGATATAGTGCCTCCTTAATAGCGTTAATAATTCACATGGGAATAAAATGTATAGATATTTTCTATATTAATTCCATTTTTTAACTAATGGGGTGATAAAATTCTATAATAAAGTTTATGGAGGTCTAAATTAGTGGATCTTTTGACATCAATACACACAATGTCAACATATCTTAGGGGAGAGAGCCAATTCTTGAGTAAATTTTTGGAATAATTTTTTTTCATCCATATAGGTAAGGAGATAAGTGACCACATTTCCCTCATGCTAGGAGTGTTTAATAATTATATTTTGATTGATCAATCATCTGCATGTTTTTCTAGAATAGTAAATTGGCCAATGGATAAGTTTGTTTTCCTACATTAACATAATTTGAATAGAATTGTCTATTTTATTTAGGGATATTGAGATTTTGTTGATATTTAATAGTGTAAATCAACCTATAATGATTTGATATTAAAAAAATTAGAGAGCTTCCATCCTTGTAAAATCAACTGAAAAACATAAAAATAGAACCCCACCAATCTTTAAAAATGGATCTATGCATTTCACCTTTATTATAGGACTACCCATATTATGTTTCGAACCTGATGTAGATGAATTTTTTCACACACATGGGCCTTGATCAACCCATAATTTATCAGCATGAGTGTTTGGATAATGATAAATCATGCTAAATAGAGAATGGGACATATCTATCACTTTAATCAATGAAACAAGAAATTTGATCAAGGAGATATATTTAGATTTAATTTAGTAAAAAGTAGATCATATGACTTAGTATCTAGCTTCATTTTTAACCTCCATAAATATATATAAACCTTCAAAAAATCAAAATAATTGTTAAAATTACATTGAATAATTATTAATTCATTTAATCCATGATGAAATAAAATTAATGATGGAGTTCAATTGAATTTTAAATCCCATATAACCTCTACGGAGACTCCATATTCAATTATACCATTACCCTTTCAGAATAATGTTGGTATTTTTTTCTATTCCATAATTAAATGTTCCCATGAATTTTGAATCAATTTTAACAACCCTATATTTAATATGATCGTTAGTGTGAATTGATTTTTTTGGATGACCTTCTTATTTTTTTGATCACTGAATTATGCTTCTAATGATATTAATAAGTTTTATGTTTTCTATAAGAATCATATAATCTGAGATATGTGATGAAATTTCTCCTATGTATGAGTCACCATTGGGGACGAGTCACTATTGACACAACACACCACCCACATGGAAAATTAGAAACTTACTGAAATGAATCACAATCAAGATGTCATATGGTTTGGCCAAAATTTTGACAATGTATGAGTCATTGTTTCCAATGTCTCACAGTGACCTATGTGGCACCACGATAATGACCAATTGGTGATGTATGTATGTAATACTACCACATCGAATTTTTGGTAAAATATGAGGCACTATCAATATAACCTACCTTCAGAAGGAATGACCACCAATAATGACCCATTGCCAGCACGATATTTTGGTTAAGTACAAGACACCACCAGACTATGAGTCACGTCCATAACTTATCATCACCAGACTAAGATTCCTACACTATTTCTAAATTTTTTTACATTGAATTAATTTATCTAATGAGTATATTATGTAATTTAACAAAACAAATATTTTAATGATTGTGTCTTAAATGCTCGATAGAATTAATTGAAGAGTGTGTTAGACATAATGTATGAGGAAGTAGGATATCCGGAAGCATGTGGATATTATTTATATTGATGCTATTAATAAGGGATGCATATTTCCTCTTGTAAACAATTATGAGATGAAATAAATTAAGCTAATTTTTTTACACATACACGATAGTGACAAACCATGTGGAATGAACAATAAGAACTTAGCTTCCATATAATAATCTTCTTAAATAAGGAAGAAAAAGATAATTACTCATCCAGTACCTTCCTATAGTCAAGAAAACTGATGTCCATGGAACTATATTTTAATGAATTTTTAAGAGCCCGACTATAGCTTCACTGAAAATCAAAATCATATGGCTTGAGATTCACTTCATAAAAAGTTGATCATTTATATCCCTTCATTATTTTAGATTTTTTAGTTTGTTTATTTATTTCTATATTTAGTGAAGTGTGTGTTTCTCTGTATATTTAATAACACACTATATCTTACAATAACTATAAGATACATAGATATCTTCTCAACCATTATTTATTAGTTTTCCCATTAAAATTATTGTAGAGGTCTTGTTGGCCTATTATATTTTTTACCCACATAGATAATAGTGGAAGTGGCCTTGTGTGGTGTGGACAGTTGTATAATGTTGTAAAAATAGATATAGGTTGTGGAAAAAATTGTTTATTTATATAAATTATTTGGTGGATGATGATGAAGAAGTGGAGATGAATAAGTCTCTTCTTGGGAAAAAACCTATTTTATTCAAATTTCCAATGCATGTTTTATTTTGTTTTATTTCGAATCTTATTTGTTTAAATAATTTTTTTTAATTGAAAAAAATTAACACTTTGAAATCTGACCTCAATTATTGTTTTTAAGGAATTTAATGAACTAAAATTATATCAAAGGATTAAGTAATATTTTATATTATTTTATCTGAGAACAAATCAATTTTATAAGAAATATTTTAAAAGATTGAAATTTATAATTATCTATGGTTTTAGTTAACCATTGCAGTTTTAAATTAATTATGGGAACCCTTTTTAAACCTTTTTTAATAGAACTTTTTATTGGGTACTCAACTAACCCCCCTCTTGAGTTACTCACTCCAACCAATATTTTCAAATAAACAACACTAATAAATAATAATTAGTGTTTGTTGATTTTCTCTCTAGAATATAGTGGAAATGTTTTTTTCTTGCTACACATGGAGGAGATTATCATAATTGATGAGTTGAATATAACAGAGATATCTAGAATGTAGAAACAACTATATGGATCCTCTTACAACTTTATATTTGATAATATTTACCTCTAGTCTTAATTTATGATAAAATTGGTTTTATAAATGAAATCATTAGACAGATAGAAGCTCAAATATTATTTCAGACAGATTTAGAAGAAAAACAAGCACACAAACTAGTTTTTACTTATAAAAGATAAGTCTTTATGACTAATAATCCAAGAAGAGTAAAAAATATATATTAAAAGATGTCATTAGATGGTATAATGTAGAGGTTATTTATAATAGATCGTGGTGTGTGAAGTATAATGATGCTTTCCATATTTGGAGTTGATATATTTCCCCCAAAGAGACTATCTTGTGAGCTCATCCCATGCTAACATTACCCACAAGCATTGAGTGGTTTCCCTGATCCCCCTCATTTGGATACCACATTACTCAATAAGTGTATCCTTATGATACAACCTATATTAATTTTATTAAACCTCTTTGTGAGAGTGTAACACTCGATTCTTAGTTATATTGTGGAAATATTTTATTCTAAAGAAACCATAGCCTAATAAACATAAAATCTATGAAAAAATGTCATTAAAACCAAGATATTATAATTTTATATTTTTAATTTGAGGAAATTACTTTCATTTTTAAATTCACCTTGAAAAAATTATATTAGGGTTAATTTTTTATATTTTTTATAAATCATTTATAATGGGGTGACTAATGAAAAAAACTGATTTTGCAATAATGACAAATTTTAAACATTGTAATGATTTAAGAATTTCTTGAATGTTTATGAACCTTATTTATAAAATAAACATACATTTATTAAGTTTTATAATTCATTTAAAAATATAATTCTTAACTTATAAATCTATGTTTTTCATTTTGAAATTTTATGATAAAGTTTTATAAAAATAAAAATAATATTTGGTAATAATATTTTAATCAAGTTTTCATAAGATTAATTTTAGTTTTTGTTTAATATCAATGTAAAAGTAGTCTTATTCATTTAACTAAATCCATTTAATTCCATGGGAATCATAATTACACTATATTGTATTTTAAAATTCTTTTTTTATTAAAATAGGCATTTTTTAAAGTAATTTTCATTTTATTTTATGAACATATATTAAAATTAGTTTTTACCACTTTTAAAAATAAAATATTGTAAAATTTCTTATATATTTGGAATCATAATTATTAATTTTAGGTAATAAGGTCAGCCTAATATTTTTCCATAATGAATATTATCCATGGTAAATTAGTATACCCTCTGATAAGGGAAAATGAGTTAAATTGGTTAAAATAAAGTTATAAGGCTCCAAGAAAACAAAAAATACTAACATAATTATAATATTATAGAATAATTTTGAAGTTAAAATTCATATATTATATGTTATTATAATTTGGATCAACTTGAATTGAGTAAGGAATATATAATATAATAATGATTCAAGTATTTACTGAATTTCCACCCACCTCACTTATAAAAGGAATCCTATTTTTTAAACTTCATTAGACACTTAATCAACCATTACATACCAATATACATTCTAAACATATATTTTCATGTTCCAAAGATCATAGTCTCTCCAAAATACCATTACAAGTCGGCTAAATGTGTAATCCAAATGAGGTCTTCTAAAGAAGAGGTATATGTTGTCACCAAGCTTTTTCAAGTTCCTTTCATTTTGAACTGCCTAAAAATATTCAATGACCATATTAACATAATTAAATAATTATATTTTCCATAATTTAATGTTTTTATGTTAATGTTACATCTATATTCTAACACATTTCCCTCTTGTGGAAAATGAAAACATCATTTGTACGTATGTATATGCTGTCATCTTCAGAAAGCGGTGTACGTTTTTTGTCATCGAAAACTCACTTTGATGGTTATTAATATATAATTAATGATTATATAAAATTTATATGAAATAATTTTTATTATTGAGAAATAATATATCATATACCTTATTACCCTAACTTCGATTGGGAAATGATAACATTCCTCATGTGTACGTGTGCACTACCATCTCTCTGAATTGATGTGATTTATTATTTTATTACTTCCATTCATAGATAATTACAAAATTTTATACAATGAATAAAAATTATATTTGTGAAATTATTAACAGTCATGAGATGGAGTAATGATTTTTTAACACATTTAACTATAATTAATATTCCCCAATATTTTTTATAGAAATTTACTAAACAACATTAAGTGGTCGATGTTAGCAAGGAGAATTAAATAAATTGATGTAAAATAATATAAAAAGAAATTAAAAAGTGGAATACCATAAAAAAATATTAATAATGGTTTTAGAAAATTTATATTGATTATTCATGAGATTATAACACATCAGACAAAGAAGGAATCCATGGTATGAGTATTTCATTTCAATTTCTCTCTAATAAGAAAAATTTTATATTATCAAACTAACTTCCATTATGTGATGTATATAATACTCCTTAAAATATAATATATATAAATAATTTTTATTCATGTTATTTTATGTTTTAGTTTAGGTTTTTTCTTTTAAAGGGGTTCGATTCAAAAAAATTTGAATCTCTAAACATTTATTTTATAATCTCTCTCTTATTTGGTATTATTCATGTTTGAATTTAAATTAGAAGAATTATATGATATTCATTCTCTAGAAATCCATATATTTTCTTATATTTAATTTATTTATACAGGTTCTACATTTTTATTCCAACATTTCTTCTTGTTGGTACTAAAATGAAAAATAATATTGTAAGAAAAACTGATTTTTTTCCAATTTTAGGCCAAGAATATTTTTATTCCACATCTATATTTTTTTCAAATTGATAAATAATATTTTTTTTTCTTTTATATTATTGATTAAGATATTTTATACTACATTTTATATTCATTACAAAGGGTTGACATGAATTTTTTTAAAGTTTACCCTACAAGTCATTTTTGACTTTTAATAAAAGTCTCAAAGGAATCACCTTTTTAACATATTCAACATAAAAAAATTCCATCCTTTAATACCATTATTTTCAATTTATATTCATCTAAAAGTTTTCATGTGGATTCATTGAAAATAATTTCCATTATTTTATGTTTTTTCATATTAAAATAAATGAAATTATTTTCTAAAAGGTTGAAAAGAACTTTGTGAGTGATTTATAACTTTTCTTTTATTAAAATTTATAATGTTTTTCAGTGTTTTAATTTTTTATTTTGAAAATACTGTACTTTAATTAAAAAAGTCAATTACGATGAATTTATAGTATTCTATCATCCTTTATGGATTTATGAGTAATACATAATTTTTAAAGAAATTAAATTATTATGATTATATTCTCGATCACTCTTTATTATTCATTAGACTCTATTATCCCCATTCATATCCATGTTTTTAGTATTATTGAGATATTCAGTATAATTTTCACTACATTTATAATTTCATAATAGTATACATTTTCAATATGTGATGTTAATTGAGAGAATTTTAGTATGATTTTTTTCATTTACTACGGAAATATTTATGTTTTCTATTCTTGATTCAATAATGATATTTATTGATTTATTAGTCATATTGATTAGAAGTTCTATTTGTAATTTAATTTATAAGGTATGTATTATATATATTAATGTGATGGGTGGGTCTTGTTTATACATAACCCATATATGCTGTGACAGTTCACATGAGACAAAAATTTTCCCAAATTAGTTAGGTATTTAGTGTATACCAACCAAATCACTAAAATTTCATGGAACTCAACCTTAAGAGACTGGTTCATGATTTAATTATATAAGGACTTTATGGTTTTATCATTATGTTTAAAATTAATCATTGTTCATTATGATTTCTGTTATTATTATTGATGTTCATTTTTATGTTGATATTTTCCATCGATACATTTTTAAGATCCCCTTATTTATTAAATAAATTGTTATTGATTATCCACTCTCTGATATTATTAAGGTCATATGTAATTATGATTTATTCCATGGTATTGTTTCCCTTAAGATGAATATAATCTCACCCATTATTATACTTTCATTTCACTAGTATATGAAGAAGAAACATTATAATGAAATTAAAAGGATTGAAAAAATAAATTAATGATATGTTTTATTTTTCAAATTTAATATAGAAATAATTAATGTATCTAGTCTCCTTATACAACTATAACAATCAATCCTCAAATTTTTGATCTATTTTTTTTATACCAATGAAATAAAGTAAACACTATCTCTAGTATACTAGATTTGGTGGCATTAACTTTTGTATCAAAAGAATGTTTTATGACTGTTGGGAACTAGATTTTAAAATAACCTAGATATCATGAGCATTAAGAAAAACCCTTTGAATATTAAATAACTTTTATGTATTTTTTTTGTCATGGATCAATTTTCACGATGTTATGATATAATTAGGGTGTTCTATTTTTTATATACGGTGATTATTAGATTAATAGGAAACCATATGAACAACTATATCGAATGTAAGTGTTTCTTTAATGAAAAAATTAATAGAACATGTGTTGGAGATGAGAAGATCATGGATATATTTGGGAAAATAACATTGTTTATTAAAAATAACCTTGATCATGTGATGATACATGTCATTCCATATCATTATTTTCATATATTGGATATCATTATGTAATATAATCCTATATCCTTTATTATAACTACTAATCAATTTCTAGCTAAGTAGTTGGAAAATTCAATTAAAAATATATTCCAGATTTGGGAAGTAATTAAATAGAAAAGGTTATTCTAATATTATATTTTGTAAAGGTAAATATCGATCCATTATGTTCATTGATCCAGAATACTAAAGAATATTATGAAATGTAATATTTGCAGTCTATAACTTTTAAAGTAACATTATTTGAGAAATATTTTCCTTAAGAATAATGATATGAAATGGGGAGAATGTTTTCTACCTAAAGTAAAATGATGAGGGAATTGTTTCTATATATGAGGCTATCTTAGAAATATTACTAAGAAAATAAATAGACTACATACATTATATGGAATGAAATATTTACGTTTTCATCGATGATATTAAGTTGAACATCCATTGGGCACTAGTATCTCAAAACTGTTCATTATATAATGATATAATATCATATCCCATAATAATATTGATATAATTTAATAGGTATTATTTCATGAAGGTAAATGATGGAAATAAGTGATCCATTAAGCGAAAAGGGAAATTTAATATGACTAAGAAGAATAAAAAATGGTGGAATATATATAGTATGATAATCTTGAAAAAAACATCAGATTGAATATTTAAAGGGAACGAGAGTTTTTTATAAGTGTAGAGAGAAGGTACATCTGGATCATGAATGAATGGGAATGAACTAAACCAATATTTTCATGTGCTTTATCTATAGAGATATGGGGCATTAATAAAACTAATTTCATTAGAATCAAGGGATCCTACTGTATAATAGTCCAAAGGGGGGAGGCCAAGATTATGATATTATTATAGCTATAGCTGGATTCCCTAAAGAGTTTGTGGGGTATAATTTATTCATGAACTCAATTTTAGAAAATTATTTATGTTATTCTAAATATTAAATATTTTATATCTTTTATGTTTTCAAAGACCATTAAATAAATCCCTAGAACCTAATTAATGTAGTTAAAAATGATGAACCATAGTAGAATTTTTTTAAAAAGGATATGTCAGTAAGTACCATTTATGATGAATAAACATACCCCATTCAGAAACATGGTTTTTAAACACATAGTTGACTTTGATTCAATCCTTGGTATAGACTTGATTTCAAATTATAATGTAAAAAATTTATTTATAAGAGAATGAGATTATGATTCGTAAAGGAGATGTGGAATCCGTTAAATTTAGAGGGGACACTTCATCATATGACTCATTTTTGGAATCACCTACAAGAGCTATTAATAATTAAATTATGGGAGAATAATAGTTAACACAACTTATTTATGGGATAGGTAACTTTAGAGTAAAATATATACCAATTATGTAGGAATAAATTAATGTGTTTCAAGAATATTTACGCAAAAATGAAACCAAGAGTGAATATGAGTTTTACGTTGAACTCATCCATAATAAAAAAAACAATATCTAAAAATACTTATAGAATGGTCACAATGCAATTAGGGGAATAGAAGAATAAACTATAAGAGTTGTGTAATAATAGATTCATTTTCCCTAGGGTTTCAGCTTTGGGAGCGCGCATTCATTTTTAAAGAAGAAGCATTCTTCTATACTACTCTGAATTTATTAAAGGGAAATCAATACCATTACTATATAGAAAAAGTCTCATCTTACTTCTATTAATGTAAAATTTGACAAATTTTATAGAGCTCAATGTTTTTCTATTGTTTTTCACTATTCTAGGCACCATAAATAATTATTTTGGAAGGATTATATTCCAAATATTACTTTTCATATATGGTATGAACATTATAAGCATATAGTAATTCCCTTTTGATTCACTAATGAACTATATTTTTAGAGATCATATTAATATAGTTTCCATAGTTTATCATGAATTTTTTTTGTGGTATTTCTCATTTATATCTTGTTATTCTCTAAAATTTGTGAAGATCATAAATTCAATTTTAGAATCACTTTTGAAACACTCTAATGAAATGAGTTATTGGGGAAATTTATTAAGTGGTAATTATAGATTTATAAATATTATTTTCTTCGATATTTTTTCTTTAAGGATGTAACTTTATTTGAACCATAAATAAAATGGGATGTTAAAGAATGGATTTCTTCAACGATCATAACTCAGATACATAGTTTCTATTACTAGCATGTTACTATTGGTATATTGTTCATAATTTTTTACAATCAGTTAACCCATCAAAAAAATTGATATGTAAAGGGGTTTAGTTTATATGGTCAAAATAATGTAAATAGTGTTTTGAGGAATTAAATAATATATTATTAAATTACCTAATATGGAAATTACCATCAAGAAGGGATGGTTTTATAATATATAGTGATGAATCAATGATAAGACTTGGATGCGTCCCCCTATAGAATGACATATTTTCTTATATATCAAGAAACATAAATATATATGAATAAGATTATCCAAGCCATGATCTTGAATTAAAAAACACAATATGTTCCATGAATGAATGGAGGAATTATCTATATAGTTAAATATGTGAGATATATATGGATCAAAAAAGTTAAAAATAAATACTTTCACAAAAATTCATCTACATGAGATATGGGATATTTCTAAAGATATTAAAGGATTATTAAATCTCAATACACTACCATCCAAGGAATGAAAATAATGTGGTTGATGCATTAAGTTGTGAATATCATGGATTTTTGACTAAAATAGGGATTAAAAATGATCTTATATTAAATTATTTTGTAATGTTGGATATGTGAATCATTATGAAAGGGAAAATAATTTTGGACAAAGAATAATGGAAAGAGGGGGGTGTGAATATAATTTTTTTTAAAAAAAAATCATTTAGAAAATGTAAATAAAAAATTAAATTATTTTTTTAAGATAAATTGTCAAAGTGATAAATTCCATAAAGAGATAAATTAGATAAAGTGACAAATTAGATAAAAGTAAAAAATTGATAAATAAAATATGAATTTTAAATTTAATTTAAAATTATATTAAGTGACTAATGAAAATGTAAATGTTTTTATCAAATTAAGGAAATTATGTGTATCTATATTGAATTATGGAATGCGTAAAATAAACGATAGAGAAAAACAGTTTTATAAAGGATTTTGGAAATAGATTAGTACGAACCCCTATTTATTCTCCCCTTAGGATGAGATGTCTTATGTTATTACTCTATTTATATTGATGATGATCAAGAAACTCTCCCCTCATGATTATAGTAGTGAGAACACTATTGAACATCATTGTTAGTGAAGGAAGTCAACACAAAGTTTTTTGGCAGTGAGAACCCATTTTAGATGGTGATAAGAAAAGTAAGGTTTTCATAGTTTAAACGAAATATAATTCCTATCCCAAATCTCTAAAGAGGTTTTATTTAGTGTTAGATAAGATATTGAGAGAAAAGGTGAGATCCTTTGAGAGATTGAACATTTTCTTCTTCTTTTTAGAGAACTTTGATAATGTAAGTGAATCAGTGTCATTGATTCAAGAGAAGAGTTATTGAACATGTTCAATGATGATACCCTATCAGCCTAAAGTCTCTATATATAGGAATATTAGGATTTTTAGGGTCCCTTCATATAAGTGGTGGATTTAATGTCCCGAGTCATGATATTTAAGACTTGTGATAAATGCCTTTTTACTATGCTGGATTGAAGTGACTGACTAGCCATAAAATTCCACCAGCTAGCTGGTGAGACACCTAGGGATACATGGGTTCTTTATTCATCATAGGTTTTTGAGTTTCCCTCTAATGAATGTCCAATGGACTCCTATTTATTTATCAGATATTATTCTTACTACCAGCTAGCCACTTTCACATCATAGTCTAGACTGTCCTACCTACATCAATTATTGTGCAGTAAATATTATTGTAAATCATCTAAAGGTTATTCTAACTTCATTCTTTAAAATTAATATATATATAATGCAAAAAAATTGTCTTAAAAGCCTCTTTATACAACTCAATAATATCATCAAACATTAATAATATTATTTAATTTTTTATATTAAGACCAAAAAATGGAATCTAAACAATAGAACTATCATCAACTAAATAGAAACTGTTAGATATATAATTGAGTGTTAGTGATCATGAAAACATCATTAGATAGAGAGAGGTAAAATAATCTGCCATTTTTTTATCTAACAAATTTTAGATAAAAAGATATGTAAAGAGTAAATTAATAGTTTGTGACATATTCAAAGCAATTAATGATATCAATGTATAAAAGAGATTAAAAATTATAATGAATTAAATGAAAAAAATCATTCCATTGTTAAAAGTAAAATAAAAATTAACTCCACATTATGAAATAAATAAGAAATGATTTTGATATCCAAAATTTATCCAATTATTCAATAAATAATCCCCTTTAATGGTCAATAAATTACCCCACTTTGGGATCCTCAAAAAGAAAAAAAATATACGGAAAATAAGAACATAAGACAGTAGACTTGATGAAAAACTCAAGTGGTCTTTTAAAATATATTTTGAAAATTAAATGCAGATATTTAAAATAGATTTTAAGATAAAACTAATGATATTAAAAAAACATAATAGATATTTTAAAAGAGATGAATGATCAAAAGAAAAAATATATTTTAATCACTTATTATCATATACACTTCCCTTTTAATATGAGCATTAGAGAGTGAAAAAATTTAAAATTTTATCTTCTAAAGATATATTTTTGAATAAAATATATAGAAATAAATAAAATAAAAAGAAATAGATTAAAAAATAGTGAAAAAGAAAAGAAAATAAATTTGGTCTGTACATTTTCCATAAAACTCATTTCCTCAAAGAGTGAATTTTCCACCATTGATTGGTTTATTTATTTATTAATCTTGAAGGATTTATCCTAAAATTTAAAACATAACTTGAAGGAATCCAATAATTTTTATTTATTCGACGGAAACTCAAAAATATTTTTATCGAGACAATTATAAATAGATTTTTTTCTAATCATTAATCAACATTTAACAAAGTAAAAAAATAAATTTAAAAATAAATAGATAATATACGCAATATATCATTTTAGTATTGAAAAAAACATTAAAATATATTTAAAATAAGAACAAGACACTATATGTTCTCAATATTTAAAAAAATTTAAAATAAAAAAATTATGAAAAAAATACTTGATTTAGAAAATATTTTTTTGAATTATGAAAATAAGATATTTTTTTTCAAATTTAGATAGTAATTTAAAATAAGACTCTCTTAAGGATAATTTTATAATTTAAAGGATAAGTCTCCCACTTATTGTTATATGCAAGTGAGATATAAATATCATAACCAAGAGAGAACATATAATGATTAAATGAAAAATAAAAAATATAAATATAAATCAAGATTTTAAAATAAAAATTTAATAATATTTTTGATATTTTTATATTTTTAAATTAAATGTGTCACAAGAATACCATTCCTAACTCACCTTAAATGAAATTTAAAAGACTAACTGTAAAAGTGAAAGATGAAGGAAATATTTTTAACCTCAATAAAACTAATATTCTAGTATGTGTTCCCACTTGAAACTCTATAATTAAATTTTCAAGGGGTTGGTCTTTATATTTTTTTGAAATATTTAGTAAAATAATTATAAGGTTATTCTTGTTTAACTTCTAATAATTTAGACTGTAAAAGTTTATTCAATGTTCAGACACCATTTTGAAAAAAAAAATTGATAAAAATATTATAGAAAATGTTCATAAAAAAAAACATGGTTAAATATTCTCAAAATTTAGTCCATTTGTTAATGACTATGTATGACTTGTTGGAGTTGGGGTAAACATGAAAGATAATATCATTAAATTTGAAATCAATGTTTTCGGGATTTTATTTTGTATTGATATTAAATAATTTTCAACAAAAAACATAAAAAATAAACATTTTGTTTTTTATTTTCGTATAGATCACATGGGGTCTTTTTGAAAAATGTTATTATGATACTGTGGTTAATGATAAAACAAGTAATATTAATGGCCTCATCCCCATAATATTTAGTGAATTAAATTAATTTTAAAAAGTATGAGTGATTTATTTGATAGTTTTATTTCAAATATATTCTTCCCCATTTTATTGAGGGGTTTTAGGGGAATAAAATGTATGATTATAGTATTTTTAAGATTATACATCATTAAATTCCATGTTTTTGAATTCACCACCATGGCCACTTCGAATTTAAATAATTTGAAATCAATTTTCATTTTCTACATTTTACAAAACCCCGGTTAAGGGTTTTAAAGTTAAATTTTATGAAATAATAAGTATTTCCAAGTGAATCCTATAGAGTAATAAAAAAATGAATAAATTATATGATCTACCTAATAGAATTTAAATTTTAGAGTATATTAATAAATAAAATAAAATTAATTATTAGATATTATAAATAATAAAATCATTATTTATTTAAATGAATTTTTTTATTGATTACCATATATTTATGATTCAAAAATCTTGTCAGCTTTTAATTTTTTTGGGTAACTGTCGTACTAGTTGACGATGGTTGAGTTTAAAAAGTAAGTGTTAGCTATAATGAGTATAGAATTTATACCAAATAAATGAATAACTAGTTTTATTACTTAATCATATGAAATAATGGATAGTGAGAGAATTTAAATAGATTATATAAATACATTGAAATTGAAAAGTATTAAATAAAATATTTAATTTTGTGTTAAAAACATTTACAAAATCATTTTAACAAAAATATATTAAAACCTTCACCACAAAATTATAATTATTACCAATTTTTGTTTGAAACATATAATAAATAATTTTTTTAATAATATTTGAATTATAATAAATTATGGAACATTTACCAATTTTATTACCCTTATATTTATCACCTAAGGTAACCCGATCTCTTTCTAGTAAACTGATTTGATTGAATTCGAAGAGGTCACCACACATGTGTATTTAGAAATAATGGTCAATGTACTGTAGTTCTTTTAGTTATTTCTCTGAAGTAACTTTTACTATAAAATAAGACAACTAAAGGATATGCTACCCCAAAAATCCTAGGACCACTAATGATTTTGGTATCCAATATTTTTAGTATGATTGTTTTTGAAATACTCGATGAAAGTTGAATTAATCTCAAATATCCCATATTTTACAATCCTGAAAACAAATTTATATATTAAATTTCCAATTATTTTTCATTAATTATAAATTTTATCTTGTGTGAAAACATTAAATTTTTTTGGTCTTAATGGATTTTTATAGGCATCTGGATGATTTGAGAATCCAAGGACAACCAATTCTTTTCAATTTCACTAACCATGAAAATTTTTATTTATATGGTTTTTTATATGATTTAATTTATAGAGAGTTATCTGAATATTTTTTATTGTGTATTAGAGTTTATTAATATATAGGTTTATCCTTAATTCTCATAGATAATTATTCATTTTATTTTATTATTTACAACATTTCTTTTTGAAAGTTTTCATTTTTCATAAAAAAAACTTATATTTATTATACTGATATTTATAAAATGAATAAGGGTTATAAAACCCATTTTTGATTTTATCATGGGATTATTTTAAGTCATAATAATTATGGTGACTTGAGGAGAAATAATAAGAATAAAGTGAGGAATAATTAGGTGAATAAGTGGAAGAGAGAGAAATGGGAAAAGGGTATTATCCTTGATGTATTAATCAACATGATCCATATGGCACTTGACACATGATTCACTTAAATAGGATGATTAAGTAGAGTACATTGAGTTTTCACTTATACTCTAGGTTGTAACATTGATATTATTATTACATTGTCTCCTTTATTTTACCTTATTTTTGAGTATGGGGAATTATAGATTTGTGTGACATTGTTTCTTTCATTAATTTCATGTAACTAATTGTTAAATTTTTTTATTTAATTTATTTCTTCAATTGAAAGATTTTTTTTCATTGAATACTTATTCCAATGTTTTTGGAGAGTTAATAAAAATATCCAACTTCCATTATGGTTATGTTATCATTGGTAGACTTCAAGGTGATTGTTTTCATTATATCTTTTGATTTTTGGCATCCTTCTTATATTTTCACTTCATAGTAATTTCATACATAATTAGGGATTTGATTAGATCTTAGACCTCAATTTTAATTACTTCATTATATTATTTTATGTTTTTGACTTTGGGTTTCCAATTACTTTGAAAAACCCGATGTATTTTTCCCTATGTATTCTGTATTAAAATCATCACTAAGAGAATTTTGTATTAAAAATGTTATTTAACCTTATGATCATACTGGTAATGGATTCATTTGGATGGATATAAAATATTTAAAAATATTATTTATTCAATTCTAATCAATTATATTTAACTTTGTTCATTCCTTCATTGATGAATTCTATAAATTTCTATATTTCATGGGAAATTTTTATATAGAAACATTATTAAATTCATTTTGGCCAAGATCAAAATATTAATTATTAACGGATTTACCATTAATTTAAATGGGTTTAATATCATCAAGTAATCTTTAGTATTATTTTTCTTTAGTAGGAATATATTCATTCATAAATATTTTCTATAAATAGTAACTAAGATTACTAAGAAAATTTTAAAGGTGATTTTCCAATAGGAATAATCAATTTAATCAAAACTAGGAGTATGTGATTTAATAATTTTATTCCAATATTAAAAGATCAAAATTTTTAGTCACTTAATATTTGAAGTAAACATTTTAAAATCAAGATATAAACACAATTTTCAAAAGAATAATTTTTAATAAAAATAAAGTGAACCCTTTGATAAAAATTATTTGTCTTAGAAGAATGGAAATATGGGATGTGAATTTCTCTTTTAAAAATTATATCAAATGTAAAAGGTAAATTCAAAATTAATTTTTTTTGATATGATAAAGAGATAAAGAGATAAAATCTATAATGTTATAAATTCAGAAAAGATATAAATTAACTCATCTTTTTCAAATCATAAAATAATTTCAATATAGATGAATAGATTAGGTACAAAAAATGGTTATATTTAATTTATATAATTTTGGGAATTTATATTGAATGATACAATGTATAAAATAAATGGGAGGGAAAACACTATTTAATAATGGATTTATAAAAGAACTTGGTTTGAGCCCCTACATATCATTCCATTCGAGTTGATAGGTCTTATATTTTTACTCCATTGATCTTGATAGTGATCGAGAAACCCATACCTCTTGGTTAGTGTTGTGATTACCCCATTGAACTTTGTCAACAGCTAATGAACGTTTCCACCACTTTTTTGGTATTGAGAACCCATTATAGAAGGTGATGAGAATATAAAGGATTTATTATAACAAACCCATTACACATATACTCTTTAATATTCAATGGATATAGAAAATTCTAGATTGGAGATTGAGAGAAAGGGTGGGAGCCTTTGAGAGATGAAAAAATGGATTTGGATCTTTGAGAGATCTTTTATAATGAAATAGATTCAGAATCATTGAGTTGAGTAAGGAATTATATTATATATTTTTTTGATGAAATATATAATACCTTAGCTCTATATTATTATAATTTTAGGAGATGGTGGTCACTTCGGTTGATAAGAGGATTTAATGGACTAATTCAAAGCATTTAAAAAGCATTATAAATTCCTTTTGGCTATGTTGTATTGAATCCAATAACTATATAGATGATCCCAACGACTATCCAGTGAGGTTCTTGAGAATGAATGGGTTCTATTTCCTTCCACATACCGCCTATATCTCATCCACCATTTATCTTATGGACTCCTGTTACATAAAGGGCGGCCATTCCCACCACTAGCTGGCCGGTGGCACTGTACTAGCTAACTGGTGTTTCCTGATGCTTCCTACTTCATATAGTGGCCTATTATGATTTTTTCAAATCTTTTATGGTTTATTAAACTTCTTTATATGACTTTAAAAATTCCTTTAATACATAAAAAATAACTTCAAATAATCTCCAAAAGACTCAACTAGATCATATAAATTTAACATGATTTATTTATTTTTTGCATTAAGAGAAAAAAATATAATCTTAAAAATGGAAGTTTAATCTACTCAAATAAAACCATTTTATGATATAATTGATTGCTTGTGATTTTAAAAATATCCTGAGATAGAGATAGGTACACCAAAAAAACACTCCTCTTCTAAATTATTTACAAACCATCTTTACTATAAATGATTAAAAAGTCTTACCTTTATGATAATATTTTATAAAAGAAAATGAAATCTGTGAATAATGGGAAACTGGTAGACTTATTTTTATAAAGACAGTGTCCTAAAATTAATAAATCCGCAATTTTTTTTATACATGCATAAGATGAAAATGGAATTGTTAGTTTATGGATAGATATATATTTTTTCTATGAACCCCAATAACACCAAGATGTATAGGAATTTATAGGAATATTTTTTGTGGGATTATATAATAATATAAATTTATAACTATGTATCAAGATTATACATTTTCCAATAGGTAATTTCTATGAAATAATATCGTCAAGGTTTCATGACACCTATCTCTATTACTATAGAAGTGTGATATTATCTTAATGGAATTTGTTAACTGATTTCCAAATACTCCCAAAAAATGATTCATTATGAGTTAATATTTATATCAATACCAATTCAACACATTTCATCACTTTAAGGAAGTATTCAATTATTATCACCTGAAACAACTCTATATTAATGAAGTTATGAGACTTAATTGTACACCTATTTTAATTGTATATGATCATGACCCATAATTTTATTCAAAATTATTGTAAGATATGCAAAAGTATATTGACAGTATGAAATGTATGAAAACTTATTGTAATAATTAGAAATATTCATATGCCAAAATTACTATTCAAAAATTTGAAGATAATTTGAGGTCATCATCACTTGAAATTAAGGGTACGTGGGATCAATATTTACCTTTTCTGGAATTTTCTTATAATAATAAATTCCAGTCAAGAATTAAAATGGCCTCAATTGAAGAATTGTATGGGAAAATATGTCAGACCCCAACATTTTGGGATTATGTCAGTGGAAGGAATATTATAAAACTAAAACATATTTATTAGAACATGGGTAAAGTGAGAACTATTGAGAGTCCTATCAAGTCAGCTCCAAGTAGTCAAAAGGGAATTACCGATAATTAAAGGAATGATATAAAATTTATAGTAGGTGATCATGTTATCATAAGGTTATATCCATGGAAGGTATTTATATGGGTTTTCACGTAATGAGAACTAAATTCTAGGTATATTATGTCTTTTGATATTATGGAAAGAATTAAGGATGTTCCCCACTATTTGGAAAAGCCACCCATTATCTCTAAAATACATGATGTGTTCTATATATATTTACTGATGAAGTGTATAATAAAAAAAATATATGTACTCACCTATAAATAAATTTATTTGGAGCATGAAATATCCTATTGAGAAGAGACTGTACTAATTCTTAACATTATAGAACAGGTGTTGCGGAATCAGATGACTCTTTTTGTAATGTTAATTTAGAGAAATCATAATATATAAGGGGAAATGTTGGAACATAAAGAATTTATAATAAAAAACCAAACACATTTTTTCATGTGGTGAAATATTTGAAAGTTTTAGGAATTTTTTTCTAAGGGGTAAGAATTTAACACGTAAACTTCAATTATAAGAAGTAAATATGTTGTTCTTTAAAAACCACTACAAAATGAATATAAAATAATTCAACAAACATGATTAAAAACTAAAATAAAAAATTATTATTTTAATTTAGGAATTTTTTTCAATTTTTGAATTAACTATTTCATAATTTAGTTTTGTGGAAAGTTTTATATTTTTAAAAAATAATGTATTTTTGAGTGAATTAAGATAAATAATAATTTTACAATAATTTTCACTTTTATGAAATTATAATGATATAATAATATCATTAATGTTTATGAAACATTTTTATCATATAAATATACCTTTATAAAGAAGTATATAACATTTAGAAATATTATTTGGAACTTAGAAATATATTTATTTTATTTTGAAAATCTATGTAATGTTTTTATTAAAATAAAAACTATTTTTGGATCTTCAATTTTAATAATGTTTTCACGTTTCTATGTTAAATTTTGTTTTTTTAAAATTTAAATAATTATACTCCAATTTCACATAATAAAAGTAATTATATTTTAATTATTATCATACTTTATTTTATAGTAAAATCATCTTTATTCTTAAAACAAGAATTTTTATAAAAAGTATATTCATTTCATTTTACAAACATATATTTAATGTTATCGTTCCCGTTATAGATATCGAATCTTGTAAAATGTATAAATTATTTGGAATTATAATAATTAATATTAGAAAATAATGTTTATATATTTTTAGGCCATAATAATTAATAACTATTATAGGTAATTATCTTCTTCATTAGGGGTAAAATTAGGTAAAAGGGCTGAAATAATGGGATAAGGTTTCAATATAACAAAAAAGACTCTATTAAATATATTTAGTTGGTTTTATTTTATTATAACCTAATAATATTCTAATCTGTGATATTTTGATATATTATATAACAAATTCCCATGTATTTACAAGTTTTCCACTCACCCCATAGATAAAATGGGACATCCTCACCTAACACTTCCTTGATTCTTATGAAACATATCTTAATATATCCTTAACGAAAAACCTTTCCAAAATCCCTCCCCATTTCCTATAGATATTTTTATCACTAAAATACAAATTTAATCTAGATTAAGGTGTAATTAAATGGATGTTTTTACAAATAAGAGGTATATGTTCTTGCTGAGTTCTGTTTATTTTCCTTTATTCTCAAGCCTCATGAAAATATAAAATAACCATATAAACATAATTAAATAATTATATTTACTAAAATTGGTTTTTTACGAATATATAAACCCTATTTCTACTTAATTTATATCCTATGTGAAATAAAAATATTTTTTATGCATACATATAAACTACCATCTCCACATAACGACATAACTAAGTCTTTCCAACAACTAACTTTCACTGTTATAAAGATATAATAAATGTATATATATTATTTATATGACATAATTTTTATTAAATAAATATAATATATCATTTATTTTATAACCATTCTATATATTGGAAAATGATAACGTCACTCGTGTGTACATGTGGACTACCATAACCAGGAATTAATGTGATTCCTTTTTTATATTTATAATACTAATGAGTGATCATAAATTTTTTAATAATGATTTAAAATGATCTTAATGAAATTATTAACATTATAGAGATGAATTACCCTTTTCATAACACATCTCACCATCATCAATATACTAAAATAATTTTGACGAAATTGACAGAACAACCTTTAGTGGTCCATGGAAGGGTAAATTAGTCAATGAATAGATGAAAAATGATTATAAAAGGACCAAAAAAAATTTAATATAGATGAAAAAGGTTATTATTAAATTTTTTAATTCATTCAAATTTATTTTTAAAGAGGATATAATGTGTATGATCAAGCAGTAAATCAATGTAACTGTGTTTCATCTTAATTACACTAAAATGATAAATATTTAATATGATGGACTAACTTTCTTTTATATAGTGTATACACTACCCATTTGATATATTTTATCATTAATAACTATTTATTAATGGAATCAAAATTTTAAATTGAGGTTTTATGTTGTAGGAGGATTTGATTTATAACTTATTAAATCCATATATGTTTATTGTACAATCTCGCTCTTATTCAGGATTGTTCATGTTTAAAATTTCAATGGAATAATTATATTATATCTATATTAAAAAAATAAATATATTTTATTATCCTCAATTTTTTTAGGGTTTTTATTTGTATCATCCAAAATGTACACTATTTAGAACTTAAATACCAAAATAATATTTTAAAATTAAAACAAACCTTATTTCTTCTTTTTTGGATGGGAATATATTTTTTCCATATAATTATTTTTTCAATGTTTCATAGAAAATTTCATTCAATTATAAATGATTTATAGATTATTTTTAATTCAATATTTTACTTTTTATATAAATTTTTTAAATTCAAATATTTATTGTTTTCAGAAAAAGACCTTTTTAACATTATACACAGGTGTGAACATAATGTTATTTTTAACATATTCTTCATGAAAACATTTTACCACCACCCCCACTATTTAGGATTATTTTTAGGTTTTTTATTTTTATCTTCCAAATTTTACACTATTTAGTACTTAAATACCAAAATAATATTTTAAAATTAAAACATAACTTATTTCTTCTTTTTGGATAGGAATATATTTTTTCAATATAATTATTTTTTTAATGCTTCATTTAAATTTTAATTCAATTTTAAATGATTTATAGATTATTTTTCATTCTACATTTTACTTTTTATATAAATGTTTTAAATTAGAATTTTTATTGTTTTCAGAAGAAGACTTTCTTAATTTTATACACAAGCGTGAACATAATGTTATTTTTAATATAATCTTCATGATCAAAATTCCCCACCTCCCCAACTATTATTATATATTTATATTCCTATAAAATTTTCCATGTTCATTTAATGAAAATATTTTTTCCATTATTCTTTTCATTTTTTGTAAAATTAATACCTAAAGAATTATTTTTTAAATGTTTTAAAAAAAATTTTGAATTTATTTATAACATCATTTCCGAAAAAACAAAAACGTTTTTATTAATTATTATTTTAAATTATCAAATTTATTTATATTATTTTAAATGATAATTACTAATTAATTGATGCCCTCTTTCATAATTAACTGGTTATGGATTATACTTTATTTTTAAATAATTCACTTTATTGTGATCACATTTTCTATCAAATTTTATTATTCATTCATCATTATTTTATCATCCATATCCATGTTTTTAGTATCATGGATATATTTAGTATAAATTATAATAATTATATATATATATATATATATTAAAGATGTATATTTTAATATTTCATGATACTAAAAGTAATCTTATTATAAAATTTATTTCATTTACATGGGAAATATTGATAATTTTTTTTCGTGATTAAATATGGATATTTATTTATTAAAACATATTATTGATTATATATTATATTATTGATTCAATATATGAGTATTGCATTGGATATATGTAAGTGAATGTTGGGGCCTTATTATAGATATCCCTTTTATGCAGCAACAAGTCGCAAGATAAAAATAGTTGGCCAAATTAGTTGGGTATTAGGTGTATTCCATCCTAATATTTTAAATGTATTACCTCCATGCCATTATGACAAGATTTATGATTTCATGGAATGTTCCCTTGTAGGCAGGATCAAGATTTATAAAATTATTCACTTCCTTCACTATTATATCAGTTATAAATTTTAATGTGATTGTTATGTTTCTATATTCTTAGGATACATTTTAAATATCTTGTTTTTTATTAAATGGAATAAGTATTGATTATTAAATTTTTCATAGTATTAATAACTAATATACTCTTCATTTATTTTGTTTTATGTTTTCCTATACTGAGAATTTGAGCTCAACCATTATTATGTTTTCCTTTCCCTAAGATACGAAAAAGGAATTTTTAAATGATCTACATAGGATGAATGAAATTTTGTCATGCTATGTTTTGTTTTTTCCCATAAATATTAAAATAATATATGTACTTAGTCTCCCATGACTAATAAATGAATCTCTAATATGTGTTTTTATATGTTTTATTTTATAAAAATGTATTAATGTTAACATTGACTCCTCATTACTAGATTTGTGGGGAATTACGTTGAGTCCCACGGGAATATGTTGAGCCTGCTCTCAATTTTTATAGATATAGTCGTGGGGACCTGATTATAGACATAACATTCCTATTAATGGAGTATAAACACTATTAATGAGTGTTAACATACCTTATAAGTTAATGAACTATATTTTCTAATTGTTTATCCTCCATGTTATTTTTATCATTAACCCATATTTGTGGTGAATGAAAATACATAATATATATCAATGATCTCTAAGATAGTATATGAGAATATTATACATAGTGAGTCAAATACCTAATTCAATGAGATTAGTCTAGATATCCATACATTTGTTATAAATATACACACTACACTTGTTAGTATTTACTGTTTGTATACTCTACCTACTATACTCAATAAGAGTACATTTAAAGTTCTTTATATAATTGTGTCTTCCATTAAAGAATAATACTAGGTTATCAGTAAAAATTGATAGTAAATCCTAGGGGTGTTTATTTTTTACTTTGAAAGGCATCACCTACCTTCTTGAAATTCTATTGTAGATGTTCTTTCTTAACATGTCCTAATCTAGGATAAATTGGTTGAGAGATAGAGGATCCCATTGATAGAGGAGGAGAGATGACTTAAAAGAATCCAAATATCCATCCTATGACCAAAATCAAGAACCATGGGATGGACAATCTATTAAAATACAAGACGAAACACCATTTGTAAAATCCACCTCACCACATTTTTTCAAAGTATAATTCCATTCCATTATATCATAATTTTTGTTTATATTAAAATTCACCATGTAGTTCTTCCCAAAACCTTCCATTCAAGGTCTTATATCATCTCTAGTTCCATTATAATGGCACATTTCATACTATTTTTTATATGGAAACCATGTTTCTCTATAGAGATATGGTTAGAGACAACATGATAAAGTATATTATTGAGAATTGTAACCAAAATTTTATAAGATAATTTTCACATTTGAATAAGACTACTGACTGAAAGATCATGGTTTATTTAACTTGGGAATGAGAATATGTGTTTTCATGCATGTAAAACTAGGTGAAATACCACCTTTAAAATAGTTAGGGATAGAATCAATGATCTATTTTTTTTTGAAAATATCCCATATAAAAAATATACACATATTTTTGATCCATTTGAACATGGGAAAAAATGAACAAATTCATGTCTTCTAATTTATGAATCATAGATAATTCAATATTAACTAATGGGAATAGGTTTATCATTAAAAATAGATTGATCACTATGACATTTTTTTTTGAAATTAGAGCATTTATTTTAGTGACTCTCTTTTTGAAATGTAGCATGTAATAGGGGTTACTTATTGGATCAAATGAAATCACATGTTGACTAATTATTCCTATGGGATTCATTGAGAATATTAAATGAACTAATTACGAATTTTTAAAGGAAAAAAATAATATAAGATCAATGGTTTTTTAGTATTCTAAGCACAAACTCATAACACAAGTTTGTGGGTTTCAAATAGAATAATTTTAAATCAAGGATTTGAACATCACCGATAGAATAATCTTATATAAATATTTTGGTTAGTATTAATTTAAATAGAAAATTTGCGTATTTAGTTATATAGAAGATGAAATGTCTAAAAGGTTTTATAATACTCTATAGTTACAACCTCGTGTTATTGATAAGATATTTTGGAAAGAGGAATAAACCTTTATATATGTTGAGGTTAAATTAATGTTCATAAGAAATAGATTGAGTAATAAAGAAACAATAGAGAGAATTATGGTAATTGGTTATGTAATACTAATCATTTATATGATATATTATTGATTTCAACAAGGCTTTTTTCTCTCCCAAGTAAAATGGGATAACCAAATAAAGAACGATTCCTTATAAAAGTAGAGGTACACATAGTTTAAGGACTTTTATGATTGATTTCTCCGAGTAGTTTAAGTTCATATGGGATGTAATATGCACTTCATAGTTTATGGTGACGTGGTAAGGACCTCATGTTTGGAATTTTAATGTCTTGTGACTAGGACCTTGTGTCATGTAATTTATGGTCTTATGAGAAAGACCTGTTGATTTTTCATTCATAGTGATGAATTAATAGTTTTACATCATAAATCAACGTGTTATGATAAGAACCATCATAAATAATTTTACATTCATGCACATTGGACATTTGTATTTTGTTTTAACATCATGTGACAAGGATATCTGGTTGTGCAGTTTAGATTCATACTTCACAGACTTCATTCATCCAACATGGTTCGTTAGGATTTATATATATACGTTGAGTATGAATGAATTGTGTGCTTATAGATTATTTTTAGGACTCTCTAAATATATTAGGAGTTCATATAACTTCTTTTAGATGAAAAATTTAAATATAAAGAATCCTTCAGTCATATAGCCCAAAATTTAGTGGTAGGGAAAATAATTGGGATGATCTTTTGTAACTTCATTCTTAGGTCAAATGAAATTTATAAGCTCAACAAAGGTTATAGACTAATTAAAATATAATGTATGCCTCCATATGATCATGTATTAAATAATACAACTTATTTCATCCATTACTGATATGTACAAAACCTAATTATTCCATACAATTGTTTTTTTCTCAACACATGTTGCTCAAGTAGTAAAATCGGTGATTTCTGGTTTGCTGACTCCATTATACCTTCATTTATCATATTCTGAATACTATCCATAAATATTAAGTACCACATGATTTTATATCAAAAAATTTATCGTAGGTTATTTAACTAAAATATTACTTAAAAATTTTATCATTATGATTCTTTATCCTAGGGGACTCAAAAAAATTAACCTCCAAGGAAAGTGTAAAATACCCAGAAGCTTACTATGGTTGTAAGGAATATACCTTTATTTTCTACATATATTATGTTTATGAAATTTTCCCAATAATGGAACATATTCCTTGATGGACATAGTAACATGGTTAAATTTGATATTTTTGTTATGGTTCCTTAAAAATGATAAATATGGGTTAACTTGTTGAAGTTATTGATGAATTAGAAATCAGTAGTTCCCCCAGACTATAGAACTGATAATTGTTTAGAGATGGTATAGTGATCATCGAGGTAAAAAAATTTCCATAATATACCTGATGAGGGGGATAATAATATAAAAAATATCATAACCCTATGGGATATGGTATTTTACTATAAGGAGAACCATTGCAAGAAGAGGATATTATTTCAATATAATGAAAATATACTGAAGGAAACTATGTAAATTAATTTTTGAGATATTAATCTTCTCACTAAAATTAGGAAATATGATAGGGTTTTGAAATGGAATTAATAGATTCGCAGGGATAATGTGAAGAATACATGGGAACATCTTTAGTTTTATCAATGGAATGATCTATGACTGATGGTGTTTGTTTTGGTTGGGACCCTAATGAAGTGACCTACCTTTTAAAATGAGCACATGTTCTATCAATATTACATATGATTAATTAATCTGATTAAAGATTCATTTTTTAGCTGTATGTGGGGTATCATCATTCTATTTCCCCTAATGTTAAGAGCTAAGGATGTGAAAAAGTTTTGAGACTCTAAATATCATATTAGTGTGTGATTTTCTCTGTCAAGAGTAAAATCATCAAGATCATGTGTATATTATTCAATGATGGATGATTCTATGTTTATTTAAATATATAATCTTATTTTATAAATCTATAATTTCTTAGTATAGTCATTATTTACTCAAATAACATTTAATGAGGTGGACCAGTCTACCACTTAAAATGTGTATCTTACCGATTGGGATGGTTTCAAGTTTCTCATTTAGTGGGATAATTTACATTTATTTATATTGTGTTCATTAAGTCTATGGAAGTTTCGACCAATTTTGGAATCCCTGTAGACTCATCCTCTATCTTTTATCACCTGTACAATGTTTTTTAGAAAATTGGAGAGTAATCATTCAAATGTCTTTAGTCTATGCTAAATAGGTAATTGGGACTATGATTAGATGATTTTTTAGTTCCACTATTATATAGTGCACATGATCCATTGTGTTTTAGATAATATAATAATCAAAATTTTGGTCATTCCTATAAGAACCCTTTTTATATTATTCTTCTTTTTTATGGGGAATGGTTCAAAAACATGTCATATGTGCCTTGGTATTTCTAAAAGAAAATTATCACCATTAAAAAATACATTTAAGTTGATCATTAAAGGCAAAATACAACTTGATCATGTGACCCAAAAAATAATGATATGGATAATAATTTGGGTGCTAATTAGACATTATTTCATATAAATTAATAATTTTAATTAATTAAATTAGGATATTTTATAAGGTAGAAATCATGTACTCCGAAACATGGTCATTTTGAAAATAATAAAATTCATACTTCCAGTATTTAAATTCATATCAGCTCATCTATTTTGGAATGATGTTGATTGTGGTTTTTTATATTTTATCCAACTCCCATATCAATGATGGTGGGTTTTTATGGAATATTTAATTTTTTTATTAACTAAAATTTTATTGGAATTATTCATTAGGTTCAAACATTCTAAACCCAGTAGTGTACTTCATGGGGATGATCAGGGTAAGAAACTCATTCAATTGGTTGTCTAAAAATATATCTAGTAATTGTTCATGGGAAACATTTATTACTAATGTTTATGTAGGGACATTCTATTTGGTAATGAAATCAATGAAGCTATCATTCTCATGATACCTATAATTAGAGATTTTTCAGATATTTTCTTACTTTAACATTAAGAATAATTGGTGGAGGAATTTCTAATAGAGATATTTTGATCTTGTATTAGACCTTACTAAAAGGTTATTATACCAAAAAAATTGATACCTTTTTAGATCTACATGAAATATATGATTTTTGATGTTTATTTTGTTTCTGGGTTCCTAACATTAGGTTGAATTATGTTGGAGAAATGGGGATATACTGCACTAGATCTCTCATTCCATTGAGTGTTGATAATGTGGGATTTATAAATTTTAATGAAGTAGGAGTTAAATCCATCTGTTTGGAGTTTAAATTTATCTTCAGTTGTACTGGTGTGTGTTAGAATTCCATACAATCCATCAGAGTAGTAAGAGTATCACATATTTCCTGGGATACCACCATCTGAGTTAGCTTCAGGTGACATTAACGAACCAAGGATTTATTTTCCCTAGTGTTAGATAGTCTTGATAATTAATCATCATTATAGTTAAATAGTTTGGTTGGTGTGATATCATATTGATATAGTGGATGGATTATAATTTTGTAATTATAGAAATCATGTACCTATTAAAAAGGTCATATCAAGTAGGAATGGATAATTGAGTTTATAAATCATACCCATTTGGTCGGCTTCACCTGAGAAATTCATAACTGATCTACTGAGGATCCTTTATTAAGGAATTAAACAATACAATATTACCTTTTGCTGAGAAGTCTTATCATCTTCATGTCGTGGGTGGGATGTGGATGTGATCACGCCTTTTACCTTTTTATTAGAACTATCCCACCATGTTATAAATGATTGAATATTGGAATGGGGTCCCAAATCATGGGGTCTACTATTATTTTAGGAATGAAATTATTCTACACATACCTCTAGTTGGGTGAGATTCTCTATAAATCCTTCTTATTTTTTATATTCCTCAATAGTATAATTTTCTATAGCATCATTTGATTCAGTAATTAAGAAATTTACAACTGTAAAAACAATAGTAGGATACATGGTTTACCTTGAAGGTGTTATGTCCATAATTTGGAGATATTTACCTGTAGTATGAGATACTGATGATGACTATGGGGGTAATCATGCCCCCATCTCTATAGGCTCTGATTGTCCCTTGCATGTAAATTTTGTAGTTGTAAATCTCAATTGTTTTTTATCCCATATTCTAAAAATTTTTGGATGTGGATAGATACCATAGTGAGGTCTTCCATCATTGGTTAGGAGTATATTAAAGTAGTCACCAAATTCATCTTTAATGAATACTAAAGTTCTTTATAATGGTGATATGAAATTATCCCTAGGAATTATTATGAAATAGTAGTGGGTATCATGGATGTTTACAGTTGTATGGACATTGACCTCCTTTAATGTTTTAGTGAGTGGTTTCACCTAAATATATATCTTGGTTTATCAAATGTGAATTACTAGGTATGAAAAAAATTCATCTACAACTTCTTGATGAATTGGAGTCGTGTATCAATGATGATGATCACAGTGAATATGATCCCTTTTGAGAAGCTCATGGGTGGTTTCTTGGTCATTACAGAAATCTTCCTCCACTTCCTTAAGATAAGGAATATAAGAAGTATATTTTTATAGGGAGTTACTGCCAATGCAATTTTATTTTGTGATGGGGACTATCTCCCTTTTACAGATTTATGTTCATGGTGTTAGCCTTCAAGGATTTAGTCCCTCAAAATTAGAGTAGAAAAATTATATGGTTAGAACTACCCCATCATGGAGGTATACATGCATTATTTCATATAACATCTTATCCTATTTGTGTTGGGTAGTTGATGATGTAAGTTGGTTCTTCAATGAACTTGCATAATATCAAGCTGCCATCGACTAGTAGTTTACATCAAACATCGTTGTTGTTTTATTTACCCTATACTAGTTTGGGAGGCTAACCCATATTTGTATGTTCATTATGCATTCCATTTAGATTGAATAAAAAGAACAAGAAAACCATCAGTGTAGTATCTCAAATGAGAATTCATGGTCAATTAACTTAATTATTTATTAAAGGATTCATGTTGGGTTCATCATTCTGTTTATGATAGAAAGTATTTACAATTAGACCATTTTTTATTATTTTAGGGCCTATATAACTCTTATTTTTTTCAAAGGTGAGTAACCACTTGATCACCATGGTTGGTGATGATTGAATATTATTTTAGATGAGAGGATGTAATACTGGATCATCCTTGCCTCTGTCTTTGCACCAAGTTGGAGGCTCTCTTATAGATTTATGAAATTTTATTGAACTCATCCATGTAATACTACTAATGAAATTGATTGACTGAAAACTTGTGTTTAAGAGGAGACTTCACATGGGAATCATGTTGTATCTTATTGGATCTATGTATTGGATTACTCTATAGTTTTGAAAGCATATATGTATGAACACTGGAATTTATCGCTATTCAGGGAGGCATTAATCTTATGTGAAAGGAGGTAGGGTATTTGGGGGAGAGGGATTGAGCCCATGAAAGTGGATTCCTACTTATTCTTATAAGGATAATTAGAACCCATGTTGTTTAGTTCCACATAATAGGACAAATTATACCTCGTATGGTCATGGGATATGACCATATTGTCAAAATCTATGTTCATGCATCTATGATCACATACAAGTAGTTTAAAGTCATCTATTGTGTATTAAATGTTGTACAGTTTAAATTCATGTAGCGTGTATTACTAGATAAATCATACCTAACAATTGTTTGGTGTAGAAATTACACTAAGGTGGCCATTTTCAGTTTGAGCTAATATGTGAGTAGGGTGAATGTTTTTTGGGAAACAAGTTAATAATTTTATATCAAGTAATATTAAGAAACCTAGATTATAATCCCCTACATAGAATATTATGAAACCAAGAGAATAATTGTAACTCAATTTGTTTGTGGAAAATGATATTTTAATCTTAACTCTTGGAATATTTGAGGAAACCAAGATGAGAATCTTGAATGTAGGAATATATTTGGAAACAAATAAGAGTATCTCAACTCATGGTTCTTGTGTGGGGATAACACATGAGTTTCCTAGATAAGATATAATTTTTGGAAGGGGTTACCCTACAAGAAACCTTATCTAGAGGTATACTTTTTTAAAGGAAAAAATAATCACTATAAGAGAGTAGAGCCCCATAAAATTTTCAGTTCATGCGAAATGACTCTCCACAAATGGGATGCTTGGAACATAGGGGAACATTTCTTTCACAAATTGGGTCACCCCAAGTCAAATTTTAAGTACAAGTATATTATTTAAAATAGGGAATCACATGGTTGAGGAAGAACTAACTTTTCATATTAATTGAGTCCCATGCGATTGGTCTAGTTTTTTAATGTTCTAGAGTCTATTTCTATTAGATCATATAATAATTATGTGGTAATTCATTAATACAGAAAATATATTAATATAATTTAAGGTTACCAGTTGAATAATATATATACCCGTATCCCATTGTGAAGTAACTACATGAGTATGCATCGTGAAGAATAACATATAATAGGAACAATATAGTTTTTATGTGGGGAGGGCATTGCTAATAAAATCATACACAATTCCCTTCCCCTTATATCAAGTTTTAATAAGAAATATATATGAAGGGAATTCTCTAAAGGATTTGGATGAATGGAGATTTAAAAAATGGGGTAATTCATCCCTTGAACATTGTGACATAAAAATTTTATACCCACCTTCAATGTATTTTTCCTCTATGTGTGTACTGAGGGTATTTATAGGCTAGTCGAATAACCTTTTCCCCTATAAATAGTGAAATAATTATCATAACAAAACTATAAGTTTACTTATGACTGATCAAACAATTGTCATGGGTTGCGATTAAACAGAATGCTAATTTTATAAAAATTTTTAATGTAGCATATGAATGGCCATGGTTGTTTCTCAAGGAGTGTACATGGGTCGATTATTCACTATTCCAAATAACATGTTTATTTTTTTCTCTAAATTTCTTGAAAGTGAGATATTATGAGATACTATTTTTGATTAATTTTCTGGTAAAATGTATTATAAATAATATAAATTTTCAATAGAAGAAAAATGTTTAAAAATAAATGAAGGAGACCCTAGAGTGAAATCAAGTGGGTTTCATCATTATTTACATTTGTTGTATATTTCCTAACTCAATGCACAGACTCAATATCATTCATTCATGAAACCTACACTATTTTAATTTTGGTTTGAAACCACCAATTTAATTAAGTAATCCCATAAATAGACATAGAATATAATAAATTCTCTATAGTGAATGGGTAAAAACCCTCATCAGTTGAGTGAATGGACTAACTCCCTCACCAGGTTAAAAGAGAATACCATTATCTCATTCAAATCACTTGACTCCACTGGTATGAAGTGTAATTCAACTAGAGCAGGACATTGAAGTAATATATATAGTGGAGTGTAGTAGTGAGAATAGAGTATAGGTAGATGATTTCCTACTCCACACTGCACTCCCACTTTCGCATCAGAATAAAAGAGAAATAGAGTAATAATTTGATTCATAAAAATTCATGTTTTTCATTTAACAATTTAAAAATAACATTTCTTTTTATTTTCAAAATAATTTCATGGTATGTATTTCCAATTAATTCAAAAATTATTTAAGTGATTAAATTTTAAAAATTGAATCCATTAAACATATAATTTCTATACTAAACTGAATAAATAATTAAATTCCAAATTTCAAAATACATATGTGGCTTCACAATTTACATCAAAAAAATAATAAATCATTAAAAAACTTATTTAATCCATGATACAATTTATGTCTACATTTCATAAATCTTAAAAAATTGAATAATTTACTATGATTTCATTAATTAATAGAGGAAATGTCTAGGAGTAATAGAAATTTTTTTAAAAAAATCATGTCACATCACACCCCAACACTTGAACTATTGCAATCCTTGAAAATTTTCATGACCTGACCAAAGCTAAGGCTCGATCCACAACAACACCATGCCCACCTCTATTGGCAATGGATGGTGACTAGTACTGAAGGCATACAATACTTAGGAATTAATTTTCTTAAGTACCTATATGCACAAAAAAATATCCATTTCGAGTAAAATGTAATGAGGGGAAGAGTAAAAGATTCCACACTTCTATAAAGTAAACAAAGAATGCATGAAATTGTTGATAATAAAAAATTATGGTAGTGAAAAATGAAATGTAAGGAAAATAATAAATACCAAACCAAAATATTGTATCAACCTCAAAAAATAATAAAAATAAATAGCTGAGAGATTTGAGCACCAAAATCCTAATGTACAAGCACAATATGGGGTCTAAACACCCATTATCCCTAAGATCCTATGAAGTCACAGTCAACATGTTCTTCATTTTCATAAGACGAAACACACGGGAGGAAATCCTATGTAGTGGTGAATATATACATTCCTAGTAATACTCCTTGAAAGTTAAATGGGAGTAGTATGAGATACAACATAAAGATAAATATAGTAGATAACACAAGGTATAGTGACGTAGAAGAGAAAAAACCTACCAAGAGTGAAAGTAATCTCACCCAAAAACAAGCGGATAAACAAAATGTGTAGATTAACTACTTTTAGATTCTTATCCACTTATATTAGGAGAGTGGACTCATCCGATCATGAGAAGATAAACATAGAAAGCCTGTGGAATACCCTGTATGTCTTCTCCTCTCTTAGAAAGAGAGTTAAAAATCCAATGTGTGTATACATATAAATATAAATATTCTAAGTCTGATAACCCCAAAGGAGATAGTTAGGGGATCTCTATCACATAGGTCATCCCATAAATAAGTGTACCCAAAAGATGAAAAATTCCTACAATGATGGACATAATCTCATGCGTCTTCCCATAAGTAACCATCCAAGTCTATCTGTGCTTCATCACTATAAAACATAGCCTAGTGTCCCAAAACATGAAGTATTAGACTAAAACCCTAGTGAATTAGGGGATATTCAACTCTAAAAAAATGTAGAGGACCCGTGTATATGCAAATGGGGGTTCCACTCTAATGTCACGAGGACCCACACCCAATGATGATAGGGGGTTCCACTCTATAGTTTTAGGACTCATACCCTTGTATGACAGGGGGTTCCACTCTGATCATTGAGGACTTGTTCCTTATTGTGTTTGGGGGTTCCGCTCAAAATGTTGTTGTATAGGACTCACACACTAATTCCATTGGTGGTTCCACTCTAACATCCTGAGGACCCCGACCCTATGCTGATAGGGGGTTCCACTCAGTAGGTAAAGGACCTTTGCCCATACAGATGGGAGGTAGCACTCTATTCATCAAAGACCCATGCCCTATCCGATATTTGGGTTCCATATAGAAGGAAGTTGTAGAAGACTAGTACCCATGTTGATTGGGGGGACTCTAAAGATCAAGGACCCACAACATGGTATGATAGGGGTACCATTGTGGTGTCAACAAAGACCCGCACCCTACTCAGTAGGGGGTTCCACTTGTAATAAATCCTCTGGTGATCCTACCTAATCACTAATGTCCTCAATAGTTGTAAAAATATTCACCATGCCTGGAATATTCTACATTATTTCTCTAAATCCACAGCTGAGAGCTCCATCACATTTTAGGTTGAAAACGACTCAGGGTATTCTACTCGTAGTCCAAATATGTGTAAAAGAAAGGGAGATATGGAACATTTAAGTTTCATAAATAGGAACCAAGGGATACATGGTGTGTGAGGGGATGCACACAACTTTTTTCACGCTCCACAACATGGTCATTTCATTGGACAATTCACAGATCTCATCCCATGTAGTCGTACACACTGTGTAGGTGGAGTACATGGAATGTCTAGAATAACCAAGACTCATGTCGTGTCCCACTAGCTATGTCCATGTACTGTACCCCATTTCCATGTACTCTGTACATGGTGTGTTTCCCCACAAGGGGTGCTACTTGTGTGACCAAGTTGTGTTTGTGTACGTGGGTACAAGACCATGTATTTGACCATGAACATTCACATAGGTTCCCACCTGTGTGATTCATCACACATGAACTTCAAAAACAAAAATGGGTACATTATGTTTAGGATGGATACCTATCATTTCATCGTTCTATTTTTTGAAACCCTAGACACCACTACTTAGGGGGGATACACACAATATGTTCTTCCCTAAACAAGTCGTGTAGTCAGTTTTTCACAAAAAAATTTAGATCTCTATATCCTCATATATTTTTTTGAATCTAGTACTTACCCTTCATATATAGTTCTATCTATAGAAGAAAAATGTTTATCTAGATATTATTTTGGTTCTAGGCCACCATTCGTCAAAAAACAGCCACTGGTGGTTCACGGGTGTTCACCGTTATTTCTACATGGACCCATGCCTTCTAGAATCAATTTCATGATCTTAAAATCATCTAAAAAAGCGTCCAATCATTGAAATAATCATAGATATTCTCTTTAATTTTTTTATTAATTCTTTACAGATGTTTCTATCATGGTTTTTGTGGTCTGATCGAGCTCAGTAATGCCTAGTAAGGTTGAACTGGGACTATGGAGTTCCAATCAGTATAAAATACAAAGAAAATTTGGATACAAGCTCAAAACTAATGTTTTAAAAATAATATTCCAAGATTTATTGTCCAAAAATATATAATTGGAATCCATGGTTAGAAAAAAATTTAATATAAAAAAGTTTCTATTCCCTAGTGCATACAATCGGGTAAGAATTGGTGCAGATCCATGAAAAATGATGGATCTAATCAATCAATTTAATCAAAGGTGTAAAGTACCAATTAATGAGTCATACATAGTTTATGGATCAACCAATGATGAGAAACATTCCTTCCATTGATTCATGGGAATCCACTGTGTTCATTGCCTCCTGATCTGATTTGATCCAGTGTTTCATCATCATCTAATGAGGTTTCCCAATGGAAGGATGGAGAGAGCATCATTGGAGATTCCAGTATTATGAGGCAAATGTTGGAAATTTATCCATGATGATAAATTTATAACATATCATCTAGGTCAAAAGAATGAAATAATTAATTATTTAAAATATTAATTATTTCACTGAACATAATGCCAATGATTGATGAGTATAAAAGTGCTACATCAACCAATTTTATTTCATTCATATGGTACACACTTTGTTCCGGACTCAACCATGGTATTTAATTCCTAATCCATGTTATCATTTAATATTTATCCCATTTTATTTAAAATTATACATGTGTGCAATATAAAATATATTCAATATTTTTAGGAAATTAATTTTGGGAACACCGTGCCATGGAATCACACTCTATCTCAACACCTAGATCATTAAGTATATAAATAAATATTTCAATATATTATAAGGAAAAAACCATGTCTCTATATAATTCCCCTATTGAGAATTTTTATCCTTGAAAATTAAAAATAATAAAACAAATTGTTATATTAAGCCTACACTTGGCTCTCCCACTTCCAGGAACTCTCCTTCACATTACCATAATACCACTACATACAGGCCAAGGGATTGGTCCATCCACATGTGGTCATCTCTTATTGATCCTCGATCCCCACTGATTGATCCACAATGGTGTCTCTATACTTGATAACTATCTGAACTCAATCAATGACATGTGTGGGGTCATGCATGTATCTCCTCAGTTGCGCCACGTGGAAGATGTCTTGAACATTCTCCAACTGTGCTGGTAGGGTGAAGTGGTAAGAAACTATACCGACCCTCTACATGATCTAGAATGACCCAATGATTCTTGAGGATAGCTTGTATCCTTGGAATAACATATAAAATAATCATCATTGGGAGACTCTTAGGAATATGCGGTCTCTCTATTCAGACTCCCAGGGCCTTGGATGGTGATCTACATCGGTGTTTTGTATTCTCAAGGCCATCTGCATCCCCTCCTAGATGACCTGAACATTCTCTGTCGTCACCTGCACCATCCTTAGTCCCATAATACATGTCTCAATAATATCTATCTTTAACAGGGGTTACTTGAAGAGTGTCCCATACAATTCTTCAATGGATTCCATGCCCATGGTAGAGTTTTAGAAAACAATTTTATGCAAAATCAACCAAGGGATGTTAATCCAACCAGGCCTGGTCGGATTCTAACACACACGCCCTTAGCATATCCTCAAACACATGGATAATGATACCAATATTCTTATTGGTCTAGGGGTGAGAGTTTATACTAATCCTTATATGGGACTTGAATAACTCATGCTTTCCTCTCCATAATCGTGGCCTAAACCGCATGTCACGATCAGAGACAAACAATAAGGGAACCACATAAAGGTTAATCATATCTGGTACATACAATTACCCCAAACTCTCCACCTAAATTTTCTATCTAATAAAAAAGAAGTTTTCTAAATTCATGAGTGATTCATCTATCACCAATATGAAATCATGGCCCTTCTCTATGAATGGAATATCTTTGACAATGTCCATGGGTATGTCATCCCACTACCACTCCATGATCTCAAGGGGCTACCACAAACCTACCTTAATATGGTGATCAGCCTTCATATTCTATCAAGTAATGCACTGAGAAGAAAGATCATATACACTTCCTCTCATTAAATTCCAAATAAACTACATATGATGGTATATGCACATCTTCCCCACACTAGTACGTACAGATAAGCGAGAAGTGTGGAACTCCCACATCCCCTCCTCCTACAAAGTGACTGGAACCACTGTTCTCCCCAAGAATGAGATAATGTGATTTTCTCTTTCAGAATATGAATTTGGTGATTCACATATGAATATAGTTTCATGAAAAACCTCATAGTCAATTTCACCAAGCTGAGAATCTCTCACACACTTGAGAAGTGAAGGATTAAACACCATCGACTGATGAAATGTTTTACCCTCCAACTCCACTAGGATCAACTGTAAGGAGGTAAACAGCTCTGAAGCCTCCTGAACCAACCAAGCATGGGACTTCTAATTAATGTAATATACTACAACATTTACCTTACCTGGTGTATAGGCTATTTCAATGTCATAGTAATGAAAGAACTCCAACTGATGTCATTGTCTCAGGTTCTAGTTTCTCTGCGTGAAGACACACATGAGACTCTAATGGTCTGAGTAAAACAAGAATCATTCTCACAATAGGTATTCACTCTACATCCTTACGGTTAAGACTTCCTCTTCTAACTATAGGTCATGATTTGAGTATATCTACTCTTGGGGTTTCAATTACCCCGACCTATTGTGATAACTTCCTTCCACCTCATGAATTCGTATCTAAGCCTAATTCATGAGGCATTATTTTACACTATAAATTCCACACCTTACAAGGGTTGTCTGAACACTGAAGCACTTGTATGCCTAATCCTCAACTCCTAAAAGTCCGTCAAGGACTACTCAGACCCGGTAAATGGCTTCTATTTCCATATTTGGGTGGTCATAGGGCTTGTGAATCTAGATAATTCTACTGCAACACTCTTGTAGTACCCTACTAAAAAAATAAAGATATCCACCTATAGAACACTCTTGAGTGTCTGCCAAGAAATAAATACATCAATATTTGTTGGGTATGTAGCTAAAACAAGATAAAAAATGATATGCCCTAGACAGTGAACCTCATGAATCCAGAACTCACACTTCAAGAGATTTCGGAAAAGTTGGTGCTCTCGAAGAAAACATGGAACCATTATCAAGAGCCCTAAAGCTCCTCCTCTAATACAGAGTAGACAGATATGTTTTTGAAGAGGAAAATATTTTTTTTCATGTATAGTTGTAAAACCTGGTTAATCAAATCCATTAACATGGATAGAGAATTCTTCACTCTAAAGGGCATCACTTGTAACTCACAGTGTCCATAATGACTTTAGAATGAAAAATTTGGAATATCTGCCATTTAAACTGTAATCCAGCTGTATGTAGATCTGACATCGATCTTGGAGAACCATCATGCACCTATCAACTCTTCAATACTAGAAAATGTGCATGTGTTGGTTATCATGGCTAGGATCAGGTGACGATAATCTATGAAAATCCATAAGCTTCCATCTTTCTTTATCAAGAACAAGACTATAACTGTCTAGGTGAAGCACTAGGTCTGATGAAAAATTATATTTAAAGACCTCTAATTGCAACTATTTCACCTGGATCTCAGTAGGGGACATATGATATGTTGTAGAAGATATTGGATCTGTTTTGGCATGTAAGTCCTTGAAAAACTCCATCTCCCACCTAAAAGGTAGTCCTAGATTGTGCTCAGGAAAGACATGCATATAATCCTCCACAACTAAAAGAATACAGAAACATCAAGACCCTACTTCACTAAGAGATATAATTGCTAACTGATGGGTGATAGGATGTAGCCTCCAAATCATATATTAGAATTTCCCTACCATGAGATCTATCTCACCAAAAAATGAGAATATTGTCCTATCAGCGTGTATGCATCTGACTTATCTATAGTGAAATTAAATTTGTTCTCAAACCATGGAAAACTAATCCATACCTAAGATTAATTCATAGGTTTTAATCTTGACAACCAAATCTTCCCACATGATCCTCTATTTACCAGGAAATAGCTCGCACAAATGGTAGATTAAAGATACAGAAAAACTTTCCCTGTAGGAACCTTAAGATGAAGCTAATAGGGTAGCACATAAATAGAGAGCTCCAACTCTCATTCTAGGAGTATATAGATAAAGGAATTACTGGAACCTATTTATACTAATACTTAATGAATAATATAAACCATACATATCATACCATTTATCACCTTGTGCGCTAGAGGATCATACACCTCTAATGACTATTGATTTCCATGGCCCCGACCCCCCAACTCCATTATCCTGACATGGGTTTTCTAGTGTTTGTTGTGGTGTATGGATCTCATAGAGTTATCCAACACCCATAACTCCTCCTTCTCCTCATATAGGTTCAACTCCCTAGGAACCACCATTCCCTTACTTGGGAGATCCCGGATCACGGTGCTACCTCGGCCGTGGCAGTCCATTAGCTATCTTCCTATGCTTCTTAGCACATCTGGTCAGAAAGTTTCATTCCATGTGACCTCAACCTTCACATGTAAATAACCTCCCCTTTCTAGGATTCCTTGGTTCTCTACACTGCCTCTGACCACGTTAATGAACCTAATCATAGGATGTTATCCTACATTGAGATCTTGGTGTCTAGAATTTTCTAGAAATTGTAGATGACTCATCTCTATGATACTGACTCCCATCTCAATACGTCTGACGTCCCACTAAAAAATATCTATGTCACTAGTTCCTGCTCCAACACCTCAATATAGATGAGGATTCCCAACGGAACAACACTAGCTCCTATCTCTCTGAGGAGACCCTGCCCAAACATGCACGCTTAAAAGTATCCATACATGATCATGTTAAGAGATATTTGTGAACATTTTTTTGATCCTTATTGAATACTCATATACAATCTTCCCTCCCTTATGCATCTCTACATGCTCTTAGATATGGACTTAGTTAAAGGATGTGTATTACTCCACATGAAATAAATGTTGGAAGTCAGTTCATGAGAGAATGGACTCATCGTGCATCTACGTATCAAGGATCCAACAGTTCCCAGTTGCTCCTTAGAAAATAATATTTTCCAATGGAACCAATTAATCCATAAGTGATTGGATTAGCTGTAAGACACATACCACCAAATCTAGAAAATCATATGAGGATCTGGATTGCTATAGAACCTCAGTGATCTCTGGAACAAGATGTCATGGAGTGTACTAAGCTTGAGAACATTCATATCCTACTCTAATGGAACAATATTCTACTCGATAGGTGGAGGGACTTCTACATACCCACATGGAGGAAGGGGATCATATAATAGACACTAAACTGAAACCTCATTCTACATTAGGCTGATTTCATGAATTGGAGCTGGTATCCTAGCTGGTTGTCATCACAGAGGCATCCTGACATTTATCAATACATACCATGATTATATGAGCACACACATATTAAAATATATATCAATAAATGGTAGATGAATCCATAAGGATGGTGGAATTTTAAATCCTATATGATGCATGCACCATTTGATCAGTACAACCGATTTCTCATCATATCAATTTGAAAAGTAGGCATTCAAGGTCATGGTGAAACGATAAATTGGTCGATGCACCCTCACTGAATTCCCTAGACTGAGAGCCACACTCCAATCACATTGAAATGTTTTCCCTAAATCCAACCAAATCCACTTAAGGGGGACAATCTGAACAACATCCCATGGAATGAACCCTCTCTAACACCAATCTACCAGGACCTGACCTAAGTCGGGACTCAAGACCAACTACCCCAAGCCCACCTCCATAGGATAGGGGTGACAACAAGTGTTGAAGGAATAACTAACATAGGTATCCCTTTTCCTATGTACTTGTATGAACACACTAAACCATCTTAATGAAAAAGTACAGAGGGAACGAGTAAAAGATAGAACACTTATATAATGTAAACCAAGCATGCATGAACCTCCAGATAGTACAAAAGTATGGTAGTGAAAAATAAAAAGCAAGGGAAAAAATACATGGATAACAAAAAATACGTCTTAACATGACATAATGGGAAATGTAAATAGTTCAGAGATGCCATCTCCTGAATCCCTTTCTATAGCCACCATACATGGTATATTAACCTGGTATATCTAAGATCCTCTAATGTCACTATAAACCTACCCCTCATATGTTTAATAAATGACACATGTGGGCAACAACCATGCATGGGTGAGTATATGCATACCCATTAAGATACCGCAAATTCTTAAGGGGGAGATGTAGGAGATATAATAGTAAGAGAAATACATTAGATAACACAAGTTACATTGAAAGAGAATAGATCAACCTAAAAAATAGTGAAAGAAAGCTCTTAAAAACACAAGGGAAAAAAAATCTTAGTAGATGAACAACCCAGTATGTCTTTACCACCTATAATAGATGAAAAGACTCATCCAACCATGAGAATATTAACAAAAACATAACATGGAATACCTCACACATCATTTCCTCTCCTGGATCGGGAGTAAAAAAATCCATGATGTGGATACATAATGGTGTATATATATACTCAGTCAAAGAATCCCAAATGAGGGAGTAAGGGGATCCCCATATCATAGCTCAGCCTAAGAAAAATAGTGTAAAATAATTAAAAAAAGTCCAACAATGATGGACAATATCTCATGTGTCTTCCCAGAAGTTACCAACCAAGTCTAACCATGCCTCTTCACTATGTCACACAATCATGGGAAAAAAACTCAATTTAGAGGACATGATCCCTAGTATGTTAGTCACCTTCCACACTGAATTAACCACATTGGACCTGAAACCATGCTGATGGGGGGTTCCACTTTTATGTCCGAAGAAAACACTCCCTATGATGATATGGGATTATACATGGTAAAGGATATGACCCTTGTCAAAGATGATGGTGGGGAGGGGGGTGGGGTCCAACACTATAGGTTGGGGACCCACACACTAGAATTATAGGGGGTTTCCACTCTGATAATCAAGGACATACGCCCTAATGCTTCAGTGTGATCCACATGGAAGGTAACTACAGAGGACTTACCCCCTAAAGCTAGAGGGGTGATCAAAATTATTTCATGAGGACCCATACCCTATACTAATAGGGTGTTTCCACTCAGTTTTTAGATGACCCATACCCATGATAATGTGGGGGGGGGTGGCTTCCACTCTAAAGGTCAAGGACTCGTGCCATGGTATGACAGGGGTACCACTCTCCTATCATCAAAGACTCACACCCTACATGGTAGGGGGTTCCACATAGAAGGAAGCATATGGTGATCCCTCATAATCATTTTCATCATTTAGCATTTTCTAAATAAGAACTGTGCTTAGAAAGTTCTATATAATATCTAGAAATTCAGACCTGAGGTCATCCTCATGTTCAAGCCGAAAAAACAATCATTATATGCTACTCATATGCCAAAATGTGAGTTCAAATGAATAATATACATAATTTTTATGTTTCCTAAAAAGGAGAAAAGGGATTCACAACACGGGAGGGGACCAACACAGCGTGTGGTCCCACTACATAGCCTAAATGTGTCCCTAACTAGTACACGACTCCCAATCCATGTAGTAGTACATGTTGTGTAAGTGGACTACACAGTTTTTCCAGACTAACTATGAACCAAGCCATGGAATAGAAGTCATGTTTTTATACCAAACCCCTTTTCCATGTACTCTTTACATGGAATGGTTCCTCTCATGGGTTACCACCAATGTGACTAGGCCTAATCCATTTAATCGAGAACATGACTGTGTACCTGGTTGTGTACTTCCACATGGGTTACCACCCATGTGATCCATCATAAGGGTTTTTCAAATAGGTAATGGGTACATGATATTTAGGATTTCAAAAATCTATTTCATCTGAAACTTTCCTAAAAACCTAGTCACTGCCACAAAGGGTGGCTTCATGCCATGTGTTCTTCCCTGTACATAATGTGTAGTCAGTTTGCCGACAGAAATTTCAGATCTCCATATACACATATGGTTATTCAAATGGTGTCCCTCTACATATGATTTGGTTCTATATATGGATTAATAACTTGAATCATTATGGAAATCATGGTTTTTTCCCATCATTCATCGGAAAGTGGCCACCAGTGGCTCAAAGGGGCTCTCTGTTTGTTCTGCAAACACCCATTGCTTCCACCATAAATTTACTGATCTTTAAATCATCAAAAAAGAATTAAATTCTCGAAAAGATCCCATATATATTCCTTTTTCACTAAACCATGTCTGACATGCATTTAATTAAAAGTTATAGGGGCCCAATTTGGCTCGGTACCACAAGAAATGGTCAAACCCGGATTGAGGGATCCAATCTTTGTAGAACACGAAGCAACATGGTATAAAATCACAAAACCAAAAGATTAAACAGAATTTGACATGTTTTCTTTTCCAAAAATCAAGAATTGGCAACCAAGGATAGAAAAAAAATGAAAATTAGCAAGTTTTTATACCTCGGTGCATGTAATCAGCTCACAATTGGTACAGATCCAAGATCAATTACAAATCTACTCAATCAATTTAATCAATGGTGTAAAGAACAAATTAATGAGTCCTACAAAGTTTATAGATCCATCACTGAAGAATAAGGTGTCTACTAATGATTTAGAGGAATACATTTTATATTATACAAACTAATCTAATCTGATCCAGTGGTTCTTCATCTTCTGATGAGGTTCACCAAAAAAGGAGGAAGAGAGCATCGTTGTAGATTCTAGGATTACGAGGCTATCCATAGAAATTTTTCCATGAATATATATTTATAATATATATTCAAGGTAAAAATAATGAAATAAGTAATTAAATAATAATTTAATTAGTTAACTGAATGTACATCAAACGTGAAAGGAGTCTGAACACCCGGTGCTGACCCATTTTATGTCGCGTCTAGGGTAAAAACCACATTTCAAGATTAACAGTGGTCTTAGATTTCTGATCTGAGCTATCCTCTAATATTTATCACATTTTATTTAATAATATGTGTGTACTATATAAAATATATTCAATAATTTTATTAAAGTAATTTCAAGAGCACAAGGACTTTGAATCCCATGTCATCTTAGTGCCTAGATCTGGAAATATATAAAGATATATTTAAAAGTCTTATAAGGCCAAAATTGGGGATCTATAGAATTTTTATCAATGAATTTCCAACAAGTGGGTTTTATTCATGTTTTCCCATATTTTCCAAACTCCAATAAAATTTTTAATGATCCTTTTTATAATTGAATGAATATTTAAGAATGAGTGATGTTTTTCATTAATTGGGTGGGCTAAATTTAAAACTGAGACTCAGAACTGAGTTTTTAGAGTTGGAACTCTTTAATGAGATGGAATTGGACATGGGTGAAGGTATTAGGAGTTTTACATTGGTCTCAATGAGATTTTTATGTTCCATACCTCAAACATATAAGTTTTAAAGGGTCTAAACTGGGTGTACGATGTTTCTGAAACCGTAAGGCCCATTTTATGAATCTGTTTGACTTGTTGCATGTGGGCAAAGGCTATCACATGGGCTGTGCATGGTTTACTAAACCCTGTGCCTATCCTTCCTTGTTAGTGGTCTTGTATTGTATCAAAAAACTATTCATCACATGATTTTTTCACATTTAGGAATACTTGCGAGTCAAACTGTGCAGGATGTCTTAGGAGCCTAGAAAAGGGTGCTTGGTTGGCGTGAAATTTTCTAAACCGTACAACCCAAACCATGCATGACACCCAAAATAAAAAATTTACATAAATAAAAGTAAAAAAAAATAAATTTAAAATAAAACAACTCACTCTCCATATCCACTAAAAATCGCAACGTACCCCCTGAGGGTGGGGTTCCCCTATGGCCACGCACTCAAACCCCCCTCCCAGCACCCTCTCTGATCACTGGATGCAACAGACTTCTTGAATTTTATTCTTCAAATCTTAATGGTAATCTCCTATCCTCCACTATCCTCTGTCTATTTAGTGGTTCTCTTCCCCTTCAGCACTCGGTGATGTTTTTCCAAAACCATATGGTTTTGGGATAATGGATTTAGTATTTTCTATTGATTTAAGGTTGTGAGAAGTGTTGAGAAAAGTATTGTTTTCAACAATATATAATTTTATTTAAAGGGGTAGATTATTGAAAATAATACTCTATCTATTTATGATAATTTTGATGCTCACAAATACCCATAATTATTTTCTAATGATTTTATTTAGTATTTTTCAGGAATTTATTAATTTATTTTACTCTTGAAATAACGAGAATTTATTACTTGTTCGGAATCTGCTTTAAGCGCGTCCTGGAATCACTGTACATTCCCTATGTGGATAAATGTAGTGTAAGGGTGAAAAGTGTGTATACTTTTTAGATAAGAGAAAAGTATTGTTAAACAACCATACGTTTTTATCAAAGTATGGAAGAAGAACCTTACGTTAGGAAGCAACCTTACGTTTTGGTTTTTAGCAATGTATGGAAGGAGAACCGTACATAGGTACTACACTTTACGTATTTTTTTTTTAAAATTATGGTTCATCAACCTTACTTTTGTGAAAAACCATATGTTCTTGGAAAGGTATGGATTATGTAAAAGTCTGGATCTTTTACATTACGTTTGAGAGTTGAAGAAAAAGTATGGATGATCAACCCTACATTTATGTTCAAACATACATTGTGAACCTTACGTTTGAAGAAAGTAACATGAACCCTACGTTTATGTTCAACCTTACATTGTGAACCTTATGTTTGAAGACTATGTTATCAACCCTGTTTGGAGGTCACGTCATCAACCTTAAGATTGGCGTCAGAAAGTTTAAAAGACGATATTGTTATGCAATGGTCAGCAAGTTGATTATTGGGCGGATTTGAAGCTAGATTTGAAATCATTCTTAAAGTACAACATTGACAGATTCAAAGCCATTTTGTCATTGTATTAATGATCGATTTAAAATGAGCTTTTTATGCTGAGTTTTCAGTGATGTTACAACTACTCTGTAAGTTCAAATTTTTGAATATTACGAATCAGAAGGCGACTTTTATGGATCTAAATGTGTAGGAGATATGATCAGATTTATTATTTATGTTCTATCTGGTAAAATAATATATATACGAGAGAGTGGTGATCAATATTTATTATTAAAAAAAGGTGGAAAACAAAGACTGCTGAATGTCACATTGATCTGCTAATTCAAAAAGGAGCGTCAAAGCTCTGTTCATTTAAGAAGAAGAAGGAGCTCGATGGAAGATTCACATGTTCTGTATCGAATATCTACTATGGATCTACTACTGCTGAAGTTGTGAACTATATCTCTATATCTACTGCAACCGGATCAACTCAAAATTTATTTGTTTTGCAAATCAATATTTCTAGAGATGACGATCAATCTGCTGTCAATTGCATTCTGTTGCAATTGTGAAGATCAACTGGAAAACTTCATTATGAAATTCTTTTTATTCTTGAGTAACCAACTTATCATTCTAAGCTGTGTAGGTTCATATTTGAACCAGAAGGCTTTGTTTTTCATTGGATTGTAAAGGTGTCAACTGCCTGTATACAGTTGTGGAACGGTCTGTTGAAACGAGGGCTAGATAGTGAAAATCATCAAGCTCATGGAGTTGAGCATTGGTGGAGTGGACTAGGGGCCTTCTATTCTCCAAACCACTATATATCTTTGTGTCCCTTCTTTTATTTATTTCGGATGCATGATCCAATCTGATAAAGCATAGAGGACAGAACTCGTTCAATTGAAGAGATAATGAAAAATCTGAATGACACAATTCACCCCCCTCTTGTGTATAATCTGTATATTCAAGATCCAACAATTGGTATGAGAGGAGGAACTTATGATAGATCCTTAGAATTATAGAAGCATTTAAAGATTAAAACAAAGCATCATGACTGATACAAGAGAAGGGATGTCAATGGTCAGAGCACCATATTTCAATGGAGACAACTATGGCTGCTGGAAATCGCGCATGATAATATATATGAAAAACCTGAGATATAAAGACTATTCAAAGCATCTGACTCCTTATGAAATTCCTGAAAATCCTGAGACATGGAGTGCTGCTATAGAAGCAAAGTATTATATGAATTCTAAGGCTGTGAATGCAATCATCTGCGGTCTAGGACCAGATGAATTTAACAGAGTATCTCAGTGCCCGACAACATATGAGATGTGGTAGATAATAGTAGTGTCATAAAAAGGAACATACAATGTGAGACAAATGAGATATGCAACTGCAGAACTGAAATTTTATACTTTCAGAATGTTTGAAGGAGAAAGCATGACCCAAATGAATGGGAGATTGACCAAAATTGTCAATAATATAACAGCTCTAGGAGAACCTATCAAACAGGCTGATAAAGCATTAAAAGTACTGAGGGTATATCCTACTCGATGGAATGGTATCTCTGCTGCATTCAGACAATCAAATCTAGTAAAAAAATCTAACCATGAGATAGATGATTGGTACACTGATGATGTATGAAGTTGAAATGCAAGATGAGGCCAATGAACATAAATTTAATATCAAAATATAAGATACTACCTTGAAAGTAACTTCACAAAAAAAGAATAGAAAGCTGAAGAACAGATAATTCAAAGAAAAATCAGAGAGATCTGACTCATCAAACTCAGATGAAGAGCTGGCTCAGCTAGCCAGGAAATTTAGAAAGTTATACAGTAAGAAAAGAGGCTTCAAAAAATCTTTTAATAAAGATGATAAATAATTAAGATGCTATGAATGAAAGAAGATGGGGGCATATCAGACCAGATTTCCCACAATTGAAGGATGGAAAGAAGAAGAAATTCTTCAAAAGAAATAACTATGAGAAGAAAGACAAGAAAGCTATGAAAGCCACGTGGAATAAATCTGAAGGCTCTAGTAGCTCTCCTAAATCAAGCTCAGATAAAGAATAAGTCATTCTAAAAGAAAACATGTGTTTCATGGTAGAAACCGATGAGGTACACTCATATTACTCCTCTGACTAAGATAATGAATCAAATTCTAAATCAAGCTTCCCAAATTAAAAACTTGCAGCCTACTGCAATATTCTTGAAGAAAAATATGACTCACTGTTTAAGAAACATAAGTCACTAAAGAACAAACATAAAGCTGTTTCAGATGAAAGAGATACAATGCTGAAACAACATAAGGAATTAACTGATAAATACAATTCTATTAACACTAACTATATTAATTTTGAATCAAGAATAAAAACACTGCAGGCTGAAGTAGAATCTTACAAATATGCTGCATTGGTTTTTACAAAAGGGGATAATTCATTATATGAAATTCTAGAAAAAACTGTCACTAAAATGGAGAGATTTGGAATTGGCAGTAAAGAAGAAAAACCTAAGAAATATAAAAATTAATTTGTTCCTAGATCTAAAAAAGAAAATTGTAACTTTTGTGGGAAAAAGGGACATATAGCTAAAAACTGTTTCTTAAGACAGCCTCAAATTTGTGGTATTAAGAAAGCCTATGTTTCAAAATACTTATATGATTCAGCTAATTTTAAAATAACAAAGCAAATCTGGGTATGCAGATCATTGCTAGCTAACACCACTGGACCCAACAAAATATTGGTACCAAAGCAATTTGTTTGAATGTATTTGTAGGTAGCAGGCCACCAGAGAAGAAAATATATATGGTACATGGACATTGGATTCTCAAGACATATGAGTGGAAACTCATTGAAATTTTCTTCACTCACTGAAAAGGAAGGAGGACTTGTTACATTTGGTGACAATACGAAAGGAAAAATCGTTGGCATTGGAACTATTAGAGATCCAAAAATAGTCTCAATCAACAAAGTACTTTATGTACAAGGATTAAAACACAATATGATAAGTATCTCTCAACTTTGTCATGATGGATATACTATTGACTTTACTAAAAATTTCTATACTATTTCTAAAGATAAAATGTTTAAATTTAAAGCACCAAGAACTGATAATATCTATACTTTGAGTTTAAATTCCTTGTGTAAACAACAAGTAAACTACTTGACTGCTAAAGTAAGTGAATCTTGGATCTGGCATAGGAGACTTGGACATTTTAATATATATGTTTTAAATAAGATATCTATGAAACCTTTAGTTTCTGATTTACCGAGTCTCAAATTTGAAAGTGACAGATTTTGTGATGCATGTCAACTTGGAAAGCAACACAAATCATCCTTCAAATATGTTAATAAAGTTGCTACATCTAAACCTCTATAAATTATTCATATGGATTTTCTTGGACCCTCAAGAGTAGCAAGATTAGCTGGTAAATTATATGTATATGTTTTAGTTGATGACTATTCTAAATTTACATGGATTCTCTTTTTGAAATTTAAAAATGAAGATTTTACTTTATTTGAAAGTTTCTACAAATATGTTCAAAAGGAAAAAGGATTTAATATAATCTCATTGATAAGTGTTCATGGTCGAGAATTTGAGAATCAGGAATTTAATTCCTTTTTCTCAAAAATGGGTATTAAACATACCTTTTCTGCACCATGAGCACCTCAACAGAATGATATTTTAGAAAGGAGAAATAGAAAAATTCAAGAAATGGCTAGAACTATGTTAAATGAATATAGCCTACTTATATATTTTTGGGCAGAAGATATGAATACATCTTGCTATATAATTAATAGAGTTTTAATTAGACCTATCCTGAAAAAGACACCCTATGAACTATGGAATAACAGAAAACCTAAAGTAAATTACTTTAAAGTTTTTGGATGAAAGGTTTACATCTTGAACACAAAAGATAATCTTGGTATGTTCGTTCCAAAATATGATGAAGGTATTTTATTTGGATATTCTGCTACCTCCAAAGCTTATAGATTCTATAATAAGAAGTCAAGGATTATTGAAGAATCAGTTCATGTAATATTTGATGAATATGATCCCTTTGAGAAAAGGATATATCAAATGGATGAACTTGACTGTAATGATAACATGATATTTTAGAACTTAAGGAATGATTTTGAAAATGATATAAAAGAAATTCAGTCCAGTTTAGAGGAAAATGATACTGAAGAACATTTAAAATTTTTTCCTAGACAGTCTAGAACCCTAATGAATCACCCTTTAGAAACTGTGATAGGTGACTTAGATACAGGAATTCAAACTAGAAGAAACATAGGAAACCTAGTGGAATTCTCTGCCTTTCTATCTCAACAAGAACCCAAGACTATTGAAGAAGCTTTAGATGATGAAAGCTGGGTAGTAGCAATGCAAGATGAATTAAAACAATTTAAAAGAAATGAATTTTGGGAATTAGTGGAAAGACCTAAGAATTATCCAGTAATAGGAACTAAATGGGTCTTTAGAAATAAATAGGATGACCAAGGCACAATAACTATAAATAAAGTAAGATTAATAGCTAAAGGATACAATCAAGAAGAAGGAATAGATTATGATGAGACTTCTGCACATGTATCTAGGTTAGAAGCAATTAGAATCATTTTAGCCTATTAATATTATATGAATTTTAAATTATTTTAGATGGATGTTAAATATACCTTTTTAAATGGTTATTTAATGGAGGAAGTTTATGTTGAGAAACCTCTTGGTTTTGAAAATTCTCAAAAACCAGATTCTCTTTTTAAACATACTAAATCTCTTTATGGCCTTAAACAAGCACCTAGAGCTTGGTATGAATGATTATGTTATTTTATTTTGAAAAATGATTTTACTGTTGGAATGGAAGACCCAACACTCTTTAAGAAAACTGTAAAAAATAATGTTTTATTGGTTCAAATTTCTATTGATGATGTAATTTTTGGATCAACTAATAAAACCCTTTGTCATGAGTTTTAAAAGTTTATGCAAAAAGAATTTGAAATGAGTATGATGGGAGAACTAAATTTTTTCTTAGGACCTCAAATTTATCAAAAATATTTTGGAAATGTTTTGAATCAAAGAAAATACATTACTGATTTACCTAAGAAATTTGGGATTGAAAACATCTAGACATTTACAACTCCTATGTGTACTAATATAAAACATGATTTGGATGAAACAGGAAAACCAGTTGACAACAAGTTATATAGAGGTATGATTGGTAGTTTATTATATCTTACTGCTATCAAGCAAGATATAATGTATTCAGAATGTCTTTGTGCTACATTTCAATCAAATACTAAAGAATCTCATCTAACTGCTGTTAAAAGAATTTTTAGATATATAAAAGGAAATTTTTTTCAATCTCTTCTTTATCCTAAAACTTCTGATTTCAATTTGATTTCATATTCAAATGCTGACTTTGGAAGTTGTAGATTATATAGAAAAAGAACATCAGGAACATGTCACTTTTTAGGAAAGTCATTGGTGTCATGGTCTAGTAAGAAACAACATTCAATTGCATTTTCAACAGCCAATGCAGAATATGTTTCTGCTAGAAATTGTCGTGCACAAGTGTTGTGGATGAAAAACACTCTTATGGACATTGGATTTAATTTTAATAATACACCTATTTTATGTGATAATACAAGTGCAATTAATATTTCAAAAAAAATCCTATTAGTCATTCTAGAACTAAGCACATTGACATAAGGCATCAAATTTTAAAAGATCATGTTATTAAAAAGGATATATTTTTAGAATTTATAAATATAGAAATTCAATTAGTAGATATTTTTACTAAACCACTTCCCACTGCAAGGTTTGATTTTATTAAGGGGGAGCTAGGTTTATTTGATTTTAAATAAAATTTTTCATCACAATTTTTTTTCTTCTTCAAAATAATTTTTCTATTTTTTTTAAAACAGAATAAATTTCTTTTATCCGCATAATCTATTTTATTTATTTTTTAAATATATTTAATGATTATTGAAAACATGGTAATCGAGGTTGTCAGAAACCCTTTTGACTTCTGAACCATTTTACTTTTATCGAAACCCTTTCGAACGCCTAACACCGGCCTCTATTCGTGAACCCTAATCTTCGAACCTCTAAAACCCTAACCTTCAAACCTTCAGAGATTATCATAGACATGGTAAGGACTAAAAGATCTAGTGAAGCCGATCCAAGAAATGTCAAGAGACAACGGTCAGAAGGAAGAAAAATCTTACAGGGCAAGTTAATTCATCTCGACTGGTTATATCAGACAAATCTCTTGTTGAAACAAGCGCTCTCATTTCAGAATCTTGAGTAAACATTAAATAGTGAAAATACGGAAATTCTGTATGAGGTTGAACATTGATACTTCTTCAAATCTGTACAGTTTAGTCTGGGGGATACTGAGGATAATATGATGTCTTAGATAGAGGATAAGGATTTCTTAATCTTATCAGTAGAAATTAGTCCGATTATCAACTACCCTCATGAGGGAGTTTTTAATTTTGATTTGAAGAATATAGGAGATGTTGTGCATAAATACGAGGATATTATGTCCTCTTTTTTTTGGGAAATCTACTATTAATATAATTATTGTGAATGATTTAGAATCAGATCATAAGATCTTGGTTAAATTTTTTCATACATGAATAACTCCCAGAATGGAAGAAATGGAAAAGATTTTGTACCCTAACATGTACATAATGTATCTTTTGTTAAGTGATATCAAGTTAAACATCCAAAGGTACATGGTCAGGTACCTCTATTACTGTTGCCAAAGTGACCCCCGTATGAAATTTTTTCCTTTCGGTCGGTTTATTTCTAAACTGTTGCTTAAGAAAGACATGGTGAGATTACTGGATACCCGAGTACACTGTCATCACAGTAATATGTTTAATGCTGGAACTTTAAGGAAAATTGGATACTTCTGGAGCACCATTAAAAGAAAAATCTTGCTAGTAGGAGCTGAGGAAGATTCAGAGAGTGCTCAGGCTCAACCTGCTAAGTCCAAGGAGGGACAGGCTGAATCAAGAGTCAGCAATGTAGCAAGAAGGATCTGATTTGAAGTGGAAGATGCTGAAGAAGAAATAATTCAGGAGGAACATCAATCTCGAGGAACTAGAGATGTTAATGAGGAAATTACTTCCCCTGCATTTGCTACAAAAACAGAAGCTTTAATTGCTTACTCTTTTGTAATATAAGATGTTATTTATAAGACTATGGAAGTTGTTAGTGAAAGGACAACACCAGTAGAGGGGTTAGCAGCTCAAGAAGAAGGTCAAAGGGAAAATCAGGAACAGATTGTAGCTTATGTTGAAGTTACACTTCAACAGGACCAAGATAAAAAGGCAGTGCCTAGTGGGGAAGGGGCTAGACCATAGGAAACTCTTGAAAATGTTGTTCTCAAACATCCAGTGGAAGGTCAAGATGCTAATGTTTGTGGTGAGCATGCTTCTGAAGCTCACACAAAAGTAATTCAAGATGATTTTTCTGTGGAGGAGTCTGCGGAATCTAAGGAAAAATATGTGGACCAACCCACTAAGGATAAAGAAAAAGAGAAATCTGATGCTGAATCATTACCTTTGGTACTGCTATATCATCCAGAGCCTGAGAATGCGAATCAAGCATAGGGTGCCTCTGATTCAAGGAAGAAAGAAGTTGAAGAATTGTACAAAAATGTGTCTCAATTTGAATATGAGAATGTCACTCTTAGAAATGCCTTAACCTTTGAACAATTGAGATTTCAAAAGCTAAAAGAGAGTACAGTCTCAGGGAAAGAAGTTGAAATGATTAAATAGGATATGCTGAATGTAGTTGGAAATTTGAAATCTGAAGTGGTTATGAAGATAGATTTATCAGATCTGAATTTGTTTATGGAGAAAAAATTTGCATTAGCTGCAAATAGTGCGGATAGTGGATCAGGTACTTCACATAATTTAATCCGAATATTTCAAGCCATCACAACCACGATGAGCAACATGAATGACCGGTTGCAAGATATTTAATGTAAAAATGCTCCATTATCAGTGTTGCTAGACAATCAGAAATTTTTAGTGGATCAACTGACATCTATTGAACCATCAATCAGAAATCTGTTAAATCAGATGTCAGAGAAGCTGTCAGTGTTTATCGAAAAAGAAGAAAGGATGCATCGGTTTTTCAGAGTCAATTTAATCGAGGATATTCATATGACAGAAGAGAATAGAGAGATTATTGTCAAACTTGGAGATGGGATGATGAGGAGACTCAAGGAATAGTTCACAGAAATCATGTCTGCAATCCAAAGGAGATATAACCTATTGCCTATCTTTCCTAAACCTTGATTCCTGTGTTTATCATACTTGTATCTATTTTTCATTTTTTAATAAAAATCTGTTTCATTCTTTCTATTTGTTTTACTGTCTATATTTTTGATATGCCAGTACTCCAGATTTAATTATTGATAAACAGGTCACAATAGAATTTACCTACAGTTCAGTGTAACATTAAATGTGTTCAAATCCATAATTTATCATTCTTTTTGATATCAGAAAAAGGGGTAGAAATTTCGATAAACATAACATTTTATTTTAAAAACCCTTAGTTAAAAAAAACCTTATTTAATCAGAGCAAGAAATTTTGATAAACTCAACATTTTATTTTAAAAACACTTAGTTAAAAAAACCTTATTTAATCAGAGAGAGAAATTTGGATAAAACTAGAAACATTTATTTCTAAAGAAAAATTATTTTATTTTCAGGGGGAGAAATTTTAATTTTAATTATTTTTAATTTGTTAAAATTAAAAAATTATTTTATTTTAGAGGTAATTTAATTTAATTTGTTTTATTATCTTATGGGTTTTGTGATCATCAAAAAGGGGAGATTGTTGAGCAATGTATTGTTTTCAACAATATATAATGTTATTTAAAGGGGGAGATTATTGAAAATAATAATCTGTCTCTTTATGATAATTTTGATGCTCAAAAATACCCTTAATTATTTTCTAATGATTTTATTTAGTATTTTGCAATAATTTACTAATTTATTTTACTCTTGAAATAACGAGAATTTATTACTTGTTCAGAATCTGCTTTAAGGGCGTCCTGGAATCAATGTTCATACCCTATGTGGATAAACGTAGTGTAAGGATGAAAAGTGTGTATACTTTTTGAGATAAGAAAAAAGTATGGTTAAACAATCATACATTTTCAGAAAAGTATGGAAAAAAACCTTACGTTAGGAAAGAGCCTTACATTTTGGTTTTTAGCAAAGTATGGAAGGAGAACCGTACGTAGGTACTAAACGTTACGTTTATTTCTCAAAAGTATGGTTCATCAACCTTACTTTTGTGAACAAACATACGTTCTTAGAAAATTATGGATTAAGTAAAAGTATTGATCTTTTACCATACATTTGAGAGTTGAAGAAAAAGAATGGATGATGAACCCTAAGTTTATGTTCAACCTTACGTCGTGAACCTTACGTTTGAAGAAAGTAACATAAACCCTACGTTTATGTTCAACCTTACGTTGTCAACCTTACGTTTGAGGACTATGTTATCAACCCTACATTTGGAGGTCACGTCATTAACCTTACGTTTGGCGTCAGAAAGTTTGAAAGAAGATATTTTTATGCAACAGTCAGCAAACTGATTATTGGGCGAATTTCAAGCCGGAATTGAAGTCATTTTTAGAGTAGGACTTTAACCTATTCAAAGCAATTTTGTCATTGGATTAAAGATCGATTTAAAAGGATCTTTTTATGCCGAGTTTTTAGGGAAGTTATGACTACTCTGTAAGTTCAAATTTTTGAAAATTGCAAATCAGAAGGTGACTTTTATTGATCTAAATGTGTAGGAGATATGCTCAGCTTTATTATATATGTTCTCTCTGATAAAACAATATATATACGAAAGAGTGGTGATCAATCTTTATTATTAAAAAAAGCTGGAAAACAGAGACTGTAGAAAATCATGTTGATCTGCTGATTCAAAAAGAGTGAAAAAGCTCTGTTCATTTAAGAAGAGGAAGGAACTCAATAGAAGATTCACTTGTTCTGCATCGAATATCTACTGTGGATCTACTACTGCTGAAGTTGTGAACTATATCTCTATATCTACTGCAACAGGATCGACTCAGAATTGATTTGTTTTGAAAATCAATATTTCTAGAGACGACGATCCTTCTGCAGTCAATTTCATTCTGTTGCAATTGTGAAGATCAATTGGAAAACTTCTTTCTGAAATTCTTTTTATTCTTGAGTAACCAGCTTCTCGTTCTAAGCTGTGTAAGTTCATGTTTGAACCAAAAGGCTTTGTTTTTCCTTGGATTGTAAAGGTGTCAACTGCCTGTATTCATTTGTGGACCAGTCTATTGAAACGAGGACCAGATAGTGAAAATCATCAAGCTCATGGAGTTGAGCGTTGGTGAAATGGATTAGGGGCCTTATGTTCCCCGAACCACTATATATCTTTGTGTCCCTGATTTTATTTATTTCCACTGCATGAACAAATCTGATAAAGCAAAGAGGACATAACTCGTTCAATTGATGAGATAATGAAAAATCTGAAAGAAACAATTCTCCCCCTCTTGTGTATAATCTGTATATTCAGGATCCAACAAGAATGGTATATCAGGTCCCCTTCATTCATGTTCTGGAAAATGCAACTAAAAGTGAGGCGGTTTAGATCTATTTGGTTTAATGACACAATCTGAGGTAAGGTTTTGTACCCACTTTTTTATTTCTTCATTATTTATATTGGGTTATCTTTGTGTTTTTTAGTTCCTAGATTTTATCTGTAGTGCGTTGGACCCTGCCTTGTGTTTTAGATTCTACAGAGTCTAAGGTTACATTCCTACATATGCAAAAGTCATTATATATACTTATAGGTTCACATGTTAGTTTTATATTCATCCATGGAAGTTAATATATATGAATGGGGATAGGTGTACCTATATATATATATAAATTCTTGTCTAGGTGAGTGGAGACCAGTATATTCATATGAGCATATATGTAAGGATCCCATTATACATGTTCATGGTCATGCAGAAGTGTGCATAGGCTCTAGGTTTCCTTATATATATGTGAGTTTTCATATTCTTGAAGGGGTATTAGAATCGTCTAGTTAGAAGGCATCCAATACATAAATGTTTGGCTAGGTTCCTCTTTGATTCAAGATCATTTCCATTCCATTTTTATTTATGAAAAAATTAATTATCTAATTTATAGTTCCCCACACCTTTATTTAATGCTTTTCCAAGTATGGTAGTTTATTTCAAAATTATTTCATTGAAAAATTTAATGAAAATATTAACTAAGATAAGTGATTTATTTGTCATCAAATTAATACTTCTATAATAAAACCCCTCCAATGAAGGTTTGCTACCTTGAAACTAAGAATTAGTGTGTAGACTTTTATGTTTTTATTGTTGCATTGAATTTTCCTATTATTTACCATATAATTGTTATATGTAATGTTTTGGGTTCTTGTCCCTTTTTATTTCCAATTTCCCAACTGGGCATGGGATTTTATTCCATGTCTTATTGAGGTAAATGGTTTGATCAAAGTAAACAGAAAGGGTATACTGTCTTATGAAGGATGATATATTTCTTAAAGGGAAATGATCATAATCCTTTCATTTAGAACATGTACCTTTAATCAATTCTCCATGTAATTAAAATTGAGTAAGATGACCTTTAGTAAGATGGATCACACCAAATGACATGCCTTGACAAAATGGTCTGGTCATATTTAGTTTCTTTCCTTATTTTAAATGGTTAATATATAAAGTATTCTTTGAAATGGAATTGAATATGGACAATGAAATGAATGCTAGTTCTTTTTTACATGCATTTATTTATATATATGACCATACCTTTTCTAATTTATAATTCAAAAGATTAAGAGGTTATGCATTATGTATCAAATTATGAATTTGGACTTGGTTATTGAAATAAATTAGAGGAATTTACAATTTCATTTAATTATTTATAAAAGGTTGTTTAATTAGGATTACTCATAAGGGGTGGTTAGATCATGCCCAAGTTCATTAATGGTCAAGTGCATCATATGAAATTTAATGCTTTATATTAAAAGGAACATGTCTAATGGAATGCATAAGATGTCATGCCTTTGGTATTTTGATATAAAAGAAATGTTATATTATGTTGCATGAGAGGTTTTTACTCATGCCATATATTATAAATGATTTTGCCTTGCACGGTGAGATCCCTTAAAGAGGAGGACTATGTGAGATTCTTTGTTGATTTTCATATGACCATGATATTCTTGATTAAAAAGACAGTTTCATCTTCAATGTTGATTTCAAAAGGATCATGAGATCGTTTAAGTACAAAGGCTATGAGTGCTTCCATTTTGGGCTAGGGGTTGGATAGTGAGAGTTTACCCAAGTGATTGATGATAGTGCATTAAATCACAGTCCTTCCATCTTGTTTATCCCAAGAGATCATGAGATTTCTTGTTGTTGGGATAGAGGTTAGATAGTGAGATATTTCCCTAGTATTGGATGTTAGTGGGTTATATCCCGATCCATCCCAATATTTATAATTTTTTTTATAAATATACTATATATATAGTAACATGATCAGACATACATTCTATATATGAGTCTAAGTAGGTATATCCATCATGTGTCCCTTACGTACCTAGATAGGTGGTTGTCAACTTATTCTACTTTGTTTAATGTTTCTCTATACCTACACACTATTAAATATATATTACACTTTATAGATTGGGCTTGGCACTATGGGTGTGGTCCTATTGAGATTTTATCTCAGACCCTTCTCGGGTACCCATGGTACCCAATTATACCTTATTTTTGTAGGATCTATGTTTATTTCTTTGTTTCTTGTACTTGGGAGATATGAGAAAAGGACCAAACAAGAGCTCAAGATGCTCATAGAGATCACCCTTAGGGGTTTTTATCATTTCTTTATTATTTTTCTATTTTGATATGAATGTTTAATTTTTTACAAATTTTAGTTTTTTATCATTACCATGTCATGTATTCATCTATTGAATAGATTGGTGTTGTCTTTTTCAATCAATTATTTATTATTTTTCTTCTCCATATGTTTTTATTTATTTATATAATTATTCCACTATTTTATACTATTCATTATCAGATAATACCATTATTAATCTATGATAAGAGGGTATAGTCTCCCAACTGTCACCTCCTAAGACCCTCACTACTATTCGACATCGTCTGGCGTACATGGAGATGCGCTTAAGTCAATGTGACCCACTGGTCTGACTACAAGTTTGATTGTAATCTTGGTCGGAATGATACAATATTTTTCAATAGAAGTTCAATTTAACAAAATCAATCAGTGAAATGAATGGTATTATTGAAAAAAATTTAAAATATTAAGAAAAAATTGAGGGAAACATTTTTAGTTATTTGAAAAAAATATCACATCATTCTTCATACATGTATTTTAAATAAAGGACTGAAATTATCCTATTCCTATAATATAAAAACAGAAAAATCATTCCAAAATCCCTTTCATGACTTACCTCACTTGAAATATAATTCCATTCTTCACTCAAGAGAACACATTTTTATGGAGTTATAATCATACATGGGAAGTAATCATTTTTTATATTCTCGAGAAAATTCTCATAACACCTAAAAATGAATCATGGAAAATAAAATCAGTCATGAGGCCTTTGAAAATGCTGTTCATTGGATCTGATATTGGAGGCAACATAAAAAAAATGCATCCGCAGAAAAAGGATGATTATATTCTTAAAATATAGTGAATTATTTAGAAAGTAAATTATGGAAGAATCCCTCACTCAATACCATTTTCAAATGAGACACTCACACACCCCTTGTTTTCTTCTTTTCACTGAGCATGATATGTGAAAGTGAATCCAGAACATGTTTTTTCCCTTATTCTCCTCTCTTAAGGTTATTTATTTTTTATTTTTTTTGAATTTTTCTTGAGGGAAATGAGTTTTCAGATTCATTCAGTGAATGATGATCTTATCCTTATCTTGACTTGGTTTATGAATCAATCAAATAAAGATAATGGATATTTCATATGTTAGAACCAGGCTTGTAGCGAAAGCCCCAAACAGGTGAGTTTTTAAAATTTTTTCCACCGATGGTCGATGTCAGAGAAGAGCAACCCGGTCTTAGCCAAGGACAACACATGGAGGATTTTAAGCACACACATAAACCATAAAATACCTGGTTTAGATCTGAATCTGCACATGACGTCTGCTCGTCGTTGGTGATTTCTGCTCGAAAAATCCAAATCCAAATTCCTCTAGATCGTCCACATGCACTTCAAGGAATCCGTGGGATCACCTTTCATCGTAGTCCAGATAGTACTGCAGAACACCGACGATTCCATCAACATTCCAACGATCACCCCATCGCTTCGCTTGCGATTCCCAAGAGAGAACTCCATCTGAGCTCCTTAAATCCAAATCATCTATAACTAGAGTGTGGGAGAGAGGAGAGGATAGAGAAGAACCATGAATAGTGTTTGGAAAATAACCCTCCTCTTATATTTGTAGTGCTTAATTAAAATACTTGGTATCACCTCGCCGGCCCCGAATACTTAACGCACTATCAATGAAATTGTAAGACTACTTGTCTGAGTCATAAATATTATTATCACTTACTTCTAATATATTAAAATATATTACATAATAATAATTAAGTCATTAACTTGACTCGTCACACCCATAAATATAAATTGATCCTTGATAATTTAATATTCATCAATTAATATTTTTCATGTATTTACTTAAAACTCGTAAATACATTTAATAAATAAATAAATAAAAATGTAATTCTAAACTTGAATAATATGAATTTATTTATGGAACTGGTGATTGTTAAACATTGGACAAATCCCGGACCCCTGTGGCATGGTCTACCATGTCCAAAACTCTTATTTAACTGAATATGACAGATTATTGAATACGCTATTGTGTGTGACCCTCTAGGCCTTTATTTCAACAACCATGAATAGTATTCACAGACCAAGAGCGGGATCTAGAAACCCATCATGGCCACTAAAGAAATAAGGATTGTTACAGCAGTGAAAACCAACCTACAAACACGCACTATGCAATATAATCTATTTGTCCGTAACATCTCATAAATCAGGACGCACTCAAGTGTCATCACCCTTTTCTTGCTTTATATTTTGTTGATTTAACTAGATGGATTTCTCCTTGACTGCTATGGCCATGGTCTTATAAAGGTACTTTCTTCCATATCAACATGGCATGAGATATATTACTTCCGTAACCTAGAAGCAAAAAATCATTTCTTGACCATTCAACCAATGTCATGCCACCAATGACTCACCTGACACAAACTACCTTTCCACGACTTCATCGCCATGGTTTTTGTCTTCCATTAAAGTACATAATCAAGTGAAATACATTAGTAATGATCTCAAATTAGGTGTCCATTACACATGATTGTATACAGGAACATCTAATGACACCCGAAACATTTGGTGTTCCTATTGGCGGGTTAGTCCTCATGTTCTCATTACTTGAGATCACAAAGTGCAAACATCATGAGAAGAAGTCTCAATGCTTATGATCCCCTAGCACCTGATAGTCAAACTTCTACTGTGTCTAATCAATAACATGTATCTAGACCATAAAACATATATTTATGATTAATTTCATAGTATCTAGAGGTTCTCATTATTTCCTAGGAAGCGCTATAACCTTTCGATATGACAATTAAACATTTTACATCACCATTTCAATAGTGGATGCAGAACATTATACTCTATAATGGTAAGATGACATCATGCATAGAAAACTATATACATGATATGGTAATCAAATGCACTGAATTGTTGGGTCTAGGGCACCCACTATTTCAACAACAGACTCATCCCCCATTTTTTTTTCTTTTTTAGACATTTTATGGATAATAGGAAGAAAAAATGGAATTTATAAAAGGAGTATCATGACCATTTATATCTTTTTAAATACCTTAGAATAATAACTCACACCTCTAATTTACACATTAGTATACAATTATTCCCAATTAAAAATACATGGAATCCCCATTTCCTCACACATTGACTAGTATGGATTATGTAATTATATTTTATAGTGAGGGTTGTAAAGAAATATTTCTTTTATTTAAATGTATCTTAAATTTATAATTAAATTCATGATTTTTGAATTGATTAACACAGATTAATGATTATGGTAGTTTTCAAGAAAAAATGGGGGTCTTGTCAATCAAATGCCTCAATCATATTGAAAATAGCTCATAACTTCCAAAGATTTGAGAGAGAATGAACATCTGTTTTGGTATATAAAACAATATAAATATTTTATCAAGAAGAGAGTGTAATTAAATGATTAAATAAAAGTGGAAAAAAACCACTTAGGATAGTAAATAAAATTTCGGACTATCACTGGTGGTTTTTTAATTCAATTTCTAGTAAAAAATATTGATTTTATTTGAAAATAGTAGCCAAAGAAGAAAATACATTACATAAATATTTTGATCTTTGGAGCATAAATAATATGATCAACCTCTTCATAATCACTTGGATTTCAAATATTTAATTTACTTTTACAATTCAGCTCAAAATGTATTTGGAAAGAAATAAAATACTATTTAATGTTGAGCACAATTCTAAAAACAGATAAGATTTTTTTTTCAAAATTTTTTATATCAAAAGAATAATATTATTTATTTATTTATGGATTCTATAATAGTTTCATAAAATAATTAGAATAAATTTATAATAAGGTTTGAATCCCCCCTATACACACACACACTTATTTGTTATATTAACCTCAATGGTTTTTCAAATTTATTTTTCACGAATTAAAGATAAATTGTTAATTAGCTTTGTCAATAAAAATGATAAGTGTATAAACAAAATGGGTTTTTTCCCAACAGGCTCCAGGTAAGGTCTCCCATGGTGTGCTCCGGATAGCCTTGATCTAGTCTCATTGTGATGTCCAATTAAGGAAAACCAACATAAAATATAATAAATATATCAAAATTTTATAAAAATGAAAAATAAAAAATGTAAAAATAAGGAGAATGGAGATTCATGGGGTATACAAACCTATAGGGGTTGTATTTAGACTTTCCATAGTCAGATAGTCTTGAGACTATCTCAAATCCATTAGAGGATGGAGTTTATTCTGAAATAACCACTACATCATTTTAGTTCCAAATATGATATGCTTCAATTCAATTTAGAGGTCCCATTTGTTGAATGTTTCATCCCCACCAACTCACCAATGTGATTTATTTCATAAAATTCGAGTGTAAGGACCTGGTATATGGCCTCTTAAATTTTTTCCATTTCTTTTGTGGAATACATATCTCATAGTTAAATATCCAGTAATGTTTCTTCATAATATTAATCAATGTGATAATTACTAAATGATTTATATTTAAGAGTCAAAAAAACATTATTTAAAATAAACCTCCTTCATATGTATTAGTTTCTTCATTTATTTATTTATGAGGGGACAAAAAGATATTATTCTCTAATATGTGTCTCTCCCATTAATCTTTGTGGTTTTTAAGGGGGATCTTTTTGTTCTACCATGAGGGAATATAGTATTATATATGAAACTTCAATATAATAACTCAACACCCCATTAGAGAGTTCGTCTTATTAGAGATAATGATAAAAAAGTTAAAATCAAATTGATATGCTTCAAAAGAATGCTCTAATTGTGATGAATCTATATCCTTAAAATAAGGGGGATAATTTTCAAATGAATTTTGAAATAATTAATAGTAAGAGAGCCGATAGTTTGGTTATCACCCACAAATTGTTTGGAAATTATCTTTTATTTCTCTAAGAGAGCCTTAGGTATCCTCTCAAAACTACTTGGGAGAATGGGATCATTCATAAGTTCCACCTCTTGGATATCTTTATTGGATTTTTTTCATGATCTATTGGTTCTTATCTTTTATTATTAGCTCTATGAAAATATAGTAAAAAATATTTTCATTAACATCCTTTTCATTATCAAAACAATTATATGCAACACCACCATTTTTTTATTTTTGAAAAGAAATAATACCTTCCAGCTTTTATAAAACTGAGTGGTAGTCCATTTTTTTTTATTTTTTGAATGAAAAAAATTATTTAAAATTGTGTTTGAATATAGTGAAAACTTAACCAAACTCACAATAAATTGAACCAAGGTTATCATGTGGTTGTTAAATTCCACATTCAATTTTTTATATTGAAAATTGGAATGTATTATAGGTATAACCAAGGTTTTTTATAATTATTGTATGTGTGTTGATTATTTACTATTAAAAATCACTTATATATTTTCTATTTTGTTTCTATTGTTTCCGAAGTGAGAAATTTGGATATGTGATGTTTGATTGGTTTATTGATAAATGTAATGAAAAAAAAAATAAATGAAAAAAACATGATAAAGGGTCCAGGAAGAAATGAATGTGGTCCTAAGGTGAATTCTAGTGGTCTGGATCATAATTTACATTTTTATACATGTCCTAAATAAGTCAACATAATAAATATTACCTATTGATATAACCTAAACTATTTACCTTCAGTATAAAACCACAAATACACTCAAGGGATCCTATAATGAGAACAAGACTCTCATAAATTCCACTTGTTTAATGGGTAAGAATACTCCAAAATTAGGAGAATATAACTTCTCAATGAAATGGAATAAATCAAGTACCATTCTTTCATTAAAATAACATGAATCCAAAAGAATAAAGTGTGATTCCACTGAAGGGAGACATTGAAGTGAAATATGTAGAAGAGTGTAGTAGTGTTAATGGAATAAAGTGTGTTGATTGTCTCCTACACACTCCACTCCCACTACGGAACTAGAATAAAATTGAAATATAGTAAGAAATTAGAGCTCAAAAATTCATGTGCATCAATATGATTCTCCTTGGACCACCCAATGGGGGGTCATATCTCAATGATCATGGAGTTTGGGATCACTAGGACATCATAGAAGAAAGAAACATGAAGAAATGAGGTTGATGATAAATACATGATAAAAATATAACGGAAAAAATTAGAATTGTATTTAAAAAATTATATATAATAAATCCCAATACAATTGAAACCTGAATGAAATCAATGGTATGAATTAAAATGAATTTGAAAATATGATAAAATATTAGAAAAATATTTTTCAATAAATAAATTAAAAATAGTATTTTTATAAATTAAATTATTTTTAAGAAAATATTTTAAAAAATAATTAAAAATTCCAATTATCATTTCACACTATAGAAATCACATTTTTTTGAAAATAATTTAAATATATGGATTTTAAATTAATTAAAAAAATATTGAAGTGATTAAAGATTAAAAATTGAAACCATCAAACATTTGTTTTATATACTTAATTTAATAAAATATTACATTTAAATTTTTATATTATATTTTTGGTATCACAATTTACTTTAGAAAAATGAATAAATCATTAACAAATAGTATTTAATCCACATTACAATTTAAGTCATGCTTTTTTAAATCTATGTAAAATGAATATGATTACATGGGATTTCTTTAATTATTAGGTTAATTTTAAGGAATAAAAGAATTTTTTTTTGAATACATATTACACGTATCAACGAATTATGCTTCATTGACACAAATGACACCATATTGTGAAAATGTTATTTTTTGTAAAATATTTCCACTACGATGGCACAATGTGAATCCAAACATTGAGAATCATTTGTGGTTGTGAATAATTCCCGCTACATTTCCAAAAAATGACTCATAGTTATTAGAATGTTATAAATCCATTAAGGATTTACATTATAATGTTGTAAGCTCCATCCATGTTATAAATTTTTTTTTACCAATGATAAGGTTTACTTAATGAGACAATTTAACATTTTTTTCTAAAATGAATCCAAATTTAAAATGAATAAAAAATTTTATTTGTGTCACTGTTTGGGAACCATGAGTAATAAAAAAATCCTTTTAAATTATCTACACAAATATCTATGAATATTCCCTTATAAAAATATTACAAGGTCTAAAAAGTTTCTATAATACCATAAAATTTGTTTATGGTTTCAAGAATTTTTTTAGTAAGAGTTGAATTATATAGCCTACTCATAAGGAGAGGTAATAAAAGACATGTCATCAGAATGGGAAATGTTTGTTTTTATAAATTTCAACTCTTGATGGGTTATTAATCATTTGGGACATCGAGATCCAATTTTCTTCCACATCACACATGAATATAAAACTGCTCTGAATATTTAATTATGTTATCTAAGATATGATCACATCTTTGATTCTTTGGAAAATTTAATAAAACATAATTTTTGATGTAAAAAAAATTCAACAAACATAGAACTTGATATGTTTTGAACCAAAATAATCTTTATTTAAGGAATGATGGAGCACCTTTCCACATTTGAGGATTTTTTTTCTTGGGGATGACTAATATGAAAAGGATTTCGAAGAGAATAATATTAAATCAAGGAATATAGGAAAACCAAAATGAATAATATACACATGGATTTTTATTTTGGAATTTGAATAATTGAATCAATAATTTCTAGTCCCCAAAAATAATAATTTACTCATGGAATTTGTTTGAAAATTATTAGAATAATAGAGAAAAACTAGACACATGTTAGTGCCCCAAATTCTAATATGATAGAGATAGTGAAATTAAAGTTTAATTTCTATCTGGATCCCATATTATAAATATGTACATCAATACATATACTATTAGAAATTGAATCATGCCATATTTAGTTCTAAGTAGAGGTATTTTTATTCTGATATAGAGCCAAAAATTGAAGAAGCTCCATAGTAACACCCATGATTTCAGATCATGTTTTTTTATATACTGTCCTAGTGTATAGATTTTATAGAAAACACTATATAAATTTATAAACAATATACTAGAATATTTTGGATGGAAGTTTAATTAATATTTTAATTAGGGATAAATGACCAGAACATCACTTAATATCATGTAGGAATACAAATAAATCCATAAAATGTTATTTTAAGTGGTATTTATGTAGATTAGGTTCACACACATGAAAACATACAGTGGTTTCATTATAGTATCGGTCTACTAGATTATTTTTGTTGTGAATGGGTAAACCAATTTAGTAGGCACTCTTACATATATATAGACTATAAATGATGTAATTAAGAAATATTAAATTGGCAACTATAACAAGTTCAAGGTATAGTTGGATGGACCTCCATAACATACAGTTTTGGGTCATGTGATGAGGAAAATTTACCCAATGGGAATTTAGTAATATAAGAATCTCAACTCATGGTTTTGTGGTTTCTAAGAGGTGTAAGTCAAGTAAAGGAATTTGGGTTATGAATTTCAACATCTTCAATCAAGGAATTTGGACCACCAAGTGCAGGGTATCCACTCATGGATATTTATTTTTCATAGAAAATATATATCATGATATGAAAGGGTAAAAAATTAGGATGTCATAATCTTACTTTGAAAATGGGTATGATGAATGAATTTGTCACATCAAGGGTATTTGAATCAACTTGAATTATTGATTTATGGATTGTATGAATAATAACATATGAATTTATGAGTAAATAGAAAATAAAGATAGGCAGAAATAAGTTATCCATTAGTAATGGGGAGACTATCACTACATTGATAAGAAATAGTACATGGGGTTAAAGGATCTTCTCCTCAAGATGAATTTTTTTTTCAAGATACATATGTGAAATGAATAACATTACCATGAAATGGAGTTCTTTTTAAAAATTTAAACACTCATTACTAATTTATATAAAATGGTCAACTAAGAAGATATACTCAAGATTTTGTTTCCACTAGGAGAAAATCGACTCAATAATTTTATGCTATGATGATCAGACATCAAAATCATGTAGTGAATTTATGAAGGAAAGGATGTACAAGAAGGGTTTGAGCACAATAAAGGTAATGTTGCTATGTATGGAACACATTATTAGAGAAATAAGATATAACATGAAACTTATTTAGTGCCAGATCACTTGAATACTTGGATTATTTAATATAAAGAGGTGGCCTTATTATGAATGATGATTTACCAATAGTAGGAGTTGGTTTTCTAGAACCAACTTATTTATAATTTATGATAACCTATAATCATATTTTTTAAAATTAAAAAACTTCTTATCACATTATGATTGTTCTTAAATGTAACATTATATGTGATAATGCCAAAAGAGTATTTGTCAGACTAAAAGGTCATTATAGTTCCCCACTATAATGAGAACCCAGATGTTCAATGACACTATTCTTAAATATATGTTATATATCCATACGATACCATTTGATGGATAGAAATGATATAGGATATCAGGGGTGGATACTCATAGGAATTTGGGTTACCTTCTCATGGTGTATTCCCTTCATAATATCTAGGGTAGGATATTATGAGAACGACCCCACTATTAGGAAATCTAGATTTATATGTTTCATTAGATGTCCCTGTATGTTGATGTTTGTATTGATCCTTATATTTTAAGATTATTATTATTGAATATTATAAGTCGTATACTTTGATGTATTGCTGAAAACCATGATGGCATATGTCCGTTAAAAGGTAGTCAACATTGGTTATGTAATAGGTAAAATTGAATTAATGAATAATGCGAGAATGGATTTTGCCCTTATGTTTTTTAACTGAAATTGATATCTCAGTCCCTTTAATGGATATTTAATAGAACAAATAACTCTATTTCCATGTTGTTCTATAGGAATGTTATATTTCAAAAAAGGAAATTAAAGAGAAATCGATCAAATAGGTTTATGGAACTAGTATTCAACCTTCTTGATTAGAGATATCATTATAAAAAAGGATTATATTACATAGTTAGAATCTGTATGAGGTATTATGTATTTTACAAATTAATATATTTCTCTATGGGTTCTTTGACATATTTTTAGATGATAACCTTGTACTTTAGGTTTACTTTTATAATGCCACAAATAAAGTGTCCTAGAGGTTTACACACTAAGTGTATCAAGAATCTTAGTTAAATAATATATTATTATTTATTATCTAATAATTTGAATAACTATTTTTCCAACTTGTGGTTAATAACTATCCATTTTTTCTTGATCATATATATTATGTCACTAATTATTTTAGAGAGTATAATGTGAGTGTAATATTTAGTAAATATTTATTTTCTTTTTAGAGAGAACAATATATATATTTTTATTACTGAATAATGTTGTGATATTTATTTATTAAATAAATAGTCATTTTATAAGTCCCAAAAAATATAGTGGATGAATGGAGGAAAAATTATTTAGGTCCTATGAGAAATAATATATATTGAATATTATTTTTTAAATAAAATTTTATTTAATTGAAAAGTAAGAACATGTGGTGGAAATACTATTATTATGATTTTAGACATGGGGTTCCACAAGGGATTAAATAAATATAAAATAAAACTTGATAAAATATTTATTTTGAAACCCTATATGTATTTAAAACCAATTTTATTAATTTTTCATGTGAACCAATTCATTTGTGTTGTCAATAACGATAGCTAGAGAGAATCCCCTCAACCCTACATAGCTCCCTCTATAAGAATTCTAAAAAGAATATAGAGTTGTATTCCTCCACCACCCACTCTCATGTCTAGAGAGATCATCGAGAATGATTTGGATGTGATTCTCGTGGTGATCAAAATAATCTGACTCATGTGTTATGATTTTACACTGTATCCCCCAAAGATTCCTCCAACGATTTTTGGAGATTTGTGGAACACATGCGGATCACCTCTAGAGGAAATATTTTCTTGATTACTATAATGAAACAATGGTACAACATATATCTATTTTCAGATCCATCAATGATGTAATAATTCATGCAAGGTAATTCGTTAATTGATAAATTAATTTTATATAATATGTGATGATCATAAAATTGATTTAGATAGTCTATTTATTATTTTCGGGAATGTATTGTCGCAAAAATTCTCTATAATTGATGATGATTTTGATGCTCACAAATACCCTTGTTTGTTTTCTAATGATGTTTTTATGAGTATGTTTTTTCAGGAATATTGTTCATATCAAAGTAACTCTAATGTTATGGGATTTACAATGGAAACAGTATTTCCAACCCTACATTACACTGATGTGAACCGTGCACGTATTGATAATCATCCCTATGCTATGCTATGAAGATTGAATATGGATCAATAGTCCTATATCAGAATCAGATAACAGTGTTCATAAACCTAAAATTCAGTAAATATAGTAATGTATGGTTTGTAAACCCAATGAAAAATCCCTACGTTACATAGATGAATGTATATAAGATGAATGCTATGTGAAATCCATAAGTTACACAAATGAAAGTATGGTTAGTGAACCCTATGTTAGTAAAATAACCCATTGCTATGCTGCTTAACCCTATGATGTGTTCTCAACAACCGTGATCTGTGAAGCCATGTTGCTTATTCAAATCACCTGGAATGATTTAATCAGAGTTAATGACTGATTCAAATATCATTATGATTTATTTTAAAGAACCCTTTTTCTCAGAGAACTGATTCAATTTTTATGGGAATATCTGTTTATTAGTTGAATTCTCAAGATTAATAAGACATGAATTTTTGATATGGAAATATCGAAGGAAGTAACCTTCTCTATTTATTTATTACAGAGCCAAGAAAATTTTAGTATGTATGTGTGAATAGAGGTTGATACTGATAAATTTTTTAAGTGCAGTTGTTATAGTGGATCGAATATTGATCATCTGTAAAAGAGGATAATCTTTAAAAGTACTGATCATTCTCCACCTCGTTTTGCATACATGAAGTTGCAATTTTATTGAAGATCATTTTGAAACAAAGATATATTCATACAACCCTTTCTCTAAGAAGTTACTTCTTGATGAAGAATATCTATCAATTTTTAGTTGCATACTACTGAAACTATAAAGATCAACCTTAATATTTTATGAATCAATTCATATTGATTATATATTTGACTGCTCGTACTCAGTTATGGTGGAGTATCAAGTTCTCGTTATAAGAAGTGGATATAGGTTCATGGTTACAGAACCAGATCTTTTTTGTTTTAGTCTTATTTATAAAGGTGTCAAATCCCTGCACTCAGTTATGGATTGAAGGTCTTTTTCTATGTGGACCATTCTAGTGAAAACACCAATCTCACAGAGAGAGAGAGAGTGATTGGTGGAGTGGACTCGGAGATATTTTTGCCTAAAACCATTATAAAAACATATATTCATTACTTAGGAATATTCTTTGCACTTTTTCATATAGAATAACAACACTGTAAATCTTCTTAATTTTTAGTGGGATTAAAAAAATCTGAATTCCGGATGGAAATTTGAAAATACACAAGTCACCCCCTCTTGTGTTTCTTTGTACATTCTGACCTAACAATTGATATAAGAGGTGAGATTTTAGGATACATCTACTTCAAGTTCAAGTTTATAAGATTTGTACAAAGATTATGGAAATGACTATTCCAAGAAAAGGAACTTAAATGGTGCATGATCTATATTTAAATGGGGAAAAATATGGATGCTATAAGTCAAGGATGATTATATATCTAAATAATATCTGATAAAATTTCAATTCAAAAATTATATCTCCTTACATAATTCTTGAGAAACTAGAGTCTTGGGATGCAATTATTGATGAAGACAATGATATGAATTGAAAATAAATGAATTCTATTATTTGCGGTCTTGGACCATATGAATTCAACCATTTATCGCAATTCCAAACAACCTATGAAATGTGGAAAATGATTTTAGTATCCTACGAAGGTACTGAAATTGTTATTCAAATGAGATATGCAATAATTAAATTAAAATTTGATTCTTTTGGAATGATTGACGAAGAGATAATTACACAAATTAGTGGAAGGATTACCGAAATTATTAATAATGTTACATATTTGGGGTAGAATATTAGTTAACCAGATCAAGACTTGATATTACTAGGAGTACAACCCAAAAATGGAATGGCGTATTAGCTAAAATTCAGAAATCATCTCCTGTAAAAAATTTCACAATAAAAGAATAATTGAGGCTCTGATGATATTTGAAGTAGAAATGAAAGCAAGGGATGAAAACCATAATGTTATTGTGAAAAGAGAAAACACTGAATTAAAAGTGACATCTCAGAACCAAAGAAGAATGCCAAAACTAGATAAAACGGAGAATAATTCAGACTCCTCAGGATCTAAAATTGAACTATATCAATTAGCCATAAAGTTCAACAAATTCTAAAAAAAATAAAAATGGAATTATAAAACCTTACAAGAAGGATAATAAAGAACAAAGAGAAGTTATATGCTATGAATGTAATAAATTGGGACACATTAGACCTAACTGTCATCAATTGAATAAAGAAAGAAAAAGACCAGAAAAGAAATATAAAAAAATGAGGATTATGCGTCAAAAGGGAAAAGATAAATGACAAATACATGGAGTGTAACTAAAGACTCCCACAGCTCATCTGAAGGTGATTCCGAAAATTACTATAGAATCCAAAATCAAACATATGATTTATGGATAAAGAGAAAGAAGATGTACAATCATATTATTCCTTTAATTTTGATTCTGGTAGTTGTTCAAATGAAATGTTAGCTACCTATTGGTAAATGCTAGTTAAAAAATATGATTCCTTAATAAAGAATAAAAAATATTTAAATAATATTCACTAAGAAGTTTTAGGATAAAGAGACACTTTACTCAAAAAACATATGGAGTTTAAGGAAAAATTCAATTCATCTTCTACAAAAAATGTTGATCATGAAATCAGGATCAAATTTCTATTAGATTAAGTAATGACTTAAAAAAGTGATTCTCTCTTTTTTACTAAAGGGGAAAGTTTTTTGAATGAAATTAATGGCAAGAATTTTAAAAAAGGGAAATATTTGGTATATTAAGTAACGCTGAAAACCCCAACCATTATAAGAATTATTTTTTTCCTTACTCAAGAAGTGCAACATGTAATTATTGTGAAACAAAAGGTCATATATCAAAAAACTGTTACTTAAGAAATCCCCAGATAAGTGGAATTAAAACGGATTTTATTTGAAAAATATTATTTGAAATAAATGATAATAGTTATGGAAAAACAATGTAGATATGGGTTCCGAAAACTCTATAGCTAACACTGCTAGACCCAAGATGGTCTGGGTACCAAAAAAAAATCTTTTCTAATTGATTTTGTAGAGAACATGTCATAAAACAAGAAAATATGTATGGTTAATGGAAAGTGGGTGCCCTAGGAACATAAGTGGAAACAAACTTTAGTACAAGTACTCAAATATATGGGGGTCTAGTTTCCTTTTGTGATAATACCAAAGGAAAGATAATTGGACTTGGAACTGTTGGTGATCCAAAAACTCTTTCAATCAACAACGTTCTATATGTATATGGGATGAATCACAACATGATAAGTATTTCTCAACTCTATGATGAATCATATTTGGTTTATTTCTCTAAAAATTCTTGTTCTATATTTAAAGATGATATGCTTAAATTTTAATTACCCATAACAAATAATTTTTAAAATATGGATTTAAATTCCTTGTGTAAATAGAAAGTGAATTGTTTGAATGCTATGGTAAATGAGTTGTGAATTTGGCATAGAATACTTTGTCATTTTAATATATATTCTTCACATTAATTATCTAAGAAGTAATTAATTTAGAATTTTCCTAGTCTTATGTTTGATAGTGATAGATTATGTGATGCATGTGAAATTGGAAAACAACAAAATTCTTTCTTCAAATCAATTTACTAAATTGCTACATCTAAACCATTAGAACTTATCCATATGGATTTTTTGGACCAACCATAATAGCTATTTTTTCTGGTAAATTATATGTATATGTTTTAGTTGATAATTATTCAAGATTTACATGGGTTTATTTTGTAATAATCAAATGTGAAGTGTGTATTGTTTTTGAATTTTGTTTCAAAATTATTCAAAACTGAAAGGGTCTTAAAATAATTTTATTAAGAAGTGATCATGGTACATAATTTTAGAATCATGAATTCAATTCCTTTTTCTTAAATATAGGTGATAAACACACCTACTCTTCACCAATAACACCTCAACAAAATGTAATTGTTGAATGAAGAATTAAAACTATTCAAGAAATGTCTAGGACTATACTAAATGAATATAGTCTTCCTACATTCTTATGGGATGAAGATGTAAGAAAAACCTGCTATATAATGAATAGAGTATTAATTATACCCATTTTCAAAAAGACTCCCTATGAAATTTGGAATATCATAAATCCTAAAGTAAAATACTCTAATATTTTTGGATGAAATGTGTATATCCTGAACACCAAGGATAATCATAGTAATTTGATCCAAAATATGAATAAGGAATATTTATAGGATATTCTGATACTTCTAAAGATTATAGAGTATTCAATAAAGAGTCAAGTATTGTTAAATAATAAGTTCATGTGATGTTTGATGAAACTGACCATTTAAACAAAGAGAAAGATCAAACTAATGAAATTACTGACTCTAATAATTAAATGAGACTAGAAAAATTGAAAGATGAGTTTGAAAAAAATAAAACTAAGTCCAGTTTATAAGAACATGAAACTACGGAACGAATTAGTATCTTACCTAGAAAAACTAGAACCCAAAAGAATCATCCCTTAGAAATTGTTATAGGAGAGCTAGACATAAGAATTAAAACTAGAACATGTGTAGGAAACCAAGAATAATTCTCTACCTCTCTATCTCAATTAGAACCTTAGTATATAGAAGAATCCTCAAAAGATGAATGTTGGAATTTGGGAATGTAGGAATATCTAAATCAAATTTAGAGAAATGAAGTTTTAAGTTAGTTGAAATATCATTAAATCATATAGTTATATAAGCTAAATGGTTCTTTAGAAACAAACAGGATGATCAATGAATAATAACTAGAAACAAAGCTAGATTAGTAGCTAAAGTATAAAATCAGAAAGAAGGTATAAATTATGATGAAACCTATTCTCGCATATCTAGATTATATGCCATTAGAAATCTTTTAGCTTATGTATCTCATATGAATTTTAAATTATTTCAGGGGGATGTAAAATCTGACTTTTTAAATGAATATTTAATGGTGAAAGACTATGTTGAACAACCAAGTGGTTTTGAGAATTCTAAAAAACTGGGATATTATTTTTAAACTTAGTAAAGCTCTATATGGCCTTAAACAAGCACCACGAGCTTGGTTTGAAAGATTAAGTTCCTTTATTCAAAAAAATTATTTTAATGTTGTTCTGGAAGACCCAACACTTTTTAGGAAAACAATTTATTCTAATATTTTATTAGTTCAAATATAACTTGATGATGTAATTTTTGGATCAACTAATTAAAATCCTTCTAATGATTTATCAAATCTAATGAAAAAAATTTCGAATGAGTATGTTGGGAGAATTTAATTTTTTTAGGACATCAAATTTACCAAAAATATTTTTGAAATTTTTTAAATCAAAGAAAATACATTACTGATTTATAGAAAACGTTTGGACATGAAAACGACAAGACATATAGAACTCCTATGTGTACTAATATAAAACATGATTTGGATGAAGGTGTAAAACTAGTGGAAAACTAGTTCTATAGAGGTATGATATGTAATTTATTGTATCTTACTGCAAGAAGGTCAGATATTATGTATCCACCATGTATTTGAGCAACATTTCAATCAAATCCTAAAGAATCCCATATTACTACTATTAAAAGAATTTTTAGATACCAAAATGGAACTATTTACCAATCTCTTCTTTACCACAAAACATATGATTTTAATTTAATTTCATATTCAGGTTCTGATTTTGGTGGCTATAGATTATATAGAAAAAAGTTCATTAGGAACCTGTCACTTTTTAGGAAAATCATTAGTATCATTATTAAGAAAAAAACAACACCCAGTTGCATTGTCAATATCCAAGACATAATATGTATCATCAAAAAGTTATCATGCACAAGTGTTTTGAATGAAAAAAACTCTACTGGAATTTGGACTGAGTTTTAATAGTAGAACTATTTTATGTGATAATACTAGTTCTATATATATTTCAAATAATATTATAAGTCACTCGAGGACTAAGCACATTTATATAAGGCACCACTATCTAAGATATCATGTCCAAAAAAAGGATATATATTTGGAATTTGGTAATACCGAATACCAATTAGATGATATTTTCACTAAACCACTTCCTAGTGATTATTTTGATTTTATTAAGGGGGAGTTAGGATTATTTAATTTTAAGTAAATATTTACTTTATGTTACTTTGTTTTTTAAGTGATCATTTTGTTTTTCATTAATAGACTTTAAGACTATCGAGATATTTATTTATTTAATTTATTTCGAAAAATGTAACATTAATTTTATTTATCAAGAAAGTAATAAAATAAAAGATTTATGAATGTAATTATTTTCATCTCAATCAACACGATAAAACCATTTTCATAATTCTGATCTTATTACTCTCTCACACATCCTGTCAGTTAATCGATCACACTCTCTCTCAAAACCCTCTTGCAAATCCTTCAAACCCTCAACCATCAAACCTTTAGACCGGAAACATTCATAAGATGGCTAGCTCAAGAGATCAGACAATGAAGAGTCGGTGATCTCTCCCTATCCACACAAGAAACCCAAAATAATTCATTCATGAAAGGCAATTGAATTTAATTATTTGGATTTAACAATATATCCCTCAAATAAGAAATAAGGTTTCAAGGTCTATAGATTACATTTTGATAAGATAATACACCAGTTTTTATGATTTAGATGTTAAGGAATTCTATGAAAATGCTTCCTTCAGTTTCTGTTTTGAGGAAGATACAATGGTTCCTAAAATTCATTACAATTAATTCCCTTTCACTTCAGTCGAGATAGTAGAGGAACTACATTGTCCTCATGTGGGGAGTTCCATTATGATTTAATGATTATTGGGATGGTATATATCCCTCAATGGATATAATGTTTTTCATTATTTGAAACAAGAACCATTAAGAAGATCATTCCCAAGGAACTAACTCCAAATTGGTGAGTTATGATGAAGTTCATACAGTCATATATACATCCTCAAATTGTAGAGCTAGAAAAGGTTCTATATCCAGATATGTATGTGATGTTTTTATTTTTGAATAACATCAAATTAAATTTTTGTGGGTTCATGCTAATGTATTTAAGCCATTGCTATCATCCTGAAGTAGTGATGGGATATTATAACTATAACAGAATTCTATCTATGGTTTTAAGGAAAAAAGGCAAGATGAAAAGTATGTCTTGTGAATATAAGTGCCACCTTTAAAATACCTTGACAGCTCAGGTGGTCAAGAAATTTGGATTTTTATGGAATGATTCTTGCAACGGTTTATTAACGAATGGTGATGAGGTATATAAAAAGTTGTTTGCTACTGCTCATGGGGATCAAAGGATTATTCCATTGATTGGATCTATGAGTTAGATGAAAGAGGAGTCTAGTGGATCAAGACCAAAAGAATAATTAATTCATTTCAAGCAAAGAAGAACACCAGTTGTTATACCTACTGGACTGGATGAAGTGCCAAAAGTACCATAACCTGAGGCTCATCAAGGTGAGAAGGCTGAAGAAGTTGATCAAGAGGCTCAAAGACATGAAAATACATTGGACGTTTTCCTAAACCCTACTAATATTTACATGATTATTCTACATTAAATAGCCATAGGTGAATCTGTTCATACGAAAAGTCCTAAAAAGAATAGAGAGCTAAGCCTGTCTGTGGGTGGTTCTGAACATGCAGGAGAAAAATCTGAATCTTCTGACTCAGAGGCTAATGCCAAGGTAATTTGTATTCAGCTATTGGATGACCAGAATTCGTTCATAAGGGTATAGTTAGAAGAAGTAAAGAAAAAGTTTATAGAATAGAAACTGACTACAGTGCCCATAGCAGAATTTGAATCTCAGAAGCTTCACTTGGAACAATTCAATGAAAATATAATTTCAGTGGTAGATCTTAGGTAATTCATAAAGAAGCTATATGGAGAATATATTCAATGAAAGTTGAAGTTGTGGAGAAGTATTAGTTTTATGATTTCCAGAAAACGGTGGGGATAGAATTTCAAAATCTTAATAAAAATGCATGTGCAGCTTTCGCAGCTCAGCAAACCTCTCCAGATCTTATTAAAAGGTTTTAATCCATTACAAAAGTGTTGGATGATTTTAATAATAGACTGAACACTCTCTAGTGTGACAATACACTAGTGAATGTGTTAATTGACAATCAAAGGCACCTAGTGTGTCAGATCACATTAATAGAATCCGGGATGTGCTTCGTGGTGACTCAACTTAAGAAAAAGATAAAGTCTTTCAACCCACTATTCACTGATCATGGATGATAAGTAATCTCAAATATTTCATCACTATTATAATTTAATAATTTTTGTTTTAATATGTGATGATTTTCTTTACTTCCAAGTCTTAACAGACAATCCTATATTTATTTCCCTTAATCTATTTGGTAACTCTTACTTTACAGTTCATTGATATATTAAAGTGGTACATATCCTTTGTTCTATCAAACGTTCATTTTCATATCACAAGAAGGGGGAGATAGATTTGGAACATGGAGATAATTGGAAAGGGGAGATGGAGATACAGATTTGAAAAGGATCTAAAATGAATATCATGTTATTTTTACTATGTAAATCACAAATATATTTAAAAAATTTACTTAAATATAGTATTTAAGTGTATGGATTATATTATGGATATTATGATCATCAAAAAACAAGAGATTATTAGGTTGTATTGTCACAACAATACTATATAATCAATGATGATTTTGATGCTAAAAAATACCCTTTTTTGTTTTCTAAAAAAGTTTTCATTAGTTTGTTTTTTCATTAATTTTGTTCATATCATTGGAACTCTAACATTACAGGATTTACTCTAGAAACACTTTTTCTATCCCTACGTTATGCTGCTGTGAATAGTGAACTTATGGATCATCATCCCTACACCACTCTAAGAGGATCACATATAGATCAACAACCATACGTTGGAATCTGGAAATATTGTTAATAAACCTTACTTTTGAGAAATATAGGAATGTTTGGTTTGTTAACCCTACATGACATCCCTACGTTACGAAGATGAACGTATGGAATATGAATTCTTTGTGACATACCTACATTACAAAAATGAAAGAATGGTTAGTGAACCCTATGTTGGTAAAACATAAACTATAAATCTTAAGACTACGTTGTGTTCTTAACGGGAGGGATCTGTTCAGCCGTGTTGCTTATTCAAATCAGTTGGAATGATTTAATTAGAGTTAAGGAATGATTCAAACATTGTTATGATCTATTTTAAAGAACATTCTTTCTCATAGGACCACTTTGATTCTTAAGAGAAGTCATGTTTAAGATTTGAAGTCCCACGATTAATCAGGCTAGAATTTCGGATCTAGAAATATTGAATGAAATCACCTACTCTATTTATTCTTTATAGATTTGATAAAATTTAAGTATGTATGTGTGAATAGTTTTTGGTACTATTTTTTTTATTTTCTGCTATTATCGTTGATCAAATCTCAATCATCTGAAAAAGAGGAGAATCTTTCAAAGTACTAATTGTTATCATCCTCATTTTGCTTACATGAAATTTCAATTTTATTGGAGATCATTGTGCAATAATGATCTCTTCAGACTACTCTTTCTCTGAGAAATTCCTTTTTGAAGAAGAAGCTCCATCAATTTTCAGCTACGTACTGCTACACCTATGAAGATCAACCTTACTATTTTATGAGTCAATCCATATTGATTGGAGTTTCTACTACTCGTAATCAGTTGTGGTGGAGTATCTGCTTCACTATCAATGCTATGGATATTGGTTCTTTGATACAAAACCAGAAGCCTTTTTTTGTTTTAGACTTATTTGTAAAGGTGTCTACTGCATACACCCAGTTAGGGATTGACGATCTTGTGATAAGAGGACCTTTTCTCGTGAAATCACCAAGATCACATGTAGGGTGATTGGTGGAGCAGACTATGGGATATTTGTGCCCTGAAACACTATAAAAAGCTATTTTATTTTCTTATGCATATTCTGTGAACTTTTTCATATAGAATAACAACACTGAAAATATTCATAATTTTCATAGGGATTAAAAAATATGAATTATGGAATCTAATATAAAAATACAAAATTCATCCCTCTATTGTGTTTCTTTATACAGTCCAAAATAACAATTATCTATTATCTTTGATTCAATTCCATTGATTATGGAATTCATCTTTGTGTAAATATTGGGTTGATCATTGATAATGACAAAAAGAAAACATAGGAATGAACTATCGTATGCTACCATTGTGACATGAACCTATAACCGGTGTTAGAGTGATCACATAATTATTTATAATTATTTGAATATTATTTATTTATTTACACATTTTTCATTTAGTTTGAAATTCATGTTTAATCATTTTTTAAAATGAATTGTGAGATATAATTCTTCCTCTTTTTGTTTATCATATATCTAAAAATTTATATGAATTTTATGAACAAAAAAAATTGAATAACTTATCTAGAGGTACCGAGGATTCTGGGTGGATGACACAAGAATACAAACTGTGTAACTATAATTACATGATGTGGAATTGTTCTCAATGCACCAAGAATTAATTTATAAATTAATTCAAACCATGTGCATTCAATACACATGGTGGATTTAATTATCTACAACACGTTAACTGAACCATCTTATCACATAGTCATTCGGGGTACACACTGTGTATCCCACATACATGGTGTGTATTCCCTTAGTCACATATAGACCATGTATCTTATTATAAAACCTACATAACTGGTTACCATGTAACTCAGAGACAATACACTGTGTATCCATTATACCCAGAATGAACTCCAATTTTTCCGGGGCAAGGGATACATGCTAATTCCCTAGGAATATGTTGCATATAAATAGGGAGAAGGGTACACACCTTGTAGCTGACTTGTACATACTAGGTACTTAAACCAAATTACAAATAATTGAAATTTATTTATTATACTATGAAAACCATATCAAAATGTTCTTGTGTGTGGTCATTAATTTGATAGGGCATCCCATGTGATGTGTTAAAATATAGTTATATATGATTAATTAATTTCTACATAATTTTTAGATATGCATTTAATGTATGAGTCATATTATAGTTATTACTCAATGTGTATTGAATCTTAACACATGATAAAAAATTTATAATTCATATAATCATTAAGTTGATAGTACACATCATAAAAGCACATGATAAGTCATGAATTCTATATTTCCCAAGAGTAAAGAATATATAATTAGAATACATGTCGGGGGTATATTCATAAGGGTATTCACCATGTTTCCACCAATGTATATTTATGATCATATTTATCTTTAAATAAATATATTTAATTTTTTTACAATTTTTATGGGTAAGAATATCAAGGGAATTCAGATGAGAATAATAATCATTATATATAATTTTTTATTAAGAATCACTTTTGAGGAAAAAGTGGGAAACCATAAAGTACAAAACCATCAAGCAATATCATAAGAAATGGCCGAATCTCCAAATTCCAGTTTATGTCTTTTAGATCCCTTACCTCTGAGAAGATCCCACTGAGGAGGTGTGGCCCACCCATTTGGTCTGTCTTTGAGGAGGTATTCAAAATAAAATGTCATCTTGTCCCAAGATTGAATGAGCTCCTCCACTGAGATCTTATTTCTATTAAATCCACGAGCCAAGATACCACATTGTTTGTTGATCCAAGATTCCTGCTCAGTGGTTAGGTTAAACATTATGCTCCTCTAAACCTATCTCTAAAAGTCTTCTTGCGAAGAATCAACCTCCTGATACTTCTCTAAGAATTCTTCATTACCATCAATGATATTTTCCAACTCCTTACATTCCACCAGTTCCATTCCAACCTAGAGGCAAGCATTATTCGCAGCTCCATTTTCTTCAGGAACCAGATGCTTATCGAAATTATTTTCTTTACTCAGAGGGAGATTTTAGAGCTTTTGGACAGCTTCATCAATGCCTTTATCTTGCTTGAGGATCTAGTAACTGGAGGGTCTGGAAGATCTTAATAGTCTTTCCGGCAACGCGGCCTCCGAGTGCGCTTAATAAAACCGTCAGGGTAAATGATAGAGATTTTACCTTTCCTTGGGGAGGATCGAAGGTAGTCCTCCTCTATATTCTCTTCCTTGGATTCGGTAGGGGAAATCAAGGAGTACTGCAAATCTTCTTGTGAGATCTCCACTTCATGTCCATCCCCAAAATCCCGGCACTCTACTTCTCCCAACACAGCAAACCGATTCTGGGAGTTAGAGGCCATTCCTCCATACTTCACCTTCTCATCATAAGACTATTTGTCCTTCAGGGCCTGCACGGATTTTTCTAAAACTCATGGTTGCTCAAAACTATGGCCCATATGCTGAAATTGAGAATCCGCCAATACTGGATGCAGTAGAGACTTGACTAAAGCATTGAAAACCTCCCCAATCACCGCAACTTCTTTGGATATACTAGATGAAGCTGGTTGAATTACCTGATCAGCATCACAAATATCAACTGCAACCACAGTCTCCGGAGGGACAACATCACCCAGGTCACATTTAAATCTGTCAAAAATGTATTAGACTTTAGGTTCAGGGATTATGGGCATCGAAGGCTTCTAGACAGACTGAGACCCATCGCACGGAAGCACTGAATCATGGGAGATCAGTTCAGACCCAACCAATGTTTTATCTTCAATTGTCCCAGAAGAATCTGCATTTAGAGGGAAATCTAGATCAGAGGAAAACCACCCAGCCAGCAGGATGCCACCATCTCCCTGAGCCATCTTCCCACTGGGTCCGTTATCGGTATCAGAAGATCCTATCTTAACCCTTGAGGGCAGAGAGTCCACAGCCGCATAAGAATCAAACTTCTCGTTACCCGCATGCCCCACATCCTGAAATTTATTTGGGTGTAAGAACCCGGGCTTCAGTTTTAGGTACGGATTTCCTTTACGGGCTTCTTAAGGAAAAATGGAGAATCTGGAAATTTTCAGAGCACAAACCTTGTCCTTTATGAGTACACACCGTGTCCTCCTCGTTTACTCTAAGTCGTGTGTTGGCCGAGACCGGGCCACAAAAACGATGTGTATCTGGAAATTTTCAGAGTACATGCCGTGTGCTTTATGAGCACATGTCATGTACTCCTATACCACTTGAAGACGTGTGATTGGATGTGTCCGGACCACACACACGGTGTGTAAGGCTGAGGTGGAGGCCGGTTATTTCAGGGTAAGGAAAATTGAAGTACACGTCATGTACTCAATAATTACACGCTGTGTACATTCTTTCTATTTCACTAATCGGACCGGGGTCGTGCCTAATGCTCGTAAACACTTTCTTCTCCGCCTAATTCCATCCAGAGCGTCCGAGGTGGCCGATTCTTCTCCGAGCCACCGATACATCACCGGTTGTCCGAATTGAACTCCGTAGATTGCAGAATAATCGCAGCGGTGAGTTCTTGGTTCTTCTTTAACCTCGTTTCCCGATTCTTCCTCTTGTGTGAGTTATATGAGGTTGTGGGTTTTAGACGTTTTTGCAGATCTACTCTGTTCTAGGACAATTCAAGGGCCTAGGTTCAAGTATATCGACCTCCAAGGATCGAGGTAGGTGGTTTGTTGCCCTACGTTGATGTTCTTTGAGTTTTGGTTACAAAAGTGCCGGATACCAATGTATCGGATATCCCGGGTTAGGGTTTTGATCCTATTTATTTATCTGCCTTAGATTGCATGTATTCTTGAGGTTACTAGATGATTAATAATTTCTTGTTATCATGTTAGAGGATCACCCCACGGGTGGTTTCTCTTGTTTTGGCTGTTGTTTTCTGTTTGGCATGGGTCGCCTACGAGGAAACCCCTATTGCATTGCTAGTATGCCTGTTGACTTGATTGCATGTATTTCCTGCTATTTATATGGTTTTGGACTCTTTTTGTAGCTATTAGCCAAGTAGTTGTTTAACTTACTTAGGGATGTAACAGTTGATTACGCACGACTGGAGTGCTCAGGGCCGTGAGAACATAGTGCGGGAGATCAAAGAGGGAATAGACGATTAAGTGCTTCCCTAGTGGGTCTGTTGGTTTTTGTTTCATACGCATGACCTACGGGGATTAGAGTTTGTGCTTCCCAAGAGTGTTCTTAGTTTACCCACGCATCGAGACCACATAGCGAGTTAGACGTAAGTGCTTCCTCAGAGAGTCTGTAGCTATTACAAGATCATATGTGAATTGACGTAAGAGCTTCCCAGAGTGTCTGTGCCTTGTTTGATTACTGGACTATAGTGGTCTGCTAGTTTAAGCCACCCAGAGAGTCAGTGTGAATTTTGATGGTTTGTTGTGACGAGTCCACCAAGACAAATAAGAAGCTTGGGTCTTGTACTTCTTGTGTTAGGTAGTCTTTTTAGATACCTGTTGTGTTACTTTCTTATCTTGGAATAAGAAACATTGCTGTTTTTCCCTGGTTGTGTAATTAAATGAATGCGAATGGAAATTATTAGAATTGTTTACTGAATTGATTACCTTTACTTTTTCTATATCACTCACTGACAGTTGGGCACAAATCATGTGGTGGTTGCCTACTGGGATTAGTCTCTAACCCTATTTGGGTCCAGCTTTTCGGCCCAAACAGATTATATGGTTCCAGGTTTAGGTAGGGATTGTGGCCCTTCCACCTCATGTACTTGATTGCTGGTCGGAGCTGGAGAGCATGGGACTGGGTCTTGGCCCGCGATGCTACTAGAGTTGCTGTTTACTTTTAGTACTTTGGTTTCAGTTGTATTTTAACATGTTGTTTTTCTTACTGCTTTCCATAAACGCATGTACAATCCTGTATCATTGTTATATCAGACCTTTCTTTTACATTAATTTCAGTTGTTTCATGCTATTTACTGCTTCCGCTATTGCGTATGTTTATTCTTCCACTGCATACTTTACTAAATGAGGGCATAGTTTCCCCACTGACTCACTAAGGCCCTCATTGCTAGTCGGTAGCCTCTGGCATTTGGGGAAACGCGCTTGAGGTCATGTGGAGAACCGGGTACGGGGCGCCAGTGGAAGGGCTACGGATTTGGGTCGTTACAAAGTGGTATCAGAGGAGTTTTCCTTCTTTCTATTGCCTTACTGTTTTGCGACCATATCCAAGGATAGGTAGAACTAGGTAGTTAGTACTTAACTATTCCTTGGAGTAATTAACTAGTGTACAGGGAAAACCTAGATTACCTCGTAATTTCAATTTTCAGTTTTTTCAAGTGTTACAATTTATTATATTTCACCGTTGGGTGATGCACAGGATTTTTGTTGTTACAGTTTACATGATTATGGTTCTATTTGGTTGCAACTCGATGAGATGAGGGTGTGATATCTCATGCATCATATAGGCACTGGGTAGGAAATCACTAGTCATGCATTTTACCATGCCATCTAGGGTGCATTAGAATTTCATGCTGCTGTGATAGATGTCGTGATAGATTATGCATGCCGTTGTGGTAGTTGTTGTGATAGAAAAACTTTTTGCCCTGATTTAGTATTACTTATTTTATAGCCTGTTTATCTTGGGCTCCATGCTCTGGTCTTGGAGGTGTTATGGGCCCTCGAGGATCGGAATTTGGCGGATCATTGTTTGTTATGCTGTTTACTTGTTGTATGCATTGTTATGATGCAAAGATTTGATTCGTGGGGAGTATGGGCTCCCATGGATCGGAATTTGGCACATAGTTGGTTGTTTTTCAGTGTTTCTGACGTTCGGAGCAGTTTCAGAGCTACGACCCAGAAAAACCTAGAATACACGGTGTGTAATTCCTTCATACATGCCGTGTAGTTTTTAAACCGTGTTACTATCTATGTAAACAAAAACACAGGGTGTGGGAAAATCTTTCGGGACACGCCGTGTACCTTATGTACACGTCGTGTGGTAGTCAACCATGTACTCGGCAGTGTCGCTGACAACACGGGTCGGGGAAGCTCGTCTAGTGCACGCCGTGTGTTATAAATACACGCCGTGTAGGTTTCTTCTGGGTACCCGACCATGTCACGAACAACACGGGTCGGTGTTATCCCTCCTTATATACACCATGTTTTTTCGGAACACGCCGTGTAGGGGATCAACCATGTAGCCGACTGTGTAACCTGCTACACGGGTCACCGAGCCTGTCTAGTAAACGCAATGTGTTAGAAGAACACGCAACATAGTTTTCATCTAGGTACCCGGCCATGTCATGAACAACACGGGTCGGTGTTATCTCCTCCGATACACGCCGTGTTTGTTCAGAACACGTCGTGTAAGGGGTTAGCCGTGTGGTCGGCCGTGTAACCTGTTACACGGACCACCGAAGCCTATCTTGTACATGCCGTGTCCTCAGTGAACACGCCATGTAGTCTAGTTTTTGGAAGACCGTGTAGGTTAGCTGTGCAAAGAGACTCGGGCAGGGGAGTGGAGTCCAGGTACACACCGTGTTTTTGGAAAACACACCGTGTAGTCTGAAACGTTACACGACCAATGCTGGAAGAATTTCACACCCATGTAAATGGCTTTAATGAACATGTCGTGTGGTTTAAAAACACGCCGTGTAGTTCGGTTTTTTATGTTTAAGTGTTTATCTCTCCTGTTCCCATTTTGTACTCTTGCGTTCTCTATTCTTGTTGATCCCAAATCTGGAGTGTGCTTTTGACCTTTCAGGGTTATGTACCCAAGACGTCCTCCCGTTACACGTGAGGAACTAGGCAGTGACCGTACTCCTGATATGGTAGACCAAGGACTACCAGTAGTTCCGCTGATTTTTCTAGATATGGCACCTATAGTGATTCCAGACACTGGTGTGGACGCTCAGTTCATAGAGGGTTTCATGAGGTTCATGCAGACCTTCTAGGGAGCTCAGCATCCTGCCCCGTCTATGGCAGAGTTGACGTGAGTCTTCCCGCAGCAGCATCCTCACACTTTCACAGGGGATGGAGGACCTCAGGTTGCAGAGCCATGTCTAGAAACCATGATTTCTATCTTCGAGCATCTAGAGACACCCCCAGACAGACGGGTGAATCTCGCGACTGACATTCTGTGAGATTCTGCCAGGAGATGGTGGGATGTGGTCTCACAGGTAGGGCGCCGGTGGACTATGGCTTGGGACGAATTCCAGCGTACGTTCTACGACTACTTCTATCCAGCGACGCTGAGGGCCGACAGGCCCAGGGAGTTAATGAACCTGCAGCAGGGTACTCTTTCAGTCATGGAGTATTCCTACACTTCACCGAGTTACAACGTTTTGCTCCTGTTCTGGGAAATGACGAGCTATTTTTGGCAAGGAAGTTTGAGGAAGGCCTCAAACCAGTGTTCAGATCACAGGTTAATGTTTTCCAGTTGACTTCTATTACTCTGATATTCAACCAGGCGTTGATCACCGAATGAAATCTGAGGGTGTCTAGAGCTGTTGACCTGGGTGGTTTAGTATCCAAGGCTGAGCCATTTCATATAGACAGCAGGAAGCGCCACCGAGAGTCTACTCGTGGTGACTCGAGGAAGCATGGTATATCTTCTGGAAGACGAGATCTTCCTTCTGGAAACCAGGTCATGTGCTATTAGTGTAGAAATAGCGGGTATAAGAAGCCTCAATGAACGGTGGATCCAATGGAGTTCCGAGCTTGCAGCAATATGGGTCATCTGCAGCATTTTTGCAGTGTTCTCCTTCCAGAGGCTAGTGAAGGAGGATATGTTTCTACCCCTAGTTCCGGAGCAGGATTACCAGTCCCACATCAGACTGAGGGATGGAGTTCTTCAGGCCGTTCATGCCAGGGTAGAGGTCGCAGACACGGTGGTAAGGCTCAAGGGGGATCTGCTCAATGATATCAGGCTACTACGCAGGGTCGTGGTACTGGCCAGACGTTTGCAGCAGAGTAGATTAATCGGGAGCAGTATCCTAGACCTTCCACAGTTTGAGGTTCGATCCTAGTAGCCTCAGTTTTGTCTTCTGCACTTTTCGATACTAGAGCTTCTCATAGCTTTATTTCTGCGCACACTGTGGAGATCCTTAGACTCACTGTACTTACTTATGAGGATACTTTGGCACCAGACAGTCCATTGGGATATAGAACTATTAATGTGCTTCAGTGCAGGGAGTTCCCCCTTGAGGTTGGTGGGTGTCACTTCGTGCGGGATCTTTATGTCCTGGAGATGACAAGTTATGATGTCATTCTAGGATTGGACTGGCTAGTTCCTTTTCAGGCCTTTTCGACTGTTATCACCATAGGGTGAGTTTCACGTCACTAGAGGGAAGTACTTTTCTTCACAAGGGAGAATGGGATGTCTAGGAAAGCATAGCTGGACCAGAGCATCATGGGTTGGGCAGAGTTATGGCCCAGATTTCCAGTTTATATTTGGATAATCAGGGAACCTCTCAGATTTTTTTTCCTCCGGTGGTTTATTGCTTTCCAGATGTCTTTCCAGAAGACTTCTCAGGTTTTCCTCTGAAGCGTGAGGTAGACTTCTCGATTGAGCTTGTGCTAGGAGCTGCACCATAATCCATACCTTCTAATAGTATGAATACTCCTAAGTTGTAAGAGCTCAAGAAGTAGTTGGAGGAGTTTTAGGCTAAGGGTTTCATCTGACCCAGTACTTCCCCTTGGGGTTCAACTGTGTTGTTTGCGAAGAAGGCAGATGGTACATTACGGCTTTGCATGGATTATCGAAAGTTGAACTAGTTGACGGTCAAGAACCGATATCCCTTGCCCAGGATTGGTGATCTATTCGATCCGCTTCAAGGAGTTCGGGTGTTCAAAAATATCGACTTGAGATCCTGCTATCATCAGCTGCGCGTTAGGCCTTCAGATATACCCCTGACAGCCTTCAGGAGAAGGTATGTCCTCTATGAGTATACGGTTATACCGTTCAGCCTTACGAACAGGCCAGCAGGTTTCATGGAACTGATGAACCGAGTGTTCCATCCTTACCGGGATTCCTTCGTTGTGGTCTTCGAGGATGATATCTTGGTGTACTCTCACACTCAACAGGACCATGCAACCCATCTTGAGATCGTTTTGAGTAAACTGAGGGAGCATCAGCTTTATGCTAAAATCTCAAAGTGCCACTTTTTAATGGATGAGATTCACTTCCTGGGTCATGTTATCTCAGAGACAAGAGTATCAGTTGACCCAGAGAAGGTAAGAGCAGTTTTACCCTAGGAGCATCCGAAGAACGTCTTCGAGGTATGTTGTTTCTTGGGGATGGCTGGTTAATACAGGCGGTATATACACGACTTCTCATGCCTAGCAACACTGTTTATGGGCTTGACTAAGAAGGGGGGAAGTTTGTTTGGTCAGAAGCCTGTGACTCAGCCTTCCAGGAGCTAAAGGGGAGATTGACTTTAGCACCGATTCTAGTTCTACCAGAACCGGGCAAGAGTTATACAGTTTTCTATGATGCATCTGGCATCAGTATTGGAGCAGTTCTTATGCAAGAAGATCATGTTGTCGCATACGGATCTCATCAGTTGAGGCCACATGAGAAGAACTATCCTGCGCACGATTTGGTGTTGGTTGCTGTTGTTCATGATTTGCATTGTAGGAGGCAACATCTCATGGGAGAGCATTTCATGGTATATACTGACCACAAGATCCTCAAATATATCTTTATGCCGTGTGACTTGAATCTGAGATAGTGGAGGGGGGTCGAGTACCTAAAATCTTTCGACTTTGAGGTTGCTTATACGCTTGGGAAGGGAAATACGGTGGTGGATGAACTGAGCAGGAGGACTCAGTTGTAGGCAGTTGAGGAAGCCAGCAGTGAGGGGCATCTCATGGATCTGTTTTCTGAGATGCATCTGGAGGTACATGATAGACAGGGTCAGATGGTTCTTTCTTATATAGCGGTTACCTCTACCCTTTTTGATCGAGTCCGAATGAGGCAGCTATCAGACCCTGAAGGCCTAGTCCTACGGGAGGGTATGTCAGATGGAGACCCTACTCTAGGGTGGACAGTGGGTGATGAAGAGGTGATACGTTTTCATGGCCGCGTATGGGTTTCAGCAGACATACGTGAGGAGGTGATGTAGGAGTCTCATGCCTCTGCTTGGGCAGTTTGTCCTGGTGTCACCAAAATGTACCGAGACTTGCACCACCAGTATTGGTGGCCAGGTATGAAGAAGGATGTGGCCGGTTTGGTTATAAGGTGTTCCACCTGTCAGTAGGTGAAGTCAGAGCATCAAGGACTAGCATGGATTTTAAAGAAGCTACCCATTCTTGAGTGTAAATGGAATGATGTCGTGATGGACTTCGTGACCGGGTTACCGAGATCGCCTCAAGGAAATGATGCGGTTTGGGTTGTAGTGGAAAGGCTCACGAAGGTTGCAAACTTCTTTCCAATCAAGGAGACATTTAGTGTTGATGATCTGGGATGGTTGTACATATGGGAGATTGTACGTCTGCATGGAGATCCAGACTCCATTGTTTCATACAGGGATGCGCATTTTACTTCTCACTTCTGGAAGGGGTACAGAGGGCATTGGGTACACAAGTACTTTTGAGTACATCATACCATCCCCAGAATGATGTCCAGTCTGAGTGCACAATCCAGGTGCTTGAGGATATGCTCCGATCTTGCATTCTAGACTTTGGCGGTTCTTGGGAGAAGCATATTCCTCTGGTGGAGTTCTCCTTCAACAACAGTTTTGAGGCGACTATTCTGATGGCACCTTACGTGGCATTGTACGGTAGGCCATGCTGACCACCTTTATGCTAGCTAGAGGCAGGAGAGGTGGCTTTGATGGGGCCTCGTCTTGTTCAGGAGACTTCAGAGGAAGTAGAGCTTATTCGGAAGAGGATGGCTATAACGAAGTCTCGACAGAAGTCTTATGCTGATCAGTGGAGATGACCTCTGGAGTTTGAGATCAGGGATCGGCTTTTCCTGCGTGTCACACCGAGGTTGGGACACAAGAGGATTCAAAGATAGGGTAAGCTCTCACCGAGATACGTCGGGTTATTTGAGGTTCTGGAGAGAGTCGAGATCGTTGCTTACAGGTTTCAGTTACCTCAGAGATACCAGGCTATGCATGATGTCGTTCATGTTTCTCAGCTTCGATGGTATTTCTCAGACCCGTATCATGTTTTGAAACCCGAGGAGGTTGAGTTGGAGCAGGATGCATCTTTCAAGGAGTATCCTATCAGGATTGTTGATCGTTGTACAAAAGTGCTATGTGGCCGATCTGTTCCTCTGGTACGGGTGCTATGGCAGCACAGCCATATGCAGGACGAGACTTGAGAGAGAGAGGCTGATATGCGATCACAATGGCCTGAGTTTTTCGAGGTTTCTTCTTCTACGTCTTTCTAGGGAAATTCAGGGACAAATTTCTTTAAGGGTGGAAGTTTTTAAGAACCCGGGCTTCGGTTTTAGGTAGAGATATCTTTTACGATCTTTTTAAGGAAAAATGGAGAATATGGAAATTTTCAGAGTACATGCCGTGACCTTTATGAGCACACGCCATGTACTCCTCGGCCACTCTAAGCCGTGTGTTGGCTGAGACCGGGCCACACACACGGTGTTTATCTAGAAATTTCCAGTGTACACGCCCTGTGCTTTATGAGCACACGCCGTGTACTCCTCTACCACTCGACGCCGTGTGATTGGCTGTGTCCGAGCCACAAACATGGTGTGTTAGGATGAGGTGGAGGCCGATTATTTCAGTGTACGAAAAATTGATGTACATGCCATGTACTCAAGAAGTACACACCGTGTTCTTTCTTTTTATTTCATTAATCAGACCGGGGTCATGCCTAATGCTCGTAAACACCATATTCTCCGCCTAATTCCGTCCAGAGTGTCCAAGGAGGACGATTCTTCTCTAATCCACCGATCTGTCACCGGTTGTCCGAATCGAACTCTGTCGATTGCAGTAGAATTTCAGTGGTGAGTTCTTAGTTCTTCTTTAGCCTCGTTTCCTGATTCTTCCTCTTGTGTGAGTTATCTGAGGTTGAGTGTTTTAGACGTTTTTGCAGATCTACTACGTTCTAAGCTGATTCACGAGCCGAGGTTCAAGTATATCGATCTCCAAGGATCGAGGTAGGTGTTTTGTTTCCCTACGTTGATGTTCTTTGAGTTTTGGTTGCAAAAGTGCCGGATACCCATGTATCTGGTATCCCAAGTTAGGGTTTTGATCCTGTTTATTTATCTTACTTAGATTGCTTGTATGCTTGAGGTTATTAGATGATTAATAATTTCTTGTTAGCATGTTTGAGGGTCACCACACAAGTGTTTTCTCTTGTTTTGGATGTTGTTTGTTGTTTGGCATGGGTCACCTATGAGGAAACCCCTATTGCATTGCTATTATGCATTTTGACTTGATTGCATGTATTGCATGCTGTTTATATGCTTGTGGACTCTTTTGGTAGTAATTAGCAAAGTGGGTTTTTAACTTACTTAGGGATTCTAATAGTCTATTACGCACGACTGGACTGCTCAGGGCCGTGAGAACATAGCGCGGGAGATCAAAGATGGAATATACGATTAAGTGCTTCCCTAGAGGGTCTGTTGGTTTTAGTTTCGTACGCAGGACCTACGGGGATCAGACTTTGTGCTTCCTAAGAGTGTTCTTAGTTTTCCCACGCATCGAGACCACATGGGGAATTAGACATAAGTGCTTACATAGAGAGTCTGTAACTATTTCAAGACCATAGGGGAATTGATGTAAGAGCTTCCCAGAGTGTCTGTGCCTTGTTTGATTACTGGACTATAGGGGTCTGCTAGTTTAAGCGACCCAGAGATTCAGTGTGAATTTTGATGGTTGGTTGTGACGAGTCCACCAAGCCAAAGAACAAGCTTGGTTTTTGTACTGCTTGTGTTAGTTAGTCTTTTTAGATACCTGCTATGTTACTTGCTTATCTTGGAATATGAAACTTTTCTGGTTTTCCCTGTTTGTGTAATCAAATGAATGTGAATGGTAATTGGTAGAATTGTTTATTGCATTGTTTACCTATACTTTTTCTATATCACTCACTAACATTAGGGCACAAATCTTGTGGTGGTTGCCTACTGGGATTAGTCTCACACCCTATTTGGGTCCTGCTTTTCAGCCCAAACAGATTATATGGTTGCCTGTTTAGGTAGGGATTGTGGCCCTTTCCTCTCAGGTACTTGATTTTTGGTCGGAGATGGAGAGTATGGGACCAGGTCTTGGCGGGCGATGCTGCTGGAGTTGATGTTTACTTTTAGTACTTTGGTTTCAGTTTTATTTCAGCATGTTTTTTTTCTTACTGCTTTCCATAGACACATGTACCATCCTGCATCATTGTTATATCAGACCTTGCTTTTACATTATGTTAAGTTGTTGCATGCTATTTACTACTTCTACTATTGCGTATGTTTATTCTTCCACTACATAATTTACTAAATGAGGTCATAGTTTCCCCACTGACTCACTAAGGCCCCCGCTTCTAGTCGGTAGCCTCTGGCATTTGGGGAAATGCGCTTGAGGTCATGTGGTGAACCGGGTACGGGGTGCCAGTGGAAGGGCTCCGGATTCGGGTCGTTAAATTGGGGGTGATCCACGCCTATAGACTTGTGGGAGGTGACCTAGTCGACAACAAGAAGAGAAAAAATCTATCAAATATTTGAAACGAACCTCCTGTTTTATCCGGTATTCATGTTCTATCTCAATCCATACAAATTCAGTTGGGGGTTTGGAGAAATCTATTTTTACACATATGCGAGGAGAAATCATATGGAAAAGGGTTTGATATCTTTTATCAAAGCACAAAAATCTACCTACCATGTTGCCAAGAATCGAAAGAATTTTAGGGTTCTGAAAAGGAAAGGGAAGGCTCGGGAAACCGACACAAATCAGTGCTCTCAGATGGTCCCATCGTAGATGGAAATTTAAAGACCAGCTAAACAAAAAGAACCGAACACCATTGTAGGATCTTCATCCGCCGGACCAGACGGAAATAAGGTCATCCTCTGTCGCAAAGCGGATGAGAATATGGCAGGGATCCAGTGGCCCTACTATAACATGTTGATGTAGGTCCCATGAATCATCAATGAATCTATCGAAGGCATCAACAGATGGTCGATTCCGACCAAAGCGGGCCACCAGATAAAGCCGATGGAGGTCCGAAGCCACTGTGAATTCCCATAAAGTAATCAGAAGTTTGGGAAAACCCAGATCGAAAGAAGGAACCTTGGGGTTGAGCAAGATGGCAAGGACTAAGGGGAGATCAGACGGGAATGTAAGAGGGGAGAAGGGAGGAGGATGATCCGGGACCACGTGATCCCTCCCCCTCGTAGGAGGGGAGGGGCTGGATCGGTGGCCATGGCCGTCAGGCCATGGAAAACCTAACCGAGAGGAGTCTCATTCAGATGAGAATAATGATAAAATAATTGACAAATTAAATAAAGTAATTAACTGATTTGAGCATGATTTATCTTAAATAATAAAAATTATAATTGAGTTCTTATTTTATTTAATTCATAATTATTTCTATTTGGATGATCAAGAGTATATGACATACCTTTGTATGTTATTGGTTTCATTTAATTTATTATTAAAAGAAATTGTTGGCATGTGATTCATCTCTCATCTTATTATGAAATGGTAAGCATGCCCATAATTTCATTAATGTAAACCTCTTCCCCTCTCTTGTGTATGAGTAAAATCCCATATAATGGATGGATATACAAAGATATTGGAGAATGTTCAAGTTTGGAGTCGAAGAAAAACCAATCCAAGAGAGATAAATATACTGATATGTGAAAAGATGTAACATTAACTTTAATTGGTTCAAGATGTTTTTCACCCAAGTCAATGGTTGGTTTATAATAAACTATATAAGCCAACCATTAGTAGAAGCTCATGATTGCAAAATATTATTTTTTTAACTTATTTCAATTTTCAAGGATTTTTCATTATGGATGTTTTATCGTGATCAAATGAATTAATGAATTAACAAGCATGCAAGATAGAACTAGAATAAATTGTGTTATGCATAAACATTATCTAAGACATTGTTAGTAACTAAAGTAAATCAACTAAATATTAAAAAGAATGCGATAACGATAATAATTGTAAATTTAAGAATAAGAGATAAAATCCCACAATTATATATTAAGTCAGTAAAGACATACAATATTTCAGTTAAAATCGAACCACAGTTCAAAGTCTTTGACCAACCAATGTTGGGCTGCTTTAAATTATCAGGGAATAATAAATTCCTATTTTGGGTTGAATTAACTCTGATCATATCAATGGTTGAATAACAAAGTAGTACATGGTGTAACTAAGAGGAAAGGTTTTAGGAAATCCAATTTAATGATTTTGGGATTGGGGAGTCCACTCCACATATCAAGGAATTATGAGTTAATTTAGTTGGAATTTAGAATTCCTACCTAAATCCATTAATGTTTCTTGACCAACTAATGTTAGGGTAATGAGAAGGTGAAAATGGATCCTTTCCACTAGAATTTCCAAACAAAATACTATTTTGAAGACATTGGTGAGGGTTACTGGGATTTGATAAAATAGTGGGAGATTAACAATATTATATTTATTAATTTATCTAAATTTTATCACATAAAGTACTAAATATTTGCTCATCTTACTTTTAGAAACAACAATAATAAAAATTATATCATACATATCATTGTGGTCCACACTTGAGATGGATAACCTTCTCATCAGCACAAATTTCCAAGAGTGGTAAAGGGAATTATGCATTATCCATCACCATGAAAGGAAATTGTATGTTCTAAAAGAAACTATTCCTGTTGTTATTGTTCATGATGATAGCGATGAAGAGTTTTCCCTCTATGAAAAATGTATAAATAATGCTACAAATGATCAGTTTTTCATGCTATCATCCATGACCAATGCTATTTTGAATCAATATGATGACATGAATGCATATATCATGATTTCTCACCTTTGAGATATCTATCAATAGAAGGTGGTACAAGAGAGATAAAATAACTCTAATGATTTGTTTACAACTTATCTTAGAGAGTATGTGGTATTTGGGACTCATGTAGTAATGATTTTTGGATACATTTAACTCTTTGACATATTATGGATTAAATTCTACGAAGATTTGTGCACATATCTAATAGTTTATGCATTTCCAAATATCTTATATAGTTTTATTGTTAATTATAATTTGATAAATAATGATCAGAGTCTACCAAAACATCATACCTTGATTTGATAATTGTATAAGGACATGGGGCGTGATAAACATACAACCCTTATTTTAAATAAAAAAAAGGAAGAACAAGGAAAAGTGTCTCAATACACATAACAAGTCTAAATATCCTGATCCCCATCCTTCCATGATGAAGATGATATGAACGTAGGGAATGGAAGAGGAGACAACATGATTTTCAGGTTTCATGTAAGGACATTAGAAGAAGAATTGAACCCAAATGAAAGGGGAAGGTAAAGGTTCATTAGTTATCGAATGTAATCTTTCAATATCTACATAATGAGTATTAGGTACATCTTTTGGATATCACATAAATATCCAAATTAATTAACAAATTACATTCCGAAATATTTCATGAATATAGGTGGATCTATGAGATTCCAATGTTGTGAGGCTGACTGATCTAGCCATTGGTGACTACCAACATTCGTTGGCAATGGGAATGATTTTGGTTTTAAAATATTACTATTATATACAAACAAATATGAAGAATATAATTTCTATGTCTTTCCTAGATGAAACATGGTTTATTTTCAAGTAGTTGTTTCTATTATAAAGGCTACATATATGTTATGGTATGGAACATTTATATAATGGACTTCATGTATGAATTTAAAAAGACCAAAGTATTGGTAACAGATAATGAATCATGTTCACATGAATCATACAACAAATAGTTATCGAATCCCTATATTAGTCACATAAACAAGAAGCGATTAAAAAATCTATGTCAGTATGGTTATTTAGCCTCTTCTGAGCTAAGACCATTTGAAAGATGTCATGATTGTTTATAAGGAAAAATGATTAAAACATGATTTAGTGTATAGAGTGAAAGGTCCATAGAGATTATAAGAATGGTACACACTAATGTGTGTGGACCATTTCACATAGAATCTAGAAATGGATATTCTTACTTCATAACCATTGATGATGACTTGATTAGATATGGTTATATCTACTTAATGTGGCAAAAGTTTGAGTCCTTTGGGAAATTAAAAGAATTAAATAATGAAGTGGATAATAATATTATAAAGGAGATAAATAATCCTAGATTTAATCTAGGTGGTGAAAATATTAACAAAGAGTTTATATAATTTCAATGAGAGTTTGGGATTTTATCTGAACATACTGACCCTTATACACCACAAAAGAATGTTGTTAGTGAGGGGAGGAACTCTACATTGTTAGACATGGCAAGGTTGATGATGATTCATAAAGATATTCCATTATAATTTAAGGGATATTAATTAAAAAATGTGGAATACACACCAGACTGAGTACCAACTAATGAGACAAATTGTACTCTATTTTAGTCATGGAGTGGAAAGAACATGTTTTATCACATACTCATGTATGAGGTCACAATTACATTTTAAAGGCATTACTATGAAAAAAACTATCAACCCAAGGAAAAATATTTATCTTTATAGTGTATCCCAAGGAAACAATGGGACACAACCCCTATGTTAAGAAATTTACTGTCAAAAGACAATCCTTTTTTCTTGATTGGGAGAACATTATTAAAAAGGATAGTGGGAAAATATTTAATTTGAAATATTTGATTCTCAAGATTGAAAAATGTTGGTATGGGAACAGATTCCATTGTCCTCATTTAATAAGAACTTCCTAAAACACAAGAACTATATATATTAGAATAAGAGAGGTAAGGTAAATAGAGAGATATGTTTTCCTAGATACAAATGATGGTATCTCATTATTGGTTTACATTGCAAAAAATCACTCCTAAAATTAGGTAGTAGATATATTGGAATCCAGAAGATGGATAGAAGATACAAATTATTAAATGGTTTCCATGTATCATAACCAAGTTTGGGTTTTAGTTTATTCATCAATTGATGTAAATACCATAGGCTAAAAATGTGTATTCACGGAAAACATAGACATGGAAAGTAAATTAAGTACATCTAAAGAAAGGTGTAGTTGCTAAAGGGTTTATACAACATCAAGTAAGTGACTATAATTAATCCTTCCCACTGATTTCCATTTTTAATTACATCATAATTATACACTCTATAACATTTTACCACGAGTAGTAGATTTAGAATATGGGTTTTAATATTACATTCCTTAATGTGAACCTTATAAACTTTTTATATGACACAATCAAAAGATTTTGTGACTCCAGGTGATTCAAAAAGGACTTCCAATTCACATAGTTCCATTTGGGGATTGAAGAAAGCATCTTGGTCAGGGAATATTTGATTGGATAATGCTATAAAATAATTTGGTTTTACTAAGAATTAATATGATACATATGTATAAAGGATGTTTAGAGGGACTACGGTCATTGTCCTAGTAGTACATAATGATGAAATATTACTTATTGGAAATGACATACTAGTATTAAAGTCTATTATGGAGAACTAAAATACGTATTTCTCAATGAAGGATGATGGGGAAACATACAATATTCTAGGTATCAAGATAATTCATGATATATTTTAGAGGATCCTTAGACTATGTAAAACTACATATATTGACCAGATACTAATCTGATATAGTGTAGACAAATCCAGGATGGGATTAGTTCTAATGTCACATGGCTTCCATCATTCCAAAAAAATGTTTCCTCATATGCAACATGAGAATAACAGATGTGTAATATCCCATATGATTCAGTGATAGGACTAATCTTGTATTCCATGTTATGTACTAGAATTGATGTTTCCTATGTATTGAACTTAGTGGGGAGATATCATGTAGATTTAAGAGAATATCATTGGTCTGTAAATAAGGGTACTCTTAAGTATCTAAGAAGAACTAAGGATATGTCCCTGTTTTTTAGAGGAGATGAGGAGATGGTCATCTAGGGTTATAAGGATGATAGTTTTCATATAGGCCAAAATGATATGAAGTTTTAGTTAGGATATGGTTTTTTCTCAATGGAGGAGCTATGATAATAACGAGTTCACATCAGCCAGTTGTTGTAGATTATACACTGGAGTCCGAGTAAATATAGGCTTCTAATATTGCCAAGGAATCCATTTGGCCATGAATATTTACCCAAGAGCATAATACGACATCTAAAAGTAAATAATATAGTGTCCCATGCATAACATACATGGATGTTCCATCATTTTAGATGAATATTCTGAATATTACCAAAACAAATACTTGAGGACCTTTACAGTTTAGTGTCTTTGGAAACATGGAACACATTCTTCTAGTTTTTTAAAATATCTTAATTATCTTTGTAATTATATTACACTTTATTACTCCCACTTAAAAAAATTTCTTTATAACATAGAAAAGGGAAAAAAATAAAGGGGAGATCTCATATGACCATTAAGTGTAAACAAGGAGATATGTAAGAATAATCATCATCATAAGTGGTATGTGAACAAGATCTTATCATTACCAAATCATACCCTATATATCAAAGATCATAATAAAGATCCATGGAAAAAGTATTTTTAATTTTTATCACATGAATGATAAGGTAATGGGGAGAATAATAAATGAAATTATAACATAGGAATATGATATGGAGTTGTGGAATACAAATAATATCATATCATTGTGAACATGTATAAAAAGAAACATGTTCACTCATTATGTTTTGGAAATGAAAGTAGGCCCTCACATAAACTTATGGACATGCTACCAGGTTCACAAAAAACATTTTTAACATGTAATCAGGTATACAGATAACATATGGAAAATTAATCTGGTTTATGTATACACTTGTGGGAATGAAACCACGTCCATTAATAAAATTTTGAACATGTAATTAGTTTCATTTATAATATTTTGAACATTTAATAAGGATCACACATTATATTATGAACATGTTTTCAGGCTCACACATAACCATATGTACATGAAACCTAGTCCATACATAACATTGTGAAAATATAATCAGGTTGACACATAACCTTTTAAACACATATCAAGGTTCACTCATAACATTTTGAAAACATAATCAGGTTCATACATAAACCTATGGACATGAGAAAGGGTCCATGAATAACATTGTGAACATGTAATCAGGTTCAAACATAATATTGTGAACTTTTAATGAAGTTCATTCATAAAATATATACTCATGAGTAATCCATTATTACTCAATTCATTGGAGTGAGATATATGTCCCACCTATCACATAATAAGTGTTCACAAGATAATAAAAAATCATAACCCATGAAATGAAATGGGTAAAATAAAAATTTCATCATACCATTTCCTATGGAAAAGAGATAGGTATCCTAATAATTTCCTCAAATAATAACCCATGAAAAGAAGTGGGTTTTAGAAGAATATAACTCATGGAAGAGAAACTTTTGTTATAAATAGCATTCCATCAAAACATAATACATTCAAGAAAGAATGTGAATAGTATTGTTGGATCATATCCCCTGTAAATAAAAAACTATAAAAAAGTATATCATCTTAGTTGGAGAAGGATTTTGGAATATCACATGGAAAATTTCTTAAGGAAAATATAATTTTTAAAATCCTTTTCCAGAAACCATTTCAAAAATTATTTTCATATAAATATGCCTTTATAATTTCATTTAAAACATTTCTTGAGGAAAATATATTTTCCAATTTGAAAATTGATTTTTAAAAAGTAAATCACTTTTAAACCCTTTTTAGTTAAAAATATATTTGATAACATATAAATAAATCTTTATAATATCTTAAATCCTTTTCATTTAATCTAACTATTTGAAAACATATAAATCACACTATTAAAATAATTTAAAACACTTTTGGAACATAAAACATTTCTGAAAAACTTTTTTTAAAAAACCAATTTAATATCATTAGATTTATGGAATATTAGGAAAAAAATTTCTTTAAAAATAAACATAAAAAATTATACAATAATTTTCTGGGAAATTACAGTCATGATGGCCAGTATGTCTGTACAAGTCGAACATTCGTTTTTTCACCTTAAAAAGTTTAGGAATGTTCATTGATTGGAAAATGATAAGAAGATTTATTTTCAAAACACCATGTAAAAAGGTAAAAAATAGGTAAAAATGTTCTTTAAATGTCTTAGGATAATAGTAAAACACTTTCTAAAACCTTTTTAGAAAACAAAGTGTCAAAAGAATATATATTTCAAAATGAAAATATAAATAATGTTGTATTTCAAAAAATACATAATCATAATTATCATAGGTAAAAAATAGTGGATAAATGGTACCATTACTTGGATGTAACTTTAATAACAATATGAGAATAAATTCCATGAGGCCTATCACAATATTTCATCAATAAAATTATAATCATAAACAATTATGATAAATGATGAGATCGTAGAAATAAATTCATACAACTTTTGTAACATTAAATCATAATCCCTATGAGGTAATAACATTGAATTAAATTATAGTATCATTAAAATGATAAGATTCATGATATGAATTTTAACATCTTAGAATATACAATCAACAGAAAAATTTAGTTTAATAACATGGAATGTATCTCAAAGAAGGAAAATTGAGACAAAAATTACTTTACTCATTTGGATTCTTTTTAACCATAAACCTCATGAAATAAATTTAACAAAATATAAATTTAAATACTAATAAATATTATTATAATAATATTATAATACATTAATGGTCATTATATATGCCATAAAAAATAAATGAGTAGTGAATAAGGCATAAATCTCACAGAAATAAAAGTGGGATGAGAAAACCCTTACCTTAAGTCTGGACATTCTTCAAACACATTCAAAACTCATGTATAATAAATATAAGTTTATCTAAAATAAATCACATAATATTATTATTAAATATAAAAACATATATTATTTTTTATTACCTTATATTACCCATTTATTAACAACTCCATGTTAATGTTATGCTTAAGGTAATATCTGAATTATTTTTTGTATATGTTTTGACTTTTTATTCCTGATACTATTACTTAGATCACGATTTTCATACATAAAATTTTTTAAACATGATATTAATATTTTATATATTCAGTATATATGTATTTATAATAATCAATAAAATATAGAAATATGAAATGGAATACACAATTCATGGAGATGACAAGCCATACGTACGCAAGAACTTCGTTTCAGTTTTATTATCATATTGAAAGAAAGAAAGTGAATGCAATATAAATATATATATAATATCATTAAAATTGAATTACTATTTCTTATATATATCATATAATTTCACTAAAAACTTATTTTATACATTCTATGTAATGTGTGAACGAATCACATTACTTTGAAGAGGTGGTAGTACATAAGTTCAAAAAAAGTTATCGTATTTAATCTAATGGAAATAAAGAAGGTATGTTTTAAATGATAATTAAAAAAGAAGAAAGAGATAATAAATATCACATATATCATATAAAAAATATTTCCCATCATATTTCCCAACCATGATAGGTGGTAAATGAAAAACGAATGACATCATTTCCTGAGGTGATAATTTGGCGTACACATGACTGGTATGTTTCTTAACCAATATATGGATGTGAGTGTAAGTATAGGTAAAACACTTAGAATAAAAAAATATCATAATATATAGGATACTGATGTTATTATATAATAATTTTATAAGAATATTTTAGTGGGTTGTGTAATGAATATAAAATAATGTAGCATTTTGAACGATGTTACATCTTTTTTGGATAACTCCTCTTGGTTTTCACCAAGAGGATTTCGTGGTAGGATTTATGTGCAAAGGAAGGATTTTAAGATGAAGGTAGGGATGTTCAAGGTATATTTTTTTAGTATTTGGCTGAGACAAAGTCTCTTTATAGGTGTGAGTAAATGAGGTACGTGAGTTCCATTCTATAGTGGTGGAGGAGTGGCATTATTGTAAATATAAAATGGTAAACACGATTAAGCGGACTCCCTTACATCATGTGACTAAAATAATTGTTCAAATTAGATAAAATAGGGTAATTAATCTAAATATTTTCATCCAATGGATTTTTTATATGACTCCAAGTAATTTGGCCTCAACATATTAATGATTAACTTTGATGTAATATTGTTTTACCTTAATCACTATAATTAATTATAATTACATTCGCTAATATTTTTGGTAAAAAATATGTCGAAATTATTATAAATTTAAAATTATTTTTATTCCATAAATTTAATTAATTTTTCAAATTTTTAATCAAATAAGTGGCAGAATTTTATTTAATGTTAACCCCGTAGATGCGACGAGACGACAAGTTTTTAAAGAGAAAATGTCGAAATGTTTGAAATTTTATTATAATCAATTTCAATGTTAAATGGATTAAAATGAACTAAATTGTATAAAATATATATAATTTATCTAATTATAATTTAAAACAAAATTAAAACAAAATTAAATATATAAATAAATTTGATGAAAAAACAATTTTGAATTAAAATTCATTATTTTCAATAATTCATAAAAAATTAACCTTCTTAGAAAAATAATAAATGATAACCCAAAGTAAAATTTGATATTAATATTACTAAAATTAATTTTATTTTTCCTGATAAAAATTATTATAGTGTCAAAAAAATTTGATTTAAAATGTGTTCTCCATTAAAACGTGATAAAATTCTCTTTTAGAAAAATTCATTTTTTTTATTCATAAAATTGGATTTATTAGTTTCTTATAACTATAAAATATATTGGATGAGTATCATAAATATTTATAGAATATATAATATAAAAAATTTATTGAAAAAAGAAATCCAATGTGGAATTTATTTAATTTATTGAGATAAAATTGTGTTTGTATATAGAAAATTAGTTTTCTTTGAAAAATAATTTCTTTGTTTTCAAAGACTTAATTCATTCACCTATACTTATTGATAACCAATATATTTATTTTATAAACTTGTTAAAGTAATATTTTTTCAATTTAGTTAATCTTATTCAGAACTACAATTTCATGCCGTGGTGAAAGCTACAATAATTATTTAATAATAAGAATGATATATTGTAGTTTGGTAAAACATTGTCTTGTGTGTTACACAAGCTTTCAAAGGAACTTTAATTTGTGTGTAACAAAATAAAAAATAGTGTCTCATGTACCTAAAGTTAATCTATGTTTTGTGTGTTGCGAAAAATTAACTTGGTGTTGCATGAAACATGATACAACTTTAGTGATTTAATATAACACAAGCTATAATCATTTTTGTGTGAAATAAAAAATATCGAAAAGAATTAATTAATTCAAAAAAATATATTTTACAAAATCTCAGGGGTTTACATTTTACCCCCAATAAAATGAATTTTCCCTTTCATATTCATTTGTTTTATCAAATGTTTAATACTTTAATGTTACTTTCATAGAAGCTTACATTGTAAAAATGAATTCTAAAACTTCATTTAAAAAAGTGAATTGTGGAAACAAAACTCTAACACAAAGTAACTCATAACTTGGTTTCTATTTTAGAGAACATAGGTTGAAAGTGAAAACATAGACATGGAAGAGAAATATAACTATAAATTTCTAGTGGATTGTTATAGAGAACATGGTTAGGAGAAAGTTAACAATCACAAATCCAAAACCCAAAGTGGCTTGAAAGAGGTCATTGATATCATCAAAAGTGACAATAACTTGAAAAAATTTTATTTCAAGAACCTTCTTCCTAAAATTATAGAATTTTCATGAAGACATATACTTACATGATTTCGGGAAATCATTACCTTTTTTTCCTTGATCAACTTCCACTTCATATCTTCTTCCAATAAATAAAGGTAATTTTTCATCCGTGAAGCATTCATAGACCATGAGATCCAAAAATAAAATGATAGGTCATTCCATATATCATTATCACAAAAAAATATATTACAAGTTATCAAATTTTAATAGATCCACATTTGTAAAGTTAATAATTTATTCTCAAAAACCTTATTCATTGTGTAACCTAAAACATTCCATAAATAGTTAAACTTATAACCCTTTTGAATGTTGAAAGAACAAAATTTAGAAATAAGGTAACTAAATTTCTCCAAAAATAATTAACATTGATCCCCCATATATCATAAAGTATCTCTTTGTTGTTACATACAAAATATGTGAATAGCCTTATCATATTTTCTCTTAAAAAATTGTAATAACATGATTTTTCAAAAATTCTCATTGAAAACATGCATTCTTTTTTATTCCAAATATCATTGGATATATTACTTAAATATAAAAAAGTTATATAATCCATCCATAATTACATAAACCACTTTTTCAACAAATCATTTATCATTTATAAGTCCATAAATACTATCAAATTTACTTTATCCATATTATCATTTATTTATTCATATAAAATATAATTTTCTCATCCTCAGGAACATGTTAAGGGTTACCTTCCCCAAACATAACCTTTCCATTAAATAAATTTCTTAGGTCCTCAATATCATTTAATATAATATTGATAATTTTTATATAAAAACTCTATAAAAATTATTATATACCTCATGATTCATATAACATAATCATTTAATTCCAAATCATCTACACTTCAATCATACAACTTTACTCCTAAAATATAATTTGAGATTCATCATCTTATTCCTTAATAACACATTACTAGAATATGAAATATGAATCCTGTCTCAATGTTCCTCAACATCAATCTAATTATTCTTCTGATATTTAATGTAAAAAATTCTGGTAGAACATTCCAGACATTTCACATTTCATTTGTGGCTTCTTTATCTTTAGTGGTATAACTAATATTCATACCACCTTCCTGATTCTCTTCATGAGATTTACACTTATCACATCAATTTTTATAATTCTCATACATTCAACATCTAAAACATTCATTGTTAAATCAGTTCCTTCTTGTTCCTGCTATTGACTAAGACGAGAAATCATAGTGTGGGAAACACTTATCATTTAAATAACCAAAAAATCAAGAAAAATTAGTTATATGATATATAAATCATATCACAAAGTTCTTTAATATATGTAACCTTAGGTTTATTCTTAGATAGAAACCTAGACTTGTCTTTATTAATATCTCTAGGGATCTCACAAAGGTTTTCTCATCCTAGTTTCAAATGGATGATTAATCCTCCATTTGATACCAACTATAGTGACCCATTATTAATATATATGGATATTACATCATTTCAGATGAATATTCATCACATTAAAAAAATAAATTCCCATTGACCGTAATATTTTAGTGTCTTTGGAAACATGAAATAAATTATTCTAATTTGGTGAAAGATATTCAAAATCTCCATAATGACCATCCCCATTAGTAATGCTTCATAAAAACCTTTTTTAATAACCTAGGGAAAAGAAACATAATAAAGGGGTGAGATCATATTCATAGTAATGTTAAACAAGGATATATTTAAGAATAATCATGAGCATAAGGGGTATGAGAACAAGATTGTATCATTATAAGATCATACCCTGCATATCCATGATCATAATCAAGAGTCATGGAATAAATGTAGGAAGTTTATAATACAAGTGTGATAAGGTAATCAATAGCATATGATATGAAATCATAACATTGGAATAAGATATGGAGTTGTGTCATACATATCATCTTATGACATTGTGATCATGAATAGTTAGAAACAGTTTCACTCATTAAGTTAAGTACATGAAATTATGCCCCCTTATAAACTTATGGACATGAAATCCGGGTCAACACATAACATTTTGACAATGTAATCAAGTTCATATGTAACATTGTGAACTTGTAATTAGGTCCACACATAAACATATGGACATGAAACCATGTCCATGCATAAAATTTTGAACATGCAATAAATTACATGAATAACATTGTGAGAATGTAATAAGGTTCGATCAAATCATTTTGAACAAGTAATTAGGCTCCCGCATAAACTTATGGACTTTTAACCATGTCCATGAATAACATTGTGAACTAGTAATCAGGTTCATGTATAACCTTTTCAACACATAACAAGGTTCACTCATAATTTTGTGAACATGTAATCAGGTTCATGAAAAAACATATGGACATGAAACTAGGTCAATGTATAACATTTTTAACATATAATCATATTCCTGCATAAAATTTTGAACATGTAATAAGGTTAACAATTAATATATATACTAATGATTCATCCATCATTACCTAATGAATTGGAGGGAGATATTGGTCCCAACCATCACATAATACATGTACCACAAGATTATAAACTATCATCACATCATAGGCCATGAAATTAAATGGGTATCATATGTATTTCATCAAATAATTACCGATGTATAAGATCTAGGTCCCATAATAATTTCATAAAATACAATCCATGAAAATATGTGGGTTACAAAACTATATAACCCATGGAAGTGAAATGTGTGTCAAAAATCATTCCATGATACCGTAATTGTTTCAACAAGTAATATGAAAAGTATTCATGGATCAAATCCCCAATAATGAATAAACTATAAAAATGTATGTTAAATTATTTAGAGATGTACTTTGAAATGTAACAAGGATAATTTCCTAATAAAAATATCCTTTCTTTTAAAATCATTTTCATAAAACCATTTGAAAAATCCTTTTCTTATAATGAAGGATTTACAATTTCATTTAAAAAATTCTTTGAGGAAAATATCTTTTCTTATTTGAAAATTTATTTTTCCAAAATAATTTGTAATAACTTCTTCTTTTAAAAACGTTTTGAAAAATTATAATGAAATCTTTAAAATATTTGAAATCCACATCCTTTAAAATATCTATTTTAAAACATATAAATGATGCATTGAAAATCATCTAAAACACAGTTTAAAATAAAACACTTTTGAAAACCTATTTATTTTAAAACCACATTAATATCAAAATATTTATAGAACATTAAGAAAAAATTTTATATAAAAATATAATTGTAAAATTCAAAAGTAATATTCAAGGGAATTCTGGTCATGTGAACAGGTAAGTCTGAACATGCCAAAAATATCTTTTGCTCTTTAAAAAGATTAAGAAGGTGACTTGATCTAAAAACAACAAGAAGAATCATTTTCAATTTTATTAAAAAAAAGGTATAACATGGGAAAAACTTTACTTTAGACATCATATTATAACAACATAACATTTTTAAAACCTTTCTAGAAAACATGGATATGAAAGAATGTAGATTTATGACTGAAAAAATAAAAATGTGGGATTTTCATACAAATATTTCTTCATTATATTAAGTAAAAATAGTGAGAAGATGGTACGGTTAATTAGATATAAGATTAATAACCATATTATAATAATTTTCTTCGTATTTATTGATATATGTATCATAATATTTTATCAATTTAAGAAAAATCATAAACAATCCCAATAAATGATGACATTCTAGTAATAAAATAATACCACTTTGGTAAAATTGAATCGTAATACCTGAGAATATTATAATATCATTATAATGATAATATTCATGATATAAAATTTGAAATGAAATTATATGAACTTTATAGAAAAATATAGGTGCATAACATGGCATGTATCTAAAAGAAGGTAAATTGAGAGAAAAGTTACTTTACTGATTTGGTGACATTGGAACCAATAAAACCGATGAAAGAGAGGTCATATAATAGATATTTAAATAAAAATAAATTTAATTATAAGAATAATACAATACATTCTTGGTTATTACATACACCACACTAAATAAATGAGTGATGAATAAGTCATAAGCCTCAGAGAAATAAAATTTTGTCGAGAAAACTTTTTCCTTAAATCACGACTTTCATCAAACATGTTGAAATCTTTTATAAAATAAATATAATTTTATTTTACATTAAAAAAATTAAAATATTATAATATATAAGAAAATTTATGAATTGGTTATGAATTTATATTACCCATTTATTAAAAACATCATGTTAATATAACATTTCATGTAATATCCGCTTTGTTGTTTTTATAAATTTTGGCAAGTAATTATTTTTCCTCTTACTTAGATCATGATTTACACACATAAATAATGTAAAATAGGATATAAATATAATATATATTCAGTATATATTAATTTAAAATAATCTGTAAAATATATAAATATTAAATGGAATACACTGTTCATGGAGACCTTAGGTCGTACATACACAAGAACATTGTTTCTGTTTTATTATCATATTGAAAGAAAAAAAGTAAATTACATATATGTATCTAGATATATACAATATTAATAAATTATAATTATTATTTAATATATATCATATAATTTCACTAAAAACAAACATAATTTCGTCCCTGTAAATTGTCAATGAATCACATCACTTTGAGGAGGTGGTAGTCCATACATCCACAAACGAAGTTATCATATCTATAAAAAGTGTAAAAAATGAAGGTATGTTTTATATAATAATTACATAAGACTAAAATCCTAATAAATATTACATATATCATATTAAATCAAATTTTATATCATAATTAGCACCCATGAGAGGGGGTAAAGGGAAAAAACGTCATTTCGTGAGGTAGTAGTCAGGCCTACACTCGAACAGTATGTTCATTTCCCATTTGATGAAAGTGTGTATAAGAGTAGGTATAAACCATAGAATAAAAAAATATTATTAAATTGAGAATATTTATTTTATTATATAATCATGGAATAATAAGGGTAATATGGGTAGAGAATGAAAATAAAACAAAGGATCTTGAAGATGGATGTTACCTCTTCTTTGAGTAAATCCTCTTGGTTTTCACCAAATGGAATTCTTGGTTGTATTTATGCCAAAATTTAGGCTTCAATAATTATATTAGGGATGTTGGGAGGAGTAGTTTCCAGGTTTTTTTGATCCAATGTGTCTTGAGCAGTTTGAGGAAGTGATGGGGGTGAGTTCACTTTGGTAGTGGAGGAGGTGTGAAATACATGTAAATATAAAAAGATAAACACTATTGAGAGGTCTCCCTTAAATAATTTTACTTGAATAATTATTAAAATTAGATAAAAGAGGTAATGGTTCTAAATATATTCATAAAATTTCTTTTGAACATGTTTCTAGGTCATTGGCCTCTTAATATTAAAGATTATTAATTAAGTAATATTATTTTTACCTTAACCACTATGATTAATTTTAATAACATTCACTAATATATTTGGTAAAAAATTAATTTGAACTTATTATAAATTATAAATTATTATTTTAAAAAATATGGAATATTTTTTTCCAAATTCTAATCCTTGAAGTGGAAGAAATTAATTTAATATTAATCTCGTAGATGAGATAAGCCTAACTATATTTAAAGCGAAAATGTAAAAAAGTTTGAAATATTTTTACATTTAATTTCAATGTTAAATTCATTCTAATGAATTAAATTGTATTAAGTGATGTATAATATATCTAATTATACTTTAAAATAAAAATAAAATATAAATTAACTATATGAACAAATTATATGAAAAATAAGCTTTCAATTTATAATTAATGTTTTTCACTATTCTTCAAGAAATGGAACTTCTTAGAAATATACCAAATATTCACACAATGTATATTTTTATATTCCTCTTCCAAAAATAATGCTTAATTTTTCAAAAAAATATTATAAAAGTGTTAAAAATTATATTTAAAATTGGTTCATCATTAAAATGTGGTAAAATTCCCCTTTAAAAAATACATCTTTCCATTCATAAAATTGGATTTATTCTTATCTTATACCAATGAAATCTATTGAATGAGTATCAATAATATTTACTGAGCATATAATATATAAGTTTTATTGAAAACATTAATCAAAATTATTTTTTTGATTTATTGTGATAAAAGTGTTTTTGTGCATAGGAAAACAGTTTTCTTGGAAAAGAAATGTCTTTATTTTCAAATAGTTCTTCTATTCACTTAAAATAATTTATATCAGAAGGATTAATTTTATATAAATTTTTAAATAATATTTACACAATATAGTTAATCTTATTTGTAACTTCAATTCCAATAGCTAGGTGGTAGCTATAATAATATTTTAATAATAATATTAATAGTATGTTGTAGTTCAATAAAACTCGGCCTTACGTGTTATGGAAGCTATCGAAGGAACTCAACATTATTTATAACACAAGAAAAACCAAGTATTGTGTATAAAAAAATTTAATATATGTGTTGCGAATAGCAGATGATTCAATTGGGGTTGTGTGAAACACAATCCAATCATTGTGATTACATATAATAGAAGCTATATTCAGTTTTTCATGAAATGGAAAATATCAAAAATATTACATTAATTCATAAAATATATTTCAAAAAATATTAGGGTGTTACAAAGACCCTATGAAAAATATTTATTTAATTCTTAAATGGTTGATATTGCAAAATAGCTAAGTTCACACCAATGGATAATGAATATACTCTGGACGTAGTGCCTCTTGGGGGATTTTTAACAAAGGGGTGATGTTACTGTAAGAAAAGTATACATAGAAGAGAACATGGAAGATCCCTTGACTAAAGTCTTTTGTTATCGGAAGTATGGGTATCATGTGAGAGCTATCAGACTGAAATATATTAGCAATTGGCTCTAGTGAAAGTTAGAGTCTATTGGAGTTGGTTACCTAGAACCAAATTATGTGTACGTTATGATAACTTGTATTAATATTTTTGAATATAAACAAACTCTTTATCAAATCATGATTTTGTCTCTGCATAAAATAGTATGTGATAGTGTACTAAGAGTATATATCACACTAAATGGTCATAGCAGTTCCCCGCTATGATGATAACCCAAAATTTATATGGCACTATTATAAAATATAGGTTATATATCTGGGTTATATAATTTGAGGGACACAAATGAAAAAGTAAATTAGGGGTCGAGACTCATTGGAATTTTAGGAATCTTCTCATGGTGTATGGATTTTGTAATATCCAATGTAGGATATTATGAGAATGAGACCTACCAGTGGGAAATATGAATTTACATGTTTCATTGGATGTTCCTATCTATAGACATGTGTATTCATCCTTAGGAATTAAGATTATTATTAATTAATATTATAAGTTATATAACTTTATGTGTTGATGAAAATTGTAATGACACATATTCTAAGAGTGGTAGGACACATTGCGTAAAAAATGAGTAATATTTCAATAATGAATATTACAAGAATGGATTTCCCCGTATGTTATTTAATGGTAGTTGATCTCATGAGCTTTGATGGAAATGATATAGCCTAAATAAATCCATGGCCATGGATTTCTATGGGCATGATAGATTTCCAGAAAGTCGAATAAAGTGACATTGATCACATTGGTTGATGGCACAATGATGCAACTTGCTTGATTGGAGATATTTTCATAACAATTATTATATTACACAGTGAGTTTCTGTATAAGGTATTTTTTCATTTAAAAATTATCTTCATTCTCTATGGGAAAATTAAAATATTGCTAGATTAAATCCATGGACATTAAGTTGTTTTTCCAAATTCCACTGAGAAAGAGACCTATAAGGTCACATACAATGTTTATCCAGAATCTCATTTAAATAATATATTATTATTTATTATTTAATAGGTCAAATAGATATTATTACTACACATGGTTTAGTAATTATTCATGTTTATTTGATCTCATATATTCCATCACCAGTTATTTGAGAGAATATAATGTGAGTGGAAGATTTAATAAATAAATATATTTTATTTATTGAATATATTATTTTTTATTTATTGGAAAATAATGTAGTAATATTTATTTATTAATTGAGTATTCATTATTCAAGACTTGATAAATATTGTGGAGGAATGATAGACCCGATGTATTGGTCCAAATAGAAAAAATATTTAATATTATTTGATAGGATAATATTTAATTTAATTCACAATTTAAACATATATTGAAGAAATAATTATTTTATTATTATTTTAGACACAAAGATCCATAAGGGGTAAAATAAAAATTAAATAGATATTTTGAAAATATTTATTTATAAAACCTATATTTATTTAATCCCAATCATTTTATTTTCCCAAGTGATAAAATTTATTTGTGTTGTACACAAATATTTCTGAATAGAATCCTATCAATCCCTATAGGGTTCCCTCTCCAAGAACACCCCCAAGTACATGGAGATATCTTCCTCTAACTCCCACTCTCAGGTCTAGAGAGATCAAGTAGGACACTTTGAAAGAGATTCTTGTGGCTATTAAAATAGAATGACACAAGCGTAAGGATATACTGCTCTAGAACCAATAGATTCCAATAGTTGATTTTTTAGATTTTTGGAACACATTTGGATCACCTCTAGGTGGAATCTGATCATGATTCCTTCAACACAATGATGGTAAAACATATATCCCTTTTCAGATCAACCAAAAAAGAAATAATTCATGCAAGGTAATTATTTATTCGATTAAATTAATATGTGATGATCCTATGCTTGCATCTAATGTTTTATCCTTTTCTATTTTACATTGATTCAATTACATTGATTATGGAACTCATTTTCATGAAAATCTCAAATAAATCATCAATCATGAAAAAAAATGTTTGGAATGATAGGTGAGACACTTCCATTGTTCCCATAACAAACACCCAAGTCATAGTTTGAGATCACATGTATGGAGTGATGATGGTTTTCTATAAATGTTTCTAGAATAGTAGGTCTAGTGAGTAGAGATTGGATTATTCAAGGGAAAAGTTACACCAAGTAAAGTTTTGTTCCTTTTCCATTTTAGTCTCTAACATTTTTAATCCATGAAAGAGGGAGGTTCAGCTAGTCGAGAATTGACTTTTACATAGTTCACCCATTATAGAGTTTTATCCTTTAAAATATCTGTATCCCTTTTGATAATTATTTTTCTCAAACCTTTTATGAAGTCATTACTGGGGAAGGATTATTTCGTACATAATTTTTTTTCTTCAAGATTACCTTTATGGGTTTTCAATAAGATAATAATTTGGGCTTCTTTTATCAGGATTCCAAGGTCATACAATTTGGACAATTGAGGGATGATGTTTAAACTTGTATAAATTGTAAAAATAGTTGTGGATGTATACTGGAATATATATTTGAACCATATTCCATACAGTTTATATCACAATATGGTAAAGCCAAACCACATGTGAATTATGTGATTAGTGCTCATATAATCAATCTGAAAGACTAATGAACATAGTTTAAGGTTATATTTCTTGAATAATGTTAGGATTTTCAAGGACCACTATTTCATTCTAGATGATGAGAGAAAACGTTTTCAAATTTATAATATGTTTCTAAAAGAAAATTGACCCCATATTTATCAAACGACATAGGTAATTAACTCATTTTTATACTTCAGGAATATTTAATATAATTGTTAAACATCATGAATCTTTAATTTTAAATTATTTTATTCTATTTTGGAATTAATTTATAATATCATACATTGATATATGATTATACATTGGTTTTTAAATTCTAATATGAATAGGTTTTTATTCCCAATTTTTTATTGATTATGTAATTTTGAAATTAATAGGAAAAATTCCTACATAAAGATTGTGATTTCTTTATATTTTTTAGTAACTTATTGAAATCATGATTTTGAATTTATAGAAATTTTTTAGAGAAATATATATGTAACATTTGGGAGTTACAAGATGATTATAAATGAAAAAGTACATTAGTATTGACATGTATGTTTTAATATATTGAAGCGTTTTATATTATTCCATAGTATACGTGATAAGAGAAGGGTAGTAGAGGCTACATAACATTCTTTTTATATAATATTTCAAGAAGGGTTAAAGTATATGTAATATTTTTTAATAAAAAAGAAACATGTACCATTATGTACTAGGGAAAATTGAAAAAATAATAATTAAATATTGAAAGATAATAAATATTTCCCATGAACAAAGATATGTAATATTTTAGAGATTGTGAAATTTGGGGAAACACCATATGTAAGATATTTTATATAGAGGAAATGACATGTAATATTTAATAGAGATGATATGTCAGTTTTTATGAGTTTTTATGGAGGTGTGTAACATTTTAAACATTGATAAAATCTAGAAAAAAACACCCACACAAATATATATATATATATATATATATTATATTTATCCCAGGCATCGATAATAAATAATAGCTTTTAACATAATTAGATTATATACCTAACATTATACAGTTTTTGATAATATAATGTTGTTTTTAAGTATTATTTTTTGGATGAAGTGTAGACCAACATAATATTTTAATGTTTTTTAACGTTGGAGGAGCTGAAGACAAAGTATATTTTTCTCAATGCTGATGATACATACCAATTTAGACTAAGACAATTTAATAAATCAAAACCTCACACCAAGGATTATAGAGTTTCACCATGATGTTTTGTAGGATAAAAACATGGGAGAAAGAAATAATAAAAATTACACCAAATTATGGCCAATAAAGACACAAATAGACTTAAGATAGATTTAGTGCCACTAGTATTAAAGGGATCCCACTCTGTGGTAACTACAATCATGCAACAAGTTGATGAATCTTAGTAGAATTTTTTTCTAAACAACTTTGGAAGGAATATTTATGATCCCTGAGAATGAATATCATCCACAACACACATGGAGTCCATCAAAGGCCTAGAAATATTAATATAGTATTTCCTTTCCAATGTCTAGACAAATCAGGAAACTCCCACATACTAATTAAAACAACTTACATTTTGTAATAGAATATATATAAATCATGGTATGTTGAAGAATAAAATCTATGTTGGTAATATTTGAGATTATCTCAATTGAAGAAATCTATAACCTTGATACTATACATGTGGAGATGATCTAGAAGATAGAGTTGTGAACTGATTTTTAAGAGAATTGACACGATTGTGTTGCTATACCTATATATTTTTCCCCATCCCCATTGAAAAAGTATTTTAACACTAATACCCATGACTATTTATTAATTCAATTCATTTCTTCCATAACTAGTAGTGACCCCCACACATCACCCACTCATGACCAATTTGGGGTTGAATCTAAACCTACAATCTCTACGTAGGATTCTATCTTCTCTTTGGGTGGAATGTTTGTCAACATGTCTTCCCCATTATCATTGGTATATATTTTTTCATCATTCAAAAATATTTCTTCCCTCACATTTAGGATTCAGTGATATCGTACGTCAATGTGTTTGGACCTGGAATGAAATTTTGGGGACATGCTTAGATTAACCGTGTTCTTACTATCTCAATATAGAATATAATTTTCCTGACTCTTTCCCATATCCTATAAAAAATTCTTCATCCTCAACATCTCCATGTGAACTTTAGTGGTCGTGATATACTCTACTTATATGGTAGATAGGGAAACACACCTTTGAACTCATTTTTCTAATGAGACTTCTCCCATGAAAATGATATCAGGTACCGAGTTATGGATTTACTTATATTTACATCTCCAGCCATATTTTCATCTATTTATCCTTCAAAAATTGTTTTATCACTTATAAAATACAAAAAATGACTAGATGGACCATGAAGATACCTCAATAGCCATTTTACAGATGTCAAATTCTCATTTCCTTTATTTGATAATAATCTATTCACAACACTAACAACATGGCCAATGTTTTCTTCACTACAGCCCAAGTAATATATAAGACTTCCAACTGTTGAATGATAAGGAAATTTTTACATTTCTACTTTCTCATCCTTTGTATATGGTCTTCGACATTCATGATCCTAAAATGACTCATAGATGTAGTGAGAATTTTTTTCTCTTCATTCATGTTGAATCTTTAAAGAACAGTCTCAATGTACCTATGAGGAGATGGACAAATCTTGTCACTCAATATGTAATGATTAATCATCATACAACGAATCTGAGTAGAATATCCTAAGTCCTTTATTTCAAAATAATTGTTTAAATCATAATTCAACCTATCATTCATGGTGATATATATTCCAATAATCAGAATATCATCAAAATAAAAAACAAGCTAAAAAATCAACAATAGAAAATTGTTTTATGAAAATGTAGTGATCATCATTCAACATCATGTACTCAATTTTCCCTATGAATGAGTAATTTTTTTTTGTAAAATTTCCTCGGTTTGTATTTCAAACCATATAAACATTTCTTATGATTACATAGTAGGTTTTATTTACCTTTGATCTAAAATCCCTCTATTTTCTCCATGTATATCTCATCATCAAGATCACCTTGCAAGAACATTGCCTTTAAATCAATTTGTTGAACCTTTATATTCAGACTAGCCTCCAATCCATGAAAAATTATGATATCATAAATTTTAAAAATATGGACAAATTTCATCAAATTTGATACCTTAATTTGGATTAATTTCTTCACAACCATTCTAGGTCTGTAGTGCAGGTGTGAACTACCATCGTCTCCTTTGATTCTATACACCCACTTGTTCTTTACTTTCTTATTTCCTTGTGGCAACTCTACCAAATAAAATGTTGACATCCTATGTAAGGATCACATCTCCTATTTCATGGAATTCTTGTATTCCATCTTCTTCTAGCTCATAATTTCATCATCATATCTATTTTTCTCTCCCCCATTAGTGAGCATCACATACTCATGTGTTTAGTATCTATGACTCGGTTTTCGTTCTCTTGTGGATCTAATCAACAGTGCTTTAGTGGGAATATATTCTGTAATATAATATGATAGAGACATATCCACAGATTTATACATATTACCTAATAGTGATGTATCTTCAGTTTCATCTATGTCTCTCACACTAGCTAGAACTGATGGTGGTGACACTCGTTCTAGATTGACTAGAAATTCCTTAGACTGCATCTTCTCAACATTTTCTGGCTTCTCAAAATCATCAATTGTATGATCCTCATAAAGCACCAAATCTCTATTTTTGATGATCATTTTTAGAGGATTGTAGAGTCTATATCCAACTCCTAATGAGGGTATCCCAAAAAGATACTATACTTTCCTTCTCCATCTATATTCACCCTCTCATCTTTCAAGATTTATACAAAGACCCTATAGCGAGATACTCTCAAGTATTTTTATGAAATATATTTACATATCTAAACCATTTTTGGAACATTTTAATTTAGTTTAACTGATGGAGGAAGGTTAATAAGATCAAATTTGGTCCTCATCATCCCCCCAAATGCATTTTCCAGCATTTCATTTGAGAGCATACACCTGACTCTCTCACAAATTGTATTGTTCATCATCTTATCAACACTGTTATGCTGAGGTGTCTTCAGTACTAATTTTTCTAGCATGATGTTGAAACTCATGAGGTACTCCTCAAATAGACCATGTTACTCACCTCTATTTTCTTCTCGCACACACTTTAACCATATTAATATTTCTCTTTCCACATTTACATGAAAATTCATGAAAACATCTTGCACTTGATCATTAGTATTCAATGAAAATGCCCAAACTTTTATATTATGATCATTTATAAACATAAAAAAATAAAAACCACTTCCCACCAACATAGTGTTTTTCTTGAATAAATTAGTGTGAATGAAATGTAAGACCTATTATTTTCTGTATGGAAAATAACCAGGAAATGATACTCTGTGTTGTTTTCTCATGATGTGGTCAACACAAGTATCCAGATGTGTACCTTTTATTACTAGTAAGATATTCTTCCAATAGTGACCCTTCTATTCTTAAATTACTTTTACATAATTTTAATGATAAAAACATAAAAAATTACACGATGAGGATCCAAATGATTATTGTTTTAGGTAAAACTAGGACCATTCACATGTTTTACAACATAATACAAAAACATTTATTTAATATCTTCTTCTCTAGCTTCTTATTGGATCTTGACTTCTCCTTAGTACAAGTAGTCAAATGATAGATACAAATAAAAAATGGGTGAGTTAAAATACAAGTAATATTATATATAATAACATGAAACAACATAAAATGAGATTATCATAATCATTATCATCATAATATAGTTATAAGGTCATAATCATAACAGGGAACATTAAGAAACAAATTGGAATGTGGTAATGCACAAAAAATGAAACATCTTGTATTAGTGGTTAACTACCACAAATAGTTTTGAAAAATTATATAATCATGTTTGCACCTCATCTCACTTTAATTCATGACATTAATCATGTAACCCAGTGAATTGGACTACTGTATAATTTCAGGCACACCCATCACATTCAAACATTCATATTGTGCTATATAATTCTGGGCGCACCCGTCACATCATAATAATTTAATTGTAATCTTTGCCACATAGAAAAAATATATAATTAAAATAATAAACCATTTATAGTAATGGGTTTAATATCATAATAACACATTCATAAACTTTGGGTACCCAAAATAAATAGGTTATAATATACTTGATATAAGATTTATCCACCTCGAGTGAGAAGTAAAAGGTGTATTTTTGAAAGAAGAGTTCTTTTGGAAATTTTTTTTTGAAATAAAATCAAGTGTAGAACATGTATACCTATAATAGTTATGATAATTATGGAATAATTATTTTTATGGAGTAATTATACCAAAAAAATGGAGTAAAATAGGGAGAAAATGAAGAAAGAATGTTGGCATTGAGAATTTCCCCTTACCTCATATCTGAATGCTTTCATCCCTTTAATGTCCCGTATAATCATAATAGATTAATTAATTTAAAATAAAATAATCTTTTATTCATTAATATTGGTCCTTATGGTTTCATTAATTTCTTTTATAGTCCTTTTGATGAGTTATAGAGTCTAAATTCATTGTTCTGTAGTGTTCTTTTTCATAGTTTTCATGAACTGTTCACTAGTACACATGAATGAAAGTTCGTGTAGAACATGGATAAACATCCAGAATAGATATTACATGTTATTAATGATATTACATGATTTTAAATGATATTATAATGAATTATGTTATATTCCATGTGGATGAATCATTAGTTAAAATTTGATGATGATTTTAGGCTAATTTTGGCAGTTTTGGATCACAACGAACATGATTTGATTAATCAACTTGTATTGTGAAAAAAAGTTGTTTACAAAACATAAAAGGGGTTAAAAAATTCATATTAAAATATTTTTTCAACCATTTAGTGTTTTCATTGATATCATAGAAGGATTTTAAGTAAAATGGAAGTGCATCGTCAATGATGTAGGTAAATGAACTCATCCTGGGAAAAAATTTAATTTTGTTAACAAAGAGAGGGAGGGATGAGTATAATGAATAATCATCCATTGAAATTATATCACACCATTATATCAATAATAATTTATGTATCATAAAATTTTTATGAGATTAGTCGAGGATAAGATAAAAACGAAATGAAATTTGAAAAGGAATTGAAAGAAAAGAGGGAGGGAAATTACCTCTTGAATCATATTATGGAGATCCTCCTTAAAGAACCCAGATTTGTCTTTTGATGAGACCATGATATCCTGGAATTGGGGGAGAGGATAGGGTAGATCTTTTGGAAAAATCTTTTTATGTCGTGATTCTTGAGAGGTGTGAAGAAATGAGTGTGTGAGGGGTTGTATTTATAGTAGATGGGAGACGTGTTTTCTCATTATTATATTTATTAATTTATTATTTCTACAAAAGGACAGAAATGGTGATGATTCCAAGACCATTAATAGAAATATGTGAATTTTATTTTGATCCAATTCGGATTACATTAGCAGAACATCAACCCTGACAATATACTTAATGTATTTAGCTTATTTTGTAAATTATAGTATTTCACAATTCATCAAATATTCATGTATTTTAGAAAAATATAAATAAATCAACCTAACCATTTTTTGATGTGTAGAATCCAAAAATTAACTCCATTTTTAAAAATTAAATATATATAAATGATTAATTTAATTTTTAATCAAAATAATAATTTTCTTGAAAAATAAAAATTTTAAATTTACAACTGCGTTTCTAACACATTGGAAAATTAATAATGATATCATAAAATTATATTATAATAATAAAACCTCAAAATATTAATTTATTAATGAAAATAAATTTTATTTTTTAAATTATTAAATGATTTATAATTAATTTTTTTTACTTAAAAAAATACCAATGCTTTTACCAAGGTCATATTGTGACTTATAAGATGCATATATATTTTGTAAGCAATCATGGGTAAAGTTACTATTATTTTGGTTGATTTAATATTAATTAGAGTCATATTAATATTCATAAGGGTAGGTTAGTATTCATAAGGGTAGGATACTATTCACAAAATATTATATTTGTCCTCTTGGACTCCAAACATCTTATTGATCACAGCCGTGTATGTCGGATTTTCAAAATTCAAAACAAAGAATTCACACTGTTATGATTAAAGGTCACATAGTAGATCATTTAAGCATGGTGTGTCATTGTGTTTACTAATGTGATTTATTATGAAATTAATATCAGAATGGATAAATTGTATTGATAAAATATTGGGTCGTTACATTTTCCCCTCTTTGGAAAGTTTTCCTCCAAAATTTTGTTTTCCATAAAAATTTGGGGGTACTACTCCTTAATGACATAATCTAGTTCCCAAGTTGCTTCTTTATACATATGGTTCCTCCATAACACTTTGAATAGGTGGGGTGTCTTGTTTCATATAACCTTATCTCTTCGGTCTAGAATCTTTAGTGGCTGCTCCTCATAAGAGAGGTCATCTACCAGTTGTACCACCTCTGAGTTCATCATATGTGAGGGATATATTTTGTAATTTCTCAGGAGTGATAATTGAAACAAATCCTGAACTTGAGCTATATTGGGGTGAATTTAAAGCCTATAGTCCATAGGTCCTATGCGGTCAATGATCTCAAAGGGGAAAATGTACGTTTGGCTTAACTTCCCTTTCATTCCATACCGGATGACTCTCTTCCATGGTGATATTTTAAGCATGAATTTATCTCTAATGTTGAACTCCAAGTCCCTTCGATGGTTGTCAGCATAACTCATTTTTTGAATCTGTGTAGCTTTGATATGTTACTAGATGACTTGAACCTTCTTTGTCATCTCTTACACAAGACCAGTTTGAAGTAGCGTTCTTTCTCCAACTTCATCCCAACAGGTTGGAGTTTAACACCACATTCCATAGATAGCTTCATATAGAGCCACATGAATACACAAGTAGAGGTTATTTTCATATGAGAACTCAACAAATGGGAGATTCTGATCCCATTCACCTTTAAATTATAAATATTAGGATGTAAGCATATCATCAAGAATTTGAATAGTCTTTTAAGATTGAATATTAGTTTTGGGGTTATAGGCTGTGCTAAAATTTAATTCAGTACTCAAAGCTTTTTGAAGGATCCTCAGAATTTATATGTGAACCTTGGATCATGATCAGGGAAAATCGAGAGTGGAACACCTTGTAGTATCACCACTTCCTTCAGATAAATCTTTATATGTTGTTCAAGCGAGATATCTTCCAAAATAGTGATAAAATGTGTAGTCTTGGTGAGTCACTCAACCAAAAATCATATCACATTATTTCCCTTTGACATCTTTAGGAATTCCATGACAAAGTAAACATTGAAATTCTTCTATTTATACAAGGTTATATGGAATGGTTTCATCATCCCTTTGGACTTTTATCTCTATACTTTATCTTGCTCATATACCAAGCACCATGAGATATATTCTGCAATATCCTTATTCATGTTATCCCACCAGAAGTGTTATTAGAGATCTTTGTACATCTTGGTGCTACCAAGATGGATAAATAATGTAGAGCTATGTGCATTATACAATAGCTCCTTCTTTATCCCGGTTTATGAAGGCACACAAAGCTGCATTCCCAATTGAATCACACTATCATCGTCGAAATGGAACTCCTGTAGATTTCTTTTCTTTACTGCATACATCTTTTTTTGAAAACTTGAATTATATAAATGAATGTGTAGAACTAGAATCAAATAATACTTCTGACATTATTGGGTGAATAGGAAGTGTACTTTACTAAATTTCATTATATTTCTCCACTTATGAAGTAGTGATGACATAAGCCTCCCCTTTTTCCTTTGGCATTGATGGTTTCTACTGCTGATTACCCTCGAGGACATGAGGTTTAGTGAACTGGATTTCATAGTTCCCTTGTTCCCTATAGTTGTAGCATGGGATCATGGGTGGTTCTCAACTTTATTACAATGTATTCTCCTTCCTTATCATATATTTTTGACACTGTTGAGCATGGTGGCCTTATTTCTCACACGTGAAGAATTCCCCCATCCCTTTGAGGTAGTTCCCTCGATCCATCATCCAACATTTTTGGCATGTGTGTGGCTGAGATTCCATCCCACAATAGTCATTTGATCCTCCAACTTGAAACTCCACCTTTTGTTTTTATAACCATAGCCCTAGGATCATTCTCCAAAATCCATCTCCACATTGAGGTCATGTGGAACAACTTCTTCATACGTCCCAATGTCTCAAATTGAATGAGCCTTTTGAAGGTGTGGTTTTAGTCCACTAATGAATAAATCGATTTTGCTTCCACTGTTGATAAAAAAATCCAAAGCGTACCTTTAAATTCATATGAAATTCCCTTTGTAGGTCGTGAGAGATTCTCCTTTATTTTGATTTAGTTATATGAATTCTCTATCCATCTTTGTACGAAGAGTTTGTGGGAAATACTTGTTAAGAATCAGGATCTTAATGCCTTTACATTCCATCCCGTCAATTTCGTCACATGGCTTGGTGTTCTTAATCAGATCCCACTATTGATAGGCATATCAATATAAATGATAAAAAGACAGAATTACCTTCTCCATCTCAGAATAGTGAACCACATAAATGGTATTCTCCATTGAGTTGACCCACTATTCCACAACTAGTGTATTAGAAGATCCACTAAACATCAATGGTTGTCGCCACATAAGACACATGATAGCCAGTTGCTCCCACTTTGGTGAAGGATGTCATTCCTCGTTTTTTAGGTTATTATTCATAACATGAGATAGTTGGGTAAGAATATCCATGTAGTTTGGAACTATACATCCCAAATCATTAGGGGGATTTCATTCAAGAAATTGTTTTGTTGGCCCTCGCATGAGTTGTTGGCCTTGACTATCCTGGTTCCCACCATTTTCTTGAATAGAGGAGGTTAGAAAAAACATACATCAATGGTTCTTGAATAAATAACGTATTCATTTTTTCAACGTAAACTAAAATAATATCTTATGGGATACCTATTTATCAATTCTTCTTATGTGCATATTTTTAAATATTCTCATAATAGAAGTTTTCTATAGGGTGTACTAATCCTAATACCCAAATTAACTAAATGTTGCATCTGATCCCAAAAATAGAGAGCCTTCTTTTCTTACAATAATTTTACATAATTTTAATAATAAAAAACATAAAACATTATACGAAGAGGATCCAAAGGTTTAGTGTACTGGGAAAACTAGGACCATTCATAACTTTTACAACACAACACATTAACATTTATTTAATTTCTTTGTCTCTAACTTCTTATTGAATCTTGAATTCTCCTTAGTAAAAGTAGTCACTTGAGTGATATACATAAAAAGGGAAGAGCTAAAATCCTAGTAAAAGGATAGATAAGAACACAAAACTTCATAACATGAGATGAGCATAATAATTATCATCATAACATAGTCATAATATCATAATCATGAGAGGAAACATTAAAAAAATACATGAAATGTGAAAATTCATAAAATGTGAAACATCATGTATTAGTGGTTAACTACCACACAAAGTTGTGAAAAATTATAGAATAATGTTCACATATCATTAAACTTTAACTCATGAGATTCATTACCTTAACCAATTCATTGGAGCATTGTATAATTCTAGGAAAACCCATCACATTGCAACATTCATGTTGCGCTATATAATTTCAGGCACAAACATCACATCATAACATTTTCATTATCATGAATTACACCTGGAACATATATCAATAATTGAAACAATAACCCATGTAAAATAATGGGTTTCATCTCATAATAACATATTCATAAAGTTTGGGTTCCCTAAGTAAAGAGGGAATAATATACTTGATATTAGATCCATTAACCTTGAGTGAGAAGTAAAAGGTGTGTTTTTGAAAGCAGTGTTATTTTGGAAAAAATTTTGTTTGAAATAAACTCAAGTGGAGAAAATGTTAACCAAAATAGATAATATAATTACAAAAAAAATTATTTTTAAGGAGTAACCATAAAAAATGGAATGAAAGAGGGAGAACCCGATGAATGAAAGTTGTGTTCAAGAATTTACCCTTACCTCTTATATGAACAATTTGTTCAATTTTATGGCCTATATAATCCCATTATATTCATTAATTAAAAATTAAAAAAACTTTTATAAATAAATATGGTTAATTATGTTTTCCTTATTTTTATGGGCCTTTGGATGAGTTTTTATGTTTAAATTCCTTGTTCAGGAGTGTTCTTTTTCTTAGTTTTCATGAATTGTTCACTAGTACCCATAAATGGAAGGTCGTATAGAACATGGATAAACATACGTAATGGATATTACATGTTATTAATTATATTACAAGATTTTAAATTATTTATAATGAATTAAATTATATTCAATGTGGATAAATCATTAGTTAATATTTAGTGATGATTGTTTTAGGTTAATTTGGGCGGTTTTTAGATCACAATGAACATGTTCTGTTTAATCAATCATTATTATGAATAAAAGTTGTTTATAGAACATAAAAGGGGTTAAAAATTAATATTAAAATAATTTTTCAAACATTTAATGGTTTCATTTTCATCCTTGAAGTATTTTAAGGAAAATGAAAGTGCATCTACCATGATGTTGGTAAATTAACACATCACAAGCAATGATTTTATTTTATTAACCAAGAGAAGGAGAGAGGAGAATAATGAATAATATTACAATAACATGATATAATAATAGTATTTAAATCATACTAGATTTATCATGATATTTGGATAAGATAAGTTGAGAATAATTTAAAATAATAAATGAAATTTTAAATGAAATTGAATGAAAAGAGAGAGAAATTACCTCTTGAATCCTCCTCTTGAGATCCTCCTTATAGAACCTAGTTTTGACCTTTTGATGAGACCAAGATTTCATTAACATGGGGGATGGTATAGGAATGATCTTTGGAAAGAATATGGAAAAGTATTTATGACAGAGAGGTATTAATAAATGAGGTTGTGAGGGATGGTATTTATAGTGGAGGGGAGAGGGTTTTTCTCAATATTATATTCATTAATTTATTATTTCTCCACAAAAAAAAGCAATAGCGAAAATTCTATGGGAAAGAATAGTAATAAGCGAATGTAATTTGAAAAAAATGGGCTTAAATTAGTATAAAACCATCTATGACTTTATAATTAATGTATTTATCTTATTTTATAAAGTACTGTATTTCACTATTCATAAAAAATTCAAGTATTTTAGACAAATAAAAAAAATCACCATAAAATTTTTTCAATGTGTAGAATCCTAAAATGTACTCCATTTTTTAAAAGTAGTTTTCTAACTATTATTATTTTAATTTTTAATTTAAATCACAATTTTCAATAGAAATACAAATGTTAATATTACAACTAAATTTTTATCACTTAGAAAAATTAATAAAGATCTCATAAAATTATATTATAATTATAAAAAAATCAAAATATGAATTTATGAATGGAAAACAAATTTCTTTTTTAAATTATTAAATTATTTATAATTATTTATTGATGACTTAATAAAATACCAATACATTTACTATGGTCATATTGTCACTTCTAAGATACCTAAATTTTATTTAGTTAGTCATGGGAGAGGATACTATTGTTTTGGATGATTTACTATTCATAAGTGTTATATTACTTTTCATGATGGTTGGTTATTATTCAAAAGGTTTGGTTACTATTCACCCAAAATAATGTTTGTACTATTAGACTCCAAAAATTATACTGTTCGGTATAATGTGTGTCCGATTTTCTAAATTCAAAAATAAAAGTCACAAATTTATGTTTAAAGGTCACATAGTAGTTCATTTATGCCTGATGTAGAACTGTGTTTCCTAATGTGATTGATTATTACATTAATATAAGAAGTGAGAAACTACATTAATAAAATTTTGGTTCATTACACTTCCTTGATAGCATTATGATTCCTCTCTTGCTCATGTGACTATGTTGTTTGTGCCAAAATTATTTATGATCATCTTTTCTGGAAGAATTTACCTCTTATCCACATCATCTGACATATGTGTGATAAAGATATGTATCTTCATTTCCTTTTTAAATTATTTAGTTAGCATTGTTAAGATTCCATTTCCATCATCGAATAAATTGACATATTCATCATCATTAATAATCCTAGTGGATATCAAATTGAAGAAAATATTAAAAACATACCTCACATTCTTCAACAATAACCTACATCCAATATTAGTTTCTAGGAAAATATTACTAGTACCATTAATTTTGGATGCACTATCATTTCCCATCTTTATATGTTTGAAAATTCATAAAGTGGTAGACAATAAGAAATATCTTCTAGTAGTGAAATGGTAGGAGGCACTGAAATCAATCACCCTTTTCAAGTCTTGTATTGCAATACTGACATAATTATCTTCTTGAAGAGTAATGATCTCTTCATTGAGACCTGCAACATCATTAGTTTGGTTCTTTTCTTCCATATTCCTCTAATCTACGATTTTCCTCCTACACTCCTGGATGAAATATACAGTCTTTCTAAAGAGGTTTCACTTCATGTCATATCTTGATCTGTATTTTGATAGCTTCCTTTTTTGTATAAATTGGTCATGAGGTTCTCTTCCTCAACAACATACCTTCCATTTATTTTTTACCTTGTCTTTTAATGATAAGAGGCTCTGATTTAGGTGTACGCACTTAATTATTTATTTTGAATTCTTCATTCATCATTATGTCTTTCACATTTTCCACTGTGAGAGTTCCATGTAGAGTCTAATATTTGACTAACACAACTACTGTGTCCCAAATCTTCTGTAAAGAGAGGAATGTTAACAGTTACTTAAAATCATCATCAACAATAATTTTCATAGAATTCAACTGATCAACAGTGCGTATTTGTTATTCAAGTTGATAATTTGGTGTATCAGGTTGTCTTGGTTCTATATTGTTGTCCTTGAATACATATTTTCCAAATTTCATCATAGAATGGAATAATCATGTTCATTCGAAATGTTTTTAAAAATACTCTTGTCATTCAACTATATTATTTGGGAAGCACAATACCTATTGAGTACAACCCACTCAACATTAATTGGAGGGGGTACTGACTGACATGTTTTCAATGGATTGACTAATTGTTATATATTCATTTGATTTCATAGCACTGGTCTTACTTCTCTCCACTACATGTTTTCATAAATATTAAATTTATAAAAGATCATCTATTTTGGGTTTTTAGAAGGAATAATCAAAAGCTCTGACCTTAATCATATTGAAAATATTTTAATTCATTGATGGTATGATGATTTCAAAACTCTATACATATGTATGTCTCTAAAATGGTTGAAATAGTTAGAATGGACTCCTAGATTGCTGAATATGAAAACTGATTGGAAAAGATATAACAAAGATATTTTTAATGATATAGTTTGAATGATGATATGGTCCAGACATAGGTAACTAGAATAGTCACCAGAAATCCCACAGGAATGTTTACACTAATGTGAGAAACATGTTATTCTATAGTAGTCGATACTGTAGCACCCATGGTTTGACCGAGACTTTTCCGACATCTATCATCTTTGTTTTATCTTATGTTTTTATGCCACATGTGTTGTTTGAATTGTTTAACCAACCACTTCACAGATCTGCCCTAAAAAAGATATTCTAACCACCTTCAATTTTCATATCATAGGAAAGCATCAATTCACAAATATTTTTTGAGACCTAAGTGGATCTGATACCAATGTTTTGGGGTATCCGTGGTCTGGGAAGAAGAAATAATCACAAACAGAACAAAAAACTGATAAACGAACAAGGATTTATGAGGTTCATCGGTGTGCCATCACCCACAAGAGAAAGGGGTCCATTTCATTATTACTCTTGGGATCAAAGGTATTAGGATAAAAAAAATTAATGTTCATGAGATTTTGATCTCGTTTTATTGTGGAATAATTTCAAGGCTATCAAGTGTTGGTTCAAATTAGATCTTCAACCCATGAAAGCCTCCGTGTCATTAGCTGTTATTCATAATGATGGATGGGTTGGTTACCAACATGAAAAAAGCTAATTTCTAAAAGACACCAATGAAACACATAATCAATTAATTTATACTATAATTGAGAGTGGCCCCACATTAATGTTAGACATAGGTGGTAGTGTGAACCCCTACCTCTATCGATTTAAAAATAATAAGAAATATTTTTTAAAAAATTGTTCCACAGGAAGGGAGTAAAAAATGGGATGTCAAGAGAATCATACCTCTACATGGGTTATATATATTACATATAATAATAATAATAATAATAATATTATTATTATTATCATAATAATTTATTTTGATAATAAAATTACATCAACACATCATATTGATAATCTGTCTACAAGATAACAACCTAGAAATTAAGATGACTAGTTCAAGTAAAAAATGTTATATTTAATTTTTACTCGGAGCCTCGACCCACATCCTGGGACATAACGCCTCTCTTATGTATTAAGATAAAACACATGTCTTTCAGATGATTCATATTTTTAATAAATAAATACCCCATCCTTAGTTTTTTTTATTTGTAGATCACAATGGAATGATATATTTATCTTTATGTGACCATTTAATATGTGAGACAACAAAATTATGATTTAATACATGTTGGACCCATGATGGATTTTTATTGTAATGATTAAAGTATTCATAGTTTTATTAATTCTCTATTATCTTCTACGTGTCACTCTAACTAACTATTCTCCATGTGATGAGGTTCATGTATTACCAACAGAGTGACCACCTTTTTTTCATCAGTTGGGTTCTACCCCCATCTATGTGTGCTTGATGTGTGTCACTAAAGTTGTAAATTTTATTTCTATAAGGTCTTATCTATTCCAAATTTTCTACGTGCTTAATTGGAGTAGGTCCTCACTTGAGTTTGTTATTTCCCCCCTCAATTGATACTCTTCTCCCAACATTGTGTGATTGCACCTCTATAGTTCTTTGTGACATAACATGAGTTATACTAATGGCCTGCATGGATTGAGAAGTATGAGTTAGTTCTTCCTTGGAAAAAATTTATCATTGGTTCATGACAAACTAAGGATTTATTGATTAATGTTATGGAATTTATGTACACGAGGATATCAAACTCCTTTAAATGATAATATTCCTTCACCAGATTAGACCCTCTATAGATTACAACCATTATGTGGTGGTCTGAAAGAACTGAGGTGTTAAGACTTCTTTGATGCATGTGACTCATATGGAACCTCTTCGAATCCTTTTAAATGGGATGTATAATTAGCCAGTGAAATTATTATTTTCCTGTGTTTTATAGAACCTCAGATACCCCTAGTTCATCAGAAGATACAAACCTTCATGGGTTGTTGTTGAGAATATTAGAACAGACTATCATGGACTGAAACAATGACAACCGAATCTCATTTGGTTCCATATGACTTGATGATTTAGAGGATATTTGGATTATTACAAACCAATTTCAGTTAATTTCTGATTAAAAACAATTTTATTGAATATTTTGTTGAAAAAATGAAATAATTTCCTCACTTTGTGTAAATTATGTATATTTATAAAATAAATGTGATTCGATCATTCATTTGAAAAATTGATGAAAATTATAGTTTTTCCTTTTAAAGAATACTATATATTTTCTTACATAATTATTTTTTCTTTATTTTTTGATCATAAATATTTTTACTTATATTCCTGACTTATTGGACTATACCATTTATTGAGGACATATGAGCTAACTTGTGCATTTGACTAGAAGAAATGGGATATGAAGTCCAAGATGGCCTAGACTCTCCAAACTTGACACCACTTCAGTATTTGGGCTATAAAATATATATATTTGATTTTATTGGGCCAAGATTTGTAGATAATATATAGTACTGAATTTAGAAAAAAATAAACATTCTATATTAATATATGGTTCACTCTTTTTATGTTCAAACATGTGATAGAATTTGAATTAAATTATTTTTCTGAATTTCCCCATTCAAACTTGAATCCTCTTAAAACCTAGCCTCCCCTACACTCTATAAGTTTGTTTTTTTCCCATTTAGATGAGTTTTTAAGTGAAATAGAGGATTGGTATAATATGATATGTGCTTCCTTTCTACTCTAATTCACTAGTGGGAGATGGAATAATTCAATCAAGGATCTTCTCTAAAACGCTCTTCTATTCCTCTTCTTTGTTGTAATATTGTTTTTTCATTAAATAAAATCTCTTAGTTTATCTTATATTTATTCAATTTTTTCCTATTTTATTATTATATACTCATCCTATTTAGGCTATAAATAAAGATTAGAAGTTATATTTGTTTATACTCTTTCCATGACCTTTGTGAATGAAAATGTTTTCTACGATGACTACACCGCCCATGGAAGAGTAGTTCTTTTTAGTAATCGATTTACCTATTAGTTTATTTATTTATTTATTTTATAATAATGTGCTACTATAATTCACACAATATTAGCTATAAATTTATTTTTTTACATTATAATAAACTAATCAGTCAATTGAACAATTAACAGGAAAACATATGAGGTTGAGATTTGTGTAAATTATTAGAGCACAATTTTAATGTGTAAACCAAAACCACACGAGAAACATTTGTAGAGTTAAAATATATTCCCTAAACTAAATTTTTCCTTATTTACAGAATTTATTTATTACCTAATTTTCCACTTTCCATAATCTAGTCTTATAATGATAATTAAAACAGGGTGGAGTGATTTCATTTTCTGAAGATAGATTATGTTTTAATTAATTTCATCATTGTGGTTAAGTTAAGTACCACATGTCACAAGTGTTAACGTATTAGGGGAATCTAATTAAGTGGAAATTAATTTTAAAGATAATTATTAATAAGTAAATTGAGTGTTAGAGTTAGATTGATAACAAATTTTAAAAATATTTTCTAAAAAAACATATTTTTGTTGCATTTTCTCAATCCAATTTTAAAAATATATAAAAATATAATCTTATTACTGCATACAAATAACATTATAAATAGAAACCCACATCCCTTTAATTTTTTTTATTTTATTATTTTTAATTTAACTTCAAAATACCCTTAATATTTCGTTTTAATTAATTTCTCCTTAGTGAGGACCTTGGTCAACCACTCTACTACACCTAAAAACCAATCACTACACATCATTTCGATGACCCATGATAGAACCTTTAATATTGGAATCATATTTGAAGAGTAGAGTAATTTTGTCAACCAATTATAGGTATTTTTTCATTTTATTTTTTCTCCTCTTATTTCTTTCTTTTTTAAACTTCATTATGTTTTCTTTTTTTCATTTCATTCTATTATACTTTTGTTTCAGACCATCAACTCAAAATTATTTTCTTTTTCTTATTGTCCACTTTTCTCCATTCTCATTTTCTTTTTTCTTAATTTATGAAATGAACTAATGTTGATGTTCTATTAGATATTGACGCGACGATTGAGTGTATCCTTAAGAATCAAATCAGATATTCTTAGTCTATGGGTTGTTTCAACATTCAACCAGTTGGCGAAATCCACCTTTCTGAGAACACAAAAATTGTAAACACATATGAATCAAACATACAAAAATAAACAATGGAAGAAAATAATAGAAATGTACTTAATAGTACCATAATAGAATTGGTTGAAAAAGATTTCAAATATCAACAAAAATTTATTACATACCCAAATCTTAATTTGGACTATGAACTAAAATCAAGTATAAATCATCTTCTTCCAAAATTTCATGTCCACTCTAGCGAGTATCCAAATAAAAATTTAAAATAATATAATATGGTTTACTCAAACCTAAAACAATGAAATATATCTTAATATAAAATAAAACATAGAGAATTACCATTGTCACTTGATGGAACAAAAAATTACTGGATGCATTTTTTACAACCTAAAGATGTAAGGTGTTAGAATTATTTGAAATGTCTTTTGTTGCAATGATTTTTTCCAGCATCATGGACCACTTCCATTTGAAAAGAGATATCATGAATCATACAAGTTTATGGGTAGTCAATGTATGAGTACTGGGAGGGATTCAATATCATGTGTGAAAGCTACACACATAACCAAATTATTGATAATATCATCATACAATTCTACTGCAAGTCATCACACCAATGGAAAGGAGTTTGGTGGATGTCATTGTTGGAGGAGAGTTGGTGAACAAAAAACCAGTAGTTTCATGGGAGTTTATCAAAAAATGTCACAAAACTCCCAAACAATTTGGTTATTTTGGTACTTCAAATGTTATAGGGATATATCAAGTCAGTCCACAATCTCTTGAAAATCATTTAATTTATACCAAGTAAGAATAATTGACTACTATGGTGAGGCACATTGCTTTGGATAAAAAGAAATCCTCACCCACTTCTACAAGGCCATATGGAATTTGCACTTAAAAATACCGCCCAAATGATTTTGACCCCCCAACTATAAGAGATGGAGAATTTCATAACAGTATTACCTGGGAGACCATATCAACAACAATAACAACAATCACTTACTCAAAAGAAGTACGATTCCTTTGAACGAATGTACAACCAATGATGGAAGAATCAATCAGATATGATGTATGGATCTAAATAATAACAAATTCCCCATATTCAACAAAACATTCAGATGCCTCTCCCTAACCAATAGGGTTTATAATTACCCCAAAGGAGACTTTATGATCAATCATAATCAAGAAAAAAATAAGGAAATTCTCAAAACATTGGTATATTCTAACACTAAGAACCATTTGAAACAAATTATTCTTAATCAACATAATGATATAAGGAGTCATGGTTTTGAGTTGATTGAATTGAAGAAAATAATGATCCAGATTTCCACCACCCTCCATGAACTTGTAAGTAAGAACTTCATAAATCATCCTTCATAACCTACTCTAAATTTTAAGTGGAATGTCAGTGTCATAATATTGAGAATAAGGAAGCAATAGACTGATACTTAGTCACCCACCATTCACTGGGATGTACCGAAAATATGTATAATCCTCATTTAAGAAAAACTAATGAGAAGCCCAATGAGATAAAAATAAAAGAAAAAGATTGATTATGTTCCTCCAAAACCCCTTCCCTTTCCAAATAGAGTTGTTCAAACCAAGAATGTGCATGAAGAGGAAATAAAAAAAGATTTTTTAAGATATATTCAACTATTTTGGGATATATCAAGGGAAATGAGGGAATCAATCTTGGGGGGAATGTGTCAACACTCATTACACAAACTCCAGAAATGCTAACAAAGTGAAAGGATCTAGGCAAATTCACTATACCTTGCACCAAAGGGGATTTACACTTTTATGATGCTTTATGTGATTTGGGAGCTTCCCTAAATGTGACATTTCACTCTGTATTCTCTTATTTAATGGTTGGTGAGTTGAAACAGGCAATAGTAGTGGTGAATTTAGTGAATAGAGCAACATAATATCTATCAAGAGTCATTGAGGATGTACTTTGTTTTGGTAAGAGACATGATATTTCTAGAATATTTATACATGCATAACATGGAGGATGTTTAGGTAAATTCTCATTCTACCATTATCTTATGTAGGGACATTCTAAAAACTACAATAACAATAATAAATGTCCATGAGGGTAGTGTTTTCTTGGAGTTTGGAGATAAATTTTTGATATTTAATGTTATGGACTCCAAGAAGAACACCTAAGAGAACCATTATGAATTTATTATCTCCCTTTTTGAACCCCCAAGTAAAAACCCCATGGATAATTATTTTCCTATGCATTGAGATATTATTAGAATTGGTTTCAGTTTGATGTCTAAAAGAAGTTACACACCAATTTATAATGCACAATCCTCTATTGGATTTGACATTGATGTGGATTTATATTATTATTTTGATCATTTTCACTCTATTTATGACTTTTTTATTAATTATGTTGATGGATTTGATGCATTATTTTCTTATTTTGATGATTTCTACTATTATAACAATGTTCATTGTGCACAAATTTATGTTTCTTCACTGTCTTCATCCATACAACACTCCCCTTCATTGAAACTCAATCCATTTCCACCAAATATCAAATAATAATACTTTTTGAGTGGTGATAGATCACATGTTATCATTGCTAACAATCTCGCTTGTGAAAAATAAAAATAGATTTTGTATATTTTGAGGGAGAACATTATGGAATTCGGGAGGAACATAGCTGAATTATCTCTTATTATCCATCCCATTTTCATGCATAGTATTATTTATTGAGGATTGGGATAAAACAGTTAGGCATCATCAATAGAGACTAAATCAAACTCCTCTGAAGGTTATTAAAAAAGATGTTAAAAATTTTCTTGAGGAATGTACAATTTATCACATTTTAGATTCCTAGTGGTTGAGTCCTATTCAGGATGTGCCTATGAAACGGTTTTGTTTCTATTGATAGAAATGATAGAGAGGAATTATTTCCAATGAAGGGGAAATATAGTTGGAGTGTGTGTATTGATTATAGGAAACTAAATTAATTTACTCACAAAGACATTTACCTATCCCATTTATTAGTAAATTGCTGGGGACACTAGCTGGGAAGACACCATGTTGTGTCTTGGATGACTTTTATATATATTGGTAGGTTCATCTAGCTCTAGAGGATTAGGATAAAACAATATTCACTTGTCTATCTAGTAAAATTTCTTATCTAAAAATTCTATTTGGACTATGAAATTCCTAGGTACCTTTTAGATATACATGATGAGTATTTTTTTCAGATTTCATCAAGACCTATGTATAGGTATTTACGGATTTATTTATAGTGTATGGATATTAATTTTATGAATGTATCATTTAATTAGGAAATGATTTGAATTGTATTATTGATAATAATCTAGTCATGAACTTTGAAAAGTTTCATTTCATGGAAGAACATGGAATTTTCGTAGGGAATGTAGTTTCATAACATAGAATAGAGTTTTATTGGTAAAAGTTAGATATTATTTCATCATATTAATATCCTTCAAGTTTGTGTGATGTTAGATCATTTCTAGGGCATGCACGACATTATCAATGATTTATACGAGATCCTAGTAAGATATCTCCACCCTTATCTATATTACATCACAATGATATTGATTTAATTTTTTAAGATTCATGAAGGAAATAATTTTATAATCTAAGGAATCATCTGACCACTCCACTGATCATACATCACCCATGACGGGACATTCCATTCGAGCTTATGTGCGATGCTTCAAACGTGGCAGTTGGAGTTGTCTTATAATAGAGGATGGAGGGATGTTAAAATGTGATTTCCTATACTTGTAGGACATTGTATTCAGAAAAATAAAACTACACAACAACATAAAATGAGTTTAATGTAGTTATATTTTATTTAGATAATTTTTATTTATATTTATTAGGCTCTAAAGTAGTTGTTTTTTTATGACCGTGCATCACTGAGGTACATGTTGAAGAATAAAAATCCAAATCCTATCATTATCAGATAGATTCAACATTTTAAAAAAATTTAAATCGAGATAAAGGAACATAAAGGTTCAGAAAACATGGTGGTGGATTACATGAGTAGGATTACACAATCGCTAGAGGCTCTCACCTTAGACCATATACCACTTTGGGGAACTTTGTCCAATGAACATATTTATTCTATCCTAGGTACACACCCTTGTTATGTTGATTTAGTTAATTACATTGTTAGCGTTGAAATCCTTGAAATTTTAAATTAAAAAAATGTCTAAAAGTAAATGTTGATTTTATGTTTTATGTTTGGGATGATCCCTACCTTTGGTGTATGTGTAGGGATCAATTTATTAACAGGGGTGTTCCTGACCTTGAGTTTGATTTTTTCTACATATATTCAATACATTTTAATATAGAGAACATTGTGGACCCCAACAGATAGTTATAAAATTATTTTACTCTCTATAATATTCCCCTCGATTATTCTATGATTCTCATTTGTTTTGTAAGTCATTATCGCGTTGCCAATAGACTGGAAACATTTTGAGGAGACACGAGATGCCCAAACAACCCGTATTAATATCTATGATTTTTGATATATGGGTCATTATTTTTATGGTTATTTTTTAATTTTAATTTGGGTTTTTATATATTTTCATTTTAGTTAATTATTTTAGAAAATGGTTGGAGTCCAAGGCCATCAGGACTGATGATTCTCATGTTTTAGTGGACTTTGTCAAGGATCCAATTTTCAACATGTTTAGAGTACCAAAGTCCATCATCAATGTCCAAGGGACTCACTTTTGAAATTGTAATTTTTCATACTTCCATTGTAAGTATGGGCGATGCATAAAGCTTATACTTCCTAACATCCCCAAACAAATGGCCATGTCATGTTTTCTAATTAAGAGTTGAAACAAATTTTGGACAAAATCGTGCGTCCAAAAAAGACGGATTAGAGAAAGAACATGGATGATGTGCTTTGGTATTATATGATGGAATACAAGACACCCATTTATATGTCCCCATATTAGATTGTTTTTGGGAAATCATGTCATCTCCATGAGTAGGTTTAGCATCACACACATTGGGATAAAAAAAATGCAACAAGGATTTGTCTGAAGAAAGAATTCAATAGAAGCTTCAAATTCAAGAGATTGAGGAGATTTAATTTTAATTATTTGAGAACTCAGGGATCCATAGGGGAATTTCAAAAGAAAATCATGATATAATGATCCAATAAATGAAGTTTTATGTTGGAGAGAATGTCCATTTATATATTTCATATCTGAAACAGGTGATTGGAATGTTGTATTCCAAATGTTTAGGTCCTTATGTCATATCTAATGTATTCTTTATGGTGTAGTAGAGATTAAACAAGTTGACAAAGGAATGAGATTTAATGTTAATGGAAAACATTTGAGGTAATACATTGAGGGACTTCAAACCCATGCAATTTATTTCATCATAGTCCACAAACCCATCCTCATTTAAGAATAAGAGGTTCTTCCAAAATCATTCACTTTTATTTTTTGTCCTTTTTTAGATAATAAATTTCATTTGAACATAAACTCATACGATCAAATTAATAACAATGCAATACATTAATTGTGTGGGAGGGTGCAACATTTTGGGGTTTCTTCTTTTGGTTCTTCAATTGTGTGTTTTTGTTTGCGTATTTTGTGTTAATTTAAAAAAAACAAAAAAAAAAATAAATAAAGAAAAAGAAAAAACACCTTGTAACATGATCATTTAAATATGAAATGTATAGAAAATGAATGTTTTCAAAATTCATTTGAGGAATGGTAATAATGATAAAGATTCAATTATTATTTTTTATTTATATAAAAATATGAGTCATCTATTATATGATTGGTTGTATCTTTATAAAAAAGTTTCGACTATAACACCATTCTTTGTGATATTTTTTCATAGAAAATTGTGTCAATAATTTCTTTACAAAACCTTTCATGAATCCATGACTTCTGAAATTTTTCCTACTCAATTGAAGTTATATCAATATTTGGTAAGAAACTCATCTTATATCTATGGTTGGTCCATAAATTTGTTTCTATTCTGATCAAATTCATTACTATAAAAAATTATCCTAAGGATTTGTACATGATATCCAATAGTTGTACGCCATCAAATAAATAAAATAAATAAAAAATATTATCTTAATAAAGAGGGGTGTGATGAGATTTACAACATGTGAGGATATATAGGTCGGGAGCTTAAGGATTGAATTTCAGGAATTCTAAAGTGAGAGGGTCCATAAATTTCATGGTAAAAGAATCTATAATAGGTTCAATGAATTAAACCATGAAATGATAATTGTTTTCATGGACCTGAATATACTAAATAATGGTTGGAAATATGTGCTTGAAATGGGTGGCACATACACACGTGATGAAATAATGGTGTGGTGGACCCATAACTTTTTTCATTGTAATTAGTGTCATTAATATCACATAATTTTATCGTGATACAAATTTATGAGACAATGAATTTCAAGTTTATTTATATCGACCATATATGGAATTCATACTTTTCCTATATTTCCACTGTGGATTTAGGAATATAAACATGCATATCTTATCCTAGTTTTCTTTTGGAATACATGATTTGTGGTTTTTCCCAGTAGTGAAATAGTGTAAGCGTGGGGAAGATGATAAGACAAAATTTTATAGAATATTATATTTATAATAAATGACATAATTTGATCACATTTTATTAAATATTTTTATTTATAAAATATTTGGGATTAAATCGTTCATTTAAAAAATTGATGAACCAATGTTTTCCTTTAAATTACACTGTAGCATTTCATCCATGAATATTTTTATGTGTTTTATATGATATTAAAATTTTTAACCTCATTTTTGAATTAATTTTATACAACTTCCATTTATAAGATATGAGATAAATCATTTATTTGATTGGAGTAAATAGACCATGAAGTCAAATATGGATGGGACTCCCCAGATTTGACACCACTTCAGTATTTGGGCCATGAAATATCCATTCGTCCTTGGCTTGGGCTTAAATATGATGTTACGATCTAAGAAATAATTTCAAAAAAATAATCCTTCTGGAAGAATAGATAGTTCATGTGGTTTTGTGGTCAAAAAGGTGGTGACATTTTTCCTAAAATATTTATCTGAATTTCCCCATTCTCACTTGAAAATAATTAAAACCTAGCCCCCATCCAATCTAAAATTTTGCGTATTTATCATTTTTAGGGGCTTGGATATAATATAGATAATTTATCATGTAAGATAAGTGGTTCCCTTCCATTTAAATTCACCAATGTGTGGCAAAAGAATTCAAGATAGGATCTCCTCCAAAACACTATTCTCCTCCTCTTCTTTGTTGTAATAGTGTTTTTCATTCAATAAAATCTCTAAGTTTCTATTCTATTTTTTCTATTTTGTTTAATTGTGACCATCTACACTCATCCAATTTGGGTTTTAAACCATGAGTGAAAATGAGAATGTGTTATACCCTTTCCATGACCTTTGGGAATGTAAAACCTTATTAGGATGACTACATTTCCCATAGAAGAGTGGTTATTTTTAGTAATCATTCGATCTATTTCCTTATTTATAATTTTTTTAATTAATGAGATCATTTAATTTAAATAATATTATCTATGAATATAGTTTTTAAATTATAATAAACTAATAAATCAATTGAACAATTAGCACAAAAACACATGAAGTTGATATTTGTTTAAATTTTAAGACTGCAATCTTAATCTGTAAAAAAACCACATAGGATAAATTTGTAGAGTAAAAATATAATCAATAAACTCAATTAATCCTTATTTATATAATTTATTTAGGCCCTAATTTACCACTAACCATAATTTATCCTTAGAATTTCAATTAAATTAAGGTGCTTCAATTGCATATTTTGAAACTAGATAAGGTTTTAACTCATTTCATCATTATGGCTAGTTAACTCTCGTACGGTTCGAGGGTTAACAGATCAGTGGTCATAATTATGTTTATATTAATTAAATTATAACAAATAATAATTAAATTAAGTGTTATAGTAAGATCAATTTTTTCCATTAGAAAAATTTCCAAAAATATATATTCTCACTGCGTTTTCTAAATCACATTTCATAAAAAAAATATAAAATTTTATTCTAGAATAATTTTCTATATTTATAAATGGAAACCCCCAAAATTTTATGTTGTTTAGTTAGTTTATTTTTTTTTCAAAATACATATAATATTTCATTTTAATTACTTGTTACATTGAGAGAGGACCTTGGTTAACCACTCTAATAAACCTATAAAACGAAACAACACACATTATTTGAGAGAACCCATGATAGAACCATTCAATTTTCTTCAAAAGAGTGCGAGATTGTTGTTTGTTTTTTCATTCAAATTCTTTCAATGTACAAGGAGATTCAATATGACTTGATATTTCTTTATTATGTCATTTATCTCCCTCTAATTTACCACTTTTCACATCCTAACCTCCTCGAGCCATTAACATATTATTATAATCGAACGGTCTCCTACAATACCTTTATTTCCTTCCTAACGCTCCACATGCTATAACACCTCGAGGTTACTTATCCAAATCATGACTATAAACATAGGCCTACCCATGTTATTTCATTTTACTTTATCCACAACCAAACACACCCTAGATAAATTCAAAATAGGTCACCCATCGTAAAAATAATATATGAATACATGCTAAACATTGTAGTTCTAATTATATATTATCCTAAAAATAATGTAAAACCTTGTTGAAATGTGTAGTGAGACTAAGTCCTTTTAGTCCCAAAATTTAAAGGGTGTTACGCTCTCCAACCCCTTAATAAACAATCTCTTTGTTGTGGACCCCACACATCAATCCAAGGTAGTTCCACTATAGTACTATCTGGGTATTTGATTTGATACCATTTGACATGATCCAAACTCCATGGCTATGAACCAGATCAACTGGACCCTTGGGTATCCTATAATACATAGTTACCATACAAACACACTATAGTCTATTTCCCATCAAGCACACTTGTTAGAGTACTGAAGTTCCCACATTCCAACAGATATTATTTCAGTGAACTTTTTTCATGCTCCCACAAACCCTATGAAGATTCCTAGAAGGTCACCCACACTAACACCACTCTTGTCCAAGATCTATTAACTATAGAGTTATAATCAGGTAAGCTCACAAAAATAAAGTTTCACCTTATTATAATGGATAATACCATTTTATCTTTTATCATGATCCTCTATTTTAAGATAAATCACTTTTTAGAATGTAAATATATTTTTGAATATGTTTTAAATATATTTTAGGAAGGTTAGAGGTGTTAGGGAGTCTACAAGTGGATAGGGGCCAGGCTGGTGGGTATGTAGTAGCATGATAAGTTACCACAGCTTATCTTGATAAATGGTTGATTCTTTATGATATGTAGTTGCACTACAGATCCCACCTACTAGATGGTGTCATTCATAGGTTTTTGTTCTTCTACCAAAAATCCACCATCCAGTCAGTGGATTCCAATTGCTAACTGGTGGTACTATTTAGGGCCTAGTAAGCCTATTCAGGTTTTTTTAAATTTTATTAAAATCCCAAACCCACTCCATTTTTTAACTCTCTCAAGACTTCCAAACCCCCCATCATAGGAGATATCTTATGATGATTTTTTGGATCCCTCAACTCCTATCATATCATCCTTTCGATGCCTAAACACTAGTTTGATTCAACATTTCAGTATCTTGGTGTGTTATATCTTGATATAGATCAATTATCTTATCTTTTACTTGATAAAACTAATAATATCCTTGATTTATTGATAAAATATAGGGGTTTTGGTATGGTATAACAAGGTAACTATTGGTATTTGGTGGAATCAGTGATCAAATTTAGGTTATTGGAATCTGTGCATTGTTCATACATAGATAGTTGTCGAAAATGGATCATATCTAGTATATTTGGTATTTTCCTACCATTTAGGTGTGAAATATTATCTAAATTGATCGTAGAATTAAAAATTGATTTATATTTAGGATGTTTCAAGGACTTAATGTGGGTAAATTAGTCTCAGATAGTGACTATGGTCACTAAACTATCATTACACCTAAGGTAGGTGGTCCTTATCATCATTTCATGTTTATAATGGTTATTGGAATGATTATTTGGAATTCCTGTGTAACCTGTGAGGCATATGCATGATTTTTATCATGTGTTCTGCATGTGTATCCTGTGAGATTAGTTATTGATGTTTCATCTTGTGTGTATTTTTGGTTGTTATGATGCTTTCATGATATGAAATGATATTGATGTATCATCTGATATATATGTGTTGTAAGAGATGTATTTTACAGTTTAATATACATATTAATCCATATGGACTATCCCCCCAAGAGGGATTTTGTAGATAATGGTTGTAGTTTACATGTGTTGTCACTTCCATTGGGATGCATTAGACATGTTTTTGGTTTATCCTTTAGAGGGGGTATGTTTCAGGTTGTCGTTTGGTTTCCTTATAGAATGGAGATGATGATGGTAGAGCCAATCTTTAAAGACATGAAATGTAAGTTATAACCATTTGATATAACTTTTTCTTATATTTAATTTGTTTATCTTCAAGAAATTAACATTTATATCTTATGAAATTATTTTATAGTTCTTTTGGAGGTGTCATACAGAGATTAATATGTGCGCTCTACACAAGTATCTGAGTGCACATACAGATTTCATGAGTAGGGATATGATGAAGGGTTAGGACCTTGTAGTTAGTGGTTGAGTAGTATAAACATGAGGATGAATGTGTCATAGTATGGACTACAATATTAGATTTATGCTGCTATTTTTGATTAGATACCTTTATATTGTGTACTTATACAAATTATGTTGGGATAAATTTATTATTTTTGCTTGTTGTGACTGTTATTCCATACTTTTATTTTCATGGGTTAGTAATTTATGTGAATGATTGTACTCTGGGGATTTATTGATTCTATTATTATGTAATACATTTTATACTCTAGTTGTTTCTCCTACCGAGGGAATAGTCTCCCCACAATTCCCCTCTTGGCTATCACCACCAGTAAGAAACCTCTGGCGTATAGGGTGGTGCACAAGAGTTTATGTGGAACTATGGCTTAGACCTTATGTTTCCAATTGGGGTATTACACTTTAATTATCACTTTTCTAAGGAATTTTCACTCTCCATGCCATTAATGCACAATGTACTTATTGTGGAACCATTGCCTAACACTAGGTAGTGCCACTACTATTTTGGCGGGGTATTGGATCTGATACCATTTGTCCTGACCTGACTTTTATGGTCCATGAACCTGATTATCTAACCCCATGGGTATCTTATGATATATTGGTTTCTTTCCTAGCATAGTATATACTATTACTTGCTAGGGACACTTATCAGTCTAACGACTTCCCCACATTCCAAAACATATTCTTTCTATTTTCTATATCCTCACTCATATAAACCTTGGGAAACTTCCCAAGAGGTAATCCATCATGAAACTACCCATGTCCAATAAAACAAAATAGTGTATTTCTAATTGTTTTGTATCATAAAAATAAAGGTCTCATTATTGACATGGGTAGTACCATCTATTCCTTTAAGTCACACTTTTTAATGGGTGGTATACCTCTCATACTATGAGATTTTGTCACCTTGTTAATTTATGTTTCCATTGGATTTTTATGTTATTATAGGGGGTATTTATACACACCATTGCTTAGTATATTTGACTATACTCTATTTTATGTTTAATCAAGGCATTGGTAAAATATTACCTTGGTGGATGTGGATATGGTGTGGATTATTTAGATTAGATGAATTGTCGTGACCTTGGGGGATAAAACATTAGTAGAGCTCAATGGTACCAGGTGGTGGTGGAAATATGTGATATTTATTAGAGATTTCCTACCATGGCGATCTCCTTATCCCAACTATTTATGTTGTTCCTTGTTTTAGTTATTGTAAATATATTTTTCTTATTTTTATTTATGGATAACAACATGTTTTACCTTTATAAATCCTAAAACTTATAACTTGTATTACATATACTGATGTTATTTTTATTTATCATTCCTGGATTATTATATAATTTTGTGTATATGTGTTTTATGAAGGTCCATAATTAACAACACTCAAATTAGGTGTGATTTCTCTACTTGGAATTTGTCTCTATCCACTATCCCAGTAGAGGTGAGCATGGGGTGGAAATCACATTCAATACATATCATATGAGAGCCCCTAGGGTGTTCTATCACGTCAGAGTTGTATCAGAGCAGATATATACTATCAATTTTTTTGGAGTCAAGTTTCATGTGAGGATGTATTCAAATTTAAGGAACCAATGTTAATTCATATGTTGGAGTGGTTAATTCTCCTTCAGCATTTATTTTAGTATTATTATAATTAAAAATCAATATTTTATTATTATTTTTATAAAGTATAATTTATCTTAAAAAGTTTACTACTTTTAGTAGAGAATAATTATTTTTTATTTATTTACTCTTTTATGGCTAGGTGTTTTATAAACCAATTTAGAAGAAAAATAAAATTAATATGAGTTTGTTTATAAATCATACAAAATAGTTTCATATTTAGATAACCATAATTTCACAAAACAGTAATTAATTTTTTAATCATTATTGTTTTATTATATTCTACTATATCAACATTTATTCTTAGTTTATATTTTTGAAATTTTAATAAGTTATATACTTTACGAAGTTTTACTCTGTACCTTATGATGTCTAATTTTAGGAAAGTATTGTACCTTATGAAAATTATCTTGTACTTTATGAAGTATCAGATCCACCTTATGAAGATCACTTGAACCTGATGATTATTTCAAAATTAGTATTTTAGACATTTCATTGTGTATAGAATTATATGAAGTGGTTCCTTTCAAAGAAATTTAACCAACATAGATATTTTATCCTAAAAACATGAACCATATAGGATTTTAATTCTTATAAATTACTTATGGCTCATACATAGATCTAACCTTATGTTTATCTTCACATAGTTAATAAGATGAATCATATGTGTATGCATAGGTGAATTTAGTAATACATAGTTTTCCTCATAAGTGAATACTAAAATCAATCATTTGTACAAAAAAAATAGATGTATAATTAACCTCATCTGATTTGTAGTACCTTTTGATTTTATAACCTATAAAGAACTATATCTTACAATATCATTTTATCTATCTTAAATAACATTGTATTGTTTGTTTAAATATTTACCTATTCATTTACTATATGTTTTCGATATTCAAATTCAAAATTTTAAATAAGGGATCTATGTTCTAATATTTTATAGATACCTTGATAGATTAATATGGGAGATATATCAAGGTTGTTAAATATTTATAAATATAATTTTATGAACTAGGAAATATTGAATGAGATCATTATTAATCACTCAAGAATTGTGGAAATGAATGCCTGTGTTATTTTTATAGATATAATTTCAGTATAAATATCATTTTCCTTTATAATTATTCTATCCACTATTGAGAGTTGAATATTAATTAAAAAAATTATTTAAATGATTTAAGTTCCATGTTGAAGTAAAAAAGATGATAAAAACACTTTGGTAATGATTATACACACTGTATCTCACTGAGCCTCTTGAAAAAAATTTAAATCCCTTGGAAAAAAATTTCAAGCAGCTTGAAGAAACTCAACGATGAACACAATAAAAAAAATAATTTCTTCCTTTAAATGTATGATTATTTCATTACTCGATAACTAATTTTTTTATTCAATATTCTTCATTGAATTCCATGAACTCGTCTCTTTGAAATTTTTTATATTATTCTTATTTTTCTCCTCTACTATAATTGACTATTAGTGTATGAATTTCCCTTGAAAACGTATTCTTATTTTTGAGATGTGACTCCCAGATTTAGAAAACTAGGATATGTTATATAATTCAAAATGAATGTTTTGGTTGCGACACTAGGATAAGAAGAGAGTTTTGTAATTGGTTCATTCCTTCTTATTTTTAGTTATTATTTTTTTTGGTGTTTGTGCCCTCTATAGAAAAGGTAGGCTGTAATCAGGCTGTTACTCCCTTTCTAAAGATAGATTATTTAGTGAAAATTATTACTCTCAATGAACATGGGATTGAAAATTAGATGAATGATCACTTTTATCCAAAAAATATAAAAACATATCTGTTTATTACTTCAATTTTATGTTGATTAATATATTTCATGCTTAACTTTGATAAATTTACATTAACATTAAATATTTAAAAGAGTAAATCTGATTTTTTAAAAAGTCACTAATCTATTCACCCCCATGAAGAATTTTTTCCTTATCAACTTGGACCTAACAATTGTTATCAGATCCCAGACCTTATAGGGATATTTTTTCTTTATTTATATTGTTTTAATACCAAATTTTATCTGATAATAATATCCCAAATTATTAGATTAGCTCTTTCTATTTAAATATTTTTATGCTAATCTTTTCCTAGAACAAATAATTTATGAAGATGTTCAATAAAATGGTTTGAAGTAATGAAAAATATGGATGGATTCCATAAAGGCCACCTAATTTTGATGGTAATAACTATGAAAATTATAAGACTCAAATGAAGTCTTATATGAATAATATCATTGATTATCATTTGAATACAATGGTAAACCCTTTTAAATTAAATGATTATGACCCTGACAATATTATATTAAATTATACTACTATATATTTTATTGAAATGTTATGAATATTTTATATTTTGTTATGAATATAATTTTTTTAGATATATTACCTCTCGTTATACTATATAATATTTTTACAATTTTTTAATTAACGATCCTTGTATTAGATAAGTTGACATGAAAAAAAACTGAATATTTTAAAGTGTCTTCATAGATTTACGAAAAGTTCATAATTTTAAGAAGGATTCCATTGATCAAAGCCATAATTTCAATGGATATACGCAAGTTGAGATCATCAGTTCACCACATCAATAAGGATTGAAGTTATAGAACTTTTCAGAAGAAGAAAAATCAACGAAAAAATGTGTAACTTTTAAATATATAAATATAAATTCCTCAAAATATTATAATTATAAAAACTATGGAAGTTAAAAAAATAATATTTACATATACATGTTATTAGTGGTTAAAAAGGATGTAAATAGAGGGTTTCAAAAACCAATCTAGAATAGACGCTCATAATGTTAATCATAAAAGTGAAAGGAAATATAATAAAAATCATAATTATAATACATCAGAGGTAAATTTAATTTATAATATAAATAAATTTCATATCAAGATAGACTAACCTAGATTAAAATATTTAAAAAAGGATAAGAAGTATAAATTGAAACGAAAATGGATTTAATAATATGTTGAAGTTGTACTAAAGAATTTGATTCCAGAGGTGAATCTAGAAATATAAAGAAATATGAAAAATTATAATTTATATAATCTTTAAATGAGTTTAGTAAATCTAGTTTTTTAATCTTGATATTCGGATAATGATTCTAATTTTGACAAACCAACCACTAATTAATTGAACAAGGAGATTTATAACCTAAATTAAAATATGTGTACTTTTTTAAGGAATAAATAATTATACATGATGATTTATTTAAATAAGTTGAATAACAATATATATAGTATAGGAAATAATAAGATATTACCCCATATTTATAATATTTATTTTATGATAGTTTTAAATAATTGTTTTTATACTATTATTGGTTTTAGATGTATGGAGAATGGGCACAATGAAAATGAATTCTCACTCATATTTCCACGATCATCGGGGTTTGTTGAGACTCATATTTCTAAATCTATATCTTATATAATACTTATAATAAATATTTAAATTCTGCTTGGGGGCCTAAAACTGTTTTTATATTCCTATTAGAGGCAAAATAACTTGGGTAAAGAAACTATATACCAATTAATATTATAGGAAAAATTTCTTGGATTTATCAAGAATAATGTGTGTTAATTTGATAGTGATTTTCTAGGCATATTACTAAATACCCAAAAAAAATTATATCTTATATAATATGTGATGGAGGTACTATTAGTTTTAAACATATTTCAAAAGTGGAAGTAAATGGTGTTGGATAAGTTAGTATTGATATCTCTACTATAATTTATTATGTTTTATATGGTCATAATTTATAAAAATATAATAATAATATCCCTATTATGTGATGATAGTATGATGTTTTAATCAAAATATAATAAGCATTTATTTTTTGGGAGGATTTTTTGATTATGTTATTATAACAAAATAAAAAATAATTACACTATTAATGATGAAAAACTAACTACTCAACATGTAAAGTGATTGAAGGTTGCGTAAAATGATAGTTTACATTGGAATAAATGACATGGACATTTGAATTTTACACTGATATACAAACTATATGAGAATTAAAGAGTGTAAAAAACATCTAATCTAAAGACTGACATGTTTCATATGTGTGACTATTTCATGAATGAGAAACATAATGAATCCTCCTTCAAACAGAATAGTCAGAAAATTTCTCACCCAAAATTATAGTAGTGAATCATGACTTGTTTTTTCATTGTTAGTTTTCTAGCCTTGGAGGGAAGATGTATTCATTAGTTATTATAGATGATTTAATTATATTTTCTTAGGTTTACTTTCTTACTCATAAAAATGAAACCAAAAACATGTTTATTTTCATTTTTAATTTAGTTAAAAATTAGAAAGGCTAAATAATTACAACTATTCATAGTGATAGAGGATGTGAATTTAAAAATATGGAATTTTATGATTTTTATGAATGACTATTTAATTACATAATTTTTAAGAACCTATAACTATTCATAAAAATAGAGTCGTTAAAGATCGAATTACACCTTAATTGAAATTTATAGAATTATATTTATTGAATGAAATTTAGCTAATTTTTTTTTGGATAAAGCTTTGTTTCCTTGTATTATTTTTCATATAATTATTATTTTAACTTTTTTGAAAAATACCCCTCATGAATTATGTAAAGGAAGAAACTAAATGTTGGATATTTTAATGTTTTTGGGTGTAATGTTTTTATTATTTTTAAGAAATGTAATTCCAAAAACATTAATAATAATATAAAGATTAAATTTTCTTAGGAAGTTATAATGTTAATTAATATTATTGAGTTTTTATTAAAAGAAATATTATTATTAATGAATTTTTTGATGTTAAATTTGATGAGAATAATTTCAAATAGAATTATAATTTATGGAAATTTGAAGAAGGATATTGAGAATGTAATTATAGATAATATGAAAATAATGGATTCAATATATCAATTTAGGGGTAGAATACTCATTTTTAGTTTGATCAAAGATCATGTAAAACTTAAAAATATTATCCCAACAATAAAATAATTGTAAATATTTATTTTTTTAATTTTAACCAGATAATATGTTTTGAATTTTTCTGATAATTCTACTTTTGGTTCTTATTTTGTTTCAAATGATATTGATACAACATTAATAGATATTAATTGGATTGTTTCTATTCAAGAAGAAAATAATAAATTTGTTATAAATAATATTTATACTTTGGTTGAACAACATAAATATAAACATATTATTGTAACTAAATTGGTGAATTTTATAAAAATATAATGAATAAATATAGAATAACTTCACATGTCTATTAAAAAAATGGATAATTTTTTTGAATCTTTTGTGATTACAATTAGGATTAAATCAATTAACAAAATTATATAGTTTTTTATTTTTTATAATTTTAAATTGTATCAAATTAAGGCTAAATGTTCTCTCTTAATTTTTTTTCTATTAAATTTATTCTCAATAAAATACAAGGTTTGTAAAAAAAAATTCCTAGACATGGTTAAAATTATAAAAATATTTATATGGACTTAATAATGATCATATAGATTGGTATGATAGACTACCACTATTCTTTAGAATAATGGTTTTATAATGCTCAGTTTTATCATACACTGTAAATTAAAAATATTTCAAATTTCAAATTTATATTGATGATATTGTTTTTTGTTATAATTTTGATGTACTTTTTAATGTTTTTTATAATTTCATGACTATTTAATCTCACATGATTTTACATGGGTTATTATGTTTATTTTTAGAACATTAAATATATCAAAGAGAAGTAGGAATATATTTTAATCAATCTATGTATTCTAAATAATTACATAATTTATTTGGTTTTTTTATAAATGTTTTAGAACCCATATGTTTGATAACTGTAAATTATATTTAAATTAATCAAAAAATATATATTTATCTTAAATTATTTAGAGTAATTATAGGTTACATAATTTATTTAACTTCTTTTAGGTCTAATTATTTTTATAAGGATTTAATTCATGAAATCTAAAATATTGAGGGTGAATTGTAGTTTAAAAAATTTAACTAACAGTATTCCAAACCATAGGTTTTAAGTTGACCATATTTAGGAAATACCAATAAATTAAAATATAAATGTAAAAATAATGCAAGTATTGGAAATATATAGTACCATAAATATAGTCAAAATAATGGAAATATGTCTTTTAGACGTATATGGAAATTTGACGAAAAACAAAACAATTATGTATGAAATATAAATAAGTTGGAATTCTAAAATGAATAGAGGAGATGTTTAAAGGAGTACATGGAGAATTGGTTAATAAAACAAATAGACCTTTATAAAGATATTATAAATCATAATATTAATCTATAGTGAAATTTGGATCTTTAGACAAGATCTAAGGTTACCATAACTTTAAACCTATCATAAGGTGCTCAATCTTCTTATCCATAAAATCACTCATGTTAACCATTTTTAAGTATTCATTCATTCTATCCTCATAATCCCTCAATCAAGCTTGATTAAAAATTCCTATATCATTATATCTCTAGAATCCATCAATCACACTATATCAAAATGAAAACAATTATAGTGAGAAAAACTAAGTGCTTTACATAAAATTTTAACAAGGAATAGCTCTTAGTTAAAACAATGAATTGAAAACAATCATTGATGCAATATATCAAAACCCTATGGTACAATTCAAGTGATTATAGGATTTCTTATGTTCTCAGTTCTATTATTCATGAACACACTTATTATTCTAATTCTTGAGGTTCATCTCTGTTTATAGTTGATGTTATAAAAAACATTAACATTCAAATTTTGAAAATCACAAAATCAGTTGAAATAACATTTACTCCGAATTCATCATCTACCAATGAACGTAGTGTTTTGATTTATATATTTTAGATTTTATTCCATTACACAACAAATATCATGAATCTAATGTACATATTCATCTTATATTATTAATACTACAATATTTTTAAAAACCTTAGTAATTTTTTCAGTATTTCATTTATTGGAAATCTATTCTACCAAAAAAATAAAACAACTAAAATGAATCTGATGGTAAATAAAATTATTATAAACTGTATTGTGATTTAAAAAATAATAAATCACGTGATTGAATGACTCAAAAATCTCTCCATTACTAGAAGGAACAAAACATGTAAGAATGATTGAAAAATGAACTTGGTTTCAAGAATACATATAGAAATTTCATATAGAGTAAATGTACTAATTAATTCCTTTATGTTTCTTTATAATAAACTCATTGTTAAAAAATATGATACATATTCCTAAATTCCCCCCCCCCCTTTTAAATTTTAAAAGAAGTAAAAAATGAGAATAATATATAAAAATACATACATTACATGATAAAAGAAAATAACTTATAACATTTAAAAGATAAGGATGCATTATAGAAAATAGAAATTTTGATACTATAAATGTAGTTTTCATAGTAATTCCCTTATCATATGTTTTGGTTTATTTATATACATTTTTTTCTTCTAGATCTTCATGAAATATTTTTTTCATATACATGTAATCAATTTTGTTGACTTAAATGCTGTCATTATCGTGATTTTATGTCTAATTTTTTTTATTTGATGATTTCATATGTTGAACTTTACCTTATCCAAAAATAATTATAATCTTATCAATTTTTTTCATAATATTATATATCTTTCTATGTTATCAATTTTTTAACATCAACTCCTTCACCATTGTTCCATTAGATTTATTTAGTCGCATTCGATTGTCTCACTATTTTGGAAGATATAATTTGAAAATTTTTAATGTACTTTTAGGTACCTTATAATAATTACATCCAGGAATAATTGAACTGAGATTAACTTTATCAATGAATAGAGAAATAAAAAATAGGTAATTATGTGCTACTAATGTCTTGATATTATAATCATTATATAGGCATATGGAATTGTTATTTTCCAACTATTTTTCTTTATTTAATGAATTGTATAGAATCATTACCCCAAAAATATATGTCCAAAACATATTTTTTATAAATTATTTGTTATAATTAAATTTATTGTTACTTAATAAAAACATCAGTTTTTATATGATAAAATTATAATAAAAAAATGTAATAACAAACACTACCTTTATAATAGTCGATTATATAAAATACACAGGAACATAAAAAATAATACCACCTAGTTATTTAATTCAATTGATAATATATTTATGAATATATTATGGATGTTAGAGGAATATTTATATATTTTTAACTAATACCTTTCAACATTAATATAATCAATGAAATGAAAAATGAAAATCCAATGGAATAAAAAATAAAATCCAATGAAATTAATGTATACTCCTATCACCTAATGTGTTTTGTACTGTTTTGAGATAGTTTTAATAAAAATATTATTGAATTCCACATTAGGTTGATCATTCCAAACATTGGGTTATCATATTTGAAAATATAATAATTTATAGGTTTTGTAAAAATATTAGAAAGATAATTTTTATTTCTGATAAAGTCAATAATTATATCCCATTTTTGTGTATGATCCCTAAGAAAATGGTGTCTTATATCAATGTTTTTGCTCAGGATTTAAGTGATGGGTTCCTAGAAAATGATATAGAACTAGTATTACAATAAAGGATTGTAGTTCGTGTGAAACGTAAACTAAAATACATGATTGTGTGTCACATCAATAACACCTGAGCACAACAACATCCAGCCCCTATATATTTACCTTCAACAGTGGAAAGTGATACATAATGTTTCTTCTTGGTAATCTAAGAGGATAAAAAATCTAGTATGAAAATACATGTTCAAGTAGAAAATTTTCTATCTAATATAAAAACTCATATATCATCATTTGAGTAACTTTTATGATCGAAAATATCACTTGATGAATTAGATAATCCATGTCCTGAAATTTCCTTAATATATAAAATAAATAAGGTTTCCTACTTTTAAATGTGTTTCGATCAGATTTTATTGAGACCACATAAATAATCATATTAAAAATATAATTTCAAATAGACATGCGATTAGAAATAATAAACTTCCAATCAAAATTTTATAATGTTTTATATCATTAGATTTACCAAATTCATCAAGATCAAGGTTCTTAAATTTTCTACGATAGTATTTATACTAGTTGAATTGTCAAAACCAAACCATTTGAGTATGTATTTTTTATATTTATGTTGAGTTAAAATATTTACTTCTAGTCATTAGGAAACTAGAAAAAGAAATAAAAAGCATATTACACCCATCATGGTAATTTCAAACTCAATTTACAAATGTTCCTAAAAACTATCAGAATGCAATTTTTGAGTTAACCAAAAAAACATTTGATCAAAATAAATTTTAAGAAACAATGTATCTTGATAAAATTAATATAAAAAAGATATGGATAATCACTTCTTATAACCAATATTTTTAAATACAATATCTATAGAGTCTGTGATATTAATCTCCGGGTCCTTTTTTTATTCGATAGAGTGATATAGTATGATTAAATACATTTTTCAGAAATTTATTGTCTTCTAAAATATGAGGTTTCAATATAAACTTCCACTTGAATTTATGATTTATTAATTGGATTAATATATGTTTGGAATAAAGTAAAATTCAACTCTTCCACAAAGGCTAAAAATATTTTAAAGAATTATAATAATGAATTCAATGAAAAAGTTTCACCATAGTCTATTTATTCCTCTTGAAAGTAATCCTTATAAACAATTCGTTCTTTAATCCTAAGAATAGTTCAATTTTCATCAAATTTGTTTCTAAATACCCTTTTTACTCAAATTAGTAGAGGTGATTTATGTTCTTAAACTAATATATAGAATTGATTCCTTCCAACTTGATTGATCAATTATTGTATATCCCTTTTTTTACTTTCATCATAAAAGGAAACATTTTTCACTTTAGGTTAAAATTGTGATAATAATTAAATATGCCCATTATTCTTTCATAAGAAAATTATAGTATTAACCAACTAAATCACATCACAAATACTATTATCGATGTAATAAATTTTTGGGCATGAAAATGAATATATATATATATTCATTTTATTACATGTTGTTTTAATCTTTTAAAATATTACAAACCCTCTTATCATTTTATGTGAAAAATTATTACTACAACCAATCTATATTTTTATTATAATTTGAGTTATATTGATAAGAATTTTGTTATTAATATTTAATATGAAATATAAAATTTATATATGTTTATCTAATATATGAAAAATTCTAATTCTATCTCTATCATCTTCACTTTTTAGTCTTAATTTGTTGCATGATTTCAGTTTCAATAAATACTATTTGTTTAAACTACTTTTTTATTTTTATTCATATTTTAATTATAAAATTTTCTATATTGATTGGATTCTTACACAATTTTTTTTGGAAATAAACGAATTTATCATTATTTCATTAAAATTAATGGAAGTATGAGTATATTGTTTTAGTGGTATGAAAAATATCTGAAGATCTTACAATAGTTTTGGAATTTAATAATTTTTCAAGACTCAAATTTTTTTGTTTCATTTATATCTCATTAAACTGGCAATAGAATCACTCAGTTATTGTTCACTTAGAAATAGAATATTTTTTTATACATTTAATTAAAATTCATAAAAATCTAAAAAATTTATTTATGTTACTTTGAAATTTTCCTATGTACTAATAGTTTTTTTTTGCAGTTTTGAAATCACATTTTTTCTATTTTCAATCTTATATTTTATTATATCTTTTAGATATAGACTATTATTAATTCATTAGAGATATTTTTAAATTATAGTAATTATTTATTTTTGATGAATATCTAATATTGTTGTTTAGATGGATTAAAATTTTACAAAAACATCTATTTTATGTTTGTGGATAAGATGTTACACTATTAATTATCTCTTTTATCTTTAAAATACTTCATCTAGTTCTATCCATGGTTTTTACTTGTTCCTTAATCTTTCATGACATCTCTATATTTTATTGATATTATTATTTTATCACATCTTAAAAAATATTCGTACATCTTAGGTTATATTTTTTTAGTCAAGTGGTAGATTATTTTTTCAAACTAATAGCAGATCTCCAAAATATAGATGGTAGATCATTGTTTCATTATTTCAAATGTATATGTAGTAATGGTAGTGGTATATTTCCACATCGTCTCTAGTAGATATCCTCCTGATGCAATGGTAGAATAGTTATCATACATCAATATATTAGTATCCATATAAACAATGGTAGATCTCATTATATAACCAATAGTAGACCTCAACATATAACCATTGGTAAATAACTATTTATTGCAATGGAAGATCTTCACTTCATCTCAGTGGTAGATCACCTTATAAAATTATTTATAGATCATTTTATAAAATCCATTGGTATATATATATTCATTCCATTAGTAAATGATATTATATCTAATGATAGATATTTTTTTAAAATCTAATGATATATAAATTTATAGTAGTGGTAGATCACTATTAGAAACTAATGGTGGATCTATTTTAGAATACTGTCAATCAATTTTTTTTTTAAAAAATAGTGGAATATTGTTCACACTTCTTTCCATCACATAGTCTAATGGAATGTAATGGGAAATAACTTGTACCAAAAGTGGTTCATCCTTTGAAGAAACATAAAAAATTGACAAAGGCATGAACAAAGATTCAAATGCACATGTGTCGCGCAAGTTCCACCAAGGCCGTGAAAGTATACATGCGCGAAGCCCATTGGTCACACAGGTTACATGCTCACCCTCTTTGAAATTTTCCCAGGGTCTTCTCCAGCCTATAAATTCCCCATGTGGGCCCCCCATTTCCAGGGCGAAAAAATTCAAGAAACTCAGATTTGAGCTCCCGGTGGCCTAGTCTTTTCTCAAAATTTCCGAACTCTTCTCAGGTAATTTATTACATAGAAAGAAAGATCTTAAGAGGGGGGTGGGAGGCCTAAGTGTTGAAACTCATCAACACTTGCACACCTAGGTGGCCATACCTTAAGGGAAATGGTCACACTTGCACGCCGCCTTACCCCTTCAACATAACTTGTGTGCATCTCTTCTGGAAGTCTCTTGGGGTAGTATTAAAGGCTTGAGCCATGTGACACCCAAGTTCTACCCTGAGGATTTACCATCGCGCAAGTACCCATGTGTCGCGCAGGTACACCTGCATGACTAGGACTTGCGTGGTCACGCAGCACTTGCATGCCCATGCAGGACTTGCGCGCCACCTTCGTTTTGGGTGCCCCTCTGGCCTATTTCACCTCTCCTATGTCTATCCACCTATCCTATTCAATATTAAGCCTTCAGAACTCTATACAAAGCCATCTATGGAATTATTTCCTTGTTGGATTCCATATTTGAAATGAATTATGTGGAACATCTCTTAAAATCTAGTGATTTACATATCTTTATGTAACTAAGGTTAGAGATTTCATTCATTCAACCTCATCCTTTAAGAAGAGAGAGTCATTAACCTGGGCAACCTTATCAGGAGTAATCTCTAGTCCAAGTTATTTTGATTTGGGCCTCCTTTTCAGAAGTAATCCCCAATCCATGTTCTTTTGATTTGGGCCTCCATTTCAGGAGAAAGTCCCAGTCCAAGTCCCCTAATCTGGGCATCCTCCGTAGGAGTACGCCCCAGTCATAATTTCCTAAATTTGGGCATCCTCCTCAAGATTAATCCCCAACCTTAATTCCCTTCACCAGGGCTTCCTTTTTACAATTAAGCCCCAGTCTCAAATATGGGCATCCTCCTAAGGAGTAATCCCCAAGTCCCTTAATTTTTTAAATCCCTTTCACCTGGGCCTCCTTCTCAGGAGTAAGCCCGAGTCTTAATTTCTCTTAACCAGTCTTAATTTATTTTTGATCTGGGCTTCTTTCTCAGGAGTAAAACCCAATCATAAGTCCTCTCCTAATTTGGGCATCTTCCTCAGGAGTAAGCCCCAAGTTAGAGTATCCATAATCTCTATGAAGTACATATTCCGTTATGGACCTTGTTCCCGGGTTTCTTCCCTAAAGTAAATCCTAATCTTCATTTATTTGTGAAGTCATACATACATAAGACCCATATAATTTCTTATAATGGAAAAATTGTATTGGTTTTACCAATACCTATGTTTTCTCACACCGAGCATGACTCACGTGAGCTTATAGTGTAAAAGTAATTATGACATCTTTCATTGAGCTATAAATCATACATAAACATCATACTCCCTTACTAGAACTACCTGGGTTCTGATTCCTTTTCCAAAACAAAGGATACGTAGGTAGTCCATTTGCGGGTACGATCCCAACTCTAAAATAATCCATGTCCTTCTAAATGAAAATAAACATCAAGTGCCCCACTGAGTGGATTTAAAACCAGTATGTTCTTCACAACGACCAAGAGACTTTTATGAATTGAAGGATACCATGGACTAAGAATCTATAACAAATACAGATGATTCTCTATCAATGAAGAACCTCAAATACATATAAATGATTCTCTAAATCTTTTACATATCAATCATTGATTGTCCGATCTAAAGTAAAGCTCATTTTATACTTGGTAATGTAATAAGGATTCTTGAACATAACATAAATCTATAAGGAAAGTCTTAGAGTAGACAATAATTCCCCTAAAAAAGGTGTGATGTGTCCGAACTCCCATCCTCTCGACCAATGAAAATTTCTAAGCCTCATCAGTCTATAACTAATGAGCACCTACCTTTGGAAAGTAGGTCCAAATGGATATGAAATCATAATGTTGTTTCCGGTTCTATTAACAAACCCATTAAAAACCGATTGGAATGTTTGAACCTTCAATCAATGAGGTCATCCCCAATTACAGAGGGAACCAAAAATGGTGAACTCGACGTGAATCCTTAACCAAGTTAAAGTAATGATTTGCCTATTTGTTAGGCCCCCATTTAAACTCAATGAGAGCGACAAAAAAGAAATCAATAACATATGTGCTCATCCAAAAGATGTAGCAGCCAAAATTATCCTAATAGTGTTTGTTATATCAAACATGAACTCATTTACAAGATCCTTTTCGTTACAATAATGGATTCTATTAAATTCACACCTGTGAATACCTCTGATGTGATAACCTCTGCTATGAATGCATATGTTGCTACTCCTGGTTGATCATCATCTTCTCTGAGGGAGACATCACCTACTCAGTATCTTCAACACTGGGTATCGAAAGTGATGGTTAAGGAGTACTGTCAACATGGTACCATTAATAATCTAGAGGCATCTCAACAAGCCCTCCAAGTGAAAAATTCACCCTGGTTGCCCGGACAGCAAAGACTAGTGATCAAGAAGCAGGTGGTGCTAACCACCTTCTCCAACCACTTCGAGTCGTTATCCCCAGAACACAACAACCATTCCCTCCCATATTCTGAGGAGGTGAATGAGAAGGCCGCTCAGGGCCATAATCCAAGGAAACGAGTGTCCTTATCAAGGGATCCCACCAACAATCACCGCCAGACTCATGTGGCAGTGCGCCCTCAACAAGATGAGGGTGTCATCTCCAGGCGTTCGACTCGGGTTCCTCGAACCCGAGTAGGAAAGACGAACCACCAGAGGAGAAACTAGTTAATAGTGAGCAGGTTATTATCTCTACCATTTTCAGAGATGTCCACCAACCTAACATGGTGGCATCCAATGAGCGGTAACACACACATGTCCGTTTTAATCCCGTTGTACAACAGACTCGTCTGGAAGCAGCACTCTTATCCGGCCAGGAAATTCCGATGGAGTACTATAGATAGGAACATACACCTATTTATAAATCATCGGCTAGTTAGAAGGCTCATTTGAATACATGTAATGGAACCCTCCAACCCAATGTATTGACAACTGGTAAACAAGAACATACAGCTGCTTACACTTATCAATCCTGCCAACAACCTCGTCTGTCAGTATTGAAGGAATCTCATCCACCACGTTCTGCAGAGTGTAATCAGCAGGCACATACACATGCTAGTATTGATCAAGCCTACCAACAGTCTCGTTTGGTAGAATTTGGGGAAGTCAGTCGGAATGCTCCAGTGACAAACAGGAGGCAGACTCAACTCTCTACCCCCACACATGAGTACTGTCAGAATTCACTAAAAGGAAAAGGAGGACTGGAGCATGCATATACACCTACTCCAAGCATGGAATGGACGTATATCCCTGTTCCGTCTACTGAAGTCACCAAGCACATTCTGTCAATGGTGAAAGAGCAGAAACAAATCCCTTCTCATATTCTGGATGCCTACCAGGATGTTATAACAGCTTCAGTAGCATCTTGGGGAAAGACACATAAATCTATCCCTGCCAATGGAGTGATACATCAATAGTTCACTTCAGAAAAGACACACACATCTGTTCCAGTCCAAGAGGGTTGTGGGGAATACTCCCCCATATTATACGGACAACCAAGTCAAGCACATACACCTGATTTGAGTGGAGATAATCAGCCTTACGTGATCATTTATCCTGAGTAGGCACATACATCTACCCATAATGACCACTTCATCAACAAGTGGTTCCTAAAGCGAGTAAGAAGGAGTCTAAAAAAAGGACCCAACCAACACACTCATGAAATCAAGAGCCAATCTGTAATAGGGCCTTTCTCGATGCTGGAGTTCTTGATGCACTTAGACAATTATTTTTTTGCAACTCAAGATTATACTCTCTCAGTTCCAAATAGTGTAAACCTTAATTCCCAAGGGCTTTATCAGATACATCCTCATGAAGGCTTGCTTCCTGAAGATTCGGTCGATCATGATGTTTCATCTTCATATGAGAGCCACAAGAACCCTCTGTGTGGCCAGAAGACCAAGGAGAAAAATGTTTCATCTTTTGCTCTAACCCACCATGTTTGTCCTCCCCATGATGATGAATTTAGCTGCAAAAGTACTCTCTACAGTAGTGATTCACATTTCTTGGAAAATTCTTCAAATGATAATGTAGTGACGAGAAATCCCTCTTACCTTGAGGCACTTTCAAATGTGAAGCCAGTAATGTCTAATGCTTTACCATTATTAGGTGAAACACTTTCCCAATCAGAAGGTAGCTTGGGGTGTAGGTCATTCTCCGAACCACCCCTGGGTGGTTCATCTTCTAGATTAATCAACGAATTCTCTACCAATATTTTTGAATCCGATGAAGCAGCAAGGAACCACCAGATCTAGTCTAATCAGGTAGAAGAATCTTCATTGAATGATAAAGAGGAAGTACTGAATATGAGAAAACAACTGGCGAAAGGTGAAGTTCCAGTTATGTTTTTCCCTCTGGATGATTCTCAGTATGACTTTCCAGAGATGTTGACGGAAGATGGAATTCATGATATTCATCTCAACATATAGAAAAATCTTTGTCAGTTGAAAAATAAAATATTATCTTATGATGAATATGAAAATCTTGTCTAGATAATATAAGGGTTACAATGCCAAATTGATTTGGCATCTCTCTCAGTTTCTCGATATCCGAAGGCTGAGAAACATCAGAGAGACCTTCAGCGTTAATGCCTTGGCGCACTAAGAAGATTGCACTAGTTAATTTATAATGACCCATTGAGTATTCATATTAGGGGATGGAGTGTTCATGGGGCGCTACATTTCACTGTACTCTCCTATCAGAAAAGCCCGCCGAAAATGGTCTCATGCAATGTTATTGCCCATGGCCGGCCACAGTCAATGGGTTTTGTTTGTAATCAAATGCTTGCCCAAGAACATGCCTCAACTAGTTCCTCTCAAAATCAAGCATACAGAGAAAAAGTTGTTGAATTACTACTGCATCAAGAAAACGAGAAAATTGAACAAGCCTCTCGTTTGTAGCAAGCAAATCATCAAGTGACAGAAGTGTCAGAAATCATCCATCGGTCTTTTGAGCTTGGTGATAAAAGTGGATGCAGGTTGATGCATCCAGCTAATTTCTGGACTAAAGTCCACAAAATCAGGAGAGCTTTCAATAAAGTCTATGATATAGCATGTGAAGAACCACCCCAGCTTTCCAGACTAGGGCTCTTTTAACCCAACCCTCATAATCAAAAAATAGGATTCAATGAGTTGAGTAGGAACAATCCCAGTCCACCGGACATGGGACTTTCTAAAATCCTCAATCCCTCCCTCAGAGAAATTCAGTATTCTCTAGATTGGGGAAGAATCCTCAAGAGTAACGAAGATCTAATTTATTAGGAGATTCCCTCCAAATTACGATTCGTCATAAAGTTCCTGAGGGATCAAATCAATAAAAGGCAATGTCTCATTAGGGACATGGAAGAAGAAAATATCACAGAAATTCTGATAGAAGGTATGCAATGAATTTTTAATCAATCAATGTCATCAATGTCGTAGTTTCTGATCCACCAGATGAGGCTCACTTGGAGGGATCATATGAAGAGGTTCCTGCTCAAGAAGTTGTATGCACAGACACAAATGAAGAAGGTGTGCGTACACAAAATCAAAGGATTACTCAGAACCTAGGTAATCCATCAAGGAACCCAATTTTCCCTCTCTTAAAGGTGTAAAATAATGTGAAAGGAAAGAATCAGGTTATATACCCTTCCTTTGGAGAAGGGAAATCGCTCTCACAAGAGAAAAGATTTGCACAACAAGAGGAAGAAATGAAGGAATTGAGGAGGTTGAATGCAGAACTACTTCAAGGTAGTCTTCCTCCTAAGCGTGCTGGAGTCAGTCAGCCAAGGGAATTTGTTGTGGCTACTAAGATGGATCAAGAATATCCTCCTCTATCAGTACACCCTTATAGGTCTAATCCTACGGGTCATGTGCAACAACAATCGTCAGTGCTACCATTAGTTGTAGTACGAGCCACAACATCTGTACCAGCTACTATCACTGCTCCTGTTCAGGTCCAAGCTCAACCAGATGTTTCTCAAAATTTAATAACTATTATTGAGTCATTAACATCTCGGTTGGAAGCTATGGAGGGAAAGCGTGCTCAAATTCAACCGGAAAAGAGAGCTTAACCTGAGTGGGTTGATGCAATTCCTCCCCCATAAAATTTTGCAAGTACCACATTCCCAATCTATAATAGTTCGGGAGACCCAGAGAAACACAAAACACATTTTTTTCTTGTTGCGATCCTATGATGGGAACCCCTCAGCAACAAGAAGCAATTAAACTCATGTGTTTTGTACAGTCATTACAAGGACCTGCCTTTGTCTGGTACCCAAGCTTGTAATCCCTGTCAATTACCGTGATGTGAGGATCTCTGCCAAAGATTTCTTCTTCAATTCAGCACAACTTTTCCATAGGCAAAAGTTTTTGGTCTTACAAACTGTAAGAAAATGTAGAATGAAAGGGTTTGATATTTCATTTCTCGCTGGAAGGGATTAACATATTCTGTTAGCTTAGAACTCCCTCAAAAGGAATTGTTTCCAATCTGTGTGGAGAATTTACATCATGAGTTGCGCACACCACTGATCCCTGTGAAATACATAGGAGGGTTTTGAGACCTTAATTCAATCGTTCAACAGATTGAAGATTTTATTATAAAGACCAAGGATAATTCTCATGTAATTCCATTAGCTATAGGAAGGAGAATGGGTAATGCAGAGACTACTACAATTATTCTCAAACAAACACCTATACCTGCTTCTACTTCAAAACCTTCATCTTCTCGAAGGGCTCCACCTCCTGAGCGCCAACAACAGTGACCGTTTCATCAAGATGATCAAAGAGATCAAAGACGGAAACAATTTGAGGATTTAAAGAGAAAATTTTACTCTTTCTGAAATGAACATGTTATTTGTTACTTTATTTTGGCTGTGGAAAATAATATGGTTCAATTTACAAGGCCCAAGACGCCAAAAACGGAAGGAGATGATGACCATCCCAACTATTTCCCGTTTCATCAAATGTTGGGGCATCTCATTTAGGAGTGTTTTGTTTTCATGGACCTCCTGCAAAAAATGGTCGACTTGGGACAAGTAAAAATGAAAGGTTATCCAGCTCAGGTATCATGTGTTATTGCTACAGATCTAAAGGAGGAATGTGAGTTGCAAGAAGTCAAGAACAAGTATGCACAAAAATATGACGATTGGATGGTCAGAAAAACCATAAAAAGAACACATGTTATTTTGCGAACACAATTGAAGAAACCAATTGTGTCTTCTTCCATGAATGCCATAGCAGAACCCTCTTCATCAGAGTGAAAATCCTCAAAGAAATGACATATTTCTAAGAAGGAGGAACAATCAGAAGAAGATGAAATCGTGTCAAAGCCCAAGTTGTCTTTTACTCTAGCATATTTTATTCCATATACTTCGAAGCAACGAGCACCACCCCATCAAATGGCATATCTTAAATTGGATAGTCAGGAAGAGTCTTCATTGGATGAAGAGTTGATATTCAGTTCTATTAATATGATTCAATTAATAGATCCATATGCCAGTCGTAGTTTCGATTTTGATGAGCCCGAGTTCCCTGTATCAAACAGAGGAATCAGAGGATGTTCCAGAGGCTCAGGATACAGGGGAAGAAATGTATCTTTCCGAGGCCTCTATTCCAATTCTACCCCTTCTAGAACTGTGTATGCAGCAGAAACTCATGGTAGAGACCTTCAACAATCTCAACAAGAACAAGAAAGTTCTTCCACACAAGGAAGACTCAGTCTTGGCACAATTATTCTGGAAGATCGGTTAAAGGTTCCATATTCTTCATCGCATCAAGTAAATAGACCTAATCGGTCTAATCGTCTAAAGTGAGGAGTATTAATAACTTCTATACCGGTACAAGATGCATCAACTTCCAAATAATCAACTCCCAAGGCACCTGCAAAACCACATGTTCTTGCTGGGAAACACAACCCTTTGGATCAATAATATGATTTATTGAAACACTTGGACCAAATACTGGCCAAGTTATCAATTATGGATGCTTTAAATTTGTTGAATAATCTTTGGGAGGCACTCAACAAGGCTTTGTCAAGTCCTCATGAGTTTGAAACTGATATTTGTGCAGCTGAAGTATAACATGTAGAGAATAATCTTGCAAAATTCCATGCAGTGATATCTTTTACTGATGAAGATGAAGATGATGTCGGGAATGGATATATTAGACCTTTGTACTTATCTGGCAAGGTCAATAGTGTAGTAGTCTGAAGAGTTTTCATTGATAATGGTTCAGGAGTAAACCTCATCCCCATTCGTACACTTCGTCGATTGGGCATCATAGAATCTGATTTATCGTCATCTACTTTGATGTTACAAGGATATGATAAAAAAGATCAAGAACCACTGGGAAAGATTACACTCAGAACTCAGTTTTGAGATCTTGTATCCAATTCATCTTTCATGGTTGCCTATCAAGACTCAGCCATCAATATCTTTCTTGGTAGACCCTGGCTACATCAACATGCAGCTATCCCTTCATCATACCATCAATGTCTCAAATATTGTTTTGATGGTAAAATTGGGACATATTATGGTGATAAATCCCCATTCAAGACATGTGAATCTCAATATATTGCGGCGGAATTCTATCACATGAAGGGAGAGGAGAAATTCACAACATGGGAGGTTACCAAAGTTAATGCTTCATATGGTTTGGAAAATATTCTAGTAAACCCATTTACACATGTGAGTATAGATTATGTGTTGCCTATGATTCAAATTGATAGGATATATCCAAATCAAAATACTCTTATGGAAACCTCCATAATTTCAATTACATCAATCAAGCCAGACAACATGGGAGAAAGTGGTGATCCACTAAGCAATGATGAAATCTCAAATGGAGATGTATTTATTTCATCTGCTGAAATCCAGAAAGTCTATAAATCTCCAATTAGGCTAGAGAAAGTTATAGCAATGTCAGAGGTAAATGATGATGTCAATTATCAATCTATAATCTCCTATTTATTACCTAAAGAAGACCCTTCATCATCAATTGGGTCGGAAATGGAAGCTTCTTATTTAAGATGTGAAAATTTTAACGTCTCTTCTGATCATGAAAATTCCTGTTCTTCATCTACTATGCAAGTAGAAACAGAAGAAATAACTCATGTTGATGAAGAAGAGGAAGATCTCAGGGATACTCCTATAGAATTTGAGGAGGGTATCTCTACCACTGTGGATGAACACAAAGATATAAATCTGGGTACAAAAGAAGATCCACGCCCCACTTTAATTAGTGCAACCATGACTCTTGAAGAGCAAGAGATGTATATTTCCTTCTTAATGAAAAATCAAGATATATTTTCTTGGAACAATACAGAGATGCCGAGGCTTGATCCTGCTATTTCCACTCATCGTTTGGGTTTGCCATAAGAACATCGAGGATTCAAACAAGTCGCTAGAAGAACACACCTAACCTATTCATCCAAAATTGATGCTGAAGTGGATAAGCTAATCAAAGCTAACTTCGTCAGAGAAGGTCAATATCCCAAGTGGTTGGCTAATATTGTCCCAGTGAAAAAGAAGATTGGGACAATTAGAGTTTTCATTGATTTCAGAGATCTTAATCGGCATTACCCTATGGATGATTTTCTATTTCCGAATACAGAACTCTTAATTGATGTAACATCTTGCTATGAAGCACTTTCTTTCATGGATGGATATTCCAGATATAATAAAATCTGAATGGATCTAGAATATGAGGAATCTACGGCCGTCAGAGCCCCTCAGGGTGTGTTTTTCTATCTGGTAATGCCCTTTGGCCTAAAGAATGGAGGCGTAACATATCAATGTGCCATGCATCGTATCTTCAAACCCTTTTTAGGGAAGTTTGTTAAATGTTATGTGTATGATTTGGTGGTCAAATCCAAACAATGTTCTAATTACTTTGCTGATTTGGAAATCATATTCCACAAACTTCAGCAACCTAATTTGAAAATGAACCCATTAAAATGTGCTTTATGGGTAACCTCATGGAAATTTCTCGGCATTGTTTTATGCCATCATGGTATCAAAGTCATTCCTGAGAAGACAATGTCAATCCTTGGTATTTCACCTCCTCGAAATTTGAAATAATTGAAAGGACTTCAAGGAAACATAGCCTATATTCGGCGTTTAATCTCCAATTTGGTAGGCAAAAGTTTACCCTTCACCAAATTGATGAAGAAGGGAGTCACTTACAAGTGAACTGAAGAATTTCTAGAAGCATTAGATATTTTCAAGAAGTCTCTCTTGATTCCACCGGTGTTAATGCCTCCTGTTGAAGGAATACCACTTATCCTCCATGTGATAGCTCTAGAGTGATCATTGGGTGCCTTTATTTCTCATAAGAATGATGTTGGGAATGAAAACAACCTCTACTATCTTAGTCGGACTATGCTTGAAGCAGAAACCCGATATTCAAATATTGAGAAGTGCTGCCTAGCATTAATCTTTGCAGTTAAAAAGATGAGACACTACCTGAAAAATCATGAGGTCCAATTGGTATCTCACAATAACCCGCTCAAATTCATCCTTAGTCATCCAATTATTACAGGATGTCTGGCAAGAAGGGCAGTTTTTTTGCAGCAATTTGATATTAAATATGTGTCTCAAAAGGCAATAAATGGCCAAGCTCTGGTTTATTTCCTTTCTGAACACCCTTCAGTAGAATACAAATTTTCAGATATTGAACTCCCTGATGAGGAAGTATTCTATATTCAATAAAGTCTTCAAACATGGAAATGTACTTTGATGGTGCTTCCAGAAGTCGAATAGGGAGAAAAATGGATGATCCTAAGTTCCAAAAATTTGGGTTAGGAATTGTACTCATTTCCCCGGAAAAGGCATTGCTACCTTATTCCTTCTCAATATTGGGAGGCGGTACAAATAATGAACTGGAATACCAAGATCTTGTTTCAGGATTGGATTTGGAGCTTCAAGCACAAGTGAAGCACATAAAGTTGAAAGGTGATTTAGACATGGTAATCCAACAAGTCAATGGGGATTACGCAATCAGAAAATAAAAATTAATCCCTTTGTATGATTACATCAGAGAGTTAATGGCGAAGTTTCCTTCAGAACCGATATTTTCTTATGTTCCAAGATCACAAAATGCCCAAGCTGATTCACTAGCTAATATATCCACAACTCTGGTAGATCCAAATCGGGACAAGACAACCATTAATATTTCCCACCGTCGTACAATTTCACCGTATGTTCAAGCCAGAACAGAGGAAATCAATGAAATTAGTCCCATCTCTGAACCATATGGTCATACTACAAGATGGATGACACCTATTGAGGAATACCTTCTAAATGGAATACTTCCACCAGAAAGAGCCAGGAAAGAACAAGTCCGGAGATGTGTGGTCAATTTCAATCTTTATGATAGCCCAGATAACATAGATAATTTTCATTACAAAGGGGGTTTTGATGGAGTTCTCTTCAGATGCATTGATGGTGAAGAGACAATGGATACCTTGAAAGAAGTTCATGCAAGAGTCTGTGGCTCCCATCAGTTTGGACACACACTATCTGATCAAATTCGAAGGCTTCGATATTTTTGGCCTTCAATGATACAAGATTGTGTTTATTTCACAAAGAAGTGTCATTCTTTCCACGTACATGGTATCCTCATTCATCAACCCCCGACGTTGCTTCATACAACTAAATACTTGTGGCCATTTTCCACATGGGGAATGGATGTAGTAGGACATTATCCTTCAGCTACATACAAGCAGTTAAAGTATATTCTTACTGCTACTGACTTCTTTTCAAAATGGGCAGAAGCAATACCACTCAAATAAGATATTTCTAAATGCATTGTTAGATTCCTCAAGCCTAACATCATTACCAAATTTGGTGTCCCTCATACCATATTGACGGACAATGGAACCAACTTCTATTTATCCGAGGTGAGGATGTTGTATCAAGAATACAACATCAATTCCAATCATTCATCTTGGTATCATGCAGCGGCCAATGGCCGGATAGAAGCCTTTAACAACACTCTTTCAATCATACTGAAATAGATGGTGGATAAAGATAATAAATCATGGCCTGATAAACTATTTCATGATTTATGGGCTTATCAGACCACCACCCACACTGCAACGCGGTCAACTCCATATTAATTGGTATATGGAACTGAAGCAGTATTTCCCATTGAAATTCAATTACCTTCGCTCATAGTATCCATTTGTGATCCGTCATCTACAGATGAACAATCTCAAAAGCGATTGGATGAATTGGAACAGTTAGATGAGAACAGGTTGTGCCCCCTGCACCACATGGAAGTCCATTATAATCGAATAGCACGAGCTTTCAACAAAAAAGTTCATCTTCGTACATTCATTCAGGGAGAATTTGTTTTAGTTCTCAGAACTCCAATGATACCAGGAAAGAAACCTCCCAAGATTGAGCCAAAATGGGAAGGACCTTATTTAATACATAATGTCTACTCCAATGGAGCTTATTCTTAATCTCAATGGATAGAGAACTCATCACTACTCCAACCAATGCTATATTTCTGAAGAAATATTTTGTATAAACACAAAATACATCTACATTCTATGCATATGACCTTAAACTATTTGTATTACTTTCGTCCAGCAAGACGTTAAACTGCATAACCAAGGGTCCATCCATATGACATTAAACTATTAGCACTTACGTCCAACATGACGTTAAACTGTGACGTCTTAACTACATGACGTTAAACTATACAGAAGTCCCTTACGTACATGAAGACATTAAACATCATAACCAACGGTCCATGCATATGACCTTAAACTATTGGCATTTCTCTCATCCAACAAGATTTTAAACTCCATCATCATCCATGGTCCACGCATATGACCTTAAAATATTCGCAGTTTTTTCCAATATGACGTTAAACTGTATCCTTTTCATCGTTTTATACGACGTTAAACTATAATGCAATGGTCCATGCAGATGACCCTAAACTATTCACACCATCGTCCAACATGACGCTAAAATTTATCATACATTTTTTTCCAACATGACTTTAAACTTTGAAAAAATCACTAATACGTCCAACATGACGTTAAACTGTGTCCTCTTTTGTCCTTACTACATGACATTAAACTGCACAGTCCCCTTTTTCGTCCAAAATGACGTTAAACTATATTGTCCCCATCATCCTAACTACATGACGCTAAACTATACAGAAATCCCTTAATACGTTCTATAGTGGAGGAGGAGTGGCATTAAATATAAAATAGTAAACACGATTGAGCGGTCTCCGTTACATAATGTGAGTAAAATAATTGTTCAAATTAGATAAAATAGGGTAATTAATCTAAATATTTTCATCCAATGTCTTTTTATATGATTCCATGTAATTTGGCCTCTACATATTAATGATTAACTGTTATGTAATATTGTTTTACCTTAATCACTATAATTAATTATAATTACATTCATTAATATTTTTGGTAAAAATAGTGCTGAAATTATTATAAATTTAAAATTATTTTTATTCCAAAAATTCAATTTATTTTTAAAATTTTGAATCACATAAGTGGCAGAAATTTATTTAATGTTAATCCTGTAGATGTGACGAGACGACAAGTTTTTAAAGAGAAAATGTCGAAATTTTTGAAATTTTTTTATATTCAATTTCAATGTTAAATGGATTAAAATGACCAAAATTGTATAAATATATATATATATAATTTTTCTAATTATAATTTAAAACATAATTAAAACATAATTTTAGATATAAATAAATTAGATGAAAAAACAATTTTGAATTAAAATTCATTATTTTCAACAATTCATAAAAAATTATCCTTATTAGAAAAAGAGTAAATGATAACCCAAAGTAAATTTTGATATTAATATTACAAAAATTAATTTTATTTTTCCTGATAAAAATTATTATAGTGTAAAAAAAATTGATTTAAAATGGGTTCTCCATTAAAATGTGATAAAATTCTATTTTAGAAAAATACATGTTTTTGTTCATAAAATTGGATTTATTATTTTCTTATAACTATCAAATATATTGGATGAGTATAAAAAATATTTATAGAATATATAATATAAAATATTTATTGAAAACATTAATCCATAGTAGGATTTTTTTAATTTATTGAGATAATTTTTTTTATATAGAAAAATAGTTTTCTTAGAAAAATAATTTCTTTGTTTTCAAATAGTGAATTCATTCACTTATACTTATTGATAACCAATATATTTATTTTATATACATGTTAAAATAATATTTTCACAATTTAGTCAATCTTATTTAGAACTACCATTCCATCCCATGGTGAAAGCTATAATAATTATTTAATAATAATAATTATATATTGTAGTTTGGTATAACGTTGTCTTGTTTGTTACACAAGCTTTCAAAGGAACTTGAAATTGTGTGTAACAGAATAAAAAATAGTGTCTCATGTACCCAATGTTAACCTATGTTTTGTGTGTTTTGGAAAATTTACTTGGTGTTGCATGAAACACAATACAAATTTAGTGATTTAATATAACACAAGCTATAATTAGTTTTGTTGGAAATGGAAAATATCAAAAAGAATTAACTAATTCCAAAAAATATATTTTAAAAAATCTCAGGGGTTTACATTTTACCCCCAATAAAATGAATTTTTCCTTGTATATTCATTTGTTTTAACAAAGTTTTAATACTTGAATGTTCCTTTCATAGAAACTAACATTGTAAAAATGAATTCTAAGACTTCATTTAAAAAAAATGAATGATGGAAATACAAATCTTACACAAAGTAACTCATAACTAGGTTTCTATATTTGAGCACATAGGTTGAATGTGAAAACATGGACATGGAAGATAAATATAACTATAAATTTCTAATGGATCGTTATAGAGAACAACGTTAGGAGAAAGTTAACAATCACAAATCCAAAACCCAAAGACGCTTGAAAGAGGTCATTAATATCATCAAAAGTGATGATAACCTGACAAAATTATATTTCAAGAACATTTTTCCTAAAATTGCAGAATTTTCATGAAGATATATACTTACATGATTTTGGGAAATATTTACCTTTTTTCCCTTGATCAACTTCCACTTCATATCTTCTCCCAATAAATTCATGTAATTTTTCATTCGTGAAGCATTAATAGACCATGAGATCCAAAAATAAAACGATAGGTCATTCCATATATCATTATCACAAAAAATTATATTACACGTTATCAAATTTTAATTGATCCACATTTGTAAAGATAATAATTAATTCTCAAAAACCGTATTCAATGTTTAACATAAAAAATTCCATAAATAGTTAACCTTATATCACTTTTGAATGTTGAAAGACCAAAATTTAGAAATAAGGGAACTAAATTTCTCCAAAACTAATTAACATTGATCCCCCATATATCAAAAGTAGCTATTTGTTGTCACATACAAAATATGTGAATAACTTTATCATATTTTCACTTAAAAAATTGTAATAACATGAATTTTCATAAATACTCATTGAAAAAATGCATTCTTTTTTATTCCAAATATCATAGGATATATTCCTCAAATCTATAAAAGTTATATAATCCATCCATAATTGCATAAACAACTTTTTCAACAAATCATTTATCATTTATGAGGCCATAAATACTATCAAATTTACTTTATCCATATTATCATTTATTTATTCATATAAAATATAATTTTCTCATCCTCAGGAACATGTTAAGGGTTACCTTCCCCTAATTTAACCTTTCCATTAAATAAATTTCTTTGGTCCTCAATATCATTTAACATAATATTGATAATTTTTATATAAAAATTCTATAAAAAATTATTATATACTTCATGATTCATATAACATAATCATTTCATTCCAAATCATCTACACTTCAATCATCCTACATTACTCCTAAACCATTATTCGAGATTCATCATCTTATTCATTAATACCCAATTACTAGAATATGAAATATGAATCCTGTCATAATGTTCTTCAACATCAATCTAATTATTCTTCTTATATTTAAAGTAAAAAATAATGATAGAACATTCCAAACATTTCACATTTCATTTATGGCCTCTTTATCTTTAGTGGTATAACTAATATTCATACCACCTTCCTAAATCTCTTCATGAGATTTACACTTAGCACATCAATTTGTATAATTCTCATACATTCAACATCTAAAAAATTTAATGTTAACTTAGTTCCATCGTGTTCCCGCTATTGACTAAGATGATAAATCATTGTGTATGAAACACTTATCATTTAAATAACCAAAAAATAAAGAAAAAGTAGTTATATGATATGTAAATCATATCACAAAGTTTATTAATATATGTAACCTTAGGGTTATCCTTATAAAAAACCTAGACTTGTCTTTATAAATATCTCTAGGAATATCACAAAAGTTTTCTCATACAAATTTTAAATGGTTGATTAATCCTCTATTTGATACCAACTATATTGAACCATTTTTAACATATGTGGATATTACATCATTTTAGATGAATATTCATCACATTAAAAAAAATAAATTCCCATTGACCGTAATAGTTTAGTGTCTTTGAAAACATGAAACACATTCTTCTAATTTGGTGAAAGATATTCAAAATCTCCATAATGACTATCCCCATTAGTAATGCTACATAAAAACCTTTTTAAGTAACCTGAGGAAAAGAAACATAATAAATGGGTGAGATAATATTTATAGTAATGTTAAAGAATGATATAATTAAGCATAATCATGAGCATAAGGGGTTTGAGAACATGATTGTATCATTATAAGATCATACCTTACATATCAAAGATCACAATCAAGAGTCATGGAATAAATGTAGGATGTTCATAATACAAGAGTGATAAGGTAATCAATAGCATATGATATGAAATCATAACAATGGAATAAGATATTGAGTGGTGTCATACACATCATCTTATAACATTGTGAACATGAATAGGTAGAAATAGTTTCACCCATTAAGTTAAGTACATGAAATTATGCCCCCTTATAAACTTATGGACATGAAATCCTGGTCAACGCATAACAGTTAGACAATGTAATCAAGTTTATATGTAACATTGTGAACTTGTAATCAGGTCCACACATAAACATATGGACATGAAACCATTTCCATTCCTAAAATTTTGAACATGTAATCAAGTACATGAATAACATTGTGAGAATGTAATAAGGTTCTGTCAAAACATTTTGAACAAGTAATTAGGCTCCATCATAATCTTATGGAATTATAACCGTGTCCATGAATAACATTGTGAACATGTAATCAGGTTCATGTATAACATTTTCAGCACATAACAAGGTTCACTCATAATTTTGTTAACACGTAATCAGGTTCCTGAAAAAACTTATGGGCATGAAACTAGGTCAATATATACAATTTTTAACATGAAATCATATTCCTGCATAAAATTTTGAACATTTAATATGGATAACAAATGACATATATACTAATGAGTCATCCATCATTACCCAATTAATTGGAGGGAGATATTGATCCCAACCATCACATAATAAATGCACCATAAGATTATAAACTATCATCACATCATAGCCCATGAAATTAAATGTGTATCATATGTATTTCATAAAATAATTACATATGTATAAGATCTAGGTCTCATAATCATTTCATAAAACAAAATCCAAGAAAATATGTGGGTTACAGAACCATATAACCCATGGAAGAGAAACGTGTTTCAAAAATCATTCCATGAAACCATAATTCTTTCAAGAAGTAATATGAAATTTATTCATGTATCAAATCCCATGTAATGAATAGACTGTAAAAATGTATGTTATCTTATTTGGAGATGTACCTTGAAATATCAAAAGGAGAGTTTTCTAATAAAAATAGCCGTTCTTTTAAAATCATTTTCATAAAACCATTTAAAAAATCCTTTTCTTATAATGATGGCATTACAATTTAATTTAAAAAATTCATTGAGGAAAATATCATTTCTTATTTGAAAATTGATTTTTAGAAAATAATTTGGAATAACTTCTTCTTTAAAAAAAGTTTTGAAAAATTATAAAGAAATATTTAAAATTTTTGAAATCTACTTCCTTGAAAATATCCATTTTAAAACATATAAATGATGCATTGAAATTCATTTAAAACACAGTTTAAAAATAAAACATTTTTGAAAACCTATTTATTTTATAACAAAATTAATAAAAAAATATTTATAGAACATTATGAAAATAATTATATATAAAAATATAATTGTAAAATTACAAATTAATATTGAAGGAAATTCTGGTCATGACAGCAAGTAAGTCTGAACATGCCAAAAATTTCTTTTGCTCTTTAATAAGATTAAGAAGGTGACTTTATCTTAAAAAAAGAAGATTAATTTTCAAAGGTTTTTAAAACAAGAGATAACATGGGAACAAATTTAGTTTAGACATTGTATTATAACAAAATAACATTTTTTAAAACCTTTTTAGAAAACATGGTTATTAAAGAATGTAGATTTCTGACTGAAAAAATAAAAATATGGGATTTTCATACAAATAGTTTCTTCATTATATTAAGTACCATAGAGTGAGAATATGGTACCATTAAATAGATATAATATTAATGACAATATTATAATAATTTTCATGAGATTTATTGATATATGTATCATAATAGTTTATCAATTTAAGAAAAATCATAAACTATCCCTCTAAATGATGAGATTGTAGCAATAAAATAACACCACTTTGGTAACATTGAATCATAATACCTATGAGATATAAACATTAATAGAAGATTATATTATCATTAAAAGGATAATATTCATGATATAAATTTTGAAAGGAAATTATATGAAAATCATAGAAAAATATAGGTGCAAAACATGGCATTTATCTAAAAGAAGGTAAATTGAGAGAAAAGTTACATTACTGATTTGGTGACTTTGGAACCAATAGAACAGATGAAAGAGAGATCATAAAATAGATATTTCAATAAAAATAAATATAATTATAAGAATAATTTAATACATTATTGGTTATTACATACACGACACTAAATAAATGAGTAAGGAATAAGGCATAAGCCTTAGAGAAATAAAATTTAGTCGAGAAAACGTTTTCCTTAAATCTTGACTTTCTTCAAAAATGTTGAAACCTCATATATAATAAATATAATTTTATTATACATCTAAAACATTAAAATATTATTATATATAACACAATTTATGTTTTGGTTATGACTTTATATTACACATTTATTAAAAACATCATGTTAATATAACATTTCATGTAATATCCCCTTTGTTGTTTTTATAAATTTTGGCATGTAATTATTGTTCCTCTTATTTAGATCATGATTTACAAATATAAATAATGTAAAATAGGATATAAATATGATATACATTCGGTATATTTTTGTTTAAAAAAATGTAAAATAGATAAATATGAAATGGAATACACTGCTCATGGAGACTTTAGGTCGTACGTACACAAGAATGTTGTTTCCGTTTTATTATCATATTGAAAGAAAAAAAAGTAAATTACACACACATATATATATATGGATATATATAAAATATTAATAAATTATAATTATTATTTAATATATAACATATAATTTCACTAAAACCAACCATAGTTCATTCCCTGTAAATTGTCAATGAATCACATCGCTTTGAGGAGGCGGTAGTCCACACGTCCACAAACAAAGCTATCATATCTATAAAAAGTGTAAAGAATGAAGGTATGTTTTATATAATAATTACACAAGAATAAAAGGCTAATAATATTACATATATCATATTAAATCAAATTTTATATCATAATTACCACTCATGAGAGGTGGTAAAGGGAAAAAACAACGTCATTTCGTGAGGCAGTAGTCCGGCCTACACACGAACAGTAAGTTCGTTCCCATTAGATGGAAGTGTGTATAAGAGTTGGTATAAACCATAGAATAAAAACATATTATTAAATTGATAATATTTATTTTATTATATAATCATCGAATAATAAGGGTAATATGGGTATAGAATGAAAATAAAACAAAAGTACTTGAAGAAGGATGTTACCTCTTCTTTGAGTAAATCCTCTTGGTTTTCACCAAATGGAATTATTGGTTGGATTTATGCCAAAATATAGGATTCTATTATTACGTTAGGGAAGTTGGGAGGAGTAGTTATCATGTTTTTTTATCCAATGTGTCTTGAGCAGTTTGAGGAAGTGATGGGGGTGGGTTCCATTTTATAGTGGAGGAGGTGTGAAATACATCTAAATATAAAAAGATAAACACTATTGAGAAGTCTCCCTTAAATAATGTCACTTGAATAATTGTTAAAATTAGATAAAAGAGGTAATTTTTCTAAATATATTCATATAATTTCTTTTTTACATGTTTCTAGGTCCTTGGCCTCTTAATATTAAAGATTATTAATTAAGTAATAATATATTTACCTTAACCACTACAATTAATTTAAATAACTTTCACTAATATATTAGGTCAAAAAATAAGTTGAAATTATTATGAATTATAAATTATTATTTTAAAAAAAATGGAATATTTTTTTTTCAAAATTTTAATCCTAGAAGTGGCAGAAATTAATTTAATTTTAATCTCATAGACGAGATAAGCCGGCCAGTTTTTAAAGCGAAAATTTAAAAAAGATTGAAATATTTTTACATTGAATTTCAATGTTAAATTTGTTACAATGTACTAAATTATATTAAGTGATGTATAATATATCTAATTATACTTTAATATAAAAATGAAATATAAATTAACTATATAAATAAATTATATGAAAAATAAGCTTTCAATTTATAATTAATGTTTTTCACTATTCTTCAAGAAATTGAACTGCTTAGAAATATACCAAATATTCACAAAATGTAAATTCTGAAATTCCACTTCCAAAAATAATGATTAATAATTGAAAAAAATATTATAAAAGTGTTTAAAAATTATATTTAAAATGGGTTCATCATTAAAAGGTGGTAAAATTCCCTTTTAGAAAAATACATATTTTTATTCATAAAATTGGATTTATTCTTATCATCTACCAATGAAATCTGTTAGATGAGTATCAATAATATTTACATAACATATAATATATAAGTTTTATTGAAAAAATTAATCAAAATTATTATTTTTGATTTATTGTGATAAAATTCTGTTTGTTCATAGGAAAATAGTTTTCTTGGAAAAGAAATGTCTTTATTTTCAAATAGTTCTTCTATTCACTTAAAATAATTTATATCAGAAGGAATAATTTTATATAAATGTTTAAATAATATTTAAACATTTTAGTTAATATTATTTTTATCTTAAATTACAGAAGCTAGGTGGTAGCTATAATAATATTTTAATAATAATATTAACAGTAAATTGTAGTTCAATAAAACTCAGCCTTACATGTTATGAAAGCTATCGAAGGAACTCAACATTATGTGTAACACAAGACAAACCTAGTATTGTGTATACCAAAAGTTAATATATGTGTTGTGTATAGCACATGATTAAATTGGGGTTTCGTGAAACACAATCCAATCTTTGTGATTTCATATAACAGTATCTGTATTTAGTTTTTCGTGAAATGGAAAATATCAAAATGGTTAAATTAATTTAAAATATATATTTCAAAAAATATTAGGGTGTTACAAAGACCCTATAACAAATATTTTTATAACACTTAAATGGGTTATATTGCAAAAGAGCCATGTTCTCACCAATGGACAATGAATATACTCTGGAAGTAGTGCCTCTTAGTGGATTTTTATCAAAGGGGTGATATTACTGTAAGAAAAGTATACATAGAAGAGAACATGGAAGATCCCTTGAATAAAGTCCTATCATAGCGGAAGTATGGGTATCATGTGAGAGCTATCAGACTGAAATTTATTAGCAATTGGATCTAGTGAAAGTTAGAGTCTATTGGAGTTGGTTACCTAGAACCAAATTATGTGTATGTTATGAAAACCTGTATAAATATTTTTTAATATTAACAAACTCATTATAAAATCATGATTATTTTCTGAAAAAAATAGTATGTGATATTTTACTAAGAGTATATATCACTCTAAAAGGTCATAGTAGTTCCCCGCTATGATAAGAAACCAAAATTTATATGGAACTATTTTAAAATATAGGTTCTATATTTAGGTTATATCATTTGAGGGACAAAAATGATTTAGTAAATTAGGGGTCTAGACTCATTGGACTTTTAGGAATCAACTCATGGTGTATGCCTTTTGTAATATCCAATGTAGGATATTATGAGAATGAGACCTACCAGTTGGAAATCTGAATTTATATGTTTCATTGGATGTTCCTATCTATAGACATGTGTATTCATCCTTAGAAATTAATATTATTATTAATGAATATTATAAGTTATATAACTTTATGCGTTGATGAAAATTGCAATGACACATATTCTAAGAGTGGTAGGATACATTTGATACAAAATGAGTAACATTTCAATAATGAATATTAGAAGAATGGATTTTTCCCTTTTGTTCTTTAATGGTAGTTGATCTCATGACCTTTTATGGAAATTATATAGCCTAAATAAATCTATGGCCATGGATTTATATGGGCAAGATAGATTTCCAGAAAGTTGGATAAAGTGACATTGAGCACATTGGTTGATGGCACTATGATTCAACATGCTTGATTGGAGATATTGTGATAAAAATTATTATATTACACAGTGAGTGTCTGTATAAGGTATTATTTCATTGCAAAATTAACTTCATTCGCTATAGGAACATTACAATGTTTCTAGATTCTATCAGTGGACATTAAGTTGTTTTTCCTAATTCCGCTGAGAAAGAGATCTAGAGGGTCACATACAATGTTTATCCAGAATCTCATTTAAATAATATATGATTATTTATTATTTAATAGGTAAAATAAATATAATTACTACACATGGCTTAATAATTATTCATGTTTATTTGATCGCATATATTCCATCAACAGTTTTTTGAGAGAATATAATGTGACTGAAATATTTGATAAATAAATATTTTTTATTTATTGAATATAATATTTTATATTTATTGGAAAACAATGTAATAATATTTATTTATTAATTGATTTGTCATTATTCAAGACCTGATAAATATTGTGGAGGAATAATAGACCCTTTGTATTGGTCCAAATAGAAAAAATATTTAATATTATTTGATAGGGTAATATTTAATTTAATTCACATTTTAAACACATATTGAAGAAATAATAATTTTATTATTACTTTAGAAACATAGATTCATAAGGGGAAAAATAAAAAATAAAGGGATATTTTGAAAATATTTATTTATAAAACCTAGGTTTATTTAATCTCAATCATTTTTTCCAAGTGATAAAATTTATTTGTGTTGTGAACAACGATTTTTGAATAGAATCCTATCAATCCCTATAGCGCTCCCTCTCCCAGAACACTCCCAAGTACAAGGAGATATCTTCCTCTACCTCCCACTCTCAGGTCTAGATAGATCATATAGGAAACATTGAATGATATTCTTGTGGTGATTAAAATAGAATGACACGAGCATAAGGATATACTTCTCTAGCACCAATATATTCCAATAGTGGAATTTTTAGATTTTTGGAACACAATTGGATCACCTCTAGATGGAATCTGATCATGATTCCTTCAACACAATGATGGTACAACATAGATCCCTTTTTAGATCAACCAAAAATGAAATAATTCACGCAAGGTAATTATTTATTCTATTAAAGTAGTTTTAAATAATTTGTGATGATCCTATGCTTTCTTCCAATGTTTTATCCCTTTTCTTTTTTACTTTGATTCAATTCCATTGATTATGGAATTCATTTTCATGAAAAACTAAAATTGATCGTCAATCATGAAAAAAAATGTTTTGAAGGATAGGTCAGACACCTCCGTTGTTCCCATAACCTACACCCATGTCATATTTTGAGATCACATGTATGGAGTGACGATGGTTTTCTATAAATGTTTCTATAATAGTAGGTCTTGTGAGTAGAGATTGGATTATTCAAGGGACAAGTTATACCAACTATAGTTTTGTTCCTTTTCAATTTTAGACTCTAACATTTTTAATCCATGAAAGAGGGAGGTTGAGCGAGTGGATAATTGACTTTTACATAGTTCACCCATTATAGAGTTTTATCCTATAAAATATTTGTATCCCTTTTGATGATTATTTTTCTCAAACTTTTTCTGATGTCATTAATGGGGAAAGATTATTTCGTACATAATTGATTTTTCTTCAAGATTCCATTTATGGGTTTTCAACAAGATAATAACATGGGCTTCTTTTATCAGGATTCCAAGGTCATACAATTTGGAAAATTGAGGGATGATGTTTAATGTTGTATAAATTGTAAAAATAGTGGTGGATGTTTACGGGAATATAGGTTTGACCCATATTCCATACAGTCTATATCACAATATGGTAAAGACAAACCACATGTGAATTATGTGATTGATTCTCATATAATCAATCTAAAAGACTAAGGAACATAGTTTAGGGTTATATTTCTTGAATAAAGTTAGTTTTTCCAAGGACCACTATTTCAATCTAGCTGATGAGAGCAAATGTTTTCAAATTTATAATATGTTTCTAAAAGTAAATTCACCCCATATTTATCAAACCACATAGGTAATTAACTCATTTTTTATACTTTAGGAATATAGAATTTAATTGTTAAACTTCATGAATATTTTATTTTCAATTATTTTATTCTATTTTGGAATTATTTTAAAATATCAAACATTGATATATGATTATAAATTGGTTTTTAAATTCAAATATGTACAGGTTTTTATTCCCAATTTTTTTATTGATTATGTAATTTTGAAATTAATAGGAAAAATTCCTACATAAATTTTGTGATTTCTTTAGATTTTTTAGCAACTTATCGAAATATTGATTCTGAATTTATATACTTTTTTTAGAGAAATATATATGTTACATTTGGGAGTTACAAGATGAGTATAAATGAAAAATTACATTAGTATTGACATGTATGTTTTAATATATAAAAGTGTTGTGTATTATTCCATACTCTACTTGATAAGAGAAGTGTAGGAGAGGCTACATAACATTCCTTTAATAGAATATTTCAAGAAGTGTTGAAGTATATGTAATATTTTTTTACTAAAAAAGAATCATGTAACATTATGTACTAGGGAAAATTGAAAAAATAATAATAAAATATTGAAAGATAAAAAATATTTCCCATGGAAGACGATATGTAATATTTTAGAGATTGTGAAATTTGGGAAACACCATATATAAGCCATTTTCTATAGAGGAAGTGACGTGTAATATTTTATAGAGATGATATGTTAGTTTTTATGAGTTTTTATGGAGGTTTGTAACATTTTACCCATTGATAAAATCTAGAAAAAATCACCCATATATATATATTATAATTATCCGATGTATTAATAATAAATAATACCTTTTTACATAATTATATTATATACCTAACATTATACAGTTTGTGAAAATATAATGTTGTTATTACGTATTATTTTTTGGATTAAGTGTAGATGAGAATAATATTTTAATGTTTTTTAAAGCTAGAGGAGCTGAAGACAACGTATATTTTTCTCAATGCTGATGATACATACCAATTTAGACTAATACAATTTAATAAATCAAAACCCCACACCAAGGATTATAGAGTTTCATTATGATGTTTTGTAGGATAAAAACCTGTGAGAAAGAAATAATAAAAATTAGACCACATGATGGCCAATAAATACACAAATATACATAAGATAAATTTAGTTCCACTAGCATTTAAGGGCTCCTACTCCATGGTAACTACAATCATACAATAAGGTGATGAATCTTAGTAGATTTTTTTTCTAAACCACTTTGGAAGGAATTTTTAAGATCCCTTAGAATGAATATCATCCCCAACACACATGAAGTCCATAAAAGGCCTAAAAATATTAATAGAGTATTTCCTTTCCAATTTCTAGGCAAATCAAGAAACTCCCACATAATAATCCCAACAACTTCCATTTTGTAATAGAATATATATAAATCATGGTATGAAGAAGAATAAAATACATGTTGGTAATATTTGAGATTATCTCAATTGAATAAATCTATAACCATTAGACTATACATGTGGGGATAATCTAGAAGATAGAGTTGCAAAAAGATTTTTAAGAGAATTGACATGATTGTGTTGCTATGCCTATATATTCTTCCCATTCCCCATTGAAAAAGTATTTTAACACTTAGACCCATGTATATTTAATAATTCAATTCAATTCATCCATAACTAGTAGTGACCCCCACAAATCACCCACTCATGACCAATTTGGGGTAGAATCTAAACCTACAGTCTCTACGTAGTAGTCTGTCTTCTCTTTGGGTGGAATGTTTGTCAACATGTCTTCTCCATTATCATTGGTGTATATTTTTTCAACCTTAAAAAATATTTCATCCATCACATTTAGGATTCAGTTATATCGTACGTCAATGTGTTTGGACCTGGAATGAAATTTTGGGTTCATGCTAAGATGAACTGTGTTCTTACTATCTCAATATAGAATATAATTTTCCTAACTCTATCCCGGATCCTATAAAACTTCTTCATCCACAACATTGCCTTGTGACCTTTAGTGGTTTTGATATCCTATACTTCTATGGTAGACAAGGAAACACACTTTTGAACTCATTTTTCTAATGATAATTCTCCCATGAAAATGATATTAGGTACCCAGATAGGGATTTACTTATATTTACATCTCTAGCTATATTTTCATCTATTTATCCTTCAAAAATTGTTTTGTCACATATAAAATAAAACAAATGACTAGATGTACAATGAAGATACCTCAATTGCCATTTGACCGATGTTGAATTCTCGTTTCCTTTATTTGATAATAATATATTCACAACACCATAAACATGGCCAATGTTGGCTCCACTACAACCCAAGGCATATATAATACTTCCAACCGCTGAATGATAATGAACTTTTTACATTTCTACTTTCTCCTCCTTTTTATATGTTCTTTCACATTCATGATCCTAAAAGACTCATAGGTGTAGTGAGAATTGTTTTCTCTTCATTCTTGTTGAATCTTTAAAGATCCGTCTCAATGTACCTATCAGAAGATAGACAAATCGTGACATTCTATATGTAATGGTTAATCATCATACAACGAATCTGAGTAGCATATCTTAAGTCCATTATTTCAAAATAATTTTTCAAATAATTCTTCAACCTATCAATCATGGTGATATATATTCCAATAATCAGCATATCATCAACATAAAGAAACAAGCTAATAATATCAATAATAGAAAACTGTTTGATGAAAATGTAGTGATCATCATTCATCATCATGTACTCAATTTTCTGCATGAATGAGTCAATTTTTTTGTAAAATTTCCTAGGTTTACATTACAAACCATATAAACATTTCTTATGCTGCACACTAGGTTTTATTTACATTTTATCTAAAATCCCTTGGGTTTCTCCATGTATATCTCATCATCAAGATCACCTTGCAAGAACACTTTCTTTACATCAATTTGTTGAACATTTATGTTCAGACTAGCCGCCAATCCATGAAAAAATATGATATCATAAAATTTTAAAATATGGAAACATTTCCTCAAACTTGATACCTTAATTTGGACTGAATTTCTTCAAAACCATTCTAGTTCTATAGTGCAACTGTGAACTACCATCTTCTCCTTTAATTCTATACACCAACTTGTTCTTTACTTCCTTATTTCCATGTGGAAACTCTACCAAATAAAATGTGAACTTCCTATGCATGGATCACATCTCCTATTTCATAGAATTCTTCTATTCCATCTTCTTCTAGCTCATAATTTCATCATCATAACTATTTGTCTCTCCCCCATTAGTGAGCATCACATACTCATGTGTTTAGTATCTACGACTCAGTTTTCATTATCTTGTGGATCAAATAAATAGTCCTTTAGTGGGAATATATTCTGTAAAATAATATGAAAGAGACATATCCACTGATAGATACATATTACCTAATAGTGATGTATCCTCAGTGTCAACTATGTCTATCACACTATCTATAACTGATAGTGGTGACACTCATTCCATATTGACTAGAAATTCCCCACACTGTATCTTCTCAACGTTTTCTGGGTTCTCAATATCATCAATTGTATGATCCTCATGAAGCACCAAATATATACATATGATGATCATTTTAGAGGATCATAGAGTCGATATCTAACTCTTAATGAGGGTATCCCAAAACAATACACTGCTTTCCTTCTCCATCCAGATTCACCCTCTCATCTTTCAAGATTTGAACAAAGACCCTGTAGCCAGATACTCTCAAGTGTTTTTTTGAAATACATTTACCTATCTAAATGCTTTTTGGAACATTGTAATTTAGTTGAACTTATGGTGGAAGGTAAATAAGATCCAATTTGGTCCTCATAAACCCCCCAAATGCATTTGGCAGATTTCCATTTGAGAGCATACACCCGAAGCTCTCACAAATTGTATTTTTCATCCTCTTAGCAACACCATTATGCCGAGGTGTCTTCAGTACTATTTTTTCTTTCATTATGTTGAAACCCATGAGGTACTCCTCAAATAGACCATGTTAAACTCCTATATTCTCTTCTTGCACACACTTTAACCATATTCATATTTATAATTCCACATTTACATGAAAATGCATGAAACAATCTTGCACTTAATCATTAGTATTCAATGAAGTTGCCCAAAATTTTATATTATGATCAATTATAAACATAAAAAAAATAAAAACCAATTCCCACCAACTTAGTGTTTATCATGAATACATTAGTGTGAATAAAATCTAATACCTATTCTTTTCTATATGGAAAATAACCATGAAATGATACTCTGTGTTGTTTTTTCATGACGTGGTCAACACATGTATCCAGATGTATACCATTTATTACAAGAAAGATATTCTTCCAATAGTGACCCTTATATTCTTACATTACTTTTTCATAATTTTAATGATAAAAAAATAATAAATTACACCATGAGAATACAAATTATTAGTGTCTTATGGAAAACTAAGACCATTCATATGTTTTACAACATAATACAAAAATAGTTATTTAATTTCTTCTTCTCTATCATCTTATTGGATCTTGACTTCTCCTTAGTACAAGTAGTCACATGATGGATAAAATAAAAATGGGTGAGTTAAAATAAAAGTAATAGTATATATAATAACATTAAACAACATAAAATGACATATTCATAATCCTTATCATCATAATATAGGCACATGATCATAATCGTAATAGGGAACATTAAGAAACAATTTGGAATGTGGTAATGCACAAAAAATGAAACATCTTGTATTAGTGGTTTACTACCAAAAATAGTTTTGAAAAATTATATAATCATGTTCACACGTCATATAACTTTAATTAATGACATTAATCATGTAACCCAGTGAATTGGACTACTGTATAATTTCAGGCACACGCTTCACATTCAAACATTCATTTTGCGCTATATAATTCTGGGCACAGTCATCACATCATAACATTTTAATTATCATGCATGACACATAGAAAATATATAGATTATTTAAATAATAAACCATTTAAATTAATGGTTTTAATCTCATAATAATACATTCATAAACATTGGCTACAAAAAAAGAAAGAGGGGATAATATACTTGATATAAGATTTATCAACCTCGAGTGAGAAGTAAAAGCTGTGTTTTTGATAGATGAGTTCTTTTGGAAAACATTTTTTTTGAAATAAAATCAAGTGTAGAACATGTATACCTATAATAGTTAAGATAATGATGAAATAATTATTTTTATGGTGTAACTATACGACAAAATGGAGTAAAATAGGGAGAAAATGATGAAAGAATGCTGGGATTGAGAATTTCCCCTTACCTCATATCTGAATGTTTTATCACTTTAATGTTTTATATAATCAGAATAGATTAATTGATTTAAAATTAAATACCCTTGTATACATTAATATGGGTCATTATGGTTTCATTAATTTCTTTTATAGGACTTTTGAAGAGTTATAGAGTCTAAATTCATTGTTCGAGAGTGTTCTTTTTCGTAGTTTTCATGAACTGTTCACTAGTACACATGAATGGAAGTTCATGTAGAACATGGATAAAAATCCAGAATAGATACTCATTGTTATTAATGATATTACAGTATTTTAAATAATATTATAATGAATTATGTTATATACCATGTGGATGAATCATTAGTTAAAATTTAATGATGATTTTATGCTAATTTTGGCGGTTTTGGATCACAACAGACATGTTTTGATTAATCAACTTGTATTGTGAATAAAAGTTGTTTACCAAACATAAAAGGGGTTATAAAATTCATATTAAAATCTTTTTTCAACCATTTAGTGGTTTCATTTATATCCTTTAAGGATTTTATGGAAAATGGAAGTGAACCGTCAATGATGTAGGTAAATGAAAACATCCTGGGAAAAAATTTAATTTTATTAACAGAGGGAGGGATCAGTATAATGAATAATCATCCATTAACATGATATAATACCATTATATCAATAATAATGTATTTATCATGAAATTTCTATAATATTAGTCGAGGATAAGATAAAAAAGAAATCAAATTTGAAAAGGAATTGAAAGAAAAGACGGAGGGAAATTACCTCTTGAATCATATTCTTGAGATCCTCTTTAAAGAACCTAGGCTTGGTCATTTGACGAGACCATGATATCTTGGAAATGGGGGAGGGGATAGGGTAGAAATTTGGGAAGAATAATTTTATGTCATGATTCTTGAGAGGTGTGAAGAAATGAGGGTGTGAGGGGTTGTATTTATAGTTGAGAGGAGAGGTGTTTTCTCATTATTATGTTTATTAATTTATTATTTTTACAAAAGGACAGAAATTGTGATGATTAAAAGAAAATTAATATAAATAATTGAATTTTAATTTGATCCAATTTGGCTTACATTAGCAGAATGTCATCCCTGACTATATAATTAATGTATTTAGCTTATTTTGTAAATTATAGTATTTCATAATTCATCAAATATTCATGTATTTTTGAAAAATCTAAAACAATCACCCTAACCATTTTTCGATGTGTAGAATACAAAAATGAACTCCATTATTCAAATATAAATATATATAAATGATTAATTTAATTTTTAATCAAAATAATAATTTTCTTGAAAAATAAAAAGTTTAAATTTACAACTGCTTTTCTAACACTTTGAAAAATTAATAAAGATATCATAAAATTATATTATAATCATAAAAACTCAAAATAATAATTTATGAATGAAAATAAATTTTATTTTTTAAATTATTAAATTATTAATAATTAATTATTTATGAATTAAAAAAATACCAATGTTTTTACCATGGTCATATTGTAACTTATAAGATGCCTAATTTTTTTGTAATCAATCATGGGTGAAGTTACAATTATTTTTGTTGATTTAATATTAATTAGGGTCATATTAATATTCATAAGGGTATGTTAGTATTCATAATGGTAGGATACTATTCACAAAAGATTATCTTTGTCCTGTCGGACTCCAAACATCTTATTGATCGCAACCGTGTATGTCAGATTTTCAAAATTCAAATCAATGAATTCACAAAGTTATGATTAAATGTCAAATAGTAGTTCATTTAAGTATGGTGTGTAATTGTGTTTCCTAATGTGATTCATTATGACATTAATATCAGAATGGATAAATTGTATTGATAAAATATTGGGTCGTTACATTTTCCCCTCTTTGGAAATTTTTCTTCCAACATTTGGTTTTACATAAACATTTGAGGGTGCTACTCTTTAATGACATCCTCTAGTTCCATGTTGCTTCTTTATACATATTGTTCCTCCATAACACGTTGACAAGGTTGGGAGTCTTGTTTCATATAACCTTATCTCTTTAGTGTAGAATCTTTAGTGGCTTCTCCTTATAAGAGAGGCTATCTACCAGTTGAACCACCTCTGAGTTCATCATATGTGAGGGATCTATTTTTTAAGTTGTCAGGATGGATAAGTGAATCAAATCATGAAATTGAGCCATATTAGGTTGAATTGAAAGCCTATAGGCCATAGGTCCTATGCGTTCAATGATCTCAAAGGGGAAAATGTACCTTGGGCTTAGCTTCCCTTTCATTCCAAACCACATGTCTCACTTCCATTGTGATATTTTAATCATGACTTTATCTCTAATGTTATACTCCAAGTCACTTCAATGGTTGTCAGCATAGCTCATTTTTTGAATCTGTGTAGCTTTGATATGTTACTGGATGACTTGAACCTTCTTGGTCATCTCTTGCACAAGACCAGTTTGAGGTAGCTTTCTTTCTCCAACTTCATCTCAACAGTTTGGAGTTCTACACCACTTTCCATATATAGAATCATATAGAGCCATATGAATACTTGAGTAGAGGTTATTATCGTATGAGAACTCAACAAATGGGAGATTCTGATCCCATCCACCTTTTAATTATAAAGAGTAGGATGTAAGCATATCATCCGGAATTTGAATAGTGTTTTAATATTGAATATTATTTTTGGGGTTATAGGTTGTGCTAAAATTTAATTCAGTACTCAAAGCTTTTTGAAGGATCCTTCAGAATTTATATGTGAACCTTGGATGATGATCAGGGATAATCGAGAGTGGAACAACATGCAGTATCACCACTTCCTTCACATAAATCTTTATATGTTTTTCAAGAGAGAGATCTTCCCAAATAATGATAAAATGTGTAGTCTTGGTGAGTCACTCAACCAAAACTCATATGAAATTATTTCCCTTTGACATCTTTAGGAGATCCGTGACAAAGTAAACAGTGAAATTATCCTATTTATATAAGTGTATATGCAATGGTTTCATCATCCCTTTGGACTTTTATCTCTATACTTTATCTAGCTCATATACCAAGCTCTATGAGATATATTCTGCAATATCCTTATTCATGTTATCCTACCAGAAGTGTTAGTAGAGATCTCTATACATCTTGGTGCTACCAGGATTGATATATAATGTTGAGCTATGTGCATTATACAATAGATCCTTCTTTATCCCGGTTTATGAAGGCACAAAAATCCGCATTCCAAATCGAATCACACTATCATTGTCGATATGGAACTCATGTAGCTTTCCTTTCTTTACTGCATACATCTTCTTTTGAAACTCTGGATCATAACTGTGTTCCTCCTTAATCTTTTCTTGGGTAGATAGTTGAAAAATCATTTGGGAAATTTAGGATGTATCCCCAACCCTTATGTTTTCCAAATCCATATTTTTATATCCATGAAGATATAGTCTTTCTCAATCCATAACATTGATAGTGTAGCAGGTTCTTTTCTTCTAAAGCATCAAAAAACTTGTTCGACTTTCTAGGATGACAGTGAATAGAGCATTCATAGTCCATGATTATCTACAACCATATCCTTTGATTCATTTTGATCTCTTTTTGTGTGAATATATACTTTAGGATCTTTTGGTCAGTGTATATGTCACACTTCTCTCTATAAAATTAGTACCGCTAGATTTTCACAGCAAAAATCATGGCTACTATATCTAGATCATGTGTCGGGTAGTTTTTCTCATGGATCTTCAATAGTGGTGAGGCATATGCTATCACATTATCATTTTTCAAGAGTACACAACCCAGTCCATTCTTCAAATAATCACGGTATTTCAAAAAACATTCTTCACTTTTTAGTAATGTGATTATAGGTGTAGTGATCAGCCTTCTCTTTAGCTCCCTGAATCATCCCTCACATTCTTCCATCTATACATAACATTCCCCTTTACTTATTGATGAAGTTATATTGTTTCATAATCATGATAAATTTATCACCAAACTTTGGTAGTACCTATCAAATTCAAGAAAACTATGGATTTCTGTGACACTAGAGGGACTTGTATATTCCTCAATTAGCTTCATTTTTGAAGGGTCCATATAAATTCCCAAACTTATGATAAAATGTCCAAGAAATTGACTTTCTTTATCCAAAATTCACACTTTTTAACATGGTGTACATATTGTAAATTCACAATGTATTCAAAATAAGTCATAGATATTCTTCATGTTCTTCCTTTATCTTGGGGTGGATGAGAATATCATCGATAAACACTACCAAATTTTTTTCAGTGTAATGTCTGAAACCCCATTAATTAAATCCCAGAATATTTTAGGGGAATTATTATGTATAAAAGGAATCACTAGGAACTCATAGTGCCCATACATTGTATGGAAGGCAGTCTTCTGAATATATTGCATCTTCACCATTAGCTGATGATATCCAGAATGAATATCCCACTTTGAGATTTATTGAGATAATATCAACTGATATAATAAGTCAAAAATACATTTAGGTGGATAATTTTTCTTTACAGTGATCTTTTTGAGTTCTTGATAATCGATACATAGTCACATTGTTCCATACTTCTTCTTCAGAAAGAGAACTTTACCCTAAGGTAATTCACTAGGGAGTATGAACCCCTTGTCCAAATACCCTTGCAGCTTATTATTTAATTCATGTATTTTGATATGATACAAACAATAGGGACACTTTGAGATAATATTATCTATGGTATGAGTTCCATGGAGAACTCTACCTCATGATCTGGGGGAATTATAGGTACCTCTTTTGGAAATATGTCACTGTATTCCCCCATGATGAGAATTTCTGCTACGTTGGCACTTTCCTTTGACTAAACCATTTTCATGAGGTATGACTCTTCATAGGGAATCAACACCCATACCATTTATGGATTTTGAAATGGAGTTTCCTGATATCCCTTGCATTTTTAGGGGATCATGGGTTGGTTTAGAATACTAGAAGTAATTTCCTGTTCCTGACAGATGGTATGTGCTCTATATAACGAGATCCAATCCATTCCCATTATCGTGTTTAATTCCACAAAGGAAAGTATTACGAGATTCCCTGGAATAACCATCCCACATATGCTAATAGGATAGGATTCAAACACTTAGGTTTCAATGATTTACCACTTGGTGCTTTTATAGATATCTATATTCAAGGTTTTGGGGATTTGATTATATAGTTTTAGAAAACATAAATGTTATAAATGAATGCGTAGAACTAGAATCAAAGAACACTTCTTAAATTCATGGGTGAATAATATGTGTACATTATAAAATTTCATTATCTTTAACCACTTATGAAGTAGTGATGGAATAATCCTCCCCTTGTTCCTTTGGCTTTGATTGTTGCTGATGTTGACTACCCTCAATGACTTGAGGTTTACTGAACTGGATTGTATAGTTCCTTTGTTCCCTATAGTTGTAGCATGAGACCATGGGCTGTTCTCTACTTTATTACAATGTATTCTCCTTCATTATCATATATTTTTGACACTCTTGAGCATGGTGGCCTTCTTTCCCACACTTAAAGAATTTCCCTATCCCATTGAGGTAGTTCCCTCGATGCATCATCCAACATTTTTGGCATGTGTGTAGTTGAGATTCTATCCCACCTTAATCATTTGATCCTACAAATTGAAACTCCATCTTTCATTTCTTATAACCATATCCCTGGGAGAATTCTCCAAAATACATCTCCATATTGAGGTCATGTGGAACAAATTCTTCATATGTCCCAATGTCTTGAATTGAATAAGCCTTATGAAGGTGTGGTTTTAGTCCAGTAATTAATATATCGATTTTTCTATCATTGTTGTTAAAAAATCCAAAGCGTAACATTAAATTCATAGGAAATTCCATTTGTAGGTCATGGGGGATTCTCATTTATTTTGATATAGTTATATTAATTCTCTATCCATCTTTTTATGAAGAGTTTTTGGGAAATACTTGTTAAGAGACTTGATCTTAATGTCTTTACATTCCATCCCTTAAATTTTGTCTCTTGGCTGGGTGTTCTTAATCAGATCCCACCATTGATAGGCATCTCAATCTAAATGATAAATAGACAGAACTACCTTCTCCATCTCAGAATAATGAACCACATAAATGGTATTCTCCATAGAGTTGAATCACTATTCCACAACTAGTGGATTAGAAGATCCACTAAACATTAATGGTTGTCGCCACATAAGACAATTGATAGCCAGTTGCTCCCTCTTTGGTGAAGGAGTACATTCCTCATTATTTAGGTTATTATTCATAACCTAAGATAGTTGGGTAAGAATATCCATGTAGTTTGGAACTATACTTCCCAAATCATTGGGGGACGTCATTCAAGAAATCGTTGCCTTGGACCTCGCATGAGTTGTTGGCATGGACTCTCCTGGTCCCCACCATTTTCTTGAATAGAAGAGGTTAGAAAAAAACATACTTCAATAATTCATGAATAAATAACATATTAATTTTTTCAACATAAACTAAAATAATATTATATAGGATACCTATTTATTAATTCTTCTTATGTGGATATTTTTAAATAGTCTCATACTTGATGTTTTATCTAGGGTTTACTAATCCTAATACCCAAATTAACTAAACATTGCCTTTGATACAAACAATAGATAGCCTTCTTTTCTTACAATAATTTTACATAATTTTAATGATAAAAACAAAAAACATTATACCAAGAGGATACAAAGGTTTGGTGTACTAGAAAAAATAGGACTATTCATAACTTTTACAACACAACACATTAACATTTGTTTTATTCCTTCGTATCTAACTTCTTATTGGATCTTGACTTCTCCTTAGTTCAAGTAGTAACCTGATGGATATACATAAAAAAGGGGAGAGATAAAATCCCAGTAATAGGATATATAAGAACACAAAACATCATAACATGATATGAGCATAATAATTATCATTATAACATAGTCATAAGATCATAATCATGAGTGGAAACAATAAGAAAATACTTGGAATGTGACAATTCATAAAATGTGAAACATCATGTATTAGTGGTTAACTAACACACATTATTTTGAAAAATGCTAGGATAATGGTAAAACATCATTTAACATTAACTCATGAGATAAATTAGCATAAAAAATGCATTGGAGCATTGTATAACTCTAGGAACACCCATCACATTGCAACATTCATGTTACACAATATAATTTCACGCACAGACATCAAATCATAACATTTTCATTATCATGAATTACACATTGAACATATATCAATAATGGAAACAATAACCCATGTAAAATAATGGGTTTCATCTCATAAAAACGTATTCATAAAGTTTGGGTTCCCAAAGTAAAGAGGTAATAATATACATGATATTAGATCCATTAACCATGCGTGAGAAGTAAAAGGTCTGTTTTTGAAAGAAGTGTTCTTTTGGAAAAAATTTTGTTTGAAATAAACTCAAGTGGAGAACATGTTAACCAAAATAGTTAATATAATGACAAAAAACTATTTTTAAGGAGTAACCATAAAAAATGGAGTGAAAGAGGGAGAACCCGATGAAAGAAAGTTGAATTCAAGAATTTACCCTTACCTCTTATCTAAACAATTTGTTCACATTTATGGACTATATAATCACATTATATTCATTAAATAACAATTAAAAAACATTTTATAAATAAATATAGTTCATTATGTTTTCCTTATTTTATTATGGGCCTTTGGATGGGTTATTATGTTTAAATTCCTTGTTTTGGAGTGTTCTTTTTCTTAGTTTTCATGAACTATTCACTAGTACCCATGAATGGATGGTCGTATAGAACATGGATAAACATACATAATGGATATTACATTTTATTAATTATATTACAGGAGTTTAAATTATTTATAATGAATTACATTATATTCAATGTGTATAAATCATTAGTTAATATTTAATGATGATTGTTTTAGGTTAATTTGGGCGGTTTTTAGATCACAATGAACATGTTTTGTTTAATCAATTATTATTATGAATAAAAGTTGTTTATAGAACATAAAAGGGGTTAAAAATTAATTTTAAAATCAATTTTTAACCATTTAATGGTTTCATTTACATCCTTGAAGTATTTTAAGGAAAATGAAAGTGCATCTCCCATGATGTTGGTAAATTAACACATCACGAGCAATAATTTCATTTTATTAACCAAGAGGGGGATGGAGGAGTATAATGAATAATATTACATTAACATGATATAATACTACTATTTAAATCTTACTAGAGTTATCATGAAATTTGGATAAGATATGTTGAGAATAATATAAAAAAATAAATGAAATTTGAAATGAAATTTAATGAAAAGGGAGGGAAATTACCTCTTTAATCCTCCTCTTGAGATCCTCCTTATGGAACCTAGTTTTGGCCTTTTGATGAGACCATGATATCATTGACGTTGGGGATGGTATAAGGAAGATCTTTTGGAAGAATATGGACAAGGATTTATGACTGAGAGGTATTAATAAATGAGGTTGTGAGGGATGGTCTTTATAGTCAAGGGAGAGGGGTTTTCTTAATAATATATTCATTAATTTATTATTTCTCCACAAAAAAAGAAATAGTGAAAATTCCATGAGAAATAATTGTAATAAGTGAATTTGATTTAAAGCAAATTGGGATTAAATTAGTCAAAAACCATCAATGACTCTATAATTAATGTATTTATCTTATTTTATAAATTACTGTATTTCACTATTCATCAAAAATTCAAGTATTTAAGATAAATAAAAAAAATCACAATAACAATTTTTCAATGTGTGGAATCCTAAAATGTACTCCATTTTTTTAAAAGTAATACTCTAACTATGATTAATTTAATTTTTAATTAAAATCACATTTTTCTAGAAAAATACAAATTTTAATATTACAACTAATTTTTTAACACTTTGAAAATTTAATAAAGATCTAATAAAATTATATTATAATCACAAAACATCAAAATATTAATTTATGAATGGAAAAAAAATTTCTTTTTTAAATTAGTAAAATATTTATAATTATTTTTTGATGACTTACAAAAATACCAATATGTTTACTATGGTCATATTGTCACTTCTAAGATGCCTAAATTTTATCTAGTCAATCATGGGGGAGGTTACAATTATTTTAGATGATTTACAATTCATAGGTGCTATATTACTATTCATGATGGTCTGTTATTATTCAAAAGGTTAGGTTACTATTCAACAAAAATTATGTTTGTACTATCAGACTCCAAACATCTTACTGTTCGCAACTGTGTGTGTCAGATTTTCAAAATTCAAAACATAGAAGTCACAAATTTATGTTTAAATCTCATATAGTAGTTCATTTATGCATGATGTGGAACTGTGTTTCCTAATGTGATTGATTATTACATTAATACAAGAATTGAGAAACTGCATTAATAAAATTTTGGTTGGTTACACATCCTCGATAGCATTATGATTCCTCTCTTGCTCATGTGACTATGTTGTTTGTGCCAAAATTATTTATGATCATATTTTCTAGAAGAATTTACTTCTTATCCGCATCATCTGAAATATGTGCAATAAAGAGAATTATCTTCATTTCATTTTTAAATTATTAAGTTAACTTTGGTCAGATTCCATTTCCATCATCGAATAAATTGACATATTCATCACTATTAGGAATCCTACTGGATATAAAATTGAGGAAAATATTAAGAACATACCTCACATTCTTCAACAGTAACCTACATCCAATATTATTTTCTAGGAAAATATTACTAGTACAATTAATTTTTGATGCACTATCATTTCCCATCTTTATATTTTTGAAAATTCCTAATGTGGTAGACAATAAGAAATCTATTCTAACAGTGAAATGGTAGGAGGCACTGAAATCAATCACCCTTGTCACGTCTTGTCTTGCATGATTGACACGATTATCTTCTTGAAGAGTAATGATCTCTTCATTGAAACTTGCAACATGATTAGTTTGGTTCTTATCTTCCATATTCCTCTAATATAATATTTTCCTCCTAAACTCCTGGATGAAATATACTGTCTTTCCAAAGAGGTTTCACTTCATGTCATATCTTGATCTGGATTTTGATAGTTTCCTTCTTTGTATAAATTGGTCATCTGGTTCTCTTCCTCAACAACTTACCTTCCATTTCTTTTTACCTTGTCTTTTAATGATAAGAGGCTCTGATTTAGGTGTACACACTTCATTATTTATTTTGAATTATTTATTCATCATTATGAATTTCAAATTTTCCACGGTGAGTGTTCCATATAGAGACTAATTTCTGACTAACACAACTATTGTGTCCCAAATCTTCTGTAAAGAACTAAATGTTAATAGTGTCTTCAAATCATCATCAATAATAATTTTCATAGAATTCAACTGATCAATAGTCCTTATTTGTACTTCAAGTTGATAATTTGGTGTATCAGGTTGTCTTTGTTCTATTTGGTTGTCCTTGCATACATAGTTTCCAATTTTCATCATAGAATGGAATCATCATGTTCATTTGAAATGATTTTAAAAATACTCTTGTCATTCAACTATATTATTTGGGAAGCACACTACCTATTGAGTACAACCCACTCAACATTAATTGGAGGGGGTACTCAATGACATCTTTTCAAAGGATTAACTAATTGTAAAATATTCCTTTTATTTCAAATCAATGGTCTTGGTTCTATCCACTACTTGATTCCATAATTATTAAATTTATGAAAGATCCTCTATTTTGGGTTTTCAGAAGGAATAATTAAAAGCTCTGAGCATAATCATATTGACAATATTTTAATTCATTGATGGCATGATAATTTCGAAACTCTATACATATGTATGTCTCTAAAAAGGATGAAACAGTTAGAATGGACTCTTGGATCGCTGAAGATGGAAACTGATTGAAAAAGATATAACAATGATATTTTTAATGATATAGTTCGACTGATGATATGGTCCAGACGTAGGTAACTAGAATAGTCACCAGAAATCCCACAAGATTGTTTACACTAATGTGAGAAACATGTTATTCTCCAGTAGTCGATACTGTAGCACCCAAGGTTTGACCGAGACTTTTATGACATCTATCATCTTTGTTTTATCTTCTGTTTTTATGCCACTTGTGTTGTTTGAATTGTTTAACCAACCACTTCAGAGATCTGCGCTCAAAAAAATATTCTGACCACCTTCAATTTTCATATCAAAGGAAGGCCTCAATTCACCACTATTGTTTGAGACCTAAGTGGCTCTGATACCAATGTTTTGGGGTAGCCATGGTTTATGGGGAAGACAAAATCACAAACAGAACAAAAAACAGATAAACAAACATTGATTTATGAGCTTCATTAGTGTGCCTTCACCCACAAGAGAAAGGGGTCCATTTCATTATTACTCTCAGGATAAAAGGTATTACGATAAAAAAATTAATGTTCAGGGGATTTTGATCCCGTTTTATTGAGGAATAATTTCAAGGCTATCAGGTTTTGGTTCAAATTAGATATTTAACCCTTGAAATCCTCCTTGTCATTAGCTGTTATTCATAATGATGGTTGGGTTGGTTACCAACATCAAAAAAGATAATTTCTACAAAATACCAATGAAACACATACTCCATTTATTTCAACCATAATTGAGAGTGGCCCCACATTAATGTTAGAAGGATGTGGTAGTGTGAACCCCTACCTCTATCGATTTTAAAATAATAAGAAATATTTTTAAATAAAATATTCTACAAGAAGGGAGTAAAAAAGGGGGTGTCATGAGAATCATACCTATGTATAGGGTATTTAAATTATATATAATAATAATAATACTGTTATTATTTTTATCATAATAAATTATTTTGATAATAACATTACATTAACAAATCATATTGATAATCTGTCTACAATATAATGACCTAGAAATTAAGATGACCAGTTCATGTAAAATATGTTATATATAATTTTTACTCGTGGCCTAGGCCCACATCCTCGGACATAAAACCTCTCTTATGTAGTAAGATAAAACATGTGTCTTTTAGATGATTCATATTTTTAATAAATAAATACCCCATCCTTAGTTTTTTTCTTTGTAGATCACAATGGAATGATCTATTTATCTTTATGTGACCATTTAATATGTGAGATAACCAAATTATGATTTATTACATGTTGGACCCATGATGGATTTTGAATGTAATGATTAAAGTATTCATAGGTTTATTAATTCTCTATTATCTTCTATGTGTCACTCTAACTGACTGTTCTCCATGTGATGAGGTTCCTGTATTAACAACAGAGTGACCTCCATTTTTTTCATCAGTTGGGTTCTACCCCCATTTGCGTGTGCTTGATGTGGGTCACTCATGTTGTAAATTTTAATTCTATAAAGTCTTATCTATTCAACATTTTCTATGTGCTTAATTGGAGTAGGTCATCAATTGAGTTTGTTATTTCCACCCTCAATTGATACTCTTCTCCCAACATGGTTGGATTTCACCTCTATAGTTCGTTGTGACATAACATGAGTTATACTCATGGCCTACAAGGATCGAGAAGTATGAGTTAGTTATTCCTTGGAAAAATGTATCATTGGTTCACGACATACTAAGGATTTATTGATCGATGTTGCGCTATTTATGTACACGAGGATATCATACTTCTTTAAATGATGATATTCCTTCACCGTATTAGACCCTCTATAGATTACGACAGTTATGTGGTGGTCTTAAAGGACTGAGGTATTAAGACTTCTTTGAGGCATGTGACTCAAATGGTACCTCTTCACTTCCTTTTAAATGGGATGTATAATTATCCAGTGAAATGATTATTTTCATGTGTTTTATAGAACCTCAGATACCCCTAGTTAATCAAGAGATTCAAACCATCATGGGTTGTTGTTGAGAATATTAGAACATACTATCATGGACTGAAATAATGACAACTGAATCTCATTTGGTTCCCTATGACTTGATGATTTAGAGGATGTTTGGATTGTTAGAAACAAATTTCAGTTACATTCTGATAAAAAACAATATTATTGAATATTTTATTGATAAAAAATAAAATAATTTCCTCAATTTTTGTAAATTATGTTTATTTATAAAATACATGTGATTAGATCATTCATTTGAAAAATTGATGAAAATTATAGTTTTTTCTTTTAATGTTTACTATATATTATCATACATAATTATTTTTTGTGCATTATTTGATCATAATTTTTTTACTTATATTCTTGACTTATAAGACTATACCTTTTATTTAGGACATAAGAGCTAAGTTGTGTATTTGACTGGAACAAATGGGATATGAAGTCCAAGATGGGATAGACACTCTAGACATGACACCACTTCAGTATTTGGGATATAAAATACATATATTTGATTTTATGGGGCCCAAATTTGTAGATAAGATATATTACTGAATTTAGAAAAAATAAACATTCTAGATGAATATGTGGTTCACTCTTTTTATGGTCAAAAATGCGATAGAATTTGAATTAAGTTATTTGTCTCAATTTCCCCATTCAAACTTAAATCCTATTAAAACCTAGCCTCCCCTCCACTCTATAAGTTAATTTTTTTCTCATTTAGATGAGTTTTTAAGTGACATAGAGGATTGATATAATATTATATGTGGTTCCTTTATACTCTAATTCACCAGTGGAAAATGGAATCATTCAATCTTGGATCTTCTCTAAAACGCTCTTCTATTCCTTTTCTTTGTTGTAAAATTGTTGTTCATTAAATAAAACATCTTAGTTTATCTTCTATTTATTCATTTTTTTTTCAATTTTATTATTATATAATCATCCTATTTGTGCTAGAAATAAAGATTAGAAATGATATTTGTTTATACTCTTTCCATGTCCTTTGTGAATGCAAAAGTTTTCTACGATAACTACACTGCCCATGGAAGAGTAGTTTTTTTAGTAATCGATCTAACTATTACCTTATTTATTAATTTATTCTATAAAAATGTGCTACTATAATTCACATAATATTAGCTATAAATTTATTTTTTGCATTATAATTAACTAATCCGTCAATTGAACAATTAACAGGAAAACTTATGAGGTTGAGATTTGTGTAAGTTATTAGAGCAAAATATTAATGGGTAAAAAAAACCACACAAGAAAAATTTGTAGAGTTAAAATAAATTCCCGAAACTAAATTTGTCTGTATTTACAGAATTTATTTATTACCTAATTTTCCACTATCCATAATCTAGTCTTATAAAGATAATTAAAACAGGGTGCGATGATTTCATTTTCTGAAGATAGATTAGGTTTTAATTCATTTCTTCATTGTGGTTAAGATAAGTACCATATGTCACAAGGGTTAACCGATTGGGGGAACATAATTATGTGGAAATGAATTTTAAATATAGTGATTAATAAGTAAATGGAGAGTTAGAGATAGATTGATAACAAAATTTAAAAATATTTTCTAAAAAAACTTATTTTCGTTGCATTTTCACAAACCAATTTTAAAATTTTTAAAAAATATAACCTTATTATTGCATACAAATATCTTTATAAACAGAAACCCAAATAATTTTAAGTAGTTTTTTTAATTTAATTTCAAAATACCCTTAATATTTCTTTTTAATTACTTTATCATTAGATAGGACATTGGTCAACCACTCTACTGCACCTAAAAACCAATCACTACACGTCATTTGCGACAACCCATGATAGCACCTTTCATATTGTCATCATTTTTGAAGAGTATAGTAATTTTTTCAACCAATTATATGTATTTTTTTTATTTTATTTTTTCTTCTCTTATTTCTTTCTTTTTCAAACATTCTTATGTTTTCTTTTTTTCATTTCATTCTATTCTACTTTTGTTTCGGACCATCAACTCAAAATTATTTTCTTTTTCTTATTGTCCTTTTTTCACCATTACCCTTTTCTTTTTTTCATAATTTATGAAATGAACTAATGTTGATGATCTATTAGATATTAACCCTGATATTGAGTGTATCTTTAAGAATCAAACCAGATAGTCTTAGTCTATGAGATGTTTCAACATTCAACCAGTTGGAGAAATCCACCATTCTGAGAACACTGAAATTGTAAACACTTATGAATCAAACATAAAACAATAAACAGTGGTGGAAAATAATAGAAATGTAATTAATAGAACCATAATAGAATTGTTTGAACAAGATTTCAACTATCAACCAAATTTTATTACATACCCAAATCTCAATTTAGACTATGATCTAAAATCCAGTATAAATCATCTTCTTCCAAAATTTCATGTCCACTCTGGAGAGGATCCAAATAAAAATTTAAAATAATATAATATGGTTTACTCAAACCTAAAACTAAGAAATATATCTTAATATAAAATAAAACATAGAGAATTCCCATTGTCACTTGATGGAACTTAAAATTACTGGATGCATTATTTACAACCTAAAGCTGTAAGGTGTTGGAATTATTTGAAATGTCATTTCTTGCAATGATTTTTTCCAGCATCATGGACCACTTCAATTTGAAAAGAGATATCAAGAATCATACAAGTTTAAGGGTAGTGAATGTATGATTACTGGGAGGGATTCAATATCATGTTTTAAAGTTTCACACGTAACCAAATTATTGATAATCTCATTATACAGTTCTACTGCAAGTCCTCAAACCAATGGAAAGGAGTTTGGTGGATGTCGTTGTTGGAGGAGAGTTGGTGAACAAAAAACCAGTAGTTTCATGGGAGTTTATCAAAAAATGGCAAAAAACTCCCAAAATTTTTTGTTATTGAGGTATGTAAAATGTTATAGGGATATATCATGTAAGTCAACAATCTCATGAAAATCATTTAATTTATACCATGTTAGAACAATTGACTACTAAGGTGAGGCAGATTGCTTTTGATCAAAAGAAGTCCTCACCCACTCCAACAATGCCATATGGAATTAGCTCTTAAAAATACCACCCAAATGATTTTGACAGCCCAACTATAAGAGATAGAGGATTTCATAACATTATTACATGGGAGACCATGTCAACAACAATAACAACAATCACATCCTCATAAGAAGTTTGCTTCCTTTGAATGAATGTTCAACTGAGGATGGAAGAATCAATCAGACATTATGTATGGATATAAATAATAACAAAGTCCCCCTATTCAACAAAACATTCAGATGCCTCTCCCTAACTAATAGGGTTTATAATAACCCCAAAGGAGACTTTATGATCAATCATAATCAAGAAAAAAATAAGGGAATTCTCAAAACATTGGTATATTCTAACACTAAGCACCATTTGAAACAAATTATTCTTTATAAAAATAATGATATAAATAGTCATGGTTTAGAGTTGATTGAATTGAAGACAATAATGATCCAGATTTCCACCACCCTCCAGGAACTTGTAAGTAAGAACATCAGAAATCTTCCTCCATAACCTACTCTAAATTTTATGTGGAATGTCAGTGTCGTAATATTGACAATAAGGAAGCAAACGACTGATACTTAGTCACCCACCATTCCACTTATATGTACCAAAACTCTGTATAATCTCATTCAAGAAAAACTAATGATAAGACCAAGGGGATAAAAAAAAGAAAATGATTGATTATGTTCCTCCAAAACACCTTCCGTTTCCAAATAGAGTTGTTCAAACCAAGAATGTGGATTAAGAGGAAATAAAAAAAGTTTTTTTAAGATATATTCAACAATTTTGGGATTTATCAAGGGAAATGAGGGAATCAATATTTGAGGGAATGTGTCAACACTCATTACACAAACTCAAGAAATGCTAATAAAGTGAAAGGATCTAGGTAAATTCAATATCCCTTGCACAATAGGGGATTTACACTTTTATGATGCTTTATGTGATTTGGGAGCTACCATAAATGTGACATTTTACTCTGTATTCTCTTATTTAATGGTTAGTGAGTTGAAACAGACAAGAATAGTGGTGTATTTAGTGAATAGAGAAACATAATATCTATCGGGAGTCATTGATGATGTACTTTGTTTTGGTAAGAGACATGATATTTCTAGAATATTTCTACATGCATAACATGGAGGATGTTTTGGTAAATTCTCATTCTGCCATTATCTTATGTAGGGCCTTTCTAAAAACTAAAAGAATAATATTAAATGTCCATGAGGGTAGTATTTTCCTAATGTATGGAGATAAATTTTTGATATTTAATGTTATTGGACTCCATGAAGAACCCCTTAGAGAACCATTATGATTTTATTATCTCACTTTTTGAACCCCCAAGTAAAACCCCATGGATAATTAGTTTCTTATGCATAGAGATATAATTAGAATTGTTTTAAGTTTGATGTCTAAAAGAAGTTACACACCTATTTATAATGCACAATCCTCTATTGAATTTGACTTTGATGTAGATTTATATTCTGATTTTGATCATGTTAAATATATTTATGACTTGGTTATTGAGTATGTTGATGTATTTGATGCATTATTCTTTTATTTTGATGATTTCTACTATGATAACAATGTTCATTGTGCACAAATTTATGTTTCTTCAAGGTCTCCATCCATACAACACCCCCCTTCATTGAAACTCAATCCATTTCCACCAAATCTCAAATAATAATACTTTTTGAGTGGTGATAGATCACATGTTATCATTCCTAAAAATCTCCCTTTTGAAAAATAAAAATATATTTTATATATTTTGAGGGAGAACATTATGGAATTTGGGTGGAACATAGCTGAATTATCTCTTTTTATCCATCCCATTTTCATGCATAGGATTATTTATTGAGGATTGAGATAAAATAGTTTGGCATCCTCAATAGAGACTAAATCAAACTCATCTGGAAGCTCTTAAAAAAGATGTTAAAAATTTTATTGAGGAAGGTACAATTTATCCCATTTTAGATTCCTAGTGGTTGAGTCCTATTCAGGATGTGCCTATGAAAAGTTGTGTTACTATTGATAGAAATGATAGATAGGAATTAGTTCAAATGAGGGGGAAATATAGTTGGCGTGCGTGTATTGATTATAGGAAACTAAATCAATTTACTCACAAAGACCATTTATCTGTCCCATTTATTAATAAATGACTAGAGAGACTAGCTGGGAAGACACCCTATTGCGTCTTGGATGATGTTTATATATATTGGTAGGTTCCTATAGCTCTAGAGGATCAGGATAAAACAATATTCACTTGTCTATTTAGTAAATATTCTTATCGACAAATGCTATTTGGACTATGAAAGTCCTAGTTACCTTTTAGATATACATGATGATTATTTTTTCATATTTTATTGAGACCTAAGTATAGGTATTTATGGATGTATTTATAGTGTATGGATATTAATTTTATGAATGTATCTTTTAATTAAGAAATGATTTGAAATTTTTTATTGATAATAATCTAGTCATGAACTTTGAAAAGTTTCATTTCATGGTAGAACATGGAATTCTTTTAGGGAAATTACTTTCATAATATACAATAGAGTTTGATAGGGAAAAGTTAGATATTATTTCATCCTATCAATATCCTTCATATTTGTGTGATGTTAGATCATTTCTAGGGCATGCAAGAAATTATCAATGATTTATAGGAGATCTTAGTAAGATATCTCTACCCTTATCTATATTACATCATAGTGATATTGATTTAATTTATTATGATTAATGAAGGAGATCATTTGATAATCTAAAGAAGCATCTGACCACTCCACTGATCGTACATCCCCCATGACGGGACATTCCATTTGAGCTTATGTGTGATCTTCAAACATGGCAGTTGGAGTTGTCTTATAATAGAGGATGGAGGGACATTCACATGTGATTTCCTATGCTTGTAGGACATTGGATTCCGAACAATAAAACTACACAACCACATAAAACGAGTTTAATGTAGTTATATTTTATTTAAGTAATTTTTATTTATATTTATTGGGCTCTAAAGTAGTTTTTTTGACTGTACAGCACTGAGGTCCATGTTGAAGAATAAAAATCCAAAGCATATAATTATCGGACAGATTCTACTTCTTCAAAAATTTTAAATTGAGATAAAGGAATAGAAGGGTTTAGAAAACTTGGTGGTGGATGACATGAGTAGGATTACGCAATCACTAGAGGCTGTCACCATAGACCATATACCACTTTGGGGAACATTATCCAACGAACATATTTATTCCATACAAAGTACATATCCTTGTTATGTTGAATTAGTTAATTACATTGTTGGATTTGAAATCCCTAAAATTTTAAATAAAAATCATGTCTAAAAGTAAATATTGATTTTATGTTTTATGATGGGGATGATCCCTAACATTGCTGTATGTGTAGAGATCAATATATTAACAGGGGTGTTCCTAACCTTGAGTTTGAGTTTGTTATACATATATTCAATACACATTAATATAGAGAACTCTGTGGACCCCAATAGATAGTTAGAAAATTATTATACTCTATATAATATTCTCCTAGATTATTCTAGGATTCACATTTGTTTTGTAAGTCATTATCATGTTGCCAACACACTGTAAACATTTTTAGGAGAGAGAAGATGCCCCAACAACCTGTATTATTATCTATGATTTTTTGATATATGGGTCATTGTTTTTATGGTTGTTTTTATTTTTAATTTGGATTTTTATATATTATCATTTTAGTTAATTATGTTAGAAAATGGTTGGAGGCCAAGGCCATTGGGACTGATAATTCTCATGTTTTAGTGGAATTTGTCAAGGATCCAATTTTCTACATGTTTAGAGTACCAAAGTCCATCATCAATGCCCAAGGGAATCACTTTTTCAATTGTAATTTTTCTTAATTCCATCGTAAGTATGTGGTGATGCATAAAGCTTATACATCATAACATCCCTAAACAAATGGCCATGTCATGTTTTCAAATTACTAGTTGAAACCAATTTTGTACAAAATCGTACATCCAAAGATGATGTATTTGAAAAGAACTTGGATGACGTGCTTTGGTATTATAGGATGGAATACAAGCCACCCATTGGTATATCCCAATATTAGATTGTTTTTGGGAAATCATGTCATCTCCATGAGTAGGTTGAGCATCACACACATTGGTATAAAAAAAGCAACAAGGATTTTTCCGAATATGGAATTCAATAGAAACTTCAAATTAAAGAGATTGAGGAGATTTAGTTTTAATTATTTGAGAACTCAAAGATCCATTGGGATATGTCAAAATAAAATCATGATATAATGATCCAATAAATGGAGTTTTATGTTGGAGAGAATGTCCATTTCTGTATTTCATATCTTAAACAGGTGATTGGTATGTCGTATTCCAAATGGTTAGGTCCTTATGTCTTATCTAATGTATTCCTTATGGTGTAATAGAGATTAAACAAGTGGAAAATGTAAGGAGATTTACAGTTAATGGAAAACATTTGAGGTAATACATTGAGGGACTTCAATCCCATGCAATTTATTTCATCATAGTCCACAAAACCATCCTCATTTAAGAATAAGAGGTTCTTCCTAAACCTTTCAATTTTATTTTTTTTGTCCTTTTTAAGATAATACATTTCATTTGAACATATCAACTCATATGTTAAAATTAATAAAAATTCAATACTTTAAGTGTGGGGGAGGGTGCAACATTTTGGGGTTGCTTCTTTTGGTTCTTCATTTGTGTGTTTTTGTTTGCGTATTTTGTGTTAATTTAAAAAAAACAATAAAAAACAATAAAAAAAGAAAAAGGAAAAACACCTTGTAACATGATCGTTTTAAACATGAAATGTATAGAAAATGAATTGTTTCGAAATTCATTGGTGGAATGGTAATAATGATAAAGGTTCAATTATTATTTTTTTATTTATATAAAAATATAAGTCATCTATGATATTATTGGTTGTGTCGTTATAAAAAAATTTAGACTATGACACCATTCTTTTTGATATCTGTTTACAGAAAATTGTGTCAATAATTTCTTGACAAAACCTTTCATAATTCCATGACTTCTGAATTTTTTACTACTCAATTGAAGTTATATCAATGTTTGGTAAGAAAATTATCTTATATATATGGTTGGTCCATAAATTTGTTTCTATTCTGATCAACTTCATTACAATACAAAATTAGCCATTGCATTTGTACCTGATATCCGACAGTTGTACACCATTAAATAAATAAAAAAAATAAAAAAATATTATCTTAATAAAGAGGGGAGTGATGAGATGTACAACATGTGAGGATATATAGGTCGGGAGTTTAAGGATTTAATTTCAGGAATTCTAAAGTGAGAGGGTCCTGAAATTTCATGGTAAAAGAATCTATATTAGGTTTGATGAATTAAACCATGAAATAATAATTGTTTTACTGGACCTGAATATACTGAATAATGGTTGGAAATATGTGCTTGAAATGGTTGGCACATACACACTTGACGAATTAATGTTGTGGTGGACCGATAACTTTTTTCATTGTTATTAGTGTCAGTAATCTCACATAATTGTATCATGATACAAATTTATGAGACAATTAATTTCAAATTTATTTATATTGACCATATATGGAATTCAAACTTTGCCTATATTTCCATTGTGTATTTAAGAATATAAACATGCATATCTCATCCTAGTATTTTGGAATACATGATATGTGGTTTTTCCTAGTAGTGAAATAAGGTATTCATGGGGGAGATGATAAAAAAATTTATAGAATATTATATTTATAACGAATGGCATAATTTTCTAACATTTTATTAAATATGTTTATTTATAAAATATTTGGGATTAAATCGGTCATATAAAAAATTGATGAACCAATTTTCTCCTTTAAATTACACTGTAGAATTTCATCCATGAATATTTTCATGTGTTTTATATGAAATTAAAAATTTTAACAACATTTTTGAATTAATTTTATACAACTTTCATTTAGGAGATATGAGATAAATCATTTATTTGATTGGAGTAAAAAGACCATGAAGTCAAATATGGGTCGGACTCCCCACATTTGACACCACTTTAGTATTTGGGAAATGAAATATCCATTCGTCCTTGGATTGGTATTAAATATGATGTTACAATCTAGGAAATAATTTCCAAAAAACAATCCTTCTGGAATAATAGCTAGTTCATGTGTTTTTGTGGTCAGACAGGTGGTGCGATTTTTCATAAATTGTTTAGCCGAATTTCCCCATTCTCACTTGAAAAATCTTAAAACCTAGCCTCCCATCCACTCTAAAATTTGGTGTCTTTATCTTTTTTAGGGGCTTGGATATAACATAGATAATTTATCATGTAAGATAAGTGGTTCTATTCCATTTAAATTCACCATTGTGGGATGAAAGCATTCAATATAGGATCTCCTCCAAAACACTCTTCTCTTCTTCTTCTTTGTTGTAATATTGTTTTTCAGTCAATAAAATCTATCAGTTTCTATTCTATTTTTTATATGTTGTTTAATTGTAACCTTCTACACTCATCCAATTTGGTTTTTAAACCAAGAGTGAAAATTATAATCTGTTATACCCTTTCCATGACCTTTGGGGACGTAAAACGTTACTAAGATGACTACATTTCCCTTGGAAGAGTGGTTATTTTTAGTAATCATTCGATCTATTAACTTATTTATTATATAATTTTTAATTAATGATATCCTTTAATTTACATAATATTATCTACGAATATAGTTTTTAAATTTTAATAATCTAATAAATCAATTGAACAATTAGCAGAAAAACACGTGAGGTTGATATTTGTTTAAATTGTGAGACTGCAATCTTAATCTGTAAAAAAACCACTTATGATAAATTTGTAGAGTAAAAATATAATCAATAAACTCAATTAATCTTTATTTATATAATTTATTTATGCCATAATTTACCACTAACCATAATTTATCCTTATAATGTCAATTAAAGTAGGGTGCTGCAATTGCATATTTTGAAACTAGCTTAGGTTTTAACTCATTTCATCATTATGGTTAGTTAACTCTCGTAGGGTTTGAGAGTTAACAGATTAGTGTTCATAAATATGTTTATATTAATTAAATTATAATGAATAACATTTAAATTAAATATTTTAGTAAGATCGATTTTTCCATTAGAAAAGTTTCTAAAATAATATATTCTCACTGCGTTTTCTAAATCATATTTCATAAATAAAATATACAATATTATTCTAGAATAATTTTCTAGATTTATAAATGGAAACCCCCAATATATTATGTTGTTTAGTTAGTTTATTTTTTTCTCAAAATACATATAATAATTCATTTTAATTACATCTTCCATTGAGAGAGGACCTTGGTTAGCCACTCTACTACACCTATAAAATGAAACAACACACATTATTTGAGAGAACCCATGATAGAACCTTTCAATTTTCATCAAAAGAGTGTGAGATTGTTGTCCATTTTTTCATTCAAATTCCCTCAATGTACAATGAGATTCAATATGACTTGATATTTCTTTATTAGGTCATTTATCTCCGTCTAATTTACCACTTTCCACATCCTGACCTCCTCGAGCCATTAACCCAATATTATAACCTGAACGGTCTCCTACAATAGGTTTATTTCATTCCTAACACTCCACATGATATTACACCTCAATATTACTTATCCAAATCATGACTATAAACATGGGCCTACCCATGTTATTTAATTTTACATTGTCCACACACAAACACACCCTAGATAAATTCACAATAGGTCACCCATCTTAACAATACTACATGAAAAACATGCTAAACATTGTAGTTCTAATTATATAATCTCCTAAAAATAATGTAAATCCTTATTGACATGTGTAGTGACACTAAGTCCTTTTAGTTTAACAATTTAGAGGGTGTTACACTCTCCAACCCCTTAATGAACAACCTCTAAGTTATGAACCCCACACATCAATCCAAGGTAGTTCCACTACAATACTATCTTGGTAATGGACTTGATACAATTTGACATGATGCAACCTCCATGTCTATGAACCAGATCAACTCGACCCTTGGGTATCCTATAATACTTGGTTCCCATACAAACCCACTGTAGTCTATTAGCCACCAAGCATATTTTTAGAGTAATGATGTTCCCACATGCCAAAAAATATTCTTTCAGTGAACTTTTATCTTGATCCCACACACCCTATTAATATTCATAGAAGGTCACCCACACTGAAACCACTCTTGTCCAAGATCTATTAACTATAGAGTTCTAATCAGGTAGGCTCTCAAAAATAATGTTTCACCTTATTGTAATGGATAAAACAATTTTATCGTTTAGATTGATCCTATATTTTAAGATAAATCACTTTTTAGAATGTAAATATATTTTTGAATATGTTTTAAATATATTTTAGGAAGGTTAGAGGTGTTAGGGAGTCTACAAGTGGAAAGGGGAAAGGCCGATGGATATGTAGTAGTATGAAAAGTTACAGCACCAACTCTAGACTAATGGTTGATTCTTTATGATATGTAGTAGCACTAAAGATCCCACCTACTAGATGGTGGAATTCATAGGTGTTAGTTCCTCTACCAAAAATCCACCATCCATTTAGTGGATGCCAATTGCTAGCTGGTGGCACTATTTGGGGCCTAGTAATCCTGGTCTGGTTTTTTTAAAATTTTATCAAAATCCCAAACCCACTCCATTTTTTCACTCTCTCAAGACTTCCAAACCCCCCATCATAGATGATATCTTATGACTATTTTTGGATCCCTCAACTCCTCTCATATCATCTTTTTGATGCCTAAACACTAGTTGGATTCCACATTTTAGAATCTTGGTGTAATATATCTTGATATTGATCAATTATCATATATTTTACATGATAAAACTAATAATATCCTTGATTTATTGAAAAAATATATGGGTTTTGGTATGGTATAAAAAGGTAACTATTGGCATTTGGTGGAATTAGTGATCAAATTTATGTAATTTGCATCTGTGCATTGTTCGTACATAGACAGTTGTCGACAATGGACCATCTTTAGTATATGTGGTATTTTACAACAATTTAGGTGTGAAATATTATCTAAATTGATCCTAGAATTATAAATTGATTTATATTTAGGATATTTCAAGGACTTAATGTGGGTAAATTAGACTCAGATAATTACTGTTGTCACTAAACTATCATTAAACCTACAGTAGGTGGTCCTTATCATCAGTTCATGTTTATAATGGTTCTTGGAATGATTATTTGGCATTCGTGAGAAACCTGTGAGACCTATGAATGATTTTTATCATGTGGTGTGCATGTGTATCTTGTGAGACTAGTTTATGATGTTTCATCATGTGTGTATTTTTTGTGGTTATGATGATTTCATGATATGAAATTATATTTATGTATCATCCAATATATATGTGTTGTAAGAGATGTATTGTACAGTTTACTATACATATTGATCCATATGGACTATCCCCCCAAGAGGGATTTTGTAGATAATGATTGTAGTTTACATGGGTTTTCCCTTCCATTGGGATTCATTAGACATGTTTTTGGTTTATCCTTTAGAGGGGGTATGTTTTAGGTGGTCGTTTTGTTTCCTTGTAGAATGGAGATGAAGATGGTAGAGCCAGTCTTTAAAGACATGAAATGTAATTTATAACCATTTGATATAACTTTTTATTATATTTAATTTGTTTATTTTCATAGAATTAACCTTTATATCTTATTAAAATTATTGTATAGTTCTTTTGGAGGTGTCATACTGAGATCCATACTTGCGCTCTACACGAGTATCGGATTGCACATATAGATTTCATGAGTAGGGATCTGATGAAGGGTTAGGACCTTGTAGTTGGTGGTTGAGTAATATAAACCTGAGGAAGAACGTATCGCAGTATGGACTAAAATATTAGATTTATGATGATATTTTTTATTAGTTACCTTTATCTTGTATACTTATACAAATTATGTTGGGACAAATTTATTATTTTTGGCTGTTGTGACTGCTATTCCATACTTCTATTTTAATGGGTTAGTAAATTATGTGTATGATTGTACTCTGGGGATTTATGGATTCTATTATTATCTAATCCATTTTATACACTATTTTTTTCTCCTACCGAGGGAATAGTCTCCCCACAATTTCCCTCTGGGCTCTCACCGCTAGTAAAAAACCTCTTGCGTATAGGGCGATGCACATGAGTTTATATAGAACTATGGCTTAGACCTAATGATTACAATTGGGGTATTACACATTAATTATAACTTTTCTAAGTAATTTTCACTCTCCATGCCATTAAAGCACAATGTACTTATTGTGTAACCAACACCTAAAACTATGTTGTGCCACTACTATTTTGGCGGGGTATTGGCTCTGATACCATTTGTCCTGACCTGACATTCTTGGTCCATGAACCTGATTATCTAACCCCATGGTTCTCTTATGATACATTGGTTTGTTTCTTAACACAATATATATTATTACTCACTAGGGCCACTTATCATTCTAACGACTTCCCCACATGCCAAAACATATTCTTTCAGTTTTCTATATCCTCACTCATATAATCCTTGGGAAACATCCCAAGAGGTAATCAATCATGAAGCTACCCGAGTCCAATAAAACAACATAGTGTATTTCTAATTGTTTTAGATCATAAAAATAAAGGTCTCTTTATTTACATGTGTAATACCATCTATTCCTTTAAGTCACACTTTTTAATGGGAGTTATACCTCTCATAATATGAGATTGTGTCAACTTGTTAATTCATGTTTCCATTGGATTTTTATGTTATTATAGGGGGCCTTTATACACACCAATGCTTAGTATCTATGACTATACTCTTTTTTATGTGTAATATAGGCATGGGTCAGATATTAACTTGGTGGATGTGGATATGGTGTGGATAATTTAGATTAGATGAATTGTGGTGACCTTGGGGGATGAAAAATTAGTCGACCTCAATGGGACTAGGTGGTGGTGGTAATATGTGATATTTTTTAGAGATTTCCTACCATGGGGATCTCTTTATACCAACTATTTATGATGTTCCACGTTTTGGTTATTGTAAATATATTTTTCTTATCGTTATTTACGGATAACAACATGTTTTACATTCATTAATCCTAGAAAATATCGCATGTATTACATATATTGATGTTATTTTTATTTATCATTCATGCATTATTATACCATTTTTTGGATATGTGTTTTTTGAAGGTCCATAATTATAAATCCTCAAATTAGGTGTGATTTCCCTACATGGAATTTGTCTCTATTCACTAGCCCAGTAGAGGAGAGCATGGGGTGGAAATTGCATTCCATACATATCATATGAGATCCCCCAGGGTGTTGGATCATGTCAGAGTAGTATCATAGTAGATATATCCAATCAATGGGTTTTGAAGTCAAGTTTCAAGTGAGTATGGATTCGAATTTAGGGAAACAATGTTAAGTCATATGTTGGAGTGGTTAAATCTTCTTCAGTCTTTATTTTATTATTATTATAACTAAAAATCAATATTTTATTAATATTTTAATAAAGTATAATTTATATTAAAAAGTTTACTACTTTTAGTAGATAATAATTATTTTTTATTTATTTACACTTATGTGGTTAGGTATTTTATAAACTAATTTTGAAGAAAAATAAAATTTAATATGATTTTGTTTATAACTCATTCAAAATAGTTTCATAATTAGATAACCAAAATTTCACAAAACAGTAATTAATTTTTTAATCATTATTGTTTTATTATATTCTATTAAATCATCATTAATTCTTATTATTTATTTTTGAAATTTTAATAAGTTATATACTTTACGAAGTTTTACTCTGTACCTTATAAAGTCTAATTTGAGGAATGTATTGTAACATATGAAAATTATCTTGTACTTTATGAAGTATCAGATCCACCTTAAGAAGATCACATGAACCTGATGATTATTTCAAAATTAGTATTTGAGACATTTCATTGTGTCTATAATTATATGAAGTGGTTCCTTACAAAGAGATTTAACCAACATAGATATTTTATCCTAAAAAAATGAACCATATGGGATTTTAATTCTTATAAATTACTTATGACTCATACATTGATCTAACCTTAAGTTTATCCTAACATAGTTATTATGATAAATCATATGTGGATGCATATGTTAATTCAGTAATACATAATTTTCCTCGTATGTGAATACTAAAATCACTCATATGTATAAAAAAATCGATGTTTAATTAACCTCATCTGATTTGTAGTACCATATGATTTTATAAACTATAAAGAACTATAGCTTACAAGATCATTGTATCTATCTTAAATGAATTTTTATTGTTTGTTTAAATATTTACCTATTCATTTACTATATGTTTTCGATATTCAAATTCAAAATTTTAAACAAGGTATCAATGTTCTACGATTTTATAGATACCTTGATCGATTATTATGGGAGATATATCAAGGTTTTTCAATATTTTTAAATATAATTTTATGAACTAGGAAACATTGAATGAGATCGTTATTAATCTGTCAAGAATTGTGGAAATGACTGCCTGTGTGATATTTCTAGATATAATTTCAGTATAAATATGATTTTTCTTTATAATTCTTCTAACCAATATTGAGAGTTTAATATTAATTAAAAAAATTATTTAAATGATTTATGTTCCATGTTGAAGTAAAAAAGATGATAAAAACACTTTGTTAATGATTATACTCATTGTATCTCACTAAGCCTCTTGAAAAAAAAATTAATCCCTTGGAAAAAAATTTCAAGCTGCTTGAAGAAACTCAACGATGAACACAATCCAAAAAATCTTTTCTGCCTTTAAATGTAGGACTATTTCATTACTCAATAAATAATTTTTTTGATTCAATATTTTTTATTCAATTCCATGAACTCGTCTCTGGGAATTTTTTTATATTATTCTTATCTTTCTCCTATAATAAAATTGAATATTAGTTTATGAATTTCCCTTGCAAATGTATTCTTATTTTTGAGATGTTACTCCAAGATTTAGAAAACTAGGATATGTTATATCATTCAAAATTAATGTTTTGGTTGCGACACTAGGATAAGAAGAGAGTTTTGTAATTGGTTCATTCCTTCTTATATGAAGTTATTTTTTTTTGTGTTTGTGCCCTCAATAGAAAGGGTAGGCTGTAATCAGGCTATGACTCCCTTTATAAAGACACATTATTTGGTGAAAATTATAACTCTCAATGAATAGGGTAGTGAAAAGTAGATGAATGATTCCTTTTATCCAAAAAAATATAAAAAACATATGTTTTTATTATTTCAATTTTATGTTGATTAATATATTTCATGCTTAACTTTGATAAATTTACATTAACATTAAATATTTAAAAGAGTAAATATGATTTTTGAAAAAAATCACTAATCTATTCACCCCCATGTAGATTTTTTTCCTTATCAACTTGGACCTAACAATTATTATCAGATCCCAGACCTTATATGGATATTTTTTCTTTATTGATATTATTTTAATACCAAATTTTATATGATAATAATATCCCATATAATTAGATTAGATCATTCTATTTAAATGTTTTTATGCTAATCCTTTCCTAGAACAAATAATTTATGAATAAGTTCAATAAAATGGTTTAAAATAGTGAAAAATATGGATGTATTCCATAAAGGCCACCTAACTTTGATGGTAATAACTATGAAAATTATAAGACTTAAATGAAGTCTTATATGAATAATATCATTATTTATCATTTGAATTCTATGGTAAACCCTTATAAATTAATTTATTATAACCCTAAAAATCTTATATTAAAGTATACTACTATTTTTTTATTGAAATGTTTTGAATATTTTATATTTTGTTATAAATATAATTTTTTTAGATATATTACCTCTCGTAATACTATATAATATTTTTTACAATTTTGTAATTAACCATCCATGTATTAGATAAGTTGACTTAAAAAAATGGAATTATTGAAAGTGTTTTGACAGATTTACTAAAAGTGCATAATTTTAAGAAGGTTTCCAATTATCAAAGCCATAATTTCAAAGGATATACCCTAGGTGAGATCATCAGTTCACCACATCAATAAGGATTGAAGTTATAGAACTTTTCAGAAGAAGAAAATTCAATGAAAAAATGTGTTCCTTTTAAATATATAAATTTAAATTCCTTAAACTATTTTAATTATAAAAACAATGGAAGTTAAAAAAATAATATTTACAGATACATGTTACTAGTGGTTAGAAATGATGTAAATAGAGGGTTTCAAAAACCAATATAGAATAGACGCTCATAATGTTGATCATAACAGTGAAAGGAAATATAATAACAATCATAATTATAATAAATCATAGGTAAATTTTTTTATTATAGAAATATATTTCATATCAAGATATACGAACCTAGATTAAAATATTTAAATAAGGATAAGAAGTATAAACTGAAATGAAAATGGATTTTACCATACGTTGGAGTTGTACAAAAGAATTTGATTCCAGTGATGAATCTAGGAATATAAAGGAATATGAAAAATTATAATTTATATAATCTTTAAATGAGTTTAGTAATTTTAGTTTTTTAATCATGATATTCTGATAATGATTCTAATTTTGAAAAACCAACCACTGATTAATTGGACAAGGAGGTTGATAACCTAAATTAAACTATGTGTACTTTTTAAGGAATAAATAATTATACATGATGATTTATTTAAATATGTTGAATAAAAATATATATAGTATTGGAAATAATAAGGTATTACCCCATATTTATAATATTTATTTTATGATAATTTTAAATAATTTTTTTATACTATTGTTGGTTTTAGATGTATGGAGAATGGACACAATGAAAATGAATTCTCACTCATATTTCCATGATCTTTGGGGTTTGTTGAGACTCATATTTCAAAATCATTATCTTATATAGTAATTATAATATATATTTAAATTCTATTTGGGGGCCTAAAAAATGTTTTTATAACCCTATTAGAGGCAAAGTAACTTGGGTAAAGAAACTATATACAAATTAAAATTTTAGGAACAATTTCAGGGATGTATCAAGAATTATGTGTGTTAATTTGATATTGATTCTCTAGGAATATTACTAAATACCCATAAAAATTTATATCTTATAAAATATGTGATGGAGATACTATTAGTTTTAAACATAATTCAAAAGTGGAAGTAAATGGTGTTGGATAAGTTTGTATTCATATTTATAATATTATTTATTATGTTTATATGATCATAATTTACAAAAATATAATAATAATATCTCTATTATGTGGCGATAATATGATGTTTTAATCAAAATATAATAAACATTTATTTTTTGGGAGGATTTTTTATTATGTTATTAAAAAAATATAATTGCACTATTAATGATATTAAACTAACTAATCAACATGTAATGTGATTGATGGTTGTGTAAAATTTTATATTACATTGGAATAAATGACTTGGACATGTGAATTTTACACTTATATACAAACTATCTAGAAATTAAAGAGTTCAAAAAACATCTAATCTAAAGAACGAAAAGTTTCATATGTGTGACTATTTCTTGATTGAGAAACATAATAAATCCTCCTTCAAACTGAATAGTCAGATAATTTCTCACAAAAATTTTAGTAGTGAATCATGACTTGATTTTTCAGAGTTAGTTTTCTAGCCTTGGAGGGAAGAAGTATTCTTTAGTTATTATAGATGATTTAATTATATTTTCTTAGGTTTACTTTCTTACTCATAAAAATGAAACCAAAAGCATGTTTATTTTCATTTTTAGTTTAGTTAAAATTTAAAAAGACTAAATAATTACTACTATTCATAGTGATAGAGGAGGTGAATTTCAAACTATGGAATTTTATGATTTCTATGAATGACTATTTAATTTCATAATTTTTAAGCACCTATAACTATTCATAAAAATAGAGTCGTTAAAGAACGAATTACACCTTAATTGAAATTTATAGAATTATATTTATTGAATGAAATTTCGCTAAATATGTTTTTGGATAAAGCTTTTTTTCTTTCTAATATTTGTAATATAATTATTATTTTAACTTTTTTGAAAAACACCCCTCATGAATTATGTAAAGGAAGAAACTAAATGTTGGATATTTTAATGATTTTGGGTGTAATGTTTTTATGATTTTAAAGAAATGTAATTCCAAATTTTTTTAATAATAATATAAAGAATGAATTTTCTTAGGAAGTTATAGTATTAATTAATATTATTGAGTTTTTAATAAAAGAAATATTATTATTAATGAATTTTTTTATGTTGAATTTGATGAGAATAATTTCAAATATAAATATAATTTATGGAAATTTGAAGAAGGATATAGAGAATGTAATTATAGATAATTTGAATCTAATGGATTCAATATATCTATTTAAGGGTAGAATAAAAATTTTCAGTTTGATCAAAGATCATATAAAACTTATAAATATTATCCGAATAATAAAATAATTGTAAATATTTATTTTTTTAAATTTAAACCAGAAGATATGTTTGGAATTTTTCTGATAATTTTACTTTTGGTTCTTATTTTGTTTCAAATGATATTGATACAACATTAATAGATATTAATTGGATTGTTTCTATTCAAGAAGAAAATAATAAATTTGTTATAAATAATGTTTATACTTTGGTTGAACAACCTAAATATAAACATTTTATTGTAATTAAATTGGTGAATTTATTAAAATTACAATTAATAAGGATAGAATAATTTCAAATGTCTATTAACAAAAAAGAGATCATTTTTTGGAATCTTTTGTGATTATTATTAGGACTAAATCAATTAACAAAATTATATAGTTTTTCTTTTTCTATAATTTTAAATAGTATTAAATGAAGGCTAAATGTTCTCTCTTAATTTTTTTTCTATTAAATTTATTCTCAATAAAATACTAGGTTTGTAACAAAAAATTCCAAATCATGGTTTTAAATTAAAAAATCTTTATATGGACTTTATAATGATCCTATATATTGGTAGGATAGACTACCACTATTCTTTCGAATAATGGTTTTAATAATGCTCAATTTTATCATACTCTGTGAATTAAAAATATTTCAAATTTCAAATTTATATTGATGATATTGTTTTTTGTTATAATTTTGATGTATATTTTAATGTTTTTTATAATTTCATGACCATTTAATCTCACATGATTTTAAATGGGTTATTATGTTTATTTTTAGGACATTAAATATATCAAAGAGAAGTAGGAATATATTTTAATCAATTTATGTTTTCTAAATAATTACATAATTTATTTGCTATTGTTTTTTATAAATGTTTTAGAACCCATATGTGTGATAGCCGTAAATTATATTTAAATTAATCAAAAAATATATATTTATCTTAAATTATTTAAAGGAATTATAGGTTACTTAATTTATTTGACTTCATCTATGTCTAATTATTTTTATAAGGGTTTAATTGAAGAAATCTTAGATATTGAGGTGTGAATTGTTGTTTAAAAAATTTAACTAACAGTATTACAAACTACAGGTTTTAAGTTGACCATATTTAAGAAATACAAATAAATTAATATATAAATGTAAAAATATTGCAAGTGGTGGAAATATATAGTACCAAAAATATAGTGAAAATAATGGAAATTTTTTTTTTAAATATATATGGAAATTTGAAGAAAAACACAAAAATGATGTATGAAATATAAAAAAGTTAAAATTCCAAAATTAATAGAGGATATGGTTAAATGAGTACATGGAGAATTAGTTAATAAACCAAATATCCCTTTATAAAGATATTATAAATCATAATATTAAACTATAGTGAAAGGTGGATCATTAGAAAAGACCTAAGGTAACCATAACTTTAAACCTATCATAAGGTGCTCAATCTTCTTTTCCCTATAATCACTCATGTTAACCATTTTTTAAGTATTCATTCATTCTATCCTCATAATCCCTCAATCATGCTTGGTTGAAAAACCCTATATCTTTATATGTCTAGAATCCATCAATCACACTATATCAGAATGAAAACAATTATAGTGAGAATAACTAAGAGCTTTACATAAAAGTTTATCAAGGTATAGCTCTTAGAAAAAATGTATAATTGAAAACAATCATTGATGCACTATATAAAAACCCTATGGTAAAATTCATGTGATTATAGGATTTCTTATGTTCTCAGCTCTATTATTCATGAACACACTTATTACTTTGATTCTTGAGGTTTATCATTGTTTATAGTTGATGTTATAAAAAACATTAACATTCAAAATTTGAAAATCACAAAATCAGTTGAAATATAATTTACTTTGAATTCATCATGTACCAATGAACCTAGTTTTTTTTATTTATATATTTTAGATTTTATTCGATTACACAGAAAATATCATGAATTCGATGTATATATTCATCTTGGAATATTAGAACTACTATATTTTTAAAAACTATACTAATTTTTTTAGTATTTCATTTATTGGAAATCCATTCTAGCAAAAAATAAAATTAATAAAATGAATATGATGGTAAATAAAATTATTATAAAGTGTATTGTGATTTTAAAAATAATAAATCAAGTGATTTAATGACTCAGAAATCTCTCCCTTATTAGAAGGAACAAAACATGTAAGAATGATTGAAAAATGAACTTGGTTTTCAAGAATACATATAGAAATTTCATATAGAGTAAATGTACTACTTAATTCCTTCATGTTTATTTACAATAAACTCTTTTTTCAAAAATAGGATACATATTCCTAAATTTTCCTCCGTTTTTAAATTTTAAAAAAAAGTAAAAAATGAGAATAATGTATAAAAACACATACTTTATTTGATAAAAGAAAAAACTAATAACATTAAAAAGAAAAGGATGCATTATAGATAATATAAATTTTGATATTATAAATTTAGTTTTATTAGTAATTCTCTTATCATATGTCTTGGTTTATTTATATACTTTTACATCTTCTAGATCTTCAAGAAATAGTATTTTTATATACAAGTAATCAATTTTTTTGACTTAAATGCTTTCATTATCGTGATTTTATGTCTATAAAATTCTTATATGATGATTCCATATGTTGAACATTACCGTGCCCAAAAATAATTATAATCTTATCAAAATAAATTCATAATATTATATATCTTTCTATGTTATCAATTTTTTAACATCAACTCCTTCACCATTGTTCCATTAGATTTATTCAGTTGCATTCGATTGTCTCACTATTTTGGAAGATATAATTTGAATATTTTTAATGTACTTTTATGTACCTTCAAATAATTACGTCCAAGAATAATTGAATTGAGATTAATTTTATCAATGAATAGAGAAATAAAAAATTGGAAATTATGTGCTACTAAAGTTCTTGATATTATAATCATTATATAGGCATATGGAATTGTTATTGTATAACTATTTTTTCCTTTATTGTATGAATGGTATAGAATCATTACCCCAAAAATATATGTCCAAAACATATTTTTTATAAATTATTTTATATAATTAAATTTATTGTTACTTTATAAAAACATCAGTTTTTATATGATTAAATTATAATACAAAATGTAATAACAAACACTCCCTTTATAATAGTAGATTATATAAAATACACAGGAACTTAAAAAATAAAACCATATGGTTATTTAATTCAATTGATAATATATTTATGAATATATTATGGATGTTAGAGGAATATTTATAGATTTTTAACTAATACCTTTAAACATTAATATAATCAATGAAATGAAAAATGAAAATCCAATGGAATAAAAAATAAAATCCAATGAAATTAAAATATACTCCCATCACCTGATGTGTTTTGTACTGTTTTGAGATAGGTTTAATAAGAATATTATTGAATACCACATTAGGTTGATCATTCCAATCTTTGGGTTATAGTATTTGAAACTATAATAATTTATAGGTTTTATAAAAATATTAGAAAGGTAATTTTTATTTCTGATAAAGTCAATAATTATATCCCATTTTTGTGTATGATCCCTAAGAAAATGGTGTCTTATATCTATTTTTTTCTCATGATTGATGTGATGGGTCCCTATAAAACGATATAGAACTAGTATTAAAATAATGTATTGTAGTTCGAGGAAAATTTAACGTAAAATACATGATTGTGTTTCACATCCATAACACTTGAGTACAACAACATCCAGCCCCTATATATTTACCTTCAACAGTGGAAAGTGATACATAATGTTTCTTCTTGGTAATCTAAGAGGATAAAAATTATACTATGAAAATACATGTTCAAAAATAAAATTTTCTATTTAATATAAAAACTCATATACCATCATTTGAGTATATTTTATGATCAAAACTATCACTTGATTAATTAGATAATCCATGTCCTCAAATTTCCTTAATATATAAAATCAATAAGGTTTCCTACTTTTAAATGTGTTTTGATCAGATTTTATTGAGACCAGATAAATAAACATATTAAAAATATAATTTCAAATAGATATGAGATAAGAAATAATAAACTTCCAATCAAACCATTATAATGTTTTATATCATTAGATTTACCAGATTCATCAAGATCAAGGTTCATAAAAGTTTCCACGACAGTATTTATACTAGTTGAATTGTCAAAACCAAACCATTTGAGTATGTATTTGTTATATATATGTTGAGTTAAAATATTTCCTTCTATTTATTGGGAAATTAGAAAATGAAAGAAAAAGCTTATTACACCCATCATGGTAATTTTAAACTCATTTTACAAAAGTTCCTAAAAACTATCAGAATGCAATTTTTGAGTTATCCAAAAAAACATTTGATCTAAATAAATTTGAAAAAACAATTTCTCTTTATAAAATTTATATAAAAAAATATTTGGATCATCACTTATTATAACCAATATTTTTTAATACAATATCTGGAGAGTCTGTGATATTAATCTCCTGGTCCTTTTTTGATTCGATAGAGTGATATTGTAAGATTGAATATATTTTTCAGAAATTTATTATCTTCCAATATACGATGTTTCTATATAAACTTCCACTTGAATTTGTGATTTATGAATTGGTTTAATATATGTTTGGAGTAACGTAAAATTAAACTCTTCCACAAAGGCTAGAAATATTTAAAATAATTATAATAATGAAATCAATGAAAAAGGTTCACCATAGCCTTTATTCCTCTTGAAAATAATCCTTATAAACAATTATTTCTTTAATCCTAAAAATAGTTCAATTTTCATCAAATTTGTATCTAAATACCCATTTTACTCAAATTAGTATAGGTGATTTAGGTTCTTTATCTAACATATAAAATCTATTCCTTCCAACTTGATTGATCCATTCTTGTATATCCCCTTTTTTACATTCATCATAAAAGGAAACATTTTTCATTTTAGGTTAAAATTGTGATAATAATAAAATATGACCATTATTCTTTCATAAGAAAATTACAGTATTAACCAACTGAATCACATAAAAAATACTATTATCGATGTGATAAATTTTTGAGCATGTGAATCAATATATATTTTTTCATTTTATTACATGTTGTTTGATTCTTTTAAAATATTACAAACCCTCTTATCATTTTATTTGAAAAATTATTTCTACAACCTATCTATATTTTTATTATAATTTGAGTTATAGTGATAAGAATTGTGTTATTAATATTTTATATGAAATATAAAATTTATATACTTTTTATTAATCTATGAAAAATTATAATTCTATCTCTATCATCATCAATTTTTAGTAATAATTTGTTGCATGATTTCAGTTTCAATAAATACTTTTAGTTTAAAATACTTATTTATTTTCATTCATATTTTAAGTATAAAATGTTCCATATTGATTGGATTCTTACAAAAAAAATTGGGAAATAAATAAATTTATCATTATGTCATTAAAATTAATGGATGTATGACTTTATTGTTTAAGTGGTATGAAAAATATCTGAAGATCTTACAATATTTTTGGAATTGAAAATTTTTTCAAGATTCAATTTTTTTGTTTCTTTTATATCTCATTAAATTTGAAACAGAATCACTCAGTTATTGTTCACATAGAAATAGAATATGTTTTTAATCATTTAATTAAAATACATAAAAATATAAAAAATTTATTTATGTTACTTTAAAAATTTTCTAAGTACGAATAGTTTTTTTGCAGTTTTGAAGTAAGGTTTTTTCTATTTTAAATCATATATTTTAATATATCTTTTACAAATACACTATTATTCATTCATTAGAGAGATTTTTAAATTATATTAATCTTTTTATATTGGAAGAATATCTAATTTTGTTGTTTAGATGGATTAAAATTTTACAAAAACATCTATTTTATGTTTGTGGATAAGATGTTACACTATTAATTATTTCTTTTATCTTTAAGATCCTTCATCTAGTTTTGTACATGGTTTTTACTTATTCCTTAATATTTCATGACTTTTCCATATTTTATTGATATTATTATTTTATCACATCATAAAAAAGAGTCTTACAACTTTGGTTATAATATTTTAGTCATGTGGTAGATGATTTTTTCAAACTAATAGCAGATCTCCAAAATATAGATGGTAGATCATTGTTTCATTATTTCAAATGTATATGTAGTAATGATAATGGTATATTTCCACATCGTCTCTAGTAGATATCCTCTTCATGCAATGGTAGAATAGTTATCATACAATAATAGATTAGTATACATATAACCAATAGTAGATCTCATTATACAACGAATAATAGACCTCAACATATAACCATTGGTAAATAATTATTTATTCCAATGGAAGATCCTCACTTTATATCAATGGTATATCACCTTATAAACTTATTTATAAATCATTTTATAAAATCCATCGGTATATTTATATTCATTCCATCGGAAAATGATATTATATCTAATGATAGATATATTTTTTAAAATCTAATGATATATAAATTTATAGTAGTGGTAGATCACTATTAGAAACTAATGGTGGATCTATTTTAGAATACTATCAATCAATTTTTTTTAAAAATAATGGAATATTGTTGATGCTCCTTTCTATCATAGAATCTAAAGGAATGTAATGGGAAATACCTTAGACCAAAAGTGATTCATCATTTGAAGAAACATCAAAAATTGACAAAGGTATGATCCAAGATTCAAATGAACATGTGTCGCGCAAGTTCCACCAAGGTTGCGCAAATATACTTCCGCGCCTCCCATTGGTCACACAGGTTACTTGCGCACCCTCTTTGAAATTCGCCCAGGGTATTTTCTAGCCTATAAATAACCCCTATGGGCCCCCCATTTATGGGATAAAAAATTTCCAGAAACTCAGATTTGAGCTCCCGGTGCCCTAGTCTTTTCTCAAAGCTTTTGAAAACTTATAAGGTAATTTCTTACCTAGAAAGGAAGATATTAAGAGGGGGGGGGGAAGTCATAAGTGTTGAAACTCATCAAAACTTGCACGCCTTGGTGGCCATCCCTTAAGGGAAATGGCCACACTTGCGCGCCGCTTTACCCCTTCAACATAACTTGCGCACCTATCTTTTGGAATTATCTAGGGGTAGTATTAGAGGTATGCGCCAAGTGTCGCCAAAGTTCTACCCTATGGATTTACCATCACGAAAGTACCCATGTGTCGTGTAGGTACACCGGCACGACTAGGACTTGTGTGGTCATACAACACTTGTGCACCCACACAAGACTTGCGTGCCACCTTCTTTTTGGGTGCCCCTCCTTCCTATTTCACCTCTCTTATGACTATACACCTATCCACTTCAAGATTAATCTTTTAGAACACTCTCCAAAGACATCTATGGCATGATTTCCTTGTTGGATTCCTTATCTGAACGGAATTATGTGGAACATCTCTTAAAATCAAGTGATTTACATATCTTTATGTCACTAAGGTCAGAGTTTCATTCATTAAACATCATAATTTAAGATGAGAGAATCCTTAACCTGGGCCTCCTTTTCAGGAGTAAGCCCCAGTCCATGTTCTTTTGATTTGGGTCTCCTTTTCAGATGTAAGCCCCAGTCCTTGTTCTTTTGATTTGGGCCTCCTTTTCAGGAGTAATTCCCAGTCCAAGTCCCCTAATCTGGGTATCCTCATTAAGAGTAAGCCCCAGCCATAATTTCCTAAATTTGTGCATCCTCCTTAAGAGTAAGCTCTAACCATAATTCCCTTAACCTGGGATTCCTTTTCAGGAGTAAGCCCCAGTCTCAAATATGGGCATCCTCCTTAGGAGTAAGCCCCAAGCCCCTTGATTTTTCAAATCCATTTCACCTGGGCCTCCTTTTTAGGAGTAAGCCCCAGTGTTAATTTCTCTTAACCAATCTTAATTTACTTTTGATCTGGTCTTCCTTCTCAGGAGTAAAACCCAATCATAAGTACCCTCCTAATTTGGGCATTTTCTTCAGGAGTAAGCCCCAAGTTAGAGAATCCAAAATCTCCATGAAGTACATATACCTTTATGGACCTTGTTCATGGGTTTATTCCCTGAATTAAATCCTAATCTTTATTTATTTGGGAATTCAAACATACATTATCCCCATATCATTTCTTATAATGTCACAATTGTCTGGTTTTACCAATACCTCTTATTTCACACACCGAGCATGACCCACGTGATCTTAGAGTGTAAAATTAATTATAACATCTATCTTTGAGCCATAAATCATACATAAACATCATATATCCTTACTTGAACTACATTGGTTCTGATTCTGTTTCCAAAACAAAGGATACGTAGGCAGCCCATCTGCGGGTATGATCCCAACTCTGAAATAATCCATGTCCTTCTGAATGATAATAAACTTCAAGTGCCCCACTGAGTGGCTCTAAAACCAGTATGGTCATCACAATGACCAAGAGACTTTTATTTATTGAAGGATACCATGGACTAAGAATCTCTAACAAATACATATGATTATCTATCAATGAATAACCTCGAATACATATAAAAGATTCTCTAAATCTCTTACATATCAATCATTGATTGTCACATCTAAAGGAAAGCTCATTTTATACAGGGTAAAGTAATAAGGATTCATGAACATAACTTAAATCTATAATGAGAGTCCCAGAGTAGAAAATAATTCCCCTAAAAAGTTGGGATGAGTCTGACCTCCCATCCTCTCGACCAACGCAAGTTCCTAAGCCTCATCAGTCCATAACTAATGAGCACCTACCTTTGGAAATTTGGTCCAAATGGATATAGAATTATTAGATGTTTCTGATTCTACAAAAATACTCATTAGAAACCAATTGGAATGTTTGAACCTTCAATCAATGAGGTCATACCAAATTCCAGAGGGAACAAAAAATGGTGAACCCGACGTGAATCCTTAACCATGTTAAAGTGATGTTTAACCAATTTGTTAGGTCCATATTTAAACTCAATGAGAGGGCCATCAAAGTAATCAATAACATATGTGCTCATCCAAAAGATTAAGTAGCCAAAAATATCTTGATTATGTTTGCTAAATAAAATAAGCACTCTTTTACCAGATCTTTTTCATTACATGAATGGCTTATCTTAAATTCACACCTGTAAATACCACTTCTGTGAAAACCTCTGCTGTGAATATATCTCCTGCTACTCCTGCTTGATCGTCGTCTGCTTTGAGGGAGAAATCACCTACTCAGCATCTTCAATGATGGGTATAGAATGCGCTGGTTAAGGAGTACCATCAACACGGTACCAGTCCAACTCTGGTGGTAGCTCGAAAAGCCCTCCAAGTGACCAAGTCACCCTAGTCGCCCGTACAGCAACAACTAGTGATCAAGAAGCAGGCGGTGCTAACCACCTTCTCCAACTGTTGTGGGTCGTTATCCCCAGAACACAACAACCATTCCCTCCCATATTCTGAGGAGGTGAATGAGAAGGCCACTCAGGTCCTTAATTCCAGGAAACAAGAGCCCTTCCCAAGGGCTCCCACCAAAAATTGCCGCTAGAATCGTGCGGCAGTGCACCCTCAACATGATGAGGGTGTAGTCTCCAGGCGTTCGGCTTAGGTTCCTCAAACCCGGCCAGGAAAGACAAACTACTAGAGGTGAAAACCGGTTAATATTGAGCATGTTCTTATCTATACCATTTTTGGATAAGTCTATCAACCTAACATGGTGGAAAGCAATGAGCGAGAACACACATCCATATGTTTTAGTCCCGTTGTCTAGCAGACTCATCTGGCAGCAGCATGCCAATCCTGCCAAGAAATTCCGATGGTGTACTATAGATAGGAACATACAAATATTTATAAATCATCGCCTAGTCAGCAGGCTCGTTGGATACATGTGATGGAGCTCGCCAACCCAATGTATTGAAAACTGGTAAACGGTCACCTACGCATGCTTACACTCATCAATCTTTCCAGCAGCCTCGTCTGTCAGTATTTAAGGAAGATCATCCACCACGTTTGGCAGAGTTCAATCAGCTGGAACATACATCTGCTAGTATTGATTAAGCCTACCAATAGTATTGTTTGGTAGCATTCGAAGAATTCAGTCGTAAAGCTTCGGTGACTAACTGGAGGCAAACTCAACTCTTCCCCCACACACGAGTACTGTCAGAATTCACTGACAGAAAAAGGAGGACTGAAGCAGGCACATACACCTAATCCAAGCACGGAATGGACGTATATCCCCATTCTGGCTTCTAAAGTCACCAAGCACATTCTATCAATGGTGAAAGAACAGAAACAAATCCCTGCTCATATTTTGGATGCCTGCCAGGATATTATAATAGCTTCAGCATCATCTCAGGGAAAGACACATAAATATATCCTTTCCAATGGAGTGACACATCAGTAGTTCACTTTGGAATAGACACACACATATTTTCCAGACCAAGAGTGTTGTGGGGCGTACTCCCCCATATCATATGGACAGCCAAGTCTGGCACATTCACCTGATTTGAGTGGAGATAATCATCCTTACCTGATCATTTCTCCTGAGTGGGAACATACACCTTCCCATAATGACCTCTTTCATCAACAATTGGTTCCAAAAGTGAGTATGAAGGTGTCTAAAAAGAAGACACACCTAGAACAGTCACGAAATCAAGAGCCAATCTGTAACAGGGCCTTGATCGATGCTGGAGTATTTGATGTACTCAGACAATTAACTATTTCCACTCAAGATTCTACTCTCTCAGTTCCCAAAAGTGGAAACATTAATTCCGAAGGTTTATATCAAATACTTCCTCATGAATGCTTGCTTCATTATGATTCGATCGATCTCGATGTTTCACCTTCATATGAGATCCACAAGAACCCTTTGTGTGGCCAAAATACCAAGGAGAAAAATGTTTCATATTTTTCTATAACCCACCATTGTGGTCCTCTCCATGATGATGAATTTAGATACAAAATTCCTCTCCGCAGTAGTGATTCAAATTTCATGGAAAATTCTGCAAAAGAAAATGTAATGACAAGAGATCCCTCTTACCTTGAGGAACTTGAAAATGTGATTCCAGTCATGTTTGATTCTTTACCACTATCTGGCAAAACACTTTCTCAATCAGATGATAGCCTGGGGTGTAGGTCATTCTCCAAACTACCCCTGGGTCATTCCTCTTCTAGATTAATCATTGAATTCTCTACCAATCTTGTTGAATCCGATGAATACACAAGGAAGCACCATATCTGGTCTAATCAGGTAGAAGATTCTTCATTGAATGATAGAGAGGAAGTACTGAATATGAGAAAACAAATAGAGAAAGGTGAAGTGCTAGTTATGTTTTGTCTTCTGGCAGATTCCCAGTATGACATTATAGAGATGTTGATGAAAGATGGAATTCATGATATTCATCTCAACATATGGAAAAATATTTATTAGTTAAAAAAGAAAATATTATCTTATGATGAATATGAAAATCATGTCCAGATAATAGAAGGGTTAGAATTCCAAATTGATTTGGAATCTCTCTCAGTTTCTTGATATCTGAAGGCTGAAAAATAGCTGAGATCCCTTCAGCGTTCATTCCTTGGCGCACTAAGAAGATTGCACCACTTAATTTTCAATGACCCATCGGGTATTCATATCAGGGGATGGGGTGTTCATCGACTGCTACATTTCTCTGTACTCTCCATTCAACAATGCCCACCAAAAATGGTATCATGCAATGTTATTGCCCATGACGGGCCATAGTCAATGGGTTTTTTTTGTATTCAAAATCATTCCCAAGAAGAGGCCTCAACAAGTGGCTCTGAAAATCAATCATATAGAGAAAAAATTGATGAATTACTCACGCATCAAGCAATCAAGAATATTGAATAGGCCTCTCATTTGGAGCAAGCACATCATCAAGTGACAGAAGTGTCAAAAATCATCCAACGGTCTTTTGAGCCAGGTGATAAAAGTGGATGCAGGTTGATGCATCCAGCTGATTTTCGGACTAAAGTCCGCAAAATCAGATGAGCTTTCAAGAAATTCTCAGATATAGCAAGTCAAGAACCACCCCAGCTTTCTAGAATGGGGACTCTTTTAACCCAGCCCTCAAAATCAAAAAATAGGATTCAAGGAGTTGAGCATGAACAACCCCAGTCCACCGCACTGGGGAATTTTTCAAATCCTCAATCCCTCCCTCAGAGAAAGTCAGTATTAGATCGATTGGGGAAGAATCCTCAATAGGAACGAAGAGAAAAATTATTAGGAGATTCCCTCCAAATTACTATTTGTCAAGAAGTTCTTGAGGGATCAAATCAACAAAAGGCAAAGTCTCCTCAGGGACATGGAAGAAGAAAATATTGCAGAAATTCCGATAAAAGGTATGCAATAAGTTAAGCATCAATCAATGTCATCAATGCCGTAGTTGCTGATCCACCAGATGAGGCTCACTGGGAGGGATCAAATGAAGAGATTCCTTCTCAAGAGGTTGTACGCACAGACACAAATGAAGAAGGTGTGCATACATGAAATCAAAGAATTACTCAGAACCTAAGTAATCCTTCAAGTAACCTACATTCCCCTCTCCGAAAGGTGTCCAATAAGGGGAAAGGAAAGAATCATGTCACATACCCTTCCTCTGGGGAAGGCCAATCACTCTCACTAGAGCAAATATTTGCACAACAAGAGGAAGAAATGAAGTAATTGAGGAGGTTGAACGCAGAACTACTTCAAGGTAGTCTTTCTCCTAAGCGTGCTGGAGTCAGTCAGCCATGGTAATTTGTTGTGTCTACTGAGATGGATCAAGAATATCCTCCTCTATCAGTACACCCTCCCAGGTCAAATCCTACATGTCAAGTGAAACAACAATCGGTAGTGCAACCATTAGTTGCAGTACTATCCACCACCTCTGTACCAGCTCCTGTCATTGCACCTGTTCATGTCCAAGCTCAACTGGATGTTTCTAAAATGTTAATAACTACTTTTGATCCATTAACATCTCAGTTGGAAGATATGGAGGGAAAGAGTGCTCAAATTCAACCAAAAACGAGAGCTTACCCTCAGTGGGTTAATGAATTTCCACCCCCATCAAATTTTTCAAGTACCACATTCCCAATCTGTAATGGTTCGGGAGACCCAGAGCAATACATAACACATTTTGTTTCTCATTGCGATCCTAGGACGGGATCCCCTCAGCAACTAGAAGCAGTTAAGATGAGGTGTTTTGTATAGTCATTAAAAGGACCTGCCTTTTCTGGTACACAAGCTTGCAATCCCGGTCAATTACTGGATAAGAGGATCTCCACCAAATATGTCTTCTTCAATTCAGCTCAACTTTGCCAAAGACAACAGTTTTTGATCTTACAAACTGTATGCAATGTGAGAATGAAAGGGTTTCATATTTCATTGCTCGCATGAAGGGATTAACATATTCCCAAATCTTAGCACTCCATCAAGAGGAATTTTTTCCATTCTATGTGGAGAATTTACCTGATGAGTTGTGCACACCGCTGATCCCTGTGAAATACACAGGAGGGTTTCGAGACCTTAGTTCAATCGCTCAACAGATTGAAGATTCTATTATAAGGACTAAGGATAAGTATTGTGTAATTCCATCAGCTCCAGGAAGGAGAATGGGTAAAGTAGAGATTGCTACAGTTATTCTTAAACAAGAACCTGTACAGGCTTCTACTTCAAAACCTTCTTATCTTATCGAAGGGCTCCACCTCCTGAGCACCAACAACAGAGGCCGTTTCCTCAAGATGATCAAAGAGATCAATGATGGAAAAAACTTGGGGATTTAAATAGAAAGGTTTACTCTTTCCGAAATTAACAAGTTCCTAGTTACTTCACTTCAGCTCTGTAAAATAATTTGGTTCAATTTCCAAGGCTCAAGAGGACAAACAAGGAAGGAGATAAAGACCGTCCCAACTATTTACCATTTCATCAAATGTTTGGGAATCCCATTCAGGAGTGTTTCATTTTCAAGGACCTCCTATAAAAAATGGTAGACTTGGTACAAGTCAAAATGAAAGGTTTTTTCAGCTCATGTAGCATGTGTTTATGCTACATATCTAGAGGAGGAAGGCGAGGGGCAAGAAGTCAAGAACAAAGATACACAAAAATACGATGATTGGATTGTCAGAAAAATGATCAACTGAACTCATATTATTTTGTGAACACAATTGAAGAAAGAAATTGTGTCTTCTTCCAGGAAATCCATAGATGAACCCTCTTCCTCAGAGGGAAAATCCTCAAAGAACCAATATATTTCCAATAAGGAGGAACAATCAGAAGAAGATGAAATCGTGTCAATGCCCCAGTTGTCTTTGACTCTGGTAGATTTTATGCCATCTACTTCGAAGCAATGGGCACCTCCCCATCAAATGGCACAACTTAAATTGGCTAGTCAGACAGAGTCTTCATCGGATGAAGAATTGATATTCAGTTCTGTTAATATGATTCAATTATCAGATCCATATGCCAGTCGCAGTTTTGATTTTGATGAGCCCGAGTTCCCTGTATCAAACAGAGGAATCAGAGGAAGTTACTGAGGCACATGATATAGGGGAAGGCATGGTTCTTTTAGAGGCCTCTATTCCAATTCTACCCTTTCTAGAACTATGTATGCAGTAGAAACTTGTGGTAGATCCCTTCAACGAGCTCAACAAGAACAAGCAAGTTCTTCCACACAAGGCAGACTCAGTCCTGGAAAAATTATTCTGGATGATCGGTTGAAGGTTCCATCTTCTTCCTCTCTACATGTAAATAGACCTAATCAGCCTAATCTTCCCTTGCCAAGAGTATTACCAACTCTTATCCCAATACAAGATGCATCGACTTCCAAAGCATCAAATCTTAAGGCACCTGCAAAACCACATGTTCCTGTTGTGAAACACAGACCTTTAGATCAAAAATATGATGTATTGAAACAGTTGGCCCAAATACCGGCCAAGTTATCAATTATAGATTCATGGAATTTATCAAAGGATCTTCGGGAGGCACTCATCGAGGCTTTGTCATGTACTCAGGAGTTTGAAACTGTAATTGTTGTAGCTGAAGTCTACCTTGTATAGAATAATCCTGCATAATTCCATGCAGGGATATCTTTTACTGATGAATATGAAGATGATGTCATGCATGGAGATATTAGACTTTTGTACTTATCTGGCAAGGACAATAGTGTATACATACAAAGAGTTTTCATTGATAATGGTTCCAGAGTCTACCTCATCCCCATTCAGAAACTTCGTCGATTAGGCATCACAGAATCTGATTTATCTCCTTTTAATTTGATGTTACAAAGATATGATAAAAATGAACAACAACCAATGGGCGAGATTACACTCAGAACTCAGTTTGGAGATCTTGTATCCAATTCAGATTTCGTGGTTGTTGATCGAGACTCATCCTTCAATATATTTCTTGGTAGACCCTGGCTACATCAACATGTGTTTATCCCTTCATCATACCATAAATGTCTCAAATATTGTTTCAATGGTCAAATAGGGACATTGTATGGTGATAAATCCCCGTTCAGGACATGTGAATCTCAATATATTGAGGCGGAATTCTGTCACATGAAGGGAGAGGAGAAATCCAAAACATGGGAGGTTACCAAATTTAATGCTCCATACAGTTTGGAAAATATTACTAAAAACCCATTTTCAAATGTCTATACAAATTAAGTTTTTCCTATCATTCAAATTGATAGGATAGACCAAAATGAAAATACTCTTATGGAAACCTCCATAATGTTAATTATGACAATGAAGCCAAACAACATGGGAGAAAGTGGTGATTCACCAAGCAATGATGAAAGCTCAAATGGAGATGTCATTATTTAATCTGCTGAAATCCAGAAAGTCTATACTTTGCCAATCAGGACAGAGCATGTTATAGAAATGTCAGAGGTAAATGACGATGTAGATTATCAATCCATAATCTCATATTTATTACCCAATGAAGACCCTTCATCATCAATCTGGTCGGAAATGGAAGCTTTTTCTTCAAGATGTGTAAATTTTAACATCTCTTCTGATCATGAAAATTCTGCTTCTTCATCTACTATGCAAGTAGAAACAGATGAAATAACACATGTTGAAGAAGAAGTGGAAGATCTCAGGGATGCTCCTCTAGAATTTGAGGAGGGTATCTCTACCACTATAGATGAACTCAGAGAAATAAATCTGGGTACAAAAGAAGATCAACGCCCCACTTTAATTAGTGCAACCATGACTCTTGAAGAGCAAGAGATGCATATTTCCTTCTTAAAGAAAAATCAAGATATATTTTCTTGGAACTATACAGAGATGTCGGGTCTTGATCCTGATGTTGTCACTCATCGTTTGGGTTTTCCAGAATAACATCGAGGAATTCAAACAAGCTGCTAGAAGAACACACCCAAACAATGCTTCCAAAATTAAAGCTGAAGTGGATAAGATAATCAAATCTATCTTCATCAGAGAAGTTCAATATCCCAAGTGTTTGACTAATATTGTCCCAGTGAAAAGGAAGAATGGGAAAATTAGAGTTTTCATTGATTTCAGAGATCTTTATCGTCATTGTCCTAAGGATGATTTTCCAGTACAGATTACAAAACTCATAATTGATGCAACAGCTGGCTATAAAGAACTTTCCTTCATGGATGGATATTCCAGATATAATAAAATCGAAATGGATCTAGAAGATGAGGAATATATAGCCTTCATAGCCCCTCATGGTGTGTTTTTTCTAAAGGGTAATGCCTATGACAACCCCGCTTTTATTATAAACTTACACATGATTTATTAAAAAAAATTCACTTGATACAACAAGAAGATCGAGTGGTTTAGTCTTTGGGGCTTAGTATCATTACATAAAAACGTAAAACATGAAATACAACATATTTATTAAAAAATTCCTTTACATGACCACTACATTCCCTATACTTAGCATTGCATGGGATAACCTGAGGACATGCATAAGAAAAGGGTGAGCTATAAAGCCCAGTAAGAGAGTACACATGGAATAACATGAGGAGTACCATTCATGTTAGACAATGGGCATATAAATAGAGAATAAAAGAAACATGAACATAAAGGCATGATAAAGCATGATAATCATAACATTGAAATGTGGGAACAACACTTATCATGGAATTAGCATGATCCAAGGCTCATTACACATGGAGCATGAGTAAATCCTCATTTCACATAAAGCACGAGTAAACCCTCGTTGCACTTGAATTAGCATGATTCAAAACTCATTGAACATTACGTATTATGATACTATACTTTACCCAATGCATTGGAGCGCTATAAGGGTGCACCCTTCTTAAGCATTTCATTTCATGCATTAGTGTGCCACATGGATCATAAAACATGGATTCATAAAACATAATCATTTATTCCACGATAAAAGAATGTGGAATTAATATATGAAACATTACTATCAATATGTAAATGTGCGTAAAGTTGAATACCCTTGATGGAGAAATGGGCATGGTATTCACTACACAATGACATTGGTTTAGAAAATCGGTGCGATTTCGGCAGCGTAACAGCGTGACATAAGAATTCATAAAAAAGGTTGATGAGAGAGAAAGGGGTTACTCATCATATTTACATGTAATGGACATAAAGGAGCTCATATAGATACATTTCCCAATAATTGTAATTGAATTTTGATTCATGATACAAAAGTATTGCTTGAATGTAAAAGAGGAGAGAGAAGTTCCTTTCAGAATTTCGGTATAGTAACGGGTGTACATGAAAAGCATTTAATGAGAGAGAAAGGGTCTCAAATCATTCAAACATAAAGAGGGAAGTATGAGGGAGGTGAGAAACCATAACCCAACATTTATAATTGAATTTAAAAGGGCAAAACAACTTAAAGAAAATTGGAAAAAAATGAGAAAGGAAGAGAAAACCCTTACATGAAAGTGTGCTTCCAAAGGCTAGAGAGAGGCTTGTGAGAGGCATCTTGGGAGCTTGGAACTCCTTGGGAGGATTATAGAGAGAGTAGGGAATTGGTTGGACGAACTTAAAGGGCTTTGAGTGAGGAGGATGTGGGAGCATTGGGGGGTTTATATAGGAAAGGTGAGGGAATTCATTATTATTTAAGTTTAGGACACCTTATATTAAATTAATCCAATACACAAACCATAACATGGTTTTTGCCCATGGTTTTGTCAAAGGGAAGAGAAAATATTATTTTATAAGGCCAAAGTCCGAACTTCTTAAAATAATAAGGTTGCTTATGTGGAGTTCAGTCACACTCCCATGGAAATTAAATTAAAAATGCTAAGTGTTGAATAAGTCTTGAGGGGTGCATTAATGCATTGAAAAATAAGTCAAACAAACCCAAAATCACTTTATTTTAATGGTAAAACATATATTGGCCGAACATAAAGCTTATAGTATTTTTTTTACTTCACTATTGGGTCATTATGATGTCATACAACATATTATATATTTAAACGGTATTTAATTGTTACCCAAAAATTTGACTGTCTCAGAAAATTATGAAAAATTCACCATTGGATAATTTCGACGTCCTGATTCCAGAAATAACTTTTATTTTATCTAAATAATTTGTAAATATGTTAATTTTCACTTTTAAAATAAAAAACGACATTTATCGAAAATTCACGGGTTTGGACAGAAATGGCTTTCAAACCTTAATAAAAATCTTATTTGCATTCATAAAATTATAAGATCATTTATATTTAATAAAATTTAATTTAATAATAATATTATTTTTTTATTAAAATATTATTTAATTCAAAAATCCCTTAATTTAATAAAATATATTTCTTAATTAAATAATAACTAAAACACCATTTGTACTTTAAAAACTATTTACAATGTATCAAAAATGACTAGAAATTATATTCATTATTATATACAAAAATAATGTACATGAACATAGTACTACTTATTTGTTACATAACCCCTTGAGACAGCCGCAAAAGACCTAAGTGTACGGTGTGCGATGGTGACAGACTCTTGGGGTGGCTCAGATAACATCGCTCGAGTGGTAATTTCAATCAACTTCCACTTTTCCCGTAGACGGTCACGTTCGAGCTTGAAAAGATGAAGCTCAGCACGAGCTTGGACAAGGGCGAAGCCCAAATACACCACCTCTTTTCCGAGCTCCGACAAATGGGCTTCGTACGGAGCAATTCTACTAGATGAGGCCATCACTTCTTTTGTCTATGTAAAATTGGATGTGTTAAAGCCCTATATTTATACTAATCCTGTGATCACTGTTCAACGACAATATTAGCAACGATCAAAATTCTTGAAATAAATCCAATGAAGTTGACATTTTATATAAACATAAAGAGACATTTAATTTGACCAAGAGGGATTTCCATTAATGAAAATTTGGGTCATTACAACATTCCCCCCTTAAGAAATTTTGCCCTTGAAATTTGTGTTTTCCCACACTAAAACAAATGTGGGTAACTCAGCTTCATCATATCCTTCGATTCCCAAGTCGCTTCTTCAAACTTGGGGTTTCTCCACAACACCTTGACAAGGGGCATTGTCTTATTTCGTAGAACTTTTTTCTATACGATCTAATATCTTCACTGGTTGCTCCTCATAAGAAAGATCATCTTCCAATTGTACCACCTCAGAAGAGAGTACATGTGAAGGGTCTGGTATGTACTTCTTTAAGAGGGATACATGAAATACATCATGTACTTTGGCCATAGTAGGTGGAAGTGCTAGTCGATAGGCCACATCCCTAACATGATCAAGAATCTAGAAGGGGCTGATGTACCTTGGACTTACCTTCCCTTTCTTTCCAAACCTCATGACCTTCTTCCATGTAGATATGCATAGAAAAACCATGTCTCCAACATTAATCTCATGGTCTCATCGACGGTTATCTGCATAACTTTTCTGTCGACTCTGAGCTGCCTTGATATGCTGCAGAATGGTTTTCAGCTTCTCCACCATTTCCTCGATCATTTCTGGTCCAAGCAGCTTACGTTCACCGACCCCATACCAACGTGCCGGTGTTATGCACATTTTCCCATACAAGGCTTTATATGGTGCCATTTGGATGCTCGAGTGGAAACTGTTATTATAAGAGAACTCAACCAAAGGAACATGTTGATCTCATACTCCTTTAAAGTCCATTCAGCACGCTCTCAACATATCCTCAAGTGTTTGGATACTCCGCTTGGATTGGCCATCAGTTTGAGGATGATAGGCCGTACTGAAGTTCAGTTTAGTACTTAGTGAATGTTGAAGACTCTTCCAAAACATAGAGGTGAATCCTGGATCTCGGTTAGACAAAATAGATAGTGGTACTCCATGTAACCTTACCACTTCCCTAATATATATCCGTGCTAGTTGATCCAAAGAGAAATCCTCCTGAATAGCAATGAAGTGTGCAGTCTTTGTAAGACGATCCACAACAACCCAGATTTCATTATTGCCTTTGGATGTCCTTGGAAGTCCGGTGACAAAGTCCATGGTGATGTTCTCCCATTTCCATTTTGGTATGGGCAATGGTTGCATCATCCTCTTAGACATCTGCCTTTCTCCCTTCACTTGCTGACACACCAGGCACTATGATTTATATTAATTGATATCCTTCTTCATATTATCCCACCAAAAGTTTTCTTGGAGATCTTGATACATATTTGTGCTCCCTGTGTGAATAGAGAAATTTGAACTCTGTGCATCATCCAAAAGTTCCTTCTTCAGCTCCAGACTTGATGGAACACATAGTATTTTTCCAAACTTCACAATAACATCTTCATTAACATTAAACTCAGAGGATATACCCTTTTTGATAGCTTCCACATTTTCTTGAATTCCCAAAACATCCTTTTGATCATCCTTTAACTTTTCCAAAAGAGACGGCTGAGCAATCATTTGTGAAAGGATTGATGATTCTCCCTTCTCTATGATTCCCATTTCCAACTTCATCATGTCTAAGAAGAATGGATGCTTCTCAATTCTCATCATTGATAGAATCGCTGGATCCTTTCTACTTAGGGAATCTGTCCCCTTGTTCACTTTCCTAGGGTGGTAATGTATTGAACAGTCATAATCCTTGATGAGCTCTATCCATCTTATCTAGCAAATATTAAGAACTTTCTGTTTGAATATATATTTAAGACTCCTGTGGTCAGTATATATCTCAAATTTCTCTCCATAGAGATAATGCCGCCAGATTTTCAAGGAAAATATCATCGCCTCCAACTCCAGATCATGCGTTGGATAGTTTCACTCATGGATTTTCAACTTCCTTGAGGCATAGGATGTCACCTTATCATTCTGCATCAGCACACAGCCTAAGCCCTTCTTTGAAACATCACTGAAAACAACAAAAAGTTCCCCACTTGTGGGTAAATTGAGCACATGTGCAGTGATAAGCCTCTTTTTCAACTCCTTGAATCTTTCTTCGCATTCATCACTCCAAGAAAACTTTACTCTTTTTCGAGTTAGCTTGGTAAGAGGGTTGGACAATCGTGAAAAAGTTCTCACAAAAAGTCGATAATATCCAGCTTACCCCAAGAAGATATGGATATCCGTTATCGATGTTGGACTCGGCCAACCATCAATTGCATCTGTTTTGGAGGGGTCCACAGATATCCCATTTCTTGTGATGATATTTCCCAAGAATGAGACCTACTTCAACCATAACTCACACTTGCTGTACTTTTCATAGAGCTTCTCCTTCCGCAAAGTCTCTAGTACATTTTTTAATTGCTCCCCATGATCCTCCTTGGTATTGGAGTATATTAGAATATCATCTATAAAGACTACCCCAAATTTGTCACGGTAATCTCTAAAGACTCTATTCATCAAGTCCATGAATATTGTTGGAGCATTGGTGAGTCCAAAAGGCATTTCTATGATTTCATAGTGCCCATATCTTGTACGAAAAGCAGTCTTGGGGATATCTTCCTTCTTCACCCTTACTTGATAATATCCCGACCGCAAATCCACCTTGGAGAAGTATTGTACTCTACGCAGCTGATCAAACAAGTCATCGATTCTTGGGAGATGATACTTGTTTTTTATTTTGATTTTGTTAAGTTCACGATAATAGATGCAAAGCTGCATTGACCCATCCTTCTTCATGAGGAAGAGGACTGGTGCACCCCATGGTGAAGCACTTGGGCGTATAAACCCTTTATCCAGATTCTCCTATAGTTGTTTCCTCAGATATTCTAGCTCAACAACAACCATTCTATATGGATTCTTGGATATTGGTAATTCCCCAGGTATAAGTTCAATTGAGAACTCAACATCTCTTCTAGGAGGAAGACCATACAGTTCCTCAAAAAACACTTTAGCGAATTCCCTCACAATAGGCATTTCTTCAAGGATGTTTTCTTCCTTGGACTCAATCATTTGAGCCAGTTATGCATACTCAAACGGCAGTAATATCCATGCTTGAGATGGTGGAGCTAAAAGGAGATTCATCTTCCTCCTGACACTTGTAAAGAATCTGGGGTCGATTCTCCATATAGAGTGTGATTTCCCTCTCCCGACAATTTATGTTGGCTCTATATAAAGAAAGCCATTCCATGCGAAGAATTGCATCAAATTTTACCAGAGGGAGTATGATAAGATTCACCGGGAAATTCAATCCACAGACTATAACAGGGGAGGACTTATAATCATGGGATGCAATGATTGCCCCATTTTCCGTACTCACCGACATCTTTACTTCCATGATTTGTGGTGGTGCTGAGATTGTTCTACTAAACATTAGAGTTATAAAAGAATGCTTAGAACCTGAATCAAAAAGTACTTTCGCTATTCTTGAATGAATAACTAGCGCACCAGTCACCACTTAGTTTTCGGGGTTCACTTCGGCCGAAGTAATGGCAAAATCTCTTCCATGTTGCCTTGGAGGTTGTTGGTTGTCTCAGAAAACCCATGTATTAGGGAACTGATTTGCAAAATGACCCAGTTCATTGCATTTGTAGCAGTGAATAATACATTGAGGTTTGAATGGAGTGTCCCTCTCCTCTTTCTTAGCTGTGGGTCTTTCTTGCCGACAGTTAACAGCTAGGTTCCCTTCACTTCCACACCTGAAGCATTTTCTCGTCCCCTTAAGGCATTTTCCGGGGTGCTTCTTTCTGCACTTTTGGCAAGTAGGGTGCTGGATCTTCTTGGCACCGTTGGATTTATCCATCGGACCACCATCATTGAAGTCCACCATACGCTTCTTGTCCCCACGATACCCCTGTGATTCCCTGATCTCTATTTTGACCTTGAGGGCACATCGGACAATATCCTTTTAGCTGTCGAAGTCACGGATCACTAATGATTTCCACAAGCTAGAATTTAGCCCACCAAAGAAGCGATCAACCTTGCATTCGGGGGTAATGACAAAGGTGAAAGTGTACCATGCAAGCCTTGTGACGTTTTCCTCGTACGCTCCAATAGATTCTTCATCTTTTTGTTTGAGGGAAAGGAAGTACCTTTCCATCTTAAGCCGGAGGGTGCGAAGAAAATATTTATCGAAAAACATCTTCCGGAAATCCATCCATTCCAACGCCTCGATCTCCTCCTCAGGCTTCATATTTTTGATCAATATCCACCATTGATCAGATTCAACCTCCATACGATAGGCAGCCATGAGAACCTTCTCTTGCTCAGAACATTGAAGGATGGAGAAGATCTTTTCAATGGAGTTGATCCATTGTTCCGCGATAGTGGGATCAGATGATCCACTAAAAGTAGGAGGCATTTGTCTCATGAAGCCCTCGATAGCGACTTATTATTTCTTGGGGGGGTTGAATGTTCCTCTTAACCCATGTTTCTATTCAATGGTTGAGTTAACTGAGAGAGAAGCGTGACAATGTTCATGATTCCCACTCCCATTGGATTGGGCATCTCATTAGTACAGTCATCACACTAATCTTCACATAGTTTGTTAGCTCGAGTCCTCCTATTACCAACCATTGGCTAGAATAAAAGGAATCTTAGGGGTAACACATAAAGAGTAATCCAAAGACAAAAGTTGATGACTTATAAATAAACATTCATTTCCATAACTCATGAGTCTATAGGATTCAATCTAGTCTTTTCATGATCTACATTCTATCATATATTCTTAGGGGAATTTTTTCCCTTAATAAGGGTTCATACTAAGCCTTTGAATTTATCAAAACATATCCCTCCGGAGTTTCATAACCAAGAGTGCAGTAAGGCCCATTGTCATGCACCAGTTCCCGTTTGAGTCTAGCTCAAAGCGGTGTTTTCGGGTTTTACCCCTAGGATACATCTGTGCTAAAGCCACCACTACCTGCTCGTATCTAGACTGGGATGTATTTTTTTGATAATCCACTTAATTAGTACTTACTAAAACATAGGGATTTTTTTATTTTACCTAGTATTGTATCTAAGGATTTACTAGGGTTTCCTAATCCCAAAAATAACTAAACCAATCCTTTGATACCAACTATGACAACCTTTCTTTTTTTACAAACTTACACATGATTTATTACATAAAAATTCACTTGATACAACAAGAAGATCGAGAGTTTTAGTGTCTTTGTGTCTTAGGATCATTACATAAAAACATAATACATGAAATAAAACATCTTTATTGAAAAATTCCTTTACATGACCACTACATTCCCTCATACTTAGCATTACATGGGATAACCTGAGGACATTCATAAGAAAAGGGTGAGCTATAAAGACAAGTAAGGGAGTACACATGGAATAACATGAGGAGTACAATCCATGTTAGAGAATGGGAATATAAATAGAGCATAAAAGAAACATGAACATAAAGTCATGATAAAGCATGATAATCATAACATTGAAATGTGGCAACAACACTTAACATGGAATTAGCATGAGCCAAGGCTCATTGCACATAGGGAATGAGTAAATCCTCATTGCACATAAATCACGCGTAAACCCTCATTTCACATGAATTAGAAAGATTCAACACTCATTGCACATGACGTATCATGATACTATACTTTACCCAATGCATTGGAGTGCTATAAAGGTGCACCCTTCTTAAATATTTCATTTCATGCATAAGTGTGCCACGTGGATCATAAAAAATGGATTCATAAAAAATAATCATTTTTCCCCGATAGAGGAATGTGGAATTCATACATGAAACTTTGCAATCAATATGTAAATTTGCGTAAAGGTGAATACCCTTGATGGAGAAAAGGGGATGGTATTCACTACACAATGACATTGGCATAGAAAATCGGTGCAATTTCAGCAGCGTAACAGCATGACATAAGAATTCCTAAAAAAGGTTGATGATAGAGAAAGGGTTTCCTCATCATATTTACATGTAATGGAAATTAAGGAGGTCATATAGATACAAGTCCCAACAATTGTAATGGAATTCAGATTCATGATACAAATGTTTTCCTTGAATGTAAAAGAGGAGAGAGAAGATCCTTTCAGAATTTCGGCATAGTAACGGGTGTACATGGGAGGAATTTAATGAGATAGAAAGGGTATCCCATCATTGAAACATAATTAGGGAAGTATGAGGGAGGTGAAAAACCATATTCCAACATTTATAATTGAAATTAAAAGGGCAAAACAACTTAATAAAAATTGGAAAAAATGAGAAAGGATGAAAAAAACCCTTACTTAGAAGTGTGATTCCAAAGGCTAGAGAGCGTCTTTTTGGGAGCATGGGGCACCTTGGGAGGATTATAGAGAGAGTATGGTAGAGTTTGGACGAACTTAAAGGGCTTTGAGTGAGGAGGAAGTGGGAGCTTGGGTGGGTTTATATAGGAAAGGTGAGGGAATTCTTTATTATTTAGGTTTGGGACCCCTTATATTAAATTAATCCAAACCACAAACCATACCATGGTTTCTGACCATTGTTTTTGGAAATAGGAAGAGGAAAACATTATTTTATAATGCCAAAGTCCGAAATTCTTAAAATAATAAGGTTGTTTATGTGGAGGTGAGTCACACTCCCATGGAAATTAATTTAAAAAGGCAAAGTGTTGAATAAGTCTTGAGGGGTGCATTAATGCTTTGAAAATAAGTAAAACAAACCCAAAATTACGTTATTTTAATATTAAAACATATATTCGATGAAAATAAAGCTTATAGTATTTTATTACATCACTATTGGGTCATTATGATGTCATAAAACACATTATATATTTAAACATTATTTAATTTTTACCCAAAAATTTGACTGTCTTAGAAAATTTTGAAAAAATCACCGTTGGATAATTTCGACATCCTGATTCCAGAAATCACATTTATTTTATCTAAAATTTTTTCTAAATATGTTAAATTTCACTTTTAAAATAAAAACTGACATTTATCGAAAATTCACGGGTTTTGACAGAAATGCCTTTCAAACCTTAATAAAAATTTTAATTGCATTCATAAAATTATAAGATCATTTATATTTAATAAAAATTATTTTAATAATAATAATATTTTTTTTATTAAAATATAATTTAATTCAAAAATCCCTTAATTTAATAAACTATATTTCTTAATTAAATAATAACTAAAAACACCATTTGTACTTTAAAAACTATATACAATGTATGAAAAATGAATAGAAATTATTTTCATTATTATATACAAAAATAATGTAAATGAACATAGTACTACTTATTTGTTACATAAACCCTTAATACAGACGCATAAGACCTAAGTGTAAGGTGTGCGATGGTGACAGACTCTTGGGGTGGCTCATATAACATCGCTCGAGTGGTAATTTCAATCAACTTCTACATTTCCCATAGACGGTCACATTCAAGATTGACAAGATGAAGATCAGCTTGGGCTTGGTCAAGGGAGAAGCCCAAAGACGCCACCTCTTTTCCGAGCTTCGACAAATGGACTTCGTACGGAGTAATTCTACTGGACAAGGCCATCACTTCTTTTTTCTATGTAAAATTAGATGTGTTAAAGCCCTATATTTATACTAATTATATGATCACTGTTCAATGGCTATATTAGCAATGGTCAAAATTCTTAACATAAAACCAATGAAGTTGAAATTTTATATAAACATAATGAATAATTTAATTAGATCAAGAGGGATTTCCATTAATGAAATATTGGGTCTTTACAACGCCCTTTGGCATAAAGAATGCAGGCCAACATATCATCGTGCCATGCATCGTATCGTCAAACCATTTATAGGGAAGTATGTCGAATGTTATGTGGATGATTTGTTGGTTAAATCCAAACAACGTTCTAATCACTTGGCAGATTTGGAAATCATATTCCACAAACTTCAGCAACATAATTTGAAGTTGAAACCCTTAAAATGTTATTTTGGGGGTAACCTTGGGGAAATTTATCACCTTTGTTGTACACCATCATGGCATTGAAGTCGATACTGAGAAGACAAAGTAAATCTTTGGTATGTCACATCCTCAAAATTTGAAATAATTGAGAGGACTTCAAGGAAACTTAACATATATTTGGCGTTTCATCGCCAATTTGGTAGGAAAAAGTTTACCCTTCACCAAATTTATGAATTAGGGAGTCACTTACAAGTGGACTGAAGAATGTCAAGAAGCATTCGATATTCTCAAGAAGTATCTCTTGAGTCCACCGGTGTTAATGCCACCTGTTGAATGAAGACCACTTATCCTCTATGTGACAGCTCTAGAGTGATCATTGGGTGACTTTGTTGCTCAGAAGAATGATGTTGGGAATGAAAATAACCTCTACTATCTTAGTCGGTCTCTGCTTGAAGCAGTAACCTGATATTCAAATATTGAGAAGTGCTTCTTAGCATTAATCTTTGCTGTTCAGAAGATGAGACACTACCTACAACATCACTAGGTCCAATTTTATCTCGCAATAACCTGTTCAAGTTCATCCTTAGTCGTCCAATGCTTATAGGGAATCTGGCAAGATGGTCAGTTATTTTGCAGCAATTTGATATTCATTATGTGTCTCAAAAGGCAATAAAGGGCCAAGCTCTGGCTAATTTCCTTGATGAACACCCTTTAGTAGAAGACACATCTTCCGATATTGAACTCCCTGATGAGGAAGTATTCTCTATTCAAGAAAGTCTTCAAACGTGGGAAATGTACATTGATGGTGCTTCCAGAAGTCCAACAGGGAGAAAAATGGGCGATCCTAAGTTCAACAATGTTGGGTTAGGAATTGTACTCATTTCCCCAGAAAAGGAATTTCTACCTTATTCCTTCTCATTATTGGGAGGTGCCACAAATAATGAAGCGGAATACCAAGCTCTTATTGCAGGATTAGATTTGGCGCTTCAAGCACAAGTGAATCACTTAATGGTGAAAGGTGATTTAGACCTGGTAATCAAACAAGTCAATGGGGATTATGCAATCAGGAAAGAAGAATTAATCCCTTTGTATGATTACATCAGAGAGTTAATGGCAGAGTTTCTTTCAGAACTGACATTTTCTTATGTACCAGGATCACAAAATGCCCATGCTGATTCACTGGCTAATATAGCCACAGCTCTGGTAGATCCAAATCGGGACGAGACAACCATAAGTGTTGCCCACTGTCGTACAATTTCACCTTATGTACAAGCTAGAATAGAGGAAATCAATGAAATTAGTCCCATATCTGAACCATATGGTCATACTACAGGATGGATGAAACCTATCAGGGAATACCTTCAAATGGAACACTTCAACCTGAAAGAGCCGGGAAAGAAAATGTCGGGAGAAATGTGGTCAATTTCCCTCCTTATGGTAGCCCAGATCACATAGAGAATGTTCTTTACAAAATGTGGTTTGAGGGAGTTTTCTTCATATGCATTGATGGTGAAGAGATAATGGCTATAATGAAAGAAGTGCATGTAGGATTCTGTGGTGCCCATCAGTCTGGACATAGACTATCTGATAAAATTTGAAGGATTGGATATTTTTGGCCTTCAATGATACAAGATTGTGTTGATTTCACAAAGATGTGTCATTGTTTCCATGTACATTCTAACTTCATTCATCAACCCCTAGAGTTGCTACATACAGCTAAATACTTGTTGCCATTTTCCACATGGGGAATGGATGTAGTAGGACCCTATCCTTTAGCTACATCCAAGCAGTTGAAGTATATTTTTACTACTACTGACTTCTTTTACAAATGGTCATAAGCAATACCTATCAAAGAAGTTAGTTCTAAATGCATTGTTAGCTTCATCAAGTCCAACACCATTACTAGATTTGGTGTCCCTCATACCATATTGACGGACAATGGTACCAACATCTGTTAATCCGAGGTGAGGATGTTGTATCAAAAATACAACATCAAATCCAATCATTAATCTCGGTATCATTCAGCGGCCAATGGATAGATAGAAGCCTTTAACAGGACTCTTTCAAAAATACTGCAAAAGATGGTGGATGAAGATAATAAATCATGGCCTGATAATCTATTTCAGGCTTTATGGGTTTATCGGACCACCACCCACAGTAAAATGCTATCAACTCCATATTCATTGGTATATGGAACGAAAGAGGTCATGCCCATTGAAATTCAATTACCTTCACTCAGAGTAGCCATTTGTGATCAGTCATCTACAGATGAACAATATAAAAAGTGATTGGATGAATTGGAATGGTTAGATGAGAAAAGTTTGTGCACCCTGCACCATTGGGAAGTCTATTAGAATCGAATACCATGGGCTTTCAACAAAAAAGTTCATCTTCATTCATTCGTTCAGGGAGATTTGGTATTAGTTATCAGAACTCCATTGATACCAGGGAAGAAACCTCCCAAGCTTGACCCAAAATGGGAAGCACATTATTCAATACATAAGGTCTACTCCAAAGGAGCTTATTCTTTGATATCAATGGATGAAGAACTCATCACTACTCCAACCAATGCCAGATTTCTGAAGAAATATTTTTTATAATCACAAAATACATCTACCGTCCATGAATATGACCTTAAACTATTTGTATTAATTTTTTCCATCAAGAGGATAAACTACATAACCATGGGTCCATGCATATGACATTAAACTATTACAACTTACGTCCAACATGATGTTAAACTGTGACGTCCTAACTACATGACGTTAAACTATACAGAAGTCCCTTACATCTAGCAAGATGTTAAACTGCATAACCAACGGTCCATGCATACGACCTTAAACTATTGGAATTTATCTCATCCAACAAGATGTTAAACTACATCATCATCCATGGTCCATGCATATGACCTTAAACTATTCACAGTTTCGTCCAACATGACGTTAAACTATGTCCCTTTCATCGTCCTATACGATGTTAAACTATATAGTAACGGTCCATGCATATGACCATAAACTATTTTCACCATCGTCCAACATGACGCTAAACTGTATCGTCCCTTTTTTTCTAACATCACGTTAAATTGTGAAAAAATCCTTAATACATCCAACATGATGTTAAACTCTGTCCTCTTTTGTCCTTACTACATGAAATTAAACTACAGAGTTCCCTTTTTCTTCCAACATGACGTTAAACATTATTGTCCCCATCATCCTATCTACATGATGCTAAACTATATAGAAATACCTTAATATTCCCTACATGACGTTAAACTATATTTTGTCCCTGGTACATGACACTAAACTGTGCATCACCAATAGTCCTAACTACAAGACTTTAAACTGCATAGTCCCTTCATATGTCCTACATGACATTAAACTGTGCATCGCTAAGGTTGCTACTACCTCATGTTTCTCACACCGAGTATGACTCACGTGAGCTTAGATCCAACATCAACCATAACACCCTCTCTGGGTTGCTAACCACACATAAGACCCACCATCATTTTTTAAGTCATTGTCTCCAAGAACAACATGATCACTAATTCATTCTTAAATTGAACAACACAGACTTTGATCCTTGCTTTCTAGGCTGGGTACGTAGGTAGCCTCTCGAGGTTTAGGCCCAAAACCAATCTCTTCACATTGGTTCACCTTTGTCCTTGCTACATGACGTTAAACTGCACAACACCTTTTGTCCTCCATGACAGTAAACTACAACTTTCTTTGATATCCTCACCTGAGAGGAAATAATTATTTACATTGATATCCAATCATGTTATATTTCAAATACTATGTGCATACATGGTAATGCCTGAACCTTTTATCTTGGGTCAAACCATCATTTCATTAACGTCCCATTTCACCCATCACATGTACAAACCAAATCTATACAGAGGGTATTTCTAGAACTACGTGGGCTCGATTCCCATCCTTACGGGATACGTAGGAACGTTCCAGTATCCCTCGAATCCAGCCCTAAGTCTTTGGGCCTACCCCAAATTCCACTTTCAGTCTCCTGACTGAAAAGTCCCTATGAAAACACAGACTATGTATTCATTAGTATGGTCCGAGATCTATGACCCTAAACTAAGATCTCTCATAATTTCATCCTATATGACGTTAAATTGTATTTCAATAACTACGTACGACTTGATTACCATCCTTATGGGATACGTAGAAATATTCGAGCATACCTCGAATCTAGACCCAAGCCTTTGGGCCTAACCCCAAATTCCAGTTTCAGTCTCCTAACTGAAAAGTCCCTATGAAAACACACACTGTGTATTCGTTATTATAGTCTAAGATCTATGACCCTAAACTAAGATCTCTCATACTTTCCTCGCACATGACGTTAAACTGTATTTCAAGAACTACGTATGACTTTATTCCCATCCTTATGGGATACATAGTGAAGACCAATATTTCAATTAAGGACCCATCCACAACATGATTATGGTTAACATTGATCTGTATATATCTACATATAGAAGACAATATCCATTTTTATGTGTGATAATTCTAGTATTAAATACTTCCAGATCTTCATAACCCTTTGCTTGACTTTTGGTCACAAAATGTCCAATTTCTGAGAGTTCTTTTTTCTGACTATGCAGCATGTTCCCTTAGGCGGCATTGCATAAACAGTATACATAACAGACTTTTCAGCCAAAAGATACTATTATTTCACTATACATCCAATTCCCTTAGGCGGCCCTACGTAATTCAACCCCCTAACGAGTTTGATAAATAATGGTAACATAATTCTTGGGAAGAAAACCACTTTTGTCCTTATTGGTCTTATAAAAAATATGTAAAGGATCCGCAAAAAAATAGACATCCTTAACATATTATTCACATGTTCTTTTTCATGATCTGAAAGTATTCAAGTCTATGGTTTATATTTCTCTTCCCTACGTTTGGGTCAGACCTTCGTAGGAGTAACATTCATCCAGTTCTTGGATGAGCTTGCTTGAAAATATCTTCTCCATATTCAAGTACTTCACTCCATACATAAAACTCTATTCTTTAGAAATTTTGAATCTCCATAAACATCCACTAGATTTTTAGTAGTACAAAAGTAGATTTTTGAGAGTTCATTTTCCTGACTATGCAGCATATTCCCTTAGGCGGTCTTGTATAAATAGTCTACATAACAGACATGGCAGCTAAAAGATACTATTATTTGATTATGAAGCCAATGCCCTTAGGTGTCCATGCATAATTCAACCCCCTAAGGGGTTTGTCAAATAATGGTAACTTCATTCGTGGTAACTAATTCTTATAATTCTTTTTAGCCCTTTTTCATATCATTCCTCAGATTCAAAATTTCTAAAGTCATTGTTTACATGTTTTACATCATACTTGAGTGTGGTAAAATGTTTTCAGATAAGTTTTCAAGGAATTTAGTCAATTTTAACCCATTCGGTCAAAGCTATTTCAACCTTAAACATTATCCTTTTTATGTCCAATGTGCATGACATTAAACATCCCACAATAGACAAGGGTACTCTGAATAAAAGTCAAGTCCCACCTCATTAAACATACATTTTCGTATGATTTATGTAATATTGAGAAATTAAATGATTCCAAGTTTGTAGGGTTATTTATAATAATCATAGTAAAAATCAAACTATGCTTACTAGGCCCATTGTCTTAGGTAAAAATTAAAAGTAGGTAGCGGGAAAATGCGTGCATAGATGATTGAAAATGAAAGAATTTTTCCATTTGATGCAGAAGAATTAGAAGGAAATCCACAGACTGGATTCTCTTATCTTTTTCATGAATTACAAAATGCTTTCAAAATAACTCTTCATTTGATTTACGACATCCCAAGTTTCATCTGCATCCACCTGGAATTCATTCATTCAACTAGATACAATAGAAGATGTAGTGATACTAGCTCTTCTTGGAACAATTGTAAAAGAATTTCCGTGAGTGCGGTTTGAGAAAATTTTCTTGTTGATCAAACAGTTACTTTTTTTTTTCTGTCCAAGAGACTTGGAAGATGGATACATGGATTTGTGAGTGAAGAATTGGAAGTAATGAGCCATTTGGAGAGAGTACTCTTTTTTGATATTGTTCTAATTCCATGTTGGTTTTCTCTCCCCCAACCGGTAGTGGAAAATATTTTATCCCATGGGTTTTCCATTTTCATATCTGTAAGGAAATGGCATGGAAGGAAAAATATAAAGGTTCACACCATTGTTGTTTTTCTTAATGCACAACATAACCAAAATAGAGCAGTAACAATGAAGCTACATCTCAGGCAGATAGTTCTTGGCATCTGGAACGTTGACTCCTTGCAGATGAACATAGCCATACAAAGGCAGATAACTTCTTTGGGGGAAGTCACGATGATACTTCTTCAAATACTTAGCCAAATCTAGGAGAGTGTTGTCGCAGACAGTATAATAAACCTGGCCAATGAAGCTCATCATATCATCAATTCGCTTGCTATCCAGTTCATCAGCCATCCCGATTCTATTTGGATCCATTGAATCTGCACAAAAGTTGAATGAAATAACATTTAAATGGGTTTATTTTTTCATAAAAATTGTGAAGAAATTCGAAAAAATGGAAAAGGCATTAAGGTGCGCAAGTCTCATTTTGGCGCGCAAGTATGGATGTGTCGCGCAAGTTTTTGGCACGCAGGTATCACTGTGCAAGTCCTATTACCTCTACAGCATCGCGACAACAGTGAAACAGCAGAAAAAAAGTAAACTAGTGCAAGGAGACCAACATGCACAATGAGAGAAAGAAATTCGAGATCTGGTGGCCTTGCGCGAGAATGACCGTGTATTTATAGGCCAGGCCGCACCCTTGCGCACTGACTCATACATGGTTCAAACACTTGTGCACCACCCTCTACATTCTCAACACTTGTGCGCTTCATATTCCATGGTTTTCTTCTTTTCCTCAGAGTCACATCCTCATTTCTTTCGGATCCAACTCTGATGGGGGACTTTTGTTGATGCTCCTTTCCATCACAGACTCCAAAGGAATGTAAAGGGAAATACCTTGGACCAAAAGTGATTCATCCTTTGAAGGAACATCAAAAATTGACAAAGGAATGAACCATGATTCAAATGAACATGTGCCGCGCATGTTACACCAAGGTCATGCAAGTCTACTTTTGCGCCGCCCATTGGACACGCAGGTGACTTGCACGCCCTCTTTGATAATCAGGAAGGGTTTTCTCTAGCCAATAAATACCCCATGTGGGCCCCCCATTTCCGGGATGAAAAAATTCCAGAAAATCAGATTTGATCTTCCGGTGCCCTAGTCTTTTCAAAAAGCTTCCGAACACTTCTAAGGTAATTTCTTACCTAGAATGGAAGATCTTATGAGGGGGTGGAAGGCCTAAGTGTTGAAAATCATCAACACTTGTGCGCCTAAGTGGACAGACCTTAAGGTAAATGGCCACACTTGCGCACCGCCTTACCCCTTCAACATAACTTGCGTGCCTCTCTTTTGGAAGTCTCTATGGTAGTATTAAAGGATTGAGACAAGTCTCTACCAAGTTCTACTCTAAGGATTGACCATCGTGCAAGTACCCATGGGTCATGTAGGTACACATGCACGACCAGGACTTGCGTAGTCATGCAGCCCTTGCGCGCCCATGAAGGACTTGAACGCCACCTTCTTTTATGGTTCCCCTCCTACCTATTTCACCTCTCCTATGTCTATCCACACATCCTCTTCAAGATTAAGGCTTCAGAACTCTCTCCAAAGCCATCTATGGAATTATTTCCATCTTGGTTTCCTTATGTGAAAGAAACTCTATGGAACATCTCTTAAGATAAATTGATTTACATATCATTATGTCACTAAGGTCATAGATTTCATTCACTCAACCTCATCCTTTAAGATGAGAGAATCGTTAACCTGGGCCTCCTTTTCAGTAGTATTCCCCAGTCCATGTTCTTTTGATTTGGGCATCCTTTTCAGGAGTAAGCCCCAGTCCAAGTTCTTTTTATTTGGCCATCCTTTTCAAGAGTAAGTCCAAATCCAATTCCCCTAATCTGGTCATCTTCCTTAGGAGAAATCCCTAGTCATAATTTCCTAAATTTGGGAATCCTCTTCAGGAGTAAGCCCCAACCTTAATTCCTTTAATCTGGGCTTCCTTTTATGGAGTAAGCCCTAGTCAAAAATATGGGCATCCTTCTTTGGAGTAAGCCCCAAGTCCCTTAAATTTTCAAATCCCTTTCACCTGGTCCTCCTTCTTAGGTGTAAGCCCTAGTCTTAATTTATCTTAAGCAGTCTTAATTTACTTTTGATCTGGGCTTCCTTCTCAGAAGTACAACCAAATCATAAGTCCCCTACTAATTTGGGCATCTTCCTCAGGAGTAAGCCCCATGTTAGAGTATCAAAAATCTCTACGAAGTACATATACCTTTATAGACGTTGTTCCCGGGTTTCTTCCTTGAAGTAAATCCTAATCGTAATTTATTTGGGCAGTCATACATAAATAAGACCCATATCATTTATTATGATGGCACAATTGTCTGGTTTTACCAATACCTCTTGTTTCTCACACCGAGCATGAATCAAGTGATCTTAGAGTGTAAAAGTAATTATGACATCTTTCATTGAGCCATAAATCATACATAAACATCATACTCCATTACTCGAAATACGTGGGTTCTGATTCCTTTTCCAAATGAAATTATACGTAGGTAGCCCATCTGTAGGTACAATCCCAACTCTGAAATAATCCATGTCCTTCTGAATGACAATAGACTTCAAGTGCCCCACTGAGTGGATTTAAAACTGGTATGGTCATCACAATGACCAAGAGACTTTTATGTATTTAAGGATACATTTGACTAAGAATCTCTAACAAATACAGATGATCCCTTATCAATGAAGATCCTCGAATACATATAAATGATTCTCTAAGTCTCCTACATATCAATCATTGATTGTTTGATCTAAAGGAAAGCTCATTTTATACTTTGTAATGTAATAAGGATTCACAAACATAACTTTAATCTATAAAGAGTGTCCCAGAGTAGAGAATAATTCCCCTCAAAAAGGTGTGATGAGTCGGACCTCCCATCCCCTCGACCGATGAAAATTCCTAAGCCTCATCAGTCCACAACTAATGAGCACCTTCCTTTGGATAGTAGGTCCAAATGGATATGTAATTATTGTATGTTTCCAGTTCTTCGAACAAACACATTAGAAACCAATTGGAATGTTTGATCCTTCAATCAATGAGGTCATCCCCAATTCTAGAGGGAAAAAATATCATTTTAAAATACAAAAATGATCTTTTTAAAATACAAATGGTAGATGCTCTTCATAAAAAGGTGCATCTACACCTATCTTTATTTAGTGGTGAAACTCAATTATAGATCTGTAGTGGTTGTATATTCTTGATACCAAAATGTACTAGTTTATTCTACCACTAGTTGAAAATTTATGCAACTGTAATTTAATTTTTTTCTTCTCTTTCTATGTTTCTTCATGATCTAATTTTCATCTTTTTGTATTATGATGAAAATAATTCTTATTCTAATTATTTTAAGTGTTTTATCAATTTATAAAAATCATATATATTTTACAGATTCCTTGAAAATTAATTTTAATATATTTGAAACATTTATAATGATTGTTTAAAATTATAAATAATTATTTTTAGAAAGTAAAAAAATTTGTTTATATTCATTATCTTAATTGTTTCTAAAAATTTATTTATAATTTTAAATATTTTCAAAATGGTTTATTGTATTAAATGCATGAAAATTATGAGGTAATATTTATACATATTGTATTTTTATGATTTTATTAATTGATATGATCTCAATATTCAAAGAATTATTTGATATCCATTGAAGGGTTTATTTGAAATTATGGTTGACCCATTGTTATGGAAACTATATGAATGATTTAAAGGGTTATTCAAATAGGGTTGAATTGGTGTTTAATTTAAAAATGTAAATTATTTTTGATAATATTTTTATAGAGGTTAATTTTCTCTCTCCTAAAGAATTTTGAATTATGTTACCCATAGAAGTTTGTCCATCCTTGTAAATCTCAATTTCAAGGTTTTTCGTGAATCCTTGAAACCGAAAAATACACTGAATAACATAATAAACTCTCTATTTTTTCCCAAGAAAATGTTGTAAACTTAACTAGTGCTTTACAGATAAAAGAACTATGTGATAATCTATTTCATCATAAAAAAATATATAAAGTGTTTAGTTACATATCCTTCGACTTCTATTTCCTTGATAAGATGATTCCATAAAATTATCAAGAACTAGTGCATGTGATTTTATTTTCAATATTATACTTATTTATAGTTTCTATGTCTATAAAAATAAATCCAATCTACCACACACACATTGTGTGTTCTCTTTATTCTTTTACACTAAAAATCATTATTCTTTTTCTATTTCCTTGGGTTGTAACTCTTAGATTCCGAAGTTAGGACTATTCGGGAGGTGACTCACATTATCTATGGTCAAGTGTTCTAATTTGTTTGTGACTCCCCATATAAAAGTCTATGTTTGTGTTTATACCTCCAATATAAAAGGATCCTGTAATTGGGTTCTGATTCGCCCCCAAAAATATGATTAGGGCACACATATCCCTCACAGAGTAGGGAGGTATAAGAGTAGAGTAAACCTTCTTTGTGAAAAATAATATAAAATAAATATCTATATTATTTAATCATAAAAGTATAATTAAAAATAATAATTATCATTAATAATTAATTTAAAAAATAAATTTATTTGATTAGAATTTTAATCTACTATATTCATCCCCTCTAGATCATATGTCACTTACTTATTTGACATAAAAATTGGTATCATTGGATTATCCTTTTAGTATTATCCAATCATTCTATAGTGTCCTTTGTTTTATTTAATTGTGAAAGAATATTATTAGAATTCACATTATAAGGATAAGATATATATGATGGCAGGATTAAAGAAAAATCATACATGGATTTTATGGAATCCACCTCACTTTGATGAAAACAATAATGCCTACTAGAGATCCCGACAAGATGTATACCTCAAAAAATTATGTATAGAACACTGGTCCATCATGTCAAAATAGTAAACGCTAAAATATGTTGACCTAGATACAGTTTTTGGGAAACAATCCAAATTGATATGTTTTATATTACAATGTTGTTAATATTTTATATTTTGACATTAACTGAAGTGTTTTTAGTAATGTGTCTGTATTTAAGATGGAACATGTGATTTGAAATATTATACATGTCACTCAACTTGGTTTTGAATAATAAACATGATCCATGATTTGAATGATTCTAGTAGAGTCCCAAGACTTCAAGATGGGTGAAGAAGACTCTTTAAACCAACTGTTACACCAATTCACACGCATTTTGAATTGAATGAACTCACATGGAGAAGATCTACAAAAACGATAACTTGTTTAATGAGTCCTATTATCAATATAGAAAATATTTCATCTTAATAATGTCATTATTGAAGAATTAATGAACTCCAAAGCATACACTATGGAGGATTTTATTGGATCATATCTTCTGTATAAACTGGAACTGATGAATATAATTGATGAGGAGACAACTAAATGAAATGGTGTATATTTTAAATATATGATTTTTTTTCTACATACTATACTAATTCTGATATTTGGATAGTGAAAAAATATATGTCTTAGATTGTTACTAGGGTTTATAAAATAATAAAAAAGAAAGTATTTAAGAAATAGTTTAGAAGAAATCCTTAAAATGAAAAATATATTATAGACAATAAAGGTGGTACAAATTACAATGCTTTATATGTAACTTGTAATGAGTGTAGGAAGAAAGGGAATATCAAGCATGAAATCACTAAAGTAAAAAATTAAAAAATACAAAAATAGGGATAAAAAGGATTTGACCAGTATGTGGAGTTGTACATAAGAATTAAAATTCATTGAATAATATAGAAATGAGAAAAAATCTAATAACTTGTAATTCATGGCATCCATGGATATGTTTGGTGATTCTTAATGTTCCTTTTGATGTTTCATTTATGAATATGATTCTAAAAACTGGAATGACTCTAAATTAAATGATTAAAATGAATTATTACGAAAACATATTTTCAAAGATACTAATTTATATAATAATATTAAAGAAAATAATGATAAACATGTTTATGAAAATACGTTTCTTTTATAAGTTAATGAAAATTTAATAAACAGTACTTCTATTTATCATTCCATGGTTAAGGAAAATTTGAAATCTGCTCAAGATTTAAATGAAATTTTTAGCAAATAAGTTGAGATTATTAAATGAATTTTATGTTATTTTATTCACGATAATGAAAATTTTCATAATATGATGTATTTGAATAAAAAAAATAAAAAAAAATAAGGTTTTGGACATGATATAAGATTACCTCAAATATTTAAAACCCATTTTGATAAAAGTAATTGTATTTTAACTCTTACTTTTTTTAAATGTGGCATGAAAGGTAACTATTCAAATGATTGTTATCATATATTAACAAATTCCATGGGATTTATAAAAACTCATATTTCTAAATCTTTTTAATCAATAGTATCATACAATACTTGTTTAAATTCAATATGGGTACCTAATAATTTTATTACTAATCCTATTGGACCCAAAGAAGTTTGTATACAAAAATTGTTACGTAATATACATTTTTTGGAAAAATAACTTGAATGAATCTAGAAAAAAATGGTATGTTGAAAGTGGTTGATCTAGAAATATTTCTTGTGTCCCATCATTTTTTACCACTTACAACAAATTTGGTAGAGGCACAATTACATTTTGAGATAGTTTTAAAGGAAACGTAAAAAGATATTATAATGTTGGTATTTATAATTATACCATTATTTATAACGTTTTATATGTTCAGTGACTAAAGATAATTTAATTATTATATCAAAATTATATGATGATGAAATAGAAGATAGTTTTTAAAAAATATATTTTATGTTTTTTAAGCTGAATCTCTATTATTTTATTATAACAAAAAATAAAATAATTATAAAATTGATTTTACTGAAATAACTTTCCATATGTTAAGTGTTTGAATACTGTGCAGAGAGATAACATCATTTGGAATTGAATCTTAGGTGATTTTAATTTCAAAATGATACATAAGCTCTCAAACACTACTAGAAAATAGTGTTTTTGAGGCCCCTTAAATGGGTGACCACCATTGGAGGTCGCTATTGGTTCCCTATAAAGATCGTCAACAGCGGTCACCACACTTCTCTAAAAACATTCAGCACCCCTCCCCACAATCCTGAAACCAAACCCTACCCCTACCTGCGGAGCCGCCTGTCCCCTCCCTTGCCTCACCGGCTCTGGCTCCCCCACACCACCTCCCCTCCCTCACTGCACCAGTGCCACCTCACCACCACCTCCTCTGGTACCCGCTCCATCATTGGTGCACATCCCCTTCCTCACCACACATCCTCCGACTCCTGCTCCCCTCCAGTGCCCCTCCTATCCCTCTCAACACCACCTTTGGCTCCCCTTGGTTTTGAATTTGTCACGCTATAAGGTACGCCCTAATTTTAAAATTTATTGTTTTAATTTTGGTCAATTTACAATGTAAATTTGACACGAATAAAGATTATATGAATATTATGTGTGAATAAAAGTTGTATAAAATGTAATTTCATGTGTATACGGGTTTGTGTGCATGAATAATTATGCGTTTTGATAGTGTGTGAATGAGAAGACATTACACTTTACTTGAAGTTTGATGTTACATACAATGTAGAGTATATGTACATGTTGATTGGATTGGTATTATAAGTTGTGTTGTTGTTTGATTTATACCAGTCTTGAGTTTATAACATGTCTCTCTATGTGTGTATCCAATGATAAAATGTATGAGGTTTGACCACATGTGTGTGCTTGAATAGCCCATGAGACCCATGTTTGATTTCAATCACATTTGTTTCGACAATATTGGTTTTTATTAATATTATATGATTTTCCTTTATATGATATTGCATGCTTCAATGTGACTTACTGTGTATATTTTAGAGGTAGAATTGTGATGGAATTTAGAGTGATGTATCATTTTTTTCAAATTCTTGTCATTTTCCATACTTTTATTGACCTAAATCTTTGGAGTGTTTGGGTTATTACTATATGAATTGAGATACCTAGCATGGATTATAATTTTTCATTGTTTATTGAAACTATTATGTTATTGTTTATCCTTTCCTTTATTTATACCAAGGGTTTATTTTTTGCTTTGATGACATTCAGACCCTTACTTCTAGTAAGAAACACCTTGCATAAAAGGATACCTGCTTGTGGCTAGGAGGAACACTGTATTGGACCTTGTGATCTAGCATGGGGCATCACATTCATTGTCACACATATTCTCTATTGATGACATAATTGAAGACATATTAGTATTCTTTGTTCTGGAATTGTATATATTTGATGTTATCCTTGATATAGATTAATTAGTTCTCAATTATTAAGAGATTTATTTCGATATTTGATGGTTAATCTTTAATGAATGTGATGGAACAAAGGCAGCGTGAATCCAAGAGGCAGTGAGAAATTATTTGTACAAAGATACAATTTCTCTATGTTTGATAAGACTGTTTATCACTAATTGATTTTGGGAACTTTAATTACAAATTATATTTGTAAATTTATTGGTAGTAATTAACTTAGTCGCCAAGGTTGATAGTTCAATATTAGAATTTGAATAATTTTTTCATATACCATATACGCATGAACGTTATAATATTCATTTCATGAAATTTTTTTACTGTATGGAAATATAGACTAAATTCATTCTTATTATAGTTTCTTGAATATAGAATCATCATTATATTTACCATACCAACATGGTGGTGATGAAATGGTCTTTCACATCCATTCCATTATCTATTCTCTTAATTATTATTCTGATATATAAATAGTTTATTTTATCAATGGTCCATATGAAATTGTAAAGTCCTTATTTTAAATATATTTTATATGAAAAATTCATGTAATTTGAAGTCATGTGTTAATTTTTTTATACAAATATTATTATGGATAAGAGTTGGATTGATCTTCTAAATCAAACACTTAAAGAATATTTCAAGGGAATTATGTAGTTTTTTGAGTTCACTAGAGGATTTAAAAGTGTCGTAATTAGTTTTTCATGTAGAAAATCTGCAAACAGATATCAATTCATATGAGATACTATAAGGGAGCACCAATTATTGAACAGATTTTGAAAAAAATAAAAGAGTTGGACTCATCATGGGGAATAATATATTCTTCATCAAAATACAGATGCAGTTTAAATGGATATTGATGTGGGGATGAATGATCTAATGCGTGAAATGATTACTGAAATGGTATGTGGGTTGGATCCTGAAGGCATTGACATCCATAATGTTGAGACCGGTGAGATAAATATTTGCTCTGGTGCAGATCGGGATTCGAGGAGGTTTTATGAAGAACACGATGATGCAAAAAAGGAATTATTTCCTAGATGTAGAGCGTAAAATAAATTTTCATTTATCATGGACTTTTTTCAGTTGAATACATTGAATTACTGGTCATACTCATCGTTCGACATGCTATTGGTGTTATTGAAAAAGGTTCATGATATCGATGCTACGATTCCCGAGTTGTATTACTATGCTCGTAAGTTGATAGATAACAAAGGTTTTATATATGAGACCATAGAAGAATGTGAAAATAACTATATTTTGTTTAGAAAAGAAGCATACAATTTGGATATTTGTATAGTTTGTGGTGCATCCAGGTGGAAAGATAATACGGGAAATCAGACTCATCAAAGTCTGATTGTGAAATAGGGAAAACCGATTGATGTAAAGAAAATGCGTTACTTTCCCCTAAATCAGAGGTTGAAAAGATTTTTTATCATCTAGTGTTTATAATTTAATTAGATGGAATATAGAATGAAATCTTTAAAGTGATATGTTAACCCATCTGACAGACTCTCGGGCATGGAAGGATTTTGATAAGAGACACCCCAAATTTTCTAAAGATGATTGTAATGTAAGATTGGGGTTGGAAGCAGATGGTTTCAATCCATTAATGCCTATGGTTGGTGCAACCCATAGAACATGGCTTGTGGAATTGGTTCTGTATAATATTCCTATGTGGATTTGTATGAAGAAACAATTTATATAACCTTCCACTCTTGTTGATGGACCTAGAAGTCCATGAGATATGATTTATGTTTACCATAAGCCATTGATTGAAGAGTTGAATGAATTTTAGGGTGATGGGGTGATGAATTAAGATTGTTAAATGAATGAAATTTTCAAACATAAAGATGATATATTATGGAAACTCAATTACTTCCTAAAAAATGTAGATTTATCTGAGTGTAGTATGATTGAGGAATCCTGTTTCCCTTATTGTAATAAAAGTAAAAAATATGTATGGATTAAAAATTCTAGAAAATGTGCATACATGGATCCAAGACTATTTATCCCCCCTCATCATAGGTTCAAAAAGAACAGAGTGACATTTGATGGTTCTAGATATTTTAGCATAGCACAAAAGATCACGATAGGAGTCAAAATGTTATCTCAAATTGAGGAAGAAAACAACTGCACATTATAGGAATTTCAGGATTTAGTGGCTCATCCATTACCTAATTTTTGTGGTGTGGGTAGACAACGCTGTCAGAATTGGAAAAAGAAAACTATTTTTTTACAATACCCCCTATTTTAAAACATAAATGATATAGAATAATTTGGATGTCATGCACATTGAATTTTTTTTGGGATAATATATTGTGGGCCATTTTATGTGTCAGTGGAAAATCAAAGGACAATGTTAATGCACATTGTGATTTGGAAGAAATGGGTTTAATGATGCTTTTTCATTTACAGTTAGCTGAGGGAAACTAGGCATATATGCCTTCTACATAGTATATGATGACTACAACTGAGAAAGGGATGACTAATTCCATTTTGAAGATGCTCAAGGTGCCTGATTGTTGCACTTATGATATTTCAATGTTTGTGAATCTTATGAGTAGGACATTGAAAGGGTTGAAAAGTCATGAAATTCAAATAATACATCAACAGTTGATTCCAATTGTTATTTTTGATTGTTTATACCCCAATGTTATTCAACCATTGATTGAAATGAGTAATTTTTTTATACAACATTGTTTAATAAATCAACGAATGAGTGATTTAAAATGTTTGCAGGACTGAATTGTTCGTACACTTTTTCACTTTGGGAAACTATTTCCCACCTCATTTTTTGATGTTATGGTTCTCTTGACAGTGCACCTAACTGATGATGTAATGGATGCTCGTCCAATGAAATTCAGGTGGATGTATCCTGTTGAGCGGTATCTGAATACATGGAAATGATTTGTACGCAACATAGCTTGTTCAGAGTCATCAATGGACAATGTTTATTTGATGGATGAGTGTACTAAATTTTTTATAATATATTATGGATGTTGAAACAGAATTATATATTCCATCTAAAATCCATGATGGTACAATTAGAGAAAGAACCATATTTGATATGGACAACATCGATTGGATACAAGCACCTCGATATATATTGTTCAATACTCCATCAGTTCCACCATTAATTATGTAAGTGTCTAATAACTTTTATTTTTTAGCATTTAAATGTTTTGTTTGAAGAATTTGATAATATAAACATCGTGTTATCATTTTCTTGAAACACATTAATGAGCTAAAAGAAGAGATGTATTGTGTGATTTAGTATCAAATTCAACAATCTCATTATGCATCATTTCTTGATTGGTTGAAGGATTTTGTACATATAAATTGATTTTCATTATGAATGAAGTATTATACAAATTTATTTATGAAAAAAATAATTATTTAATTCTGTGAATTATGTAGGTTCATAACCTGAGAGAGTTAGGTTAACCCACGCTAACTAAAGCATTTATCCAACTGGGTGAGGGTCAATCTATAAAGGCTCATCATTATAAATCTATAGATGCTAATGGTTTTGAAATTCACATTAAATATGTTGGTGAAAGAAGAGAAATAAAAAAGAGTGGCATCAGTTGTCCATTCGTTGATTCTGGATATTAATATGGTCAATTTACAGACATCATTGAAGATTTATACGCACACGGGTTGATGTACATATTGTTAAAATGTAATTTGGTTGATCCATTGTGTGGATGTAAAGTCGATCAATATCAGTTTACATTTTTTAATTTTATCTATATGTTATAAAAAAATAAATGAGTTGATAATGAACCTTTCATTTTGACATCACAATTAGAACAAGTATTCTTTGTTACCTTGCCTTCGAATCCCAGTATGGAAGTCGTTGTGAAAATTTATCGGTGAGGAGTGTTTTTATTTGAACAAGATGAACCTGAAACTATTCCATTTATTTCCCAAAAGCTTGATCAACATACCATAGTTCAATGTGAAGAACATATTTATTGGGTAAGAGAAGCTGTTTAAGGAGGAACAATTGATTTTTATGTTTATTGAAAGATATAATTGTTTTCCCGCTCTTCGGTTAAAATCCATTTTTAAATTGTTTTAAACAACCTAAAACTAATAAGGTATATAATAATTTTTATTTATTATTAGTCAGACATAACCTTATGTTCGATGCTTTCTTATGTCTTACCTTGCAGGCATGTGTCAACTAAGATTCTAGTATCTGGTTCCATCTCAAGCATTCTTTGGATGAACTATATTTCATTGGTTTTATAAAATGTTTTTTAGATCAAATTAAAAAGGCTGATTACTTTGAGTAAAATAATTTTTTAAATAAGGTGATTAAAACATTGTTATGGGTAATGGAAAAAATTGGTATTTTCAAAGTATTCAAATATTTTGTGACCTTGTGGATTCGATTTTAAGGTCCCGTCTACCTTTCCATACCCTTTAATCATTGTTGTAATTTTTTAGCAGATTGATAATTTTTTATGGGATTATGAATCTACATTGAGCTTGAAAGGTTTTTATTTCACAAACATATGTTTTTATATAGATATAATACCCCATGGATAGCCCCACCCCACTCCCCTCAGACAAACCCCATACCTGCACTGACCCTCCACCTGGACAGCCTCCCCATTATACAAACCCCCTCCCAGACAGCCCCCTCCCGGACAGCCCACCCCCGAAAACTCCCCTCGGACAGCCCCCACCTCACCCCTGGATATCCCCACCACACTCCCTCACATAGCCCCTCCCCCACTAGCACAACCCATCAACCTGGATAGCCCCCCTTGGGTAGCCCCCACTCTCAGACAGCCCCCCCCTACCAGGACATCTCACCCCCCAAAACTCTCATGGACAACCCCACCCCTACATGACCAACCCCTGCACCCGGATAGCCCACCACCCCATTTGGAGAGCCCACCCTCCCAGACAACCCACCCCCAAAACTCCCCCTCTCCCTTGAACTATCCCCCCTGCCCCTCACCCCCACGACCCACTGCCCCCTTCACCCCCACTACCCCAACCCCCTTCACCACCTCCCTGCACCCACCCCACTCCCCCCGGAGAGCCCCATCCCACTGCCCCCAAACAGCCCCACCCCTACCTGCACAGCCCCTCCACCTAGATATCCCCTACCCCTCCCCACATAAATAGCCCCCTTCACCCCCAGTACCCCTGCCCCCTTCACCTCCACTACCCCATTCCCCCTTCACCCCATCCTTGCACCCACTCCCCCAAGACAGCCCCACCCCACTCCCCCAAACAGCTCCAGCCCCACCCCACTCCCCCATGGCAGACCCACCCCTACCTGCATAGCCCCTCCACCTTGATCACCCTAGACATTCCCCCTATCGAACAACCCACCCCCAAAAAATACCCCCGTATAGCCTCCCCAGCCCCTTGACTGCCCACCCCACTCACCCCGGACAGCCCCACCCCCACTTCCATAGCCCCTCCACCTAGAAAACTTCCCTCCAAGACAAACCACCCCCCATAAGTCCCCCTGAACATCCCATGGATAGCCCAACACACCCCTATCCCCTCCCCACTCCCAACCCCATCCCAGATACCCCAACCTCCATAACTCCCCCAGGAAAACCCATAGACAACCCCCCCAACCACACCCCATCCACTCCCCCTCCCAAAACACTCTCCCAAATAGCAAACACCCCATAACTGTCCCCAGACAACCCCTGGATAGCCCCACCACACCCCGACCCCTCCCCACTCACAACCCCCCTTTCGGACAGCCCACCCCCCATAACTCCCCCTAGAAATCTCCTGGACAACCCCACCCCACCACACCCCAACTCCTCCCCACTCCCAACCCCCTCCCAGAAAACCCACCCCCCATAATCCCCCCCAAAATTCTCTTAGACACCCCTCCCCACTCCCAGCTCCCCTCCCGGACATCACACCCCCCATAACTCCCACAAGATAGCCCCTGGACAGCCCCACCACACGCCAAACCCCTCCCCACTCCCAACCCCCTCCCTGACCACCCACTCCCCATAACTCCCTCCGGTCGGCCCCTGGACAACCCCACAACACCCCTAGCCCCTCCCCACTCCCAACCCCCCTCCCCTCAGACAGCCCACCCCGTAAATCAATTCTCTTTAAAAAACCCTCTAAATACAAGTCTTTTTTGTACATAATTTTATTTCTACTATGTTAAGATTATGATTTTTGAAAAACCTATACATTTTGGTTATATTAACAAATCTACAGGTGTGATTTTTTTAAAACCATCCAATATATCTTTTTGACACTTTGGATGGTCCCCTTACTAATGTTTAATATGACTGCAGACATGTTAGGGGAACACATAGCACATCCACATCATCCATCTGAGCCATCTACGTCTCACAATTGTGGTATGTTTGAATGTAACTGTGTTTATTTTTTTTGTAATTTATATATATATATATATTCACATCCGTCAAATTATGTATAAAATTGTTTTCAACAAGATCAGACTTGACCGCTTCTTCCACTCCAAAGAGAGGCCCTGGTCATGGAAATTCATCATGGAATTCAAACACTACCATTGATGTTTCATTTGACAAAATATTTAATCATGTGGAATTGATTTCCCCTACATTTATCCATCAGTTGGGTCATATCATACGCAAACCCCATTGATTTCATTTACCACCCAAAAATGGGCTTCGATTCCTTGGGATAGATTAGATCGGCTTTAGAGGGAAGTTCAGGTATGAATACCATTTTAGTTTTATTCATATGTTTAAAAAATATTAACATGTGTGATTTGTTTTCTTAAATAGAATAATCTAAAAGTGTTCCCTGATGTGTTTTTGTAGGTGTGTGTGGGAAAATCTCTGAAGATGTTGAAATATTTTAAAGTAAAAATCATGTGGGAGCACTAGTTTTCAAATGTGGGTTCCCCAAACATTCTGGATAATGTCTCAAGAGGTTTTATCCCGTCTTAAGGGCGCGACATAGTTGCATGTTGGTCTACTTTGGTCGTTGTAGTTAGTATATTTATTTTTTTTAAATATATTTTCAAGAATGTGTGACATTATATTTGTTTGAAATTTGAATTAATTGATTGTAGGATGTATTAGAACGCCATTCCGAGAATTGAGCATTGTAGGGACCACCTCACAGGATTGTGACTCATCACATGTCTCAGATCTAACATGATGTATTTATTATTAATTTTTTAATTTATTATTTAACATGTCATTGTGTTATATTTTTATGTTTTATTGGTATAATGTTATGGGAGAAAGGTGCACTGACTAATTAATTGTTGATGTGAATGAGAACTTAGCATCAAAATGATCTATAGGTTGCAGATCTTATAGTAAGTGATTATACTCATAAACAATTAATACATGTATATGTATATAATCATATATATGTATATATATTTAAATATTTCATAGTCTAAATTTGAAGCTGTGTTAGAACAGCTGCCAGAGGACCAGCGATAGCTTCTCATGTGAATGGATAAGATATTCCATCACATTATTGGTCTTGATGGGCATGGATATAGTTTAAACTATGGAACACGGATACCTCATTTTGTAGAATCACACGCTGAGGTTTTCGGTCCTGTTGTTGCTCGAATGACACAATAACTATCAGATTTTGAGGCACGATTGCATGCTTCTGAGGAGGTGAATGCATAATTAATCACTGAGGTTAGAACAGTGCGGGAATATGTTCGTCCGAGTGATGGTTCTGGGGATCATATGACATAGGTATATACTGAATTTATTTAATTGATCTCTATTATTTTTGTTAAAAAATTCATTTTTATTTTTATTTTTAGGCCCTTTCCACACTAGATGGAGGTAGCAGGCATGACCACACATGATGCATCATATTCATGAGGTGGATTTATTTTATATTTATTGTTGAATTAATGCTATATATTGTTTTAGACATTAAATGTTCAATTGTTTGAGATTAGTACAATTAATGTTTTTAAAAACTCCACAGTTTTTTAATTTTAAGTGTATGATTGTTAATTGGATACTTTATTGTGATAGATAATTTCTTAGAATCCCTATTAGAGGATAAGAATTAGGTTAGGTGGCCTAATTGTAAATGGACCAACGGCCTAGTGGCCCAATGGATGAATGACCTATTAGTCTAATGGACGAATGGCATATTGGATCTCATGGTAATTTCAGTGGTCTTGAACTTCTCTCACATATTATTTCTCTTATATTGTAATTGTTAGAGGTCATATTTTTCTTGGTCTTGTGAAAACCCTAGTAGAGCTACCTCCTTTCCATGATAATAAAAATGATCTGTGTGAAAAATACATCTATGGATTGTACCATTTCTTATATTTTCGACAATGTTTTTATTTTTATTTACTTCTATTTATAATTATTTTGGGTTGGAATGTTCTCCCACCACTTCACATACAAACCTATCATGTTACGCTAAACCCTATATCAGTTTTGTATAAATGTATTTTTGGTGGTTTTTTGATGATATTGGTGGATGCATTTACTATATATGGTGCAACTCGGTTGGTCTAGATCCTTACTTTTATTTCTAGTTGATTTTGTTATGGCATGTGATGTGTTTTCATGTCTATTCTCTTAAGGATTTTTTCCTTGTCAATGTTCTTATGTTGGATGGTGAGGGATTCCTCATGAGTCGTGTTTGGTCTTTGTTTTGGTCCAGTAGATGAGGTTCAATGTGGCTCTTCAAAAAAATTGTGTTGAACAAGTGAGGTGTTTATACTTTTGAATTATTCCATGTTGGTGTGGTGTTCCAAAAGGATATGTCTATCTTCGTGCATCTGTAGTGGTATCTGAAGGATATTTTCGCAAGATTTATAGTTTTTGTTCTATTGAGGAATTTTTAAAGAGTTTGTTTTCTTGTACCATTCATTATTGATGGTTTAAGGGTGATACATCATTCCCTATACTGGTTGGTGAAGTTTATTCCTAAAAAATGGTGTGTTAAAGGTCATTTATGGTGGTCTGTGGTCGAAATATTTAGTATGGATTTTTAGTAATATAGATTTTTAGTTTTCCAGACGGATGGTGGACTCTGTAGAGATATCACATTGGGATTATATTCACATTCTGTATCATCATTAAGGAGTGGGATTTGGGTGGGATGTATAGGGATATTGTGGGGGGGGGGTCTGGGGAATGTTTTTTGGGCGGGGGGGGGGACTGTTTGAGGAATTGTTGGGGGATAGGGGCTGTTCGGGGGGGAGGGTATGTACAGGATGAGTTTGTTTGGGGGGACAGACTTTCTGGGATGTGTTTTTTTGGAGGGGGGCTTTCCTGGGGTGGGGGATATCTGGGGTGAGTGGTGGAAGGGTGGTGGATTCCCAGGTGATTGGGGGGAGGGCTGTACAGAGGTGTGGGGGGTGTGCTGGGTGTGGGAGGGGGAGGGATGTTTAGGGTGGGGGACTATCTGAGGGTGGGGGAGCTATCTCAAGGGAGTTGTTGTGGGGGGGGGGGGGCTATCCGGAGGTGGGGGATGAGGGGTGGTGGATGTGAAGGGTGTGGGTGTTGGTTGGGTGCAGTTCAGGGTGGGGGAAATCCGGGGGGGGGCATCACAGGGGAGTTGGGAGGGGATGTCTGGGGTGAGTGGGGGGCATGAGGGGATGTCCGGGGTGAGTGGGGGGGGGGTGGGTGTCTGGTGGGACCTATTCCAGGGGGATTTATGGGGTGGGGGGGGGGGGTGTTGTCCAGGGGTTGGGGGACTATCCTGGGGGAGTTTGTTTGGGGGGGGGGGCTTTCTCGGCTGACTGGGGGGGTCTATCTAGTGGGAGTTTTATTTTTGGGGGTGGGTTTTCACGGGTGTGAGGGGGGTTATTCATGGTCGGTGCTATCCGGGGGGGGGGGGGTGCCCGAGGGTAGTTTTTCTTTGGTTGGGGATGTCCGTGGGGTGGTGTGGGGGCTAACAGGGGGTTTGGAGGGGGCTGTCCAAGGGCATGGGGGTGGGGGTAGGGGGGCTATTCAGTACTAAACTTTACTCTATACAGTTCAATGTCGAGAGAATGTAGCCAAATGGTTGTCAAAACCACTTTTCAAACAACACCATCTCATACAAGAAACATTGTTGGTCCCTACTAGCATAGGGTACCTTGTCTAATGGCATAATGTCTATATTGGCCTAAAGTCTAAAATGGAATAATGTCAAAATTGGCATAATGTCAAAATTGGCCTTTGTTAAAATTGGCCAAATGGACCATGGGTTAAACGGTGACTTGGCCAATTGGCCAAATTCCCAAATTCTAGAATGACCCAACTCCCTAATGGAAAAATTCCCCAATGCCATAACATATTAACAAACGAAAGGAAAATTGGTCAAATGGAATACTGTGAAAATTACCTAATGTTGTAATTACATATTGTCCTATTGGTCTAATGGAATATTAGCCTATTGGAATAATGGAAAAATAACCTAATGCCATATCAGACTATTGGAATAATGGATAATTGGATAAATGGAGACTTTGCCAATTGGCCAAATTCCCAAATGCCAAAATGACCAATTGTCCTAACAGCCTAACATCCTAATGCCTTAACGACCTAATTCCATAACATCCTAACAACGTAATGACGAAATGCCAAATGACCAAATTCCCTAACTCCCTAACTCCCTAGAGGCCCAACTGCGTAATAGCCAAACGACCCAACAACATCCCAACAGCCCAACGACCAAACAACTACCCAACGACCGAACAACGACCCAATGACTGAAAATGGCCCCATGCCCTATGAATGACCCAATGGACTAACAATGGCCCAACAGCATAATAATGGCCCAATAGCTTGAAAATGGATAACAATGGACCTACTTCCAAACAACATCCCAACAACAAAACAACGGCCCTACGACCAAACAACGACTTAACAATGACTCCATGGCCTAAAAATATCCCAACTGCCTAACAACGACCCAACTAACTAACAATAGTTGCATGTACTAACGTACAACTATCCTAATTACATAATGTCTTATTGACCTAATGACATTTTAGGCTATTAGCCTAATGGAATATTATCCTATTGGCCTAATCACCAAATGGACAACTGGAATATTAGCATATTGGTCTAATAGCCAATTGGCTAAATAGAGACTGGCCAATTGGCCAAATTCCCAAATTCCCTAATGGCATAATGACAAATTTTGATTAGAATATATATTTTCTAACTGAATAAATATTTCCAATTTTCATTTTATTTGTTTAGTTCTTTATTTTGTATCTTATTGTATGTTTATTGAAGAAGAATAATGGAATGGATTGGAGCTGTTTGGATCACTAGATATTAAATAGTTTGTATGTCAATTATTGTTTTTGAGGATCATATTGTTTATTCTCTTTTCGAATTGATATTTTTATTTCTGATTTCTACATTGTTTATGAAGTTTTCTTCTATTTGAGAAGTGTCATTTTAATTGTTTTTTAAAATTTCCTAGTTTAGTAACCGCCATTGGTTGTTTATAATGGGTCCATTTTTTCCTAGGACCCAGTGACTGCCAATGGTAGCCACTGTAGCTCTTTTTTAACTTTAACTATAGTGACATCTAGAGGCGGTCAGTAAAGCTCGGTGTATTATTGACCGCTATTCGGCTGATAATTAGGTCACCTAGACTGACAGCTAATTGGTGGTTGTTGTTTTCCAAGAGCGACAGGCCTAATGCAACCACCATTAGCAGTCTGAAATTGGTGTCTAAAGGCTAATAACCACCACCATTAGTAGTCTCTATATGTCTCATTTCTATAAGTGCAGACATTGGATGTGTTACAGTTACCTTCCTTGAATTAAGAGAAAACTCCATGTTCATGATGCATTCATGAAAGGGAAACAATTTACAATTTCTTTTAGAACTAACAATTATAATATTACTAATAGACCTTTATAGTTGGTATATGTTTATTTAGTTTTTACTACTAAAATTTCTAGCCTCAGTGGAAGGAAATATACTTTAGTTATTTTTTGATGATTATAGTTGATTTACATCGGTATACATTCTTTCTCATAAAATAGTAACTCATCTAGTTTTAATTTTTTTTATAATTTACTTCAAATTTAAAAAGGTTTTATTAATGTTACTATTCTTTGTGATAAAGGTGGTGAATTTAATAAATTAGATTTTTAATAATTATATGAGAGGAATAATTATTTTAAAAAACTCTCTTCCCTTGTTAAACCATAAATAAATGGTGTTATATAAACAAAATATAGACCTCTTATTGAAATGGAAAAAAAATGTAAATTGAATATAATTTTCTTATATATTTTTGGACTAAGACCATTTTTTCTAATATATTTCAAATTTAATTCTTTTTTGGAAGTTTTTAAAGAAAATTCCTTATGGATTATTTGATATTAAAATTCCTAATGTTGGTTATTTTAGTTTTTTAGTTTCTAAAGTTATTATTTTGAATTCAAAGCAAAATTTAGATTAATATTATGTTAAAATTGATGAATATAGTTTTCTTTGTCATTCTACTAATATTAATGTATACATAGTTTATAATAAAATAACAATGGTTACTGAAGAAACTGTTAATGTTATGTTTGATGAAAGTAATGTTAAATTAAATTCTAATTCTATTTATTGATGAGGCGTTTAAATATTTTACTTTTTGTTAAGAAAAACATAATGGTAAGGATTAATCAATCAAGGGGGAGAATAATCATTCTCTTCATAATCCATGATCATGGATGGTTCGTAAAGATCATCCTGCTAAAAATATAGTTGGTAATATTGATTCTATTACTAAGGCAAGAAAATCTATTTTAATTTTTCTTATCATATCTAATTTTATTCATGATTTTCCCATAATAATATTAATTATGCACTAAATGATTCAAAGTAAATTATTTCTATGAAAGATGATCTTAATCCATTTATTTGAAACAATGTTTGATTTTTAGTATAATTTCTTAAGGATAAGAAAGTAATTGAAACTAAGTGGATCATTATAAATAATATGGAATAATATGTAATGATTGAAAAAATACTAAATTATTGATCAATTATACTCTCAAGATGAAGGTATAGACTTTGGAGACTCATTTTAACATATTTTTAGTTCTGAGGATATTATAATCTTGTTATATTTTTCAAATTTTCAATGTTTTATATTATATAAAATGGATTTAAAAAGTGATTTCAGAAGTTTTTTTAATAATAGATTATGATTGGGTATATCAACCCCCTAGTTTTGAAAATGAAAAATTTCATAATCATGTTTTGAAATAATATAATGCTTTTTATGGTCTCAAATAAGCACCTCTTTCTTGGAATGAAATGATTTATTTTTTTATTGAATAATGGTTTCAAGAAAGGTAATATAGATCCTATAATATTTATTAAATTAATTTCAAATAATATATTAATTTTAGGAATATATATTGATGTTATAGTTTATTGTTCTTCAAGTGATGTTATATGTAATGATTTTTCAATATTAATTTCATCTGAGTGAGGAATGAGTTTGATGGCAGAATTAATGTTCTTTCAAGGACTTCAAATTTATTAAAGGAAAGATGATATTTTTTTAATAAATATTTGTTTTCTATAGAGTATGTTAAATGGGTTGGTCTCAATATATATAAATATATAAATAATTATATAGGTACAAGGCCTATTTTCAATGTTGGTGCGTCATGTAAATATATTGATATTAACATTTATAGAAGCATGATAGTTATCTTGTTTTATTTAATTTCATCTTGACCTAATATCTTGTTTATTGTTTTTATATGTTCTTGATGTCATGATGATACAAAAGAGAGTCATATTATATATATATAAAATATAATTAGATATATTAATAGAACTGTGGACTTTTGATTGTTTTATCTAAAATGTATTTATTTATTATTTAATATCCTATTTCTAAATATGATTTATGAGTCTATAGAATTGATCGAAAATGAATATTAGATATGTGTCATTTTCGTAGAAAAAATTTAATTTCATGGTCTTTTAAAAAAGACATATCCATTGACTTATCTCTATAGAAGCTGAGTATATATTGTCAACCATTGTTTATGATTAAAGATAATGGGTTAAACAACCTTTATGTGATTTTGGTATTTATCATGATAAATGGCCTATTGTTTGTGATAAAACATCTAAAATTTATATTTCTAAAAAACTATCATGGCATTCTATAGATAAGAATATAAATCATAGATTCCATTTTATTATAGATCATTTTTATATGGGTGATATTGTTTTTGAATTTATTTTTACATAAAATCATCTATATGATATATTTTCAAAACCTTTAGACTCTAGTCAGTTTTAAAAAAATAAATTAGAACTTGGGATGCCGAAAGCTTAGTAATTTTATCTATACATGTGTATTGGGGGAGTTTTTGTTTTATCATTGGTTTATCGACATAAAGGGGGATAAAATTTCTTTTAAAAGTACATGTTTTGTAATAAACCAAAAAGGTACGGATTGTTTGTGCATGTGCATGCATGTATTTTTTTGTTCAACTAAATGTTATTTTTGGTTTTTAAATATTATAAACCCTCTAATCATTTTATGTGAAAAACTAATTTTACAACCTCTTAGTATTTGTATTTTAATTTGAGTTGGAGTGATCAAAATTTTATTATTAATATTTCTTATGAGTGATAAAATTTATGCATTCATTTTATTAAACTATGAGGAAGCCTAATTCTATATATATATCGTGTTTCTTTTTGGTCTGAACTTGCTAATTAGTTTTTATTTCAAGAAATATTATCTATTTAAGTATCTTTATAGTTATTTTCGTTATTCAATTATAAAATTATTTATATTGATCATCTTATTACATAGATATTTCCATTTGAAATCAAACACATTTATCGAAATATAATTATAATAAATGGAAGATTTAATTTATTATTTACGTCGTTCAAAAAATGTCTGAGGATGTTGTATAAGTTATGAAATTTTTGATCTTCAAGAATTGAAAAATATTTTTAGTTTTATTGATATATCAATAAATTCATAACAGAATTGGTTATTATTTAATTGGATAGAAATATAAAATGTTTTTCTACATTTCATTAATCTACATGAAAAACCAAAATTGTCTTTTATGTGCCGTAAAAAATGACCGAATTACTAAAATTGTTTAAGCAGTGTTAAAATCTTGTTTTACTATTTTTTTATCAAACCATTTAACATAAAATACGGATTGATGTAATTTTTAAGTCATTGGAAATCTCTCGAAATTTTATTCACTTACATCTTATATAAAAACGTCTAATTAGGTCATTTATATAGATTAAAAATTCCCCAAAAATTATTTGTCCTATTTTTGCATAAGATGATACACAATTAATTATCTCTTTAATCTTCATGATCCTTTATCTAGCTTCCTCCATAGTTTTTCTTTCTACCTTTTTGATTCATGGATTCTCCTTCTATTAATGATATCCCTACATCAACATTCATACAACCAGATTCTTCCTCCTTTGTTTATAGTGTTTATTCCAATGGTGGATGATTTTTATAAACTAATGGTAGATCTCCAAAATATCAATAGTAGATCATTGTTTCATTATTTAAATGGTAGATGTAGTAACAGTAATGGAAGATGTACTCCTCAGTGAAGATATATGTCCTCCTTATGAAATGGTAGATTATTTACCATGCACCGTTGGATTAGTCTCCATATAACCAATAGTGGATCACATTATATATCCAATTATAGATCTCAGTATTAACTATCTATAGAAAATTATTTATTCCAATGTTAGATTATCAGTTCATACAAATGATATATCTCTATATTAACATGGTAGTATATTATTTTTGAAAACCCACCAGAAAATTTATATTCATTCCACTGGTAGATGATATTCTATCTAATGGTAGATAGTTTTTTATATCTATTTGTATGTCTATTTACAAGAGAAGGTAGATCACTATTATAAACTAACGATGGGTCTATTTTAATTTACTAGTGGTGCAATTATTTTTTAAAAAACCACCAATATATATTTTTATAATACCAATGGTAAATCCTTTTAAAATACCAATAGTGGATACTCACTCTATAATGGTAGATCTGCATAAGTAACTCTTTGATTGCATGACTCAATGGTATATCCACAATGATATAAAATATTTTCTACCATAAAGTATTAATTTATTTTACCTCTAGTAAAAAATTAATACTACACCCATTTTATTTCTTATTCTATTTCAAATTTTCATCATCCTCTATTTTTCATCTTTTTAATATTTTTATGAAGTACATAATTATTATAATTATTTTTATTGTTTTATCAATTTATAAAATTTATATATATAATTTTATTCCAATGAAAATTAACTTGAACATAGGTTAAAAATTTATAATGATTATTTTAAATTAAATTTCACTATATATTGAAAATTATTGTACATGTCTAACAATTATTTTTTTACATATATTCATTGTTTTAATTGTTTTTAAAATATGTATTAAAATTTTGAAATATATTTAAAATGTTTTTATGTATTACATGCATGAATTTTATGTCATTATTTTAATAAAAAATGTATTCGGATGTTTTAATTAATAGCTATGATTGAAGCATTCATGGAATTATTTATCTTACTTTGATCAATTTATTTGAAATTATGTTTGACCTATTATTATGGAATGTATTTGAATTATTGGAAGAGTATTTAAAATTATTTTAAATTTGTGTATAATTTTTAAATTTAAATGATTATTGTTATGGGTTTTTATTGATTGATTTTATAATTTTGGAATTGTTTGGAAATATTTTACACATTTAAGGTGTTTTCTAATATTCCAATATGTATAATTAAAGAGTTTTCGAGAATCCTTTAAACTAACTGGACACACTGGATAACATATTCGAATCTTTGTTCTTTACTAGAAAAATATGTGAACTTCTCTATTGTTTTACAAACTAAAGTCTTTTGTGAAAATTTGTTCCATCAACATGAAAACATCTTAAGTATTGAATTACATCTACTTAAACTTCAATTTATTTTATGAGGTAATCCGATCCAATTCTCAAGATCTAGTACCTTTAATTTCATTTTTCATCATTGTCTTTTTTCTAGTTTCTATATATAAAACACTACTTCCAATCAATCACAAAATCTCTATGATTTTTACTTATTTTTTATCAAACAAAATCATTATTCTTCTTCTATTTCTTCAGGCCGCGACTCCTAAATTATAACCCTATGATCATTTGGGTTGTTACTCTTGATCTCTAAAGTCACATGTTGTAATTAAGATGTGAAAACCTATACAAAAGTCACTATGTCATAATTATACATACACTATAAAATGATATTCTAATTATTTTATGAAATCCCTCAGAAATCATATTAATACACATTTATCTCTCACCGCGTGGATGTGTATAATAGTTGAATATACCCACATGGATCAAATTATTATAAAAATACCTCTGTTATTTACTATTTTCGCTGATAATTAAAAATAATAATTAACCTTGATGATTAATTTAAATAAATTGTTTATTTTATTATATTATTAATCTGGTCCATTCACCCCCTTAAATACCATCTTCCATTACCATATCCTACTTAACAACAATTCCTTCAAATTGACTAATTTTAAAGTAATTATGAAATTTGATCTTAAACTAACGAATATACATATTCCATTGAAGTAATTTATAGATATTGAAAATTAGATGGTTTAATTTCAATAATATTTATTATCAGTAATCTCAAATTAAGTTGTTGTAGATTAATAGGATTATTTTCAAAAACCTCATCCACAGGATACAATTCTATAGGTTTTACAAAATCAAAAGGATCTATATCATTAACAATTACATAATCCATTTATTCTACTGAAGTGAATCCATGAAGAAATGTGTTTCTTAAATTTTAATAAATATAATCATATTACATAAATAATATTCATCATTAATTTTATTTCATTCCCTTCTTCCCTTTAACATTATTGTTGATATGATTTACTGTTCATGTCGATTATGTGTTTTATGAAATTATTTTAGAGAAAGATCCATTACCATATTGTTTGGTATCTATTATTATATTATGCATAAAGGATAATATATTTTGAAATTATTGGATAGATTTTTAATCTCTAGTGACCATGCGGTATTCACCAAGTGACTGAAAATGAAATCGACTGAGAGAAAATTGACGACATGAGAAATGAATCAACTATGAGACAAAAATTGATCAACTACAAGAATAAATCATTGAATGTGGATCAAATTTTAGATATGACCTCAATCGAATACCACCACAAATTGATACACCATATGTTCATCGTCTGTTTCAAACAATAAATAATTTTTAATGTTTTAAATTGACCAAATATTTTTTTTCAACCAACTGTACTAATCAATCTACATAGAATTAAACATTAATGATGTAATAGATGATTGAAACATTAATTTAAATTAAATTATTATGTAATAGATTGACCACCTAAATAAAGGTCAACCACCTGAGTTAGGATTGACTTCATTCGTATTGTACTTAACATATGTGTTTGACCATGTAGAATTAACTACATGAGAAAGTGTCTATGTAAAATATGTCTTTAAAATTTTTTTGAAGCCCAATTTTTTAAATTTATTCTATTCTTATATATTTTGATTTATTGAATGTTTTTAATAATTTTTTTATTGGTTTATAATTTTTCATAATTAAATATTAATTATTTTGATACTATGGTAATTTGTTAGAGATTAATTTGTATAGGTTTTAATGATCATCAGTGGGATGAATACACACATTGATGAATACCATAATATTCACTACTACAGGCCCCCATGATTTCAATATTAGGTCTTGGGTATTGGGTCTGGTGTCTTGTGTCTTGCCTCTTGTGGGCATTTTCTATAAATTTAAAAGATTTATTCTTGGTGGAGGGATGAATTCAGACCACGTGTCATTGTAAAATCATTAGTTTAAAATCAAAATCATTTGTATTTGAAGGGTTTGTCTCACATTACATCAAGGATACATCTAAAGAACTAATTGATCATTATTATGGTTGTATTTTAAGGCCACATCCATTTATTATTAATTTCACATTATATATATAAGAAAATGGGCATATGTTTTAAATGTACATTCATGAGGAAATGACATAGTGAATTTTATAGGATGGATTCACTAAAATATCTTGTACATGTTTCTTTGGGAAAGTTTAAATGCAATAACTTTCATTTTTTTGATTTATAATATAAGGCACCAGCCTTAAACCTTACTTAATCTTGAGTTATTACAATATTACACATTGAGGATCTTTTCAGGTTTAGAGTTTTAGAGAATTAGATCATGAAACTTGCATTACATTCCACATTTAAACAAAGTGGTTACATAAAAGTCCGTATTCATTATTCCCATCAACGGAAACATATTGAAAATAAAACATGGATTATCTCTTAACACATCCTTGACTCTATAATCTTATCATGTACCTTTCCCTTGACCTGAAAAACATTTCAAAAACTTGGGATGAGCATAAAAAGCTCAGTAAGGGATATTAAAATATGGAAAGGAAACATGAGTTCATATATACATAAGAATGAAATCATAATTTACCCATAAAACATAGGCACGTTAACCTACCTCATCAAATCATGAATAAATCATAGAAATCATAAGACATAAAGGTAACATGAGGCATTCATAACATTCTTACGTAGGGAGTAACCCTCTTGGTTACGTTTGGAATACCCATCACAGTATATTCCCTAAAATCTCTTCGGAGAAACCTTAACGTTTCACTCCTTCACGTTACCCAATGCATTGGAGAGCTATAACGGGCTCACCCGCCCTTAGTCTATCACGGAACCACCCATCTTCATAATAATGCCCAAGAACCTCAAAATAAACGTAACACATAAAACATTCATAAAGGAAACATAACATTTCCACCATTCAATCACAAGATATCAATACCACACATTGATATAAAAATATTATGAAAACCATTTTCAATACCAAAATAAAAGAAAAGTAAAACATGATATTTATTTTTCTTTTAAAAAGAAGGTATGGCTTGTAGAGGAAGCCGAAACTCAAATAACGGTCACGACGGCGGAGAAGTCATTGTCGCCGCATACGTACGACAAAAACATTCCCTTTTGTCGTTTAGTAAACGCTTTTTATAAAAAAGATTCCTTTTAAATAAACGTAAAAGTCAAGGGGGTTTATAAACCGTATAAAAGAAAGTTGTGTATAAAATAAAATATGCCTCAATGAAAGGAGATTGAGACGAAGTCCCATACCACCTTGAAGCTTAAAATTTTAAACCATTAATATCCATATAAATAAATCCTTAAAACCATTTTGAAAACATGGATATTAACAAGAACAAATAATTAAAATATTTAAAACGATATTTTGGTTAAAGGGGTTTTACCAAAATTAGAGACACTTGAATACAATAATTGAGGAATAACATTTAGTAAGAACTTTATAATATCATGAGAATAAATGGATTCATGATATAATACTCCAAAGGACAGTAAATACACCACATAAGAGTGAATTGGTGCATAACAACAATGAACCCTCAATAGAAATGTCAAATGTGATGAAATCCTTTATAAAGAAGGTATCCTTAAATTAAGGACAAATCAATCTAAAAAATATGTGTGAAAAATATAAATACACCCAATATAAGTGGATATAAAGTGTAGAACAATAAAATGTCATTCACACATATTCAATAGATGACATATTCAATGACTACATGTTGAACCCAAAGAAATCGAAATTGGGTTAAGAAGTTCCCTTGACAGCCTAACGGCGTCACATCAAAATGAGTTGATGAGAGATAAAAAGAGTATCTCATCACTTGGACACAAAATTTACATCATTAAGGATATATGAGAACATATCCCAACATAACAATATGTAAATTAAAAGACCCAATAAAAGAAGTCTTTAAAAAGAGGAGGGTGAAAGGTTCCCTTACCGACTTGGGTATCTTTCAAAGCATACACCCCATGAAAGAAGGGCAATAAATCATTGATGTAAATACTCATAAACGAAATTATATTACACAATGAGTAGAATAATGGGTAGTACATACACCACTCAAAGGAAATTGTGGAAAATGTAGCATAAATCTCACGGGGATAAAAGTGAGATGAAAAATCCCTTACGAAAACTCGGCAGCCAAACGGTGCCACATAAAACATCCAAAAGGATTGATGAGAGAGAATAGGGTCTCTCATCACATGAACATAAAAATTGCAGTAGGATTAATATAAAATAACATCCCAATCATAAGAAAGATGAGCTTAAACGAAATTACATAAAAGAGTGTACTTAAAAAGAAAGAGAGTTGTAGGATCCCTTACCTCGGGTCCGACTTGACTCGATCGTTCTTTAATCTCCTGAATAATAAACTTGAGTTAATTTATACTTCCTTAAGAACCTTTTTAAAGTTCATTATTCCTTTTATATCACTTATTACCATGTTATAAACATTATTTAATCATTTAAGTTAATCATGTTTGTTTTGTCGATTTTTGGTTCTTAAGTCGAAAGTGGACTTCTTACAATTACATGTTGTTCGTGTGGTCAAAGGTTCATCATATCCAAAAATGACATTCCTGATTTGAATATCATATATATCATATATATCCAGCATATACATGTATTTATAAAATCACATAATCATTTAGAGGAAAGAAATGAAATGCACCGTTCATGGAGACGGTAAGCCGTACGTACGCATGAACGCTACTTTCATTTCTATGTCGTATTAATGGAATTAAAACTATATGAGAGGTATGTATATTTTAATTCCAGAATTATATTAATAATTTAGATGTATCATAAATCATATATATCAATTATATATATGTACTTATAATAGTACATTACATTTGGGGATAAGAAATGAAATGCACCGTTCATGGAGACGGTAAGCCGTACGTACGCATGAACACTACTTTCATTTATATCTCATACTTTAATGGAAAGAAATAATAATGATATAGAGTTATATTATAATTCTATTATAAAATCATATATAATAACTTTAAATCCATACTTTACACGTCCCACATATGGCATTAACGAATCACATCACTTTGAGGGGGCGGTAGTCCGCACTTCCTTAAATGAAGATATCGTGTTTACCCATAATGGAAACCATAAAGGTATGACCAAAATGAAAAATACAGAAGCTTAAAGAAAATATAAACATATTATATATCATATATAAAAATAGTGACATCATAATGGCCACCTTTTAAGGTGTTAAATGAGTATTGAACAATCATCGTTTCGGGAGGCAGAATTTCGCCATCCACGGAAACCGTATGTTCTTTAACCATTTGATGTAGTTGTGTGAGATTGTAGCTCGAATAAATATTATAACAACATCCTAGTATATTGAAGATACTTGTGTTGTTACAAAATAAGTAAATAAAAAGAGTTTAGAGGGTTGGAGAAGAAAAATAAAACAAATGAACAAGAGAGAATGAATTACCTTTAAAAGTGTAACTCCTTTTGATTTGAGGCTAAAGGCTTCTTTTGAAAGGATTATGCCCAAAGGGAATCCTCTAGGATGAGGAGAGGGATGTGGAGAGAGTAAATGGGCAGGGGTTTGCCGAGCCAAAGGCTTGAGGAGTGTGGGAAAGGAGGTAGAGGTTGGGGCCTTTTATAAGAGGAGAGGAGGGGTACTTTTGGAAAGTAAGAAATATTACTTTATTTGAAAATGTGTTTCGGTTTCAAAAGGTCCCACATTGATATAATTCGTGGATAAGGTGATAAGGGTTAGAAATCCACTCATCCAATTGGTTTTTTCCATGTGTAGGTTGTAGATGTTTCATTATCTTTCCATTTTAATTAAATCGTCAAATGATGATGTCATCGCTACATCATTATTATGTCATAAATAATTTAATTTCTTTAATGTCTAAAAATTATAAAACAAAATACTATGATATAGGAAATCGTTTTATATTTCCAATGACTATTTATAATCAAAAATTGGACTTGTATAACCCCACTTAAAAATTGTTTTCGTAAAACATATTATGTTTGTGTCATTTTCACTTCAACATTAAATAAAAAGTAATTTATGTCATTTCCCAACAAAAGTGGATCCATGGGGTCCCCAAGTTGACTCATGGCTTGTCATGGTCGGAAATGACACAACCAATGAGGGTAGGACATGTGTCAAGCTCATCTTATTTTATTAATGCATTATTTTTACCTTAAACTACACTAATTACCACTAATCGCGATTAAAAACTTAATAAGTTACTATTCACCAAAAAAATTATTTTAATCTCATTGAACCGCATTTTACTTCTTAATGAAAACCATGTATGTCAGATTTTTGAAAATCAAAACACAATGATGGCAAAATTTCATTTAAACGGAAAATCAGTTTTTATAAGTACCACTTAGTGGTTTCACTATTCATCAAAAATCGAAGTTTTTCAGAAAAATCCCAAAAATTCACCCTAAGCTATAATTGATATTCCGAATTCAAAAATGAAGTCCGTTACACCTAATTCAAAACATATTAGTCACATTAGTTAATTTAATAATTAATTCCCGTTGTCAGCACAAATAGCGTGTTTTCATAAAACAATAAGTATCAAAAGATTGACACTAGTTTAAGTCTGATTTCAAAGTGAAATTAATTCCAACGACCACTATTGGATTTAATGGTAAAAATATTTTCAAATTTCACTTTAAAACCAATTCAAAATATTATCTAATCATATAAATAATTTATATTAAAAAGAGGTTTTGAATTAAAACACAACATTTTACACTATTCATGAAAAAATGAACTTTATCAGAAAAATACCAAAAAATTACACAAAGTAAAATTTGATTTCCTGATTCTTAATAAGAGTTTTATTTGATCCAAAAGAATTTTTAAGAGTGAACAAAACTATATTTAATGACGGTTCACCATCAAAAGGCGATAAGTGAACCTTTAGTGAAAACTAGGGCATATATGCCTAAAATTGAATTCTTTCCGTATTTTAATCCTCTATCCTTTATTGGATAAATGTAAAAACATTTAAAAACATATATAATCATATTTTAGTTATTTCTATCGATTCCCGCCAATACAACGACTACATGTTAACTACCATTTAAAATAATATTATTTTATTACTAGTGTGCTACGTAAGTTTCAAAGAAACTCATCATTGTGTATCGGGTACTCTATCGAACATAGCAACCCCTTTAAAATAAAATTAATATTTAATTCGTAAATATTAATAAATATGAAAATTCTTTATTCTTTATTTACCTGGGATGTTACATCCTTCCCCCCTTTTGGGAATTGCGTCCTCGCAATTTTCTTCACTTATTAAAATAGGTGGGGGTATTTATCCCTCATAGCATTTTCAGATTCCCACGTTGCCTCTTCAATCACATGGTTTTTCCACAAAACCTTTACCTGATGAATCACCTTATTCCGTAACACTTTCTCCCTGTGGTCAAGAATCTGGACCGGTTGTTCCTCATAAGATAGATTCTCTTCCAGCTGAACTACCTCTGGACTCAAAACATGAGATGGATCTGGCATATACTTTCTCAACATTGAAACATGAAAAACATTGTGTACCTGAGATAAACTCGGAGGTAAAGCCACTCGGTATGCAACTGATCCAACTCTTTCCAGAATTTCGTATGATCCAACCCACCATGGACTCAACTTTCCTTTCTTACCAAATCTCATCACACTTTTCCAAGGAGAAACCTTGAGAAAAACATGATCACCTACCTCGAAAGATAGATCCTTCCTCCGATTATCTGCATAACTCTTCTGCCTGCTCTGAGCTGTTCTCATGTGTTTCTGAATCAGCTGAACTTTTTCTGCCATCTCTTCTACCAATTCCGGTCCCATCAACTTCCTTTCACCCACTTCATCCCAGAAAGCTAGAGTTCGACACTCCTTCCCATATAATGCCTGAAATGGTGCCATCTGTATACTGGAATGAAAACTGTTATTATATGAAAACTCAACCAAAGAAAGATGTTGGTCCCAACTTCCCTGATAATCCATCGAACAAGCTCGTAGCATATCCTCCAAGGTCTGAATTGTTCGTTCTGACTGCCCATCTAATTGAGGATGAAAAGCTGTACTAAAATTTAATTCAGTACCCAACGACTTCTAAAGGCCTTTCCAAAATTTAAAAGTAAACCTGGGATCACGATCCGATACAATGGAGAGAGGAACTCCATGTAACCTGACTATCTCTTTAAGATACAAACGGGAAAGTTGATCAAGAGAGAAAGTATCTCGTATAGCAAGGAAATGAGCATATTTGGTCAAGCGATCAACAATAACCCAGATTGCATTATTACCTCGAGATGTCCTCGGTAATCCCACAACAAAGTCCATGGATATGTTTTCCCATTTCCACTCTGGCACTGGTAAAGGCTGAAGCATCCCTTTCGGTAACTGCTGCTCTGCTTTAACCTGTTGACATGTCAAACACTTCACAGTAAAATAAGCAATATCTCTTTTCATTCCATCCCACCAGTAATACTCCCGCAGATCTCTGTACATCCTAGAACTGCCAGGATGAACTGAAAACGGGGAACTATGAGCCTCACATAACAACTCATTCTTCAACTGTGAATCACAAGGCACACATAACCTCTTCCCAAACCTCAAAACACAAACTCAAAATTATCCATGAACTCATGGAAAATTTTATTCATAAGGTCCATGAATACAGCAGGTGCATTGGTTAACCCAAAAGGCATAACTACAAATTCATAATGGCCATATCTAGTATGAAACACAGTCTTCAGAATGTCTGTTTCTTTTACTTTCAACTGATGTTACCCCGACCTCAAGTCAATCTTCGAAAAATACTGAGCTCCCTGGAGCTGATACCACTTCATTCGATGGCCCAACATCTGCTGAAGTTGTTGCAAAGGATTTTGCCACCCCTTTTTGCTTGTAGTCTGGCTTCATTCCCCCAGTTGAGTTCTTCGTTGGACACTCGTTTGCATAATGACCCATTTCATTACACTTAAAACATCTTACCATTGGCTTTTCATTTCCTTCTTGATCATCTTCCTTACAGTTACGAGCAATATGACCAGACTTACCACACCGAAAGCACTTACCAGACTTGGATAAACATTCTCCAGGATGAATTTTACCACACTTCTCACAGGATGGATATTTGATTTTCTTACCTCCTTGCTTCTTTGATGATTTCTTCCCCTTTTCCTGCCAACTAGACCTCTTATTCTGTTGTTTGTCATAGAACACCTGATCATCGGCAAACTCCATTTCTACCTTCTCCGCACATCGAACATGTTTTTCATAACTTTTGAATTCACGAGAAGCTAAAGCCCTTCGATACTTTGGCTTTAACCTTGAGTAAAAACGGTTTATTTTACTATCAAGATCTCGTATGATGTTTGGAGCATACCTTTCCAATCGATTAAACTTTTCTTCATAAGCAGCCACTGAATCATCCTCCTGCCTCAATTCTAGGAACTGTTTTTCCATCCTAAGACGAACCACCTTAGGAAAATATTTCTCAAGAAACATACCTTTGAATTCGTCCCAGTGAAGATCCTCAATCTCATCACTATCCCTTATATTTTTCACCATCGACCACCACTGATCAGCTTCACCTTCAAAACGGTAAACAGAAAGACTAACCTTTTGGTGTTCTGAACACCCCATGACATCAAAAATCTTCTCCAGTGCTTTAATCCACCCTTCATCTTGTACAGGGTCAGATGATCCTCTAAATGATGGGGGATGTTGCCTCATGAAATGTTCCACCACTAACATGTTCCTCTGTGGTTGATCTGGATGATCTCGTGCATGGATACCACCACCATTTATAGCCTGATTCAACTGTGCCATCACTGCAACAAACTGTTCAGTTCCAATTCCGACCATCTCAGGTTGCTGATTTGGAAGGTTATCTTCCTCCTGATGTCGTCCCAACATAGCTGCCCTGTTTCCTCTGCGGAAAACCATTCTGAACACAGAAATATCTTAGGCGAAGCAACATGGTAATCCGTAAATGCTATATCATTTCAATAATATTATAATTTAACACTTTTCTAACTCCTAAAGTTGTCTAAACCGACCTATGATACCAACTATAAGGCCCCAGCCTTAAACCTTACTTAATATTGAGTTATTACAAGATTACACATTGAGGATCTTTTCAGGTTTAGAGTTTTAGAGAATTAGATCATGAAACTTGCATTACATTCCACATTTAAACAAAGTGGTTACATAAAAGACCGTATTCATTATTCCCATCAACGGAATCATATTGAAAATAAAACATGGATTCTCTCTTAACACATCCTTGACTCTATCATCTTATCATGTACCTTTCCCTTGACCTGAAAAACATTTCAAAAACTTGGGATGAGCATAAAAAGCTCAGTAAGGGATATAAAAATATGGAAAGGAAACATGAGTTCATATATACATAAGAATGAAATCATAATTTACCCATAAAACATAGGCACCTTAACCTACCTCATCAAATCATGAATAAATCATAGAAATCATAAGACATAAAGGTAACTTGAGGCATTCATAACATTCTTACGTAGGGAGTAACCCTCTTGGTTACGTTTGGAATACCCATCACAGTATATTCCCTAAAATCTTTTCGGAGACACCTTAACGTTTCACTCCTTCGCGTTACCCAATGCAATGGAGAGCTATAACGGGCTCACCCGCCCTTAGTCTATCACGGAACCACCCGTCTTCATAATAATGCCCAAGAACCTCAACATAAACGTATCACATAAAACATGCATAAAGGAAACATAACATTTCCACCATTCAATCACAAGATATCAATACCACACATTGATATAAAAATATTATGAAAGCCATTTTCAATACCAAAATAAAAGAAAAGTAAAACATGATATTTATTTTTCTTTTAAAAAGAATGTATGGCTTGTAGAGGAAGGCGAAACTCAAATAACGGTCACGACGGCGGAGAAGTCGTTGTCGCCGCATACGTACGACAAAAACATTCCCTTTTGTCATTTAGTAAACTCTTTTTATAAAAAAGATTCCTTTTAAATAAACGTAAAAGTCAAAGGGGTTTATACACCGTATAAAAGAAAGTTGTGTATAAAATAAAATATGCCTCAATGAAAGGAGATTGAGACGAAGTCCCATACCACCTTGAAGCATAAAATTTTAAACCATTAATATCCATATAAATAAATCCTTAAAACCATTTTGAAAACATGGATATTAACAAGAACAAATAATTAAAATATTTAAAATGATATTTTGGTTAAAGGGGTTTTACCAAAATTAGAGACACTTGAATACAATAATTGAGGAATAACATTTAGTAAGAACTTTATAATATCATGAGAATAAATGGATTCATGATATAATACTCCAAAGGACAGTAAATACACCATATAAGAGTGAATTGGTGCATAACAACAATGAACCCTCAATAGAAATGTCAAATGTGATGAAATCCCTTATAATGAAGGTATCCTTAAATTAAGGACAAATCAATATCAAAAATATGTGTGAAAAATATAAATACACCCAATATAAGTGGATATTAAGTGTAGAACAATAAAATGTCATTCACACATATTCAATAGATGACATATTCAATGACTACATGTTGAACCCAAAGAAATCGAAATTGGGTTAAGAAGTTCCCCTGACAGCCTAACGGCATCACATCAAAATGAGTTGATGAGAGATAAAAAGAGTATCTCATCACTTGGACACAATATTTACATCATTAAGGATATATGAGAACATATCCCAACATAACAATATGTAAATTAAAAGACCCAATAAAAGAAGTCTTTAAAAAGAGGAGGGTGAAAGGTTCTCTTACCGACTTGGGTATCTTTCAAAGCATACACCCCATGAAAGAAGGGCAATAAATCATTGATGTAAATACTCATAAATGAAATTATATTACACAAAGAGTAGAATAATGGGTAGTACATACACCACTCAAAGGAAATTGTGGCAAATGTAGCATAAATCTCACGGGGATAAAAGTGAGATGAAAAATCCCTTACGAAAACTCTGCAGCCAAACGGTGCCACATAAAACATCCAAAAGGATTGATGAGAGAGAATAGGGTCTCTCATCACATGAACATAAAAATTACAGTAGGAGTAATATAAAATAACATCCCAATCATAAGAAAGATGAGCTTAAAAGAAATAACATAAAAGAGTGTACTTAAAAAGAAAGAGAGTTGTAGGATCCCTTACCTCGGGTCCGACTTGACTCGATCGTTCTTTAATCTCCTGAATAATAAACTTGAGTTAATTTATAATTCCTTAAGAACCTTTTTAAAGTTCATTATTCCTTTTATATCACTTATTACCATGTTATAAACATTATTTAATCATTTAAGTTAATCATGTTTGTTTTGTCGATATTTGGTTCTTATGTCGAAAGTGGACTTCTTACAATTACATGTTGTTCGTGTGGTCAAAGGTTCATCATATCCAAAAATGACATTCCTGATTTGGATATCATATATATCATATATATCCAGCATATACATGTATTTATAAAATCACATAATCATTTAGAGGAAAGAAATGAAATGCACCGTTCATGGAGACGGTTTTCCGTACGTACGCATGAACGCTACTTTCATTTCTATGTCGTATTAATGGAATTAAAACAATATGAGAGGTATGTATATTTTGATTCCATAATTATATTAATCATTTATATGTATCATAAATCATATATATCCATTATATATATGTACTTATAATAGTACATTACATTTGGGGATAAGAAATGAAATGCACCGTTCATGGAGACGGTAAGCCGTACGTACGCATGAACGCTACTTTCATTTCTATCTCATACTTTAATGGAAAGAAATAATAATGATATAGAGGTATATTATAATTCCATTATAACATCATATATAATAACTTTAAATCCATCCTTTACACGTCCCACATATGGAATTAACGAATCACATCACTTTGAGGGGGCGGTAGTCCGCACTTCCTTAAATGAAGATATCGTGTTTACCCATAATGGAAACCATAAAGGTATGACCAAAATGAAAAACACATAAGCTTAAAGAAAATATAAACATATTATATATCATATATAAAAATAGTGACATCATAATGGCCACCTTTTAAGGTGTTAAATGAGTATTGAACAATCATCGTTTCGGGAGGCAGAATTTCGCCATCCACGGAAACCGTATGTTCTTTAACCATTTGATGTAGTTTTGTGAGAGTGTAGCTCGAATAAATCTTATAACAACATCCTAGTATATTTAAGATACTGGTGTTGTTACAAAAGAAGTAAATAAAAAGAGTTTAGAGGGTTGGAGAAGAAAAATAAAACAAATGAACAAGAGAGAATGAATTACCTTTAAAAGTGTAACTCCTTTTGATTTGAGGATAAAGGCTTCTTTTGAAAAGATTCTGCCCAAAGGGAATCCTCTAGGATGAGGATAGGGATGTGGAGAGAGTAAATGGGCAGGGGTTGGCCGAGCCAAAGGCTTGAGGAGTGTGGTAAAGGAGGTAGAGGTGGGGGCCTTTTATAAGAGGAGAGGAGGGGTACTTTTGGAAAGTAAGAAATATTACTTTATTTGAAAATGTGTTTCGGTTTGAAAAGGTCCCAAATTGATATAATTAGTGGATAAGGTGATAAGGCTTTGAAATCCACTCATACAATTGGGTTTTTCCATGTGTAGGTTGTAGATGTTTCATTATCTTTCCATTTTAATTAAATCGTCAAATGATGATGTCATCGCTGCATCATTATTATGTCATAAATAATTTAATTTCTTTAATGTCTAAAAATTATAAACAAAATACTATGATATAGGAAATCGTTTTAGCTTTCCAATGACTATTTATAATCAAAATTTGGACTTGTATAACCCCACTTAAAAATTGTTTTCGTAAAACATATTATGTTTGTGTCATTTTCACTTCAACATTAAATAAAAAGTAATTTATGTCATTTCCCAACAAAAGTGGATCCATGGGGTCCCCAAGTTGACTCATGGCTTTTCATGGTCGGCCATGACACAACCAATGAGGGTAGGACATGTTTCAAGCTCATCTTATTTTATTAAAGCATTATTTTTACCTTAAACTACACTAATTACCACTAATCGCGATTAAAAACTTAATAAGTTACTATTCACCAAAAAAATTATTTTAATCTCATTGAACCGCATTTTACTTCTTAATGACAACCATGTATGTAGGATTTTTGAAAATCAAAACACAATGATGGCAAAATTTCATTTAAACGGAAAATCAGTTTTTATAAGTACCACTTAGTGGTTTCACTATTCATCAAAAATTGAAGTTTTTCAGAAAAATCCCAAAAAATTCACCCTAAGCTATAATTGATATTCCAAATTAAAAAATGAAGTCTGTTTTACCAAATTCAAAACATATTAGTCACATTAGTTAATTTAATAATTAATTCCCGCTGTCAGCACAAATAGCGTGTTTTCATAAAACAATAAGTATCAAAAGATTGACACTAGTTTAAGTCTGATTTCAACGTGAAATTAATTCCAACGACCACTATTGGATTTAATGGTAAAAATATTTTCAAATTTCACTTTAAAACCAATTCAAAATATTATCTAATCATATAAATAATTTATATTAAAAAGAGGTTTTTAATTAAAACACAACATTTTACACTATTCATGAAAAAATGAACTTTATCGGAAAAATACCAAAAAATTACACAAAGTAAAATTTGATTTCCCGATTCTTAATAAGAGTTTTATTTGGTCCAAAAGAATGTTTAAGAGTGAACAAAACTATATTTAATGACGGTTCACCATCAAAAGGCGATAAGTGAACCTTTAGTGAAAACTAGGGCATATATGCCTAAAATTGAATTCTTTCCGTATTTTAAACCCCTATCCTTTATTGGATAAATGTAAAAACATTTAAAAACATATATAAGCATATTTTAGTTATTTCTATCCATTCCCGCCAATACAACGGCTACATGTTAACTACCATTTAAAATAATATTATTTTATTACTAGTGTGCTACGTAAGTTTCAAAGAAACTCATCGTTGCGTATCGGGTACGCTATCGAACATAGCAACCCCTTTAAAATAAAATTAATATTTAATTCATAAATATTAATAAATATGAAAATTATTTATTCTTTATTTACCTGGGATGTTACATATAAAGTAGCTAAATATAAAATATTCTATATATCTAGTTCACAGTACTATGGTTGAGGATATTTTTAATATGTACACTATGGAAAAATTTTGTGATCATGAATGGTTCACTATCAACTAGAATACATGCTTTTCCAATTTATTATAGGAGTGAAGACCAATAGGTCAACTTCCAAGATTCACCATCTCAAATGGATTATATGGTTCCTAAATAATTTTATTATTATTTTTCACAATTATCTTTTGTTATAATAACAGTAATAAAGGGATTTTAGGTTATAATACCCCGAATATAGGTACATGTGGTTTGTACCCAACTGGTAAGAGTAAAGGGGATTCAGTTGTGCCTTGGTTTGGTTAATAGGAAGTTTGGATTCTTTCAAAACCTCAAAAGTAATATAGTTGGGTTCTGAATCTTCGTTAAAAAAACTCTATCTTGGGTTTTGAATATGGGGTTTAAAAAAGAAATGATAATTGTTACGACTCCCAACCAAAAATAAAAAATTATATTATAGTGGGTGTCAATACACTCTACATTTGTGAATAGTGGAGAGTATATGTAGGATCAAATAGATAAAAACTATTATAAAAATTATAGTGTCTGTTTAATTTTTATCTCCACTTAAATAATTATATTATCTTTGATAAATATTTAAAATTAAATTAAATTTTCTACTAAACCCCTCTAAACCATTCAATAATACTCATATTAGAACCTAACATCTTCAATGAAATTTTTATTCTAACTAAAAACATTATAAGACTTAGTAGTTGTGGAATAACCATGAAAAAATAGTTTATAATATTTAGTATTAAATTTATGTTATTTATCTTTTTTGTTCTTAATGAATACATTACCCCCAAAGATATGGAAGTAATAATTTTTGTTATTGTTGTGGTTTATAATTCATATGAAATTTTTCAAGAAAATGTTTTAGTAAAACTCGATTTATAGTATTTAAATATGAAGACGTAGCTAGATCCCACAAATTTCTAGAAATATACTACTAACTTATGAATGTTTGACTTATTTTATAATGAATTTTATTTTTTATTCAACTACACCATTTTTATGATCTATTATAGGTGTTGAAAAAATTGAGTAATACCTTTCCTACAATAAAGATTCGTAAAATTTGAGTTTACATTCTCACCACCATGAACACTTTAGATAATAATAAAATTTAGTTTTTTATAATTTCAAATTTAAGTATTAAAAATCAAAAAATTATTAGGAACTTCACATTTTCATGTGATAAAATATTTTGATATAAATATAGTGAAATCATTAATCATTACATACACAAAGTGTTTCCCCCCAATAATTCCAGTTTGCGTAAGAATAAATAAATCAATTTAAATAAATTATAACGCTTCAATGTTGAGACTTAAATATTATATTGTAATCTAGATTTATGATATTTACTAAATTAAAAATATCTAAAACTCTTGTTGAATTAGAAGCATGTTTTTGTAAGTCATTAAGAAAATTTGCCAGAAAATTTATTCAAACTCAAAAGTTTACCAAGACCTAATCTTCTATGCCACAAACTATATTGACGATTAATATGAATTAAAAAAGGTAAATTCTTATGAATTAATTATTATATGTAAAGAGGGTGTAAAATATCAATTATATTAGACGATCTAATGAATGTGACTTCTAAACATTGAAGAATACATTTATCATTTCTAAAATTTACATGATAACCCTCAACACATAATTTATTAATGTTAAGAATGTTGTGATTAATTACTAAATTGTATATAACATCTAAAATTAATGTTTTGCAAATATATATAACATAAAGGTTTCAAAAATTTAACTTTATTCTTTGTCTCCAATAATGACTCATCCTCCATTTAACTTTCTCTAATTTGGGAAGTCCGACTTGTCTCCTATCATTCTTTGAGAACAACAATTATCCAAGTACTATTTTTTCTACTACCGGCTCTCAAATTTATTTCTTAAAAAATATAAAACTATTTTTGGGGTACCAATTTTTTTTGTCCAGTTATATTACTAAACAAAATTTTAAGAACCATAATTTTACCAAATCTTATATGTTGAAATACTATATGTTGTTAAAAAATAAATGTTCTATGAGAACCAAAAGATTAATCTTTCTTAGTTAATAAAATTTATTTAAGTGGCCTATTTATTAACATTTAAAACCAAGGGGTGAATGTTTATGCATGATTTAATTTTATTAGAAATGAGATTTATCAAAAGTAAAAGTAATTCCATTAGATGTTCTAGAAGGGATAATTTCCCTATATATTTTTTCAAAAAACAATTACAATTGTAATGTCATAAAAAAGATTATTTAAACTACTAAATTTAGATTTCAATTTAATATGGAAATTTGAATCATCTGAATTTGATTCTGAATGAGAATTATAAACTAATTTTGTTGAAATTTTTGAAGCTTCATAAGTTTACTTTTAAATTATCTTATCAGCATTAATATGACTACTCTTTAGAAAATCATAATTATTTTTGAATTTTTTATTTTCCCTATCTATGAGATTATAATATCTATATATTTATCAAATGTTGGTAAATCTCCCCCATATTATAATGAATTAACATTTCCAATATATCATAATGTAACTTTTTCATAATCCAATGAAGTTATATGATATTATTTAGTTGTATGAGTAAATTTAGAGTAAAGATTTATATTTTTCACAGATATTTTTATTAGCTTTTCCAAGCAATTTTTTATCCTTTTGAAAATCTGTATAAAAAAGAATATTTATATGACGTTTATTTTAACTATCTATTGATGAACTTACAGGTGATATTTTACCCTCTCTTATGCTCTAGGGGAAAAATAATTCAATACCTTATTCACATTAATTTTAGAATATCTAATTCAATTTTTATCATTACATATTATTTTAATAAAATATGGATTAATATGACTTATTTCCTTATATTCACAGCATATAACATCTGAATAATCCTTCTTGTAAAATATATATTTTCTATATTTTCTATGAGTATATGGTATGCTCATATTACTAAAAATATTATTCATCCTTATAGTAATTTTATCTATTTCAATTTTACTATCTTTTGAACTACTCTAAAAGGAATGTCTAAATTGTTTCCTTGAAACATACAATTTGGATGTATTATCACAAAAAGTACAAGTACGATAAATTGGACTACCAAAACATTATATGAGTAATACAATATTATTTCACTTATATTTCATTACATTTATATTTAATCTTTTTTTATATTGAATTAATATACCAATTAATTCATTAAAACTTATATTAGTAATTTTTTTTGTTTCAAATATGGTTTCCCTCTTCGATTACCAGTCTTTTAACATAATGTCAATTAATTTTTCAATGAGATGAACATTTAAAAATTAAATCCTGTCTTAATATTACTATCCATTCATTAAATTAAAAAAAAGTTGATGTATTAAGTTATTGTTTCACTAGGTATAAATTACAATGCTTGATAATCTACTCTAAACATAACAATGTGATTTTCCAAAAAATGGATGTTCGAAAATGATTAGTTTCTAATTTTTTCTAAATAACATTTTCTAATTCATAAGAGGAAATCTAGATATAAATTTTTCTAGATATAAAACATAATAGGTTGTCATTAACATTATTTTTAACCTAATATTCAGAAATTTCTTCTTTATAAAAGAAAACAATTTATTTTTTTGGATAATTATAACTACCAATCATAATAGGAAAATTTTCAAATCCATTTTAATTGATATAAGACTCCATATAATCATGATAATATTTTAAACAGCTCCATCAAAAATAATTAATCTAGAAAGATTTTTATTTTCAAGTGTTCAGAAAGGAAACCCTTCTATTACAATAGAAACATTCCCCTACTAACATATTTTATTTAAGATAATATAGATAAAATTCAGATGATATAATGAAAAATTAAGAAAATATTATAAATTAGAAAAGAATATATCTAATACTAAATGATGTCCAAATGATATAATTAATGAAATATATAAGTGATAGGTGATTTTTTGTTTAACAATTTTAACCAATAATACCTCAACCATCAATTTTTAATATAACCAAATTTATAAAATACCAATAAATTCAACGATCAGAGTATAAATAGCGCATATAAAAGAAATATATAATATATGAATTATTTTCCTCATAATATAAATATGTTTTTAAAAAATGTATGAAAAGACTATGAGAAGAAACTAAATTGTATAATTATGAAAATTTAATCCCTCGAAAATTAAAAATTGTGTATTTTTTAAATTTAAAACATTACATGGAATATTGGTTATCAAACTAGATAATCCTTTAAAAGGATAAATTAAATCTTGCATTTAAACCAAATTAAAATGTATATCATTAGTCCTGGTCCAAGGTAACAATAACATTAAACCTATAATAAGGTGAACAATATTGTTATCCATAAAATCTGTTTATCCTAAAATATTGGTAAATCCTCTATCTTTATATTACCAGAATCCCTATATCATACATGATCATAAATAGAAAAATTATAATTAGATGAACTAAGATCATTTAAAAAATCCACACAATATATAACTCTTATTTGTCACTGAGAAAGTAAAATAATTAGAAATACATGACTTCAACAACCTATTGACTACATAATGTGATTGAAAAATATCATAATTACTCATCTCTTCACTATATGAATTTTATTCTAATTCTAAATCATGATATGTGTTTCCATTTATTACATATATTGAAAAAAAACTCAATGTTTGAATTCCAAAAATCTCAAAGTCAATTGTAACAGTATTGGTAGGGACTTCATCATTTACATAAGAAGGTATTATTTTTCATTATATTCTTATGAGTTTATCTAGAACCACTAATGTAATATTAAATCCAATGAATTCAATCTATCATTAAAATTCATACTAATGGATTTTCATAAATATTATTATTTTCCATGACATTTTTGTTATTAGAAATCCATTTTTCACAAATCACAATAACCCATAAAATATCAATAAAATGATGTTCATATAATGTTTCAATTAATTTTCAAAACCATGAAAACAAGTGGTTTAATGTGTAACATAGATAAAATTTAGTTTAAAATAACACAATGCTAGATAGCTTGTATAACATCCAATACCAATCTTTTTGTAAACTGTGATATACTATTAAAATATTTTTTATATGTGATTGTTATAATATAGTCATTAAATAGTAATTACGAATAACATTAAATGCATTATTAAAATATGTATAAATGTTTTATTAAATGAAAATTTATTCACTAATTTATAACAAATGCACACTCAATTTTTAGTTATGTTATTTATTCATAAAATACGTGTTTTTGAAAAATAGTTTTCATAGATTTTTTCACAAGGAAATTATAAATAATTTTTACCATTCATATAAATTTTATTTGATGAAATTAATACCAATTTTTAAATCATCATTTCAATACTTTATTAGGGTTAATTTTTATGTTTCTTCGAAAAATATTTATTTTTTAGTGAATAGTGAAAAATACCGATTTTTATAAAACCATCATTTATTTTTATTAAAACATGTAGTTTAGTAGTAAATAGTATATTTAATATAGTATTAAAATGAAATAATTCAAATTTATCTATAAATAATCTAATTAATTGAAAATCAATCATCATTATACATTATTTTGGAATAATTTCTTTTTTGGTATTAAAAAAACATTTTTTCTAAAAACTGTTTTGATGTGCGCAATGTTATTTTCTCTTAATAAATAAAATAAATCATTATTGGTTTATAAAATTTAATAAATTTATAGAATATTTATTTTATTAAATATTTTAATTTTAATATAATTCTTTTTACAAGTTATGGAATGAAAGTATATTTAGTTTAATGCTTAAGAATGATTTTTTCTAAAAAAACATTTGTTTCATTTTAGAAACATATATTAAATTTAATTTATCAAAATATAGAATTTTAATATTATAAAATAAATTAAATATTTTTAGTTATTTTAAATAATATTATTTAAAACGTTTGACATAATTTCTGTCATTATAAATAGTAAAAAAGTAAATTTTGTTAGCACAATTATGGTTGAAAGAAGTTTATCGATGGCATTGAACTAAGAGATAAGGGTAAAAGAGTCGCTTAAAAATTTCTAAATAATATTTTATAAATAAATTTACTCATTATATTATCCTAAATTTATTTATTTTTAGTTTGGAAAAACATTCAAATGAAATTGACCTTATATTATTGAAATATTTTACGTTATTCTACGTATGTCCCTCCCCTCACTCATAAAAATGAACATCCTATACTACTTTAATCAAAATCATTGAGTAATATATATTATTATATACAAAAAAACTTCCTATATTATATACAAAAAAACTTCCTATATTACATACAATTTTTACTGATCTTCGATACTTATCCTAATTCCATTCTATGAAGTCTTAATGTGAAATCCAAAGGAGTTCTCACATAGAAGCACCAATAGTCTTTACCGACTCTTTAAAAGATTATTTATTCATATCCTTCCTATAAATGGGATGTACACATCCTAAAAAAATTAATATGATATAAAATTATACTAATATGCTATTATTATTATGGGGAAACCATTTTACACTCCCTTCCCATCCTTCAGAAATTGAAGACATCACTCGTGCATATGTACAACCCAATATCTTCTTGAAGAGGTGTAATTAATTTTTCATAACCAATTTATATAGACGGTTATAATGATAGAACTAATATATATATATATATATTATTAAATAATTATTATTCTATAAATAAAATATTTCATTTATATCCTTACCCTTTTACCCATTAAAAATGATAACCACACTCGTGTGATCTGGTGGAATACCACCTCCAAGAAGTGCAGTGGTTCATTTTTCATGTCATCTATTAATGGAAGTTAAAAATATTAATATAAGGAATAAGTATTATAATTATATCAATTATACCATTTAGTATATGATGGAACGATTATTAATATGAATGGAACAAAACTATCGAACCTAAACATAAATGACAAAACGAAATAGTTAACACTCTGAAACTATGATTTTAATAAATAAATATGAATAAATAGATATTATAATTAGATAAGTGGAACATATATGATATTATAAGTGTTTATATGGTTATTTTATATATGTATAATAAATTTAAATTTATTATATGTAAGGTTAAAATCATTTTTGAAGCTATTCAGAAGAGAGCTAAGAGATTATCATCTCCCTATTACTTTTGTGAGACATATTTCATATTCAAAACTTACTTCATATTTATGGTGTGTATATTAACCCTTATATGTGTTATTTCATGAATCTATTTATATTCATGGTATTGAATGTTTCGTTTTATGTTATTTCTTTCATGGGGTTTTAATTCAAATGTTATCAAAGTTATAAGGATTTATTTAACAATATCATCCTTATTCAAGATTTTTTATGTTTAGGTTTCCATTATTGAAATTATATAATTTTTCATTCTAAAATAATATTATTTTATTATTATATGTTTATTTATGTTATTTTAAAATATTAGTTCCATTTTTACCTTCTTTATCACTCATAAATACAAACAAATATTAAAACAATAGACATTATTTTTCACATCGGTCATGAATATTTTTATTCCATGTAAATATATTTTTTATACTGTTTTTAATATAATATTTAATGTTTTACAATGATTTATTAATTTAATTTTTGTACTTGTTTTATTTTTTATATTTTTTTTAAAAAGAATATTCTTATCATTTTTTGAATGAGGTAAATATTACCAATGGTGTGAACAAGATTAGTTGATAAATAAAAATACATTATATGTTAAACAAGTGGTATTATATTTTAATGTTTAAATATTGTAGGATTTATATTTTTATAATTATTTAATTTTTAAGAATTAATATATTATTTCTTCAAAATATGATTTATTCATATTGAGTATAATATTATATTTTTTTAATCAACACTTAGACAGGTGAAATTACTTATCTTTATTTTATAGATATTATGACCCACTAAAAGTTGATTTTTTGTTATCAAATAATGAAAAATTCTTGTTGTTTCAGTATCATTGAAAATTTGGATGAAGAGCAGTGAAAACTATTTAATCAACACTAGTAAATAATGAAATACCATTTAAGGATTTAAATAAAAAAAGTAATATTTTTTCTCTCATCTTCCATGGTAAAATAATTCCACAACTCTATAAATTAGAACATGAAAAAGAATTTTATTTTATCCTTATAATAATATTGATGAATTTATGGCCATTTCACCCTACACTAATTTATGTTTTTTTGTCATTAACATTCTCAAGAATGTTTTTCTTTATCAGACTCTATTATTCATTGGACATTATCATTATCCCCAATGTCTATATTTTCAATTCCTACTTATTTTAACCATATCTTGGAACCATATTATGTATTATTTTATTTAACAATTATGTTTCCCACTTCACCTTTTCAAATGTTGCTTTATTAACCCAATGTATGTTGTGTGTTTTCATAAAATATACTTTCAAATATTAATCCCTTGTTTATCAAGATAATAATTATGAAGATGAAATATATTTTAAGGGGATGAATTTAACAATATGAAAATTTAGTATTAAAAAATCACATGCTTGATTGTTCACTAAAAATGAAACACAGAGCGTTAAGATAATTATGAGATACTATAAAAATATTATTTAAATGTGACTGTTATAACCTATCCATTAAAATGAAGTTATAAAAAGAATAAAAAAACTATAAAAATAGAATAACTATTTTAAAAATACGAAATTTATTGATTAATGCCCAAAACATATGTAATCAATTTTCATGGATGAAATTTTATGCTTTAAAAAGAGTATTTCTCCAAAAATTGTGTTTATTGCATTTTTTGCATGGAAATTATAATTAAATTATACCATTATAAGTAATTTTTTTCATGAAATTAGTATCATTTTTTTAAATTAATTTAAATAATATCATAGTGTGATTTATTTTTATTTTTTTGAGAAGAAATATTTTTAATTAAATTGTGAAAAATATCAATTTTTTTAAAAATGGTCATATATTTTAATTTAACAATGAAATTTAAAAGAACCATTAATATTTTGATTTTATATAAAAATAAAATAAATTCACTTTTTTTACAAATAATGTAATTAAATATATATGAATTATCATTATACTTGATTTTGGTATATTTTCATTTTTGGCATATAAAAAATTTGTTAAAAAGTTATTTTTTTGTTTGAAATGTGTTTTAATATTTATAAATCAAAAAAAATATTTTTTTTCATAGTTTTACTAAAAGGAATTAAATTTTAATTCAATAAATTTTTTTCTTATTTATCTTATTTTTTAAAAATGAATGGAATGAGAGTAAATTATGTTGTATGTTTAAAATTGCATTAAAAAATGGTATTTAATTATGATTTGAACAATTATTTTAATGTTAATTTATACCACGTATATAAGTTCAATTTTTTCAAATGGATTCCATATTTTCAATTAGAATAAATAATATAATTTAGCTGGTTAAACAAAATTTATGGTGGAAATGAATAGTAAGAATTGTGAATTTTGTTACCGTGGTTATGGTTAAAAAAGTTTAATTGGGAGTTAATCTAAGTGATAAGGATAAGAATATCATAAATATTTGTCTAATTATTATTGGTTGAATATATTATTACATTTTGTTATCATAATTTTGAATCCTTATCCATTTGGATTCACTTTTAAATGAATGTAACCATTGTAATCTTTTGAGAAATTCCTTGTATGTCCCTCCACTCATTTTTAAAAGAGAATATCCTATACTAAATTATTCACAATAAATAGAAACTATATCTCATGAAATACCTAACTAAAACATTTTTAGATTCTTTTAATTTGTTATTTAGTTTCATTTCTTTCTTAAAGGGCTTAAGCATTTAGCCAAAGAAGGTATATAATAACCATCCTCTTAATTAAACACTTAAACATGATTTATTACATAAAATATTCACTTTACACAACATAGAAGATAGATAGGTCTAGTGTATTTGGGGCTTAGGAACATTACATAACCTCTTAGAACATAAAACACAACAATTTTATTGAAAATTACTTTTACATTAGCACAACATTCTTTCGCACATAACATTGCTTGAGATAACCTGAGGACGTCCCTAAGAAAAAGGTGATCTATAATGCCCAGTTAGGGAGTAAACAGTTCCTAACATGATGAATACAATACATGTTAGTAAATTGTAATATCAATGAATCATAAGAGAAACATGAACATAAAGGAATAATATAACATGATAACTGGAAATGAGGCAACAACTCGTAACCTGTTATTAGAATGAGACAAGGCTCATAGCACATGGATAATGAGTAAAATCCCATTAAACATAAATTAGAATGAGTAAAACCACATTTCACTTGACGTATCAGGATACTAATCTTTACCCAATGCATTGGAGTGCAATAAGGGAGCACCCTTATGAATCATTTCATTTCATGCATAAGTGTGCCACATTGATCATACTACATGGAATCATTCAATCATAATTTATTACAAGATAAAGGACTGCAGAATAAATGCATTAAAATATATAATAAATAATGAAATGTGAGTAAAGGTGAATAAACTTAATAAATAAATGGGCATTATATTCACCACACAATGAGTTTGGCATGGAAAAGCACGGTGCAATTTCTGCATCTTAACAATGTGACATATGAATTCGTAAAAATGGTTGATGAGGGTGGAAAGGGTGTCTCATCATATTTCCATGAAATTTTAATTAAGTGGGTCATATGAATACATTTCCCAACATATGTAGTGGAGTTTATATTCAAAAAATAATATAATTTCTTGGACGTAAATTTCGAGAGAGAGATTCCTTACCGAATTTTAGCATAGTAACGAGTGTAAATGGGAGGCCCTAATGAGAGAGAAAGGGATCTAACATCATTCAAAAATAATAAGGGAAGTATAGGGGAGGTTTAAAGTCATACCTTAACATTTTTAATTTAAAGTAAAAGGGTATTAAAACTTAAAGAAACATGGATAAAAATAAGAAAAGAAGGAATCCCTTACTTGGAAGTTTGATCCCAAAGGCATTAGAGAGGCTTGAGAGAGGATTATTGGGAGATTTGGGCCCCTTGGGAGGATTCTATAGTGTGTATGTTAGAGGATGGATGAAATAAAAATGATTTTAGTGTATAGAATGTGGTATCTTGGGTGTATTTATATAGGATATGAGAGAGAATGTTTTATTAATTAGGATTGGGACATGCCACATTATACTAAACAAAACCACAAAACAGAAAATAGTTTTTTCCCATGTTTTTCTAAAAATGGGAGAGGAGAAAAGATTTTATAAGTCCAATGGACAAACCTTTTAAAATAATATGGTTGCTTATGTGGATGTGTGTCACACTCTTAAGGAAATGAACATAAAAAGGTAAAATGTATAATACGTCTTAAAGGGTCCACTAATGAATTTTAAAACAAATAAAACGAACATAAAATCACATTTTTTTAATGTTAAGACATATATTGTCCTAAAATAAGGTTTATTGTATTTTTTACATCACTATTGGGTCATTATGATGTCATAAAAGACATTATATTTTTAAAAGATATTTAATTTTTACCCAAAATTTCAACTGTCTCCAAAAATTAGGAAATATTCACCATTGGATAATATATATGTACTGATTCCAAAAATAATATTCATTTTAAAGTTTAATTTTCTAAATATGTGAATTTTTTTCTTTTAAAATAAAAATCGATATTTATTGAAAATTCACGGATTTTGAGAATTAAAGTTTTGAAACATTAAAAAAAATTCTATTGTATTCATAAAATTTATAGGATAATTAATATTTAATAAAAATTAATTAAGTATTAATATTTCATTAAAATATTATTTAATTCTAAAAACCATTAATTCATCAAAATAGATATCTCAATTGAAAATTAACTAAAAATATCATTTGTGCTTTAAAAACTATTTATAAACTAATAATAACTGAATGAATGTACATTATTTGTTATATATAAAAATAATGAAAATAATCATAGTTCTATGGTCTTGTTACAAAATCCCTTATAACACCTACATAAGACCAAAGGGTAAGGTGTGTGATGTTGACAGACACATGGGGTGGCTCGGATAACATCGCTCAGGTCGTAATCATTATCAACTTCCACTTCTCTTGTAGGAAGTTCCGTTTGAGCTTAACATATTGAATCTCAGCTTGGGGTTGGTCAAGAGTGAAGCCAAATGATTCCACCTCCTTTCCAAGCTCTGAAAAAATGGGCTTTGTACTAGGGAAGTGTAATGGATGAAGCCATCGCTTCCTTTGTCGGAGTAAATTAGATTTGTTAAAGGCCAATATTTATACTAATCAGGTGATCACTATTCAACATCAATATTAGCAATAATCACAATTAATAATAGTATTTTAAAATAAAAAAACAAAAAACCAAGTAATTTCATACATTATATTATCATATAACATAATATGACATTTAATTACAAGGACTCTCAATGAAGAGGTAATCATCTTCCCCGACTCTTTGAATGATTGTTTCTACTAACTCTAAATCTATTGTATCAATAAAAAATAATTAATAAATTATCATCAATATACTGAGATGTTTTTATTATTATAGAGAATCCATTTTCCAAATCATTTCTGTCATATGAAAATCAAAAACATCACTTCTGTGTACATATGGCCCACCATCTCCACAGGACAATGCAATTAATTTTTAATCACCACATTACATGAAAATATATAAAGATATAAAAAATAAGTATATATTATATTTATATTATAATAATGATTATATAAATATAATGTATCATTTACCACCTTACCCTTCCACTGGTTAAAAAAAATAATATTACTCAAGCTTATATGTGGACTACGACCTCCATGAAGTGATGTGATTCAATTTTCTTGTAACTCATTCATAGATGATTTAAAATATGTGTATAGTTAATATATATGATATTTATATCATTATTAAAAAAATAAATTGGATTTAATCGTGATCATGTTTCAAGGGTCGAAGCTACAAAACCAATAATACATGAAAAATGAAATAGTAAACACTTGAAAATGAATAATTTTAAAAAAAAATTACTAACATGAAATTATCTAAATGATATAAGTGGATGAAATATGATATTATAATTTTTTATATGGTTTATTAGGGAATTATAATAAATTAAAATTTATTATTCATGAGTTTAAAATCACTTATAAAATTTTTTGGTCTTAAGGTAAGGGGTTATTTCACATTCTCACCTTATTCATGATTATTAGTTTTTCTATTTCGATTGGGGGAATTATATGATATTTATATATTATACCCCATATATTTTCATATAAAATGGTTATTTAAATATATTAATTTTTTTATTTTCCTCTATCTAAGTAGTCAAATTACTGAAAGTGCATTATGAAGAAAAACTTACCTTTTTTCTATTTGATCATTAATATTTCCCTTCCATAAACATATTTTTATAAAATTATTCTAAATAATGATTATAATATTATTTAATTGTTGATAAAAGAAAATTTTACCCCTATTTAAATTTATATAATAATATTTAAAATGAATATTTTTTCAATTCTCTGAACTACTCTATTTTTACTAAATGAGGAAATGTAATCCTTATTTTAACGCTTAACACCCAGAGGAATTAGACCACAATATTGACTATTTTTTTGTTTGGAGATTATTTTATTTTTTTACATTTTTCTTTTCAAAGAAAATGTTTTTATTCAAATTTTGGGAATTTTTATTATTTAATATAATTGATTTCGAATTTTATTGGGTATTTTTCTTGAAGATATTTTCCAATGATATTTTTAGAGTATATTCATCTATATAAATACATTTTGATCAATATTATAAATTAATGAGGTCATAATCTATTGATATTATCTTCCATTTTACACTTGATTGATTATGATTATATCATTATATTTTTGACTGAGGAAAATATTACCATTTCATTTGTTAGTTTTTCAATATCATTTTTAATAGATTATGTACTAAATTATTATTAATTTCATTTAATGTAACGAATGAACTGGGCTGGTTATATGACGGCTGGGGCTCTTTATAGCCCCTCAATGCATCAGTGTGTCTCTTAAGACAATCCAGTTTCATAAATTTTCTTATACCTTTCCTTTTTTATGTATGATATATTAGAAAAAGTCCCTGATAGTAATATTATGATTCCCAACATTATGCATTCTATCATTTCAAAACTATATATTTTTATCCATGTGATTATTCATGTTGTTATTTCATTTATAGATTTAGTTCACTTTTATTATATATGTTATATGACATATTTGATTATTTTGTATCTTTTTTATTTTATTCATGCATTGTTTATCGTATCATAGATTCTGTTGTAGGGTTCTCATCATTGAGAATTTTATATTATCCTTTATTATGTTTTCATTTCTCCATGAGACCAAGAAATGATCTGTGAATGATATCAAGGATTCAACAGAAGAAATAATTCTCACTAGAATTATTAAGTATTATTTTATGTATCCAAATTTAATATGTAAATTAGGCTTCTATCTAGTCTCCCAAAATTATTAAACAATTCACTACATCAAGATGTGATCCCAGGCATTTTATGTCAATGTAATAAAATAACCACCAAATCTAGGTTACATGAGTTAAAGATTTAAATAATAAATCAACATTGATTTAATTATTAATGAATGTGTGTGTGATAGATTTTAGGATGCACATAAATAACCTCACTTTAATGAAATTAAATGAATTATTACATATATTAAAGAAACTTTGAATTATTGATTATTTTACTTTAGACAATTATTTTTTATATAGTTTTCTATTATAATTTGGATTTTTGAGGTTTTCAAAATGATAGAAAAAGTACATCATGTATGTGTAAATTTGATCATAAAATTTTAACTTCATGGTGTTTAAATAAATATTTATAATTTAATTTATCTTTAACTGATGATAAATATATACATACTCCTTATTATTATTCTCAATGTTTATATATTAGTAAAACCTTCTCTAATTTTAATATATATTTTAATAATAGTCTGATTTATTGTAATAATTACACTACCACTTCCATTTATAAAAACCCTTTACCACACCCTAAAAATAATCATATATATTAAAGATTTCAATTTATTAGATATCATGTAAATATTACCGATGTGGTTTTAAAATTTATTTCAATAGATATTAAATTATCAGATATATTCAGTAGACCTTTATTTTCTTCTAAATTGGATAAAATTATTCATGAACTTTGAATAATATAATCATATTTTATTATAGAAAGTTTAAATTATTTAATATGACATTTACCATATATGTTTGTAAAATTTGTGAAAGTAATCTATTTATATTATCTATCTTACTAACTTATTTATTAATTATTTTTTATATAATTAATTTTTTAAAAATATTATCCAAATTCCATGAAAAGTTATCATATTTTATGGCTCCTTATACATTTATAAGAATATTTTTGGATAGATTTATCAGGGAATACTGTAGTTTTTTAAAATATTGAAAATTTGATTCTACAGATAATGAAAAATAAAGGGGACCTTCTTTTATTTACTTTACTGTTTTTATATATCATAAAATATAATTTTAATGCATACAATTTTTGGTAATTTTTGTTAATTTTAAATCGGTTATAGTTTATTTTTTTATAAATTTTTTGAATATCTACTTGAACTTTCAATATAATTAAGTATGTAGTTTTTTACCACAATTTTTGTCAACTGTTTTTCAAAATATATACTTTCTTGTCAATTTGGTAATGGATTTATTATGATTGTTTTTAAATTATTAAAAATGATGATATGGTTATAGTGGCTTCTTCTCTAAAATGATGTATTTTTTTGATAAATGTAAATCCATATTATATTATGAGTTTTGATAATTATAATTTATCTTGAATCTTGTAATGATAATTTTTGATAATAATTAATTTTTTATTAATTTACTATTGTTATTTATTATATGTTTTATATATAGATTTTGGAAAAAAAATAAATTCAGTGTGAGTTAGGTTATAACTCACACACTAAATTGTCAAATTTTTTAAATATAATTTCTTATAGTATTACCTATTCAGTTACTGAATGTTTCAATATATAAATTTAAAATTTTACAAATGGAATCTTTGTTTAAATATTTATAGGATACCTTAATTAATTTATATGGAGGGTATTTCAAGGTTATTAAATTTTCAAAAATATAATTTCATAAATTATTAATCATTGAATATGTTTGTCATCAAATACATTGGGATTATAGAACTATATGAAAATTAGATATTTATGGTGATAATTATTCTATTATTATTATTATTATTTTTAATTATTCAAACCATTTTATAATTCATTATAGATATTTCAGACATTATTTAAAAAATCAATGCTTCATGGTGATGTAAAAATGTGGAGAACAAAACACGTTGAACAACCATTCACAATGTACCTCGTAGAACCTTTAATTTTTTTTTATGTTTTGTAAATAATTTATCAATATGATGATTTAATATTAAATATGAATGAAAATATTAAAATCATTACTAGCATGAAAGGAACGATTGATTAACTACTAATTAATTAGTTTTGTGCTTCAACTATACTTTTTCAACCACCTAAATGTATTCTATTTAAGACTATTCTTAATTCAATTTATCATTAATCTATGATAAAACAATATAATAATTAATCCATTATCATAAATAATAATAATTATTTTCAGGTTATGACTCCCCAATTTATAATGGTAGGATATTTTATAATACATTTAAAAAGGAACATTTTGGATTTATCTCTAGGATAAAATAATATCTATTATAATTGAGTGGTGACTCCCCCTTAATATTTAGTCTTTTTGTTTGGTCATTACACTACTATAAAGGGTAGGTTGTGAATCCCATTCAAATGATTTAAAATTTAGTTAAAATCATACATATAATGGTAGATGAGTGTGAATAGTAGATTTAGGGAAAAATTTAACTAATGATAATATAAAATTTTCTTATGTACATGGAATTAATTTATTATTACCTAATCCCTAGTATGTTTAATTTTGATAAATTAAATTAAAATATAAATATCTTCAAGATTCAGTACAATTGGTTAAAAGTTTCGAACATTTATATTCACCCACCTCTAGAACTTTTCATATCTCAATTAGGACCTAATTGTATCCATATTATGGATTTCTATCATTGGAACATTGTGACACTGCATTTACCGAGGTATCCATTCATGATGACTTTGATTACATACTTTTTGACTCAATACAACGAGTCATATGTTACATAAATCAATAATGGAACATGCATCATATAATAATGTGTCATTGATTTCCATGTCATTTTTAGAGAGCTCAATAGATATACATTGCTGACTATAGTTTACCTTGTTAATTTCTAGAGGCCAGCATATAGATAGCCAACCAGGATTATGAGTCAGTGTTGTGGCCTTACATTTCCTATGATTGACCCTCTTATCATTATCCAACTGAGTGATGTGGCATCAATTCTGAGGATCAGTACCTATCCCCATTATAGTGTGTGATATTATCCTATAGCGTGTTTGACCTAACTATTGTTTTCTACCCTTGTCTACTATATGTGATTCGATGAAGGGTGATAAATTCTTTTTACACCAAATTTTTTTTGTGAAAACCTAATCTATTATGTTTCATTTAACAAGGATTGATATATTATTTATACTCCCAATTTCTATATTCCATCCCTATATAGTTTTTATTATACTTCTGTACCACCCATGTCTATTGAGTTTTATATGAGGAGGGGAGGGTTCTCCTTTATAAATCTATATTGTGATAAGATATTTTTTCCAGGAATGTATTGATATATATCCCGACTTATGGATTTTAAATATTTTCTCTATATAAATTGATTAGTATAAATCTTGTAGTGAATATGGTAGTCCCCATTGGGTTTGATGAGATTACCTACAGGTTGTATATGATTATTGAGTTATGATTATAGAGACCTCAAGGATTTAATAGGTGAGCCTAAAGCTCTGGTGATAGTGATTTCCTTGGATTTTGAGTCTCATGTCACCATTTTTCATTATATTTTTCTATCCAAAGGTCAAATATTGTATCCTGGTTCCTGTATCACGTTGTGAGTCATTAGTGATCAATGTTCATCTGAAACTCATTATGGGACTTCTCAACCGTTATTGGAGTTAAAAATGATGTCTTTAATTGAGTTTTTTTCAACGATGTGGAATCCCACCTAGGGAGGTATAATTGAATTTGATTTTACATAAAGTCATAAATGCTCTGTGAGGGGTTCCTTGGTAATACTCTTAGGGGACTATTTGAGCTTATGGGTGTGGGTAGAGACTCTGGAGGAGGAGCGGTCAATCTATGTTTGTGTTTTCTTAAAAAACAACATATATCTATGTCTCATGAGTAATCATTTGAAGAGATGTATTTAGCAGTACACATATTAATATTAATTGGATGCCCATTATATTATTTCAATGGTAATTTTAGTTATGTAAAATATGATATATTCATCCCTAGTAGTTGGTTACATCCCCTTAACTCTATCAAGTGAAGCCTGCCATCAAAATTTTTTGTTCTACTATCTATCTAGTGACGTGTGTGTCCTCTATTTTCTAACTATACAGAATAAAAACTCACTCTTTGAGGATATTGAATAATGAACATACTCTCTTTAAGAGTGAATCATCCTTGAATGTTTTTATGATAACTACATAATAATTAATATTAATATCTTGGTTGATGTATGAATATTTATTTAGGGAATGATGAAAAACCATGAGGAGTTTATGGTCCGGAAGATAGATTCATTCCTTGTACTGGTTTGTAGAGAAACCTCCCGGGAATTCAATGGATATTCCCTAGTCTTACCATTAGAATTATAACTATATAGTATCCTCTTCTTTTTCGAGATATGGAATTATGTAATGAAATTTGTTTTCATGTAATTTATTTCATGGAACATTATGTTATAAGAGTCTTGAAACATCAGTTTATTATATACTTCGACAAGAAAAATCTATTAAAACATTATGGATGTGTAAAATGAGAAGATAATCCCAATGTAGTTGGATCATGTTTGGAGAGAGATTATTCTCACCTTTAATCGGTGGTGGTGTCCCTTCACCCTCCCCTATCATATAAAAAGATAATTACAATGGAAATTTAGACTTATTGATATTGTTTTATTGGAAATTATAAAATGTTATAACTAAAGTATTTTCCAAATCTTGGGGATCACATTATCCATTTTTCTTGTGAATAATGATTCTCACTTTGTAATAACATTAACTAAAGGTATGGACTTCCTATGTGGGGACTTCCCTGATATATCACAAACCTCGATGTGACATATTTAGAGGAACTTTGTGGGTGTGACAATTTCATGAAAACATTTATTATGTTTTGTAGGAGAAGGTTTTTATAGGAGGTGGATTTTAGTTTTTCAGTTATGTGTTATCTTGGGGTCTAGATCTAATTATGTAGGGTTATATTAATAATCTAAATCATTCACATAGTATTTGGTTGAATGTGAAACCCTATAGGAAATTGTGTGATGTTTTTCAGTTGATAGGCTTGGCGCTGATGTTATTGTCAAAGTATTTTGTAAATGAGGGTGGATAACATATATTAGTGTTCATCAGTAGTGAGTGAGGTTCCATTAATGTTAAAAATTTGGATAGATGATTACCCAAAATATATCTGTGGGGATTCAAGGAAGGGATTCCATGTTTATAATGTTCTAAGAGAAGGGGATGTTGGTAAAGGTTCCATTTAGGTGGGAGGTTTATGAGAAAATGAGGTGGGAATCGAGGGAAGTTGAAAACATGGAATTTCCCCATTGTCAATGTGAAATATTTTTGATATTATGAGTGGTAAAATAAAATGTGGCTGGGTTTTCCATTCGAGAAACTATCTGGGATGCTACTTAAATGCGTGGGGTGAATCAATCACACCTTTTTTATCCAGGATAATGATCCATTTTGTGGTGGATGTCGATGGTTCAATGAATCATTAAGTCTTACGTGACATGAATAACATTAGATAAGAGAATGTTTCAAGTGAATAAGATTAGTGATACTAACTTGTCTTGGATTCTTGATCTCATTAAGATCATACTTATTTATAATATAAATATATGAATTCAGGGGTATAATATTTATTTTATTTCTAAATTTTTGTGTACGTAAATTTTTTAGATCTTATACCTTTAGGGAAAATGAATAGAGTGTGATGACAATTTCCACATGAGACCATTTTGTGGGATTCGTTATAGAGATTCATTTGTGTCTTTTTCATGGATGAAAAAAATTATATGTGCGGAGTTTGTCATCACCCTTTTTTTCTAATTGAGACATAGCACAATTTTGAGTTTTAATTGTCGTAGGTCTTTACTTGGGGTAAAATCCAAAATTAATCGTTACATACACATCAAAAAACTACTCTAATGGTTCAGTTAATTTTGGTGTTATGTGTTTAGCCCGGAGAAGATCCGATCTGAGATTATAAGAATGACTGGGGATCTATAAAAATAAAATATGTATAAAAGCATATTATTTTTAACATGTACAGATATTTCTGATAAATTATTTTTATATAATTAATAGAGTGTAGAATTGATAAATTAACCTTTTAATTGATTTCACTATGTTGGATTTTTCTTAGGATCTCTATAATTCGGGTTCTCATTGAGGTTTTATGTTTAAGTCATAGAAATTGGTGATTTTAATGAATCAATGAATTATTATAATTAATTAATTATCCTTTACCCTATTCCTCTATAAATTCATCTCTAACCTACTCTCTCAAGGGATAGGTTGTTCAGGAATCCTATGTGAAGAGGGAGATAAATACGAGGGTATGGTTGAATTGGTCAAGTTATTCAAGGATTAAGTTGATGAATGAAACCTTGACATTGATGTAGATGAAAAAAAATTGATTATCCATTAAAATGGGTCTCTTTGATTGAATACCTTCCCCATTCATCATGAACCCGATATTAATTTATAGATTCAAATATTTGTTAAATGTGGGTGATTTATTCAAGTTTCATCTTTGTGGTTATTCTTTTTGTTTATTAATTCAATTTTTATAATACACATTATGGTTTATGTATTCTCATTTTTTTATTTTAATTATTGAAAAGTTCCATCAGAGGCAAAGAACCCTAACTATTTATTAAAGTAAACATTAAAAAAGGACACATGTGTACATCTTTCCCACATCCAAATAGTTTCAACCAAAAGTAGATAAATACATGTTATTACAATCATACACTTCACCACATCCATAGTAAAGATTTTACACTACAGTATCTGATTCCCACTTTGAATTCATTTTATATAGATTAAAAATATTGGTGTACTGCATTCTAAGATTTAACTCCTCCGACGATAGATTCCCCTTATAGGATTGAACATGAACCTTTATATAATCATGGGTATCCCCAGTTTCCTTATTATATAGGGACTAATTGACACCAAATTTGTTAGGGAAGAGTATTCTTTCCTATATCTTCTTCTTGGTGGAGCTGTCATAAATCCATCACTTTCAGAAATCTAGTTCCATCCACCTTGACCAATGTCACTGTATGAAATTCTACAGCTCCACTATTTTAATTATCAATTTCAGAAACATTTCCACATTTATCAGTGATTTTCCTGGATACATGATCATTGAATTTATCATCCTTCAGCACCAAAACACCCTCTAAAGAAGCCAATATTCCTTCTTCCATCAGTTGGGATAGCCAGTTATGGTCTTTCGGGGAAACATATTGAGACTCTGCTGCGGTGCCATGACCATCATATGCCACCTTCTCCATGACATCCTCAATGACCACCACTTAATTGACGTAAGAAATATGTACATCTTCATCCAATTTAGGACCTTCAAACCCATCGGGTACCTCCTCAATCTCCAAGCCATCAAATTGAATGCAAGTCATGATATTGGCATGCAGTTCTCCATCTTCCCAGGCTGCACTACCCAAAGGATCCATTGAACTTGGACCTGACTGTAGTTTACACAAGCCAACAACATCTTCCATCAAGGACTACCTCCCAACACCAATACCACTCTTGAATATATTATATAATTTCCTCACCATCAGATTTAATGACAGCTACACCTCCATCATTCACAAAATGTGAACATGATCCTTCGTGAAATCATCTTGTCTTGCCTCCTTCACCACAACTAGAGCTACTTGATCCTCATCAATTTCACCACCTAGTATAGATTATCCCACCTAGACATCCAACTAAAGAGAACCTCAAAACTCGACACATATACTGTTCTCCACAATGCCACTCATGTCCCCATTCCCACCCCTTCTCCCCATCAAACTAACATCATTTTTACCCTTCACAAAAGTTTGATCCAACCTAGTGGAAACACTGCCACTACTGTAACTCTTCTCCACCATCTATGAGCATCCACTCACCCTACCATTGTGACAAATAAATTCCATATAATCATAGATGCTGCAGGACACACAATAATGCATCCAAGACTCAAACAAAACCTCTTGTTTCCAAAAACACCCCTTATCATCCGTGATCCAAATGCAGTGGATCGGTGGCCATTCAATATCGAATTCGACAAAGATTCGTAGAAAATCAGATGATAGATGACATCAGTAATACTATCAGAAAAACCATACCACCCTATGATGTTTCCTATTGCAAAAGGAAATGAAGGATTTTGAAAAGATAAAGGTAGACTAGGAAGGCATACCCAAGTCTTGATCATCGATGCATCATACCACATATAAAATTCAATGCTCTAGAAAAATAGGTAGAAAGATGATCTCCTCCACCTTTGAGGAGCCCCAGAAAAGGTATTGATAAAATCATATTTCAATCCAAACTAGATCATGAAGTTCTTCCGGTCATGTAATTTGACTACTAATGTTCCTGTAGCACCCAAGATTTAGAGACAAATTTATCAAACACATCAACTGAAGGATGATTGAAATGAAACTGCGCCACTTGGATGATCTTTCACATATTGATGTTACTATTGAACTCCACCAGAAACTGAGAAAGTTGAGGTTCCTTGCTGAAGAGATTTGGGACCTTCATCCCAAAATGGATCCACGGGAAGGGTAAAAGGGAAGCGACATATGAGAAGGAGGACCTACACATCCCATGTTGAGGAAATCACAAGACTCTCCCCTACGATCGGGAGGGGGAGCATAATTTTATGACATGATGTATAGGTCATCTTTTCAACTTTTATTTTAACTCTTAGCATCATTAATCCCTATAAATCTTGTGCCTTGGATTCATAATTTTGACATGATAAATTGTATCCCAAAAATTTTTGGATGTAAGAATTTATTTATGAATAATAATGTAATAGAGTGTGTGTTAATTGACCAATATTCTTCTTTTCCCTTTATAAAATATATATTTTTTCCTTGTTTGTGGAAAATATCCATCAGCCCTCGAATTCGCTGAAATAAGTGAGGGTGTGAATCAGTCGAGAAGAGACCAAACTCTATTTGAACAATGGTAGCTCAGTTATAGGAATGCCTAGATAATAATGGTGGTCATGACTATGGTTGGTGTGAGGTGGATCAGTTTTCGGATGTTGGTGTGAGTATGATGATATAGCTAATCTAGGTGGGATGTATATGTGGTTTCAAGGGTGTGAATTCTTAGTAAATGGTGTGTTTAATTAATGTCATTATAAGATTATGTAAAATAAAATAATAAATATAAATTAAGAATAAGATAATAATTGAAGAGATAGAAATGGTTTTTCATTGATAGTGGGGTTATTAAAACCGTATATTCATGAGTGGAGGGGGAGGAAGTGTGATCCCCTTGATCATTAAATTTAAAAAGAAAAAAAATTAATAGTTTTTAGGTGCTTTTGTAATGGAGTGTGTATTTTCCTGACCCCAAAATCCCAATGTCAGTGCGTTATTTTATTACATTGGAATTGTTAAAAGGAATAAAATCCCGATGGACGATTCAGTTTAGAAATATGTGAAAACCATATTAGATACATGATACCCAAAATTCATTTCTAAATATTAATTAATATAATGATACATAAAAAATGTATATAAATTACCTCCTTATAATCATATTCAAAGACTTCTTCTTCATAATGTGGGGAAAGGAAACATAAGAAGGGTGATCTCAAATTCTTAGTAAAGGTATGTAAAGAAGAATAAATAATTAATAAATAGGAATAAATTTACATTGAATGGTAAATAAACAATAACACAGGGCATTCAAATAACATGAGAAGGAAATTTCTATATCGCAAGGTAAGAAACTGAATATCATTCCTTCTAAATCAATAAATTTAGAATGAAATGTATCCCTAGATATGTCGATAAAAAATCTCATGGATGAATAATAAATGAATATAATTGAGGTATATTCATAATTATTGAATGCCATGTTCCCTAGGTAAATGGTACATTTACCATCATGCCTTTTAAAATATGGTTTACGACCTTTAGCGTAAAACCCCATCTGATTGGAAAAATTATTAATCTCATGAGATTACTGATGCATCTAGGGGAAATATAAAACTAGGACCCAACCATATTGTACTAGTCAATATAATTTCTCATATTCATTAACAATGTTCCTTATGATATTGTATTTGTATTGAGTAAAGATATAGATTTATCATCCATTACCCAGTTCAACAAATAACTGTCAAGGTGACCACTATATGTAAAATTTTATACTGTTTAGGAAATAATAATAAATATTGTGTATGAATATATATATTAATGTTATTTTATAATTAATAATGATTAAAATAATGTTATTTTTTTCTCGATAAACTTCACAATCACAAAAGGAAGTGATATTTCAAAGATAATCATTAATAATATATTTTAGGAAATTAATCATTAAACATCCAAAAGTGTATCATACCACATCAAACATTAAATTAAAAAAACCTATTGGGAATTTTCTCATACCATGAAGAAAAAATAATCATGAAAATGTATAAAAGGGGAATTAGATCCACTATACAAAATTAGTTCGTGGTCTATATGGTGTATTCTATACGAAATGAAAAGTAAGACAAGAATTACTTACCTTAACCTTACATTTATTTCTTGGTTTTTATGATCCCATAAAGTGGTTTAAAATAAGTCAATAACATATACCATAATCATAATCATGTTTATATTATCACATATTAACTTATTACAATATTTTTTTACAAATTTGTTAACACTCTTTAATTAATCTCACTATTTCTGGTGTTAATTGCCCAGTTTTCTCGAGTATGTTTTAACATTTTTACTTGGTGTTGTCATTAATTATATTATAGTATCATCATCTAAATAATGTAAAACATAAATTAATTATCATATATAATCATTATATATGTATTTATAATAATCAGTAATTTTTTTGATTAAAAATGAAGGGCACCATTCATGGAGATGGTAGGTCGTAGGTACGCATGAACACTACTTTAATTTTTTGGTTGTATTAATAAATATAATTGATAAATATGTATATTTTAATTATAGTAACATAGATATGTTATGAATGTTATATATTTTTATTATAACCATCCTTTATACATTTTATTTATGGAACGAACGAGTCATATATTTTTGAGGGGGCAGTAGTCCACACTTACTCAAACAAAATTTTGGAATTTATGCAATATGAAATGAATAATGTTATGTTATGAATAAAATTTTTAGAATAATAAAGAAATTATAAATATAATAAATATCATATATAAAAATTTTTCATTTCACACTTTCCATAATGAAATGTGTTAAGTGAAAAATGAACAATCCTCATTTCGTGAGGCAATAATTCTTCATAAACAGAAACAATATGTGCATTTCCCATAAAATGGAGTTGTATGTAATTTTAGGTAAAAAAATTATGTTAAAACATCCTAGTATATTTAGGATATTGTTTTTGTTATATAGACACTGAATAAGGATATTTGAGTTAGTAGAGAATGGAAATGAAACTAGAGTTCTTGAGGGAAGACGTTAATACTTAATCAGTGTCATTACCCGTCCTCAGGGCCCATGCCGTGACTACCCCAAGCCCGCCTTCCATAGGCCAGGGGCGGGTGACAAGCACCAAAGGCGTAAATCCCGATAAAAGGGAAGGCATTGGCTTTTATAAAGTAAACAAAAACACAACATAGTATGCAAGTGAAATAAGCACTATGTAAAACTAGGTACAAGGTATGTTCTGGAAAGTAAATGGGCTAGTATACAAAACCAACTAAAAGTACAGTACAACTGAAAGGAAAGTACAAGAGTAGTATGTAAAACAGCAACACTGAGTCATCCTCCGGAAATCCCACCTGAAGGGTGGGTACAGATAGTCTCCTCAGCTCCTCGGGTCTGGTCGTCCGCTCCGTGTACATCCCACCAAGTGGCCCACATCCTGGTACCGCCCAGCTCTACAAGCCTCCACCTCGATCAGTGTTGTCTGTCGTCTGCATCCAACACAATGTAGTGCGGGCATAGCCCATGCAGGGGTGAGTATACAATACTTAATAGGGACCCTGAGACCCCATAATGTCTCTCAGAATCCACGAAGGACAAACCACAAAGGAAATATACAATCGCGATGTATCAACCGACATTAATTAGGTATATTCCCATACATATACCTCAGTCATGAATTACAGAACGACTCCGAACCTTGAGCCGAAGATCAACCCAGTCCACATAGGAAATCGCAACCCAATACACACCGGAAAGCACAACCCAGTCCACACAGGAAAGAAATTCAATCCCATCGATGATAATGATTGAAAATCAATAATCAGCTCACACAGGTATACATATTTCTTATATCGATAGAGATGATCAGATGTAGTCGCTGATTAATCTAAGCCGTCAGACCCACACATGATACAAGTCCATCTAAGCTGTCGGACCCACACATGATACAAGACCTGCTACTCTGCCGGACCCACACAGGATACAATTATAGAGGTCAATACTACTAGACCCACACATGATACAAGAACATTATTTATCTTTGTCGAACCCATGGAGGATCCCAATATGGTTGTAATCACTATCGAACCCACGAAGTATTCCAGTACAGTAGTCGATGTAGTCGCAGCCACCTCTAGGGTTCCCACACACAACATGCTCGATCCCGGTAGGGTATGATACTCATGCAAGAGAGTGGATACATCAACTGTCATGATGCCCAGAGTTGATGTATCCCAAAGTATCTTCTCGTCAAAAGAATCCCAACGCGATAGATGGGGCGTCAATCAGATGCCCGGTCTGAGAGTTATTGGCCTTTTCCATCCCAGGGGCCCGGTTGGTTTTTAAGCTAAAACCAACCCGACCGTACTCCATTTGCCTCCAAAACTCTAGTGGTGTATGCCAAAAGAACCATATCATCAAAAGGAATTCAACTTAGTTGACAGAACGTCAATCAGACATCCATTCCTTATGTTATAAGTGTTTTCGCTTCAAAGGCCCGGTTGGTTTCGGGTTCAAACCAACTCGGCCATACACAAAATTTACCGAAACCACGAGTGTAATATAGAGAAATGAAAATATCAATCCAACAATTTCTATGCAAAATATGGTGTGTTGATCGGAGGTCCATAGCTCATCTTATGGGAAATAGACTGAGAAACATTCCGTAGTGGGGGTCTGGGCCCGGTCCAACCCGGCCCAACCCCCTGGGTCAGCCTGAACCGGGAGACCCGACACGGTTCCGGGTCCGGCCCGGAAGGGCGCGGCTCGGTGGGCGCGGCCCGGCCCGTGTGACCTGCCCCAGCCCGGCCAGGGGGATATGTGCTGGCTCGGCCAGTTGGTCGAGCGGGGGGGGGGGGGGGCGGCGTTATCCACAGACATGGCACCAGGGTGGCGTCCCTAGCCATCCCGGATCCTGCGCGGCCGTGGGATTCCCTTCCCTTGCGGTCGTGGCAGATGTCGCGGTGGACATTGGCCGGCGGTGCACCGGGGCACCGCCGTGCCAGTGACCTGCGCTGCCGCGGTACTCCAGGGGCCCCCAGAGTCATTCTTGTGGTCCGTGTTTTCTCTAATCTGCACCTGCGGTCATCTCAGGACCTGAGATCCACTTCAAAGGATTCGATTTGTCTTTACAGTCCTGTTTCGTCATCGTCAATCATCCCACACATCAATAATGGAATAGATGTGGGTTCGGGCTTGTTAGTTAACCCGCACCCACCGCGTTAGAGGTTCAATTCGTCACCCAACAATTTAAACACCAAGTACTATGGTATAATTCTCATAAAAAATATGAAAAATTTCCCCTACCTCAACAATTGATGTCGAACGTCGGCATCGTGGTAGATGGCGTCGTGGGGAAAGGGATCAAAGGCATCGTCAGAGTGTGCTGAGGTGGAAGCGGTGTCTCCTCTCTTGTCGTGGAGAATAAAAATGGGCGGCGCGTCGTCATTCTCTGAGGAACCGGAGTTTCTTCATCATTAGAGGCATTGTTCTTCATCGGAAGCCGGCATTCTTCCAGAAGCTCAAGAGCTCTTCCGATCTTCCTCGCACAATGAAATCTCTTCCACAAAATTAAATAATAGGCTCATCCTTTTATTTAATTACACATGAAAAGAAACTCCCAAAATTTAAATCACCACATTTAATAATGTGTTGACAAATGATTAAAGGATGTGAGAGGTAGATCCCGAATAATTAAATGTGTTGGAAAATAATTAATAGGGATGGTTTGCCAAAATTAAAGAGGGGGTTTTAAAGAGTTAGAGGGAATTTGAATTCTTGGGGCTCATGTGGTCCCTACCTCTCTAACATCCACTCTTGGGTAGTTAGGTGGATGTGGGTCCTACTATTAACTACCCATGTGATGAATTAACCTCCCTAGATAAAAAATAAATAATTACAAAAAATTTTATTTACCTCTTAATTAATCCCCATAAAAACATCAAACCCACTTAAAACATAACTGCAGTAAATGTCCCCTTAAGAAATTATTGGTGCTGCAAGTTCATCGGTGCCCTCAAGTTTTAATTTCGAGCACCTGTTCAAAAGATAGAAAAACACGCTCGTTCGTTCACTGATCGTACCCGATATAATCTTCGAAAACTGATTCCGGGCACACCGGGCCTCAGAATAATGTTCCGTCCGAAGCCACAGACTCATAAAATTTCAAAGTATTTAGGAAAAAAATTCCTTGAAATTTCCAGGTCATTACATTACTCCCACCTCAGGGCTTTGCATCCCCTTAAAGCTACAACATAAACTAGGGAAACAAATCAGGGTACTGAGCATGCATCTAAGCCTTCCACTCCCATGTGATCTCATGGAGGTTCTCATGCTGCCAACAAATTCACGCATGAGGAATCGACCACCCATGTAGGACATGCTCCTGTCGATCCTCGATCTCTACCAGGACCTCCTCAAATTTCACCTTGTCATCGTTTCCCAGTTCCTCATGGGTCGATGATATGCGTCAGGTCATGCACGTATCTCCATATCTGAGATACGTGGAAGACGTCGTGCACCCAGTGCAACTGAGGTGGAAGGTCCAAGCAGTAATCCACCTTTCCAACTATGCTGAGGACTTGAAAAAGCCTGGTGAAGCGCGGATATAACTTTCCACCCCAGACAAATCTCCGAAATCCACACCGTGGTGAGACCCGTAAGAAAACGTGGTCACCATCCTAGAACTCTAGTGGCCTCCATCTCTTATCAGAATAGGACTTCTATCTGTTATGTGCAGTTCTTATCTTCTCCTGGATGATCTGCACCTTCTCCATCGTAGCCTAAACTATCTCTAGTCCTACGAGTGCTAACTCCCCCAGGTCAGTCCATCACAGAGTTCATCTGCATGGTCTATAAGAACCCAGTCTAAAACCTTACTTAATCTTGAGTTTTTACAAGATTACACATTGAGGATCTTTTTAGGTTTAGTGTTTTAGAGAATTAGATCATAAAACATGCATTACATTCCACATTTAAACAAAGTGGTTACATAAAATATAGGATTCATTTGTGCCACCAACAAAAACATATTTAAAATAAAACATGGACTCTTTCTTGACACTTTCTTGACACTATCATCATATCATGTACCATTCCCTTGACCTGTGAAAAACATTTCAAAAACATGGGATGAGCATAAAAATCTCAGTAAGGGTTATAAAAAGTATGGAAAGGAAACCTGAGTACATATATATATAAGAATGAAATCATACTTTACCCATAAAACATAATCACTTAAACATACCTCATAAAATCATGAATAAACCATAGAAATCATAAGACATAAAGGTAACTTGAGGCATTCATAACATTCTTACATAGGGAGTAACCCTCTTGGTTACGTTTGGAATACCCATCACAGTATATTACCTAAATCTCTTCGGATAAACCTTAACATTTAACTCCTTCGTGTTACCCAATTCATTAGAGAGCTATATCGGGCTCACCTGCCCTTAGTTTATCACAGAACCACCCATCTTCATAACAATGCCCAAGAACCATAACATAATCGTATCACATAAAACATGCATGAAGGAAACATAACATTTCCACATTCCAATCACAAGATATCAATACAACACATTTATATAATAAAAACATTATGAAAACAATTTTCAATACCAAAATGAAAGAAAAGTCAAACACGGTATTTATTTAAAAAAAGGTATGGCTTGTAGAGGAAGTCGAAACTCAAATAATGGTCTTGGCGGCGGAGAAGTCGTTATCACCGTATACGTATGACAAAAACATTCCCTTTGGTCGTTTAGTAAAACACTTCATATTAAAATATCCCTTTATTATAAATGTAAAATTCAAAGGGGTTTATACACCGTATAAAAGAAGGTTGTGTATAAAACAAAATATGCCTCAATGAAAGGAGATTGAGACGAAGTCCCATACCACATTGAAGCTATTAACATTTTAAACCATTAATATCTATATAAATAAATCCTTAAAACCATTTTGAAAACATGGATATTAATGAGAAATATTTATATGAATAAATCATTAAAACATTTAAAACGATATTTTAGTTAAAGGGTTTTTAACAAAATGAGAGACACTTGAATGCAATAATTGAGGAATAACATTTAATCGAAATTTTATAATATCATGTGAATAAATGGATTCATGATATAATATTCCAAAGGACAGTATATAAACCATATAAGAATGAATTTGTGCATAACAACAATGAAGTCTCAATGGAAATGTAAATTGAGATGAAATCCATTATAAAGATGGTATTCTTAAATTAAGGATAAATAAATCTCATAATTATGTGTGAGAAATATAAATACACCCAATATAAGTGGATATTAAGTGTAAAATAATCAAAGGTCATTCACACATATTCAAAGGATGACATATTCAATAACTACATGTTGAACCCAAAGAAATCGAAATTGGGTTAAGAAGTTCCCTTGACAGCCTAACGATGTCACATCAAATTTTAGAAAAAGAGTTGATGAGAGAGATAAAGGGTATCTCATAACATGGACATAAAATTTACAGCAATAAGGATATATAAGAACATATCCACACATAATAAGATGAAAATTAAAAGACATAACAAAAGAAGTCTTTTAAAAAGAGGAGGGTGAAAGGTTCTCTTACCGATTTGGGTACCTTTTGAAACGTACACCCCATGAAAGAAAGACTATACAACATTGATATAAATACTCATAAATAAAATTATGTTACACAAAGAGTAGAATAATGTAAATTACATAAACCAATCAAAAGGAAATATTGGAAAATGTTGCATGAATCCCACGAAAACACAAAGTGAGATAAAAAGCCCCTTATGAAATTTCTTGCAGCCTAACGACGCTAATTAAAACATCCAAAATGGATTGATGACAGAAAATAGGGTCTCTCATCACATGAACATAAAAAGTACAGTAAGATTAATAAAAAATAACATCCCAATCATAAGAAAGATGAGCTTAAAAGGAATGACATAAATGAGTGTACGTAAAAAGGAAGAGGGGGTAGGATCCCTTACCTTGGGTCCGACTTGACTCGATCATTCTTTAACCTCCTGAATAATAAACCTGATTTAATTTCTAATTTCATAAGAATATTTTTCAATTTCATTATTCCTATTATATCACTTATTACCATGCTATGAACACTATGTAATTATTTATGTTAATAATGGCCGTTTTTTAAATCATTGCTACTTGAGTCAAAAATAAACTCTTTATAATTACAAGTTGTTCATGTGGTAAAATATATATTATATCCAGAATTATATTCATTATTTAGATATCATATATATCATATATATCGATTATATACATTCATTTATAAGATTACAAAACATTTAGAGGTAAGAAATGAAATGCACCGTTCATGGAGACGGTAAGCCGTACGTATGCAAGAACACTACTTCCATTTCTATTTCTTATTTAATGGAATTAAAACATAATGATTCATAATAGTATTATAATTCCAGTATGGTATCATATATTATATCCTTAAATATATCCTTTATACGTACAACATATCGTATTAACGAATTAAATCACTTTGAGGGGGCGGTAGTCCGCACTTTCTAAAATGAAGATATCGCGTTTAACCATAATGGAAACCATAAAGGTATGTCATAAATGAAAAATACAGAATCTTAAGTAAAAAATAAACATATTATATATCATATATAAATATATTGACATATTAATGTCCACCTTTGAGGGTGTTAAAAGAATATTGAACAATCATCGTTTCGTGAGGCAGAAATTCACCATCCACAAAAACAATATGTTCTTTAACCATTAGATGTAGGTGTGTGTAAGTGTAGCTATAATCCTTCTTATAACAACATCATAGTATATTGAAGATACTGTAGTTGTTACAAAAGAAATAAATAATCATAATTTAGGGGGTTGGAGAAGAAAAATAAAACAAAAGAACACAAGTGAAGACATTACCTTAAAATCAGGTATCTCTTTTTGATTTGAGCTCAAAGGATTCCTTAGGAAGACTTCTTCCCAAAGTGAGGCTTCTAGGAGTAAGAGAGGGATGTGGAGAGACAAAATGATCAGGGTTTGGCCGAGCCAAAGTCTTGAGAGGTATGGGTACGGTGGTAGAGGCGGGGGCCTTTTATAAGAGGAGAGGAGGGGCCCTCTTGGAATGTTACAAAATGTTACTTTATTTTTAAATGAAGTTCAGATTTTAAAGGTCCCACATTGAACTATTTCAAGGATAAGGTGGTAAGGGTTCGACATATACTCATCCAATAGGTCATTTAAAAGTGTAATTTATATTTTTAACATTATATTTTCATTTTATTTAAATCCTTTATTAATGAGGTAATTGCTGCATCCTCATGATTTCATAAATAAATTAATTTATTTAATGTATAAAAATTATAAAAAAATATCCTGATGTACTAAATTTTTTTGTATTTATAATTTATATTTATAGTAAATAATATGACTTGTATAACCCCATTTAAAAATTGTTTTAGTAAAACAAGTCATGCTTGTGACAATTTTATTTTAACTTTAAATAAAAAGTTATTTATGTCATTTTCCAACCAATGTGGCTCCATGGGGTCCCCAAGTTGACCCATGGATTTTCTTGGTCGGCCATGACACATCCAATGAGGGTAGGACATGTGTCTAGGTCATTTCATATTATAAAAACATTATTTTTACCTTAAATTACACTAATTACCTCTAATCGTGATTAAAACTTAAAAGTTACTATTCACCAAAAAAATATTTTAATCCCATTGAACCACATTTTACATCCTAATGACAACCATGTAGGTTGGATTTTTTTAAATTCAAATAAAATAAGTGGTAAAGTTTCATTTAAACAAAAAATCAGTTTTTAAACTACCACTTAGTGGTTTCACTATTCATCAAAAATTGATGTTTTTCAGAAAAATAACAAAAATTAACTCTAAGATATATTTGATATTCCGAATTCAAAAATGATGTCTATTTTATAAAATTCAAAACATATATGTTGAATTAAATAATTTAATAATTAATTCTCGCTGTCAAAACAAATAGCGTGTTTTTAAGAAACAATATCTATTAAATGATTGACACTAGTTTAAGTCTAATTTCATAGTGAAATTAATTCAAATGACCACCATTAGATTAAATGGTAAAAATATATTCTAAATAAACTCTAATATAAATTAAAAATATAACCTATTCATATAAATAAATCAGATTAAAAAGAGGTTTTGAATTAAAATGCAACATTTTCAATAAAAATGATCTTTATCGGAAAAATAAAAATATTTTACACAAAGGAAATTTTGATGTCCAGATTCTAAATATGGATTTTATTTTGTCAAATACAACATATAAAATTGTCAAAATTATATTTAAAAATGGTTCTCCCTCAAAAGGCGGTTAATCGACCTTTTGGAGAATATTAGAAGATTTATGCTTAAAATTGGATTCATTTGCATTTTAAGCCTCCAACATTTATTGGATAAAAGTAAAAATATTTGACAAACATATATAATAATTTTTTAGTTAGTTCCGTTCATTCTCTCCATTACAACGGCTAGGCATTAACTACCCTTTAAAATAATATTATTTTATTATTAGAGTGCAACGGAAGATTTCAAAGAAACTCGTTGTTGCGTCTTAGGTACTCCCTCAAGCATAGAATTACCTTTAAAGTAATATAAATATTTTATTAAAAAATAAATATGAAAATGTCATATTCTTTATTTAACTGGGTGTTACATGGTCACCCGTATAGTGCCTCGTAAGGTGCCTTCCCGGTGGTGGAGTGGTAGATTGTTTTGTACGCAAACTCCACCAAGGGTAGGTGATCCTCCCAACTGCGACCAAAGTCTTGGACACATGCACGGAGCATGTCCTCGAGTGTTTGAATGGATCTATTCGTCTGGCCATCCGTCTGAGGGTGAAAGGTAGTGCTCAGGCGTAGCTGCATCCCAAAAGCCTCTTATAACGCCTTACAAAGCCGGGAAGTAAAGAGAGTGTCTCAATAGGAGATGATAGATGATGGAACACCATGAAGCAGTACGATCTCTTTGACATAGAGGCGTCCCAAGCTCTCTACTGGGCTCTGCCCCATGATTGGTAGGAAGTGGGCCGACTTGGTGAGTTGGTCGACAATCACCTTTATAGAGTTGTTCCCTATGGAAGTACGTGGAATCCCCGTCACAAAATCCAAGGATATCCCGTCCCACTTCCACTCTGGGGCCTCTAAGGGTTGTACCAATCCTGCAGGTACCTGGTGCTCTACCTTCACTTGCTGACATGTGAGGCATTGAGAAATGAACTCTGCTACAACCTTCTTTATACCCGACCACCAGTACTGTCGTCGGAGGTCCTAATACATCTTCGCTACCCTTGGATGTACCACTAGAGGTGAAGTGTGGAACTCCCTTAACACCTCCTCCTGCAGTGAAACTGGTACCATGGTATGTCCCCGGAAGAGGATGACATGCTCATTGCCTTTCAAAAATCCATCAAGTACCAACCTTGAGGATATCTGAGCATGTGGCGCCTCACAGTGAACATCCCCATGCAATGCCACTCTGACCCGCTGAAGTAGTGAAGGAGTGACTATGACAGACTGTAGATAGGCTTCCCCATCTCCTTCCACGAAGGATATTTGTAAAGCAGCTAACTACTCTGTCGCCTCTCCAAGTAGCTGGATGCCCGATCTCCTACTGAGAGCATCAACCACAACGTTCCCCTTCCCAGGACTATAGACAATCTCAAAGTCATAATCCTGGAGGAAATCGAGCCATCGTCGTAGTCTCAGGTTCAAGTACTTCTACAAGAAAATATACCTGAGACTCTGGTGGTTAGAGTATACTGTAAAGTGCCCTCCCATTAGATATTGTCGCCACATCGTCAGGGCGAGGACCACTACTGCTAACTCCAGGTCATGGGTAGCGTAGTTCTGCTCTTGCTGCCTTAACTACCGTGAACCGTAAGTGATCATTGCTCACTCCTGCATCTGGACCCACCCGAGTCTGGTCCATGATGCGTCACATTAAACTACATACCCTACGCCCTCCTCCAGAAGCCTCAAGATGGGTGTACTGGTCTACCTCCGCCCCGGCTCCTGGAAGCTCTGCTGACATCTGTCTGACCACCCGAAGGGTTTACCCTTCTCTATCAAAGCTATAAGAGGAACTGAAACTCTAGAGAAGTCTGGAACAAATTTCTGATAGTACCCAGCTAGACCTAGGAAACTCTGCACCTCCATCACGCTCCTAGGTGGCTCCCAAGAAAGTACTTCCTCGATCTTCATGGGATCCACTGCAACTCTCGCCTTAGAGATGACGTTCCCCATGAAGTGAACCTCTTGAATCCAGAACTGGTAGTTTGAGACCTTACCCTAAAGCCAGTGCTCTCGAAGTGTATCCACTACAACCCTCAAGAGGTAGTCATGATCCTCCTCGGTAGTCGAGTAAATCAGTATGTCGTCAATGAAGACTACGACAAACTGATCAAGGTCAGGCTAGAAGATCATATTCAGGAGACTCATGAACACTGCTGGAGAATTGGTCATGCCAAAGGGCATAACCAAGAACTCATAGTGGCCATACCAACACCTGAAGGTCATCTTCTGCAATCCTCATCTAGAACTCTGAGCTGTTGATAGCCTGACATGAGGTCTATCTTATAGAACCATTGTGCTCCCTTGAGCTGATCTAATAGGTATTCACTCCTCGGAAGAGGGTTCTTGTTCCTCATGGTCACCTTGTTCAGGCGACAGTAGTCAAAACACAGTCACAAGCTCCCATACTCCTTCTTGGCGAACAAAATTGGAGAAGCCCAGGGTGAAACACTAGGTCGGATGAAACCTTTCCCCTGCAAGTCCTCCAGCTATACCCGCAGCTCACGAAGCTCGGTGGGAGCCATCCGATATGCTGTAGTAGATATCATTGATGTCCCGGGGTACTGTTCTATGTAGAAGTTTACCTCCATGTGAGGAGGTAGTCTGTGAACATCGTCAGGAAAAATGTCTGCATACTGACCCACCACAGTAGGAAAACTCAGACTCCACACATCAACTACTTCAAGGGTGAGACTAGCCAACTGATTTTTGATTGGCTTTCATCTCCTTTGGATAAGTCCATCTTGCGCTGCGAAGGTTCCCTTATCACCGGTGAAGGTGAACCTGGTCCCATCCGTGGAGACACACCACACCTTTCACCTAATACAGTCGATCTAGGCATGAACTGTAGATAACCAGTCCATACCCAAGATGACAGCGTAAGGCCTCAATGCAGCTACAAGAAGATCCCAGCCGATGTTCTCGCCTCCTAGAGTAAGCTCACACTGCCAGAACCAGTGTGTAATCATCGAGTCTTCTCCCGTAGGAGTCTCTAGCCATAAGGATAAATCCAACGGCTCCGTCGGAATCTCCAAGCCCTGAACAAAGGAAATGAAAATAAAAGAATGACTATCACATTTTTATATAAGAACTGAAACAAAGGTGGAGTAGTCATAGATAGTATCTTGAACCATCTCAGGTGCGTCGTGGTCGTATGCCTACCCAGCCTAGAGCTGAGCCTGCATCTGCCTACCAGCTCTCTATGGTCAGGGTGGACCACCTATGGGTGGTGGTGGTAGAGCCTCGAAATGTCATCCACCACCAACTACTTGGCCAGCTCCTCTACCTCGTCCGCCTGTTCCCTGCAGACCGCCACGGTCGAACCTTTGCATCTGCCTAGGAGGTCCCTCCACTATCTTCTGCTCATCAGCCTGGCGGGTCGGGCAGTCACGAGCCATGTGGCCCTGCCCGCCGCATGCATAGCACTGCCTGCTCCTCATAAGTCTGGCTCTGTGTCATGTGCCCCGCACAACGAAACCTGTATCCTGAGGTCGCCCTCCTTACGACCTGGTCCTCTTGGACCCCTACGACATCTATCGATTGCCTGATGCAGAAGACTCCGCTCTGTGCCATCCTGCGGTGGGTCTCGCTGCTGTTGGATACTCGGCGAGAAAGCTATCCACTAAAAGGGCTCGGTCCAGCACCCCCGCCTGTGTCGGTATGCTGAGGGGAATCGTGGAAGCTCTAATTTCATGCCTCAATCCCTGCTCAATGGTCTGGGCCCGGAATAATGGGACTCGTACCCTATCTGTGGAGTAGCACGAGAGGTCAGTAAATCTCGCCGATTACTGGGCTACTATCATGCTGCCCTATCGCAGTTGTAGTAACTGTTGGATGTGCTCCGCACAGAGGGTGGCTGGTACAAACTCCAAGCGGAAGAGGCTCTGAATGTTCGTCAAAATTAGTGATGCCTCGTTGTGCACCTGGGGCATCAGGCTCCACCATATACCTGCTTCTGCGTGCAGTAGACTCGCAGCAAGGATCACCATAAGGTATGCTGGTGTCCGTACCAATCTAAAGACTTTGACGATAGCCTCCAGCCAATCCTCAGCTGACTGGGGATCCGTCTCTCTGCGGAACATCGGAAGCCTCTATCTCTGAAACTCATGCAACATGCTCAGGCGGCATGCACTCTCTCCCACTAGGGCTGGTAGCATTGGTGGCTCAGCGTGTAGTGGTACCGCTAGTGCCTCCGCTGTAATGGGCCCCTGCATCGAGGCCTCGTCGCTCGGTGGGATTCCATCCCGCACGTAACTAGGAACGCTGGATGGCTGCCTTCTTGGGGCCATCCTGAAAAGAAATAGGTGCTCCACGATCAAGCAGTATACCTGGTGAGTTGACACAAATTAATCACAAAGAAAACTTTTGAAAGGAAACACACACGTAATCAGTGTTTTCGTGAACTATGTTGGAAATCAGAGGTCAGGGTCCTGGAGTTTCGATACGTCGGCCACCGCACCAACACTAGACTCCCTGGACTGAAAACTACACTCAATACTCTTAACAGTATTGCTTCACAGAAAGGAAAGATCAGAGTCCTAAGTTCTACGGTAGAACCGACACCTCTGATTCCAATTTGTCACGACCTGTCCTCGAGGCCCGTGCTGTGACTACCCCAAGCCCACCTTCCATAGGCCAAGGTCTAGCGACTAGCACCAAAGGCATAAATCCCAATAAAATGAAAGGCATTTCCTTTTATAAATTAAACAAAAACACAACAGAGTATGCAAGAGAAGTAAGAACTAAGTAAAACTTGGTACAAGGTAAGTGCTGAAAACTAAATGGGCTAGTATATAAACCCAACTGAAAGTACAGTACAACTGAAAGGAAAGTACAACAGCAGTAAGTAAAACAGCAACACCGAGTGGTCCTTCAGAAATCCCACTTAAAGGGTGTGTACATATAGTCTCCTCATCTCCTCAGGTCCGGTCGTCCGCTCCGTGTACATCCCGCCATGTGGTCCACCATCGGGTACTGCCCAGCTCCACTAGCCACCACCTCGATCAGTGCTGTCAGTCTTTTGCATCCAACACAACTTAGTGCAGGCATAGCCTGTGCCGGGGAGAGTATATGATACTTGGTAGGGACCCTGAGACCCCTGAAGGTCTCTCAGAATCCACGAAAGATAAACCACAAAAGAAAAGTTACAATCACGAAGTATCAAATGACTTTACATAGATATATGCCCATACATATACCTAAGACATCAATTACAGAATGGATCTAACTCGTGATCCCAAGCATAACCCATTCCACACAGGAAAACAAAACCTAGTCCACATATGAATGCACAACCCAGTCCACACATGAAAAGAATTCAATCACATCGATGATAACGATTGAAAATCAAGACTCAGCTCACACAGGTATACATATTTCATATAGTGATAGAGATTATCAGATGAAGTCACTAATTCATCTAAGCAGTTAGACCCACATAAGATACAAGTCCAGCTAAGCTGTCGGACCCACACAAGATACAAGAGCATCTACTCTGTCGGACCCACACAGGATACAAGTACATAGGTCAATAATGCCAAACCCACATAGGATACAAGAATAGTAGTCATCGTCGTCGAACCCACGGAGGATCCCAGTATGGTAGTCGTCGCTGTCGAACCCATAGAGGATTCTAGTACATTAGTTGATGTAGTCCCAGCCAGCTCTAGGGTTCCCGCACACAGCATGCTCGATCCCGGGAGGGTCCGCTCCTCGAGAAAGAGAGTCAATACATCAACTGTCAAAAAGTCCAGAGTTTATTTATGTCAATGTTCCGTCTCGTCAAAAGAAACTCAACGTGATAGATGGTGCATCAATCAGACGCACGGTCTGAGAGTTATTGGTTGTTTCGTCCTAGGGGATTGGTTGGTTTTTAAGCTAAACCCAACCACAACGTACTCCAGTTGCATCCAAACCCCAAGTGGATTATGCCAGAAGAATTGTCTCACCAAAAGGAATTCAATGTAGTTGACGTCACGTCAATCAGACGTCTGGTCATTATGTTATAAGTGTTTCTGCTCCAAGGGCCCGGTTGGTTTCGGGTTCAAACCAGCCTAGCCATACCCAAATTTACCAAAACCTCGAGTGTAATATAGCTAATGACTATCTCGATTCATGGATTTATACGCAACTGATGGTGCATTGATCATAGTTCTGTATCTCATGTTATGGGGAAAAGAACGAAAAACGGTCCGAAGTGGGGGTTCGGGCCCGATCGGATCCGTCCCAACCCCCCTGGATCGACCCGAGCCACGTGTCCCGCCCCAGCCCAGCCCTGGGGGGGGTGTCCGTGGGCTCGGCCAGTTGGCCGAGCAGGGGTGGGGGAGTTTTCCACGGACGCGGGGCCAGGGTGGCACCACTGGCCATCGAGGATCCTGCGCGGCCGCGGGATCCTCGACCCTCACCGCCGCGACCGATGCCACGGTGGAAGCCTGTCGGCAGCGCGCCGGGGTGCCGCCACTGCCTCTAGCCGCCGATGCTACCGCGGTACACCACGGGCCACCAAAGTCATTCTGGTGGTCCATTTTTTATCCCGTCTGCGCATACGGTCGTCTCGGGACCCGAGCTCCACTACGAAGGCTTCGATTTGCCGTTGCGGTCTTGTTTCATCGTCGCCAATCACCCTGAGCATCAAGAATGAAATAGCGGTGGGTTCGGGCTTGTTCGTTAACCCGCACCCACCACGTTAGAGGTTCAATTCGTCGCCTAATAATTTAAACTCCATGTTCGAGGGTATAATTCTCATAAAAGAAAAATATGCAAATTTTCCCCTACCTCAACAATTGACGTCGAACGTCGGCATTGTGGTAGATGGTGTCATGGGGAAAGGGATCGTAGGCATCGTTGGAGTGCACCGAGGTGGATGTTCCATCTCCTATCTTATCGCAGATAATAGAAAGGGTTGGCGCGTCGTTGTTCTCTAAGGAACTTTCATTTCTTCGTCGAAAGAGGCATCGTTCATTGTCGGAATTCGACGTTTATCCAAAAGATCAAGATCTCTTCAAATCTTTCTCGCACAATTAAAGATCTTCCACAAAATTAAATAATAGGCTCTGCCTATTATTTTATTACACATGCAAAGAAACTCCCAAAATTAAAATCACCACGTTTAATAATGTGTGGACAAATGATTTAAGGAATGGAGAGGTAGATCCCCATAAATTAAGTGCGTTGGAAAATAATTAATAGGGGGGTTTGCCAAAATTAAAGAGGGGGTTTTAATGTGTTAGAGGGAATTTGAATGGTTGGGGATCATGTGGGCCCCACCTCTCTAACATCCACCCTTGGGTAGTTAGGTGGCTGTGGGTCCCACCCTTAACTACCCATGGGAGGAATTAACCTCCCTAGATAAAAAATAAAATTGTACAAACAATTCTATTTACCTCTTAATTAAAATCCAAAAAAACTTCAAACCCACTTAAAACGAAACTGTGGTAAATGTCCCCTTAATCAATTACCAGCATTGCGAGTTCATTGGTGCCCTTAGATTTCAATTTCGAGCACCAGTTCAAAAGATAGAAAAACCCGCTTGTTCGTTCACTGAACAAACCCAAGCTAATCTTCAAAAAATGATTCCGGGCACACCGGGCCTCGGAATCAAGTGTCGTTAGAAGCCACAAACTCGTCAAATTCCAAAAGTATTTAAGAAAACAAATTCCTTGAAATTTCAGGGTCTTTACAATCTGGTAACTCATTTTTCTTTGCAGCAAAAGTATTATTTAGATTTCATTCTACCAAAAGTGTGGAATCTAGGAGGAGGGGAGAGATGTTGGGAGACTATTTGGTTTGGTATTGGATGAACCTAATTTCATTGAAATGTGTAATGAAGTGATAGGATATGAGTATTTTGTAGAGGAGGGGGAGTGGAACTGTTGTATATACTAGAAGGTATTTATTATTGGGAGGTCTACCTTACCTAAAGTGCCAAAAAAATGGAAAACAATTTATTAAAGGATAATAATTTTAATGTCCCATAATTTTTATATTTTTATTTATTTAAATTTGTCATGACCTGTCCCCGAGGCCCATTCCGTGACTACCCCAAGCCCGCCTTCCAAAGTCCAAGGTTGGCGACTACCACTAGAAAGAAATATCCCTAATAGGGAAGTAATTGCCTTTAAACCTGTAGACACACACATCCAACCATATCCCAACACACTAAAAGGGAAAAAATGTGTACCACTAAAACAAGGCTATGTACATGTACATGTGAATGTAAGTGGGACAAAATATAAATCCAACAAGAAACTGGAAAGGCTAATGTAAAAAAATGAATCGTTGATCGAAATCCACAAAAAGCACCACCTGATCATGAGAATAGTGAAGCTATTAGAAGATGAAGTAGTATGTCCTCAATGCATAGTACTATTGGTCCCTACCTGGTCCTAGGCCACCATGGCCAACGTCGTAGCATCAGTTTGTCCAATCCCCATGAGTACCTTTATCGAAATGTCAAACATTTTAACCAGACACAACACTTTTGGGCGAAGCCCATGAAGGGGTGAGTATATCAATACTCAGTAGAGACCCCAAGACACCAAAAGGTCTCCCAGAACAAAAAAGGAAATACACACAGAATATTTCAATGTAAATCATGATACACAAGACAGCTCGCACTAGGTATAATCTAAGGTATTAAAAGTAGCATCATCAGTCACATCGTCGAACATCTCGGCTGATAGAGAACTCCTCCTCTAAGGAGTACATTGGGTATTCCTAAATACTCTGGATTTATTTTGATTATATCATTCTATTTGTTGGTTGAGGAAAATATTAACATTTCACGTGTTAATTTTTCAGTATTAATTTTTATATTGATTATGTATAGAATTATTTTTAATTTAATTTCATATAATGAATGAATTGGGATTATTATATGCTAGGTGTGGCCCGTTATATCCCCTTGATGATTTAGTATGTCTCTTGAGACAAACAAGTTTCCTAATTTTTTATATACCTTCCATTTTATTTATGATATCTTAGAAAAATTCCTTGAAAATAATATTATAATTCCCAACATTATGTATTCTATCATTACAAAACTAACTGTTGTTATCTATGTGATTATTCATATTGTTATTTCATATATATATTTTGTCCCATTTTATTATATATTCTATATTACATATCTGATTATTTTTTATCTTTTCCATTTTATTCCTGATTTGTTTATCCTTTGATAGATTCTGTTTTAGGATTCCCATAACTGAGAATTTTAGATTATCCTTTATTATGTTTTCTTTTCCCTATTATACCAAGAAAATTTCTTTGAATGATATTATGGATTTACCAAAATAAATAATTCTTATGTTTTATTTTACGTTTTTATATGTAAAATGTGAATTAGGTTTTTATCAAGTCTCCCATTATTATTAAACTATTCACTACATCAATATTTGATACCACGTATTTTATGCTGATGTTATAAAATAACCACCAACATCCAGTTACTTGATTCAAGGATTTACATAATGAATCATCCCTGATATTATTTTTAATGAATGTACGTGTGATATATTTTTAGTCGACCATAAATAATCTCATTTTAAATAAATTTAATGAATTATTATATATATTAAAGAAACTAGAAATTATGTAGTATTTTACTCTAGACAATGTATTTTTTATTTATTTTTCTATTCAAATTTGGATTTTGGACGTTTTCAAATTGATAAAAAAGGTACATTAGGTATGTGTAACTTTCCTCTTAAAAGTTTAACTTCCTGGATTTTGAAGAAAAAGTTATAAGTTAGTATATCATTAACTGAATCTAAATATATAACTAATCCGAATTATTATTTTGAATGTTCATATATTTGGATAAACATTATATAATTATAATTTTTTTTAGTAATATTCCAATTTATTGTGATAAATACTCTACCACCTCCATTTCTAAAAACCCATTACACCACCCTAAAAACAAACATATATATTTTAGATTTCAATTTATTTGATATCATGTAAATATAGCGGATGTTGTCTTAAATTTTATTTTAACTCATAGTAAATAATCTAATATCTTCACTAAACCTTTACTTTCATCTAATTTGGATAAAATTATTCATGAACTTGATACAATAGAATTATAGTTAATTATTAAAATTTTATACTATTAGATATGATATTTCCAATATATGTTTAAAAAATTAATTAAACAATCTATATATATTAACTATATTACTAGATTATTTATTAATTATTATCTATATTATTAATTTATTAAAAATTGTTTCAAAATTTCTATGAAAATTTATCATATTTTATGGCTATTATATATTTATAATTAAATATATGGATGGATTTATCTGGGAATTTTGTAGGTTTTTGAAATATGGGGAAATTTATATAATAGATAATGAAATTAATGGGGGACTTTCTATTATTTACATTGTTTTTTTTATCTAGGATAAAATATATTTTTAATTCATAAAATTTTTGGAATTTTTTCAATTTTAAATCTCTTATAGTTTAGATTTTTTATAAATTTTGTGAATATTTACATAATGTTTCAATCTATTTAAGTATGTAGTTTTCTACCACAATTTCTAACATTTTTATTCAAAATTTATAATTTTTGACCAATTTGAAAAATGGGTTTAATTTTAATGATTGTTTTCTAAATTATTAAAAAGGTTGAGAGGGTTAGATTGGCTCTAACTCTAAGTCGATGTATTTTTTGATATCAATAAATCCTTATTTTATTATGAGTTTTGAAAAGTATAATTTATCTTGAATTTTGTAATAATTATAGAATATAATAATTAATTTTTTTTATTGATTTAGTATTTTCATTAATTTTTTGTTTTATATATATGTTTTGGAGAAAAAATAAATTTAGTGTCAGTTAGGCTGTAACTCATACACTAATATTTCATATTTCGTAATTATAATTTCTCATATTATTTTTTATTCATATAATGAATGTTTAAATATTTAAATTCAAAATTTCACATAAGGAATATTTGTTTTAAAAATTATAGGATACCATAATTAAATAAATTAGATGACATTTCAAGGTTATTAAATTTTCATAAATATAATTTCATAAATTTTGATGCTTTGGAGATGATTGTTATCAAACACTCTATGATTATAGGACTAAATGAATATGAGTTATTGGTAGTGATAATTATATTATTGTTATTATTATTATCTTGAATTATTCAAAACATTGTAGAATTCTTTATTGATAGTACATAAGTTATTTAAAAATTAAATGCTCCATGGTGATTTAAACCTGTAGAGAACAAAAAATTGTGAACAACCATTCACAATGTAAGGCATAGAACATTTTAAAATAATTTTATGATGCTATGTGAATAATTTTTCAATATACTAGATGACTATTAATTAATAACCTGAACTTTAAAATATTTACTACCTCGAAGAGAAGGATTGATTCACTACTCGATAACCAATTTTGTGCTTCAACTATTCTTTATCAACCAACTTAGCCTAGACTATTGAGACTATTCTTAATTCACTATATCTACCAAATATTCTAAAACTAAATATTAGATAATCCATTATCATCCAAATAATTATTATTTTTTAGGTTATAACTCCATCATTCATAAATTTAGGATATTTTATACTACATTTCAAAAGGAACATTTTTTTTTGTCTCGAGGATAAAAAAATCTGCATAACAATTTAGTGGTGACTCCCCCATTAAATTTAGTGTTTTTGTGTGTCCATTCCACTACTAGAAATGGTATGTTTTAAATCCCATTCAAAAGATATATAATTTAGTTAAAATCATAACTATAATGGTAGATGAGTGCGAAGAGTAGATTTATGGAAACATTTATCAAAGATACTATACAATTTTCTTTTGTACTTGGAAATAATTTCATATTACTCATTCTATTACATGTTTAATTTTGATAAATTAACTTCAAATTTAAATATCATCAAGATTAAATCCACTTGATTAAAATTTTCAAACATTTCTATTCACCCAACTCTAGAACTTTTCCTATCTCAACTAGTACCTAATTGCATCATAAGTTTGGATTTCAATATTAGGAACCAAGTGATGGTGCATCGACCGATGTATCCATTCACGCTGACTATGATAACCTACTTTTTAACTTATTATATTGAGTCATATTTTATATAAATCAATAATGGAACATCCATCATATAATTACGGGTCAATTATTTCCTTTTCATTTTTAGCAAGCTCAATAGATATACATTGTTGACTAGGGTTTAGTTTGTTAATTTCTAGAGGACACCCCATAAATAGGAAACAAGGATTATGAGGCAGTGTTGTGGACTAACATTACATATGATTGATCCTCTTATCAATATCCACCTGAGTGATGATGATTCCATTATGGGTATCGGTACATCTCACCCATATAGTGTGTGCTATTATTCTGTGGTTTGTTAAACCTAACTATTATTCTCCACGCTTTTATACTATATGCGTTTATATGAATATTGGGTTCTTATTTATACACCAGACTATTGTGTGAAACCCTAATCTACAGGGTGAGATCTAAAAATGATAGAGATATTATTTATACTCCCAATTTCTATATTCTGTCCTCATCAAGATGGTATAATACTTGTTTACCACCCATGTCTATTGCCTTCTATTTGAGGAGGGTAGGTTTCTCCTCTATGAATCTATTTGGTTATGAGACATTTTTTTCAGGAATGTATTGATATATATCCCTACCCTGTGATTTTATATAGTTTTTATCTTGTTTGTTTTAACTATAAACCTTGTAGAGAATATGTTAGTCCTCATTGAGTTTGATGATATTACCTATAGACATTATATGATTCGTGAGTTATGATTTTGTAGACCACACAGATTTATTAGGTGATCCTAAACCTTCGGTGATAGTGATTTGGGTGGATTTGGAGTCTCTTGTTACCAGTTTTAATTGGATTTTACTATCTAAAGGTCAAATATTGTATCATGCTTCCTACATGATATTATGACTCATTACTGATCAATGTTCATCTGAAACTCATTATGGGACTTCTCTACCAATATCGGAGTTTAAATTGATGTGTCTAATATAATTTTATCAAGGATACAGAATCACCCCTAGGGAGGAATAACTGAATTTTATATAACATCACGACATAAATACATTGTGAGGTGTTCCTTGGTAATACTTTTTAGGGGATTATTTGAGCTTATTGGAATGGTAATTGACTCTAGAGGAGTATTGGTCAATCTATGTTTGTGTTTTCATACAAAAAAACAATATCTATGTCCTATGAGTAATTATTGGAAGAGATTATATTCATCAGTATAGAAATTAATATGATTAAGATACCCATTATATAATTTCAATGGAATTTCTAGTTATGTAAATGAAGCTATATTCAAATAAAGTAGTGGGTGACATCCCCTTAATATTTTCAACTGAATCTTTCCAAAAAATTGTGTTCAACTACTTATCAAGTGATTGGTGTGGACTTTATGTTCTAAGTGTGCATAATTGAACTCAATCCTTATGGATATTGGTGAATGAACATATTCTCTTTCAGAGTGACACATCATTGAACCTTTTTATGATAAATATATATTAATTAATATTAATTTCAAGCTTCATATATGAATATTTATTTAGGGAATGATGACCACCCATGTGGCTATTATGGTTAAGTAGATAGATTCATTCCTTGTATTGGATTTTAGAGAAACTTCAAGGGAATTCCATGGATCTTCCCTAGTCTTACCATGAGAATTCAAGCTATGATGTAGCCTCTTCTTGTCTGAGATATGGATTAATGTATGGAAATTGGTCTATATGTAATTTATATCATGGATATTTATGTGATCAGTGTCTTGAAACTTCTGTGTTGTATATACTTATAATAGAAAAATCTATGAAACAATTATGGATTTGTAAAATGGGGATATATACATAGATTTGTTGGTTCATGTGTAAAGAGATATGATTCTCACCTTTAATAGGTGGTGGTGTTCCAACACCTTCCTACCTCATATAAATGGTGAATTACATTTGAAATTTTGACTTAGTGATATTGTTTGATTGAAAATATTAAAACACTATAACTAAAGTCTATTCAAAGTCATAGGGATCAAATTATCTATTTTTTTGTGTGGATAATGATTCTCACTTTGTGATAATATTTTGTTCAGGTGTGGACTTCCTTAGTGTTGACATACCTGATATAGAATGACCCTCAATGTGACATATTTAGAGGAACTTTTTTGGGTGTAACCATTTCATGAAAACCATTATTATATTGTGTATGAGAAGGTTTTTTTAGGATGAGGATTTTAGTTTCTTGGTTATCTGTTATCTTGGGGTCTAGAGCTGATTATGTAGATTCATCTTAATATTCAAGATCATTCAGTTTGGATGTTTTGGAATGGGAATCCCTATAGGAAATTGTATAATGTTTTGTAGTAGATATTATTGGTGGTGGTTTTATTTTCCTAGTATTTTGTAAATGAGATAGGATAACATATCTAGGTTTTCATAAGTAGTGAGTTTGGTTCCATTAAAGGTCAAAATATGTATTGAACAGTACCAAAACATAATATGTGGAGATTCAAGGAAGATATTACATGTTTATTATGTTACTTGAGGAGGGGATGTTGGTAAAGGTTCCGTTCAGGAAGGAGGTGGATGAGAAAATGAGGTGGGACTCAAGGGAATTTGCTAACATGATATTTCCCCAATGTCAATGTGAAATATGTTTTGATGTTATGAGTGGTTCAATGAAAAGTGGATGGGTTTTCCATAGGATACAACCATCTAAGATGCTACTTAAATGTGGGGTTGAAATAATCTCACGTTTTTTATCTATGATAATGAACCATTTTGTGGTGGATGTTGATGATTTAATGAATCATTATGTCTTACGTGACATGAATACCTTAAGATAGGAGAGCTTTTCAAGTGAATAGTCTTAGTTAGACTAAATGGAGTGAATGCTTTATCTCATTAAGATCATAATTCATAATAATAAAAATATATGACTTCAGTGGTAGAAGGGAAATTTTATATATAAATTGTTGTGTCCTGAGTTTTTTTAGATCACATACCTGTAGGGAAAAGGAAATGAGTGTGATGAGATTTTCCACATGAGTCTATTTTTGGGGATTCATTATGGAGAACCATTTGTTTTCTTTTTCATGGATGAAAAAATTTTAAATTGGGGAGTTTGTCATCACACTTTTTTTTATAGTCGATACATAGCTCAATTTTGAGTTTTAAATGTCATGGGGTTTTACCTAGGGTAAAATCAAAAATTTCCACATAAATACGACTTAGAAAAACTAATCTGATGGTTCAATTAGTTTTGGTGTTATGTGTTTAGCAATGATAAGATCCCATTAGAAATTACATGAATGACAAGGGATCTATAAAAATAAATTATGTATAAAAGAATATTATTTTTAACATGTATAGATATTTGTGATAAACTTATTTTATATACTAAATAGAGTGTTGAATGTAAAAATTAACATTATAATTGATTTTACTATGATGAATTTTCCTTAGGAACTCTATAATTTGACTTTGAATTGAGGTTTCAGGTTTATGCCATCGCAAGGGGTGAATTTAATGAATGAATTAATTATAATAATTAATTAATTATCCTTAACCCTATTACACTATAAATTCATTTCTAACCTAATCTCTCAAGGGTTATCTTTTTCTGGAATCCTATATGAAGAGGGAGATAAATTCAAGGGGATTGTTGAATGGGTGAAGTTATTCAAGGATAAAATTTATTAATGGAACCCCTATATTGATGTAGATGAAACAATATCGATTATCCACTAAAAGGGGTCTCTTTATTTAATTCTATACCCAAATATTCAAGATTACCATGTTGATTTATTAATTTGAATCTTTGTTAAGCGTGGATGATTTATTCAAGTTTCATCTTTATGGTTAATATTTTTTATTATCAATTCATTTTTTTAAAACCAAATTGTTTTTGATGCATTCTCATTTGTGTATTTTAATTACCGACAGGTTCCACTAGAGGAAAAATACCCTGACCATTTATTAAATTAAACTATAAAAAAGGGAACATGCGTACATTTTTCTCACATCCAAGCAGTTTCAACCCAATGGAGATAACTACATGTCATAATAATCATACACTTTACCACATCCATAATAAAGAGTTTACACTATAGTAAGTGATTCCCACTCTAAAGATGTTGTTATTTTGCTTCAAAATATTGATGTACTTATTTATAAGATTTAAATAATCCCACGATGGCTTATCCTTATAGGATTTCACATAAATCATTCTAGAATCATGGGTATCCCCAAATTCCCTCTCATATGAAGATATGGTTGCCACACGATTTTTTATGGAAGAGTAGTCTTTCCCAGAAATACTCCTTGGTGGAGCATTTATAACTGCATCACTTTCATACATCTTGTTCCTTCCACCTTGAACTGTGTCACTATATGTAGTTATGATAGATCTACTATTTTCCATATCACTTTCAGAAACATTTCCCCATTTGTAAATGAATTTCTAGGATACATGATCATTACATTTGTCATCATTCCACACTAGAACACCCTATCAAGCAGCCAAGATCCTTTCTTCTGTTAGTTGGGACTACCTATTATGGTCAATCAGGGAAATATATGGAGATTTTGTCATGGTGCCATGTCTATCATATGACACCTTATCTATTTCATCCTCAACAACATCCACTTTATTGATGGAAGAAATATTCACATCTTCATCCAATTTTGGTTCTTCAACCACAAGGGGTACATACTCACTCTCCAGGCCTTCGAACCAATTTCTAGTCATGACACTGACATGAAGTTCTAAAAATTCATATGATGCACTACCCAAAGGCTCCATAGAACTAGTACGTGACTGTAGTTGACATGAACCAACACCATCTTCTAGAGAGGAATACATCCCATCTCCAAGACCACTCTTCAATCTATCATAGACTTGCCTCACTATCATGTTTAATGAAACATGAACCTCCTTCATTCAAAATATGTTCATAGTATCCTCTGTGAAATCATCATATCTCGCCTCCTACACCATAACTGGAGCTAGTTTCTCCTCAACCACTACACCTTCTAGTTGAATGTCTCTCTACTAGACATCAAGCTCAAGAGATCCTCCAAACTCGGCACATTTTATTTTCTCTACAAGGCCACTAATGTCCCCATTCTAACCTTTTCTCCCTATCGAATTGACTTCATTTTTACCCTTCACCAATGTTTTGTCCAAACTAGTGGAAACAAAGCCTCAATTGTACCTCTTCTCCACCACCTATGAACACCAATCACCCTACCACAATGAAACATCAATTCCATATGACCAATGAGGCCACAATACATGTAGTAATGTGTCGATGAGTCAAACACAACCTCTTGTTTCCAATGAAACTCCATCTCATACATGATAAATGTAGTGGAACTATGACATTTCAACATCGACATCAAAACAGATTCACAGAAAAATTGGATGATAGATGACCACACTATGACAATCAGATCAATGAAACATCCATACCATGCTTCCAATTGTACATAGAATTGAAGGATTTTGAAAAGAGAGATGTGGACCAAGAAGGCATATCCATGTCGTGATTGTCGATGCATTTTGTCGCATATGAAAATCAAAGCTCCATCAATACTAGTATAATGAAGATCTGTTTTATCTTTTTGGTGCCCTATACTAGGTAGTGATCAAATCATCCTTTAATCCAAACCCGATCATGAAGGGATTTCAGAAAAGTAATCTGAAGTCCACTCATTGTTTTACCCCCCATGATTCAGAAAAAAATTAATCAAACACTTCAATCAGTGGTCGTTGGAGATAGAACCGAGCCACTAGGGTGATCTTCCATAAATCGATGACACTATTGAACTCTACCGAGATCAGAGAAAGTTGAGGCTCCTTGCGTACAAGAACTGGGACCTTTAGAAATATAGAAATCCTCGAGATGGGTAGAAAGGAAGAGTGATATGAGGAGGAGGACCAACACATCCCATGGGGAGGTGGTCACAAGACTCTCCCCTTCGTTTAGGAGGGGGATTAGAATCTGGAAGCATGAGGTCTAGGTCATCGGTGAAACGTGTATTTTAATTATGAGCCTCATTAATCGCTAGAAATCTTGGGCCTTGGATTCCCCATTTTGAGATGATAAATTTTATCCCTAACTTTTTTGGTTTTGAGAATTTCATGATGAAAAAGAATGTGAGAGAGTGTGTGTCAATTAACCTATATTCTCCCTCTCTCTTTATAAAAAATCTAATTTTTCCTTATGTGTGGAAAATTCCATCAGCCCATGAATTGGACGAAATAAGTGAGTGTGTGGCTTAGCTGAGAAGAGACAAAACTCTATTTGAATAGAGGTAGCTCAGTGATATAAATGCCTATATAAAAGGGTTGGCATGAAAAGTGTTGGTGTGAGGTGGATAAGTTAGTAGTGGTTGGTGTGGGGATGATGGTTTAGGTAATATAAAGGGGTTGTATATGTGGTTTCTAGGGTGTGAATTCATTGTAAATTGTGTTTATAATTAATGTATTCATATGATTAAGTAAAATGAAAAAATAAATATAAATTAAGAATATAAGAAAAATTGAAGAGATAGAAATGGGTGTTCTTTAAGAGAGGGGTGATTAAACACCTATATTTATGAGTAGAGTGGGGGCAATGTGAGCCCCTTTTTGAATAAATTTAATAGGGAAATTTTTATTTTATTTAAAGTGCTTTCAGAATGGAGTGTGTAATGCCCCGACCACAGCATCCCAAAGTCAGTGTATTATTTTATTACATTGTAATTTTAACAAGGAATAAAATCCCAAAGGACCATTCAATTTAAAAGTCTTGTAAATCCATATTACATAAAAGATACCCATAATTAATTGGGAAATAATAATTACAAGCATGATAAATAAAAAAGAAAATAAATTTCATCCATTGAAGCTTATTCAAAGGCTTCTTCTTCATAACATGGGGAAAGGAATCATAACAAGGGTGAGATGAAATGATTAGTAAAGGTATGCAAAGAAGAAGAAATAATTAATCAATATGAATAAATTAACATGGAATGGTAAATAAAAAATAACATGGGATATTCAAATAACTATAGAAGGAAATATCAATAACTCCTTGTACTAAACTGAAACTCATTCCATATAAATCAATAAACTATGAATGAAATGTATCTATATATATGTTGATGCACAAACTCATGGATGAATAATAACTGAATCTAAATGAGGTAAATTCATAATTATTATATTCTATGTTTCCTAGGTAAATATTATTTTTACCATCCTGACCTCTCAAAATATGGTTTACAACATTTTGTGTAAAAACCCATTTCATTGTCCAAATGATTCATCTCATGAGACTACTGATGCATCGAGGGGATATCTAAAAATGATCCCCAACCATGTTCTACTAGTCCAAATAATTTTTCATATTCATGAAAAATGTTCCTTATCCAAATGTATTTGTATTGAATAGAGATATATATTTCTCAATAATTCCCATGCTAAACAAATAATTGTCAAAGTGAACACTGTATGTAAAATGATATATAGTTTAGGAAATACTAATATCCCTTCGCTAAGAATATAGATATTCTTGTTAATATATAATGAAAAATTATTACATCAATCTTATTTATTCCCAGATAAAGTTCATAATCACAAAAGGAAGAGAGATCTGAAAGAGAGTCATTTAGAATAAGTTTTAGTAAATTAATCATTAAACATCCCAAAGTGTCTCATACCACATGATAAATTTAATTAAAAATATCAATTATAAATTTTTTCATACCATGATGAAAAATTATTCATGATATAATATATAAAAAAAATTAGATACACTATACCAAAAAAGTGAGTGGTGTATCTGGTGTATGCCTTGCAAAAAGAAAAGTAAGACAAGAATCCCTTACCATAACCATGAAATTATAGATTGGTTTTTCTAATCATATATAATGGTTTAAAATATGTTACTAACTTATACCATACCCATAATCATTTTTATATTATAATATATTAACTAATTTCAATATTTTATTACCTAATTGTTAACACATTTTCCTTAATCTCACTATTTCGGGGGTTAATTACCACGTTTTCTTGAGTAAGTTATAACTTTTTTGCATGGTGTTATCATTAATTATATTATAGTATCATCATATGAATAATGTATACCATGAAATAATTATAATATATAATCAGTATATAGGTATTTATAATAATATATAATGTTTGGTGATTTGAAATGAAGTGCATCGTTCATGGATACGGTAGGTCGTAGGTACACGTGAACGTTTCTTTCATTTCATGGTCGTATTAAAAAAAAAATGAAACATATGTATAGTTTAATTGTAGTATCTGAAATATTTTATAAATGTTATATATTTTTATTATAACCATCCTTTATAAATTCAATGTTGGGAATGAATGATTCATATCTATTTGAAGGGGCAGTAGTCCACACTTCCTCAAACAAAATTATGTAATTTATGCAAGATGGAAAGAATAAAGTGAGGTTATGAATGAAAATTAAACAAGAATATAGACATTATAAATATAATAAATATCATATAAAAATATATTTTTCTTCATAATGGGTACCATGATATTTGTTAAGGGAAAAATGAACACTCATCATTTTGTGTGGCACTTGTTCACCGTACACAGAAACAATATGTTCCTTACCAATTAGATGGAGGTGTGTGAAATTTTAGAAAAAAAAACATTAAATTAAAACATCCTAGTGTATTTATGATATTTTTTTAATAAACCTATAAAAATGATATTTTAGGGGCCGGTGAATGGAAATGAAACTAGAGATCTAAAGAGAAGACGATATCACTTGATCGGGTAACTCATTTTGGTTTCCACCAAAGGGATTATTTAGATTGCTTTCTGCCAAAAGTGAGGATTCTAGGAGGAGGGGAGATATGTTAGGATACTATTTGGTCAGGTATTGGAGGAACTTAAGTGCATTGAGAGTTGTAGTGAAGTTATATGATAAGAGTATTTTTGTAGTGGGAGACACCTCTTTGATTATAACTCCCGAATAGTGACTCAGATTAAAAACCTGAGTCCCCCACTAAACTCTTGATGGTATGCTTTCCTTAGGCAGATCTTAACAATGGCTCACGCATGCCAACAATGGTAGTTATTTTTTGTGTGTGAATAAAATAATTAATTAAAAAAATATTTTATTTTCAAATCCTTAAAACATCTAATCTAAAACTTTGATTGAAAATCCAAGTGTACAGTTAAACTCATGGGGGTGTCTTCCCCTTAGGAGGAGCATAACATTGACAGACATGAGTTGAGATTGAAAATTAATTTTTCTAAACTTTTTTTAAGGTGCGTTTAGTAAACATGAGAGTTGGATATTATAACATTATAACTGATGCTCGAATTAAAAATACAAGGGAACTATTCAATTCAGATCACTGGGATTCACCTAGAAATGAATTATGTTTGGACAAAATGTGTCAAGTGAAAAAGTTATTTTTCAAACATTTCACAAAAAATAGTCAAATAATTTAATATAATTATTTTATTTCTTTTCTCACCTTTTAGTGGAGGAAGATGATGTTAAGGGGTATCGATGATGTGCTGACGATGCGCATTAATGAGGCTCATTAATGGCTCGTTAACCTGCAACACAACGACACTTCAATTATCCATAACAACGAAACTATTTCTTAAATAAACTAGTATAACGATGAGACATCACATCTTAATGGGAAATCTACGACATGATTTTTTTATAGTTCCATGTGATGGGGAAATATGGATTAAAAACATGGATGGTTCTCTAGAGAAACATTGATGTACTTCCACCCCAGCAATGAATGAAGAACTACAGCAAAACATCATCATCTTCGACGCATTTGGAAGATTGGAGTTGGGAAGAGACGTCGATATCTTAATCCCTTGATGAAAAATTCCCCAGCATCAAATATCATATGAGGTAGGGGTTTTTGATTTGATTTTCTTCCCATCCTTTTGAAAAGACGACGAAAACAGATCCTCCCACGAACTGGTGGATCCATGATTCGGGCGTTATGCGGGACTATGTATTATTCTTAGGGTTATTTTCTATTTATGGTCCAAATCATGGCATGGAATGTTTGAATGGAAACACCCTGATCCTCTCCCGTCTTTAAACCTCTAACGTAGAGGCCCCAGACCGAGACAAACAAAGCCGAAGAGCCTCCAAATGTGCGATCGTGGTGGTTATACCCTCAATAATACAACAAGTTAGGTTTGTGATCCTCGCGGTGAAGAGGTAAGACCCCAGAAGCTGAAGATGTAGATAGCTTGATGAAAGGACCACCAGAGCATGTATGGTGGCCCACCAGATGCTCTGTCGTCTCGCCTGGTGCCAACAGTGGCCACAGTAGTGACAGCTGGCCTCGCTAGCCAAGTGGAGGAGGTGGCCTGCACCGATGGGATTCAATGACTTGGAAGTCACAGCTCATCAACAGTGGTGGCATGCTGGAGGCCACAGTGCTAGGTGGGGCGCCACATGGTGGGACGATATGCATTCGGGCTATCCTGATGAGCTGTAAGTCGCAATCTATGACCCTAGTAGGATGAGGATCCCTACGTATCTGTGGGACAGGATGCGGTCTGTGGCCGGTCGACCGTAGAAAGAGATGGATGCGGCGCCAGGCGGTTTCCGCATAGGAGGTGCAACCCGCCTCTTGCATCCCAGATTCAGACAGGAAGGGGGCACTACTGCTTCTGGTGTCCCATGTGCTCCCACCGGCCGCACCACATGGCTGGTCCATAGTTGGTCGGTCGAGGCCCCAACGGTTCAGGTCTATCCTGCTAAGCAGCGGGCCGAACCTGGTCGGAGCAGGTTGGAATCAGTTCTAGTGGGCCGAACCACACTGGTGGGTCGGTCCCATAATGGTGGGCTAGACCCGCACATGTAGAATTGGCTCACGCCCCCATAGGGCTAGGCTAGACTAGACCTAGACACCAGGCGACTCCGCGGGGAGGAACCTCGGCTAACCGGGATGGGTTTAACGAGGCTTATTGTGCCCGACCCATTGGCCAGGCTAGATGAGAATGACCTCGATCCGCACCAGGTTGGGTTGAGTCTGTCTTAATGAGCTGGGGTATTTGGGACACCCAGGCCGCGTTAGCTGGGTCGGTTTGACCAGGTCAGATATGACCTCATCACTACAAGCACCCTTGTTACTAAAATTCTTGTATCTTTCAAACCACGCGTCAAAAGTATGTGTCGTTTACGGCATTGAGACCCTTTTGATGAGGTGGATATTTTGGAATTCTCTATGGAGACATTGGTGATAGTTAAGATGCGACGATGGGATTTTGGAATGGTTCTCCCAAGAACACTATATGAAAAACCCTGTGAATTACTGAGACCTGGAGACTACTGTCTTTTGGCCCAGTGGGAAGCATTGCACTATGAATTGGCAGTCCCACAGTGGTAATAACCTCTATATGACTTTTTAGGCCCACATTACATGATTAGGATGAGTACATCAGTTGGCCATGACTAGTGGGACACTTCACTATGTGACTTCACAGGACCATGAATCACGATAAAGGAGGAGTTCCCAAGAAGTCCAAAGTTAGTGGTAAGCACCCCTTTGTGACTTGGAAGGCCCACTGTAATCCCTAGAGGAGGAGTTCTCCAGCAGTCGAGGTGTTCGAAAATGTGACTGATGGTGCCACTTTTACTACCCTAGAATATACCTGGTACAAGATGTCATGTCTTTCAGGCTTTACTTTGAGATTTGTTGTGTGGTTTTTCATTTTGGTTCTGGGAGACATTCGTGGGTCTCAGGGTCCCTACTATGTATTGTTATACTCACCCCTGAATCGGCTTCACCCACATGTGTTGTGTCTGGTGCAGACATTAGACATATCAATAGAGGTTCTCACATGGACGAGATAGATGAATGTTATAACGATGGACGTGGTGGCCTATGACTAATTGGGGCCCAATAGTTATGTGTGGGCATGCCATACTACTTCAGCTTCTAGTAGCAACTCTACTCTCATGATCTGGTGGGGTTTTCTATTGATGTCTATCCGAGTTTATTTTTGAACCTTACTGTTTTTCAGTTCCTTGTGGGGTTTGTATTCTGGACTATATAGTTTCACTTATAAATTCACTCATTATTGTTTTAGTGGTATACATTTTATCCTTCCAGTGTGTTGGGATGTGGTTGGGCGTGCATGTTTACAGGTTTAAAGGCAATGCCTTCCCTTTTAGGGATATGCCTTTCGGGTGCTAGTCGACATCCCCTGGCCTGTGGATGGTTGGATAGGGGTAGTCACAAAATGGTCCCTAAGGGAAATGTCTTGAAAAGCATAGTATATAAAAACCCCATTCACCCAAAAATATGTGTATTTAAAAAATTTGGTTCCTTAAAATCTAAGATTTTCTAATTTTATCATTTTGGTTTTTATTAAAGCATTTTTGTTTTCTAACCAACTTAATTTAACAATTAAGCCTAATCAATAGATATATTCATTGGATAATATAGAGACACTAAATTATTAATATGATATCTAATTTATAAAATTAATATACTATTTGTTGGATATTAATTTTAAAACAAGTGATGTGACACACTAAAATACTGCTTACACCTGCACTATGTTCACTCTGTCATTGCAATCTATGGGTCAATATATTAATTATAAAAGATCAATTGATTATTTAATAAACCATGTATAATATATATCGATAGTTAAAAATTACTTCTCGTAATATATTACATTTATTAATATCAAATCATTTAATAAAATATTATTTATTTTAAAATAACAATAATGCGAATTCTGACATTAATTATTTAATTTCAATTTTAAAATATTAATCTTATATTTTAATTAAAATATATTAGGTTTAAATATTTATAACCTGACATTTTCACAAAAAAATATATATAAATTCAATTATTTAATCAATTCATTTCAATTTTAATATTTATGGAATCATTTATTATTAGTAATTATTAACTAAATAATCAGTACGTTGGCATTTATAAGATTTTTATGTAAAAAATAATCTCCAAAATTTAATGACAATTTTTTATGTCAAAATTAACCCATTTATCTCTCCAAAACAATATGGATAACTGATATTATGATGTTTGTGCATATCTCAATGTTTTATTAATGTTAATGGTAAGAAAAGTTTTCTTTTTGTATTTTTCCTTACATAAAATTTTATATAATGTAATTCCATTTAATTATATCCCATTAATAAATAAAATTCAATACAATAGGGGGTATGGTTGAATTATTTTAAAAAATGGATTTTGGACAAGTTTTAAAGTCATTTTGGTCCATATGATGAAGGATTAGTTCCTTATTAAGCATACTTTTACATTAATCGCCGTAATAAATTTTAATAACTTCCTCTGATATTTATTCTTCACAAAATAAGTATATAGTATTAGAACCAAAATATCATACTATTTAAAACCATGTATTTAGTATTTTCAAGATTCAAATAACATATGTGGGAAAATTAGGATTAACGCTAATCCCATAGACGTGGTGAAATAAAATGATTTTAATGTAGAAAAACATTCAAACTTTTATTAAGTTGTTATATTCAAATTTAAAGTGTTATTTATTCTAATGAAATTAATTGTATAAACAGATTTATAATTTATCAAATGTTACTCTAAAATAAATTAATAATATAATTTCTCATAAATTATTATTAAAATAAAAACATAATTTTGTACTCTATTGTTGTAGTTTTTACTATTCATAAAATAATGAAGTTTCATTGAAATATCCCAAAAACTCATCATAAACTAATTTAGACATTCTAAAAAAATGATTTTTAATTTTAAAAATAAAATTTATAATATTCTAAAAAAGTAGTTGTAAAATATGAGCTTTATTAAAAGGCATCAAAACACAGTCAAGCATGTAATGCAAGCTAATTCAATGTTGTGTGTAACATAAGTTTACAATAGTGAATAAATCATGCTAAAAATTATATTTATTCCAAAAGGAATGTATTTTAGTATCTGGGGGTGTTAAATTCTCCGTACCATATTTATATTCCATCCTCTCAATTTTAACTTGATCTCTGTAATCAAGGAATTAATATTTGAAAATTAAATTGTTGAAAACTGACGTCATAAATAGTGTTAATAACACATATTATTAATATGAGTGAAAGTAATGTACCACAGTCATGTAACTAGGATCCCTAGTATGATAACATAAGTGGGAAATGGAAACATTGATACGCAAAAAAAATTCTAACAATCATGTTTTGATGCAGAGTTCTACATAACATGTTCAGTTGAAAGTTGTAGACCACAAAACCATAATCTATAGGTGTGAATAAACCAATCGATATCACCAGAAATGATGATAATGGGACAAATTGTTTAGTTTCAATATAATTTTCTTAGAGTAGAGGAATTGTTTCACTCTCTAATAATATAATTAAATATAATTATTGGTACATTTCTATAATTACAATCTTATCCTTTGTTCATTCCTTGAATAATTTCTACTTCATCTCGTAGAAAAAGATACATCATGTGGAGATGTAATATATCAATATCTAAAACTATATCCCAAGTTCAACAAAAACCATTTCCTAAATAGAAATTTTTTCCAAAATATATGGATCCAACACTTTGTAAGGAAGATCGTTGAATTTCCAAAATGAGCACATCATTATCCATTAATCAACATGATGTTGCTCTAAATTTTTGTGTTCCAAACATGTTAATAAATTGATCACGTATCATCTTGAATTATGGTAATAACTTCAATCACAATAAAACCTCATTGGAAACATGTATTCTTCCTTATTCCTTAGGCAAGACACATGTTATAGGATTTATTCATTTAATACACAAATGTTGTAAACACTATCAATGATAGCATTGAGGACTTTTCGAAAAGTCATTAATCTGTTCAAAGTTAGTTAGGAATTATCCAAATAAATCATTTTTCATTATTATCATAACATCAAGAACATATTAATGGTTTTGTTTCTCCCAATCAGGTGTGTTCATAAATCTTTAACTTTAAACTAAATAAATTTTCTTGGTAAAATTCAATATATGATCTTAAATCCTTAAGAAAAAAGTACAATAATAAAATCCTCATATATTCCACAATTCTTATACGAGGTATATTTTTTATAAAACTTTAAAATAGAATAATTCATGAATAGATATATTAATCATTAATCTTCATCTATGGCAGTACCATAACCTGATCATTGTCCAATATCATCATTTGGGGAATATTCTTTGATACATGGGTCATATATTTTCATAGTGTCTCATATCCTTGAAGTTGAAGCATTATACACTTGAAAACATTTTCTTTCACATTCAATCACAAACATCATTCCATTTTCTTCCAAACATACAAAAAATTCCCATTACATTCAACAATGTTCTATAGTGTTTCTTTCCACAATTAAATCATGTCAAAAAATCCTTCTTTCCGTTAATCTTCTTTGACACATTCCCCTTTTCGTGGGGCTCAGATTACCTCTTCATGACTTTTTTTCCTTCAAATACATTGGACTTGGAGAATTTTTCGCCCATGTCATAAAAATGGTATTATGTACTCATATGATGATAATTTTTGGGATACTATTTCCCTTTTAAATATTTGACTAAGACAACAAATGAGTTGTTCATTCATACTATTTTGATCAATTTCATTAGTGAGGTTCACATTAATTATACTAGGATCCATTAATAAACAATGTTATAAACTGGATTAAATCATAACATAATGTATAATTCCAAATAAGGAATGACACATAAATTTATGCATCCTAAATCCTAAAATCACAATATTTTATTACATTGGGATATCTTTATATTTAAATCCATCATAATTGTAGGTATTGAAAATTTGAACTATCATAAGGGTATTCCTTGAAAATATAAAACCAGGTGCAATGTAAGCCCCACTTTTGTGTACCATGTTACCCTGATTCTAGCTTAGAACACTTTTTTGGAGTTATTACTCGTTGGTACATATGTTCCATAACCACGTAAACTTATAATATCTACATAATGATGTATAGTTAGGAATACCCACATAATATCAACATTTCCAAATTTATAGGATTCCTTTTTAAACTCACCATCAAATCCTATATTAGGGCATTCCTCCCTAATCTAGGTATTTTAAATATAGATTTCAAGGTTGTTGATAAACTTCATTTGATACTAAATGTAATACCTCAATCCCAAAACCCCGGAGCCGGTGTATTATTTTATTAAATTTTCATTATCAAAAGGAATAAAATCCTGAAGTACCATTCAGTTTAGTAGTACTATAAAACCACATTAGACACATTATACCCATAATACATTGGTAAATAAGAATTACAAGACTGATACATAATAAAAAAAACTGCATCCTTAAAAGTTTATTCAATGGCTTCTTCTTCATGACCTGGGGAAAGAAAAAATAATAAGGGTGAGATTAAATTCTAAGTAAGGGTAAGTAATGTACAAGCAATAATGAAAAAATATGAATAAATTTACATGGAAAGGTAAATAATAGATAACACAGTCTATTCAAATTACTAGACAAGGTAATATAAATATTTAATAGTACGAAACAAAAACTCATGCCATCTAAATCAATAAACAGATAAAAAAGTGTATCCCTAGTTATATTGAAAGAAAATATCATGGATGAATAATAACATAGTATAAATTTTTTAAATGCTTAATTATAGGATTATATGCTTCTTAAATACATGGTACATTTACTTTCAAGACCGTTCACAGTAGATTTTATAGAATGTATGGTAAAAACCCATCTAATTCACCAAATGATTCATCTTGTGAGAATACTGCTGCATCAATTGGATATCTATAACTGTGCCCCACCTATGTAGTATAATTCAGAATAATTGTTCAAATACATGAACAATATTAATTATCAAATTTATCCATTTTAAATAGAATATACAGATTTATCAATAATTCCCCACTTAATCAAATGACAATCAATGTGAACACCATATGTAATATGATATACAATATAGGAAATAATAAAATATATTGTGTGGTAATTTGAATACTCACACTAGTGCAGAAAACGTTAATTACGTTGGTTATTTGTCATTTTTTACGTCGGGTTTTAGTTGACCATAATACGGAAGACGTTATAAATTTTTTTACGTCGGTTATTTAAAAACTGATGTAACATACATAACATCACGGTGTTTATCACGTCGGTTAATTAATGACCAACGTGAAAAAACACAGGGGGTAGGGTTTATAACGTTGGTTATTATATAATCGACGTGATAAACCGGGGGGGGGGGGCTTTATCACATCCGTTATACAATAACTAACGACATAAACACGTGCGGGGGGAGTTTATCACGTCGGTTATTTAATAACCAACGTGATAAACTCATGGAATATGGTTTATCACGTCAGTTATTACATAACCGACGTGCCAAACCAGTCCCGGGAGGGGTTTATCACATTAGTTATTGATTAACCGACGTGATAAAGCATTTCCCTGGTCCTTTATCACGTCTGTTATTACATAACTGACGTGATAAACCATGACACATGTGTTTATCACGTCGGTTATGAAAAAAACCGACTTGATAAACGATTTTCGATTTCTTTATCACGTCTGTTATAAAATAACCGACGTGAAGGACAAATTTTTTTAAAAAAAATCCACTCTACTCCTCGGCTCTCCCCCCAAAATCAACCAGAAACCAAATCAATAATTCGTACCACAGAAACATAAGATCAAAACACGAACTAAAGAAAATTTAAGCATTTACATTGATAACAGATAAAACATACCCACTTGATAGCCCCCACCCTTATGTATACCCCTTGTACAGCCCTCCCCCACCCCATTGGAGCTCCCACCACACCCCTAGACTGACCCCCGACCCCCTAGACTTCCCCAAACACCCCTCAACAACCCCCACCCTCTTGAACAACACCCCCCTCACCCCCTCACCACACTTGACAGCCCCCACCACACCCCTGGACTGCCCCCGACCCCCTGGACAGCTCCAAACACCCCGGGACAACACCCCCCTCATGTATACACCCCCACACCCTGGACAACCCTCCCCCACCCCATTGGAGCCCCCAACACACCCATGGACTTCCCCCCAACCCCCTGGACAGCCCTAAATACCCCTCGACAACCCCCACCCTCATGTATACCCCCCCACCCCACCAGACATCCATCCCAGACGCCTGGACACCCCCAGCCCCACTGAATACCCCCACACCCTTGAAACCCCTCCCCCGCAGACCAGAATCCATACCAGAAAAACCATCATAAGTTTACCAAAACAAGAAGTATAGAAAAATTAATCATTCACATATATAACATTCAAAACATTCACTATCAACATAAAAAACTAAATCCAACCTAAACGACTACCAAATACACAATTTCAATGACAATATTCAAAATTACATTTTACATTCCAATCAACTAAAATTTAATCAAACCTATAAAATAATTTGACCACTCCACTTGTTAGTGTTTGATGTCTTCAAAATTATAGGGTTTAGGGTCATCAAAAAGCTACAAATGAAAAGGATAGTAGTTAATGTGTATAATGAGTAAATCAAATTTAAATATTATGGCAAAGTTAAAGACGAAATCTTACCAGGTCAAAATTCACAACTGTCCCAGTTGTTATTATTTCACACATAAATATTAACATATAATATCAGCATTCTACGACGCCTTGTTGTTCATGAAAAATCTATTTGAATGAGTGTAAATTCAATATATTATTTTAATGTAATAAATCAAAAAGTACAAATTATAAATGGATATTTACCTTCAAATTTACATATTTGATCTTTGCATTCCTTTTCATTGCGTTTTTTCGAAAGTAGACCCATGCCCTGTTTGAAAATAATACTAATGGGGTAAATTTAAAATTCATTATAATATATAAACTATTGAAAAAATGAAACTTATGTTTCCAATATATTCTTAAAACTTTCCTGCACATCATCATGGACAGAGCATATCCAATAAAGTGCTTTCTCCCTTGGGCAAAAAACCCCTAACATCCAATGATCACTGATAAAAGGAAATTTAATGTTAGTGGTTTTTTATGTTAAAAGATAAATAACTCATTGAGAGAGATGTGTTTCATACCTCTCACAAAAAGGCATCATCCAACATTGTGTGACTATATTCTTTTCAGGTCTTTAAGCAATATAAAGCATTCTTTGTTCCTCATCCAATGCACATGCTTCAGGGGAAATAAATTGCGGGTCCATGAATCCATATACATCTATCAGCTCATTCCCCTCACAAATTTTATAAAGATACCTAATATAAAATAGACATATGTATACATTTTTAATAAATATAATGCAGGTAAAAGGTGTTAAGACTTACATGGAAAACATTTACACCACGTTGATGCCCAACTTTTCTCCAGTAACAAGCTCCATGATATCAGTTTTCATAATCCCCACATTTATTTCACGTCCAAAAACATGAGCTTCCATTGGAAACTCATAATGATCTGCCAAAAAATTTGAATATCATTAAAATCTTTCAAGAATACTAGATTATGTATCTGATGTCATAGCTATTTGTCTTTGTTGTTTCCTATACAATATTTCTTTACCTTTGAAGTATTCTTCTAAAAATAAATTAAAAAATATATTATTTTTCAAATGATAAAACAACTTTAATAATAAAAAAGATATAACATTTATACCTCTATGGTAATAAGTCGAAAAAGTCTGTATGGCCAAATTAAAAAATGGTCGATATTATGTCCAACTGTCACCACCTCATCAGCAGGTAATGGTACCCGAGCTGATCTATCTATAATATCATATACAGTGACCCTCTGATTCTCTACCTCTAATTTTTGATGATGAGCTATATCTCCTATACAATATACCAACCCATATTCTACTATATGCTATTGAGAATCATCAACATACAACTCGCAATAAGTAGGAAGTTGTGGCGGAGGAGTAGGATAAAAAATGGGGTCAGCAGGCTGAGGTGGGGGAGTGGGAGCTACTGGTGGAGGTGGAGGATAAATAATGGGGTCTACAGGGGGAGGTGGAGGAGTGGGAGCTGCAGTCTGAAATTGTCTTTGCATGTCTTCAAACATAGACTACACCGACGCTCTAATCTTTTCCTCCATCGTCTTATTAATATTATGAATTTCAGCCTCCTAGGAGTCAATTTTTTTTTCTATAAACCCCCTCAAACTTTGAAGTTGAAGAACATGGAAACACTTTTCTTATTGATACACCTACTGGAAATCCTCTTACAAGACCAGGATGTTTGGGCCTTCCCAATGCTACAGATAAAATATCTTCCCTCCCAGTAGCTGTAAATGTCCCATGTGTACTCTGCTCCTCAAGAAAGTCCGGTATTTATTAATTGAACATTTCTGTAATGATTGAAATTATATGAAGAAAATGGTTAACTTAAATAAATAAAATATATATCTTACAATCCTCTCAGCTACGATTCTCGATTCATCTGAAAGATATTTCCCTTTTTTCCCTTCCGAGCTCTCTTCCATTTTTCATGTCCAGATGGAGGGGATGGAGGGGCCACCTCTCCAGAGCTTGAAGACTCAGCTCTTAGTTGTTGAAATTTTTCCACCATCATTTGTTCTTCCAATAATGCATACCCTCCCCGAGATAAACTATGAGGGTATACATTTTTAGATTGGATCTCCTAATGATATTTCTTTGTTTCCTGTAAATTAAGAATAAGAAATCCTTAACAAAACGTTAATAAGATCATTTATATAAGAAATCTTATAAAATTTTACACTACCCTTACCAAATATGACTCTTTTCTTCTACTTTCAAAAAACTGTCTCCATGTGTCTTCATCTATAAAAGGATATATATGACATGGATTGTCATGACACCTATGACCATAAATGAAATCAGATGAGAGGGTTTATTTGAAATCCCTCTATCTCTTGGAAGCCAATGATAATCATTTCTTCCTGACTCCTCTAGTGTTAGGAATATCAAATGTCATCTAATAAAGAAGAGGTTAAACATATTATATATACTAGAAATATTTAAAGAATATTCAAAAAATAGAAAAAGATCTTACCAAAATCGTCTCCCATAACTGAGAGATTATCGCTTTATCCACACTTCTCCAGTCATCATATAGAATGCTTACTTTGCACTTAGCCTGAGTAGCTACAAAACCCTTAAAATCTTTTTCATTTGGACCTATAGGAATATCATAATCATCAAACTCAACGACTATCCTCTAATCCTGCATACGGGCAACTGATAATTTTGGTAAACGTGTGAACCTATGTTTACCAACCTTTGAACTCTTTATTCTAATAGGAGCATGTGAATGTTCCTCCCCAGAGGTATGACCAATATGCTTATCTCCAGAATCATGTGGTTGATCAACTGAATGATCTGTCATTATCCTTCAAATCAAAAAAAAACAAACGTTAGTTAAAAAATATACAAATTCAAATATTTTAATACTACTGTAATCAGAAAATAGAAAAGTGTACTAAGTTATGTAATAGAAAACATTGGTAATATGGTAAGCATGTTAAACAATGTTAAAGATGGTAAAGATGGTAAATATGGTCAAGATGGTAAACATGGTAAACATGGTAAACCTGGTAAACATGGTAAAGTAATTGTCACTGAACAAAAATAATTGATATATAATTCATGTAATGGTATACATGATAAGGTAAAATAAAAAAACATAAAACAAACAAAAACTTATACTTATTTTGTTTTAAAACATGTTTTAATAAATAAAAAACTTACAACATCTACCATTTACGAAAAAAAATGTAAACAAGAAATAAACATATGTTACCTGTAATTTCAGGAATGTACAAATGGATTGTTTTCCCAAATTCCTTCATCGTGATCGTTTCTTATGGCACAAACCATGTCTTCAACATGCTCATTATTATGTTCTGTTAATCTTTCCATGGAATTAGGGATCTCACATAAATCAGAATCTTCATCAACTTCATCCTCACCAACATATTGTTTTTCCCTTGTAAAACAATATCCCACTGCATATATGGTTGATCTACTACATAGAAAATTTGTTTTGCATGTGTTTCCATTATAAAAGAATCATATGTGTCTTCCAATCTATTCAGATTAACAAGTGTCATTACAAATTCATCATGTCTAAAACTGTTGTTACCGATAAACCATTTACAGTTAAAAACTTGAACTTTAATTTTAATGTAATCAACCTCCCATATGTCTTCAATCACTCCATAATATGCACTTAATGCATAAATTGGGTTTTTGTCCTTAACACTTGTAAAATTCATTGCTTCTGCAAACACCAATACACCACTATTCTAAACTGCACTTCTGTTGTCCTGATATTTCGTATGAAATGTATAGCCATTAATGTCATAACTGGACCATGTTATCACATTTAAACATGGACCACCCACTATCCATTTTAATGTCTCTGATACATATGATCTACCAAGAAATGTCTTTTTAATCCATGACAAACAAGTTTTGTTGTGCTCATTCAAAATCCACATTTCTTTCTACTTTGGATGACATTGTTTCAACTCATTAATATGTAATGTGATATACGGTTGAGCATCAGCTATGTTATTCAAGATGTATGATTCTAACTTCTTCATCTGTTCAGCTGACAATGATTTGACTTTCAAGCCACGAATCTTCTTTCCCTCATTATTAACTCATTCATGGCGAGATGGAGGCAAACCTATGGGTTACGACGCAACCATGTAGCTCATAAAAAACTATGATACCTCCTCAGAAATATACTTTTCAGTAATGGAGACTTCAGGTCGATATGGATTTTTAACATAACCCTTAAATATTTTCATATTCCTTTCAAAAGGATACATCCAAGGAATATATACAGGTCCACAAAGCATTATTTCTCGAAATAGATGAATCATTAAATGCACCATTATATCAAAAAAAGATTGAGGAAAATAAATTTCCAATTGACAAAGTATAAAAATTGAATCCTTTTCCAAAATATTCAAAGCATTCACATCAATCGCCTTGTTACAAATTGAATTGAAAAAATAAAAAACATCATCATAGTCTTTCTGACACGAATGGGAAATATTCCACGCAATGCAACTGGTATAATTTGTTACATCATGACGTGACAATCATGTGATTTCATACCTATCAACATCAAGTTCTTTTATGAGACGAATTTTTTTACATTTGAAGAATATCCTTGAGGCACTTTGATATCATGAAGACACTGACAAAATCTAATTTTCTCCCTCTTAGATAATGTACGACAAGCCGGGGGAAGAAATGTTCGTCTTCCTTTAGGAGTGGGAGCTAACTCCAAACATATTCTCATTGATAGTAAGTCTAATCTTGCATTCAACCCATCTTTAGTCTTTCATTTAATATCTAACAATGTTCCAATCAAACAATCAGATATATTCTTCTCCACGTGCATGACTTCAATTTTATGTTTAACTTCATGATACCTCCAATATGGTAGCTCAAAAAATATTGACCTTTTCTTCGAAATGTATCTATCATTACCAGATTTCTGTGTCTTTCCCAATGTCAAATCAAGGTTTTTCACCCTCTCCAAATACAGATCTGGGGATAAAGGTGTTGGAGCAGTATCAAATTCATGTGAACCATTGAATTCCTTTTTTAGTCTTCTATAAGGGTGATCCATAGGCAAAAACTTTCGATGACCCATGTACACTGTTTTCCTCCCACGATGCAGTTGACAATATGACGTCTGTTTTTCACAAATTGGACATTCTTTATTCCCTTTAACACTGTATCCAGACAAATTTCCATATGCTGAGAAGTCATTTATAGTGAACAGAAGCACTGCATGCAGTTGAAAATATTCCATTTTATAAGAATCATACACCCTAATACCATCAGCCCATAATAATTTCAAATCATCAATCAATGGTGACAAGTAAACATCAATATCATTGCCGGGTTGCTTTGGACCAGAGATCATTATACTCAAAAAGACATACTTGCGCTTCATAAAAACTTCAGGAGAGAGGATGTAAATTACCTATAAAACATGCCATGAACTATGTGTGCTACTGAGGGTTCAGTATGGATTCATTCCCTCTATGCACAACCCTAATCGGAGATTTCTTATTTCATTTCCAAATGTAGAATATTGTGCATCAATTTTCTTCCATTGTGTAAAATTAGCGGGATGATGTATTTTTCCATCACATACCCCCTCATCATCATGCCATCTTAACATTTTGTATCATGTGAATTAGCAAATAAATGTTTGAAACGATGAATTATAGGAAGATACCAAAATACCTTTGAAGGGAGCTTTGTAATCTCTACATCAGCCTGTGATTTCTCTTTCACCTTATACCGTGATGTCCCACATTTAGGAAACTCTGATAGAAATTCATATTCTTTCCTATATATAATGAAGTCATTCGGACAAGCATGTATTTTCTTGTATCCCAATCCAATCGGGCATAATATTTTATTGGCATTGTAATGTGAATCTGGAAGATCGTTATCTTTTGGAAGAATGTCTTTCATCAATTGTAGCAGTTCTGTAAAACTTATGTCACTCCATCCATGTTTTTCCTTCCAGTTAATCAATCTTAACACCGCCGCCAAAATCGTAAAATCTATACAACCAGGATATAATGGTTTTTCAGCATCACCATATAGACGTTCAACTGTCAGTTCGATCTCAATTTTTTCTACTACAATATCGTGAATCATTTCTTCAATTCCATTGGAGTTACCATATGTGAATCATCATCATCAGTGACATTTCGTCCAGTTTCACCATGCCAAATCCAAGGGTTGTAGCTTAGATTAAAACCATGACATATCAGATGATCCTTATTCTCTCTACTTTTCAACTTCATCATATTCAAACATTTCAGAAATGGACCGAAAAAAATGTCACTACTTGGAAAATTTCGTTTAGAAAATTCCAAAAAGTCATCAACACCTTCCTCATATTCATTGCTCATTTGATGTGTCGTAATCCAACTTCGACTCATTATTACCTATAACAAATATAAAAATATATATATTTTTTAGATATTACAAATATAAGTTTATAAGAAAAAAATCATAATTTGAATGTAATAAAATTTTGAAATATAAAACAAATCTATGCACATTTAAAAAAATATGCTTGAATATTATTATTAAAAGAAAATAGAGTTAGATATAACAGTTTTAAATTACATTTAATAGAAGAAAACTATGGAACCTACATGGTTGATAGAAAATTGGAGAAAATGGAGTAAACCTGAGAATCAAATCATATTTAAAATAAAATTTCAGATGGAGAAAATCACCCCTCCTGGACACCACCACCCACCCCCTACCCCCTTACACACCCCCTTGGACACCCCCAACCCTCTAGACAGCCCCCACCCCACGGACAACCCCCAAAACCTTCCGGATAGGGCCCCACCCCCTTGGATAGATCCCCCCACACACCCACACCCTTGGACGCCCCCCTGGACACCCCCAACCCTTTGGACAACCCCACCCCCCGACCAACCCCCAAAACCCATTGGATAGGCCCCCACCCCCTTGGAAAGCCCCCACACCCACCCACCCCCTTGGACAGCCCCTGGACACCCCAACCCTCTGGACAGACCCCCAACCCCTTGGACATCCCCCCACCCCTATAGACAACACCCCCACCCCTCCTGGACACCACCCCCACCCCCTACCCCCTTGGACACCCCGCCGGACACCCCCAAACCCTTTGGACAACCCCCACCCCCTGGACAGCACCCCACCCCTCCAGATAGCACCCCCACCCCTCATAGACACCACTCCCACCCCCTACCCCCTTAGACACCCCCCTGGACACCCCGCAACCTCTAGACAGCCCCCACCCCCGGAAAACCCCCAAAACCCTCTGGACAGGCCTCCACCCCCTTGGATAGCCCCCCACACCCACCCACCCCCTTGGACACCCCCTGGACACCCCCAACCCTCTGGACAACCCCCACCCCCGGAAAACCCCCCAAGCAATGTTTTACATATAAATACTAGGCATGGTAAACAACAAAAAACATATGAATTTAATATATACTTCAGCATGAAATAGATGGAATTAAATATTATTAAATATGGCTACTTAAATAATCATATGATAATTAAAAATAACAATTCATATTATACTAGTCAAATGATCGCATGTTTTCTCAATAACTAATATCATAATGAGGTAATGTATAATTCTTGAAATCTTAAACATATTGTCGAGGCCTTGGACATGGCCTCAAAAAATACTAGGGTAATCCCTCAGTAGAACCCATTTTCATTTGGAATCATGAGACATAGTGATGCATCGAAGGGCCATAGAGGTCAACATCCATTATATTATATGTCTAATAGATTCTCATATAAAAGAGGATAAACATAAGTAGCATCAACACATGAAATATCATTTCTGAATTCATAAATTTAATCAATAACCATTCTATGCAGTAATATAGGTGAATGAGATCATTAGTTGTCATAGACAAAAAAAATTACCTTCAATGTCGGGCATTCGCGAAACAAAAACAAACTAAATAAAAGTACTTGAGGATTACATGAATATTGCGAGTTGATCTAATAGATCTAGGGATGATAAATAAGATGATGATGGAAAAAAGACGTAAGAGGGTTTGAAATCGAAGAATCATACCTAGTTTAAACACAAAAATCGCAAAATATAAATATACACTATCAGGGGAATAAAATGAACGAAATAAATTTGTTGAAGGCTTACTTGATTGATGAGAGTTGAGATGATAGATCCAAGGAGAGTAAATATGATAAAAGATGAAGGAAAAACGTGTTTAACGTAGCGATATCAACATGTTGATTAGGGTTTACTGCACGAGAGAGACGAGCCACCAGACTGTCGATCGAAAAACGTAAATAACAATCCACATGGCTTGTTAATTTTTTAAATGTTTTATAATGTTGGTTATTTAATAACCGGCGTTATAAACTATTTTTTTTACATTTATAATGTCGGTTATTATAATACCCGACGTTATAAATGCATCAGATACAACTTTTTTACGTCGGTTATTTTATAACTGACGTAAAGAAATCTGCGTGTAGGTTTTTTACGTCGGTTATAGAATAACCGATGTAAAAAAGACATCAAAATCACAGTTTTTTACGTCGGGTATTGTATAACCGATGTAAAAAACGTTCTGTCGGTTGTTTTGTTATGACGGTTATAAAATAACCAACGTCAAAAAGGCCTCAATAGCCGTGTTTTTTACGTTGGTTATCAAATAACCGACGTAAAACCCCCCCGCACTTTTGTTTTTTACGTCGGTTAATTTATATCCGACATAAAAACTGAACACATGCGATTTTTAACGTCGGTTATTTTAATAACCGACGTTAAAAAGCTACTGACCACATTTTTTATGTCGGTTATAAAATAACCAACGTAAAAAACCACATTTCACAGATTCTCACGTCAGTTATATATAACTGACGTAAAAAATGGTGATGTAAATAACGTTTTCTGCACTAGTTTCAAGTAAATTTCGAATGGGAAATGATTAGAATAATGTTATTATTTCCCAAATAAAGATAACAATCTTAAAAGGAAGTGATATTTCAAAGATAATCATCAAGAATATGTTTTAGGAAATTAATCATTAAACATCCCAAAGTATCCCATACCACTTCAAAAATTTAATTGATAATACCTATCAAGTAATTTTTTTTAATACTATGAAGGAATATGATTCATTATACAATTCATAAAAGGGGAATTAGATACACTATAAAAAATAATATTTGGTGTATATGGTGTATGCCTTAAGAAAGAGAAAAGTAAGACACCAATGTCTTACCTTAAACATAATTTTTGTGTGTGGTATTTATACAACTATATAGTGGATTAAAATATGTTATCTACTTATAAATGAATAATATTCATGTTTATAATATCATATATTAACTTCTTACTATATTTTATTACCTGTTTGTTAACACTCTTTCATTAATCTCACTATTTCGGGTCTTAATTTCCCAGTTTTCTCGAGTATGAATTAACTTGTTACTTGTTGTTCTCTTTAATTAGATCATGGTATCATCATATCCAAATTTATACCACTAATTACTTATCATATATATTCATTATATGATTATAAATAATAATATATAATGTTTGGAAAATTTAAATGAACTGCACCATTCATGGAGACGGTAGGTAGTACGTACGCATGAACATTACATTCATTTAATGGTTATATTAATGATAAATTTTAAATATTAATATTGTAATTATACTTTTATATTAATGATATATATTTTATATAGATTTATTATAACCATACTTTATACGTTCCATGTATGGCATGAACGAGTCATATCGTTTTAAGGGGGCGGTAGTCAAACTTCCTAAAACAAAATTATTGTATTTACAGAAGATATAAAGAATAAAAATATGTTCATAATAAAAATTATAGAAGACTAAAGAAATTATAAATATCATATATATTATATATAAATATAGTTTCCATAAAAATGGCCACCATGATAGGTGGTAAGGGAAAATGAACAATCATCGTTTCGTGATGCAGTAGTTTGTCATACATAGAAACAACATGTTCATTACCCATTAGATGGTGGTGTGTGTAAGTATAGGTAAAACCATTTACATAAAAAAATACTTTTATATTTAGTATAATTGTTTTATATGAACATATAATAATGATATTTTAGGAGGTGGGTAATGGAAATGAAACCAGAGATCTTGAGAGAAGATGTCACCTCTTAATCAGGTAACTCCTTTTGGTTTGCACCAACAAGATTCTTTAGATTGATTTATGAAAAAATAGGTACTTCCATGATGAGGTGAAGGATGTTGTGAGACTATTTTTTATATGAATTTATGAACCTATCTATTTTATGATGTTTAATGATGTGGTAGGAAATGAGTATTTTTGTAGTGGAGGGGGAGTGACACTCTTGTAAATAACAAATGGTGCTTATTAATGGGAGGTATACCATATATAAAGTGACTCAAAAATGTAAATATACTGATTTAAATTAGAATAATAATCTATAAAATCCTCATACACACACTAATAAGTGAATTCTAATAATTCGGATCCTTAACATTTAAGATTCCTTAATTTTATCATTTTAGTTTTTATTAAAGAATCATGTTTTCTAACCATTGTTATTTAACTATTTAGACTACAGAAAAGTGATATTTGGTTGATAATATATAGAATATAAATTATTAATATAATATCTAATTTATAAAAATTTAAAATCCATTTTTTGGACATTAATTCTAAAACAAGTGTATGTGACGCGCTAAAATACCACTTAAACCCGAACTGTGTTAACAACATCTTTAAAATATATGGGTCAATATAATAATTATAAAATAAAAATTAATTAATTAATATACCATATATAATATATATTATCATTTTGAAATCACTTGTAAGAATATATAATTTTTATTAATTTAAATTTATTTAATAAAATATTTGTTATAGTAAAATAATAATAATGTCAATTTTGATATTATTTGTTTAATTTAAATTTTAAAATATCAATATAATATTTGAAATGAAATATATTATTAATAATGATGTGTAATAAGAAATTTTTATATCAAAAATAAATAACAACATTATTTTAATCAATTCACTAAATTTTTAATATTTATAGTGTCATTTATTTTAGTAAATTATTAACTAAATAATAATAATGTTGTTTCTTATGAATTTTAAGTAACTAAATCATATATAAAATTAATTATAAATTATTATAATAAAATTATACCAATTATATATCCAAAATAATATGTATATCCAAAGATATTATATTTTTTACATATCTCAAATTTTCATAAATGTTAAAGGTAGGGAAAGTTCCTTTTTTCCTTTTCCGTTACATAACATTTTATATAGAGAAATTACATTTAATAATATACCAATTACCAATAAATTTAAATAAAAGATGTTATATGGATTAATTATTGGAATACAATAGATTTTGGACAAGTTTCCAAGTCATTTTGGCCCATAGAAACAAGGTTTATTCCCTTATTAAGCTTAATTTTATCTTAATCACCGTAATTAATTTTAATCACCTCCACTAATAATTTTTTTGTCAAAATATTAATTTGATCTTATTATACTAGAAAAAAATACTTATAATAACCGTGTATGTCAGATTTTCAAAATTAAAATAACAGAAGTGGTAAAATTAAGATTAACGTTAATCCCGTAGATGGGGTGAGATAACGGGTTTTTAAAGTATAAAAATTTTATATCTTTTGTTATGTTTTTATATTAAATTTCAAAGTGAAATTTATTTTAGGGAACATAATAGAAAAAATAGATTTATAATTGATCTATTGTGACTATAAAACAATTTTAAAATATTATATAACAATAATAATTATTTAAAGGAAAAATCTATTTTTATCTAAATTTCTGCAATTTTAACTATTAATCAAAAATAATGTTTCTCATAAAAATCCAAAACATTCACCATAAGATAATTTTGACCATAAAAATTCAATAATAATGTTTATTTGGAGAAATAAAATTTATAAAAGTTCCTAAATTTAGTTTCATACCAGGTGCACCATTAAAAGGCAAAAAAAACTCCATTATGTTTGTAACATAGGCTAATTCAACGTTGTGTGTAGCGTAAGTATATCTTTGTGTATCAATAATGGTAAACGTATGACAACCCTGTTTTTTGTTACAACTTAAACATGCTTTATTACATAAAACTTCACTTGATACAAAAAATAAGATCGAGAGGTTTAGTGTCTTTGGGGCTTAGGATCATTACATGAAAACATAAAACATGAAATACAACATCTTTATTGAAAAATTCCATTACATTACCACTACATTACCTCATACTTAGCATTGTATGGGATAACCTGAGGACATGCATAAGAAAAGGGTGAGCTATAAAGCCCAGTAAGGGAGTACAAATGGAATAACATGAGGAGTACAATACATGTTTGACAATAGGCATGTCAATAGAGCATAAGATAAACAGAAAATAAAGTCATGATAATGGATGATAATCATACCATGGAAATGTGGCAACAACACTTAACATGGAATTAGCATGAGCCAAGGCTCATTGCATATAAAGCATGAGTAAAACCTCATTGCACATGAAGCACGAGTAAACCATAGTTGCACTTGAATTAGCATGAGTCAACACTCATTGCACATGACGTATCATGATACTATACTTTACCCAATGCTTTGGAGCGCTATAAGGGAGCACCCTTCTTAAACATTTCATTCCATGCATAAGTGTGCCACATGGATAATAAAACATGGATTCATAAAACATAAACATTTATTACACGATAAAGGAATGTGGAATTCATACATGAAACATTGTAATCAATAAGTAAAGGTGCATAAAGGTGAATACCCTTGATGGAGAAATGGGCATGGTATTCACTACACAATGACACTCGCATAGAAAATCGGTGCGATTTCGGCAGCGTAACAGCATGACATAAGAATCCATAAAAAAATGGTTGATGAGAGAGATTGGGTTTCCTCATCATATTTACATGTAATGGATAGTAAGGAGGTCATATAGATAAATGTCCCAAAAATTGTAATGGGATTTAGATCCGTGATACAAAATTATTGCTTGAATGTAAAATAACAGAGAGAAGTTCCTTTCGGAATTTTGGCATAGTAATAGGTGTACATGGGTGGAATTTAATGAGAGAGAAAGGGGTCTCACATCATTAAAACAATAAAAGGAAAGTATAGGGGAGGTGAAAAACCATAACCCAACATTCATAATTGAAATTAAAAGGGCAATACAATTTAATGAAAATTGACAAAAATGAGAAAGGATGAGAAAACCCTTACTTGGAAGTATGCTTCCAAAGGCTAGAGAGAGGCTTGTGAGAGGTTTTTTGGGAGATTAGGGTACCTTGGGAGGATTATAGAGAGAGTAGGGCAGAGGTGGGACGAACTACAAGGGATTTTAGTGAGGAGGAAGTGGGATCTTGGGTGAGTTTATATAGGAAATGGGAGCAAATTCTTTATTATTTAGGCTTGGGTCCCCTTACATTAAATTAATCCAAACTACAAAGAAACCAATGGTTTTTTCCGATAGTTTTTGGAAAAGGGAAGAGGAAAACAATATTTTATAAGGACCAATTACGAACGTCTTAAAATAATAAGGTTTCTTATGTGGAGGTGAGTCACACTCCCATGGAAATTAATTTAAAAAGGCAAAGTGTTGAATATGTCTTGAGGGGTCCATTACTGCTTTGAAAAGTAAGTCAAACAAACCCAAAATCACATTATTTTAATGATAAAACATATATTGTACGAAACTAAGGATTATGGTATTTTATTACATCACCATTGGGTCATAATGTTGTCATAAAACACATTATATATTTAAACCGTATTTAATTTTTACCCAAAAATTAGACTGTCTCAGAAAATTAAGAAAAATTCACCGTTGAATAATTTCGATGTCCTGATTCTAGAAATGACATTTACTTTATCTGAAAAAAATTTCTAAATATTTTAATTTTCACTTTTAAAATAAAAATCAATATATATCGAAAATTCACGGGTTTTGACAGAAATGGCTTTCAAACCTTAATAAAAATTTTAATTTAATTCATAAAATTATGAGATAATTTATATTTAATAAAAATTAATTTAATATTAATAATAATATTTTATTAAAATATTATTTAATTCAAAAATCACTTAATTTAATAAAATTGAATTTATAATTTAATAATAACTAAAAACAACATTTGTACGTTAAAAACTATTTATAATGTAGCAAAAATGACTAGAAATTATATTCATTATTATATTCAAAAAAACAATGTACATGAACATAGTAATACTTATTTGTTACATAACCCCTTAAAATAGCCACATAAGACCTAAGTGTAAGGTGTGCGATGGTGACAGACTCTTGGGGTGGCTCGGATAACATCGCTCGAGTGGTAATTTCAATCAACTTCCACTTTTCCTATAGACAGTCACGTTCGAGTTTGACATGATGAAGCTCAGCTTGGGCTTGGTCAAGGGAGAAGCCCAAGGATGCCACCTCTTTTCTGAGCTCCGTCAAATGGGCTTCGTATGGGGCAATTCTACCGGATGAGGCCATCGCTTCCTTTGTCTGAGTAAAATTGGGTTCGTTAAAGCCTTATATTTATACTAATCATGTGATCACAGTTCAACATCTGTAAAAGTAACGGCCACAAATCTTAACATAAAACCAAAGAAGTTGACATCTTATAAAAAAACTTCATAAAGATTCATTTAACTGGATCAAGTGGGATTTTCCATTAATTAAACTTTGGGTCGTTACAATATTCCCCCCTTAAGAAATTTCACCCTCGAAATTTTCCTTTTCCCACATTAAAACAAATGTGGGTAACTCAGCGTGATCACATCCTCCAATTCCCAAGTTGCTTCTTCAAACTTGCGGTTTCTCCACAACACCTTGATAAGGTGCATTGTCTTATTTTGTAGAACTTTTTCTCTACGATCTAAGATCTTCACTGGTTTCTCCTTATAAGAAAGATCATCTTCCAATTGTACCACCTCGGAAGAGAGTACATGTGAAGGGTCTGGTATGTACTTCCTTAAGAGGGATACATGAAAGACATCATGCACCTTGGCCATAGTAGGTGGAAGTTCTAGTCGATATGACACAACCCCAACATGATCAAGAATCTCAAAGGGGCCAATGTACCTTGGACTTAACTTCCCTTTCATTACAAACATTATGACCTTCGTCCACGGAGATATGCATAAAAACACCATGTCTCCAACTTTAAACTCAAGGTCTCGTCGACGATTATCTACATAAATATTCTGTCGACTCTGGGCTGCCTTGATATGATGCTGAATGGTTTTCACCTTCTCCACTATTTCCTCGACCATTTATGGTCCAAGCAGCTTACGTTCACCGACCTCATCCCAACATGCCAGTGTTCTGCACCTTTTCCCATAAAGGGCTTCATATGGTGCCATTTGGATGCTCAAGTGGAAACTATTATTATAAGAGAATTCAACCAGATGAATATGTTGATCCCATACTCCTTTAAATTCCATTGACCATGCTCTCAACATATCCTCAAGTGTTTGGATAGCCTGCTCGGATTGGCCATCGGTTTGAGGATGATAGGTCGTACTGAAGTTCAGTTCAGTATTCAGAGCATGTTGAAGATTCTTCCAAAACATAGAGGTGAATCTTGGATCTCAGTCAGACACAATAGATAGTGGTACTCCATGAAACCTTACCACTTCCCTGATATATATCTGTGACAGTTGATACAATGAGAAATCCTCCCAAATATAAATGAAGTGTGCAGTCTTTGTAAGACGATATACAACAACCCAGATTGTATTTTTGCATTTGGATGTCCTTGGAAGTCCAGTGACAAAGTCCATGGTGATGTTTTCCCGTTTCCATTCTGGTATGGGAAATGGTTGCATCATCCCCTTAGGCTTCTGCCTCTATGCCTTCCCTTGCTGACACAGTAGGCACTTTGATGTATATTCGGCGATCTCCTTCTTCATATTATCCCACTAAAAGTTTTCTCAAAGATCTCGATACATCTTTGTGCTCCCTGGGTGAATAGAGAAATTTTAACTATGTGCATAATTTAAGAGTTCCTTCTTCAGCTCCGGACGTGATAGAATACATAGTATTTTCCCAAACCGCACAATTCCTTATTCATTAACATTAAATTCTTAGGATTTCCCCTTTTTGATAGCTTCCACTTTTTCTGGAATTCCCACATTATTTTTGAGCATCCTTTAACCATTACAAAAGATATGGTTGAGCAATAATTTGTGAAAGGATTGATGATATTCCCTTCTTTATGATTCCCACATCCATCTTCATCAAGTCTAAGAAGACTGGATCCTTCTCAATTCTCATCATTGATAGAATCACTGGATCCTTTCTACTTAGGGCATCCTCCACCTTGTTCTCTTTCCTAGGGTGGTAATGTATCGAATAGTCATAATACTTGATGAGCTCTATCCATCCTCTCTGGCGCATATTAAGCGCTTTCTGTGTGAATATATATTTAAGACTCTTGTGGTCAGTATATATCTCACATTTCTCTCCATAGAGATAATGCCGCCCGATTTTCAAGGAAAAGATCAAATTTGCCAACTCCAGATCATGTTTTGGATAGTTTCGCTCATGGATTTTCGACTTCCTTGAGGCATATGATATCACTTTATCATTCTGCATCAGCACATAGCCTAAGCCCTTCTTTGAAACATCACGGAATACCACAAAACGTTCCCCACTTGTGGGTAATGTGAGCACAGGCACAGTGATAAGCCTCCTTTTCAACTCCTTGAAGCATTCTTCGCATTCATCACTCCACGCAAACTTTACTCCCGTACGAGTTAGCTTGGGAAGAGGGTTGGACAATAGTGAGAAATTTCTTACAAATTGTTGATAATATCCAGCTAACCCCATGAATCTACGGATATCGGTTACCGATGTTGGCCTCGGCCATCCCTCAATTGCATCTGTTTTGGAGGGATCCGTAGATATCCCATTGCTTGTGATGATATGGCCTAAGAATAAGACCTCCTTCAACCAGAACTCCCACTTCCTATACATTTCATAGAGCTTCTCCTTGCGCAAAGTCTCCAGTACAGTTATTAAATGATCCTCATGATCCTCCTTGGTTTTGGAGTATATTAGAATATCATCTATAAATACTACCACAAATTTGTCAAGGTAATCTCTAAAGACTCTATTCATCAAGTCCATGAATATTTCTAGAGCATTGGTGTGTCCGAAAGGCATTACTATGAATTCATAGTGCCCATACCTTGTACGAAAAGCATTCTTGGGGATATCTTCCTTCTTCACCCTTACTTGATAATATCCCGACCACAAGTACAACTTGGAGAATTATTTTGCTCCACGCAACTGGTCAGACATGTCATCAATTCGTGGAAGAGGATACTTGTTCTTTATCATGATTTTGTTAAGTTCATAATAATCGATGCAAAACCGCATTGACCCATCCTTCTTCTTGACGAAGAGGACTGGTGCACCCCATGTTGAAGCACTTGGGCGTATAAACCCTTTATCCAGATTCTCCTATAGTTGTTTTTTCATCTCTTCAAGCTCAACAACAGCCATTCTATATGGAGTCTTGGATATTGGTAACGCCCCAGGTATAAGTTCATTTGAGAACTCAACATCTCGTCTAGGAGGAAGACCAGGTAGTTCCTTGGGAAACACCTTAGTGAATTCTCTCACAATAGGCATTTCTTAAAGGATGGATTCTTCCTTGGACTCAATCATCTGATTCAGATATGTGTGCTCATAAGGCAGTAATATCCATTCTTGAGATGATGGTGCTAAAAGAGATTCATCTTCCTCCTAACTCTTGTAAAGAATCGGGGGTCGATTCTCCATATGGAGTGTGATTTCCCTCTCCCAACAATTTATGTTGGCTCTATATAAGGAAAGCCAATCCATTCCAAGAATTGCATCAAATTCCATGAAAGGGAGTATGATGAGGTTCGCCGGGAAATTCAATCCATAGATTATAACAGGGTAGAACTTATATTCATGGGATGCAATGATTGCCCCATTTTCTGTACTCACCGACATCTTTACTTCCATGATTTGTGGTGGTGCTGGGATTGTTCTACTAAACATCTGAGATATAAAATAATGCGTAGACCCTGAATAAAAAAAATACATTCTCTATTCTTGAATGAATAACTAGTGTACCTATCACCACTTCGTTGTCGGGGTTCATTTTGGCAGAAGTGATGGAAAAAGATCTTCCTTTCTATCTTGGAGGTTGTTGGTTGCCTCCGATAAACCTTGGATTAGGGCACTGATTTGAAAAATGACCCGGTTCTTTGCATTTATAGCATTGAAAAACGCGTTGAGGTTCGAATGGAGCATTCCTCTCCTCTGTCGCAGCTGTGGGTCCTTCTTACCGATAGTTAATAGGTAGGTGCCTTTCTCTTCCACACCTGAAGCATTTTCTCGTCCCCTTAAGGCAATTTACAAGGTGCTTATTTCCGCACTTTTGGCAAGTCGGGTGCTGGAACTTCTTAGCACCATTGGATTTATACATTGGCCCACCAGTATTGAAGTCCACCTTACGCTTTTTATCCCCATGATACCCCTGTGATTCTCCGATCACCATTTCGACCTTGAGGGCACATCAGACAATTTACTCATAGCTGTCGAAGTCATGGATCACTGATGCTTTTCGCAAGCTAGGCTTCAGCCCACCAAAGAAGCGTTCAACCTTACATTCGGGGGTAACGACAAAGCCGGAAGCGTATCATGCAAGCCTTGTAATGTTTTCCTCATACGCGCCAACAGATTCTTTATCTTTTTTCTTAAGGTAAAGGAAGTCCCTTTCCATCTTAAGCCGGAGGGTGTGCCGAAAAGATTTATCGAAAAAAAATTTCTGGAATTCCTTCCATTCCAAAGCCTCGATCTCCTCCTCAGGCTTCATATTTTTGATCAACGTCCACCATTGATCATCTTCACCCTCCATACGATAAGCATCCAGGAGAACCTTCTCTTGTTCAGAACATTGGAGGATGGAGAAGATCTTTTCAATGGAGTTGATCCATTGTTCAGCGATCGTGGGATCAGATGATCCACTAAAATTTGGAGGCCTTTGTCTCATGAAGCTCTCGATAGAGACTTGTTATTTCTTAGGGGGGGTTGAACGTTCCTCTTGACCCATGTTTCTATTCAAAACTTGAGTTAGCTGAGATAGAAGTATGATAAAGTTCACAATCCCCGCTCCCATTGGATTTGGCATCTCATTAGTACAGTCATCACACTGATCTTCACAACAGTTGTTAGTCCGAGTCCTCCTATTACCAGCCATTGGTTTGAATAAAAGGAAAGTTAGGGGTAACACATAAAGGGTAATCCAAAGACAAAAGTTGTTGACTCAAAAATAAACTTTATTTCCTTAACTCATTAGTCTATTGGCTTCAATCTAGGATTTTCATGATCTACTTTCTAACATATATTCTTAGGGGAATTTTTCCCTTAATAAGGGTTCATGCTAAGATTGTTAATTTATCAAAACATATCCCCCGGGAGTGTCCTAACCAAGAGTGCAGAAAGGCCCGTTGTCATGCACCAGTTCCCGTTTGAGGCTAGCTCAAAGTGGCGTTTTCGGGTTTTACCCCTAGGATACATCTGTGCCAGAGCCGCCTCTACCTGATCGTATCCAGACAGGGATGTATTTGTTTGATAAACCACTTACATAGTATTTACCAAAACTTAGGTATGTTTTTATTATACTTAGTCTTGTATCTAAAGAATTACTAGGGTTTTCCTAATCCCAAAAATAACTAAACCTATCTTCTGATAACAACTATGACAACCCTTCTTTTTAATACAACTTAAACATGTTTTATTACATAAAACTTCACTTGATACAACAAAGAAGATTGAGAGGTTTAGTGTCTTTGGGGATTAAGATCATTACATAAAATCTTAAAACATGAAATACAACATCTTTATTGAAAACTTACTTTACATGACCACTACATTCCCTCGTACTTAGCATTGCATGGGATAACCTGAGGACATGCATAAGAAAAGGGTGAGCTATAATGCCCAGTAAGGGAGTACACATGGAATAACATGAGGAGTACAATACATGTTAGGCAATAGGCATGTCAATAGAGCATAGGATAAAGATGAACATAAAGGCATGATAGAGCATGATAATCATAACATGGAAATGTGGCCACAACACTTAACATGGAATTAGCATGAGCCAAGTCTCATTGCACATAAAGAATGAGTAAACCCTCATTGCACATGAAGCACGAGTAAACCCTCGTTGCACGTGAATTAGCATGAGTCAACACTCATTGAACATGATGTATCATGATACTATACTTTACCCAACGCATTGGAGCGCTATAAGGGTGCACCCTTCTTAAACATTTCTTTTCATGCATAAGTGTCCCCCATGGATCATAAAACCTGGATTCATAAAACACAAACATTTATTCCATGATAAAGGAATGTGGAATTAATACATGAAACTTTTTAATCAAAAGGTAAAGTTGAATAAAGGTGAATACCCTTGATGGAGAAATGGGCATGGTATTCACTACACAATGACATTGGCTTAGAAAATCGGTGTGATTTCGGCAGCGTAACGACGTGACATAAGAATTCATAAAAAATGGTTGATGAGAGAGAAAGGGGTTCCTCATCATATTTACATGTAATTGACAGTAAGGAGGTCATATAGATACATGTCCCAACAATTTTAATTGAATTTATATTCATGATACATAATTATTGCTTAAATGTAAAAGAAGAGAGAGAAGTTCCTTTCGGAATTTCGGCATAGTAACATGTGTACATGGGAGGCATTTAATGAGAGAGAAAGGGGTCTCCGATCATTCAAACAAGAAGAGTTCAGTATGGGGGAGGTGTGAAACCATACCCCAACAATCATAATTGAAATTAAAAGGGAAATACTATTTAACGAAAATTAACAAAAATGAGAAAGGAAGAAAAAACCCTTACTTGGATGTGTGCTTCCAAATGCTAGAGAGAGGCTTGTGAGAGGCTTCTTGGGAGCTTGGGACACCTTGGGAGGATTATAGAGAGTGTAGGGCAGAGTGTGGACGAACTCAAAGGGATTTTATTGAGGAGGAAGTGGGATCTTGGGTGGGTTTATATAGGAAAGGGGAGGTGATTAGTCACTAAAAGTGACTAATATTAATTATTAATATCTATATATTCATTGTTCCAAAGTCCATAAACATTGTTTTTAGTACATTACATAAATAGAACTCCATTTCTCATCTTAAATGCAATTCATGTTTAAAATGAAAATTTGGTCCCAATCATTCATTTGTTTGTGGAAAACATTATATTCATTTTATGAATTTGAAATTTTGGGATACGATTGATCACTTTTTTTTGGAAAATTTTATCTTTTAGGTCCGATGGATTAATCCCAAAGGAAGATAGAGAATTTTGCGCCTGAAGGCAGGAACTTGCTGGAAAAAGCATAATGGGCCTAAAGCCTATCAAACAAATGTGGGGCCCAGAAACCAGACCCAATGAAGCTCAAATTTATACAGTGGAAAGATAAAAATATTAGGATCATTTTATTGAACTGTGTCCGGAGCTAATTATGATGTTTTCATGACGATAAAGGGATCTGAAGTTGAGATTTAAATGGTGGACCCGACATTAATGCACAGAAATCCGTCCCACCATTTCGACCATAACATCCAAACGGTTAATCCAAATTTCCTGAACATTTGAGATCTTCTATAAGACACATGTACGAATATATGTTCTATTTATGACACCTTCGGATTCGGCCGTATGAAGTGTCAAACGCACACGTCCAAATGGAGGATGAATCTGGATGGTTTTGTGGTCAACTTTGTAACGTTAATTTCCTTTTGATTCTTCACCCTCCTTTTGACTCTCTTAATTTTTGGGGGGGTGAATTTATTGTTGGGGTGGACATAAGGCTCATAATATGCCTATATAAGGAGCTGGTGGTGAAGGGAATAATCATCTAACATTTTTCTTTGAATCCATGTTTTTCTTTCAATTTTAATTTCCCGCTTTTGTTTTGTAATGGCATCGTCAATTTCTCTAATGTATGTTTTTCATTCACGATTAGTATTTTAGTAAAATTTATTCTTCGTCACTTTTATTTTTCATTTTTTTACACGTTGATACTATTGAATCTAAGTGTGAATTTATTCACACCCGCACTTTTGAATTCATCACACAACGGTGGAGTGTTCATTTTGATTAATGTTTCTCTTCTACAATCCTGCTTCTTTAAGTCAACTACCTGCTTCCATTGATAGAATAGCATCAATGGAGGTCTAAACTTTTATGGGTTGATCCTCGGGATTTTCATGAGATTGATTGAATGTTATTTGATGTTCTTAAATTCTTAAATTTGTTCTTTATTTTACGAGTTCCTTTCTTTGATTTATCTTTATCTTTGTCTTCACCGACTTTAACGATGACAAATTTTGAGTGCTACTATGATCCAATTCCTTGGAGTGCTCATTTAATTGATTCTATAAGTGAATTGGTGATTAGCCTTGAAATTTTGTATGGATTAAATCGGATAATGATATTGAGGGATTATTTCATTTAATGGATACCTCTTGAACCTATGAATAGAAAATCAAATGAAAAACAAATACATCCAATAAAGCCCAAGAGAAAACCTAGGATTGACTCACCTTAATTAGTTGTTTTAATTCAAGTAATTTTATTTGTTTTGTTCTTTAAATTAAATCAATATTTCTTCAAATCAATTCAATCCAAAGTTGGCCACTGCCTAGCCAATCCCGTATCCAATCATAGTGTCTCAAGGTTTCTTCTTCGGTCCCGGTGGATTCGATCCCTACTTGTACTTTAACGACCTCTTTTACCGGTAGGGTAAATTTGGGCGCAACCAAATTTTGGCATTGTTTCCAGGGACCCAAGTAAGTACCTTAGACTCTCATCTTCTTTTCTCACCCCATATGTTCTATTCTCATCCTAATTTCTCTTCTCTATTTCTCATTCTTTTTCTGTGTGTCCAATGAATCCCAAAAACAACTTTCAATCAACCCCAATGGATTATCTTCAACAATACCCATTAATATACCAAGGGTATAATCAACTAGAAAATCAATATTTTGAATCAACTCATATAGAAAATTTCATTGACCAAACCATGACTGAATACACCACACTAGATGAGATCTACAATCAATGGGATGCTGATTGTTTAAAGGATCAATTTCCATACCTCTCTAGGATGATTGAAGAGATCAAACATAATGAAGTTCATGATGTACAAACATCTATCAATCCTAATTCTGATTTTTTTTGAACATTTGTGTGAAAAAATGGATAAAATGAATTCAGAGGTTTCATCTTTAAGAGTAGAACTACAATGCATTGAAATGGTTGTGGAACCCATTCCCACTCAGGTTGTTTCTTCCTCATCACTAATATAAGAATATTTTCTCCCACAAACCTCACATGAATTTCTTGAAGAACTAACCATTGAATTTGGGATAGTTGAAGATAATAAAGGAATTGTTGATGGGTGCTTAAATCAGGAGGAAATTAATTTTTTGGATTCACAAGGGGAAAATTTGTCTTCATGGATTGAGTGTTCCGAATATTTCTCCAATAACATTTTTTTAGAATCACCGATCATTGAACCATTGGGAGATATAACGAATAGTGTGTCCATACCCACTCATGAAATTCAAATGGAAAATTTTATGGATGAATCATATTTTCAAAAGGAACAAATTCTTTCAAAAGATTTTTTAAAAGAAACAAATTTGGATTCAAATTTCCATTCATCTTTGGGAAAATTCAATGAAACTGAACTCATCATTATAATCCTTCCTTCCCCACTAAAGAATATCTCTATTTATGAAAACCTAGACCATTCAATTATCATCCATTTTCATCAAGAATCACACAAAGTAGGAATGAACCTTGAAATCATAGGAAATACTCCAAATGAAACTCAATCAACCATTACTGAAATTCCTTGGACTTTCACACTCATTGTTAAGCATGGCATTTCACATTGAAAAAATTATAAAAAAAAGACATAATCTAAATCTTGTTGAGGTGGAGAAAGATGGGTTCATTAAAATTTTAAAAGTTGGTATTGGATAATTTGGGGGGTAAAAGTTGAGCCAACGACGTTAAACAAAAGCGCTGCATGGGAGGCAACCCATGGTTTTCATGTTTTCTAATCATTTTGAATCATTTTATTTTTCAAATAATAAATTACTATAGACTGTTGACCTGTTCTTCTTTTATGAGTAAGGATGGGTGTGAAAGGGGAGCACCATATTCATCTGTGTCACATGGCGTGATCTCTGAGTAATACCTTACCCAGAAATCTAAAAAGAAGACAATGTATCATCAATTTATTTTGTTTTGTTTATTATTATTTTTTTATAGGTTAAAAAAATAAAAGGACATGTTGTAAGTCATATGAAGAATCCATTCACCACCATCCAAGATTCTAAGACTCAAATCCAGGAGTGAAGGGAGACTGTGGCACGCACTATCATCATCAACCACTAGGTGACTTCATTTCATGATTATCATTTACTCTTTGAAATCCTCCACCCCCTTCTAACTTTTCTTTTCTTTAAACACTAGGGACAGTGTCATTCTAAGTTAGGGGGAGATAAAAAATGATTTTTTTTATTTTGTGAATAAAAACATGCATGAAAAGAAAAATTCCATTAACCATAAACATGATAAACACACATTGTAAACTCTAAAATTGGATATCAAATACAGTTTTCATGCCTTGATTCTGATTTTAATGCAGGTTTAAATTCATGAGCATAGTTTTTGGAAAGTGCGGTTGTCTGATGTGATTTTTCAATGTTTAAATTTTCATCCTCTTAAAAAAATGCCAAAATGCACGTCTACTAGATCGTGGGTGTAAATTTGAGTTCTTGGGTCCCTTTCATTATAGCATTGGGTTCTAGGGTCAGTTTTAGTTTAATTTGAGTATCCAAAAAAAAAACAAAAAAAAAACAAACAAAAAAAACAAAAAACAAAAAAAACCACATAGAGCAATGTTTTGTCCAAATGCGTGGCGTCCGGAACTTGGGGATCGTCACTCCATAGTTTTCTTGCCCAAAGTCAGGCTTTATATCTCTATTGTAGAGCATGAAATTGACAATATGTATGGCGTCCAGCACTTGGGAATCGTGACTCCATAGTTGTCTTGCCCAGAGTTAGTCTTTTCATATCTTTTGTGGTTAAAAAAATTAAAAAAAATTAAAAAAAATGGATACCCATCTTAAGGTTTAATGTGATTCCCACCTAGCGCTTCCATTTTCTCCCCTTGAACAATAAAATGGGCCCCATGTCTTTTATGATGCACAACACTTTATCATGCTTAATTGGAATTGGATGAAATGTGGCAATGAATTTGATCAAAGGAATGGGCTTGGGCTTTTTGATATGATTATGGACCTAGCTTGTTTTAAATGATTTTGATGGGTTTTCATAATTTTTTTGGTATTAGATATTTGGGTGAGCAATGTGTATTAATTTTTTTTTGGAAAAGGGGATTTGAATTTCATATTTGTAATTTATTTTGCTCGGGACTAGCAAAACTCAAGTTGGGGGGTGTGATTAGTCACTGAAAGTGACTAATATTAATTGTTAATATCTTTATATTAATTTTTCCAAAGTCCATAAACATTGTTTTTAGTACATTACATATATAGAACTCTATTTCTCATCTTAAATGCATATCATGTTTAAAATTCAAATTTGGGCCCAATCATTCATTTGTTTTTGGACAAAATTATATTCATTTTATGAATTTGAAATTTTGTAATATGATTGATAACTTTTTTTGGAACATTTTATCTTTTATGTCCGATGGATTAATCCCAAAGGAAGATGGAGAATTTTGCGCCTGAAGGCAGAAACTTGCTGGAAAAAGCATAATGGGCCTAAAGCCCATCAAACAAATGTGGGGCCCAGAAACCAGACCCAATGAAGCTAAAATATATACAGTAGAAAGATAAAAATATGAGGATCATTTTATTCAACTGTTACCGGAGCTAATTCTGTTGTTTTAATGATGATAAAGGGATCTGAATTTGAGATTTAAATGGTGGACCCGACATTAATGCATAGATAGCCATCCCACCATTTCGATGATAACATCCAAACTGCTGAGCCAAATGTCCTGAACTTTTGAGATATTCTAGAGGACACATGTACGAAGATATTTTCTATTTATGACACCTTTGGATTCGGCCGTATGATGTGTTAAACGCACACGTCAAAATGGAGGATGAATCTGGATGGTTTTGCAACTTTGTAACGTTAATTTCCTTTTGATTCTTCACCCTCCTTTTGACTCTCTTAATTTTTGGGGGGTGAATTTATTGTTGAGGGTGGGCATAAGGATCCTAATATTCCTATATAAGGAGCTGGTGGTGAAGGGAATAATCATCTAACATTTTTCTTTGAATCCATGTTTTTCTTTCAATTGTAATTTCCCGCTTTTGTTTTATAATGGCATCGTCAATTTCTCTAATGTAAGTTTTTCATTCACGATTAGTATTTTAATAAAATTTATTCTTCTTCACTTTTATTTTTCCTTTTTTTACACGTTGATACCGTTGAATCTACGTGTGAATTTATTCACACCCACACTTGTGAATTCATCACACAACGGTGGAGTGTTCATTTTGATTAATGTTTTTCTTCTTCAATCTCACTTCTTTAAGTCAACTACCTACTTCTATTGATAGAATAGCATCAATGGAGGTATAAACTTTTATGGGTTGATCCTAGGGAGTTGCATGAGTTTGATTGAATGTTATTTGATGTTCTTAAATTCTTAAATTTGTTCTTTATTTTAGGAGTCCATTTCTTTGATTTATCTTCTTCTTTGTCTTCACCGACTTTAACAATGACACATTTTGAGTGCTAGTACGATCCAATTCCTTGGAGTGCTCATTTAATTGATTCTCTAAGTGAATTGGTGATTTGCCTTGAAATTGTGTATGGATTAAATCGGAGAATGATATTGAGGGATTATTTCATTGAATGGATACCTCTTGAACCGATGAATAGAAAATCAAATGAAAAACAAATACATCCAATAAATCCCAAGAGACAACCTAGGATTGACTCACCTTAATTATTTTTTTTAATTCAAGTAATTTTATTTGTTTTGTTCTTTAAATTAAATCAATATTTCTTCAAATCAATTCAATCCAAATTTGGCCACTGCATATCCAATCCCGTATCCAATCTTAGTGTCTCAAGGTTTCTTCTTCGGTCCCTGTGGATTTGATCCCTACTTGTACTTCAACGACCGCTTTTACCGGTAGGGTAAATTTGGGCGCAACCATAATGAAATTCATTATTATTTAGGTTTGGGTCCCCTTACATTAAATTAATCCAAACCACAAACCATCCCATGGTTTTTGCCCATGGTTTTTGGAAAAGGGAAGAGGAAAAAAATATTATATAAGGCCCAAGTCCGATCTTCTTAAAATAATAAGGTTGCTTATGTGGAGGTGAGTCACACTCCCATGGAAATTAATTTAAAAAGGAAAAGTGTTGAATATGTCTTGAGGGGTCCATTAATGCTTTGAAAAGTAAGTCAAACAAACCCAAAATCACATTATTTTAATGATAAAACATATATTGTCTGAACATAAGGATTATGGTATTTTATTACATCACCATTGGGTCATAATGATGTCATAAAACACATTATATATTTAAACGTTATTTAATTTTTACCCAAAAATTGACTGTCTTAGAAAATTATGAAAAATTCACCGTTGGATAATTTCAACGTCCTGATTCCAGAAATGACATTTATTTTATCTAAACTTTTTTTCTAAATATGTTAATTTTCACTTTTAAAATAAAAACCAATATTTATCGAAAATTCACTGGTTTTGACAGAAATGACTTTCAAACCTTAATAAAAAAATTTTAATTGCATTCATAAAATTATGAGATCATTTGTATTTAATAAAAATTAATTTAATAATAATAATAATATTTTATTAAAAAATTATTTTATTAAAAAATTCCTTAATTAATAAAAATGAATTCTTAATTAAATAATAACTAAAAACACCATTTGTACATTAAAAACTATTTACAATGTAGCAAAAATGAGTAGAAATTATATTCATTATCATATACAAAAAAACAATGTACATGAACATAGTACTACTTATTTGTTACATAACCCCTTAAAACAGCCGCATAAGACCTAAGGGTAAGGTGTACGATGATGACAGTCTCATGGGGTGGCTCGGATAACATCACTCGAGTGGTAATTTCAATCAACTTCCCTTTTCCCGTAGACGGTCACGTTCAAGCTTGACATGATGCAGCTTAGCTTGGGCTTGGTCAAGGGAGAAGCCCAAGGATGCCACCTCTTTCCCGAGCTCTGACAAACGGGCTTCGTATGGGGAAATTCTACTGGATGAGGCCATTGCTTCCTTTGTTTGAGAGAAATTGGGTTCGTTAAAGCCTCATATTTTTACTAATCATGTGATCATTTTTCAACGACTATAAAAGTAACGGTCACAACTCTTAACATAAAACCAACGAAGTTGACATCTTATAAAAACAATTTTCATAAAGATACATTTAACTGGATCAATAGGGATTTTCCATTAATGAAACTTTGGGGCGTTATAAAAAGCATATATTCATTCTAAAAGAAAAATATTGTAATATATTTTGGTGTTAAATTCTCCCCACCGTAATGAAATATTGTCCCCATAATTTAAAATCGACCTTGGTAATCAAGGGATTGGTATTTAAAAATACTATTGTTGAAAAGCCCACTTTGTAAATATTATTAATAACAGTTATTCTATATAAGAGAGAAATCAATGTAAAATGGTCATGTATCTACATTCCCTAGTAGGAGAACATAAGTGGGAAATGGAAACATGGATATAGAAGAAAAATCAAACAATCATGTTATGATGGAGAGTGCTAGAGAACATGTTCAGTTGAATGTTATACACCACAAAACCATTATCCAAAGGTGTGAATAAAGACCATCTATATCATAATAAAATGATTATAATAGGACAAAAATTTTGGTTTCAATAATATTTTTCTGGGAGTTGGGTAATTATTTCACTCCCCAATAATATAATTAAATGAAAATATAGTACCTTTCTATAAGTACAATCTTAACCTTTGGTCTTCCATTGAATTATTTCTACTTAATATCATATAATAATTTTCATCATATAGAGATGTAATATATCAATCTCATATACCAAATACAAAGTTCAAATTAAACAATTTCATAAATGGTAAACTTTTCAAAAATATTTTTATCCATCACTATGTAAGGAAGGTTGCTGAAGTTCCAAAAAGGCCTTATCATTATCCTTTAATCAAAATGAAGCATATCTAAATTTTCACATTACAAACATGTGAATAACTTGATTGTGTATCCTATTTAAATATGGTAATAAATCTAATCCTCATACAACCTATTTGGAAACATGCATTCTTCTTTATTACTTAAGTAAGACAAATGTTATTATATATATTACTCTATTCCAAAAGTGTTTTAAACACTACCTAAGTAGTTTAGAACACTTGTCAACAAGTAATCAATCAATTCAAATATATTCATCAGTATACAAATAAATAATTTCTTCATCATTATCTTAACATCAGGGACATATTAAGGGTTTTCTATACCTGAATCATGTGTTTTTGAAAATGTTTAACTTTCAAATAAATAAATTTTCATTCTACCATTCAAGATATGATCTCAAATCCTTAATGAAAATGTATTTCCATACAATCCTAATATATTCCATAATTAATATGACCAGTAATTTTTTGATAAAATATTCAAATGACACGATTCATGAATATGTATATTAATCATTAATATTCATCTACGGAAGTAGCATAACATGATCATTATCCAATAGCATCAACTGTGGTATATTCCTTTGACTGTTGGGACATTTAATCACATAGTGTCCCATCTCTTTAAAGTTGAAACATTGTACATTGGGAAACAATTTCTTACACATTCATACCCAAACATGGTTTCCCTTTTCTCCACACTTATTACAAACTCTTATTCCTTTCATGAAATTATTGTAGTGTTTCATTACCCAATAATCATATTTCATAAAATACTTAATTCCCTTCATGTTCATTAGATCATTCCCTTTTGCATGGTGCTCAAATGGCCTCTCCATGTCTTGGTTTCCTTAGAAGAAATAGTACTTTGAGAATTATTTACCATCCCATTGTAATGTTAAATTATGTACTCACATGATAAGAATGTTTGAGAGATTAATTCCCTTGGAAATATTGGCTTAAGACCATGAAATATTTGATCCTTATTACTCTTTTTATCACTTGAATCAGTGAGATTAACAATCCGTCTACAATGAGACATTTCTAAACAATTTCATTTACTATATTAAATAATAAAAAATATATAATTCCATATATTTTATAGCACATAAATTTATGCATCGTGAATCCGATAACCATAATCATCGATTACTTTGGGATATCTTCACTTTCAAATCCTTTGTAATGGTAGGATAAGAAAATGTGAACTAACATAAGAGTATCCCCTAAGAGTGTCCAAACAAGTGTGGAATAAGGCTTATTTTCATGTACTAGGTTACCCCGATTAAGGACTGGAACCCCATGTCGGAGATATTACTCATAAGTACATCTATGGGAGAACCATGCTTGTAGTATACAGACATGGATGCATTTCTAGGAATACCCACAAAATATCTACCTTCCCAAAATTCTAGGATATTTTTATATTATCAACCAAAAATCATATCATAGGGGTTTCTTCTTTAATCTATGTATTCTAAATCTAGCTTCCACGGTTATTTCTAAAAATCCTTTGATACGTACTGTAACGCCTCCAGCCCAGAAGCCCAAAATCGATGCATTATTTTATTATATTTGTTTTATTTCATGGAATAAAATTATGAAGTACCATTCTACATAGCAGTCATGGAAATCCAGATTATGTATATGATACCCATAATGCATTGGGAAATAGGAATTACAAGAATGATAAATAAAAAAATATACATCCTTGAAATCTTCTTCAATGACTTATTCTTCATGACCCGAGGAAATAAATAATAATAAGGGTTAGATCAAATGTTTTGTAAGGCTATATAAAGTGGAATAAATAAAAAATCAAGAAGAATAAATTAACATGTTTAGGAATATAACTAATAACACATACCATTAAAATAAAAAAATATGGGAATATCAACATGGCAAGGTATGAAATGGAAACTCATGTTATCTAAATCAATAAATTAATAATGAAATGTATCCACATATATTTTGATTAAAAATAACCTTGATGAATAATAACTGAATCGTAATGAGGTAAAAGCCTAATTATTGGATTCCATGTTTCTTAGGTATGTGGTACCTTATCATCAAGACATTTCACAAGACGGTTTACTCCATGTAGGGTAACTACCCATCTGATTGGCTAAATGATTTTCCTCATTAGACTACTGGTGCATCGAGGGGCTATCTATAAATGGGACCCACTCATGAATTACTATTCAAAAGAATTTATCATATTCATGAATAATTTTCCTTATCCAAATGAATCCATATTGTATAGAATATATGGATTTATCAATAATTCCCCAGTTAATCAAATAATTATGAAATTGAGCATCAGATGTAAAATGATATACGTTTTAGAAAATAATAATATCCATTATGTGAGAAAATTGATGTTTATGTTTTTTTCAATGAAAAATGATTAAAATAATGTTATTTTTCCCTAGAGAAAGTCAAAAATAAAAAAATTAGGGTTTCAAAGATAATAATTAAGAAAAAGTATTATAAAATTAATCATTAAACATCCCAAAGTGTCCCATACCATATGAAAATTTTAATTACTAATAACTATAAAAGATTTTTTTTAATACAATGATAAAAAATGATACATGATATAATGTATAAATGGTTAGTAGATACAATATACAAAATAAGTGCATAGTGTATATGGTGTATACCTTATGAAAAGAAAAGTGAGACAAGAATCCAGTACCTTAAATTTACTTTTGTTGTGTGGTTTTAATTATCACATATAGTGGTTTAAAATATGTCACTAACTTATATAAGAACCAATAATAACTTTTATAATGTAATATATTAACTTCTTATAATATTTTATTACCCATTTCTTGACACTCTTTCATTAATCTCACTAATTGGTGTGTTAATTGCCCAGTTTTCTCGAGTATGATTTAATCTGTTACTAATTTTTCTCATTAATTAAATCATGGTATCATTATATACAAAATGTATACTGTGAATTAATTATAATATATAATCAGAATATATGTTTTTATAATAATCTATAATGTTTGCAGATTAGAAATGTAGTGCACCGTTCATGGAGACGATAGGTCATACGTACGCATGAACGCTACTTTAATTTCTTAGTGGTATTAAAATAACCAATGATAAATGATACATATGTATATTATAATAATAGTACCATATGTAGGTTATATATTTAATATAGGTGTATTATAACCTTCCTTTATAGGCTCAATGTATGGAATGAACGAGTCATATCGCTTTGAGTTGGTGGTAGTCCACACTCCCTAAAACGAAATTATTGTATTTATGAAAGATAGAAATCATAAAGGTATGTTGAAAATAAAACATAAAGAAGCATAATAAAATTATAAATATCATATATATCATATGTAAATATATTTTCCATCATAATGTCCACCATGATAGTCGGTAAGGGAAAATTAACAATCATCATTTCACGAGGTAGTAGTTCGCCATACACAGAAATAGTATGATTGTTACCCATTAAATGGTGATGTGTGTAAGTGTAGGTAAAAACCTTTAAAAAAATCATAATAGTGTATTTATTATACCTATGTTTTTATATAAACATATAATGAGAATACTAGAGGGGGTGGATATTGGAAATGAAACTAGTGATCTTGAGAGAAGATGTTGCCCCTCTATAGTGTAACACTTTTTAGTTTACACCAATGGAATTATTTTGATAGATTTTTGAAGAAAGGGATGATTCTATGGGGATTATAGTTATTTTTGGATACTTTTATTTCTGGTATTGTATGATACTATGTGGTTTTATATGTTTATTGAAGTTAGAGGAGAGGAGGCTTTTATAGTTGAGGTGGAGTGGCACTCTTGTAAATACCAAAAGGTAATCATTAATCAGAGGTCTACCTTACCAAAAGTGCCTCCAAAATAGAAAAAATGGAAAAAGGAGAATAATTGCCTATATAAACCATATCCACACAACAAAATATCTTCATTTTAATAATTTGGTTCCTTATCTTCTAAGATTCCCCAATTTTATCATTTTGGTTTTTATTAAAGCATCGAATTTACTAACCACATTAATTTAACCATTAAGACTAAAATAAAATGTGATTTATTGGTTAATATATAACTATTAAATTATTATTATGATATATAAATTTATAAAAATTAAATCCATTTTTTTGGAAATTAATTTTAAATCAAGGGCATTTGAGGCGCTAAAATACTGCTTGAACTTGGAGCTTGTTAACAACATCTTTACATTCTATGGGCCAATATGTTAATTATAAAAGATAAATTGATCCATTAATATAACATATATAAAATATATAAATAATTAAAAATAAATATTCATAATATATAATTTTAATTAATTTCAAATCATTAAATAAAATACTATTTATTGTAAATTGAGAATAATGTCATTTTAAACAATATTTATTTAATTTAAAATTTTAAAATATCAATACAATATTTGAATTAAAATATTTTAGATTTACAGATGTGAAACATAATATATTAACGTGACAAATAAATAAAAACAATAATTCCATCAATTAACTTCAATTTTAATATTTTTATTATTATTTATGTTAGTTAAATATTAACTAAAAGTCATTACATTGGCGTTTCTTTAGAATTTATGGTAATGAATTCATCTCTAAAAATTAATGATAAATTATTATGAAAAACATAAACCATATATATTTCAAAAATAATATTTATAACCGATATTATTATGTTTTTTATATATTACAATGTTTCATTAACGTTTAAGGTAAGGGATGTTCCAATTTTTTCTTTTTCCCTTAATTAATCTTTTATATAGGAACATTCATTTAATAATATCCCAATATGAAATAAAAATAAATCTATTATTTTATATGGTAGAAATTTTTGCATAAAATGGATTTTGGAAATGTTTCCAAGTCATTTTGGTCCTTTATAGTATAGTTTATTCCCTTATTAAGTTTAATTTTACCTTAATCACCATAAATAATTTTAATGACATCCACTAATAATTTTTTGTCAAAAAGTATGTAGATCATATTATACAAAAAAATATCATACTGATTACAACCATTTATATCATATTTTCAAAATTCAAATCCCATATGTGAGAAGATTATGATTAATTCTAATTCTGCAGATAGAGAAAATTAACAAGTTTTTAAAGAAGAAAAACATTTTATAGTTTGTAATGTTTTTATATTAAATTTCATAGTGAAATTTTTTATAATGAACATAATGGTAGAAATAGATTTATAATTGATCAAATGTGACTATAAAACAAATTTAAAATATAATTCAACACCAATCACTATTAAAATGAATAGCCTATTTTTAACTGAATTGCTTTAATTTTTTGCTAATCATCAAAAAACACATTTTCATATTGAAATACCAAAAATTAACCCTATGATAATTATGAACATTAAAATTAAAAAATGATGTTTATTTTGAAAAATAATTTTTTTAAAATTGTAAAAATATAGTTTTAAAATATGTACACAATTTAAAGGCATCAAAACTCACCCATGCATTAATCTCAAGCTAATTCAATATTGTGTATAGTGTAATTTTAAAATTGATTATATAGAATGCTAGAAACAAAATTATATTTATTCTAAATGGAAAATATTTCAATTTATTGGGTTTTTTTAGAGTGCAGTTATGGGTATCATGTAAATTACCCCTTCATGAGAGATATATATATATAATAGGAATAAAAAAAATTATTATTAATATTATGTTAAAACTATGTTTCAATGATAAATTTTTGATGAGTGGTCAAATTTTTGATCTATATACTATATCCTTATCAAACATTAAGATGGGTAGTTCAAGAACAAAAAGTGATATTTTATTTCATCTCATGGAATGGCCTCAGATCTCAACATGTTACAGAACTTATTAGTGTTATGATCAAATGTGTTTTTTATCCGGTACATGTTTTTAGAAAATAAATATTATTTCCTAGTTATTTTTCATATAGATAACAATGGTATAATAGGTTTTTCCGTATGAGGTCATTTGATAAGAATGATATTTTGATCCGAACGAGGCCCATGATATGTTTTATATGTGGTGTTTAGAGTATTCAGAGGTTCAATGCCTCAATCTAGTCAATTGTATGTCTTCCATCTGGGTAGTGTACAATCTGATGAGGTATGATTGTCTCATATAACCAATATATTGAACACTATTTGTTCAACTAGCTGTAAACTATACTGATCATATGTGTGCTTGTTGTGTGATACTATAAGTATGAGTTCACTAAATAAGAATTCTGATATCCTCCCTATTTTTTATAGCCTAATTTGGTATGGAATTCCACTGTGTTCAGTTCTTAACTCATTGAGTGATACACTTTCCTTGATGAGGTGTGGGTCCCCCTATACAGTTCACAGTGAGGTTATGAGAGTTTTAATTATAGTCTAGGTAGCTAAGTTGTTAGGGTTAGTTCTTCCCAGTTTTAATATTTTCCTTATCGTGGGATTCATTAATGGTTTACTGATCGATGGTATGGTATTGATATACGAGATAATTCAACACTCCTTCAATTGATTGATTCCTTTATAAAATCATGCCATCCATAGATTCTACAGGCTATGTTATGGTAAGAAAGGAAAAACCAGTTCAAACTTATTTGATTCATGTGACTCTTTAGGAGACCATTGGATTTCATTGAGACACATGGTGGGATAGAGACATCATAATTCTGGTGGGATTTTTGATTCTCTAGGTATCCCCATTGTTACACGTGAGATTTAGAACATCAATGGTTGTTATTGAGATGATTGAGACAAAACATCTTGGATTAGAACCATGTTGATAGAGTCTACTTCTTGTACCAATTATATGATATTTTAAAGAATATCCAAATTATTCATTACATCCATTAGATTCTGTCCTTTTCTAGAGTTTTATCTTGTTATTCCTTGTATTCTTTCTAATTTCCATATTGTACCAAGAGCATCATGATGGCATGATGTTTCTATATTTTCCCATTTATCTTCTTCTGACTCACCTATCTACTGGGAGATAGAGTTGTCTTGTAACATCATGCTTCATTTTTAATTTTCTTGGATTTATAAAAAGAATATTTGTCATGAACCAACCCAGAGTCGACCCTTAACTGGTCACCCGAGTCGGTCTGTGACTTGTCCTGAGGGGCGTTCCTGATTCCCAGGGGCTGGAAACTAGTGCCAGGCATCAAAGTACACATGAGGGAATGATGAAAGCACAAGAGATAAAACCAAGACTAGAAAAAAATAGAAAAAACAGAGCATACAGAAAAATGACAACTGAAACATAAATAAACAACGAACCGATCCAGATAAAAAGTATCACTAAAAAGAACAAAATCGGAAATAAGACCCCGCTAAAACGATCTCCGTGTGACCCATTGGTCACCTCCAACCAAAAGCCCAAAACTACTCCCACATGAGCAGCCACTAAGAAAAATCATGAACAATAGCTAAACCAGCAACTGAAATGCTAAATGATAGGCGTGAGCACAAAAATGCTCAGTAGGAATGCCAAAAGTAAACCATTGAATCCAAGTGTTTTCTAACCCAAAGTATTCTGATGACACAAGTTTGGAAAAAAATTATAAAAATAAGGTTTTCCCATTGAAACAAAATAACACATCATTCCCACTATGAGAACTAACTCACCCCATATAATATTTTAAAAATAGTTTACCATTTTATAAACAAAACCAAACAAGTAATATTAGAGGTGTAAAAAAAAGGAGACATGTAAACAATAAAAGCTGAAAATAGACTAGTTTATCAGAAAATAAACAAGAAATACAAGCTGTATATAAACCAATGTAGCAGAAAATAAACAAGGAATACAAGCTGTATATGAACCAATGTAGCATAAAATAATTTTAAAATACAAGTTGTAGCCCTGGGCGATCCGCAACAACCCTACACAACCCCTGGAAGCACTCGGTTCGGAACCACATTCTAGCATACGGTGAAGCCCCATAGTCTATAACCCACTGATCTCCCTCACGACAAAATCAGCGGAAAATACCAACTGGCCGCTCTATCTATCAGGGGGAACCAACCCGTCTAATCGGGGCTGGTGAGTAAACATCACTCGATAATCTATAATATGCCCAGGAACCCATGGTGGTTATAGTAATATTGTTTAAGTAGGAGTCCCTCGCACGGGTGAATCATCTCACCACACATGCCTACCCCAAACACGGACGCTTCCTATACATTCACCCATAAGGGGTTACACTAGATAGGAGCGCCCCATATACACATTCAGTTATTTCACATTCAACAAAGTGCCAACTGGGCTGCTATAACATATAAAATTTAAAACATTTCAGAAAACGTTTACAATTTCAAATCGATCACACACATTTATTCAAAATATCTTGCGAACACCACTCTTACATTTACAAAACCAAATGGGCCCTTATGTTCTAAACAAACATTAAAACACTTCACAATTATCAAACATGCTTTGACCCTTTTCCGACCCACACCAAAACATGTTTTAATCTGAATGGTCAAACCTTGAAGAACACATTATAAACTAGGATTTCCAAAATTCTTAAAGCAAAAAATTACAAAACCACATTTTAAATACTCTTTATAAACCACTCAAGGGGACCAAATTTATTTGAAAACTAATATCCGTTTAGAAGAATAAACTTCAAAGAAAACACCAATTACCTTAAAACCATAACTTGCCACCTAATTTATTTATAGAACATAAAACGATCCAAAAAAATAAATTAAACCCATTCCAACACATTTTAACATGTTTAGGATGCTATACCAACATCAAACCATACACACCCAAAATCCTATTTTGAAATCAAATGGACACCAAGAAAACATTTTAAAGCCTTCCATAAAAAATCACCACTTACCCACAATATTTTGAAGGAACACCAAATAAAAACATTTAATCCATTAAACCCTTACAAATGTGTTTTAACACATCAACTAAGCCATAACACAACCAAACCGCGTTCTTTAATAAACAAAGACATTGTAACATAATTATGGTGATATATTTAATAAGGGAACTATTCCTTCTTAAATAAATATAAGCGATTCAAACAGGCTTTCTAGGTATCATAAAACTAAGAGATTTACACTAAAACTCATTTAGAACCTATTTTTAACAAATCAAATAAATTCCAAATTACTATAATAATTTAAACAAGGGTTTCATAGAGTTGAGAAACTAGTTTATAAATTTATTTAAAATAGAAATCATAAAAGGAAAGTATTTTGGAAAGAAAAACATAAAAACACCTACTGAAGGCTCATGAGATTAGAATGAAACTTCAACAGGAAGGAGAACGACGCCCCACGGACAAAACGTGCACCCTAAAACTAAAGAAAACCCGAGACACACATTAACCCTAATATTTAGGGTTTGAAAAACATGAAACCCCACATGAAATCCCATGAAATTAAGTGAGGAGTGGAGAATATGGAGAGGAGACTTACCGGATGGAACTGCCAGAGGGAGGAGCAGCCGCTGGAAGAATCGCTAGAGTGAAGGAGGGTGTCTGTAAAGTAGGGTTAGAAAAAGAGGGGTGCGTGAGGGCATGTGGGAAGAAGGGGTGTGTGGGGGATAGATAAAAAAAATTGAAATGATTTATTTGGGAGACCGAGTGTCGTGAGGGGATATGGGGAGAGGGGGCGTGAGTGTGAGGGGGGGGGGTTAGGGAAAAGTGGGGGTGGCGTGGGAGATAAAAAAGATAAAAGGAATTAATTGAAGGGGGTATGAGCTGTGTGCGTGGGGGGTTAATGGGGAGTGGTGTGAGTGGAGAGAGGTATATAAGGAATAATATAAAATAAATAATAATAATAAAAAGAGTAATAGAGTGTGGGGGAGGCGTGATTGAATAAGGGGATATGGGTGATTGGAGAGAGGGAATAAAAAAATAGATGAATTAATGAAGAGAGAGGGGTGAGGCATGGAAGAGGTGGGATTGGAGAGAGGAATACAAAAAGAAGATATTAAATGGGATATACGGGTGATTGGAGAGATGTAATAAAAAAGAGATGAATTAATGAAGAGAGAGCGGTGAGGCGTGGATGGGGTGGGATCAGAGAGAGGAATACAAAAAAACAAATATTAAATGGGATATAGGGGTGATTAGAGAGAGGAAAAAAACAATAGATTAAGTGGGGGAGTGAGGGTGAGGCGTGGGGGAAAAAGGATGTATTACAACCCCTTAAATAAATAAAACAAAATTAACAACAATAACAAATAAAAAAAATGATAATAATAATAATGATGATAATAATTATAACAATAGTAATAATAATATTAATAATGAAAATGATTATAACAATTTAAATAATATTAATATTAACAAAATTTTAATCACAATATTTATAATAATTTAAAAAAATTATATAATCATAACAACACCATTATTTTTCATAATGATAATAATAATAATAATAATAATGATAATGATAATGATAATTTTATTTATTTTATTTTAAATAATATCAAAATTAATAACAACCAAATAATAAATATATTTATCATAATTTATTGATAATAAGATCATTAACAATTTTAATTAAAAATACATTTTTATATACACAAAAATGTAATTATTATTATATCTTAAACATTTATTTTAATTCATTTTCATAATGTTTTATTATATTATGCAATGGGTAACTGCAAGGGTCTCCGGGCCAACTACACGGTTATGGCCAACCTTGCGGTGTCCGTGCATTAATCCAAAGCCCACAAAAAACATCAAATGTCAAAAAATAAATTAAACATGCACTCAACCTGCACCTTGACGAGGCTAACCAAATCCATGAAATTATAAAATAAAATAATTTAGAAGCTTGGGGTGCAATAATTCTCCCAACCACAAAACTTTCTACCCCCAGAAAGTCACCCAATAGGAAGTCAATCAAAACTTAGGTCAATACCTGACCAAAATTGTTGGAAAAAAGCCTTGAGTTGACTATTCACCCTACAAGTTATACCCATCATACTGAAAGAGAAACCATAGAACAAACCAAAGGGAGAACACGAGAGGGTTCTCCCCACCACAATAATTCTCCGAACATAAGAATTTGAACTTAAACACACCACCCTAGGGGGTGTGGCAACACAAGAACTCCCAACCGAACCTACCGACTTCTCCACATGAGTTGAACATGACCACTGAGACATAAATGGAAAACCACTACAAGGCCACCCGTCATAGTAGGGAATAGGAATAAGAAATTTCCTATAAAAACATCACCAGAACCAAGAATTCCCCACACTGATCTAAAACTCCCCAAAACCTCACATCTCCAAACGATCACTAAAAAAAGGACCAACCCACACAAGGTCTAAAACAATTTTAAGAAAAACTAACGATTCTAGAGGTCACATTTAGAAGAACGCAACTACCATGATCACGAAAGGATATGTTCATCGCACATTCAACAAAAAAGATGAAAATGAAATAGCAGGAAAATAAGTACAAGGGAACCTTGAATGACTCTATTTCAAGAAGAAAGATAATGAACCAAGAAAAGGTCTTAAATTCCTCTGACAAGCTGACTGTTAGCGAGCTTCACCCCGAGACCTGTGGCTGGGGATCTGATGGCTGAAGCATCTTATTCCTCACAGTCAGACAAATGAATCCACCAATAAAAACTCCTTCCTCAATAAACACTTCCCACAGAACTTCCCCTGGTGACCCGAATGACCTCAACGATGACAGGGCTTGGGAGGGATGTGGCTCGATGGCTTGGGATTCATGAACCAGCCATACTGATGGTACATCCGTAGGCATCCTGACGAACTAGGTTCCAGGATCAACGAAGATCACTTCTTAGGGAAGGTTTATCCTATACACACTCCTCACTAGATAGGAAACCTTAAAAAATCAACAATCACCAACTACTCCCCAAACTCCAACGACGATAAGACAACCAACCTCCACTAGTCCCAAACATAACGATTAAAGAATCCTGAAATTATGTGAACCTTAACAACCTAGGGAGTTCCCAAACACCGAAATACACACTCCACTTCCCTCGAGCCATTTTACCACCACTACCATACCTACAACACCTCAAAGGGAGATGACACATAAAAGAACCGAAACATGGACCTGACACATCAGCAACACTAGGGACCTTTCTAGGTGGCATACTCCGAACAACACAAGATACACAAATCCAAAACCTTTCTCAAGCCAAAACATAATAAAAAAGAACACCCCAAGCCAAGAAAACTAGACCAGAATCCAACCAAATATAAACACAACCAAAACCCTCTTCCAAAATCACCATTTTCATTTAAATTTCAGAACTGTCTTCCCCCGTGATCATTTTTCAAATGCCAAAACCACTTTTCACAAGACAAAAATCCACTCAAGGGAAAAAAACAAATTTCCAAAACCTTTATATATATTAAAATGCACCCAAGGCTTCCTATGGACTATCACATGTGTGTCCATCCATTTCCATCCACTTCATCCATAAAAAAGTCCCCCCCACACTTACCGTACACACCCAAACACATGTAAAATTCCATAAAGAGTACCAATGGAAACATCCCTTCCTCGTCAAAACCAAAACATTTACTAAAATGATTCCAATTTCAAAACTCCCTCTACCAATTTAAAAATAATTTTAGAGAAAATATATTCATTTAAAAAAAATCCACTTCCATTTCCAAAAGCACGCTTTCACCAAACTGAACCAAGCAGAGTCAACTTACAAAGAACCACCAGAATGAGGAGCTAGAAGTTACACCTAACCCAGCGGCATGGTAGTGAGCCATTACCCAAGTAATTGTCAACAACTATGAGGAACATAAACCATGCACTCAGACTCCACATGGGTCACTACCCCATGTGAGGTCACGAAACGACATCGGCTTGCCTCCATTGTCATCCCTCAATCCAAAAACAAAGACACAAGACTCAAATCCTGGACTACACCTGGTAACTCATGTTTTGGAACAAGCAAGGGTTCATGAAACCCTTCCCAAACCTACCACTAGAGTCCCAATAGTCATAATCTCCATCTACCGGACACCCCAAATAAAAATAACCTCCATCTGATGCCATTTTGTCACGAACCAACCCAGATTCGACCCTGAACTGGTCATCTGTGCCGATCCACGACATGTCCCGAGGGGTGTTCTTGATCCCCGCGGGCTAGAAACTATTTTCGGGCATCAATGTACACATGAGGGAACGATTTAAGACCAAGATATAAAACCAAGACTTGAAAAAAATAGAAAAAACAGAGCATGTAGAAAAATGACAACTGAAACTTAAATAAAGAAAGAACTGATCCAGATACAAAGTATCACTAAAAAAACAAAACCAGAAACAAGACCCCGCTACAACGATCTCCATGTGACCCCATGGTCACCTCCAACCAGAATCCCAGTACTACTCCCTCATGAGAAGCCACTAAGAAAAATCCTGAACAACAGCTGAACCAGCAACTGAAATGGTAATGGATAAGCGTGAGCGCAAAAATGCTCAGTAGGGATGCCAAAAGTAAACCACTGAATCCATGTGATTTCTAACCCAAAGTTGTCCGATGAAACATGTTTGTAAATACAATTATAAAAATAATATTTTCCCATTTAATCAAAATAACACTTCATTCCCACTATGAGAACTAACTCAATCCATATATTATTTCAAAAATAGTTTACAATTTTATAAACAAAACCAAACAAGTAATATTAGAGGTGTGAAAAAAAGGAGACAGGTAAACAATACAAGCTGAAAATAGACTACTGTGTCAGAAAATAAACAAGAAATACAAGCTGTATATAAACCAATGTAACAAAAAATAAACAAGAAATACAAGCTGTATATGAACCAATGTAGGAGAAAATAATTATACAACACAAGCAGTAGCCATAGACGATCCTGAACATCCCTTGACAACCCCTAGACGCACTCAGTTCAGAACCACCTGCAAACATATGGTGAATCCCCATAGTCTATAACCCACTGATCTCCCTCGCGACAATATCAGCAGCAAATCCCAACTGGCCTCTCTATCTACCAAGGGGCACCAACCCGTCTAATCGGGGATGGTGAGCAACTGTCACTCGAAAATCTATATGACGCCCAAAAACCCATGATGGTTATAGTAATATTGTGTAAGTAGGAGGCCCTCGCACGTGTGACTCATCTAACTCACTTTCCTACCCCAAACACGGATGTTTCCTATACATTCCCCCATAAAGGGTTACACTAGATAAGAGTTCCCCATATACATATTCAGTTATTTCACAATCAACAAAGTGTCAACCAGGCTTCCATAAGATATAAACATTAAAACATTTCAGAAAACATTTACAATTTCAAATTGACCACACACATTTATTCAAAATATCTTGCAAACACCACTCTTACATTTACAAAACCAAATAGGCCCTTAAGTTCTAAACACACATTCAAACACTTCACAATTATCAAACATGATTTTACCCTTTTCGGACCCACAAAAAAACATTTTTTAAACTGAATGGTCAAACCTTAAAGAAAACAATATAAACCATGATTTCCAAAATACATACAGCTACACTTTACTAAACCACATTTTAAATACTCTTTAGAAACCACTATAGGGGACCAAATTTATATAAAAACTAAAATCCATTTAGAAGACTAAACTTCCATCAAAACCCCAATTACCTTAAAACCATAACTGGCCACATAATTTATTTATAGAACATAAAATGATAAAAAAAATACATTAAACCCTTTCCAAAACATTTTAACACCTTTAGTATGCTATACCAACATCAAACCATACAGACCAAAAATCCTATTTTGAAATCAAATGCGCACCAAGAAAAAATTTTAATTCCTTGCAACAAAAATCACCACTTACCCAAATTATTTTAAAGGAACACCAAATAAAAACATTGAATCCATTAAACCCTTAAAAAGGTGTATTAACAAAATAACTAAACCATAACACAACCAAACCAAGTTCATTAATAAAAAAAGTTGTTACAACATAATAACAATGATATATTTCATAAGGGACCAATTCCTACTTAAATAAATATAAGTGATTCAAACAAGCTTTCTTGGTATCATAAAACTAAGCGATTTATACTAAAAGTCATTTAAAACCTATTTTTAACAAACCAAATAAATTCGAAATTTCTATAATAATTAAAAAAAGGGTTTCATAGAGTTGTGAAACTAGTTTATAAATTTATTTAAAATGGAAAGCATAAAAGGAAAGTCATTTGGGAAGAAAAACATGGAAACACCTACCGAAGGCTCATGCGATTGGAATGAAACTTCAATAGGAAGGAGAACGACACCCCACGGACAAAACACACACCCTAAAACCAAATCAAACCTGAGATACACATTAACACTAACATTTATGGTTTGACCAACAAGAAACCCCACATGAAATCCCTCGAAATTAAGTGAGGAGAGTAGAATATGGAGAGGAGACTTACTGGATGGATCCACCGGAGGGAGGAGCAGCCGCCAGAAGAATCGCCGGAGGGACGGAGGGTGTGTGTGAAGCAGGGTAAGAGGAAGAGGGGTACGTGAGGGCAGGAGGAAAGAAGGGCTACATGGGGGATAGATAAAAAAATGAAATGAATCAATTGGGAGAAGGGGTGTGCGTGAGTGGATATGGGGAGAGGGGGAGTGAGTGTGATGGTGGTAAGGGAGAAGTGGGGGTGGCCTGTGAGATAAAAAAATAAAAGGAATAAATGGAAGGGGGTATGAGTGGTGTGTGTGGGGGGTTAATGGGGAGTGGTGTGAGTGGGGAGAGGTTTATAAGTAATAAAATATTGTAAATAAATAATAATAATAATAAAAGGAGTAATAGAGTGTGGGGGAGGTGTGATGGAATAAGGGGATATGGGTGATTGGAGAGAGGGAATAAAAAAAGAGATGAATTAATGAATATATATGGGTGAGGCGTGGAATAGGTGGGATTGGAGAGAGGGATACAAAAAAAGATATTAAATGGGATATAGGGGTGATTGGAGGGATGAAATAAAAAAGATATGCATTAATGAAGGGAGAGGGGTGAGGCGTGAAAGAGGTGGGATTGGAGAGACGAATACAAAAAAAGATATTAAATGGGATATAGGGGTGATTGGAGAGAGGAGAAAAACAATAGATTAATTGGGGGAGTGAGCGTGAGGCGTGGGGAACAAAGAGGGATTAAAACCCCTTAAAAAAATAAACAAAATTAATAATAATAACAAATAAAAAAATTGCTAATAATAATAATGATGATAACAACTATAAAAATAGTAATAATAATATTTATAAGGATAATGATTATAAAAATTTAAATAATATTAATATTAACAAAATTTTAATGACAATAATTATAATAATGTTAAAAAATTATATAATCATATAAACACCATTATTTTTCTTAATGATAATAATAATAACAATAATAATAATAATAATAATGATAATCATAATTTTATTTATCTTCTTTTATATAATAAAAAATTAATAAAAACTAAATAATAATTATATTTATAACAATTTATTGATAATAAGATCACTAAAAATTTTAATTAAAAAAATTTATATTCTCAAAAATGTTATTATTATTATATCTTAAACATTTATTTTTATTAATTTTCACAATGTTTTTTTATATTTTATGTAATGGTTAACCGCAAGGGCATCCGGGCCGACTACACGGTTACGGGAAACCTTGCGGTGTCCGTGCATCGGTCCAAAACCCACCAAAAACATAAAATGTCAAAAAACAATATTAAACACGCACTCAACCTGCACCTTGACGAGTCTAATCGAAGCCATAAAATTATAATATAAAATAATTTAAAAGGTTGGGGTGTGACAATATTTATACAGACCCCTATATGGTATTTGATCCCACATGTTCTATGGTCATGCAGTTGGTGCTCAATTCGAAGTCATTCTTGGTATATGTGGAGATTGTGTGTATTATTCAAAGTTGATGCCTTGTGGAATCCTTTTTGGACAACTAATTTCTGGAGCCTAGTGGTACCAAGTGGTACTATTAGAGGGTGATTTCGATGTTTATATACATCCTTTTGAGAGGACCTCATCATTTTAACTTTGTATATCAGTATTAATTTTGGATGGTGGGTATGTATTTTCCCCTCCTTCTTTCAAGATTTTGTTATACACTACCTTTTTGGATACATGGGTCTATTGTATGAATTATTTATACTGTTGTTACTTTTATTTATGTTTCATGTATTATTATACCCTTTATGGGATGTGTGGTTTATAAAACACAACTATGTTAAAGGCTCCCATTATTTTTTTATAATGACAACATGATGAATGTCACAAGACCTTGGTCTATTAGAGGTGGGCTTAGGGCGGCACTCTCAGTTAATTATTTGACTCGGTGTGGCCTCTGTGGGTGATATCATGTCATAGAACCTCAATCTTCTTGTTTCACTCATTTCCTTTTTTAAATTTATGTTCTATTTCCCCTTTCACTTCTTAAATTATTGATACATGACTTAATTAGTGTTTTGAGAATGGTTTTTACTCATGGTTGTGATCCACAGGAGACAATGGTGAGATGATCACATAGGAAATTATCCATGTATAATTTCTATTCATATAATTTATGTAGTTAGTGTGTGTCTAACAATTTAGTGTCACCATAAGAATTAGACTAGGGAATCAATGTAGTGAGATAATGAAGTTTCATTATTTTTAAAAATTGTGGTTCATACTTTATTGCATTATTTTTTTTAAAAGATTTCATTTTTTATTCGTTATTTTAACTTAGTCATTTAATGGATTTATATTTTTAATTTAAAATATTAAAAAAACAAAAAAAAATACATGCATGGAAAATGAGTTTATAGGATTAAATCCTTATAAGGAAAACACAAGCCCAACTCCAAAATATGTATTTAGGGTACTAAAAATTATGCATTGATGGACACTTTAGAAAATAATAATTTTCAAATTTTGCTTCATTACCCATGATATAGGCTTATAAGACACAATTTTTTCATAATTATAATTAATATTTTTATTCCATTATAGTTTTTCCTGGTTTTATACTATATTTTATTTCTATTACAATTTTACCATAATGACTTAAGCATCATAGTGGGAACATTATTTAATTTTTCCTTACATACATTCATAGTTAACATAAATTGATGAAATTTTTACTGAGACTTTATATTCTCACTTGACAAAATTTTTAAATACTAATAAATATCTCTTCCAATAGGATCTCCAGAAGAAACAAATTCAAGGAGAATAATATGAAAATTCATAGATATAAAACAATAGGTGGAAGGATAAAAGATATTATATCAATGGACATAGTCATTAGCAATTACACATTACCTTACATAATAATAATGATGATGAACCTAAAACCTATGAGATAATTCATGAATATCTCTCTAATACTAGACTAATGACCTAAGGAACCACAATGTGATTTTGTAAAGTTGATGTAATTTTTTTTATGATAGAGAAAATATAAAAAAACCCCAAATGGATGAAGGGAACTTGTACATTTCTTAATAATATTTCCATGAGGAGGAAAAAACACTTGAAGACCCTTCTCTTCCAAACATTTTAGATATTTTTATTGTGTCACTTCAAAGAGAACAAGGGATTCTAACTGAATCATTATAGGGAGATAAAAAAATATTTCCATTATTGTTTTTAATATTCTAAAATAAACTAGACAAATTTCACAATTTGTTTCGAAATATTGATTCAGTATTGTTTTAGTTTTCCTAAGAAGAAGATAAAGAAAATGATATGTTGGGACATAAATAATGTATGATGGATCCAATTCCCCTTCCAATAGAAAGTCGACCAAAGACATAAATTCAAGAGAAATATATCACGGATGTGCTACACGAGGGATTAATTATTTAATATAATTCAATTTATTTTTATTTTAAAATATTTGAGATGATTTATAACTCACCCAATTCTAAATTTTCATGGTAAAACAACCTATATTGAACAATAAAATTTGATAAATATTAATTAAATCAAACTATTAAATATAAAATGGTGTTTTAATTAAATAATGTTAATTATTTAAGACTTGTTGATAATCCATTACCCCCACAACATCATAGCACTACATTGAGGTTAAATCATCTAAATTTGATACCCCTTGCCTTCTTCCTCATCACCATTATTTTTAAAATCCATTATTATTTTGTGGGTGTGAATAGTTTTTTTCACTTTGGGATACCCACTGTCCTTTTATATTGATGGGAATTAAAAGAAAACAAATGTAGTGGTTATTATCAAAAAATAAATTTCTATCATTATCTTAGGATTAGTATATTAAAACATACTAGATATTAGTATTCCTAAATGAAACCCCTACTTTGGGACTATTTTATGACTCTTTTACTTTACCCCTCCACATTTTTTTTCTTTAAATAAAATTTTCATGATAATATTTTTCATATAGGAAGTTCATAGGTAAGTAATCGTATAAGACAACTCAAGGCTATACATAGAGAAATAGGAAGAAATAATAACATAAAGCTACTAAGATTAATAACCATATTGTATTACTCTTTTTTAACAATTGAAAAAATGGTGTGTTTTTATAATATGTAAAAGGAAAGTGTTGAATGATTGTTAATAAGAATACCAAAATGTATTTTAGATTTTGTATGAAAAATTTATAAATAATATTTTTTATGTTCTTAATTTTAAATGTGTTTTTAGATTTGGAAAGTATTCTTAAAATGATTTCATGCCTAGTGAAAAACACCATAATATTGTAGATTAATTCAATGATCTTGATATTGTTAAATTTACCTGATTACTGAGTGGTTGTGTTCACTATTTTTATTTATGAAGACTTAAGTTATTAAATTTTGAATGAATTCCAATGTCATTAACAGAATATAAATATTTTTAATCCAGAACGTGAGAATAATTATTCCCAAAATATTATATATTTTTCTTTTAACCAAATTACTCAATATCTTAGTTCATGTTCAGAAACAATAACACTCATTGGTTCTTATTTCGGGCCACATGATCTATTTTTTTACACATGTTAGTGTCCATCTATCAAATGAAAATTCCATTTCATGAAAGAAAATTTCTTCCAACCTTATCATTTAACACCTAAAAAGCTTTAGAAATCTTGGAATTCCTATTAGTTAATCTAGTTAAAGGTATACTATTTTGGGTTCAGTGAAAGGCTTCCTACAATTCTGTTTTTTGCAGTGGGTTCACAAAATTATTTCATCATTTCATATATGTCTTCCTTATTTATATACAATTAAGTAAAATGTTAAAAATAGATGAAGAGATATTATGTATATAGAAAAATGATAGAAAAAATTACATATAAAAAGAGAACAAAAAATATATAAAACTAGAAGTTTCATTCAATTTTATTCACAATCAATACTCGACCCATAAAAATAAAAAATAGGAGAAGGGATTTACTATTGATACATTTTGTAAGGGGATAATTAATTATATCCACTAATATATAGTTTTTAATTTTTATATTTAATTATACATTTGAGATTTTACATACCTTTTTTACATTAACATTTATACATCAAATCATATAAGCCTATAACCCCTAAACTGGATTTCTGAAATCTTTTTTAGTAGAACACTAGTTCATTTAGAAGTGAACATATAACCATGGAAATTATATTATATATAACATGAACTATATGAATTATAAAAATCAAATTTTAACGTATTCAAGGTGAGGAGGGAAAAATTATGTGAGGTAGGTAATTTAGCTACATATATAAGATTTATACATTGAAAACATGAGTGAAATGGAATGGGTTTTAGACTAGACATATAATGGAAGAGTGATTATTTCAATAATGAATCAATTTGTTCTCTTATTCTTATCTAGTATGTGTATTTTTAACCTTGTATGAAATAACTTTTCATACTGGAATTCTATATTATTTTATATAATTTAAGTAGTTTTAGTGGGGTGGAGTGATTAAATCCAACATTATCCTAATTTTAATATATATTATTCAAATATATAAACCCAAAATTTAACAAAAATATCCTTAAATTAACATGTTTTTTGATATTTTTGAATCTTGAAATGATTTGTTAGATGGGTATAAAATTTTATTTCTAGATAGTTTATTCATTTTTTGAATTAATTGAGAAAATTCAAACCTAGATCTAGTATTTTATTTGGGATATATAATTTAAATTTAAATAGGATTTTATTCAAGACAAATATAGGATTATACCATTTTTTATTTTATATGAACAAATAAAAAATTTATTTTGAGATTTCACAAGATTTTTAGGTTATTTTAAAAATATAGAAGACTAATTTTTGGGGTAGTCAATATTGAACATCCATAAGATTCCTGCTTATCGGAAATGTCAATGTACATTAGTATTGATTTGTTAGTTCTTATGTATGGAAGTGTTATGTAATATTTTAAATTTTTTTAGAGAATAGAATTGATAGAATGGGAAAGTAATATTATTTAATTAGAATATTTAAATAAGTGTTAAATCATATGTAATATTTTATCGGCTGAAAAATGAATACATATAATTATATACATAGGGAAATTGGGGAATTTTTAACATGATGGTTATATATAAGATATTTTTTCCATGGAGATGATACATAATATTTGTTCCATGGAAGATGATTCATAATATTTTAGTGTTTTCAAATTTGGAGGAGCTAAATGTGTAAGATATTTTTCTCAATGCTGAAGATGCATAAAATTTTGGATTGAAGAGATATTTAAAAATAAATGTCTCATATAATGATAAATTTATCTATGTCACAAGTATTCACATGTTGGAAACATGGGAAAATGAAATGATAGATATAGCATTATGGGTTGATCATCCATACTATGAAGAGACTTAATCTAGATTGAATTCAACTACCATTCTAGTGGTTCTCACATCAATCTAACTATTATTACACCAATGGAGGTTGAAAATTAGGAAAAATGTTTATTATATATAGTTTAATGGATCTTGATCATCCGTAACCATGAATATCATTTCCAATACACATGTATTGTATTCGATGTATAAAAATATCAAATAAATATTCAATTCCCATTAACTGGCCATATCAATAAGTTCCCTCAAATTGGCCCACATGGATTTCATATGAGAATCAAATAGATTATGTTTTTTAGGATGGTTAGTAGAAACAACTAAATAGGTAATATTCAATGTGTTCATACCCGAATAAATATTCACCCTCCTGCCTATAAACATGGAGGTGATCAAGAAAAATGAGTTTGAGGATAATGTTCATGAGAATGAGGAAGAAGGTGTTGTGATTCCTATATATATACATCACACTAACCATTATAAAAGGATTGAAAACCATAACAATATGTGTAGGTTGTATTTATATATTTACAATAATTTCTACCTTTTTATATAAATCAATTTTTAATCTATTTATGTTATTTCTTTCCCATTTTTCCTTAACATTTTTTTACCAGTGATTCTAATTAACATATATATGAAGAAAGTATATCCTACGGACCACCTACTGGATAAAAACTAGTGATTCCAGAGTTTCTATTGCTTTCTTTTATTTTTCCTAATTTATTTGAAGAGTAGGGTTATTGAGAAGTAGATGTGAGCGAATGTACCATATTCTTCTTTTCCCACAATTTTCGTTATACTTCTAACATCTAATTAACATTCCAACTATTTAATTACATATTCATGATATTATTAGTTGAATGGTTATGATGTGGACTCATGGTTTTGATATTCTTGAGATAATGGTGGGGGAAAACATGAGAATTTTCTCGAGTTTAATGCATATTTACAGAATTTTTCCCGTGGTGGTCTATGTAGTGAGTTTCAATCAAATAGTGAGTGAAATGAAGTAATCTTGGATGTTGGACTATAAAAATTAATTAATGTTAAAACCATGGGTATATCATTTATTAACTCCCATTATATTCCAAAAATTCCTGTGTTCTTCTTCATTTCATCACAAAATTCTTCTCTATTTCTATTTTACATAAAATCATAAAAAAATAATAAATCAAATATATTTTCAAGGATAATTTTTATTTAGGATCAAGAAATTATGAAACATAACATAAATAAACTCCAAAAGAATACACAAGGTATTAGATATTTTTCTTTTACATCCCCCATAATATTTAAATCTATCAATAGATCTTATTTAAGAGAAAATGGAATAAGGGAGTTACACTGGAAATGGGGATAATATAAAAGATCCAATGTGAATTTATAAAATCTGAAAACAATGACTGAGGTAAGGATTGAAAGGGATTGGAATTTAGGGTTGGGGAAATTATATGAGTTCCATGTTCCACTATGTATCATGTGGTAACATGAATAAATCCACACCTAGTTTTAGATGAAAATACAACACTCCAGCATAATGTATTATGTAGAATAACTTAACCCTAATGAAGAGAACACAAGATGGGAAGGGATTTTATAGTGATGGAAATTATAACAGGACATAGAAAATTAAATACAATAATTACTATATATACTATAGTAAAAATAATCAATCAACATATATTTATAGAAGTATTATTTTTTTTATTATGGTGTAAGGCATATTGGGGGAAACCCAATATGGGATAAGATCTCGTCACTACAGTATATTAAGGCATGTAAATTGAATCGTGTGCGAGGTTGGGGATATTATATACAATCATTACTCTATACCCCATGTAATCTATTATTCATCCGCTTGTAGTTATAGTAATGGGGAATTTATACCACAGGTTAGGTGAACCCTGGCATTTTGGGTCCCAAGACGTAGCCATATCCATCAAATATTGTAAATAAGAGAACTCATATATATATAATACTCTTAAAAATGGGGGATTTTAAAATTTCAGGTTTTATTTAATATACTACTTATTTTGATTTATATTAATGTGGTATGGACTACTCCAAATTTTTTAATTTCATGTCAGATAGACTATGAACCATACAGTTTATAGTCACGTAGAGGAACTCATATCACACAATTTATAGTCTTACAACAAGGATCTATTATTAGTTTAGTTTAAGTTCATGAATATTTGAACACATTGTCTTGTATTTTGGTTTTATGCATTTAAGAATAGTCTAAATAGTGTATATAATTTATTAGTGTGTGAAAAATAGATCTATTTATGATTCTTTTGAAACATTGAGAAATAGATCAAGTAAATATTATCTTCGAATTTTCTAATTAGATATAAATGAATGTTAAATGGTACGAATAAGTTAACAATTATTAATAAAGAAATTAATACAACTCCATCAGAAAATAGATCATTGATTTTGGGTGAATCTATTTCATGACCAAAAATATTCCCTAATGGTTATGTAATGAATTATATTTAACAATTTTGTTCAATATTTATTTCTTTATGGATCCATTATGATGATTTTATGAACCCATTATAAATTTTTATCATAGGGGAAACCAATAAGAAACACTAATGGTTTTTTATTCTAATAGTAGAATCTTGACTAAAGGATATATGTTTATAGGGGATGAATTTTGAGTCAAGGGTTTTGAAATCACTAAGATAAGAATATCGGCTCAATGATTTTTTGTGACTAATATTGATTTATATATAAAATTTATGAGTTTTTTTGGGTTTAGGTGGAGATGTCCACAAGATTTTTTAATATTCTATAGTTACATTATCTTGTTCTAAAGATGCTATTTGGGAAAGGGAAATAAAACCTAAATCAATATGAGGGTAAATAAAACCATATAAGAAATGGGGTGAGTTTTCAAGATATAATTAGATGAATCTTAGTCATTGGTTGTGTAATAAAAATTAATTGGAATGTATAAAATTTATTTCAATATGGACATAAAATGTTCTATGAAATATAGGAGGGGGAATAAATAAAAAGACCTTATATAAAAAAGTGGTTACATAGCTTAAGGTCATCTATTATTGATTACTCCATTTAGTAAAAGTTATATGATATAAACCATACATGATAATGATTATGGGAATGTGTTAAGGAACTCATGACAGGTATTTTATGTTCTTCTGAGTAGGACCGTATGTAATATAGTGCACATCCATACAAAAAGAACAAAGTGTTCTGAAATTTAGATTCATGCAATAAGGACTTTATTTCATTCAATTTATGGTCTTATAGTAAGGAACATCTCTAAGTATTTTAGAGTCATGTAGAATAGACTTGTAAAAGGTACATTAGGTCATTAAAATTATGTTATTTCATACACTTTGTGTGTTCTTCTTATGGTGTTAAAATGGAATATGTAGATATTTGGGTATCACTTACTTCATTATCCCTTATTCTACATAATTAATATGCCAATCATTAAAGATAAATCACTGATTTATTATATACCCTAAAAATCTATGATATTAATTATAGTTCGAATGGACCATAAAATTTAAATCCTTGGGATTCTTCATCCATGGAAGATCAATTAAATTATTCTATATTAAAAAGGTGAAATACATTGAAACTTTATTCTATTATAAGGAAAAATCCTTATTTAATCGGCGTATTTTAAGTTGACACCATTTTATCACAAGCATGTCACATATTTATTGAATGACATGAAAGAAATATTGAATTTGAGATCGGGGTTTTGGATCCTTAATCATAAACAATATAGTGGAACATGTTGGAGCGATTAATGATTGATATATTGATCGTTTCACTGATATAATGGATAACATTGACTATATTAGGGACTATTTGGTGATTTCCAAGTCCAAGTTATATTATAAATTCACCTCATTAAGGGATGATTGACCTAAAAATACCCATATACCTTTAGGATGTATAATTCATTAAAAACATGATGACTACAAAAAGATGATGGTATTTCACCATAATTAAAATATCCTAGAATAAAATATATATTTAGATTATAAGGAATGTTATTTTTCATTGTAATTGGGTGATATATTTCTATAGAAACATGTCCTTAACAACTCCAGGAGGAATTGAGAGAAGACATAAAAACACCATTTCCCTTCTAAATGGAACTATATGTGGATTGTGATGGAAGTCCATGTTGGTACCCCAGAAATGGTATCAAACATTAATATTGGGAAAACATTCTTTCAATATTTCATTCTACGCATCAATATGGACAATAATTTCGTATATTAAGGTACGTGGGGTATAAAAAATATATGGTTCACTAATATTAAGAGTAGATGGTGGGAAAACCTTTTGTGCCTAGGATGATTATATAATTGTGTGATCATCACATTCAAGAGTGAACTCATTCTTTCTATAAGTAAATTATTCAAATGTAGATGATACCTTATTTTTTTATTCTTATAAATGTATTTCTTATCAATATATAGAAATGTATCAATTTTCAGAATAAAAATGATTATATAATAAAATAAAGTTTAATCTTGATTCCCATGACATTAATTATATTATGATTTATCATAAAACTATTATTTCTCAGTGTTCTAATTCATTACATGAATACAAATGATAGGGGAAAATTGTTTATCCTCTTCAGAAGAGTATCATGTTTGGTGTTATGGTTTACATTATCTCATTTGGTGGGATAATTCCAATTCTCCTCATATTGAGGGCTTGAAGACTATAATTATTTAGACTAGTTTTTGAATACATGGGGATAACTATTGAAAATTAAACCACCTACACTTAATTTGTTAGATCTTGGTAGTTTGAGAGGTATAATGTGGAGTGCATTTAGTTTAATTGGGAAATGGGGTCATGATTGGTTAATTAAGTAAGTCTTTGATGTTGTCATTCACATTATCCACTATCTTCTTGAACATCTTACAATTAAAATTATGAGAATTATCATATAATCTGACTTCTATTTATTCTTACTCTACAGGTTGAATGTCCAACACACATGTTCTAGGGCTTTGGGAAATTCCAATGGAACATGACCATTTCTAACAAACCATTATATTAAATATTAAAATTGGAATAATCAATGGATATCTTGACCCAACATATGATGGTAAAGAATATAAATTTCATGATAGTTCTTCCTATTTCATTTGGTTTCAGGATTTTTTTTAAATTAAATATGGTTGTTATATAAGGAAGTGATGAAGTAAACAAAATCCATTATATTATATAAGGAATAAAAAAATTCTTTGTTTCTTAAAAATCTCATTTCCACAATTTTATTAGTTATTTTTCATTACCCTAAATTCTTTATCTATAATTGTGGTTAATGATGATATATTTATAGGATTTCTAGAATTACATACTCTATAAATTATGATATTATTGAAAACCCACTAAACATACTAGGGTAAATTAGATAGATGATCATTGTTGAAAAGTCTCAAATAGGCTCTTAATATAGATTTCCATTAATTTTTCCTAGGGAATATATATTCCTAAAAAGTATGGTATACCCATCTATTTTGTAATAAAATACATGACTATCTCATTTTCACAATACATTTAATTAGAGAATTCAGGGGTGGTTATTTTCATCAATGTAAAGATCAATTAATAGAGTAATGGAGGATGAACATCATCGATTCTTATAGCAGAACCTACTAAAATATTATCATTCAAAAAATTATAGGGCCTTTTAAGGTTTAGATAAGGAATATGAGTATTACTAGTTGTTATTATTATAAGCTTACTAACATTATGTTGAACCAAGATAAAAAATAGGTGCCATGCAACTTTGGATCTCCAATTTTATAGAATGTTGGTAATGTGTAATTTTCTATGTAGGGTATAGGAAGAGTTAAATCTAGAAATTCAGGATAAAAATTTCTTTATGGTTGTACCATTACACATTGACATTCCATAAAATCCTCTATGTAGTAAGGGCATTGAAAAAATATTGAGAAACCACCAATTGAGTTCTCCTACTATGACATTGATAAACTGGTGTTTGAATTTTAATTATTGGTGGTGACTATTGATAATATAACCATTCCCCAGTCAACTAGACTGGTTGATACGATCTCATGTTAATCAGCTGGATCGATTAAACCATTTTGGGTGAAGCAATATCCTATAATTTAATAAGTATATCTAATGGATAAATTATTGGTTAATCAAGATAATCATAAAAATTTGGAATGCTCCCCCTCAGGAATTCAACATTAATCTACTCAAGATTCTCTATTCTATCCATAAATAGAGAAACATACTCCTATACTAAGATATTTTAATTATCATTAGCTCTTGGGTGGAATGTGGATTTATCCATTCTTTTTATCCATTTATTATCCCTATATTGTTGGTTGGTAGGTAGTGGAATATTGGATGGGGTTACAAATTTTTTGGCTTTCCTTTAATAATGAGAACATACTCCATCCTCATGTACCTATGTGTGAGTGCCATTCAATATAAATACGTCATCATTATCATATTCATCAATAATATCATTCTCTAAAACATTAGCTCAGTCTATCCTGATGATATTTATTTATGTGAAACCTGTAGTAGGAATCAAGGAATTCCATAAATATACAATACACATAATTTTGGAACATTCCTTCCTAATGTATTATATTATAGTTGAATATGGGGATAAATATTACTTATCCCTAAAGGCATCTGTTTCTCCAGGGAAATAATAGATAAAACTATATCTCTCCTCACTTTACAGTTCCATGAGCTTTCATGTTCCAAATATAGTGGGACATAACAATAAAGAATTCCAGATGAATTAATATTCCCTCTAATTTAAGAGTAGTTTGTAAAAATATTTACCAATTTTATCTTGGAATAATTATTAATCTTTTAGATAATGGTGTTCTGGAATTATCCCTCAGAAAATATCAATATATTCTTATGGGCCTCAGTGATGATTTCAGTTTCTAGGAAATCAACATTATTTTGAGTTATAGTGATTTTATTCCCCCAATGAGTCCTCCTTCCATGTTCCTTAGTTTTAATGACTAGGGATGAAACAAATTTATCAACCAATTATTTTAGAATTGGGATCATATGTCAATAATAAAAACAATTGTGCATATGAACCCTCATAGGTATCTTCTATAAGTCTTAAAAGGTTTGGATTATGTCCTCCTCCACCTCCATTATATAAATAATTTAATTATTACATTTCTCATGGGAGAGATTCCCAAAGAAATTTAATGTTGGGTTGAGGTCTTCCTCCCCTTGATTGATTTGACTATATGGTTTTAGCCTACATAGATTCATATAACTCCTGTTAGAATGGGATATATAGAAGGTTATATTTATCGCTTCATGGAGTTATTATTGTACCATTTCATATACCATATTCTATTTGAGGCCCTTTATAGGTGACAGTGTAATTCAGTTCTGAAGGGAAGTGGCATAATATCTATTTTCCATCTGCTGGTGGTTTATGGAAACACTCATTATTGTTCAATTTCCCATGGGATTATTGGGGAGACTAATCCATAATTGTATGTAGAGGGAAAAAGAATTAAATGGATAAATTCCAACATTGTAGGGGTGAAAAGTCATTGAGGGAGAAGAATTGTATCGATTTTTTGTTCATATGGACATTATATATGGATAGAAAATAACTCTTCATGGAGAAGGTCATGAATTTGTAAGTATTAATTGTTACAATTTTTAAAACCTGAGGAGAATTATAGTTTTAAAATGAAGGGGGATAATCACTATTCTTCTCTATTTCTAAAAATTTTTATTTTTATTGTCCAACACTTTTTATACTCCTTCACCTCTGTCTCTTCATTTTCCTCCTTCTCCACCTTGGACTCCAACTCTACCATTTCCTCCTCCACTGCCTCCAAATCTTACTCTACCCCTACCTCCTCCTTCACCTCCCCCATTACCAAACAATTCTTTTGATTGTAAGAATGTGCTTCTAAAAAAATTGATTTTCAGCATTATACTCATTGAGAAATAGATAAAAAAGAATATATATAATCATTGTGATACTAATTACTCACACCTAAGATATATTTCTATAGTCATAGCCCATAATAGATCCAAAATATAGTATGTAATAAAATAAATTTCTTATTGGTTAAAATTTCAACCCCATGTACACTACTCACTCATCTCAAAACAAATTTACTTCTTCTTTTATGTACTATGGTTCCTGGAAATCATCATATTACTGAGAAAATATTGACAAAAAATGATTAAAAATTTTTGTAGTTAAATTTTAATTACCTTCAAAACCTAAATCTTTGGGGAATTTGGTCATCAGATGTATCATGATATCTTTCATAAATTTTGAAACATATTATTCACAATCTTTGGAATTATATTGCTTTGTAAATAGTAGAAACATTGAACAAAATAAGTAATTTTATTGATATATTTTTTGATGGTTAAATATTTTTATACACACATAATTTGTATTAATTTTAATTATTCAATTTTATTTTTATGTTTAGTCACCAACCTCAAGCCATGATTTATATTGTATTTAGAGATTTCCCTATCATAATAAGTTCTAGTTAAAACACAAGAAAAAACATATAATTTGATGTTTATCTACAATGTGTTGATTTTAGTGTATTAAAAATTCACAATAAACATCATGTTTATTAATTATGTTTGATATCCATGCATTGGAACCAAAAAATAAATATTCGGGGAATCATGATTGACTGTGATTAAAATCCAATTATGCCAAGTAAACAAAAAAAATAAGTAATGAAAAAAACAAGAAAATATTATATGTGATTTTCTTGTAGAGTTTTAACTATGAATTATAGGAACTAAAAAGATACATCCTTATGTAACTTTTATATTAAAAATATTTTATATCTCATATCTCTTCTGAACAATTTCTTCCTTACCCAATGAAATGATTTCCATAGAAACAATATATGGATTTATGAATCAAAATCACACTTCTCATGGTATTCCATTTAAATATATGTAATATAAATTCCTATAAAAAATTTGAGTAGTTATCAACATTAATGTACATATTAGCTCACTATTTTGAAAGACATATTATAAAAATGCACCTAAGGTATTTATTCACAACTGAGGGTCCCTTCCATTAATACCTAATTATCTCATTCATACTCTTGAGACCAACTATGTCTGTCCTGGAAGTTCCATATATTTCTTATTCATATGGAATGTAAGATATAATTTCATCATTAAATTTAATCTCTTCATGAATTTATAATGATAATAAATTTTTATCTGGAACTGTTGAAGAGAAGGTACTCCCAAAAGGTCGTTTTGATTTCCTGGTCAATTCACTATATTTTCTTGATCTGACCTTTCATTTACCCATTAAATTATCTTTCTGCAATATCCTACCTCACTTTAGACAATTGTTCATCAATTATTAATGTTTTTTCATTAAAAAATTTTATGTAGATATTCCTCATGTATTTTATAATATTATATGACCAAACTAAATTTTTTTTAACAGAATCATTGATTGTTGTAATATCCATAACATCAAGTGGAACATGAAATTTAGTATTTATATAATGAGATAGCTCAATAACCACTATCATGTGATATTTTGGGAGTTATTAAGGATATATATTCTCTACCATGATATTATACACCATACCCCTCACAATAAGGTAGTGTGTGGGTTTTGAGAGATTGAAATCACATACAACTATACCTTGTAGAATTTTAGTTATATAAATTTATTGGAAGTTGTATGATTCACATTTTAGAAAAAGATTAAGTAAAAAATTGATTACATTGTGTATGGTAGGTGATTGAGGGGAATGACTAACTTTAAATCTAGTGGGGTCATTTGGTTTTCCATGTGCGGAACATTGTTCCACAACCAGTTTGGTTTAATATTTTCTCATATATTGCTCTGGATAACCAAATGACACAATAATATCCTGAAAATAATCTATCTATACCTTAAATCATTTCATCATGTTATATGTATCATCATGTGGTTTCATCTTCTAAAAATATGTTTGAGGGGACAATCCAAACCCAACTGCTTTAATGTGACTATATTGTTCCATCCACTTAAAATTTACTAAAAGTTGACATTCTTTAGATATGGTTGTTTCCAAATCTTGTGTCTAAACCCTATAAAAAAATCTGAACATAAATATATATTTTTATTTAGTATTATTATAAATCATAATGAATTACTATTATAAAAAACTTACACATGTTTCCCATACTAATTTTGTGTTTTCATTAACTTGTTTACGCTCTATATTTACAAGATCCTACATCTAGGGGACATGATGATAGATGTAAGTGGTTTTGGATTTTGATTCATCAATATTCATATAAACAAATGAACATATTTTATTTCATATCACATAAAACTGTTATTATTGATTTAAAATACAGACCAATTTCTTCTCTAGTGAATCATACCCCAACCTTACTTTGTGATAAGGGTACATTAATTTTTATGCATTTTATTTATTATCATCACTCTTTTATTGTAATGTATAGTTACAATTTAGAATCAAATTCGATAAAATAAATTATTTCCAACAATATATTATTGAATATAATTCACATGAAATGATTTTTTATTATTATGATTGATTAAAGAATTAGATGTTTCCTACTTTATAATGTGTATATAACATATTGGTGGGTGTAGAATTTCATTCCCCTTGGCATACCTAAGATGTAACTTGGTATGAAGAGTTCAGAAACCTCTATGGTATTTTCCAGTTTCCATTAATAATTTTTTTTGTAAATGTTATAAAACAAATAATCTCTACATGGAATAATGAAACTTAAATCCCCGTTTCATGATTTAATTTCGTGGTAAAATTGAGAATCTATTATAAAAATTACAATTATATCTTTCGAAAGGGTATCATTCAGTTTAGAATGGAAGTGGATCCATGAATCAATATCAATTATAACATCCATCGTCTATGTGACACCAACATAACTAATTGACATTGACTGGTTGGGGTCAACAATTTGGTCATGTTGATTCTAACCAACCTCAAATTGTTCACCCTTACGTATTTAAATCCAGATTTTAGTCATCAATTTTATGTTTCATTGTTCATTTTTTGATTTTGTGAACATGTTTTCGATCCCATAATAATTCTGAAATTTCATCAGCAATAGTCTATTCTTCCTCAAGAATGGTAATATCATCATATATAGAAGACATTTTCATGATGTGTAGTCAATAATTTAATTTATATTATATTAATATAGTTGATAATATGTTTTATTATAAGGAAAATCATAGTATATTAAAAAACATGTTATCCTTTTCATTGAACACTCTTTATTTTTTCAAAGATTTTAGGTATTTGGATACTCTATCGAGAATCCAAATCCCCAATTTGTGGTCCCATATAATGTATAGGCCATTGTCTATATAAGAATTTCCATAAAATAAATGTGATCCCCCAATAACATGGTAATCCTTGTTTTAATTTTCATTTCAACCTACATTTTTTAGTCACCTGTAAAGAAATCCACCAATTCATGTTTATTGGATCTAAGACATGAAATACTTGCACTACATAGGATGCCACTGTGAATGGATTATATTTTTCCCTTCTACAAAAAAATAAACCATCACAAAACCCATTTCATCAACATATAATATATTCCTATTTTCTACCCATTTGAGATAGAAAATACAGACATATAATAATGTATAATCCAACATGTATATATATTCAATAATGTCGAAATTAAAAATATTTCAATTAATTGGACATCTATCGTTGGAACCATACCTGTTCATCACTTCTTCTACAAGTTTAACTCCACTATTTTTCATCATAATGTCGTCATCATACATTTTTTAAAGAACATATAACCATTTATTACAGAACTCCAATAAGATATAACATTTTCATTAAGTCCCCTAGCTAGCCATCGATGTTGTTCATAAGATGAATTTTGTTTATTTATAAGAACTTATAAATTTTACCTTGGAACAATCCTATAAATTTTTGATTATTTGAATTTGATATTCATCCTTCATCCCTTGATGGATTCAAATCTCTATGAATATCTATTTGGAATTCAACAAATGGATCAACATTTCTAATATTGTCAAAAATGTAAAGATTTGATTGCTCCCGCTTAGTAATGGTAATTGTAACAAAATATTTTCTGAAAATCCATTTTTCCATAAGGCATATGATGTGATGAGACTTTGAGAGATTAATTCTATCAAAATCTGATAGGTGATCGGAATAGATTTGTATAGCTTCGTCATCAATATATCATTCTTCAACACAACCTTCTGGTTGGCTTCGATTCTAGACATACCCTTTCAAAATCATCATCTACTGTCTAATGGGATATATACATCTATAATGGAATAGACAACATAGTTGAACCAATATAACCATGTGAACCATCAAATGGACCATTAGATCAATGAATGATGGTGCGAAGAACATATACAATTCACATATATGACTAAAACCTCCTTATTCATGATTAGAAACTTCATCATGTATATAACATTACTACATATGGATTTGAAAAATAATTAGATTCAGGTTAATGTATGTTTTTCATTTTTATAAAGAAGTCAATATTAAGAAAAAGGAATCAAATATTGGATCAAAAAAACATTCATGTGATTTTGGACCATGTAACTTCAAATGATTCATTGACATGACATTATTGATACTTGATGAATACCCCTTCGGGACATCTACCCCATTATGAAAAATTAAATATTTCAATTATTCTTATCTGGATAGAGTGTAAACTGCTGGAGGAAGAAAAGTATACCATTTACCCTTTATCAATGCCAACTATTTTCTTACACCCATGTCAATCATGTCCAACCTAAACTCGATGAAATAGTTTGTTTTTCGGGAACATTTAATAACATTCCAATAATACTATCAAATAAATATTTTTATACATGAATGACATCAAGAAAATATCTAATATATAAACAATTCCAATATACTATATCAGTGAAAATAGATCTATTTTTGAAAACTAATTTTGTGAGTTTTATAAATTTCTTTCTAAAATATAAATTATTATATTTTACTTTATCAAACAGTTGATCACATGTTTGTGGAGATGGTGTTGTACCTTGTTTGGTTTTCCCATTGAATATTATCATCCATGTTTAGTATTTATGTCATTGAGGTAATAAAATTTATGTAATAAACACACAGTCCTTGAAGAATATTTTAACAAAACTGAGTGTGTGCATTATTCAAAAATTGGACACCCCAAAATTCCATTAATGCTATATCTTGTAAAAATTTTATAAGTATGAAAGTAATTTATATTCTTATACAACATGGAACTCAATGTGAATTCTTCACTTATATGATATTCATTCATTACAACTTCTATATCATAGATAAATTTCATATCTTTGATCAATGGATATAAATAGCCATCAATATCATTACTAGGATACTTTTGTCAAGATATAGGGAGAGACAACATATTGTATTTATGCATCATTTATAACCATAGGGGAAATTTATAATTTACTAACATGATAGGCCATGTACTATGAATATTTCATTTTATACCAAAATGAATTATTCCATATATAGTTAACACTAGAAGATTGTTTCTCGAAACTATCCTAAATTTAGGGTACTCATAATCAATTTTCTTCCACTATGGAGAATCTTTTATATGACGTAGGATCCCATCTTTAATTATTGTATCTACATGTCATGTCAATTGTCTAGTAGTTTTCTATCAACCATAAATTCTTATACACCAGGTAATGATATGAAAATAAATATATATTTTTAAGGACATAATTCATTTTTCATGTATTAATTTGTTCCATACATTAGGAATTTTCGGAGTGATTCATGGTCTTTATGAAATAATTTTAATTAATTTGGTAACAAATTTATTTTTTGAGAAACCATTACCATTGAACATAGCAGTTGTTTTGAACCATATGTTTGACGTTGAAGTTCATTATATTCTTGTAGCATATAATTTTGGAGACCATGAAGATATTTAATGATGATTTCACTCCATCCACTGCTAGATTTCAATTTACAAAACTTCAATGCAGTTGAAAATGTTTTGTATTTAGTACAATCTGTATACAATGTTTTATTTGAACACGTATGCAACATCTCAAACAACATTAGAAAATCATGAAGGTTATATTAAATTTCCATTATCATTTCTTCCATGTGATCTCCATAATCATTTACAATGTAATTCATAAAAAATGATCCATAAAGTACAGTATCATCCCAATCGGTGTGTACATTCTTTTTTTCCCCACTATTAGTTGAATATTTATAACTTTGATCTATTTCATGAAAAATTAAATGTTCTTAGAACTCTTCAGGACAAATTTATCTTAAATAAAAAAAATGTAAAAATGGACAATGTATTTGAGAAGGTTCATATTCACGCTCTATTCTAAACGTAATTAAATATTTTCCTCTATCATCATACTATTTGGTCATACTTTTAGTCTGCATCCATTTTTGATTCGTATCTATCCAATTTGGATCATGAAAATTTAATTTTGTACAAAAAAATAAATACACAAAATATATTCATTACTAATGTTGAGAGTTATAGAATATTTTAATAAGGGGAACCCAATATTTGATTATTTCTAATAATTTCAGTATGATTTGATAGAAATGGGTAATTGAGTTTAAGAAAATAACTAATCCACTATTTTAGGTGTTATCCTCTTAATTCATCCAAAATGATCATTGGTACCTGATATGGGATTAATACTACTCGAAGTATCTAAGGAAACAAAGGCGTATGCCTAGAAGAGATGGGGGATGAGTCTCAAGAGATAAAATTAAATAATAACTATCTGCGAGATGAAGTTTATAAGGATAAATGTTGTCCACTTGAAATTTTTTAAATAACTACATCTTAATTTAAATTTGAAATCCCATATAAAATCCACTTTCATCATTCAAAAATACACTTTTTGAATTTTTCAAATCCCACACAAAAAAATTTTTTTAAGCATTCCATAAGAAAATGAAACAATTTTTTTCTAAACACATAATGGGATACAAATTCCCTTATCTATAAATGGTGTTAGCATCAATTGAAAATTTTTAAAATAAAATTCCAAAACCATTTACAATAAATTAAATGTTTAAAACAATTTCCATAGAAATATGAACACTATGAAATTTCTAAATCATTACAGGTTCACTTTCAATGCACTTCATGAGTTTCAAAACCCCGAATCCATTTTATTTTATTTTAAAGGAAAAAATCATTTTTTAATATCAAAACACACTTTAACATTTAAAACCTGTATTCCATTTTCCAAAAAAAATTAATATAGCCTTAAACATAAAAATACTAAATAGGTTACCACCCATTCTAAAGAAAAACATGATTATTAGATATTTCATAAACATTATAAAAATCTTACATGAATAATACATTTTTCAGAAGATGGTAATATATTAAAAATTTAAATCCTAACACGATGGTCCTAGACAACCTACCTAAATATAGAGATTCTCATGGTATTATTTCAAAAGTCAATTAAGGGAATATTCATTTATCAAAAACCAGTTTCATCAAATATAACACAAGAATCCAAAAATAAATGATTTCACATGCCATATAATTTATTAATGAATCAACAACAACATGGTTTTACAAATATTCATGACATTGTGAAATATTTTCCAAAATATCATGAGGTGTTAGATGAAGTTCGTGTGTGAAATCGGGCAAGAGTATTATTTGAATTTATCTGATTTGTGATTTGAATGGTATGTGTTATAGAACATCATGTCACTACTACAAAATAATCCTTTTACAGTGTTGGCCTTTAATAGTTTTAGGGAAACATGAGGTGTTATGCAGAGTTCATATGTGATAATTGGATTTGTTTTATTTGAATTTTTCTGAGTGTGAGTAGGTTCTCTAGTACCCAGGGTGAGAGAACGATAGTTGATTTTGTTAATTAAAGGAACCAACAATGTATTTACTTCATGTTTTGAGTTTATACATTGTTTTGGGTGTTTATAAGACCATGAGATGACATTGGTTGTTCAGGAATTTTGAGATAGTGATTTGATAGCACATCGATGGGTGAAAAGGATCATTTTCATTAAAAATCTAACCAGAAGAGGACAAAATTATGTTTTTTCTTGAGATTGGGTGTGTTTATATGGAAACAACATCATGCATGTTGTTCACATTATGTATATATTTATATTATTCGTTTATTTTTTAATGTTTATTAAACATGTTTACTTCTATTAAAATTATTTATTCTATGAAATTAATGTTTGGATGTGTGTTTTTTGTTTATTTACATTCTTTCATTTATATAAGTTTGTGATTAGAAATTATTTATGCCCCAAATCATTTTAAGATCCATAAAGGAATGTAGAAATAATATTTTTGGGTTATGTTACCTCACTTTATTTTGATAAAGTAACCTAAATGTTTACATGTCTTAAACCTTTGTTTAAGAAAAGTAATTACTATTTGGTATATATTTCTATTTTGAAATCTTGAGTAAATTTATTATACCTGAATTTTGATTTAAATCATGAGTTTAAATGGTATGAATATATTTAGTTTAGTATTTCATTTTATACCTTGATATCATAACCTCAAAACATATATGAAAACATAAAATCTATATATACCAATATGGGTGTGTATATAGAGTGTGAGCTAAACAAGCCTTGTTAGATTTTACTAGACATCACTACAAAAAATGTTGTTTCCTAGAGGTTTAAACCGTTTCTAAATGATGAGTAATTCATTCTAAAAGTTCCTTATATATTCATGTTAAGAATCATTTAGCATCGCTTTTTTATTTAGCGATGTTTCATTTGGTGGTGTTTTTTTTGTTTTTTGGGGTTTTTTTGTTTTTTAAATTTTTATTTACAAAAATAAATAATTTATTATTATTTTTTTCTGTAATTAATTAAATTATTATTATTTATTATTTATTATTATTTATTTATTATTATTTTTTAATTTATTTGTAATTATTTATTTATTATTATTTACTTTTTATTATTTACTTATTTATCTATCTTACAATACATGCATATTTCTTGCATGCGAGGCTTAAATCTGGAAAATATATGAACTCTATGGGATTTGAACCTCTTAATTCATAGATATATAACAAAGACATTACCAACCCTACAAGCTCTTCATGTGATTGGCAAACAAAATGTATTATATTAATACATATACAGATAAAAAACAAATAATTATATTAAAAAATAATACATAATGAATATATAATGAATATATCATAAATAAGTAATAAATAATAAATAAATTAATATATAATAGATAATAAATATATAATAAAGAGATTATAAATAATTATTAAATAAGAAATAAATAAATAAAAATAATCTATAATATATAATAATTAATTATTAATAATAATAAGTGAGAATAAATTATAAATAATAACCAATAAATAATAATTCATTAAATATTAAATGAATAAAAATTATTAAATAAATATTATATATTAAGTAAATAATAAATATGTAATAAATAGATAAAAATTTAATATTAAAAAAAGAATAAATAAATAAATATTAAACAGATAAATATTAAAATAATAATCAATAAATAATCAATGAGTAATAAAAATAAATGAATAATATATGATAATAAATAATAAATATTACATAAATATTTAAAAAATAATACATATATAAATAAAAAAATATTCACTATATAATAATAAAAATAAATAATAAATGATAATAAATAATAAATAATAATATGTGATAATAAATAATAATTAATAAATAATATATTGTGTTGCAAGCGGGGGGTGTACAAGCCTCCCCATTGATTGGGACCCCGTGTAGGAATACTAGTGGATCTGTGAATTAAAGTGCTGAGGTGGATCCTGATGACCCAATTGTCACTCTTCAAATGGTGGGTGATGATCAACTTTCTACCTTTTCCATGTCCATTGGAAACGGGGCCAAATGAGGGGTTTTTTAGCAGCCGGTTCATGACATGACACAGTTTGTTGACATAAGAAACTTAATTGAAAAATGGAAGAGAATTTTCATCAACCCAAAACCTAGAAATAATATTGTCACTTGAAAAATTGAGGGTGAGGGCGTGGTCGGGACTATAATAGTGTTTCAAATCAGAACATAAATTTTGAATAGAAGAAGCTCAGGGAGAAATATTGGGTGCCCTTTAATTAAAAATCAGATTAGGAAATCATTGATGACACTGACACTGATCCCTCTGCTCATGGATATGGTAATGATCCTCAAAATAATAATATGAATCATCTTTCTGGGATGAGGGTTTCCCTTTGTTTCAACCATTTATCCTTTCTTTTTTACTTTACTTTTTTCTAAAACAAATTGTGGGTATGGGTTGGTTTGCCAACCTATATTAAGACTCTTTTCATATATTTGATAATAAATAAATAATAAAAAATAAATAAATAAAAAATACATAATAAATTAATAATAATTAAATATTAAATAAAGAAAAATAAAACAATAAATAATAAAAATAAATTAATAATAAATGATAATAAATAATAAATAACTAATAATTATTAAATAAATAATAAATAATATTAAACTATAATGACTAACAAAAAAATTATTTATTAATGAATAATAAATAAATAAGGGCTATATAATAAATAAGCAATAAATAAATAAATACGTAAATTATAAATTAATAAGAAATATTAAAAATTAGAGAATAATAAAAAATAAAAAATAATAATAAATTAATAATGAAAAATAAATTAGTATCAAATAAATAAGTAGTAAATAAATTATAAATCAATATATAGTGATCCAATAAAATATAGGAAAATAATAAATAATAAATAGATAAATAGATAAAAAATATATAAACAAATAAATAATACATAAATAATAAATTAATAATAAAGAATATGATAATAGTAAATAATAAATGAATAATAACTAATAAATTAATAATTATTTTTTTAAAAAAATAACTAATTATAGATAATAAATATTACCTCATAATATTTAATAAATAATAAATGAATAATAAATAATAATTTAATAATACATTTATAACAAATAAACAATAATTATATAATAAATAAGTAATAAATGAAAAACTAATATAGGAAAATAAAATAAATAATATATAATATATAATATATAATATATAATATATAACAAAAATATATAATAAAAGGAAAATATAATAATTAATTAATTAATAAGTAATAAATAATTAATATAAATAAATATATCTAAATAAATCAATATATATATATATAATGGAATTTAAATAAAGATATATAAAAAACATTTATTACATTGGACATGATATTAAGAATTCTACAAGACATTGGTATGTGGAAAATTGGGAATGAGAGGCCAATATGAGATGAAATGTAATAAAATGTAGGGTTCTTCAAAGGAATCGTTATTGGATAATGATGTGGTGCCTTCCATAAATGGAGGAGCAACACATGCTGTTGGGATTAATCATCCAATAACAAGTACTCTCAGGAGAGGTTCGGGGTGTGCTACTCCAATTCAAAATGCTAATGTGGTGCCTGTCAAGAAGGGAGGTTCAACCCATGATACTAGGGTTAGTTTAATTATGGAAGAAATCCTAGGCGCAAATGGAGACAAGAGTCATTAATGTAATTATATTAGTGAAGATGAAGTGGACTTAAAATTTTTTTATAAAGATAATTTTCTGAATTTTGGAAATAGCATGTGAAAATGATCCTTTAATGTAGGTAATGTATGTTTACCTATTAATGTGAGGAATTCATAGGTGATTTGGGAACTCAATGTGTATAAACCAGATGCTGCATTATCCAGCTACTCAATAGTAGCTTGAGATCAGTAGATGGTGCATTTTACCACACCAGCTTCTACTACTAAAAATGATTCATCTCTTGTTGTGGGATTGGACACAAATGTCCCTGTTCGAAGGATCAAGATCCTAGCATGGAATCATTGAAGAATGTTTAGGCTATGTAGATAATGATAGAGTCCCTGGTGACACTATTGTAACTACTCTTAAGGAAGTGTATTCCCTGAACCAATATGAGACTAGCCTCAAAAATGCCGCATCAGATTCTAGTAAAAATGTATTTAGTTTACTTGACATATTATACAGGTCTAATAATAGGGAGTTTTTCAATGAATAATTTTCCAATGAAAATGTTTCTATTCATTTTGAAGCTTAGTCCTCTTGTACTGATGCTATCAATTTAAGTATATTCCAGGTAAGATATCTGAATCCTCGACCACTTGATGACACCATCCCACTGAATTGTAATACTAATCCTCCAGTGGATAATGATCCATGGAAAAAACCCATGTCTGAGAGGATGGATCCTCATCCATGAGGCATTGGTCTTGGTCGCTCCCACAAATGATGAAACCCTATTTCTTAGGTCATGGTCTCTTCTCTTATTTGGAGTTGTGGTTTACCTTGACTCTCATTTCTTACACCCCTTGTACGTCTTTTTTATTTTCAATAATTTTTTGGACTATGGTCTACAACCCATGGTGTGAGTCATCATAATATATATATATATATATTTATTGCCCTATAATATATATATTTATACATAAATAAGTATCAATATTTAAAAATGTATGTCAATATAAAAAATATTCATAAATTCATTAAAATATCCAAGAATGGTTACAATTAATTTTATGTTTAAATTGATACTGATAAATATATATAAATTATAATTAAATAAAAAAATATATATATAAATGTATAGAAGTAAATTAATATATATATATATATAATAGATAATAAATCACCAAAAGAGGAAAAACCATAGTATACGAAACACCATCAAATCAAGTGGAATTGAAATCAGGGGACTAAAATCATTGATTCCCTAGATAGAAAATGAAGAAACTTGTAAACAAATATAAAATCTCTTCGATGGTTCAAAAAGCATTATATATGAACTAAAACTCATTTTTTGAGTCCTTTAGGACATTTTTGCTTCAAAAAGTGTGATCAAGGTCCCCTATGTCACTAGGGCGTTGATCTTTTTACATGTTTCGATTTTATATGTGGTAGAGCTCAAATGTACACCCAAATCAATAATTAATACTCTTTTGAAGTTGATGTTTGATATTCATCCTTTCTAAAAAATATAATAAATTTTATTATATTAATAATTATCATATTATTATCAAATATTTTTGTATTTCATTTCATAAGCTTCAATTTTACCCGTTATGTTGTTAAAATTGAAACACTGATCAAAATTTAATGTCATTTGATATTAAATTTTGATTTTCAACTTATAAAATAATTAATTTAAGAATCCGATAAATCTTAACTAATAATTATATATAATTAACAATTAAAACAACATAAATAATTAAAATTCAGAATTAAAATATATAAATGAGTATAAATTAATAATAATACTTATTAAAAATAAATAATATATTATTTCTTTTTCATTATTTTTTCTCATTAAATTAGCTGATGTTTTATTAAAACCAATACAAAAAATTAAAAATATTATTGAAAAAAAACTTCTAAATTATTATTGGTTTTAAAAATCCTTTGCTAAAAAGAAAAAAAAATTATATTTAGTTGTGGTTTGAAGATCCATCACAAAAAAAGAATTTTCTTGGAATATCTAGCACCATTTTTCCAAACTACCACTAAAAATATGACATGAAACCCTTTTTTTATTATAGTCTATCCACCCATCACATTATACAATCACCATGTAGTAATAATCAGTACAAATATTTTAAAAGGGAAATAACATGTATAAAACACTTACCCACGTGTGTCTTAATAAGGGGGATAAAATAAAAATGAAACTTTTTTAATAAAATGACAACATTCCTTTAATAACAATATGTGTTAAAATATTATTAAAAAACCAACCTTGTTACAAAATAAGGATACAATTTATTAATTAACAAGAAATCTAGTTTGAAATACTAATGGAGTATGTTATTATTCTTTTAATAAAATCAAACCATGAACTTTTGTTGACATCGATGATTAAAAATAAATAATATTTTAAACAAGCATTTAGAAACCTTTTTTAGTTGATTTCGTTTTTATATATAAATGAAAAGAATCATTTGAATATCATTTTTCTTATCCATGTCTTCATTTATTTAAAAACACACTTATAAATCCCTTTTTGATTTGTATTTAAATAAATGGAACTAAGAAGTAAAACCGAGTATAATGAAATATTTCTAAAATGAAATAAAAAAAAATAAAACAAATCCAAATAAGAAGCTAAAGTATATAAGTTGTAAGAAATAAAATTAAATAAGGGAGATTATAACAACCTTCCATAAAAGTGAATGTCGGCCCAAAATATATATATATATAATAGAAAAATTATAAGTTATAGTACATGGGGAGGAGCTCTTACCTATATGTTCTAAAGCTGACTAAAACGGTCAAAAAATACTAGCAATCTATGATTCCAAAACAAGTAATTCAAACCGTGCCTCACAAGGAAACAAAAAATGATCCCGAGCTAAGACCTCAAATATTCAAGAGCATAACCCTGATATTAATCATCCAATATATATCCACACATTAAATATCCAAATAAAAATCCACTTAGTAATCATCCATTACATTAACAATAATAACCCTACAATTAGGAACATAATTGAAGCCATTCCTCTTATTGAAAACCAATTTGAATGCTAACTAGAAAAGCAATCATTTTTCTTGGGGCCATTGTAAAAAACTTTTGAGATTAAAAATATTTTTAAAAGAAAAAAACATTTTAAAACCCATATTTAAATACCTCTATAAGAAAAAAAATTAATCAAGTAGTTTATATTAAAAAAATCTCTTCAAATTTTATAAATAAATGTAATTACACAAACAAATATGTAATCATATCTCAATATAAATATTCACATATTTTCATGTGAAAATAATCATAATTCTAATATATATACACCAATTCATATGTGTATAAGTATAAAACCTGAAAATAGGAGTCCATAGCATTATACATAAATAAATAACACAAAAATAAAATAAAACATAATATCAAGTCATAATCAAGAAAACCCAAATTAATAAATGTCAAGAACTCCTATATAACCCAAATAAATTTCATAAAATGCTCAAAATATTTTAAAATGTAAAATAACATTAATAAAATCATCATAAAAATTTTATTAGAATAAATTAACATTTATCCTTTAAATATAGAAAAAATATCCAAATCCATAATAACCTAATTAGAAATTAATTATTATCCCGTAAAAACCATAAGCAATAAGAATATTTAAATAAAATTAATACCAAATAACAATTATAACTATTGAGAAACCAATTTCAAACACCCAAAAACGTGAAACAAATTGCAGAACATATAAATCATAAATACACTTACCCAGGGGTATCCTAGATGATGAAAAGTATTCTACAACAATGAGTGGGAAATTAGCAATGGAACAATATTGGATATATGTTAATTAATAGAGAGAGGCTTAAAAAAATATGAAAAAAGAAATTTAAATGAAAATCCTAAATTCTTTTTTCTGATAGAAAATATAAAGCCAAAATTACATTCTGTCGAACCCAAACAATCAATCAACGAGTGAGGAGGAGGAGAAAATAACATACCTTGGATTCAATATTTGATTTTTGTTAGTGAAATTTATGGAAAAAATGTATTTGTCTGATACATGATTCATTAAATCCTTGGATTCAATACTCATATAAATTTTAGACATGATTCAAGCCTTGATTCAATTCTGTAGTCGAGGAGGAGGAGCATCATCAATAGGTGGATTCCACTAAAATCTTGAGATATCGTGACTGAAACAGTCATGGTTAGGGTTCATAACAGAGAATCAGGATACTTTTATCATCATTTCTAAAAGTGCACTGATAAATATACCTTTTATCAATGCTATATTAATAAGAAATAATATAATTTATTTTTATCAGTTCTTTTGTTGTGCTGATAAAAGGCACTATTATTTGTGCGAACACTTTTGTACTGATAAATTATAAAAAAATATAAATTTAATAATTTATTTTTCATAAAATGATGGATATAATACCCTTTATTGAAAGGTTAAAATAGTATAAGAAAAAATGGAATGTGGTAGGAATAGAAACGTCCCTCATCAGGAAATCAAACATCAATGAAAACAAAAAAAAATACACCCCAAAAATCTCCATACATCAAGGGCACCAAAAGATACGGTTTCCACATCTGGTGCGACAGATCAGACCAAATGAGAGTGAGTACTCATACTGTGATGTCCAACTCATCCACATAGACCATGAGGTTGTCATCCCCTTCTCCATGATTTAAATTTCTACCATGGTCTCTTACCATTATCCATAGATTCATAATCTGATGCAATGTTGAATTCATCTACTTTAGAAGCATCAACACATCGATTTCTATCCTCCTAACTATTATGAGAGGAATGAAAATTGAAAGGATTATACATGTGAAATTACCATTGGAATGGTTCTTTACTTCCATGAAATATCTTTTAACATCAGAATGTGTGAATAAATCTTGGATCATTACAATATTGTGAGGACTCATGTCTTACATCCTAACTAATGGATTTCCCATAATGATTTTAGTTGAAGTATCCAAAATAGGCTCTTTTTGTGTGGCCTTAAGGGTGGGGTCACAAATTCATTTTTCTCCTATTCTACAATATAGTTTCACAGGATATACATTAGGGGTTTTCGGATTATATAAATACCACATAAAAAAATATTCATGATCAACAACTTCTTTTGAAGGGAAATAACACCCGGGCTAGTATAAATTTTATCCATCCCTTCAACCTTACCTGTATGATTTTTAGGAGTCACTAAAAATTATATAATGGTTTGATCCTCATGAATTTCTGAAAGTTTTAGGAGAACATACATCATTTATGAAGGAATAGTAAGAGTGATACGAGACCGTGCTATCTACTGACCAGAATCCCATGAAGTATTAGATTCTTATGTCACTAGTGTAGATGAGACCAAAGACCTATTATCCACTTCACTCCATGAGGGTTTGTTAAATAACGAGATTAAGTATTTGAGGGAAAATACCCATACTACTTTTGTACACCTTTGGAGGATCTGATGCATCCAAATTCAATGTTCCTTATCAATTCCTAGATGAAATAATTTTTGATTCTTTCTAGAATTGAGGGTAATCACCTATTAGTGCATCATGTCCATGATTGGTCTTCCCATCTTCTCCCTCACCGATTCCATCCCCCAATAACGTCACCCATGTAGGTTTCTTTCTCCACGACGAGATCCACCCATGATATAGAAAAAATATACAAAGTATAATTCCATACCCCTACCTCATCCCCTTACAAGGTAAATGACATGTAAGAAGGGTCTCTTTAGCATGAGGATTATCTAGGCTATCCTTGTTAATAACCAAAGGCAGTCCTATAGTAGGAAGAACACTAACAGGGGGATCATAGGGGCACCCATACAATCTCTATTCCATTATATTATCATGTTCGGATATACATTGTATCAAACATTTTCCCATGATATTTTTCTTTTAGTCCGTAGATATGTTTCCCTTCAGATTGAAAATGCCAAAAATTAATATCCTACGAAAAACATCATTTCAGTGCCCAACAACATTATAATAATCATAGTAAATACATGCACCTCTCATACTCTTCATGCTGTTAAATATCATCCCTATGGGAGGATAGAATTACCTTATCAATGAGAGTAGCACAGAGTTCCACCACCACTAGAATTCTATAAAAATATTTACAACTAACCTTCTTTCTCTCATTGTCTTGTCTGATTGGAACATCAATTGGAGTGGCAATGTGTTTCTATATAATATTTCATTAATTATATAAATATTTATATGTGTTCTATATATAAAAATTCTTTAATTACATATATATGTGAAATTAATATAACATATGTTTGATATATATTAAATTTAAAAATCAACCAACATTCAATTATTCCCATTACTCGATTCAATTTGTCACTATTTTTAATTATTGTTAGTTTTTAATTATAAACCACTAAATATGTGACTTATTTAATTTACGTTCATAAATATTTTTTATTATATAAATAATAATTTTTGAAATATTATATACTTTGATATATATAAATATATAAATAAATCTAAATGAATATATTTCTATATTAAATTTATTAATGAATAATTGTGTATAAAAACTACTATAAATTGATATGACATTAATTTGTTTTTAATTATTTAATTTTTATTCATTTTATATATTTATATTTATTATATTTTATTTATTATTTTTATAATTACTATATATATATATTAATCTTATTCATCTTCATCAATAATTGTTTCATTAATGATTTATTTTTAAATATTAATCTATTTTTTTATTTTTTAGTTTAATTATTTCAATTTATTCATTTTATATATCTATATTTAATATATTATATTTAATAATATTTATAATATATATAATATATATATTAAATTTAATCATTTTTAAGAAAAATAATACTATTAATAAAATGTTTAATATATTTTTTAATTTACACATTTTTAAAATTTATTTGTTTAATTATTCATTTTATTCAATTTATATTTCTATATATTTATTATATAATATTTAGTTATATTTATAATTTATATATATGTATATTAAATTTATTCATTTTTATAAAAAAAATTATTTAATAAATAAAAAATTTAATATAATTTTCTATTTACTCGTATTAACTTTTATTCCATTAATTATTATTTTTTTATTCGGGACCACTATCATCGCTTAAAAATAAACTGATAATGGTCCCCCTTTATTAGTTCTAAATATAAATAGCTTTTAAAAGTTGCCTTTTATTATCTATAAAGAAATGCACTGAGATATGTTATGTTTTATCTACCCTAAAAAAATCATTGATAAAGGGTAACTTTTATCAGTGCTTTTTTTAGTGCTGATAAAGTCTAGCACTGTTAATAGTCTATTTTGAAATAGTGCGTGTCCACATTTTAATATATGGGTTTTTTATGTTAGAGTTATAACTTAATTATCTATGACTCCTATCTTAGAAGATCATTGGGAATAAAATAAAGTGAATTCTGTTCTAAAAATAGTAGATTATATAATGTTTAAAGATGCATCTTTAGAGGGGATATGCTCTTATTCCACTATACACCATCTATATCTAGATGAATAATGCAATGTCCTATGGAAATTAAAACTTAATCAGTATCATTTTCAGGGGTTAATTAGATGATTTTTGAAATATGTATTCTTTTATGTATTCTTTTATCATAAATGAATGGATGATTATAATTGACGGGTTGGGTACGCTATTACCCAATAATGAATTGGTTGAAGTTTTATATCTCATTATCTAAAATTAGGTACTTTGAATGTTTCCCAAGACATAGAGGGTACATGGGTTGTTATCCCTGTCCCAAGATGGTTCATGAGAAGTATCCCAAGACCAAGAGTCTACAAGTGTTGTTATACCAAGCCCAAGTAGGTACTCAAGTAACATACTAATCTCTAGAGGGTAGTAAAGTTGTTATCTCAAGCATAATGTGTAATAAAAATCCTATATAAATGATTTATCCCTTAGATTTTGATGTTAATGCTATCACTTATGATACATTTCTATGTTATATTCTTATCTTATGGTATCACAACTCGTGATTATTATATAATGTTTTTCACTCATATTATATTGTATATGTTTAATTAATTAAGACTATAGGTTATTCTAGTATGAAATATATAAAACCCATATTATTATATTTTCATTTCAAAATGTCACTTCTCTCATGATCATGTCTTATTATATGTTTTGATATTACCCTGTATGATATATAGATAAGTTTTACCTTTTAGAGAATTTGAGATCACCCATTTATTATGATCCCATTCTGTAGGTTATACTAATAATTATAACCTCAATGCAGTAAAGAAGGTCGTATAATGTTGTTTAATTATGGATAAATTTGATAAGGTATCATTAAATATGTTTCTTATATATATGATACTCGAAGAGACTAATCTATACATTCATGTGATTTTGTGATCCTTGTGAGATTGAATGTTAACATTGATGAAATATATGTATGTTTTTTTGGGATATCTCACTTTGAATCAAACATAGTTTTAAATTATGTGTTTTCTTTAATAAACTTGATAGTTTCGTTCTACAGTGCATTAGTTGGTATCAATGCAGATTTAAGTTATTTAATATGATTATTTTTTATTTAGTGTTTTAGGTTATGGAGATTTAATAAAAAACATATTGACGACTGTTTTTTTAGGGTAACATCATGATGTTTTGGTAATGTAGAGATTGTAAGGATTATTAGAAATTAATTCACTTTATAGAAAATAGAAAGTGGATACTATTTTAATAAATTTGAACCTGTGGATAGACATCCCTATGGGATATTTTTTAGTTACTTCACATTCTCCTAAAAACATTATGAGGGATTTATTTCAAGAATATATTTATGGATTATGTTAATAAGTATGATAAATCCCATCTTAAATAAAACAAGTTTAAACTAAAAGTGATTCATGTTAAACTGAATGATTAATAGGCTATCATGATGGTGCAATAAAGTGACGCATTTTGAGGATAAATTTCACAAAGGTTATTTATGGAAATTAACTTATGTTTTTATTATTGATCACATGTGATTAATCAATTTTTTTAGGAATATATGTGGTTAGGAGTAACCATTTTAAAAATGTATGTGATGGATAATGTAGTAACTTTCTTAATGAGAAAAAAAAGTGGATAAAATCTATTATTGAAATTGTGATAATGGTATTACATCTATGTCAAGTAATCATTAAAAACATGAGTCTTTTCAAACATCTAAACTAACTAATGAATCAATTTATGGAGTTTCATAGAAGATAAGGTTACAAATATTATGAAGTAAATATTACCTAAATTCTTAGATGTCGATAATGGGGGAAGAAGCACCACATGGAACTTTTAAAAGGAAAAATAAAGGGTATTGAGTATTGAAGGATTAGCCATAGAGTTCCTTATTTTTCATTTAGGAAATGGAAAAAAATAAATATAATAGAGAAAAATAACTTCCAATTACTGAAATATAATTATTTATTACATTCTTCAAATTGTTTCCCTAATACGACCACAAATATGTATAATAAACTCAACAAAATCCAATATCAAAAGAATAAGGTAATTCCTCTTAAATTACTATTTTTTAAGCTTTTAGTGATAATTTAGTGGTGAACTTATCTATTATCAACCACAATATATTTTAAAATGTCTTATTAGATTATTGTATAGCTAATCTAGTATATCTTGGAATTTCTCTAAGATCATCAAATCACGGCCCCGATGATTTTATATTATTAAGGGAATAAATTCATTATTATTATTTCCCAAGTTGAGTATTATGTGATATCTTTGACGAATGTATTATTAACCATCCTTTATACAGTTTTTTATGATTTTGGAAATTGGATATATCAAATAAATGAATCCATATTAAGCAACTTAATAAGGAAATCGCATTTCATATTTCAAACTAAACTATAATCATATATCAGTTCAAGGATTAATAATGTCTCTTGAAATCAAAATTCTTGCACAAAATTTATGATACAAAATCATAAAGATTATTTATATAAAATTATGAGAGAAAAAATCAATATTAGGATTGAACTATTTTGTTGGAAAAAAATATTTTTTTCATAAGGATTTAAATTTGATATCCCTCTAGAAATATTATATTAGGTCATAAATATCTTTTAGATACCCTAATATATTTTCACTATTATGTGGTAATTTAAATTATTATGAAACAAGTTTTTTTGGGGGGTGAATATAACTACACAAATATTATTATATATATTTCCTTCAAATAACTATAATGTGTTCGATTACATGTTTCACACACATCACCGAAAAAATTGACCCAAAATAATTACATGAATACTATTTGGAAAATTATAAGAATAAGAAAACCACTATTAAATAAAAAAATATATTACTCAATTACAATTTCAAACACTTATTGAAAAAAGGATTATTATAATTTAATATTTAAAGGATTGTACTTTTTAAAATAACTAAATTTATAGTATTATATATTATATCACAAAAAAATAAGATGGCCATTTTTGAAATAATATTATTTATGATAAAATATTTCAATATTATTTAAATTATATATTGTTATGAAATAATATTAATAATACTTAAAAACATTATTTTCAAAAAAAAACATTTTTTATATTTTATATTCACATTTGAAAAACTAATTTAAAAATTTTAATAATTTAATTAAATAAAATGAAATTTATTTTTATTTTATAAATGAAATATTACCTTATGATTATTTTTGATATTTTTATGAAAATATTGTTTTTTAGGTGAATTATGAAAAATATAGTATTCATTAATACCATATTGTTTTTAACTTTTTCATAAAATAAAAATGACAAAAAAATTAAAAAAAGCATGAATAATATTCTATTTAACAAAAAAATATTTATTTATTTAAAAATTCAATATTTAATTTATAAAATGAACATTTATAATTTTGAAACAAAAGTAATATTTTTTAATATAAAAACTATTTTTTGTCTTTTTAAATTAATAATGATTTATAAGGATAAATTCTATTTTAAGATACATTGAAAGACATAAAAAATATTATTTTCATAACAATACACCAATTAATTTCATATAAAACAACAACAATTATAATTTTCTCTTAATCATAAAATTTAAGTATAAAAATACACTTTTCTAAAAATGGTTTTTACACTTTATGTGTGATAACATTAAAATTAATTTTTATAACCTTTATAGATTTTATTTAATGAAATGGATGAAATAATTGGAATAATTATTTCTGAATTATGTAATAGTTCCAATTTTATTTCTAGGAATTAATTTTAATTTACTAAGGTAAAAATTAATTACCCTGTTAAAACCAAAAACGGTATAAGTGACAAATCTATGAGTGAAAGGCATAAAAACATGTTAAAACATGCTAGAAAATATATGGTTGAGTCTCTATCAACCATAAATTTTATTCCGCTCTATTATTGTTCATTATTGAATCCATTTTAATATTGAATAATGACGTTACCATTTTATTATTAAAATACTTCACTAGTCTCTCTTAAAAAATGCGGTCATAACCACCCCCATAACTCCTCACTCTTCAAGAAATATAAAATGGAAAAAAATCAATCCAAATAACTCACCATCTATCCAATAAATGTCCTTCATTTTATAGTCTTCTCAAAAGACCACATACCAAATCCTTAATCCAGTTTTCAAGGGATCTCTTCCATGGAGTAAGGTAAAATTATCAATTAATCCTTTTGCATTTATTTTCCATTCATAATTATTCTACCAACTCAGAATCAAATTTAAACATTTAATAATAATTACAAAAATATCATAATTATACTTAAATGATATTATGTTTCTAGGAAAACCATTTTCTACCTTCCTCCCATCCTTTTGGAAAATGAAAATGTGGCTTATATTACGAATAGACTATCGCATCCATAAGCATTGTGATATTTTTTTCATATCATCTATACATAAATGGGATTAAAGGTTTATTTCATAGATTAAGATGATATTGTCTTGACTTAATCTGATGATTCATGACATTTACATGAATGAATATATTATCAGTCATATTTTATTCTTGATAATATAGTTATAAGCACTTGAAGAAAGCTATATATTTTGTGTATGAAATAAATACATGATTTTTAAGGGATATTTTTATGTTTAAGGGTGATTAAAAATGAGTATTTTAATATGATAATTCCACTATGTTTCAATGTTTCAAATATATAAAATATATTTTGAAATATTATTTAATATATTGGAGTAAGATACTTGGAATCCTGAATGACAGATCATAGAGATTGAGTTTGGGGGGATGTTTTCCCTATTCATATATTCAAATAATATCTTCTTAAGTATTTGGTAAATATATGTGAACGAAATTAAAAAATTGATGTGAGTAATGGGTTTGGATATTTTAGGAATATAAGATATTTTTTTGTAGATATATATTATAAAGATCATTAATTGAATAAGGTGAAAAAGTAAAATGATAACACACTCACTAGATCTAGTGTCAATGTTTTGGATTTTGAATAATTATTATAAGATACTTGTGTGTCTCTATTCCCTTTATAACTGTTTTCTCGACACAATGAGTTGATATATATGGAGTTAAAGTGATATAGGATATTCATTGTGTCCTAAATAACTTTAATCATTGCAATGGATAGTATTACTTCTTGGTAAATTTAATCACTGTTAGCACATGCTCCTTTGTTAATCCCTTTTTGGTGAACCAAGTAAAATTCTAACATCACTAAATTTACTTATATTTATGGAATGTGTTTTTATGTAAAGATTAATAGAATTAAATTTTTATTTATAAATGAGGAAAATATCCTGGTAGAGTTGAAGTGAAACAAAATATGTATATTCACCCCTATTAGGGTGAATTAAGCTACCAGTTGTAGTAAACATTTGACATGAATTCATAGGATCTGTACACTAAAGTGGAAATTATAATTGAATGGGTATGAAATATCTAGTTTTCACTAATATAGAAGATCTAACCATAACTATAGATCCCATAGTAATATAAATCATGTTTCATATAGTTCTATAAGAAAAAAATTCATCCCAATATTAACTATTACATTAGAAGGCCTCATAAAATGATAAGATATTAAGATGGGAAGGGGTATGATAGTGATGTAATTTTTTTAATAGGCATAGATTGTGAAATCAAGGAATCACTATTTATATTTTTGTAATATGAATCATGCCACATATATTTCTTCATATAGGATGGTTTTATCATAGTGTAATTGAAATTTAGGGAAAATCTTCATGAATTAGTAGATTTCCTCATCACCAAAGAGTATTCAAGCATGGAAATAGATTCAATGGATATGAATGGGATTAGAGATCTTGATTTCACTACTTATCTTGTGGTAAAATTAATCATGGAACACATGGTCCTTATGAAGGTTTATTTTTAACATAGTTTAGTTGGACCAGGAAAATTGGGTTGTAAAATGTACACAAATCAATTAAAACTAGTAAGAAACAAAACTCTCACATAGATCGATCTCTTATATAATACGACATTTTATAATTAAGTCACAAGGAATAGACCACAACAATTTTCATAAGTCCAAACATGATATATCACTCTAAAGATTTTAAAATCATATGGTAGGTACAGCGTACCATATAGTTTACATTCACATGGTAAGTAAATCATGTCTTTTAGTTTAGGGACTTATGGTTTGGGCTATTCATTCTTACAATTTACAGTCCGGAATATTTGACCAATATAACTCAATGTTTGTGATTATGTGACTTGTAGCATCCTAAATAGTGTGTATAATGCATAATTCCATAACATATAGAGATTTTTATAATACCTATAAACATCATTTAAATAGATGTATTAAAACATATATTTAAAATTCAGAATCATCTATAATAGAATACTGACTGTTTTGAATACTTTGACCATTAGTAATGGATAAACCACCACTACACCATCAAAGTGTAGATCACTAATCTAGGGTAACACACTTTAAAAATAAAAAACATGCCTAAAGGTTAACTTAGTTTCTAAATGTAAATTATCATCTTCAACATTTATTCCAATTTGGGTTTTTCAAATGAGTCAGTATATACATTACCAATCTTTTTAGGAGTAGATACTGAAAGGATTGGCTCAATGTTTTTTGGGATACCTAAAGAAGAATCCTAAATCATGGATCTAGGATTCTGGAAGGATAATCTTGACTCAATGATTTCGACTTTACTATTATAATAATATATTCAGTACGATTTTTTTATATTAAATTGACTAAAACATTAAAGGTGTAAAGAAGAATGGGTAGAGATGGATATGCAAAAAATGGTTTAGAATACATTACATATACACCATCATGTTCACGAGAGACTGTTAATGTAATAAGAATAGACCATGAGGAAATAAAAGGTTAAATAAAAACTCATAAGAAAGTTAGTGAGGTTTCAATATGTAATCGGTTGAATTGTTGTCATTCGATGTAAAACCCAAACCCATTGTTAGATAAAATATTAATTTTAGCATGGATCTTAATGCTCCCAAGTAAAATATGAGGGGAATGTAATAAATTATATCTTATTTAAAATTGGGGTAACATTGTTTAATGTCATATATTTTTTACCACTATGACAATTTATAGATCATATGGGATGAAAAATACACTAAACAATTTACGGTAATGTTGTAAAGTCCTCGTGTTAGTAAATTTAAGATCTTGTGATATGAACCATACATCATTTAATTAATTTATTATGAGTAATTAATAATGTTTTTTAGTTTATAGACATTTAATAAGACATTTATTTCATACAATTTATGGTCAAATAGAATTTATTATATTTAAAAAATTTAGAGTCGTACATAATTTAATTTTGTTTTTTAGTTTAACATTATGTTAAAAGGACATTGTATTATGCAATTTTGATTCCAGTAGCAAGGAAATCATTCACAGGATGTGGTTCTTCAAGGAATGTAATTTTCCGATTATAGTGATAATGACTTTAATGCATGTTTCGTGAATCTCAATATTTTCCAACTCAAATAGGTATCTGTTCATATTATTCTAGATATAATAATTAAATATTAATCATCCTTCGATCATATGTCCCAAAATTCAGTGGAAAGAAAAATAATTGAGACAATATTTCATAAATTATTACTCTATTTTCATTATCTCTATATAGATAATAATATTATATTCTAATGAATAGATTAAGTATATAGCCATATCCTCAAACCTAAATGAATATACATTCTTTTTTATCACTGAGAGACAAATGAACCTCGTTCTTATATACAATTTGTTCTCTCTACTCAAGGTACTCACATCATTGAAATACATATTTTGGTTTCACTAAATTCATTACCCCCTTTTGAACCAAATACTTAAAGATCAACTAGTACTTTATTTAATTCCCTAAAAATTGATGATGTAATGACCCAAACCTATTTACCCAGAATCGGTCCATTATTACATAACATTGGCATGATATATGGAATCATTTCCCAAAAGATAGATCAATTTAGTATCCTTGGAAGTACTAGATACTTACATAAGTTTTAAATCACATGATGGAATAAAACAACAAACATGTGTCCCATTTGGACACTCTTATATCACTTGGCCTATACCTACTGGTTAATAGTAATATATTTCATTTCATAATGGGTAAAATAAAACATATGAAATTGGTGAGATCAGATGCTGAGTAAGGATAACAATATAGCATAAACTGTCATAAATAAGAATAAATATTTAAGGCAACGTATAAGACTACAAGACAATCCTTTTAAATGTAAACATGAGCATAATATTGAAAAAATAAATCAAATAATTCCATTTTCTTATTCACATGGATATTATACTAGTCTCATAATCACATGTAATATAAATATCCAATTTCATAATGATGGAATGCATAATTCTATACTTCATAACCACATAGATAGGGCCTTGTGCCAAGACTACAAATAAGATTTTGTCAAGGCCTTATGCCAAGACACTAGTTTTTCTCATGAGACCAACCAATTAACCGAGGAGCTATAGAGGGATTTATCCATAACATAATATGTCCAATGCATTCTTAATATGAAAGGGTAAAACATAATATAATCATTTGTATTAAAACTATCATATTAAATGTCAATATTTTAACCACAAATCATGAATGGAAAAAAATAGCACATTCACAGTCAATCATAACCCATTAAATTCAATATGGATGACAATATTATGATAAAACAACCTCAATAAAGAATAAAATACACTAAAGGATATTGAAATAGATGAATATAGTCATTAAAAATATTTGAGATAAATATCTCCTTTTTCATGAAAACATTTAAATGTTGCACAATTTATCAAAGAAGTCCTTTAAAAGTGATTTCTGATTCAATGTGTCTCATACCACATTGAATCATTTAAAATGAATTTTAATTTCCAAACATTTATGTCAATATAAATAAATAATTAAAACCATTTTTAATAAATTTACATTATTGAGAATGATTTAGAAGAATAAATATTTAAAACATCTAAAACCATATTTGTTTTAATGACTTTCTTACATAATATGTGAAGCTTGAATACATGTAATTGAGTAATAACATTAATAAAAAAAATTATAAAATCATGAGAATAAAGGGATTCATGATATAATATGTCAAAGGATAGCATATCCACCATATAAATGTTAATTTGTGCATAATGACAATGATGTCTTAAAGGAATGTAAATTGAGATGAAATAACTTAAAAAAATAGTGCCCTTAGATTAAGGATGAATAAATGAAATAATTATGTGTGAAAAATAGAAGCACTCAATATAGTTGGATATTCAGTTTAAATCAATCATATTACATTCACAAATATTCTTTTAAAATCAAAACTAGTGACTTGGATGTTTAACTCAATGAATGGAAATTGAGTTTAGATTACCCTTAAAAAGTTCATATCAATGGAATGTGAATTTATCACAGGAGTGATTATGTGTATCAAAGGTATATCCACATAAAGGGGAGCATAAATTACAACATAAATAATAAATATTGATTCCACACATAATCTAAGAGTAAAATAATCAATGATGTTTGCGTGAATCCTAATGAGTGGAAATTGAAATTTGAAATTCCATTACAGATTTGGTAAATTAAAAAACATACACCCCATGAAATAAGTATGATACAATTAAGATGTAAATACCGATAAATTAAAGTATATTACACAATGAATACAATCATGGGATGTAAATACACCTAATAAAAGGAAATTGTGTCAATAGAGCATGAATCTCACGGGAATAAGAAGTGAGATGAAAACCCCTTACCTGGTAATTTTCCTTAGTAGAGGGTACATTAACCTCATTTATAATCTTTAAATAATAGTTATTAAATTACACAAGAACCACATAAAAAATTATATCATATATGATCTTTTTAAATTGCATTGTTAATAATATTTTAGTAGTATCATTGTTTCGGGTGTTAAATGATTCATTTTCCTTTATATGTTTTATTACGAAAGTAATGTTTATTATGGATAGGCTGTATTTCATGCATATCCAGAATGATATCAAGTCATTAAACATTATTTTTAATCATCAAATGAAAATTATTCTTTAATGGTTTCAATGGGTAATGGCATCTCATCATGTCGCGAAGACGGTAAGCCGTACGTACGTACAAGTGACAATATCATTATTTTTATGGTGAAATCGTATATTATTGTATGGTATATAATATATAAATAATAATTATAATGTTAAATTTTTCATTTAAATCAGTTATAAACATTATTATACCAATAATAATAATTATGTTTTTGAATAACAAACTACACCACGACGTGGAGACGGTAAGTCGTACGTATGCATGTACGGTGAAGTTTCCATTTATAGGATGGATAGAATAACAAATATGGTTGTACCATATTTATAAAAACATAAAATTATGTAGGAGGTACTGCAGTAATTATTTTTTTATGTAATAAACAATGAAATAGGAAGTGCAAGAAGAAAATAACTTAGAAGAGGGTGGTGAAATTTTTACCTCTTCTTCAGGTGCTTCCTTTTGATATTATCAAAAGGGCTCCATAGGATTTCTTTATAATCAATTTAATTTCTCTAGGTTGAATGAAGGATATTTGAGAAGGTATTTGGGTAGGGGTTCGCTGAGCCAAATGGCTTTGGAGGTGTGAAATTAAGAGAAGCGGTAGTACCCTTTTATAAGAGAGGTGAGGATCCCTTTAGGAAACCCTTGAAATTTTATTTCATAATAAAATAATTTTCGATATCTAATGGCTCCAAAATGATTTATTTAGAGGATAAGGTGGGGATAGATCGAAAAAATCTCAAAAAAATTGGTTTTAGTCAGTTTTAGGTCACCATATTATCCTTATCTTTTAGATTTGACTCTAAGTTAAATAGTTTGACATTTACAATGGCTCATGGTATTTCTATATTATATGTTTAATAAACATTCTATAACAAGCCAAGAGAACCCAATTTGGTTCATTATAAATATATATAACCTTATCTATGTCCTTTGTCCGAACCATATATTTTTAGAAATATTATATATGTTAATAATATAGTATTTTTCTTAAAAACTCAATTATGTCATTCTTGACACTATTTAGTATTTGATTTTATTCAAATCCATAGAAACACTATAAATTCAAATAAAATTTATTTAATAAATCCTAACATGTCATATGAACATATAAAATTAGTGTAAGTTATCATAATTCTCAATATATGTTTTTTTGGATATTTATAATATGAAGTATATTAATATTTCATTAATAAGGTAACTACTGCATCATCATTGTCTCATAAATAAATCACATTATTTAAGGTCTAAAAATTATAAATAAAATACCATTAAGTAGTAAATATCTATATCATTATAATGAATATTTATAGTCTAATTTATATTGTGCATAACTTTATTTTAAAAATGGGTTATTTATTAAACATTGAATTTTACACTTTAAAATCCTCATTAAATAAAATAATAACAAATTTCCTAACTAATCCATGTGGACCAAAGAGTATAATATTTTATTAATATGGTTTTTTTTCTAATTAAACTTATATAATAGAATTATGACATGATTTAGGGTAATTATAATATCATTTTTACCCTTAATTAGCCAATTTACTTTTAACCATGGTAATTAAAAGTCAAAAGTTGGTATTCACCAAAAATCATTTTCATATTATAGAACCACAATTTACATAGAAATTTCAAAAGTGTCTCTCTAAATTTTTAAATTAAACTTAGAGATTTGGTAAAATTATTGTTTATGCAAATTTTCAAAATGCTCCAAGAAGGTGTGTAAAAGATGGTAAAAGGATCAATAAAAATTTATACATCTAATTTTATTATAAAATAACTCCAATGAATTACATTAAAATTATATAGGTATTATATATCTATTATGACACAAAATAAATTTATATAACATAAATATTTATTTAAATTAAAATTTGGTTTTAAACAATAACGCATTGTTTTTCACTATTCATAAAAAATTATCATTTTCAGAAAAATACAAATAATTCACCCTATGGTAATTTTAATATTATGAATTCAAAAATTAAGTCTATTTTACCAAATTCCAAACATAGAAGTTTAATTTTTTAATTTAAAATTAATTCCTATTGACAAAAACAAAAAGTGGTTTTTCTTAAAAGTAAAAACTATCAAAAGATTGACTTGTGTTTATGTCAAATTTAAACGTGAAATTACTTATAATGACCTAAATTTTATTAAATTATAATAATATAATCTGATTATACTTCCAAAACATTCAACTTCCAAATTTATCAAAAAAAATTATTTTGATTAAAAAAGTTGTTTTTAACTAAAATATAGTATTTTTCACTATTCAACAAAATATGAATGTTATGAGAAAAGCCCCAAAATTTTATCCAAAATTAATTTTTATGCCCCGATTCTAAAGAAGAATTTAATTTCATTAAATTGAATATATAAAACTATCAAATATTGTTTTTTAAAAAAATTCACCATTAAATGGTAGTAAAATTATATTTTTCGTAAAATACATCTTTTATCTAAAAAAATGAATTTGTTCCTATATTCTATCTAAGAAAAAAATAATATATAATTTAATATTATATTCACTATATAAAATTAAAAATTTAGTTAATACAATTCATAATCTCTTTTTGAACATCAAGTTTGGTAAGTCGTGGTGTGCTTGGACTCAGTGTTGCGTGTAGTGAATGCTATTGAATTACCCTAATGAAAATAACATACTATGAAATCTTGGGGTGTTACATTCTTCCCCCTATGGGAAATTGCATCCTTAAATTTTTAAAATTGGGCTTGGTAACTTCATTAAAAGGCCCACATCGGAAAAAGAGTCAATAAAATTATCACTTTAAACGAAAAAAGAGAAGTACAAAGGTCACCAAAGATAACCCATACTAGGATTCTATGTAGGAAAACATCGATATGGAAGATAAACTAAGTGTCATGTTCTTATGGAGAGTGATAGAAAACATGGTGATGAGAAATATGACCACATGAAAACCTAAATCTTTTTATGGGATAAACGGTCATTAGTTTCCCTGTATGAAAAGTAAAAAGACAATGTTTTCTGTTTTATGTTCCATTTCATAAAGTTGAGGAATTTATTTATGATATTGACTAAGAAAATAAAGATATATACTAAATTTTTAATAAGAGTTTAATCCTTTAATAAATTTCTGCCACTAACTCATCTTTTTTTCCAAACGATGAGTATTCAAGATGACTCGGTCACACCTGAAGTGCTAGAATCAACTTATAGAGAATCACATGAGCCAAACATGATAAATTATTTATTTCCATTATCTTTAAGATTAAAAAATCCAAATGGTTATTACAATATCAGATTCTCCCAAAAATGATAATCCTTTAGATAAAGAAATACTAATCTTAATTCTTAAAATTAATCCCACAATACCCAATGTTCAATAAATACCATTCAATAATCAATTGTCCTAAAAATAATTCATTATAATCCAAACTAATATTGAAACCCAAAACATAGAAGAGTTTTATTATATAGTCCTCCATGTTAAATTGTATCTCCAAACAACATCAAATACTCTTAATGTCACATACTTAAAAGTAATTAACCAATCACATATTCTCTATGATAGGTTTATCATTTTCATAAATAACCTAAATCACTATAAATACCAAATAAAATCATAGATAAAAATCCACCATTACAACTCAAATAAAATACCATAGTTTTATATTTTCCTTAGGCATATTGGGTTCCCAATGGAGCGAACATCTTCCGAAATATCATTTATCACTTAATCTCCAAATCATATTTCTATAAAATGGATATCCATTTGATAAGACATAAGATCCAAAATCAAATTATTATTGATCAATAAAATCATTCAACTGAAAATAATTAATCACATTAATTAGGGACTTCACATAGTCCAGTGGTTGGTGATAAATCCCAATTGCACTTTGTTTGTGTGTTTGATTCTAGCATCTTTGTCCCACGCGATTGGCTGTCACATGGTCTGTGTGTTGTCCTTTTTCACAAACTATATTTTATAAGATTCCAAAAATGAGATAAATTCCTCAAAATTAATATAACATATTTTAACCAAAATATTTATCTCATACCTCTCATTTTCATCCCAAAAATTAATAACTTGTAATTTCCACACAATAAAGGATCATATAAACCCAAATGATTTTTTAGAACTATATCCAAAAAAGAAAATATAACTCTTCCTCATATATAATTTTCACATAACAAACAATAGGGTTACACATACAAGGGAAAATTCTTCCAAAGTAATCCCATAAATAAAGAGCACTATTAATTTTAAACATTTCGCCATCCATTTATTTCCTCATATGTTCTTCTTTGACCAAATGGTTATCCAATAGAATAGTGCATTAACTCGGATAATGCCTAGGTCCCCTGCATTTATGACAAATGATAGTAAATGGATTCTTGGGATCATTTTTATTTTCTTCCATAGTACACTTCATGTTTACTTAGAAATTATTTACTTTTTGTTCTTCGTTTCCCAACATAAAGCCTTTCATTGTTCTATTGTGACATTTTTTGAGGTGTCTCCTTCCACATTTCATGCATGATGGAAATTGATCTTTCTTTTTCCCATGGTTTCCACTACTATAGATTTTATCATTCACTGCCTTTCTGTACTTTATTGAGTCTGGTATTTTGTTAATATATATGTTGTTGATCATATTTTTTGAAAAATGATTCAGCATAAACATGATAACTTTTACACCTATCAAGTTTCCATTTCATTTCTCATTTCCACCATCATTACCACCATGTATATCATGTTCAATGTTACTATGACTTCTTTGGAATCTTTTCATGGACTAACACAAGAAAGCATAGTGTGATCCATAAAATCATTTAGAGAATATCGTAACACCTTATTTTCAATCTAACACACCTTAGGATTAACCAAGGTTATTTATTCTCTTCTTATTTTAAAATCCTTTAAATTATTTTTTAATGAAAATACGACTTATCTGAAGAATATCCCCCTAGAGTGTCATAACCAAGAGTGCAGCAAGGTCTATTGTCGTGTACTAGGATACCCCGATTCAAGCCCTAAACTCCTTGTTGGAGTTTCTAATCTTAGGAACATCTGTGCCAGAGCCGGCTCTTCTGGCTCATATCTAGACATAGATGTATTCCTTGGAAAAAACACATAATATTTACATTGCCAAATTTTTTGGTTGTTTTTCTATAATAATCCTCAATGCATATCTTAGGGTAGTGTTTTCTAATCAGTGTTTTTCTAAATTTAGCTCCCAAGGTTTGTACTAAACATCCCCTAATAGAAAATTTAACCCCTCGACCCCAGTTACCCAAAATCGGTGCATTATTACATAACATTGGTGTGATACATGGAATCATGTTTCCAAAGACAGATCAGTTTAGTAGCCCATGATGTACGAGATACGTACATATATTTTACATTACATCATGAAATAAAAAAAACAATTGTGGTGTCCTGAAAAATCCGCAAAGGATTGGGAAAATGTGGAGAATACTCAAGGATGGCGAAGGACGAGCTGGTCTGCAGACCGGTCTAATGTAACGGCGCACGTCTGGTTCCGCGAAGCGTCCCTCCTCTGTGGACCATCGTCGTTCGCGAAACTGAGGTGGAGACCCTCCGTGGTCACGAGGCAGGACATGCGCTAACCCGGTTCACCATTTCGGACCACCCTAGCCACGAGCCGCGTCAACCAGCCCGAACCGCCTCCGCTGTCGTTTGTGAAATGGAGGCAGAACCCTCTGTGGCCGCAAAGCACTCTCTGAGTTTGGTTCACGGAGGAGGAGTGTTTAATACCCCACGAGTTATGGATTGACCAAGTCATCTGTATGTCGGGATTTCGGTCATGGGGCACCACAAAAGGTGTCTCATGACCCTAATAGATCCATTTTCCTCCCCTATATAAAAGGAGACCGAGGGGGAAAGATGGAGAGGATTCAGAGGATATCAATCAGATTCGGGTGGAAGGATTTTGAAGGAATTATCTTAGGATTTCTCAAAGAGCAAAGATTAATTTCGCAAACCAGAGCAGGTATGAAGCTGGAAATGAATTAATAAGGAACTAAAAACACATAAATTGGTGAACCGTGAACCAAAAATAACATAAAACGAGAAGACCATAAACCATGGCCCCTCAGCGGATTCACTACCCACGAACTAGGGAGTTTATGCCCCTTTTCTGATCCATCGCACCGCGTTGCACCCTCCTACGTGGGAAAATCCCCGACAGATGAATCTCCAACTGGCCCTGCCATTGGCCGCCGCTGCTCGCTTGGACCCCTCCGCATACCAACCTTGTACATGGGCGGAAACCAATTCCGCGAACCTTCCTGGTTCGCGGGATGCTAATTATTCCGTCGACCCACCTGGTCCATGGAAGACCTCTCAGCCCGCGGACCACCCTGGCTCGCGGATGGCTTCTCCCTCCACGTAGCACCTTCCTACGCAATGGGCGCCACCCCTCATACACCCGTGTGGACTGCCAAAACCTTTAGAGTTTCAATTCCTAAAGCCAGATAAAATCCTTCCAATTCCAATCCATCCGGATCCTTCGCAACCTCCTCATTGGCCCATTCATCGGCCCTGAGTTGAGGCCTCCACCAGAGCCACCGTACTGATATGATGTAACCTTTGGGAATGTCAGCACACCCTATTGATTTCACATACCCACAGTAAGTAGGGGTGAGGAGGTTTCCCCGACCCTTGAGTAGATTCCAGAAGCATTTCTGGGTTCAAATTCCCACGGTAATGTGGAGTCTAAGCTCGGGAGCCCTCTTTCTGACCCTCCACTTGTTGGAGATGGGGTACTTCTCCCTTCTCCGGAGGGTAGTAAAATACACATAAAAATTAATCCCCCATTCACTTCGGTACTTCCCCAATGAACAAGAGTGGTGAAGGGAATAGGAGCACCTCTTTCCCTCTACCATTGCGCTTTGTCGCCATGGGTGCCCATCTCGGAGTAAGCCCTGACCTTATGGGCCTCCCTCATGCATAATTCCCACTCCACTTTTCACGGAGTCACCTTTCGCAACATGATCCTCTGGTCCCTGCCGCCTGTTGTTTCACACATAGAGCATGACTCACGTGGGCATAGAGTAAGCATCGACCATGACAACCTCTTATGGGCCTCCTCGGAGTGTAACCCCCAATCCATCACTCTGGGATGCCTCAGAGTGTAAGCCCCATACCAATGTGAACTACGTGGACTTTTATCCTTGTCTCTTAGGCAGGGTACGTAGGAAGCCTCCTTGAGGTTGAATCCCAACTACCGTCGGATCTGACTATCTTCACGTCGGTTCACCGCACCAACCCCAGCACCGTATTAATGAGTCCTAACTCCAAGGGGTCATTAATCCAACGAGGGATGGTAAACCTCAGACCTAAATTATTCTGAACCCATGTATCTAGTTGACCATTGCCCACCAGGGTTAAATCCATGGATACTATGTTTGGTTATATACCAAAGATTTGTGAACATACAAATATGTCTTAAATATATAAAATAGCCCCATAACAGGAAATAATTCCCCTCAAAAGCGTGTGATGAGCCTGACTTCCCATCCTCTCGACCAATGTGAGTTCTTATGCTTCGCTGGTCAAACCATCCAGCGAACGCCTGCCTTTGGAAAGTAGGTCCACGAACTGCGGGATATGGAACCGTTGGGTGTTTCGAGGCGCAAACGGTGCACCTGGTATGAGTGATTAAGAATAGCTCAACCTTCTCTAATAAACCATCGGGTAGTGCTCGTCTCTCCCGCATGATCCACAATTGTGAGCCACACCAGAAGAAGAACAAAAAATGGTGAACCCGATGTGAATCTTTAACCATGCATGACAGATTTAACCTAATTCTGCTCTGTGCACCCTCTTACTTACAAGGAGGGCCAAGAAAGGTCATTAATTATGCATATGATCATGAGATGTTGCATTGACGGGTTTCCTGTTTATATTTGTTAAAATATTTTACAGGTACCTTCAGAACTCCCTTCGATCCAAATTCATCGCAAAAGAACTCACAAGCATGGGCTTCCAACAACGGAAGGACCAGACATCCTCAACTATAGAGGACCCCATCACCCACCCAGTGTCTTCAACGCTGGGTCTCAGACCCATTGATTCGAGAGTACCACCTGAACGGTACTCTCCCAACAGTGGAGGCGGCCATGCATGCCCTCCAATCTGCCAGAACTCACCGTTCGCCTGCCCAGCAGTGGCCACAGAAGCAGTTCCAGACGGCCACTATTGTCGTCTTAAAATGTTTTGGGAGTCTGTCCCCAGAACGAGACAATGCGTACCTCCCTTATCTTAGGGAGGCGGATGAGGTCGACATTGAGGACTTCATCCCTGCCGAATAGGGGTTCCACTCTGAGGCCCCCGCCAGAAGGCGTCATCGTGGTCACGTTGTGACTCAACATCCTCACACTGAGGAGGGTGTCTCCCTGAGGATTCCGGCCCACGCTCCTCGAGCTCTAGCCCCTCGGACCGCCTGAAAAGGGCGAAAAACGTACAACCGGGGACCGGTCATCACCCTGGTCCTTGAGGAGGAGCTTCGCTGCCCAGCCACGTAGATGTACCACAAACAGGCATCTAAACCTTTTCGCTCCTCCCGAGCCTGCCATCCAGACATGGCAGCATCATACGAGCCGGTGTGCATCCCTGTCGAGCTCCATCAGGCTCTTCGCTCACGCAGGATGGCAGTTACCCGGATGGCACCTCTCCCTGCCCAAGATCGTGAATTCCACCAGCTTGACATGGTGGCAGCCAGACGCGTACAAAACCATCTTCTAAGAGATTCCTCTGATGCCCGCCATCCTGACATGTTGGTGATCAGCAAAGATTGCGACCCAGATGTGGCAGCAATTAATAGGTAGGCACGTCTCCCCACCAACAAATGCCACCGACTCAATACGGTGGGAAACGAACAAATGCAGGGCTAGCTCCCTTCGGATACAAGTAAAGTCTTCCACCCCGATGTGGCGGGAAATGGAGACATAAATCGGCGTATCCCAGCACAGGGGAAGATTCGTTCACCTGCCCCCACACAAGAGAATTGTCAGTATCGCCTGACAACTAGAGAACCGGAGAAGGATATTCCTACTCCGATACTGGAATAGGACTTCAGACCCATTCCAGACAAAGATGTCTCTCTGCATATCCTGGAAATGATGGAAGAGTAGGTATCGATCCTAGGTCATATCTTGCAGACTTTCCAGAATGTAATTTCATCAGCGAAAAAACTAAGGATTCGGGCCCGTGAACCCGTCTCCCCAATTGAGGCGACTGGTCTAAGAGACGAGATAACTGCCTTGGAGCAGATCTGCATCCCTACTTCTGTCGAGGAGGGTCTCTAGCTATATTCCGCGACGCAAGGGAAACTGGATCGAGCAGCTTCACTCGTTCCAACTAGGGGACACCCATCCATCATGGTGGATGCTCCAGAGCATTCATATATCCTCGTTTAATGTCAAGAAGTTCATCGGCATATCCCAACAACATCACGAGACCCAATTAGACTGGGACCCAAAGGTGAAGGTTGTTCTCAACATCAGACGGCCCCCAAATCTCACAATAAAGAGCCCCAGACTCGACGAAGGCAGCCGGAAAATAACGAGCGGGTTCATGACTTCACTATGCTGGAATCTGGGGTTCCCAACGCCGCTGAGCACACATTTTAGTATCAGAACCCTTCCCACCCCTTACCATATTATGGGAGTGGCAGTAGTAGTTGCGAAGGTCCTCCCCACAATGTTGCTACCAGCAGCTCTGAAGGTCCTCCCCAGAGCACCCACGGGGGCCTCCCCCACTGGCATATAACGATCTTTCATGAGATCTCCTCTTGTGATGTTAGCCACTGAAACCCTCCACATGAATAGAATATCGAGCAACAAGAAGATCCTTCACTTTCTACAGTCTACCCTAAAGGTCCTCCCAGGGGTATACGCTGCAAGCACTCTCCATGCAGTGGGACCACAGATTATGCATAGTCGCAAATGCGGAGGCCCTCCCCGAAGTGACGTCTCATCACAACAAGAAGGCCCTCCCCTTGTCGTGGACAGCCCTGAAGGTCCTCCCCAGGGGTTACGTTGCAACGACACTCTATGAAACCAGGCATCAGATCACGGTGGTAGTCCTCGCCACCCTGATAACAGAGGTCCTCCCTGTAGACACGTCAAGCAATGAGAAGGCCCTCCCCTCATTGCGCTACATTCTGGAGGCCCTCCCCAGGATTTATCTCGCAGATATTCTCCATGCAGTAGTTTAAATGGTAGCCCTCACCAGTGCCGCAGCTGTGATGGTATTCCTCACCAACACGACTACCATTGTGAAGGTCCTCCCTGCATTGGCCCCAAGCAACAGAAAGTACACCCCTTGTCAAAGTGTATCCTGAAGGTCCTACCCATGACACACATCGAATGTCAAGCCATGATGGTCATCCTCACCATGATGGCTGTTGTTACGAAGGCCCTCCCCGTAACAACGCTACGCAGCCAGAAGGTCCTCCCCTTGCTGCAACATGCCTTGGAGGTCCTTCCCAGGGTGTGCACTGAAAAACTCCTCTATGTAGTGAAGCATCAAGTAGTAATGGTATTCCTCACCATTATGGCCGCCATTGCAGAGGTCCTCCCCATGATGAAATATCATATCGACTGGAAGGTCCTCCCTCTACTGAATCAAGCACAGCAAATCCCTCGTATACTAAGGCACTCAGAACGATGGGATCAAGAATGTCAGATTCCCAGTTAGTCTCCAACGACATCATTCTTCAATCAAGAGATGGTACAGGGCCTCGTTCATCCTCTGAACCACCTCAGAATCGCCCACATGATAATTCAATACCTACCGGCCCCACTTCCACCAACCACACTATCAGTGAGTGCCTCAGTTGGGCTGACTATGTAAAGGAATCACTAGTGGAGGAGTATGCCGATATGCTGCACAATATGAAATGACTGGCCAGGGATGATATACCAATTATGTTTTGGCCCACTGCCACCTCCCAGTTTGACATACCCAGAGAGTTATCGGATGAATGCGTGCATGGAATCCGCCATAATATATGGAAAACCCTCCGCCGACTGGAATCAAGTTTTCAGTCATATGATGAGTATGTTGACCACGTAAAGACAATAGGAGACCTCCTGCGTCACATCGACCTGGAAACGCTTCCTTTGGCGTGGAAATAGCGACCCGAGAGGTGTTAAGGAAACATGGAGATAGCATGCCACCGTGAGCTGCACCAACTGTGTCGCCTCTTCGGTGATGCTCTGACGAGAGTCCATATTAGGGGACGGGGGGAACACGGATCTATGCATTTCACTCCGCTCCCCGCCCAGAAGAACCCGTTCGGCATGGTGTCCTGCAACGTCATCACATCCAGACAACAATCGAGTGGTCTCCCTGTTCAAGAAAGCCAGCACACCCAACAGAGTCAGACCTTGAGTAAGTCCCAGAAGCAACAGGCCCAATGGGAACAAGCCATTCAAGAACTCCTGAATCAGGCCACCAAGAGCATAAAACAGGAATCTCGTCTAAGAGAGTCCAATCAGTGATCTTTTCCTACCTCCAAATAAGGTATTGATATATAGAAGAACTCAGCACCAAACCATGTTAACCCTCGAATGGGGGCATTCAAGATCAGGCAGGTAGGGATAGACGCAACCACTACCGCAATCCAGGGTCAACCCCAGCCTGCAGGGCTGTGGGAATTTTTAACAACAAATGCCCTTGTAAGACCAATAAAAATGGGAGGAGACTCAACATCCAAGGAACAAAGCCAACCCCAGCCCTCAAGGTTGGGGGGTATTATTACCCCCTCAATAACAACCTCCCCCATGAGAGTCAGTATTCTCTCGCCTAGGGAGGACAGTTAGAAGAGGTGGTTCCTGTCCTATCCCGTCATTCGAATCATCATCCCCTCAGAGAGGAATGCGCACTACAAGGTCGCATCAAAGAACTCTCTACGTCACCCTTCATCAAGAAGTCCAAATGAAATCTCAAGTCATGAATGGGAAGGCCAGTAGAAGACGCGGGAGATCCTCTTCTTGTTTGGAAGATGAAATATTCTCCACCCTGCGATATGCATCTATCAACATCATAGAGGTTAACCCCATGGATGACACCAGGGATGCTGAAAATCAGGAAGGACTGAGAGATGATGGTTCCGGTCATCCTGTGACTCACAAAGAACCCCCAGGTGTGCACACCTAGAACTAGAGGGCCGCCCTAAATAGGGTCATCCTTCTAGCCAACCCTCCTCTGCATACCCAGTGAGCTTCAAATAAGGATAAGAATAACGGACTGGTTACCCTTAACCTGCCTCCTTCTCTCGACAATGATGATCCAATCATGCTCGAATATATATTTTCTAGACAAGAAGAGGCGATGAAAGAATTGAGGCAGCTTAATGCCGAGCTACTCCAGAGGAACCGCCTTATTGAGAGTGCGTCCCAGGAGGAGCCACATCATGCACTCCCAGTAAGTGCACGTCAAAGACTAAGGTTTTCCCCGGAAAAAGAAATATGGCCAGGGCTCCCGTCCAATGAGGCGTACGGCCCGTCTAACTACCTAAACATAAATTCGGATGAATACCAAGTCTTCCCTCCACCCAGGAAGCAACCGAACCAAGTACACCTAAACCCTCTGAAGGTGCCACAAACGACACATGCACCCCTAGTGCTATCCAATCCGGATCCTCAGGCAATGCCTCGGGCTATGCCTTCCCCGGAACGGGCCCAATAGGATGTAAACCAGGCTCTCACCAACACCATCAAGGCACTAACAACTCGATTGGAAGTGATGGAAGGTTGACGCGCTCCGATACAGCTAGTGCGGAAACCCTACTCCGATTGGGTGACCCACACACCACCTCCACCCAATTTTTGGAGCCCTGTATTCACTATTTTCAATGGGTCAGGTGATCTGAAACATCATTTGATGCACTATGCGTCTTATTGTGACCCTATGATGAGGAATCCAGAACAACAAGATGCAGTAAAACTCAGATTCTTCGTATGGACCTTGCAAGGATCTTAATTCATCGGGTATACGAGTCTACCGGCCCAGTCAATAAAGTTTTGGGAGGACCTTTAGCAGCAATTCATGTTCCACTTCAGCTCAACGTTTCCTAAAACAATAGTCAACGACCTCATGAACTAAAAGCAGAGGGAGAACGAGAGGGTCTCATATTTCATCGCCAGGTGGAAGGGTATGACCTATTCCCTGAATAGGCCAATGCCTCAAGATGATATTCTAGCCATATGCATCAATAATCTTTGAGATGAGCTGCGAACACTGCTCATACTAGTGGAGTGCACCACCGGTTTCCGTCACCTCTCGCCCATTTCCCAGAGAATTGAGGACTCCCTACAGCGGACCAATTTGAAGTACCAAATAGCCTCGCAGGCTCCTATGAAAAGAGCCCCTGGAGCTGAAGTGTCAGTTGTCACAGTCAAGTTGGCCCCTGTGCCAGCTCCACCACTCAGGCCTCCACCAAATCGTCAAGGGCCTCCTACATATCAGTGGACGCCTCTGCCAAAATAGGACGATCAAAGAGCACTGAAGTGGAACCATTTTGAGGAAAGAAGACAAAAAGTATAGTCATTCCGAGATGATCAAGTCTATGGCTACTTCATTACCGCCATGAATTGCAACATGCTCCACCTCCCGGAGAAAAGGATGTCTGCAGAAGTCTGCCGCGATGACATGCCAGAGTACTTCCCCTACCATCAAATGTTGGGGCACAATATCAGATAATGATTTGTCTTTAATGTCCTCCTACAAAGGATGGTAGACTCTAAACAGGTCGAGTTGGGACCACCCCCAGCACATGTGGCATGTATCTCTACCACCGACTCCAAAAAAGATGAGTGGTTAAAGAAAGTCACCAGCAAGCAGGGGCAGAAATTCGATGACTAGATGACTCAGAAGACTATCAACCGAGCCCTTGGCATACTCTAAGCTCAGCTACGACAGCCAATGTTGCCGCCAACAGCCACAGATGGTGCACAACCAACAGTATTTTCCTCACAACCCTCCACGAGCTGGTCATCCAGGCATAATTAATGAAGGAGAAAATAGCAAGAGGAGCAGTCCGTGACGAGGCTAAAGTCAGCCCCGACACTGTCAGATTTCATGCCCTCAAACTTGGAGCCATGGGGAATGACCCATCAAATGGCACTATCAGGGACAACCGACCAGGATGACCTGTCAGAAGATGAAGATCTAATCATTGGTTCTATTAACGTCATCCATCTCATGGAATCATCCCCTGATGAAGGGTATGGTTATGAACCTGAGTTCCCTGCACGAGGAGTTGGGAGGAGGAATCGTAGAGGTAGGGGATACCAGGGGAGGCGCAACCACAGCCAAAACCAACCCTACAGCTGGACCCCAGCCCACACCATTAATATCGCAGAAACCCATGGGAGAGACCTTCAATAGACTTAGTTAGAGAAAGAATGCACCCCACCTCCACAGGCAGCCACTCAGGCCCTGTTGTTTTACGATACCCACCAGAGGAGAAGCATGTGTCTGGCCGCGCACAAACATACCGGCTGGTACAAGTCCTCAAAACGCGGGAACACCATTGATATCCGACCCCGCAGCCAGTCCCTCCTCGTCAAATGATCCAGCACCCAAAGCACCGACTATGACTCTCCTGCCACAGGAGAAGCGTCGAACGCTGAAGCAGAAATACGATATCCTTATACAGCTGGCATCGGTACCAACCAAGCTGACAATCCATGATTCCCTAAGTCTGTCAGCAGACCTCAGCGTGGCGCTTATAGATGCTTTGATTATCCCCAGGGAGTTTCAAGATGAGATTTCTTCCACCGATATTTATCGGACAGAGACTGACCCGGCTGAATGCAATGAAGTGATTTCTTTCACTGATTAGGATGAAGATCCCATCATGTAAGGACACATCAGACCACTATATGTGTCTAACACACAGAATGGTATTAACATCCGAAAAGTCTTTATAGACAATGGCTCTGGAGTTAACCTCCTTCCCCTATGGACACTCCGTAAGTTGGGTTACAGTGAGGATGATCTAATACCCTCGACCATAACTTTGTTGGGTTACGAAAAGATCGAGCAGAAACCAATTGGAAAAATTAAGCTAAAGACCCATTTTGGTGACCTGGTAGCCTACACGGAATTCCTGGTCGTCCAGTAGAGCACAACATTCAATGCCATGATGGGAAGGCCGTGGCTCCATAATCATATGGTCTTTCCTTCATCCTACCACCAGTGTATCAAGTATTGTGTCAATGGACAAAGTGGAACATTTCATGCCGACAAGGCCCCTTTCGAGCTCTCCGAGTCACATTACATTGACACCGGGTTCTAAAAGCAAAATAAAAGGAAGCCTTTGGTCGATGGTGTTGTCTAGATCCCCGCTCCAAAGGGCCTTGAAAATGTTCTTGATGACCCCCTCAGGCAGCTTGGCGGAGATTATGTCCTGCCCATCAATCATGTTGAGAGTAAGAGTTCATGTCCGGACACGCAATCAGATGTCCTCCCGACTTCATCCATGAAGGTCGAGCATGACAATGTGGGGACATACACTGACCCTCAATCTGGGATCGAAAACTCGAGTAAGGATGCCCATGACACCTCGCCTCAAGACTCCCAAGAGCCCGTGCCAGGAGCTCTCTCCTCATCAGATCAAGAAGATGAGGAATTGGGAGAAGAAGAGGGTGAAGATCTCAGGGATGCACCTCCTGCATTTGAGGAAGGTATCTCCACCACTGCGGACGAGCTCAGGGATGTATACCTGGGTACCATGAAAGACCCAAGGTCCACTCCCATTAGTGCAACCATTTCTCTCGAAGAGTACGAGGTATATACCGCCTTCATAAGGAAACATCGAGATGTGTTTGCCTGGAATTACACGGAAATGACGGGACTCGATCCCAAAGTGGCAACACACCACCTAGGTCTGCTAGAAGACCACCAAGGCTATAAAAAATCCGCCAGATGGACACACCCCTCACATGATTCCAAATTAAACGCTGAAGTCGATAAGATCATTAAAGAAAGCTTCATTTGGGAGGTCCAATACCCCATCCTATTGTCCAATTTCTTCCCTGTCAAGAAAAAGAACGGACAAATCCGTAACTGCATTGATTTCAGATATCTCAATTGGTATTGTCCGAAAGATGATTTCCTAATCCAGGTCACCAAGTTATTAATCGATGCAACGGCCAAGTATGAGGCTCTAACCTTCATGGATGGCTATTCCCGGTATATTCAAATCAGGATGGCCTGAGAAGATGACGAAGCCACTGCCTTCATGGCCCCTCAAGGGGTAGTTCGTTACAGGGTCATTCCCTTTGGTCTGAAGAACACTGACGCCACATATCAGCCTGCCATTCATCAGATCTTTAAACTGTTCCTGGGGAAATTCGTTGAATGTTATGTGGATGATCTGGTGGTCATGTCCAGACAGCACTCGGATCACCTATCAGACATTGGGACCGTCTTCATCAAACTCATACAGCATAGCTTGAAGATGAACCCCTTGAAATGCGCCTTCGGTGTTACCTCAGGGAAATTCCATGGCTTTGTCGTACGCCTCCGTGGCATCGAAGTCAACCCTGAGAAGACAAAGGCTATCTTTGGCCTGCCAACTCCCCGCAATCTCACTTAGATGAGAGCATTCCAAGGGCACTTGGCCTATATTAGGCAATTCATAGCCAACCTGGCAGGAAATTTTTTTCCCTTCACTAGGTTAATCAAAAAGGGAGTCACGTACAATTGGACAGATGACTGCCAAGAGGTGTTGACAGCCTAAAGAGGTACCTCTTAAGTGTAACACCGTGAGATTTTATGAGATTTGTTCTTTCTAATTTCTTTCATAACTTATATTAAATGCTACACCATGATTATCTTGAATTATACGCAAGAGCATATTTTCTTGTAGTATACACAACACTATTCTTGGATCGTGTTACACACAATTTCAAGTTCGTTTGATAGTAGTTATTCTACACAACATTGAGTGTATATATATATATATATATTCAATGTATAAATGAAATATGGTCGGATCCTATTATACGCAACAACAAAGGAGTCTTGCACTACACGCAACCCTTACTTGACATACATTACATGCATTGGCGACCTTCCACGATAGCGTGTGTTGTTCACAATACAGAGTTTCACTAAACAACGACATGTTATTAAAATATTATATAAACTAGCCGTTATGAATAGTGATACCCACTTTTTGAAATTTTATTTTTCAGAATGGACTTCATTTTGTTTATTCGGAATATTGAAATTAGCCTAGGGTGAATTTTTGGTATTTTTCAAAAAACATTCAATTTTTCATGAATAGTGAAAACACTAGGTTAATATTTAAAAACTGACTTTTTATTTAAATAATTATTTATTTTAATTTATTTTATTTTAATTAAAAATTGATACATAATAAATATATATGTTCAATGTAATTCATTTGAGTCATTTTATAATAATTTTAGATATATGAAAATTTTATTAAACTTTTCACCGTCTTTTACCAACCTCCTATGAGCTTTTTGCAAACTTTCAAAAAACATAATTTTACCGCATATGTGAGTGGAATTTCGAAAATTTGAGAGACACAGTTAATATCAAGGAGTAAAATGTTGTTCAATAAGATAAAATTAAATTTTGGTGAATAGAAACTTTTTACTTTTATTTACCACGGTTAAAAGTAAATAGGGTAATTAATGGTAAAATTGATATTATTATTACCCTATCACATGTCCTAATTCTGTTGGATAGGTGTAATTCGACCAAAAAAACCTTAGGAATAAAATATTACCCTTTATGTCCACTTGGATTAGATTAGGACATTTATTATTATTTTATTTAAAGAAGAGTTAAAATAGTTAAAATCAATGTTTAATAACTAAAACATATTTAATATAGGGGTATACACAAGCTAAATTTGACTATAAATATTAATTATAAAGATAAAAATATTTCCTACCTAATGGTATTTTATATATAAATTATCGACATTAAATAATTTAATTTACTTATGACACAATTCTAATTCAGTAATTACTTACATAATGAAATATTAAAATAATTGATATTATAAGTACCAAAATAAATGTAATTTTAGACATTTTATGAAAGAAACTAATTTTATATGTAAATATGACATGTTTTTATTGAGTTAATTAAATTTTTTATAACTAATCATGCTGATATGATTTTCACAAAAATCTAGTACCAAATACTGTCAAAATTGACATAAAATTGTTTTTAAAACTAGTATTATATTATTAATTGTTATTTTATTCCTAAAAATCAATGGATAGGACAAATAACTTAAATAAGGATATATATATTAATTATGGACCACTTGGGGTTCGTTGGGATTGTTATATTAAGTTTATTAGTCATATAGTGTAAGAAAACAAGAAGACACGATAAAAGTTAAATTATTTATCTTAGAGTTAAATGTAAATGATAAGGATAAAATAGTAACATAAACTTATCTAAAACCAATTGGTTGAGATTATTTCGACCCATCACCACCTTATATTAGAAATAAATCAATTTTTAGATATTAAAAACCGAAAATGACTTTATTATAAAATAATATTTTAAGTTTTTCCTAAGGTGACCCTCTTCTCCCTTATAAAAAGGGCACCCCTTCCCTCTTCTCTTCACACCCTTTTGAGACTTGAAGATCATCCAACCCCTACAAATTCCTCTTATTAACCTCTCTAGTTATATCATATAGGTTCTGCAATTCTCAAAATACAATCTCTAGTGCCATAATAAGAAGTTCAAAGGAGGTGCGTCGAGGAAGAGGTAATCTTTTCTAACGACTCTTTAATGTTTCTTTCTTCTTCTACTTCCTCTTCTTTAGTTTTTTCATTATAATGTAATAAAATCAGTATTAATTATATACTGATATGTTATTATAAATATGAAACAACCATATTTAACCTTCTATCCATCCTACAGAAAATGAAATCACCGCGCGTGCATACGTACGAAATATCGTCTCCACACAGTGGTGTAATCAGTTTTTCCACCACCACCGTACTTGGATGGGTATAATGGTGTAAAGAATAACTATATATAGTTATTATAACATCATACTGATTCATTGACATTATATCATCCACTCCAATTCAATTAAATAATTATGGGAACGATATCATTGCTCGTGCGTACGTACGAATTACCGTCTCCACGAAAAGATGAGATTCATTCTCAATGTTAACCATTAAAGAATGATTATAAAGTATATATATAATTAATATTGACGAAATATATGACCTGATAAAGCTAGTAGATTTATGTATATATATAAATATCATCTAGTTAATTACATTCAATACAATAAGGAAAGGAAAACAACGTTCATGCGTCTGTACGACCTACCGTCTCCATGAACTGTGTATTTCATTTCATTTATCTATATATTATATATATATGTATGTATTATATATATATATATGATATATAAATCATGATTTACATTCTGGAAGTAATTAAATCAAGATATATGTAATAATAATATCATGAACAATAAGTCCAAACACATACGATAAATAAAACAATTTTACCCAAAACACTGCTTTAACATTGAATTTACAAAAGAATGGGTAATATAAAGTCATAAGTGAACCATATATGATATCATAAAAATGAATATGATTTTGTAATAAGTAAATGACATTATATAAATCATTATACAGGAGGTTCAGATATGTACGAAGCATATCCGACCTAAGGTAAGGGATAATTATTCCAAACTCATTCTTATCCGAGATTGTTTATTCATAAGTATTTACCGGGGTTAGGTTTATTATCCATGTCCATATGTTCTCAAAATGTTTTCTTAAAATGTTTACTTTTCATCCATTTATTTTTAAAGTCATTTTTACCCTTTTTTACATTTACCACATCGTATGGAAGGAATCTTTCTTCTTTTTACCATATGAGGTACTTTTTGACTTTTCTGGAAAATGTACGAGAAGAATGTTTTTTTAACTAATACAACATGAATAGATTTTTAAAGTTTCATAATGCATTATTTTCATGAATCTTACTCTACAATATTTAATGCTTATTTTCAACAAAATCCATTTCTTTTAAAATTGTTTGTAATTTTTTGAAAAGAAAATGATTTAAAAGAAGAAAGGATATTTTCCTCAAGAATTCATTTCAAGTGTTTTATCAAAACCATTTTCCAAATAAGATGGAATTATTTAATATGTGTTTGTTTTAAGTATATTTTTCCTATGATTTACATGGTTTCTCATTTCTTATGATGAAATGATATCCATTTTTTTATGGATTATGTTATGATGGGATGATGTTTATGAAACCCATTTTATACTATGGGTAATGATGAATGATTTATGTTCATGTTGTGGCACAAGTAAGAATGATTTAATTATGATATGGGTGGGACATATATCTCCCTATAATTCATTGGGTAATGATTTATATCTCATGAGATAGACATGGATGGAACGGTAAGTTAATCTGATTCGGTGATACAGGACTGGAACGAGGAGTGAACTCGATTCAGTAAGGGACTTTGTCCACTAAGAAGGTCTTGGCAGCAATATCTCGGCTAATATGGAAATCATTTCAAGTAATTAATTGATTTTCACAATGACATGTTTTATTCCCATGCTATTTTATCATGATTAATGTTATTTTATGACCTATTCCTTACGTACATCCATGATTTATTTCACAACTCATGATTATAATGTGTATTCATTTCGTTCATGTTTTGAAGTTAAAATGTATATGGTTTATTTTATTTTCTCTAGGATTACCCTTACTGAGCATTTGAGCTCACCCTTTATATGTTTTCTTTTCCCCAGGATATAAAGAAAGGTTTTAGGTATGAAAATAAAAGTGGAAGATCTTTTTGGGAGATGTCTAATATCTTTCACCCTGATTAGAAGATTATGTTCCATGTTTCCAAAGACACTAAACTATTACAGTCCTTGTGTGTTTGTTTTTGTTATGTATTATGTATTCAAAAAAAGTAATGTAATGTCCATGTACGTCATGATTTGGGTCTCTAGATTTGGTATCAGAGGGAAGGATTAGTTAACCTTTGGAAACTAGGATGTGAAAACTTTAGTGAAATCCCTAGAAATATTTCTAAGGTATGTCTAGGGATGTCCCTTAGGATAAGTATATGTATAGGTTATAGTCCTATAATTATGGTAACGATCATAAAATTTATCCTAAGATGTTAGATATTGATGGTACTCCCCCTTTATTATGTTGTTTTCCATAGCATGATTTTTTCCTCTCACACTATTCCTTTTGGGTTTTAGAAAATGGCAGGAAACAGGAAGATTCACGATAATATAGGAAATAATGGACAATGGAATGATATTATTCATGAGAAACCAAATAAAACGGGATTTGGAAGTCCAAACATTGTTATTATGTCTAATCAGAAATCTAATTATATGATCAATAATCTCAACTTTGGTAAGTTTCCTGACTCAGCTAATAAGAGAAAAATGGAGTTTCATGATGGTCATAGAGGAAAGAAAGTTCAATTTCTCCCATGTAAATCATGTGGGAAGAGGCATCAAGGAGAATATTTCAAACGAACTAAAAGATTTTTGGGTGCGCAAAAGAACGACACAAATCCAGTAAGTGAAAACGAAATGGTTCAGTTAACACCATGGAGAAGGATCATGGTATTACTACGACATCAAAAATGATTAGATGTTTTAAATGTGGAATGTATGGGAATTATGAAAACCTATTCCCTATGGGAAAATCACATGAAGAAAATCAGCATGGTCATATGGGTAGTATTTATGTGGATGATGATGAAGAGACTACAAATGATATATGAGATGAATGAAGTGTTGATGCTTGGTCAATGGTTTAAGAAGGTAGTGGAATAATTGTATGTTTATCAAGGGTTATGTTGTATAGGTAATTTAATGGTACTATGGAATAAAGAAACATCTAAGGATTGTTACACTATTGTTTTTTCTAAATTATTTTAATGTATATGTTGAATGGTACTAGTAACCACGAAAGGTTATTCAGATATTTTTGGAAAGAAGATGACATGCTCATAATGAAGGGATAAATACAAAATGAAATTTTGATAGTATTCATGAGCTCATTATTGATTTAAGGACTAAGTGATATCATGGTTTGAGTATATATAATTTTTGGGATTTTGGTATGTGGAAAGAGTTAATTTTGGACAGTACTCATGATTTCACTAAGGTTCTATGGTAAATCATGTTTCAAAAGACTACATGATTATGGTATTCACATGTTTCGAATGTGACCAACAAGATATATGTTATGATATATGGGGGATAAATGATGGTATTCATGTGATTGTTAAGTGACCTTTCAAGTAACCATATTCTTTATACTATGAGATTGGACAGATGTATTTTGGATAAGCCTAAAGATTAAAGTGGATTATGTTGGACATATGATAGTATTATTTAAGGATAAAACTTTTTTTTGATATTATTTATGGAATGTTATAATAGTATAGTTTTAGAAAAAAGGACAACCCATAGGACGAGCGACCACCCATCGCGTCATACAAGGCTGTGGGAATCAAACCCACAACTGAAGAATGAAAGGCCTTTATCGCATACAACTATCCTACAAGAAGTCCCTAGTTAGTAAAAAATAGTTTTATTATATTAAGTGGTGTGATAGATGAATTAAAGTATATTTTTGGAATCATATAAGATTAACCTCACCATAGATGGACTTATGTATATCTGATAAATTTCTAACCTTATGTTTCAGACAGACGGAATGACCTATCATTCTCTCGCATTATCTGCAAACACTTCACGGAAGACAAATTCGACATCATTTCATTAAGAGATGAAGTGTAAATTGTTCAAGGCACAAACAACAGTGAGATTGTACCAAAACAAAGTAATTATTTATTCTAATTCAAAACTTTCAACTTTAGGGAAAAGATATTGAAAACCAAAAATGTTTTCCTAGTGCTCGTATATCTAATAAATCAGATGGTACCTTAGATCATCACAAATTTATGGCTTTGTGATTGTTGTCTTTTTCATAGCCATTTCCTCTACCACTCACCATTAGAACATGATGGTTATATTTCTCTTACATATCCATATTTTCACCTATGTTATCCTTTGTGGAAACCCAGTGATTAGTTAATTTGGTAATTCTTACGTTTCATACTTTAGTTTATAAAGATATGTATTGGTATTCCTTTTTGCAGTGTGGGTTTATATGAAAGAAACTCTCATGTAATAAACCATTTATAACCCCGATGAATTTTGAGGGTGAAATTCATTTTAAGAGGGGTATAATGTTACACCACGAGATTTTATGAGATTTATTCTTTTCAATTTTTTTATATCTTCTGTTGTACGCTACACCATGATTATCTTGCGTTGTACACAAGACTGTATTAGCATGTAGTATACGCAACACTATTCTTGGATCGTGTTACACACAATTTCATGTTTGTTTGATAGTAGTTCTTCTACACAACATTGAGTGTATATATATATATGTATTCAACGTATAAATGAAATATGGTCGGATTCTGTTATACGCAACAACAAAGGAGTCATGAACTATACGCAACCCTGAATTGGATTACATAATATGCAATCACGACCTTCCATGATAGTGTGTGTTGTACGCAATACCGAGTTTCACTAAACAACGATATGTTATTAAAATATTATATAAACTAGCTATTATGAATTGTAATACGCACTTTTTGAAATTTTATTTTTCATAATGGACTTCATTTTTGGATTCGGAATATTGAAATTTGCCTAGGGTGAATTTTTGGTATTTTTCTGAATGCATTCAATTTTTGTTGAATAGTGAAAACACTGGGTTACTATTTAAAAATAGACTTTTAATTTAAATAATTATTTATTTTATTTAAATTTATTTTAGGTAAAAATTGATACATAATACCTATATAATTTCAATGTAATTCATTGGAGTCATTTTATAATAATTTTAGACATATAAAAATTTTATTGAACTTTTCACCGTCTTTTACCTACCTCCTAGGAGCTTTTTAAAAACTTACATAAAACATAATATTATCACTTATGTGAGAGGAATTTAAAAAATATGAGAGAAACTGTTAATATCAAGGAGTAAAATGTGGTTCCATAAGATAAAAATAATTTTTGGTGAATAGTAACTTTTTACTTTTATTTACCACGGTAAAAAGTAAATAGGGTAATTCAGGGTACAAATGATATTATTATTACCCTAAAACATATCCTAATTCTATTGGATAAGTGTAATTCTACCAAAAACAACCTTAGGAATAAATGTTTTCCCTTTAGGCCCACATGGATTAGATTAGGACATTTATTATTATTTTATTTAATGAAGAGTTAAAATAGTTAAAATCAATGTTTCATAACTAAAACATATTTAATATAGGGTTATACATAAGATAAATTAGACTATAAATATTAATTAGAAAGAGAAAACTATTTCATACCTAATGGTATTTTATTTATAAATTTTAGACATTAAATAATTTAATTTATTATTGACACAATGGTGTTGCAGTAATTACTAAATAATGAAATATTAAAATAATTGATATTATATTTACCCAAATAAATGTAATTGGAGACTATTTATGAATTAAATTAATTTTATAGGTTAATATGAGATGTTATTATTGATTTAATTAACTTTTTTTGAACTAATAATGCTGATTTGATTTCAAAAAAATCAAGTACCAAATAGTGTCATAGTTGACATAAAATAGCTTTTAAAACAAATATTATATTATTAATTGTTATTTTATTCCTAAAAATATAGGTTTTGGCAAAATGACTTAGATAAGGATATATATATTAATAATGAACCACTTGGAGTTCGTTTGGCTTGTTATAGTAAGCTTATTAACCATATAGTGTAAGAAAAAAAGAAACGATAAATGTTAAATTATTTAACATAGAGATAAATCTAAATGATAAGGATGCAATAGTAACCTAAAATTATCTAAAACCTATTGGTTGAGAGGATTTGGAACCATCCCAACCTTATCTTTTAAATAAATCAATTATGAGCTTTTAAGTACTGAATATGACTTTATTATAAAATAATATTTGATGTTTTTCCTAAGGTGCCCCTCTCCTCCCTTATAAAAAGGGGACGCCATCCCTCTTCTCTTCACACCGTTTTGAGCATTGAAGCTTGGAAAAACCCTGACAATTACTCTTATAAACCTCTCTAGTTATATCATAGAGGTTCTGGTCTTCTCAAAATACCAACTCTTGTGACATAATAAGATGTTTAAAGAGGTGCGTCGAGGAAGAGGTAATCTCTTCTACCGACTCTTTCAAGTTTCTTTCTTCTTCTACTTCCTATTAATTAGATGTTTCATTATAAAGTAATAACATAAGTATTAATTATTTACTGATATCTTATTATAAATATTAAACAAACCTATTTCACCTTCTATCCATCCTACGGAAAACGAAATCACCGTGCGTGCATACGTACGGAATAATATCTCCATGTTGTGGAGTAATCAGTTTTTCCACCACCACCTTACTTGGATTGGTATAATGGTGTAAAGAATAACTATATATAGTTATCATAACATCATACTGATTATGTGATATTATATCATCCACTCCAATTCAATTCAATAATTATGGGAATGATATCATCGCTCGTGCGTACGTACGAATTACCATCTCCACGACGCGATGAGATTCATTCACCATGTTAACCATTCAAGAATGATTATAAAGTATATATAATGAATATTAATGAAATATATGACCTGAAAAATCTACTGGATTTATTTATATATATAAATTTCATCTACTTAATTACATTCAAGTCAATAAGGAACGTAAAACAGCGTTCATGCGTACGTATGGCCTACCGTCTCCATGAACAGTGTATTTAATTTCATTTATCTATCTATTATATATATATGTACTGAATATATATATATATAATATAAATCATGAATTAAATTCTGGAAGTATGTAAATCAAGGTATAATTAACAATAATATGAAGAAAAACAAGTCCAAACGCGTACGATAAATAAAACGATTTTACCCATAACGCTGCTTTAACATGGAATTTACAAAAGAATGGGTAATATAAAGTCATAAGTGAACCATATATGATATCATAAAAACGAATATGATTCTATAATAAGTAAATGACATTATTTTAATCATTATACAGGAGGTTCAGATACGTACGAAGCATATCGGACCTAATGTAAGGGATAATTATTCCAATCTAATTCTTATCCGAGATTGTTTATTCGTAAATATTTATTGGGGTTATGTTTATTATCCATGTCCATATGTTCTCAAATTTTTTTCATAAAATGTTTATTTTTCATTCATTTATGTTTAATGTCAATTTTACCCTTTTTTTACTTTTACCACATCTTATGGAAGGAATCTTTCTTTTGTTTACCATACGAGGTACTTTTTTACTTTTCTGGAAAAAGTATGAGAATAATGTTTTTTTAACTTATACGGCATGAGCAGATTGTTACATTTTCATAACGTATTATTTTCATGAAGTTTAATCTACATGATTTAATGACTATTTTCAAAAAAATCATTTTTTTAAAATTTCATGGAATTTTTTGAAAAGAAAATGATTTTGAAGAAGAAAGGATATTTTTCACTTGAATTCATTTCAAGTGTTTTATCAAAACAGTTTTCCATATAAGATGGCATTATTTCATATGTGTATGTTTCAATTATATTTTCTCTATGATTTACATGGTTTCACTTTTATTATGATGAAATGATATCCATTTTTTATGGATTATTTTATGATGGGATGATGCTTATGAAACCCATTTTATACATTGGGTAATGATGAATGATTTATGTTCATGTTGTGGAACAAGTAAGAATGATTTCATTATAAGATGGGTGGGACCTATATCTCTCTCCAATGCATTGGTTAAAGATTTTTATCTCATGAGATATGCATGGCTGGAACGGTAAGTTAATCCAGTTCAGTGATACAAGACCTGAACGAGGAGTGAACTCGATTCAGTAAGGGACTTTGTCCACTATGATGGTCTTGGTAGCAATTTCTTGGCTACTATGGAAATCATATCACATTCTTAATGGTTTGACACAATGACATGTTTTATTCCCATGCTATTTAATCATGATTAATGTTCCTTTATGACCTATAACTTACGTACTGCCAAGATTTATTTCACAACTCAAGATTTTGATGTGTAAACATTATGTTAATGTTTTGAAGTTCAAATGTATATGGTTTGTTTTATTTTCTCCATGCATACCCTTACTGGTCATTTGAGCTCACCCTTTATATGTTCTCTTTTCATCAGGATATAAAGAACGGTTTTAGGTAAGAAAACAAAAGTGGAAGATCTTTATGGGAGATGTTGAAGATCTTTCACCACGATAAGAAGATTATGTTCTGAGTTTCAAAAGACACTAAACTATTATGGTCCTTATGTGTTTGTTTTTGTGTTGTATTAAGTATTCTGAAAAAGTAATGTAATGTCCATGTACGTCAATATTTGGGTCTCTACAGTTGGTATCTGAGGGAAGGTTTAGTTAACCATTGGAAACTAGGATGCGAAAACATTAGTGAAATCCATAGAGATATTTCTAAGGTATGTCTAGGGATGTCCTTAAGGATAAGTATATGTATAGGCTATAGTCCTAGAATTATGGTAACAATCTTATAATTTAACCTAAGATGTTAGATATTGATGGTACTCCCCCTTTATTATTTTGTTTTCCCTAGCATGATTTTTGCCTCTCACACTATTCTTATTGAGTTTTAGAAAATGGTAGGAAACATGAAGATTCACGATAATGGAGGATATGCTGGACAATGGAATGATATTCTTCCTGAGCAACCAAATGAAATGGGATTTGGAAGTCCAAAAATCATTATTATTCCTAATTAGAAATCTCATAATATGATCAATAATCTAAACTTTGGTAAGTTTCCCGACTTAGCTAATAAGAGAAAGATGGAGTTTCATGATGATCATAGATGAAAGAAAGTTCAATTTCTCTCATGTAAATCATGTGGGAAGATGAATCAAATAGAATGTTTCAAAGGAACTGGAAGATGCTTTGGGTTCGGAAAAGAAGGACACAAATCCAGTAAGTGAAATGGAAATGGTTCAGATTACACCATGGAGAAGGATAATGGTATTGCTTCAACATCAACAATGATTAGATGTTTTAAATGTGGAATGTATGTGCATTATGCAAACCAATTCCATATGGGAAAATCTCATGAAGAGAATCAGCATGGTCATATGGGTTGTATTTATGTGGATGATGATGAGGAGACTACAATTGATATATGAGATGAAAGAAGTGTTGAAGCTTTGTCAATGGTTTAAGATGGTAGTGGAATGATTGTATGTTTATCCAGAGTTATGTTGTATAGGTAATTTAATGGTACTATGGAATAAAAAAACATCTAAGGATTGTTACACTTTTGTTTTTCCTAAAGTATTTGAAAGTATATGTTGAATGGTTATGTTAACCATGAAAGGTTATTCAGATGTTTTTGGAAAGAAGATAATATGCGCATAATGAAGGGATAAAGAGAAAATGAAATTCTGATATTATTCATGTGCTCATGATTGATATTAGGACTAAGTGAAATCATGGTTTGATTATATAGAATTTTTGGGATTTTGGTATGTGGGAATAGTTAATTTTTGACAGCACTCATGTTTTAACTAAGGTTCTATAGTAATTCATGTTTCAAAAGAATTCATGATTAAGGTATTCACATGTTTGGAATGTTACCAACAGAATATATGTTATGATATATGGGGGATAAATGATGGTATTCAAGTGCTTGTTATGTGACCTTTCAAGTAACCATTTTCTTTATACTATGGGATTGGACAGATGTATTTTGGATAAGCATAAAGATTAGAATGGATTATGTTGGACATAAGATAGTATTATTTAAGGATAGAAGTTGTTTTTTGATATTATTTCTGGAATGTTATAATAGTGTAGTATTAGAAAAAGGACAACCCATAGGACGAGCGACAACCCGTCACGTCGGACAAGGCTGTGGGAATTGAACACACAACTGAAGTACGACATGCCGTTATTTCATTCCACTAGCCTACAGGAAGTCCGTGGTTAGTAAAATCTAGTTTAATTATATTAAGAGGTATGATAGATTAAGTAAAGTATATTTTTGGAATCATATACGATTAAACTCACCATAGATGGACTTATGTATATTTGATAACATTTGATAACCTTATGTTTGAGATAGATAGAATGACCTATCATTCAATCACATTATCTACAAACACTTCACAGAAGACAAATTCAACTTTATTTCTTTAAGAGATGAAGTGGAAATTGTTCAAGGCACAAACAACAGTGATATTGTACCAAAATCAAGTAAGTATTTCTTCTAATTCAAAATTTTCAACATTAGGGAAATTATATTGAAAACCAAAAATGTTGTCATAGTGCTCGTATATCTGATTAATCATATGCTACCTTATATCATCACAAATCTATGGCATTGTGATTGTTGTATTTTTCATAGACATGTCCTCTACCACTCTCCATCAGAACTTGATGGTTAAATTTCTCTTCCATATCCATATTTTCACCTATGTTATCCTATGTGGAAACCCCGTGATTAGTTAATTTTGGAAACCGTTACGTTTCATACGTTATTTTTTAAATATAATTTTTGGTATTCCATTTTACGATGTGGGTTTCTATGAAAGAAACTGTCATGTAAAAAGCCATTTATAACCGCGACGAATTTCGATGGCGAAATTCATTTTAAGGGGGGTAGAATGTAACACCCCGAGATTTTATGAGATTTATTCCTTTTAATTTCTTTCAAATCATCTTGTGTATTCTACACCAAGATTATCTTGCTCTATATGCAAGACCATATTAGCATGCAGTATACGCAACCCTATTCTTGGATGGTGTTACACAGAATTTCAAGATCATTGGATAATAGTTATTCTACACAACATTGAGTGTATATATATATATATATTCAATATATAAATGAAATATGGTGGGATTATGTTATACGCAACATCAATGGAGTCTTGCACTACACGCAACCCTGATTTGGCTTACATTACACACAATCGTGACCTTCCACGATAGCGTCTGTTGTACGCAATACAGAGTTTCAATAAACAATGATATGTATTAAAATATTATATAAACTAGCGGTTATGAATAGTAATACCAACTTTATGAAATTTTATTTTTCAGAATGGAATTATTTTTTGGATTTGGAAAATTGAAATTAGCCTACATTGATTTTTTTGTATTTTTCTGAAAAAATTTAATTTTTGATGAATAGTGAAAACACTAGGTTACTACTTAAAAATTGAGTTTTTTATTTAGATAATTATTTATTTTATTTAAATTTATTTTAGGTAAAAATTGATACATAATACCTATATATGTTCAATGTAATTCATTGGAGTCATTTTATAATAATTTTAGCTATATAAAAATTTTATTGAACTTTTCACCGTCTTTTACCTACCTCCTAAGAGCTTTTTACAAACTTACATAAAACATAATTTTACCACTTATGTGAGTGGAATTTCGAAAATCCAATAGACACGGTTAATATCAAGGAGTAAAATTTGGTTCAATAAGATAAAAATAATTTGTGGTGAATAGTATCTTGTTACTTTTATTTTCCACGGTTAAAAGTAAATAGGGTAATTAGGGGAATGAATGATATTATCATTACCATAACACATGTCCTAATTCTGTTGGATAAGTGTAATTCGACCAAAAACAACCATAGGGAAAAATATTTCCCTTTAGGTCCACTTGGATTATATTTGGACATTTATTATTATTTTATTTTAAGAAGACTTAAAATAGTTAAAATCAAAGTTTAATAACTAAAACATATTTAATATAGGGTTATACATAAGATAAATTCGACTATAAATATTCATTAGTAAGCTAAAAAAATTTCGTACCTAATGTTATTTTATTAATAATTTTTATACATTGAATAATTTAATTTATTTATGACACAATGGTGATGAAATAATTACCTAAATAATGAAATATTAAAATAATTGATATTATAAATACCCAAATATATGTAATTTGAGATATTTTATAAATTACACTAATTTTATAGGTTACTATGAAATTTTATTTTTGATTTAATTCACTTTTTTAGAACTAGTCATGCTGATAGGATTTTCAAAAAAATCAAGTACCAAATAGTGTCAAAATTGACATAAAATAGTTTTTTTAAAAAATATTATATTACTAATTGTTATTTTTTTCCTAAAAATATAAGGTTCGGAAAAATGACTTAGATTATGATATATATATTAATAATTAACCACTTTGGGTTCTTTTGGCCTGTTATAATAAGTTTATTAACCATATAGTGTAAGAAAACAAAAAGACACGATAAAAGTTAAATTATTTAACTTAGATTTAAATCTAAATGATAAGGATAAAATAGTAATCTATACTTATCTAAAACCTATTCTTTTAAAGTATTTATACCCATCCCCACCTTATCTTTTAAATAAATCAATTTGGAGCTATTAAAAACCGAATATGGCTTTATTATAAGATAATATTTTATGTTTTTTCTAAGGTGCCCCTCTCCTCCCTTATAAAAAGGGCACCCATTCCCTCTTATCTTCACACCCTTTTGAGCCATTAATCTTGGCCAAACCCTACCAATTACTCTTCTCAACCTCTCGAGTTATATCATAGAGGTTCTGGTCTTCTCAAAATACCATCTCTAGTCCCTAATAAGAAGTTTAAAGGAGGTGTGTCGAGGAAGAGGTAATCTCTTCTACCAACTTTTTCAAGTTTATTTCTTCTTGTACTTCCTCTTCTTTAATTGTTTCATTATAAAGTTATAGAAGAATTATTACTTATATACTGATATGTTATTATAAATATTAATCAACCCTATTTCACCTTCTATCCATCCTAAGGAAAACAAAATCACCGTGCGTGCATACGTACGGAATACCGTCTCCACACTGTGGTGTAATCAGTTTTTCCACCACCACCTTACTTGGATGGGTGTAATGGTGTATAGAATAACAATATATAGTTATTATGACATCATATGGATTATGTGATATTATATCATCCACTCCAATTCAATTCAATAATTATTGGAACGATATCATCGCACATGCGTACGTACGGATTACTGTCTCCATGAAGCGATTAGATTCATTCTTCATGTTAACCATTCAAGAATGATTATAAAGTATATATAATGAATATTAATGAAATATATGATCTGATAAAGCTAAGGGATTTATTTATATATATATATTTCATCTACTTAATTCCATTCAAGTCAATAAGGAAAGGAAAACAGCGTTCATGCGTACGTACAGCCTACCGTCCCAATGAACGGTGTATTTCATTTCATTTATCTATCTATTATATATATATGTACTGAATATATATATGATATATAAATCATGATTTAAATTCTGGAATTAGGTAACTCATGATATAATTAATAATAATATCAAGAACAAAAAGTCCAAACACGTACGATAAATAAAACGATTTTACCCAAAACGCAGATTTAACACGGAATTTACAAAAGAATGAGTAATATAAAGTCATAAGTGAACCATATATGATATAATAAAAATGAATATGATTCTGTAATAAGTAAATGACATTATTTTAATCATTATACAAATGGTTCAGATACATATGAAGCATATCGGACCTAAGGTATGGGATAATTATTCCAATCTCATTCTTATATGAGATTGTTTATTCGTAAGTATTTACTGGGGTTATGTTTATTATTGATGTCCATATGTTTTCAAAATGTTTTCATAAAATTTTGACTTTTCATCCATGTGTGTTTAAAGTTATTTTTTCCATTTTTTTTACTTTTTCCACAATGTATGGAAGGAATATTTCTTTTGTTTACCATACGAGGTCCTTTTTGACTTTTCTAGTATAAGTACGAGAAGAATGATTTTTTAACTTAAACGACATGAATAGATTTTTACGGTTTCATAACGCCTTATTTTCATGAATCATAATCTACAAGATTTAATCAATATTTTCAACAAAATCCTTTTCTTTTAAAATTTCATGGCATTTTGTAAAAAGAAAATGATTTTGAAGAAGAATGGATACTTTCCTCAAGAATTCATTTCATGTATTTTATCAAAAGAATTTTCTATATAAGATGTCATTATTTCATATGTGTATGTTTCAAGTATATTTTCACTATGATTTACATGGTTTCACTTTTCTAATGAAGAAATTATATCCAATTTTTTATGGATTATGTTATGATGGGATGATGTTTATGAAACCCATTTTATAATTTGGGTAATGATGAATGATTTATGTTCATGTTGTGGCAAAAGTAAAAATGATATCATTATGAGATGGGTGTGACCTTTATATCCCACAAATTCATTGGGTAAAGATTTATATCTCATGAGATAGACATGGATGGAATGGTAAGATAATCTGGTTCAATGATACATGACTGGGATGATGAGTGAACTTGATTCAGTAAGGGACATTGTCCACTAAGATGGTCTTGGAAGCAATGTCTTGGCTACTATGGAAATCATATCAAGTGTTTAATGGTTATCCACAATGACATGTTTTATTCCCAGGATATTTTATCATGATTAATGTTCCTTTATGACCTATGACTTACGTACTACCACGATTTATTTCACAACTCAATATTTTGATGTGAAAACTTTATGTTCATGTTTTGAAGATGAAATTTATATTGTTTGTTTTGTTTTCTCCATGCTCACCCTTACTGAGCATTTGAGCTCACCCTTTATATATTTTATTTTCCCCAAGATATAAAGAAAGGTTTTAGGATAGAAAACAAAAGTGGAAGATTTTTATGGGAGATGTTGAAGATCTTTCACCATGATTAGAAGATTATGTTCCGAGTTTCCAAATACACTAAACTATTGTGGTCCTTGTGTGTTTGTTTTTGTTATGTAATAAGTATTCCACATACGTAAGGTAATGTCCATGTACGTCAAGCTTTAGGTCTCTACATTAAGCACATCAATTATCATGCCCCCGATTAAAGTAAGACCTCTCCTCTTATGTGTGACGACCCTTGAGCGGTCACTGGGAGCCTTCCTCGCACAAAAGAACGGCCCTGTAAGCGAAAAAAGCCTCTATTTCCTCAGTCAAACCATATATGATGCTGAGAATCGATACTCAAATATCTAGATGATTTGTTTGGCCTTGGTCTTCACAGTTCAAAAGATGTGACATTATATGAAGCATCATGATGTCCATTTGATCTCAAGGAGTAACCCTCTCAAGTACATCCTCATCCGGCCGATGCTAACTGGACGCCTATCCCGATGGGCAATCATCCTGCAGCAGTTTGGGATCAGGTTTGTGCCTTAGAAATCCATCAAGGGCTAGGCATTAGCAGAATTTCTGGCTGAGCACCCTTCGACAGGGACCACTGCACCGGACACCGAGCTACCTAACGAAAACATCTTCTCGGTTCAATAGGAGTTCCCAGCATGGGAAATGTACTTCGACGACGCATCCCGAAGCCGAACCTGGAAGAGGATGGAGGATACCAGATTCAACAAAGTGGGTTTGGGAATAATACTCATGTCACTAGAAATGGAAGTCTTGCCATATTCTTTCCTCTTGTTAGAGGGACTTACAAATAATAAAGCGGAATATCAAGCTCTCATTGCAGGCCTGGAGCTCGCACTCCAGGCACAAGTACAACACCTTCAGGTAAAATGTTACTCGGAGCTGGTCATCAATAAAGTAAATGGTGACTATGATATTAAAAAGGAGGACCTGATCCCCATTTTTGACCATGTCTGAGGGTTAATGGAAGAATTATCCAAATAACCAACATTGACTTATATTCCCTAGTTTCAGAATGCTCAAGCTGATGCATTAGCCAATGCAGCCACATCCCTAGCTGACCATGGCCGGGATGAAACAGTTATCAGTATTTCTCACCGTCGAATGGTATTTCCATTTGATCATGCTAAGAAAGAAGAAATACACAATGTCAGTATTTTCCCTGAGCAATATGCTCCTGCCACCGGCTGGATGACCCCCATTGCAAACTACCTTAAACAGGGAGAAATTCCATCAGATAGGGCGGAATGAGAGAAAATACAGAGAAGGGAAATCAACTTTGTCCTATATAGTGGTGCGGGTCAGCAAGTGGTCCTGTACAAATGAGGCCTCGACGGAGTGCTCCTCAGATGCATTGAAGGAAGGAGAAAATTTTTTCGTAATGAATGAAGTACATGCCGGAGCGTTTGGAGCACATCAATCGGGGACCAAGCTTTCCCATCAGGTTCTAAGGCTTGGGTACTACTGGCCTAGAGTGGCACGAGACATCGAGCATTTTACCGCAAAATTACACTCATGCCAGATTCATGCGAACTTCATACACCAACCCCTGGAGTTACTTCATCAAGCCAAGTAATCCTGGCCATTTGACATGTGGGGGATGGATGTCGTCGAACCATATCCTCCCTCTATAGCCAAACAACTGAAGTATATCCTCACAACAAAGAACTTCTTTTACAAATGGGAAGAATACATAACCCTCAAGGGAGTCAGGGCAAGAAATATAGTCAGGTTTGGGAAGACTAATATCATCACTAGATTTGGTGTCCCCCATACCATACTGACGGAAAATGACACCAACTTCCGCTCTGTGTAATTGGAGAAAATATACCATGAGTATGGTATCAAGTATAACCACACATCCCGCTACCATGCATCGGCCAACGAACAGATATATGCTTTCAACAAGACCCTGTCAAAAATTCTCCAAAAAATGGTGGACAAAGACATGAAGTCATGGCCTGATAAACTCCAGGATGCGCTGTGGGCTTATCGAACCACAATCTGCACCACTACTCGGGATACCCCGTACTCATTGGTGTACGGCACAGAGCCAGTCATGACCATTGGACTCCAACTTCCCTTGCTTCACGTTTCGAATTGTGATCAATTATCCAACGACAAGAAATCAGAAAAGTGGCTAGGTGAATTGGAACCTCTAGACGAGAAGCAGTTGCACACATTGCACCATCTGGAAGTATACCAGAACCATATCGCACGAGCCTTCAACAAAAAGGTTCGTCTTCGGTCTTTCTTGGAAGGAGATTTAGTATTAGTCCTCCGGACCCCAATGATACCCATAAAGAAGATTCCAAAGCTGGATCCCAAGTGGGAGGGACCGTACGTTGTACACAAGGTCTACTCAAACGGAGCATATACCTAGATCTCCAGGGATGGGAATTTCACCACGCCTCCTACCAATGCGAGATTCTTGTAGAAGTATTTCGCATAGAGACCATGTGTATTCCTCATCCTCACCTCATGATGTTAAACTGCACCGATTTCAGATAACTACGTGCGGGTTGATTCTTGCCCTCGCAGGATACGTAGCAACGCCAGGATCCCCTATCCTGGCCCAGCCACCCCCAAATAAAAGTTAAAAATGACTTCTTACCCCGTGTATGGACCAGACCTGCACAGGGTGTATACCTCATCCTTACCGCACGACGTTAAACTACATGGATAATAAGGGTTAAGAATGCTCCCTCCCCCCGTGTATAGACCAGACCAGTATGAGGTGTACACCTCATCCTACACGCATGACATGAAACTACACTGATTTCAAAGAAATACACGCGGCTTGATTCCTACCCTCACAAGATACGTAGCGATGTCTTGATCCCCTGTCCTGGACTAGCCACCCCCAAATAAAAGTTAAAAATTCATTCTGCCCCCGTGTACGAACCAGACCTATACGGGGTGTATACCTCGTCCTAACCGCACAATGTTAAACTACATGGTTAATAAGAGTTAACAATGCTCCATCCCCTGTGTATGGACCAGACCTGCATGGGGTGTATCCCTCATCCTACCCGCATGGCGTTAAACTGCACGGAAATTAAAGAACTATGTGTGGCTTGATTCCAGCCCTCATAGGATACGTAGCGATGTCGGGATCCCCTATCCTAGCCCAGACACACCCAAATAAAAGTTAAAAATGCCTTTACCCCTTGTTTACGGAACATACTTGCACGGGGTGTATACCTCATCCTACTGGCACGACGATAAACTACACGGGTATGAAAAAAATATCGTCTGAGCTGCATGACGTTAAACTGCTAAGCACCCTACGGTCCGAACTCTATGACCTTAAAATAAGAGTATTTCATCCTCACTGCATGACGTTAAACTGAACGGACAAGATGTTTTAAAAATTCCCTCTTCCCCCCGTGTATGGACAAGACCTGCTCGGGGTTTATCCCTCGTCATACCCGCATGACGTTAAACTGCACAGATTTCAGAGAACTACCTGCGGCTTGATTCCTGCCCTCGTAGGATACGTAGAGACACCGGGATCCCCTATCCTGGCCCAGCCACCCCCAAATAAAAGATAAAAATGTCTTCTGCCACCGTGTACGGACCAGAACTGCATAGGGTGTATACCTCATTCTACCCGCACGACGATAAGCTGCACGGGTAAGAAAAAAAAGATCATCCGAGTTGCATGATGTTAAACTGCTAAGCACCCAACGGTCCGAACTCTATGACCTTAAACTAAGAGTATTTCCTCCTCACCGCATGACGTTAAACTACATAGACAAAATTTATTAAAAATTCCCTCTTCCCCCCATGTATGGACAAGAACTGCATGGTGTGTATTCCTCGTTATCCCTGCATGACGTTAAACTACACGGATTTTAGAGAAATATGTGTGGCTTGATTCCTGCCCTCGCAAGATACATAGCAATGCATAGATCCCCTATCTTGGCCCAGTCACTCCCAAATGAAAATAATGTTAAAAATGCCCTTTCCCCCGTGTACGGACCAGACCTGCACGGGCTATATAATCTTTCAGAGAACTATGTGAGGCTTGATTCCTGCCCTCGCAGGATACGTAGTGACACCAGAATTCCACACCCTGGCCTTGCCACCACGAAAAAAATGCCCCTTTCCCCAGTGTACAGACCAGACATGCACAGTGTGTATTCTTCATTCTTACCGCATGATGTTAAACTACACGGATAAGAAAAAAAACAAAGATACCCTTTCCCCCCGTGTACGGACTAAACCTGAACTGGGTGTGTACCTCGTCCTTACCGCATGACGTTAAATTGCACGGATAAGAAAAAAACAGAAATACCCCCTGCCCCGTGTAAAGACTAGACTTGAATGGGGTGTGTATATCGTCCTTACCGTATGACGTTAAACATTACAAAATTCGTCCTTACCACATGGTGTTAAACTGCATGGAATTCATCCTTACCACATGACGTTAAAATGCATGGTAGTCATCCTTAACGCATGACATTAAACTGTATGGAAGTCATCCTTACTTCATGACATTAAACTGCATGGAATTCATCGTCACCGCAAAATGTTAAACTGCACAGGCTTCGTCATGACCCACCCAAAATACACAGCGAAAGGATATGGGAATACCCCTTTCACATTTCGGTGCATCCTCTCCATACATCAAACTCCATGACTAGATAATTGCGGATCTTCATAACCATTCATGGCCATCGGAAGTGGAAAGTCATCGACCCAGATACACCTTTTTATGACTATGCATACCATGCCCCCAGCGGCTCTGCATATTGATAGCCCCTGGCTCGTCTTCCAATGGTATGATTTCCTCGTGGGATACTTTTCCTAGCTCCATACGCCAATCGGCCTTAGAGCCCCCATATCACATCTCCCGATCCAAATATTTACGGAGCAATGGTTTACAAGTTCATTCACTTTTTCACATCCAAATGATTCTAGGGCACCCCTACCCGGTTGGCCTATGTATCTGGCCGCGATTCATGTGATGACCTGCATCAACAAACATCAAGCTATGACTTGGCTACTTTGACTCAACGGACAATTGCAGTGAAGATGTTTCTTGTATACTCATACCATTATCCCCATGTGCCAAAATCTACACTTTGAGAAATCGCAAATTCTCATAACCATTCATGGCCATTTGAAGTGGAAAGTCATCGACCCGGGGACACCATTGCATGACTATTCATACCATGCCCTCAGCGGCTATGCATATTGATAGCCCATGGCCCGTCTACGAAAGGAAATATTTCCTTGGGCGACACTCTTCCAAGCTCCGTATGCTTACCGACCTTAGAGCCCTCACATCGCACCCCCTGATTCGGGAAAACACAAAGTTGCAATTTACGACCTTCATCCCCCACCTTATTCCAAGTCTATCAGAGCATGTTGACCCAGTTATCCTTCGAGTGACTATAGCAATAATCACTCAATGTTCCAATATCTATGACCACTAAACTAAGAGTAACTCATCCTTACCGCACGACGTTAAACTACATGGAGTTAAGGTACACCCCAAGCGCAAAATAAATCAGCTCAGGGAGCTCTCTAAACATGAACAGCAACCTGGACTGAGTATGGCCGACATGTTCAGACATTTCCTTCCCCGATGTCAGACGTCATGGCCCGGATAATGGCAGATCTTCAAAACCATGCATGTCCATCGGATGTGGAAACTCATCGACCCGGAGACACCATTGCATGACTAAGAATACCATGCCCTTAAAGGCTCTGCATATTGATATCCCCTGGCTCTTCTACCAAAGGCAAGATTTTCTCGGGTGATACTCTTCCCAGCTCTGTATGCTTACCGGCCCCATAGCCTCCATATCATCTCTCATGAACCAAGAAGCCCCGGAACCATGATTTACACCATCAAACCCCCTCCATGTCATGGACATTCCAGGATACTCGGGTTCAGTTACATTCTTATCAAGAGAGGCCATTTTAACTACGTCCTTGACAATTGACATCAAATGGCATGGAGCACATCTTGGCCACCTGGCGTAAGGCTGTAAAGACCAAGAATTAAACATCCAAGGGAATGCCTCCAACAATGATCATTTTCACTGGTTCAATAATGCTCCTCATCCTTACCACATGATGTTAAATTTCACGGTCAATCGTCCTTGCTACACGACCTTAAACTACACAGCACTGGAAAAGGAATGAAAAATTCCCCTCGTCCTTGCTGCATGACATTAAACTGCACAACATCCTTTAATAATTCTCTTTGTCTTTACCGCATGATGCTAAACTACAAGGTCAAACCCGTCACTGGTTCAGTAAGGAATGTAGGCTTTTTTCTATCCTTCATTGCATGGGTCAGACCTGCACACGCCACCATCTTAAACCCGCGTGAGAAGGGATTACTTCAACCATTCTCAGGAAGTTTAGTATAGATGTTTCCCCCATATCCAGGCACCCTCTCATCATTAACCATACTCGGTCCTCAAAAAAAGCAGAACTCTCATAAGTCACCCCTGGTGGTCTCAAATCTCAACTTCCCTGAAGTTGCCCATCCATCGGGGGAATACAATCATGGGCCTAAGGGCACCTTTGTATTACTATGAATACCATTCCCTCAGTGGCTCTGCATATTGATCACCCTTTCCCCATCTACCGATGGCAGGACTTCAGTAGGAAATGCTTCTCTTTGTACGCCTCTTGGCCTCTGAGCCCCCATGTCTACCCCGGGATTCGGAAACCCTCTGAGCTACAGTTTACCAACCTCTTTCACAACCCTTCCTAAATATGGTGGAACGTCTCTGACAAGATTACCGAGGACCAAGAGAAGTCGTTCCATTCTAGATGATGTCCTTGCTGCATGACTTTAAAATGTGCCAATCTTATACCATCCCTTACGCTAACTAAATGCGTAGGAAGGTTGTCTCCTGACCACACCCCAGATTAGTATAGATAATCCCAACAACCTTTTAGAGGTCACATACCCTTTCCATGCCACCCTTGGTGGTTTTCAAAATTCTACAAGAGACCCATGGTGTTTTCCATAAGCCAGACTTTAATGAAGTCTCATGGCCATCAGAAATGGAGAGTCATTGACTAAAGGACACCTTTTCACGACTATGAAATCCATCCCTCAGCGGCTCTGTATATTTATCAACCCTGACCTGTCTACCAAAGGCATGATTTCCTTAGGCGATTCTCATCCCACCTCTGCATGCCGATATGGATCCCATGCCGTGATACAAGACCTTCGTGTCATTCAAATCTAAACATGATCCCTCCACATGAGTCTAAAGGATATTGAGACATCTTTTCATCAACCAAACCTCATTAGAGACCTTTCCCCACTATATCTAGTCAAATCTGTTCGACCTAAAAGATCAGTAATGATAGTCTTGATAGCGGGACTTTAAACCGCTCGTGAAAGAGGCACAAAGCCTGTTAGGACAAAAACCCAAAAAGGGTGACCTAAGAAAAAGACAGACCATACCCGCTGGGTCCACACTAAATGGGCCCAGGAAAATTAGGGCATCAAAAGAAAAGACAAAAAGTTTGTAGGGGTTTTCTACAAAACCCTAGAAATAGACAGACTATGCTCCTAGGATTCCATGGTCCAGGAAAAAATTAGAGTTTGTTTTCCTAAGTTATGATTAATTCTGATTCAGTGAGATGTTATTTACGCAACAAATGTTCTAGTAACAACCAAATTTTATGGCGATAAGAGATTGACAGAGATTGTATTCCATTCGAAAAAAGGGGAGGACGTCCACAAGCTGGGGAATCTCCCTCACAAAAATTGGGTATGTAAAATAGAGAGTATAAGAATGGCTCTGAAAGTCATAAAAGAGCCTGACTCACTCTCTCCACCAGATCAACAACCAAGCGGTGAAGGTTGTTGCAAGACTGCTCCAGCACGACCTTCCCCCCGCCTTCAACCTCAGCCACCGAATGAGTATTCTCTACTGTTTCTTGGAGATCGTTGATCATTTTTCTGGTGTCTTCAAGATGACCATTCATAGCTGATAACTGATCCCTCAGCATCAGTTCCCGTTCATCACATTCATGCAACTCGGAGGATTGCACGGCCGCCTGATCTCAACAGATCACCTCCTGTGCTATCAGCTGATGGAGCTATATCATGGCTTCCTCTAGGTCTCGGGTCCCGCAAATGAGTGGCCGCGAAGTGAGCACATTTGCATTCACTAGTGGAAACTTCATCACGGGGCATGAAAACGCGGTAAGAAGGAGAATGTAACTGCCGATAGTCAAATCCACCTGACCCCAAACCCAGGAAGAGCTATAAAAGTTCTTTGGTTTTAGTTTCCATCTGAGCTAGAGGAGTTTCGGCAAGGATCTCGCAAATTTGGGGCTAGGCCCACCTTCGCACTGCTCAGTGGTCCACCATGACAGGAGGATCTTTGGTATCCTCATCGGATAGCATGGGAACGAAGTCTGGCATTGCAACTAGTGCAGACATGTGCTCGCTAGAAGTTGGTTCTGAAGCTGGAATGTCTGGAGCCTCTAACCCTGGTTCAGGCTTGGGGATCAAGTTGCTAAGCCCAGTATCTACTGGAAAAACATCTAGGATTGCCTCGCTGGGACCCAAAACCACAGGGTCGTCCTCATCCACATCCAAGAAGGATGAACCAGCCTAAACATCAGTCATCGAATGGATGGGAGAGGAAAATCCCCTGAGTCGTTTTGATCGACGATCCATCAGTAAATCCTCCCTTAGAGATGATGAGGAAGGTGCGGTGGACGCAACAGCCACAGTACCTCCTGATTTGGGAACCTGCCAGACAGCCTTCCCTAGGATCCCATCAGGATAGTGTTTTACCCATGTGTTTGCATACTCCAAGGAATGTTCGGCAGCCGCCCCTATGACAGGCTGGGGAATGCTTGTGTCAGATCCCTCCCACGTCAGCATCAGCCACGATTGACGATGTATGGCCGGGTGCAGTCCTTGAGAATGAGGAGTGGGAACAGAAACATTGACATGCATGCACCCAAACTGACGAGAAAAATGATATGGGACATACAGCTCGCACAGAGAAACCCCGTCGATCCACGCAGACATAAATCTGTCCCACAGAGAGATCATGTAAGAACGCTCATCCAGGATCCCCCAGCGGTTGTCAACTAACACTACTGGAAAACTGGCGTTTCGCGGTGGATTTTTCACGACGCTTTTTAAAAATGCCACATAATAGCTTTCGGGCCGGTATTACCGCCGCGAAAAAACCATGGCGAAATGTGTAAAAAACATTTAATTATTTTTTCATTTTTTATTTTTTCGATGATTAGAGGCGGTTTTTTAAAAATCCGCCACAAAATAGCAGCGGTTTGGGTAAAACTACCACGAAATGAAAAGAAAAAATATAAAATCATGAGAAACCCCAAAATCACTAAAAAGACCATAACTTTTGTTCCGGGTGTCCGTCAGAGCGCCACGACCAGTCAAATTGATGCTCATGAAGAGATCTAGAAGCACGTATAATCAAAACCATCAGACAGTCTAAGGTGCGGATGATATGAGAGTTATAAGAAAGTTGAAAAAAGTTCTCAAACTTCAAATGACCATAACATTCGCTCCGGGTGTCCATTTGGGCTCTACCACATATCAAATTGAAGCCAGCGAATAGAGCTACGCACAAACTCTTTAGAAGCAAGCTTCTGTCCTGTTTTTAGACCCCAAAAACCTCTCCGAAGGCCTCCGAAACCTCGTTTATGTCACCAGTGTCCCATCGAACTTGTCTTCAAACAGACATAACTTTCGATCCGCGTGTCAGTTCGGACTCTTACGACTTCCAGATCGTAGGTCGTTCCATAAGCTTCGGTTTGAATGGTCACAGCGCCCACATGGACTCTGGGATCATAAGTTATGGCCTTTTTACTGGGTATCGGGTTTGTTATGTTTTTCGATGCCTCATTTCTACCACCTGTTCCACGTCAGCTTTTTTTAAACAGTCGTAACATCCGATCCGTCGGTCCCTTCGATCTCTTCCACCTATCAGCTCGAATATCATTTTAGGATCTTTGATTTGACTAGTCGCGGATCTGGAATGGACTCTCGAATCATAAGTTATATTTGTTGATGTGAGTCCAATGTTTTTGTCACTTTATTACCGTTTTGACGGGTTTTAACGGTTGCTCCATTTATTGTTATTTATTTGGGCTTCCATGACTTGTTATCTTTATCAATTGTTTTTTGTGGGTTATTATGATGATTATGTTGAATTCTTAAGGGGTGTTCCAAAGTTATCATGAGTTTTCATGCGTTCTCATTCTTTCTAATGCCTCATTCTTCATGCTTCTCCATCTGTTTCATACATTTTCAGGATTTTTCATCCCATATCACGTCTCTTCATACTTTTTCATGTGTTTCATTTATTATTTATTATTTATTATTTATAATATACTTTAAATTATTTATTATCTATTATTTGTTACTGGTTATTTATTATTTATTATTTATATTTATTTTTTATTTTTTATTTTTTATTTTTTATTTATTATATATAATTTAATATTTATTATTTAGTATTTATTATTAATAATAAAAATATATTATTATTAATATTAATATATTTTACTGGTTATTTGTTATTTATTATTTAAAATTTATATTTATTTAATATTTAATATTTATTATTTATTATTTATTATGTATTATGTATTAATTATTATTTATAATTTATTATTTATTATTTATTATTTGTTTATTATTATTTGCTTATTTGATTGTTATTATTTTTTATTTGTTTGTTATTATTTACTGTTTATTATTATTTATTATTTGTTATTATTAATTATTTATTATTAATTAATATTTAATATTATTTATTATTTGTTATCATTTATTTTTACTATTTATTATTTATTATTATTTATTTTCTATTTTTTATTATTTTTATTAATTATTAATTATTAATTATTTATTATTTATTATTTATTATTTATTATTATTAATAAAATATTATTATTAATAATAATATTTGTTAATGGTTATTTATTATTTATTGTTTATTATTTATTATTTACTATTTACTATTTACTATTTAATATTTAGTATTTAATATTTATATTTATTATTTGTTTATTATTATTTATTTTTTGTTTATTATTATTTATTGTTTATTATTTATTATTATTTAATGTTTTTTATTTATTATTATTTTTTATTTTTTATTTTTTATTTTTTATTTATTATTATTTATCATTTATTAATTATTAATTATTAATTAATATTTATTTTTTAATTTTTATTACATATTATTTATTATTTATTATTTATTATTTACGATTTACTTTTATTTACTTTTATTATTTATTATTTATTAATAATAATATTTTATTTATTATGTGTTATTTATTATTTAATATTTATTATGAAATATTTTTTTATTTCGTATTTATCATTTATTATTATTTATTATTATTTATTATTATTTATTATTATTTATTATTATTTATTATTATTTATTATTATTTATTATTATTTTTTATATATTATATATTATTTATTATATATTATACATTATTTATTAGTTATTATTTATTATTTATTATTTTATTATTTTATTATTATTATTTACTGTTTATTATTATTTAATATTTAATATTATTTATTATTTATTATTTATTATTTATTATTATTTATATTTATTATTTATTATTTATTATTTATTATTGTTTTTTGTTTATTATTTCTTATTTATTATTATTTCTCATTTCTTATTTCTTATTTATTATTTATTTTTTATAATTTATTATTTATTACTTATTACTTATTATTTATTATTTATTATTTATTATTTATTATTTATTAGTTATTATTTATTATTTATTTATTATTTATTATTATTTATTATTATTTATTATTATTTGTTTATTATTATTTATTATTATTTATTATTTATTATATCTATTAGTTATGTATTATTTGTTTTTTCAATTAATATATATAAGTATATTAAATTCTGTTTATTAACAACATCGCGTGCTTGCTGGAGTAGTAAAGTCTTTGGAAAAATATGCAAGAGGTTAGGGGTTCAAATCTCACCAAACACAGTATTTCTTTATATTGCTTATGCATGTGAATGTGCATGGGAATGGGCATGTGCATGTCAATGTGCATGGGACGTGTATGCATGTATAAATAAACTAAATAAAGTAATATGAAATAAATAAAATAAATAAAATAAATAAAATAAAATAAACAAAATAAATAAAATAAATAAAATAAATAAATAAAATAAATAAATAAAATAATAAAAATAAAAAATAAAATATATACGAAATAAATAAAAAAAATAAAAAATAAAAAATAAAAAATAAAAAATAAAAAATAAATAAAATAAATTAATTAAAAAATTAAATAAATATATAAATAAAATAAATAAAAAAATAAACTAAAATAGATAAATAATTAAATAAATAAATAAAATAATAAAAATTTAAAGAAAATTAAAAAAAATAAAAAAATAAAAAAAAATAAAAAAATAAAAAAAATAAGAAAACCCGCCTAAAAAAAACTGCCGCGATACGTTCTGCGACGGTTTTGAAAACTGCTGCGAATAGTTTCCCGACGCACAATTCCGCGGCGGTTTTTCAAAATCACCACCAATCTATTTAGCGGCGGTTTAAACCGCCGTGAAATGTAAAACCAAACCACCGCTAAATGCCTTTTTTCTGTAGTGTAAGACGCCAGAAGGGGTGGCGTAGGGAGTGAAAGAAAACTGAGAGAAGTCACTCAGATGCTCGAGGACATCACCAGAGCTGAGGGACTTCAAGCGAACTCCAGCTATATCAAGCAGGGTAGGCTGAAAGGTAGGAAGCATGATGGTTGTGTTATGACAATACTCATAACAGTGGTAGTGATTCGGTATCTAGCCGTATAAGAACTGAAATGGCCCAGTCAGACAATAGGGAGACCCTCCCTCCTGCATGTGACTCAAATGCTCGTAAATATGAGCTATAGTGGGCATGGATTCGTTCAACGGGTGGCCCTCTAACAACTCGACTGCCAACATCAAGGTACAAGCTCTGACGCTCGGGTTGATATCCCGAGAAGGGAATAGCCACCTGCTCAAAAACATAGCAAACAAACCTGCCCACCGGAGCATAGGGGGCACACCAGGGCGCACCTCATAACCCCATGAAAGGTAGTCGTCCGCCTCCATAACTGCCTTGTAGGAACCTGGGGTGGTTTGTGACTGATGAGAAGGATGAGTCCTGGGGTGCTTGATCTTCGGCACACGACCAGTGGTGTTCAAAAATAGCCCTATCCATGTGCTACAAGGAATAAGAGAGCGGGCACGGAAGGCCTGACCTAGTGATTGCTCCGCTATAACCAGCAGATCCTTCACCAACGATGGTACTTTTTCGACATCATCCCACACACTGGGAGTGGCCCGGAACTCGTCATACATCTCACCGACAATCGGGAGCCCTCCCAATTGATAGATGTCCCACAGACTAATGCCAACTTTACCATGGGAACGGTGGAAAGTATTAGTGCTTGAACACCAGCGATTGAGCAGGTCAGGCAGGATCAGGGATGGTGGGTAAACAGCAAAATAGGAGGCCCATACCGTGGAGTAAAAATTGAATGCTACCAGCGAGTCGGGAGATTCCCGACAATGATGATGGACCCAAATTTCCCAGGCCCAGTCATTCGTGAAAAGCCCACCAGACCGCAGATCCCACTTAGATGTCACCCCGCATTAGGGTCCACTCGAGCAAGGTTGATTATGGAGGGGTAACTCTTGAGGACAGATTCTTGAGAGAATTCTTTTGTGTACTGATTGCTTTGTGTCCTGATAGAGCCTCTCAAAATGAAATATTCTTTCAGATCATAATTAGAGGTTATCTCCCCCAATGGGGTAAGGATCGCCTGGACGCACTTTGGTAGCACTTTCAGGAAAGGAGACTGAATACCTGACAATGTAGGGGGGATAGGGACGTCGTCATGAAGACCAAAGTTGTAAAGCGAAAGCCGATTTGATAATGGAGAACTCATGGGCTATGGAGAGAGCAAGTCCTTCTAGACACCATCGTCAGGAATGATGGACCGACTAGGGTCCTCTTTGATGTTCTCCACTCTACGAATCATTTCTAAACATCTCCATGAACCAATTGGGGGAGGCCCAGCAGCGGGCCTATTCGCAAGATGAGGAGGAACCATATTTATCTTCTCTCTACGACATGGAAATCATGCAGATAGTTAGTCCAAAAATAATAAAACTTGGACAAAATACCAAGTATTCACAAAGTATTCCATCCAAGCCTCATAATGAAATCCTCAAGGTGGAATCATAAGGTGGTTCACGATGACTGTATCCCATGAACCAGCCTGACGTGGAATGCATCCGCAAAACCCTGGCCCGCTGACCGTTGGCCAGAAAACCGTGAACCAGGCTGCCTCACGGAACCTCAGCTCTGAGCATTAAGAATTTATGTTCGGACTTAATGTATTTTTTTCTTGGATTATTCTGCTCCGCAGACCATTTGAAACCGCATAGAAATTTTGTACGTAGCCCATCATGACTTACTTTTTAGTTAATTAAAAGTGTTATTTCATGGCTGGAACATTGGTCTTTGGATGAAGAATGACATTTACGAGAAATGGTTCACGGATGTAGTAGTCGGTTCGCATAAGAAGCGTTTCGTGAAGGAACAAGCACACGGAGGCAGAAAAGTGAAGGAGCGTTGTTATTCACGAACAATTCGGTAGAAGGCAAATGAAGGGCCCTCCATATTTATAGGTGTGGTCCCCTACCGGGTCCACATCCCTACCGCAAACCATCAGAGTTTTAGGACCACTCTGCATCAGAATAGTCTCCTCTTCGTTCCAATCGGAGCCCATTCCGATGGGGTGACATTTGTGGGGTCCTGAAAAATACACAAAGGATTGGGAAAATGTGGTGAATACTCAAGGATGGTGAAGGAAGGTCTGGTACAAGGACCGGTCTAATGTAACGGCACACGACTGGTTCCACGAAGCATCCCTCCCCCGCGGACCGTCGTCGCTCGCGAAACCGAGATGGAGACCCTCCGCGGTCATGAGGCATGACATGCGCTAACCCAGTTCACCATTCCAGACTGCCCCAGCCGCGAGCCGCGTCAACCAGCCTGAATCGCCACCACTGTCATTCACAAAATGGTAGAGGAACCCTCCGCAGCTGCGAAGAACTCCCCGAGTTTGGTTCACGGAGGATGAGTGTTTAATAACCTGCGAGTTATGGATTGACCAAGTCATCTGTAAGCCGGGATTTTGGTCATGGGCCTCTGCAAAAGGTTCTGCATGACCCCAATAGATCCCTTTTCCTCCCCGCTATAAAATGAGACTGAGGGGGAAAGAGGGAGAGGATTCAAAGGAGATCAATAAGATTCGGGTGGAAGGATTTAAAAGGAAGGAGCTTAGGATTTCGCAAAGAGAGAAGTTCCAGTTCGTGAACCAGAGCAGGTATGAGGCTAGAAAAAAATTAATAAGGAACTGAAAATGCATAACTTGGTGAACCGCGTACCAAAGATAACATAAAAATAGAAGACTGCGAACCATGGCCCCTCCACAAATGCACTACCCACGGACAAGGGTGTTTTTGCCCCTTTTCTAATCTGTCGCACAGCGTAACACACCCCTACGCGAGCGAAGACCCGACCGACGAATCTCCATCTGGCGCCGCCCTTGGCCGCCGCTGCTCGCATGGACCCCTCTGTGTACCAACCTTGTACGCGGGCCGAACCCAAAGCCGCGAACCCTCCTGGTTCATGAGATGCCAATCAGTCTGCAGTCCCTCCAGGTCTGCGGATGGCCTCTCAGCCCGCGGACCACCCTGGATCGCGGACTGCTTCTCCAGCCGCTTAGCAACCCCTACGTGAAGGTAGCCACCCCTTATACACCCGTTTGGTGTGCCAAAACCTTCATAGATCCTATTTCCCACACCAAATAAAATCCTTCCAATTCCAATCCGGCCGGATCCTTCACCACCTCGTCATTGGCCAATTCATCGGCCCTGAGTCGAGGCCTCCACCAGAGCCACCAGACCAATATGATGTAACTTTTGGGTGTGTCAGCATGCCCTTTTGAGTTCACAAACCCATGGTAAGCAAGGGTGAAGGGGTTTCCCTAACCCTTGAGCAGATTCCCGAAGTATTCCTGGGATCACATTCCAACGGTCATGTGGAGTCTGAGCTCGGGAGCCCCCTTTCTAACTCTCCACGTGTTGGGGCTGGTGTACTTCTCCCTTATTTGGAGGGTAGTAAAATACCCATCAGAAGGAAGCCCCCATGCACATCGGTACTTCCCCCAGGAACAAGAGAGGTGACGTGTATAGGAGCACCTCTTTCCCTCTCTCATTGCGCTTTGTCTCCGTGGGCATCCATCTCAGAGTAAGCCTCGACCATATGGTCCGCCCTCATGCGTAAGCCCCACTCCACTTCTCACGGACGCACCATTTGTGACGTGATCCTCTGGTCACTGCCGCCTCTTGTTATTTCACACCTAGCATAACTAAAATGGTCTTAGAGTAAGCATCGACCATGACATCCTCTTATGGGCCTCCTCAGAGTGTAAGCCCCAATCCATCACTCTAGTATGCCTCAGAGTGTAATCCCCATACCAATACGAACTATGTAGACTTTGATCCTTGTCTCTTAGGTAGGGTACGTAGGAAGCCACCCTGAGGTTCAAGCCCAACAACCGGCGGATCCGACTATCTTCATGTCGGTTCACAATGAAAATCCCAGTGCCATCTCAATGAGTCCCAACTCCACAAGGTCATTAATCCAATGAGGGATGGTAAACCTCAGGCCAAAATGATTCTGAACCCCTGCATCTACTTGAACATTTCCCACTAGGGTTAAATCTGTGGATACTATGTTTTGGTATAAACCCAAGATTTGTGAACATATGAATACGTCTTATATCTATAAGAGATTACCAAAACATGCAATGATTCCACTCAAAAGGGTTATGATGAGCCTGACTTCTCATCCTCTCAACCAAGGATAGTTCTTCAGCTTTACTGGCCAAAACATCCAGCGAACGCCTGCCATTGGAATGCAGGTCCACGCACTGTGGGATATGGAACCATTGGGTGCTTTGAGGTGAAAACAGTGCACCCAATATGAGTGATTAAGTAGAGCTCAGCCTTCTCTAATCAACCACCGGGTAGCGCACGTCTCTCCCACATGACCCTCGGTCGTGCGCCGCACCAGAAGCGGAACAACAACATTATGTCCCCATTGTACACTCTTCTATCTCTTATCCTATCCCTACATGTTAATCGTAATATAATTCTTTGCATCATGGAAAAAATAAAACATAATAAATGGGTGATCTCATATTCTTAGTTAGAAAAACTATATAGGAGAAACTAACATAAATAAGAATAAATAATTAAGGCAATGTATAAGACTAGAACACTAGCCTTTTAAACTTATACTTTATCATAATATGTCAAAGATAAATAAAATACTTCCATTTAATTTTTCACATGGATATTATAATAGTCATGTAGTCACATATAATATCAATAGCCTATTTCATAATGATGGATATCATAATTCCAAACTTCATAACCACATAATTAAGGCCTTGTGCAAAGTCTACAAATAATATTTTATCAAGGCTGTGTGCCAAGACTCTAGTTTATCTCGTGAGACCTACCGATGCATCGTGGAGCTATAGTGGGCTCCTACCATCACTTACTATGTTCAATGAATTTCTCATATGAAAGGGTGAAGCATAATCTAAAAATTCATTTTAAAACTACCTTATGAAATGTCAATATTTTAACCACAAACCTTGAATGGCATAAAAATAGCACATCCACAGTCAAACATAACTCATTCAATACTGTATAGATGATTGTATAATGATAAATCAACCTAAATAAGGAATAAAATACACTGAAGGATATTGAAATAGATGAATATAGTCATTAAATATATTTGAGAGAAATATCCCCTTTTTCTTGAAATAATTTTAATGCCACACTATTTATCAAAGAATTCTTTTAAAATAGATTTTTGAATAAATGTTTCCATACCAATTTGAAACATTAAAAATGAATTTAAATTTCAAAACATTTATGTCCATATAAACAAATACATAATACAATTTTAAAAATATGGACATTAATGAAAATTATTTAGAAGAATAAATATTTAAAACATTCAAAAGAATATTTTAGTTAAAGAGTTCCTATCAAAATAAGAGACGCTTAAATACATGTAATTTAGGAATAAAATTAATCAAAACATTATAATATCATCATAATAAAGCGATTCATGATATAATATGTCAAAGGACAGTATATACACCATATTAATGTGAATTGGTGTATAACGCCAACGATGTCTCAACAAAATGTAAATTGAGACGAAATACCTTATAAAAACTGTATCCTTAGATTAAGGATTAATCAATGAAATAATTAAGTGTGTCAAATATAAACACACTCAATATAATTCGATATTCAGTGTAAATCAATCAGATTACATTCCCACATATTCATGTAAAATCAAAAGCAATGATTTAGATGTTTAACTCAATGAATGGAAATTGAGTTATGATTACCCTTAAAAAGTTCATATCAATGGAATGTGAATTTATCACTAGAGTGATTATGTGTATCAAAGGTATATCCATAGAAAGGGTATTGGAAATTACTATATAAATACTAAATACTTATTCAACACATAATGTTGGAGTAAAATAATCAATGAATTATGTGTAAATCCAAATGAGTGGAAACTAAAATATGAAATACTCTTAACCAATTGGATATTTTAAAAACATACACCCCATGAAAGAAGTATCATAAAAATAAGATTTAAATACCCCTAAATTAATGTATATTACAGAAATAACACAATCATGGTCAGTATATTCACCACTCAAAAGGAAATAGTTGCTGTATAGCATGAATCTCATGGGAATAAGAATTGTGAGGAAAAACCCTTACCTTGTAATTTTCCTTAGTCATGGGTAAGATAACCTCATGTATAACAGTTAAATAATTTTTATTAAATTATAAATGAACCAAATATATAAATAAGATATCATATATGATATTTTAATATTTATTTGTTAATAATGTTTTAGTAGTATCATTGTTTTGGGTGTTAACTGATTCGTTTTCCATTTTATGTTTTGTTATATAATCCATGTTTTCTATTGATAGGATGTATTTGATTCATATCCCAAATTATATCATGTGTTTAAAATTTTTTTTAATCATCAAATGAATATTACCCATGAATGGTTATGATGGGGAATTACATCTAACCGTGTTGTGGAGATGGTAAATCGTACAAACACATGAGCGACAATATCATTCTTTTGATGGTGAAATCATATAGAATTGGATGGTATATCATATATACATAATCATTAAAATATTATATTTATTATTTAAATTAGTTATACTCATTATTATATGCATCCAAATAATGATGTTTTTGAATAACAAACTACACCACGTCGTCGAGACGGTAAGCCGTAAGTATGCACGTATGATGACTTTGACATTTATAGGATGGATATAATAATGAATATGCTTGTACCATATTTATAATAAAATAATAATATTTAGGAGGTAATGGAGTTATTATTTTGGTATGGAATCAACAATGAAAGAGTAAGTGGAAGAATAAAAGAACATGAAAGAGGGTGGTGAAATTATTACCTCTTCATTGGGTGCTTCGTTTTGATTTGATCAAAAGGGATCCATAGGCTAGATTTTTGATTAATTTAAGGACTATAAGTTGAAGGAAGGATATTTGGGAAGGTATTTGGGTAGGGTTTGGCCGAGTCAGTTGGCTTTGGAGGTGTGAAATTAAGATAAGGCGAAGTTCCCTTTTAGAAGAGAGGTGAGGGTCACTTTAGGAAAATCTTGAAATATTATTTTATAATTAAATAAATTATTGTTTATAGTGTCTCCAAAATGATTTATTTTGAAGATAAGTTGGGAATGGGTCGAAAAAAGCTCTACCAATAGGTTTTATACATGTTAAGTTCACATATTAACCTTGTCTATTAGATTTAACTCTTAGTTAAGTAGTTTTACATTTACCACGTCTCTTTGTATTTTTATATTATATGGTTAATAAACATACTATAAAAATCCAAGAGTACCCCATGTGGTTCATTATTAATATATATAACCTTATCATAGTCCTTCGGACAATCCTTAGTTTTTCAAAAATGTTACATCAATTAATAATATATTATTTGTTTAAAAATCTCAATTCTGTCAATTTTGACACTATTTAGTATTTGATTTTTTTGAATGCCATGAAAACATTATAACTTCAAATAAAAAATATTTAATCAATAATAACATGTAATATTGACCTATAAAATTAGTTATATTTATTAGAAGTCTCAATTTACATTTATCTGGATATTTATAATATCAATTATTTTAATATTTCATTAATAAGGTAATTACTTAATCATCAATGTGTCATAAATAAATTAAATTATTTAATGTCTGAAATTTATTAATAAAATACAATTATGTAGGAAATAGTTTTAGCTTTCAATGTAATATTTATAGTCTAATTTATATTGTGTGTAACCATATATTAAAAATGGTTTATTTTTTAAACATTGCATCTAACACTTTTAAATAATCTTTAAATAAAATAATAATAAATGTCCTACTCTAATCCTAATGGACCAAAGAGGATCATATTTTATGGATCTTTTTGGTATAATTACACTTATCCAATAGAATTAGGACATTTTTTAGGGTAATTATAATATCATTTTTACCCTTACTTACCCAATTTTCTTTTATCTATGGGAAATAAAAGACAAAAGTTACTATTCACCAAAAAAATTATTTTCATCTTATTAAACCAAATTTTACTTACTAATGTCATATGTGCCTCTTTTAGTTTTGAAATTCAACTCACAGAAATGGTAAAATTATGTTTTATGCAAATTTGCAAATGCTCCAAGAAGGTGGGTAAAAGTCTGTATAAAGTTCAATAAAAATTTATATTTAAAATTTTAATATAAAATGACTCCCATGAATTACATAGAACATATATAGGTATTATATAAATATATATATTTTTACTTAAAAAATATAAATAAAATAAATAATTATTTAAATAAAAATTTGGTTTTAAACAATAACGCAATGTTTTTCACCATTCATAAAAAATTGAATGTTTTCATAAAAATATCAAAACTTCACATGATGCTAATTTTGATATTATGAATTAAAAAATGAATTCAATTTTACCAAATTCAAAACATATAAGATGAATTTATTAATTTAAAATTAATTCCTATTTTCAAAACAAAAATTAGGTTTTTTAAAATTTAAAACTATCAAATGATTCACTTGTGTTTATGCAAAATTTAAATATGATATTAACTATAGTTACCTATATTGTATTAACTGATAAAAATATAATCTGATTATACTTCCAAACCATTCAAATTCATAATTTAACACTATAAATTATTTTGATTAAAATTGTTGTTTTCAAATAAAATTTAGTATTTTTCACTATTCATCAAAATATGAATGTTATCAGAAAAGTACCAAATATTTATCTGAAATTAATTTTTTTGTGTCGATTATAAATAAGAATTTAACATCAATAAATTGAATATATAATAGTGTCAAATATTTTTTTTTAAAAGGGTTCGCCTTTAAGGGGTGGTAAAATAACATTTTTAAAAAAATACTCATTTTATCTAAAAAAATTGTTCTTATATTATGTCTAAGAAAAACATAGTATAAATTCCAAAATTATATGGAGTATATAAAATAAAAAATTCAGTTAATACTATTCATAATCACTTTTTGAACGGCGAGTTAGGTAAGTCATGGTGCTCTCGAACTCAGTGTTGTGTGTAGTGCAAGCTATTGAATTACATTAATGAAAATAACATACTATGTAATCTTGGGCAGTTACAGATGATAGGTGAATTAATTATAATGGTTTTTTTATATATTCCTCTTATGGTTCTTTGATCCATGGGAGATCAACCAAATTATTCTTTGAGGAATGTTGGAAATATCAACAAAATATCTCTAGTGGGAATTAATATTAATTATTTCATCAACCTCTTCAAAGTTAAAAACATTATTTCCCATTCATAGAAAATATGGATCTATTAACATGGGTATATCGTGGAATTTGAGATTTGGGTGGTATTTCCCTAATCTTGATCAATATGTGATAATTTGATAAATTTATTAATTAATGTTATATTTATGGTTACACCCATGTAATGAAGAACTCAAACTATCTTAGGGACTATATGGTGATCACAATGGTTGAAAAGCATTTAAAATTTACATGATAAGGGGATGAATAATATGAAAATTTACTCAAACATTTGTATTGCGGTACTTCATTGTAGGGAGTTACACTATAGTTTATCTCTGGTATTGTAATGTCCTGAAAATTCAATGTAATATTTTTTAATTATAGAGGATTATTTTGAGACAAGAGGCTTAGACGACACCTGATTCGAGGCCTGGTATGCCCATAATAAAATTTAGATCTTTTTAATGTTCGTTTAAATAAACATGTGAATGGGTTTCTCTAACTTTTAAACCGGTGCACAAATGAAAAATATGAGGACACCGGTGAACTCAAAAAGACATTATTCACCTAGTGAGGACCTAACTTCGATCAAAGAGGGTCAACCAAAAAAGATAATTTTCAGTAATTTTAGAAGAAAAATAAAATAACATAAAAATTTATTTTATTTGTTTCTCTTCACCATTGAGTTGTGGCTCATCAACACTGTGGTAGAGATGGCAAGGAAACAACAAGTCACATTAAATGAATACCATTAATGAGGCTCTTATATGTGAAGTATAATGAATCATTAATCCATGTGCAACAGATATAATGTTTCATTAATGAAACAATGTAATGTCTTGAGAATGCAGTGTAACAGAAATTTTGAGAGACATTTCCCTTTTAATGAGATAATTGGTTGGAGTATCAAAGCTATAATTTCTCTGATGGTCTGAGAGGAAATTTTATCCAATGATTAATATAGGAGAATCACTAGTGACAACAAAACACCTCAATGAACGAGACCGATGAATGACAAATTCATTCTCCTTCAAACCTTTGAAGGATTGCGAGCAACATGGGAGGAGGATCATGAATGGAGAATGAAGGCTCTCAACACCGTTCTTCCCCAACAAATGAATCATTACTAGGTAGGGGATAATTTTTATAATTTCAAATTGTAATTATTCATTCTAAAACAAAAAACGTAGATCAACCAACAAATAGGTCGATCCACATATCGCTTGTTCATGCGGGAGGGAGATTATTCATAGGGTTTTTCAATGAGACTAATTTTGATATAATCGTAACCATATCCCCCCATGTTTTAAATAATCTCTAATACGAAGGGTGCCAGCTGACACGAACAATGTCCTAGCCCCTCTACCTTAAACATTATGGTCTGTTCCTCGTAGCTACAACTCTGGATTGACGGTGAGGAATTTTCCAGGGAGTAGCAGGAAAGATGGAACACCATGGAGACCTGAGGCACCGTCTTTCTGATGAACGGACCACTAGAGTGGACCCGGTGGTATGATGAACATCGCGCTGGTGTGCCGGAGCCACCGGTGGGGGCAGACCATGGCGGAAATCGTGGGCGGGTGGCGGCGCACAGGGGCGGGCCTTAGGAGGGGGCGGCCAGTTGATGTAGGCCATGGGAAGCTGGCAGCATGTGATGAACCATAAATTTCAAGGAATTTTTTTCATAAATTCTTGGGAATTTTACAATTCCTCAGTTTTGAATGGCGCACGATTTCGAGGCCCGGAATGCCCGGAATGATCCATCGATGTTTTTTAAGCTTAAATTAACGCGTGTATGCAGTTTTCCTAAAAAAGTGGAATAACACTTAAACGGTTACTCGAATCAGAAATCTGAGCTCACCGTTGCACTCAGGATGTCAGTTTACCCTAGGTGCAACTTATGATTAGTCGACGTGGGGTTCCTGTGAGAAATCCCAAAAATGGCATAACTGTAAATAAAATAATAAAATAAATTACTTTATTTTTCAAATGCTTATAACTCACAGACAGTAGCTCGGATTAAAAATCCATGACCACTGCTGAACTCATGAAGGAATTATTTATTTAAGAAGATACTAACTTGGGCTGGCGTGGGCAACCATAAAATGTTTGTTTTTTGCCGCAAATAAAATAATTAATTGACAATTATTTTATTGTAAAATTCATAACATCAAAAAATTAACTTGGATTGAAAATCCGAGAGGACCGTTGGGTTAGTTGCGGCGTGTTTCACCTCTACAGAGCCTAACCCCAACCACAGTGGGTCTAGGGTGACTGATAATAATTTTCAAAACTTTTTTTTCGGGTATGTTCAGTAAACGTACGTTCTGAATTTTATAACTTTTAAAACGGTGGTCATAATTGAAATCTGAGGGCATCGTTGAACTCACAGTGTCGGTAATTTCTTACTGGGACCCCCACAACTTTTCCGTTCTACCATGTGTAGGAGTTAGTTTTTGGGTGTATTTAATTAAATTGAATAAAAAAGTGATAACATTACTTTTATTTGTGGTGGTTTAATCCTCCAAGGAGAGGATGTTGGTGGGGCCCACCCACACATAACCTTCCTTGGGAGGATATTTTTAGGGGGGCCCACCTGAGCATTACCCCCCTTAAACCCCCAATTCATGTACAAATAGTGGGGCCCACATGAGCTCCTTAACACCTCTAACCCCCTCTTTTATCTGGATAAAACTCTCCACTCCCAATTAATTAATTGGACACCTCTCCCCATTAATTAATTATAACTCCTCACCTCCCCTTATTTGAAATTTGAACCATCCTTCCCATTAATTATATGGGTTTTCTTTTTTTAATTAACCACAACTTTTAAAATTGTGGTGCCAACTAATAATAGAAATCATTTCCATCTATTATTTGGTTGGCATGCTTCTTTTTTTTGGGAGAACTAAGGAGAGGTGGAGTTCTTGGAGGGCTTCATCTTCCAACGAAGAACACTAACTTCCTTCTTCTTCAATCGAGGAAAGGAAGGGAACATCTCTTCCACCACCGATGAACTAAGATTCCCTCTTCCTCCTTCTTCATCCACATCAAAACAGAATATGCCACCCGTGAAGAACGTCACCAACGATGAGTATCTCTCTTCCTCTTCTGACGTTGATGGAACGACACCGCCTTCCCACGACTTCATTAAAGGAAACTGAAAAGTATGGTATGGGTCCTTTCTTGATGATTCTTCTCTTTTCTTCTACTTAGAAACGAATGAAGATTGATAAAAATTGTTGTGTTTTAATTGTTGAGCTTCGATCATGTGAACAGAATGCTACCACTATTAACACGGAGGTTGCGGGCCAAACCAAGATGGCCCGACCCCTCCATTGTTATTTTTGTGATAATTCTATGATGGAATGGCACTGAGGTGATGGCAAAAAAGATGGAAAAAAACGATCGTGCTACCTGAGACCCCCACGCACCGCCGCGCTACCCGCCTGCCTGCGCGCCGCGCCGCCCCGTATTGCCTGCCTGCACGCAGCCGCGCCCCGCGCCGCTGCCCAGCGCCCTTGTGCGCTGCCCGACGGCCACCTGCACACTACCCGGATCCCCAGGCCCTGTCGGCGTGCTGCCCGATGCCCCGCGCCCCTTTCGGCGCTCTCTGCGCCCCGCACCCCTGTCGGCACGCTCGCGGTACCCTGCGCCCCAGCAGGAGCTCTCAAGGTGTCCCGTGCCCCTGCCCGCACCACTTCCCGGTGCACCGCGCCGTTGCCCAGCGCCCCTACTGTGGCTTTCCCGGTGCCCCAGAACTCTGGTCGGCATCCTGAAACCCTTCCCGACAGTCACGTGCTCTGCCCGGTGCACTCGCGGCCTTTCGGTGGACAGTTGGCCTGCCAGCGCCCCGCGCGGCCGGCCCGCTGGCCTACAGTCCCTCGGCCTGCTAATCCGACTTTCTGCACCCCCATGGTGTCGCTGGCCGAATTGGTCTGATCTCCCGGGCCAAGTGACCGGGCCGCCTATGTGGAGACAATCGGTCGAAACGCCCTCGCAGTCCGCTAGGTCGGGCCCAACAGGCCAGGTCAAAACATAGCGGGTTGACCCGCCCAATGGGCAGGGTCAGACACAGCAAGTCTTACCGGGTCGACCCAAACCCGTTCGGCCCGTTCTGGGTTTGGCCGAGTCGGTCCGATCAGGTCGGACCGGACTAGGGCCTATTACTAACCCTTTTCCCTCTTGGGCCATATCTTTGGCACCAGACGTCCGTTTGAAGAACCACCAGCGGTGCCAGTATTCTTGGAGTATAACCATCCCTTTTAGTATACCACATTGGAGTTTCGGTATAGTTGAGTCATAGCTAGGTTGGTTCAGACACGAATCCAACCGGTCCCCCGAGACTAAAATGCTAACAACTCACAGACCGGGCGTCCGATTGACACGCCATATGTTGCGTTGAGACCCCATTGACGTGGAGGTTCTTTGAGATACTTCCACCTAAGATTTCATGAAACTTGGAGTATCAAATAGTAGATCGTGGAGTGGATCCTCCTGGAGATGAGAAGACAGAGTAGAGATACCTAGTAGTTGTAGACCTGACGACTGCTTGACTGATTCGACTCGGAGTGATTCGAATAGCACATCAGACGAAGCACCCGGTTTGGCGGCAGACCCACGGAGGACGGAGCACCTGGTCTGGTAGCAGAACCACGGTACTCTATAGGAGGAGTACCTCTGACGGCTATTAGGGGGAGTTCCTGGTTTGGCGGCATACCGACAGCAGAGGAGCGCCCGGTTTGGAAGCAAACCCACGGTACTCGACAGGAGGAGTACCTCGGCAGTCTATGGCTAGTGAGTAGAACCTCGGAGTCACAACATGGCCAATGTACTTGACAGAGGAGGAGTTATCTAGCAGCAGTGGTTTCGATTATGAAAATCCTGGTTTGAGCTGAGTCAATGACATTTGTGTTTTCATCATGATTGAGATGAGTTACTTGATAACTTAGGTATATGTATGGGGATATACATAAGTAATGGTTATACATTTATTTCATACTTTGTGGTTTATCCTTGTTGGATTTTCTGAGACCTTGAGGGTCTTGGGGTCCCTACTGGGTATCATTATACTCACCCCACAGGCTATGCCTGCACCTCGTTGTGTTGGATGCAGATGACAGACAGCGCTGACCAAAGTGGATTGTGATAGGACTGGATGGTACCCAGAGGTGGACCTCATGATGAGACGATACCTGGAGGAGAGAGACAGATGTGGACTGCTGAGGAGGGTTTCTGTACCTACCCTTCAGGTACGATCTGTGGTGGATGATCTAGAAACCTCTAGACACCTTCCATCTATTTTACTTTTAGATGTCCCTCTTTTGTCATTTCCTTGTACTTTACTGTTGGGATTGTATTTCCGAAACATTTTACTTTCTAGCACAATTTTTTTATACAGTTTTTACATAGTGTTTTCTTCCTCTTGTACTTTGGTTTTGTGTGTTTACATTTTAAAAAGGAAATGTCTTCCTAGTTATAGGTATTTACGCCTTTGGTACTAGTTGCCAGCCCCATGCCTAGAGAAGGCGGGCTTGGGGTAGTCACGATACATGCCTCGGGGGACGGGTCTTGACAAATTGGTATCAGAGGAGTCGGTTCTACTATAGAACTTTGGACTCTGATATTTCTTTTCTAGGAAGAAATAGTCTTAATGATACCAAGTGTGGTTTTCAGTTCAGGGAGTCTAGTGTTGGTGCCGCGGCCGAAGTATCCATACACTAGGACCCTGCCTACTGATTTTCGACTTGGTGCACAAAACTCTTAATGTGTCTATGTTTCCAAAAGTTTTCATTATGTCATCTCAAACCAGGTCAGCTCACCAGGTATAATCTTTTGACAATGTCACATTTGTTCAGGATGCCTCCATGCATACAGTCAGTTGGTGTTCTGAGAGTGTACCTAATGACGGCCCACTGAGTGACGAGGCTTCGGTTCAAAGCCCTTTTCTATGTTGGAACCTTCAGATGGTGTACCATCAATACCACCACTTGTTGGGCATCAGATGCCACCAGCCGTACTAGTGGACGGTGCATGCTGATAGAGCGTGTTGCATGAGTTCCAGCAGCATAGGCCTCCGAGGTTACGAGGCAAGATAGATTCCCAGGCAGTAGAGGATAGCCTGGAGGTGATTCATAGTGTTCTAAACCTAGTTTAGACACTAGTAGAGCATATGGTGATCTTAGCTACTAATGTTTCCAAGTGAGTGAACATGAGGTTGGTCTAAATAGTGATGAGGTTTCGATACTTGGACCGTTTTCCAAGATTTTACATTCAGGTATTGTGTCAGCTATATCACTGGCTGTTGGTCAGGAGTTTCAACCAGCAGTACTGGTTGATGAAACATATAGGCTTAGCGCCCTACACGTGTTTCAACATCAGATACCACTTAGGTTCCGAGGTGAGCCCGACTTAAATGCGGTTGGGGACTGGCCTGAGTATGTAGCATAGAGTTCTCTAGAACTTCTACAGCTTCGGTAGGATGACATGTCGGTAGCTGAGTATTCATTGAGGCATATCGATCGTTCCTGGTACTCGATGAATATGATATGATCAGTTCTTCGGAGCTTGGTCCTCTGAGTGAGATGTGTTTAGGGACATCTGAGCCAACACATTCTTTTTTCCTCTATGCATTCCAACCTATGTTAGGATTCTTGAGAGAACCTTTGTGGTTGAATGTTCTTTGGCTGAGCGGATACAACCAGTGAATGTTAGTAGTGAGAAATCAGGAATCTAGTGGAAATCTCAGAGACTTGGGTGTGTAAACTGTTTCAGAAAGAAATTTAACAGGTACAAACGAATCATCAGGGCAGCAGAAGTGGAAGAAAAGCTAGGAGAGCAGCATGAGGTGGTGTAAATATTGACTTGTTACAACCACCCACCGTTGTAGTCCCGGCCAGGCTAAGGGAGCTGGAGGGCTGAGGAAGAGAATAGCAGCATGCAGTCTAGGATTGTGACCCAAGGGCTCTAGGAATGATTCAAGGTACGGACTGTGCCTACGACTATCTGCCATATCAATGGACATAGGTAACAATCATTCCTTCCTTCCAAGAATCTTATCCCAGACCTAGAGTTTCCAGTTAAATCGTTGACCTGGCCCTCACGTCTGGAGATACCATTAGGATGAGACTCGATTATCACATGTATGGCGATAGTGTGATCTGACCCTTGAGGCGAGAGTTTCAGTTGGAACCTCTTGGTGGTAGTGTCGAAGCCTTACAGCGTTATTTTGGGTATGAACTGGGCAACCACAGTTCATAAAGAGATTGACTGTATTAGGAAAATAGTTTGTGGTTTATCTAAAACATTGGGATGTGTTTTTCCTTATTCGGTGAAAAAGGAAACCCAGGAAGCATAGGATAAAATCCTGCATAGGAGGTAACGACTGATCACTCGTGAGTCGGCCAACCTCACCCTCATTACAGTAAAAGTTTTGAGTTTCTAGTTCCAAACAAGAGTAGTAGAGCATGGGTACATCCTTTCAAAAGATGTTTCTAGGAATACAACTCTAAAGGGGGAGGGACAACTTCTTTGGCTAGGTACTACCAAATATTTGTGCCAGACTCCTTAGAGATGGTACGAGCTACCATGAAGAAGGAGTAGATGAATATTGCATAGAGAATACAGAAGTCATATGCAGTTAAGAGACGGAGACCTCTGGAGTTCGAGGATGGTGACCAAGTCATTCTACGGGTCTCACCTCAATGAGGTCTATGGAGATTTGAATGAGGTGTCATGTTATCCCCATGATTCATTAGAACATTTTAGGTCCTCATTAGAGTAGGCGAAGTGGCTTACTGCTTAGCTCTTCTACCTCAATTGCATCGGCTACACGATGTCTTCCACGTATCTCAGCTGAGGAGATACATGCACGACCATTACCACATCATCGACCATGGATAGTTGGTCATCGATGACGAGGCAACATTCAATGAGGTTCCAGTGGAGATTGATGATCGATAGGAGTGGGTCCTACGTGGCCGATCGATCCCTATGGTGCACGTTCTTTTTCAGCATGAGAAACTCCAGGAGAGCACATGGGAGTGAGAGGCTCAAATGTGTGCTCAATACCCTAATTTGTTCCTTTAGTGTGAGTTGTGGCTTACGGGGTCGTAAATCACTGATGTGGGGGTAAATTAAAGACCCAAAAATTTCGAGGAATTTTTTCTCTTAAATTCTTGGAAATTTTATGAGACTGCAGTTTCTGACAGCGCGCGATTCCGCGGCCTAGAGTGCCTGGAATGATCCGTCAAAGTTTTGTTAAGCTTAAATTAATGCGCGTATGCAGTTTTCCTGAAAAATTGGAAACAGTTACTCAGATCAAAAATCCGAGGCCACCATTGCGCTCAGGATGGCAGTTTACCCTAGGCATGACTTAAGTTAGTTAGCGCGGGCCTCCTTTGAGAAATCCCAAAAATGGCATAACCGTAAATAAAATATTTAAATAAAATATTTTATTTTTCAAATTCTTATAACTCACAAACAGTAGCTCGAATTAAAAATTTGAGACCATTGATGAAATCGTGAGATCATGCTTTATTTAAGCAGATACTAACTTTGGCCGGCACGAGCCACCAGAAAAAGTTAGTTTTTAGACGGAAATAAAACAATTAAATGAAAATTATTTTATTGTAAAATTCATAACTTCAATACGGTAACTCGGATTGAAAATCAAAGAGTACCATTAGGTTCGTTGGGGCGTGTTTCACCTAGGCAGAGCCTAACGTCGACTATAGTGGGTCGAGGGTGACTGATAATAATTTTACAAACTTTTTTTTGGTACGTTCAATAAAGGAACGTTCATAATTTTATAACTTCTGAACCGTTGCTCGAAATTGAAATCCAAGGGCACCGTTGAACTCGCAGTGTCGGTAATTGTTTATTGAGTCCTTCGCCGCAGTTGTGTTCTATCGTGTGTAGGAGTTAGTTTTTGGGGGTTTTAAATTAAATTGAATAAAAATAAATTGATAACTTTACTTTTATTTTGTGGTGGTTTAGCCCTCCAAGGAAAGGATGGAGGTTGGGCCCACCCACCCATAACCTCCCTTGGGAGGATATTTTTAGGTGGGGCCCACCTGAGATTTACCCCCCTTTAACCTCCAATTAATTTATGAATAGTGGGGCCCACATGAGCTCCTTAACACCCCTAACCCCATCTTTTATGTGGATAAAACTCTCCACCTCCCAATTAATTAATTAGACACCTCTATCCAATAATCAATTAGAACTCCTAATCGCCCCTTATTTTAAATTTGAACCATCCTTCCTGTTAATTAGATGGGTGGCCTTTTTTAATTAACCACAACTTTTCAAATTGGGGTGCCAACAAATAATAGACGTCATTTCAATATATAATTTGGTTGGCATGATTCTTTCTTTTTGTTGGGAGAACTAAGGAGAGGGAGAGTTCTTGGAGAGCCACATCTTCCAAAGAAGAACATCGACTTCCTTCTTCTTCAACTGGGGTAAGGAAGGGAACATCTCTTCCACCATTGAAGAACGAAGACACCATCTTCCTCCTTCTTCATACCCATCAAAGGAGAAGACGCCTCCTGCAAATAATGTTACCAATGATGAGTATCTCTCTTCCTCTTCTGACGTTGACGGAACAACGCCTCCTTCCCGTGACTCCATCAAATGACACTGACATGCAAGGTAGGTGTTGTGGCATGACGATTCTTCTCTTTTATTCTTCTCAGCATCGAATGATGATTGATACAATGTGATGTATTTTAATTGCTGAGCATTGTTCATGTGAACCGAATGCTACCACTCTAAACGCGTAGGGTGCGGTCCAATCAAACATGGCACGCCCCCTTTGTTGTTCTTATTGTGATGATTCTACGAGAGCATGGCACTGAGGTGACGATGATGATGACGGCAACTAACGATCGTGCTACCAGCGGCCCCCGTGCACCTCCGCGCTCCCTGCCTGCCTACGTGCAGCCTCGCCCATCATCGCCTGCCCGCACGCCGCTGCGCCCCGCACCGCTGCCCGGTGCCCTTATGGGATACCCGGCGCCCCCTTGAGTGATACCCGACACCCCGGGCCCTGCCTGGTGCCCCGCGCCCCTGACGACGCACTCTCGGTGCCCCGCGCCACTTCCATTGTGCTCTTCGCACCTCATGCCCCTGCCGGTGCGCTCTCGGCGACCTGCGCCCCTACCAGTGTGTTCCCGTCCTCCCGTTCCCCTGCCCGCGACACTGCTCAGCACCCCCGAACCGCTACCCGACGCCCCTACCGTGGCTTGCCCTGTGCCGCGGCACCCTGCCCGACGTCCCGGCCCCTGCCCGGCACCCGCACGCTCTGCTCGGCCCTCCGGCGCGCTGACAGGTGCACCCGAGGCATGTCGTTGACCATCCTGCCTGCTGAGTTGACCCGTGGCGCCCCCATAGTGTCACTGGCTGAAATGGATCGGCCTCTCGGGCCAACTTACCGAGCTTCCTATGTAGAAAAAATCGGGCCGAACCCCCCTCGCGGTTCGCTGGGCCGGGCCCAGCTGACCTGGTACAAACATAGTGGGATAACCCACCGAATGGGCTGGTTCAGACCCAGCAAGTCTGACCGGGTCGACCCACACCAGGTCGGCCTAGTCTGGGTTGGGCCAAGGTTCTAGTCACATGGATATATCCCTATATCTCAAGTAACACCTCAATGCCCAAGTAGATACTTCAAAAAAATCATCAACACCATTTCATTAACTCATGAACTTCATTCCATACACACAGAAATTATAATATTAACCATGATGGAATCCACTAAGACCATTTTGACTTATATTGAGATAAAAATATATGAGACAATACATATCAAAAACCCTATGGTAATATAACATCCCATAGAAACTACCTGACCAAGGTCTCAATAGTCCATTTCATGTGCTTGTCATATTTCTGTATCACAAATCATTCCCCCAGACCAATAACCATCCCATGGTAACTTAAATGAAAGAAATGTTTAATAAGAATGTAATGTTTGAATAGAAAGGGAAACGAAAATAGAAGTTGGAAAAATTATTTCTTGGTATGTTGGAATGGAAAATGAACTGAACCCATGATTCCCTTAAACAAGGGAATTAAGCGTCCTCCTAAATTGAGAGGAATGTACTTCCATTCCATGGAATCATTTTTTGGAAATAATGTATTTTACCCCCTCCACTTGTACCTTACTCAGGTTAACAATGAGTCCCCACCCTTATAAAATTCTTTCGTTGACCACTGAACCCATTAATATCTCCCTCAACTATTCCTGAGTAAACATTCCCTGATCTACTACCATCAGAACTCTTTTAATACACAAAACCACCTTGAACATGAACTTCCATAGTTTATATCAAAAAAATTAATTACATGTAATACTCTTGCTATAATAAATATTTTCTCACCCTTCCATGCCAACATCATCCCATTGCAGCACCCTTCAACAACTAGAATCACCCCACTCTAACTACCTACACCATAAAACACTATAAAATTCATTTGAAGTTATTATCATATGTTTGATCTATTGAAATGGGAAACAAATTTATAAAGGGTTAATTTGGGGATGTTTTCTGTAGATATTAAGAATATAAGTTCCTTGATGGGAGGTGATTTTAAAATTCTCTATGGTCATTGAGCGATTCTCAATAAATTATAAAAATTATATTTTTTATGTTTTAGTTATTTCTATTTTAACATTTACAATCAACTTTAAATCCATACCAAACATGAAAATGAAACATATTTTCCATTTCCATTTCTTCATACCTTTCATGTTTTTTCCCTAAAAAATGATTACATTGTTCCAAAAAAGGAATAAGTCTTTTGGTGTCCTGATTCTAAGTACTCAAAATAATTACAATTAAAATAATTGTGTCTTCATCATATATCAATTCAGTGGTATCTCAAACTAATAAAATGTATTATAACCTTCTATAAAACATCATGGACCACATAATCACATAATCTTCTCATGGTGCTCAGTAATATTCCAATACACACTTAAGAGGGTGTTATTTTTCATGCATGAGAAGTATAACTATATCACCCATGATCACTAGGTCCAAACACTCACTACCTAATCAATTAGATATTTCAAACTAAAATAGTTTATTCACATAAGATTCCAATTATTAGAACCCATCCTAGGTCTTTGATGACTTTGTCCTCTTACTTCTCACCTTTAGTGACATAGTCACTTGGTAACTCCTTTTTTCACCAACATAGCTCAATCACTTGATTCAAACCTACGATTTCAAAGCCACCATATCTCTATGTCTTATATGATTAGTGATTTCATTTAACTCAAAACACTATGGGGTTCACATGTATCATTACACACATTTATTATCAGGATTTTTACCATTGATGACTAAAGCATTATGCCAGGGATAAAAGCTACATCAATGAATTTGAAATATTCATTCTACTTATGTGAGTTTAAAGGAAATAATTTATTTAATTAATTGTAGAATTCCCATAATAGAGAGACCATATATCACATGAATCATAATGAAATAATAAACATTAGGAGAATATATAAATACCAACTAACACAAGAATAGACTTACTCCCTTTAATAATGATATTCTACCATCACCAAAGCCCATTAAAGATGATCCAAGATCTTATCAAGTCTTAGGAACCCATATCAATATGAAATATCCAAAATAATTAATTACAGAAAATTGTAATTATGGATTAAATTTATCCTATTAAGGAATAAACATATAAAAACTTATATAGTGGCATCTACTTATTAAAACCTCATTGAAATTCATGACAATTTATTTTGGAATGCTACCAGCACATCTCTTTTCATAATGGCTCTAATGATATACTTATAACTCAAATTAAAAATCTATTGGTACAACCTCTAGTAATGACTAGGAAAACCACCATCATACCTAGCATATTAAACCATACTATAGTTGGATCAATACAAAAAAACCCCATCCCAAATCATCATAAATACAAAGGATCGAATGTAAATCAACAATAAAGGAAATAGTGGGGAACCATACCTAAAAATCTCCATTAATTAAACACCTTGAACATCCCACATAAAATAAGGAAAAGAGGAGGAATGATTGGGGGGAGATAGAATAAATAACCCACTTATAATGCCTCTTTGCTCCAAATAACAAATGTTGATGGCCCTAAAATGATTGGTTTTCCCACTTTTTTAAAATGTGTTAGATGTTTAGCCATGGTGTGACAATGATTGACACATCACTGTGCTTTCTCCCCAGGAAAAGTGACAAAAAAATTTATAGAATATTTTATTGATAATAAATTATAAAATTTAATCACATTTGGTTAAATATTCTTATTTATAAAATATATTGGAATATATTATTAATTTGAAAATTTGATGAAAATTCTTGTTTTATCCATTAATATTCAATATGGTATTTTGGGAACAAATATTATTCTGTGTTTTAATTGAACATAAAATTTTGAAACCAGTCATGAATTAATGGGATACAACTTATATTGAGGACATATGATCTAAATTGTGCATTTAATGGGAATAAATGATCCATGAAGTCAAAGATGGACTAGACACACAATATTGGACATCAATTTAGTATTTGGGACATGAAATTATCATAAAATGTTGGATTGGGCCCAAAATTAGAGATAATATCTGGGATGAATTTTTGAACAAATCATCAATATTTAATAATAGATCGTGCATGCTTTTTGATGTCCAAACAAGAGGAAAATATTGGAATAAATTTTATGTTCAGATTTCTCTATTCACACATGAATCCTCATAAAACCTAGCCTCCTCTCTAATCTATAGATTGGTGTTTTTATCATTTTTAGGGTTTTAATGTTAATTAAGAATTTTAAGGTAGAGAATAATAGGTTCCACTACAATTATCCAATAATTTCTATAAGGATATCTCTGGATGTAAAGCCCCCTTCATCAAAACATTCTTTTTCTTCTTCATGATATAATATTTCTATTTGCGTAATAAAATTCTTAGTACCTATTTTAATTATTATATTTTCATATGTTTTCTTATATTTTATTCTTCCTTAATATTACTCTTTGGTCGATAAAGAAACAGTATAAATTTGTTTTGGTTATACAATTTCTAAACCTTTGTTAATGAAATGCATTTCTATGATGACTACACCAGCTATAGATGAGTAGTTATCTTTAGTAATTGATATTCCTATTACCTTATTCATTAATTTATCTTGAATAAATTAGAAACTTTAATTCACTTAATATGAAATATTAATCTATTTTTACATTAAATGAAACTGATCAATAAATTTAACAATTAGGAAAAAACACATGAGGTTTTGAATTTTGTGAATTGTGGAAGTGAAATCTAAATCGATAATATAAATCCATAGGGGATCAATTTGTAGAGTTAAAATATAATCCCTAATCTAAATTAATGGTCATTTATAGAGTGGATATGTTCCAAAATTTACCAATGAGCATTAATCTAGCCTTATAACACCAATCAAATTAGGGTACTCTGATTCAATGTTCCAAAGATAGCTCAGTGCTTAATAAATTTCATATTGGTGGTTAAGATAAGTCTTATAGGGTTCAAGGGTAAAAAATGTATGGGATAATAATTAAGTGGATATTAATATCAATTGTAATTATTAATAACTAATTTAATAGGTAGAATTAGATCGATTAATCCTTCTAAATATAGTTTCTAAAAAACATATTATCATTGTGTCTTATTAATTAAATTTAATTTCAAATACAAAAACAAAAAAAGTATTATTCTTCCAACATACATCTTCTTGTATAATAAAAGATAAAAAGCTCGCAAAATATAATTAGTGTGTTTATATTATATTATTTTACTTTCAATATACCTTTAATAAGTTATTTTAATTATGGTATCATTGAAAGACGACATTGTTCATCCACTCTACTGCACATAAATAACCTAAAACCGAACATCATTTCAGTGCACCCAGGATAGTGCCTTTAAAATTGGTGCAATTTTTAAGAGGCATGTCATTTATTCAACTAGTTATAGAGATTTTTTTAATTCTTTTATTCTTTTATTTACTTATTTCTTTCTTATTTCATCATTCTCAATTGTTCTTATCTTCTTTCCTTTTTGTCATTCATCCTCTTTCATGGACCATCAACTCAAACTTCTTATCTTTTAATTTTGGTTCAATTTTAATCATTTCATTTTTATTTGGTTTATGATATTAAATAATCGTAAGGAATTATTACATCCTGACCTAGAGATAGAATGAAGACTTCATGCATGAATCATACAATATAAATATATATTAATTTTAAACATTCAATTAGTTGGAGAATTCATTCAGTCTGGTAACATTGAAATTGGAAGAAATTATAATTCCAACAAAAGACCTAAAATAATGTCTGAAAATAATAAGAATGAAACTAATTGAACAATTTGATAATTTGATATACCATACATTAACTATAAACTAAATTTTATTACACATGAAAACCTTGAATCATAATTTGAATTAAAATATAGACAAATGCACCTGCATTAAATATTTTGTGGCCTGTCTTGCGAGGATCCCAAAAAAAATTTAAATTGGATTCTTCAACCCTAAAACCATAAAATATATTTTATGATAAAATCAAAATAATATCATTACCATTCTACCTTGATGAAACTAAAAAATAATGGATGTATTCTTTACAACCTAATAAAGTAAATTGTTGGAATGAATTGAATGTTATTTATTTGTAGAGATTATTTTCCCCAGTGAAGGACCACTTCCATTTTGAAAGAAATCTCATAAATCAATCAAGCCCAAGGGGATTCAATGTTTGAGTACTGGGATTGAATCCAGAATTTGTGTACAAGATTCCCACATCACCAAATTAATGAGAAACTTCACATCCAATAATTATTCATAGGCCTCATGCCTATGTATTTTAGCAAGGTGAATGCCAAATACAGATGGGAATTGTTGGAAAAAACACCAACATTTACACATGCGTTGATTTATAATATGGTAAAAAACCCCAAATAATTGGGTGATCGAGGTACACCCCATGTTAGAGGAGTACATCAAGTAATTTCGTCATCTCTTGAAAATTATTTGATTGATACTGAGTTGAAATAATTGACCACTATAGTGAGATATATTGAATTGGATAAAATTACATCCCATCCCAAACCTTAGATGTCTTATGGAAATTTTACTGAAACATACCAGTCAAAATAATATTTCCCCAATTAAAAGAGATGGACGATTCCATATTAGTATTACCTAGGAGACCATATCAGTAGAAACAACAACCATATCCCTAGATTAAAAATGTATCCTTTTCCCCAACATATAACCATGGGTGGAAGGATCAATTGGACATGAGCTATGGATTTGGAAATCAATAAAGTGCTCATTTTCAACAATATTGCTGGAGCCCCTGCCTTACCAATCGGGTCTCCAATAACCCCAAAGGATATTTGACGCTCAAGCATTAATAATCCCACAATAAGTTAACTATAAAAAAAGGTAGATTATGATATTAATTACTTTTCGATATAAATTTTTCGTAATCAATATAATGAATTGAAGAGTCAAGGTTTTTGATTAAGGGAGATGAAAACACAAATGAGAAAAATTTACATCGCCCTTTATGAACTAGAATGTAAGAACTCTGAGAATATTCCTTCTAAACATACTGTGAATCCGAAAGGGAATGTTAGTGCCATCACATTGAGATGTGTGATTCAAACAACCGATATATCTCCACCTATCGTTCCACCAGGATTCACCTCAACTTTAGAGAATCCCCAATAAAGAACCATTAATGAGACACCCCATGATAAAGAAAAAGGTATGAAAAAGATTGATGATGTTCCTCTTAAACCCATTACATTCCCAAATAGAGTCATTCAGACCAGAAATATGGTTATAGAGGTGATTCAAAAAGAGGTTTTGGATACATTCAATCATGTTGATATAGGATCCCTCTATATAAATCAATTGTGAAAATCCCATGTAATGACAAATTCTTAAAACAAATTTTTATCAATCGAATAAGTTTAAAGGGAAATGAGAGGATCAATACTGGAATGAATGTGTTTGCACTCATTATATCAAATAAAGAAATTCCAGAAACCTGTATGGATCCAGGGACATTATCCATCCCGTGAACTGTATGATATTTACACTTTTTTGAGGTTTTATGTGATTTAAGAGCTTCTATAAATGTTATGTCTCAGTTTGTATTCTCTTCTTTACAGGTTGGTGAGTTGAAGCCGATGAGATTAGTGGTGTAGTATGAAAAAATAATTTAGAATATTCTATTTGAGTCCTTGAGGATTTTCTTTATTGACTAAGAGACATGATATTTCCTGTAGATTTCTACATGATTAACATGGTGTATGATTAGGTAAATTCCCATGAACCCATTATCTTATATCGGAAATTCCTGTAAATTGAAATCACATGTCATAAATGTGTTTGAGGGTACAAATTCCATGGATTTTGGAGATTAAGTTGTGATATTTAATGTTATAGACTCTATGATATAACTCTCAAAGGATCATTTTTCATATTCTGACTCCTGTTTTGAACCACCAAGAATAAAATTCATATATTTTGATTGTCCTTTGATTAGATATTTTATGACCATTGGTTCTTGTTTGATGACTAAGAGAAATTACACACCTATTTCAAATGCAAAAAACTCTCTTATATTTGATTTTGAAATGGATTATTATTATGATATTGATCATTTACATTCTAATTATGACATGGATATTGAGTATGCAGATGGATTTGAAGCATTATTAATGATTTGAATGATTTTTATTCTAGTACAGATTTTTATTTGGAACTTATTTCAATTCCTTCAATGTCTTCATCCATACATCACCCCGTACATTTTAAGTCAATCCATTACCACAAAATATCGAATACTCATATTTGTTAAGAGGTTAGATATTACCTTTTATTATTGCAAAAAATATCCATTTTGAACAAGAAGAAAAACTTTTGAATATTTGAGCGATAACATTAGGGAAATAGGGTGGACCTTGATTAAGATATCATGTATTATACCCTTTATCTTCATGCATTGGATTATTTAGGAGGATGAAGCTAAAATGGTTAGCTAGCCCCAAAGGAGACTTAATTAAACTCATATGGAAGTTATTAATTTAGAAGTTATAATTTTACTTGAGAAATGTATAATTTACTCCATTTCAGATTCCCAGTGGATGAATCTTATTCAAGTTACACCTAGGAAAACTGGTGTTACTATAGTTAGAAATGATAGAGAGGAAGTAGTCATAATGAGGGTGCAGAATAGTTGGTGTGTTTGTATTGATTATAAGAAACTAAATCAATACACTGACAAGGACCATTTTCACCTCACATTTTTAATCACATTCATGAGAAACTAGTTGGAAAGACAAGTAGTATTGTTTCATGGATGAATTTTTTCGGTATTTTTAGGATCGTAGAGCTCTGAAGGATCAACATACGACAAAATTTACTTTCCCATTTGGTATATTTTCCTACTGAAGGATTCCATTTGGCCTTTGAAATTACCCAGGTACCTTCCAGATATGCATGGTGGGCATTTTTTCAGATTTCATTGATACAATCATGAAGGTATTTATGTATGATTTTACTATGTATCAATCCTCATTTGATGAATGTATCATTAGTTTGGGAAATTTTTTGAAATGTTGTATTGAGAAGAATCTTGTCTTGAACTTTGAAAAGTGTCATTTCATGGAAGAGTGTGGAATTTTATTAGGAAATGTAGTGTCAAAAAATTGTGATAAATATATGGTTCATATTATTTAATCCTTACCCTATCCTTCATGTGTGCGTAATGTTAGATATATCCAAGGACATACAAGATTTTATTGGTGATTCATCAAATATTTAATATGTTTTTTCTTCCTATGTCATGATTACAGAAAATGTATTATGATTTTGTGTTTGATGATTTATGTAGGACTACCATTGAAAGGATAACATAGCGTCTGACCAATCCAACAATCATAAAACCCCCATGGTTAGAAATTCCGTATGATCTTAGGTTTTATGGTTGAAACATCATAGTTGGAGTTGTCTATAAATAATGATCAAATTTAGATCATGAAGGATTGATTCAACAAAAGGTGTTTCTTGTAGGAGAGAAAGTTATACTCTATAGTTCACAATTGAAGGTATTTCTCGGTAAGATTCATTCCAGATGGTTCAGTTATTATGTTGTATCTATTGTACTTCCTTATGATGTAGATGAGATCATATAAGAGGAAACTAGAAGATATGTATGGTCAATGGGAAACGTTTAAAGCAATTCATTGAGGGAAATTCGACCAATGTAGTTGATTTGATCCCACTGCATAACCCCATCATCACTTGAGAATATCAGGCTATTTCTAACCCTTTGACTTTTATATTTTTTGACCTATTTAGAATTATATATTTCATGTTCATGTTTCATCTCATAGTTTCACATTGAGGAAATTGAAATATTTTAAGTGTGGGGGAGGGGAAAACATTTTGGTGCAGATATTACAGATTTTAATTTTCATGTATTGTGTTTCATTTCTGTTACAGTTTTGATTAATTATACTTTAAAAAACAAAACATATCTTGTAAGATGCTCATTTTAATATAGAATATATTGAATATTGATGTTTTCAAAATTTATTGGTTGTGTGATAAGAAAGTTAAATATTTCTTCATCAATGTTTGATTTTTATAAAAATATAAGTCATAAATGATATGATTGGTTGTCTCATTATAAAATGTTTTATATTATGAAAACATTATTTGTGATATTTTTTCATTGAAATTTGTTTCATTGATTTATCTACACAATTTTTCTCACATCCATGACTTCTGAAATTTTTACTACTCATTTTATGTTATAGCCATGTTTGGTAAAAATGTTCGTCTTATATAAATGGTTGGTCCATTCATTCATTTCTCTTCTGATGAATATCGTCAATGTACTGAATTGAACTATATATATGTCCATTATATCCAATATTTGAAGAAAGTCAAAAAAATCAAAAAATAAAATCAATATATGTATATATAATTAATAAAGAGGTTAGTGATGAAACGTACAACATGCCGGGATATATAGGTTGGGATCATAATGTTTGAATTTGGGGAATGCTTAAGTGAGTGGGTATTGAAATTTGATTTCAATGGATGGTAGAACAAGTTTGGTTAATTTAAAAAGTTAATAATAATTATTTGACAAGAAACTAATATGATGCATTAAGGGTGGAATATATGATCTTGAAATGGTTGGCACACACAGAAGTGGAGAATTAATGGCATGGGGGACCCATAACTTTTTTCTAGGATTTGTGTCATTAATATCACTATATTTTATTTTGAAACAAATTAAGAGACAATTAATTTTAAATTTATTTATATTTACACTTAATAGGAATCATAAATTCCCTATATTTTATCTCTAGATTGAGGAATAAGAACATGCATATATCTTGTCACAATTTTTTGGAATACATGATGTGAGGTTTTTTCCATGAGTGCAAAAGGGTATGTGTGGGGGTGTTGGTAAAACATAATTTTATTGAATATTTTATTGATAATAAATGATATATTTTTCTCAATTTTTGTTAAATATGTTTATTTATCAAATATTTGGGAATAGATTATTCAATAGGAAATTTTTTGAAAATTCTAGTTTTACAATTTAAAATTCGCTTTTGTATTTCGAAAAAAAATAATTTCATATGGTTTATTTTAACATAAAATATTTCAATAATGTTATTGTATTAATGTGACCCAATTTTTATTCAGGGAATTTTCACTAAATTTTGTATTTTATGGGACTAAATGGACCATGCAGCACAATATGGGATGGACTCGCCAGATTAGACACCACTTCAGTATATGGGCAATAACTTTATCATATAGGATTGGATAGCAAGAAAATTTGGATATAATATTGATAAAACATTTTTTAACAAATAATATATCTAGAAGAATAGCTGTATCACATATTATGGTGATAAAATAGGTGGTTCAAATTGGATTAAATTAGTTTGCCAAATTTCTCCATTCACACTTCAAACATATTAAAACCTAGCCTCATATACACTATATAAATTGGTGTCTTTATCATTTTATGGTGGTTGGACGTGAATTATGATGTTGAGGGAAGAGGGGAAGGGGTTCCACTATAATAATCCAGTCATTTTAATAAGTGTATATCTTTAAGCAATGATCTATTCATTGAAACCTTCTTCTTCATCATCATGTTTTAATATTGGTGTTTGGGTAAAATAATTATTCATTCCTATTATATGTATTCTATTTTCTTATATTTTATTTTGTTTTATTCTTATTTAATCTTCCAATTTAGGCTATAAATAAATATTGGAAATGGGATTGGGTTATACAATTTCTAATCCTTTGTGAATGTCATTCTCTTCTACGATGACTACACCGCCCATGGAAGAGTAGTTCTTTTTAGAAATAAATATAAATCTTACCATTTTCGTTCATTTATTTTAAATTAATAAGAAACTATAATTAAATTAATATGACCTAATAATTTAATTTTTAATTTAAATGAATCTAATAATGAATTTGAACAATTAACACAAACACATTAGGTCGAGAATTGTGCGAATTGTGAGAGTGATATCTTAATAGGTAATACAAAACTACAAATGATGTATTTGTAGAGTTAAAATATAATTCATAAAATCAATTAATACCCATTTACTAAGTTGATATGTGCCCTAATTTAACACTGACAATAAGTTAGACTTATAAAATTAATCAAAGCAGTGTGTTGTGATTTCCTGTTTCGAATCTATCGTAGGGTTTAATTAATTTCATCTTTATGTCTATGTTAATTCTCATAGGGTTTGGGTGTTAAAAAATTTGGGTATCATAATTATGTGGATATTAATATAAATGATCATTATTAAATATTTATTTGAATATCTAGAGTTATATTGATTACCCCTTCTAAATATATTTTCTAGAAAAACCACTTCTCATTGTGTCTTCTCAATCGAATTTCATCTCAAAAATTAAAAACAAAAAAAATGAAATATTGTTATAAAATACTTATTCTTATTTTATTAAAAGTTAAAAAACACCATAATTTAAATTTGTGTGTTTATATTATATTATATTATTTTAAAAATACCTATAATAAGTTCTTTTAATTAATATGTCGTTGAGAAATGGAATTGGTCACCACACTACTGTGCCTAAATAACTCCAAACCGAACATCATTTGAGAGTACCAATGAAAATGCCTTTCACTAGGTCATAGTGAGACCCCTATAAGTCACAATGTGACGACCCTTATCATAGGGGATGACCCCAACTCAATCATTATCATGAAAAGTAACACATAGGACATTGGATTACTTTTCATATTCTATGTTTTGATAAAAAGGGACTTTTATTTTATATCACAACCCTTGTGTTACCTACCATGACTTATCCTCTGCGTAAATCCTTAAATACAAGACTAATGGGTCACCATGAATCTTGATTCATCCATCGAAAATATCAACTTCAAAATTGGTGGTTTTCTAAACTTCGTGCTTAATATCAACCTTCATGGTGTGATAACTAATTTCATGGAATGAACTCTAATAATAAGGGTTTTGACTTATATAAAACCTTTATAAAACCATTCCACATCATGAGGCCCAATCCAAGGAATTATTTACACCCACTCAGAACTCATCGTGGGTTGTCTTATGCATGTTAGGTAATGATGTGTGACTTGTAGTAAAATTCGGCAAAGGGGTCACCTTGACGCCACTCTGACATTTTCTTGTGGACCCAAAACACCTCAAAGGACTGGATCCAAATCCAAAATCATGTACTAGAGATATTTAAACCATCATAATTCAGATTCAATTTAAAATAATTAAAACTTCCCCTATGTCAGTACTAAAAAATAATTTATCCAATGAATTTTACAACCTATAACCATGTGGTTATATACATGTTGAGTCATTCATTCCATGTTTATGGAATGTGTATGAAATATATTCTTTTGGGTCATACTCTAACAAAAAATCTAGGAATTACTATATAAATAGTTTTCCCATTATTCTTAATCTTTTGGGGGAATTGATGAAACAAATTACAAAAAAAACTCTAGGAATTTCAAATGGTACTTGATTATCATTTACTAACATTTTTAGTAAAACATAAAAGATAAAGATTTCAGGGATCATGTGTCCCAACATATGATTATATGTTAAGTAATTTGCATGATCAGACCTCTCTTCTTCATCTGGTATCTTGATATATAGAAACAGAATCAAGTTTTTCTCTGTAGTAGAGATGAATTATTCTAAAAACCGATAATTATGAATGTCATAAACATTGTTCTTACTATCATCAAAGTACCATCTCTATGAAATAGTTAACTCTTTAGTAATATTAGAGGTTTATTTAATCGATGAATTCCAAAAAATTTTATGGTAGTACTTCATTAAATCTTTCCTTGGTTCTTGGAATATCATCCTATAGAATTTTTGAAATAGTTTCAGAATATTGATACCCATCGGGGTACGTTAGGGGGATGACAATGGTTAATAGTTCATCTTTTTGGTTATCCATATATATATTCCCTAATTTTTCCCAAATATGGTATTTTCCCAAGGATTATGCTAAAATAAATCATTTTGAAGTGAAATCAAGAACTATATAATTTTATGACAGTATTTAATTAGATAATCCAAATATTTTTATTTTAATTTTCATATAGCTGAATTCGTAGACTAATTGATGAAATATATTTTTATATCATTCAATAGAAAAATATAAAAAGTTACAATACCAAAAAAATATGGTGCCTTCTTAGGTATTCCCAAAGAATCTGGGTTTGGATACCTCTTATTATTCTTGGTTTCCCAATACTAGACTCTACCAGAACAAAAAATACTATGATTTTGTTTTAGATATCCCACTGAATTAAATGTTTAGAATATGGTATTTTAAAATATGTGTGTGGGGAGAAGAAAAATCAAATAGTCTCAGCTATAAATTTATATTTTGTTATAATGGAGTTCTTTGGCCTTTCATGTCATCCACCCAAGCAGTATGAGCATCTAGTATTTACTAGTATAATATCTATGTTAGTCTTGGGTGTCCATCCATAGCTGTGAAATTTATTTTTCCCCAGTAGTGGGAAATATTGATAATAAAATAGTTATAAAATCAAACATTCTTGTGGAATTGATTTCAAATTGATGGTGTTTATCTATTATACCTTATGTGTCGATAAATATCCTCCCTTTGAATAGGGTCTATTTAAGGAGGAATGGCTACTTCATCTTAAAAATCATACCCTACGGATAGTCTTCCCTAGAAATATTCAAAATTAATCCTCTTAAGATTTAATATTCCAGCCTTGTACTAATAAATCATACATTCTATTATGATCTTCTAACTATCGTTGGGTTTAGGTTTTTCAGTGGATGTGTCTATATATTTTCCTTTTTTATTAGAACTTTAATATTGAGTGGGTGGAAGTATAATATTAGAAGGGGACTTCAAATAATTTGAGGTCTATTAACATGCAATCCTACCTCACATGCCACTTTGTGCGTGTCATTCTCTATAAATTATTACTCTATGCAATATTCTTTTATAGTATCATGTTTTAAAACATTATTTTGGTCAGTAATGATGAAATTAATATATGTGAATCCTATAATAGGAAAAATTGATTTCATAGAAGAAATAATATCCATAATTTTGGTATATTTCGTCCAAATTCATTATATTGAATATATCTGTGGGGGGTGATAATTTCATTATCCCAATAGGTTTGGGATTCCCTTGGGATGTTATACCTACTAATTCATCTCACATACCCTTGAAAGAACATGTTCAAATAAGAACCAAATAGGGTGGGGTTGAGATAACAAGGAACTACAAATAGTTTAATGTTCCTCCTCGTTGGAGATGAGTCTATTGATGTAGTGAACAAATCCAAATTTTAAAAATTATAAAGATTTTAATGAATAGAAATCTAGAGATACCCCCAACGAAATATTAAGAAATAATTATTTGTCATATGGATATGTTTAATTACAAGAAAATAGACATGATTTTATGTAATATTGGTTATATTCCCTTTCAAAAAAATATTTACTGGTTTCTTTGTCAGAATAAATGGGCTTAGAACAACTTTCTATGCATCTTATTATAGAATAGGGATCGCATGGTTTAATGAATATGATCCATCCAGGTAACCTCCTTGGTGGTCTCTTGGATGTGGTGGAAATAATCCTCTTTCTCATTAAGATGAGTAATTAAGTCATTTCTTTTATTTGGGTAAAGACTCCAAAAGCGTTTTGATGTTGTGATTGAGGAAGCCTCCCCAGTTATTATTTCACTATTATGATACCCTCCATGGATTCAACCACTTTAAATTATAATTGTCTATTTCTATCATGATCCATCCCAAATAACCTTGAACTCTAATACCCAATCCATCGCTACCATGTCCCTACGTGTGTTCCCAATCCCCACGATTTAGAAACTAGCACATGGGATCAGGAAAGATAAATGTGGGAATGGGTTTTATAAAAACAATAGATTATTAAACAAATAAATGTCAATATTCACAAAAGAAACTCCATAGGGAGAATATAACAATAAATCAAATAGGTATATACACATAATATACAACCTCATAGTACTATAATATAGAAGGATAAATTACCCAAGTCCCAAAAAACAAAACAATTCATGCCCAATGATCAAAAACCCCCACCATTAAGTGGTTCTTTTCCCTTTCTTGAACCAGGCAGAAGGAAATCTACAAACACTCGATGTCACATGTAGGGTGTGAGAGAAAATCACAATAGGGTCTCAAAAAGGATTCCATAATAAGATTACATGTAAAATAAATTGATAAATATTTCAGTTTTAAATAAAACAAACACAGGTGCACAAATTCATATTTTATACAAAAGATGATATTCATTTCAATTGATGGAAACATTTAGAACAATTTCATAATAAAAATTTTATTAAAAAAATACTTTAAATTCAAAAGGCATATGTAAATAATTTTGAAAAAACAAAGAAATATATATCAAAATAATCACAAAATGAACAACAATGTAATCATATAAAAGGTGCGATAGTTTCATGTTATGCGATCCTCATAAACTTATATAATGAAAACAATAAAGAGCACACACGTCAATTCAAAAATAGTCAAATAGGACTAAGCAACATCCTAATAAGGACAATATGTGTTAATATATTTATTCTAGAGTTGTAAAGCGTTAATATGTTGCATGGTAATTTCCATCCTAGAATGTTATTCCCTAATAACTCACTAACTTCCTTGGAATTTATGTGCTCAAAAAACAGTCAATAATTGGGATCTTATTTCAAAACTGTTCAAAATATAATTAACACAATTCCAATTTGAATATTCCATTTTCCATTTAAAAACCAATTTTTTTAATCATTTCATTCCCATTACAAGATAAATACATCATATGGTTTTATTAAAAAAAATTAATCAATTTTCTCAAAATTATTTTAACAATTCAATTTCACAAAAGAAAATTCTATAATTCCCATCAAATTCATATCACCACAATTTACTCTAATTGTGAGGTCTTCCCCAATTTCCTGCCAAATCAATTAAAAATACCAATTCACACCAAATTGGATTTTAACAATTTAATTATAAACAATTAAAACAATAAAGAAACTATAGGTTAACTTAATTGTGTAATCTTAAATGAAACAACCTATTGTAGATCATGGGACCACATAATACAACACCCAAAATGGGAAACTCCAACGAAGAATGTTAAAAATGGAGATAAAAAAATCAAATAAAGATAAAAGTTCCAAAACAAATGATTTTAGCTACTCCAACAACAAAAATATCTTACAATCCCTAATGAGGATAGAAGAGGAGAGTCAGATATCAATAACGAGGGAAGAACACTTACAAGAAAGTGATCGAATTACATTCTTTATAATTTTATTCACATTGTATGGGGGTTGGAGGATCCAAAATGGGTCCTTAAGGGCTTCATTGACCTAAGAGGATGTTTAATATTGATGTTGGACTAAGAGGGGGAACAAATAGGGTTCCATGAATTTTTATGTTAATTTTATGAATTAAAAAATCCCACACTTTATTTTCAAGTGGGGGAAACAATTTCTACGATGTCGTGCCACAGGTTTCAAAATAGTGTGCCAACTATGAAAGCCCTCAGTTACTGTGTTTTCACGGTTTTCACTAGTAGGGTGCATGGTTTGGTAAATCCGTTCACTGCCCAAGATCCTTCCAATTTTTATAAAATTTCACCTGAATTATCCCTAAAACAGGCCCAACCAACGCATGATTAAAGTAGGGGTTGATGGGTAACTAAAAATAATATAAAGAGTTACAATTTCCATGGTAGTAATCATCCCTTCATAAATTTATTCATGCACAATTTTATATATCATATCATTTTTTAGGCACTCAGTGGGTGACAATGTACGTCAGAGCCTCAAAGTAGTGGTATATGATCTAGGTTCTATCATATATTGGTTTATACTAACCCTATATATTGTGATATTTCCCCCATGCTTGTTGGAAATAATGATATATTGAGGTAAGATAATTGTTTATGTCATTTGGATTCTTTTGAAGATAAAATAAACCCATCAATGTTGAATCTTAAATGATAATGAATGGTCATTCAATTTATTTCGTAAGTAAATGATTTATGATGAGTTCAATAGTCTATATTCATTGGATTCCACTCATCACATGACTTTTTTTGTATCACATGAATCTATCAATTTAAAAATGATGGAGGACTCTCAATCACCTCATTTGGTGATTATGGATACTTTTATTGAATTACAGGACATGTAGTTGACTCACCCACTATGTTGTTTTGTTTCATAATTTGAGACTCTCTAATATATTTATTACATGTTCATGTATCCTTACTAATAGAACTAATGGTTATATTGATTGACTGACCAAATTAATTTATGTAGACATTGTAAATGGTAAATACAATGTCTCTTGTTTAATACAATTATTTGGTTACTATATAGATTTGAAGCCACATTTGAAGGAACCCTATAATTCATCGCTATCTTGGGAGACATTGAACTACTTTAAAAGAAACTAGGGGTATTTTGGAGCTGGGATTGATCCCATGAGAGGAGATTCCTATGCTTCCATATATGGGGAATCATAACCCACATATATCATTATGACATAATAGGAAACACCACACCCTTAAAGGTCATGTAATAAAGGCTACATTCATGCATTTTATGGTAATTATTCTATGACCATATCTTTGAAGATTAATTTCAATCCATGGAGAGTATATATTATGATGCTTAAATTCATAATGTTGAGACCACAAGGTAAGTGGTACATATCAATGGTTTGTTGTGGGACATATACATAGGAAACCCTTTCCCTAGAATGAACATACCTATTAGGGCCCTCCTAGATGGAAATAATCCATGTGTTACACCCCAATCCCACATTCAATAGTTCAGGGGTTGGAGACCGGTGTCGAGTAGGCATATCACACATATGGGAGGCCTTATCTAATGGAAAATAATGAACACATCACCAAATACCAATAAATTTCTGAATGGTAAATAAAAATAATACACAATTGTATGCATATATCTATATCCCACAATAAAAGTAAAAAAAGTAATGGAATGTTTAAAGGGTTAAATAAAATCCAACAAAAACTAATAAAAGAGTCTATCCTACAAAGGAGGAGAGGACTATTGTGAAATGTGACACCTATAACAACCCAAAAACTATCTAGATCACTATACTATACTTGATCTTGGTCCTCCAAGGAATCCATCATATGTCTGATCAACTGTTTAAGACATGACATGGCTTGAAGGAGCCCATGCATGGGTGAGTTTAGCAACACCCAGAAGGACACCCCAAAATCTATATAGTTAATGAATCAAGAGATAATTCAACTCATAAAAATGGAATTTCAATCAGTATACGAGACATATAAATATGAACGATATCCTAGACATACTCCCGATTGACTATAAGACTTAATGAGGTCTCAACCATACTACCAGCCACAAGATTCATCTTGAGGAATCAAGGTAATTCTCATTTAGAAGAACTCGCTTCTAGATCAATGCTATGAAAAATGGTACTCATCTAAGAGTTCATGCTGGTTAGGAATCGCATAATAATTACTCATAGAAACTCTAAAGAGACCAACACATAGATAGGGAATCACACACATGGATCATGGGGGAAACCTCAAACCCTATTCGTAGTAACCCACAATGTAGGGGGTCATATATAATTCCCCGACCCCAGTTACCCAAAATTAGTGCATTATTACATAACATTGTCATGATACAAGGACTAATTTCTCAAAATACCGATCAGTTTAGTAGCCTTGAAAGTACTATATACATACATATGTTTTACATTGCATCATGAAATTAAAAAACAACATTGTGTCCCCTATGAACACTCTTATATCCCTGAGCCTATCTCTATAGGTTTATCATAATATACATCTTCACATCCTGGGAAAAATAAAACGTAAGAAACGGTTGAGCTCAGTTGCTCTGTAAGGATAACAATATAGTAGAAACTATCATAAATATGAATAAAAATTTAAGGTAATGTATAAGACTAGAACACAAACCTTTTAAACATAAACATCAACATAATATGGAAAATATAAATCAAATTATACCATTAACATATTCATATGGATATTATACTAGTCGAAAAATCTCATGTAATATCAATAGCCAATTTCATAATAATCGAATGCATAATGCCAGACTTCATAACCACATAGTCAAGGCCCTGTGCCAAGACTACAAGTAAGATTTTTTCAAGGCCTTGTGTCAAGACAATAGTTCATCTCATGAGACCAAACGATGTATCAAGGAGCTATAGTGGGCTCCACCCATCACTTACTCAGTCCAATTCATTTCTCATATGAAAGGATGAAATATAATCTTATCATTTGTATTAAAACTAGCATACGAAATGTCAATATTTTAACAACAAACCATGAATGGCATAAATATAGCACATCCACATTCAATCATAACTCATTAAATACAATATGGATGATTTTATTTGGATAAATAAACCTCAATATAGAATAAAATACATATAAGGATATTGACATAGATGAATATAGTCCTTAAAACTATTTGAGAGAAATACCCCATTTTCTTGAAAACATTTAAATGTGGCACTATTTATCAAAGAAGTTGTTTAAAAGAGATTTTTGAATCAAGGTGTCCCTTACCACATTTAAACTTTTAAAACGAATTTTAATTTAAAAACATTTATGTCCATATAAATAAATACTTGCAACCATTTTTATAACATGGACATTAATGAGAATGATTTAGAAGAATAAATATTTAAAATATTTAAAACAATATTTTATTTATAGATTTCCTAACCAAATAAGAGATGATTGAATACAAGTTATTGAGGAATAACATTAATCAAAACATTATAATATAATGAGAATAAATAGATTCAAGATATTATACGTCAATGGACTGTATATACACTATATAAAAGTGAATTGGTGCATAACGACAAAGATGTCTCAAAGGAATGTAAATTGAGACGAAATACCTTAAAACCCCCTATCCATAGATTATGGATGAATAAATGAAATAATTATTTGTGAAAAATATAAATACACTCAATATAATTGGATATTCCATTAAAATCAATCAGAATAAATTCAAACAGATTATTGTAAAATCAAAACCAATGACTTGGATGTTTAAATCAATAAATGGAAATTGTGTTAAGATTGCCCTTAAAAATTTCATATCAATGGAATGGGAATTTATCATTGCACTGATTATGTGTATGAAAGGTATATCCACAAATAGGGGAGTGGAAATTACTACATATATAGTAAATAGTGATTCCATACATAATCATGGAGTAAAATAATCAATGAAGTATGCATAATACCTGATGAGTGGAAATTGAATTTTGAAATTCCCTTATAGATTTGGTATCTTACGAAACATAAAACCCATGAAAGAAGTGTCATACAATTAAAATTTAAATACCCTTAGATTAATTTATATTACAAAAAGAATACAATCATCGATAGTACATACACCACACAAAAGTAAATCATGGAAAAATATCATGAATCTCATAGGAATAAGAAGTGAGATGAAAACCCCTTACCTTGTACTTTTCTGTTGTCGAGGGTACCCTAACCTCATGTATAATAGTTAAATAATTTTTATTAAATTATAAAATAACCACATACCTAAATGTGATGTCATATATGATCATTTAATATTTCATTGTTAATAATATTTTAGTAGTATCATTGTTTCAGGTGTTATCCGATTCGTTTTCCTTTAAATGTTTTGTTACGTAAGTCATGTTTGCTATGGATATGATGTATTTGATTCAAATTCAGAATGAAATCATGTCTTTAAACATTATTTTTAATCATTCTATGTAAATTAGTCTTGAATGGTTACAATAGGGAATGACATCTTATCGCGTCGTAGAGACGGTAAGCCGTATCTACACACGTGCGACAATATCCTTTTTTTGATGGTGAAATCATATATAATTGGACGATGTATCATATATAGAGAATAATTAAAATGTTTTATTTATTATTTAAATCATTTATACTCATTATTATACCCATCTAAATAATGATGTTTTTGAATAACAAACTACACCACGATGTGGAGACGGTAAGCCGTACATATGCACGTATGGTGACGTTGTCATTTATAGGATTGATGAAATAAAGAATATGGTTGTACCATATTTATAATAACATCACAGTATGTAGGAGGTACTGGAGTTATTATTTTGGTATGGAATCAACAATGAAAGAAGAAGTTGAAAAAGAATATAACTTGAAAGAGGGATGTGAAATTATTACATCTTCTTCGGGTGCTACATTTTGATTTGATCAAAAGGGATCTTTAGGTTGGATTTATGAATAATATAAGCACTCTAGGATTAATTGAGGATAGTTGGGAAGGTATTTGGGAAGGAGTTGGCTAAGCCAAATGGCTATGGATGTGTGAAATTAAGAGAAGGCGAAATACCCTTTCATAAGAGAGGTGAGGGTCACTTTAGGAAAAGCTTGAAATATTATTTTATAATAAAATCATTTTAGGTTTCCAATGGATAAATAATTATTTATTTAGAGGATATGATGGGATGGGTCGAACACCTATTAACCAGGAGGTTTTTGACAGGTTTAGATCACCATATTAACCATATATTTTATATTTAACTCTTAGTTAAATAGTTTGAAATTTACCATGCCTCTTTGTATTTTTATATTATATGGTTAATAAACTATCTATAACATGCCAAAAAAAACCCATGTGGTGCATTATTAATATATATAACCTTATCTAAGTCCTCTTTCAATAAAACATATTTTTATAAATATTATATAACTAATAAAATAGTATTTGTCTAAAAAAACTCAATTATGCCAATTTTGACACTAATTTGTATTTCATATTTTTAAAGCCATAAAAACATTATCACTTCAAATAAAATGTATTTAATAAATCCTAACATGTAATATTGACTTATAAAATTATTTTAATTTAATATAAGTCTAAATTTTCATTTTTATGGATATTTATAAAATCAGTTATTTTATTATTTCATTAATAAGGTTAAAACTGCACCATCATTGTGTCATAAATAAATTAAATTATATAATGTCAAAAAATAATAAATAAAATAAAATTATGTAGGAAATATTTTAATCTTTCTATTTAATATTTATAGTCAAATTTATATTGCCTGTAACCTTATATTAAAAATTGTTTAGTTATTAATCTTTGAATTTAACACTTCTAACTCTTCTATAAATTAAATAATAATAAATGGACTAATCTTATCAAAGTGGAACAAAAAGGATCATATTTTAATCATAAGGTTTTTCTGTCTAATTAAACTTATCCAATAGAATTTGGAAATGTCTGTGGGTAATTATAATATAATTTTTACACTTAATTACCCAGATTTTTAACTGTGGTAAATAATAGTTAAAAGATACTATTCACCAAAGTTTATTTTCATTTTATTGAACCAAAATTTACTTACTAATAACAACCGTTTCTCTTGGAATTTTTAAAATCAATTGACATAAGTGGTAAAATTATGTTTTATTCAAATTTGCATATCCTCCTAGAAACTGGGTAAAAGACGGTAAAAATTCAATAACAATTTATACATCTAATTTTATTATAAAATGATTCCAAATAATTACATTGAAATTTTATAGGTATTATATATCTATATTGACATAACATAAATTTAAATAAAATAAGGAATTATTTAAAAAAAAATTCGGTTTTCAACAATAACGTTGTGTTTTTCACTATTCATAAAAAATGGAATGTTTTCAAAAAAAATACCAAAAACTCACCCTAATATATTTATGATATTTCGAATATACAAATAATGTATATTTTATAAAATTAAAATCATATAAGATTCATTTATTAAATTAATATTAATTATCGTTGTCAAAACCAATAAGAGGTTTTTTTAAAAAGTATAAACTATCAAAAGATTGACATGTGCTTATGTCAAATTTTAATGTGAAATTACATATAATTACCTACATTGTATTAAATAATAAAAATATAATCTGATTATACTTACAAACCATTAAAATGCATAATTTAACACTATAAATTATTAGGATTAAAAATGTTGTTTTAATTAAAATTTAGTATTTTTCAATATTCATCAAAATATGAATTTTATCAGAAATGTACCAAAAATTTATCGAAAATAAATTTTGATGTCCCAATTCTAAAGATTAATTTAATTTCATTAAATAGAATATATTAAATTTTCAAATATTGGTTTTAAAAAGGGTTCACCATTAAAAGGTGGCAAAATTTAATTTTATGAAAAATAAAACTTTTATCTGAAAAAAAACGAATTTTTTCTTATATTATATCTAAGAAACATGGAGTATGGATTATAAAATTATATGGAGTATATAAAATAAAAAATTCAGTTATTACTATTCATAATCGCTTTTTGAACGACTAGTTTGGTATGTCATGGTGCACTAGAACTCAGTGCTATGTGTAGCACAAGCTATTGAATTACTTTAAATAAAATAACTTACTATGAAATCATGAGGTGTTACATTCTTCCACCATTTTGGAAATTCCGTCCTCACAATTTTATAATTTGTCTTTGGAACTCCATTAAAAGTCCCACATCAAAAAAAGAGTCAATAAAACTATAACTTAAAAAGAATGAATGGGAAGTACAAAGGTCACCCGAGATAACCCATACTAGGATTCCATGTTGGAAAACATGGATATGGAAGATACAATAAGTTTCATATTCTGATTGAGAGTGATTGAAAAATTATCCGGAGAAATATAACCCCAAGAAAACAACAAACTTGTGTTGGGATGAACACCCATTAGATTCCTAGTAGGAAAAGTAAACAGACAACAATTTTTTTTAGATCCATTTCATAAAGTTGAGGAACTTATTTATGAGATTGACTATGATCATACAGCAATATACTTACTTTTTAAGTAGAGATACATCCTTTAATAAATTTCAACCACTAACTCATCTTTAGTTTACAAACGATGAGTGTTCAAGATGACATGGTCGTACCTGAAGCGCTAGAATCAAATTCTAGAGAATAACATGACCCACAAAGGAAAATATATATATTTCCCTTGTCTTTATAAATTAACCAAAACAAAAATGGTTAGTACAAGATCAGATGTTCCAAAAAGGGTAATCCGTTAGATAAAGAAATACTAATCTTAATTTCTAAAATTAAACCAACAATACCCAAAGTTAAATAAATACCATTCAATAAAATTTTTTCCTTAAAATCCTTTAATATATTACAAACTAATATTGAAACACAAAACATAGATGAATTTGATTACCTAGTCTTCCACATTAAATTGTATCTCCAAATAACATATACTACTCTTAATGTCACATACATAAAAGTAATGAACCTAGTCTCATATTCTCTATGATAGGTCAATCGTCTTTATAAATAACCCAAATCACTAAAAGTCAAAAATAAAAATATTGATAAAAATACACCATTACTCCTAAAATTAAATCCCATAGTATTCTATTCTCCTTAGGCATATTGTGTTCCCTAACAGAGGGAATATCTTGCAAAATAAAATTTATCACTTATTCACCTAATCGTTTTCCTATACTAATAATATTCATTTGATAAGATATAATATCTCAAATAAACTTATTATTGATCAATAAAATCATTTAACTAAAAAGAATTAGTCACACTAACTGGTGACTTCACATAGTCCAATGGTAGGCAATAAACCCCAATCACACTCTGGTTGTGGGTTCAGTTCCTACAGCTTTTTCCAATGTGACGGGTTGTCACATGGTATGCATGTTGTCCATTTTCAAAAACCTTATTTTATAACATTCCCAAAATGATATAAATTCCTCAAAATAAATATAACATTAATTAACCACAAATTTTCTCTCATACCTTGCATTTTCATCCCAAAAATCAATGACCTGTAACTTCCACCAATTCAAGGATCATATGTACCCAAATGGTTCTTTATAACTATGTCCACAAAGGAAAAGATAATTCTTCCTCAAATAGAATTTTCACATAACAAACTGCAGGGTTACACATACAAGAGAAAATTCTTCCAATGTAATCCCATCAATAAAGAGCACTAACACTTTTAAACATTTCTCTGTCCATTTATTTCCACATAGGATCTTCCATGACCAAGAGGTTATCTTATAGAATAAGGAATTTACACAGTTAATGCCCAGGTCCCCTACATTTACAACAAATGACTGTAAATGGAATATTGGGATCATATTTATTTTATCTCAAAGTACTCTTCATTTTTAGTTGGCAATTCTTTACTTTATGTCCTTCTTTCCCAAAAATAAATCATTTTTTTCTTCCATTGAAACACTTTCATAGGTGTCTAATTCCACATTTCATGCATTATAGAAATTTATCTTTCCTTTTTCCATGGTCACCACTGCTAGATCTTATATCATTGACCACATTTCTCTTCTTTGTTGAGTCTAAGAGTTGGTCAATATATTTTTTTGATCATATTTTTGGAAAACTGATTTGGCATGAACTCAATATCTTTTACACCTATCAACATTCCATTTCTTTTGTCATTTCCTCCACTATTCCCACCTTTTACATTATTTTCAATGTTCCTATGACTTCCTTGGAATCCATCCAGTGACTAACGCAAGAAAGCATAGTACGAGTCATAAAATAATTATAGAATATCATAACACATTATTTTTAATCTAACACACCTTAGTTTTAACCAAGTTTATGTATTCATATCTTTTATTAAAATCCATCAAATCGGTTTGTAATGAAAAAGTGAATTATCCTAAGCATATGCCATTGGATTTTCATAACCAAGATTGCAGTAAGGCCCAATTTCATGTATGAGGATACCCCGGGTCAATCCCGAAGCTCCTAAAGAAGTTTTCACTCCAAGGTACATCTGTTCTTGAGCTGCCTCTACCTGCTCATATCCATAAAAGGATGTATTTCATGGAAAACCCACATAATGTTTACATTACCAAATTTTGTTGATGTTACTATATACTAATCCTCAATGCCTATCTTAGGGTAATTTTTTCTAATCTGATTTTTTCGAAATATATCTTCCAAGGTTTGTACTAATATTTTTCTGATACTGACTGTAACGCCCCAACCCAAGTCACCTAGAATCATGGCATTATTACATAACATTGGAAAAATATAAGGAATATTGTTCTGAAAGACCGATTAGTTTAGTATCCATGAACGTACTAGATAGATACATAATTTTTACATTACATCAAGAAATAAAAAAACAAAATTGTTTCCCCTTTGAACACTATTATATACCTAAACCAATCCCTATAGGTTAATCATAATTTAATTCTTTTCTTCTTGGAAAAACTTATTCAAAATAAAGGGGGATCTCAGATGCTCTGTAAGGATACCGATATATCATAAACTATCATAAACAAGAATAAACATTTAAGGAAATGTATAATACTAGAACACAAGCCTTTTAAACTTAAACATCTGTATAATATGGTAGAGAGAAATCAAATAATACCAGTTACTTATTCAAATGGATATTCAACTAGTCTAATTATCACATGTAATATCAATATCCAATTTCATAATGATGTAACTCATAATTCCAGACATCAAAACCACATAGTAAAGTACTTGTGTCAAGACAACAAATATTATTTCATCAAGGCCTTGTGTCAAGATACTAGTTTGTCTCATGAGACCTACCGATACATAAATGAGCAATAATGGGATCCCCCCATCACATACTAAGTCCAGTGCATTCCTCATATGAAAGGGTGAATCATAATCTAAACATTAGTATTAAAACTACCATACTAAATGTCAATATGTTAACCGTAAACAAAGACTAGCATAAAAATAACCCAACCACAGTCAAACATAAATCATACAATACAATATTAATGATTTTATTATGATAAATAAACCTCAATCAAGAATGAAATAAACTGAAAGATATTGAAATAGATGAATATAGTCATTAAAACTATTTGAGAGAGATATCCCCTTCTTCTTGAAAACATTTAAATGTAAGAATATCTATCAAAGAAGTCGTTTAAAAGAGATTTTTGAATCAAAGTGTCCCATACCACATTGAAACATTTAAAAGGAATTTTAATTTCAAAACATTTATTTTCATATATATAAATACATAAAACCATTTTTAAAACATGGAAATTAATGAGAAATATTTAGATATATAAATATTTAAAACAATATTTTAGTTAAAGAGTTCCTACCCAAATAAGAGACGATTGAATACAAGTAATTGAGGAATAACATTAATAGAAACAATATAATATCAATAGAATAAAAGGATTCTTGATACAATATGTCAAATGGCAGTATATACACCATGTAAATGTGAATTGGTTCATAACGACAAAGATGTCTCAAAGGAATGTTAATTGCGACAAAATACCTTATAAAAACGGTATCCTTAGATTAAGGATGAATCAATGATATAATTATGCGTGAAAAATATAAATACAGTTAATATAATGTGATATTTAGTGTATATTTGTCAGATTAAATTCACACATATTCTTGTAAAATCAAAATCAATGACTTGGATGTTTAACTCAATGAATGGAAATTGATTTAAGATTACCCTTAAAAAGTACATATCAATGGATTTAAATTTATCACTGGAGTGATTATGTTTATCAAAGTTATATCCATAGAATATGGAGTTTAAATTACTACATAAATAATAAATAGTTATTCCCCACATAATCAGGGAGAAAAATAATCAATGATGTATGCCTAAAGCCCAATGAGTGGAAATTGAAATTTGAAATTCCATTATCGATTTACTAACATAAGAAACATACAACCCATGAAAGAATTATCATACAATTAAGATTTAAATAACCATAAATTAAATTATATTACAAAAATAATGAAATATTTGGAAGTAAATACACCACACAAAGAGAAATAATTTTAATACAACATGAATCTCACGGGAATAAGAAGTGAGATGAAAACCCCTCACCCTGTACTTTTCCTGAGTCATGGGTATGTTAACCTCATTTATAATAGTTAAATAATTGTTATTAAACTATAAAAGAACCACATACATAAATATGATATAATATATGACCTTTTAATATTTCTTTTTTAGTAATATTATATTAGTATCATTGTTTCGGGTGTTAACGAATTCGTTTTCCTTTATATGTTTTGTTACGTAAGTTATGATTGTTATGGATATGATGTATTTGATTCATATCCTGAATGATATCATGTCTTTAAAAATTATTTTTAATCATCATATGAAAATAATTCTTGAATGGTTATGATGTGGAATGACATCTCATCGCGAAGTGGACACTGTAAGCCGTACGTATGCACGAGAGAGAATATCATTTTTTTTGGTATATCATATATAAAGAATCATTAAAATGTTATATTTATAATTGACATCAGTTATACTCATTATTATACCCATCAAAATAATGATGTTTTTGAATAACAAACAACACCATGATGTGGAGACGGTAAGCCAAATGTACGCACATATGATGACTTTGTCATTTATAGGATGGATAGAATAATGGATTTGGTAATACCATATTTATAATAACATCACACTATATAGGATGCACTAGAGTTATTATATTGGTATGTAATCAACAAAGAAATAGGTTGTGTAAGATGAAAGGAACTTGAAAGAGGGTGGTGAAATTATTATATCTTCTTCCGGTGCTTCATTTTATTTGATTATAAGAGAAATTTATCTGGGATATATGATCAATGTAAGGACTCTAGGTTGAAGGTATGTTTGAAGGGACAGTTTTTGTACTGGGTTTTTCCATGACAAATGTCTTTGGTGTTGTGAAATTAAGATATGGGAAAGTACCCTTTCATAAGAGTGGTGAGGGTCACTTTAGGAAAAGTTTGAAATATTATTTTATAATAAAATCTTTCTCAGTTACAAATGGCTCGAAAATGATTTATTTAGGGGCTAATCTGGGTATTGGTAGAACACCTCTCAAATAATAGGTTTAGACAGCTTTAGGCCCCCATATTTACCTTATCTTCTATATTAAAATCATAGTTAAATAGTTTTACATTTACCATGTCTTTTTGTATTTTGATATTATATGGTTAGTAAACATTCTATAAAAAGCCAAAATAACCCCATGTGGTTCAGTATTAATATATATATATCTTTATATATGTCCTTTGGTGGAACATTAGATTTTTAGAAATATTATATCATTTAATAATATAGTATTTGTTTTAATAACTTAATTATGTCATTTTTTACACTATTTAGTATTTGATTTTTATGAAAGCCCTAAAAACTGTATCACTTAAAATAAAATTTATTTATTCAATACTAAAATTTCATATTGACCTAGAAAAGTAGTATAATTTATCATAAATTTAAATTTAAATTAATTTGGATTTTTATAATATTAATTATTTTAATATTTCATTAATAAGGTAATTACCTCATCATCATTGTGTCATAAATAAATTAAATTATTTAATATATAAAAATTACAAATTAAATACCATTATCTTCAAAATATTTTTATCTTTCTAAAAAATATTTCTAGTCAAATTTATATTGTGTGTAACATGAAATTAAAAATGATTTAGTTGTTAAACATTGAATTTAAAACTTTTAACTATTCTTTAAATAAAATAATAATAAATGTCCTAATCTAATAAAAGTAGGCCAATGAGGATAATATTTTATTCCTAATGTTATTTTTTGTATAATTACACTTATCTAATAGAATTTGGATATGTTTTATGGTAATTATAATATCATTTTAACCCTTAATTACAATATTTACTTTTAACCTTGTTAAATAAAAGTCAAAAGATACTATTCAAAAAAATATTTTCATCTCATCGAACAAAATTTTACTTAATTTTTTCAATCATGTCTCTCGGATTTTTTAAATTCAACTCACTAAAGCGTTAAAATCATGTTTTAGGCAAATTTGAAAATGCTCCTAGAAGGTTGGTAAAAGACGGTAAAAACATCAGAAAACATTTACAAATATATTTTTACTATAAAATGACCCCAATGAATTAAATTGAAATTATATAGGTATTATATATATATTTTGACTTAAAATACATATAAATTAAATAAATAAATATTTAAATAAACAGTTGGTTTTAAATAATAACGCAATATTTTTCACTATTCATCAAAAATTGAATGTTTTCAGAAAAATACAAAAAATTCACCCTAGGCTAATTTTGATATTTAAAATTAAAAAATTAAGCATGTTTTACCAAATTCAAAATATAGAAGTTTGATTTATTAATTTAAAATTAATTTCCATTGTCAAAACCAAAAAGTGGATTTTTTAAAAAGTAAAAACTATAAAAATATCGACAATTGTTTATGTCAAATTTAAATATGAAATTACATGTAATGACCTATATTGTATTACCTGATAATAATATATTCTGATTATACATCCAAACCATTCATATTCATAATTTAACACAATAAATTATTTTTATTAACAAATATATTTTCAATTAAAATTTAGTATTTTTCAATATTCATCAAAATTTGTATGTTATCTGAAAAGTATCAAAAATTTATCCAAAATAAATTTTTATGTCCCGATTTTAAATAAGAATTTTATTTCATTAAATTTAATATATAAAAGTGTCAAATATTGGTTTTAAAAAGGGTTCTCCATTTGGTGGTAAAATTTCATTTTTCGAAAAATAATTCCTTCATCTAGAAAAAATGAATATTTTCTTATATTGTGTCTAAGAAACACATTGTATTGATTATAAAATTATATAGAGGATATAAAACTCAAAATTCAGTTAATACTATTCATAATCTCTATTTTAACGGCTAGATTAGTATGTCGTGGTGTGCTCAAACTCAGTGTCGTGTGTAGCACAAGGTATTGAATTATTTTAAAGAAAACAAATTGTTATGAAATATTGGGGTGTTACATAATATGACAATATAAGTTGGTTATGATGATTCCCCATACCCCACCAAGGGTGTAACAATCCTTTTTTCGGGCAGGAATAAAAAGAAATTGTATTTGAATTTTTTTTCAACTACTGAATGGGTTAGATTTAAAATCAAGACTTGGAACATAATTATGAAAGTTGGTTCACATAAAAGTGATGTTTTTGGACTTCGGTGAAGTGTCTTTAAGTATCCAGGGTGGCTCGATGAGTTTTGGGAGATTCATAATAAGAAAACAATGTTTTTGGAGAAATGTAGAGGGAACACATTTTGTCTGAAACTGTGCATCCCACTGCACATAACCATGCTGCTTTATTTAAAGGGGAAAATGTTTTTCTCATGGTTTGGAAAAAAATTTCCAAACTGTGAACTATCCCGTGTGAGGGGGTTTTCTTAAACAATCGTTGATGCATGGTTGGTGCCCAATTTTCCAAACCATGTGAGTCTAACCATGAGGAATAGTCTATTTGATCAATTTAATTATTAAAAAAAATCACTCCCCGTCTCTCTCTTAAGAACCACACGATACCCTCATGGGGTTCTCCCCTTCAAGACACGACACCCCCTCCATGGTTCCTCTTCTGGTCTCTATTATTGGCTGGTTCTCCATGTATTCTCTGAAAGATCCTTCATAGTGAGCATTCCTCTCCCTTATCTCCCCATTTTAAGATGAGATTCGATCTCCTCATTACCCTTCTTAGCTTGGATAAAGCCCTAGAATTTTAGGCATATGATTTTTAGTCTTCTTTTGTTCTAGGTTTGTGCGCGTGGTCTCTCAAGAGACTTCAGTACATGTTCCAATAACTGTCACTAAAGGCGAGGTGGTTCATCTTGATTTATTTGGTCGTTGTTATCTAGGGTGAGTTTTCTTTCCCCTACTTGGTTAATCATTTTCTAAATTGGGACATTTATTTGTTTTAAGGTTCATAATAATTATCTTATAGTGTTTTGGTATCAACTTGTTGGTTTTGAGTCATCGAGTCTAAGGTGACTCTCCTTCCTATGAATAGGTAAGTAAACAAATATATGTGGGTCTTCCTGTTATGTGTATAATCATCCATGATAGTGATTATACATGTATGGGGCTAGGTGTGGCCATGTACATATATAAAAATTCATTTATAGGTGAGTGGTGACTGGTATATGAATATAAGAATATATGTGAAGATCTGCTTGCACATGTTCATGGACATAATGTTATGTACATAGGGGATAGGTATCCTTGTATGTTTGAGAAGGTGTATATACCCAGTGGGGGAGAATCATCAATTTTTTTAAATCTCCATGAGATGATGTGGATGTCTTGGTTCCATTTTGATGTAGGGTCCATTTCCATGACCTTTTAGATGAAGTAATGCATAAATGAATATATTATTTCACTTCCATTATCATTTAATTAATGTTTTATTTTTAGATTAAATGAATCCTTTGATAAAGCTAAAAAATGTTAAAAATTACATAATGATGGGTTGATAATTAAATCAAGGTGTTTGAAAAAAAAACCACTCCGATGGAGGTGCACTGCCTTCAAGCTAAAAATGTCGAATATAGGTTTCTGTGCTTTTTTGGTCTATTTATTTTGTATTTCTTCTTCTTTGAATATATCTTTGACAAGTGACCGTATTAGGAACTCATCCAAATTGAGTAACTAAATGACTTGCCTAGGTGTATGATGTGGCCCCTGTCCCTTGTGTATTTCAGTTAACCAAAGACACCCCATGGGTGTTTGGACTCATTATGCTTGGAATTTCCCAAGTTGGGTTTTGATAAGTTACCATGACAAAATTAAAAACATGAATTGGTTAAGAAAAATGGAATAGAATTGGAGGGCTTAAATGAGATAGTTCCATCTATTGGATGGAGTGACCATGACACTTGAACCCTAAGACCTCTTTTCCATACTTAGGAAAACTGGGTGGTATGACCTTGAGTAGGATTACTCATACAAAATGGAATTTCCTGAATGAATGGGTATGTCATTTTGAATTTTGTTCTCTATGTTAATGTGTTTAAATTTAATGGGTTCCTTGTAATGGAATTGAATATGGTCGATGAGATTTATAAGAGGCCTTTGCCTCATGTAATTGAGTTGAATGTGAAGCCTATGTTAATGTTTTGATTAAAATACTTCAGGCTAGTGGCATTAAGTATAAATGTGAATATGTTTTCTTATATATAATTTTAATGTGATAATGAAATGCATGAGATTTTAATTCCTCTTGAGATATATGTTGAATTATTATTCCTAATATAGATAGGGGATCCAAGGGACTGTGAGAACCCTTGTGGAGGAAGACTGCGTGAGCTTCAAGGATGATTTCGATGAGATCGTGAGAGATCATGGAGTTGGGAAAGGGGATAGACCATGTCTCCCACCATTGGTGATGGATGTTTTTGTGTTACATCCTGATCCACCCTAGAGTATATTTAATTCGAATAGCTCAAGAGATAGTGATGGCTCTTGGACCTGGGTTAGGAGCATACCGTGAGAGCTCCCCTGGAATTTCGATGGCAGTGGCATGTCCTCATCCACACCAGCTTGTATGTATTATGTGAAGGTAAAGAGACTAAGTGATCATGGACCTATGTTCATTGATGACTGTGATAGTTCCCCTGAAATTTGGTTGTTGGAGATATGTTCTGATGCACCCCAACTTCAATATATTGCTTGAATGCCAAGAGACTAAGGGCTTTTGGTATTAGGTTAGGGCTAGACCGTGAGAGATCCTCCAGAAGTTGATGGTGGCGGTACATCCCGATCAACCCCGAAATATTTATTTCTACTTAAATGTATATATATATGTACTGCTACTATATATATATACATAGTTGACATTATTAGACTCTTATCTCGGTAATGAGACAAAGCTGGTATAGTCATCAGGTTTCCCTTAGGAACATAGTCATGTGTTATTTATTTAACTAGTTCTAACTTTATCTCCCTACACGTGCCCACTTATTAATTAATATTACAATATCGGGATTGGGCTAGACACCATTGGTTCTATTATACATATATTTAGATCTCACACCCTACTTAGGCCACCGAAACACTAGGGAACCTAAGTATATCATCTTGGTTTTAGGACCTGGGATGTTTGTTGGGTCGCTTATACCTAGGGGATAGGGGGAAAACCGAGTTGGATCTTGGGATGTTCATGGAGATTACCCATGGGTATTTACTATGTTTTCTTTATTTTTTACAACAACTTAAGGAATGATATTTTTTCATTCTTTTAGTTATGTAATATCACATTTACAACCAGTCATGCATTGTATAAACTGGAATTTTCCACTTTTATTATATTGTTATTATTTGTCTTCCATTTCTTTTTCCACTATTTATATACTGATTCCACTATTTCTTAAATTTAGTCTCTTATAATACTGATGTGAAACTCTAATATGAGGGTATAGTCTCTCCACTATAACCCCATAAGACCCTTGCTTCTAGTCAGGATCATCTACCATACGGGGAGATGTGATTGAGGACATGTGACCCACCAGTCCAGCAATTGGTTTGATGGTAAGTCTGGTCGGGATGTTTCAAAGTGGTATTAGAGGAAAATTATCTCATGTATTAGTATTTTGGGTTGGCAGACAGGAGACGATGAACATTTCAGCACTTGGTTAATAGCCATGCTTTGGAATAATCACCCCACATTTGGGAAATGATAATGTGTCAAGGGATGGTATATTTTATCATTCTATTTTCTATTATAGTTGATATGATTCCACCTCAGGTGACTATTTTATTTTTTGTAACTCAAAGATTTATGAAATTTTCCCTTATCTAGATATGGAAAGGTGGTTTCATTGTATGAATCATAATAGGCACATAATAATTATGATGCCATGCATATACCATTCCTGTTGGTTCCATTATAATAGATTCATGTTGCTCTAAATCATTGATTGTTATTCCATGCCTGATTTTATAACATGCTTCTATGTTAGATATGTTTTATGCCACACATTTTTTTTGTTAGTATGCCTTCTTAATATTCCATGTTTCTTTCTTATTTAGATTATTTTTGCAGTATAACAATCCATTGTGACTAATAACATGATATTCTGTTTATACTTCTTGTGATAACATGCTTTAATTATTTTGAAATATGTAAAATATTTGTGATTAAAATGTGATTTAGTATTCAATTGTTAGGTGTATGGACACCTTATAATTGGGAAATGGTAACTCACATATTCGAACCATATTTCGACTTTTGTTAAAATATAAATACTTCTAATGTTTAAATGGAATGGTTAACTTATTTTAATTAAATTTAGAAAAATTAAAAAATATAATTTGTATGGGTGCTTTATAGGTTTATAGTTGGACACCCATATGTTTGAACCATGTATTTTTAGCATTTTAAAATTCTGAATTATAAATTTTTCTGAAAAATGGTCGCCAATTTACAATTTATAGAGTTTATAGTAGCTACCTAGATTGGTAAATGGAAACCCATGTTAAATATAATGACATGATGATTTCTAAAATGGTAATTTATATACATGCATGTTAAATTTTGACTTGGAATATATGGAGAAACATTTGTTGGTTATTTTATTGAAAACCTAGGATGTCTTGGTCAATCCTTCGTAGGTTTCCTTATATGTTAAAATGAATTTATTATTAAAAAATTCCTATTTGTAATAGTATTTCTTTGAATGATTAAATTTTTAAAAGGTGAGTTTGATTCCACATTCCTACATTGATTTAAAATGAGTATTATATGTTTTTTAAAAACTTCTAATGTGAACAAAAGATTAAATGTGATCAAATGTAATGCTATTGGAAATGGAACCTGTAGTGGTGTCCTCTAGTTAAAAACCCTCAGGAAAGGGTAGGTAAAGTTTCTCTTTTTATTACGTAGAAAAAAATGGTAGTGTTCTCTGTAGGCTGTTATGTTTTTTTAAATGACTTAAATGTTAGTATTTGAGCTTGTGACTTATGTTTGGCGTAACCAAATTCTTGGGTCGATGCTTCTTATTATTAACGGGATAGCATTTGGTATGTATCACCCTTAGAACCTTAATTCAATGCTCGTATCATGATTTTTTTTATGTTTACTGTCATTTGAGTACTGCTGTCCCAAGTAGGACACAAAATATTTAAATGAAACCCTAGTTTAGATGGGTGGTCATGTTTTCCATGAACTTGTTATAGGAATGAGCATCAAGAAATGCTCAGTTTTAGTATGTTAGATGCACCTCAGGCAAGCTCGGTTGTTTCATCGGTCGTTTCAGACATACTTTTCCTCAGTAGTGGATGATGATCATATCAGCCAATACAACTTTGAGCTAAATCCCTCTTAATGTTGAGTGTGGTCTTGGGTTATCTCCAAGTAGTGTGACCTAAGCGTTAAGGAATAATTTTCATCCCAATGCTTAGGATGAAAATTAGAGGACTTAGGTGTTTTAACATGTCAGTTTCCTTATTTGATCTTTGTAGGTTTCAGTGAAGTGACCCTGGCTCGGAGGATCGTCACACATTTGTTTGTAGTGTTTTTGTACTATCACACATGTGATTGTCTATTTGATCTTCTTTTCCATATATTAATAGGAAAATCATAAGGTGCAGAGTTTGATGTTGGTTTTAGTAATTACATTTCCTTCCCAGTATAAGGAATCAACCCATATAGGACCATTAGAGGATGGTCTGGTTATGTTTGAGTACCCCCGAGTCTTTTAAGTGTTGTATTACATCTGGGTTTTCTAAAAAACATAACTTTGATGTGTTTTTCTGTATATCCATCCGTTGAAAACACCATTGTCTTAGGATGGTAATTGGTGGTAATGTTGGAAGTATTGTAGAATTTCCTCATGTGGTAAAGTCTTGTGATCAGTTGTAAGGTTTTTTGTTAAGTGAATGAAAGTCTCTTCTTTGTAGTTGACCCGTGGTGGTTCGACCTTTCTTACATCTGGTTATAATGTAGGTTTGACTAGGAACCAGTAAAAATTCACTTAGTGTACTCTGATAAGTGATGAGCATGTCCCTCCATCTTGTATTCATCCTAGAGGCCCTAAAAAATGTTGGTCTTACACTATGCTAATGCTTTAAAAATGTTGGGATTGTTTTAGTTTTTTTGTTTCAGTTTTTTACATTGGATGCATGGTATCCCTTGTGGTTTGATCATATAATGTCGCCAAAATTTTTCTAGGTAAATTTGCAAACTTATTTTTTTTGTAAACGTATGATGCCTTGTGTGAAGGAATCACGGTTTAATTGGTAAAGCGTCAGTCATCTAATCTGGGTATCTACTTAATTAGTTGTTCATAGTGGTTTGACTCTTCCTTTTCTTGTTAAATGGTTTTGATTGGTTAAGAACCTGTTTAAATGCATATTGTCTTGTAAATAAGAGTGTGGTTGGTGTGGTCTGGTGCTTTTCATGATCTACTGACTAAACATTGGGTTTGGGGTCGATTGGTAAATCGGTGGTTCAATTGTTTTAATATCACACAAGGAGAATTTCCAAATTCATAAGGGGGGTGCCTGTGATGACAATTCCCAAAGTGTTTGATTCATAGTTTGGAATTTTCTTCTTGGTGTTAAACCTTATAGTGGGAAGTACATTTGGATTGAATCTTGAAGAGACAATGACATGGTCATGTATCTAGTTAGATGGGCTTGGGAAATACCAGTCTTGGTGTTTTGGTTCGAAAATGATCATTGGCTCATGTTTTAGATGGATGAAGTGTCGTTTTCCTTTGAAAATTTTAAGGGTCTGTTTTACATTAGGAAATGTAATGTGGCCGTTTGAAAAAAATCATAATGACCCCTTTAGGTTGGGTTATGTGTTACATTGTTCCTAATGACATCTTGGAGATGAGAAGTTCTAAAGTGGGAAGGTTGCAATGACCTGCCATTAGGACCAGACTGAAAAGTGAATATTTTTTAGCTTTTTTTTCAACTACTGAATGGGTCAGATTTAAAACTAAACTTCAGAACATAATTTTGATATTTGTGTCACATTAATATAATGTTTTAGGACTAGAGTGATGTCCGGTTATGTTTTACAGGTGGCTCAATGAGTTTCAGGAGCTCCAGACATGGATAATAGGGTTTCTGGAAAACTATAGAGGGTGCACGGTTTATCTCAAAACATGCGCCCCACTACAGTTTACTATGTGGCCTTATTTATGGGGAAGAAGTGTTTCTAATGGGCTATGCATAGTTTTCCAAACTGTGCACCTGTCCCATGGGAGGGGGTTTTCTAAAACAAAGGGTGTCACATGGTTCGCACATAGTTTCCTAAATCATGTAGGTCTTACTGTACAGACGTGTCTGTTTAGTAAATTTAATTATTTTGAAACAAAATAAAATAAAAATAAATATAAAACAGCCCTCTTCTTCTCTCCCTCCAGAACCATGCAATACCACTAAAGGGTATATCCCCTTCGATGCAAGACACCCCCTCCGTGAAACATCATCTAGTCCCAATTTTTGGATGGTTTTCCACCAATTCTCCACATGATCCTTCATGGTAATCCTTACTCTCCCTTCATCTCTCATTTTATGGATTATATTCGGTATTCTCATCACCCTAAATAGCTCGGATGAACCCTAGGGTTTGGCGATAATGGTATTTTGGTCATTCTATGTTCTAGGGTTGATAGAATGGTCTCTAGGGACACTTGGGTGTGTTTTCCGACAATCATCATCGAAGGCGAGGCAGTTCACCTTGTATCTGTTGGTCACCATTATCTATGGTGATATTTTCATTCCACTTCTTGGTTTCACACCATCTAAATTAGGACCATTATTTGTTTTAAGGTTCATAAAAATAATATTCTAGTCTGTTGGTCCCTACTTGTTGTTTTGATTCATCCGGTCTAAGGCGACTCGCCTGCATGTGCAAGGGTATGTACATATATATATATATTTGGGTTCCCCTATTACATGTATAATCATCCATGGAAGATATTATACATGTATGGGGATAGGTTTTCCCATGTATATATATATATATATAAATTCATGCATAGGTGAGTGGCGACCAGTATATTCATATAAGCATGTATGTAGGATCCCCTTGCACATGTTCAAAGAAATACAGGTGTGTGCATTGGGGCAAGGTGCCATTTCATATCTGTGAAGGTTTATATACCAAGTGGTGGAGTATTATCATTTAGTTATAAATATCTAAGAGTTGAAGTGGATGGATTGGTTACACTTTGAGGTAGGGTCCCTTTCCCTGCCCTTTTAATTGATTTAATTCATTAATGAATTTATTTTTTCACTGCCCATAGAATTTAATTAATGTAGTATGATTAGATTAAATGATTCATTTGAAAAAGATAATGAAATTTAAAATATAAACTATTGATTGATTAATAATAAAATTCATGGTTTTTAGTAAAACCCCATCGATGTAGGTGTATTGTCTTCCGACTAAAAATATAGAAAGTAGAGTGATATGCTTTCTTGGTTTACTAATTTTATATTTCTTCTACTCTGAATCTATGTATAAAAAGTGACCTGATTAGAACCATATCCAAATTTGGTAACTAAATTACTTTCCAAGCTGTATGATGTGGCCCTTATACCTTGTGTATTTCAGTTATCCCAAGACACCCCATGGGTGTTTTGACTCATTAGGCTTGGAATTACTCTCGTAGTTTTTTAATAAGTAACCATGATTTAATTAATAACATGAATTGGTTAAGACCAATGGAATATAAATGGAGGGCTTAAATGTGATAGTTCCATCTGATGGATGGAATGACCTTGACAGTTGAACCCTTAGACCCATTTTCTATGTTTAGGAAAATTGGGTGAGATGACCTTGAGTAGGGTGACTCTATCAAATGGAATGTTCTGAATAAATGAGTTAGTCATTTTTAATTTCGTTCTTTGTGTTAATGAGTTTAATTGTAATTGATTCCTTGAAATGGAATTGAATATTTCCATTAAGATTCATAAGAGGCCCTTACCTCGTGTATTTCAGTTTAACGTGAAGCCTATGTTAATGTTTCGAATAAAATACTTATGATATATTGCCTTTAGTCTAAATGTGAATATGTATACTTATTTGTAATTGAAATGGGATAATGAAATGAATAAGTTGTTAATGTCTCATTTACTATATGTTGAATGGTTACACCTTATATATTGAGGGGATCCAAGGTATCATGAGAACCCTTTGGGAGGAGGACAGTGGGAGCTTCGGTGTTGATTTCAATGAGACTGTGAGAGCTCGTGGAGTTGGTATAGGGGCTTGAACATGTGTGCTACCCTTTGTGATGGATGTATGTGCTTTGCATCCTGATCCACCCCATAGTATATTAAATGACAATAGGTAAAGAGACGGTTATGGCTCTTTGATCTGGGTTACGGGTAGACCATGAGAGTTCCCAAGAATTTCGACAGTGGTGGAATGTCTCGATCAACCCCACCTTGTAACTGTTACGTGACAGATAAGAGACTAAGAGTTATTCGACCTAGTTTTGGGGAAGACCATGAGTTTTACCCTAGAATTTTTATGGTGTTGGAATGTCTCGATCCACCCCAAAATGAATCTAATGCTTGCATGCAAATAGACTAAGGGCTCATGGTATTTGGTTAGTGGTTGACCATCAGAGCTCCAATAGAAGGGAATGGTGGTGGTACATCGCTATCCACCCCAACATATATATTTCTTATTATATATGTATATATATGTACCGCTACTATATATGTGTGTACACAATGTTGACATGATCATACTTCTATCCCATAAATGAGTTGAAGATGCTATAGCTGTCAGGTGTCCCATAGGAACCTGGATGAGAATTATTTATTTATTCAGTTCTGTCCTTATCTATCTACATTTTCACACTTCCTACTTAATCTTACACTATCTAGATTGGGCTATACACTAGTGGTTCTATCTTACTGAGGTTTATATCTCACAACCTACTCGGTTAACCATTGCATTGGGTTACTTCAGTAGATCTTCTTGTTTTCAGGACCTAGTTTTTTCATTATGTCAATTTTACCTAGGGGATATTAGAGAAACACTAGATGGAGCTCGATATTCTCATGGGGATTGCCCGTGGGTATTTTTTTATTTTATTTATTTTTTACTAAAATGTAAATCATGTTGTTTGTTTTTTGATTTTGGTTATGTAACATCACATTGACATCCATGCATGCATTGTATAAACTGGAATTGGACACTTTTATTATATTTATATTATCTATATTCCACTACATTTTCATGTTTTATATAAATCATTCTCAATTTCTGTTTTTTATTCTCTGAAAAAACTAATGTGAAACTTTGATATAATGGTATAGTCTCCCCACTATCACCCCCAAGTCACTCACTGCTAGTCGGCAGCCTTTGGCATATAGGGAGACACACTTGAGTCCATGTGAACCACTATTCTGGCTACTGGTTCGATGATAATCTATGTTTGGAATTTACATAGGGAAGGTGATACAATAGAGGACCCCACTCTGGGACTCCTAGAGAGATTCCAAAAACTATATATGAAACAAACCCTTATAAGGGATCATAATCCAATGCTATAGATGTATTCCCACAATTTACTACTATGGGGATGGACCAATTGAATTCACCAAACTTATATCGTACTATAATGAAGAAACATAAATCCTTATTTGTCCCTAGAAAAAGTATACAATGTGTACATGGAGTAAACGGTTTGTCTCTCCTACCTAAGGTCTACCCTTGTCTAACCATATTACAAGAAAAGTCTTCCTCCATGTAAATGATTTTTATTTTTTAATATATGACATGTAGAAGTGGGATAATACTCGGCATGTCATGCTTACATGAATTCTTTTAAATTATCTTTTTTAAGTATACATAAGTCTGTTCTCGTGTATTATGGTTTCAGCCCTATATCTGGTTGTTTATGAGTACCTATTCGCGGTTATGTACTCTATTCATTCATGTGTACTAGGTCATGTTGGTTGCAATCTAACCCTAGGGTACACATCGAGCCACCAAAACTGAGTCATATAGAATGTGACATGTGCCACACATCATGTGCATTTTCCCCTATTGGTAAAACCAAGATTTTCATAAACATAATACCTGAAGTGTGTTCTTAGGAATACATGAAACATAGTTATGATTTTTATAATTCAATAGGAAGTCTCACACAGCTCCTCTCACACCTCTTCTAATATTTTCCCACCACCAATAATTCTTGGGAATCATGGATCTATGTTGACTTAACATCACAATTTTCGATGGCTGGATGTTGGCCATCCAATCTTCTCAGGAATCAGCACCCATCATACCACATCACACTCTGCTTGGGAAACCACAACGAGGGAACTCTAATCCATTCCTGATATAGCTCTGATCATCTTCCACCATCAAAATACATCTATAACTCCCTTTATTATGAACTACAATACATGGTATCTATCATTTGTTCTGATGAACGGTCTTGTAATGATCGATTACATGGTTTTGGTTGAACCATCATCCAATGGAAATATCGGCGATGAACGTGAAATGAACGGTGTAAGAAATTAAAAATAAGAATCAGAGGAACAAACCCAGGTTTTTGATTGGGTTGGACTCAATTCACTTTCATTGGAATGATATACAAAGGACTAAAATCAAATATTATAAATTCCAATATATTGGAAGATTATTTATTCAACGGTAAATCAACAACTGGCTAAAAAATAAAACTTTTAGAATAATTGATTCACATTTAAAAAATTATAATAAAAAATTTGATAAATCCAAAAAAAAATCAGTCTTCAAATTTAGATCAATCGATGATGAGGAAAGGTTCTATGTCATCATCATTGGTGAGATCCATGAACTCCATTGGTGAAGATGACCCCTTGGAAGTTGATCATGATCCTTGATACATTGTCACTCACCAATCTCTCCTCCATGCTCTACTATTACATCTCTATGTTTAGGCTGATAAACATTGGATTTTTATATAACAAGGTTTAAATATGAGTATTCTAGGTTATGGAAGAAAAATAAGTAATCAAATAAATTTAACATTTAATATTCCTCCCTTGACCACAATAAACCATCCTCATAATGCCGATGATGATTATCTAAAACCTAGGGTAAAACCCTTATTCCGAATTCATAAGTGATCTTGGTTTTCTCATATTATACTCCATTCATGATTTATTACATTATTTCAAAACAAATATATACCCACATGATATAATATATTTAATAGTTTTATTATATCAACATTGAGGCTCACCAGGATTCAGAATCTAGCACCGTCTCAACACCTTTCTTCGAAAATATTACTTGATAAATTAGAAATTTATAAAAGAAAAAAATATGGATGAAAAAATAATCACAAATTATGGATTTTCGTCCCGAAAATATAAAATAAAACTAAAAAATATTAGGGTAATGGGCTCACATTTGGGCCACCAACCCCAAAGTTCACTCATGAGGATTTCAGTGTTTCCACCTAACAGGTACGCAGGGATCACTCACCCACAAAGGATCTCCTCCTATCGATCCTCGATCTCTATTGGATATTCTTCAACGTTATTTCCACAGTAATTGCCTAAATCACCCAGTCGGTAATATGTAAGGTGTGAAACATATACCCCCTCAGTTTTGAAACATTAAAGATTTCATGTACCAAGTCTAACTACATTGTTAGGTCTAACTGGTATGCCACCTCTTTAACTATATATTGTTTCTAGAAAGGGCCAATTAATCACATAGATATCATAAAACCTTGAAATAATCTCTCTAATACACATCGATATAACACCATTAAGAACACATGGTATCCCTCGTCAATCACAAAATTCATCCTTCATTGGTATGTATATCCCCTCTAAATACTCGAGGTTGTATTAAATTGATCCATGATGATGTACAACTAATCTATCATCACTGACACCAAATATCGGCCCATGTGTAATGAATCAATAGGATTAGTCCAATATTGTGATGACATATATTTTCTATAATTCAAGGCCTCAAATGATGTCATGTTGATAGTGGAATGTTATTTCTGGTTGTATGAAAACTTCAACAAGGGTAGGTGATCCTCCCAACTATGGGAAAAGTCTAATATGCAATCCCATAGGATATACTCCAAAACCTGAATGGTTTTTTTAGTATGATCATTAGTTATTGGTGAAACACAAAGATCAAACACACTAATTCCCAAAGGTCTGATGTATTGATTTTCATAACTTTGGAATGAATTGAGAATGATAGTATGAAATGACCTTTAAGGGACCACAGTGAGGTCAGACTATCTACTACATGTAAAGGAATCTCCATATCTTTAATAAACACTATTCAATGATAGCTAATAAGTGTTGTAACTTGGTGATTATGTCTATGATAAACCACAAGTCATTTTTTCCTTAAGATATTAATGGGATTCTCAACAATTGGTATTTTGATATACCATAACACTTTTATTCTTGAACATTGAGGGGTTGAGAAAAATACTATAAAAACTTGTTCTTAACCTTCACCCACAAATATTGAGGCATCAAAAGAAAGAATCTACTACCCGATTCTTCATTCATTGACATATGATGTGATGTTGATGTTTTTGGTATACCTTCACCACACCTGGTAATACAACTAAGGGGGAAATATGAATCTTCCTCAGTACATGCTCCTGTAAAATCCTGGGTGCCATGGTCTATCCTCTATAATGATGACATTCTCCCCGCCTTCTGTGAATCATTTAGGTGCATGTCTAGTGGATATATGAATGCACATGGTCTCATAGTCAGTATCTCCAAGATGATCCTCCCTAAAAAAATTTATAAGCTCTATGGTGACAACCATCAGCTAGAGGTAAATTAAACCATCCTATTCCACCAAGGACAACTATAATGTGGCTAACATCTTTGATGCATTACTTAGTAACTATGAAAATTATCTCCTATTGTGAGAATATTCCAAAATTTTCCTCTTCCTAATATTATATACAATCCCGAAATCATAATACTATAAGAACTATAGCCATAAAATATATCTTATATGAGGATAATTCTGTGATATGATGTACATGAAACTCTTTGGTTAGAATAGATGATAAAAAACCCACCCATAAGTTAGTATTGCTATATCATCAGTGTGAAGACTAGCATTTCCAAAAGTAGATCATGATTCATGTAGTTTTAATCTTGATTTCTCAGCTATTAGGACCCATATGAAATTACCTCACGCTTAAAAATTAGGAGACATTCAAGACCACTCCCAAAGGCATCACAAAACACTACATACTCAACACTCTAATTTAGAATGATCAATAAAAGGATTCTCATCAATATCTTATAAAACTCCTGAAACATCTTTTGACAACTCTCTATAAAAAAGGATTCATTCCCTTTTTTGGTTCAAATCAAATAATGGTGTTGATATATAGCATAAATCAAGCTCGAATCTCATATAGTATCATGTCAAACAGAGAAATCTCTATACCTTCATAGCACACTTGGGTGGCTCCCAATATAACATTTCCCCAACCTTCATTAGGTCCACTTTTACACCCTATACACATTTTAAATTTCCTAGAATGTTGACCTATTTAATTCAGAACTAATACATCAAGAGCTACCCATAAATTTAGTTCACTTGGTGTGTGTACAAAACCATACTCAAGTTACATGCAAGATCCTTATGGCACACCGTGTACAGTAGGATATAATGGATGAAGATAGTCGCAAACCAATCAATACAAGGATGAAATATCCAGTTCACGAATCCCATGAACACATATGGAAAATGTTTCTTTCCAAAAAGAAACATTTTGTACTCATAAGAACTATAGAAACATTACAATTCTATCATTAGTATATCCTCATCTCTTACTCAGATCTGTTGATAACTAGATCTATGGTCTATCACTGGTAAGCTTAGTTACCATTATAACATATTTTTGATTCCATTTATCCTTAGTAGTCGATACCAATTCTTTATGGCCAACTAGTTCATGTGACTGTAACTGAAAAACAACCTTAGAATTCCATTCACCTTCTTGGAATACAAAATTGGGACTACCTAGGGAGACACACATTTTCTAAAAAAAGTACCTTCCTCTGAAAATCCTCTAACTACACATTCATCTCATGATGCCGTACAAGATTCATATGATATGATGGGATTGATATTGGGGTAGTCTCTGGGAATATGCCTATATATAAGTCTATCTCTCGATTGGAGGTATGCCCGAAACTTCCTCTAGGAAGGTATCCTTGAACTCTACCACCACTGATGGAATTTCAAATACCATGGAATCCACTACTAAAAGGGTAATACGAACTAACTAACAAGTAATAGGATTTATCCTCCTATATATGATACCATCCTTCTCTACTTGACTTTCCTTATCATCCATGATGTAAAACCTCATTCTATCATCGCAGACATACCAAATCCTAGCCTAAAATAGTTAATATGGAAATAAATTGTGGATACCCATTAAATACTTACTATGACATAATAAGGCATCATCAATGCTACAAAGAGATCCCATAAGAATATCTCTCCTCTAAGATTTAGGTCCCACTATAAGAAAATAATGTGGTATAATTGAATCCCATCTGGTTGGAGTCTCCTAGAACAATGGTTGAGCTGATAGATTTACTAGAAATTATAAGTCTCAAACAATAGAAGTATCATGAAATGTGTAACTTTTACCACTATTAATTAGATCTGAAAAATATTTAGAGAATAAATAGATCATAACATTAATAAAACCTAGAGACTCTGTGTTTTCGGCCTCCTAGGACTATAGGTTTCATCTTCCCTAGACACTACCTCCCAAGTCTTGGATTTAACTACCTAGGGGGGTGGTTGTGATTGATAAATTCATCTGGCACATTCAACCGCTCTTCCTAGTCCTCTTCCACATCCACTACCCTATGGGCCTCCTTGATCTTACCATTTTATATAGCTATTTTATCTACAATCATATTTATATTTGATTCATGGTATGTAAACTTATTACATGCGGTATATCCCATATAATCATAAAAGAAACAATACCTATCTTTAGGATAACTAGAACCATCCTGAGAGCCCATAACATGAGACCCTATATCCTAGGATTGTATCCTGAACCATCTCACATTCCTAGATCCCTATTTCTGCCATCAGATTCCAGATACCATGGTCTCTGCTCTTATATACACACTACCAGTACTTACTATTGGAATCTACTTTCTCCAAAATATTTCAATCACTAAATCCCTCTCTGGAACCCCATTAATGGTTGGAATAGAAAGAAGTATCAGTCCAGACACGATATATCAATGTAGGACCTACTTGAAGGTCTTTTCTGGAATGAAATGATCTAAAAACATATCAATATAGTATCATGAGAGGTTTATAGACCACAATGAATACTCTACCATGGTCAGCCTACCCAGCTGATGTTGCAGAATCTCAGGGATATAAACCGCTAACAATGTTGAAGGATTGAACTCCTCTCTAAAGAGATTCTCAAAATATGACCAGGATTTAGTCATCTCATCATGTGTCTATGTCACTAGAATCCTACATAACCCTATAAATCCCTAAATAATACTTGCCTCTAGGAATACCATTTGATATGGATGTTTCATCATATGGAGGTAAACTTGGATAAATTACTCTAGCCATTAAATAGCTACAGGGGGGCTTGGATCACCATAATTACTTGGAGGTTATTGGATCTTAAACTCATGGATTTCACTAAGCCTATTCAAATCCTCATCTGGTACTTCCAATGAAACCTGGTACTTCATAGGTGGTGGGAAGAGTGGGAAAACACCTCGAGGTGAAACCACTTTTACAAGACACTATACTGAAGCCTCATCACTAGTTGGATCAACAACATGATACTTCAATGGAATTATTTTTGGAAATCATCATATATGATTCTTGAAATAGTTAATATGTATGATGGTCATAGTGTATTTCTAGGGAGATAACTAAAAAGTAAATGGAAACAAAAACCCATTCCAATATGATACATGTACCAATGTTTTTCCCTACATCTAATACCAACATGTACTATGTCAACAAGTAAGTTACTAGAGCCCTAGTGAATAGATATGGCATCTGCCACACCAACACTAGATTCCCTATCCTAACAAAAACATGAAATAATTTTAAACTGTTTCCCATGTTCCCAAATCAATCCTCAGAACTAGATTTTCTCCAAACTCTGGTGCTAATATGGAAAATACTCTGATACCACTCTATGACAACCCAAACCACCAGATCCCACATTTGGATGATATGTAAAGTGTGAAACCTTAATCCCATGATCAATTGCCTAGGATAATGAAAATAGTGTTGATTAGGCATATCACACACATGGGTGTTCATATATTAAGATACCTTTATGCATGCACATATATCTAAATACCCATACAATACTAAATGGTAAATACAACTAATAAAAAAATGAATGCATAAATCAATATCCCACAATCATATTGTGATAAAAATGTGGAAAACATAAAGGGCCAAAAACATAGCCATTAAAACTGATAAAATTATCCAACCTTCAATGTATGAGGGATCTACTATCAAATGTGACACTAGGAAAAAACCAGGGTTTTTTCTGGATCACTATTCCCAAATTTCTCATAGTCATTATGGGGCTCCATTAAGTAGTATGAAATCTACATACGATGTGACATGTGTGGATACATCCCATGCATGGGTGAGTATAACAGTACATAGTCGGACAACCCAAAAATCACCAAACATGATGCATTAAGATATTAGTCGGTTCATCATAAAGGTATGTGAATTAGGATATGATCATCAAAAATATGAATCATTAAATAGATAAACTCATAATTGAAACCAAGTCTAAAAAATTTATCAACTATACTTCCAACTATAGGATTCTACATGAGGCTTCAAGGTAATGCTTTTCAAAGAGAACTCAGTGTATGATACTTTTTATTACTGATTGTTCCCATCCAATATGTTATGCTCATTGGTCATTTTCTATGAAGTACTTAATGAAACTATAAGAATTTCAATACATAGATATGGGGTCACATCGAGTTCTGAGGGGAGACACCATAAACCCAATCCAAGATTGCCTTGTATGTAAGGGATGATACACCCATGTATGTTAGTCATGAATATTCCTAAAACACCTCCTAGGTAAGGAGATGTGATATAGGATGCCACATTAGGCCAAATGGAGTAATTCCTAAAACTATATCAAAAACAAACTCATAGAGGGGATCCCAATCCTTTGCCATGGAAATAATGACACATTATACCGTTATAGCGATAAAGCATGGGAACATACCCAATTGATACTATTCTATAATTAAGATACATAAGGACATAAATTTCTCATGAAATATTAAAAATTGTGTTTTTGGAGTACACGGTGTTTCTTGCCTGCCCCGAGTCTTCATGTGTCTGTCTGTCTGACAAAGAATATCTTCTTCTATATCCATGGCATGTATTTTTAGATACACGGTCTGCATAGGTTGGATAGACCATAGTGTGTGCCACTTTTTTGAGTCTATTTACATAACCCCATTCTCGTTTACTTTGGTTTGTGCCCATGTACTCTGTCCATGGTCGTGTACCTAGCCTTATCTGAGTACCAATATGTGTCCATGTACTCTTGCCATTACTATGAGCATCTCCATGTCTATTCCTATGTACCCCGATAGTACAAGACAATATAGAAACACCTAGTCACATGGTGTGTGCCACATTCCACATGGAATGTGATATTTTTCTCTATGCATAAACCAGAGCACCATAGGAGGGGACTATATGGTGTGTGTTCTTAGGACTACACATCATGTTGTAATGATTTTTGCAGAACCATTGGAACTCTTTGTTGGTTCTGCTCACATTACCATAACATCAATTCATCCACCAAAATATCCTAAAAATCATGTATCTAGTTTGAGTTTACCTTAGATGATGGATAGATTCTAACCATCATATCTACTTGGGAATTAGATCTCATCACACCGTGCTGCAGACCGCATACCAAACCACAAACGAGGAACTCCAATATTATACTGATCTTACTCTAATAATATAACTCTTAATTGCAACTTGATTTATCTATCAATCATAAAACTAAACTCATGATATCTATACATTTATCCAAATAATGATCACATACTGATTGATTACTGGGTTTTGGTTGAACTGGAATCCAAAGTAAGTGCTGGCGATGAACATAAAATGAATTCGGGAAGAAAATAAAAAATAACCATAAGAGTAACAATCCTCACCTATTTTTTGTTTCATCTTGATATTTTTCTATAATAACATAGAATGAATAACCCAAATAGAATAATATCAATTCCTAAATCAAGGAATATAAGTTTATCAACCATATATCAATAGTCAACCTGTGAATAAAAATATTTGATGAATTGATTCATATTCAAAATTATATAATAATAAAAATTGTAAATACAAATAAATAATATCCTACATTGATAATTTATTGATCACTGATAAAAAATGGTTTTGTTTTGTCATAGTTAGCACGATCTATAATAACAATTGGTGAAGAAAACCCTTTAGAAATCGATCAGGATCTTTGATCCACAGTTACTATCCAAGCTCTTATCCATTCTATCCTCTCAAATATCTAAGGTTTTATAGGTAAAACTAGTATTTGACCATAACTATGGATAAATAATTGGAGTTTAGGTCATTGAAAATAGTAAAATAAAAAATTAATTTACTAATTTATCGTTTTGTATTCCACCCACGACCACACTAAATCTAACCACATAGTGCCGGTAAACAATATGTCATTCATTGTGTAAATACAAAATATTAGATTCAATGGAGGCCATAGTTTTACCATTAGAGACACTATTTGTGAGTTTCTATAATATTTAATAAAATATTCACATGTGTGAAATATTTAATTTTTTTATTATATCAACTGTGAGGATCATGAAGCCTCAGAATCTCGCTTTATCTTAGTCCTTAGCTCCAAAAATATTTCTTTATATATTTCAATGTATTTTAAGGAAGTAATAGTGATGATACATTTTTGTTCAACAAAACCTATGATTCAAGTGAATGAATTTAGAAACCAATAGTTGAATGTTGAATTAAGGTATAATAGGAAACCAGGAGGTGAATAATGAATCATGGAATATGAAGAAACCATGTGTACAATCTTGACTCACGTTGTCTGTGGAAATTAAATGAATAATGTAGATACTAGTCATATTTTAAGAAACCAATTGTAGAATCTCAACTCCTAACATATTTCAGGAAACTAATAGGAATGTCTAGACATAAGGAATATTTTATTAAACCTAGAAAAGTATCTGGACTGAAGGTTCTAGTGTGGGGGATTTTTTTAGAGCCTCCTAGATATGAAATACATTGTGTTAGGGGTTACCGTACAGCCAATCATACTCGGAAGTTAATGTTTTGAAAGGGGTAACATGTGTTATAAGATACTAGAGTCCCATAATTTTTTTTCATGGGAAAGGATTCTTTTATGTAAAATGTAGGCTGATACATTGATATAAATAATCATTCTTGAATTGAGACACCCTAGGTAATATATTATATGGATATAGTCCATTGGAAAGAGTAAAACACACACTTAATGAATCAATAATTCAAATAATATAGGATCCATAAGAGAGTGTTTAAGGTGAACTAAAGTAACAATGTACAATTATTTTTTGTTATATAAGATATAAATGGGAATCCATACATCAATAAAATTTGTGGGTATCATTTGAGGATGTTTTAAACACTAAAAATGGATTATAACACACTTCACCATATATTGCATTACTTATCACACACTAACGTATAGATATACTTCAATACTATTGTATAGTTTAATAATGTGGTTTTGAGAACCTTACAATATGAGCAGTACATGTATTTTATCCATTATTAATGAAAAGGGTTTAAAAACTTCAAAACCCGTTTTGGAATAATTTTAGGAATATTTTGACATTTGAAAAACCATATATGGGGAAGGATTATGTCCATGGATTTAATTCAATATAGAGGCTTTTATTTGACTATTATTACAACCCAAATAGACATATATATCAAAATTTAGGGCCATTTAATGTTGGAATTATTTTTTATCAATAATGAAACAAGAAAAGGAAAGGTTACAAATAAGTAACTCAATCACTTCATGAACTAAAACCTATTTCGAAAACCAATAATCTATTAATTTTGAATAGTTTTTTAATTATATCTTGTTTCATGAATGAATTGTTCATAGAGAGTCCAGATCATTAACGAGGTTCTAAAACTCTTTCCAAGGCCTTCATCATTAGTGTCACCAGAGTAGCAATTTGGATCCCACCTCATAGACCATAACGATTCCAGTGTCATTAGAGATCCAATGTTTTGATTACTTTCCCACCACTCATTCACTTAATTATCCATTGGTGTTTTATACCATACATGACCATATATTTCAAATAAAGCCTACCATTTTTGGGAATTGTTATCCAAAATTACCAATTAATACCACATACCCACATAAAAAATAAACATAGAACAAGAGAGAGAGAGAGTGAGTGAGAGGATACACTGAGGAGAAGGTAGAGATAGGTATAACATTGTAAAGATCGTAGAACATCCAAATAATTCATGTAGGAAAAAATCCCTTCGTAATCTACAGACATCAAAGATGGAAAAAATGAAGGAACACCCGCAAGGCCCCCTTATTGAATGTGAGCCCCATACAACACCTTCTCGAATGAGAGGCACATGGAGCAGTTGAGTGAACACAATACCCCTACATGAAAAGAGAATCAATTGGTGAATCGTATCCCCTATAATTTTCTTTTCTTGAAAAAAAATTAAATACGTCATTATGAACACCTATTCATCATGTAACACAAAACTTATATATAATGGTAGCACTCGATGGTGTTCTCTATTCTATTCATAGTGGTACTCAACTGCAAAGCCTATAATGTTTCTTCAATCAACTCTTGATTCCTCTTAAATAGTGAATTTTATGTCTTCGGCATAATCTCTTGAATCCTGATCACTCTCCTAGATTAGATTAATCTAAATAACCTACATTTCTAACTTCAGTAATGATCTCAACCCTAAAATGACCATATCTAGGCCTTCTCTAAATCCATTTGATTCACATGAATATGTCATGAAAACCATCATGCTTCTTTTTTATCATGAAATACATTGATTAAGGAATATCATTGGTTAACCTTCTTGGATGATAGGTCCCTTAGGTTAAAAATGATTATGTATTAACTTGATATTAAGGGTTCCTATTATGTGTAAACTAGTGAGAAATTCCATGGATCTGACTCCATATATTGGTTATTGATGTGTAAAATTTTCAGATCTTTTTTAAACCAATGTCACTTGAGGAAAATCAAATTCCTCACTAGATATAAGCCACAACCCTTTTCCAATTAATTATTTCATCACCTTTATTTTTCAATGAACAAGGGTCATCCATACATAGTATTCCTCAGGAGGTGTAATCTCTAAAATCCCACACTCACCTGACCCACTTACTAGACCCCAAATCTTTATCCATCGCATGCACAAGTCCCTCTCATGATCTATCTGCTCCCAAAAAACACCTTGGGCACCCTACTTGTAACGACCCGAAATTTTCAATAAATATTGTTTCCAAATTTTGTGTGTTATTTTATTTTATTTTTATACTCAAAAAAATGTTTCATTTGATAACATGAGAGCATTGGGTTTTGACTGTTATATAACCATTGGTCAATATGACCGCTGGAAAATAAACGTTTTGATGATTGTCTCTAAATACAAGTAATCTTGGTTAATTAATATAGAAAGATGATTTGATGGCCTCACCTAGTAGTATTGGACCGATCGAAGCCCATCTAACAGAACTTGGGAAAGAGGTAGCACCACCGGGCTTTGCTCTGGACCAAACCCAAGCTGAACTTCATCGTGTGAAGATATAATGGGATCGCCTTCGCGAGAAGTTCAAACTGATAGAAATTACTACTCGTGCGATGTTGGTCAAGCCTCCCTCAGATTCTCTCACCTTAGCACACCTTACACTTAGGTCCTATGCTGGTGTGATAAGGAGCTATGTAAGGAGACCGTAACTGCCTTGTGTAATCCTTTGTTTTAAATAAAAATTGGGATTTCATCTTATGATGATGTTTATGAATTTTAAAATGTCTGGATAAATATAGAATGCATATTTTTGAGGAATTTTAGAAAAAGGATATTTAAAAAAAATGTTTAGGTAAACCATAAATTATTACAAATGTGTAATTATTTTCAAAAAATGGACTTCTACAATTATGTTCAGTGCGAAATTTAGAGTCTAATAAGATCAACTTGATTTTTGATGAATAGTAAATTATGAATAGTGATTTTATGATTAGGATTAGTAATGTGTCCAAATGGATTAGTAATCTCACTTAAAGAAAGTATTAATATAATCTACGCACCTTGATTTAAGTAATGTGATTCAATAAAATGGTTAAATAACGGTTTCATAAATTTTTATTCAAGTATTAGTTTTTTTGGGTGAATAGTGTTTTTTAATTAAAAATTTAATTAAAAATAATTATAAAATTATTTTTATAAAATGGACTTTATTTTTGAACTCAGAAGCATCGATATTATGTTATGGTAATTTTTGGGAATTTTTCTGAGAAAAATGAAATCTCGTTGAATAGTGTTTTATTTAAAAAGTAAATTAAAAATATTTTGAAAAATATTTTTATAAAATTGAGTTAAAATTTGTAATTAGAGCATCGATATTTGGTTAAGGTGAAATTTTGGGATTTTTCTGAGAAAGTTGAATTTTCAGTGAATACTAAAAATACAGTTTTAGGGTTTCAGTGTGTTTAATGACATCATAACTGTGTCATGATGATGTCATGAGATATTTTAAGGGTTTTCCGGACAAAGGTGATTAATTATTGTATTGGGGGACCCATGTGTCCTAACTCCAGGGTAAATTCCATGGGAGAGCACATGGTTTTGAGAAAAGCACTTGTGAGGTGTCCCTTGGCCATTAATGCCTCCCCTCACTTTCCCTATAAATACCCACCCTTTACTCCTTTAGTTTTCACTCCCAACTCTCCCCCAACGAAGTTCTAGTCTCCTTACCTCCCAAGGAGTCCTCCCAAGGTGCCCCCAAGCCCTCAAGGTCCAAACCTTTGAGTTTTAAGACTTACATTTTAAGGTAAGGGATCCGACCTCTCTCTTTCTTTTCAAGTAGTCTCTTTTATGTCATTTCTTTTATAGTATATGTTATTATGTTGGAGTATGTTCTTCTATATTCATATTACTTCCCTTTTCATGTTCACATGATTAGAGACCCCCTCTTTCTCTCATCAATTTGTTTTAAGAATGTTTAAGTGACACTGTTAGGCTGCCGAATTTTAAGGGGATTTTTTCACCCTTCTCATTCTTTTCAAAATTATACTTTCATGTCAAGTCTTTAAAGTTATTTTTTTTATTATGTTGAGGTATTATCTCAATATCTATCATAATGAACTCTTATTTTCACATTATTAGAGACCCTATTTTATCTTTTCAAATTATTTCTTTGATGTTTAAGTGACGTCGTTAGGCTACTGAATTTTCATAAGAGAAATCTAGTTTTTGTCTTCCTTCCATGTTTTTCATTTCAAATGGTATGTCCTTCAAATTTTATTACCATGTTCATATATCCTTATTATTATGTCCCTATACTGTTTTATGGGTCATTTATGAATGTTTGACCCATGTCCCCTCTCCTTTCAATGTTTTCAAAAACCCCGAAACATAGCCGTTATGCTGCAGAATTTTCGTCTCAAAATGCCTCTCTTTTCTCAAAATTATTTTATGTTATAAAGTGAATACTCAAAGCTCTTATTTCTACAAGGGTATTCACATATATATCAAAATGATATATTTTAAATTCTAGTATTTACATACATGAGACCCACTTTCCCTTTCTGTGGGTTTAAAGTGACATTATGATCATGTCTTTAAAGCAGTTTTTAAAACGTTATGATTATGAAATTAAACCCATTTATTTTATTCTATATGGGTTATTTATGAAATTTTTGATGATGATATATATAGATCACATGATAATAAAGTCAAATTTAAGTGTGCGCCCTGATAGCGCTCCAATGCATAGGTAATGATGTAACCACTAGAGATTACAATTTTCAAGATATCTTGGTGAATAACCTTGGTAATTTTCAAATGACACCTTGGGGATGGACCTTGGTGATATTTTCATGATTGTATATGTTAAATGATGTAGCCACATCTTCAAGTTATTAAAAATGTAATTTTTTTATGATATATCTCATGATTTCTTTCTCATGCCTTCAAGTTCTTTTCTTGGCCTTATTGAAGTATCTCAAGTTCACATGTAAAATGTTTTTCTTGTTTCCATTACTGGGCCTTCTGCTCACCCTTTCTCTTGATGTATGACCCCAGGTTATGAGATGCAGTAATGAACCTAGGATGAACATAAGGAGGAGCCTTTAAAGTGTTTATGAAGAATGTTTTTTTTGTTTCATGTATTACGTTCCTGGTTTCCAAGACCCTAAACCTTAAAGATCCTCAGTTTTGTATAATTTAATGAAAGATTATGTGATAAAAAGGTAGGATGCTATAGTTGGTATAAAAGGATGGTTTAGTTATTTGTGGAAATTAGGATATGAAAACTTTAGGAATAACCCTATAAAAAAGTTTAAATATAGGAATTCTTCCTGGTATTTTGGTGAGTATTGAGTAAGGGGTTGCCAAGAAAATACATTAATGTCTGGATACGAGCAGGTAGAGGCGGCTCTGGCACAGATGTACATAGGGGTAAAACCCGAAAACACCGCTTTGAGCTAGATTCAAATAGGAACTGGTACACGAAAATGGGCCTTGCTGCACTCTTGGTTACGACACTCCCGGGGGATATGCTTTGGTAAATTCATAAGCTTAGTATGAACCATTATTAAAGGAACAAAGATAAAATAAAATAAAGATTCACATAAAAATATATGATCCTGGATAACCTATATTGGAACCTAGGGGATCACAAGTTAGGGTATACATTCCTACTACAAGTTTATCCTTTTATGCTTAAAGTTTCCTTTTAATGATTATTGGCTAAGTATTCAAGCCCCTAATTATACTTTCTTTTCATAGTTAATGGCGGGAAATGGAAGAAAATTCCCCAACCACCAATGTGATAGGAAATGTGATGATTGCCCTATTGATGTGATATAGATGAGAAAATATCAGGTTGAACATATTGTTATTATACCAAACCAGCTATCGAAAATCACAATTAATAATTGGTATCTAGTTGAATGCCCAAATTCATCAAGGAATAAGAGGACAATGTCTCAAGGATGTTCATATGATAAAGTTAGTAAGGGAAAGAGGACCCAATTTCCTTTGTACAAAAACTGCGGAAAATGGCACCAAGGAGAATGTCACAAAGGAATCGGGAGATGTTTTTAGTGTGGTAAGATAGGGCCTAAAGTAGCCAATTGTTAATAAAATGGATAATGTGATGAATGGAGATAAGGTTCGATCTAATCTTCCTTATACATTTAGATGTCGTAAATGTGGAGAAGATAGACATTATCCAAGGAAATGCTATCTTGGAATGGGTGAGAAGCATGATGAGAATCAACAATCTTCAAGGACAAGGGAACAATGGAACTCTTACGCTGAGATGGATCATGATGACTGAAGTACATGTAACTTCTTTGCAATAATTGTCTATTTCATGTTGTATTTTAGTTCGTGCTCTATGATAATATCTTTTATGTTTTCTAAGATCAACGAGTCACTACCTAAGATGATTTTATATCATTAATGAAAACATCTATTGTTATGTACCACATGTTGATGTAGTAAAGATGTTCTTCTAAAAAAAGGGTGATTAGGGGACTAAAACATGATCATTATTTTGGAAGACGTTCACTATTTTGGGAACCCTATTTGATCAAGGTAAATAGATTAATATGGTATTTTCTTTGAGGAGTTAAGGATGAATTATATTTTGAAGAATCGATGAATTTAAGGTGGAATTATAGTAATTTAGGTTACTTATGGGAATGATTAACCTATCTTGGGTAATATATGCATAGGTTAGCTACTTTTGTTGTAAGATGTTAGGAGTGTTTGATGTTGTTTGGAGATGAACAATGAAGTTTATTTTGGATGACTATGTTATCGAATCCTTCTTGTTTTTGGGATTCAATCTTAGTTTGGTTTATTTTGAGGAATTTTAAGGACCGTTATTTATGGAATGGTCTATGGTGAACTTTGAGTAGTACCATGGAACTTTGAATGTTTAAAAGTAGTTTCCATTCCTAAGGGATTATTTCTTTTTGAAGAGTTGTTTTGCCTTAACCTTTCTGTTTTTGGGATAATGTTTAAAGATATAAGAAATAGATAGTTAATCTTTTGTGGATTATGTGATTCTCTAGAAGATGATTTTTGTGTTTTGAGGAGACCAAGTAGTTTTGAATGCTCATCGTTTGGAGAAAAGATTAGTTTTGTTAGAAACTTATTAAAGGATGAAACTCTATAGGAAGGTAGGTATATTTCGTTATATTTTTGGTCTATGTAGTAAATGAATTTCTCAATATTATGAAAAGAAACAAAAAACAAAAATGTTGTTGGTTTACGTTTCCTACTAGTTAATCAAAGACCGTTTATAGACATCATAAGTTTGGGATTTTCTCGTGGTCAACTTTCTCCTAATCATGTTTTCTATCACTCTCCCCCATAACTTGACCCATTGTTTTTATTCCATATCCATGTTTTCCTCCATGGAATCCTAGTATGGGTTAAATCGGGTGACCTTTTTACTTCCCTTTATTTCTTTTAAAGTAATAGTGGTACTGACTCCTTTTCCGATGTGGGACTTTCAATGAAATTTCAAGACCCAACTTTAAAAATTGTGAGGACGCAAAAAATATTGTTTCCAAATTTTGTGTGTTATTTTATTTTATTTTTATACTCAACAAAAATGTTTCATTTGATAACATGAGACCATTGGGTTTTGACTGTTATATGACCATTGGTCAATATGACCGCTGGAAACTAAACGTTTTGATGATTGTATCTAAATACAAGTAATATTGGTTAATTAATATAGAAAGAAGATTCGATGGCCTCAACCAGTAGTCTTGGACCGATCGAAGCCCATCTAACAGAACCTTGGAAGGAGGTAGCACCACTGGGCTTTGCTCTAGACCAAACCCAAGCTGTACTTCATCGTGTGAAGCTAGAACGGGATCGTCTTCATGAGAAGTTCAAACTGATAGAAATTACTACTCGTGCGATGTTGGCCAAGCCTCCCTCATATTCTCTCACCTTAGCACACCTTACACATAGGTCCTATGCTGGGGTGATAAGGGGCTATGTAAGGAGACCGTAACAGCCTTGTGTAATCCTTTGTTTTAAATAAAAAATGGGATTTCTTCTTATGATGAAGTTTATGAATTTTTAAACGTCTGGATAAATATTGTATGTATATTCTTTATGAATTCTAGAAAAAGGATATTTTAAAAAAAAATTGTTAAACCTTAAATAATTAAAAATTTGTAATGATTTTCAAAAAACGTTCTTCTACAATTATGTTCAGGGAGAAATTTAGAGTCTAATAAGATCAAATTGATTTTTGATGAATAGTAAATTTTGAATAGGGATTTTATGATTAGGATTAGTAATGTGTCCAAATGGATTAGTAATCTCACTTAAAGATAGTATTAATATAATTTAGGCACCTTAATTTAAGTAATGTGATTCAATAAAATGGTTAAATAACGGTTTCATAAATTTTTATTCTAGTATTAATTTTTTCGGGTGAATAGTGTTTTTTAATTAAAATTTTAATTAAAAATAATTATAAAATTATTTTTATAAAATGGACTTTATTTTTGAACTTAGAGCATCGATATTATGTTATGGTAATTTTTGTGGAATTTTCGGAGAAAAATGAATTCTCAGTGAATAGTGTTTTATTTAAAAAGTAAATTAAAAATATTTAGAAAATTATTTTTATAAAATGGAGTTCACATTTGTAATTTGAGCATCGATATTTGGTTAAGGTAAAATTTTGGGATTTTTCTGAGAAAGTTGAATTTTCAGTGAATTGTAAAAATACAGTTTTCGGGTTTCGGTATGTTTAATGACATCATAACTGTGTCATGATGATTTCATGAGATATTTTAAGGGTTGGACGACCAAGGGTGATTAATTATTGTATTGGGAGCCCCATGTGGCCTAACTCCGTGGTAAATGCCATGGGAGAGCACATGGTTTTGAGAAAAGCACTTGTGAGGTTTCCCTTGGACATTAATGCCTTGTCACCTCACTTTCGCTATAAATACCCACCCTTTCCTCCTTTAGTTTTCACTCCCAACTATCCCCCAACGAATTTATGGTCTCCTTACCTCCCAAGGAGTCCTCCCAAGGTAACCCCAAGCCCGAAAGGTCCAAACTATTGAGTTTGAAGAGTTACATTTTAAGGTATGGGATCTGACCTCTCTCTTTCTTTTCAAGTAATCTCTTTTATGTCATTTCTTTTATACTCCATGTTATTATGTTGGAGGATGTTCTTATATATTCATATTAATTCCCTTTTCATGTTCACATGATGAGATACCCCCTCTTTATCTCACCAATTTGTTTTATTAATGTTTAAGTGACATCGTTTGGCTGCCGAATTTTAAGGGGATTCTTTCACCCTTTTCATTCCTTTCGAAATTATACATTCATGTCAGGTCTTTCAAGTTCTTTTTTTTATTTTGGGGTATGAACTCTATATCTATCATACTGAACTCTTATGTTCACATGATGAGAGACCCTATTTTATCTTTTCAAATCATATTTTTGAAGTTTAAGTGACACCGTTAGGCTGCCGAATTTTCATAAGAGAAATCTAGTTTTTGTCTTCCTTCCATGTTTTTTATTTCAAATGGTATTTCCTTCAAATTTCATTACCATGTTCATATATCCTTCTTATTATTTCTCTATAATGTTTTATGGGTCATTTATGAATGTTTGACCCATGTCCCCTCTCCTTTCAATGTTTTCTAAAACCCCGAAACATAGCTGTTATGCTGCAAAATTTTCTTCTCAAAATGCCTCTCTTTTCTCAAAATTATTTTATGTTATAAAGTGAATACTCAAAGATCTTATTTCTACAAGGGTATTCACATAGATATCGAAATGTTCTATTTTAAATTATGGGATTTACATACATGATACCCACTTTCCCTTTCTGTGGGTTTAAAGTGACATTATGATCATGTCTTTAAAGCAGTTTTTAAAACTTTATGATTATGAAATGAAACCCAATAATTTTATGCTATATGGGTTATTTATGAAATGTTTGATGATGATATATGTGGCTCACATGATAATAAAGTAAAATTTAAGGGTGCACCCTGATAGCGCTCCAAATCATTTTGTAATGATGTAACCACTAGAGATTACAATTTTCATGATATCTTGGTGAATAACCTTGGTAATTTTCAAATGACACCTTGGGGATGGACCTTGGGGATATGTTCATGATTGTATATGTTAAATGATGTAGCCACATCTTCAAGTTATGAAAAATGTTTTTTTATTTTGATATATCTCATGATTTCTTTCTCATGCCTTAAAGTTCTTTTCATGACCATATTAAAGTATCTAAAGTTCACATGTAAAATGTTTCTCTTGTTTCCCTTACTGGGCCTTCTGCTCACGCTTTCTCTTGATGTATGTCCCCATGTTATGAGATGTAGTAATGAACCTAGGATTAACATAAGTAGAATCCTTTCAAGTGTTTATGAAGAATGTTTTTGTTGTTGCATGTATTAAGTTCCTGGTTTCCAAGACACTAAACCTTAAAGATCCTCAGTTTTGTATAATTTAATGAAAGATTATGTGATAAAAAGGCGGGATGCTATACTACTGGTTGTAATACCCATATTTTTCTATCTTCAACTATTTCACTAACCAGGTTTGGAATCAATGATATCCACCACTAGTGTAAGCGACAATAATTCTCCAATTAATTATCTAATCCTAATTACTTATTAATGAACTGACCATATATGGGCTTCCCTTTAGTAATAACCAATATATCCTTTAATGTTATATATTTCATGACATGATCTTCCTAGTCACATGATTTAAAAATATAATAAAACATTCTAATCACATTATAGAAACTGAATTGTATAGTCCTATGACATGACCTTAAACTGTGAAAATAAAATTATATGGGGTTCGATTTATGTTAATCAAGATACTTAGGATGAATCTTCGAGGTTTAAACAAAAATTCTAAAATAAAATTACCATTATACAATAATATACGTGGATCCTAGTATATGAAATCACATTTACACTAGGCTATACTCCAAGTGAAAACCAATATCAAAAAACAATCCATCACATGGGCTATATTTATTATGAACGCATCTTCATGAGGACATACACCACATGAAATTTCATATTCCCTTACCCACTAGGCAATATTATCCATGATCCCGATAATCCTTTAATTGGTTCTGAATTCTTTGGGATCCTTTTTAGACACACTAAACTTTCTTATATGACTATCACATCATTTTAAATATAAACAACATAATATTTATATATTCAACTATAGAATGGTTTAATATCTTTAGAAAATGATGATCTAATAGAAAATATATATAATAAAACATATGTATCATTAAAATACTTTTTCTTTTATCCACATAAAATATATTACATTATCCTTTTTAAATATATTCACCTGATGATATACACCAATGAAAGGGGTAAGTTAAAATCTAAGTAAGAGGAGGAGTAATGGAAATTAATCAGTATTACATGGTTGAGAATAATCATCATCAATATATCATAACAATAAGAATATAATAATCATCATTAGGGAATAATTTTTTGATATAATGGAATGTGGTGATGTATACAAATGTTACATCATGTCATTTTGGTCAAATACCACACATAGTTGTGAATAATTAATGATCCATGTTCATGCATAACATATCTACATAATCATATCATCATTATTGTGAACAAAGATAGAATAATGTTCGTGATAATACACATATCTCATGAGATAAATCACATTAACAGATGTTGTAACATACCAGGTAAATAAAGAATAAAACATTTTCATATTTATTAATATTTTTAAATTAAATATTAATTTTACTTTAATGGGGTTTCTATGTTCGATAGCGTACGCGATATGCAATAAAGCGATTCATTGAAAACATAAGTTGCACACTAGTAATAAATTAATATTATTTTAAATGGTAGGTAACACGTAGCCATTATATTGGAAGGAATGAATAGAAATTATTAAAATATGATTATATATGTTTGTTAAATGTTTTTAAATTTATCCAATAAACGATAAAGGCTTAAAAGATGAAAAGAATTCAATTTTAGGCATATATACTCTAATTTTCACTAAAGGTCCACTAATCACCTTTTGATGGAGAACCGTCATTAAATATAGTTTTGGCCACTCTTATACATTATATTGGACCAAATAAAATTGATCTATAGAATCGGGACATCAAAATTTACTTTGTGTAAATTTTTGGTATTTTTCTGATAATGTTCTTTTTTAATGAATAGTGAAAATGTTGTATTTTAATTCAAAACCTCTTTTTAATATAATTTTTTATATGATTAGATAATAATTTTAATTGGTTATAATTTGAAATTAGAATATATTTTTACCATTTAATCCAATTGTGGTCATTGTAATTAATTTCACTTTGAAATTGGACTTAATCCAGTGTCAATCTTTTGATACATATTGTTTCATAAAAACAAGCTTTTTGTTTTGACAGTGGGAATTAATTATTAAATTAATTAATGAAACATATACGTTATGAATTTGGTTAAATAGACATCATTTTTTAATTCGGAATATCAAATATAGCTTAGTGTGATGTTTTGGTATTTTTCTGAAAAAGCTCAATTTTTGATGAATAGTGAAACCGCTAAGTGGTACTTAAAAAACTGATTTTTTGTTTAAATGGAATTTTACCACCTCTGTGTTTTGAATTTAAAAAATCCAACATACATGGTTGTCATTAGGAAGTAAAATGTGGTTCAATGGGATTAAAATAATTTTTTGGTGAATAGTAAATTTTAAGTTTTTAATCGCGATTAGAGGTAATTAGTGTAGTTTAAGGTAAAAATGATATAATTATAAAATGAAAATAACCTGAAACTTGTCCTAACCCTATTTTATGAGTCATGGAAACCCCAAAAACCCATAGGTAGATTTTTGGGACCCCATGGAGCCACTTGGGTATGATAATGACATTAATGCCTTTTATTTAAAGTAAAAGTAAAAATGACACAAACATGTATTGTTTTACTAAAAAAAATTTTATATGGGGTTATAAAAGTCAGATTTTGGACTATAAATAGTCATTGGAAAGATAAAAATATTTCCTACATCATATAATTTTTTTTATAATTTTTAGTCATTAAATAAATTAAATTATTTATGACATCATGATGATGCAGCAATTACCTCATTATTTAATGATTTAAATAAAATGAAACGATAATGTAAAATATAAGACATACACATGTCAAAAGCCTATTTTAAGGGTGTATTTAGAACTATTATCACATTATCCTTGAAATAATTCAATTTGTAACCTTTAAAATCTGAAACTCTTTTGAAAATAAAGCAACATTTTATTCATTTCCCAGAGTGCCCCTCCTCTCCTCTTATAAAAGGCCCCCACCTCTACCTCCTTACCCACACATCTCAAGCCTTTGGATCGGCCATGATCAGATATTTTTGTCTCTCCACATCCCTCTCCTCATCCCAGAAGGCTTACCTTAGTCATGAATCTCTTCAAGAAACCCTTTTGGTTCATACCAAAGGGAGTTACCCGATTTTAAGGTAATGTCTTCACTTGTGTTCTTTTGTTTTATTTTGCTTCTCCAACCTCCTAAACTCTTTTTATTCATTTATTTTGTAACAAATCCAGTATCTTTAATATAGTAGGATATTTTTATAAGAATTATTCTACCTACACTTACGTACACCTACATCTAATGGTTAAAAAACATATTGTTTCTGTAGATGGTGACTTTCTGCCTCATGAAACGATGATTGTTCAATATTCTTCTAACACCTTCAAAGGTGGCCATTAAGATGTCACTTTATTTATATATGATATATAATATGTTTATGGTTTTCTTTAAGATTCTTTATTTTTCATTTATGGCATACCATTATGGTTTCCATTATGGTTAAATGCGATATCTTTATTTTAGGAAGTGCGGACTACCGCTCCCTCAAAGTGATTTGATTCGTTAATAACAAATGTGGTACATATAAAGGATAGATTTAATGATATTATATATGATACCATACTGTAATTAAAATACTTTTATGTATAATTATGTTTTAATTACATTAAATATGAAATAGAAATGGAAGTAGCATTCATGCGTACGTACGGCTTTCCATCTCCATGAACGGTGCATTTCATTTATTACCACTAAATGTTGTGTAATATTATAAATTCATGTATATAATGTATATATATGATATATATGATATCTACATAATGAATACAATTCTGGATATAATGGATATTTTACCCCATGAATAAACTTGTAATTTTAAAGAGTTTATTCTTGACTCAAGTAGCAATGATCGACAAAACGACCATTATTAACATAAAATATTACATAGTGTTCATAACATGGTAATAAGTGATATAAAAGGAATAATGAACTTGAAAAAGGTTCTTAATCAAGTAGAAATTAACTCAATTTTATTATTTAGGAGGTTAAAGAACGATCGAGTCAAGTTGGACCCGATATATGGGACTTCATCTCAATCTCCATTCATTGAGGCATATTTTTTTTATACACAACTTTCTTTTATACGGTGTATAAACCCCTTTGAATTTTTTGGTTATTCAAAAAGGAATCTTTTTTTATACAAAGTTTTTTACTAAACGACAAAAGGAATGTCTTTTGTGTCGTACGTATGCAGCGACAACGACTTCTCCGCTGCCGTGACCATTAATTGAGTTTTGGCTTCCTCTACAAGCCATAACTTTTTTTCGAATGAAAAATAAATACCATGTTTTACTTTTATTTTATTTTGGTATTGAAAATGGTTTTCATAATAGTTTTATTATATCAATGTGTTTTATTGATATCTTTTGATTGAAATGTGGAAATTTTATGTTTCCTTAATGCATGTTTTATGTAATACGATTATGTTATGGTTCATGGGAATTGTTTATGAATACGGGTTGTTCCGTGATAAAATAAGGGCGGTTGAGCCCGATATAGCTCTCCAATTCATTGGGTAACGCAAAGGAGTTAAATGTTAAGGTTTATCTGAAGAGATTTATGGAATATACTGTGATGGGTATTCCAAACGTAACCATGAGGGTTACTCCCTATGTAAGAAAGTTAGGAATGCCTCCAGTTACCTTTATGTCTTATGATTTCTATGATTTATTCATGATTTGATGAGGAATGTTAAAGGGATTATGTTTTATGAGTAAATAATGATTTCATGCATGGACTATTGTTTTCATTTCATACTTTTATATCCCTTACTGAGGTTTTATGCTCATCCCAAGTTTTTGAAATGATTTTCACAAGTTAGGGGAAGGGTACATGATGTGATGATAGTGTCATGGAAGTGTCAAGAAATAATCCATGTTTTATTTTAAATATGTTTCTATGGATTGGAAAAATAAATACTATCTTTTATTATAACCACTTTGTTTAAATGTGGGATGTAATGAATGTTTTATGATCTAATTCTCTAATAATCTAAACCTGAAAAGATCCTCAAGGTGTTTTCTTGAAATATCTCTAGATTAATTAATGTTTAAGGTTGGGGGCTTATATTTGGTAACAGAGGTTGGTTTAGATAACTTTAAGAGTTAGAATTATATTAAATGATTATCCAAAAATATTTTTTATGGTCAAATTGAAATGGTATAGAATTTGAAGATTACCATGTCGCTTCATCTAAAACATGTTTGTTCAGAATGGTTTTCCGTAGAGGAAATAGGGTAGTAGTTATAGGAAGGCATACAGAAGGAAATAACCTTCCGAATAAGCATCCTGAGATGGTCAGAATTGGAACTGAACAGTTTTTTGCAGTAATGGAGCAGTTGACTCAAGCGATAAATGGTGGTGGGATCCATGCATGAGATCAGCCAGATCAACCGCAGAGGAACATGCCAGTGGTGGAACATTTCATGAGGCAACATCCCCCATCATTCAGAGGATCATCTGACCCTGTGCTAGCTGAAGGGTGGAATAAAGAACTGGAGAAGATTTTCGATGTCATGGGGTGTTTAGACAATCAAAAGGATAGTCTTGCTATTTACCATTTGGAGGGTGAAGTAGATCAGTGGTGGTCGATGGTTAAGAATATCAGGGGCGTTGATGAGATTGATGCTCTCGACTGAGATGAATTAAAATGTATGTTTCTTGAGAAGTATTTTTCTAAGGTTGTTCGACATAGGATGGAAAATAAATTATTGGAATTGAGGCAAGAGGAAGACTCAGTGGCTGCTTATGAAGAAAGGTTCACTCAATTGAAAAGGTATGCTTTAAATTTTTTCCGAGGCCTTGATAATAAAATCAATCATTTTTACTCAGGATTAATGCCAAAATATCGAAGGGCATTAGCTTCTCGTGAGTTAAAAAGATATGAAAATCTTGTTCGATGTGCTGAGAAGGTGGAAATGGAGTTGCCGATGATCAAGTGTTCTATAACAACCAACAAAAGAAGAGACCGAGGAGGCAAGAAAAAGGAAATAATTCTTCAAAAAGGTATGACGGTAAGAAAACTAAGTTTCCAGTTTGTGATAAATGTGCTAAAAGGCATGCTGGGGAATATCTTCTAAATTCTAGAAAGTGCTACCGATGTGGTAGGATGGGACATAAGGCTCATGATTGCACTGAAAAAGATCCGGGTGATGGTAAGACCAAATTTAATTTACAGTTAGTGAAATGTTTTAAGTGCAATGAGATGGGTCACTATGCAAATGAGTGTCTGACAAAGTGCTTTAGTGATGGGAAGCAGTTAGACTACAAGCAGAAAGGGGTGGTGAAATACTTTGCAACTACTTAAGCAGATGTCGGGCCATCAAATTAAGTGGTATCAGGTACTTTGTTTGTTTTTTGGATTATGCCAGTGTGTTGTTTGATTCGGGGTCTACACATTCTTTCTTCTCTAAAAACATTTCTAGTAAAATGGGAATACCATCTCAAGAAATGACTCCTGAACACGTGGTAAAAACATCTGTGGGAAATGTTGAGGCAAAAAAAAATTAATAGAATCTTCCTATCCTTATCTGTGGAAAAAACATACTTGAAATCCTTATTGTTTTACCTCTTGTAGAGTTTGATGTTATCTTGGGTATGGATTGGCTCTGTATATACCATGCTAAGATTGACTGTAGAGATAAAGAAGTTTCTTTTCAGAATGATTTTCAGTTTGTGTACAAGAATGAACCTTTACTGTTGATAACATATCAAGAGGCCGAGAAACTTGTAAAAGATGGAAATGAATGTTACCTTGCACATATCGTTGAAAACAAGGGAACTGTTCAAATTAATGTTGTGCCAGTGGTAAATGAGTATCCTGATGTTTTCCTGATGAGTTTCCTGGAATAATACCAGTCCGAGAATTTGAGTTTATTGTTGACTTTGTCCCTGATGATAATCCAATTTCAAAACCCCATTATCGAATGGCTCAAATTGAACATTTAGAGTTAAAGGAGAAATTGCAAGATTTATAGGAGAAAGGTTTCATTCGACCTAGAACATCACCATGGGGTGATCCTATTTTATTTGTTAAAAATAATGATGGTTCTATGAGACTTTTCATTGATTATAAAGCCTTGAATAACAGTACTGTTTAGAACAAATATCCTTTGCCTCATATCGATGATTTGTTTGATCAGATCTAGGGAGCTCAGGTTTTTTCAAAGATTGACCTGAGATCAGGGTACCATCAGTTGAAGGTAAAGGATGCAGATGTTCTGAAGACCACATTCCGTAAAAGATATGGCCATTATGAAGTTGTAGTAATTTCTTTTGGGCTAACTAATGCACCTGCTGTGTTCATGGACTTAATGAATAGAATTTTCCATGAGTTCATGGATATGTTTTTTGTGGTTTTTATTGATGATATTTTGGTGTTTTCTAAAAGTAAAGAAGAGCATGAAAGATATTTAAGGGTTATTTTTGCAAATCTTAAAAGAAAATAAATTGTATGTGAAATTCAGCATGTGTGTGTTCTGGTTGCAACAAATTTCATTCTATGGTCACATTTTTTTTAAGATGGGATAACTGCTGATCCTGCAAAAACAAGGGTTGTTAAAGAATGGCCAAGACCCACAAATGTAATAGAGATTCGTAGCTTCCTTGGTTTGGAATGATATTACCGAAGGATTGTTTGAAATTTTTCCCAGTTATCTAGTCCAATGACTAAGCTAACTCGAAAGAATGTTAAGTTTATATGGACAAAAGAATGTGATGATTGTTTTCAGGAACTGAATAGATGATTCGTGAATGCTCTAGTTTTGGCACTACCTTCCAGGAATGGTGAGTTTGTTATCTACAATGATGCTTCATTGAAAGGACTTGGTTGCGTCCTAATGCTGAATGACCAGGTAATTGGTTATTCTTCACGGCAGTTGAAAACTCATGAGGTAATTTACCCTACACATGATTTGGAATTAGCTGCTGTTGTTTTCGCTTTAAAAATTTGGAGGCATCATTTGTAAGGAGTATAGTGTGAAATATATACCGATCACAAAAGTTTAAAGTATATATTCACTCAGAAATAATTGAACATGAGACATAGGAGATGTCTAGAATTAATCAAGGATTATGATTGTACAATTCATTACCATCCGGGAAAAGAAAATAAAGTGGCTGATGCTTTGAGTCGAAAAAGTAATGCTTCATTAACAATGTTGTGTTTGGAACATGATCATTTGGTTAAGGATTTGATGAACTTTGGCATAGAAGTTGTTGGTGTAGGCTGTCGTTCTGTTTTGTTTCAATGTTAGTGAAATCTTCATTATCAGACAGAATTAACCAAGCATAGAAGCAAGATAGTGAGTTGCAGAAAAAGGTAGAGCTTGTTCAGAAGGGTAAGTTTCCTGAATTCATCATTGATAATGATTGTGTTTTGAGATTTGGGAAGATATTGTGTGTGCCTTGTGATTCACAGTTGGAGAGAGTGTTATGTGAAGCTCATAGTTCTCCGTTTTCAGTTATTCCAGGCTGTACTAAGATGTATAGAGATCTTCAGGAGTATTAGTGGTGGGATGGAATAAAAAGGGATATTTCTGATTTTACTGTGAATTTCTTGAATTGTCAATAGGTAAAAGTGGAGCGGTAGTTACCGAAAGGGATGCTTCAGCCTTTACCAGTACCAGAGTGGAAATGGGAGAATATATCCATGGAATTAATTTTGGGATTGCCGAAGACACATCGAGGTAATAATGCAATCTGTGTTATTGTTGATCGCATGACTAAATCTGCTCATTTCCTTCCTATTCGAGATAATTTCTCTCTAGATCAACGTTCTCGATTGTATCTTAAAGAGATAGTAAGGTTGCATGGAGTTCCCCTATCCATTGTATCTGATCGTGATCCCAGGTTTACTTCTAACATTTGGGAGGGCCTTCAGAAGTCGTTGGGTACTGAATTAAATTATTGTACAGATTTTCAACCTCAATCAGATGGGCAGTCAGAAAGAACGATTCAGACTTTGGAGGATATGCTACGTTCTTGTTCGGTGGATTATTAGGGAAGTTGGGACCAACATCTTTCTTTGGTTGAGTTTTCTTATAATAAATGTTTTCATTCCAGTATACAGATGGCTCCATTAGAGGCATTATATGGTAAATGCTGTCGAAATATAGATTTTTGGGATGAAGTGGGTGAAAGGAAGCTGATGGGACCAGAATTGGTTGATGAGATGGTAGAAAAAGTTCAGTTGATTCAGAACCACATGAGAACAGCTCAGAGAAGGCATAAGAGTTATGTGGATAACTGGAGGAAGGATCTATCTTTCGAGGTAGGTGATCATGTTTTTCTAAAAGTTTCACCATGGAAATGTGTGATGCGATTTGGTAAGAAAGGAAAGCTGAGTCCAAGGTTCATTGGACCATATGAAATTATGGAGAAAGTTGGATCAGTTTCTTACCGAGTGGCTTTACCTCCAATTTTATCTCAGGTACACAATGTTTTTCTTGTTTCGATGTTGAGAAAGTATATGCCAGATCCATCTCCAGTTTTGTGCCCAGAGGTAGTTCAGTTGGAAGAGAATCTCTCTTATGAAGAACAACCAATCCAGATTCTCGACCAAAGAGTGAAAGTGTTGCGAAATAAGGTAATTCACCAGGTAATGGTTTTGTGGAAAAACCATATGGTTGAAGAGGCAAAGTGGGAATCTGAAAATTCTATAAGGGATAAATACCCCCACTTATTTTTATATGTGAATAAAATTGTGAGGACGCAATTCCCAAAAGGGGGGAAGGATGTAACATCCCAGGTAAATAAATAATAAAACATTTTCATATTTATTAATATTTTCAAATTAAATATTAATTTTACTCTAAAGGGGTTTCTATGTTTGATAGCTTACCCGATACTCAACAAAGAGATTTTTTGAAAACTTACGTTGCACACTAGTAATAAAATAATATTATTTTAAATGGTAGTAAACACGTAGCCGTTGTATTGGAAGGAATGAATATAAATAACTAAAATATGATCATATATGTTTGTTAAAAGTTTTTACATTTATCCAATAAAAGATAAATGATTAAAATACGAAAACAATTCAATTTTAGGCATATATTCTAATTTTCACTAAAGGTCCACTTATCACCTTTTGATGGAGAACCATCATTAAATATAGTTTTGCTCACTCTTATACATTCTACTGGACTAAATAATATTATTCTTTAAAATCGGGACATCAAAATTCAATTTGTGTAAATTTTTTCTATTTTTCCAATAAAGTTCTTTTTTTAATTAATATTGAAAAATGTTGTATTTTAATTCAAAACCTCCTTTAAATATAATTTGTTTATATGATTAAATTATATTTTTAATTGGTTATAAAGTTAAATTAGAATATATTTTTACCATTTTATCCAATTGTGGTCATTGGAATTAATTTCACATTGAAATTGGACTTAAGCTACTGTCAATCTTTTGATACATAATGTTTCCTAAAAACACGCTTTTTGTTTTGACATCGAGAATTAATTATTAAATTAACTAATGAAACTTATAAGTTATGAATTTTTTTAAATAGACATAATTTTTGAATTCGGAATATCAAATATAGCTTACAGTGAAGTTTTGGTATTTTTCTAAAAAACCTCAATTTTTGATGAATAGTGAAACCACTAAGTGGTACTTAAAAACTGATTTTTCGTTTAAATGGAATTTTACCACCTCTGTGTTTTGAATTTCAAAAATCCAACATACATGGTTTTCATTAGGAATTAAAATGTGGTTCAATGGGATTAAAATAATTTTTTGATGAATAGTAACTTTTAAGTTTTTAATCGCGATTAGAGGTAATTAGTGTAGTTTAAGGTAATAATGATATAATAATAAAATGAAAATAACTTTACACTTGTCCTAAACCTATTTTATGAGTCATGGCCGACAAAGACAACCCATGAGTCGTTTTTTGGGACCCCATGGAGCCACTTGGGTAAGATAATGACATTAATGCCTTTTATTTAAAGTAAAAGTAAAAATGACACAAACATGTATTGTTTTACTAAAACAATTATTACATGGGGTTATACAAGTCATATATTTTGACTATAAATATTAATTGGAAAGATAAAATTATTTCCCATATCATAGTATTTTTTTATAATTTTTAGACTTTAAATAAATTAAATTATTTATGACATCATGATGATGCAGTGATTACCTCATTATTTAATGATTTAAATAAAATGAAATGATAATGTAAAATCTAAGACCTAATCATGTGAAAAAACTATTGGATGGGTGGATTTAGAAATCTTATCGCCTTATCCTCGAAATAAATCAATGTGGGACCTTTAAAATCCGAAACCCATTTGAAAATAAGGTAATATTTTATACCTTTCCAATAGTGCCCCTCCTCTCCTCTTATAAAAGGCCCCCACCTCTACCTCCTTACCCACACCTCTCAAGCCTTTGGCTCGTCCATGATCTGATAATTTTGTCTCTACACATTCCTCTCATAATCCTATAAGCCTTACCTTAGTTAGGAAGCTCTTCAAGAAACCCTTTTGGTTCAAACCAAAGGGAGTTACCTAATTTTAAGGTAATGTTTTCAGTTGTGTTCTTTTGTTTTATTTTTCTTCTCCAACACCATAAAATCTTTTCATTTATTTATTTCGTAAAAACTCCAGTATCTTCAATATAATAGGTTGTTTTTATAATATTTATTCGAGCTACACTTACATACACCTACATCTAATGGTTAAAGAACGTATTATTTCTATGGATGGTGAATTTCTCCCTCACGAAACGATGATTGTTCAATATTCTTTTAACACCTTCAAATGTGGCCACTAATATGTAGCTATATTTATATATGATATATAATATGTTTATGCTTTCCTTAATCTTATTTATTTTTCATTTATGGCATACCTTTATGGTTTCCATTATGGCTAAACGTGATATCTTCATTTTAGGAAGTGCGGACTACCGCCCCCTCAAAGTGATTTGATTCATTAATACCATATGTGGTACCTATAAAGGATAGATTTAATGATATTATATATGATACCATACTGGAATTATAATACTATTATGTATCATTATGTTTTAATACCATTAAATATGTTATAGAACTGGAAGTAGTGTTCATGCGTACGTATGGATTACCGTCTCCATGAACGGTGCATTTTATTTCTTACCTCTAAATGTTGTGTAATATTAAAAATGCATGTATATAATGGATATATATTATATATATTATATCTACATAATGAATATAATTTTGGATATGATGGATATTTTAACCCATGAACAATCATGTAATTATAACGAGTTTATTTTTGACTCAAGTAGCAATGGTCGACAAAATGACCATTATTAACTTAAATAATTACATAATGTTCATAACATGGTAATCAGTGATATAGAAGGAATTATGAACTCAAAAAAGGTTATTAATCAAGTAGAAATTAACTCAAGTTTATTATTCTGGACGTTAAAGAACGATTGAGTCAAGTCGGACCCGAGGTATGGGACTTCGTCTCAATATAAATTCATTTGGGCATATTTTCTTTTATACACAACTTACTTTTATACGGTGTATAAACCCCTTTGAATTTTACGCTTATTCAAAAAGGAATATTTTTTTATACGAAACATTTTACTAAATGACAAAAGGAATGTTTTTTTGTTGTACGTATGCGGCGACAACGACTTCTCCGCCGTCGTGACCATTATTTGAGTTTCAGCTTCCCCTACAAGACATAACTTTTTTTGAATGAAAAATAAATACCATATTTTACTTTTATTTTATTTTGGTATTGAAAATGGTTTTCATAATGTTTTTATTATATCAATGTGTTGTATTGATATCTTGTGATTGAAATGTGGAAATGTTATGTTTCCTTTATGCATGTTTTATGTGATACGATTATGTTATGGTTCTTGAGCATTATTTATGAAGACAGGTGGTTCCGTGATAAACTAAGGGTGGGTAGGCCCGATATAGCTCTCCAATGAATTGGGTAACGCGAAGGAGTTAAACGTTAAGGTTTCTCCAAAAAGATTTATGGAATATACTGTGATGGGTATTCCAAACGTAACTATGTGGGTTACGCCCTAAGTAAGAATGTTATGAATGCATCAAGTTACCTTTATGTATTATGATTTATATGATTTATTCATGATTTGATGAGGTATTTTAAAGTGATTATGTTTTATGAGTAAAGTATGATTTCATGCATGGACTAATGTTTTCATTTCGTACTTTTATATCCCTTACTGAGCTTTTTATGCTCATCCCACGTTTTTGAAATGATTTTCACAGGTCAAGGGATGGGTACATGATGTGATGATAGTGTCAAGGAAGTGTCAAGAAAGAATCCATGTTTTATTTTAAATATGTTTCCATTTATGGGAATAATGAATACTATCTTTTATTGTAACCACTTTGTTTAAATGTGGGATGTAATGCATGTTTTATGATCTAATTCTATAAACTCTAAACCGGAAAAGATCCTCAAGGTGTTATCTTGAAATATCTCATGATTAAGTAATGTTTAAGTCTGGAGCCTTAGAAATGCATTGTAGGGATATATAATTCTAGTCCCACCCATCACATCATAATATTTTCATAATCATGCGTGACACTATAAACATATAATAATAATAATAATGAAATAACTCATTGAATGGAATGAGTTTCATAAGGATTTTATACAGCATGATTTTATAAATAAATTTGGGGTTCCGTAATGAATAAGGGAACAATATTTTTCATAAAAATCATCATTCTGGAATTAATTAGAAACAACTCAAGAGTTTTAACAAATGGGTTTTGTAAAGAAAATTATTTTTTTATAATCTTCGTATTTAGCTTAGAAATCAAGGTGGAAACATGTATTTCCATTAAAAGAAAGTGTAATAATAGTGAAATTATATTTACGTAATTTTATTGGAATATGTATACAGAAGATAACCTAAAATAATTGTAACCCAAATAAAATGAGTTGGGTTCATGAATAACCTTACATTAAATGTAGATTAATATCATCAATATTTTTCCTCATGAAAAAATACACATAATATTCTTAAAACATAGTTCTAGAAGTGAATTATGTTCTTTTTTTCCTCTATAAACCCATTATTTTTATTGTATTATAATTTATATGACTCCTCGTTAAATTTTAATTGTTTTTATATCATGTTTTTATTAAATTTTCCCATTTTGTTTTGATGCCGGTATTTTTGTTCGATTTCATTTAGAAATTAGTATAATTAATTCCATAATATTTATAGAAAATACTTATACCTTTAATATTATAAACAATTATTTGTAACCATATATTGTTTCAGTGATAAGAAAATAATTAGCAATGTCCTCATTGGAAATGTCCTTACTATCTATTAACCAACTCTTAACGGGACATCATCGAAAGATTAGGAATGGGATGCTTGAAATTTTTATATTTCATATATATGATTATTGAAATAGGTTAACATCATTAATATAATTTTAAAATACATGCTACATAATTTTTTAATATTTATTTTTTAATGTATTTGAACAAAAATAAATAGAAGATGAAAAAGAGAGAAGAGTTGATAGAAACATTCCCTTTCCTTGTTGTATTTTTCTTGTATAACACTAAAACTTCCTTTGTGTTTTGAGATAGTTTACTATAGAATTTCCATAGGTATTATCAGGGGATTTAGAGGTATTATTTAGTTGGAAATTATGAGAGTAGTGGTATTCTAATGGGAGGGAGAGGGGTTATTTATAATTGAGTAGAGGATTATTTTATATAAAAAATATTATATCCAAGGAAAAAGATGTAGTAGTGATTTTTGAAAAAAATGATATATATATATATATAATAGAATGGTTTTAAAACACCTTTACAATTAAAAATTTACTTATTAAAAAGATGGTTGAAAAAAGGGAAACTTATTATTTTAAGGAAGCACTTTGGACTTTAGTATTTGGAAAATATTATTTAGATATGGAAATTGTGTTTATTATATTTTTGTGGATAATTAATGAAATTAAATAATTTTTTGGTTAACCTAATGTTCTAGAAATTATTAGGTCATTATTTAATAATGAATGATTTAATTTAATATAGACCAGTTACATGAAAAAACTACATTTTTACACTTCACCTGGAAATTGAAGGATTTCAGAAAATTCAAAAAAGTCACCCTGGTAAAACATCAATTTGGAGATTTCAACAATTAAATTCATTTTATCTAAATAAATTTATAACATAATTAATTTTACTTTTTATAGAATACTCAAAAATATAAATAATTAAAAATATTACTATATTTTACTTTACATTTTTAATCATTATATTAATTTTTTGTAATCATAATATGTATATTTACTTATATAACTCATGATAAAAATTATTTATATCATGATTTATTATTTTGAGGCTAAATTACTATTCAAATGGTCTAGTTATTATTTCCAATGGTTAGTATACTATTCTAATGGACATATAACTATTCCAATAGTCACATTACGTCCAATGTATAGAACTTCATTATTTCACTGAAGATTCAATACAATTACTCCCAAGGTTATATATTTTTATTTTATAATATTTTGGTTTGTGTTCTAATATTTTGTTTCATTTCTATAGTGCAGGTTGTGGGGGTTATTATTTAGGAATATTGTTTCGATCCATAATTTCCCATTTTAGCTTCTCTATTTTATATGTTTCATCTAATTTTATTGTTTTCATTTTCATTAGTTTCATATCTTACTAATTTAATGATATATATTAATGAGATAGATCTATATTTGTTAATGTATATTTTTTATATGTTTAATATATATTATAATACTACAAACATTTATTCAAGAATCCAACATTACTAATAAACAATGGGTTATTAAATTCTCCCCCTTTATAATTTTGATCCCTAAAATTTCAACTCATATTCTCTTTTGATAATAGATAATGATTCTCCTATTTCATTGATAACTCTAGTTACCATATAATGTATTCCAACACATGGTTCCTACACAATAACTTGACATGGTGACTTGTCTTGTTTCACGAGAAATTTTCTCCATGTTTGATTAACATCACCGACTGCTCCTCATATGAGAGTTCATTCTCTAATTGTAACACCTCCAGATTCATTACATGTGAGGGGTCAGGTATGTACATCATCATGATAGATTTGTGGAACATGTAATGATATTGGTCCATATTTAATGGAGTGAAATTCTATAGGTAACTACTCTTATGTGATAAAGGATCTCAAATGGGCCAATGTACCAAGGGTTAAGTTTCCCTTTCTTTCCAAACTGAATGTCTCTTCTACATAGTGATATTTCAAAGAAAAACATGTCTCCATCTTTAAACACAAACTTTCTTCAATGGTGGTTAGAATAGCCCCTTTTTTAACTCTGACAAGCTTTTATATGTTGTTTTATGGCTTGAGACTTTTTTTTCAGATCGTGCACAAGTTGAGTTCCATGTATCTTTTGTTCTCCAACATCAACCCAAAAATTTGGAGTTCTAAATATGTTCCCATAATGTATATTATTGGATCCATATAGATCAATCCATTGCATGTTTCTATAGATTGAGGTGCCCATAGGAGGATCATAAGAAGTTTGGATATGTTCAGTTAAGTAAATATGGAATGGGAGTATTACACGTCTTGTAACTGAATTACAAGACGTAAATTCCTATTTCAAAAGATGTTACATGATATTAATGTGGGATTCACAACATTTATTTTTTTGGGTTTTGAAAGTAAAATATAATTTTTGAGGATACAAATTTTTTGACAATACCCAACCCTGAGGCATTACACGAAGTGAAAGGGAATTACATGATAAGTAATGCACTGTAGATGAATATTTTTAAAACATTTCAAGTGCTCATATTTTTAAACCATATTGATAAATACCCATACTTCTCATCCAAATATACCTAGTTGAACCCTCTATCGTGTTTTAGAGATCCTTTCTATGAGTATTAATCATGGGATTCCATCTTTGATTTGTCTTTGATCCAATGTGTGTTTCGCTTCATTTTCTAGAGGTTACTCCTAATTTGATATTGTTTCCCTCTCACATCATATTTCCTTAATATGGATTATGATATCTTTTGGGTCTAATTTTTTTTCTTAGTGGTTGGTTGATGTAGTTGGGTTGCGACGTCCTTCGGTGGACACAGTTTTTGTGGGAGAGGTGATCGTGATCCATTACATTTATCCATTCTCGTGTGAAGAATGTAAAAAAATTGAGTAAGGTGATTGGATGATTCTCTGCATATTTACATGAAATTATAGAGTTATCATGGTTTATCCATTTAATCGGTATGGAATTTACCTAATTAAATACATAAACTGGATTAAAGAATTATTATCGATCGCGTAGTGTTTTTGTTGTTTTATTCCATGATAACGGGTTGCCTCAAGATTTTCTAGATAGTGTTATATCAATGATTTTCTTGATTTATCATGTCATTATTTATGGAAATTCATAAAGAACATAAAACTTGAATTAATCAATTATTAATTGGGTAATTGATTAAATAATCATGTTTAGTGAATCTAGTAGTTGTTGTTATTGTTGTAATTTTATATTCATTAAAAACATGAAGATATGCATGTTTAATAGAAAAAGGTTAATGAAACTGATGTATATTTATTCTTGTAGATAATCTATTTATGGGAATGCTAATTTAATTGGTTAATTAATTTGTGATAGCTTGTGAAAGATTGTTTTTTAGGTTTTCCATTGTAGGAACCTATGAATAATGAGTCAGTTAATTCAAGATGAAATAATAACTGGTTGTGTGATATGGATCATTCCTTTTTAGGGCCTGAGTTTCCCTCTAGATTGTAACGGCCATGTGCCTAATGTTTTAGACCCATGAGAGATCGTTGTGTGTGAATTATGAGTGCTTCTTTAAGGCCAAGAGTGCATTTTCTATGTTTGTTCATTCCTATTACTTGTGATGTGCTTTGGATATGTGAGTTTTGGTTATGGGGAAGGGAGACCTGGATGTGACATGAGCCTAGGATGGCCGATCCTGGAGGGTTTTTATTGTATATGGGGGTGGGAGGCCGAGTTCTTGTTACAATAGTTGATGCCTAGAGTTGCAAGATGCATCAGATTATGTATGTGGTATGATGGAGGACATTGAAGATAATGGAATAGGTTGAAGTTGGGCTTACACATTGATGTGGAAGTTGGATTCTTGTTGAATATGTAGTTTGTTTATCGACATTACTTTCTCAATTTCTAGAGGTAAATATTTTTTCTAACTCTCCTTCTATAAGAGGCGAAGAGGCATAGGTTATTCCACGTTCATTCTGTGTTTAGCTTCTTTAGGATGCATGGGTCTACACTAATGCTATAGGTGTCAAATACTTGACACATAGTTCATTTATTCACTATGTTGAGCCCATTGTGTTTAGTTACTTTAAATATTTTCATGGAATACATGGAAATAGAAAAATGGAAATAATGTTAATTAAATTAATTAATTATGTTTAACCCATGGGGTTGGAGCTTGATGGGATGCAATTTTGAGGTCATATTTCTGAGAATCTTTGGACGCGGTTTGGTTATTCCTGGAGGGCATGGATCTTTGTTGTGATGCTAAAGTAATGAAATGTGGAAGTTGATAATTGTTAATGAATGGTTAAATAAATAAATAATGTAATGTTAAAATAATGAAAAGGGATAAAATAATTTAATATGATCTTTAAATGGTAGTGTGCTTATATAATATGTAGTCTTAGTGGTGGCAGTCAAGAGTCTAAGAGATGTTAGCTGCAGTTGAGTCTAAGACTAGGATATGCCCTGAGTGTGGTTTTGATATATATTATATCTTGTAATTCTTTTGTTTCTATTTGATACTCTACCCCATTGGATAAGGAAAATGACACCTTATGAATTCATAGTGCTGGGTGTGTTTTCCCCAACATCTCAGTGGGAGGATGGATGGATGACTACCCCCTTTGACCCCACACTCTTCTCTTGGTAGTTTCTTATGCTGGTATGGATGACCGTTATTTTTTCCCATATATGTGTGTAGAGGGATATAATTTCTTGTGGTTATTTCACACACATATATCTTGGGTATAGTTTCCTATGGAATACTATTGTTATGATGTGTATATGATGTGATGGATTGAGGATCCTTACTCGGTGTATGGGTTGTGATGGCATGAGGTATAATACCTGATATATGATATACATTATACATTCTTTGGTGGCTCCTGAAAACTACATCGTTACTTCTGTTTAAGTGGACATAGAGGTTTGTTTCATGATGTACATGTTTTTGTGCTTCACCCATGTGTCTTCGGGCTATCCTTTTTGGTGACAGATGCTCCACGTGCGATTTGGGGAACAAGAGGAAAACCAGTGGGGATGCGGGATCAACATACCCTTGAAATTATTTATTATAAAACATGTTCTAATATGAAATGTTTTGTGAGAGTATCCATAGTGAGGCTGAGAACTTTGTATACATGTTTAGGAGATGAGATAGCTGCACTTGTTATTCACTCTACTTTAGCTTGATTTCTATTCTTTTGAGGGAGAAGATCCCGAGAGGATCATACTAAGTATACTGTTATACTCACCATATATATATATATAATATTTTTAGGTCAGTTGGAGTAGGTTGGAGATCATTCTAGCTATTACTAGCTTGGGGTTTTACAGGTGTTGTTTGGTATTCGTTGTCAATATTGTTTTACATTCGTTTGGTACTTGCAGTTTTTAATTTTATTTGTAATAGTTCTTGCATGAAATTAAATAAGTGAACTTAGGTTTTTTTACAATGTAGTCTAAGAAGGATTCTGTTTATGTTGACATTATCTATCTCTTTTTAAAGTTTTCTCTTAGAGGATATTGCCTCCAATATTTGTGTTTGATATATCCTTGGTGATAGCTTCCAACCCAGGGCCTACTAAAAGCAGGACATAGGGTTGTTATCTATATTCTCACATTTTGGCTCAGGAGGGGTACAGTTTTGGTGATAGATTCATGATAGCGTTGTATAAGAGTTCTGGATGAGGGATATGATCGATTTTGGAGTTAGGCATAGATAAAGATGCATGGATTGGTAGCAAAACAATGATAGTAATGTACAGAAATAATTGTAAACACTGTTGATTTGTTGAGTGCTGGTATTTAGGGCCCCCTATGATCTGATGCAAGGAACATTAAGATTACAATGGAAACTAAATGAGGTGATACTGGTTTCATGGTAGAGACCTAGGAAAGGATCATGCATCATTCTTCATTGTGCTAGTGTTTTAATGGGTTGACCATGGGATAGGTTAACCTAAAATAAATAAAAAAAATGAATTAATGTTAATGTATTCCATATTACAGGTTTATGAGCTCAGCCTATTTTCCCTTTTTAGGTATCTCTCTAGGTCGACGTCCTCATAATATTTTCACAGAATATATTTAGTAGGTCTCTCTAGAAGATCGCCACATAGTAGAGGTTGACGATGAGGACACTCTGGGAGTTTCAAATCTAGAGCTTTCAAAAGTACAAGGGATTAGTTTCAGCAGAAGTTATAGAAGACTAGTTACAGGATGGTGATATTTCATTCACTTTGATCTATTCATAGAAGGATCATTACGTATCGTTGGCTATGATGATGATACGTGGGCTAGTTGGGAGTGTTGGTTCTTCTTCCTAAGATATCGTGAGGAGTAATCAATCTCATGGAAGAAGTTTTGAGACTAGTTCAAAGCTGAGTTTCATTCTTCGACTATGAAGGCGTCCAATTGTCAAGAGATTCTTACATTTGGGTCAGGGAACTCCTGTGTGTGAGAGTTTTTGATCCATTTCAGTAACCTTATGTGATATTCCCTGGACTTATTTATTGATGAGAAGGCTAGGGGAATGCATTCAGTTAAGCCTTTTCATCCATAAATATATATAGTTTTCGGTCACCTCGTTTATGGTGATGACATATCTATTGGTACTTTAAAGTGAAAGGGTCATAGAGAGAACGTTATCTAAAACTGTATCATCATTAGAGGGGAGTTGTTAGGATTCATCATGAAGTAGAGATATGGTTCAAGGTTCCCACTTTTCAAGGTTGAAGTGTTTCTGATCAGTCAGGGGTAGGTCCCAACCCTCGATGTCTTGTATCTCCAGGGGAAGTGGATCTTAGACCTATAATAAAGGATCATATTCAAGTTTTTCTTATGGAGGGTGAGGTCATCAATGTAATGAGTGCCCTAACTTTTTGAGATGTTACTGTCTGTCAGGTGTTTCACTTCAGGTTCCTCCTTTCAGGAAATTCCAGCAAATGCAGTAGTGGAAGGTTTCACTAGTTTGTGATCAGTAGACAGCAGGTGGGGTAGGAAGGGGATAGCCTCATGATGCTTCTCATCCTCAATGATTAGAGATTAGTCATGGATGTGTTCACCAATAGGGTTAGAGAGGCAATTGAGTAGGTCGTAGTCAGCTTTATGAATTAGTGTTTCCAGTTCCAGGTGATCCATACGTCGTTCGAGGTACCCTTTTATTTTTTTCTACATGGTTGCATGCCTATACTGATTTAGGAGAAACATAATCCTTCATATCACATTCCCTTGTCCATTCTTTGGGACATGAGGTAGAGAGACTTCTAGTGCCATGGGTATTTACTACACTAGTCGGAGGTCAAGTTGACTTGTTTGAAGTATTTAGAGTTTACGACCTAGTGCGGGGCTAAAACCACCGTGGGGGAGATTACATATGTTTATGGATATAACCACATTATTTCATCCTCATCATGTATTGGTTGTATTCGGGGTAAGATATCATGGATTTATTTTGAAGTTTGGTTGTGTTATTTTATGTGAATGGAGAGCCAATATTTTTTATTGATGAGTGAGACCCTCAGATGAGTTAGAGACATGTTTCATAACATCCTTAATGGATGAGATGATGTTGAGTGCATATGAGGTTTAGTATTTAGCATTTCATAGGGTTATATAAGAGTACCCTTATGTATTTCTAGAGGAGATTGCAACATAACCCCCTCGACGAGAGATTGAGTCTGGGATCAATATAATCCAATCATGTCTCATATCTCGATGTCTCCATATAGGATGGATCATTCTGAGCTCTGATAGGTCCATTTATACCGTGATGGTCTATGGTGGTGTAGATTTTGTTTGGCCGAGTGTGTCACTGGGGGGGCACCAGTTTTGTTCATGAAGAACGATGATGAGAGTTTTCGATTGTGTGTCGATTATCATCAATTGATCCAAGCGACATTGAAGAACCACAATCCTATTCTATGGATGATTATTTATTCAATAAAATGAATGGTGAAATTTGGTTCTCTAAGATTGATTTTGGGCCAGGATATCATTATATACATTTCAAGGAAGATAATATCCTGGAGATTTCTTTTTGTTGCCTTCATGGGCATTACGAGTTCATTGTGATGTCGTTCGGTGTGAAATATTCTCCACCTCTATTCACAGGGTTAATGAACATTGTGTTCAATGAGTTTTTGGATATGTTCATGGTGGTCATCGTCAATGACATCCATATTAACTCTATGTCTGTATAGAAGCATGCCAAGTATCTACATGCAGTTTTGGGAGTTCTTCATCAACATTAGCTATTTGGAAAGCTATTGAAGTGTGATTTTTGTCTTGGGAATCCCATTTCTTAGGAAATTTAGTACCCCAATAAGGAGTAGTTTTTGATCCATTGTATATATAAGCAGTTTTGTTTTGGGCATCCCCAAAGATAGTGGAATATGTGAAATGTTTCTTCGGTCTTGTCGGATTTTATAGGATGTTCATAGATGATTTATCTCGGGATGTAACTCCTATGAAAGCATTGACTAGAAAGGATTAGGCCTTTGTGTAGATTGGATAGTGTCATAAAGCTTTTATGTATATGAAGTAGAAGTTAGTCATTGATCTGGTTCTTTATATTCCCGTAGAAGGAGTTTAGTTCGATGTTTTCTATGATTCTTCACATTTGGGGTTAGGCTTTGTTTTTATGCATCATAGATTAGTCATTTCTTATGGTTCATGGTAGTTTCATTTCCATAAACATAACTATTCCTCCATCAATCTCAAGTTGGTAATACTGGTGTTTTCTCTAATGTTTTAGTGATATGGCCTCATTGATGATCAATTTTTGGTGTTCACTGGTCATAAAATATTGAGGAATGTTTTCTCCCAACGTGAATTGAACATGCACCAGCATTAGTGGATGGAGTTCATATAGGATTATGACATTGAGATTTTGTATACACATTGTAAGGAATTTTTTTTCATTGATTCATTGATATGGGAGGCACGCAGTGATGCAATGCATGAATCCGATGATTCGTAGAGATTAATGGAATAACATTCAGTGTTGAATCTGGATATGCCTAAAGTTAGGGGCAAAGGGTTTCTTTTTCAGATGATGGTTCAGTCATCTTCAGTGTAGTAGGTAGAAGAGTTATAGTTCGTGGATCTTGAGTTGGAGGTCTAGAGGGACCAAGTAGTTTGTGGTGAGGCCCCTAATGGATGAACTAAGGATGAAAAAACACCAGTTGTTGTTTCATGGATTGCTATTCATTACATTGAATATGCATTATATGGTTTTCAAAGAGTTCCACAGTTCACCCTTAGCAGTACATCATGGTGTGATGTAAATTTAATGAACCATGAGTAGTTAGTTTCTGTGTCCATGGTTAAAGAATGCATTTGTACAGTTTGTGTCTTGATGTTTGGTTTGACATAAGGTGGTGGTCGATAACTGTGTTCCCAGTGGTTTTCTCCAACAGTTAAATGTTCCTCTGTAGAAGTGGATGAACATATCAATTGACATTGTTAACAGTTTACTTCGATATTGGGGAGGATGTGGTTCTATATGTGTGTTATTGGATCGTTTGATGAAATCATCACACTTTATAGTGAACAAAGAGTCAATTTTAGTGATGGTTTAGTCGAGGAAGTATCTGGAGGAGGTGGTGAGACTCTATAGAGTTCTGGGAATGATTATTTACGATCACGATAAATGTTTTAACTCTAGGGTGTGGGGAGGTATCCCACATACTTTTGGTTCCTAGTTATTCTTTAGCACTACTTCTCTTCCATAGACAGATAATTAGATAGAGCAGGCCATTTAGAATCATGAAGAAATGTTGTTCTCTTGTGTCCTAGATTTTGGAGGTTTGTGGATAAGGTATCTACCCATGGTAGAGTTCTCTAAAAAAAATAGTTTCTACTCCACCATCAGAATAGAACCATTTGAATCCTTATATTGGTGACCATTACATTTTCCATTGTTTTAAATTAGGTTCGGAGTGTCAAAAATTCTTAGTCTGAAACTAGTACACCATACGAAAAGATAGTTCATGTGATTCATGAGAGAATGAATGATGTGTAGGATTTTCAAAAGTCTTATGTTGATCATAGGAGGAGACCTATGGATTTTGACATTGGGGATCACATGTTTTTAAGGTGACTCTCTGTCATGGGAAGTGAAGGTTTGGTAAAATGAGAAAGATTTATCCCATGTTGTTTGTTCATTTTGAGGTGTCATCTCTTGTAAGAGTCGTGGCGTATCAAGTATCACTTCCCCCATAGATAATCCGGATACACAATGTTTTTCCCATTTCACAACTCCGTCATTATCTTCATAAAAACACTAACATTATCAATTGGGGAAATATCTACATTGACAATGATGTAACCTTTGAAGAGAAGCCTATAGTGATCAAGCACCCCAAGGAGAAGGTGTTTCACAAGCTTGCTACCCCCTTAGTTTGTTTCCTATGGTGGCATGGTGGAACAGAGGAGAGTACCTAGGAACTTGATTCGTAGATAAACGCTTAGTACCCTGAGCTATTTTATTTTTATATACTCTCTTTCAACGTTGTTTGTTTTTTCATTGCAGACCACTTTCTATTTATGAGATGGATTTCTCTCATTTAATATTGTTTCTTTCTCTCTATTGAGTGGTATCTTCCCCAAGAGAGTGTTTAAGAGCCTGTTGTGGTTGTTACGTGATTTTTATCTTCTTTCTCTAGTGAGGCGGTGATCTCCAGATGTGTAAAAATAATTGAGAGGAATATCGTGGGGGTGGTTTTATGGATAACCCCTTTCTATTTCTTCTCTATGTTGGTCTTGGATTCTTGAGGATGAGAATGTTTTGAGAGGTACCTTTTGTAAGGGACCGAACCTGCCTGGATAAACCCATTGTGTGTTTTGAAGATCGAAGTTCCTAGAAGAGGCTCAGATAAAGTTTAGAGTATTTCAGTTATGTAAAGTTTGAAAGGGAGGATTACAGACAATGTAACCAAATTACACAATGTGGAATCATATTTCCCAGGATGTTATAAGAAGTGAATAGTGTCCTCACAACATCTAAGAATCAAGGATTGAAAAAAAAACATTAAGGTGACAGGTATTTCGACGAAACCCGACCTTTTGGAGTTACATGATGTGACTGGGCATTACACGTTGTGTAATTCCCCACTATTTTATGTTTTGAAAACTATTGAGATACTCGTTTTTCAAACCCTACGGCTGAAGAACCCCTCCCTCTAAACCCAAGTGACCTAGAAGAACCCTCCATTGAATTTTATAGATACCATTGATGAGGATCAATCGTGGTCTTCCATCTTCAGTCTGTCATTGATCCTAGGTGTTTTTTCCATCATTCCCTTGATGTTCCACCCATTTTGATATTTTCCACTCTCACAACCTATCTTTATTCTATGGAGGATGATCTCCAATGGTTCTAATGTATTTTTTTAATGTTTGATTGGTTAGGTTGTGTCATGGTGTCCTTGTGTGGATGTAGTTTTCATGGGAGAGGTGATCGTGATCCATTTCATTGATCCATTCTCGTGTAAATAACATCAATTAAATTTTGAGGTAGGGTATTTTATGCTTCTCTATTTTTTATGTGCAGTTGTTGATTTAGCATGATTAATCCCTTGTATTGAAATGTAATTGATCTAATTAAATACATAAATTGGATTAACGAATTCGTATCGATCATGTAGCAATGTTGTTGCTTTATACCATGATAACGGGTTGCCTCTTGATTTTCTAGATAGTGTGATATCTATGATTTTCTTGATTTAGCTTGTTGTTCTTCATGGAAACTGGTAAAGAATGTTTATATAGAATTAATTGATAACTAATTGGATAATTTATTAAATAGATCTGTTTAGTGAATCTAGTTGTTGTTGTTGTTGTTGTTGTAATTTGATGTTATTCAAATTGATGCAGATATGCATGTTTGGTTAAAATGAGTTAATGAAGCATAAAAATGTTGATTCTTGTTGATAAAATATTTAAAATCATTTTATATTAATTGGTTACTTAATTTGGGATACATTGTGATAACTTGTTGCTTAGGTTTCTCGTATTTGTAACCTATGAATAATGAATCAGTTAATTCTAGAGGGAATAAGAACATGTTCTTTGATAAGGATAATGCCTTTGTACATCATGAGTTTCTTGCTATCATGTAAAGGACAAGTGACTTATGTTTTGGATCCATGAGAGCTAGTTGTGTGTGAAGGTTAAATGCCTTGTTTAGGGCCAAGATGCCAATTGATGTGTTTGTTTGTTCTTTATTATTGTGATGTGCTCTAGATATAAAACGAAATTTTGGGGAAAGGAGGCCCATATGGGAGGTGAGCCAAGGATGTACGAGCCTAGATGGTTTTTGTGGTACATGGGGTAGGGAGTCCAGGTTTTTGAAGTAGTAATTGACACCTATAATGGAGAAATACATCAGTTTATGCATGTGGTGTCGAGGAGGACAATGTAGATGATGGAATGAGTTGTTGTTGGGCTTTCTTGTTGACATAGAATTAGGATTCTGATAGAATATTTTTTATCAACGTTACTTTCCCCAGTAATTGATATAGACGGTTATCCTTACTTTCCATCAAAAAGTGGTAAAGATGTATGGGGTATGCCACATATATTCCATGTTTCACTTCTCAAGGATGGATGGGTCTGTTCTCCTCCTATAGGTGGAAAAGACATAGTTGTTAGTTTATATATTCCCTATTTTGAGCCCATTTTATTTGGTATCATAGGATTTTTCCCTAGAATATATAGAAATATGGAAATTGTAATTCTGTTAAATAAATGAAATATTGATATTTAACCTATAAGGTTGGATCTTACAGGGATGCAATGCCGAGGTTATATTTATAAGAACCTAAGGACATGATATTGTTATGACTAGAAGACATGGATATTTTTTGAAATGATAATTTAAAGAATCATTGATGTTTATAATTGTTGATTAATGGTTAAATAAATAACTAATAAAATTTGAAACTGATAAAATGTGGTAATCTAATTTAATGTATCTCTTTAACTGGTTGTGTTATTAAAGGATATCTAGTATTAATAGTATAAGACGGTTGTCAGAGAGATGTTAGCTGCAGTTTATTATAAGACTATGATATTCCCATAGTGTGGTTGTGAGCTATACTATATCATGTACTTTTTGTGTTTCAATACTATAATCCACCATATCGGTTTGGGAAATTGAAACCTCAGGGATTCTGATCCCTGGGGGTGATTTCCCCAACAACTCAGTGGGAGGATGGATGGCTGACGACCCCCTTTGACCCTACACTCTTCTCTTGGTAGTTACTTATGCTAGTATGCCCAACAATTACTTTTCCCCATATATATGCGTATAGAGTTATAATGTACTGTGGTTATTTCACACCCATATATTCTATATATTGTTTCATATGGACTACTATATGTATAACATGTGTAGGATCTGTTGGCTTGAGGATCATTACTCAATGTATTGGACGTAATGGCTTGAGGTATAATGCATAACTTTTGATACATGTTATGAAATATGTGGTGGATCCCAGGAAATACCTAGTAACATTTTTTGATATAGACATTTTGGTTTTGTTACACGAGGTGCATGTTGTGGTTCATTGCTCAAGTGTATTTGATCTAGCCAATTTTGATAGATATGCTCAGGATGTACAATATTAAGGCATAATGTTAAACAAGCGAGGAAGTGGTAGCGGGGAACCCTTGATATTCGTTCTTACAAAATATGCTCCTATATGTGACACTTGATGAAATTATCCATGGTGAGGTCGAGAACATAGTATACACATTTAGGCGACGAGTTAGTTTCATTTGTTGTTCATTGTGCTTTAGGGTACATTATTTACATTATCATGAGATACTTCTAGGAGGATCCTACTGAGTATACAGTCATAATCCCCCTATGTATATATAAACTATTTTTATTTCAGTAGTAAAAGGTTTGAGATTAGGCTCATTACTACTAGCTTGGGGTTTTGTAGGAGATGTTTGGGCTCTGTGCTCACAACAAATTTACTTTCTTGTAGTACTTGGAATTGTCCCTTTCAATTTTAGTAGTTCCTCCATGACATTACATATGTGCAATTGGTTTTCATTTAAATTTTAATCTTATAAATAATTGGCTGGTGTATATATTATCTCTCTTTAATTCATGCTTTCTCTTAGAGGGTAATGACTCCCATCTACGTGTTTTTTATACCATTGGGGATAGTTCCTGACCCGGGGCCTACAAGACGTGGGACTCGGTGGTATTATATCTCTTCTCACTTTTCCAGCCTATGAGGTGTACACATTGTGGTGAGGGGGTCTTGACACATACATATCTTCATATTGATTCATTTTAATACTTTATTTGAAGGTATTGTTGAATTATAACTCAACAAGTGGGGGATAATGATTCCATAGTACTTTAAATTCCAAAAAAAAGGATCTGAACATTACCTTTAGCATTTGAATAGTGTTTTTAGATTGGCCATCAATTTTGGTGTTATAGGTCATACTGAAATTCAATTTTTTACTAAAAGAATATTGGATACTTGTCTGGAATATAGAAGTGAACCTTGGTACGTAATGATAAATGATCAAATGTGGAACCTTATATAGCCTCACCACTACTTTGATGACTATGTTGAAAATTTATTCCAGTGCCCGAATGGCTATAAAGAGGTAAGTATTGGTGAGTTGATCCACCACAACCCGTATAACTTTATTTCCTTTGGATCTCTTCAGAATACTATTGAAAAAGTCTCTAGTGACATTCTCCCATTTCCACATGGGTATAGGGAATGGTTGCATCATCCCACTATACTCATGTCTCTCTCCTTTAACATTCTGGCATACTATGCACCATGAGATATAATCTAAAATCTTCTCCTTCATATTTTCCCACTAAATGTAATCTCAAATATCTTAGTATATATTTTTACTTCCTTGATGGATAGAGAAAGATGATCTATATGAATCATCTAATAGTGTCTTCATTAAATTAGGTGATACAAGCACACAAAGTCCACTTCCAAACTATCTCACTCCATCTTTATCTATGTGTAACCCATATTGATTCCCTTCCTTTTCTATTTTAAGATTTTTTAATCCCCAAATCATCCCTTTCTTCCTCCTTGATTTTTTTTTGGATTGATTGTTGGGAAATCATTTGGGAAAGGTAGGATGTATTCCATGTTTTTATGATTTCTAGATCCATCTTTTGTATATCTATAGAGATGGGTTCTTTCTCAATATGCATAATTGATAATGTAGTTGGTTATTTTCTACTAAGAGAATCATCAATCTTGTTTTACTTTCCTGGATTGTCATGAATAGGGAAATCATAGACATTGATTAGCTCTAAACATCTTATTTGAAACATTTTAAGCTTCTTCATTGTGAAAATATACACTAGACGCTTGTAATCTCTATAAATTATACTCTTTCCTCCATAGAGGTAGTTCTTCCAAATTCTCAAGGAAACTATCATAGCTGCTAAATCTAGATCATGTGTTAGTTAGTTTTCCACATATATCTTCAACTTTCATGAGGCATAGGCTGTCACTTTATCACTCTTTATGATCACACAACCCTAGACTTTCTTTGAAACATCACTGTATATCACAAAACCTACTCCACTTGTTGGTAGTGTACATATATGCACATATATTAGCCTATTCTTAAGCTCTTTTATGTTTTCATCACATTATTCCATCTATATACACTTTACACCTTTCCATTTTTAATTATGTAGAGGGATATTAAACCATGTAAAATCTATCAAAAAACATTGGTAGTGCCCTACTAAGGCAAGAAATCTATGGATATCTAGAAAAAAATGGGTTTGGGACATTCCTCGATATCATTTGTTTTTAAATGGCCCATAAAAATTCCCCCACTTCTGATCATGTTCTCCAAGATAGTGATGTTCTACATCCAAAATTCACACTTTTGTAACATAGCTTACATTTTCTCTTTCTTTAACGTTTCCAACACAATATTAATATTCTCTTCATATTCCTCCTTTCTCTTGGAGTACATGAGAATATCATCAATAAACACTACCCCAAATTTTTTTAGGTAGTCTATAATTACTCTACACATCATATCCATAAAGATTGTAGGGTAATTAGTAAGTCTAAAGGGAATCTCTATAAACTCATAGTTCTCATACCATGTACGTAAGGATTTATTATAGATATATTAATTTTCCACCTACAAATAATGATATACAGGATGAATATCCACAATTGAGAAGCATTTGTATCCTCAAATTTGATCAAAAAATTCATTAATCCTTGGTAGGAGATACTTGTTCTTTTTGGGGATATTGTTAAGCTCTCAATAATTGATTGAGAACCATATGGAGCTATCATTGTTCTTGAAAAGGATCATCAGTTCACCCTAAGCCGATGAACTGGGGAATATGAACCCTTTGTCCAAATGCTCGCGATTCTTATTATTTAACTCCTCCAGTTTGATTTGGTCCATCCTATAGAATAATATAGAGATAGAAGTTTCTCCAGGTATACATTATATTGAGAACATTAACCCAAAATCTCAATGAATTGTATGTAACACTTTAAGAAATAAATTAGCATATTCTGTAAGAATGTGAATTTCCTCCTAGTTGATACCTTCCTTTGACTAAACCATTTGTGAGAGGTATGCTTATTCATAGGGTATCAACACCCACTACATTAGATTATTTTCCCAATGAGATTCCAGAACTTCCATATATTTTTAGAGGATCATGGGATGGTTTAGAATATGAAAATGGGATTTCCTTTTCCAAAAAGTTGTTATATTCTCTATATAACGATATCCAATCCATTCCCAGTATAACATCAAATTCCACCAAGGAATGGATTACGAAAATTCACTAGAAGAATCATCCCACATATGATAATTGGATAATACTCTAACACTTAGGATGCAATGATCGCACCACTATGTGTTTTTACAAATATCTCAGCTACAATGTATTAGCACTTCAATTCTATAGTTTTAGAAAACATGAATGATATAAATTAATTCATATAACTAGAATAAAATAAACACTTTTTTATTATTAAATGAGTAGGAATTGTACCTTGTATGAAATCATTTTCATGATTCACTTTAATAGTAGTGATGGAATAAGCTTTAATCAGCTCCTTTATAATTGATGGTTGCTGACGCTGATTACCCTCAAGGACTCATGGTTTATTACACTGAATTTATCAACTCTGACCATTGATTACATTTACCATCTAAATTATATATGGTGTGGGTCAACTTATCCTTACTAAAATTGTGAGCAACAAAAAAGATATTCTATACCGAGTTAACCCACTATTCTATGACCAGGGGATTGGAAGATCTACTAAATTTTAGAGGTTTTTCCACATAAAAGATTCAATAGATAGTTTCTATATATTTGAGGAAAGAATACACTATAAATGGTAATGTTTATTTTTTTTATCCTGATATAATTGGGTAAGAATGATAATCATGTTTTGAACAACACCTCACATGGCACTAGGGATGTCATTCATGAAATCATTGCATTTTCCCTCTCATTGGTTGTTGTCAAGATTTTTCTTGGTTCCCACAGTTTACAATATATTAAATGTTTTTAAAAAAAGTAATTCAACCATGCATGAGAAGTTAATTTATTCCATTTCATAATTAATTATAAATTCATATCTTATGGGATCCATACGTTTATCCTTTTTTAAAATGATTCCTCTAGGATGTTTCACCTATACATAGACTTCTACATAATTGTTTTACTCCTTTTTTAATAATAATTCACAAATTAACTAAACTATACCTATAATACCAACTATATCAGCCCTAATTTTTTAACATGACTATTACATAGTATTAAATAAAAAAATAATAGTTATACATTCTAGGATTGAAATGTATAGTATAATGGGAAAAGTATACTCATATATCCCTTGTATATAATAAAACAGTAACATTATTAAAATCAATTTTTGTTGATCTAGTTAAAATATCACACATTTTTGTTAGTACATATAGTCACTTGAGGATATATATCAAAGAAATCTGTGATCTAAAATCCAAACAAGAGGAGGAATAAAAAACATGAATCAACAAAACATGGTTGAGCATAATAATAATAATCATATCATCAGTATAGGTTCAACATTATAATCATGACTAATCCATTTGATAAAGTAATTGAATGTGATGATGCATAAAAAATGAAACAACACGCCATTGAGAAAAAATACCATAAATAATTGTGAACAATTCTAGCACCATGTTCATGCATAACATATGTGCATAATCAAAACATCATAATTATGAACAAATATAACATCATGATCTCTCATAATACACATTATCTAATATGATACCTTACATTTAAAAATTCACTGGAGGGATATGTTATTCTGGGACCACCAATCACATCATAATATTTATATAATCATGCATACCATTTAGGAAAAAAACAATCGGAATCATGAAATAACCCATGGAAAGGAATGGGTTTCAAAAGCATTTCATTAAGAATGATTTCATGAAAAAATTCTAGGTTCCATAATGATTAAGGGAAAAAATATTTGGCATAAGAATCATAATTATTTAGTAATGAGGAAAAGAATCAAGGGGAGTAAAAGATGGGTTTTGGAATGAAATGATTTTTTTGGAAATACTTGTATTTGACTTAAAATAATTGTGGAAACATGAATATCCAAAAAAATTTAAAAATAAAATAATAGTGACAATATATTAATGGAATATTAAATGAATATCCAAACTTCATATACTGTGAAATAGTTATAACCTAAAGAAAAGGAGTTGGATTCGAGAATCCCCTTACCTTAAATGTGACATTATTTTGTCATTTTCAATCCCTTAGATAATAATCCTCGGATTATTAAAACATAGTTCCAAAATTGAATTATGTTACTTTTTTCACTAATCATCCATTATAACTATTTGATTCTATTTTTTAACAGTATTTGTTAAATGTGAATATTTGTCATATCCAGTTCTCATTAATCTTTCCCACATTCTATCGATGTTTCTATTTTCTCAATTTTGATTATTAAATAGTATAATTAATTATAGAAGCATTAAAAAAATATTTTTACTACTTTATATATCATTAAAACGTAATTATAAAAAACCATTTTTTTGGTGATAAGAAAATGATTGACAATTTTTTCATTGGTGATTAACTGACTGTGGGTGAGACATTGTCAAAAGGGTGGGAAAAGGATTTTAGAAATTTATATATATCATAAATATGATACCTCTAGTAGGATGAAAAAATTAATATAATTTTAAAATAATTATAAATTATTTTTATAATATTTTATTGAACGGATTTGGTAAAATATAAAGATAATAAGAAAAACATAAAATAGTTGATAGAAACATACTCTTTCCTCGGTGTTGCTTCTCTTGTACGACACTAAAAATAACATGATATTTTGAGTTGGTTTAATCTATAAAATCCCTAGGTATTATAAGGATATTTAAATGGAGGATTTGGGTTGAAATTTGGCTCAGTAAAGTGCGATAGGTTTTTTTCCAATGGGAGAGAGAGGGGTTATTTATACTTAAGGAGGGGGATTTTATTGGAATAAAATATTAAAAAAATATATTATATTAAAGGTAAAACTTGTAATGGTGAATTTTTTACAATTTAAATAATATATAAATACAACATAATAGTCTTAATACTTTAAATATCTTTATAATTGTAATTCACCTAGTTTATTAAAAAAATTGGAAAATGGGAAAATTATTTTAAAGACTAACTTATGACATTAGTTTTTGGAAATTGTTTTTTAGATTTGGAAATTAGTAGTATAATATTTTAATCAATAATTTATGAAATTAATTATATAATTTTTTATAAATAAATTTATAGAAATTATTATTTTAATATTACATATTGGATTATGTAATTTTTGTTATACTGGTTACATGAAAAACTGTATTTTTACTTGTCACCTAAAAATTGAAATATTTACGAAAATTACTAAAAATCCTATTGAAAATTTCAATGTGATGATTTAAAAGATGATATGTATTTTATCCAAAAAAATTTATATCATAGGTAATTATGATTTTTATTAAAAACTTTAACAAAAAATTTATTAAAAATATTATTATGTTTTATTTCTTTTTTTAATCATGATATTTAATTTTTAGAATTATAATATTGATATTTAATAATATTTTTCATGATAAATATAATTCATATCACAATTTATAATTTACATGTTAAAGTATTGTTACAATTATCAATTTACTATTCCCAATGGCCAGGTTACTAAGCCCAATGGTCTGATTACTCTTCAAATGCTAATGTTACTATTCCAATTTTCAAATTAATTCCAATATATACAACATCATTATTTAATTCAATATTAACCACAATTACTATAAAGGTTATATATTTTTATATTCTAAGATATTTATTTCTTAAATAATATTTTGTTTCATTTCTACAGTGTTGTTCATTGGGGTGATGATTCTATAAAATTGGGGTGCTATATATTTTCCCATTTTAGTTGTTCTATTTTTTTTTTCAATTTTAATGTTTGGAATTTTCATTTCTTTTAGAGATGACTATTGTAATGATATTTATTTATTAGTTAATTTTTTTTGTGTTTCTTTATATTTTAAATTTTTATAATATACAATATAATACAATTAAAATTTATTCTAGAAATAAATATTATAGATTAATACTTGTATGTTCCATCCTTTTTCCAAAGGATATATTCCAAAGGCCACAATTCTACATAATGGGACATATTCCCTTCAGGAAAATTCACCACATCACTCATGGGGTTTTATTCCCTAGGGCACCCCTTCTTTAATCAAAGAGATATATTACCAATGAAGAGAAACAAATAGACTACTGATGCATATGACCACCAACAATAATTTTTAGGAATATATCACCTTGAATTCCACACTGTGTGACCTTAAACTACATGGTAATAGTAAAAACTACAAAATCATAAAATGAAAAAATAGTCATTATAACATGACATTAAAAGGTAAAATGTTTTATATTATGTGATAATGAAAAATGTGGATTTTAATTCCCTTCATTGGGATACTTCATAATTACCTTTCATGGGCCTGATCCCAACTCTACAACATACACTTCTTCCCTAGACGAGAACAAAGTCTAGAGTTTCTAGCACTGTGGTGTTAAAATATATCTTAATTAATCAAAAAATAAATATGAGAACCACTTATAAATAAATATAGTACTATTAATGGAGAACCTTAAATACATATGGATATTCATGTTGATGGATTACCTCTCATATATACATATGTTCACAAAAATATTTCATAACGACCAATATTTAGATTACATGTAACCATTATCAATCTTGGATTTTGTATAAATTCATTATAATATAATAAGTATTTAAAATATTTCTGGAGTAGTAAAAAATTTCCTCTGTGAGGATGAGTTAAGCTTGACCTTCCTTCACATAGACAAACGAACATTCCACTACATCACTGGTAAAGTCCCAGTGACCACCTACCATTAGAAAGTACATTTTTATGACTCAAAATGGCCATGGTAGGACTTTTCATCATGGTATCTATTTAAAAAAGATCAATGAACCTGATGTGAGTCCATTACCAATGAAATTGATCAATTGAATATGCTCTTATTTATGAAGTTTCATTGCGTGTTTTCTTGTTTTTGTTAGTTAAATATTGATGGAATTTAAAAACCCATAATATAAATCTATTTTATCAAAAAAATACAACATATAACTCATTAAAAAAATACCAACACCAATACAAAGGATATGGATTCGAAGACTTGGAGTATGTTTTCACCAACTTAGTGCCTATGTAAAAAAAGTGGTTAATTCATTTTATAAAGAGTAAGACCTCAATAGTATACCTACCATGGAAGTATCCAAAGAGATCCTCGAAGTAATATAGCCCCAAAAATTACCTCATAGAAAATGTAATGTGGAAAATATAGTGGCACAAAAATCAAGCTCAAGATGCTTTAGAATTAAATATCTTGATTGAGAAAATGATTAACTTCCATATCTAAAAGAGATAGAGAATGAAGATATTAATCTCCTCACTACAGTCTAGGATCCTCTAATGACAGATCCTAGTGACTTTCGGTGATAGAACTATCATGAATCCTCTACTCCTCATTATTTTTGTTTAAATTTTTACTAAGGTAAATTATCCCCAATAACATAGACTCGGTCACCTAGGTGAAGGTATTACCAAAGGAAGTATGAAATATAAGGTAAGAATAGGGATCATATCTTCATTACCAGTGAAGGATATATTTTTTATATTCTAATTGAATCCAAAGAGTAGGATTGTATTCCTTCTCGATCTCATAAATCCTCCCAACTTAATCTATCTACAACTGGAGGGGAATACCAACATATTCTGTTATAAATGAGGTAGTAATACCATTATATTCTTACCACCTATAGCCCCTAAAATTATATCATTACAGAAACCAATGGACTGAAGTGGGATAATATCCTCACTCCCACTAAATAGAATGACTAAATTATCTTATCCATGAGGGAATATCATCATTATATCATGGTGTAAGTTTAAGAGTTGTCTTAAATCCCTAGTCATTGCTTGAAAGGATATTAACATATCCTAGAAGAGAGAGTAGAATGTAACCATCTTCATATATTGGTGGTAAATAGTGTGCTGACTCATATTCTTTCCCCTATCATAGTAGCACATTTATAAATTTTTAAATCTATTTATAATAATGCATATATACATGTTCCCATTCCGCAAGATAATCAATAAGACTTGTAGAAAAATTAAGAATAAGATCATGCTCATATCCCCATTTTGATTGATGTTCTGTAGAATATCCAAACATAAAATTCAAGGAAAGATCATATCCCTTGCAACTTTGTAGGAAATCTTATCATTCTCTTGTAGTTTTTTAAAATTAGGCCAATATTCCTTCTCATGTTCATTTTGTGGATGAAATTAAACATATCCTAAAAACAACAAATAGGTATGAACTTTTTCTTGTAGTTATTAAAGAAACTCATTGAAATATTAAAGTGGTTAGAAAATTATAGTTTTATATTTATTCCCTGTATCAAGGAGTTTTCTGATATATTTTGAGGGAAACATGGTTGTCTCCTAGAATTCATCCCACATGTGAGGGTTTTTTTCATAATACATGACCTCATCTACATGACAGAGAGTATCTAACATGAAATATCAATAAGGGAAATACATTACATAGTAGTAGGCTTAAATTTTTTCCAAAATCAACGATGATATTATTGATGTAATTTAATATATGTCAATATCATCCTAATAAACTACTATCTCATCATTTTGAAGTGAATGAAAATAGATTCATAGATGTCCTCCCTATGATAATATTTAAAACAGCTCCATAGTTCCTCTCTAGATAACTAACTATAATGGACCTCCTAGTGTAAATAAAAACATCAATCATGGAAAATCTTCTCATGGTGGGAGATATAGAAAAAATCATTACATATTATAGATCAGTGAGAAAGAAGGTCTTCCCCGTTAAAATGAATATAATATAAGTGACCACAAATTTCTACCTAGTCGAATCTAGGAAATAAAAGATGATATTACTCCCCTTAGACGTATGTTACAAAAGTCCTACTTTTAATTTTAAATTAATCTCTAATTAATGTCCTCCCAATAATGGAAAATATGAAGATAACTACAAATTTCCTCCCCATGTAATTCACTATAAAGGTAATATTCTAAGTTGAATAACACCACAATATGAAATTCTTCCCCTTGTTGAAATAACTATTATACTGATCTCATATCATGATTTTGTTAAGATACTGAAGTAATCTACACCAATCTCCACTCCTCTGACTAGAAATTCCACTTCTAAAATAATGGACGGTCCATGGAAATATATATCTTTAGTGAAACCATAGGATAACCAACAATTAGATGAAAATTTAAGATTCTATCTAATCTCCCAACCCTTAATATGGTATATGGTAAATGAATAATCCATTTAGATCAAGTGGATGAATACCACTCATAAGATGAAGAGGATTCCAATGTTATTTGGAAGGATCTAGCTAAATAAGATATTCTAGTTATGTTCTATCCTATAACAACCTCTTAGTATGAAATTCTAGATACATTTAAATTTTTGTAAGAATATTATATTTGGATAATATTAGGGACAAATCTTCACCATCTCAGGAAGAAATACATGTCTTATAGGAAGTATATCATCAATGCAATGAAGATTCATGAAATATTTTTGCTAAATCAACATGAATATCCTTTCAGATGAATGAAATATAATGTTGGTTAGTATTATAGAAATCTATAGTAGGTATGAAATGATGATTTTCAAACCCTATACAATTTACTCACTAAAATCCCATCTGATCTAAACATAAATGGTTGAGGTGAACATGGAGCTCTGAATTTTACCTTTATCCACAGCCAGTAGAGTCCACAGAGAAAGTCAGCATGCAATGTCATCTCTCTAATCTGATTCTTAGGATCCAATTTTTTATATTAAATTTAGTCTATTAACTAGAATCCATGCATATCTAAAGCTCAAATTTTTTGAATTATGTGAGTAATAGTACATCAATAAGGTCTTTCATGAAGCTACCATGAATGTTCATAGACCCTTCCATTTGATGAAAGAGAAGCCCTGAATTATTGATAAATCTATAGTGGGAAGTAGTGAATAATTGAAACATGTGCCACATATAGTCTATGATTGGACTGAAGCTTAGGAAATAATGAAAGAAACTATGATATCCACCTCAATAGTGATAAGGGTGAAACCCCATCTCAGGTTACTAAGGGTATTTTTACCACCGCCACCCCCTAGGATCATCACAACCATAGTGCATCTAGGATTATATATTGAAATAACTTATTTCACTGAATCATTTTGGGATGGGGGACTTTTTATCACCACATCTTACTCCACGATGGAAATAATTATTCTCTATAGCAGGGGAATATTTATAGGAGAAGCCATAATTATTCCTCCTACTATGTAACCCATCCTCATCTTTGAGGATGTGTATGATGAATAGAGTTATGGATTATTTTAGATTCACACTATATAAATCACTTTCGAATGAGTATTTTATAGAAATGGTAAGAACTAAACAATATTGAAAGATGAAAAGGTCCTTTATAATGTTAAATAAAAAGTAGTATTGAAATTTTATCATTTATAAATACTCAAAAGGTGATGAATTCCCTTATCCTTCTTATGAAGACACGATTCTTGCATGATTTTACTTATCCTTGAATACCAAAAACATAAACCCCATATATAATATATAAAATGAAGATGGTGTCGAAGAAAATGAAGAATATGTATCTGTTGGGTCGGAGGTGATGGCAAGAGGGGGGGTGAATTGCCTTTTTAAAATTAATTTTAAAACAAATTTAAATGCAGCGGAAAGTAAAAAGGCAAGACACAATTGATAACGGAGTTCGGCTTTAAACTCAAGCCTACGTCTCCGCTCCCAACTCAACCGTTGGGAGATTTATACAACCGCTTGCTTTTTAATGGTTATAGCAAGAAACCCACTAGCCGTTTTAAGGTAGGCTAGATCACCTTCTTACAGCATGCTTTTTTATTATGGTTGTAGCAAGAAACCCAAATTGAAAGAAGGAAGAAAAAGGGTGGTTTGTTTTAATACAAACCCAATTAAGAACTAAACAATTGAAGTAAATAAGTTAGAACAAACTAGAGGAAGCCTTGAGCGCCAAGAGGTGAGTGTAGTTGATGTAGAGGCAGCCCAAGCTTCAAGGATGGCAATTGGATCTCAAGTGGCCTTTGAGAATTGTCGTAGGAGCCTCAAATGATCAAAATAGCTTTGGTATGCTTCGGTATATGATCGGTGTCTTCCCGGCATCCATGGATGTCTATTTATAGGAGAAATACTCCCAAATACTTCAATATGGCCGTTGGAGGGATTTCGGAGCCGTTGGGGATCAAGTAGACAAGTCTGGTCAAGCTCCAACGGCTAGTTTGACTTTGCTTACCGGATGACCGGTGCTTGTCCACCGGCTGGCCGGTGCCTTGGAAGGTGGAGAGTGCTTCTTCCTAGAAGCCACCGGCTGGCCGGTGAGAAGGCCATCGGCTGGCCGGTGGTGAGACAGTAGGTCTCACTATTTGAAGGAGTTCCACCGGCTGGCCGGTGAGGAGGCCACCGGATGGCCGGTGGTCCGGACAGAAGGCATGCCATTCTGTCTGGAACCACCGGTTGGCCGGTGGCCAGACACCGGCTGACCGGTGGCACCTGGCAGAGGGCAAGGCCTTCTGCCTGGTCCACCGGCTGGCCGATGGGCTGGATCCGGCTGGCCGGTGCCCTTACCGGCTGGCCGGTGGTCTCACACCGGCTGGCCGGTGGACTTAAACAGTCCATTTTGAATTCTTCTTGGGCCAGCTTCTAGGCACCCTATTTCCTATCATCAAAAACACTTGAAACAATATTAGATCACGATGAGAGTGATTGTGATCATTAAAATCAAAGAGAGTGGGGTACAACAATCTCCCCCTATTTTGATGATCACAATCACAAAAAAAAAAAGAAATCTTTAAAAAAGGGTATGAAAGCTTTAAAAAACGGTATGTCAATTGAAAACATAAATAAACAATTTGAACTTGGAAAACGTAGAGACATGCCAAATATAATGATCTTGAAAGCATTGAAATACTGAGAAATTGTCATTTTTTGAAATTGCAACCAAATGCCATTTTTTAAAGAAATCAATTGAAAACAATAACTTAACCATTTAAAACAGATTTGGATGACATCAATAACTTAAAATGGAACTTGTAAAAAGAGCATTTTAATAAATAACTATGTAATAGAGAGGTTTTCTCCCCCTTTGGGATTATCAAAATAGGAGGAAAAGTATGAATGAAAAATACTAATAAGTAATGACAAAAAGGATGGAAAGATAAGATAACTTGAATTCCATAAAAGATGAAACGATACATAGGAAGTTCAAAAAAAAACAAATACAAATACAAGCCAAAAAAAACAGGAACGGCTCTATTCACTCCTAGAGGGCTGAGAGTGACGGCGACGCCTGAAGGTCGGAGGAGCCGGAGGAGCCTGGACCGCCTCAAAGCGACGATCAAGAGAATCGATCCGTGAGTGGAGCTGATCAAACTGAGAGCTGAAGTAAGAGAACTGAAGGTCGAGACGGGTCTCAATATGATCCTGGAAGCGTAGGAACTGATCAGCCGTCACCGGCAAGCCACCAACATCAGCAGGAGGGGGCACAGCCTCAGCAGGCTCAGGTGCATCATCACCCTCTCCAGCCTCCTCATCAGCAGCAGTATCAGCCTCACCTTCGCTGTCACCACTTCCTTCCTCTTCATCATCGTCACTATCCTCACTGTCTGAAAGAGGATAGGCAGCAGCAATAGCAGGAGGCATGGCATTGGCAGGAGGATGGGAATGAGTCTGAGGAGAGTAGGCCTTGAGAAGACCGTCCTTGTCGACAATCCATTCCTGACGCCAAGGGTGCCAACGGATGTTCATTCATTGCACCATCATAAAATTCACTATGCTATCCTTCGTTGGCTGCTCGAAGGAAGTAGCATGAAGAGGCACATCAAGAAATGAAAATATTTTAGTCAAGAAGCGTCCGTAGGGTAGAGTTTTGGACCGGCGCGGGTGCTCAGCCACATAAGTCTTGGCCCGGAACAGAAACCGGACCAAATTGAAATGTATGCCTCGGGTGATAAATGAGAGAAGATAAATATCAATGAATTTGACATTATCATGATCCCCGATACGGGGCGCAAGGGAAGTTTGAATGAGGCGCTCAATAATACGATGGTTAGGAGAGAGCTGGGAGAGCTTGACAATGGGATTTGTGGGCTGCCCTGTGAGATGCTCAAGGGCTACGGCTACATCAAACTCACGGTCCCGAGGAAACTCCCCCTGAGCAAAAGCATGGGGTCCAACATGAGGAACCCCCATCATACTGGCAATCTCCAAAGAGGTGATAGTGATGGGTTGCCCAAGAGAAGTGGAGGAGATGGTATCAATGTCATCAGAAACGGACCATGTCAAATGAGCATGGAACTCTTTGACAAGAAGAGGATAAATGACATCCTTTTCGGGTGGCTCAGAAAAAGAATGCCAATGTTGATACTCAATAATTGAAAAAAGCTCAAGACGAGCAGTAGACATCCAAGAATAATCAATTACTCTACCCGGCAAAATGACTTTGTCATGCCAAATGTCCGGGAGTTGAGGGATGGAAGGAGGAGGAGGAGCTTCTTGAGCGATTCCCTTGCCTTTGCGTGTAGAGCGAGGTCCCATGATGGAAAAAGGAGCTAAAAAGAGAGAGATTGAGAGAACAAAGGAGTTTTGAGAGGGCAAAAACCAAGAAGGGAGGCTAGGGTTTGGAGGACCTGCGGTTTTAGGAGGAGAAGCCCGAGAGAGAAGAGAGAAATGAGGGAGGAAGGGTTTTAAAATTAATTTTAACCCTTCCTCGGGTCGGCCCAAAAAAACAGAAACCCGACACCACCGGTTAACCGGTGATGTACCACCGGTTGACCGGTGGTATTGAAATTCATAAAAAAATATAAAAACCAGAATTAAAAAAAAAAGGTGTTTAAAAAAAATAAAAAATAAAAAATAAAATATAGGCAAGCCAAGAAAGTCAAATATTAAATAGTGCTCATTGACGAATCATTCCTAACTCCCCTTTAATAAAATCAAAACGGTCAACCGGGAGCGGTTTGGTAAAAATATCAGCTAATTGGAAATCAGTAGGAATGAAGTCCAAAGTGATATCTCCTTTTTGAAAATGGTCACGAAGGAAATGATGCCTTAAGTCTATGTGCTTTGTCCTAGAATGTTGTATTGGATTCTTAGAGATACTAATGGCACTAGTGTTGTCACACCGAATAGGGACATGATCATAGGAAAGGCCATAATCCAAGAGAGTGTGTTGCATCCAAATAATTTGGGCACAACAATTGCCAGCGGCTACATACTCGGCCTCGGCAGTAGAAAGAGCAACACAATTTTGCTTCTTGCTACTCCACGAAACAAGGGACTTGCCTAGCAGATGACAGGTTCCACTAGTACTCTTACGATCTAATTGACATCCGCCAAAATCAGCATCCGAATAAGAAGATAGTTCAAAAGAAGTATTTTAGGGATAAAATAAACCAAGATTTTTTGATCCTTTTAAATACTTAAAAATTCTTTTGACCGATTTAAGATGGGATTCTTTAGGATTGGCTTGAAAACGAGCACAAAGACAAACACTAAACATGATGTCAGGACGGGTCGCAGTTAGGTAATGTAGACTCCCGATCATACTCCTATAAAGCTTGTTATCCACCGGTTTCCCGGCTTCGTCTAACGTAATCTTACATGAAGTACTCATGGGTGTACTAATTTCCTTTACTTGATCCATACCAAAATGACTTAGAAGCTCGTTTGTGTATTTTCTTTGGCTTAGAGAAATACCTTTTGAATTTTGAAAGATTTGAAAACCAAGAAAAAATTTCAATTCTCCCATAAAACTCATTTCAAATTCTTTTCTCATTAAACCTGAAAAATCATTACAAAGAGATTCTTTGGTAGAACCAAAGATAACATCATCAACATAAATTTGGACTATTAAAAGATCTTTTGAAGTGTGTTTTAAAAAGAGGGTATAATCGGCTTGACCCATTTTAAAATCATTTTCTAAAAGAAATTTTGTTAACCGCTCATACCAAGCCCGAGGGGCTTGCTTTAAGCCATAAAGAGCCTTGGTTAACTTAAAAACATGATTTGGAAATTTTGGATCTTCAAAACCGGGAGGTTGTTCAACAAAGATTTTTTCAGAAATAAAACCATTTAAAAAAGCACTTTTAACATCCATTTGAAAAAGCTTAAAATTTAAGTGGGCGGCGAATGCCAACAAGATCCTAATGGATTCTAACCTAGCAACGGGGGCAAAGGTTTCACCATAATCGATTCCTTCTTCTTGATTATATCCCTTAGCTACTAGGCGATCCTTGTTCCGGGTTATGTTTCCTTGATCATCAAGTTTGTTCCTAAAAACCCATTTAGTGCCAATAATTGGATGATCATTGGGTCTTTCAACAAGAGTCCAAACATCATTTCTAGAGAATTGATTTAGTTCCTCTTGCATTGCAAGAACCCAATTCTCATCATTAATGGCATCATTAACGGTTTGAGGTTCTAGGTGAGAAATGAAGGCTTGATGTTCAACTTCATTGAGGATAGATCTTCTAGTTCGAGTACCGGCTTGAAGGTCACCTATGACATTTTCTAAAGGATGGTCTCTAGAAGGTTTCCAAACCTTAGGCAAGGTGGAAGGCGAAGAAGGTGAAGAGGGTTCTTGATGGTCATCCTCCTTGGGAGGAGAAGAGGAATCATCCAAATGAAGCTTATCAAGCTTATCTTCAACATCCTCAATGACCGGGTGAGGTTTTGGAAGAGTTTCATCAAATTTGACATGAGATGATTTGTCGATGGTTTTTGAACGTTTATTGAAGACACGATAGGCTTTGCTTGAGTTGGAGTACCCAAGAAAAATACCTTCATCGAATTTGGCATCAAATTTCCCTAGGTTATATTTTTTGTTAAGGATAAAGCATTTACACCCAAACACTTTAAAATAACCAACTTTGGGCAATTTTCCTTTCCAAAGTTCATAGGGGGTTTTCTTAAGAAGGGGTCTTACAAGGACTCTATTAATAGTATAACAAGCAGTGTTTACCGCCTCAGCCCAAAAATATTGAGGGAGGTCGATTTCAGTAAGGAGGGTTCGAGCGATTTCTTGGAGAGATCGGTTTCTCCTTTCAACCACTCCATTTTGTTGAGGAGTCCTAGGGGCAGAGAAGGTGTGATTGTATCCTTGAGAGGAACACAATTCATCGAATTCTTTGTTCTCGAATTCACCACCATGATCACTACGAAGAGATATGATTTTATATCCTTTTTCGTTTTCTACTTTCCTAGAGAATTTCAAAAAGGTTTTACGAGCATCATTCTTATGGGCTAAAAAGAAAACCCATGTAAAACGAGAAAAGTCATCAACAATAACTAAGGTATAGGATTTTCCACCTAAGCTTGCTACGGGAGTAGGACAAAAAAGATCAAGATGAAGGAGTTCAAGAGATTTTGAGGTGGACACTTCCTTCTTAGATTTGAAAGAAGACTTGTGTTGCTTACCAAGTTGGCATGGCTCACAAATCAAATCTTTCTTAAATTTAAGTTTAGGAAGGTCACGAATGAGCTTGTTCTTATTAAGCTTTAGAAGTGAATGAGAGCTACAATGCCCCAATCTTCTATGCCAAAGCCAAGACTCATTGTCAAGAGCACTTAAACATTTAACATTTTGGCTAGCTAGAGATTTTAAATCAATAATGTAAACATTTTGAAAACGGGAAGCAGAAAATATCAACTTGTTTTGAAAATCTAACACATTGCATAAATCATTTTGAAAATTGACTGAAAAACCACTATCACAAAGTTGAATAATGCTAATTAAATTATGCTTTAAACCTTTAACTAATAAAACATCTTTAATAAAAGAGGAGCTACCAAAACCAATGGTACTTATTCCGACGATCTTTCTTTTTGAGTTATCACCAAAGGTGACATATCCTCCATCGAATTCTTCAAGTGAGTTGAACTCGGAGGGATCGCCACACATGTACCTTGAGCAACTGCTGTCAAGATACCACGACCCTTTAGAGGCCCTACTCTTTTGGCGTTTATCCTACAAAATCAAGAAAGAAGAGATTTTGGTACCCATATAAGTTTGGGTCCGGAAAGATTAGCAAAAAGAGACTTTTGAACCCATAATGTTCTAGAGGGATTCCTTCTATGATACTCATCCGAGTAGGTAATGGATTTGGGTCTTCCATACCTAGCATTTTTACAATCACATTCATAAATCATGTGACCGGTCTTTTTACAATAATTACAAAATTTGTATTGAGAGCTCCCCCTTACAAAAGTAGTGGGTGCCCTAGTAAAAGTGGATTGCTTGTTATAGCCAAGTCCATGTGTGGTTCTAGCCGAACGCTGAGAACCTAGTAATTTAGTTAAGTTTTGTTCACCTTGGGTGAACTTGGCAAGAGATTCCTTCAAATCCTTAATGGTAGAATTTAAAGAATCTACATTTGGAATATTTTTGACTTTAAGGGCAAGCTCCTCATTCTCTTTGAGATGTTTGTCTTTTTCGGAAATAAGAGTTTTGTTTTTCTTCTTCAAGGTCAAAAATTTAGAGGTAAGTTCGTGAAAACCTTCCTCTAATTGATCTCTTACATTTTGGAGTTCTTCATAAGACATATTATTATCAAAAGAAGAAGATGAGGAAGAAGAGTGAGAAGAAGAGTGAGAAGAGGATACCTCATCAAATGCCATTAGGCATTTTCCATCTTCATCGCTTGAGTCACTTGAAGACATGGAGTCATCACTTGCACTCCATGTTGATGCTTTGAAGGCCTTCTTGTTTTTCTTTTCTTTTAACCTTTTCTTGAAAATGGAGCACTCCGGTTTGATGTGGCCTTTCTTTCCACATTCAAAGCAAGTGATTTCTTTCTCCGCCATTGTCTCTTCCTTTCGTGCCTTTTGAAATTTCTTCTTTTTCTTCATGAACTTGCTCATTTTCCTTGCTAGTTGAGCCATCTCGGATTCACTATCATCGGAGGAGCTTTCTTCCTTTGCCTTGAAAGCAATGTTCTTTTTCTCCTTGAAGATCTTTCCTTCTTTATCGGCTTGCCTCTTCATGGTAATCTCATAAGTCATGAGTGACCCTATGAGTTCTTCAACCGGCATCGTCTTGACATCTTTCGCTTCTTGGATTGTCGTCACCTTTGGTGCCCAAGAGCTTGGTAGGACCCAAAGAATTTTCTTCACCATTGTTTCTGCTGAAACATCATCACCAAGGGACTTTCTCCCATTGCAAACATCAGTAAAACGAGTAAACATTTCAGTGATTGACTCGTGTGGGTGCATTGTGAAACTCTCAAAGTCTTGACGATACATATCTAACCTAGTGTCTTTGACTTTGTTAGTGCCCTCATGGGTCACTTCCAAAAGTTTCCAAATTTCGTGTGAGGTGGTGCAAGTAGAAATACGATTAAACTCATTACGGTCTAACCCACAATGAAGAGCATTCATGGCTTTGCCATCAAGCTCAAAATTGGCAATGTCTTCGGGGGTCCATTTAGATTCATCCTTACTAGAAAGAGTGTAGCCTTGCATAACAATTCTATATATAGGATAGCCAATACTTCTAAGAAAAGTAATCATTCGTGTTTTCCAATATGTGTAATCGGTTCCATCGAAGTATGGAGCCCGAGTCATGGAATACCCTTCGGGTGCTTGTGAGAAAGAAGCCATCACTATGGATTTTTCGTTTGTAACCGGTTAAGGTATTACACAAACGCTCCCTCTGATACCAAATGTTGGGTCGGAGGTGATGGCAAGAGGGGGGGTGAATTGCCTTTTTAAAATTAATTTTAAAACAAATTTAAATGCAGTGGAAAGTAAAAAGGCAAGACACAATTGATAACGGAGTTCGGCTTTAAACTCAAGCCTACGTCTCCGCTCCCAACTCAACCGTTGGGAGATTTATACGACCGCTTGCTTTTTAATGGTTATAGCAAGAAACCCACTAGCCGTTTTAAGGTAGGCTAGATCACCTTCTTACAGCTTGCTTTTTTATTATGGTTGTAGCAAGAAACCCAAATTGAAAGAAGGAAGAAAAAGGGTGGTTTATTTTAATACAAACCCAATTAAGAACTAAACAATTGAAGTAAATAAGTTAGAACAAACTAGAGGAAGCCTTGAGCGCCAAGAGGTGAGTGTAGTTGATGTAGAGGCAGCCCAAGCTTCAAGGATGGCAATTGGATCTCAAGTGGCCTTTGAGAATTGTCGTAGGAGCCTCAAATGATCAAAATAGCTTTGGTATGCTTCTGTATATGATCGGTGTCTTCCCGGCATCCATGGATGTCTATTTATAGGAGAAATACTCCCAAATACTTCAATATGGCCGTTGGAGGGCTTTCGGAGCCGTTGGGGATCAAGTAGACAAGTCTGGTCAAGCTCCAACGGCTAGTTTGACTTTGCTTACCGGCTGACCGGTGCTTGTCCACCGGCTGGCCGGTGCCATGGAAGGTGGAGAGTGCTTCTGCCCAGAAGCCACCGGCTGGCCGGTGAGAAGGCCACTGGCTGGCCGGTGGTGAGACAGTAGGTCTCACTATTTGAAGGAGTTCCACCGGCTGGCCGGTGAGGAGGCCACCGGCTGGCCGGTGGTCTGGACAGAAGGGATGCCATTCTGTCTGGAACCACCGGTGGGCCGGTGGCCAGACACCGGATGACCGGTGGCACCTGGCAGAGGGCAAGGCCTTCTGCCTGGTCCACCGGCTGGCCGATGGGCTGGATCCGGCCGGCCGGTGCCCTTACCGGCGGGCCGGTGGTCTCACACCGGCTGGCCGGTGGACTTAAACAGTCCATTTTGAATTCTTCTTGGGCCAGCTTCTAGGCACCCTATTTCCTATCATCAAAAACACTTGAAACAATATTAGATCACGATGAGAGTGATTGTGATCATTAAAATCAAAGAGAGTGGGGTACAATAGTATCTATTTGAAATATAGTCCACACCAATGCACCTAAATATGGTGTTTGTACCCAGCACTATAGGTAGGTTTAAAATTTATGTGTTCCTCTAAATACCCATAAGCCACCGCTTTGGTGAGTTTTAGGAAAATAAAAACGAAATAAAATTTCTACATCCAACTCACCTCCTAAATATATTGAGGCTCCTATAATTATGGATATGTTCTACCAACATGATGTTGAGTTTGGGGAATTTAGGTAACTTAATATTGAAATACTAAGGGGAAATTTTCTTACTGGGTATAACTTATATGTGGAAACCTACATTTCCATTATTGTGGATCTCACCCAAATTGATAAAATTTCATAAACAGTGATGTTATAATTTAATCATCCTATATGTTATATAATAAAGAAAAGAGTGTATCTCAACCTAGTGGTCACTGTATATCAGAAGTTCCCTATTCTAAGGAAAAAAATCCTTGTTAAGAAAGAAACCCCAATAAATTAATATGAAACATCAATAATAGTCACAACTGAGCCGACCATAGTAGGTTCTACCCACCACCACTGCTCATGTGTGTTCACAAATAACCGTCCATTAAAAAATTATTGACTTATTTGAATCTATGAATTAATTAATTAATACCAATGACGGTTGCGTTTTATTGATGGAAATAGAGAGAAAACCATATCCTGAGTAGATGTATGTGATTCCTCATCTTCCCAAATCCGGGTTCCTAACCATCATAATCATCAATTTCACAAAAGTTCCATATAATCATCTGACACATTTTTTGTCTCAAAATGACCACATTATGAGAACACTATATAAATAGTAAATGATAATTATTATATATTCTATACAGAATTGGGAAAGAATAGAACTCATTTTGTATAACAACATACCATCTAGGATAGTCATAAGATGGGAATGCCTCATTAAAAAATTCCTTTACCAATTTTTTTTAACACGATGAAAGGTGACGATCATTGATATATATAATGAAAATCAATGTTATATAGATAGGGTCATAAACTTATTTACTAGATTGGAGGGTCTAACATAAACCTTGAACATGTAACTCCCACTAGAGAATATATTGATATATATATAAATTTTCAATGATGAGTTTCAAATACCATTGATCTTATTGAAATACCACCATATGTTCTATAAGTTTTTAAAAATTACACAAAGGATAGATGGTGAAATTTGGTGCTCAAATGATAAATCCCAGTTGATGTTGGAAGCTCAAGGAAAGGGGGTTGGAAAATTGGAAATGAAAAACTTTAGGCTAAATCTATCTATGATACCTAAACCCATGTAGTATCAGATGGTGCCTCCCACAGATTGGTTTTAGCAAACAAACATCCCCAATTTGATGGAATAAAGGGGTAAAGGTATCCACTATATGACGATTAAAAGAATAAAGTGTATTATTTAAAAAAAATAAAGTCCCATGATACAACATGGATTCAATGTTAAATATATTTGTCAAGCCGAACAATGAAAGGAAACCCAATGATATCCATTTCGATTACCACCCTGACTATTTCTTATACCATTAGATGTTTTGGAAAAATATATCAGATTTCTTTTTTGTTAAATTGATCATCTAAAAGATGGTCGATTATTGGAATGAATAATTAGAATAACCTCATGACATGTAACTTGTTTCACTTATATCCAATAAAATTTGAAGAAGAATAATGAAAATTCACAAGATGGTTAAACAAAATTTATTGACTAGATGACAAGAAAATTGATCAACCAGTTTTACAACATATATAGGGTGAAATTTAATCAAACTAATGGAACATAATTTCAATATTTTGTAGTTAAGAAAAATTATTATGAATCATAGTCTCTTAAAAAATATTCTTATAAGATCCACTATTATATTTTGAATAATAATAAGGTTCAATAGGTGGAACCTATACAGATTCACAAGATGGACCAAACACTTCATGTATTCCAACCTCCATCATTATGAGGATAAATACCATCCCAAAAACTAGGAAAATTGGAAGAACACCACAAAAATATATCTTACTTACAGGAACTGTCACAAAAAAATTCTATCTTTTATATCCATAAAAATATCCCTTCTCCAATGAAGAATAAGCTTACAAACTGGAGTTCCACACATATAATGTGGAGTAGGGGGAAGAGGCCACAAAGGCTAAGGATGTAAAGAAATATGAGGTTGATATAGATCTCAAAATTCAATAAACATCTCTATAGAATCCATATAAACTATAAAGACCCAAAAAATACATTTCAAGTTCCTCTACATGAGAACTATTCTACTCCTAGATCATCAGAGTCCCATTCAAACCCAACAATAGAAGAGGACTGACTAGTGAATAATTTTTTAGAATCATAATGTCGGAAGACTAGGTCAACCTAATATTGAAATAAATAAAACATCCACAAACCCTATTCATAGGAAGGATTTGCTGGTGTATTAAATACTGGATTACAAACCTCAAACCAAGTAGCTACATTATATTTGAAAAAGTTGTACAGTAGTCCAAAAATATGACATATGAAAACAATTTTTTTTCATTTAAGCTAAGCTCACAGTCCTATATTTCCTCCGAATTTCAATGGATTTCTGAGAAGTACCCATTAAGACCCCATTTAATCCCTAATTAATTCAAGGAATATGACAATGCCAGTAAAGTATATCATTTTGAAATAGACCCTAATGAGTGTCATATGGCCATCTCATTCATAGAAAAAGACCATGTACTCATTATACATGGACATATAACGACTTTTTTTACATATATAGAAATCGTGAATATGTTAAAGTCCATTAGGAAATAATCAATAATGGCACTATAATTATTATCATTCTGGTCTATCCCCTTTTATTCATTGTTTATTGAAGATCCTACTCATCTCCATTGACTCTAACAATAAAAAGGTATGAAAAGAGAGATAAAAAGTCTCTTGGATGAATAAATCTCATATGATAATTTGGATACCATTTATACAACATTGAGACTATGTTTTCCATCACAATAAATCTCTCAACTGACTTTTATGAAGGTTTTGGCTCCGTAAGTAAGTGATAGTTCCTCTTTCATACCATTAGTATATCAATTAATATGACAATGAACCAAATTTTGTGATATATAGAGATAAATTCCCTATAACTTATTTAATATCCCAATACACATATATATATGATTCTATCAAAGAGAGGGAAATATGTTGTTTGTAGATAAATCTATGTAGAAAACTTTCGTTAATGGTACGACACCTATCAAACATTTAATGAACTCAATGAATAATAAATGCTAACTGATAATTGGATAAACATAATCAATCTAAATCCAGGAATTTATCATGTCATGAAAATAATATTTGAATTATTTAATAAATTTATTATCTTCATGTAATATGAAGGTTAGGTGCATGTCCTCACTAGGCCTCCACCACCGACAATGAAACAAAACCTTATATGTAGATCATTTTAGATCCTAAGTGACATTACATATTGTTTTTTCAAAACAATATCCCTTCTATGTATCCTTTTATCTTTAATCATTAATGAATAAACCCTTGAATAAGGATACAAAAATGAGTTTTGGCTTGCTCACCCATATTATCATTATGTTTTTCACATTAGATATACTAAGTAACAAAAAATAATGATGTTATATAAAAAAACATAAGAATTCCCCCAATGGAAATAGTCCCTCTTCATCTTCATCATCCAAATTTTCATATGAATCATCATTTTAAGGATCCAAATATAATCCCTATAATCAAAAGTAGAATATAATACCCACATATCATCCTATGAATCTAAATATATCATCACATCATCCTCCCTTAATGATAGTGGTGGGGATGGATAAAATATCCATGATTATACTAATAAATATTCCTATAAATCGACACTATTTGAATTGAAGGATTCATCCTCATCATATACAGGAGTGGAAAATGTCCCCAAATTATCTTATAGATCCAATATTTCCCCTTTCTCACCCAAATCTAATGATATTGGGGAAAAGTAAAGAGAGGATTAAGATCTCATAGATACCCCTATAAAATTTGAGGAATGTTTCTTAACAATATTTATGATCCCAAACATTTGAGTCATTGTACAACGGAAGACCCATGACCTTCATTTCCTAACTACCCAAAATCCCCTAAATAGTAGAGGAAATATATAATCTTCTAAAAGCAGCATAATAATATATTCACATAGAACTACACCAATATTCTTGGTTTGGATCCAGATGTTCATACTCATTGTTTTCTCATATTATATAACCACCAAATTTATAAGTAAGTGAAAAAATATTTAATCCTACCCATGAAACCAACATGAATGTTGAAGTTGGTATACTTATAAAGTGAAACATTATTTTGAAGTTCCAATAGCCAAAATGGATCTCAAAAATCATCCCATTCAGGAAATATAATATATAGATTAGTGATTTTTTAAATATAGGTATATAAATAGTTAATAACCGAAGGATGATTTCCCAGTCCTAATCATGGAACATTTGATAAATGAAACCATTGTGACTTAAAGATTATGAATTGTCTCCCAAAGATAATAATTTACTAACAAAAATACAAGTCTAGTTGTAACCCATAATTTTTCTCCATTGAGGATTACAAAAAATCATTTGTCACTTTTGTTTTCCAATGTGAAGGGAATGAATTGAAATGCATGGGTATAAAAAATATTAAAATAATGAAAAAAATAGTTTGAAATCATTATGATAAAAGGTTTATTGGTACATGATTTTAATTTTTTTATTGTAATATAGTACTATTATTTGAATGATTGTATATAGTTTGTATAAAATGATAGATGATGGTATCCACAAAAATTTCAACTATCACCATTTTTAGGGATTCTGTTGAGGGATAAGTTACCAAAATAATTTCTCAGTCAACCCTCCTTCCTATGTGTGTAAGTGAATAAATTTCATCCCTAAATAACTCAGGAAACACCAAACTAGGTCTTATGCCTTCGAAAAAAACTCATACTAACTATTTCCACTTACTCATGTCCTAGAAACCTCCACAAACATCCTTAGATAGCCTAGAATATTCCTCTAGATATAGAGTAAAACAAGGTGGAGGGTGATTATGGATCATATACCAAGATAATGAATAATAAACATTATTAAATAAAATACAACAACATTGGAAATTAATAACATATACTGATTATTGAAACTATTTATCATGAAAGATATATTTTTTCATTAATGTGTGATGACTCAAGAATTTCAAAAGGAAAACGCTTCCTTCCTTAAATAGTCAGAACATACCCCTCAATGTGAAGGGTAAATGAGAGGAATTGTGAAGAATAAATAATTAAAAAACTAATGGAAATAATTAATAATACAAAAGGACTAAAAAATAGTAACATCATGGAACTTCCACTCTACAACACCTTTATCCTCATCCTTTTTTATGGGTCTTCATTTTCAATCTTTTCCAACCAAGGTAAAACCTCTATAATCCGTTCCCATTTAATTTCATAAAAATTTCACTTATATGGATTTCATTACCAGGCCTAATCCTATCTTCACTAGAAATCAAAGACTTACTTCTTTACACTCAATAAAAACATATTTCACATAATAATCCAAGTGAACGCCACATAATAGAACCATGAATGCTATTGTGGTAGCATGAATCCTCAAATTTAAGTGTAGATTATCTTTCAGAAGTCCCTTAGACACATCCTCCTTCAACTTATTTTAAAAATTTAGTGATGTGTATATAATTATAATTAATTTTACGTAGGTGTAAAATGATACATAAATAGGCTGATTAAATTGGTATGTAGACTATGAATCATTCTTTTAATGGATAGATTCAACTTTAAGGAATATAAAAAGTGTTTATCGAGTGATGGATAATGGTAACACAGAAAATAATGGAATGTTTATTATAATTAAATAGATTTTTTTGACCTATATTATTATTATATACATGCAGAATGATCCATAAAAATTCCCTCATTGGTGATTTATTATCAGATTCCATTATCATTTCATCAATATTTCATCAAGGGGAATGAGTCCATAATTATACACAATGAATTTAAACACACTTAAATATATGTGTTATTAATAATTTCATCTAATGTCACAATACATGGTAGTAGTCTTTTATAATATAATGATAAAGCATAATTAGTGGAAATCCAATCATATTACTCAAAAAGCAAGTGAGTAAATAAAATACCTAATTAATAAATTTTAAACAATACTCACACAATAAAACAATTTAAAACATAGATTATAAAATTCATTAGACCATAAATAATTGATAAATATGTGGTTATATGATGAAATTATTATCAAAAAATATAATTTTTGTTCCAAATTTCAGTTTCCCCACACTTAATCCTTGGACTCCCGTAAAAGAGAACTTCAAGAAGACATCCAAATTAAACCTAAAACACTATACTATGGGAGTTCCCTTTTCCAATACCATGGTTATTAAATTATCACGATCCTTAATTATTTTGAATCCATTTTATTCAGTAAATAAATTCAAATATTTTCAATTATTTTATCCTCTCAAGCATACTTATACCTTTATTAAAATATTTCACTCATCACCCAATTATGAGATTCAAGAACTATTTTTATCATCCCATTTTTATACAAGTCTTAACATAGGATTGATTAATTTATTCAACACTATAAAATAAATAAACATTTTTTATATAATGAGGCATTTTATGGTAATTTTATAGGTAAAGGTTTTGTGATTTAGAATGCGAAAACTGATCAAAATATCAAGATGTTGAACAGAATATTGAATCACAATGCCTTATTTTCAGTTTAATTCATGAAAGGTTTACACTATTTCATTCCTCTTTAAACTATTCATAACCATCAAATTTATTTTTTAATGGATACCTCAAAACATAAGCACTTAAATAGAAATTAATATTTCCATTCGATATTTCCTTTAGTTGGTTTTCAATTTATTTTTTTTTCTATTATTCTAATAATGATAGAATGTTACTTTTAAATATTCTCTAAGTATGTATGACTAATTCTTTCCCCAATACCATGTTGAAATTACCTTATATTTACTTTTTCCTACGGCCTTCCTCCAAATATCTTCAATAATTATTTTTTCCTCAAAACAACTCAGACTACTCAATATATTGTCATAATATATTTAACCTTCCAAAAAACTCTATCCATACAAAAATATCCTCTTCATCTTCATGGAAATTCCACTATTATGGAATTTATTTATAAATAACGTGTTTCTTCCATATTTATATATTGGTACATTGGTTTCATATTGAATTCATATATTGATATTTGCGTATAGTTGAATTTCATAGGGAAGGGGGTTTATCGTTAACTTGACAATAGTAGTTGATATAAATTCACATATATGAATGATATCAAGACTATATCTCCTTCCTTCAAGGAATAAATCTTATCCCCAAAAAACATATAAAATTTTCATCATTTCTGACATTATGTCAAGAATATTATGTAAAATAGTTTATTTCTATTCACTTCATTACCACACACTAGAATTAATCCTACATTATTCATAAAATTCTAGAACATGGTAGATAGAGATATTATGATTTTAAATACTAATAAATAATATGGTCATTCATGTTAGATAAGTTTTATAAGTGTTAGATGACAATGTATCCGATAAAATAGGGCCCTTTATAAAATTTTCCTTAAAATCAAAAGAATTACTCAACAATCCGCAACACAAAAATTTATAATACACATTGGTTTTTACTGTATTATTATGCAATTTCTAGTTCTACAAACAAGATTTGTTTCTCCCAATATAATTATAATTATAAACAATATTTAAATGTGGGTTTAAAGTAATCCCATTTTAGTTATTTGAAATTTAGGAAGGTATATCATGGGATGAAATTCAAAAATTAGTGGTCCTTGCATGGATTTACATCAATGATAATTTTAGAAATAATTCATTTCAATATTCATCAATAGTGACTAAATGTGTCAAAAACGTTTCTCAACATTTGTCATAGATTAAAAATTTTAAAAATAATTTAAATTATGCTCAAAAGGATTCAAAAGAACATTATAAATTAAAAGAGAAACACACAAATAATATAAAAAGGCACCAAATTTGTAATAGAAATAAATTAAAAAATAATAAACTCTTATGGTTTCCTCACACACACATAAATGAAATAGTTTCCCTAATACATTTAAATAAATTAAACATGTAAATAATATCACAATAATGAATTATGTGTTAAAGAGAGGTATAAATTCATGGGTCATCATTGATAACATTTTTTATGAGTGTGATATCCTCTACTAGATTTTTGGGAATGTTTCCATATAATTTCTTTTATCAAGTCCATTAATAGTAAATGTGTTTTATTCTCTATATTTCTCAATATAAAAATACCAAATGATAAAAATAAGGGACTATAAGGGGTCCTTCTAATCTAAAAATAATATTACCTAACATCATCTAGAGTCTTAATTGATAATGAAAACATGGTCCCATGGATGGAAGTATATTTCTTGAATTAACTATTCATAAGACACTCTTGTTATATATTTTTGAATAATGTAAATCTAAAAATATTATCTTATAATTTTCTCAAACTCCTATATTTTTATTTTCTTCGCATTTTCATCTTTGTATTATTACAAATTATTCTTTTTCACTTCCCTTTATTTTTTATTCTATATCCCAACTGATAAGTGATAGCTCTTTACATATTTTATCTTACATGGACTCATTCAAATTTGGGTCTTTGGAATATCACTTATAATACCATATGGTTTCATCATACTTTTAACTCAAATATTTAGTTTTCATTTAATTATGTTTTCTATAATTATTCTAATCTCTCTTTTTGAAACTTACACATTCCCATTTTTTTGTTAAGTAGGGTTTTGATGCAATTTGATTCACTCCATACTTCATAATAAAATCCCTCATAATAATATTGAAAATAATACTCCCTTGATCATTGATGATGGCCCTTGTAACCCTATACCAATAAAATATGTTATCTTTGATAAAAATCACACCCAACATGAGTGTCAACATAACTGGGGGCCTTATCTTCCACCCATTTTGGAAAATAATTGACTACAAGAATGATATAATAATTTCCACAATGAATAGAGAGGGGTTTTATAATATAAATTCCAAATACCTCAAAAATTTCAAAAAATATTAATGTTTTTTGTAGAACTAATGATATTTTGAAGATATATTCATTGAATTGAAATTTCACATATATTTAAAAAAATGTTCATCATATTGTGGGATAAGGAATTTTCTATTCTAAAACATTCCTAGAAATAATTCATGGTCCAAAGTGACCTCCACATTCTAGGGTGTGAAAAAATTAAAAAATATATTGGATATTACTCCATGGTGAAAATTGTATTATTACTTTTTTATTGAAAATTTTATAAAGATATGGATTTTTCAAAATATAAATATTTGAGTCATATATTAGTATTTGATTTTTTTTGTTACTGAGTTGAGATAGGACTTAATATTTTACCATATTTACCATTTTAGAATTCTACGGTACTTCTCCTTTATTTCACGTAACACTACACTCATGGAATGTGGTTGTTTACTTGTTCATGGTCCATAATTTTCACTCTAGAAGTGTTGGGTAATCGACTCAGGTGATTGTGCACATAGTTATAATCTCATATGTTGTCTTTAATTCTTTGATTAAACTCTTGATGTATCAATATCCATCTAAAAAGGATGGTTTTTTCTTCAACCTCCATCATAACATATAAAATGGTTTCATGATTAGGAAAAACTATCTTTAATTCCAATAAAATAAGTTCTAAATTTATCTAATAAAATAAAACTATTATAAATTATTTTTAGGGGTTTGTCGTTATGTTTGATAAAATATATTGATCTGTAATCATATTTAATCATTTAATTTTTTTGGAAATAGATTCTCACACATCTTGATTAGATTACTCAAAATATATCTCAACGGTTTTCTCTATGTTTGGTGTTCATTAGTGGGAATATTAGTCTACTTTTCAACACATTAAAAAAATTCCCTAGAAAGAACATTAAAATAAAAGAAATATTTCATCTGAAGAAATTTTTACGGTGGAAGATTAATTAATCTAAATTTGGTTATAAAAATATAGCAAAAACCTGAATGTACAAGAAATGATATGGCATGTTTCACACAATTTAGGTACAATATTGAATTAATCAAATCAACTTTTGATTTATCCAAATTAAGGAATTTTTGTTTAAGTGACATCCCTGAGTACTATTCAAATTTTCACCGTAAATGTATATTTTTGGAAGTTAAAAATCATGTTATTTTCAACAATTTTTTTAAAAATATCTAAAATATTCAAATAATGATCAAAATAATCTAGAAAAATATAAAAAAAATCTATAATTACAAATTGTAAATATCCAATATGATTATAACATGTACTTACCATAAACCTATGAAATGTACATGAATCACTACATAATACAAATGGGGTTATTTTTTATTAAAAGGTATAAAGGGGAAATGTAATTGTTGTATTCCCTTGGCTCTATAGAACAATGGGAACCGGAAGGTAACACGAACAACCATTTGGAAAACAATAGTTTGTTCTAGTTTAAAATCTCTCAAAAAATTTATCAATAAATGTTACTAGAAAATGATCACTACTAGTGACCTGATTCATCTTTATATATTCTATATATAGTCTTCTATTATTATTAATTATCACACTGAATAACTCATTATTTTTATTCCTTATAATGGTTTTTCTGGTTTTCTTAGTAACTATATGAATGTGGTTTATCCATTGTGATTCATTGAAGGGATATATGATGTCTGCCTCTAAAATATTTTCTATCTTCATCTTAATAACATACACTAGGGTGGGATTTGGGCTTATTTGGGGCTATATAACAAATCTATAATTTCACCAAAGTAAAATCACATTCATGTATATTATTAAAAAAATTCCAGAATATCAATTAAAATATAACTGGTTTATGAAACATTTTCTCTAAAAATATTACTAAAATTTATGTTCTTTATTTTTTGATAAGACATTAACAATGATCACTAATAATCACTCTAACTCCATGGGGTACATAATATTTTATTTGGTGGGAATGGGTATAAATTTTATATATGGGGTTTGATCAAATAATAATACTTTTTGGGGTTTCATGACTCTAAATAGTATATATCACACAGAAAATATGGCATATAAACTTTCTATTCTTAATAAAAACTAATCCATCAAAAAATGTCCAATTTTTCCTCTTCCACGAATCAAAAAATTCATTTTACAAATTTCTTGACATCTTAATTCTTCATGTAATTTTCATGAACTAAATGGTTTCCTAAGGTGATAAATTTATGTAACGCACCTAGATAATTAATAGGTTGTTCATATTTGATATGGGAATGTTTACGAAATGAATATTCCACTCATGGATGCCTTATGGAGTCAAAGATTTAAAGTGGACAACATTGTCTTCATATTCGACGGTCTGTATCCCATTACACACACTATTAAAATAATTGTAAATAATTATGAACTGTGTTCTAAAGATTAAGGGTTATTTTTATGGATTTCTATTTTCATTTATATTAATTTAAAAAAATTCTGTAAGAAAAATTCGTTTTCTACTCTAATTATAACATACGCTAAATTTATTTTTGGAAAATATGTAGATCCATTTGTAAGTTGTACCACCACACCGTTTTAATTTAATTATCCCACATGAAGATATTTAAAAATATAGTGATACCTAACATTAATTTTTGCACCTAAATCACACAAATCATTAGAAAAATTCATGTAACAAATGTATCAAAAGATAAAAAATATCTTTATATCATGAAATTTAGTGGTTAAATGGTGGCAATAAAATCATGGTAACTTATTCCCAAACTAGTCATTTCATTTACTCAAAGCCTCTAATTCTTTGTAGAAATGTTAGTTGAGGAAAATAGAATACATGGGGATTTATTTTGAGATCTTAAAAAAGGGGAATATTGATCACAAATTCCTGGAATTTTTCTAGGATTTTAATTGAATGTACTTACATGTGAATCTTCTTATGTTGTTTTATTGTTTATAAGAATATGAGTGGAAGGTATTTATTCTACCCTTTCTATATTAATAATGAAGTTTCATGATTATTTTTCCATTGCATAATAATGTTTTTATCTTTATAATTTTTTTATTCATTGGATTTATTTTTAGGAATATATCCATAATTTAAAAAATTTATAACTATATTATATTAATTTTTAAGTTATTTGGATTCAGAGTTAATTGTGGCTATCAGTGAAATTTATATTCCACTTATTAATTCAATTTTTCTGACATTTCGCATAGGATTATTCAATGATTTTTCAAGAATATTTCATGGATTTTTTGATAGAATAACTAAAACATCGCTAATCATGTTTCTTATCTCTCCCACTTAATTCCCAATATTCTTTACTTAATGCACTTATTGTTAATGTATAACAGGTCGTTCACTAATAGAGTTATATTATAATGATTTCAGTTTTTTTTTGAAAATATGGGGTTTTCGTATGAATTTTGGGTGTGGGATTATTTTTTTATTAATAGAATAATATAGTGTTTTATAATTTTTTTTAATATAGTGGTTGTTTTTGGTACTGGTTTTGGTAGGGCAGACTATCATGGTTATATTGATTTCTAAATTCATATTGGGCATGGGGATTTTATCTCAATCACTGAATGTGTTTCTTAAATTTTTTTTATAAGATTATTGAAAAGTTAATATTTCCCTATACCTCAAAACACTTATCAATAAAATGGTGAGATGATTAACTTCGAAAACATACCTTTGCTGGTGACTTTTGTTCATTGGTCTATTTCAAAACTATAAATCTCAAAAGACTGGTTAGATATTCATATTTATATTGAAGCAATAGATATGAGTCATAAGTTATTACATCATAAATATTATGGTACCAGTACCTCATATTCAGAATTTTTTTTGAGTTTTGGGCATTCTTCAAAATAGGTTCTACTGTTTAAATAGATAATTTGTTTATTAGGAATCTCCCATGTAATGGATCCAATAATATTTTTAAATTATCATATATTCCTTGATAGAAGAAAAAATGTATGTTATGTTCCTCTATAGATTAATGTGGGAAACTATAATGAAACTTCTTAAGCCTCTATTAGTACTCATAGAGTGTCTCTCTATAATATATTTTGGTGGAATAAAAGTCCTTCCTAATAGTTTTACCCCTATATGGTTGGGATATTATTTGATAAAAATACCTATGTCAGTCATCCTAGTCTTTAAAATCACCTGGGATTAGGCTATACAACCTTTTCTTAGTAGAAAATTCTAGGGAAAAGGGGGATTCCCTCCACTAGAATTATACAACCACTAATCCTCTTAGCAACATTTTAGAGAAAAAAGATAAAATTAGATAATGTGTTTGTTTAAATATTCACTTACCCTGGCATGAAATTATAAATGAAATGGAATTAAAATAGTTTTAATCTCAATGTCATTCCACAAGATAGGCATAATAATTTGGGTATTATAATTGATGAATTATGGGGCGTAAAGATCATTTGGGTCCAGATTTGGGTTGATTTCTATATAGAAGGATCATTAATGAACACTTGAATCGTCCATTGATATTGTCAATGAACCATTTTTATAATACGGTTTCATGTATAATTTTATATATTGGATTGTAGGGTAAATTAAATATCATGATATAAAGTGTAATTATAAGCAAAAAAAGGCTTATTCATGCAATTAAATGATTAGAATTTATAAATTACTGTGGGAAAATGACACCAAATATTATACTCACCTCTTTTGGGGTGGATTAAAATGATCATTATTTCCATTGATAAAAGTATTTATAATTGTAACTCAAGGTTTTTCAATAAATAAGAGTTTATAAAATGATTTCTCATAGTTGGTTTTGAAAATGAGGTGGTGATTTGAAATTTTTGTGTATTATAATCAATGAAATGAAATTGAAAAAATTATTTTGAAATCAGGATGATAAAATAGTGATTGGATTTTGATTGGACATCCAATTTTACTGTTTTTATAGAATTTAAATTATTTGCTATCCTTCTTATAATCTTATGAATGATATTTTTGAAAAATATTTCACCTCTCACCCTTGGTAGATTGGTTTTGGTGAGAGTGAAATTGATAAAAAAAATTATCAATCTACCCTACTTTCAATATATGATTGTGATACAAAAAATAACCACTATATTTATCCTGAAACACCCATCTATAACTTTTTCCTCACATACAAACCAATAGTAACTACTACCCCTTACACACATTCCAAAAACCTCCAAGCACTTTGCCACCCAACATAGACAATTCTACCATATATAGTCTGAAAATGAGTTTGGGGATAGTATAGATCATCTACTAATGAAATGAAAAATAATATTTTAATCAAACACAATAAAATTTTAAAGTAATAAATTATAGGAAACACCAATAAATTTTGAGTTTTATTCATTAAAGTATAAATATTCAAGTATTAAAAATCAAAATTATTCCCTTATCTGATCACGTTGAATTTACCCATCCATGAAAATGGTAACAATGATAAATGGGTTTGAATAAATCATTAATAAAATAAAAAAAATAAAAAAATAATGTTCAATAAAAATAGAAACATGGGCCTTCCTCTCTACCACACTTTCCATAGTATCCACTATTTTATAGATCATTGGCTTCCATATTCATTTGTCAATTTCAAACATCCAAGATCATTTCTCAGTGAATTTTTTAATGTTTACTTATTATTTGGTTTTATTTACCATTTGAAATCTAATATTTTATAGAAATGAGTTTCCCACATTGTTATGAATTTAAATATAATATACATAATAATATTTTTGGCTACCTCTGATTGGATGCGTGAATAATGATTTGGAAATACAAAGCCTCGTTTTGAAGTGAAATTAACATTGCAATGTCCATTTGACACATTATCCTTCGATTGATTTTCATTAAGGCATGTTGTGTATAAAACATAAATTATGTTTAAACAGGATGAAAATGATGTGTATGTAGGCTGAAATCATGGAAATTAATATTGGGACACATGCTTATGGTGGATAGATTCATACATACCCAATGTGAGTGGTATTTATAGAGCACCGTATGATCGTTATGAGGACATGTTTGGGACTTCTATGATGGTTATGCATATTTTTTTGGGTATTTTCTACTACTTATATATAGGAAAAATGATCCTAATGTATTACTTCATTGATTATTAAAAAGGTAATTTCTTTTTAATTTCATCAATATTTCATTAAGGGTGATAAATCAAAAACCATCATCCCAGAATCAAAAGTTTCTTCCATGGTATTTATATTAACGATGAAATTCAATGTAAAAATCTACATGCCCATTCCATCATAGTAGCAGGATAACAGATAATAAATGGAAATCATTTCATATTTCATGAAAAATCCTATATGTAAATTAAATACTCAATTTTTTCATTTCGAAAAATATTCCAAAAATAAATTAATTTTCCACATAGATTATATAACTCATTTAAACATAATGAATTAATAGTAATCGGTGAATAAAATTAATTTAATATCAAAAAAATTACATGAAATTATTAGACATTTCATTCTGGTTTTCAATACAGCTCGTTCATGGATATGTACTCTGGCTATAACATGTTTTAGATTTTATTTTCTATCAAAAAAATCATTTATATAAAACTCATTTGGTACTATATTTCAACATTCCATGAATCATATATTCAAACTCTTCTTGGGGAAAACATTAGAATTCTATGTGGATGGGTTATTGGTGAAATCACAAAAGTGATGTGATCATCTCTCTAATCTTGAAACAGTTTTCAAAAATCAAAGACAATATTAATTTGAAATTAACCACCTAAAATTTGGTTTCAGGGTGACATTTATGAAATTCATTAGCTTTGTGGTGTGTCTTTATGAAATCAAATTTATCCTTAATAAAACCAAGGGAATCCTTGACAAGACACGTCCTTGAATCCTGACATAGTTGATAGGGCATCAAGGGCACCCCACCTATATAATATTCTTTGTTATAAACCTTCAAGAAAGTACATAACCTTAACAATGATGATGAATAAGGGAACATCTAATTACTAGGATGAATTCTGTCAGAGAGCCTTTGATGACCTCATGTAATTTCATTTGAGCTCACCCATATTGATTCCTCTTATAGAAGCAAATCCACTCAATTTATATGTGGTGACCTTGAAGGGGTCACTTGGATCCCTTCATATAAAGAATAATTAATTAGGCTAGGGGAACACTGTTTAACATTTTAGTAGTACAATGCTAGATAATGAGACCTCATACTATGATATTAATAAAAAATTTATTACCATAATCTTCATCGTGTATATGTTAAGGCACTACCAAAATCATTATATGTTCCACTTGGCCCCTCGTATTGACTGTCTCCAATAAATCCTAAGACATTCATTACTAATTCATATTTTGACATTGATTGTGGTCATTATATAATAGAAATACATATATTTTTTCACATTAGGAAATTTATGTGATTAAATTAGTGGATTTAATAATAGTATTGTCTTCCTTAGAATATGCACTAGGGAATAAGGAAGTTCTGGATGGATGATTTTTCTCTATTCCAAACACACCCAAAATATGATAGATATATTTTAATAGTTCTTACAAAATAATAATAAGAGGAAGAATGGAAAATCAAAAACTCAATAGGGTGGTCCTGGGAACTATCCTTACCACTCCTGTAAAATTATTTCTTCAATTATCATTCCTATTGACTAAAGGATGCACTGATAATGAAGATGCATACCAGGTTTTCATTAATGGATCAAATATAGGCCAACAAATATAATTTTCCTGATTGAGTTTCATGGGAGGCTGAATGTTCATGTTCATGTAGATTAATGGTGAATATTATATTAATAAAGTAGAATTAATATGTCACGACCCGTCCTCGGGGCCCATGTCGTGACTACCCCAAACCTGCCATCCATAGGCCAGGGGCTGGCGACTAGCACCAAGGCGTAATTCCCAGTAAAAAGGAAAGGCATTTCCTTTGTAAAGTAAACAAACACCACAGAACAAGCAAGCAGAAGTAAACACTAAGTAAGAAATGATACAAAAGTAAGTGCGGAAAAGTAAGTGGTCCATTATACAAACCCAAACTGAATGTAAAGTAGAAATGGAAAGGGAAAACAGCAACTAAAAGTAAAGAGGAAGCCTTGAGTCGTCCACTGGAAGTCCCACCTGAAGGGTGAGTACAGATAGCATCCACAGCTCCTCGGGTCCAGCTGTCTGCTCTGAGTACGTCCCGCCCAGTGGTCCACCTCCGGGTACCGACATGCTCCACAAGCCTCAACCGCGATCAGCACTGTCCGTCTTCTGCAACCAACACAACGTAGTGCGGGCATAACCCGTGCAAGGGTGAGTATAAGCTACTCAGTAGGGACCCCGAGACCCCCGAAGGACCCCCAGAATCCACAAAGGATAATCCATAAAGGAAAGATACATTCACGAAGTAACATCCGACACTACTAAGGTATATTCCCATACATATACCTAAGTCATCAATTCCAGTTCAGCTCCAACATCCGAGCCCATGTTCGATCACGTCCACACAGGATAGCACAACATAATCCACATAGGAAAGCAAGTCATGATTCAGCTCACACAGGTATACTTCTTCGTATGACGATAGAGATGGTCAGATATAGCGACTGATTCATATAAGCCATCGGAACCACAAAGGATTGATAGGTACTAACCCACGCAATGACCCACAAAGGATCTGACCCACACAGGGTCGAAAGTTTACTAACCCCCGCAATGACCCACACAGGATCAGACCCACATAGGATCTGTACTCACTGGCCCATATAGGATTGCTGAGCACTGACCCACATAGAATCTGACCCACACAAGATCGGTGCACTGATACATATAGGATCGCTGAGTGCTGTAGTCATTGTAGTCGAATCCAAAGAGGATTTCTGTACAGTCATCGTCGTCGTCACAGCCAGCTCTAGGGTTCCCGCACAAAGAAAGCTCGTTCAAGAGGGTCTGATCCATGAGCCGAAGGGCTGATACATCAACTGACACAATTTATGGAGTTGATGTTTCCAAAACATCTGTATCGTCAACAGGAACTCAACGTCACAGACGGCGCGTCAATCGGACTCCCGGTCTAAGAGTTATTGGCTTTTTCATCCTAGGGGCCCTGTTGGTTTTTAAGTAAAAAACAACCCGACCGTACTCCACCTGCATCCAAACCTCCAGTGGAGTATGCCAAAGGTCCATCTCACCTAGAGGAATCAATCAAAGTCGACAGCACGTCAATCGGACGTTCAGAGCTCATGTTATGAGCATTTCCGCTCCGAGGGCTCGGTTGGTTTCATGTACGAACCAACCCGGCAAAACCCAAAGCTCCTTGAAACCCAGAGTGTAATATACCGAAACGACCTTATCGATCCAAGGATCACTACGCAACTGATGGGGTGTTGATAAGAGGTCCGTAACTCATGTTATGGGCAACAGACCGAAAGAGATTCGGTAGTAGGGGGTTCGGGCCCGGTCCGACCCAGACCGATACCCCCATGGTCGGCCGGCTTGGGCGCGGCCCTGCCCGGCCCAGCTTGGGCACGGCCCGGCCTTGCAATCCGGCTAGACAGCTTGGCCCGCTGCGCTGGTGCTGGCCAAGCGGCCACGCAAAGGGGGGGGGGGGGGGGGACCGCCCCCTGGGTCGAAACCGCGGCCGCGCATGGGGGCCACCCCTTGCCAACGGACACAGCCAGTTGCCGCATCCTGCCTCCTCTGGTCCCGCGCGGTCGTGGGACTAGCGGCCTGCCACCGCGGCTTCAGCCGCGGCGGCTCTTTCTGGCGGCGCGCCGGGCGCCGCCGTCTCCTGGCGGCCGGCCAGTGCCGGCGGCTGCCTCCTTCCGTCGGCGCCGTCTTGCTGGCGAGGCGCGCTAGCGGGTTCCTCCGCGGACCACCGGACGAGCTCTAGTGGTCGGATTTGCCTGCCATATTTTCCAACGGCCCTCCCGGGACCGGTTCTTCATTGAGAAGACCTTACAACGCCCGTGCGGCCTGCTTCATCGTTACCCGCCGATTCTCACACCAAGAACGAAGGGACGGTGGGTTCGGACTTGTTCGTTGGTCCGCACCCAGCGCGTTAGCGGTTTAAAAAGTCCTCCGAAAAATAATTTAACACATGCCATGGGTATAAATCACAAAGATTTAATTGAATCAAAACCCCTACCTCGTCGAATTCATTGAGGGAGGATTCGTCGCGGAAAAGCATGTCGCGGAAGAAGGCTTCACGGAAGGGGGATCATCGCATCGCGGAAGGAGCGTCGCGGAAGAAGCGTCGTGGAAGAAGCATCGCTGAAGGAGCATCGTTGATTTCCGAGGATCTAGCGTTCTTCGTGTTCTTCGCGTTCTTCACTAGGAAGAAAATATCTTCAAGTGCCTGAGTGAAATCCCTTAGCCTCTCAACACCCTAGCCTAATAAAAATAAGAGTTGTCTTATTTTTATTCCGCAAGCCTTGCATTTTAAAATTCAAAACGAAAGAAACAGTTATGAGAATTAATTGCAACTCTTAAATCTCCACATTAATGAGGCATTTCATAACCAGAATAAACGCACGATTTGACTTCACTAATAGGGTGTGCGGGTCCGTTACTTAAGAAGAAAAGAAACGGTGGGGCTCGTGTGGGTCCCACCTACCAAAATATCCAACCAAGTGGGTAGGATATTGTGGGTCACACATCATCCACATAACATAGGTTAAGAGACATAAATAAAATAAATTGGTTGCACCACTTTTATTTTATTTCTTAACTTAACCCCAAAAATTAAAAACCACACCCGAGAAAACACAACTCCGGAAAAGGTGTTTCTAAGCAATTATCGGCGCTATGATTCCATCGGTTCCCTCAGAATTCGATTCTGAGTACCGGTTCAAAAGTTAGAAAAACTGTCTCATTCGTTCACTGAACGTACCCGAGCTAAACTTCGGAAAAAGATTCCCGGCACATCGGGCCTCGGAATTAGCTGCCATCAGAAAATGCGTTCTTGTAAAATTTCTAAGAAAATTAAGAAAAAAAATTTCCTTGAATTTTTCGGGTCTTTACATCACTCCCCCCTCAGGTCTTTATGTCCCCGTAAAGATACATCAAAAACAAGGGAAACAATTGTGGGTACTAAGCACACATCTGAGCCTCCCGCTCCCAAGTTCTCTCTTGGAGGTTCCCGTGCTGCCATCTGGTGCGCACTAGAGGAATCGACCATCCACGTAGGACCTGCTCCTGTCGATCCTCGATCTCCACTGGAACCTTTGTAAAAGTCTCCCCATCATCAATGTCCAGCTCCCCATGGTCAATGATATGTGTCGGTTCGTGCACCCGGTGCAACTGAGGTTGTAAAGCCAGGTGATAAGCCACCTCGTCAATCCTTCTGAGGACCTGGAATGGTCCGATGAAGCGTGGAGACAACTTGTCGCCACAGCCAAATCTCTGTAATCCACGTCAGGGTGAGAACCTCAAGAAGACGTGGTTGACATCCTCGAACTCCAGTGGCATCCGCCTCCAGTCAGCTTAAGACTTCTGCCGGCTTTGAGCTGACCTCATCTGCTCCGGGATGACCTGGACCTTTTCTATCATGGCCTGGACTATCTCCGGTCCCACAAGTGCTGAATCCCAAGGGTTTGTCCAGCACAGAGGTGATCTGCAAGGTCGGCTGTACAACGCCTCGTATGGTTCCATCCCGATGGTGGAGTGGTAGCTATTGTTGTACGCGAACTCCACCAAGGGTAGGTGGTCCTCCCAGCTGTGACCAAAGTCAAGGACACATGCGCGGAGCATGTCCTCAAGAGTCTGAATGGTCCTCTCCGTCTGACCATCCGTTTGAGGGTGAAAGGTGGTGCTCAGACATAGCTGCATCCCAAATTCCTCCTGCAATCCCTTCCAATGCCAGGAAGTAAAGTGAGCATCTCAATCAGAGATGATAGACGATGGCATTCCATGAAGCCGTAAAATCTCTTGAACGTAGAGACGTCCCAAGCTCTCCATTGATCCCTGCTCTCTGATGGGTAATAGGTGAGCCGGCTTGGTGAGTCGGTCGACAATCACCCAAATGGATTCGTGACCTTTGGAAGTGCGTGGATGTCCAGTCAGAAATTCCATAGATATTCCGTCCCACTTCCACTCCGGGACCTCCAAGGGCTGTACCAAGCCTGCTGGTACCTGGTGCTATGCCTTCAACTACTGACAGATGAGGCATCGAGAAACAAACTCTACCACAACCTTCTTCATGCCCGGCCACCAGTGTTGTCGTCTGAGATCCTGGTACATCTTCGCCACTCCAGGATGTACTGCCAAAGGGGAAGTGTGAAAATACCTAATCACATCCTACCGTAAATCAACTGATACCAAGGTACGCCCTCTGAAAAAGACTTCGTGCTCTCCTACTAAGGAGAAACCGTCAGGTGCCTGTCCTAAGGATATCTGCGCATGCCACGTCTCATAGTCAGCATCCCCACGCGATGCCTCTCTGAACCACTGTAGTAGTGGAGCAGTTACTGTGAGTGACTGAAGGAAGGTTTCTCAATCTCTATCCATGAAGGATATCTTCAAAGCGGCTAGTTTCTCTATCTTCTCCCCAAGTAGCTGAATGCACGCCCTCCTGCTGAGAGCATAGGCTACTACGTTCCCCTTCCAAGGAGTATAGACTATCTCAAAGTCATTGTCCTGGAGGAACTAGATCCATCACCATTGTCTCCGGTTCAAATCCTTCTGAGAAAAGATGTACCTGATACTCTGATGGTCAGAATAGACTGTAAAGAGCTCATCCATCAGATAGTGTCGCCACATCATCAGAGTGAAGACCACTGCTGCTAACTCCAGGTCATGGGTAGCATAGTTCATCTCATTCGGCCTCAACTGGAGTGATCCATAGGCAATCATTGCCCACTCCTACATCAGGACACATCCGATTCTAGTCCCTGATGCGTCGCAGTAGACTACATACCCAACTCCCTCCTCCAGCAATCTCATGATAGGCGCACTGGTAAATCTTTGTCTCAGCTCCAGGAAGATCTGATGACATCCGTCTGACCACACAAAGGGTTTCCCCATCTTCGTCAAAGATGAGAGTGGCAAAGAAACTCTGGAGAAGTCTGGCACAAATCTACGATAGTATCCAGCTAGTCCCAATAAACTATGCACCTTCGTCACGCTCCTGGGTGGCTTCAAAGCTAGCACTGCCTCGATCTTCGCAGGATCCACCACAACTCCAGCCTAACAGATGACGTGTCCCAATAAGTGGACCTCATGTATCCAAAACTATCACGTCGAGAGCTTTCCATAAAGCTAGTGCTCTCGGAGTGTGTCTAGTACAACCCGCAAGTGGTAGGCGTGCTCCTCCTCAGTGGTCGAATAAATAAAAATGTCTTCAATGAAGACCATGTCAAATCGATCGAGGTATGGCTGAAAGATTCTGTTCATGAGGCCCATGAACATGAGGGAGCATTGGTTATGCCGTAGAGCATAACCAAGACCTCATAGTGGCCATACCGACATCTGTTGGCCGTCTTCTGCACGTCCTCGTCCCAAACTCTGAGCTGATGATAGCCTGACCTGAGGTCTATCTTGGAGAACCACTGTGCTCCCTTGATCTGATCTAAAAGGTCATCAATCCTCAGTAGTGGATAATTGCTCCTCACTGTCACCTGGTTTAGGTGACGATAGTCGACACAGAGTCACAAGCTCTCGTCCGCCTTCTTGGCGAACAATATCGGGGAAGCCCAGCGTGAAACACTGGGTCGGATGAATCTCCTTCCCTGCAAGTCCTCCAACTGTACCCTTAGCTCTCAAAGCTCGGAGGGAGCCATTTGATATGCTGGGGTGGATATCAGGGCTGTCCCATTGTACAGATCAGTATGAAAGTCTACCTCTCTGTGAGGAGGTAGTCCGGGAATATCATTGGGGAAAACATCCGCATACTGATCCACCACTATAGGAAAACTAGGACTCCGCACGTCATCTGCTCCTAGGATGAGGCTATCCAACTGATGAGTGATGGGTTGTCCTCTCCTCTGCGGGAGTCCATCCTATGCTGCGAAGGCTCCTTTATCGCTAGTGAAGGTGAACCTGCTCCCGTCGGTGCGTACACACCGCACCTTGAGCCTAATACAGTCAATCTGAGCATGTACTGTAGATAATCAATCCATGCCCAAGATGATTTCGTAAGGCCTAGATGCCACTACAAGAAGATCCCAGCAGATGCTCTCGCCTCATAGAGTAAGCTCACACTGCCGGCACCAGTGCGTAATCGTCGAGTCTGCTCCCGTAGGAGTCTCTAGCAGTAAGGATCGAGCCAACGGCTCTGTCGGAATCTCCGAGCTCCGAACAAGGGAAGCGACTATGAAAGAATGACTCGTTCCTGTGTCTATAATAACTGGAAAAATGGTGTAATAGACACAAATAATACCTTGAATCATCTCGAGCGCACAGTGGTCGTAGGCCTCTGCTGCCTCGAGCTGTGCCTGTCTCTTCCTGCTAGCTCCCTGTGGTCGGGGTGGACCTCCTAGTGGTGGTGGTGGTAGAGCCTCCAAGCGTTTCCCACCACCTACTGCTCAGCCCCTCCTCTGCCTCGTCCATCTGCTCCCTGTAGACTACAACGGTTGACCCTCTGCCTCTACCTGGGTGGCCCCTCAACTGTCTCCTACTCCTCGGCATGGCGGGTCGGGCAGTCACGAGCCATGTGGCCCTGCCCACCGTATGTGTAGCACTTTCTGCCTCTAGAATGACTGGATTCGCGCTGTGTGACCCGCACTGATGAGCCAGTGTCCCGAGGTCTTCTTCCTGAGGGTCTGGTCTACCTGGACCCATGAGTCATCTGTCGACTGCCTGGTGCAGAAGACTCTGCTACATGCCGCCCTGCGGTAGGTCTCGCTGCGGAAGAAGGCTCAGCAAGGATGCTCTCAATAAAAAGGGCTCGCTCCGGTACCCCTTCCTGAGTCAAAATGCTGAGGGAGATCATCGATGACCTGATCTCATGCCTCAATCCCTGCTCAATGGTCTGGGCCCGGACGATTGGGTCCCGTACCATGTCTGTCGGGTAGCGCGAGAGATCGGTAAATCTCGTCGAGTACTGGGCGACCGTCATGCTGCCCTGTCGCAGCTGTAGAAGCTCCTGGATGTGCACCGCACGGAGGGTGGCTGGGACGAACTCCAAGCGGAAGAGGCTCTCAATGTCCATCCAGAGGAGATATGCCTCATCGTGTACCTGGAGCATCAAGATCCACCATCTGCCTACTACCGCGTGCAGTAGGCTCGCTGCAAGGATCACCATGAGGTCTGCTGGTGTCCTCACTAACCTGAAAACCCATACAACTGCCTCCAGCCAATCCTCGGCTGCCTGGGGGTCCATCTCCCCGTGGAACCTGGGAGACCGCTAGCGCTGAAACTCGTGTAGCGCACTATGGAAACGTGCACCGTCAGTGGCTGGGGCTAGTAGCATCGGTGGCTTGGCGGGTAGAGGTACCGTCGGTGCCTCTGCTGTCAAAGGGCCCTGTACCGAGGCCTCGTCGCTCGGTGGGCTGTCGTAATGAACAACGCTCAGAACCCTAGATGGGGGCCATCATGGGGCCATCCTAAATAGAGACAGGTTCACCAAAGTCATGAAAGTATACCTGGTGAGCTGACACAAAGTAATCACAATGAAAACCTGAAACACACATGCAATCAACGTTTTCGTGCATTATGTTGGAAATCAGATGTTAGGGTCCTAGTGTACAGAGATGTCGGCCGCCACACCAACACTGGACTCCCTGGACTGATAACCACACTCAATACTCTTAACACTATTTCTTCACATAGAATAAGATCAGAGTCTTGAGTTCTGTGGTTGAACCGAACTCCTCTGATACCAATTTGTCACGACCCGTCCTCGAGGCCCGTGTCGTGACAACCCCAAACCCGCATTCCATAGGCCAGGGGCTGGTGACTAGCACCAAGGCATAATTCCCGGTAAAAATGGAAGGAATTTCCTTTTTAATGTAAAAAAACACCATAGAGAAAGAAAGAAGAAGAAAACACTAAGTAAAAACTAATACAAAAGTAAGTGCGGAAAAGTAACTAGGTCAGTATATAAACCCAAACTGAAATTAATGTACAACTAGAAGGGGAAAATAGCAATTGAAAGTAAATCCTCAGCCTCAACCCTTCCATTAGAAGTCAAAAATGAAGGGTGAGTACCGATAGCCTCCACAGCTCCTCGGGTCCAACTGTCTGCTCTGAGTACGTCCAGCCCAGTGGTCCACCTCTGGGTACCGACCTGCTCCGCAAGCCTCAACTGCAATCAGCGCTGTCTGTCGTCTGCAACCAACACAACGTAGTGTGGGCATAGCCTGTGCAGGGGTGAGTATAAGCTACTCAGTAGGGACCCCGAGACCCTTGAAGGTATCCCAGAATCCACAAAGGATAATCCACAATGGAAATATACAATCATGAAGTAACATCCGACACTACTTAGGTATAAGCCCATACATATACCTAAGTCATCAATTCCAGTTCGGGTCAAACATCCGAGCCCAAGTTCGATCACGTCCACACAGGATAGCACAACACAATCCACATAGGAAAGGAAGTCAAGATTCAGCTCACACATGTATACTTCTTCGTTTGATGATAGAGATGATCTGATATAGCCATTGATTCAACTAAGCCGTCGGATCCACAAAGGATCGATAGGTACTAACCCCCACAATGACCCACAGAGGATCTAACCCACACAGGGTCGAAAGGTAACTAACCCCCGTAATGACCCACATAGGATCAGACCCACATAGGATCTGTACACGCTGGCCCACACAGGACCGCTGAGCGCCAACCCACACTGGTTCTGACCCACACAGGATTGGTGGAACTGATCCACATAGGATCGTTGAGTGCTGTAGTCGTCACCGTCGAATCCACAGAGGATTTCTGTATAGTCGTCGTCATCGTCACAACCAGCTCTAGGGTTCCCGCACACAGCAAGCTCGTTCGGGAGGATCCGCTCCACGAGCCAAAGGGCTGATACATCAACTGACACAAAGTCCGGAGTTGATGTATCCAAAATTTCTGTATCGTCAACAGGAACTCAACGTCACAGACGGCGTGACAATTGGACGCCTGATCTGAGAGTTATTGGCTTTTTTGTCCTAGGGGCACAGTTGGTTTTTAAGTCAAAACCAACCGGCCCATACTCCACCTGCGTCCAAACCTCTAGAGGAGTTATCCAAAGGTCCGTCTCACCTAGAGGAATCCAACAATGTGGACGGCACATCAATCGGAAGTCCGGAGCCCAAGTTATGAGAATTTCCACTCTGAGGGCCCAGTTGGTTTCATGTACGAACCAACCTGGCCGAACCCCAAGTTATCTAAAACCCTGAGTGTAATATACCGAAACGACTGTCTCGATCTAGGAATTGCTACGCAACTGACGGTGAATCAATCGGAGGTCCACAACTCATGTTATGGACAACAGACCGAAATAGATTCGGTTCTAGGGGGTTCGGGCCCTGTCTGACCCGGCCCGATACCCCCAGGGTCGGCCCGAACCAGGTCCGGGTCTGGCCCGCTTGGGAGCAGCGTGGCCCGGCCTGGCAGTCCACCCGGGCGGCGCGGCCTGGAGCTCTAGCGCCGGCCAAGCGGCCGCGCAGGGGGGGGGGGGGGGGTGGGACCGCCCCCTGGGTCGTAACCGAGACCCCGCGTGGGGCCACCCCTTGCCAACGGACGCGGCCGGTTGTCGTGTCCCTCCACCTTCGGTCCCGCGCGGTCGTGGGACTTGCGGCCTGCTGCTGGGGATTCTGCTGCGGCGGCTCTTCCCAGCGGCGCGCCGGGCGCCGCCGTCTCCTGGCGGCTGGCCAGTGCCGACCGCCGCCTCCTGCCACCGGCGCAGCTGTGCCGCTGCGGCGTGCCGGCGGGTTGCTCCGCGGACCCCCGGACGAGCTCCGGTGGTCGGATTTGCCTGCCGTCTTCACTAATGGCCCTCCTCGGACCGGTTCTTCACTGTGAAGACCTCACAACGCCCGTGCGGCCTGCTTCATCGTTGCCCGCCGATCCACACACCAAGAACGAAGGGATGGTGGGTTCGGACTTGTTCGTTGGTCCTCACCCACCGCGTTACTGGATTAAAAAGTCAGTTTACAAATATTTAAACATATGTTGTGTGTATAAATCACAAATATTTAATTGAATCAAAACCCCTACCTCAACGAATTCATTGAGAGATGATTCTTCACGGAAAAGCACGTCGCAGAAGAAGGCGTCGCGGACGGGGGATCATCGCGTCGTTGAAGGAGCCTCACAGAAGAAGCGTCGCAGAAGAAGTGTCGCGTTAGGACAGTCGTTGATGTCCGAGGATCTGGCGTTCTTCACATTATTCGCGTTCTTCGCATTCTTCGCGTTCTTCGCATTCTTCGCGTTCTTCGTGAGGAAGAGAAGATCTTCATGAGCCTGAGTGAAATCCCTTAGCCTCTCGACACCACAGCCTAATAAAAATAAGAGTTGTCTTATTTTTATTCCGCAAGCCTTGCATTTTAAAAATGAAAACGATAGAAACAGTTAAGTGAATTAATTTCAACGCTTAAACCGCCACATTAATGAGGCGTTTCTTAACCAGAATAAATTTACGGTTTGACTTCATTAATAGGGGGTGTTGGTGCGTTACATAAGAAAAAAAGAAATGGTGGGGCTTTTGTGGGTCCCACCTCTAAAAAATATCCTACAAAGTGGGTATGATATTGTGGGTCCCACATCATCCACTTAACATAGGTTAAGCGACTTAAATAAAATAAATTGGTTGCACCACTTTTATTTTTTTTCTTAACTTAACCCCAAAAATTAAAAACCACACTCAAGAAAACGCAACTCCGGAAAAGTTGTTTCTAAGTAATTACCGGCACTGTGATTCCATCAGTGCCCTTAGAATTCGTTTCCGAGCACCGATTCAAAAGTTAGAAAAACCCACTCGTTCGTTCACTGAACGTACCTGAGCTAAACTTCGGAAAAAGATTCCGGGCACACCGGGTCTCGGAATTAGGTGCCATCAGAAACTCCGTTCTTGTAAAATTTTCAAGAAAATTAAGAAAAAAAATCCTTGAATTTTTTAGGCCTTTACATAATACATATAATAAATTAAGTATGGGGGATGATGTAATAATTACCCTATAAACCAATATTGTCATACATTAAATGTTAATATATTACCCATGTCGATTCATTGGATAATGAATCTAAAACAATATAAGGCTCAGACCTGAAAAAACCAATCATCTTATTCATTCACCTTGGTGTGGTGTCACCAATCTTAAATCAATTATGTGGAGGAAATAAAAGAGATCAAAACAACCCCAAACAATGGTGGTTTAATATTCTCACAAACTCATACAATAATTGGATAGATATCGTCAATAATATCATGCCTCAAAATCATTATTCTTCCATCATACTCAGCCTAGAGGGAGAAAATATTATTGTGGGAAATGAAAATCATCCTCTTTAATAGCCTGAATTCTAAAATATTCACAAATGAACGAGTATTTGATGGATTCCTACTTTTATGAATTGAATAAGAAGAGGATATCAGTGTTATATATGAATTCAATTTGGGTTCCTACATGTCTTATCAATCAAGAACAAATATCTCCCCTAAAATCAATATAGTTAGATTATTTTGGCTATCAATGATACATGATTGCATTGAATTTACTAGGAAATGTCATTCCAGGTGGATACATGAAAACATTATACATAATCCCCAAAATTTATTATATAATTTCATATACTCATGTCCATTTTCCAAAATAAGAATAGATATAATGGGGTCATATCATAAAACTATATCCATATAGTTTAAGTATATCTTTCTTTACACAAACTAATTCTCTATGTAAGATGATTCTATATCCCTGATGGAATTCAAAACAAAGGCTATCATTAATACCATGAATCTGAACATCATTAACATAGTTTGTGTTTCTCCCAAAATATTGATGGCGAATGGATCTAATTTTTCCTTCATAATTGAAAATGTTATATAAATATTAAAATATTCAGTCCATCCACTCATCCTACTACCATTAAATAGTGAATGGATAGATATTTGATTTTAAAAAATATTTTTTAATATAATTCTCAAGATGTTGGACACAGAAATGAATACTTGTTTTGAAAAAATTAGTCTTGATTTATGGGATTATCACCCCCAACACATACTGATATAAATTTTTTTCCATATTATATAGTATACAAGATAAAGGTGATATTACCCAATAGTGTCTAACTACCTTCTCTTTGCATCTCTATCTAAAATAGAACATCCTAAGACAAATATTCCAAATTAAGACACTAAGGTTTTACAGACTAATCAACTTATAAATCCATAAAAATCAAATTTTGAGAGCATCCATTAAAAAAGTTCACCACCATTCACTAATCCAAGGAGGAATGATGATATATATTAGAAATTTGATAATTCCTAGAAGGAAGACTCCAAAGTAAGATCCAAAATAGGAATGAACTTATGAAATAGATAATATCTTCCATAATGTGTAATAATCCATTATTATCATGGATATAGGGCGCATTGATCCTTGAACTATCATAAATTTTCTCAAGAATTATATATTATAATGTTACATATGGTTCATATCATCCAAGATACATGGAATTAAGATTTATATCAGAACAAAATTGTTGAAACACATCAAAATACATGGCCCAAGTCTGATAAGCATGACTCTAAGCTTCATATCACATATATTCTTGACAAATGATATAAAAATGTATGGAATTTTTTCCTTGTGTCATGATGTAATTATTCATGAGAAAATCCACCTCATGCATGATCTCTTATGTGATATTTGAAATATTTTTTTCTACTTATTTATCAAACTGCTCAGGACCCACATGAGCATAGAATTCAGAGACCCTATTTTTACCCTGTACGACATTGAAATATTTATACATTTAATTCCAGAGCTAGGCGTGAAGATGGAATGTGATTCCGAGGCCCGGGGTGCACGGAATTAACATTATAATAATATTAATTGTTTTTATTATATGAACGAGGTGGGGTTGTGTTTTCTCCTATATGGTAGCTCGGATCGGAAATACGAGGGCATAGCTACGTCCGAAGAATGATGTTTACCCTATGCAGGGTGTAAAAGTTACGAGCGCGGGCCTACTATAAGAGATTCCACCCAGGGGAAAATCGTCATTTTAAATTAATGAATTAGTGATTTTTATCACATGCATTATTTTCGAATAAAATTATAACGAAGCCTCGAAATGGAAATCTAAGACTTCATTTGAGTTTGAAACTGGGTGTTTTTCCTTGGCACGAATAATATAAGCTGGCGCGGAGGTTTTGGAATCCGCAACCTTGGGTGGAATTTTAGTGTGTTTTTATAAATATGCTAGAGATATGGGGAGAACCCATGCTTCTTCATCTCCCTCTCTCTCTCTCTCTCTTGTTTTTTTTGTTCTTCATCGTTCTTCGCCGGATTGAGGAATGAACTCCTGCGGATCGATGTGGGATTGCAGTGAATGCGTCCCCAACGACGAATGATCGGATCGAGGTCGGATTTATAATTAATTTCCAAGAAATCATCAATTTCTGGAGTTTTTTTCAACTTCACCATTTTAAGTCCATAATTCTAGAATTACGATGATGGCCAAACAAACATGGCCATCGTTTGAGCCCCTTTATTAATTGTCATTCTTGGGTGTTCTTCATCCAAATTTCCGGACGGACCAAAATCTTGTAGGATTGATGATCGGGGGAAGGTGCTATGAAGGCCTCGTCCCAAGGATCCCAAACCCACATTCGGTTTTGAAATTGGGCAACCAGAGTAGTGGCAGCGGCCGTTGAATGCCCTGGCTCCGGCAAGGGCGGTGGCCGGAGGTCGGGGTGGCACAACGGGGTTCAGGTGAGGCAACAGGTGCGATAGGTAGCGCATTGCTCAGGTGGGGTGTGGCCAGAGTTCTGGCGAAGGAGCAGAGGCCGGTGCTGTGTGCAGCGACGTTGGGCAGTGGTGGAGGGCGGTAGCATCAGGGTAGCCGGAGGAGGAGCAGTGGTGTAGGTGGCTGGGGCCGAGCGGTGCGCTCAGTCGATGGAGCGGCGAACCCAGGCGGTCGCGGCATGGGTGGCCCGTCACGGAGGTGCTCCAAGTGGCAGAGTGGGGAAGAGGTGTTTATGGCACGACTTCGGCATGTCGCTCTTGGCAGGGGGAACCTGAGGAGTTGACCAAGGGGTATACGGCGTGGACGTGGACCCGCTGAATGCTGGTCCTGCTAGGCTACGAAGACCGGCCATTTGCCCGGTCTGCATGAGTAACCAAACCCGAGGGGGTTCGGTGTTGCTGGAGCGGGCCGCGGCGAGTTGGGCTGGAACCGCAGCTAGGCCGCAGGTCTGTGGTTCGGACCGGGTGAGCTGGGGGGTGACCGGCCCGGTTTGGCCCCCTTGTGTTCGGGGGGGGGGGGGAGGGGCGTAACTTCTAAACTAAGGGTCCGTTTGACGTGCTTTCTATGGCTTCATGTTCGAGTCAGCGAGGCGTACTATTAGAAGTGGGTTTTGGGGATTTTGGGTTCTGCACCCGATGACTTGTAACCCAGAACACTTTAATTTAATAATATCTAATTATTATTAAATCTCGCGACAGACGTACATCGTGAGCCGGATGTCTGTTTGATGTCCCGTTAGAGACACGATGTCCCTGTAGTTGAGATGGCCCTTCCATAGTCAGTTCGGAACCTTTGCGGGTTGGTTTCGTAGCTCGATGGCAGGAAACGATTAATGTGAATAATTACATAATTAACTAACTATTCTTGCGTCCAACCTATCTCTTGCTTGGGTTTTCCGATTGACGCCCCATCAGCGGCAGCATGACCCCGGTCCTCAGGAGGACATTTTGAGATGCTTTCTGAAACTTTCGGGTTGGAGAAAAGGTGCGGTCCCCATATGGTCTAGTTCACACGTTTTATGGTGAAACACCACATTTCACCTGACATTCTTTGGGTTGTTTGAGTACATGTTTCTAAGTGTCCTTCCAAAGGTATTGTGACGATGCAATCTGCCCACCTAAATTCGGGCTAGAGGCATGGGCCACACGAGGCAGCCTTCTTACATATGATGCATTTTTACGACTTATGCTTCATAAGGCATTTCATGTAAAATGAATAGCCTATGCTGCGTGGTTATTAGCAAGGAACACAATGGTAAGATTTGTGTGACATGTTTCGGAGTTTAGGTGTGGGACCCATAGGGCCATATTTCCATATAACACGGGGAGTTACATCTTCTGCATCTGAAGTCCGTTTCAGGCACCATCAATGGTGTTGTGACCCTAACATTGAGACGAAGTTTACATGGGTGGTTTCAAGTGTTGAAGCAATAGTTGAAGTGTGGGACCTGCGTGCCATCTTTTATGCCATGTGCAGCGTAATTCGACTTTTTAATCAGACATCCATTTGGGGCCTATGAGTAGTCGTTTTGGGGTGTTTTTTCGAGAGCATCTGCAAGGAAACGTTCGACCGACCTTTTCTCTGACTATGCTGCAGGCCCCCTAAGATGTCGTATGATCATAAATTGGTGTTGAATAACATTTTCATCGAGATTCTGTTTCCAGTGATTATGTAGTCTATCTCTCAGGTTTTATTGTGAGGATTGCAATGGTTTAATCTGTTTGGGTGAGCGGAGCCTCATTAGATGTCTCATTAAATGTGGAAACATGAAAGGGAGTTGGTTTATGGTTCCTTGGACACACTCAGATCCAATGAACTGTAGGGATTCTAGTGACGCCCAGTGATTACACGGGTGGTGCTGAGATATCAGACTAGTTCCGGGTTTACCCTTCAGTGGGGCTAGGCATTGGGTTACCCACTGGTGTATCAGGGTTTACCCTCCACCACAGCCAGGCAGTGGGATACCAATTGACCTTAGGGTTTACCCTCCAGCAAAGATGGGCAGTGGGTTACCCGTTGACCTTAGGGGTTACCCTTCAGTGAGGCTGGGTGGTGGGTTACCCATTGACCTTAGGGTTTACCCTCCAACGTGGCTAGGCAGTGGGATACCCGATGTCCTATTGGGGTTTTCCCTCCAGCTGAACTAGGCAGTGGGTTACCAGAAGACTTTTTTCGGACTCAGCCCTTTATGTGAGGCTAGTCAGTGACTTTTATCCATGATTACTAGAGCGGGACCCTTGGTTGTACGGTTCAGCGATTAGGCAGCTTTGGCATGTGGGACTGTTGGTCATCAGTGAAGGATATCCTTTGAACGATTGGCAACTTTTCATGGGATGAGCATAGAGAGAGAGATCCCCTTACACACTCGTTCGAGTTTCTTGTTGAGCTTATATATATTCACCCTTCTTTTGTTCCCACTCATTGGGTCCAGTTACTCTCCTTGTACATGGGGAGAATACATATGGGGTATTCCATATGCTTTCTGTGTCTAGATCCTGTTGGTTGGATGAGCCTTCTTCCTTTCTCTTTTCGAGTTGAGCTGCACTCTCACTTTTTTACTCTTACACTACTATTGCTCTATCCACTACACACAACTTTTTTAGTATCTCCTTTGTTGGTCCATCGAGATTTCTAGGCATCCTAATGAGTATCTTTATACTCACCCCTCCTTGGGATATGCACACACTTGGTGTTCCCTTGCAGACGATGGACAGGTCGATCGAGACTATGGAGTATCAGAGAGGACAAAGGAGCTGGGGCTGCATTCAATGGTCATAGGAGGATTCTTGGGTGTGAGAATCACTATCTGTTTTCTTTAGTTTACCTGTTGTTGGGTTATGTCACCATTCTAGTTCTGCTCATGTTTTTCCCTTTACTATTGAGTTTACTTGTCTGTACTTTTCAGCACTTTACTTGTTCTATTTAGAAGATTATGTATGAATGTGTTTGGGTTATAGGTGTTTGTCCATTGGTTTTGTTTTTTAATCTGTATTTTTTAATCGAGTGGGCTGTGTGTGTGTGTGTACAGGTACTTAGGCGAAGGCCTCCCCGAGATCGTTACGCGTTCAGCCCTTGTCCCAGCCCCTGGCATATGGAGGCGGTCATGGGGTAGTTGCATCTTGGGACCGGTAGGGTCTGGTCATGACAAAGTTGTATCAAAGGTGGTTCATTCCTTGGGGCATTTTTTGGAAAACCCTAAAAAGGAGTTGGTTGAGTTTTTGGTAAATAGTGTCAATGTGCCTCGACAGTGGCTCTTAGGATAGGGAGTCCAGTGATGGTGCGATGGACAATGTATCCATTCACCAGGACCCTGATAACCCTCTTGTCGACATGGAATGATAATACATTTGTTGTAGGGAATTTAGTTCGTGCATCATATAGGATTGAGTCTTTGACTATCCTTCTTCAGTCAGCTCTCCATTTTTGTTGATATATATATTCTCATTTGACCGTAGTACTCTTTGATTAGATTCATGATGTCTCTACGATGATAGCCAACTAGGATACTAGCTCTGGTTCCTGAAGACTACTCCATGAGAGTCGAGGCCTCATTTTAAGATCCATCATACAGTTACCCATTCTCTAGGAGTACTAGCAGCAACACCTCCACCTGTGGAGTAGAAAATTGTACTGGCAGCAAAGGCCGATGGCGAGCGTAGAGTGGACACGCTATGTGAGTTCCAGCATTCAAGACCACTTAGGTTCCACGGTGATCCATACCCTCAGATAGTGAAGGGTTGGCGAGAGTCAATGGTTCACCTCTTTATGCTTGTTCGGAAACTGACAGGTTGATGGTGGCTTTGACAGTCAGTCTTTTTCCACCACGCAGTTTGGCGTTGGTGGGGCCAGGGTTACTCAGATGCATAATTAGTTGGTTCTTTCATGGGATGAAATCTAGCATCTATTTTTTGAGGAGTATTACCCATCCTACTTTCTCTTTATATGGTTTCAGAAGCTGCTGTAGATTCAGAGGGGAGTGATAGTAGTGGTTGAGTACGCGACTGGGTTCATAGACCTTACTCGGAACTCTTTGGACGTGGTCTATGACGGAAACTTCCGAGAACATAAGTTTGAGCGATGTCTATTTAGAGGAGATTCGTGCCAGCGTAGTGCCTTTATGAATCCTCACCCATCCCAGAGTGCTGGAGCAGGCATTGCTGACATAGAAATTTATATAAGAGAGTCGTCAATTGGCAGGGCCTCTGGGCCGAAGTCTCCCCTTGATGGGAATCAGACACATGGTCGGGGACATCGTAGACCACCAAGATATCCCAGGGAGGACTAGTTCTATGTTTGTGATGTGCGAGGTCACATGGAGTGATAATAATCGACCAAATGTGCTGATTTTTTCAGATAGTTGGTAGATGAACTGCCATGATAGAGGCATTGTCGTGATCATATAACTCTCATGCGGGGATATTGTGGTCCCTAGGTTGGCAATGTTTGCAGAAAAGTAGGAATAATTGTGGTTGACAAATGACATTCCAAGATCCTTCCACCACCACTAGGCATCCCATGTCAGGCTCAAGGATCTGATGGACGGGGCCACAGGAGGCTGTGTGCTATGGATCTCTATAATCCAAAAAACACATTTCATGATAAGAGGCACACTCTGTGTCTTTTTCTAATTTTCTTAGTATAACTTGTTAAACAATGAGTGAGGTAATCTTTTCATCTAACACCTTGTTCGAGGGGTTACCGAGGGTGACACATGGCACTGGTGTAACCATGTGTTGGTGTTGTTCAATATAGCTTTGAATGCATAGGAAAGAGTGGTTCTTCCCCCACTAAGACGTGTTTTTGTGAAGTGGTCAAAACTGTGAGGGAGTGTCAATACCACCCAAAGAGAATAGTATTGAGGTCCAGTGGATGGGTTCCCTTAACATGAGCATTCATGGTGGGGATGTGCGGTGTAGTGTCAGAGCAGGTTCTAGGTTTTTTAGTGGGGATTTTCTACTTGACTACCCTTTACTTGAGGTGCCACTTGTGGGTTTGGCAGAGTGCCTATTTTTGGGATTACTCTCTTTCCAAGAGGGCCAAATACACGTGAGGTATGCCACGTGCTTTTTGTGTATAGCCTATGGCAGTTGGATGAGTTTGCTTTCCTACCCTGTTCGTTGGTACTTTTCGTGCTCAAAATCAATATCGATACTGTTATCAAGTACATGTCGAGGTGATGGAAACCCCATGAACAGAACTATGCGCTTCACTATGTGGTGCTTGTAGTGGTAGAATTTTCCCTAAGAATATGGAGATGCTATCTTATGGGAGAACGCATTGTGGTTTTCTCAGACCACCATTTTTTCAGGTGCATCCTCACCTAGAGAGACGTGAACCTTAGACGATGGAGCTGTTTGAAATTTATACAGGACTATGATGTCGAGGTATTCTATGTTTCGGGATATGCATTTTTTGTAGCCGGTTCTCTTAGCCGAGAGTCCTAGACTCATCAGGTGTGGGATGTTTCGTAGAATTTAACTTCCATGTAGTTTACCCTGTTGGACCAGGATGGTGCAACTTTTCTTCAGTCGATGGTGTTGACTCATTCACGTTTTTATTGTGTATGAGAGTCTCAGTTGTGATGCACCAACTGTGAAACTTGTGTGACAGGATATCCTTAGGTGTTTCACCAGATGGGAATTCTGAAGGAGGGAATCATGAGACCATGTTCCAGGAACAAATTGTGATTTCAGTCACGACGTGGAAATTACAGGTTCGCCCGAGGAAGTCCCCCGAGTTCTTTTGGGCCATTCAGGAATCATGAAAGGGGTTGAGATGTTTCCTACCATCTTTCCCTACACTCCCAACAGTAGGATTGGGTGCACGATTCTTCCATGTGTCGCAGCTGATGTGGTGCTTGCGTATTCCTACACATGTCCTCGAGAGTAGCAGACCTCAAAAGTATAAACTATCTCATTGGTCCGCGTGTTGTTCCAACATAGTACTGTGAATGTTTTCTGGGGAGTGGGAGAGCTAGGTGTGAGCTCTGTATCCCATGTTGTTTTTCCTAGTTTTTATTTTCGAGGATGAAAATCTTGAAGGAGAGAATGATGTAGTGACCCAGTTTTTACCCTGTAGAACATTGAAATATTTCTACCTATAATTCCAGAGCTAATCATGAAGATGACATGTGATTCCGAGTTCCGGTGTCCCCAGAATTAACATTATAAAAATATTAAGTGTTTTTATACTATGCACGAGGCAAGGATATGTTTTCTCTTAAATGGAATCTTAGATAAAAAATATGAGGGCATGGTTTCATCTGGAAGATGTCGTTTACCCTAGGAAGGGTGTAAAATTTTCAAGTGAGGGCTTGCTATGAGAGATGTCACCTAGGTGAAAAATCATCATTTTAAATTAATTACTTAGTGTTTTTTATCACTGGCGTTCTTTTTGAATAACTTTGGAATGAAGCCCCGTAATGGAAATTTGATGCTTGCACTGAGTTCAAAATAGGGAATTTTTCCTAGTAGCGATATAAAATAAGTGGTCATGGAGGTTTTATAATCTGCGACCATGGGTGCATTTCAATGTGTTTTTATAAATAATCATGATATAAGGGAAGAAACCATGCTTCTCTCTCTCTCTCTCTCTCTCTTATTCGTTGGTGTTCTTCGCCGGATTGAGGAACGAAATCCGACAGATCGATGTGGGATCGCAGCGAAGGCGTCGCCAATGACCAATGACCGGATTGAGGTTGGATTTATGATTAACTTCCCCACCTTTGTCAATTTCTAGAGTTTTTTTTCAAATTACATTGTTTTAATTCTATAATTCTAGAATTTGAACGATGGACAAACGAACACGACAATCTTCCGAGCCCCGTTCTTAATTGTCGTTCTGGGCGTTCTTCATCCAAATTTTAGGGCGCGCCAAAATCTCATCGGATCAACAATCGGGGGAAGGAGCTCTGAAGGCCTCATCTGGAGGATCTCGAACCTGCGTTTGGTTTTGAAATCGGGCCACTGGAGTGGTGGTAGCAGCCGTCGGGAGCCCCGGCTCCGGCATGGGATGTGGCTGAAGGTCAGGGTGGCACACCGGGGTTCAGGCGTCAGGCAGCGGGTGCATCCAGGAGCGCAATGCTCAGGTGGGATGTGGCTGGAGTTCCGGTGGACATGAAGAGGCTGGTGCGATTTTTGGTGGCGTCGGGCGGCGGAGGAGCGTGGCGGCTTCAAGGCAGCCGACAGTGGAGTCGTGGCGCGGGCGGCCGACGCCGGGCAGTGTGCTCGGCCGGTGGAGCGGCAAACACAGGCGGTTGTGGCGTGGGTGGCATGTCGCGATGGTGAGATCAGAGGCGGAATAGGGATGAGGCGGTCGTGACGCAGCTTCGTCCTATCATGCTCAGAAGGGGGATCCCGAGGCGCTGACCTCATGGTGTGCGGCGTGGAAAAGGACCCGCCGAACGCAGGTCCTGCTGGGCGACGGAGATCGACCATATGGTCGATCTGCTTGAAGAACCGGACTCGAGCGGTTATGAAGTTGCCGGAGTGGGCCGTGACCGGTGGGCTGTGGTGAGTCTGGCCGGACCCGCAGCTGAGTGGCGGGCCGGTTGTTCGGACCGGTCCGGCTGGGGTGGACCGGCCCGGTTAGGCCCCCATTAGGATTGGGGGGACGTAACATCTAAACGTTGCGTGCGTTTGACACGCCATCTATGGCTACAGGTTTGTGTCGGTGAGGTAGACTACTTGAAGTGGTTTCTGGGGATTTTGGATTTTGCGCCCAAGGGTGGGTAACCCAGAACACTTTAATTTAATAATATAAAATTATTGTTGAAGCTTGCGAAAGACATACTTCGCGAGCCGGACATTCGTTTGATGTACCGTTAAAGGCGCGGTGGCCATGGAGTTGAGACAGTCCTTCCAATGTTGGTTTGGAATCTTTGCGGGTTGGTTTCATTGAGAGGTGGCATGAAACACTTAATGTCAACTATTAATAATCAAATAAATAAAATAATTATTCTTACATTGGACCTAACTCCTGCTTGGAATGTCCAATTGACGCGACATTAGTGGCAGTGTGACCCTAGTCCTGGTGCAGACATTTTGGGATGCATTCTGAAGCATTTGGGATGGAGACAAGGTGTGGGGCCCACATGGCCTAGTTCACACATTTTACGGGGAAACACCACTTTTTCACCCAACATTTATTTGGGGTTTTTGAGTACTCGTTTCTGAGTGCTATTCCAAGGGGATTGTGACGGTGCAATCCACCCACCTAAATTCGGGCCCAAGGCATGGGCCCCACGATGCGGCTCTCAGACGTATGCTGCGTTTTTATGAATTATGATACATAAGTCCATTTCGTTCAAATTCATAGCCTAGGCCACATTGTTATCTGCAAGGAACTCAATTGTACGATATGCATGACGTGTTTCGGGGTTGAGGTGTGGGCCCCACAGTGCCCTGTTTGTATATAACTTGGGGAGTTGCAGCTTCTACTTCTGAAATCTGTTTTAAGAGCCATCAGTGGAATTATGACCATGAAATCGATACGAATTTGACCTAGGTGTTTTCATGCATTCAATCCGGAGTTGAGGCATGGGCCCTACAGACAGTCTTTTAATCTCTGTGTAGCGTTCTTTGAAATTTTCTTCAGATGTCCATTTGGGGCGTATGAGTAGTCTTTTTGGCATGTTTTTACAAGAACATCACGATGGCGCAGTTCACCCGACCTTTTCCAGGACCGAGGTGCGGGCCCCACAAGATGTCGTATGAGCATAAATCAGTGTAGAATAACTTTTTCATTGGGAGTCTGTTTCCAGCGATTATGTAGTCTATCTCGTGTGAATTTTCCACGAGGATTACAATGGTGTAATATATTTGGGTGAGCGGAGCCTCTTTCAGTAGCTTATTAAATGTGAAACATGAAAGGGCATTGGTCGGTGGTTCCTTTGACGCACTCCAAACCAATGCACAGTTTCAATTCTATTGTCGCCTAGTGATGGCATGGGTGGTGCAGAGATATCCGAAAAGTTACAGGTTTACCCTCCAGCGGGGCTGGGAAATGGGTTATCCACCGGCGTATTAGGGTTTACCCTCAAGCGAGGCTGGGCAGTGGGATACCCGTTGACCTTAGGGTTTACCCTCCAGGGAGGCTAGGCAGTGGGTTACCTATTGACCTTAGGGTTTACTCTCCAGTGAAGCTATGTAGTGGGTTACCCATTGCCCTTAGGATTTACCCTCCAGCGGGGCTTGGCAGTGGGTTACCAGACAACCTCTTGGTGTTTACCCTCTAGGTGGACTGGACAATGTGTCACCTGACAACTTCATTTGGACTCATCCTTTTCTATGAGGCTAGTTAGGGGCTTTTATCCATGATTACCTGAGCAGGATGCTTTGTTGGATGATTCAACGATGAGGCAACATTGGCATGGGGGAATTTTGGGCATCAGTGATGGATATCCTCTGAACGATTGTCGACTTTTCTTGGGATGATCTTGGAGATAGAGATCCCCTTATACACTCGTTCAGGTTTCTTGTTGAGCATATATATATACACCCTGTTTTTTATCCCACTCCTTGGGTTTAGTTACTCTTCTTCTAGGAGGGGCGAGGACGCGTGGGGTAGGCGACATGATTTCTCTTTCTAGCTCCTCTTGGTTGGATGAGCCTTCTTCCTTTCTCTTGTCAGGTTGAGCTGCACTCTCTCTTTTGTACTCTTACACTGTTCTTTCTCTGTCCACTGTTCACCATTTTTTTAGTATCTCCTTTGTTTCTCCTTGGAGCTTTGGGGGAATCCTATTGAGTATATTTATACTCACCCCTGCTTGGGTTTTTCCCACACCTGGTCTGCCCTTGCATACAATGGACAGGTCGATTGAGACTACGGAGGAGCGTAGAGGACAAATGAGATGGGGCTCTATTCATTGGTCGTAGGAGGATTCCCATGTGCGAGACTCACCAGCGGTTTACATTCATTTACCTATTTCTGGGTTGTAGCACCTTTCTAGTTGGGAACGTGTTTTTCCCTTTACGGCTCATTTTACTTTTCAGTAATTTTCAGCACTTTACTTATTCTATTTAGAAGATGATGCATGATTGTGGTTGGGTTATAATTGTTTATCCATCAGTTTTCTTTTTTTACTCTGCACTTCTGCATCGAGTGGTTTGTGTGTGTGTGTGTATAGGTACATAGGTGAAGGCTCCCTGAGATAGTTATGCCTTCAGCACTTGTCGCCAGCCCCTGGCCTATGGAGGCGAGCCTGGGGTAGTTGCAGCTCTGGACCGGTAGGGTCGGGTCGTGACATTGAAATTATGATTGATTACCCCAATTAAAATAATTGAGATGAATCATGTTGAAATGTTGGTATCATAGTCTTGGTTTCATGAAATAAAATTGTATGACATATGTACCGCTATACATAACCTCTTAGACTTTTTGGGAGGTTATGTGGGACATATTCTATTTACACCAGAACCAAATTCATGTATTAGTTTTCATGGTAACTTCAATTACTCCAGAATTTATCCAACAAAAAAATAAACTTCCCATTATATGAAATGCATGTCGATTCTTTCAGGTTTTCGTAGGATGTAATGATTTGTTCAAAATTTCAAACCTAGCCACAAATTCAATTCAAAAAAATCCCACCTCTTTTTGTTATTCCTAGAACCTTTATTTTATTCATACTAGGTTCCCAATCATTCATCATTGATATCAAAAAGTGACCCTATTTCCCCCCCCCACAATATAAGAACTAAATGTGGCTTGATTATCATTAGATCAGTATGCATTTTGATTCTCAGATCTATTATCCCATTCCCAACCACTATTCCAAACCCAAAGACCTAACTATATCTTGATGATTGGATTTCATCATTTATATTAGTTCTCCACCCATAGGGGATACACAGAGATAAATACATGTAATTATATGTGATCTACATCAAACAATCCACAAAGAAGTAACTCTCTATATGAACATATGTTTCAAATGATTTGAGTCCTTTTCAAATGACATGAAATTGCATGATGTGAGTTCTATCCTAGAGGACACAAAACTGCTCATATTGTCAAGTGTTTTGTGACATTTTATCCTTTGTATACAAGGATGATCTACATAAGGATCCCTATAATGTGATTATTTTTCAATAAACCCATTTTTTTAAAATAAATACCCCACCCCTATGCAATAATAAAATCTAAATAGAGTTATACTATAATAACTATGTGTGGTTTGATTCTCATTACTGGGGATATGTAGTGATGCCTTAATCACATATATTAGGACAAACTAGAAATAATTTCCACTCTCACCATCATTGTAACATTAGAGATAGAATAATGTGGAAATTATCTATTTTTGTTTTATTTCCCTATTGGTGAACCTTAAACATGATCAAATGCCCTCACTTAAATTTAAGAACTACATGTGACTTGATTCCAATGTCGTGAGATATGATGTGATGATACAATATCAAATATTATGCCAAAAATCATATACTAATATCTATAACCCATAGAATTCTTAAAGGAGATATAGATCTATGTCTGAATTCTTGGTATAAGTTCTCTTTCCCCATTCTTCAGCCCTAATAAATATAAAATTATATCATGAATGTTTAAAAAAATAATTGCTTGATACCTATATTATGGGATACATAGTGACATTGGAAATTTCTATTCTTGATCCCGAAAAAAATTATTCTATGGCTCAAAATCTCATAGTGTATGGTATCCATGTTTGTTTTGAGTCTTGATATATTACGATATACACTAAGATGGAATAACCATTATATATCAAAAATATGTGTGTATTTATTCCAATTAACATGGAGTATAAAGTGATTCTTAGATCCCTTATATTACAACGAAACTTGATTCTAAATCAAATCTCCACTATATCCTGATAAATGAGTCCAGTCCATTAATATTTTATTTTCCTCAAGAAGATATAGTATTTTGATGGAGCCATCTCATTCTACGTGTGATCCATATCAGCATAAGTGTACTGATGTATAATTTTTCATCTGTAAACCCACACATGGGTCAAAATGTGCCCAATTATTTTGTAATTATTGTATGAACATAAACTATATGATTTATAGTCCATCCCACAAGACCATAAATTGATTATAGTGTCAAAACCTATGTGACCTAATATTTATATAAGAGATCGAGATCTATTCTAGGTCTTCACCAACACATAGACCCCTATCTAAGATTCTATGGTGAATAAAAAATAATCCCCTCTCTTAATTAATACAAAGATCAATACATGAACATTCAATACAGTGTTAATTATCCTTAATAACCTCTACAAAAAATAAATCATCCACCAAATCTCTCTCTCAATAAAGATGCTATGGATATAGTCACATTGGCCTCTGTGAATATTGAGATTCATCTAAGACATGATATAAATAGTTATCCACCATCATGTCTATATTAACTCGTTGGAGGTTCATAAATGTCTTTACCATATTTTTTTAAATTTCATTGTACAGCTCCTCTTATTACTATGTTAAAATACTAAACACTTTTTTTCCTTGTCATATGATTATAAAATACACCACATAAGTTATGTCCTTCAGGACCCTAAACTACATAAAGGAGTCCTTTTTACCTGACCAGTATTTCCCTACATGATATCAATATCTATGTAAGGGTGCATGAAATGTGAGACTATAAACTAGGCTAAAATTCCCCTTTTCCCATGAATTTCTAGGTTTTTGGGATCCCAATATTCATATTGGTCTATACAATAGTGAATTACCCTATATAAAACCATGGAATATATTTTAGTTTAAACAAATACTTGGATAAAATTTCCCTCTATTCAATGTGAATTAGATATTTTAGGGGACTTATAAGAAATACATGGGGATTTATTCCAATATTTTCAAGAAATGTACTGACGTCTAAAATTCATATTTTGGACCATGTAGAAATTCATCATCCCTACCCACTCTTCTATCATCCTTGAACAATTTGATCATTTTTAGTTTGTGATTTATATGTTTACTTATATACATCACACATCATGCATCAACTCTTTGAAACTCTAAAAACCTCCAATGGTAATTGGTAATGATTGTATATGGATATATGGGACACTTATTTTTGGAAATGTGTCCAAATTTGGACATTAAAAGTACAGATGTAGCATTCTAATGAAAATTAACTCTAATAAACACCCCCTATACAACATTATCATAGAAACCATCATTAAAATATAAGTCATTGGCCATCTTAGACATACCTATCACATATAATCTTTTTTTATATAATTCTTAAAGCTATGATTTAGACAAATTTCATTCCCCATTCTATGGTGTTAGATCTATCATAGGTCCCAAGTCCCATGTAGTTTATCATATCATATCGTGGATTCCTTTTGTTCTACGAAACAAATCATTAAACAATATACATTTCTTTCAATGATACTAAAAAATAGAATTGGTATTTTTAATTCATGTTGGGGTTTCTTCAACCTTTCCATGTAAGCTAGGTCACCACATTCAGTAAAAGCTATATGACCTCAAACATTAACCCACAATGGAACAAAATTAAAAAAACAATAAAATGAAAAATTAACGACGAATGATGGTTATAGGGATAAGAAAATGGCCTTAAAAATTCAAGGTATAATGTTTTTGGATTTTATTAACCTCAAATATATGTTTGATACATTGGGGTATAGCCTTCAGGGTTCTCCAACAATTATTGAATACCCTTCCTCCCAAAAGCATGATTCATTTTATACATGTTTTAATCAATATATACCTTCCATGACCAGTGATAATGTTGTATCAGAATCTGAATGACACATTGGTCTGGAAACGATCATTATTGATTCCATATTCATCCCTAAAAATCCAACGAATCTTTATATTATTGTAATACTTCCTATAAACCATGTACACTCCCCACAAAATCATATTATAACCCATAACATAGATGTGGCCCACAGTCAACCCCTTTTTACCTATTCCATTGCATAATTTTCAGATTCAAATACTCTATGTTGTGATTTGTACATTTAATTTTCCAACTATTCATGTTGATTTGAATACACTTGATATTACATAAACATTAATCTTAACAATTTTCAAATATGTAGTATGAAATCATTTTCATGATCATTAAATGGACCATACTACATGACCTTAATCTGTAAAACATAATCATCTAAGAATCAATACCATAAAATACATGAGAATATTTCTGAGTATATCTAAATTAGATGGAATGAAATTTATAAGAATATAAATTTTTTATTTTCCTATGTTATTGGATATATTACCTCTCTTTTTAGTCAAATATGTGAAATCCTAAAATTCATTCACCAATAGTTCTTTCACTATGACATTAAACATCATGAAACAATCCATATTATCATTTAAAGTAGTGAAATTAGGCTCCCATTCATGTTGGTTTTTCCTCACCCATGCTACTACAGAGGCTATCCTATACCATTGGTCAAACTCACTTTACCATTAATATTAATAATCTTTGGCCCAATAATCATGACCTTAAAATATGTGCACTATACATTGTGATATCATAAACGAATGAAAATGACATCCCTATTCATATTAGGTCTTCTAGATCAATGTTTATATTTACAAAACCACTCCTTTTCATCAAATATATTAGACCATAAACACCCAAAAGTATTTCCGTGCTTGAAAGACCATAAATGGACCATGGAATGATATATATAAATCACCATGTTAGAAAACCATAATGAGAATCCATAGAAAAAGTCGAGTTTATACTTGATGAAAACGAACCATGAATGATTAAGGAATCATATAGTGCATGAAAAGGAAAATTCATAAAATATTTTTATTTTGAAAACACAAAAATGGGGTCTAGAGAAAGAAACCATGTCCATGCCTTATAATTCCCCCCTTATGACACTCAAAAAAAGATAGGGCCTAAAAAATAATTATTGAATTGAAGAGACATATGTATTATGAGGTCAAATATATGATCCCTAATAAATTAATACTATGTTGAATATGTTCCTTGGATAGTGAATAAATGAGTTCACTCTATTGTTCCCAACATATTGGTTCAGATGTCACGAAAAATCTCACAAAATTGTGATTCATGCATGCTTTGGTCTTATTAAACATCAGATTCCTCATTATAAACCCCATGTAATGGTTTTTATCTTGTTGAGTTAACCATTTATGACATATTAATATACCAGGTATATTTTTAATATGATGGTATATATGAATTTACCCATCCATGAGAACACACCCAAAAAGAATCTATTTTCTATTTCTGAATAGAGAAACTCTAGTGTTGGGTGATGGTAAATATTATCATAACCATCTATGAACACACTACTATATAGAAACAATATTAAATATGCAAATAGACCTAATATAGTCTGGAGTGATGGTATATTTTCCTATAATCATCTGTTACCATAATCCCAAAGGATGGTATTTTCCATATCTTAATAGGCCAAAAATTGTGTACATTGAATGTCTATATTGCAATACTTTTTATTTGTAACATGCTTTTGAAGAAACTCCTACTAGACCAAGAAGTTTGTGAATATGATTTAACCTTGATCCACTCCATTCCTTGTCTATGTGTATTCAGATATTCTTGATAACACTATTCATAATAATCATAGTATATCATCAATTGATTACTTAATGTAGCACCTACACTTTTAATTACGACCATCATACTGAAGAATGCCCTACAATTAGTTTTATAGTTAAATAAGCCTTAGAAATGATCTTTTAATGAAGTTAGATAAACTATTATAGTTTCAAAATAGATTATTTTCATTCAAAACAAGTGACATTATAAGTGGGTGTTTTTTAGCAGATGAAATGGCGTTTCACAAAATTTTCTAGAGATTCCTAGATATGAAAAACATTATGAAAACTCATGCTAAGGGAAATTAGATGATTATATTTATTTATAAATAATATTTAAATGTTATAACATTTTATTAAATAACATATCACAAATTTAGGTTTGGAAATTCCTTGAAATCATTTCTCAGTCCAGTGATGTGGTCCTGAGAACCTCTCATTTGGAGTTGGCCATATATGCATCTACTGATGTTGAAAAGGGACGTAAAAACCCTAACACCCATTTTTAAGGTCCTATGAGAATATTTTTCCATGGAGAAAAAATTATACCATCAACATTTATATGAAAGGGAATAGTTCTATTTGTTAGATTCTATTTGACTGGCCAGGGAGCTAATGTGAACTAATAGAACAAAATTTATTGTTATTTTCATTTGGGATTAATTTTTTTATAATGGAATTATAAAAGAAAAGGTTCACATGAAGGTACTCAAGTTCATTTTAAACCCCATTACATATAGGAAGAAATAATCCAAAAACCATGTGCATTGTTTGTGAAGTAGTTCCTGGTTCACGAACTGATCATTCATATAGTGCCTAGATCATCTGTGAGACACCAAGATCATCCATGATGTCTCTATTATTTAAGACTATAAATAAGAAATTCTAAGAATTCTATATATCTCTATTGTAGTTTTGATATTATTTTTTCCTTGAGGCTGTTATTTTATCACCACCATAATCTCCCATCACAATCCATCAATGCTGAAAACTATTCTACGAAACTACATACTCCCTATACATACAACCCTTTTTGGAAAAGGTTATCTAGATATATTTATAAATACTTCATACCCACTCCAAAATAGACACCCGTGGTGATATAATATTCTCATATGTGAAGGTAGAGAGACCTAGAACTTCATGAACCTTGGAGGATGTATAAATCACTCATCTGTAAATATATCCATAGATAAAAAATAGAGAAAATTGAATGAAATAATGATCTAAAAAATCCCCAGGACCCATTCATGAATAAGAGGTCTGGGAGGACCCTTTTCAAATGGGATTCTTACGAGTCTCTTTTTGTAACGAGATGTTTTTAAATTCCTTATGTAAAATTGGAAACCCTATGTCTATAGACAAACACTTTGAAAATGAGATACCCACTTGGGGACTTTCAAAAAAGGATTTCAATCAAGTCATATGTGAATCCATCATCCTCCCATAGAAAAAATTCAATGTGAGATGGAAGTTAAATCATGTTTTCACTTTAATACTCTTGGTGTTAATAAACCACAAAACATATGAAATTTATTTTATCATCTAATAAAGTCTCTTATATGGTGAATTAACACCCTCTCTTTTATCAATATCACCCACCTAGGTTGGATTAATCTAAATAAACTTCATGAAATACTTCCACCAAAGACAAAACCCTAAAAGAAATAATAAAGAACTTTTCCAAAACAACATGATTCACATGATCTGAGAATACACACCTATATGCTCCATGTATATCATGTTTACCATTGATAAATGGTGTCTCCTTGGTTTTCCACCAAAAACAATATTATTCTCAATGTAATAAAAATCAAGTATTCCACTGATAAATAGGAATCTTAACATGAGCACACCAGTGAGACATTCACTAGAGGAGGCTATCCATCATGGATATAGATGTTTCAAATTTAATAAGATTTTCCATTCAATGGTCTAGGAGGGAAATGGGATTACTCACTAGGTATAATCCCCTCCATATTTCCATTGACGCTTTTGGAATTGTAATCAACAATGAGCTAGGGGTATCCATACGTAGGCTTCCTCATTAGGTATATGTCCTAAACTCACACCTTTATCTAAACCACATTCTTGTAAGTGGATCTCTAGTAAACACATGTACAAGCCCCACTCATTCACTCTTTTCTCAAAAGAATCAGATCAGGCCTCCTAACAATTGTAATCCCCAACTCTTCTTAACATCACCATACAAACTAAACTAGTTAGATATCATGGGCCACCCCCTCATGTGTAATCCCCAAACATACCCTCATTAATTATATCATCATTTTGATTTATCAAAAATCCTCCAAAATATTGTCATTACATGTGTGAGACCATCAAAATTCACTAATTTCACCCCTTTCATAACACAAAAATAATAGGTGCATGATGTACAACTATACAATAAAATATTTACTTCTTGATGTGAAAGTACATAGTGAAATACTATCACATGAATTTAAACTGTGAAAAATTAACTATATAAGATATGATTCTTATGAATAATTATATGTAATATGAATATTGGAGGTTTAAAACAATCCACCAAAATCACATTTCCACTATTTTGTTCTCCATATGGAATGTAACATTAGAAATCACATTTTCACTGAGCCATACTCCCTATGTAAACTAGTATCCCAAACCATACATTCAGTAGGCCTATATACCTTGTGAATCCATATTCATGTTCTCTAATCCAAATGAAATATCCTACAACCTCCTATTACAAGCATTATTCTTAGTGATCCTAAAATTTCTTCCAATGGGGCCATATTCCATAAGAGATTTAATCATTAGGAAAAATTCCATATAAATCCATTATCCTATATAGTGGTCCATATTTCCATGGGAAAAATTCACCACATCTCTCATATATCTATAATCTTAGTGAAACACAAACCTTCTCTAATGTTTCATTTACCTACGAGAAAATCTAGAAATGTCCACAAACACATATGTCCCACACTAACCCTTTCTATAGATACTATTCCAATAAGTACACACCACCTGACTTTAAAAAGATTGGAAATGATCAGGTCCGCATGTCCATAAAAGGAAAAAATGGTCCTTATCACATAACAATAAAAGGTATAATGTTTACCATTATGTGACAATAAACTATATGTGTTTTGATTCCCTTAATAAGGATATGTAGGATGTCCTTAAAATGGGGTTTATCCTAACTCTCTCACACAATCTACCTCTCTTGATGGTGATAAAATCCAATGTTCCCAGCTCCTTCATATTAGACCCTAGCCTTATCAATTTATAAATAAAACATAGAGAATATATGAAATATATATATGGAACCATCACTAGAGAACCTCCAGTACAAAAAAGGTTTGACATTGATGGAGAACCTATAATATATACAATATTTTACATCAATTCATGTCCATGAACAAATTATTGAATGTTGTTAACCAGTCTCATGCTGGGATTTGAGAAGGATTCATTAAGATATAGTAAATATATTTTAGATTCTAAGAGTAGGAAATAATTCCAACCTAAAATTTGATATGAGCTCGACCTCCCATCCACTTGAACAATTCATATTCTATGGTGTCATTGGTAAAGTCTTAATAACCACCTTCTTTTGTGAAGTAGGCCTGTGATGAAAAAAATAGACCTCGAGGGAATGAGAATTAGGGTTTCCATTAGGAAAAACTACTAATAGAATAATATTTATTTGAGAATATCTACTAATGAATCTATGATTGAATCTTTCATAAATTATCTTACATGGGAGGCACCATGAAGGTTTCAAATGGCGAGTGAATTACTTTGAAAATAATAAGCAACACCCTTTTCCATTAATAAGTCATTGTCATGGATGTTATATGATGGGAATGTGTTGAAGAACATAAAAAATTTAGTGTTAAAAACATGGTGAATCATTTCTTAAATTCCATACTACTGAAAAGTACCCCCACCTTCCTAGTATTTCTCCATAATGTACCTGATAGGGGTATTTTTAGGAATTCTACATAATTTTTTTCCTTCAAATTTTTAGAATCATCCTTTTATATTAAGTAACAAAATTATAGTACTACCTCAAAAATCAATCCATGAAACCATTTCAAATGAATGTTTTGTGGTTGTGAAGGATTTCAACTACAACATCGTAAAGTGACTCTCAGCCGTATGAATTCTATATTGCCACAAAAGATTTTATCAATGAATAACAAATGTGAATCCCACCCAAGATAATATTATGTAGAAATGAATGATTTACACTATAAAATTAAAAAAACAATTCACACCATAAAACATTGGTCTTCCATGAATGATGTTCATTCATTACTGTTAATTTTTTTCTTTATGATAAAATGAATCCCAGGTAAAGCAGTCATAATTTTTTATTCCATCATCTGTTTGGGCTCTATGAAAATTATAACAAATGCCGTTAAAATGAGATAGGCCAAGTACATTATATTTACCCCTATATGACTAATTAGGTGGTTGAAAGGGGTATAAATAACACTAAAATGGATATTATTCTTCAATAGTATTTTCATCAGTAAAATAAAGAATTGATAGCAGATTCCCAATGAGAGATTATCCATACCACATCACTAGACTGGGAAATTTTAATAATGAATATCTATCCCTCTAAGAGAGATAAATCGTGCAGAATATTGATATCTCAGTTTTTTCATCATAATTCTTAAAAATACATTTATGCTCAATATTGACTTGTATTATTTGAGGTGGGGAAATATTTTGAATTCCATGTAATATATGTGGAAAAAGATTTCAGTTACAAAATTAGTATTTAATTTATTTATATAAATTTTTAAAAAATTATACATAATTATTAAAATATTACACTAATAGTGGTAGTGCCTCAATTAGTAATATTTTTCCTAATGTATTGGGTTAACTATTTTCATCTTGTATAAATATTTTTTTCATTATTCCTTTTTTTGAACCTTCTTACTAAATATAATAAATCAATAACCATGTTTAAAAAAAAATCCTATCATGTTTCTTACGACAAATAATTAGTAACATATAATATTACATATCCTATATGTGAAAAATGATGAAAATTAACAACCTTTATTTTGATCCATTTGAGTTTATGATATTCCTCGCATCCAACTCCATGTTTTAACAACCCTTTTTTTCATCACATTAATGTAATTTATAGATTTTTTAATGTAATAATACTATTTTTTTAAAAATAATACTATGCTTGATAGCTTTCTTAACATGCAATACTGAGCTTTAAGTGAACTATGATGTACTATAATGAATATTATTTAAATGTGACTTTTATAACATAGCTAGTAAATTGGATGTATCAATAAGAATAAACAAATTAAGAAAAATATTTTTAGAGGTTTTATATAAATAAAATTTATTTATTAATTCATAATAAATATGTACTCATTTTATCAGTAAAATCCTTGTGTACTTCAAAAAAATGGTTTCATCAAAAAGTGTTATCGTTACATTATATGAGAAAAAATTATAATCAACTTATAATATTTTTATGTATTTTATAAGAAGGAATTAATTTAATTATTTAAATCATATCTTCAATATTATCATATTGTTAATTTTTGAGATTGTTCTAAAATGATTTATTTTTCGATGAATATTGAAAAATACCAATTTTTGTAAAACTTTCATTTCTTTTAATTAAATCATGTAATTTAAAACTCTAATTATTTATTAAATTTTATAATAAATTAAAATATCTATCCACTAACTATATGTAATAAAATTCATTACATTAGAATCCTCATTATAAAATATTTTGGTATATGTTTATTTTTGTTTTTGAAAACATGTTATTCAAAAAATCATTTTTAGCCATGTTTTATGGGTATTTTATGTTAATATAAATCGTAATATTAGAAAAAAATAATTCTATAAAATTTAATCAATAATTGGAATCATAATATTCAATATATTTAATTAATCCACATTCATTTGTTTCATTATGAATTGTAAATAGGGTTAAAAATCAATATTATGATAAACGTTAAAATGTATTAATGTGGGGGGGGGAGGGTTAAAATAAATAAAGGGTTAAATTACATAAAAACATGTATAAATGATATTATATGTAGATATTTTTGACCTATATATTTATATATTCAATAATAGGGTAAATTATAAACACATGGATCAAATAAGATATTAATATATTTTCATCATTTGAAAAATTCCAACTCTATCCTCTCGCTTCCTCACAAAAAGATAGAACATCTCATCTCTTCTGCACAATTCATGAGCATTATATATCATCTATTAAAATCCCAAATACCTTGCTAACAACCATACCCACGATCTATAAGTGCTTTTATTTTCAAAATAAGAACATTATAATATATAATGTGTAGCCTATAGGATCTTATTCAAAGGAGATGTATTTCTCTAAAAAAGATATTTTAATATTATTTGTTATTGTAAATCCTTGAATTATATTATAAAAATATTATATAATATATTCAGTATCTTCCATATTATTATATGTTATAATTTATTTGTTGAAACCATCATTCATCTCTGTTTCCATCATATGGGAAACAAAAGCATCATTCACATGTTTGTGCAGACTACCGCCTCGCGGAGCGATGTATTTTTTTAGTGCTCCCACTCATGGATGGTTGTTATGATGTATATAATGATTATATATTATATTTATGAAATAGTTATTATTATTTAAAAAAAATATAGAATTTACCTTCTTACCCTTCCTCACATTAATATATAACAATGTCACTAATGTGTATATGGGGACTACCACCTCCACAAAGCGATGTGATTCATTTTTCAAGACTCCATTTCAAGAATGATTATTAATATTTATATAATTAATATATAAGATCTTAAAATCATGATTTATATTTTGTTGATCATAAAACCACGATCTAGATACAATGACAATAAGATCCAAAACAAAACATAAATGAAAAAAAATTTATTAACACTCATAAATGATGATTTTAATAAGGAATTATTAATAACGTATTTAAGAAATGTTATAAGTAGATCATATATGTAATTATATGGATGTATAAAAATTTATTATATAATTATAATATTTTAAAATATATTATTCATGAGGTTAAAAGCGCATAAAAAGAAAGTTATACAAGATTAAATGGTTTATTTCATGATCTAATTATTTTTTAGGAGTATTTATATATAAGTTTCCATTAATGAAAATATATCATTTTATATAAAAGAACCCCATATTTTATCTTATCATATATTTATTTAATTAAATTCAGTGTTTCAATTTCATTTTCTTTTCTCTATATACTAAAAATTCATAAATAATGTTTTTATGGAAAACTGACATTGATTTTATATTCAATTGTGAAATTTTTCATCGATGTCGATGTTTTCATTAATTTTTTTTCATATTTTTTTTAATATTATAAAATGATAAATTTTATAATTTTTTCCCATTTTTTGGTTTTTATTAATTGTTTTGAAATGAATCTTCAAGTCATTTTCTGAATGAGGAACATTTTACTGAAGGTGTGAACATAATAATTGTTTTAACGTACATTTCACAAACCATTTTCCATGGTAATGACTAATCATTATTTTGAATATTACAATAATTCTTTCCATATTTATTTTTTAAAAAACACTTCCCAATATTTTGGTAATTTTAATATTTTTATAAGTAATTTCAAAATGAAAAGGGTATTTTACTATAATATTGTTACAATGATATTTTAAATGTATTTTATTCTATGTTAACAACAATTGATAAATATTATGATTTAATAGAGATATAACTAATGATACCATCCACCATATTTATTTGGATGTCTTATGATAATTTTTATTCTGGATATTATTGGAATTTTGTATGCTACTTCTTCTAGTAAGGATAACTATTGATTATTGAGGCATGTGGATTAAGTTTTATTTTTTATTTATATAATGAATGCACTGTAATTTTTATGTGATTGTGGGTTATCAAAATTAAATAGCACCTTAAGGCATCAAATAGCCTCATGAGAAAAAATAGGTTTCAAATTTGGCACATGCCTCACCCATTGATATAAGATGTTTTCTCATGAGGCCTCAACAATATGTTTAAGATGTAAAAAATTATGCATTCTATAATTTTGAAATCTGTTAATTATGTCCATGTGATTATTAAAATTCTTATGTTATCTAGGGATAATTTTCATGATCATGTTATTATTTATATGTCATTATAATTTTATCACGTATTAATTCCATATTAATCATTCCTTAATTAATATATGATATATTATCTTGTACAAATTTGTTACTAAGCATTTGAGCTCACTCTTCTATTTTATTATTTTCCCTAGTATCCAATGAATTTTACTATGATTTGAAAATATATTCTAGAGAGAAATGTAATTTTTCTCAAATAAAATACTTTGTTTTATTTAATGTTTTTATATGTAATGTGAGATGCAAGAAAGTATCTATTTTTCTATTATTACTAAACAATTTGATCCCTTCTGATTTAATCACTAATATATAGTTCCAATCTATCAAAGTACCATTAGATCTAGGATACTGGTGTTGTGTTTGTTAAAAATGAATCATAGAAAGTTTAGAATATACCACGAGAACTAGATATATGAAAAAATAGATCATAGAAAATAAAATAATGATATAATATAAGGATATTATGAGTATAGAATAATATAATGGAGTTTTGGTAAGGTAGATAGTGTGTGGTTTCCCCGAAAACTAATCCCTATCTGGATAATAAAAAGTGGATTTGGAAGTGAAAATGATACAACTAGGAGTAAAAATAGAAAATGGGTAGATTTGTTGTTAACTTGGTCATTATTGGTGTATGATTAGTGGGATTAATACTGCACACCTAGATATACTCTCACATGTGGTATGCTCAGGTTAATTCAAATTTTCCATTCAAACTATTATATATAATTTTAATATATTATAATCATGGATGACCTAGGTTAAACCTAATGTGTCATATATTGAAAAGAATGTTTCATGGTTTAGACATTATTTGAATTATTTTCCTTGATTTTAGGATTACTCACTATGGTAATTTTTTCTCACACTATGATTTTGGTATTATTTAATGGATGGAATCATAAGTAATTGTGTTAACATTGTGTGTGGTGGATGATGAAATGATTTTCTTCATAAGAAACCAAATAAACTAGGGAATGTAATATTAAGGATTGGGATTCTTTCTAACCATATATCTCCTCATATGATCAACAACCTAAACATAGTTGAGTTTATAAAAGAAACAAATAAGAGAAAATTTGAGAATATTAAAGAACATATAGAAATAAGATTCAGCTTCCTACATGTCAAGAATGTTGGAAGAAACACCTGACGAAATTTATCAATGGAATGAGAAATTATTATGGGTGTGGTGATGAAGTACATAAATCAAGTAATTATTAAGTAAAAATTAAGGGTTCAATAGATATGAAAAAGTACACCATAATGTATGATTTATAGTTTAAGGTATTATGATTTTGGATCTTGGGAATTATATCACTCAAGGCCCTCATCCATGGGAAAAAACCTAGACCAAGGAAGATCAAATGTTCTAAAAATCATTTAAGTGTAATTAGTAAATTGTATATATAATAGTATTCGATAAATTATATGTTAGAACTATTTTATCAATGATATTTAGTTATAATAATCATGAAATTTATAAGGATTCTTCTATGGTAGTTTTTCATAAATGATTTGAATGAATATGTTTAATGGTAATGATAACCTTAAAAAGTGATGTACTGTTAAGGTGATATTTTTGTAAAACACATGATAGAGGGATAGATAAAAATCATTATGTGCATGATGTTTAGATAGTGAAATATAGAAAGGATAATTTTTTGATTTATATTTATAATCTAAATTTGATATTATTGGTGACCATGAAATTTATTAGTGACTTATATTATCATTGATTAAGTTTATTTCGTTATTGATTTATAGAATGTTATAGTTGGTGGAGTATAAACAACTAATTTTAACTTTATTAATTAATAAATATCTTCTCACATCTTTATTTTTCATTTGTCTGACAATGTATGTTATAATGTTTGAAGGATAGCTGTTGCAAAAAAGTTTCCTAGCGGATCCCTGCTATGATGAGAACCCTGATTCCATAACACTATTTTTAAATATATGATATATTGTCGGATGATGTTATCTGAGGGGTACAAATAATATAGGAATTTAGGGGTGTGGACTCATAAAACATTGAGTGACCATCGAATGGTGTGAGCCCATTGTAATATCTAGGAGGATATTTTGAGAATGAAAGCTGCTAGTAGGAAATTCACATTTCAATGTGTCCTTGGATGTTCCTATCTACATATGTGTGTATCAGCACATAGAATTTAAGATTATTATTAATGTTAATTACAACTTTCACAATTAGTTTTATTGATGAAAACTACGAAGACACACTGTTCGCATTGTGGTAGGATATGTTGGGTGTCTCACGAGTAATACTGCATTATTAGATAATGCCAGAAAGGACTTGTCCCTTCTGTTCCATAACATTAGTTGAGATCTAAGGCCCTTTTATGGAATTCTTATAGCCTAAATAAATCCATGGACATTGCGAGGAATGGGAAAGTTCAATTCTGAGAAGTCAAAAAAAGAATAATAAAGCACATGGGTTGATGGAACAAGCATGCAAGCCGCATGATTCGAGATATCGAGACAAAGGGATTACATTACATCATAAGTGTTCGTATGAGGTGAAAAATCATTGCAATGTTTACTTATTTTCCTATGGGTTCCTTGGTTTGTTTCTAGAAACTAACCTTAGAATTTATGAAGTCTCCACCAAATTCCACTAAGATAGAGGCCTAGAGGGTGGCACACTAAGTGTGTCCAAGTATCTCAGTTAAAATTTATTTAATAGGTGGAATAAATACTATTCCTAACTGTGGTTTAAAATTTATTCAAGTCCGTCTAATCGGATTCATTTTGATACAAGTTATTTGAGAGAATATAGTGTGGGAGAAATAATATATTTATTAACAAGTAATGTAGTGATATTTATTTGAAACATAGATAGTCACTATTCAAGGTCTAATAATTATTATGGAAGAAATAAAGAAAATTAAAAAACAAAAGTACATGCAATGTATATTAAAATATACACTCCGTGTAATTTTTTGGGGGATTTTGTGAGAAATAATAATATTTATTTAATTAAATAATATTATGTGTAATTGACTGGGTGAATATTAAGTAATAACAATAGTCAACAGTTATTATTAGACATTAGTTATTACTATGAATTAAATGAAATGAATAATTGATTTATGGTAATTAATTTTTATTTTATTCTACATTATTAAGATCATAATTTTATTATTATCACAAGTCATATAAATTTGTGTGGTTGTGAAAAATTGATTTAGAAAAATCTTTCAAAACATTAGAGAAATTATCCTTCTTCAAGGAACACTCTCAAGTTACAAGAGAGATCATCCTCCACCGGATCAATGAGAGTGCATCGGAAGCAGTTTTCAAGGTGATCGAAGGCGGACATCGAAAGTGAAGGCACTTCCACATTAGCACCCGTAGATCCCTTCGGTGACATCTACAGATATGTGGAACACAAGTGAATCACAGCTAAAGGAAGCCTACACATATCTTCTACGACACAATGATGGATCACATCGGATCGTGACCAGAGAAATCAACAATGAGAGAATTACATCAAGGAAATTATTGTCATTTAATTAAATTAATTATAACCAAAATATTATTATCCTATATATGGTTCTAGGACTCCCCTTGTTTTCTTCTTTTATTCATTTTCATCCTAATATATGGTGTTTTATTATCATGATAGATCTCTGATTGATCGTTGTTAATGAAAAAATTGTAGTTCGTTAAACCCACCAATGTGCTTCCAATGAACCCGGAACCTACATAGAATATATTTGATAATATATAATTTTATATTAATAATAATTATATAGTTTATTTTTGGAAGAATTTATGTTTTAAATGTGTTTTTATAGTTATTATGGTTAATAATATGATTTAATCAGGTTATTAATATGTTTGGCATGTGATATTAAAAGATTATTTATCTTGTTTGGGGATTAATTTTAAGAACATTTTCGAAATTATTTTTCCATTTCTCTAAATATTTGGGTTTTGAATACTGATTGAGCATTCTTTGAGGGGTTTTGGAATTTGTATATTTATGGAACTAATTAATTATATCCTAGGATATTACTATTGAAATATTTTAGAAGAATATTTTAAAGGATAGTTTATACATATTTGTAATCATAGCATGTACTAACCATTTTTTGTTTTAATTTAAAAAAATGATAGGAGGAATATATTTTCATGATTCTAAAGATCATATGATTTATTAGAAGTTCATTTCAATTCTTAATGCATGGTAAATTTATACTGTTGATTTATCATTAGAATATGGGATTAAAAGAGGAGGAATCTATTTGAATCAGGAAACCAACGGATGAAATTACATTTATGGATTTTATGAAATCATTCAAGAATAATTTATCATATTCCAAGGTAAAATAATTCCTCAAATATTGGATTAGGATATGGAAAATGAAACAAAATCTTCTTACAATTGTTTTTGAAGAAATGAAGGTCTTTTCACCCTTTATTGATTTTGGGTTTTTGGTCATTAAGTTTCTCATGATCTAGTTGTCTACTACTCTCTATTATTCATAGGATGTTATTTTTATCCTCATTTCTTTATTTCTACTACCTATTAATGTTATCCTTATCTAGGAACATGATAATTTGTTATTTTAGGTGAACATTATGTTTCCCACTTCTCCGTTGAATGTATTTTTTATTATCACCTTTTATAATGTGTTTTTTCAACAATTGTATTTTCAAATATTTAACCCTTTATTTCAAATATAAAATTTTAGATTAAAAAATTTATTTAAGGGGGTGATAATTTAAAACATTGATATATTTCATTAAACACAATAAAAAGATTTAAAAGGACTTCGATAGACTATAAAAATATTTTTTAAATATGAATATTATAAGATAGCCATTAAATTGACGATGTTAATAAGAATTAAAAAATTATGAAAAATATGTAAAAAGATTTTATACAATGAAAATATATTTATTATTTCATGATAATTACATACTCCATTTTATGTAATTTCATTTTATACTTCAACATATAGTTTCTTCAAAATGTTGATTTATTCAATTTTGTGTACGGAAATTATAAGTAATTTACACCATTTTATAAATTTTAATTGGGGGAATTAATTCCATTGTTTAGAAATAACTAAACACATTTGATTATAGTTATCTTTTTGGATTTTTCTAAATGGATTTATTTTTTAGTGAATAATGAAAATACTATTATTCGTAAAATTTTCATTTATTTATATAAATCATGTTATTTTAATGTATCATTTTTTTAATAAAATAATAATTTAAAATATGTCTCCAGTTATTTTAAATAATAAAATTAAATAAAAATAAATTTTCATTATACTTGATTTTGGAATAAGTTAATTTGTGGGTTTAAAAACTCATTATTATAAAATCCATTTTTCATCACATTTTCATGATTACTTTTAAATTGAAAAATAATCTTATAGAAATTGATTTTTCTTAAAATTTAATTAATAATTGGAATAAAAATGTCCAAATTAGTTAATGAAACCACTTTCATCTTAGGTTAATTTGAAAAATATCTAAGGTAGAAATTCAATATTATGGTAAAGGTTAAAATGGATTAATGATGTGAGGGTGGTTAAACTAAAATTATAAGGCTTAAAATTAATTAAAAAATCAATAAATTCTTATATATATATATACTATATATTTATCCCTTTTAAAATTTCTTGATTGGAACCACTTGTATTGAGCAAGACATTAACATATTTTCTTATTTTTAAAAAATTGATGTATGTTCTCCCTATAACTTATAAAATAACATAACATATCCTCTCTTCCTAGAACTTTATGTACCTTATATATCATCATATAACTAACCAAATAACTTCTTAACATTACTACCTATGATGAAGAGTTATTGGTTTGATCAAAATACTATCTTTAGAATGCTTAAGGTGTAAGAAAAAGGAGGTTGTCTAAAGAAAAGGTATAGCTCTTAAAAGAGTGTATTCATAATATTTATTCATGTACCTACATTAATTATGTGATAAAAATTATTATATATCAAAATAAATTTATAACATATACTAGGATGTTATTATGTTAATGGTGTAATATTTACTCATCTCCCTCTCCATTAAATGGGAAATAATAGCATTGTTTGTGCATGCATGCAGACTTCGACATTGCAAAGCGATGTATTTTTTTCATCACCTCTATTAATAGATGAATATTAAGATTGACATAATCTTTATATATAATATTTATGAAATAATTATTATTCATTTAATATAATTGTCCATTTACCTATATTCCATTACATCAGTTAAAAAATGACATTCACTCATGCATAGGTGTGGATTACCACCATCACAGAGCGATGTGAAACATTTTACATATCTGAATTTAAATAATGATTATAAATATGTATATAATGAATTTATATTTTATTTATATCATTATTATCATTCGTAATATTATTTAACCATGATAAGGATTAAAATATAGAAACTACCAAACCAATACATACATGAAAATTGAATCAATAAACACCCAGTGATAAGGATTTTAATAAGGAATTATTAATAAAAGAGTACTAAAATGTCATAAGTGGATGATATATAAAATTATAAGTAATTATATGGTCCTTTCATATAAGTATAATATTGTTAAATTTATTATATAGAAGGTTAAAATCACTTTCAAAGCAAGTCGTACCTCATGTAGTTTTTAATTTAACAATATCATCCTTATTAAGGATTATATATGTTTATGTTTCAATTAGGGGATTATATAATATTTTATATTAAAAACCATAAATTTTATTAATCTAGGATTATTTCTGTAATTTATAACTATTCCATTCATTTTCATCTCTATATGTACCTAGAATTCTGAAATAATGTTTTTAAGGAAACTCTATATTGTTTTTCTACCCATTCACAAATATTTTTCTTCCATGTATATATTTTTAAGAACCCAGTTCTTTCTATAAAAGACTTTGGAATATTCTTGATATTATTCCGGAGCAGCGCATTCAGACGGCGTGGGATTCTGAGCCTGGGTGTGGCCGAAATTAAATTTTCAGTGCGTTCACACTGGGAACACCAAATAAATGGGATAACTCATAAACAGTATTTTGGATCCTAAATCTGAGATTATGGATGGGGCTGAAATGGGGTGTTTGCCCCAGGAACGACATAAAGCATGTCGGCGCGGGACGTTGGGACCCCTTGCCCGTTAACAAAATGTTAAACGTATAATAAAAATAATCAATTTATTCGTTTAATGGTTAAACACAAGTATCTCTTAAAATATAGCTTATATGGGGAAAATAAGAGGACCGTTGAGTCCAGACGATTCCGTTTACCCTATGAGGGATGTAATTTTTTTGGGTGTGGGCCTTCTGTGAAAAATGCCGCCAGTGGCATTTTCATAATTTAGCGACTTCAGACGTTAAAATATATAACCTTCAAACAAAGGCTCAGATTAAAATTATGAGATCATTTTTGTGCTCGGGAGGTGGTTTTTACCCTAGGGGAGGCTTAACCTGTACTCTGTCGAAGGTTTCAGATACGGGTTAATTTGGGAGTTAAATTAATTAAAAACATTTTAATTAATTATCTATACTAAAACCTAACCCCTCTCTTTCACATCTTCATTTTCTCTGGTGGAAGAACGCCCAACCAAGGATCCTCTCTCAGCACCAAGCTCTCCTCCTCTCCAAGGTTGTGGTTCCGGAGAAGGCGAACCCCATTGAGAAGCATCGGGCTACGCCCAAAGAGGTAGGGTATTTTCATTGCGTATTTTCAATTTCAAACATCCCTATTTAAATTTCTATATATGCGTCGAATTGTTTTTGTTTTTCCGTTCTAAGCATATATTTGTGTTGACCCCGATTTGAGCTTCCCAACAGTCTTTTCAGATCAAAATTCCGAGTCCCGATGAGGCCGGGGTAGTCCATTGATGTTTTTCAGTGGTTTTGGAGTTTTTCCGGCCGGATTTGGGGGTTCCGATGGGTGTCAGGTGGCGGAAGCTCTTTCAGGCGGTTCGGCGGAGTGACAGTCGGCGGTGGCTTCTACAGGCTCCAGGCGAGACGGCGTGGGCTCCCTTCAGCGGAGGTGGTCAGGCGAGCGGCATCGGCGCTCGGGTGGACCGGGGTCGCGGCGCGCGACCCCACGGGGGAACAATGACCTGCATCCCACGGGATGACCGGCCTCGGCCGGTATGAGCGTGGACCGTGGGTCCACGGTCGGCCCGTGCGGCTGGGCCGCGGGCCGGCGCTGCGGGCCGGGCCGGCCGGCACGGTCAGGCCCGGGCCAGTCCAGCCCATGGGGGATTCATCCCCCCAACTTCGGATGCCAGAAAACTTCACTAAGGGTGTCTGTTTTTCATGTTGTCTATGCCATCATGATCCTTAAATTAAGAATAACTTTTTGAGATGGTTTTAGGGGTTTTAATTTCCGAAACAATTTGCCTCATAGGCGCGACACGCCTTTAAGTGAATTGGTGTTTTTCCGGGGGGTTTTGTTTGGGGCGGCACAGACACATCCGATGTCCGTTTTATGCACCATCCGCGGTATTGTGACACTGGAATTGAGACAATGATTTTCAGTATGATTTAGGGCATCGAAACCAGATTTTGGTCGTGGTCCCCACAGGCCGTCTTTTGAGTTGCACTCAGTTTTTTGTAACTTTTTCATCGGGCATCCGTTCTAGGCATGGGAGCAGTCGATGCTGGGTGTTTTTCCGAGGGCATTGCAATGGTGCAATCTGCCTACTTTAATTCTGCATGGTGGGGTGGGCCTCGCGAGGGCCGTTTTGGGATTTGGCGGTGATTTCCATCTTTATAACCGGGTGTCCATTTTGGACAATTGATTAGCCAATCTTGTGTACTTTTTCGAGAGGATTTCAATGGTGCG